>OX467306.1:15464166-18157500 GCA_950108535.1 Agriphila straminella
GGCGGTACCGGAACTATTGCAACAACCTCATTAAAAAAGTAAAAAGACAGTTTGAAACTCAACTTCTAAATTCAGCTGGTAATAATAGTAAGCAGGTATGGGAAACTATAAACAAAATTACTAATCGTAAAAAAAGTCCAACATCCGCCCATGAATTACTACATATACATAATAAAAAAATCGACTCCATAAATGCAGTGAATTCTTATTTCGCTAACATTGGGAAGGAACTGGCGGAAAAAATTCCTACTCCTGATTTACCTTATGTGGGGAGGATTAGTTCACCGGGCCACTCTTTTGTAATAAACACTACCGATGAGAATGAGGTAATAAGTTTAATACGGAACCTAAAAAGTGAATGTTCGGGAGGCTATGATGGCATCACAGCAAAGATACTTAAAATTATTCAGAGTGCTATTATTACTCACCTCACCTATATTCTAAATGCTTGCATAGAGATGGGAGTTTTCCCGGATGCTTTTAAGAGGTCAGTGCTTGTGCCTATATTTAAAACGGGAAATAAAGCTTGCATTGATAATTATCGCCCCATAGCCATCCTAACTACGTTTGCTAAACTATTAGAAAAAATCTTAAATGCAAGACTTTATTCGTTTTTGGAAACGCAAAGTTTATTGGCTGAATCGCAGTATGGTTTTAGAAGAGGAAAATCCACTTCCGATGCCGTACACGATCTAACAGATTTTGTAGTTCGTAAATTGGATGCAAACAAACGTTGTCTTACCGTATTTCTAGATCTTCGAAAGGCTTTTGACACTGTTTGTGTATCTCTACTAATAAAGAAACTTGAAAGTCTAGGAATACGAGGCGTGCCTCTGCAATTATTTTCCGACTATCTTAAAAATCGAACACAGAAAGTTAAGATTGGTGATTATGTGAGTGAAGATATTCCCATAAACTATGGTGTGCCACAAGGGAGTGTATTGGGGCCGACACTGTTTCTCTGTTATGTAAACGAACTCTGTAGCTTAAAACTAAAAAATTGTAAGATTATTGCATATGCTGACGATACATCTCTGACTTTCTTTGGGGACACGTGGGAAGAAGTTTACACAAAAGCACAAGCGGGTTTTAATATTGTATGTCACTGGTTGGTTTCTAATTATCTTACTCTGAATATCAAGAAAACTAAATATATGCTTTTTTCTATGCGCAGCATTCAAAAATTAAACTCAAATCTCCAGCTAACTGCTCATACCTGTCCGCAGCCTACACTGAATAGTTGCTCTTGTGCAGTGCTAGAGCGGGTGCAGAGTATAACGTATCTTGGAGTGCTGCTAGATAATAACCTCACCTTTCAGGAACACATAATAGGTCTTGCTCAAAAAGTGAGAAAATTGATATACATTTTTAAACAACTACAACATGTCGCGAACGGTAAAACTTTAAAAGATATTTATAATTCTCTATGTCAGTCATTAATTTCGTATTGTATAACCGTTTGGGGAGGAGCGGCGAAAACTCATTTAATAAAGATTGAAAGGGCACAAAGATTAATACTGAAAATTTGTCTTGCCAAGCCTCTTTTGTATCCAACTGTATTGCTGTATGCTGATAGCGAAGTCCTAACAGTTCGCCAACTATTTATATTAAATACCATTTTAAAACAGCACAAAGAAATAGAATATAAAAAAGAACTGACAGTCACCAGTACTAGTCGTAGACAAAGACAGGTTTGCCATACTGAATCATTTAATAGAGTATTTGCACATAGGTTTTTCTGTGCTCAAGGTCCAAAACTGTATATTAAAAGTAATTCACTTCTTGGCATATATTCCAAAAATCGGTTTGAGTGCAAAAATATTATTTGTAAATGGCTGATGAAGCTGTCATACCAAGAGACTGAAGATATCTATTATAAAAAAGGTAATAGTTTAGTGTAATCAAACATTTTTTTCCTCTTATGGCTTCAAACGTAGGTACTTGAAATGTTACTATTATTTTTTACTGGGATGTTATCTGAGGGTGGAGACCTGGTGTTCTGTAACACAAGTATCTTACTTACTATGGTTCACCAGTCTCCACAAACAAGTTTTGTCCGCATAATTATAGTTATTTGAATTGTAAAATATATAACATTGTAACTTGTTTGTGGTGAAAATAAATAAACTATTATTATTATTATTATTATTATAAAACTCAAAATTGTAAGCGACGTAATTTCAAGGAGTTAGCTGCGGTTGAGTTTGAGTTGAGTTCGGGTTGAGTTTGAGTTGAGTTCGGGTTAAGCGCGATGCGTGTGCAAGCATCGACAAAATATAACGGAGCTTATTAATGTGTCATAAAACTCAAAATTGTAAGCGATGAGCTGCGGTTGAGTTTGAGTTGAGTTCGGGTTGAGGTTGGGTCGTGTGTTATCGTCTGAACGCACCCTGGCACCCGAAAATATCTGCAAGATGGTAAAGCACGAGAGTGGAGTGTACGTTATCATTATCTATATTTATAAAATCGTAAACTGAATGACTGAACGACTGACTGACTGACTGACTGACTGATCTATCAACGCACAGCCCAAACCGCTGGGTCTAGAGACTCCAAATTTGGCACGTAGGTTCCTTATGAGGTCTAGGGGTGCACAAAGAAAGGGTTTTTCAAAATTCACCCCCTAAGGGGGTAAAAAAGGGGATCAAAGTTTGTATGAAAGTCCCTCAGTTTTGAAGCTAGGATCTTCAAATTTTGTGTTTAGACTGACCATTGAAAATAAATAAATACGGGTCTCAGCGTTTTTCAAAATTCTACGGGGACGGGGACGGGGACGGGGACGGGGACGGGGACGGGGACGGGGACGGGGACGGGGACGGGGACGGGGACGGGGACGGGGACGGGGACGGGGACGGGGACGGGGACGGGGACGGGGACGGGGACGGGGACGGGGACGGGGACGGGGACGGGGACGGGGACGGGGACGGGGACGGGGACGGGGACGGGGACGGGGACGGGGACGGGGACGGGGACGGGGACGGGGACGGGGACGGGGACGGGGACGGGGACGGGGACGGGGACGGGGACGGGGACGGGGACGGGGACGGGGACGGGGACGGGGACGGGGACGGGGACGGGGACGGGGACGGGGACGGGGACGGGGACGGGGACGGGGACGGGGACGGGGACGGGGACGGGGACGGGGACGGGGACGGGGACGGGGACGGGGACGGGGACGGGGACGGGGACGGGGACGGGGACGGGGACGGGGACGGGGACGGGGACGGGGACGGGGACGGGGACGGGGACGGGGACGGGGACGGGGACGGGGACGGGGACGGGGACGGGGACGGGGACGGGGACGGGGACGGGGACGGGGACGGGGACGGGGACGGAAACACGCGGCAAATGTCTTGCCTCGCCAGTTAGCGCCCTTGGTAGGAACCCGCCTAAATGCGTAAAAATGGCTGGTCAGATCCTGGTTGAAGGTTCCCGAAGGATTTTGAAGGTTCCCTAAGGATTTTCTCTAATATCCACGCGGACGAAGTCGCGGGCAGAAGCTAGTCAGAAATATTTTGATACATTACCTATAACTTTGGTTAAATATTACATGACACACATTTTCATAGAAATCTTAATTTGTCTTTAAAAATTACAGAGAAACTCAAATTTAGACAAAATGTAGAGGGTTTAATTGTTATAAAAACGAAAGTACCTACTCGTAGTTACAAAGTAGGTACCGATCGAACGTATTAGGAAATACAAAAGCACTCTTACATCATTTAGCTCTATATAGATGGACTATTTATATCTGACGCAACGGTCGTTGGTTCAGTTTTGTCCACGAATGAAAGAAATGTTTATTTTGGGGTTTCACAGCTACAAATACAGGGTGAACATGAAAATAGCGATATATTTATTCTCCTCCTCCTTAGTCGTTCCCTCATGGTTGAGGATCATGACTCCTTGCAAGGACGTCTCGCACAAGGTGTTTCCATCTGTTGCGGCGGCTTGGTGCAGTGCAACATTCACTGGCATATCCAGATTTTTGGACACCTGACCCTTGATTACGTAAGTCTGTTGCTAACAATTCTCGATTGAAAGCGCAGTTGCATTGTTGCTTTAGTTAAGATAGTTGTCACATTGGTTCTAAAGCAGCGATGTAACTGCGATTTCTGTCAGAGTTGATTGCAACAAAGTTACGTAATTACCCCCCTGGTCTGACCAACGTTTTGGGCTTCTGCCTCTTGGTCTATGTTACCGGTATCTCTACGCGCGATGTGGCCAAAATATCGTAGGATTCGTTGCAGGCAGATAGAGAAAAGGACTTTCTTCTAACTCTACTATAAATAGTAAAATAAAAAATCGTTACTTTCACGTTTTTAGCATCAGTAATTTTACTTATGACTCCTTGTAATTTTTTTTTATTTCACCTTGAATTTTGATCACTTTGATTTATGAAGTTTTTGTCCTAAATTTATCAATATGGCAGTTCGATTCTTAGTTTAAAAAATTGCTAATGACTTCGATTTCACCCTGTATATTAATAAGGTACCTACGATCTACACTCAAAAGGATCATTATTATTAACGTGAACACATTAATAACCCAGAAAACTTGATTTTAACGGGTTTATAATGAATTTCCAAAAGCATTAACATTTATTTTTTGTTTGAGAGTAATTCAGCGTAAGGATAATGCGACATGAGTGAAAGACACCTTGAAACAACAACGACAAAAAAGACTTGTTTTGAAACCCCAAGTTCAAGTACGTCAATGCAAATACGGATGACAACCTTTTTTCAACTAGACACTCCTACCTAGGTACTGTAGGTACCTACTTCTCACTTTTCAAATTTGCAACGAAAACAAACCGATGTTCGTGTACCTACAGTATTGTAATAACATTATTCAGAGTGCCAAATAAAAGTCAAGAGGACATTCTCTGGTATCTCCCGAACAATTCCACTTGTCCATGGAAAAAGCCACAGGTCCCCTCAAGTTGGGTTATCGACCTTCGTGCGCGCGCGCATGGCACGCACGCCTGCGCCCGGCACGGCATCAGCCCGGTATCGATAGGGTTTATTTATGTTTTTATCATATCAGCACCAAAGTTCAGTCGGAACTAGGTAACGTGGACACCGCGTGGACAGAGTTATTATGATAATGAGACATTAATTATAAAAACTCAGAATTACCTATCACCTTTGAAATGTCATTGAAAAAGGAATGTTGTATGTACCTAATTAAGATAATAGTAACTTAATAAAAGAAAACTCCGAATTTTATCTACTGGGTAGGTACAGCATTGTAAATGCAATACGTTTCGCATGGCACTCTCTCGATCAAGATCTAAGTAGTTCAAATCAATTAAATGTCAAAACGGTAAACCATGGAAACTGATTTCAAAGTAAGTACCAAAATAACAGATTTTTGACGTTTATTCGATCCCGATTCCCGATGTGAACTTGAGCTCATCGGGACGTTTTATGGACGGCAGCGGCATTGAATTGAAATCTTATGTTCTTCAAATCATAAAAAATCTAAATCGAATTACTGTTTAAGTACCTACTGTTTGTAAATTTTCAGAGAAAATTATAAGTAAAAACTATAAAGCTAAAAACATTGCAAACTTATTGAATCTTACGGCTTACCACACGTTGCGCAGAGTTTTATGTTTAATAATTAAGTACAATAAAGTTAGTTGAGAAAGATTATGTAATTTCCCACAATAGCACTTCCGTTCCCATTTTATTTAATATAGTGTCATGAATTTGCGTCCTCATGGTTATTGGCTCCGGAAAAGCAAATATACTTTACTTTATGCCAAGGCGACCGTGTATTCGATATCCTGATAGTTATGCACAAAATATTTCAACTTTAATTGCTACTACTTTCTAGAACAAACTGATTTAATGAACTCACTCATATTGGGCTTTCCCCGTCAGCGAGATTTCCTCAATGACGTAAAAAAAATCCAAAAAAGTTAAAGTGTAAGGTTAAATGACAAGTGTAACTATTTACTTGTGCGATTTAAAAAAATGCTCATTTCAAGTTATTATCTAAATGATTATATTTAAAGAAAATGTTAAGATACCTTATCAGAACTACATTATTACACAGACGATAATGATTATTTCATTTTCACTTATTTTTATTAGGCATGTTTTTTGTGTTGTAATGTAATATTAAATATTTAAATAGGGACCACCATATTATGATTTATCTATACAGAAGAGCTAAGTTCTGAAAGGTATTTTTTTTAGCAGTAAGTACACCGTTATTTTTTAAGTATACTTATCTAAAAATGAAAAGGGGATTTCAGACCACGTGAATGAACAACTTTTACTATGGGGCCAACCACGGAATCTCGAAAAAAAAATCAGCTGTTCCATAGAAAAGTACAACATCAACTCGACTATAATGTCTTTGATATACTTAAAAAATAACGGTGTATAAATTATGTATTATTGTAAGTTATGTAATCGATACAAGTTCCACCCTATTTATCGACCATCGTCTGCCATGGCTTCGCACGCATCCATACAATGATCGATACTATTGGATTGGACTTCAGCCTTCATTTCGTAAACACCTAATTTCCATACTTTTCGTAGACGCGCAATAAATAAATCACAACACTTCTTTTACATCAACACTCGATGTGGTTTTTTTTAAAGTAGCAAATTCTATGTACATAAATTAAGTACTTGCGTCAATTATTAATATTTATTAGTTTTGTCCGTCACTTTTCACTGGCATAGGTCACTGAAAATTGGGTTTTTTTTCACCATAAATGTTATACGATACCATAAATGCTAATAATAATGATGAACATAAGTCGGTCATAGCCATATAGTATTGCTTTCTCTGTGATAGCCATAGGCTAATTTGCTAATACTGATTTACATTGTGACTTCACTGTCAGCTACTTACAAAATTCGTATTCAAACTCTGTATTCAAACAAATAAACTAACATTCTTCATTTGTTTGCATGTCTATAGTTTGCAAATGCATGATGCTCTTTTGTCTTGCGCAACTTCTAATCACCCTTTTCCCAAATCAATGCAGAAATATTATGAACCTTTTCAAAGGCAAGTGAAGGATTACGAGGCAGGGATTACCTTACATTACATTGACAACAATGACATTATTTATTTGAGGTTTAAATGTACTTACCTATAAACATTTTTGTTATTGTGCAGCTTTTAAACTTCCTGATACAGTTTCAAAAATAAATTAAAGAACAAGACGTAACTTGAGTATAAAAGTAACTAATCCTTGAATACCCTTGAAATGTGTGTTACTAAAACACATGCTTTCCATCTAAACTATATGTATAATAGAAGTATCAAAAATTTATCTCATGTTACAAGGAATAATCTTTGCTTAGATAGTTTAAAAATGTTTGCTTTAAAATTTGCTAGCACCTAAAACATTATTATTATAGGTACGAAAGTATTTTAATAGAGACGTTTTTCATGTTGATTACGTTAAAATAATGCATTTATATTATAGGTAATCACGCAAAATTGTAGACTGGCCATGAAATCTCAAAACCGTGAGAAAAAAATGTGTATTCATTCTCTAAACATCTGTTGGACTTTAGTTACAATTTTAACTAGACGGAATTAATTACAGTTGGTCATCACATTTGGATCGAAAAAAGTACGCATATCAGTCAATAGTATTTTAGATCCTTATAGGCAAATACATAACAAACCACCCACTAATCCACATTATGTGGGTTATAGATAACCCATCCTTAATAAAAGCCAGTGCCTCAGCAGAAGGTCATTTGAAGGAGACAGCCATTTCAAATTCGACCCCAAAATCTCGACCAGTAAAACAACCGTCAGTAATTATTGATTAAAAAAATAACTGCTACAATCAGCTGACTGATGAATGGTCCGCAAAAACTCCCGTTAAATCACGCGAGCACGTCTCAGCCATTGAGGTCAGACATCTGATGATAATGGTGGCAAAGTTTAATGATGCCATATTGTACTACTTACCTTACACTAATTATGAAGCGGTTAAGTCTGGTTAGTTTTTATCTGAGAGTTGATATTGCGCAACACAACTCATTACATTCTATCACAGAATAAATAAAGCTTATGTGTAATGTACTTAGGATAGGAACAATGCGATTAAATTGACAATATACAGTGATTCGCTGCAACTTCATTCGAGTATGTAAAGGAAATAAAAAAACCGGCCAAGTGCGTGTCGGGCCACGTGCCGTAGGGTTCCGTAGTTACCTTATACCATACCATATTTAATACCACTACCTATCATTTTTCGTCTGTAAAAATAATTTTGTTTTTCACAGTGTTGGTATGAATGACAAAGTTATATTTGCGGTTTTGGAAAATATGATATAACTTGAAAACTAATTACTAAGTATATCTCGTTCAAACCAATTTTCATTGAAAGTTTTTATTAAGATCTATAGCATATATTTTTTTTTAGATTTTTCACTCTCTTATTTCAAAAGTTAGAGGGGGGACACACAAATTTTACCACTTTGGCAGTGTTTATCTTTCAAACGGTTGACTTTGAGAAAAAAATTTTTTTAGAAACCTCAATGTCATTTTAAAGACCTATCTATAGACACCTCGCACGTAGGTAGTGGTATGAAGAAAAAAAATTTTTTCAGTTTCAGTTCCATGTATGGGGAGCCCCCCTTAATCTTTTTTTTTGTGTTAAAATCGTTAAGCGGTTTGTTAACCGCTTAACAGAATACCTCTACCTACTAAGTGTAATCCTAATACTTTCGGAATAAAATGGCTATGACATACGGACGGACAGACAGACAGACAGACATGACGAATCTATAAGGGTTCCGTTTTTTGCCATTTTGGCTACGGAACCCTAAACATTACCGCAAGCGCTCTGAAGTTGGTCTCTCCAGTTGTACGAGTAGGTATGTACATTGTTAAATAATTCGCATAGGTACCTACTCGTACTGTGATTCCATTGAACATTTTCGGAACTCATGTAGGTATGACTTTTCTTATATTCCGAAAACTGATTTTTGCCCAACTGAGCCAGAAATATGACAATACGACAAAGAGAAGAAATGAGTAAATAGCATGTTTGGCAGGTAACAGTTTTTAACTAAGGTCATTTTATGCCGTCAAGTTTACATGCATGTCTGAACTTCTGAATAAACTTGTTTTTTATTTTCATGTGAATGAACTTAACGTAGGTCCCACTTAACTACCACAGAGGGTCGTTGACTCCCTGGACACGTTTTCAAAGTCAGTCTTTTCACCGAAAAATAACCGCTAACAACATTAATTATAGCTTTAAATTCGAAGCGGCCGAAATTTTCGTCTCTTGACGTGAAATATTAAAATTATACCGATAATAAATTTTAGTGCGATCACGATAATTATGATTTTAAATATCTTTTAATAGGAGTAGCTTATATTGTTTCAGAATATGAACAAATAGAAGATATAAAATGCAACTTCTCGCGTCGAAAACACTTACAGTTTTAGAACGTAATTTATTTATTATAAACTCAGTTTTTCGTTGTCCTGGTCCAAATACTTTATTGATAAGAATTTCATATGTAGTCAAGCAAAATCTGGAAAAATTACATACCAAAATAAATTAATTGAAGTAACGTAAACAGAATAATTCCGTTAAGTATAATATCATATCACAGTGGAAAAATGTTAATTTACTGTACATTAAGATATAATTTGTAGCAGTAAAATATTCGCTCACTACCTACTGCTGAATGTTGCTACTCGATGTTACTTTTAATTAACAATAAAACTATGCAGCTAATGACTTATTTAATTTTAGATTTAAGGTACCTACCTACTTGCCCCGTCTGGAAAAAACACACTTTGCCATTCTTGCATATTATGTAACACGTAGTTAATAGATTGAATGATGAATATTATTATGTGTCAGTTTGCATAATAACACCTATTTATTAATGAAAATGAGGAATGAGAAATGAGAATTAGGAATATTCTTCTAGATTTTGTAGCAGATGTTATTAGTAAAGTAACATAAAGTAGGTACTAACTTTCTGTATCATATTATGATACTAATTAATTTAACGATTATTGTAACCATTCTGGTTACTTGCTTCGTACCTACTTCTTGGTATATTTAGAATCCATTTTGTTTTCTCGTGCTCACTCAAATGTTTTGTCGTTTTATCTTACTAAACCATGAACTTATTATACTAGCGTAATATTAAGTTAATGTTCTAAACATGCTTGCACCACGTGACATCAATCATTTTGATCGAAAATTTTATAAATAGGTAAGTAATGTTATACTATTTTATATTAACTCTTCAAAAGCTCTCCTCATTTTTATGATATATTTTTATTTTATATTTATAATTTTTATGGTTCCGTAGTCTTAGCTCATAGCCCCTTTTAGTTAGTAATATACCAGAAAATTGGTATGAATATGAATATTAATCACGACAACAAAGTAGAAAAATCTTGAAAAAAAAAATTTATAGGAACCTCCCTTAAGCTAGGGTTTCCTAGGATGACGGTGCCGTCATATTACGTACGGCCGTAATTTATTGGCGTATAACCAATCATTGCGTAGTTAGATCGTTGTCTATGTAAACAATACGGCGCGGTTTCTGATTCTGACGTTACCTACGGTGTCGCCGTTTTGTTTACATAATAGACAACATTCAACGCCGCTATTATTACGGCCGTAATATGACGGCACCATCCTAGGAAACCCTAGCTTTACCTATAGGTCGAGTGGGAATGTAAAATGTCCCGCCTATCCCAATTCCCATGGTGTGGGGTGTCGTTGAGTAGGTATTTTAAAAATATTAGTAGGGTTCTTGACAACCACTTTGCAGCTAGGGAATCCGTCTGTGAAATATTAAGCTTTAAAGTGCTAAATTTTGATAGAATCTAGTGTCCCCTCAGGTAAATAAAATGGTTGGTTTTGGATGCGTGAAGGAATTAACGATATAAGTAGATACCTACCTACATAAGTTGAAATGCAAACATTTCCAAGGGCTGGTCATATTGATCTATATACCCTGTATACGTGGTATTAACACAGAATAATAATAGTACTAAAGTACAGAAGTTCATGTATTACCACCTTGAACATCTATGTTCCAAGTAAATAAACAATTTCAATATTAACTAAGTATCACTGCTAGGTAGGCTCTTATAAAAAAATATTTTATATTGGAAAAGCTTTCGTAGGTACAAATTCCATTCTTAGTTACAGTCGTTAGTATATAGGTACCTACCCGTTTAAAAGTAACAATGCAAACTTAATCGGCGCTTGACCCGAACGCACTTGGCAGGTTTTTCGGAAACGTGTAGGTTTATGTTCGTTCACGTTGCGTTTATTTCAAGCCATTGCCGTCCACAATTGAACCCAATTGATCGTTATTTTTATTGAATGTCATATCATTTACTACAGCAGTCATGCTACTCAAGAAAATGATATAAACTGTAAGATTAGGATGATTTCCTGACCGCCATCATATAAAAAACACGCAAACATATATTTTTTTGAATTACTCTTATTCAATTATTTGACTGACTGATTTGTTATCTAAAGACTTAAAAATTCGCCCCTAAATAGTATGAAGGTTACTTTTAATTGTTTTATAACTAAAACAGTTCCATTCAACTCTATTGTTAACAGCAAAACCTTCCTCGTCAAATGTAAACATTCTTAGGAATATCAACAAAAGATCTATTTAAAAATTCTTCAACAAAAAACGAGTCTCCATTTCGTCGGCGCTTAGCCAATTGTGACAGCACGGCACTTAGCAGGAAGTGAAAACTAATTTCAACGTCACGTAGCAGCTCTGTTCGTCAAATAGGGATAGTTAATCGCATTATCCTAAAAGGTATAACCTACATTGCCAAACCCAAACATAGTCACATATCTGTTTGTAATGTTTTGAAATAAAATCCAAATTCATCCTGAATATTCACAAAATCTGAATGACATTTCCCAAAGTTTTGGAATTTTCCAAAGTTTTGGAAAAATTTGAAAGTTTTTATACTTCGTAATGGATAGCGCATAAAGTTTGAATTTAAACTGGATAAGGTCCGAGTTCTTTCAACGTAATGACAGGATGAAAGATTTAAAATATCTGTTAATCATAATAAATCATATAATAAACGCAAACTTTAATTTATTATATTCTCGAATAAATTTCCTATCAGGTATCCATGATTGACCTTTTTCTAAGAGGTTTGCAGTTCGATAGAAGCAGTCTAACCACATGATACCAGTGTAACCGGTAATACGGGACAAGACCATAAAGCATAGGTTGATAATCGCGACGCTTACACGTCAAAGTTGAAATCGTCATACATAGCGCGGTGGAAACGGAAGTCTTTGAAAAAACATAAACAAATGCGTCTTTGTACGAAAAAGTTAAAGATACCGATACAGTTTACCGTTATGAGTATCTGCCGGTTGGAAGCACAGGATCAACACGTGCTACGCCGATTACGACCAAGAAAGAGTTTGATGGGAACTGCGCCTCTTATTTTTGCAATCATTTTACAAGAAACGATGACATGGTGAATTCCCTATAACTGATTGTTCACTGATAAACATGATTTGCTTTCACTAATAAAATTTTATACACAATAATTCATTCGTCAAAGTAATTATTTTTAATTCAAACAATGCGTCTTACAACAAAAGCTCAATAATACCTAGCTACGGTCAGTAATCAGTAATATTAGGTCTTTTCCTATGAAATTGCCGATATTTTGTCACATACAGAGAAAATAATAACCCTTTCAAATCGGTGTACCTAATGCGTAGAGGGACTAAATCGCGTTATGGCTAGTCATAGTGCGAAGTAGACATAAAGTTAGATCTACTGCGATATAGGTTGGAAGAGAAGAAGGCAAAGAGATTCATAGACATACTGAATTATAGTTCAAGAATATGAATAAATAGAAGATATAAAATGCAACTTCTCGCGTCGAAAACACTTACAGTTTTAGAACGCATTTTATTTATTATAAACTCAGTTTTTCGTTGTCCTGGTCCAAATACTCTATTGATATGAATTTCATATGTAGTCAAGAAAAATCTGGAAAAATTACATACCAAAATAAATTAATTGAAGTAACGTAAACAGAATAATTCCGTTAAGTATAATATCATATCACAGTGGAAAAATGTTAATTTACTGTACATTAAGATATAATTTGTAGCAGTAAAATATTCGCTCACTACCTACTGCTGAATGTTGCTACTCGATGTCACTTTTAATTAACAATAAAACTATGCAGCTAATGACTTATTTAATTACCTACTTGCCCCGTCTGGAAAAAACACACTTTGCCATTCTTGCATATTATGTTATTATGTAACACGTAGTTAATAGATTGAATGATGAATATTATTATGTGTCAGTTTGCATAATAACACCTATTTATTAATGAAAATGAGTTATGGTAATTTAATTGCAATAGCAAAACGTGGAATTAGGAATATTCTTCTAGATTTTGTAGCAGATGTTATTAGTAAAGTAACATAAAGTAGGTACTAACTTTCTGTATCATATTATGATACTAATTAATTTAACGATTATTGTAACCATTCTGGTTACTTGCTTCGTACCTACCTACTTCTTGGTATATTTAGAATCCATTTTGTTTTCTCGTGCTCACTCAAATGTTTTGTCGTTTTATCTTACTAAACCATGAACTTATTATACTAGCGTAATATTAAGTTAATGTTCTAAACATGCTTGCACCACGTGACATCAATCATTTTGATCGAAAATTTTATAAATAGGTAAGTAATGTTATACTATTTTATATTAACTCTTCAAAAGCTCTCCTCATTTTTATGATATATTTTTATTTTATATTTATAATTTTTATGGTTCCGTAGTCTTAGCTCATAGCCCCTTTTAGTTAGTAATATACCAGAAAATTGGAGAAAAATCTTGAAAAAAAAAAATTATAGGAACCTCCCTTAAGCTAGGGTTTCCTAGGATGACGGTGCCGTCATATTACGTACGGCCGTAATTTATTGGCGTATAACCAATCATTACGTAGTTAGATCGTTGTCTATGTAAACAATACGGCGCGGTTTCTGATTCTGACGTTACCTACGGTGTCGCCGTTTTGTTTACATAATAGACAACATTCAACGCCGCTATTATTACGGCCGTAATATGACGGCACCATCCTAGGAAACCCTAGCTTTACCTATAGGTCGAGTGGGAATGTAAAATGTCCCGCCTATCCCAATTCCCATGGTGTGGGGTGTCGTTGAGTAGGTATTTTAAAAATATTAGTAGGGTTCTTGACAACCACTTTGCAGCTAGGGAATCCGTCTGTGAAATATTAAGCTTTAAAGTGCTAAATTTTGATAGAATCTAGTGTCCCCTCAGGTAAATAAAATGGTTGGTTTTGGATGCGTGAAGGAATTAACGATATAAGTAGATACCTACCTACATAAGTTGAAATGCAAACATTTCCAAGGGCTGGTCATATTGATCTATATTCCCTGTATACGTGGTATTAACACAGAATAATAATAGTACTAAAGTACAGAAGTTCATGTATTACCACCTTGAACATCTATGTTCCAAGTAAATAAACAATTTCAATATTAACTAAGTATCACTGCTAGGTAGGCTCTTATAAAAAAATATTTTATATTGGAAAAGCTTTCGTAGGTACAAATTCCATTCTTAGTTACAGTCGTTAGTATATAGGTACCTACCCGTTTAAAAGTAACAATGCAAACTTAATCGGCGCTTGACCCGAACGCACTTGGCAGGTTTTTAGGTTTATGTTCGTTCACGTTGCGTTTATTTCAAGCCATTGCCGTCCACAATTGAACCCAATTGATCGTTATTTTTATTGAATGTCATATCATTTACTACAGCAGTCATGCTACTCAAGAAAATGATATAAACTGTAAGATTAGGATGATTTCCTGACCGCCATCATATAAAAAACACGCAAACATATATTTTTTTGAATTACTCTTATTCAATTATTTGACTGACTGATTTGTTATCTGAAGACTTAAAAATTCGCCCCTAAATAGTATGAAGGTTACTTTTAATTGTTTTATAACTAAAACAGTTCCATTCAACTCTATTCTTAACAGCAAAACCTTCCTCGTCAAATGTAAAGATTCTTAGGAATATCAACAAAAGATCTATTTAAAAATTCTTCAACAAAAAACGAGTCTCCATTTCGTCGGCGCTTAGCCAATTGTGACAGCACGGCACTTAGCAGGAAGTGAAAACTAATTTCAACGTCACGTAGCAGCTCTGTTCGTCAAATAGGAATAGTTAATCGCATTATCCTAAAAGGTATAACCTACATTGCCAAACCCAAACATAGTCACATATCTGTTTGTAATGTTTTGAAATAAAATCCAAATTCATCCTGAATATTCACAAAATCTGAATGACATTTCCCAAAGTTTTGGAATTTTCCAAAGTTTTGGAAAAAATTGAAAGTTTTTATACTTCGTAATGGATAGCGCATAAAGTTTGAATTTAAACTGGATGGGGTCCGAGTTCTTTCAACGTAATGACAGGATGAAAGATTTAAAATATCTGTTAATCATAATAAATCATATAATAAACGCAAACTTTAATTTATTATATTCTCGAATAAATTTCCTATCAGGTATCCATGATTGACCTTTTTCTAAGAGGTTTGCAGTTCGATAGAAGCAGTCTAACCACATGATACCAGTGTAACCGGTAATACGGGACAAGACCATAAAGCATAGGTTGATAATCGCGACGCTTACACGTCAAAGTTGAAATCGTCATACATAGCGCGGTGGAAACGGAAGTCTTTGAAAAAACATAAACAAATGCGTCTTTGTACGAAAAAGTTAAAGATACCGATACAGTTTACCGTTATGAGTATCTGCCGGTTGGAAGCACAGGATCAACACGTGCTACGCCGATAACGACCAAGAAAGAGTTTGATGGGAACTGCGCCTCTTATTTTTGCAATCATTTTACAAGAAACGATGACATGGTGAATTCCCTATAACTGATTGTTCACTGATAAACATGATTTGCTTTCACTAATAAAATTTTATACACAAATTCATTCGTCAAAGTAATTATTTTTAATTCAAACAATGCGTCTTACAACAAAAGCTCAATAATACCTAGCTACGGTCAGTAATCAGTAATATTAGGTCTTTTCCTATGAAATTGCCGTTATTTTGTCACATACAGAGAAAATAATAACCCTTTCAAATCGGTGTACCTAATGCGTAGAGGGACTAAATCGCGTTATGACTAGTCATAGTGCGAAGTAGACATAAAGTTAGTTAGATCTACTGCGATATAGGTTGGAAGAGAGGAAGGCAAAGAGATTCATAGACATACTGAATTATAGTTCAACAGCTACCAAGTACATGATCGTATGATGTCATGAAAGTTAGACCCTACTGCGATATAGGTTACCCACTGTATAAAGGTACCCACCCACCTCTAAATATTTTACAAAAAAAAACCTCCTTTTTTTGAAGTCGGTTAAAAATATCTATGATAGTCAACTATTTTTTTTCGCTTATCGTAAATGAAATAAGTTAGCATAGTGTTCAAACATTAGTAGGCAGTAGGCACTTAAGTACATAAAAGTTTTGTTACATGAGTGTTCAACTGTTCACTGTTGTTAAATGAACAAAGAAAATGCTACTGTATGAAAAATGCAACTTCTTGAAAACCTTCCATACAAATCTGCATTTTCATAGGTAAAGACTTAGGTATTACTGCTCAAAAAAAATAGGGGCCACTACATTTAGGAGATTATATAGTTACTATATTATTGGATTTTAGTTACGATTAGGTAACGTATGAAGGATAAAAATCTGAAAACTAAGCCATTTTGGCTTAGTATTAGTTGCCTCACTTTGCATACAAGGACACGGCTTCTAGATGGTGATTATTCTACGATTTCATACAGAAATTCATAACAGGCCTAGGTATGTATTACAGACGTTCAAAGCAACTAAAGTTAATTTCAATATTGTATTCCTTTTGTCTATTTTTTATTATGCATAGGAAGTACTTAACATGTGTACAAGTTCTCTGCAGTTGTCATACTCGTTTGAACACGGCAATTTATATGTGGGTCGTAAAGTCGTAGGCAAACTTCGATTCTTGATCGAAGTAGGCAAGGCATGCAACCATACTTCGCCACAATGCGACTATTACTTACTGTTACTAACTTATTTAATATTCTTTTATTGAATAGAGTTCTTCAATAAAAGAATGAAAATTCGATACAAAATAATATATTATTACAGAATTCAAATGCGCAACAACTTATCAATCGTTTTGCAGTGACAATGGATTTCCTGCTGCTTCACTTACGAAATAAAGTTCACTTTGACAGCACAGTAGACAGAGGAAATGTGGTGGGAAGGCTCGGTGAGACACACACACTTGTAAACGCATGCACGCCATTTTTAACGACCATCTCAGAATAGATAGGTGCTGAATTCAATGACATTGACAGACCTATTTTTAAGTTTTATCAAACGTGTTATACAACGTGCATTAAGTAATCTTAATTACCAGACATTCGCTTATGACTACATTAGATTTGGACATCATTATTGGACATAAAACCCAGATATACCTACGTATCTGATAATGATTAACGCTTATTACTAAGTTTAGAGAGTAATAAAAAACGATGTGTTATGTTTTTATTTCTGTGAAAGATCGTCACAGTAGCGTTTATTGAAAATATACTTTGCCAATGCGCACCGATACTGTATTAGCGCAGTATACTTTCACGAGCGAAAACAAAATAAATGTGTTGAAACTATACTCGATTTATGCGCGATAGTCGAGTATACTTTACACCTGACCGGATAATAAAGAAGTTATTGAAAGTAACTTTGCCAATGCGCACACCCATACTAACTATATTAGCATAGTACCAATATTTTCAAGTGCGTAAACAAAATATAAATTTAGCTGCCGGAAATGAACCTAAACTAGTCTGCTGGGACTTAGAAACCGTAGGTCACGACACGAGATAGGTGCGACTGGTGCGAGGAGCGTAGCGACGAGCATGTTAGGTTAACTGACATGAACCCAGAAAAAAATTATTTCAAACTCAATTGGTGGATTTTGTTCGCCGGCTACCGAATTGCGCAGTGGTACTGACACAGTATATTTTCCTGTTGTTATTACTGTACGAAGCACTTGAAAATATACTCGAATATTGCGCAGCTCTGCGCGCTAGCAGAGTATACTTTTAATATGTACGCGTCACAGTATACTTAAAACTACAAATTATTTTAATTGCAAATTATTTTATAGCAAAAGCATTTGAGTAAACACACAAAAGTGTATTTACTCAAATCATAGACAAAAATGTTTTGATGCTGTCAACTCTTCGGTTGATCAGCTTTTTAAAGGTCAGTTAAAAAAACAAACAGTCTAACGAATTATGTAAAGTTAACCGCAAGCTTTCTCTTAACCTAAATTTTGTTGTAAAAGCAATATTTTACCATGTTTTTTTTATAGACATGGCCAATTGGCCACACTATCAATGGCCACACTATCACTATCACATAGTAAGTACTAAAATGATCATCTAGCTAGGCCATTCCAGGCTGTTGTCGAACGTGTATTTTATTTTAACTAAAATTCTATTACTTATGCCTTGCACGAATAAAACCATTAGTTACCTTTAGTTGCATATAAAAAAACAATCTAATATGGAAGATGTTTAACATAAATGTCGACATGATCCAATAAAATAACGGTTAGAGAAATAAGCACAGATTGATTACACTGTAAATCTAAGGTTAACGTTTAAAAATCAATTTTGCTTACTTAACATGGATTAATAAAATACCTCCTGCCTAGGTCAAAAGTCCAATTTCCTTATTATTTAGATTGGTCAGCCGACCGTGGCCGTTGCTTGCTTTGTAATTTCGCATTTATCAAAGCGTCTCTGTTTCAGCTTGGACAATAATCATAGACTTCTCTTTTGAAATCATTGGCAAAAATGCTTTTGTATATCCGGCTGTCCGTCTGTTCTCCTCGTCGCATTTGCATTGCATTTCTCAACGGATTCTTGGGGCAGGGTCGATAACTATACAGATTTTTACTGTCGATTCAATTTTTCGAAAATTTAAAAAATGGTGGAGATATTTAGTGAGGTATATTATATTTACTGTTAGTCATTGGTGCGTAAAACCAATGTAGTAGGTACTTATATATTCTGTGCCAATGTATCAAATGTCCACATACCTATAAATGTCCATCCGAGTTTATTGCTTATTCCAGTCAGTTGCTAGACATAAAGATAATGAATAAGATACTATGCGTACTTCGAAGCTGTTTTGTATATTTGATACTTGTAATTATTTATAATGTGTTCCGATACTGATTCTTTATTACCTGCTTAAGAAATCAAAACAATGAGATTTATTAACGTCTATATTTATAGGAGTATTATTTAGTACAGGTGTTTTGTAGCCTCAGGATTAAATAAGTAGGCCTATTGATGTTGGAAAACATTATCATTTTTTTATTCATAAATTCTTTCATTTACTTTTTTACTAAGTATGGCGCACTGAATTAGTTTTTACAGTAACGTAACGTGAACGTAACTTTCAATTAGATACGAATACGATACGACTGAAGACATTATCAAACTCTCCCGGTAATTTAAACCACAGATAATAATAATATAATACTATACTAGTTTTTAATATAGATTTTATAATTTTTTAACACGACTGCCCAAAAAGGAGTGTATGTTCAGGGTTCATGTATGTTTGTGGGTATGTGAGTTTCTTTATTCCACCATAACTTCTAAAGGGCTCAACGGATTTGGATGTATGGGGTATCTTAAGAATCCTTACATAATTCCGAATGACACTAGTTATATTTTTTTGAAAAAAAGTCAATGTGGTTTTCATTTGTGGAAAAAAAAATTGCTTTAATTATTACAATATGAGCAACAATAATGAAAGGGCTTAATGAGCACATTTCAAAACTATATAATGGTTTACTAATGTTTTCCATAATTTTAAATGCAATAATTTCATTTGCCATAACTGCATATGCCATAAATTCATTAAACATAATGTTATATTTGCCATAACTAACAAATGACATAAATTTATTTTCACTAATTTCATTGGTCATAAACAATCAAATGACATATTCTTCTTATTACATAATTTTATTTGCCATAATCTTCATTTAAAATAATGTTATTATCCATAACAATGATTTTTCCATAATACTTACTTATTACAATATTTGGCAAAACAAACCTTGTTTTCTATTATTTCAGCAAAGAAATAATGAAAGAAGCCAACATAATTCATATTTATCAAAGAATTAATAAGATTTTGACCAATCAAGATAATTTATTTATTATACTAATAGAGAATTTTTGAGAGCTTTGGCATTGAATCTCAATTTAAAACGACAAAATTGTGGAACTAAATAAAATTGTTTACTCATATTGGATTTGTCCATCCGCCATATTTAATGTCCCCACTGCTGGGGCACAGGCCTTCCTTATGGGTGGATATATTTATTTATAAAATATATTTATTTATATATTTGATTTATAAAATTATAATTAGCTTTATGATTATACGATTAAGGTTTTTTTTAATATTTAATTTTTAAATATAATGAGTAGACAAGCATGCAATTGTAATTGCATGCAGTGCAAGCAGGCATTCAGCATGCAAGCAAGCGTGCAGCATGCAAGCAGGCATGCAGCATGCAAGCAGGCATGCAGCATGCAAGCAGGCATGCAGCAGGCACGCAGCATGCAAGCAGGCATGCAGCAGTCATGCAGCATGCAAGCAGCATGCAAGCAGGCATGCAGCAATCAATCAGGCATGCAGCATGCAACATGCACGCAAGCATTAAGGAGCTCCGCTCGCTTCGCTCGCTCCGCTGCGAGTGGTCAAAACACTAACCTAACCTAACCTACTGGTAGGTGCATTAAAAGTTTTTCTTTATAGCGTGGGGCTTCAGGCCCCCCGACCCCCCCGAGCAGGGGGGCTAGCCCCCCTGCACCCCCCGGCAAGCATGCAAGCAGGCATAGAGCATACAAGTAGGCATGCAGCAGGCAAGCAGCATGCAGCATGCAAGCAGGCATTCAGCATGCAACATGCATGCAAGCATTATGGAGCTCTGCTGCGAGTGGTCAAAACACTAACCTAACCTATCAGTAGTGGTGGTCGCACTAAAAGTTTTTATTTATAACCCCTAGGTACGTTTAGGTGAAGAGATACGTTATAGGTTATGTATATTATGTCAATTATTGATTATGTCAAATAATATTTATAGGAACTAATCATTATGACACTTGTTATTATGGCACCTAATTTTATGGCAAATGAAAAGTATGGCTAATGGATTGTTATGTCATACGTTGTTAGTATAAAAGCCATTATTACAAATGAATATTATGACCGAAGATCATTATGGCAAATGAAATTATTACAAATAAAATTATGATAAACGAAAGAATACCCTATATAATATGTCACTAAAATGTGTAATATAAAAATAAATAAATTTAAAAAAATATTTAAAAAAACACGACTGCCCTTCCAAAACTAAGTAAAAAGTAAAATAACAAGTGTCATTGCAGTCGGAGGACCTCTTTGATTTAAAATTGTTCCACAAAACGGTTTCCCGACTGCAATGACACTTGTTATTAAACTTTTTACTTCGTTTTTAAATTATTATTTTTTTCAATTCCTCTTTAGATTAGACTTTTACCACGTCTGCCTTGACTCAAGATCAAGATAGGATCATTTAAAATAAATATAAAATAGGGAATTTGCTCTTTGAACACTTTATCAAAGTAAATGAAGTTTGACTTGTGTACGTCTCGTACTTCGTCACACCGCTTTGTTACCGGTCCGAAGTCCGAACATCTTGCACTTTGGACCACGGCCTCCGATCTGACATAAACAGACCGTATTAGATAGACGTTTTGAGGCCGCGTATGCGCAGAAAGTGAAACAATGTTATTCGCACAAAACTCGTTTTTCAAATGTTTTAAAAATCATTCTATACACAATCATATTAAGTTTGGATGTTTGTTACTAAATCACGCAAAAACGGCTGAATATATTTTTGTATGTTTGTCACTTTTTCGCCGAACTATTTTTGGCCGAATTTCACTTGCCAACCAACGTTTAGCCAATGTTTCACTTTGACAACTAACGATTCCCAAATTTTTGTATGACATCGTTTCATTTGGTAGAATTATTGTTAAGCTACTAATGGTTTCAAGTTGATACCATTAGTAGTTCTCGAGATATCCAGCTGTGACAGACAGACATACAGACTGAGTCACACCATAAGGGTTCCTTTTACCATTGTGGTACGAAACCCTAAAAAGCAATTGACAGGTCAACGCTTGTATAGGAAGTAGTCGTTGTTCACTTGTTTTCATCATTTTGACGTCAAACTATATGAGCGTCAAGTTTCAAGTTCTAACTTTATTTTATTCTACAATAACACAAATATGGTCACTCTTCTTGCGTCAGATGCATAGACTTATGGGAAAAACTACTCGTACAAAACCATTTCCGCCGTTAAATCTATATTGAGAATAGTTCCGCGATATAAATTAGACATCTTGAAGAACTTTTGTTCTTTTTTATTAATTAACAATGCGGTAAGGTCGAGCCATTACACTCTATTATCATATTAAAACACCGCATTATAAACAAATTAAAGATATCAACGAGTTAAAGGGAGATAAGGAATTTTATTATGGATCCGAGGTAAATTATAAAACTAAATATTGTTAAAAAAAGACATGAAAGAAATCAATTAGGGGTCAAACTAAAATTAATAGAAACTAAATATAATACTATTTATTATGTACCTACCTACATCTAGATTTTATCAATTAAAAGAATACTGATTACAACTAACTTAGAGGACCTAGTAATAGTAAGTAGCTATGTACCTAGATAACAAAAAAGTTGCGCTTCATTTACGATTGGCGAAACCAATCGAGGCTAAGCTATTAAAAGAAAAAACCTTGAAAAAAAATCTTCTCTTACTGCAACATTGTTTTTTAACTCTTACTTTTTTCTTTCGTACGCCTCAGTTTTATGCACAATAATTCGACCAATATCCCGTGTTAAAGGGAGATACGGATACGCACATTATCGGCTTGGCATTGACAATGAATTAACTCTTATCGAGCGGTCAATAACCTTTTGGCTGATGACTAATAGCTTCTATCAAACTAGTGGGCTATACTATACATAACTGTATTTCATTTTAGAAATAGGTACCAATAAACACTAAATATTGAAACAAGGTCATCTGCTCTGTGTTAGGTATACCTAATACTTGATGCGATGAATAAGATAGAATATTTTATCCGGTTTTTGAGTAGAAAAATAAACCTATCCATAGCCAGGTATGAATTATTTAATTTATTGTTCCGCTTATTGAATCTGCGCGTTTATATCTTTTTCTAAAAAAATAACAAAGTTTTTGAAGTATTTTTTGTTTCAAAACTCCTCAAAAGCAAACTAAACATACATTTGTACTTATCAAATTTTATGAAATAAGGTGCACCGTGCAGATAATGCTATTATAAAATTAATCTTTACCCTAAAAAACGAACTAAAAAAGTTAAATAAGTATCAAGGTATCATTGCAGTCGGGGGACCGTTTTGTGAAACATTTTTTTATCAAAGAGGTCCTCCGACTTGTTATTTAACTTTTTAGTTCGTTCGGCAGGGCAGTCGTGTTTTTAATATTTTTTGGTTTATTTATTTTTATATCACACATTTTAGTGACAAATTATATAGTTTTGGAATGTGCTCAATAAGGCCTTTAATTTAATGCCCATATTGTAATAATTGAAGAAATTATATTTTTTTCACATTTGAAAGTGGCGTCGTACAGTCGCCATATTGGCTTTTTTTTTTTAAATATAGCCAGTCTCACTCGGAATGATGTAAGGATTCTAACGATACCCCATACATCTAAATCCGTTGAGCCCTTTAGAAGTTATGGGGGAATAAAGAAACTCACATACCCACAAACATACATGAACCTTGAACACATAACAGCTATTACGTTCCATTTTTGGGCAGTCGTGTATAAAGCAATTTTTTTTACTAGTTATAATACGTGCGTGTGGTTTGAGGGCCACTACCTCGAAAGTCAATAAAAAGAAGCAACATGAGGGACTATTTCCACTATTTCCTACAACATCCCACGGCTATGACAGAATTCTAACGGCTGATTATGTCTTCTATGGGGAAGTTGACACTCAAGATGTGTACTTTCTTCTTCAACGCTGAAGGTCCTCTGACCTTTCCGAAGGTTCTCCTAAGCAAATGTTTTTCACCTTCAGCTGTATATACGTTTCCTATTTCCCATGAAATGCGACAACAGATCGTAGTAGGTATCTTTAATATAGTGACGGTATGTTTATCGATACCGTCTTTTATAATAGTACATTATGAGACAAGTTAGCTTAGGTTGCTCATTGCACACAAGGCTGTGGGTTGCAGCCCGAGCCGCAGGCGAGGGCGTAACTCAGCCGAGTGTGCAATAAGCAAGAGCTCACGAGTTTTATACGACGTTTTTCAACACATTTGCGAGGAAAAAATAAAGTAATTTATCACACAGCAACAAATATGGCAAAAACAAAATATGATAATGGGGTTGGTAAACTTTTTCGAAGAGAATTGTTTTATATTTTTTTTTGATAGCACAAGTTTGAAGAATAAAGAAAATAATATTATGATTTTTTTATTTTACCTTATTAACTAAATATTTTTTTTTATATTATTATCGCGATAAAATATCAAACATACGGCTGAACACGAAGTTCCTTTGCATTTACTGATTTAGAAAACTGATTGACAGATTTGACAGACAGTGACAAAGAGTAATCATACCTTTGTTTTTTTTTGTTTTGAGCAACAACATAGAAAGTCTTTGGAGCAAAGGCATAACCTACGCATACAGCCGTAATAGTGATTTATTGTACTATGCTGTAAATTAAAAATTTAAATTTTTATTTAAATTAAAATGAAGCATTATAAAAATTCCGCAATTGGTTATTCCTGACTCCAAAGCCAAAAGCTACCAGAAAATATATAATTCACAACAGTTTTGGAAAAGTTTACCAACCCCATTATGGGAAAAGGCGCGCATGTTTTTTTTTTGTTTTTTTTCACACGCCCAACGCAAGAATATTTTGCGATCAAAGGGGTAAGGAGCATACAGCCTACTACTAATACTTCAAAATTATAATTTTAAGTGACAAAATGCAAATATTTTAATATTTTATAACAAAATATTGTGAATTATGAATAATTTGATAATAATTATATATTTATTTGACTTAATTAAGTACTTACACATTTATTTATTCCAAAAATGTATATGAATTTTCAGCAGCATTTGTTCTCAAAAACTTTCTTTTTGTCTCTTTGTTGTCAAAAAAATAACTGTATTACCCGGCTAAATTAGGATTGCTCTGTTTACTCGCATAGAACTTGCAGTAAGGTACTAATTTAACTTTGTAGGGTTAATTCTATAACGAACAAGTGTTTTATATATTATTGCACGCGTTTGTTATAGCTCGGTTTATGGCCCTAAAAGCGATGTAATAAGGCTCACTTTACGAGCAAGTGTGTTGAAAAATATATATTACAAATTCTAATTCTTAAGATATCCAGTAACAACGAGTCAATAAAAGTAACATCCGCACTAATAAAAAATACGTATTTTTTCTAGAATTAATATGTAACTCGAAAAGGTCACATTTTCTACGCATTTTATTTTTGACGACCTCCGTGGTCGAGTGGTTTGCACGCCGGTTTTCAAGGCGTCACCATCTCTTGAGGTCCCAGGTTCGATCCCCGGCTGGGTCAATGTAGAAAATTAACTTTTCAATATTGTCTCAGGTCTGGGTGTTTGTGATACCACCGTTGTCTCTGATTTCCATAACACAAGTGCTTTAGCTACTTACTTTGGAATCGGAGCAATGTATGTGATGTTGTCAAATATTTATATTTCTTTATTTATATTCTATAAAAATAAAAGCATACCTTCTGTGTCCTTTGAAAACTTTATTTTATCGCGAGGTCTACAGCTCACGGAGCCAACTAGTCTAGAATTAATATACGTAACTCGAAAAGGACACATTTTTTATAAAAATAAAAGCTCAATATTATGGAAAGTTCGAATCGAACTCGGAGTCTTGTAAAATAATTTAAAAAATATTGATTTCAAACAAATCAGAACAAAACAAACAAGGAACCACTTGTTCGCATAAGTACGATGTTTGTTCTGTATAATTCGTTCTCACGACCACTATTGACAGGCTGGTCCGGAACTAAACTTCGCGTAAAACGTATTTGTACGTTATGTTTGCGTAAAACTTAATGAATCAGTCTTCACATCATAAATGTCACACACTGTCATAATATCAATAGTTATTGCCTCATGAACTGCGCATATTAGACTGTGTGCACTGATTGAAACGTGTTTTATCAAAAATATTTTTGAATATTAAGGAACTGACTAGGTACAGTCAGCATCACATATTTGGAGACAGAGAAAATGTCGGAAATGTTATGAAAAATATCGGAGCAACTAAATATTTTTCACTCCTCTTGCTCAAAAAGTGCGTCATTGTAACGTACCAGAGTCGAGATAAAATAGCATAATAAGCCCTAGGGGATAAAGTTTTTTCTTTTTTAATGTTTGTCTATTACCAATGAGCGTACTAAAACGAAAAAGTCTTTATTCATAATCACGAATAAAAACTCGCTCGACTTAATACTGGGGGCCTATTACGAAAAGTTTAATGCGATACACGCGGCTGCGTGCGTGCTTCGTTCTGATTGATTCCTATTACAAAGCACTTGCGTATGCGATATTGCAAAGTGATTGCGTAAATTTGACAGTTTCTCTCTAGTGGATCCGTCATTATTCGTTCAATAGACTATGGACTACGATAGCTACATTGAAAATATTTGTAATAACTATAACCGACGAACTGCGGACGACTATCGTGACCAAGTTTCGTAATAGGCCCCTAGTTTCTCATTATTATTTTTGAAAATGGAACTAAAAGCATCTCTTCGGTAAAATCATAGACTTATTTAAACTCTGTGTACAGAGTGAATCGTAGAATGCGTGTTTGTGTTGCTTAGCTGACAGCAGAAATTAAAAAAAGGTACCATGGCGCGAAATCATTAGATTTTTTTTATAATTACAAACTGATTGAATTGTTATTAAATTGTGACTGTAATAGGAAAGAAATAATTTTAATCTTCTGCCGTCAAGCACAATCATTTATTTAAATATTGTACAAAAAGTTTATAAAGTGGAGGAAAGAAAAACGAGTGGATTCGTTTACGGAAGTAAGTAGGTATAAACTATTTAATATTGTATTTTATTTTCTCGCAATCGTAGTGAAAAGTATAGTGTAACACACGACGCTAAAACCCATTGTAACTCGGTTTCTATTTATTCCCTCGCTAAAGCTCGGGAATAAAAATACCTCGTATGCAATGGGTACTTTTAGCGTCTTGTATAACAATCTACTATTAACTACTTAGATAACAACTTCATATAATTTTTCTGATATATTAATTACTAGCGGCCGGACCGCGACTTCGTCTGCGTGGAAAGTTTTTTGCTATACCTCGGGAACATCCTTTGCATGAATTTAAAAACCATGTTAAAAAATCGCTCATGGGTAAAGGTTATTATAAAGTAGACGATTATCTTAAAGATCAAAATGCGTGGAAATGATGTAACACATAACTACTACCTATATAAGTTCCTGTCACCCTGTTGTAATTATCTGGTAACGATATATTTAAGTTTGTAATGTAAATATCGTTACTTATGGCTGTTAAAGCTGATAAGTTTCTTGCGCCCGTTCTTCTTGACTTGTCAGTTAAAAAACGATTCAAAATTAAGTTTATTTGAATAAAGCTATTTTTAACTTTTTGGACTTTGAAAATTATTATTTTCGGGATGAAAGGAATCCTTCTCTGTAAGTTATAACCCTGACAACGTATATGTAAAATTTCATGATAATCGGTTCAGTAGTTAAGACGTGAAGACGTATAGACGTAACAAACAAATAAATAAACGGACTTTCGCATTTATAATATTAAGAAAGGATCTTAACTTCATTGAATATATAATAGCTAAGTCACTAAATTAGAATACGATGTTTCAAAATAACATCCAATGGGCATTTTGACTTTATCTTTTGCTATTATTTTTAAAAATTTAAGTACATAAACTCCATAATAGCTTGTTACTGCGTCTACATATTAATTTAGCTACATCCTAAACATTAACATAAAAAGTAATGTACAGTTAATAAATTTAAACCAGTTTCATTTTGACGTCATTCGCAAACAACATGTTTTTTGTTTTTTCCCAACACCGAGCGGTTTTTCCACTCTAAGGTGGTTTAATTTTGTAACCGCATTATGCGATGTAAAACAATGCATGGAGATTTCCTTCAAATGTATTTTTATGTTGGTCGTCAATATTTAGATTCTAGAATCTTTGAACTCTGAGAATACTGCTTTCGATGTTTATTTTATTAACATAACTAACTCGCATCAGCTAAAAGACGTCATAAAAGAATTGACGATTTAAAAATACTTATTATATGAGCTTATTTGAATAAAAAAACTGTTTCTCTATTTCACACGGCGATATTTCGTCTATATAGTCTGTTGTTCCTTAATTGTCCTATTTAGTAAACAGCTTTTAACAGCTGTTGTCATTTTTATTTTTTTATTTTTAGTTTATTTGGGAAACAAAAAAATTTACAGTAAGTACATTTAGTTTTACCAAATATTTTAGAACAGTAATCAGCAAAGTTTTCACTGATAATTAGAACATACAAAATAAACTAGAAAGTGCGAAAAAAAAACAGGTGTTCCATAGAAAAGTACAACATCGACTCGACTATAATGTATGGAACAGCAGATTTTTTTTCGCGATTTCGTGGTTGGCCCCAATAGTAAAAGTTGTTCATTAACGTGGTCTGAACATGAACACCCCTTTTCATTTTTACCGACTTCCAAAAAAGGAGGAGGTTCTCTGTTCGTCTGTATATTTGTTTTTTTTGTATGTCTCCCGATTACTCGAAGACGGCTAGACCGATTGAAATGATTCAAACGTTATTACATTAGGTAAACTCCCAAGTTGGTCCCATTTTTTAAAATTTGGAAATCGGTTCAGTACTTTTCATGTAATCTTAAAAAAGCACGAAAATAGTATGATTTTGTGTGAACTACCTCGATGATCAGTCGTATAACTTCTTTGTTTATGAACTGAATAAGATAATTATTTTTTTGTTGGAAAAGGGATATCTTAAGTGTAGTTCTTTAACCGACTTAAAAAAGGAGGTTCTCAGTTTGACCATTTTTATACCTAAATAAATCCTACACTATCTAATACAGAAGGTACTACAGAAAACTAAAAATTAAAAAAAAAAATGTTTAATAAAACAAAAAACCGACTTCAAAAAACCTACCTCTAAAAAGCAAGAAATAATATTTGTAATAATAAAAACACGTCTATTGAAGTCGGGTGGGGCTTTTAGAATAAAAAAAAAAGAATTTTTACTCCAGCCCCACCCTCTTCAATAAACGTGTTTTTATTATTACGAATATTATTTCTTGCATTTTAGAGGTAGGTTTTTAGATATACTTTAAAAATAACGGTGTATGAGCCTTTTTTGGAGCTCGGTGGCGCAGTGGTTTAGCGCCTGGCCCAGCGATTGAGGAAGTTAAGCAACGTTCGCAAGGGTCGGTCATGGGATGGGGTGACCAAAAATTTATTATCTAGAGCTCCTCCGTGCTTCGGAAGGCACGTTAAGCCGTTGGTCCCGGCTGCATTTGCAGTCGTTAACACCCACCAATCCGCATTGGGCCCGCGTGGTGGGTTATGGCCCATCCTCCTTACCCCCCATAAGGAAGGCCTGTGCCCCAGCTGTGGGGACATCAAAAATGGCTGATGGACAAAGCCTTTTTTGAAACGTAATTATTCTGCTACCACGTACCTATAGTATTATTATATGTGCTACCACCCATTCAAGACTTTTTTAGCTGACAAGATAGAAGTACCTACCTATATAAAGTCAAGTAAGTACCTAAGTGTATTACAAAGTGGCGTGCACAAAACCAACAGCCGGCCGATGGTCAGGTGTCAGGCGGTGGCGCAACGCAACGTGCGCTCGCGCCGGCCTCACGCGGAGGTCGCGCCGTGACCCCACCGCATTAGAATACGCAAGGGATCTTCGATAAATAACTAATTACGACGCCCCATACTCCAAGGAACTTGGCATCATAGTAATGCTGAGGAGAAAATTACCTTACTTAAACTTGTGTGTTGGCATTGGGTATAGATGTGGTGTATACGGTCGATCGCGAGAGGTTTTAAGGTCGATCGATAAGATTTGCACCCAGTGTAGTTTTATTTATGCAATTTTCTTCTTGATAATAAATCTTTGATAGGTCGATCTCCTTGACAAAAAGTAAATCGTGGCCGCGAAGGCTTAGTCAGTCTATGGGGTAGGTATAGACTGACTAAGCCTCCGCGGCCACGATTTCGCTTCTCGTGGAAATCAGTGAAATATTACAAAAATAATAGCACCTATTTAAAAAATTAAAGACCTATAACGGGTGTAACAAGACACTCAACGAAGCCAAAGCCCACGCATTCCGCCCATCATCAGGATTATTTTTGTCTTTTAGACTATACCTGGGAAATCAATAGCTACGAAGTTATTGAAGGTCAAAGTCAATTTTTTTTTTCAAAATCTTTATGAATTCTTATTTTGTTCGTTATCTCCTATTTTTTGTCTACAGAAACATTTTCATAATTGTATGTATTTCGTAACAAACAATGGCTTCAATTTCATGAGCATGCACATAAACGTTGCCTTTCAACTCGGCCGCAAGCAACTGTGTGTAGCATTCATTCGCTGGCTCGGTCATTTGTACACGTTACATTGCGTGGTAACTGGTAATGTATGCAATGCTTTTTTAATACCAAAAATTAAAATCGTTTCACAGCAATAATTTTGAACAGAAATGGTCCTGATGATGGGCAGAATACGTAGACCTCGGCTTCGTTGAAGGTCTTGTTAGAACAGCTCAAGTATGATCTCAAGATATAATAATAGTTACCGGGTGTAACAGTTACACCCGGTAACTATTATTATATTCCGTGTTAAAAGATTAACTCTGACCGCTGTTTATAAACCGTTCTCAACGTTGGGAGCTATCTTGAGATCATACTTGAGCTGTTCTTCTTATAGGAACAGCATCTCGGGTATGATCTCAAGATAGCTCTCAACGTTGAGAACAGTTTATAAATACGGGCCTAAGTGTCATACTTACCAACCATTATGTCCATCAGCCACTTTTTGATGTCCCCACTGCTGGGGCACAGGCCTTCCTTATGGGTGGTAAGGAGGATGGGCCATAACCCACCACGCGGGCCCAATGCGGATGGGAGCAACGGCTTGACGTGCCTTCCGAAGCACGGAGGAGCTCGAGATAATAAATTTTTGGTCACCAACTAGCTATCCCAAATCATCCGTATCGCCGTATTTCAGAGACAATCTTCTCAAGAAGTTTAAAATTCACTGTTTGAGGCCGTGACTTTTATTATTGGTGCTAATTTGGAACTTCCGCTTTCTGAATAAATTCCTAAATTGACAATAGACAGTGATCCGCTGCAACTTCAAGAATGTATGGCAGAGAATAAGGCCAGTAATTCCAAATTATCGAATTTGGCCTATGATTGATTCAACGATAAACAATCAAAATATTCTTTATTTTGAGCAGATAAAAATATATGTTGAAGTTTCAATAACGATCTTGATTATTTTACGGTTAAAAACACGATATTCGTTTTTGCACTCAACTAAAAAAAATGCAAAAACAAAGAATATTTTCATTAATTTTATATTTTTTGGATAATACCTACTTAAAGTTTGTCAATCTTGATTAATTGCCTTATTACTTTTTCAAAAGGTGTCTTTATGCTCAAAATAACAACAAAAACATTGAAAAACTGAAAAAGTGAGGTTATTTTCATTACTCTTCACACGTAAAGAAAAAGCAAAGACAGAGTTTTTGGAATATAGCAGGCAGATCACTGTTATTTTTAATTTAATAGCACTGTAAGTAATATCGTTAAATTCTCATTGCCGAGTTTCACTAAAAACCAATCTAACGTTCTAAATATAGCTCTTACTTACTTAGAACTATAATAAGTAAGTAGGTAGGTAATATCAATTTAGCAAAAAAAACTGCTATTTATATTAACACAATAATAAAGATTATGAAACTGGTTTACCTACTTGTTTTTATGAACAAAGCTCGCGTAATTTCTGTAAGGCAAAAAAATGGGAAATTCCCAAAGAGCTCTTTATTAGATAAACAAATAATCAAACAAGATCTAAAAATTGTTCAACGTTGTAAATATGTAACAAATAAACACAATCAAAACAAACGGACCGGTTACAAAGACCGCAACATTACGAAGCAGCGCTCCAATTTATTTAATTATTGTTTCAGTGTATTCAACAATTTCAGTGATGCAAATGTTTGCTTCTTCCGGTAAGGCATTGAGGAAAGTGTTATTAATTTTATAGCAATAAGTAGTACTTCTACCGATACACCCAAAACTCCTTTATTCGTTTGATACATTAGTGAATTGATCACTTTTATAATTATGTTGTAGTTTGTGAAATGCTTCAACTTACTATGTGCTCCACACGTTCGCCGCCAGCCAGAGCCGATGGCAAGTTTTCTATTAACTTTTTCAAATGGCATGGCGATAAGAATGTTTAAAAAACGTGACTATAATGTTAAATTTTAAAAGCATACCTACATTAATTCAATGTAAATTGAAATAAAACATTTTTAACGGATACTAGCGCGGTTTTGTATAACCGTAAACCGCGCTAGTATCCGTTAAAAGTGTTTTATTTCATGTCTAGTGAGCGCGTAAGCTTGAGAAGTGAATATGTCAATGTAAATTACAAAATAACCCCTAATTACCGAATATGGTAGATGACACCACCAAACTGAATCCCTCACGCGTAGTTCGGCAGATTCGCGACACGGCAGAAAAAAATCTGCTGTTTCATACATTTGATTTTTTTTCGCTATTTCAGAGTTGGCCCCATAGTAAAAGTTGTTCAAAACTTTAAATTTTAATGGAATTTTATTTACTCCCGGCCACAGTACCTACCAACTTAATATTTTTTATAACTTTAGCAAATAAATTTTAGTTATTTCTGTATCTTCTATATATTAGGTAGCTGTTAAATGAATGCGAAAAAAACTCTTATATTTACTTGCAAAACCTGATTAAAGAACAAGTCTGGCGGCTCATTAAACCATTGTTTTATTTACCTTCAAAACTCAAGGACGTCAACTTCCAGAATTTTCTTTAGGTAGATAGGTACTATAAATAAAAAAAACAGGTCGCAATCTAATAGTCTGGGTCTCATTCTCAGCTCCATAATATGCCGCATCGAGTGCACAAAGGAAAGAGTGGCCACAAATGCCACAATACACACATCCGTATTATGGCCAATCCCGCGGCTAAATTGTTATAAAACTGGTGGTATGATCTGGGACGATGTCATACGATGTCAGCCGATTGCATAATCTGCGCAACCGCAATGATAACTAGGGTTGCCAATATTACGCAAACGAGTTACTAGAATTAGGTAGTTCTAAATGGCTTGTTCATTTGTTAAATATTAGTAGTAATTAATACTGTGTTGAATAATTACGACAAAATATTTAAGCTTAAGTACATAATGTAATTTGATGTACTTACCTAATGGAAAGAGTAAAAATAGAGAAACTAAGGTTCTTATTTGTATTGTTCATAAACATACCTAATGTTTATGAACAATACAAATAAGAGATAATGGATGTGACGGTTATTAATTTTAGTGCTGCAAAAAATATTCATCGTGCTACCTCCTACCTACCTGAAACATAATATTTTTAGTTCTTATACATAAGTAGTGTAGTATTATTTAGTCAGTAGAATAGCAGACCCAATCAATCAATTAACATTTCTTTGCAAAAATATAGTACCTACCTACTTACAATAGTAGATTGTTATACAAGACGCTAAAATGACCCATTGCATACGAGGTAGTTTTATTCCCGAGCTTTAGCGAGGGAATAAATAGAAACCGAGCTACAATGGGTTTTAGCGTCGTGTGTTACACTATACTTTTCACTACGATTGCGAGAAAATAAAATACAATATTAAATAGTTTATACCTACTTCCGTAAACGAATCAACTCGTTTTTCTATCCTCCACTTCATAAACTTTTTGTACAATATTTAAATAAATAATTTGTGCTTGACGGCAAAAGACTAAAATTATTTCTTTCCTTACAGGCACACAATTCAATCAGTTTGTAATTATAGAAATATTCTAAAGATTTCGCGCCATGGTACCTTTTTTAATTTCTGCTGTAGCAGCTAAGCAACACAAACACGCATTCTACGATTCACTCTGTGCACAGAGTATAAATAAATATATGATTTCACCGAAGAGATGCTTTTAGTTCCATTTTCAAAAATAAGAATTAAAAACAGTATTAAGTCGAGCGAGTTTTTATTCGTGATTATTCGTGAATAAAGACTTTTTCGTTTTAGTAGGCTCATTGGTAATAGACAAACATTAAAAAAGAAAAAACTTTAGCCTCTAGGGGTTATTTTGCTATTTTATCTTGGCTCTTGTACGTTACAATGACCGACTTTTTGAGCAAGAGGAGTGAAAAATTATTAGTTACTTATAGTAACTACGATTGGCAGCCTTTGTTATAAATTATAATGACTGAAAGGACACACGAGCCCTGGGCGTGCGATACTCAGCCGCAAAGCTACACGGATAAGGATAAAAACCGCTAAATGGATAACCACCAATAAGAGCTGAAGTTTTAAATAAACATTCCAGTGCTTCTACTACGGTTTTTGTATTTTAATTAAATCTTAATTTTAAGTGTTTGCTAAAATACAAGTTTTAGCGGTCTCAATCACGATTTTTGCTATTTACTTATCATAGGACTCTTCAACATTTTAATCAATGCTGTATTTGATTGCTAAGTAAATCAAATAAAATTTATTTCAATTTTATTCGATTGCTAAATCAATTAACATTGGTTGAAATTTTGAAGAGGGACAAAAACTATTTAGTCGCCATCCAGTAAAAAAATATATGTAAGTATTTATATTCTATTCGATTATATTATTATATCATTCATTATCTTTCATAATTTTTTTAAATATCTTTATTCCAAAATAGATGAATCCTTGTCACACAAAGTACTTGGTATTCGCACACGACATGGATAAATCCATAAATTGTTCTTTTCCTATTATAATATGTTGTAAATTTTCCCATCGTCCGTATGTTGTTGTTAAACTAGCAAGCTGGTCATCCTTGGACGCTGAATCATCAGGCAGTGACAGACAGACATTACGACAGATTCTCTCGATGTTATCGGAAAGTTAAGTCGTGTCTTAATAACGTTGTTACGACGTATAGTATTTTTTGTTACATTATGTTAACTAGTGCGAAGAAATAAAACGTTTATATTTTTAGAACAAATACCTAGTAATTTATATGCAGCATATGAGCATAATTGAATAAAGCATAATATGCATAGCAGCATATAAGCATATGTAGCTCGCTTGGATCAAGGACGATGGGCGAGAAGGATCCGTGACTGGAGATCATGGTCAAACAAAAGACCACGAGCCGCCCTCCAAAACGATGGGTTGACGAGATCAGAGGACAAGCGGGACACAACTGGATGACGGAGGCGCAAAACCGGACCCAGTGGAAGAATTTGGGTGAGGCCTATGTCCAGAAATGAACCCAAAGAGGCTAATGATGATGATGATGAGAAATTTTCAGTCAATTCAGTCATTTTGAAAATATTCAAAAATATCACAAACGCGAAATTTACAGCTCACAGAGCCACAAGTTATATTTTTTGTTTGTTAACTTTTCTGCAGTTAAAGCTAATTGTTAAAATAACTGCTTGTAATGTTATATTCCATCTAATTTGCATTGAGAATTACGAGAGTAATACAAAACCAATGACCGAGATGACCACACAATGTTAATTATTGAAATAACACTTCAGTAGCACGAGACCACTGCGTGGTTGAGAATAGAAAAAATTAAATTAGCAAAGCTATTAGTAGGTAGGTACCTACTTAGCAACTTTTTCTAGTGTCGTTGGCATTTTAACCGGATTATAAATACCATGGACCAATGGTCCATGATTATAATGATTATACACATTTGCGGTAACAGAAATACCAAATTCCTATTACCGACCTAGGTACCAATTTTGAGAACATAAGATTTTCAAGATTCTTTGAATTATTTGCCTGATATTTTATCATTTTTATAAAAATGACAAACTATGTCAATCAGCAATGTTTAATTTCATATTGCGAATTGAAATAGAAAAGATAATGTATTGTTACATCAGCATTGTATCCTAAAATAGAATCGCTCAAATGTTTACAAAATGATTAGAGATTATGACCGTACGAATTCTGGTGGAAATGATTCCGTTTATTTAATTATCGCGTCCATGCTTATTGCGTACACCTACAAGTCGAGATATACTGTTGAAAGTCCTAACATAGTTCCAAGCATACCTAATTCCGATTATATTAGTTATTATTATTGATTACGTCATCTATCAACTCCAATAACCATGCCTAGACGGAGAACTTTTTTGGCGCGTTGGCGTTATAATGTGGGTTTTTAATATTTTTTTTTAACCTCGTGTCGTCTCAACAGCCGGATAAACTACAACTAAAGAGTCGTTGGATTTGTCTTGACAAATTCAAAATAAAACTTTGAAGGTTCAAAATTTTTATAAAAAATTTAACTGAAAGGCGAAAATAAGTTCGGTTGTAGAATTAAGTTTGTTTTCTTTTTGCAGGCAGGGACTTTTTTTTTTTCTTCACAAACTTAACTTCACCACAATAAAACTAAAAGATAGACTGACGGTAACAATTACATCATCAAGATAACAACCATCTAACAAGCAAGATACCATATTACGTTGTGTAATGTAATAAGGTGTAGGTGATGTGAACAATTCAATTGAAAGATTCGGGTTCTTCGACAAACTTCTCACAACAACAAAAAAATTAAATTAATCTTAGTGGTTATTTGACGATGTTTCTTTATCTAATTAACCTACTGACCAAGTGATATAAGAATAGAGTTAAAAATGACTATTGTCAGCCGAGTCTTACAAATATGATCATCTATAAAATTCAAAGTACCTACATCTAGGTATTGTCTGTTTGTCTTCTATGCGTTCCTAAACCATTCACCCGTGTACCTACATAAATGTGGAATTGCAATGCAACGTAACATGTTGTAGTTACATTATTTGAAGTACTATTGGGTATGTATTCTGTGGTATTAATTAAATTAATTAATAGCATCGATAAGTCGATGCTGCCATGTCCACTTCTTTATTGTTAATATGCTTCTATTTCACTATAATTTAAAAAAAACGAAACGCAAGTAAGATACTCCTGCTTCTTTATTTACCTACCTAAGATATATTGTTTTGGCACAGCAGAATATACAGGGTTATTTGTAAAACACCAACCAACAACTTCGCAGGAGTAGATTACCAACATCATAAACAACAACATTTGTTCTACGACTTGTATCATAACTCAATACATTCACCAAAAATGAATTTTCAAGTTTTTATTGTACTGTTCGACACTTTTAACGTCTATGGATGGCGGTGGGGGGGCGGGTCGCGCGCACTAGGCGCTCCGCACGCCGCGCGTAGAGTTATGAACATACGAACGGTAAATTAAAATTATATTTTTTTGTATGGAAGTAAAATCTAACGAATTATCAGAAGTCGTAGAACAAATGTTGTTGTTTATGATGTTGGTAATCTACTCCTGCGAGGTTGTTGGTGTTTTACAAATAACCCTGTATAATAGTAATACAAGCCTATAAACAGTCGTAAGTTCTGCGGGCAATGGTTCATTATTTATAGTTCCGCGATTTTTTTTGTAATTACATAAATAAATTGTTTCTTTTTTCCTTAATTTCACAAAGGAATAGAACACTTACGTAGGTTAATTTTTAACCAAGAAACAAAGCTTTTTGCGTAACAAAAGGACAATTTGAAATGAAGGTAAACATTTGGCAAAGTAGACAAAAACCTGGTCAGAATGTCTGATAACGAGGTAGCCACGTCACAGTTCTGCGTAATAATATAGGTCAGTATCTGTGCCAAATCTGATAATTTGATCTTTTTCCAAGAAATATAGCAAAGTATAGTAGACGGCAGTAGTAGACAACTTCGTTATTAAAAAGTTTGTCCATCAGCCATTTTTGATGTCCCCACTGCTGGGGCACAGGCCTTCCTTATGGGTAGTAAGGAGGATGGGCCATAACCCACCACGCGGGCCCAATGCGGATTGGTGGGTGTTAACGACTGCAAATGCAGCCGGGACCTACGGCTTAACGTGCCTTTTGAAGCACGGAGGTGCTCGAGATAATACATTTTTGGTCACCCATCCCATGACTGACCCTTGCGAACGTTGCTTACCTTCCTCAATCACTGGGCCAGGCGCTAAACCATTGCATCACCGAGCTCCTAAAAAGTTTAATGGGGATTTTAAATAAAGTTGATAGCAGATTTAATAACTTAACATAGGTAAATAAGGTACCTACCTCAGACATTCCTTAGACCAGTCCGTAAAGCTTATAGGAAATCAGTAATAATAACTTGTGTTGTGGCAACATGGTTAAATACTCACTTATGATAATTACAAGTTCTGTGCATGGTTCTACCTTCGTAATGCTGGGATATTACAGATTGCAGATAGACATAGGAAATTATACAGGGTGTCCCAAAACTTTGCCACACGGAAGGAAAACAAGTATCTTAAATATTGAAGGTAGGAAATTTCCTAATTTTACTGAAAAAAAACTTCATTTTGATTTTAAAAATAATTGGAAATGTATTCAAAGTTTTTTTTAAATCGCCTGCCTTAACCAGGAATCGAACCCGCCAAATATGAAAAAAATACTTTTATTATTGTTACCATCTCGATCATTTGGCTTTTTTTCTTGAATATTAAACAAAAGGAAGACCATAACAAACATTTTTATTACGTATTGTACCTATTATATCGTAATTCGTATGCCTCCATTTTTTTATCTTTGAATGTAGTTCCAATTATTTTTAAAATCGAAATGAAGTCTTATTTTAGTAAAATTTTCCCTTCGTATGGCAAAGATTAGGGACATCCTGTAATCTAATTTATACATTTTAAGTAATAGGTACTCTTCTACATATTATATATTTGTCGCTGCTTTGTGAAGTGACTTAAAGAAATCACGCTGGAGCTTGAAAATAGTTTTCGTACGCGTCTCGGAAAAGATAACTTTGGCTTACGTCACTTCGTATGGAACCTCTACTATAATTTCGTAGTACTTCTTATCGGGGGTGTAACTCAGTGGTAGAGTGTCTGCTTCGCATGCTGAAAGTCCTGGGTTCAAATCCCAGCTCCTCCAAAAGTTAATTTTCTTTTTTGAAGTGTTATTTTAATCGGTTTGAAACTTAATTTAAATGCAGTAAATATTTGATTCCTAATTTATTTACTTTTAACATAAAGATAAAATCTTTGAGATCATTATAAATTGATAGATAGAGTTATAAGACAATTTTATTTGAAATGCGTTAAAATAATAAATGAAGTAATCGATTTGAAACTTAAATAAATACATTTCATAATGGGCAAAAATTTAAATTCAATCAATTATTTATCATAGAACTTACTTAGAGGCACCGAGCGCCATCTGCAGTTGCTACTTTACACTGAAGTGAACTCGAGTCTAGCTCACTTCTCAAGCTTACGCGCTCACTAGACATGAAATAAAACACTTTTAACGGATACTAGCGCGGTTTTATTGAAAGTACTTTGGTAATTAGTTGGTATTTGGTTTGATTTTTTATTTTCCCGACGTTTCGGCACCTTTGCAGCTGCCGTGGTCACGGGGGACTGAAGCTACTTGTGAGCCTACCCTCAAGCGATGATTTTTTTAGAACGTTCAGAAATTAAAATTTATCAAATTTTTAATTAGTTTAATTTTGGTTTGGTTTTAATTTAATTTTATATGTTAAAAAGAGAGAATCTACTGAAACTACTACCATTTCCCCAATTTTTTGAAATGGTAGTAGTTTCAGTACCACGGCAGCTGCAAAGGTGCCGAAACGTCGGGAAAATCAAAAATCAAACCAAATACCAACTAATTACCAAAGTACTTTCAATAAAACCGCGCTAGTATCCGTTGAAAGTGTTTTATTTCATGTCGAGTCTAGCTATCAAGGCGCCTCAAGCGGAAATTCTAATAACTAAATATCAACTATCGATTTAGGAATACTGTATCTGAAATATCTTAAGTATTTATTACTTACATATTTTACTATCAAGTAGGTTTCCTATTTTATAGTTAGCCTTTTTTCGTTCGTTATCTGTCTAAATCTTTGTGATTTGTATTGTAGCCTTCGAACATCTATTTGTAGCGGCTATATTTTCTGGGAAATCGAATAGAAAAAAACAAACGAATATAATACCAGCATACATAAAGTAAGACGCGTTTCCGCGATGCTCGAAGCCAGCATATTATAATAATAATTCACTGAGGTATTTTTAGTTCAGTTTTAAAATCAAAACCCACATTTCTGTATTAATATTTTAATGAAAATTCAACTAAACGTATAAATCTTATTTATACTTACAGTAAACAATTGATGGATAAATATTTACATTATTCAGCTGGGGGGAGCGTGGTACACAGGCGCCCCCCCAAAATTGCACTAACAAAAATATGGGACCCTCATGGGTCCTTGTTGCTCCATCATGCTCGGGAATGGGAATAATCCTCAATTGTATAATCAACCTTAGAATACATTCAATTCTAAACACTGACTTCAACTTTCATCTAAGACTTCAACAAAATGGAAGTCCTGACCTGTGAAAAGTTACAAAACACTGGCATCAAAGTCTTATCCCGTTAAAATTGAAAATTTGAAAGTACCCACCTATTCTATTAAATAATTATTTAGCTTTATAATTAATTATTATAAGTAGCGCGCGGGGGTATTATCAAACCACGAGATGACCAACCAACCTGCTTCCAGAATTCCACTATAAACAAAACACTGTCGATTTATAAATTCGCAACAATGCCCCAGGATTCCCATCGCCGAGCATAGATGGTGCTGACAATACAATAACGTTTAATACAGTGTGTATACCGCAGTCTTTCTCGCCTCACCTATGCTAGACCGCACTACGATTACTAATATAACGATACACGCGCTACGCTCAACTTCTAACCTGTTTGAGTGGCTGACGTTGTAGCGGCAACAAGGCTATCTGAAGATCTAAATAATATAAATAAAACAATTCAACCTTGAATGCTCTAAGAAAGTACCTATCTAATAAAACCATAAGGAAGTTCTTTCAAGTGGACACCACAAAATTATAATTTGCAACAAAACAATTACATTTAACAAACAATTTTAGATGAAGAAAAAACTTGTTAAATGGATGTGCTGCGCCATGTTTTGTCTTATTAAAATTAAATTAGATATTTGACCAACAAACCTGATAGACGTTATGATACTAAGTAAATAGCAATAAAGCAAAACTGGAAAGCAAAACGGTAGAAAGACAATTTCAATTTTTCAATCGAACGATTAACACTAATTATTATGCTACGAGAAGTTCTTTACTTTCCGTACCACAATGTAAATCTTGTAAAAGTTCCCTACAAGTTTTGCTGTCGTTAACAATACAGCACAGCACATCTTTCTTAAGAAAATTTATTGTCAAACACCATGTGTCCGCTACAAAGCAACCGTTCTAGCCTAACTACGATAATAAAAAGACGCTACGAGTATAATAGTGGAAGATGTAAAATGGCCTCGCCTAGTTTAATAACTGTAACAACTACGCTAACTACTAACAGAGGGACTAATAGGATGGAGGGACTAGACACTGGAAGAACTACTGGCATTCAGTATCGCTTACTATGGAACTGCATTGTGAAAACTTGCATTTCTTTGAAAATAAATTTTCTTTGGATTTTCCAAAGAATGCACGCGCGCAACCAATTTTTTTTCTATTGTCGATTTTTGTCAAAGATTTTTGAGCTGGTTGCAAAGCCTTGTTAATAAAATTAACTGTAATGTACTGTTAACGTTGCCTGTTGAAATTACTTCTTCGACTATAATTATCACAATACAGTTGCACTTTTCACGAAAAACGAATCCAATGTAAATGGCCGCTGCACTGTCGTCAGAACTAATGATATTATTTACTACAAACAACAATTACAACTATAAAATCTTAATATTAAATGAGATCTGTATACAATATCACAATAATAAAACAACAACAAATCTTTGGTAATCAACCAATATCAGAGGGCATTGTGTCACACAATAATAAGATGCCACAAAAAAGTAAATATGGATTTACATACCTAGTTAAAAAGGTATCAAAGTCTTCAAAAATCTTATCAAAACATTTCTAAAATAAACCTCTAAATATTATGATATTAATAATAATAAGGCTTCACAAATTGACTAAACATTACAATACAATTACCAAAATTACATCAGAATATAACTTAAGTGCATCGGCCGCTCGACTAAGTGACAACAAAACGGGGTCTAGAGCTAAGGTTTGGCTGGGTTTGTTTGTTCCACTGATATGTATTAATCTGGAAAGATAACAGCATTTTTAATGAAGTCTTTATAACCTCAATTAATTTATGTTAAGAAGACGTTATCACAATTTACCCAGAAATCGATACACGAACTATCTGTATGCTCCTGCTCCTATGCCCCATGATACCCCATTGCAGATATACCTACATACCTACCTATACAAATTTGGGGTCTGCAACTTAGGTAGAGTTATATCGCTCGTTATAAGCAATCTCAATAGATTTTGCATATACCAGAACATACGGTTTGTTCGTTTCAATTTCTGGATTTTGCAATTTTCCCTTTCGAAATCTGTCTAGCTAGTCAGTGCCAAATTCATATGAGGTTGCACTACCCTCCTTTCCAAAGGTAATACAGATCAGTGGCCTGTTCCCACTGGACAACGTTTCCGTGCCGTCGCTTAGTGCAGTGGGAACGTCGGGACTGGCGCTACAGGGAGTCGAGCCGAGTGCGCTGCACCGCCAGTAACGCCGACTGCTGCTGCAAACTCTTGCGCAGCCCTTCTAGCGTTTGTAGCACCTGGAAAAAGTTTGATATTAACTTTTACGATTTCCGCACAAAACGTGCGGTGAAAGTGTTTAATTTCAATGTAGGTACAATACGTACCTGTACCTACATTGAAATGAAACACTTTCACTGATGCTAAAGCGAGTATTGCGTTAGCACAGGTATTAGGTAGTATCCGTTACAAGTTTTTTATTAAACACTACGGCTATAATTTATGGCATGTAAAACTAGAAATGGAAGTAATAGACAAATTTTACTAGATAGAGATATAGAAGAAGAGAGAGAATATCTCTTTACTTTACTGACTGATCAGCTTTGTTGAAAAAAAAATAGCTAAGTATACATTTATTGGGTCTCCGGATCGGATGTTGGTTTTTCCATTTCGGTCGATAAAAATGTCCAGTCATTAAGCAGTAAATAATGGCACTGTTAGTTTATCAAGGTTATTAATGATAATATGCTTGCGAAATACAGTTAGACAATATTTTAATTTCAATTTGAATTTCAAAATCTTCTCGATTTAACATTCTTGGAATATTTCATTCATGTCACCTTAATATTTTTATAATTAGGACCTAGCAATTTGAACCATTAGAACCAGGCGTATTAGAATTTACACTTTTGTTTACAGTAATTAAGATAAGAATTGTTAGTAATTGGAAAACTTAGTTTATATTACGTGAATGCAATTTATGCGATGACGTAAAAAGCCACATTCTCCAAAACTATTTCCAAGCAAACAAATTACTAATACGGATGACCTAAAGTTCTAGATCTCATAATATACATACATCGATAGGGAGAAATAGAAACGTCAAAACGGAAGTAACAAAAATGATTATCACTCTGACAACAATTAATTTTGATGCCAATCAATTTATCAATTGAGAGAATAGTCTGCGTTTCCACCAGAAATGTGCGAGGATGCGTAGCGAGGGATGTGTTTGCAAAGAACCATTAGATTCTCTTCATTTATCTCGCCTCGTTCAGCACGGCTCTGGTGGAAACGGCTAAGCGGAGCGAGGTTTTTTTACATACAAAACAAGCGAGGGATGTGTGCGAGGAATGTGTCCGAGGGATGTGTGCTAGGAATGTGTGCGAGAGAAGTGGCCGAGGGTTATATGCTATGGATGGAGGCGATTGACACCGCCCTCACCCCGTTCCGCATCTGAAAAGAGCCCGCTACACATCCTCGCACCGCTTATCTGCGCACCGTTACACATCTTCACTACACATCTTCACACCGCTCATCTTCCTATATAGCACATCTCTGGTGGAAACACCCACATCGTTTCACAGCTTCGCTACGCATCCGCACTCCACTCATCTTCCTAGCACATCTCTGGTGGAAACGCAGCCCTATCGGTGTCACCACACCTACATCTGCTCGCTCTGTTGCACGGCCAAACAACACCCACAAGGCACCTTGTCCAAAACACATGCTAATGAATACCTCATCCCTGGCGTACGCCTTCCTCTTAGGCGGCTCAGAGTGCGGTCGGTCGACAGGCGCGGGGTGCGGGGCGGGGCGGGGTGCCACTGGCGGCGGGGGGGGCGCGGCGGCCAGCGGCGAGCGCCGCCCCACTGGCGACAGCCGGCGTGGCTCCGGCGAGTTGGCGCGCATGAAGTTGGTGATATGTGTGCGCTCGGGGCTGCGCCGGGGGGCTTCCACCTTCGGGAAGGGTAACATCCAGTGGTGGGTGACAAACATGCGTTGAATGCAATAACGTAATTGAAACGTCTTGGTAATTTCAGGTAGGTCTACGATAAACAATCTGCATAACAATGGTAGGTGTTTCTGTTGCATAAACATGATTGAAAAGTGAGGAAAATAAGTAGTAAAAGATTTTAGGGCCAAGATTAATGGTTTTTGTGCTATATTGTGTTGAGCTACCTATGTCTTATTTTCAGCCGAATTTGATTGTGATATTTTTATCTGCATGCCACATCTTTTGTTATATATTATTAAAAGCATTGTTCGTCCCAAGTGTATTTACTAACCTCTGTAGCTCTGAGCTCCCTAACCCGTGGATTGTGTGGTGGCTCCAGCGGAGCCCTGGACACGGTGACGAGCAACTTCTCCGCTTCCCTGATCAGCTCGCGGTACTTCCTCTCGGCCTCCCGATCCGCTTCCATTAAAGGGTCCCTCTCTCGAACTGGTGGCGCTGACGGTGCGTGATTGCGGCGACGAACTCTGGGCGGAGTAGCCCCTGGAATCAATAAACAATTTGTTTGTACTTCATTGTACTTTTTCATCAGCATATCATAAAAGATATTGCTGTTAATATTCAGTATGCACGATTTAGTGACATAGTATGATTTTCAACACCTTGATATTGTTATTACCTTTTTTAAGGTTCCGTACCAAAATGGTAAAAAAGGAACTGACTCAGTATGTCTGTCTGTCTGTTACAGCTGGATATCTCGAGAACTACTAATGGTAACAACTTGAAATTTGGAATAGTTAAATATTATAACTAAATATTTAATATTTGTCCAACTATTTTGCAAACAAGAAAAAAATAAAAAATAAATAGTTTTTTTACAACAGGGACTGAAAAGGGGTCTTAAAGTTTTTAAGTGGGGCGACTAGGGCATGTGGGGTATCATATGAAAGAGCGCTGTTTGCACATTTTAAATCATTTTTTTCTTTTTTTTTAGTCCGCATAGTCATTTTTCATCATAAGTCGAAAAGGCTTATGATGAAAAATGTAAAAAAAAAATCCGTTCCCCCCCCCCTTATCTCCGAAGTTTGCAAAGAGAAAAATCTGAAATAATTCTATGTGATAGTAGTTTATGTAAAGATTACAGGAAAAATAAAACGATGTCTCAATATAAAGAACTTGTTTAGAAATTCAAAAAACAACCAAAAAATTCAATAGTTTCTCTACCAGTCAACAGACCCAAGAAAAAATAATTTAGTTCCACTAACAGTCAAGAGATGGCGCTGGACTAAGAAAAAAAATAGTTCCACTATCGACCAGGGGATGGTGCTGGCCGAATACTGCAATAATAATTTTATTATTCCACAGCAGGCTCTGCAGTGTATTTATTATGATGGTACGGAAACCCTCGGTGCGCGAGTCTGACTCGCCCTTGACCGGTTTTTTTGTAGGTGGAAACGCGGTTTTATCGCCTTCCGATTCCGAACCACCCCATCAAGATCGTTCTCCGAACCGACAAGAGAGGGCCGGCGAGTTCTGTAGGTTCCTACCCTTAGCACGAACAGCTATCGAAAAAAATAACTCGCGTAAAATCATTCGATACTTAGATAAATTTTGTATTGGAAATTTGTACAACGCCATCTATCGCCGATAAGCGAAATGAAATTTTCCATAGAGAATTGTCTATCGAGTAATTTTACTTGCGTTTTTTTTCTCGATGGCTGTTCGTGCTAAGGGTACTGAGCTCTCCATTGCGCGTCACTCCAACGAGCAGAGTTGCTCAAGTCGGAGTAACACCCAATGGCATATGACATTGTTATTACCTGCAGATCGCGGTGGACGCCTGGGCGGTGGCCTGCGTCTCCTCGCCCTCCTTCGTCCAGGAGAAGCAGTCTCATCAGGCTCATCTTCATCCCCTCCATCTAACCCTGTATCTCCGTCTGAGTCCACATCAGCGTCCGACAGTATAGCCGTCTCCCTCCCTCGCGGCCGCATCCCTCGACATTCTTCATCGCTGGACGCGCCACCACGGTGAAGCCGGCGAAGCTCTGGAGATATGTGTGGGGATAGGTGGGGTGATAAGTGGGGAGAGCGGTGAGGTGATAAGTGTGGAGAGCGGTGAGGTGACCTGGAAGAAAAAAAAGAGTAACATAACATAAGACGAGTGCTAAAATCACCTCGTATAACATTAACGATGGTGTTATTATTATTATTATTGTTACCTTCATATAACTAGGTAGGTACTTAGAAACATTGTATCGGATTACTTGATATCGGTTTGCTGATTACAAACATTTTTTTTTATTTATATTAACAGCTAAGTATTCCACTATAGTAGGTAACTAACTTTGAAAGTGTGCGTTGATTGAGTAATAGCTGTATGTATTGAGTGAAGATTAAATTAAATTCGTATGATCAAAATCTGAGAATCTGATAGGACAAAGACAACAGTTTTATAGAGCAAACAACGAGGTGCGGGGTGCTCACTCAGCGTAAACTTAACCTGCTAACCTACAAAGCGACGACTCTAGTCGTAGCCCTAAGCCCCTAAACCTGATTCAACAAATACCTATAAGCTAGCAATATTATAGATACTTAACGCAGAAACAAATATACCATGCTTGGTGGAACAGCTCCGACGCCCGCTTCCTTGGCGAAGTTACAAGAGGGTTTGAGCTAGAATAAAATAAAAAAAGAACAAAGAAACACAGAAACAAACAAACGAGAAAGCAACATAATAAAAACGTGTTAAAAAAATGAGGTGGATGTGGAGGCACACCTTCTCGACTCGAGTGGTCTTTATTGAACTCACCTGTTTGAAAACTTGGTGGGATAAGAGTCCAGCGAGTATGGGGCGTGGTGTAGCTGCGGGGCGTGGGGTTGTGGGCACTGTAACGACTGCTGATGGAGTAGTTGTGGTGCTCGCTTCCTAGGCGAGGTGGCCAGCCAAGGGTTGGTGCGGATGCGGCAGCGCGGCCGCGGAGACGGCGTCGCGCATATCACGGGCGCTGGGAGCTCTGCTACGCATTTCCTGGAGTTGTTCGATCGCCGCTGGAAATATAACAACGATGACCATCAGCCATTTTTATTGTCCCCACTGCTGGAGCACAGGCCTTCCTTATGGATGGATAAGGAGGATGGGCCATACATAACCCACCACGCGGGCCCAACGTGGATTGGTAGGTGTAAACGACTGCAAATACAGCCGGGACCTACGGCTTAACGTGCCTTCCGAACCGAAGCACGGAGGAGCTCAAGATAATATAATACATTTTTGGACAACTTTATAATACATTTTTTTACAATACATCGGATCATGACCGATCCTCCGCAATCGCTGGGTCAGGCGGGCCTCAAACCACTGCGCCACTGATCTCCTCGATGACAACGAAACAAATGTTATTATTCTGTTCGTTTATTCGAACAATAATTCGAACTATGTTCGACTCACCACTGAATCGAAAGCAACCAAAATTAATTGTACGAGTTTCAAAATTAACAAACTGCCCACCGAGCAAGAAAGATAACTCGATTCATTTTGACCTTTATATCTATAACATGTGTTTAAATAATAAAATAAAGCGATTGCTGAAAAACAAAATTTTAGTTTGAGCGAAGTTAGAAGAAAATAGCTGAAAACATGTATACCAGCCTGTTATTAACAGGAGAATATGTAAATATTTTCACGAACAAGACGATAATAATAATACTTAGGTAAGTACCACATAACTGGCGGTCCCAGTTGTAGAAATGATTAAGTAAAACAAAGAAATGCTGAAAACTTTTATTTATGAACAAAAAATTAATCTGTGGGGTTAGTAGTTTTGGTTGCTCCCGACGCGATCGGGAATATCGACATCGAGTTGGAATCGAGTAAACGTCAAAACGGTGGGTAATGGAAACGTGTTCAATGTAGTCATGTACCAAAATAAAAGATTTTTGACGTTTATTAGATTTTAATGTGAACTCGATCCCGTCGAGATCGACAGTTGGGGTTGGGGGGGCTGTGTTGGAATTAGGAACTAGCCCTCTATGAAGTAAAAGGGCCATCCAAAAATTGCGCTCGGACTCCCTGACGGCAGCCGGGCGCGGGACAAGTGTAACTTGCGGGTGTCAGCATCAGTGCTCTCACTTTACGATCACTGCGCACTATGCTCCCCGAGACAAGGAAGTAATATTAAAATTGCTTAACACTGCCATATAACTGCGTTGGAGGCAATCGCTATCGCGATTCATGAGACTGCTAACGCCATCTATTGAGGGTGTTGGAGAAGCAAACTAAAATTACCAATTATTTGAAATATTATGTATTTGCGACCCGCCCTCGCTTCGCTTGGTTCCTTCCTTTTTTTGCCAAATGCGACCTTCGAACAACACCCAAGGTTTTGCATTTATGGGTTTTTCTATCTACAATACACGTACCTACCTATTAAGAATATACAGGGTGCCCCAAAACTTTGCCACACGAAGGGAAAGTACCTTAAATATTGAAGTTAGGAAATTTTACTAAAAGACTCCATTTTGATTTTAAAAATAATAAATAAATAAAAAAAAAAATTTCAGACTAGGTCCATATCATCATCATCACAAAATCTGTGCATTAAAGATATTTGAAAAGGCACCTGCCTTAACCAGGAATCGAACATACCAAATATGAAAAAAAAAACTTTTATTTTTTCTTGAGTAACACATCATCTTACTTAAACAAAAGAAACACATTACATTTAAGTTTTAATTATTACGTATTGTATCGTACGCAATTGAAAAAAAAATGAATGCAGAGTCTTCTTTCAGTATAATTTTGTTTCTTCCATATTTAAGGAACTTTCCCTCCATATGGCAATGTTTTGGAACACCCTGCAATCTGCATAATACACGCGATAGGAAAATATAGGCAATTGAAATTTTTGAATAAAGATTTTTGTTTGATTTTGATCGTCTCGTAAAAAAAGATTATAAATTAATTTATATAAAGTAACATTACATAATATAAAACTAATGTTACTTTCTATAAATCAACGTACAAAAAATGTTTTGAGAACGTCAAGTAAATGCAATTTTTGTATACTGAACGATTCATTAGCGGTACCTATAATACTATACTTGTAATGCGACCTACACTTATTTATTACGACTTTCACAATAAAAATAAACTTTGTCTATATAAAAAACAACAAATCAAAATAAACTTTATCCAAATAAAAAACAGGAAAGCTTTTTTGCTTTTTGAGTCGTATTCAGGTTTGATTCAAGTTGATAGTAAATTGTTTAGTTACCCATAACCTACGTACTAAAATATTTTTCCATTACGCAAAATAAACTTTATGGCTAGAAATCTCTTACAAGTGTTTTATATCGCGTGGAAGGAAATTACTTTCTATAAATCATTTTTGTAGCTTCCGTTGCAACTTCTATGCCCGCCCCAAGCCGCTTACACTAACATAGAATGAGAGCAATTTCGCCTAAGATTAACTATTTAAATAGTTAAAAGTTAAGACTGCACCAAAAAATATTTATATAGCGTCATGAAATTTTGCATACATGTTGTCAGGGGTACGGAACAGGATATAGGGTACCCTTTCAGCACAAAGTATACATTAACGCAAGCGCAGCCGCGGGATTTACCTACTTACATAGCATGGATTTATAATCAATGGCATAACAGACGGCAACTAATGCGCAAACGAACTCATCGAAGATTAATTACAGAAAAATACATATCCTTTAAATATTACCCTCCATCTATCTCTAGTTTAGTAAAAGAAAGATGTCTAGTATGTAATAATGACGTTCTTTCGAACAATAACAAAGCCTGACAATACTTTCTGCTATGTAATAATAGCGGGTAACAATGGCCGTCGGAGCTTTATTTAGTCGGAGCTTTATTTAGTCGGGTCCGCCCCATCAATTTATACGGTCTAGTTAATTAATAAAGTAACCCAGAACATATGAATAGCTCGGTCGGTAGGCTTAGCCGGGAACGAAATTATAAAACCCCGTTTTAACTTAATTCGCGGGACGTGATTTGCAATATGATTTCGTTCTTTATCCGTTATAAAATTTGGAACAAATGTTCATGAAACCTTCATGAAGGTCTTTTGTGACTTGCTTGCTAGAGAGAATCAGTTTGATCCAAGACAAGTTTTAAATAAGCAAGGAAAAGATAACAGTGCAAAGAAAACTCGAGTCATTTAAAAGAACCATTGTTACATTAATTTCAAAGTGAAAAGCAAACTGATTCTAACTAGGTATACTTTCTGGCATAAGTGATGACGATGTGGATGAGGTTTATTTAGTAGGTACCTAGGTAACGTTTTAAAATAGTAGATTGTTATACAAGACGCTAAAATGACCCATTGCAGACGAGGTAGTTTTATTTCCGAGCTTTAGCGAGGGAATAAATAGAAACCGAGTTACAATGGGTTTAAGCGTCGTGTGTTACACTCTACTTTTCACTACGATTGCGAGAAAACAAAATAAAATATTAAATAGTTTATACCTACCTACTTCCGTAAACGAATCCACTCGTTTTTCTATCCTCCAACTTCATAAACTTTTTGTACAGTATTTAAATAAATGCTTGACGGCAAAAGATTAAATGTATTTCTTTCCTATTACAGTCACACAATTCAATCAATTTGTAATTATAGAAAAATTCTAAAGATTTCGCGCCATGGTACTTTTTTTAATTTCTGCTGTAGCAGCTAAGCAACACAAACACGCATTCTACGATCACTCTGTGCACAGAGTATAAATAAGACTATGATTTCACCGAAGTTTAGTTCCATTTTCTAAAATAAGAATTTTAAGTTTTAGTAGGCTCATTGGTAATAGACAAACATTAAAAAACCCGCCTGCATAAAAAGACAAGTCGACTGAAAAGATGGAAACAAGATTAAATAAATATTAAAGGCAACATGTCATAATAACATGCAGTCGGAGGCATGCATAAAGAAAGTGACATTATGAATGATTGAATTATATGCCTCCGACTGCATGTTATTATGACATGTTGCCTTTAATATTTATTTAATATTGTTTTCATCTTTTCAGTCGACTTGTCTTTTTATGCAGGCGGGTTTTTTAATTTTTTTAATTTATTTTTTTATTTATCTCTTTTTAGTTATTATATTTTACGGTCATGATATACCTTTTTGAAATCCTTATAATAAGCCCTTTAATTTGACACTTATATTGCAGTATTCTAAAAAAAAATTTTTTTTTTCACTACGTATAATAGCACCGTACAGCCGCCATGTTGGTTTTTTATAACGCCACCTTCTTAAGAACACTTGGGCTGAAAAGACCAATCTAACGATATCTTAATCATAGAAATCCGTTCAGCCGTTTGAGAGATATGAGGTAATAAAGAATATTACATACATACAAACATACTTACAAGATACGCGCAAAATACATAACCCGCAGTCGGGTAAAAAAGAAAAAACTTTATCCCCTAGGGGTTATTTTGCTATTTTATCTCGGCTCTTGTACGTTACAATGACGGACTTTTTGAGCAAGAGGAGTGAAAAAGAAATTTTTTGTAACCAAATACTTTTACTACTGCTACTACTACCTGTTTATTAATTACCTCAATATCTACATAAATAGGCAGTTGAGGCTATATTATATTTGGCATTATTGAGCTACTACAGCAATAATAACTTACTTTTTAAAAAGTTCACCATTTCCATTCATCATAATATACCTACCTATTTTGTAGGCGAATTTTTTTCTCGCGCTCGATGGAAGCTATCCGAGCGTGGTATTAAAAACCTACGACTTGATTGAAATATTGAAATGAGCGCTGAACGCAGACAATGGCTGTTCAGTCATATGAAATTTAATATCAATTTGGTCCATTATTCATACTTAAATGACATTAAGAGGATTGTCAAGCAAACGGTCTCCATACAAACGGCGATAACGTTTCCCACCCTCTAAACCTTAACCCTATAGTAATTAATTTTTGGTATTTTTTTTAAATGCCTAAATACTAGGGCTGTACGTTTTGATTTTTTAAATATCTATAATAGACTTCGAAATATTTGCATTTTAGTGATTTCATACAAAACACAGAAGTGCCAATATTTTCAAATCAACAATGAATATTTAAAAAATCAAAACGTACAGCCCTAGTTTGTAGGCATTTCAAAAATTCATTGCTGTAGGTTAAGATTTAGAGAGTGGGAAACGTTATCGCCGTTTGTATGGAGACCGCTTGCCTGACAATCCCCTTAACATTCACATCACATTGTATAGGTACGTATGTACGTATTGGGCGAAAAACAATTTCAGTCTTAAATTGTTTCAGTTTTTCAGTTCATTATTAAACTTGTGTTTTGCTCAACTAACATAATTAACTTATTATGATGAATTTCCAAATTTAAACACTCTGCTTTTCGTTATAACGTTACAGCCGTAAGTTACTTACGTAAGTGTTACAAAAGCAACTTACTAGGTGTAAGGGCGGCCTTAGAGGTTAATTTACATTCCTGTTTGCGTCTTCAAAACCGGATCAATCAATCTAAGAAAATTCACGATAAACGTGAGAGGCGGGTGTAAATAACGGCAGTGGTGAACTCAGCGGTGTAATTGACATCGATGGTGTAGCTCACAGAACATGGAAAAGTGGCGTATTTTGTGTTCTTTGCTGTAGCCCGTGCCTTATCCGCTCTCCGGGGATATAATGGACTTCATCGGAATATTGTTGTTGCCCACATGATTCTGTTACTTGCCACATCTTTGATAGCTTTCATAGACTTTACTTAACCCTTGCTGTGCGAATAAATCCGGAACACACAGAACAGGACTAATTCAAATTTAGCGGGCGAGTCACTCTCCGGTTTGCGGGATGCACTTGTTCCCCCCTCCGAATTGAAAGTATGGATACGTGCCTGGCGGCAGCAAAGGACCTGACGCGATTTATATCGTCCCGTCACCCAACATTGGTTATGTTTGCTTACCTTAGCCGGCTCATGATACAGGTGTGTGGTAGGCGGCGCGGGCGGCGGCGGCGGGGCGACAAGCGGAGCGGCTAGCGGCGCGGGTGGCGCGCCAGGGGAAGTTCCGTCCGTGCTGTAGCCCGTGCTGTACGCGCTCTCCGGGGAGGAGAGGGGTGGCGGGGGCGGCGTGGCGGTGGTTGTCGTCACCCGACATTGCTTCTGCTTACGTTTCTTCGCCCTCCCCAGCTGCGCCTCCATCCATGACTTCAGCCGCGCCCCCAACATGCCGAGGCCGGCACCTGAAATTATGTCAAACTTATAAGCTCAACTGAAAGGGGTTTACGGAAGTAACGTGCGCAGATAACTTAGCTATATTTATAGTTTCTATTTCTACGCTGTACCTAATAAATCAAGTACACCTAAAGCCGCTTAGATATATTTCACCTTAAATTACATAAATTTAAAACGGAACTGTTAAAATTGTTAGTTATCTAGTTATACTCCTACTGCAAAGTACTTACAGTATGTTTTTAGTTAATTTTAGATAGGTATTTAAAGTAATTTTAAGTTTAAAGCAGATTGTATTTCCTATCGCATGCCGTGGCAACCTTTAATTAAGGTAACATTACTCCTAGGTAGCTTAAGTGCAACTGTATTTTAGAACATGTATATAGTGTTAGCCTTGTTGGTTGTCCTTAAATAAATAACAAAAAAACCCCTAATATTGACAGAAGCTTGACAGAAGACTTGGATTGATTGATTAGTAACTTGTTACAAAAGTTGAACCAACCTACCTTTACCGAATAAGAAAAAAATACAATCTCGTCTAAGCAGAAACAGACTGAATGATTGGATATAAAGAAACCCGTAAAACCGGAAACTGAGCAAAATATTGAATGCAACAGCAAAGGCAAACATCATAACACCAATATACAAGGGAAGACAACTTTCGCACTTCTCGCAAATACTTAGGTGTCGAATAAATAAGCAGTTGGCATTTTGATCGGCCCATTATTCAAATAGCGGACTTCTGTTTCTTATTTCGTTGATACTTGAGTCAGCAAGATAATCAATAAAAATAGGAACTCGTATAATGTACCGTACCGTCCGCAATAAAAAATAAGCATTACAAAAACAAAAACACACCGCGTTACAAATTACTGAATGTACCAACATGGTGTGAGTGTGACAAAGGGTTACCCATTTGTTACGGAAAAAATACTGCGAACCTTGTCACCTGAAACATGAGTAAAGGTAGGTATATACAGGTTGTCCCAAAACTTTGCCACATGGAGGGAATGTACCTTAAATAATATATTGAAGATGGGAAATTTTACTGAAAGAAGACTTCATTTTGATTTTAAAAATAATTGGATCTACATTCAAAGATTTTTGAAAAATCGTCTGCCTAAACCAGGAATCGAACCCTGAAATATTTTATAAATTTTTATGGAACTAATCGAAAGCGTTACTTATAGGGATTATTTTTTTCTTAAGTGAAACAGCATCCTAAACAAAAGGAAGACCATGAAATTGAAAATTTTAATTTTAATTATAGATTTCATTTTGATTTGATGCATTATTGTATATCTAATCTATCTATCAGTCAGTTCTTTTTGAGAAAATTTACTACTCGATAGCGACTATAGTAATAAATTTTGTATGCAATTTATCACTATCTACTATCACTATCTTTCTAGTGTAGTTACCACTAACTAAAAGTTGTCAAACAAATATCAACTACAATATCAATTTGTGTCGAATCGTATGCGATTTAAAAAAAAATTGAATGCAGTTCTGTTTCTGTTAAAAAACAAAATGAAGTCTGCTTTCAGTAAAATTTCCTATCTAAAATATTTAAGGTACTTTCCCTCCGTGTGGCAAAGTTTTGGGACACCCTGTACATTCACACACCCTCACGGCAAACAAAAGACTGTCTCGTTATTATAACTGGTGCCTGAACAAAGGTTTTCAGTAAACTACGTTAAATACTCGGCGGGAGAGAATCGTTCTGAGAGTGCTCCACATTTCCCCGCCTGTCAAAACCAGCTTCTTTGAAGTAAACAAAAGTAGTAACGTTTAAATGTTTTATCGTCTCGTCTCGTCTCGTCACCCGCGAGCGCACGACATCGCATCGACATAATGAATAGATTACACAGTATAGCTACGGTTGCTACGGTTGCAGTCTTTGCTTGTGAAACTCAACTTTAACTACAAAAAAATTACATAAAATCGACAGTTGAATCGAAACAAAAGACACCAAAATGAGAACTCTTGTCCAAAATCTCTCCAAACTGCATTTTCATCGCATTTTCTCAAAACTCAATTTTCGTAGCGTTATCAAATCTCCGCCGCCGCGTCGTCGCCCGCCCGCGCCGGCCGCTACGTTTTCTCGCCCGCCACCGTCATTGCTATACTGTTTATCTTTTCATCACATTGACGTGCCGTTAGCCCTCCGCACAATGCGACTGCGGTCCCTCGGTGTCGACTTTCAAGAAACTCTAGATGCTCGTAAAAAGGGAGCGTCCCTTCATTTCCATCGAAAGAACGCCGCAGAAACACTACGGCTTTCATTAGCGTAATACAGTACCGACATCGACGCGGCGAATGTAAATCGGACATTTTTATTTGATGTCTGATTGAAACGTCTTTCATGGCTGATCGGAATATTGATTCTGTGAAAAATGACAAAGTTACCGTAAACGTTTCTAATTATACGTAACCTGATAGAATTAATTATGTTAAAGCGAAGATCGGACGTGTCGCAGTATCGTATGTGATCAAATATAAGTAAAATAAACTGTTGAAATTGTCGATACCTATATATACATACTGCGTAAAAATATTTTTAGAAGAATATTACATTATTAACAAATATTAAAAGGAGCTCAGTGGCGCAGTGGTTTAGCGCCTGGCCCAGCGATTGCGGAAGTTAAGCAATGTTCGCAAGGGTCGGTCATGGGATGGGTGACCAAAAATGTATTATCTCGAGCTCCTCCGTGCTTCGGAAGGCACGTTAAGCCGTTGGTCCCGGCTGTATTCGCAGTCGTTAACACCCACCAATCCGCATTGGGCCCGCGTGGTGGGTTATGGCCCGTCCTCCTTACCACCCATAAGGAAGGCCTGTGCCCCAGCAGTGGGGACATAAAAAATGGCTGATGGACATTAAAAGTTACATTCGTTATTCCTGAAAAAAAATTACTACAGACTAGACAATCGTAAAAGTCGTTTGTGTGTAATAAAACAACAACCATTAGGTTATTATTATTAAATAAAAAAGAAATATTTACAAAACAGACAAAAAATCCCCATTATTATGATGGATGAACCGGATAAAATTAAGTCCCTCGTGTATCCACATTTTGATATTTTGTATTACGTCCGATGGGGCATCACAAATCCTGCATTATACGAGTTACTGTCTAAAAATAAATCAAGCGAAGAAAATAAGAAAGAGAACATCCATCAAAAGTCGTAACTTCCTATTTATTTGGCCGAACAGCCATCAGTCATCGCGCGTATGGCGGGATGCGGCGATGGTTATAATAACTTATATTATAACCAAACTTATAATTTTTCTCAATACACAAAATCGAATTACAGTAAAACTAATAATATTCGTCTTTATCGTTTATTAAAGTCCATCGGTGAAAAGTCACTTATTCTTGTTTCACTTATCCCTGGACAAAGTTAATAAAGTCACTTATTCTTGTTTCACTTATCCCTAGACAAAGTTAATAAAGTCACTTATTCTTGTTTCACTTATCCCTAGACAAATTAGATGTGTGTAGGTATTTAAAAAATTCTTAAGATTACATGGAATGTGTTTGTGTGCACAAAATACAAAAAAAATACAAATTGCTTCTTTTTGTACCAAATCAACCATCGAACTCAACTATACTCATCAACTTTGTCTAGGGATACAGGTGTTATTTTCATACAAACGAGGTAACTTTGAAGCCTTGGTTTTCTGCCAGGGATGTACCGTGCTGTGATCTGGTGATGGCCATCCAGGGAGTGAATGGAGGAGATTCAGATCGCTACGCACACCCAACTGATCTGATCAGCATTCTAATAGATTGATGTCAGTCAGGTGTGTATAGCGATCTAAATCTCCTCCATTTACTCCCTGGATAGCCATCATCAGATCACAGCTCAGCACATCCCTGGCAGAAAACCAAGGCTTCAAATTTACCTCTTTTGTATGAAAATAACACCTGTATCCCTAGACAAAGTTGATGTGTGTATATTTTTAAGTAGGTTTGTACACTATCAAATTACGTGCTAACCTAATTGTGATAAAACGGATGATAATTAAAAATTACTTATCTGCTTTTTTGTACCATAACCAAACAGTACTACAACGGAAGACAACTATCAACACTAAGCATAATCCTTAAGTAAAGTAACAAATTCCTAAAGTAGATAGATCCTCAAAGCAAGTGGAGATCGATCCCCTCATCAATAAGTCAGCGCCCTGGATCCTGGAGCGCCCGTAATGGATTGCTAATATTAGCTAAATCTCGTAAGTTTACAGCCCCCTTGGATAACTCCGACTATCCTACTTTTCTCCAGCTTTTCGTTCCCACAATTTATATTGGGGTTTTAACATTCTAGTAAGATACGGGCGCATGTGAAAGTAAACAAAAAGAAATCGGATAACTTTCATGCCATATTATGAATATAAAACGTAAATAAGTAAAGGTATAACCATGCCTCAGACATGTAATTTTATAAATTCATAATTACTCGTAATAATTATTCCAAGTAATAGTCCAATTCGTTGAAAACCTTTGCATTTCGCAGGAGAGAAATAGGGCTGCAAATCATTTTCATCTTCGATTTCATGGACAATTTTGCTTTTGTTTATTTTTTTTAAATTATATGATATCAGTTACAATTTACAAAATGAGTTTATTTTTATTATGCACGTAGCCTACGAAGAATAATCTGTTTGGTAATTTGTTTCTTTGCAACTTGGTTAATTGATTCGATTGTTTTAGTGATTTAATAGAACATTTCTACTAAGTATCTCACAATCAGTTACAGTTAACTTTCTAAAGTTTAACGTTTTACAAAGACCCCTTTAATGCCGAACACAGAAGCTCTTACATTGTTCTGAAAATTCAATCTTCCAATGTTTCAGAGTCAAATTGAGCTGTATTACAAAGGAATTAAGAATGAGAATTATTATAATTTCACTTTCTATTCTAAAACCATAATGTTTATTAGAGGCTCTGTGAGCTGTACACACAGACTTAACCATATAATACTACTGTGGCTGTACACCTCGCGTTTGTGACATTCTTGAACATGTTTCGAAATATGCTGGTAGAGGAGATAGGCCGAACATCCGGACATAGGTACGCGAAATCATTTTAGCCAAAGATAAAATAATTATACTGTGCTGAAACGGAGACGCTTTGCGCTTGCAATTATACAACGATGAATAATTTCTTTGTAAACGGAAAATATTTTTTGTAAACGGAAAGTATTTTTATTATACTTTTGAATGTTTACTCTTAAATAATTTAAACATTCGAAAGTACTATTCATTTATTTTACTATGTCATACTAATTTACTATTAAATTAATTTATCAAAGTGGCACCATAATGCTAAGTTAGGTACCTATACCTTTTTAATTTTCAAAATTGATATCCTTTTATCATACACTTATGATCAAAGGAAAATTTATTGATTGTAGTGTTATCCGAGATTGTGTCGTCACACTAACAATTTTCTAAATCTCACAAGTTTACGACCCCCTTAAGATAAAGCCGCACGATCCGTCTTTTCAGCAGCAATTCGTTCCAGCAAGCAACATTCAAAGGGAAACGCTGGAGATAACTCGTCGTGTTTCGTTTTATTTAGATACCAGATAGTGAAAAAACAAATGGGATTTAGGAAAAATTGCGTGGTGTCCCGTAGGACCAATATTAGACAGAGTAACGCATCTGTACGAAATAGGAAAAAATATACAGAAATAAATAACCGAACAAAAATTTAAAAACAACAGAGATGAAGTGGGGCTCAAACTTCTTCTGTTGGTCTGTAATTTTAAATAGTTTGGTAAAATTGTTTTGCAATTCTAACAAATAAATGCACTTTACAAGCGAATTTTCCTCACTCTAACTAATAGTTCGCTGATTTAACCACAGAGTAAAATTTCACCCTCCTTTCGCAAATGCCTTGTCATCGGTTCGTGGGACCACCCTAATCTTGGACTCGCAAATTTTTTAAGAATCTCCACAGAGGGAAAAGTTGTGTTACATATTTCTATTGTTATGTAGGATTATGTAATTATAAGCTTATCTATCGCAAGGAAACGATAATAGCAGATATTAAATCAAATCCCTAAGTAATATCGTTTACTTAACAGCAGGTAAATAACAGCCCTTGATGGTGCGTGTCAACAAAATTCTCGATCCTTTATTGAAAATTATTAAAATGAATTAAAACACTGATGTAACGCATTGTCTCAAATAGGTATGAAATAAAATGCATACCTAAACTATACTACCTATACCTACTTAATAATGACTACCACAATTTCAATAGAAAAATAATAATCAATATCCCCATCGTCAATATCCCAGTCGTATAAGAAATAAGAGGTACAATAAACCCTAACGTGTCCTCAGCCTGAGTAATGAATAGGTGAACCCACCAATATATTGTGGTTCAGGCAGACGATCGAAGTTTACTGCTCGCAGACTATTGCGAGCAAGAGAAACGACGCAAACAAAGTACAAGAGGACATAAAAAAGTGCCCACAAAACATGCGTGTTTGCTATCGTAGATTGGAGTTGCGAACTTTATTATCACGGGGACTGGTATTTGGTGGATATAAACTTTTTTGGAAATACTATGAGTTGATGCAAACTGTTTACGTTACCGTAAACTATCGGATATACTGCTCACAGCCGAGCGAGTGAAAGAGACAAAACGATAGTTTACGGTAACGTAAACAGTTTGCATCAACTCATGGTAGGGCCACAGCTCATTGTTTATTATTAGGTGTACGTTTCAATCTTTTGTTTTGACCGAGCGAGCGCGAGCAAAGAGTTTGCTTCAGCTAGGGCAAAAATTCTTTCGTATGTCCGTCCGGCGGATGTCTGTCCGTTTGTTCTTCTCTACAGTGAGTGGCCCTATCATGAGTTGATGCAAACTGTTTACGTAACCGTAAACTATCGGATATACTGCTCACAGTAACGTAAACAGTTTGCATCAACTCATGGTAGGGCCACTGGTCGCATTTCTCAACCGATTCCCGTGAAATTTTGTGAGCCGGTTCGATAATTATATATAAATTTTTAATCGACCCAGTTTTTCGTTTTTCTTCCAAATGGCGGAGGTATAGGTATATAAAAAAACATACATATTTCAGTCGTTTTGAAATTGTTCAAAAATAACACAAACCTATTTTGTTAGCGGTGCAAAGCAAATTTTGTTTTTTTTTTATTTTTAGAAGACTCAAAAGTTCATAGTTCAATATCAATCAAAACATTAAAAGGAAAATTGTCACCTACACTTTGTTTCCTTGTCAAATTCATTTTAAAAATTAGGATTTTAATTTCAACAAAATCTTTTGAAATACAAAGCACAAAGCCATAACTTCGACGGAGTAAAAATCTGCAAATTAGTAAGAAGGTAATTATGTGTTTTGTAACTTCAAATGTAAAAGAAGATAAAGTAAAATCCAAAAATGCAGTGCTTTAAATTAAATGTGAGTAAACATGACTTATAATTTGATGAGCTTCAAGGAATGTTTCTCAGGAATCCGTCGAACTAGAGTAATGATGTTTTATTCAAATGAATAGGTATTAGAGTTGAATTGAAACCCTGCAAAATGAGGGTAGGGTTTTAAAATGGTACAAATTCATATTTTTTTTTAACTAAAGTCCTTAGTTCAGTGACCATTCTCTTTTCTAGCCAAAATGTAGACAAACGATAACTACATGTACCTAAGTAGGTATCTAATATTATTTAGATTAGCAAAAACACTTTATTGTAATACTTATTGTCGAATTCTATAAGCTCGGTTTGACTTTTTTGTATTCTTTGCTATCACGTAGAACTAAGTCATAATAAAAATACAATAGTCACTTTTAAGGCTCTTAAATTCAATAAGTATAAGTAAATAGGTAACTACACACCCCTGGTTAAATTATGAAATATAAAAACCTTCAAGATTTGTTTTTTATCGCATGCTTGGGCTATAGATTTCAATTTCCCATTTCCTAAGTAACCGTCGATTATGGTACGTAAAGGCTGATCATTATCATCATAAAATATTCCAGAGCCACTCCCTGCACCGTTAAGGGATGTAAAACACATCGATGCACGTAAATCGCTTGCACATTTCTTATTTAGATAACTTTTATCGACTCGAATCGAATCATATTCGCAATTTCAGTTATAAATGTTGCTATTTAAAAAAGCCTCATACCTAAGTAGGTAGGTGCTTTTCCAGTTTTTTTAAGTCGGTTTTTTGTTTTTTTAAACAATTTTTATTATAACAATGATAATGCGTATCTAATGATTTGTATATTATTTCTTGCTTTTTTTAGAGGCAGGTTTTTGAAGTCGGTTTTTTTGTTTTTTAAACATTTTTTTTATTTTTAGTGTAAGTACCTTCTGTATTAGGTAGTGTAGGTTCTGTATTTAGGTAGAAAAATCGGCTCAGCCAAACGTGAGATAATCGCGGAGAAACATACATACATACAAAGTGAATACCTCCTTTTTTTGAAGTCGGATAAAAAGACTACACAAAGGTATCCCTTCCCCAACAAAAAAAATCATCTAATTCGGTTCATAAATAACAAAATTGTCAAGTTTGTTGATTTAATATCATAGTATTTTCAGGATTACTTGTAAACTACTGAACCGATTTGAAAAAAAATTAAATGGGACCATCTCGCAAGAAAACTCAATCGAACAAAAAAAGAATTATCTAAATCGGTCCATAAATGTCGAAGATACGCGCGAACAACGATAAAAAAAAAAAAAAAAAAAAAAAAAAAAAACATACAATCGAATTGAGAACCTCCTCCTTTTGATGAAGTCGGTTAAAAACACGTCAATTGAAGTCGGGTGGGGCTTTAAGAATAAAAAAAGGAAGATGTACTCCAGCCCCACCCGACTTTAATAGACGTGTTTTATTATAACAATGATAATGCGTATCTAATGATTTGTATATTATTTCTTGCTTTTTTTAGAGGCAGGTTTTTTGAAGTCGGTTTTTTTGTTTTATTCCTTTGAAAACTTCATACGCGAGGTCTACAGGCAGCTCACGGAGCCACTAGTATAATAAATAGTTATAATAAATAATATAATAAATAGTTTATAATAAATAATTAATTAATGTAGACATCTGTTGGTATTTGAATTAAGGTGGTACCCTGAGCGAAAGTGGCGCCGCGGTGAATTATATTTAATATTATAATTCTAATACACAATTTCAAAAATGTTTATCGTGGAGTTTTTAAGTCCCACAGTCTAGTATTTTTAGACGGTATCGTTACATTCCCTCGTAGTCACTGCTAGAAGTAGATAGCAAAACTGCTAAAAGTGGCCGTTTTTGACACATTTGCTATCTACTTCTACGAATGACTACGAGGGCGTGTAGTGATACCTTCTAAAAATACTAGACCATGGGCCCTAAAATCTCCACGATAAACATTATTAAAATCTTTATCTTTTAATAACTTATTAAATAAAAACTTCTGAGGGCGCCACTTTCGGACATACAACCGCCTTAAAAAAACTATTAGACAATTCTTTTGTTTTTTGCGCTCTAGCACTAGTGCTTAGTGCCGTTGTAATGTAAGTAATAAAAGACACTGTTTTCGTTACTGAGATATTCTAATGGTTGTGATCATGTCTCAACTTTTGACTGTTTTTTTTTTACATTTCTGTCATGTTTTTTTCCTATATTCCGGTGTAAAAATACGACTAAAAACGCAAAAGCCGGTTCCAGACGTGGCTTAATTAATATATCTAATATTCATTTATGCGGGATGTCTCTGCCTAAACAGGGGGAAGAAAAACACTCACTGAACCCTTGATGCTGTTCACCTGTGCGAACCACAGGCACCATGAACCAACCGCCTGGTTTTTTCTTCATTACTTATTTAAATAAGGAATGTCAGCCAAAAAACATTCGTGAATAAGTGTTAGTAAAAGTTTTCTTTAGAGAAAAAAGGATATTATGTCTCATATTTGATTAAAAAGATTAAAATTTTATTAGCGCGCTCATAAGCAGGCAGACAATTAGCCAATTCCTACCACCACCCAATCATATAATTATTAATCCACAACTCTGCTCCAATTTCCCAGTGCACATTTTCGTCCAGCTTCGGTGGGCATAAGCAGCTGCTAAGCATTTCCACTTCTTTCCGCTTGGCATTTATCAACTTTAGAATATTGACAAAATTACTAAGCCACACTCTGGCAAATATTTAGCCAAAATTTACTATGGCATCTGCTTTGAATAATTTAGTGCATCAAATAGTGGCAGGTTGCCAGCCTATCGACTTTATTAGAGGTACCCAACTTCTAAGAGCAATCATATACGGTTATTGCCAGTTTTAAAAAGTAAAACGCACCGCGTCTTATCTTCATAGCCGTGTTTTAAAGAGTACTACCTACTTCTTTCTCCACAATTAGGTACCCTTGCAGAGAAATTCCTTTTTAGCAACTTTAACAAGTTATCGTCAACCTCAAATGAGGGTACACGAGGATTTTCCACTCCCCTCGTTCCAACATAATTGCGTTAATCTTCACATTAATCATCTAATTATGATGGAAATGTAGAACAAAGTTCAGACGGTTTGCGGATTACGTCTGGTAAACGACTAAGTTTGCGTGTGATTACTTAGGTACCTACTACAACGTGTTCTTCACTAATTACTAATTAAGAAAACATGACATGTGAAAAGGGTCCGGCAAACAAAGGCGGAAAACAATGTTTGAAAAACACGAAGTTCATTCTATTGTTAACTCCAAAAAAGATAACTGAATTGAAATTTTAAAATGTTTAAAAAAAATATGATCTTTAGTAGTTAAAACTCTTCTAGAACTTTATACACTGTCCAAGTCTGGTACCAAATAAAAAGTGTCCGAAGAAAGTCGGCAGACTACGGGCTAATTGCGGGACGCTTTCAGACTGCGTCTAGCTCCAGTCTGCAGAATTGCACCAAAACGAACAAGGTCTGAAAGGCTTGCACGCGATTGTGTCGCGTCAGAGCTGTGGAAAGGCAAAACTTGAAAAATGTACTGCGCACTTTGCTAGCATTATTCTCTCTAATAGCAAACTAAAATCTCACCTGTATACTGAATAGATAAGTTAGATAATAAAACTTTCAAGTCTGGTAGGTGCAATCCAATTAAGTCGAGGAAGACTCAGGATTGCATGAAATAGCACCGTCTGAAAAAAAAATCTGCAAACTCATAATCCGATAGAGCTTCTTGGCAGATTTCATTTTCGTTAACCCGACGAGTATTAAAAGTGATATTAATGAAAAGATTTTGTAGGTGTTAAAATTGTGTTAAACTTGTATAATATGGGAGTTCGCATTTAATCCGAGTAGTGTTGTAGGTAGTATCGTTTTAAAACTGGGCTGAAATTAACTGAGCTAACCAGTCATTTAAAACATCTCGTACACCTACGCTGCTGGCATCTCTCTAATTGCCATTAAAATTAACATACGTCATAGCTTAAAGCTCGTAAAAGTACGACAAATAAACCATATTTACGTTTTGAGGTTGTGAACATATTTTTGGGGCGATACGTGCCTGCCGCGACGTGAATATTTAAAATGGCAATACTGACAGTTTTGTCGCGGCTTGCAGGGGTGATGAACCATTTCTGCTCATAAATAATGTACTTGAGAATCGCTATTCGTATCATTCGATTACATAAATTTTCCCGTCGCTCCGTTCAACTGTTTTCGCTCTTTTAATCGAGAACGATATTTCTTATCCGAGTAATTATGGGTATCATCAAGGTATCATCAATCACACGCTCCGTTTGAATCCAATATTGTCTACTTATTTTTCGGTTCTTTATCCAATTACGTTATATATAAAATGCTGTGCTCATTGCTAATCTAAGTTAAATTGTTATTACTTATTTTTGTAAAAGAAATCTCTTCCGGCCAACCAACGTAGCGGTAATTTGTTGGTTAATTATTTTAAAGTAAAGGGATAGTGTTGTGTACAATAGCCCCCTTACTAATAAAGATTGTATAACAGATGTATAGTTACACAGTGTTTTGTCACTTTCTTTTCAATTTCAAACTCAAATAGTTTGACAGAGAGTAACCATTGTGTAACTATACATCTGCTATACAATCTTTATTAGTAAGGGGTAAGATTCCAAGCTTCGGCAATTTAACTCAAGATAAATAGGTAGGTGGTACATTATATTCCTTTCTAGAATATTATTAACTAGCGACCGCCCGCGACTTCGTCTGCGTGGAAAGTTTTTTTGCTATCCCTCGGGAACAGCACTTTTAATCTAGATGAAAGGAAATGTATGCAAAATGTGTATGCAAAATTTCATGATGATCGGTTTAGTAGTTAAGACGTGAAGGCGTAACAAACAATCAAACTTTAGCATTTATTTATAATATTAGTATAAGAATGTTTGTAAGGATTGATAACCGAAACACAATTCAACTAAAAAATACAAAGATAAAATGCATCTACAAAACAAAATACAAAGATACAAAGATAATATACTATTTTATTAGTTTTGTTTTAAAATGTAGGACGTATTAAAATAAATACCGTGGGTATTATACCATGTGTATGTTACTGGCACACTGCCCTTCACATATCTCTCCAGCTATCCAAAGTCTTAAAGGTTGTCTGGAAGAGATCGCTCTTAGCGATAAGGCCGCCTTTGCTCACCATAGTTTTAAGTTTTATGTTATTGTATTTCCTGTAATGTGTGTGTGCAATAAAGTGTTTATCTATCTATCTATCTATACCAAAATTTGGGCTTTATTTAGCAGTAAACGAAGAGTACCTACACTATAAGGGTTTATTTGTGTATAGATCACAATGTAGACGGGTCCCTCCCTAATATAATAATCCATCAAAATGAAACATCAAAGCAACGGGGACAGACACGATATCCCAAAACTCTACGACAACTCAAAAGGAGAAAATCTCGGTAACTCAGTTTGTTACGGACGTGATCCCTAAAACGTGCTTCCACCAGTCACGCACGACACGTGCTTTTATTCTATACTTAACACACACATTTCTATAACATAACGAAAAAGTGAACAGCGCAAAACGCCGGCATATATGATAATAATATTCACTCTCAACCTCCACAAAACCCCAACAAATGGAAAACCGGCTCGTGTTCATAAATCGCTCTACATCCAATACAAAGCCTATTAATCTGAATTCAGCACAACCCTTCAGAAGGGATCTGGGAATCTCTCATAGGGGCAGTGGGCTATCGAACGAACCGCTCATTTGTTAGTGCGTCGGGAAGGCTGAGCGCCGGCGGGGTATAGATCCACGTGCGGAAGTGAACCTTTCCTTTGCCGTTAATATGAATTAAACTTTAATAAAAAATACGATTAAAAAGCGGTTGAATTTATTTACTGTGATTAAGTTTTTTTTTTACTTACAGGGGCGCGCGGTGATGCGTTGTGTTCGTCGTCGGAGGTTGGTTGTCGCCGCGACGCATGCCGGGCGTGGTGCGGCGACGCGCGGAGCCCGCCGACTGACGCACGCGCGCCGCCCCACACGACGCTACGGCTACGCGCTACAGCGCTACGGAGGGCAAGTTTTCGTCGTAGCTGCGTAGCGCGTGCTTTTCACGCATACATTTAGGGAATTTTGTTCCCTAGTGCTGTTAAATAAATTAGGGAAGTAATGGTGCATGAAATTAGAGTACTTAGCATTATTACAATTCTTGATCATACCCAATCGTTTTAATGAATTTATAGGTCACCGAGTTTTAAACTATCAACTTATTTAGTTGTAAAACTAAATCTTATATATACTTGTTTTATTGACTTTTTTACCTAACATGAATACAGTAATTAGAAAAAAATAATTCTAGCTGAAAGAATGGGAAAAAGTGATAAATTAGGTGCGTTTCTTAAATAATTAACAATACAGTGAGAAAAGCTTCCATTCAATCTCAATCTGTCAGCTGCTTTTACCGCTCAACTCAACCGTACCATTAATTCCGGCTGCTTAATGCACCGATGAGTCTTATAATCTAACAATGTCAGATCGTCAGATCCAAACAGTTTGGTTGAAAGGTTCCATCATCAAGAAAGCGTTGTTTTCTATACAAATTAGTGAACGCACAGCCCAAACCACTACTGGACTAAGGGGCTTTGCACATAGATAAGTACTTTATAAACAAGACATCCTTTCCTCCTTTAGGTACTGTAATTCAAGATAAAAATTTTGCCTAGTTTGCCTACAGATGAATTTTGAGATGCACGATGCACCATCGCTTTACAAGTTGACAAAGTTCCATCACTTCCACTACTCTAATACGGCTAAATAAAAAGGGTAAATTCCTTTACCTGTTTGCTTGTTAAGAGAACTTTTACTTACTTAGGTACCTTTAGGACAATTCTGGTAACCGATACACCGTATCCCAATTCTCGCAGCAGCTTTTAACTTAATGTCCGGAGTAGAATCGGCCAGTAAAAACAAACGTCCATGCCGTTGGGAGCGAACTTCTAAACGAGCCAACTCTGTTATTCATGTAGCGTTATTAAAAACAAACAGCTCCTAGCGACCTTTTCAACTCGGCCCGCTGCTGTAAATCACGACGGATTCTTGAATTTCTTTTTTGTTTACAAAAAAGTTTGTGATTGGATTATGTTCTGCAAAATATTTTTTTTTGAAACATGCTATACCTACCTACCTACATAATACTTATACATTGTACATAACATAAGTAGGTACTATTAGTTATTGGTTCACGGACCACTTCCTATATAAAAAAACAGTCCTTTTAGCGTGACGCGAGAGGACTTCGTCAATGTTTTTGAAACATAGAATGCTGATCAGATCCGTTAGGTGTGTAGAGCGATCTGAATCTCCTCCATTCACTCCCTGGATAGCCATCATCAGATCACAGCTAGGCCAATCCCTGGCGGAGAACCAAGGCTACAAAGTTACCTCGTTTGTATGAAAATCGCCTGGCGTCCTTAATTATCTAGCCACCACTGTGTATATATATATATATATATATATATACTACTTTTTGTAGCAAAAATAAATATCAGAGGTATAATGAAATAGGGGAACAAAACTTCGTAAAATTCATGCTTAACAGTGTCGGTGGATATTTTCTCAATTTTTTCAATGGGTGACTATAAAATATGATTATGCGTTTCATTATTTACTATAGCTAAGTATTTTAATAATATTAATAGTTCACAATGTACACATTAATATACCTACTTACTTACTAAAAAATAGATAAATAGAAAAAACACACAAAAAGATAAACTGGTTATAATTGATAACATTCGACAGCTTGGGGACTAACTACTAAAAAGTTGGTTCTGGTGGTGAAGAAACAATATAAATGTAGTCTCTCGATGAATCATTTGTATCTGCACTTGGACTACTTATGGAACCCGTTGCTAATGTCCGCGAATCTGTTGACAAACTTGCTTCTTCGGCGTGCTCTAGTTCCGATTCCATCATTATTTTTGCCATCTTATATTTTACGTGTGCTTGTCTGCTCAGAGACATTTTTTAACAGTCTTTGCATAACCTAAGAAAACTAAATCGATGTCGTCGAAGTCTGTTTGTTTCTTATTGTTATTAAGAAATTCAATTACTTTATCTACTTGTGTCTCTCTTTGTACAAAGTTTTGTCTGCCACGAGAGTGCTGATGAGAAGGTGGCGTATGTACTTCAGTAATGGATATATCGGTTTCCCTTCGAGAAGTGCTTGGTTGGTCAAGGTCGCTTGTTTGAATATTGGCGTGAGTTGGACCAAATTCTAAGTATGGGCGCATAAATGCTATCTGATACGCCCATGGCCAGTTGTAGCGTTCCAAACACTTGGCTGCTTGACCAGTGTAGGTTTCGTTCGATCTTAGGTGTTTACCGTAGCACTCTCTTAAATTTTTCCACTTATTTTTCAGCTTAACTCCTGTAACTAACAAAAAAAAAATATTGTTTTAGTTAACTTGACACCTTTATCACCACTGAATGGGAGTGTTTAACTTTTAGTACCATCGTTTTTAATGTATAACTAGTGAAATCATCATTGGCAATCTTTTAAACTGAATCTAACCGCGATATTGATAACGTGAGAACAAAAAATTCAATGTGAAATAAACAGAAAAAAATCACAAGAAGTCATAAGTAAAAGAGTAGGTACTGATATAAAAAAATATGAAAAAGTAAATAGCTTATTTAAACTAATTACCTAAAAAATCGTTACTTTTTAACCGACTTCAAAAAAAGGAGGAGGTTCTCAAGTCGACGGTTTTTTTTTTATGTATGTTTTAACATAACTTTGTCAATCTCAAACCGATTTTAAAAAATATTTTTTTGTTTGAAAGCATATAGTTACAGATTGGTCCCATTGTCATAAGATCACGATCTGATGATGGGATCTTGGAGAAATCAAGGGAACTCTTCAAATATTATAGGCACACCTATAGCGATTTTGGTATTTTCTTAAGTAACTCGTGCATTTGCTTTCGAAAAGTACCATTTTGGTGAAGTGGAACTGATGATGAAGACCATAGATGATCACCGGAACTATTCAATAGGTACTAAACTAAGTATCTCACTGGTGCGATACGATTACTTTAATACGGTTGCTAGGCTATTTATGTTGTTCGTCATAATGCATATGATGAAGTGGAGCTGATAGTGAAGTACCAGGAGAACTCCTCAAGAACTAACGCCCCTGCGTCGGGAAAACCAGTATTTTGTAAAAGGTGATGAGCTATTGACATAAGACTATTGTAACTTAGATAATATCGTCGCTAAATATACCATACTTACACAAAAAAGTTAAATTAAAAAAATAATAACTTTGGGTCTACCCATGTTTTATCTACCTAGATAATATACTTACTGGTTATGATAATATAAATAAACTAAAGTCTACCAAATACAGAAGGTACTTACTAACACTAAAAATAAAAAAATAAAAATGTTTTAAAAACAAAAAACCGACTTCAAAAAAGCTGAAAATGAAAACAAAAAAGCTTTAAAATTTAATACCTCTAAAAAACCTACACTACCTAATACAGAAGGTACTTACACTAAAAATAAAAAAATTGATTAAAAAACAAAAAAACCGACTTCAAAAAACCTGCCTCTAAAAAAAGTAAGAAATAATATACAAATCATTAGATACGTATTATCATTGTTATAATAAAACACGTCATTTGAAGTCGGGTGGGGCTTTTAGAATAAAAAAAGGAAGATGTACTCCAGCCCCACCCGACTTTAATAGACGTGTTTTATTATAACAATGATAATGCGTATCTAATGATTTGTATATTATTTCTTACTTTTTTTAGAGGCAGGTTTTTTGAAGTCGGTTTTATGTGTTTAGCATCAGAACCTACTTATTTTTTTACGTTTTTTTTACTACCTTACCTACATTCCTTCCACATAACAGCAAACTAAAAACACCTGGCTGAATAAAGCTTTTTAGATTAGTTTCTTGTTTTAAGTACATACCTATACAACGTGTCACAAAAATTTTTGTAACACGTTGTATAGGTAGACGAGTACATACGGGTACGTATCAGAATGTCTAAAGTTAGAATGTCTAAACTTAAAATGGCAAAGTTCAAAATGTCAAAAAGTAAAATTATTCAAATGGTTTAAAATGTCTAAAATCATGTATAAATCAAAATAGCAAAATTCAAAGTATCAAACTTATCAAATACTTGACGAGTTGAAATATCAATGGTCATTAAGTCTAAGTTCACAATGATTTATTTGAATTAGGTTGGATCTTAAAACGAATCGCCTTCTTTGGGGTTAATTGAGTTTATGGAGGTCTTTGGGCTTCGCCTGAAATGCTTTATAGCCAATTTAGCTGCCGGAAATGAGCCTAAAGTAGTCTACTGGGACTTAGGCTCGTATTATAGAATCAAACTCAAATTCAAATCTCTGCTTGAGTACAGTTAGAAAGGAATGGTGCTATTCATCGCATATAGCGCCATCCCTTTCTAACCGTACTCAAGCAGAGATCTGAGTTTGAGTTTAATTCTATAATACCAGCCTTAGAAACCGTAGACCGTAGGTCAAGACACGAGATATGTGCGAGGAGCCCAGCGACGAGCATGTTAGGTTGACATGAACCCAGCGCGCGAGCTGAGCGAGCGAAGCCCGCAGAAAAAAATCTATTTCAAATTCAATTGGTGGATTTTGTTCAGCGGCTACTAACCAGTGACTGGCACCGGCTACCGAATCAGGGAGCGGCGTGGCTATGGTGATGTGCGGCGGAGACACAGAGGTTAATACGCAGTTTTTTTACCTTATTAATTAGGTACCTAAATGAAAGAAAGGCATAAGTAAATTCTATACGTAATTATATGTATTTGGACTATTAGACGTTATAAGTTTTGATTATTTGAACTTAGACATTTTTAGTTTGGACTATCTGACCGTTTGACATTTTCGTTTTTGTCATTTTTAACTTTCGACATTTTAATCGTTAGACATTAAAATTTTTGACATTTTGAACTTTGCCATTTTAAGTTTAGACATTCTAACTTTAGACATTCCGATACGTACCCGTACCTACCTAACCTACTTACCATCACTTCCTCCTATTATTTCTGCTATATTATCCCAGATTTTGTTCTTTATTCGCATATTTTTATGATCAGCATGCGCTGTATCGTACAAAACGGGATAGTCTCGAACGCTTTCAATTAAAAGTTCAGTCATGGACGTATCGGTTTCCCTTCGAGAAGTGCTTGGTTGGTCAAGGTCGCTTGTTTGCGTATTGGTGAGAGTTGGACCAAATTCTAAGTATGGGCGCATAAATGCCATTTGTTCCGCCCATGGCCATGTTTTGTAACGTTCCAAAAACTGTGCTGTTTCAGTATTTGCTCGTAGATGTTTGCTGTAGGAATCTCTTAAATTTTTCCACCTACTTTTCAGCTTATCACCTGTAACTAAGAAACCAAAATTATTACAGAGGTATAGGTTGGAGTAATGGGAGGTGTTGATCTGACCAGCATTCTGTGCCCGTATAGGTACGACACTTTACAATTCGGCGTAGGTAACGCATGATACAACAGTGCGATTGAATTACGTGTGGCGGCAGGACAGGACCTCGCACGAATAGAAGCTGCTCCCCGCCTAATAGCGTAAAAACGGCTGGTCGGATCCCCCGACGCAAAAAGAGAGGGGTGTTAGGTACTACGCGTTCACTTCGTGATTGCCGTCGACGACCGTTATGACGTCATAGCTATCGGTACTGTAGACAAAAAAGTAATCATGTTTTTCAACTGTTTTTTATTTTTTTTTTGTTCAAAGAGTGTCATTAATTTATATAACAAGTTAGGTTCGCCATTATGTAGGAACTTTACTTTTTTAATAATTATAACAACACTAATAACGAACGTAATGATTAAATCAACAGGAACAAAAATTAAGCTTTGCATTGCTAGCCGTACTAGAAAGGCGTCGCAGGGGGTGCGGTATGACGAAGCGGGCCGGGAGGTAGCGGCAATTATGAAGTGAACGCGTAGTACCTAGGGTGAATGCTCCTATCTTCGGCCCCCACCCAAGAGTCGGCACTGTATTCTATTTCTGTCGATAACAGAGCCTTAATACTGTTTAAGTATAGTGGCAATTTTTTATTACAAAGTTTACACCAATGGGTAAATAAATTTAAAGTATGGCAACACTGCTCGGCACCGTTGACAGTCAGTTGTCATTTGAACGAGTGCGAGCGTGCACGTCGACAAATTTTCTTCAAAATTGATACTTTCCGAGCCTCAGTTGGTAAGTGATAATTTAAGTATCATAGTACTTAAGACTTGATAATGCAACTTAATAGGTTCTGCATAATATTTGACATCATTTTAACGTGATTTAACACTATTTAATTGCATATTTTTAAAGAAAACAGGGGTGCCGGACTAAAGAACATCGTTAGTATGGAGTGCTTGAGGTCGGCAGGGGGTGCCGACTTTAGAAATTCATGTACTCCAAAGTTGGTATTATCTATATAAATAACTGTCTAACTGTTTGTAGGACTAGCCTCACTCACCTATTTCTGCCGACAAGTAACAGTACTTTTGCTTTTATGTTTTTATTTATTTATCAGTATAAACATAAATACAGAGAAAATACAAATTTAAAAGGCACTACGTAAACCACTGAGGTTTATAGTGAGTGCCATAAGAGCCTACAAAGTCTATACTTACTTTGTTAAAAGCATAAAAATATGATTTACAATAAAGAAATAATGTTATCTTTAGGTTTAGGCTACATAAATTTATCCGTTAACTTAATACTTTACTTACCTAATTAAATAAATAACTACATATAAATAAATAAATATTTGATTGAATCAGGCGTCACTTGGCGGAAGTCCCAAACCATTTTGAAAAAAGAAATATATGTAGCTTACTTCCGCAAACAAAATATGCAAGATGCACCGCCCGCCCGCCCGCAAAAATATGCAGCACACCACAAAATATAAGTGCACAATACCTGCATTTAGCAAGACAGCAACACACCTTGCACCTTCACCAATTAGGCTACTCTACACGTGTTTCGCCCCAACCCGGAGCATCCTATAATCCTATAAGTTAACATGTAACCAATGTAATTCAGTATACGTTGGTCAAACTGGCCGTAGTTTTGATATACGTTATAAAGAACATATTTCCGCCTATAGGAATGGCCGACCGGAACGATCTCATTTCGCGGAACATTTATTAAATACCGGACATCAAGGCATCATTTAAAAAAGGGAGGGCCGACTTTGCGAACCTAAATACCGAAGATAGGCACATAGGTGCCGAGCTAAGGAAAAATGACGCTTTTATTTTTATTATTATAAAATAAATACTTCTATAAACAAAAGCACGTTTTAATTGTGAATCTTAAAAAAAGAAAAACATAAGGCTTTTAAAAAAATATTTATCGTACTGAAACTGCTCCATATGACGCGTCTATGAATTTTCATAGGTGACCCAACCCTTAAAGTGCCGACTTATAGAGCATCCACCCTATAAGTTTAACGTGTTTGTGTATCTGTCTGTAGTACCGTAGCCATAGGCACCCATTACACACTCAATCAGATTGACAAAGATTGACAGAGATTGATTGTGTAACGTCCTTTCAATCTGGCGTGGTTTTGTTTTAATCTGGCGTGGTTTTTTGTCAATCTGGCTTAGGGTTGGCACCTTTTTTCGAGGTAATAGTATTATTTTCAAAACATTTAAACATTATAGTAGGTACCTACTTACTTTTGGGATATTTATAAAAATGTAGTCCACATTTATTTTTAACTAGCTTCCGCCCGCGACTACATCCGCGTGGGTGGACATTCGAAAAATCGCTAAAAAACAAACATACAAACGAACAGAGAACTTGCAGTCTGCTTATCGCAATAGACTGGCATGTTGAATACTGCACCACTCAGGGGCCCTATTTTTGAATCGCTCGTATGACATAGTTTTGTCGCATGCGACTTAAGTCACACTCGTCTTCAAAGTCGCATGACGCCGATTTTCCGTATTTTTGAATCGTTCGTTTTAGGAATACAAAATGTTAGATTATATCAGTTCCACGCAGAATTTAAAGAAAACCGATAACTACCGCAACGAAAACGGAACGTAATATCCATGTTTCTATTGGCTGTTAAAAAAAATCTTTGCTTTTTAGTAGAAAAGAATATCGCTCGCCGTACCGTATCGCTCGACTGCAAACAACAAGTGGCGAGTAGCACTCGTTGCGGTCGAGCGATTCAAAAATATGGAAAGTCAAATGTCGAACGAAAATTAGTAATAACAAAGCGCTCGACGCGAGTCGAGTGATTCAAAAATAGGGCCCCAGGTCATCGATCGATATCACGCGAAAATTGATGCAAAAAAGTTGGCAACCCTACCAAAAACCACCGTGGATTGATTGCTGGATTGACCGTGTAACGTCGCATCAAAAACCAGATTGATGTGAAACCAGATTGATGTGTGTAATGGCGGCCATATGTATTCTGTGGTATACGGTTATATTTATACCTACTTTAAAAAGGACAAAATAATAATAAAATTTGAAATTTAAAAAACCCCCGACACAAAAAAGCTTACTCTTAAAAAGTTAAAAATAATATCATCAAGTCAACAGATCTATGAAAAAAATTCACATCGTAATAGACGTCGGGGGACCGCTAAGTTAATGAATTTACATCTAAGTTCATCACATTTCACATGTAGGTAGGTATAACGACACCTAACGACGTCTATTACGATGTGAATTTTTTCATAGATCTAATGTAGATTCATAGAACTAATAATAATATCATCAAATATATTATTTATAACTTTTTAAGAGTTAGCTTTTTTGTGTCGGGGGTTTTTTAATTTTAAATTTTTATTGGACTTCAAAATATATGTTATTTTCGCAATCGTCATCCCAGAAAACCCCAATAACGACATCCAATATACAAGGTGTGTGGTAAAAGCCATCGCGTAAAAAAAATCTGCTGTTTCATACAAAAATTAATAACGAAAATATCAAAATGTATGAAACAGCTGATTTTTGTTCGCGATTTCAGAGTTCCCATAGTAAAAGTTGTTCCGTTTGATGGTTCCTATCTACCATATTTGGCTTTATAAGGCTTTTACCAAACACCTTGTATATAATTTTAGGTTTATTTACCCCATTTCATCCCCATACGGGTTGAAATACTAACAATAACGTTGCGTTAAATTTCAGTTGGCAACGTACAGAAGTACGACGCAATGCACCATGGGTGGATTTAAAGTCAAAGTAAAAAAAATATCTTTATTCAAACAAACTTGCGGCCAAATAATATTCGGTAAAATGTTGTTCTGGTGAAGTGAAAGTATGGCAAATAAGTTATCTGGCAAATGAAAAAAAGTCAAAAGAGACTTCGGCCAATAGTAAAAAGTTATTTCGAAAATCGATGAAACGTAGTTCGATAAAATGAGACAATATGCCAAATGATATTTCGATGATTTAAAAATATGGCAAACAATACCTACCTACATATAGCAACAGAGACATCGGTCAACAGTTTTCGGTCAAATGAAATTAGGACAAGCAAATTTCGGACGAGTAATCGGTTACCGATTATCATTCATTATTTTTTAATTTATTTTTTCTAATTTAGCTTAAAAATAAAGCAGATTTCCCCCTTAGAATAATAATAATTTACGTGCAATGTTATAAATAAATATTAAGCCCATTTTGATGGTGCGTTCGTAATGTGTGTAGCTCAGTCACATCCTCGGTTCAATGCTAGAACTACATATTGATTTGGTATAAACAAATATTTTTCTACCCACTTTTTTTTTATTTAATCTTTTTTTTAAGTTTATACTTTGTAATTTAAAAAAAAAATTGTGTCAATACTCTTATTGACACAATATTTTTTTATTTCATTTATTTATTTATTTATTATTCGGCGAATCATCAGCTTACACATTTGCACGCTTTGATATATTTATTTGTTTAAAACTTGTACCCGTTTCTCTGGAATCGCCATCGACAGAAACGTCAAGTTAGCAGCCCACTTTGAGACCGTAATATCCCGGCTTGTATTGAAGCAATATTATTGCTTAAATTTTGCGTATACGATTCACTATTTTCTAACAATTTTTCGGCATATAAGTCATATTGATACGAACTGTATTTCTTAAGGTGTCTGCCAGCTTGACGTCAAGTTAGCAGCCTCACCAAGATACTCAAATATCTTCTGAACCATAGTATCATAATTTATTTGGGGTTGGTAAACTTTTCCAAAACTGTTGTGAATTATATATTTTCTGGTAGCTTTTGGCTTTGGAGTCATGAATAACAAATTGCGGAATTAAATAATGCTTCATTTTAATTTAAATAAAAAATTAAATTTTTAATTTACAGCATAATAATATAGTATATATTCTGTGGTTGTGGTTAGGTCACAGAGTTAGGTTGCACTCGGCACTTCGGCACTCGGAGCGTAGATTTGGAACGCAACCTCACAGAGAAAGCAATACTATACGTAAGAAGAGACGGGACTTCATAGACCAAAAAAATCTACGAAATGTCAAATCAAACATACCTCGACGTAGCCAACATAACAAATGTAAAACAATGTTTTGCCAACCTACAGGAAAGAAATAGAGATGGGCGACCTTATAGTATTAATTTTTTTATCGATATCGATGAATGCACTGAACTGCGCTTTACTTAAGAAATAATTTTAAAATTTCTACTAACATGACACAATACTCTGTTTTTTAACCAGTACTGAGTCAAACAAGTATGTTAGAATTAATTATCAAGCATTTAACTTATGGGTAGTACTTTTAATTAAAAAACAAAGCATGTGTTCAGTTTAATATCAGAAATAATAACTAAAAATTTTTAAAAAATATGTATTTTCCAAAAAAAACAAAATTAATCCTCATCGTCGCATTTTCGCCGATCAATTAATTTGCTCATAGACCATAATAGTGACCTGAAATAAGAGTTACATTAAAATGGATATAAAATTACAATTATAATAAAAAAAATGAAATTAAAAGTATTAATTATTACCAAAAAAAGTCATTGTCGCATTTTTGCCGAACATTAAGATATAAAATTGCTAATATAATAAAAAAATATTAAAAAGATTTATTCCCAAAAAATTCGCATTTTCGCCAATTAATTCGTTAGCTCATAGTGTGACCTGAAGTAAGAGTTAAATCAAAACAGATATAGAATTGCAATTATAATAAAATATTAAACTAGTTTATAATATTCAGAATTGGGCCAAGCCCATTTCTTACACCTAAAATTAAAAGCATTGATATCGATATTTATATATGATGTAGCACCACTCTATTTTCCTGCAGATTATTTTTCTGACCAAAATTTTATTATTTCATTTAAATACCTAGGTACCAAAAATTGTAAACGAATGTTATATTGGTTAATGATGGTTAATGTATTACTCACCGAAGCTCATCTGAAGGAAATTTGGCCATAAATAACCGTTTTGTATCGTCTTTTCACGCCGATTTTAAACCACAAATTTCACATTTTACATGCTTCATTGTGATTTACATGTACTGCACCTTAACTTGACTATTAACAAATTAAAACATTAAAACAAACTTTTAAATATCACAAAACTATTATAAAACAAACTTTTAACTACCTTCACAAATTAATTTTATTTGTTACAATACTTTAAATGTTGCCGCCATGTTTCTCTGACAGATGACCTATCATCAAAGAACGAGAAAGAATGAGGAAGAGTGAGACAAATATAGTCGCCATCAAAATTCGTGTCCGTTTCATAGAATCTTTTTTTGTATGGAAGTTGCGACAGACTGCGCAACCTAGGTTTGGAACGCAACCGATTTAACCATAGAGAAGAGAAAGAGGAAAGTAAAGTCAAAAATTATTCGACTCAAAAAATAAAATAAAAGTTTCTTTGCAAAATTGCAAAATCAAATAATATAATCAAATGTTTTTTTCGTGATAAGTTAACAACTCCCTCCTCATGCCTGCCCCCTGCCCCCCCCCAATAAAAAGATTTTTGTGAATTGTGTTTGTTACTTCGAAAGCGGTATTATTATAAAAGGAATATATTAAAAAACAACACGACGACGAAGCGATTCTGAATTAATGAACGAAAGAATCCTAATAAAAATGCTACAAATAGCTAAAACTTACCGAGTGTGAAGAATTTATGTGGTGTTTAATAATACAACGGACGTATTTGGCATTTCGGAAATGGCTGATGGGTCTTTTGTTGCTAAACCAGTGCGGGGCTGGCTGCACCCTGATGCTGTGCTAGCCAGCGATGGAGTCACATATGCTGTCAGGGTATGCTTGCCTAACTTGACCTAATAAAATCTCAAGATCTGAATAGAAAAGAGCCTATGACAAATATAAACATTCTCCAGATAAAAAAAAATGTCTGGGAAGTGTGACCCTGATATTTTGATTATTGCAAATTGAAGTTATTTTACATTGTGAATGTTCTATAATAATAGGTACACGCTTTATGGATAATGTTTTGCTGTTATTGTAGATTACATTTCACAATCTGCATGATTTCGGGTAGGGACTGTAAATTAGGAAGTCTAATCATTCATTGTTAGAGAGCCGCTTTTGGGTGATCGTTGGTCAATCAGGAGATGTGGTCGCTAGTAGGGAGCTTTTAGGCTCAGTTGCCGCGCGGCATTTGATGAGGATGGACATCATATAGGGTGTCACTAAACTAAAGAAATCAGAGATCAATATGTGCAGAATTCATCCGTACATAATTTTGGAAAATTCTGGCAATAACAAATGTACAATGTTCATAATACTCTTTAATCCAACATTTTCTTTTTTCTTTCTTTTTACTGTTATACCCGCAGTTGCAGCAAGGGCGATCCCAATTTTTTTATATTTCGTGACCATAGGAGCCATCTTTCTGACGACACATTCAGCTGCCAACTGAGTTAGGGAAGTAATCTAGAGCAGTGTAATCAGAATGCCCAATCTGTTGTCCCCTAAATCGTACCCGACAGATTGTGATGTAATCGCTGCTTTAGATATCAAACATGAATCGTCAAACCCAATAGTACCCCAAACAAATACATTCTAGTATACCTGACAGGTGTACAGTCAGAGAGGGTGCCACTCTATCATCCTTAATGGTAAAATAAATTTATGGTCCTCAAGGTGTAACAGATGTGCGCGCAACCAACCGATGATAAATAAACATTTAAAGAATTTTGTTTGCAAAGTGGCAGGGTGCCAAAAAAAGTTTAATCTCCAGTCATCCTTTATTCCTCATAATCTATATATTTTAGATAACACATCCCCTTTAGATCTCGTTTAATTTCATGGAATAGTTTCACCCTTTCCCTCCACAATTTCAGCATATTAGGGAAACAGCTTTAATTTTCAGACATATATGTATATGTTACCGGCAATGTGCATAATCGGGCATTGTATAAAGGGCTGCCACCTTTAACAAGATCAGATCCGGAGAATTTCGAAAAATCTAAATTTTTTGGGGAAAAAAGCAAAATAGCAACGCAGCGTGATTTTTAGTCAGTTTCATGCACTAATCTAGTAATCTTGCTTGTCAGTTTCATCCACTAATGTAGTAATATTGCCTGTTAATAGTAAAAAACGGCCGCGCAGCGCGATTTTGGTCAGGTTCATCCACTAATCTAGTAATGTTGCCTGTCTATAGTAAAAAAACAGCCGCGCAGCGCGATTTTAAGTCAGTTTCATGCACTAATCTAGTGATCTTGCCTGTTTACACTAAAAAACGGCCGCGCAGCGCGATTTTTGTTCAGTTCTATCCACTTATCTTGTAATCTTGCCTTTTAATAGCAAAAACGGCCGCGCAGCGCGATTTTTAGTCAGTTTCATCCACTAATCTAGTAATGTTGCCTGCCTATAGGAAAGCAAAAACAGCCGCGCAGCGCGATTCGCTCGCCTTAAATTTCTAACCCATACACGGGACCTACAGGAGTAAAGCAGGTTCGATTCCAAACTCAATGAGCCCCCTTCGGGCCCCCCCTCGAGCCCCCCTCGAGCCCTCCTCGAGCTCCCTCAAGAAACCCCCGGTCCCACCCCAGAGCTTTTGTGTCTGCCTTTTAACCAACTAAGATCAAAATCTTTTTATTTTACACATTGCCGGTGGACCAGCAGGCATTCTATGCAATGCCTAGTCATTGTATACACAGCCTAGGTAATGTGTGAAATAGACAATAATATTCATTCTGTTTCATACATTGCCTAAAAGGGCCAGGCATTGTATACAATGCTTAGGAATTGTATCAATGCCTAGGCATTGTATATGATTCCTGCATTTCATATGTTGCCGGTAACATATAATACTTTTTGCAACATTTGTCTCATTAAGATAAACTTTTTTGAGCTGTGCAACTGCAATTTTACGAATTAAACTGAAAAAATATAATTGATGATGTGAAATAATTTATTACAGTACATTGGCTGTATGGAGGTATTGACATCAATGAAGAAATTGGATTTTGAAACAAGATCTCAAGTAGCAAAGTGAGTAAATATTGTATAACTAAGTCACTGAATTTTTTTTTTTTTTTTTTTATTTTATTTATTTCACGAAACCAACAGCGTTACATAAAATTTTTACGCTAAATAGTTATACAATTAAGGCCAATAACAGGTTTCCATTATAATTGTAAAATTAGAAACCGAACAAACAAAAGAAACAAATCGAACCTAAAGAGTACCATTATAAAATCTGTGTCTAAAGTAAAGTATAACTACTTACATCATACTAAATAATTACTAAATCGCAAAGAAAAAAAAAATTGCATAATGAATACTAAATTCTCACCAGCTTAACAACAAATTTAATTTAATTTAATTGGTGACTTAGTTATATATTTTTATATATATTTTACTTAGTTATGTTTTTTTCTATGTCCATTACAGAGAATGTATCGCCCGAGTTTGTGCAGCAGCAGGACTTCGCTCGGCAGACAAAAAGCGTCGAGTTTGCCAAGCGGCAGCTAGAGCTCTCGCAGCTAGGCCTCGTATGGCCCACTCTGGGGCCAACGTTGCCCTCACTGTGTCCTCCAGGGCCATAACCCTAGCAGCTTTAGAAGGAGGCGAGACAGTAGCCCGGCACGACATGCCGCGAGTGTCGTTTGCCTCGGGTGGTGATACAGACTCCTTGGACTTTGTCGCGTATGTAGCTAAGACTGCCCCACCCGCGGAATGGAGAGCGTGCTACGTACTAGAATGTGGAGGAAGATTGGCCCAAGATGTGATCGCCACTATAGGTCAAGCATTTGAATTGCGATTCAAAGAATTTTTGACGAAACCCTCATCGTAAGTATTTCATTTTATGATTCACTTTCAAATTATTTTAAACTTGCTTATCTTTATGCGAAATCGATATACACGGAAATCTGATTCAAAAATAAAATAGGCACACTGATGGATGACGTAAGATTTGATATACAAATGAATTCCAATTAAATATGCTACCATTTATTTTCATACCTATATGTATTATTATGATAAGATAATTGATTTATCCTACTTCCTACTTAATATTATAAATGTGACATAGTTTGTGGGTTTTGGATGTTTGTTCCTCAATCACGCAAAAACTACTGAACGGATTTGGTTGAAAGGCACACAGATAGTAGATAGCCTAGATAAAAACATAGGACTTTTATCCCGATATTCCCACGGGAACGGGAACCACGCGGATGAAACTCCGGGTGGCCGCTAGTTTATTCATACTATGCAATATTTGTTTTCTCACAGTTTGCCAGACATAAAATTTTCTTTAGAACACAACATCTAAATTTATTAAGTAAGCATGCTATTTAGTTGCCTGTACTAGTATTTTTATTTTATATGGGAATAAGTAAGTGATATACAAATGCAGGTTGAACATAAACGGGTCGCGCGGGTCAGGGGAGGCATCTGGCGGGCCGCTGGACGACCGCGACTACTACAACGACATGCCGGACAAGATACCGCCCGACCCCGCGCCCGCGCACCGCCACCCGCCGCCCCCGCCGCTAGCCAACCTAGCGCCTATATCCTCGTGAGTACCTACAGTGCTACATAATCTAATGCCACAAAATTATGTAAGATCCTTGGGGAGAGTATCTATGCCCAGCAGCAGTAGGTGTTGTATGGTAGATAATGGAAAAAGGCTCTGCCTACCCCTTGGAGAAAGGCGCGCGTAGCCTTATGTATTTGACTGCCTATATCATCATCATCATTTCACATTTCAATGATTTTGATTACACTTTACATATCACAATTTGTCATGCTGTCAGTGTATTTGATAGATAAGTCAGACATTATCCTGTTCACAACAGTTATTTTTAGTGATTATTATCATTAAAAGCGCACGACTAAATTTCCCATAGGAATTATCATAAGCCGCACGACACCCACTGCTGGGTATTATAGGCAGTGAGAGTCGTGCGGCTGATAGGAATATATGCTGGATTTTTATAATAAGTAATCCTAAACATTACTCTGACGATTGTAAAAATCTGCATCTTCTGTCTTAGATTCTAATTATCCGGTCCTGTACAAACAAAGATTAGATTTGTACGAATATCCTATGTCATATACAATACAATCCCTATGTATTGTATACAATATGTGAAATTCTGATATTACCTATATCTGAATTTCACACATTTCAAACATTTTAGGTCAAAATTACAATAAAAATACAAATTTTAGGTTGCAATTTTTACGGTGACCAAAATAAGATACCTAGAATCGACGTAGAGTCGACGTGAAATCACCTTAAGTAAGGAAAAAAAGCACGTGCCAGTGACGTTTATTCCACGTAATTTTAGTGATTGCAACCAGCAGGTCAACAGATAGGTCATATTTTCCACGTAAACTCGACGTCACCACGACGTGCCTTGTAGTTGCAATTACTAATTTGGTAATCATTTTCCTCTTTTAAACGTAGATCGCACGTGTTTTTCACAATTTAATTACATATTTAGGTGATGTTTATATCGTTTGCGATGAAGAGTAAAAGAGACAATAATATTGTATTTTTACTCCAAAACAAAATGTCTAACTAAAAAGCTAAACTCTGTATCGATAGAATAATAATGGCGGCTTTACAAGTTTCCAAGTTTTGGCGCTCATTACAACGCGATATTATGACGAAATCTTCTGCGATGATAATTTTTTCGCGCATTATGTTGATTTAACGTTGAAATCTGCTGATGGGCTTCAAATATATTAAAAAAATCAATTTTTTTCAAGTCAAGATGTTTATTTTTATTTTATCAAAAGTTATCATCATCTTGCCTTTGCAGTATTTAGACACATAAACCCAACTAACTATCTGAATATTAGACAGTAGAGGTGCCGTTTTACGATATTATCCGAAAATCTGCGATTTGAAATATCATTTCTTCGGATTATTAAAATAAAATGGCGTTTCGACTAAAATGTTCTTTTAACCTATATATCGAAGGTATCTCTAGTAGTTATTTTACGTAAGTCTGACTTATAAGTTATCACGATATAACCTAACGGTATTGAAAATACTTTACAAGTATTTTTCACTCGATTGTCGCATTTTGGTATTTACTATTGGTAAAATTTACTTTAAAATTAGTATCAAATTCGACTTAAAATCGATGAACAAATGGTCGCTGAATAAGAAATAATTACGTAGTAAATACCAAGCAAGCACATACAAGTATTCATGACTTATTGGTCAAGGTTTCAACCGTCAATTCTACCACTTATTTCGACTAAATTTCAACTTTAAAGTCCTAACGTAAAGTAGAAACTAATAACGGCCGTACTCAGAGACGTCAATTAAGTTTAATGTTTCATTAAAATTGGTGCTGTCTCTTTCTTTTCCATAGTGATAGAATAAGACGACACGAAATTTAATGAAGCATTAAACTTAATTGACGTCTCTGAGTACGGCAGTTAGATGACTAAACATTAGGAATTCCAGCCCACTAATAGGGATGTTGACCATTTTTTTTATTTTATGTTACATAAATTACCTCTCAAAAAAAGAAACATTGGTAAAAGAATTAATTCGCTAGCATGAAAACTGCCCGAGATATCACAGTGTGAAATGCACACAAATGGACTCGATCAAAAACGCTCCATACTAATGGCTTGCACGTTATGACGTCACGCCGTGCTAGTTTGTATGCAACGCGTAGGAAATTTGTTCGGCAGCTATATTAAATATTGTGTTTATCAAAATAGTTTCTTAGACAAATTTGCTATACATTTTACGGACTAATTTAAAGGTATTATTTATTTTAATAAATTTTATACTTTTTAAATGGACTTGTCCACCCAACTTTGAAGGGTCATAAAACAAATAATATGCAATATATAAAACCAAGAGGTATACAAGCTACTCTAAAAGTTTAATATGTTTACGATTTTTATTAGTATTTCGTTATTTTATTCATTAGTCAACATCCCTATTGTCTAATTTCAAAATCTGTCGCAATCAAAATGAAAGCTCATTTGACAGTTCTTTAGCTTAGCTTTCATTTCCTTTTTATTGGCACAAATAAAAACTTACCAAAGCAGCAATGTCACATCCATCTGTCAAATGAAAGCGATTGCTATAGATTTTTAAATTATACAACTAGCCCCCAGGGTGCGTTTATTCCTTTAATTTCAGGTGCGAGGAGAGCATTCGGCACTACGTGAACCAAACGCCGCCGCCCCGCACGCCGCCCACGGCCCTCCTGCCGAACCACCACACAGATATATTTGACATGCGTGAGTATTCCATTTATTTCTCACTAGCTTCTGCCCGCGAGTTTGCGTGATTAAGTCAACATCCAAACTTGCACAACAATATTAAGGCGATTAGTGCCCTCACAGTGGCGCCCTCATCTTAAGTAAATGTATAGGGATGTTGACTATTTTTTTTTTATTTTATGTTACATAAATTACCTCTCAAAAAAGAAACATTGGTAATAGTAGATTGTTATACAAGACGCTAAAAGTACCCATTGCATCGAGGTATTTTTATTCCCGAGCTTTAGCGAGGGAATAAATAGAAACCGAGTTACAATGGGTTTTAGCGTCGTGTGTTACACTATACTTTTCACTACGATTGCGAGAAAATAAAATACAATAATAAATAGTTTATACCTACTTACTTACTTCCGTAAACGAATCCACTCGTTTTTCTTTCCACCACTTCATAAACTTTTTGTACAATATTTTAATAAATGATTTATGCTTGACGGCAGAAGATTAAAATTATTTCTTTCCAATTGCGGTCACACAATTCAATCAGTTTGTAATTATAAAAAAATTCTAAAAATTTCGCGCCATGGTACCTTTTTTAATTTCTGCTGTAGCAGCTAAGCAACACAAACACGCATTCTACGATTCACTCTGTACACAGAGTTTAAATAAGTCTATGATTTTACCGAAGAGATGCTTTTAGTTCCATTTTCAAAAATAAGAATGAGAAACTGGGGGCCTATTACGAAACTTGATCACGATAGTCGTCCGCAATTCGTTGGTTATAGTTATTACAAATATTTTCAATGTAGCTATCGTAGTCCATAGTCTATTGAACGAATAATGACGGATCCACTAGAGAGAAACTGACAAATTTACGCAATCACTTTGCAATATCGCATACGCAAGTGCTTTGTAATAGGAATCAATCAGAACGAAGCACGGACGCAGCCGCGTGTATCACATTAAACTTTTCGTAATAGACCCCCAGTATTAAGTCGAGCGAGTTTTTATTCGTGATTATGAATAAAGACTTTTTCGTTTTAGTACGCTCATTGGTAATAGACAAACATTAAAAAAGAAAAAACTTTATCCCCTAGGGCTTATTATGCTATTTTATCTCGACTCTTGTACGTTACAATGACGCACTTTTTGAGCAAGAGGAGTGAAAAAGAATTAATTCGCTAGCATGAAAACTGCCCGAGATATCACAGTGTGAAATGCGCACAAATGGACTCGATCAAAAACGCTCCATACTAATGGCTTGCACGTTATGACGTCACGCCGTGCTAGTTTGTATGCAACGCATAGGAAATTTGTTCAGCAGCTATATTAAATATTGTGTTTATCAAAATGGTTTCTTCGACAAATTTGCTATACATTTTACGGACTAATTAAAGGTATCATTTATTTTAATAAATTTTATACTTTTTAAATGGACTTGTCCACCCAACTTTGAAGGGTCATAAAACAAATAATATGCAATATATAAAACCAAGAGGTATACAAGCTACTCTAAAAGTTTAATATGTTTACGATTTTTATTAGTATTTCGTTATTTTATTCATTAGTCAACATCCCTATTGCTCGCTAAAAACATAATATATTGAAAATTCACATATATACAGATTGAAGCTAAGGTTCTATAGTTTATTTACAAACAATAACCTCAGTAAAATAATGTTTGTTGTAGTAGTAGGTAGTGGGCAAAAGAAAAGTGGCCACTTAAAACACTTTTGCCTACGACTACTACTACAACAAGCTATGTTTTACTAAGGTTTGTTTGTAAATAAACTATAGAACCTTAGCTTCAATTTGTACCTACATGTGAATTTTGTACTAATTAAGTGATCATTCTCGTCCTTTTGTATCGCAAGCGCTCTGAAGATGCCGCGGATCACTGTCTACTGTCAATTTAATCTCTTAAACTAGCGACCCGCCCTCGCTTCGCTTCGGTTCCTTCTTTTTTTGCCAAATGCAACCTTCCAACAACACCTTGCAGTCGTCACATATTCGCTCCAACAGTCTGTTTCCGTTCCGTTCCGAGTCCCGTCCCGTCATCGGTGTACGAAACGCACTTGAATTTATTTTCGCGCGCGTCATATATTTGCCACAACTCCTAAGATATTCATTTAAATGGTATGGTGTAAATGGTTAAAATAATGTGCATTTAATGCTTAAGGTAACCAATGTATTTCAGTTGATAAGGATTAATACGGTATCCTTCTTAAATAGCTTTCTAAACCGCATTGTACACATGATCAGTTTTTTTTTAGATATAATGGTTATAGTAAGCTATTCTTAAAAGATAGATATATGCCATCGCGGACTTTTTTGTAGATCTATAAAGAAGAATAGTACATTACAGCCGTGAACGGGAAGCTAGCGATTGCATTGTCGAGGATGGTTTGAAGCCCGAGCCGCAGGCGAGGGCTTTAATCATTCGAGGCAATGCAAGTAGCTTCCAGAACAAGGCTTGTATAGTGCTTTTCTCAAGAAATGCGAGGAAATAAAAAACTTTTCAATTGAAACTTAATTAAATTAAATTCCCGCCAGTTTTTTTTTTGGGTGCATTCCAGCAGTTTAATCGCTCGAAGCGCCGAAAAGCAAAATGAGATTTATCATAGACAAATCCTCTGAGTAATCTTGAATTACATGCAGCGCCATCTACCGCCGAGAAGCAAAAACCCATCTCATTTCGCTTCTCGGCGGTAGATGGCGCTGTACATAATTCAAGATTACTTAGAGGATTTGTCTCTGATAAATCTGGTACAATACAATGTAATATTTATTTATTCTTATAGTAATATACTCTGTGCGCACCATTTTTTTTATTGTATCGTTATTATACTACCTATTAAATAATTTTACCTTTATAATATTAACTGTCTTGTCGTTGGCTTGCGTGCCAGAAAAAAGGAACTAAAGTTATGGCTGTATGGTGCAAATGTGCCTTTGCTTTTTTTGCTTTTTGAACAGCTAAAACAAAACAAAAAAGTTGCCGCAGACCACCCAGATCATCTTCGCACTGTACCTACTCCCCGCACCCGGTGCTGGTGCGGGAAGTAAGTATTGAAATTCATTCCTGGCCTGAATTTTAAATTTAGAATGTGATGAACCAGACCCCCTCGGAAATGTGGAACGCCCCGCATTCCTTTTTCAAATGGAATGATAAGATTTCAGAGCATAAGTGAGAAAAAACAATTCCTTCATACATTATTTTGTTATAGCTCAAAAGGTTAAAGCAGCGTTTTCAATGCAAGCCCCCAGTCTGCTTAATTTTTGCCGACCTCTTTAACAATTATCGTCATATTTCTACCAATTTACATAAAACCTCAACTTATTATACACCTAAACAGGAATACTCTATCATTTAGTTAAAACCGCATGAAAATCCGTTCAGTAGTCTTTGAGTTTATCGCGAACAGACAGACAGACAGACGCGGCGGAAGACTTTGTTTTGTAGTGAGTGATTAAATAATTTAGGTCAGGTCACGTTCAGAAAAACAAATCAGACTGTGACCTGACCATCTTTGTTGAACTCTATTCCCCTTGGTAAATCCAAGTCAAGTTCTCGAAGTCAGTGAATTAAGTTTACATAAGTTTTAGCTTATGAAAGAAAAGGGCAACAGAATTTTACTTTCTCGTCAAACTTATAGAACTGTTATGTAACTGTTTGTTTACACTGAAAAGATTCTTGAACAAGCTTATTACTTACTTTTGTGTAAAGTCATGCTTTTGCGTCATGTTTATTTTCAATGTCACATACAGTATTAAGAAATTTTATTGTTTGGTTTTGTATAATAAAGAAATGTTATTGTTTGGTTTCATAATAAAGAAAAAGCCCCATTGTTTGTTTGTTACGTTTCTGAAACTTTAATTAAACATAGAATAACAATTTAACTTAATTAAAACGCGTTTAGTGATAATAGTCGGTTTTATTACACAATTTGTTTGTTTTCTCAGAAGTTAACAATGTACTTGACTGTTAAATAACCTCATAGATGTTTTTAGCTCTGTACCACAGAATAGATAATTAGTACGACGTACACGGATAGGACACTCCCCGCCCCACCATAGAATCAATTACCTCACCTCACCCCGCGAGTTCATGTGCCAAATCGTGTGCTCGTTCGTCTGTCTCTCATCAGCTGTCAACTTTCGTGCACGACGTTTAAGGCTCGGTTATGCGAAAACATTTGTCTCTGTCTTTTTTTTTACGTGTAAAGAGTATGGAAAATAACCTCACTTCTGCACTTTTTCGTTGTTTTTTTCATTATTAACTTTAGCACAATTATCTTTCTTAAAAAAAGTTATTGGAGCTGCTTTACAGACGTTAAAGTATATTTGGATGTAGAATTCAATACGTTTCCGCTATTTCCTTACTCCGAAAATATGAACCTACGCAAGCGCTTTTGATGATATTCTGTTTTTTTTACAATCATTTGTGAGGTTTATACGCAATTTAATACTTATTCACTTCTCAAGCTTACGCGCTCACTAGACATGAAATAAAATCAAACCAAATACCAACTAATTACCAAAGTACATTCAATAAAACCGCGCTAGTATCCGTTAAAAGTGTTTTATTTCAATTTAATACTTGTAACTACTAGAGAATCTCTTTAGCTTGTCGTATGTTTTTTTGTGGCTACATCTTTACGTTTTCTATATAAAAATATGACCCCCGCAAACCATGTTTCGCTATCATGGACCCTTAAGTTGCAAAAAGCAAACAAAAACATTTAACATCACCAATGGAAACATTTCTTATCATTGGTAAATACATATTGATTCTTAAAATGGTGAAAAATATACATGTTTATTTGGGTGTGTGAGGCGAGACGATTCCCGTAGTAGACACAGTTGCGCTTGTACACAACGTCATCTGTGTAGTGTCTGTGTAATGGTAGTAATTATAACGGAGCGGGTGTATGGAGTGTCCGGGGTGTGCTCTGTACTATCGAAACAGGGGTACATCACTGACATAAGCATTTATCATCTCTAATCAGCATGTACGAGTACTATTCGAGCCAAATAAGAATAGAACTGTCACAACGGCCATATTTGTTTGCGTTTCGCTTCCACTTTAGGGTGTACGATGAGAGACAGTAAGAAAAGTACTGTCAAACAGCAATCTTGATCTTTTTTCCTTTTCTTTCCGTTCCTAGAAAAGGAACAAAGATCAAGATTGCTGTTTGACAGTACTTTTCTTACTGTCTCTCATAGTAAATAAAGTCGATATTTGCAGAGCCATTCACTGCGACGCCAGTGACCTCCTCGGCGGCGTCCTCGTCCTCGGCCTCGTCTCCGCCTGCAGAGGGGGAGCCGCTCTCGGCGAAGTCGCAAGCAGCGTTGCTAGCTCGTGAGCCGTGGTTCCATGGACCTATTTCTAGAACCACTGCTGAGAAGGTAACTTGTACTTTCGACTATCAGTCATTTTTAATGTCCCCACTGCTGGGGCACCGGCCTTCCTTATGGGTGGATAAGGAGGATGGGCCATAACCCACCACGCGGGCCCAATGCGGATTGGTGGGTGTTAACGACTGCAAATGCAGCCAGGACCGACGGCTTAACGTGCCTTGAAAGCACGGAGGAGCTCGAGATAATATTTTTGTAACTGTTGCTACCAACTTTTGATTGAAAATGACAGAAATCGCAGTTACATCGCTGCTTTAGTAAGAATCAATGTGACAACTATGTTACTTAATTTAGCGAATCAGGGGGCTGATTACGAAACTCTGTTGCTAACAATTCTCGTTTTAAATTGATTGAAACCGTTTTAAATTAATGAAACTTGACAGTTTTAGTTGATAACAGAGTAATACACAATAAACGAAACTGCCAAATTTCATTAATTTCAAATGATTTCAAACCAATATGTTTATATATTGCGGGCGGTCGCTAGTAACTGTACAATATCGCCGCAGTTGGTGGCAGAAGATGGCGAGTTCCTGGTGCGCGAGAGCTCGGCGTGCCCGGGCCAGTTCGTGCTGACGGGCGCGCGCCGCGGCTCGCACAAGCATCTGCTGCTCGTCGACCCCAACGGAGTGGTGAGTGCCTGTATAATGTGGCAGCAGATGGCGAGTTCCTGGTGCGCGAGAGCTCGGCGTGCCCGGGCCAGTTCGTGCTGACGGGCGCGCGCCGCGGCTCGCACAAGCATCTGCTGCTCGTCGACCCCAACGGAGTGGTGAGTGCCTGTATAATGTGGCAGCAGATGGCGAGTTCCTGGTGCGCGAGAGCTCGGCGTGCCCGGGCCAGTTCGTGCTGACGGGCGCGCGCCGCGGCTCGCACAAGCATCTGCTGCTCGTCGACCCCAACGGAGTGGTGAGTGCCTGTATAATGTGGCAGCAGATGGCGAGTTCCTGGTGCGCGAGAGCTCGGCGTGCCCGGGCCAGTTCGTGCTGACGGGCGCGCGCCGCGGCTCGCACAAGCATCTGCTGCTCGTCGACCCCAACGGAGTGGTGAGTGCCTGTATAATGTGGCAGCAGATGGCGAGTTCCTGGTGCGCGAGAGCTCGGCGTGCCCGGGCCAGTTCGTGCTGACGGGCGCGCGCCGCGGCTCGCACAAGCATCTGCTGCTCGTCGACCCCAACGGAGTGGTGAGTGCCTGTATAATGTGGCAGCAGATGGCGAGTTCCTGGTGCGCGAGAGCTCGGCGTGCCCGGGCCAGTTCGTGCTGACGGGCGCGCGCCGCGGCTCGCACAAGCATCTGCTGCTCGTCGACCCCAACGGAGTGGTGAGTGCCTGTATAATGTGGCAGCAGATGGCGAGTTCCTGGTGCGCGAGAGCTCGGCGTGCCCGGGCCAGTTCGTGCTGACGGGCGCGCGCCGCGGCTCGCACAAGCATCTGCTGCTCGTCGACCCCAACGGAGTGGTGAGTGCCTGTATAATGTGGCAGCAGATGGCGAGTTCCTGGTGCGCGAGAGCTCGGCGTGCCCGGGCCAGTTCGTGCTGACGGGCGCGCGCCGCGGCTCGCACAAGCATCTGCTGCTCGTCGACCCCAACGGAGTGGTGAGTGCCTGTATAATGTGGCAGCAGATGGCGAGTTCCTGGTGCGCGAGAGCTCGGCGTGCCCGGGCCAGTTCGTGCTGACGGGCGCGCGCCGCGGCTCGCACAAGCATCTGCTGCTCGTCGACCCCAACGGAGTGGTGAGTGCCTGTATAATGTGGCAGCAGATGGCGAGTTCCTGGTGCGCGAGAGCTCGGCGTGCCCGGGCCAGTTCGTGCTGACGGGCGCGCGCCGCGGCTCGCACAAGCATCTGCTGCTCGTCGACCCCAACGGAGTGGTGAGTGCCTGTATAATGTGGCAGCAGATGGCGAGTTCCTGGTGCGCGAGAGCTCGGCGTGCCCGGGCCAGTTCGTGCTGACGGGCGCGCGCCGCGGCTCGCACAAGCATCTGCTGCTCGTCGACCCCAACGGAGTGGTGAGTGCCTGTATAATGTGGCAGCAGATGGCGAGTTCCTGGTGCGCGAGAGCTCGGCGTGCCCGGGCCAGTTCGTGCTGACGGGCGCGCGCCGCGGCTCGCACAAGCATCTGCTGCTCGTCGACCCCAACGGAGTGGTGAGTGCCTGTATAATGTGGCAGCAGATGGCGAGTTCCTGGTGCGCGAGAGCTCGGCGTGCCCGGGCCAGTTCGTGCTGACGGGCGCGCGCCGCGGCTCGCACAAGCATCTGCTGCTCGTCGACCCCAACGGAGTGGTGAGTGCCTGTATAATGTGGCAGCAGATGGCGAGTTCCTGGTGCGCGAGAGCTCGGCGTGCCCGGGCCAGTTCGTGCTGACGGGCGCGCGCCGCGGCTCGCACAAGCATCTGCTGCTCGTCGACCCCAACGGAGTGGTGAGTGCCTGTATAATGTGGCAGCAGATGGCGAGTTCCTGGTGCGCGAGAGCTCGGCGTGCCCGGGCCAGTTCGTGCTGACGGGCGCGCGCCGCGGCTCGCACAAGCATCTGCTGCTCGTCGACCCCAACGGAGTGGTGAGTGCCTGTATAATGTGGCAGCAGATGGCGAGTTCCTGGTGCGCGAGAGCTCGGCGTGCCCGGGCCAGTTCGTGCTGACGGGCGCGCGCCGCGGCTCGCACAAGCATCTGCTGCTCGTCGACCCCAACGGAGTGGTGAGTGCCTGTATAATGTGGCAGCAGATGGCGAGTTCCTGGTGCGCGAGAGCTCGGCGTGCCCGGGCCAGTTCGTGCTGACGGGCGCGCGCCGCGGCTCGCACAAGCATCTGCTGCTCGTCGACCCCAACGGAGTGGTGAGTGCCTGTATAATGTGGCAGCAGATGGCGAGTTCCTGGTGCGCGAGAGCTCGGCGTGCCCGGGCCAGTTCGTGCTGACGGGCGCGCGCCGCGGCTCGCACAAGCATCTGCTGCTCGTCGACCCCAACGGAGTGGTGAGTGCCTGTATAATGTGGCAGCAGATGGCGAGTTCCTGGTGCGCGAGAGCTCGGCGTGCCCGGGCCAGTTCGTGCTGACGGGCGCGCGCCGCGGCTCGCACAAGCATCTGCTGCTCGTCGACCCCAACGGAGTGGTGAGTGCCTGTATAATGTGGCAGCAGATGGCGAGTTCCTGGTGCGCGAGAGCTCGGCGTGCCCGGGCCAGTTCGTGCTGACGGGCGCGCGCCGCGGCTCGCACAAGCATCTGCTGCTCGTCGACCCCAACGGAGTGGTGAGTGCCTGTATAATGTGGCAGCAGATGGCGAGTTCCTGGTGCGCGAGAGCTCGGCGTGCCCGGGCCAGTTCGTGCTGACGGGCGCGCGCCGCGGCTCGCACAAGCATCTGCTGCTCGTCGACCCCAACGGAGTGGTGAGTGCGTCAATATTTGCAGTATGCTCCACGAATAATAATCCCAAAATTGCTAACACTTTCGTGGACGCAAGAACCACGTAGCGAGTTCGTTAAATAACATTCCATACCTACATTTTCCAAACAACTCACAACGTCATTGACGTAGTGTCACTTTTCAAACCATTCGCTACCCCACCTATTGACTCCACGAAGGTGTTGAAGAAATGAAATGGCGTAAGTGACAAACAGTGGTGGCCAGATAATTAAGGACACCAGAGTCGATTTTCATACAAACGAGGTAACTTTGAAGCCTTGGTTCTCCGCCAAGAATTGACCTAGCTGTGATCTGACGATGGCCGTCCAGGGAGTGAATGGATGAGATTCAGATCGCTATACACACTCAACTGATCTCATCAGCGTTCTAAAAGACACTGACCTTGTTTGTATGAAAATCGACTGGTCTAAATTATCTGGCCACTACTAACATGCACATACAACTGTTCTAAACGTCTAGAACAAATGTTGGAACAAGAAAGAGATTAACTTGTTCCGACATTTGTCTTTTGAAGGATTCGATCCCTGACCTGAGCTTAAGAATATTTACCAAGTAGTTTAGTTTATAACATTTTTAAATCGTCCTTATTTAGGTGCGAACAAAAGACAGCGTGTTCGAGAGCGTTCCCCACCTCATAAAGTACCACTGCACCAACGAGCTGCCCATAGTGTCTGCCGATTCCGAACTACTGCTCCGCAAGCCCGTGCCCCGCCCCGGCATCTGAACGCAGTAACACGAAGTCAACAAGTCGATATAACCGCTGTATAGAGCCCTGCAAGAATAGGCTAGTTGACAAAATTTCAATAACTGCTTAATATTTTAGCTTATTAGGCATTTTATCGAAAAAAAAGGTTTATTTATTTTTAATCGAGCGTTTACATTATAAATTTCGCGTTTTAAAAAACCAATTTTAATTTGGTTCCAAAACGCACAAGACTGTCATGGCGTCTTGAATGACGTCACGCCGTGCAAAACAAACAAAAGAGCGATCGTGTCTTCGTACGTTATAGCTAGTTTTTATCGTTTAAAAATGAATTTCTCATATTATAAGTACTGTATAGTGCCCCAGTGTGATAGCACGACTATAAAAGCGCCAAACCAGTTATTTATATATGTTCCAAACAATGGAGAAATACGGAAAAAGTGGCTAAAACTTGCGTTCGGTTGTGGTTAGGTTGCACTCGGAGTGTAGGTTTGGAACGCGCCTCCGGTAGTGATACTCGAAACGTCAAAGACAAGATTGGAGTTTCGCACGGCGTGACGTAACGCTTTCTGATTGGTGTTCACTGTCACGTGACTAAAGGTTGCATTTTACGAAATTTATTTTTTAAAAATATTATTAATCTTTAACGCTTTTAATAATTAAAATTGTTTGTTATTTTCTCCATAATATAATTAATCATTATAAACCCCTATCCATTATATTTATTCTTAATGGAAACAAGCCTATTAAACATAAAGGATAAAGAAACATTTATTGGCCTAAAAAAATCAGAATAAAAGAAAAGATATGGAGTAAAGGTACATAAAAATTACGGGTGATAACGGTTAGCTGTCTCAGCTTTTTTTGCGCAGGATACCGCAGAAGCGCTGATTTTCAGACAGCCCCCTGCCGCCGTATTACAACCTCTTAAAACTTGCCAGTTTTTGGAATGGCTATCAATGCGTCTCTTTTATTTGCTATACAGCGAGAAAGAGATGTAACTATAGCAATTATAAACCTGGCAAATATTAAGAGGTTGTAATACCCCCCCTAGACGATGTGGTGAGGTGACACGAGGTGGTGAATTCGTGCAACTAAATGTTACTAGTCGGCCGAAAAATGTCTACAAGCGTGCTGTATACTACTATACAGTTTATGAATAAATATAATATTAAATAATATTCTAGAAAAAGGTGGGAATGACGGGGTCAGTATTGTAGTAAAATAAACTAAAGCTACTACACCAATCATTTTGCTGGCCATTCTCTATGATTTTTTTTCGTGACTCAGTGTTTTAATTTAGTATCTTTGAAACATAGTCAGTACTATATTCCATAGTAGTGATACTATATTACCACGAAACCACAGAATTAGTATATTACTGACGGTAACTATCGTTAAGATAACAAATGCAAATCAATATGGGTGTTCTATGCATGAGTAATTGATTATTATACTGGGCATTTATATTGCGCGTAGCAGGATAAGTCTAGCAGCTATATATATGGATAAAGTATGTCAATAACCATCAGATGTAAGTAATAGAAAAATTAAAGAAAATATTGCAGGTACTGTTTATGATAAATTTAAAATACTTGAACACACTTTCTACTAGAATAGAACGTATCTATAGTGTGTTACGGCCTTACCACAAAACACTGTTTAACAAGTGTTTAACTAAAACACTGTTTAAATGTGATGCTGTCACTTTTTTGACAATATTGTTTGAAAGAGACGTATCACATTTAAACAGTGTTTTTATTAAACAGTGTTTTAAAATCTTTTGTGGTAAGGCCGTTAATGTCCAACTTATGCCCCATATTAATAACATAATAATATAAGTTAATAAATATAACAAAACATATAGCCTCTTACCCCTTTTGTTAAAAATTAAGCAATGAATGCCAAATTAGATGATTATAAGAGCTCTTTCACATATAGGCGTTTTAAGTTCCGAATCACGCTTACAGCACTGTGAGCGCGCTAACGCCCAGTCCAATTCATGCTTACAACGCTCACGTAAGTTGAAGTGACGTCATCGCATGTGCTAACGACGCTCAGCGTATTCCACCAAAGCACTGTGAGCGTAGTCGGTGTAGCTGTCAAATTTCGTTGTCAAAGTTCATTCTTATCAAAAATACGTGGTTAAATTGTGAAATTGTTGTGGACGTTGTGGTTGTTATTTGTGATTTTTACAAAAGATGGCTGAGTTTATTGATCTGCAGGTGTTTTGTGAAGATACGAACGAAATAATTATATTAAATTGATGTTGAAAGAGATAACAGCGGTAATAAGTATTTTGAAGCTTTGATGGTTTATAAATTGGTAGGTAAATAATTGGTTTGAGTGAAGGAACTTGATTCGTATTCATTAAAATACCTATTCCTTAATAAATATTTACTTTACCGAGATAACCCCTTTTTGAGGTTACTTTGTTGATACAATCCAACGTTAGCGGCGTTAGCGCTCTCACAAAGCGGTCCGAATCAATAGTATCGTGAGCGTGCTGGCAGCGTGCTAATGATTTGGACCGGTATAGAATGACGTCACATGCGGTGAGCACTGTTGGCGTGATTCGGAACGCGGCCATAATATCCATACATATTATGACAGATGCGTCTGTCATAATATGTATGGATAAGACAGACGCACGGCCAAGGACCGGAACCGCTTACCGTTAAAGGAGTTTTTGATTGGGTATTTCAGACTTGTTTTCAAAAACCCTATCAATACGGTAACCCTATCGAAAGGGCAACCCAAGTAAGCACTTCCCGAATACGAAAACCCTATCGAGGAAACCCTATGAAGGCTTTATGAAGGGGTTTTAAAACGTGTTCAAGCAATTTATACCTAGTTCCACCTGGGCCGAAGGACCAGAGCTTACCGTTAAAGGGGTTTTGATAGGGTATTTCATGAACCGCTTACCGTTAAAAGGGTTTTTGATTGGGTATTTCATAGACTTGTTTTCAAAAAATCCTATCAATACGGTAAGCATAACAGGGAACCACTATCATTTGGTAAGTTTTTTAATAGGGTTTCCCTATCAATAGAGTTAACCAAAAAAGGGGCTTTCCGGTCCCTGCGCACGGCTTACGCCGCGACTAAAAGCCTGTATATGAAAGAGCTCTAATAAGCATTGTAATGTGACTTCAATACTGATAAGACAATATTTTGAAATAGGTTCCTAAGATAAGAAGTACGGAATTATTTTGGAAGTAACATTTAACCGTAATAACAACAAAGTAATACCGTACTTTTATAAGTTAAAATATGTTAGATGAGAAGAAAGCACTTTGTTTTTATTTAGATGTTACTCCAAGCACGCACACCCAAATACTTACTATTTATTGCTTTAAAAGTTTTTAAGTGTAGTTCAATGTATCGCGAGATGATCATACTTAACAGAGGTGTACTCGTAATATTTAGATACAAACTGATCTGTGTTACTGTGGATGGGAGAAAGACTTCAGGTGATTAGTACCCTCAAGTGGCGCCCTCATCTTCATTAAATTTATTGCTCGCTAAGCACATCGTTGAGATTGAAGTCAAGGTTCTATAGTTTATTTATAAACAATAACCTTTATAAAATATAGTGGTTATAGTTTGTAAATAAACTATAGAACCTTAGCTTCAATGTCAACGTTTGAATTTTCGATACATTATACTTAGCGAGCAATAAAATTATTTAAGGTGAGGGCGCCACTGTGAGGAAGCTAACCGCCTTAAGAGGATTACTGCGCTACACTAGCGCCGCCAATGGAAAAAAATCGTAGTGCTTAAATAAAGGCGAAATTGTGAATTGTTTTTACTGACTTCATCTTCTAGTGTACTCTGAAAAAGCTTTGTTGTACTTTTTATCGTTTAAACAATATTTTAGAACGTGTCGTTTAGTTTATTGCTAAAAATCCGTTAAACTAAACGACAGACTAGAAAATATTTTTTAAGCGATAGAAAGTACAACGAAGCTTTTTCGGAGTACACTAAAAGAACACAATTCACAATTTCGTCTTTATTTAAGCACTACAATTTTTTCCATTTAGGCGCTAGTATAGCGCATAAAGCCTCTTAAACGTTTATTTCGTAATTCTACGGTCCTGTATAATTTTGAATGAAAAACAGTCAGAATAAATAGTAGGTTTTAGGTTCGGTAGCGCTATCACTTGGCGTTATAGTTGTTACGTAAAATTAAGTATCACATGGTAAGAGTAAGACCCACCCATCCAAAGAAATACGAGGTCAATGTTAGATAAACTCTATACCAACACTATTAATCCACATATATGTCGAGAATCTCGTATGAATGATTGTTACTATAATGTAATTGTTTGTTAAGTAAAATAATGTTAATTGTGCATTAAAAGTACTTGACCGTAATTCGAAGCTTATATTGAGATAGGCACTTCCGTTTCCCGTAGTCTTTGTAATTTTTCGTACTCTTTATGCCTTTTGATGACGTACTTCCGTTGACTCAACAGGGTTTCGCGCCATCTAAAATTTCTTGTAAGCAACATGGCGCCAACCTTACTCATTGGCGTTTTATTCCCCGTAGCATAAACACGTGCAGAGAAGTATCCTGCTGAATATTTTCTATTTTACAAATAGAATTATTGATTCAAATTGAATTATTAAAATTTGAAGTGAAAATAAAATAAAACATTTTGATAAAAAATTAGTGAATAATCATTCCTTTGGAAACAAGGTGAGTACATTTTAAACTTACATGGTTTTCTCAAAGGTTTCCTTTTATAAATGATATGATCAGTAGTCTCAGTACTACCCAACGCATTTTCGAAGCGTACTAGTGTATGTTACAACATTAATTGAGACTACAACTAAATCGTTTACAAATGATTAAAAAAATTATAATTTTATTTGCTTTGTTATACTTATCGTGGATTTCAAGTATTGGTTATAAATTTAACGGTTTTTCCGTTCGATGCTAGTATTATGACTATGTTTTTTCAGTATGCCTCAAATTAAACTTATAAGATGGAGTAGGTTATATGCAGCAAATGTAAGACATAACTGCACTACTTATTCTCGTCTTTATAAAGTGATAATTTTTAATATTTTTTAATAAAATTTTACAGAATGAGTGCTAACAATGTGCCTCCTAGCACGGAAGAGGTGCCAGAAGCCAGACCCAGTTCCGAGCGTCGCAAGCGGGTACGCAGTAGTAGCTCCAGCAGTAGCGGGTCTTCTAGCAGCTCCAGTTCGTCTTCAACTGCGAGCACAAAGCGCAAGAGATCTCGTCGTCATCGCCATAAGAAAACTAAAAGAAGTCGGCACACAAAAATACGGCAGTTGTCCAAGGAAATCAGTGAGTTGCGCAATCTTTTTTCTCAGCCCCCCTATTTTGACAATAACGTAGATACAGATCGCTTATCCGTTTGTTCAGCAATAAGTGGTGAACTTTTTAATGATGTGGCTACTAATGATAATGAGCACTCGCCAGATGTTCAGAATATCCCCAATGATTCTCAATTCACCTTTGATATTGAGACAAAGCTAAAGGAACCGGCCGTCCCTAAGACGCCTGAAAACTTTATTAAAATGTTAAACGAAGTTCAACGTTTCGGTATTTTATCATGGTCTGAAATTAGGTATGCCGACACTCAAAAGCTTTACAATCATGCCCCCGGTTTTATAGATCTTGAGTCTAACCCTGAGATAAAACCCTACGATACCACATCGCAGCAGGCTAAGGCTGACAAAGCATATGCAGCCATATCTTTTTGTGTTCTAAAACAAAAAGAGGCTTTACAAGAAAGTATACGTAAATTAATTACCTGGGGTAATTCGAGTTCTAGTAGTTTAGATAAATTAGGTGACAAAATCGAAGAGCTATTTGTAAACGGTGAATTTCATAAAATTTCGAATGACTTGTTACAACTTGTATGTGGTCATAGATCCGAAGCCATAGAAGTAAGAAGGGATGCTATTATTAAACACATAAAAGACCCCGTTGTTAAAACTTCTCTTAATAAAATACCCCCCTCAAATACACACCTTTTTGAGGTAGAGGCCTTTTCAACCGCTTTAGAAAAAGCGGGTGGCGTATGTAAAACTTTTTGGCCCCTTAAGTCTGAAAATAATCAGAAGGCTTCTCACAAAACCTATCGTCAACCTACTAGAGGGGTAGGTCACAAGAAATTTAATACACCATTGATTGGATCTCGATATCCAAACTACGCATCAGGCTCTTCGCGACCTATGCATAACAGTGCACCACCCTCGAGGGGTGGATGCCACCATATGAACTTGGATTATCATTATGATAATACGGGGCAAAATTCCAGTTCATTTCAATACCGAGGCTCGAGGCCTCGTGGCTCACAAAGAGGGGGGAGAGGTCGTGGATCCTCCTCTCGCGGCTCTAGAGGTCAATCCAAATTTTCTGAACAATGACTCGAGGTCATTCCAAGCGGGGCAGTTAATCCATCATTTAGAGAAGTGGAGGGAACTAGGGGCACCAGAAGTAATATTAGAAATAGTAAAAGGTTATCGCATACCATTTGTTCGAAAACCCCCCTTATATGTGCCAAAAGCAAACAGTCACTTTTGCACTCCCGTGTCGGAGGAAATGACAGCAATAATAAAAAAGATGAAAGCTCAAGGAATTTTAAAAGTGGCTCAGTTTACACCCAGTTTCATTTCACCTCTCTTCCTTGTACCAAAAAGCGACGGCTCTCTCCGCCCAATATTCAACTTAAAAGCGTTGAACGATTTCGTGAAAGCAGAACCATTTCACCTAGTAAATATAAATCGTGTACCCGATTTTCTACAGCCGAGAGATTGGTTGGGCAAAATAGACTTGAGTCAAGCCTATTTTCATATAAAAATAGCAGAACCACACCGCCGCTTTCTCCGCTTAATTTACGACAAAGAAATGCTCGAAATGTCGTGTCTACCGTTCGGTTTGAGCACAGCTCCAAAAACCTTCTCGATTCTCACCAATTGGGTGGCACAAATTCTAAGGCAACAGAATGTTCGCATTCTGGTGTACCTGGACGATTTTTTGATAGTTCATCAAAACCCTCTCACTCTTCAAAGACACATTCAAACGGCCCTAAACATCCTTTACGCCCTAGGATGGTGTGTAAACCTCGAAAAGTCAGTAACGGTCCCCCAGAAGCGCCTTACATTCTTAGGCATCCTATGGAGAACATGGGACAATTTAAAGTCACTCCCAGTAGACAAAATTACCACCATCACAAAAAAGGTGCATCAAATACTAAATCAAAAACATGTGATGCTCAAAGAAATACAGAGTCTCGTAGGTCTCTTAAATTTTGCCAGTTTTGTGGTCCCTCGAGGGAGACTACATCATCGTCACCTTCTGAGGTTCATGAACACTCTGCTAATTCATCCAAGGAAAAAGTTTGTACTCCCGCAGTTAGTTCAAGTAGAACTGAATTGGTGGCTAGAAAACTGCCAATCGTCAACAATGTTGCACCATCCTCCACCCACGCATTTTCTAACAACCGATGCATCAGATGTTGCATGGGGTGCTCAACTAGACAATCTAGCTTTGAGCGGAACATGGTCACCTCACGAACAAAATCTGCATTGCAACCAAAAAGAGATGCTAGCCATCCTACATGCTATTCAAAGACATGCTCGCACCTTAAGCCACAGTTCTATTCTAATACAGTGCGACAACAAAACCGTAGTAGCTCATCTCCGAAAGGAGGGCGGTACCAAGTCGCTAGCATTATTGGAGATAACCCATCAACTATTGACACTGTTAGACCAACATCGAATATTATTTTCGATTCACTACATTCCGGGCAGATACAACAACCATGCCGACCATTTATCACGTCACCGGCTTCCACCGGAATGGCATTTATTACCCGAGAAAGTAGAAATAATATTCATGAAGTGGGGAACTCCGGTGATCGATCTTTTCGGCTCGGAGAGAGCGCACGTGGTGTGCAATTATGCGTCACTGGACCTGAGAGACCCAAAAGCGCTCTTCTACGACGCTTTCAGTGTACCATGGAATTACCCACTAGCATGTGTGTTTCCTCCACCTTTCTTGATGCCCAAGGTTCTATCACACCTCAACCAGTCGACAGGAGTGTTTCTGATAGTAGCGCCCCGGTGGCAAAAGGTATTTTGGCGAGCAGACCTCCGAGCGAGGGCCCTCGAAGCTCCATTTGTGCTGAAGAACCTGGATACGAGTCTAATAGACACGTCGACGGGTCTCCCACCACCGAACGTCAACGACTTGACCCTCGAAATTTGGAGATGTGGGGGTGGACCGAGGAAGTAAAAGACTGGAATAGTAATCAAATATCTTTATTAAAAAGTTCGTGGCGTCATTCAACAGTAAAAACATACTCAGTAGCGTGGAATCGTTGGTTATCATGGGCGAAAAGTAACAATGTCAATGAACGGAGGCCTTCGGGATCTCAGTTAGCTCGATTCTTAGCTGATTTGTATTTAGTTCATGGATTAGCCCATAATACTATTCTTTTGCATAAAGCGGTCGTTTCCTCTCTTTGTAACGCAGACATGTCTAGCCAACTAAGCTCTCATGTTATGGTTAAGCACATTTTAAAATCAATATCGCTTAAAAATCCTAAAAATAATAAACCACCAATCTGGGATATTGACGATCTTTCTAAATTTTTGTGTACATATTCAATTGATACAAATAACATCTATCAAACATCTCGGCATACAGCTATTCTTTTACTGCTATGTTCAGGACGCCGTATCCACGATTTGACGCTACTAAGAGTAGATCCAGATCATTGCTTGGTAACAGATAACTCTATAATTCTTTGGCCAGCGTTTGGTTCAAAAACTGATAACAGTAATTATATGCAATCTGGTTGGAAATTAATAGCTAATAACGATAATATGCGATTGAACCCTGTCTTTTGGATCAAATCCACAATATCCTTATTAAAAAATAGACGAGATACGGCAAAGTCCTTTAACTTATTTATGACAGTTAGAGGCGCTGTTAAACCTGCTTCGAGGACTGTTATAGCAGGCTGGATAAAGCACTTACTTAAAGACGCAAACATCCAGTTTAGTCCTGGCAGTGTTAGGTCAGCTGTAGCCTCAAAAAACTGGTTGTCTTATCCCCTAGACGAAATTCTCGCGCGAGGCAATTGGCGTTCTGTTAATACGTTTGATAAATTTTACAGACGCGAAGTTCGGTCAGTAAATAGTTCCAATAGTGTAACGCAATTATTCTCCCCTGTGGTTTAAAATCTTAAATCATTCATAGAAATTATTCATTCAATCTCATTATATTATTATCATTATGATAAATGTACCCTTTTTTGATAAATAACTAATTTTATGCTTATCTTTGATCATAATTGTTTAAAAGAAGTAGAATGATTTAATGTGTATGTGTTGTATACCATGTGTAATTAAATTAGTAATTGATTTTTACTATACTTACTTATCTATAAATATACAACCTAATAAAGAATTAGAATTATTTAATGTGTATACCATATTGTGTATAATTAGTAGTTGGTTCATAATTGAGTTTTACTTTGCTTATCTATAAGTAATTAGGTATAAAGAAGTAGAATTAATGTTTATACCACACCATGGTTTAATTATGAAATTATTTGGAATAATGTAAATTAAAATAGTCTTTTCATTAGAAGAAAATAAGAATTAATATAATACTATATTTGACTTTTCAATAAAAGATAATTATTAGATCACATTGGCGTTATCCTTTTAATAATGTCCTTCCATTACCTCACCAGGCGATAACAAACAGGTCTCAATATAAGCTTCGAATTACGGTCAAGTACTTTTAATAGCAGCGTTTTTCCTGAAATAAAACGCATATTAAAATACTTACCTTATTCGAAGCTTACTTTTTAACTCTGCCTGGTGAATTTAAAGCCAATGAGTAAGGTTGGCGCCATGTTGCTTACAAGAAATTTTAGATGGCGCGAAACCCTGTTGAGTCAACGGAAGTACGTCATCAAAAGGCATAAAGAGTACGAAAAATTACAAAGACTACGGGAAACGGAAGTGCCTATCTCAATATAAGCTTCGAATAAGGTAAGTATTTTAATATGCGTTTTATTTCAGGAAAAACGCTGCTATTTTATATGTGTTGCACAAATTATTATTGACTTTGATATGACGTTGACTGTAGTTAAATCACCGTTACATATTTATTCGTATGCATTTATTATATTCCAATCTTCTATTTTTCGATTGTTTATGAATTGTAATATAAAAGTTTAAATTGTTTACCAAAGCCACTAAGGAAGTGAAGAATGTGATGTGATTTATATTATTGTGGGATACCTACTTTGTTGAAGTCTTGTATCTTCGTTAGGGATATGTAATGTAGGTAATTACTAAATGAATTGATGCAATATTGTTGCTGTGCAATAAGAATGCCATACTATGAAAAATTGTATAGAACTATTTTGCTATATGTATTTCTTTATATCATCTAATTTGAATATATTAAGAATTTGTATTGCGCTCTCTACTGCTTAGATCATTTTTATTATTGGCGCAGATTTTATTCACAAGTTGGCATATAGCAATAAATTACAAACACTACATAATTAATATCAAAAATAATAAGTTAAATTTAGTTTCATTTAACTTATTATTTTACATTTAGTTAAATTAAAATATTTTTTATTCTTGAGTGACAACTTAAATTTTATTGCTGGTAAAGACTGAAAATTATCAGCCCTCGTCCAATTTCAGCATTGACATTGAGTAATAATTTAAAAGATTAAAGATAAATATTTTTTTCTTTTCGACAGGAATGTTGTTTTTTTTCTGAAAACACCCCAGTGTGGTATCGTTGTCCTAGATAACGCTTCACGAACTAAAACAGTAGGTACGCAAAAATGGCACACACATCAAATAGCGTCCCACTTACAAACTTTGTGCGTATTTTCTACAAACTCACATTTTATATCACTTATTTTGTACAAAAACACATCTTTTATCACTTACTTTGTGCAAAATGAGCGCCCAGTTTGTAAGTGGAACGCTATTTTAGCTGCCATTTTTGAGACTGACCGGACATCTAGGATATTCTTGATCGAAGTTGACCGGTGATAAAAATATAGTGAACTAAAGTATACATAAAAAGTTGTCACTCTAGCCCCTGTAGCGTGACCACCGTAACACAATATACATATACCTTTCGCTCAACTGTCAGTCAATCGAGCTCTGTTTCGGTGGACATGCAGATTTAGGTGGAATTCCATTTATGCTGCATTTGTGTTTTAATTTAAAGAATCTAATTGTGATTGATGCATGCTGATTGTAATGCACATTATCAAAACTAGCATCGATTCTCATTTCAACCAATAAAATGCTATTAAATTGATTTTTCTGTATTATTTTACTACTTTTTAAACTGATCCTATTTTTTTATTTGAAGTCTTACAAGCAAATGCTATCACAACACAGTATTATACAATTTAGACTTTAGGACTTCTGTGAACATCGCGCGAGACGCTGCGCAAACACAAATTCGATGCGAGTGTGTGAACGAGACGTGGTGAGGCACGGCTACGCGCATAGTGGCTAACTTTACAGAACCCATAAAGTTAGAGTCGTATAATAATAAAATGTTGAATAATAATATTTTCAACACACTTGCTCGTAAAGTGAGCCCTAATACATCGCTTTTAAGGCCATAAACCGAACTATAACAAACGCGTGCAATAATATATATAAAACACTAGTTCGTAATAGAATTAACCCTACAAAGTTAAATTAGTACCTTACTGCGAGTAAACAGAGCATTCCCAATTTAGCCGGGTAATACAGTTTTTTTTTTTTGACAACAAAGAGGTTTTATGCTGCTGAAAATTCATATACATTTTTGGAATAAATAAATGTGTAAGTCCTTAATTAAGTAAAATAAATATATAATTATTATCAAATTATTCATAATTCACAATATTTTGTTATAAAATATTAAAATATTTGCATTTTGTCACTTAAAATTATAATTTTGAAGTATAAGTAGTAGGCTGTATGCTCCTCACCCCTTTGTTCGCAAAATATTCTTGCGTTGGGTTGGGCGTGTGAAAAAACAACAAAAAAAAACATGCGCGCCTTTTCCCATAATTATCATATTTTGTGTTTGCCATATTTGTAGCTGTGTGGTAAATTACTTTGTTTTTTCCTCGCAAATGTGTTGAAAAACGTCGTATGAAACTCGTGAGCTCTTGCTTATTGCACACTCGGCTGAGTTACGCCCTCGCCTGCGGCTCGGGCAGCAACCCACAGCCTTGTGTGCAATGAGCAACCTAAGCTAACTTGTCTCATAATGTACTATTAGTTGTCGTCAGAGACGTAAATTATTATACCAAAGTTTTTTGTCATCTCGATTAGGTTAATATTACCGACCCGTGGTCACACCGTGTGACTACGGAGTTTTTTTTTACCCGCAGTCACGCACCGGTGTGGCTACAGGTAATTTATTCCCTACCCGTGGTCGCACTAACACACCCTTGACTCTTGACTAAATTTGCTATGTGCGTGTGGTGTGAGTGTTCCTATCCTAGAAATTGATTTGACCATACGAAGATTTTAAGAAATAATTGTGAAAACTTGATGGTGAAATCGAAAAATTTGTGAAACCTATGTAGACTAAGTAATGGTCGATTATATAGAACACTCATACCGCCAGTCTCGCGAAAACGCCATACTTGATATCATACAATATACTAGACGTATGTTAAAAAAAGATATATAGAAAATTTGTGCTGAATTTGTGACAACTATTCACAAAATAATCAATTCATTATCATGGTTAATTTGGATTTTATAAGGGGTTTTTAGGAACACTCACACCACACGGTGTGTGGTGTGAGTGTTCCTGAAATCACTAACTTTAACTAAATAATATTGAAATTTTATTATTGTATATGATAATTCGGATTCAGAGTAAATTTGTGACACATAAATCTTGTCACAAAACGTGATAGATTAAGAGCTATTAAACATTTTGATTCTTTTTTAATGCTCGTGTGAGTGTTCCATATTTTGGCATTTATTTGATTAACCAGACCTCGTATACAAGTGGAGGCTGCATCCAAAATTGTGAAAAGTTTGTTCTTAAAATTTAAAACATTTCCGTAAGCGTTATACTTTAATAGTTATAATTTTTTTTACATTTTCAAAGGAATATTTTATGTAGGGTGGGTATGCTTTTTTATTTTGTCGGACACAATTTTCGTCTACCCTCGTATTGGCAATCAAATCTGACAGAAATCGCAGTTACATCGATGCTTTAGTAAGAACCAATGTGACAACTATCTTAACTAAAGCAGCAATGCTACTGCGCTTTCAATCGATTTCAGTCGAGAATTGTTAGCAACAGAGTAACGTATTTCGCTAGCGGGATAAAAAGTATCTTTAACCCAGGCTATAACTATCTGTTCGCCATTCCAAATCCGTTCAGCCATTTTTAACCCCCCCGACGCAAAAAGAGAGGGGTGTTATAAGTTTAACGTGTTTGTGTATTTGTCTGTGGTATCGTAGCTCCTAAACGGATGAACCGATTGGTAGGGAAACCATGACCTGATCAGCCGTTTGAAGATCATCAGCTCTTTAATAGTTGATGAAGGGATCTTACTAACTTCCATATATCCTATCGATTTGAAATTTGGTACAGTGTTACTTCAATGAGCTTTTGATGAGAGGATCTGACTACCTTCCATGTGTCCTATCGATTCGAAATTTGGTATCGTGTTATTTCAATGAGATTGGAAGTATATGGTAAGGTAACCATGACCTGTGGCCCTACCATGAGTTGATGCAAACTGTTTACGTTACCGTAAACCATCGTTTTGTCTCATTCACTCGCACTGACTGTGAGCAGTATATCCGATAGTTTACGGTAATGTAAACAGTTTGCATCAACTCATGGTAGGGCCACAGATCAGCCGTGTGTCGGGGGGTTTTTTTTTTTTTTTTGTTATTACGTGATTGAGTAACAAACATCTAAACGTCCAAAACGTTAAACTTTCACATTTTTAATATAAGTAATTCCCGTTCTCGTTCTCATTCCTATTCCCGTTCCCGTATTTTACTTAGGGGAAAATTTTTACAATAGTAAAGGTGATCCTGTTATTTTACATTCTCTGTCATACGGGTTTTTAGACTTAAATAAAAAAGTGATTGTGACAAACAGACAGACAGACATGACGAATCTATAAGGATTCCGTTTTTTGCCATTTAGGCTACGGAACCCTAAAAAGATGTTATCGAGCTCAATAAAATGTAATACCTAGGTACTACAGCGTAAGTAACAAAATAACCGTTACATAAAGATGCTGGTAACAATAAACGCAACCCTTGATTGCATGTTATCCAACCATATAATTTTGTTGTCTACTTTTCGTGTTTTATCAATTTTTTTGTAATAAAATGCTTAAACAAATGTTTTTCCCGCTTTTTGTTCATATGCATGGTCACCCTACATAAGACTTTCCTTTGAAGATGTAAAAAAAATGATAACTATTAAAGTATAACACTTACGGAAATAGACGATGTTTTAAATTTTAAGAACAAACTTTTCACAATTTTGGATGCAGCCTCCACTTGTATACGAGGTCTGGTTAATCAAATAAATGCCAAAATATGGAACACTCACACGAGCATTGAAAAAGAAACAAAATGTTTAATTGCTCTTGATCTATCACGTTATGTGTCAAGATTTATGTGTCACTAATTTAATCTGAATCCGAATTATCATATACAATAATAAAATTTCAATATTATTCAGTTAAAGTTAGTGATTTCAGGAACACTCACACCACACACCGTGTGGTGTGAGTGTTCCTAAAAAACCCTTATAAAATCCAAATTAACCATGATAATGAATTGATTATTTTGTGAATAGTTGTCACAAATTCAGCACAAATTTTCCATATATCTGTTTTTAACATACGTCTAGTATATTGTATGATATCAAGTATGGCGTTTTCGCGAGACTGGCGGTATGAGTGTTCTATATAATCGACCATAACTAAGTCTACATAGGTTTCACAAATTTTTCCATTTCACCACACTCACACCACACGCACATAATTTGCTTCTACATACCCTGATAGTGATTTCAATATTTACCGTTTTATATCCAATACAAACCGCGCAGTTTAAGAATGGGATTAGAAAGGGCGTCGTACAATGTTCTCTTGCTGGGAAGCGCTGCTGTGAGCCACCATTTATTTACAATCCTTTTTTGACTGCTGGTCAATCTATTAGATAAATATCTATTAGATAGATATCTATTAGTAAATAAAAATAAAAGGTTGATTCGTATTTCCTAACCGAAGAACCAAATAGTTAACAGTTGAGAAGTGTAAAATAGTTGTTCAGTTTCCCGTTGATCAGCCCCCCTAGCATGGGTTATAGGTCTACATAGGTTTCACAAATTTTTCGATTTCACCATCAAGTTTGCACAATTATTTCTTAAAATCTTCGTATGGTCAAATCAATTTCTAGGATAGGAACACTCACACCACACACACATTGGACTTTGATAGTAGAGTGTCGATAAAAAAAAGCCTTTATTTCTTGCAAATATAGTTTTACATTTCTAATTTAAGTGTTAATGTTAATTTGAGTGTCGATAAAACGCTATAATAATTTCCTTGCGCTATACTTATATCGTGTTTTGTCGGTCATGCTAGGCCTACTGGGAAAACAGAAATTTACTTAAGGCGCTGTAGGTAGTGAAACTAGCGCCGCTACTACATTTATTTTTATTACTCGTAAACCAAGTCAATATTTAAAAAAGCTCATGTAATAATCTCCTAAATTGTCTTTCTTTCTTTCTTCTTCTTTCTGTAGGTAAGTTTTAAAATCCATTTTAGCTCAAAGTGGCCACTTTTGGCAATTATGGATTTTAAAACTTACAGAACGAATGATAACTGTCGAGTTATTCAAAAAATATTAGAGACAATTTAAGAGATTATTACACGAGCTTTTTTTAAATATTGACTTGGTTTACGAGTAATAAAATTAAATGTAGTGGCAACGCCAGTTTCACTACCACAGCGCCTTAACTCTTCAACGCCCGGAAAATGAGACACAATAGAATATCTATTGTGTCTCGGTTGCCAGCGACCGCTCCGGCGTTAATGAATTAATAAGTTTTGATTGACTGTACTACGAGAGAGAGTATTTCCGCCCACAAATACGATTCTGCCGTATCGCGAATCTGCCGAACAACGCTCGACTTTGATGACGAATTGCCGTTACGTCACGTACGATAATGAATATATGCCAAAATTTTAATAGGCTAGTTGACAAAATTTCAATAACTGCTTAATATTTTAGCTTATTAGGCATTTTATCGAAAAAAAGGTTTATTTATTTTTAATCGAGCGTTTACATTATAAATTTCGCGTTTTAAAAAACCAATTTTAATTTGGTTCCAAAACGCACAAGACTGTCATGGCGTCTTGAATGACGTCACGCCGTGCAAAACAAACCAAAGAGCGATCGTGTCTTCGTACGTTATAGCTAGTTTTTATCGTTTAAAAATGAATTTCTCATATTATAAGTACTGTATAGTGCCCCAGTGTGATAGCACGACTATAAAAACGCCAAACCAGTTATTTATATATGTTCCAAACAGTGGAGAAATACGGAAAAAGTGGCTAAAACTTGCGTTCGGTTGTGGTTAGGTTGCACTCGGAGTGTAGGTTTGGAACGCGCCTCCGGTAGTGATACTCGAAACGTCAAAGACAAGATTGGAGTTTCGCACGGCGTGACGTAAAGCTTTCTGATTGGTGTTCACTGTCACGTGACTAAAGATTTCATTTTACGAAATTTATTTTTTAAAAATATTATTAATCTTTAACGCTTTTAATAATTAAAATTGTTTGTTATTTTCTCCATAATATAATTAATCATTATAAACCCCTATCCATTATATTTATTCTTAATGGAAACAAGCCTATTGTTTTGTGTCCATAGGTCGTCCTAAACGAAATTTGGTCGCCCGTTCTGAATAACTAGTTACCTACATAATGTGGTGTGAATGTTCCTATCCTAGAAAATGATTTAACCATACAAAGAATTTAAGAAATAATGTGCAAACTTGTACACCCATTTTCAATATTTGTAGTCGCTCTCATCTCAGTCCGTCGCCCACTTAGTATTTCAATACGCTATATTCAGTGTATTTTTGATACCCAAAATGGAAATTTATTGTTACCTACCCCGATTAAATATGTACTACCCTTTGCAAAAGTATTTTGGCTAGGGGGTCTGGTTAAACAGCGCAGGTCAGCCAGCGGTCCGAATGCGTGGCGAAGCGTTTTTATTTTATAATGTACGGTGTTACTTGAATCTAGTTACATAGACAAATGTCTAGTTCAAGGGTACAAATAGTACATATACAAACTCTGTAATGTGATTTCAAATTGGGGACTTGAACCCGTCATTTTGACGCTCACGAATCTAGGTTCGCTTTCGCATTTTTAACCGACTTCAAAAAAGGAGGTTATCAAGTCGACGGTTTTTTTTTCTGTGACAGATTCAAGCAAACCGTAGACTTTACAAAACAATGCGTTCGAATCTTGTTCGCGTATCGGAAAAGGGTATTCAGGGTTTTATTTTCTTTGGATCTTATTCGCCCGAAATATATAAAAAAATAAAAATACAAAATACTTTACATACTTAATGTTTTGTTTATTAAAATTTAATACTACAGTATAAACAGTAAGGTCATACATGGCAGTGATGTTATCATTACTTATAAATTATCGGCATTCGCTATACATAATCCGACTCGCTTCCACATTCCAACCCTCACGCTCCAGACACCTTAGAACGTAATACAATCAACATTGAAATCTAACACATCATAAAAACTTCAAGAGAAACAACAAACGTTGGTGTCCGGAGCGAGTCCGTCGGAACTGCCAACCAGGGGGTCAAGTCTGCTAATGTTTTCGTCAAAATTGTAGTTCAATGGTGTTTGAATGGAAATGCTTTTTGACACAGTTCTTGTTTCTTAAACCCAAAATCGAGACACAATGTATTTCCGTTATAAGTTTAAGAAACACAATGTGTTTCGGTTTTGGGTTTAAGAAACAAGAACTGTGTTAAAAAGCATTACCATTCAAACACCATTGAACTACAATTTTGACGAAAACATTAGCAGACTTGACCCCCAGTACCCTTAGCACGAACAGCTATCGAAAGAAATAACTCGCGTAAAATCGTTCGATAGTTAAATTTTGTATTGGAAATTTGTACAACGCCATCTGTCGCCGATAAGCGAAATGAAATTTTCCATAGAGAATTGTCTATCAAGTAATTTTACGTGCGTTTTTTTTCTCGATAGCTGTTCGTGCTAAGGGTACAGAGCTTACTCAGCCTACCTCTCTAATGCATGTCAATCTTCGAAACATTTCCTACTACAATAATTTACATTCCAAAAAAACAGTCAATTTAATTTATTAACAAATATTTTTAGTCAAATCCCAATCACTAAGATGACAGGCACAGATATGAGATGTCACGTGTGTAGAAATAGTACAATTTCCAATAGCTTGCCTATACGGGAATAACATTCTTTGGGACTGCAGCACTGTTCGCCGGACCTTGCTAAAACGCAAGGCCTCTCTCTCCGTGCAATACGCTTACATCTACGATTCTCTATAAGACTATTATAAAATGAAACTAATGTCACAGTATGGTAAAAATAAATAAATATGCCTCTATACAAAAATAACACATTTATATCATGGTGAACACCTGAACTTACGAGATCTCTGCAGGTCAACCTCCGAACTATAGGATCGACTACACCGGACTATAATACACGATTAGAGGTCGCCGACACAACTAGCGAGATTTATTTAATCGGCCACTATCGCCAACAATTGACTCTTCAATAAATTACTATCTCGCACAATTACAAAAGTGATCGAGGAGGAGTGTAAACGCGTCTGTGTAAACATTTACCGTATTACAAAATTACATTTTATCACCGAAAATATTCGCATCACGAGACAACTTTAATCTATATTCTCATGCCGCGTATCAAAAATAGATCGCGATGATCTCTATTCACTCGAATTTGGTCGAAGACATGTACAAAAAATCGGGCGAACTAGCGTCTAATACTGCAACGGGGATCGCGGCGCCGTTCGGATCGCCGGGCCGGGGCCGGGGCCGGGGCCGGGGCCGGGGCCGGGGCCGGGCCGGCGGCGGCGAGCGAGCGGGCGCGGCGAGGGGCCCACTTCAAACACTCTCACACGAAATAAATACAGGTACGTCTCGGGCCGGAGCGGCGGCGGGGGGCGGGCGCGGCTCAGTCGGGCGTGGGCGTGGGCGCGGGCGGCGCGGGCGCGGGCGGCGGCGGCGCGGGCCGGTGCAGCGTGAACGCGTCGTACACCTGCGCCAGCTCGTCCATGTGGTGCTCCTCGAGGCACAGGAAGCCCTGCAGCGCGGGCGAGGCGCGGCGCGCGCACGCCAGGCAGTGCACCACGTGGCGGCGCTCGTGCTCGCGCACCAGCAGCGCGTGCCACACCTCGCGCTCGCACACGCCGCAGTAGTGGCTGGCCTCGCCGCGCGCGCGCCCGTGGAACCGCACCGGCACGCCGCGCGCGCGCACCGCCGCCAGCGTGCCCGCCGCCGCGCGCAGCGTCTGCGCCAGGCACGTGCGCATGGCGCGGTGCAGCCGCGGGTCCGACACGCGGATGTTGCGCGCCAGGTTCCACGACAGGTGCACCATCGGCACTATCGACTTGAAGTTCTGCACCTTGTTCCACTCGTACCGGTCCAGCGCGAGCGAGTACTGGCGGGCGGTCAGCGGGCCCACGTTCCACGCGATGTTGTTGCACCACCCGGTCGCTTGCACCCAGTGCACGCAGCCGGCGTTCACCCACACGAGGTCGCCGGGCCGCTGTGTGAACCGGTAGACGGGCACGCCGTGCGCGCGCAGCTCCTCCGGGTCGGGCCACCACGAGCCGTGCAAGTACGACAGCCCGTGGCGCTCGCACAGCTCGCGCACGCCGCCCCAGTACGCGTCTGGGACGCCGAACCACTCGCAGTCGCCGGGGCCGATGTTGATGTTGATCGAGCAGAAGTTGTTGTTCTCCTGGTGGCCGGGCGTGCGGCTGCCGGGCACCTTCATGTACAGCTGCACGGTGTTCATGCCGAGGATCACGTGGCCGACGTGGGAGAGCATGTTGGCGGCGGAGGCGACGCGGGCGAAGGCGGGAAGCTTCTGGAGCTCGGTGAGTTGGGGGCGCCACTTGCGCTCGTCCGAGAGGTCGACGTTGGTGCCGAAGCGCAGCATGCGCGCGGTGCGGCGCCGCTTGACGGGGCCGGAGCCGGACTCGCGGCCGTCCGAGTCGGAGAGCGTGCCCGCGGTGAGCGCGCCGGAGCCCGCGGTGCCGCCGCGCTCGCGCTCCTCCCGCAGCGAGTCCTGGAAGGAGCCGGCCTGGTACTGCGCGTACTTGCGCACGGTGGTGTGCGAGCGGTGCGAGGCGCACGCCCACACGCGGCGGCGCCCGGTCGGGTCCCAGTTCTCGTCGGCGGACTGCATCAGCTGCGTGCGCACCTCCACCGCGTGGTCGGGCCACGCCTCCACCAGGGTCTTGGTGGAGAACAGGCCGAGGTCGAGCTTGAGGGCGGCGGTGAGGCCGCGCACCACGGCGATCGGGTGCTTCAGGCAGAAGTCCTGCAGCTGCGGGGAGAAGGCGTCGCGCTTGGACTCGACGTAGACGAAGGGCGCGGGCGGCGCCAGCTGCTCGGGCGACAGGCGCGGCGGCGGCGCGGCCGGCGGCTCCGGGGGCCCGCACCCGTCGCCCAGCACCGACCATGATGTCGGCGGACCCGCGTTCTCTCTGACGAAACAACAAATGCCATTAGTCACGAGTTCGACTCTGGTTTTGAAAAAAGGTGCTCTTTAAATTTTGACTCATCTCCATTATATTTCAAATGAAAACATCAATTAATACCAATTTCTATTAAATAGCTTGGACTTCAAAAACCAAAACAAGCTAAATAACAAAAAAGTAGTAATGAGCGATACAGAAACGTATACTTACTTGCAGACGTCTAGTATCTGCTTGGAGTTCATGCCGACGTGGAAGGCGACGGGCTTGAGCGGGTCCGCCTTGAGGGGCTCGAGCTTCACCACCGGCTGCCGGCCGCCTAGCACCGCGTCGCTGCCCGCGCTCGCATTGCTCGCGCTCTCCGCTACGACAATCAAACATGCACGATAAATAAACTGTGGACTATTTGTAAACAAGAGGCTTGCCTACTTCAAAAGGGACAAAACGAATCCAAATATTATAAAAACCGGCCAAGTGCGTGTCGGGCCATGCGCCGTAGGGTTCCGTAGTTAACTTATATCATAACATATTTAATACCACTATCATTTCTCGTCTGTAAAAATAACTTTGTTTTTCACAGTGTTGGTATGAATGAAAAAGTTCTTGCGGTTTTGGAAAATATGATATATCTCAAAAACGAATTACTAGGGGAAGCTGGGTACACTTGTTCCCTAGGGGACACTTGGTAACCTATATTCACGGATCTACCAAGCGTGTTACAGTTTTTTAGGTTAACAACACTTATTCGTTAATGCCAATGATCACTTTCTGTCATAATTTCTTTTGGCAGATGTCAAAGGTTTACAAATAGTGGCCGCCAAAAATCTGTTGTATTAAAATATTTAATTTACGGCAAGTTTTGACTTGATTAATTTAATATTATGCACTTGTTCGTCTCGCCCTCTATGATGATTTTTACTACATGTTAGTACCGTTTCTCGTACTCACTAACGCCACATAGTTAAAAGAATAATAAATTAACGCGTTTGGAAATGAATTAAATGACGTTTTCAAACGCATCGTATATACTGGAACGCAGCCTGTGCTGTCGCTGTCAAAACGTCCCGCGCTTCTGGCTGTCATTCGTTTTTTATGTCACTCCACCGGCGCCACGCATTTCCATAAAATATTTATAAAATTATTATAAAAGGTTTTAATAACCAATTTGGTTCTCAGTTTTATCAAGAACAAGAACAATAGTGAAATGTAAAGTTAAAAAAGTGTTTAGAAGTGTGTGGAAAAGTAGGAAGTTCTATACCGATACCTACGTTACTGAAGAAAGAATATGGTTTAATCAACAATAAGAATTAAGAGTTTTTATGCTACGGACCTGCTGCGGGTTGAGGAACGGCTGACTCTCCGACCCGGTGTGGGTATCATATTGTTTCAAAACATTAAGGCTAGAGGTTATGTACACAGATGTGTACGTTCAACCTCACTGTCCTCTAGGACAGTACAAACGGATACGTCAGGCCTATCTACAGGATAGTGCGGTATCTTAACGTTTTCAAGGCCTGGGTAATATACGTTAATACGTTATACATTCACACCGTAGATATACGGCTTGTAAGTAATGAGGTTGCTAAACACAGTGAATGTATACGGACCCACCACTCACTGTAAGGCATAGAAAAGGAAGTAAGACCTACATAAGACTCGACCTGCCTGTGAGATATGGAGACGCCAGATCAGCAATAAAATCGACAATAATTAAACTCTGACCTGCCTTCGGGTCATGGAAGAGTCAACAATTGTAGTTGCTACACTACAGGCTGTAGAACCTAAATCTACAATATATCAGGTTATAATACCATATGCCATATACCATACCATATTATTGTTACTACTTATATCCATTTGTCACAAAATGAGACAACATTATTACCAGATTGGTGATGGACACCATTCACCCATCGTTGAAGCAGGTATATATTTCTGAAAGAAATTTTTTTTTTTCTCTCTCTCATTTGCCTGAATGGACTGATCATTTCTGCCTTGGCAGCTTAGAGTAATAAGAAGAACAGTAAGTTTATAAACTATAAAAAAAAAAAAAAAAAAAAATTGGTACCTTACCTACTTGCACATATTAAGATTGAACGATTAAAGAGACATAACATATGTACCTATCTCTTTTGGAAATCATAATAATACTGATCAAGTTTAAACCACAACTTGGAGCAGCAGCGTTAAACAAGAGCTTGCAGCGGTTGTTTATTAGTATTGAAGAAGTATAAAAACTATTGGACATAACAAAATAAATAAATTGGTGAGTAATAATTATTCTTATGGTGAATTACACCATCTCCATGAAAACAAAATTAGCATTGTGCGAGATTTTTCCTTTTTTGCACATGAACTATAAATGAGCAAAAGGCTAATTAGGCTAATTACTCAATAAATATTAAAGCTGTACAGTGTAAAAGCCTGTTTAAGCCTTAATAAGTAAAGTTCCTAAATAACTTTAACCAGAGCTTTAAACTGAAGGGGTAATATAATCTTAAGTGTCCGGGAAACAACGGGATAAGAGCCAGAATCCTTTCTAAGACATATTATTTATTTATAATTGGGTGAAAATAATTAAAACCTATATGAGTTAAATTGGGCATAAGAATGACTGATTTATAATATAAAATCAATTTATATTGTAATTTTATAATTACAGAAAACCTATGGATAAATAAAACTCAACATTTTAATGTTCATTTAATTCTTGACAAAAGACTTTAGATTTATTCTGAAAATATTGTGTAAAAGGATATTATATTGTGTAACATTCTTACAAAACCTCAGAAGTATTAAAAATCTTAAATTCATAATTGACAGACATACAATCATGTACCTACAAAATGAAGTAAGTACTTACTTACACCAAGTCTTCATCATAATTGTTTGACGAATGTTATGATCAATATTCTGATAATGTCAATGACATTTTTTAAACTCATAATAGAAAAGAAATTATGTCAACTCATTTCTTCTAAATAATGCGAGTTCCTTGGTTTAATACTAAGACTTCTATGTTGTATGTTTGTTATAATAGATTCATACAGTTTTTTTTTCCAGAGCTAGGTATCTTCATAATACTACTGATAAAAAATATTATTTTTTCAATGATGTTTTCTGAGTCAGGACAGGACAACCTGCCTTGATCTAAAATGATTTTTTTCCAAAGAATAAGAAAGGCATAAATATACCTACTTATTCCCTTTAAAATTATATAATAATTTAGTCCTTACCTAACCGACATTAACAATGTCAGTTAAATAAGTACCGAAGTAAACAAAATAAACTTGAGCGGAAAACAGGCATCTATTTAGACCATTATTCCAGGAGAAATAAACAAATACAAATATTTTTATTATTTAAATATAATTACCTAGTTAAAATGATTCAGTCTTAAAACTTATCATTTTTTTTTTTTGTTATTTGCTCCTGAGTAATGTGGAAGTGTGAGTTTTTTTGTGATTTCGTAGGTAGGCATTAAGGACTAATAGTCATTCCACCCTAATCGACAGTTTTTTGAATGTATTTTTCATTTATTTGTTACTAAGCTAGTTTATTTGGCAGTTTAACTTTAAAAGTTAAACTTTATATTGTGAAAATTGATATGAAAATTAAGAATGTAATACCTAGTAGGTATGGTAATTACATACAGATTGATAAAATACAGTATGTAAATAATTACCTATTTTCTTAGCAAAAACTATTCTAAAATATTAAAGACTCAGATTCATAGTCATTGTACTATTGTACATACAATCAGTACAATAGAAAAAATTTTAGTATTGTACAAAATAACTAATTATTGAAGATTTCGATTCATGAAAAATATAATGTCACACAGAAAGGGAACTATAACTAATATTTAGTATTTAGATACCTACTTAAGTATTTGTTTGCTTTAAGAACTTTAAATGTCCTTATTACACAAGATTATCTTGGCTTAGATACAGATATTTTATGCATTTTGATGAGTCAAATGAATTGAAAAATTATAACTATATCTGTTAGGCATTTGAGATACACTGCCTTAGCACAGTTAGTTTTCAATTTCAACTTAATTATTGCATTATTCTCTTTATAAGATATTTTTTTTTTCAGTATATTTTAAAAAAGCAGTAATCTACTCACCTATATACCAAATATAATTCTAATACTTTTTATTAATTTTATTGTCTTATATAAATGGATACTAAAGCACATAAAGGTGCTCTATTAAGATAATAATTTCTTAACACACAAGTTTGTTTATGCTGGTACATCTTGAAATCTAGGTATTTTTTGATTAAGGTGAATGAAATGTACAGTCAACAACATGCTGGGCTACCACAACATACGGGGTTACCACCACAGGCTACCAAATTATTTTAATCAATTCTGAGCTTAAATGCGAAGTCATAAAGGTTCAAAATTGATTGGAGATTTATTCACAATTTGTATAGATTGACGTGCTGCTGACTGTACTATAAGCAGCGCACATAATTAAATTAAGTATAATTATTTAAGTACCATGCCATTATATACCCTTAGGTTGGAATCGATGAAAAAGTTGAAATATTATTAAAAACTTATATATTTATATTGTATGTACCTACCTTACCTACATCTAAACCACGATATTAGTTTAGGTACATGAGATGGTTCTATTGCTATATGTACATTTTATGGAATCAAATTATTTGACATTGTTTATTTGATGATTGCACACAGTCATCAGTTTTATCATTTAAGGATGTTATTATCTATGAAGTCTCGGGTTCTATCCCTGGCATGGTTAATTTAGAAAAACTAATATTTCTATATTGGCTTAGGTCCGATTTTTTGTGTTAACATAACACCAACCATTGTCTCTGATTTCCATCACACAAGTGCTTTAGCTACTTTGGAATGGGAGCAATGTATGTGATGTTGTTCAAATTTTATTTTATTTTTATTTATTAAAAATTGATTTATTTATTTACTATGATCATATCTGTTCTGGCTATGAGTGGAATAGACGACAGTCTTCTCCACTCACCAGCAAACTAACCACCTAGTCATTAGTAATGACAAAATACTGAAGTATTTTAAATTTTTTTTTTAAATATTGGTTATTTATATATACCTATAGATAGATATAGTCCAAATTATAATATCATTTCATATATTTAGAAGAAATCAAAAAGTTTAATTGATCATCATAAATTCATTAATTATAATATTTTTTTTTTGTCTTATAACAAAAAAAAAAAAAAAAAAAAACTATACTTATTCAATTAACACTGATTCTTAATCATAAATTGAAGTTATTTTTATTTACACAGTTATTTCTTAGAATAAAAATGTTAAAAATATTTAAGTAAGTTACATAATTACCTTTATTGTATGCACAATAAAACGAGACAACAAGAGGCGGACTTACTGCCTTACTGCTAATAGAATTCTCTACCAGTCAATCTTTAAAAATATATATATATATATATATATATATATATATATACCCTACATTAAAATTTAAATATGGTTCATAATAATATCGGTCCTTTTTTGGTGCACAACGTAATAACTCATCAGCTATTTCCAAGGAATACGATGATACATCATCACTCTCTACAGAGTTTCGTGCACACTAATTTGGATGAAGTAAAGTGTCTTAGTATTAGTAGGCACGTTTTTTGATTATTATTGGGTATATTAAAATCTGAATGCGAAATTCTTTTAAAATTACTTGGGAAGTTCTCAGCTCCGTCTTGTCTCTCCAATTTTATTTCAAGCCTCGATAGTAATGTTATCATATAATATAATAATATCATTCTTTTTGATGATTATTTCTACCTATTTTTTTTATGGTTAGGTATTCAATAATCTGATTCTACAACTGAACTTTAAACATCTAACATGTAGTAAAAATCATCATAGAGGGCGAGACGAACAAGTGCATAATTGTACAATCAAACAAACTTACCAAGTGATGTTCGATTGAAATTATGCACTTGTTCGTCTCGCCCGAAGATGATGGATCCCTCCCACCCTTATATTACAGGTACATGTACCTATACCCTACAGTTGCAGAATCAGCATATATACAGGGCGTGTGAGACCTAAACTTTAAACTTAATGACAGCCAGAAGCGCGGGACGTTTTGACAGCGACAGCACAGGCTGCGTTCCAGTATATACGATGCGTTTGAAAACGTCATTTAATTCATTTCCAAACGCGTTAATTTATTATTCTTTTAACTATGTGGCGTTAGTGAGTACGAGAAACGGTACTAACATGTAGTAAAAATCATCATCTTCGGGCGAGACGAACAAGTGCATAATTTCAATCGAACATCACTTGGTAAGTTTGTTTGATTGTACAATAATGCTATGAAACGGCTTCGTTGAAATGTTTTTATCTTTGAAGATGTTTATTGTTCTGCAGATTAACGTTACTTACCATGACATAAGTGATGAATTGGTTCGCAAAGAAAAATGTTTTATAACCTCAACATAATGGGTAGACTTGATCCCTTTCTTTGGGGGTGGTATGATCCCAGGGATCATGTCTCCCCTATGTAGATTTTTGACAGTAAAAAGAAGATTATTTTCAGTTTTTATAAAAAATAAGTCTTTTTTATACGTTTTTTTTTAATCTATTTTTCTGAGTCTGATTGAGAGAATTGTGAGACTTTTTAGTCAAATTTTTTAGCAGGTAAAACTTTCATGCGGCTGAATACTACTAAATATGTACATACCTGCCCGATTAGTCAAGCAAATAAGTTTATAATGACTAGCAGCCGCCCGCGAAAGTTCGTCTGCGTGGAAAATTTTTGCTATCCCTCGGGAACAATTTTTTTTCGGGTTGAAAGGTACCCTATGTTCTTTTCCCTATGACCAAGTCTTCCAACTGGTGGGAAACAAGTCTCCCCTATATAGGGGACACATGGTAAAGAGTTACCATACGACATTACATCATATTATAACTCCAAATATTACCAAGCCTTACCCACTTTCATATATTTAGTAAATAGATAAATTCTTAATAAAATAAATCTAAAAAAATCCTAATACTGTGAATAGTAAAAAAGTTAGGGACCAAAATGAAAAGGGGGGATCAACCCTCCCCAGTCTCCCCCATATCTCGTTCAAACCAATTTTCGTTGAAAGTTTTTATTTATATATCTCTTATTTCAGAAGTTAGAGGGGGGGACACACATTTTACCACTTTAGCAGTGTTTATCTTTCAAACGGTTGACTTTCGAGAAAAATCAATGTCTTTTTTAAAGACCTATTTATAGACACCCCGCACGTATTGGTATGAAGAAAAAAATTTTTTTTCAGATTCGGTTTCATGTATGGAGCCCCCCCTTCTTTATTTTTGTGTTAAGCGGTTAACAGAATACATCTACCTACCTACTACGTTTCAACTGTCTAATCCTAATACTTTCGGAATAAAATGGCTGTGACATACGGACGGACAGACAGACAGACAGACATGACGAATCTATAAGGGTTCCTTTTTTTGCCATTTTGGCTACGGAACCCTAAAATGCGAAAGTAACTAAACCGCTGAATCGTTTCTATAAAGATAGGTAAGAAACCTTGTAGTGTAGAAGAAGATAGGCTACTAATATTCCCTAAATTCCCACGGGAAACAAAATTCCACGCGGACAAAAGCTAAATGCATACATTATAATTACTAAGGCCCGGGGCGAGTTTGAATCTAAGTAAGATTTGTTAGCGCGGTAGTATGTAAGAACATTTTAACAAATTAAAACACATTTTTGTTTATATTATATTTTACAAGTATGACGCGAGTCTATAGGTAGTATCTTTGTTCGTAGTATGATTATGATTATGATCTGTAAATTTAATCCAGCCGGTATTGAAATTGTGCAAAAGCTATTACCTATTTATTCCGTGGAGTTAGGAAACACCGCGATCTTGTTTCGATCTTATCGTGGTCATGTAAGTAAATGATGATCGAGTTTATTGTGGATGGTGATCAACCGTAATCGTAAGCACCGATACTTCTCAATAAGTTAGCACGAAAAGTTAAAATAGTTTGATCGTTTCGCGGCTTACTCTTGTAACTTTTGATTTAAAGTATAATATTATTTATTCTAAAAGCTTATTTTAGACTTACGTTTCTTAATTTTTTTCTTTTTTAGATAAAATCTCATATTCGTAAAATACAAAATCCTGCTTTTAACTGACACGATATGACAATATTATTTGTCAGTCAATATAAAAGTCAATAAAATAGACATAATTTGTTATGTAAATCGACATCTCTTTTTATTATGTTTCATATATGGGCCAATATCATCTATGGCCAATATACCTTTTTAATATTCTATATCTATGCCAATATACGCATAGCCCAAAAACAAACCCGAACTTTCATCTTAGAAATAAAAATATATTTCTAATGAGGTCTTTTCAAAGTGACATTTAATTTAAATAGTAACTATTTGCCTCACTAGATGGTGTTGATACTCTTCGAAGCTTAGTAAAAAAAATACATTGACACACATTTTTATCAACGACATCTATAGAGCCTACAGTTTTTTGTCATTGTGAAAAGCCCTCTTTTATTTATGTTTTTATCAATATTTGATTTAGCTTTTACAAAGGGCTTTTACTAGAAATTATTAATCTTCATGTTTGCGCTGCAGTAAGCAGGACATTTTTGTGGTCTGAGTTTATTTCAGAAAAGAATTATACATTCAAGTAATGAGAAACTTATAATTTAATACTAACAAAAGAAATGTAACATTATTTTTATAAAAATCAGTTTGTGAATATTTCACAGAAACTAGCAATACTTACATACAAGTTGCTTTATTTTATTGCCGCTGCATGCGAAACTAGTTCAGTCAAACCAAACTGACCCTAAGTTAGGTCCCCTTCGCAATAATAGCCCGCTCTTATTCTCTCCCTACCATTTATGTCATGTATTTTAGTAGGTACTTATACGAACATAATATTATTTGTGCATGTAACTGATCAATAGATGTTACCTATAAATGTGTGATATGTTTCACTAGTGTGTACGCAACATTTGAGTGTGCGTAAGGTCGAGAGTAGCCATATCGTTGCGCGGCATACGCTTATCAGAACACCACACGACCACAAAATACCCACTACATTGAGAACTTTAAATGTTAAAGGGCTTGAACATAAAATATCCGAAATAATAAAGCTTAATGCTAGTAGATAACTACTAAACATCTGGCTAACTTAGGTCCCCTAAGTTTAAAATGATTCCCATCCTCGTATCTCCCCCATGAGAATTAAGGCTGATATACATATTTATAACTAAACTTTCAAGTTTGGCATCAAGCAAGCAATACCTAAAAAGTAAGCGTGATTAATATGGCATACATACTTAAAGAATGACATCCGTGATTCATTATTGTACGTGTAGATATTCATAATATCAGCTGCATGACCTTAATATTTTTTTTTATTAGTGTGACTAAGTTATAATTATGTATATGGGAAGATTAGTATTACATGTTGGTTTTGCTAACTTGTTGTTTATAAAAGAAAATCTTCACCGCATTTTCCCTAGAACAGCTAAAGAGGCTATTTATTTTCTGCCCTTCCTTATTTTTACGACAACTACAGAATCAAGGCCTTGATGCGCATCATACAATTATAGTAGCAGAGAGGTAACATACAGATACACAATTGCACAATTGTATAAATTAGAAAAAACTGATTATAGAAGTACCTTTTAATGCAGTTTATATAGAAAAATATCCTGTTTTGCTCGGAACACAAGTCTAATTTTCTAAGTACATAGTATATCCCTTTTTGCATTCGTTTTACGTGTAAAACGATGTATTGTAGCATAGGAAAGAAGACTTATACTGTTAAAAAACATATTTTGGAAATATCCCGTTTTGAAAAGAACCTCCTCTAAATTAGCCACATTACCTTTGTAAAAGTAAAGATAAACATTCAAACTGTAAAGACTATTTTACTCTACTATTAGTAGCCTGTAAGTAATTACGTAACAGTGTAGGTACTTTGTTTAATTTAGTCGAAAACAGAATAAACAATTAAGTCAAAATTTTGCTTGTGAGAATCACGTGTACCTACTGAAAGTAATTAAAGGGTCTATAAGCACTTACTGTTACTAGCTGGCTCCTTCTTGATATCTGGTTGTGTGTCGGAGAACCTCTTCAACAAATCTTCGGCGATCGACTCTGCGTTGTCGCCGGTCACGTTACTACTTTCGCTTTTAGTAACCTGTAACAAATTATGATGTCACTATTGATTCTAGAACATTTGAGATATTGTCCCTACAACCTGCCGCCACGTTTGGTATACTTAAACTAACTAAACTAAGTACAAACCGAACGCGCTCGCGCTGCCTGTGCGAGACGATACTGGGTTAGCAGCTGCTGCATCATTGCCTGCGAACAAATACAAATCGGTGAACACTGGTGATAGTTCATATTCATTTTAAAGAAAAAACTTAGTCCTGATGAGAAATTGTCTGTGTAAGACCATTGAATAGTGGGTTTTTCTCATAAAATAAATGTACTATCTATTATTTGTACAACAAAGCCATACGTAGTTAATTTTGTATCATGTTATATTTCTGACAACTCGTCCGTCTTCGTATAGAGGTAAATAGCAAGCTACATAAAGCGAGGTCGGCTGCAAACACTGCAGTTTGCAGTTGGTTGAAAATACACTGCAGCGATTCATAACCCATGCCCGGGTACACCAGGGCTACAATGACTCTGTTGAACGGTGCCACTTGTTGGGGCGACGAGAGGTTGTGCGAGTTCCGCTGCAGATACTGCAGAGTTTGCAGCTGCTTGAAAATACACTGAGATTCATGGCCCATGCCCGGGTACACCAGGGCTACAATAACTGTTGAATGTTGCCTATTTGTTGGGGCGGCGAGAGGTTGTGCGAGTTCCGCTGCAGATACTGCAAAGTTTGGAGCTGGTTGAAAATACACTGAGATTCATGACGCTTGCCCGGGTACATCAGGGCTACAATGAATGTTGAACGGTGCCTACTTCTTGGGACGGCGAGAGGTTGTGCGAGTTCCGCTGCAGATACTGCAGACTTTGCATAATTATGGTTGAAAATATACTGCGATTCAAGACGCTTGCCCGCGTACATCAGGGCTACAATAAATGTTGAACGGTGCCTACTTCTTGGGACGGCGAGAGGTTGTGCGAGTTCCGCTGCAGATACTGCAGACTTTGCATAATTATGGTTGAAAATATACTGCGATTCAAGACGCTTGCCCGGGTACATCAGGGCTACAATGACTCTGTTGAATGGTGCCTACTTGTTGGGGCGGCGAGAGGTTGTGCGAGTTCCGCTGCAGATACTGCAGAGTTTGCAGCTGGTGGGCGGTCAGTTGCGGCGGCTCGTCCCGCTTGCCCGGGTACGGCGGCGGCGCGGACTTGGGCGCGCGCGATGACATCTCCGCCGAGATGGGCAAGTTCCACGCCTCCTCTATTGATGGCAGTTGGCGTCGCCTGAGGGAAACACCAAGGTTTTGTAGAAGCTAAGCTACAAATAAAGTCAACATTCTTTTCTATTGATTGACGATTTCTACTTTAATAATTTTGTTTACAAAAAATTTTTTTTCGTAAATCTATATGAGCTTTATAAACTATGGGCACTACTCACTTTCCAGTAACAGAAGGCATCGGTGCGTGCGCCAAGTGCGCTCTGAGGAAGGCCAGCCTTTGCCTCAACGCAGCATTATTGGCAGTGGCAGCGGTCCCTCCATTAGTGTAACAAGCGAAGGCGTCTCTTGGCATCTGACAGCTCTCGTATAAGCTTCCCAAATTGGTCCACGCGGCAGAATGACCCTTGTCTAACTGAACCGCGCAGATGTACGCTTGAAGAGCGTCCATTGGCTGATTCTGTTGCTGGTAGAGAACTCTACGGAAACGAAAGCGTAGTGAATCAGATAAAATCGGATGCTTTTGGAGGGCATGAGATTTTTAGACAGTCACCTTAAGTTAAAACTAGTTGTAGATCAAACTACGAAATCTATGGCTTTAATTTGCCATTTGTGAACTAGCGTAGAAAGTTTATATTAGAAGATCGCGCCTGAAAGAACATGTTAATATCTCGGGAGTTGAACCCGGATCTCATATAAAGCTCCATTGTTACTAACTGGTCAGAGGCTGATATTTTTAAACTTAATAATAATGTAACAGTATTAATGTAAGCGCGTTCGAAATAAACCGGGCTTTAAGTACGGTCAGCGATCAAACCCTGAGCCTGTAGCCAATGTCACATTTACACATTTTCGCTATCGCTTCGCTCCGAAAAATGTATGGAATTGACGTTTTAAAATTCGATTGTTAACGAAACCTTGTGTCAATCCCATACATGTTTCGAAAGCGAAGCGATAACGAAGATTTGCAAATGTTACTTTGGCTAGGGGGGCTGGTCACATTTCGGTAAGAAAAACGACCCAGCGAGACGTCTTCGAGACGAACGTTAGCGATTCGTTCAATCCTGTTTATTTTTTTCGTGTTATCGGAGATTGAACTCCGAGAAACCAGTTATTAAGTCATTGGACCAACTTATAACCAGACGCCATTAAAAAAACAATAAAAATATTTAAATGCAACTCGGTATAAAATCTACGGCTTATTCTGGTATTACGACGTAACTAGATTGATTTTTGTTTGGGTACAATACAGGGTGGTACAGGTAAGTATTATACCATACATCACCTTGTCGTTCCAATTTTGTACCCAGTACCCAATATTGAGGGCACCTGTCAATCACTATAAAATCGCACAATAAAGTGATTGGCACGCATTATTAAGAAGTCCCTTTGTACACAGATGCGTTATTTCGTTATAATAAAAAGTTAATTTATGCAGTACTTTAAAGATCTGAGCTACACTAATTATATTGCAAAGTCAATTTATCCGGCATGTTGAACTTAGTTTACCGATATAAACCTGATCTTCGATGAGTCATCAAGACCAATATAGTCGCATTCCTCGATGAGAATCTATTCCAATAATATCAAAGCGGCCGAAATGTGACTAATTCGATGAACAATGACTTACCCAATAGAACACCAAGTGTCCGCATTGCCTTCTGATTTCTCCACGGAGTTTCTGTACACTATGAAGGCGTCGTGGACTTTGCCTTGGGCGGCGAAGCACCTCCCGAGGAGGTAAAGACCTGCCCCGGAGTCAGGCTCTGCGTCCACCGCGCGGCGCAGGCACCAGATGGCAGCGCGGGCGCGAGCCGCGGGATCGCACAGGGACGCACAACGATGGTACAACCACCCTGTATCAATAAAATAAACACTAAAACCACTCTTCTTCAGTGTCTACAGCGCAACTGTTCGTAATCTCTTGACCGCTCTATACGCCATTGCATAACGGGACTTAATATGGATATTACCAATCTGTATCCAATTTGCATATTAACTACATAATGTTTAGTAATCGTGCCTTTGCCACGATATTTGGCTGATCTTTCGTTGCACTGTGCGATCAGAATTTTGAATAAGTGCAAAGAAAAAACTTTTTTTGATCAAATACATAAGTCTTGGTTTATAAATTAATGGTAATGTAATGACTTACAGTACCATTAGAAAAATCTCTCACCTTTATAAGCTGATAGTATTACAGTTTGAGACAGAATTAATGAGTCTGGAGTTCTGGGTTCGACTTGATGAATCGAGGCATTGTTTTATACACTTTCACTCTCTACATATTCATTCAGAATCACTATTATGCCAGAGACATGACTTGGAATAGTCTCTCCGTATATTTCAGGGCTGACTAAAATAGTTTTATGGTAAGACCGAAATAGCTTTAAATACCCTTCCAATTTCCAATGCGTGTATGTAAAGAGGAATGGAATGCGTTCAAATAGATATACAAATAATATATCATGCTGCTAGATTATGAGTAACATTGTAGGATCTCACTACAGAGTGAAGGGAGGCGAACATTAGTGGTCATATTTTAGTCGCAGCAATTACTTACTCATCCTATAAAACAAACAATCACAACATAACACAAGAAAATAGTGTACGCGTTGTGTTAACTTCATTACAGTGATAATGTTATAGGTACTAGTTACACGTTAAATCTTCTTTGTCAAATAAGGATCTTTTTCTAATACTATCTGCCAGTTTTGGATTTCGTAGAATTAGCTCGTCAATACTACTTTAAATTAACGATATTCATTTGCAGATCTTAAAACCGTCATAGCATCTCAAATTCGTAGAGGGTGTGTGTTTTATTTAAGTAAACATTTCTATTCGACTGAACGACAACATTGCAAAATTCCCGAGAGCTTGCTAAACCAGTTCCGAAACAAGTATACAAGAGTTCAGTTACTGTATATTTGCAATAAGAAGATTTACTACGATAACAGTTTGCTGATAAAACGAGGATATTATGGATACTGCATTGTGTAAATTACGCAGTATTGAGACACACACAATGTTTGGATTGGATATAACGAAGGGGAGAAGTCATATCACAAATAGACAAGGTATTTGATCAAATCTAATGGATAGTGGATATCTATTCCGGAGATACCTATACCTTTAATAAAAATTGAGTAAGACCACAAAGTCTATATTGTAGAGACCGCACACCGCGCCGTATACGTGTGTCAATGACATCAGAACAGGCCCTAATTGTATGCAACTGTTGTATGTGGTTAGATTTTTCTTACAACAGGAGGCTATCGTCTCTATCTCTGCAAATCATTACAGAGATGTTTTCTAAAAAGTTAAATAACTTACCAAGTTGCCGGCAGACATCAGCTTTCAAAGAGGATGAGAGTTGGGGCTCCTTGAGTAAGCGCTCGTAAGCATCTCTCGCTAGCTTCCGGAGACCCTTGGCTTCTAGGAGGTGCGCAGCGTGGAAGCTGAGCTCCAGTCTAGTGAAGGTGGCGTCCTGGTGAGGCGCCAGCCGCGCCCGCTTGAAGTGCACCGCGGCGACCGCCCAGTGCCTCCGCGCCTTGAACATCAGCGCCAGCCGAAGGTGCGCGTCCGCCGCCCTCGAGAACCCCGGCGACACGTACAGAGCCATTTGCAAAGCCTTCGTCGCCCTAACATTAAAAAAAGTTACGAAACACCGGCCGTAAACAATTTTTATTGCCGCGCATTGTTCCACACAGTCAGTACAATGAAAGAGACTCAATAAAACAATTCGTTAGCATTTCAAAAGCTGCACCTACACTACATTGTGCCCTAAAATTAAGTACAAAATGCAATAACAGTGTTTACTGCCGCTGCATTATTTTTTTGCTCCAAGGTCAGTGAGGAGCTATGTGTGTATTATGCACGTCTATTAAAAATTTCATGCTGAACAAACAAAACGATGGTAAAGATTTTTCATTCAAAGGAAGGAGAACCAACAAAGGTTAAGGCAAAAAGTGGTTACGATAGTAAAACTTAACGTTTCCCTAAATGTATAGAGGACAAAATTTGTTGAACCTTCCGAGGAGCTCAATACAAACAAAGCGAAAGGTTTTTTTTATACCCTACCCCCGAAAATCTAAGCCGGTCCGCTTTTTGTGCTTTCAAACATATTACATTACGCTCAACTCAACGCACAGCTTTTGACTGGAGAATTCAATCGTACTGCGATCTTTAGAAATTAAAAGGTCTTAATAGGAAAACATTTATGGTTCTGTCAGTGGATTCCTTAAAGGTAGACAAAAACTCAGGTAGGGCAAGTAAGGTAAGCAAATAGCTAGGTTTAGCTCTTTTTGTACCAAATTACAACATCGTGCGTAACATAATGACAATGTCGGAATTTATAGAGGTTCTGCGCAGCGATGGCGTCAAGGTGCGTTCGACAAAAGACGGAATCGAGGCGTCCATAATATCCGTAAGGTTATTGAGGAGCGCATCACCGGAGCGTAACGTCACCGATGCGCCCGCGGGGTCGATGACCGTCTGAGGTTCGTTCGTGCAATCGATCGCACGATGCAACTCAACGTCTAGACAGCGATCGCAGTCCGAGTCTGAATCGGACGCCTATACAGGCTTTTTTAGATGACCTCTGCTGACATTTGCAAGCCCGAAACAAAGGAGCAAAACAGGTGCGGATGTGTGGCAGGCCGATGTTCACTTGGATAGCAGCGGACGACTAAAATTAAATGACGATTACACGCACACATACATTGTCTTCGACAAGCCGAAGAGAGCTTTCACCCGTCACGTCGTTGGTCGCATCGCAGACGACGGCATTGCTCGACATACCTACCTACCTACCTTCATAATCATACTTAACGTACACTTTATTAACATTCATTGTTCCACGGAATAGACTGTCTTTAGTTATTGGTTGTCTTGTCAGTCACGCAATATTCAAAAGTACGTTGGAAAGTATACAACGGTATGGTATTCTATCTATTCTTGTTGTCGCTGCAGATTCTATTTCAAGTAGGCATTAGTATATCAATTACATCAGTTCTCCTGAAAAGTAGTAGTAACAGAAATCCTCTCTTATTTTCAGAATAAACATGATTAATAACGCATGCATATTTACATTAATATGTACCCAACCATTGTGTATCAAGAGAATAAAAAAACTGCATTAATTGATCATAATAATTGGGCGTCTTCACTCACACAATTGATAACGCGCCGTCAATGCACTGCTCTCCGGCTGATAACACGCCCGCTCGATACTTTCCGATAACAAGTTGTATGGTAGTATGAATTCAGTACAATACCACTAGAAGATTTTTGTTTACCCTGCCATTTTTATCCGGCTCGAAGGACCATTAGATGTATGGGTTGAGGATACACCAAAGAAATATAGTTTTGGAGTTAACAAAGATATATGCCTACTTTTATTTAAGTACTCAAAATTACAGTATTTATTTACCGAATCTGGGGCACGGCGAGTCAGTCGTAGTACTCGTAGTCGATTATCAAACCGCGATTCACGCACTTCATCAATTAATAATTTTGTGTCAATAAAAGTATATCTTTGTTAACTCCGAAGCTATCTTTCTTTGGTGTATCCTCAACCCATACACAATACATACTCCAAAGAGACGGTAGCAGTGAACCTACTTACAAAATAAAGCCTGGGATTATTTTAAATGATAGATTTTTGCAACAGGTTATTTAGAATAGTAATGAAATTAATTTCTTCTATATGAAAAATCAATAATAAAAGTATCCTAAGTCAATCTCGTTTTTATTACAGTAATTTTAAATGCAAAATGTAAGTATTCGCAATCACATCACACCTAGACAATTGCATCTTTATTGTGCAAAATAAATAATCTATAGACATCTTTCAGGGTAAATTTGTTGCCAATGCCAACTGTTATTGATCGCAATTGTAATAAAATGTTCAATTATCTGATTGGTTCAAATCCGAGACGTGCTAGTTCTACAAGCTTAGCATAAAAATAAGATAGGTACAAACCCAAATATCAGAAGTACTTTAGAAAGACCTATTAAATAATTGTAAATAACATACTAACGTGTGGGACGATAAAACCGAAAACTCACTAGTCATCTGCTCTTTAAAGTTAATGATAAAAGATAACCCATGAAAATAACTACAATCCTTATCCCTGGGCCCTACGCTGGGTTGGGATCGATTATTTACCGCGCCCACCCGCCCGAGCCCCGAGGTGTATTATCTGTTCACACAGGTAACCAAATTATACTATAATACATCTGTACAAACGAATCCCAGCAAGGTAGGATAAATCCGGGCATGAAATAAATAACTAATTTTAGAGGCAGCGAAATGAATTAACAGCTGGTGAAGTTTTGGGTAAAGATTTGGGACAGTATTGAGCTAAAATCGCAATATTTTGGGTGGACAGGATAAAAGTAATTGACTTAGAGCACGCGGGTGTGGCGATTGACGGCGAGAGGGGAGCACCGACAGTGGCGCCCGTCTCTCAGGCAGTTCGGCCTGACCTAGTTCTGCTCTCGCAGAGCTCAAGGACAGATCGTCCGCTATTTATAGAGTTCATTCGTCGGTCGTCATAGCATCACACTTTACATAACCGTGGCAAGTCGCTAGGTGCGCTATGTCCGCGTTGCAGGCACGTGACGTGATCCACGAGACCACAGCCGGCTGCGTAGCGTAGCCGAGTCGAGTGCTGCGCCGGACCTAAGCGAAAATCACTTTCCCACGAACAATCTAAACAACAACCGAGGGGAATGACAAATGTTTACAATTTATTTCCATACCGACCAAACAAATTATACTGCTCCAACTGGTTTTCTCATCATAATTCCAAGGTTACATAGCTTTATTCAGCAGCAGTGTCCAGAAACATGTTGAGGGTCTTAGATGAGTGTTTGATGGTCTCGGATTTTGTAAGTTATGGAAAACGAAGTATTTATCTACATTCTAACATCCAAATAGCATTCGTGACGACGTGATGCAATCAAGCGGTGCATTCAACATAAACCTGCAATTCACCTGACTGTATTGCATTGCATCACGAGTATCACGACCTTGGCTTCATGGCTACAGAATGCAATTCAAAATGCAATTGCATGCACCACATAGCGAGGCTTAGCTATCATGAAGTATGCAATAATGTATTTTATAAAGCTTCGAAAATGATTAATTATAAGAAAAATTAACCGCCTCTGTGGTCTAGCTTGTGGTTCGCCCACCCATGTAAGACGCAGGGGTCCCGGGTGCGATTAATTCCCAGGGCGGGTACCCACAATTTGTACTCGGTTTGGTTGGTGGTAGGGCTTAATTCAAGTCCGCCTGGCTAGCTACCACCATCTTACCTAAGTTTGACGCCATAACAACAATTTAAAAATTGTTGTGTTCCGACAGTTAGAGGTAAGATAGCCAGTTTCTCAATGACAAGGATTCCGGGTGTAGTGCGCTTCCACCTTCGGCCTTATCGTCACTTAACAGGTGAGGCGAATGCCAAGCACTATCCCGTTGCTCATAAAAAAATATTAGGTACCTACTACTGTAGTTTTCATGGATCCATTTTCTTTACTCAACGTCCCCTTAATTTCAACAAACTAGATAAGATACACTTTAAATCAACCTCATACAGCAATATTAACTGGTAAAAGAATTGAATTTACTATTAATCATTATGAATCTTATCTGAATTTAGCTGAAGTACCTACCTCAAAGTTGTACGAAATTGATAATGAACGAGGGCTCGTTTATCGCTGGCGTCATGCTAGTTGACCCAGTTTCTGCCCATTCGATACCACTTATAGAGTAGCCTACACGCGAACGATCTCACCAACATAATATAGTCTATATTTTAGAAACCAAATGTTTTTGTGATGGGAATTAGAGTAATGCATGCAACAGAATTTATCCTAATGTATTCAACCTTGTGTTTTAGCAAGGTCTCCACATTACTACGCTAATTTTGGAAATATAGATATGTGCACGCCACGATAATGACAGGCCTGGGGCAGATGGCTAACAAGTTCTGCGAAGATCCTTATGAAGAAGATTATCCTTACAAGAAATATTAACAAAAAATAAACAATCCTGTAACCAGGTAAAAATTGTATACAGATGGGATAGAGAGAGACGATAGGACATCACATTGAGATTATTTTCTATGAACCAAGACGGAAAGGACTATTGTTATAATGTGACTGACTGACGATGTTAAATTTTTATTATATCGTCTTGATTTGTGAGAGGGAGAGAGAGCGTAAGCACCCAAAATCAATTTGACCGAAAATAACTTCTACAGTTTTTCAAATCAAACAAAACGTAATTGATTGCAGTTCCATTGAAAAGGAATTAACGAGAAAACCGTGCGAACATAACACAACGCAAACCACCATGGCTGCATCGATTTCATTTCGACGATAAACTACAATAACAATGTCAGGAAATATTTACCTCCTCGATGTATGTCGAGTCGATCCGCAGTCGTTCTGTGGTTGCATTGCATTGCATTACATTGCGAATGCACGTTCGAGGCCATCCTACGGTACTTTGAGACCTAGGCTCGCTCCTAGGTCGACAAGCCACTACCTTATTGCTTCATGAAATAAAACACTGCACCGATACACCAGCTCATATATTCTACTACTTACTTATTAGTTTTCATTTTGTATTAGTTAACTTGGTTTTCCAATTATCTTCTTCCAAAATTACCTATTGGTTTTGATTACTTTTTGTGACCATAACTGTTTATTTATAATACTTATATAAAACATAATTATTCTGTATTTCTAATTTCTATACAGCTTCTAGACTGGAGAGTTAATAAAAATGTCAGCTACCCGGTAATTTATATTCATAAGGCTATCCGGTGGTTTTTCTATAAAATAATATGTTTACTTAGCTGCTTTAATATTATGATATAACATAAATTAAATTATTATTGTAGTGTACAATAAGTTTCATTAATGCACGGAATATTCATATAATGACGAGCTGTTTGTCTTTGCTTTAGTTACATACAGCAGAGGTAACTTTGTCTAGAGGTTACATTGCTGTCTCGACCTTTTTGTCTGAATGTTAGACGAGTCGATCTTGAAAGTCATTTTGATATACCTATGTGAAATAAAAAGTAATCCAACCTTATAAAGAAACTTATATGTCTAAGTTTTACACTAGTTAATAAGTAGTACAAGAAACTAATGGACAAGACAAGCGATGTATGCTATGCGGAAGTGAGCGTTGGCGTCAGCTGCACTGCACAGTGCCAGTTAAATATTCTGTGACAGTGCACTTGCAATTCTACGCACATTGCACGCACATCGCCAAGTCAATAAAAACAATGCGCTCGCGCACACATTATGCGCATCCATTATTGAACAGGTTTGCCTTGGGCATCGAGCCCATCCAACTTATTTGCAAATTGTATAACAGACAAGTATTTACAGTACTAACTGGAAGAAAGGAAGAAAACTATGTTTTTTAACAAAATTGATGTTTGGAAGAACAGGTAACAACCACCACAGTTTATTTAATAATTCTATAATTCATGTCGAACTGAATAGAGGCAAAAAACTGCACAGAAGCTCCCCCATCTTAAAGAACTGAACATCCTGCGCTATTATTACATTACATTCAAACAGCGCAGTGTGCTCATACTACTACGGCTCTCCGGCTCACAAGTGTCGTAACAAGTCCTATACTTATTTACATGCAGCGAAATTAAAAACCCTGCCCCATCCCCAACATTAGAGTTTAGAAGGGTTGAACCCTTTGTGAATTAAGTTTTTTAGTTCTATCGTCTCCGACGTCATAGATTTATAGTACAGCGAACAATGGATCGGTCGGCTCGGTGGCACATACGCGAAAGATACTTCACACGCATATCGTCCGGGCGGGCGTTCGGGCACTTTGGGCAGAGGGCCGAGACCCGAGAGGCGGGGAGCGGAGGGCGAGGGGTTACGCTCAATAGTGACGTAACAGCATCTCGCAAGGTCCGGGCCCTTTCCAATGCTCCCTTTTTGCGGTCACAATCCGCTTTCTAATGCTCATTGTGCGTACAACTGACAGCTTGACTGTAAGCAGCCGTGAATCGGTCGGCATCCGTGAGAAGTTTTTACGCTAAGATAATTGTGGTTTACTTATTCGATAAATATAAATAACAGCGCCAATATCGCCAGATCGCCACACTATTAGTAAAATTATCTTATCTACCAAATATTTTAATGGAATCCGTTTAATCTACGTTAAATTAAGTATGATAAATTTTGGATATTTTATATAATATTATGCCTGTTCCAATTTGTTAAAATGATAAATGCTTATTGCTATGAGAAGCGATAAACACGACATACGGTCGGTCGTGTCGGTTGACGCCATCATTCCATTTGTTAGGTTCACGTTATCAGAAACTCGTATGTGCGGAACGTGATAAATTTTTTATACACATTGAATAGAATAGAATAGAATAGAATAGAAAAATCTTTATTTGAGACAAAACAACTATTTTAAAATACATTGATGGTTACGATTTGTCCCAAATCGGTCCCAACTCAGCATAATACTTGGCCCCTGACCAAGTGCTGATCTTCCGTTGGAACCGGTTTGGTGATGCCACGGAACAATGACCGGCAAAACATACTATGAAACTAAACATTACAATTTAAAGAAAACTAAAAAAAAAAAAAAAACAATATAAACCAATGCAGTATGGGTAATCCCCGTGCACAAAAGGCAACACAAAAAAAAAACACAATATTCACTCGTCTTTTTTACTTGTCCAAATCTGTGAACGAACAGACTAGGTAAAACGTAGTGATTATTTCCTCTGTGTAGGTACCTATGAGGTACCTAGTCTGTGACATTGACATTGACATGAGAGAGGTGTGAGACGCTCTTTATCTAATTATTACACATCAGCGAACAAAATAAAACATGAAGAACAAAACATAAAATTTCATTGATACGGTTCATTGATAATTCAGTTCAATGCAATATAAAAAAATCAACCAACATCGGGAGACAGAATCAACACTACAATGCATATGGGACATACAAACAAGGTAAGAAAAAGTATTGTCAAAGTGCACTTGTATCCCGCACTTGAGTTTCCTGCATTTTCTGAAAGTTATTAAGAAACAGCTTGAGTTTTTTCCTAAAACCGTTGATACTTTGCAGGCCCCTAATCGGTGGAGGAATATTATTCCAGCACTTGGAAGCCGCGTAGCGGAAACTACCTCGGAAGGCAGCAGATGCATGTTGAGGAGTTGCCAGCTGTTTAGCATCTTTTCGGGCCCCATAAGGCTTACGACTTGATAACCAAAAAAGTTTAGTATATAAATAGGAAGGTGCTTTATGTTTAACCACGCCAAACATTAAGCAAGCTAAGTGCAGTTTTCGACGGTGCCTCATTTTCAACAAAGTATGCCTATTTAAGAATGGGGTCACGTGGGCCCTTAACGGAATATCGAAGCAAAAACGGGAGCAAGCATTTTGGACTCGTTGAATAAGTTTTTGTGTTTTAACATGCAAGCGAAGGCCATATACGGTATCCATGTAATTGAGTTTGGATAACACTAGGGACTCCACCAGCCGAATACGTAACTCTTCGCTAAGGTTGCGCTAATTATTTTCTGGATATTACGATAAAAATAAAAGAAATGTGTGTTAAAATTTATAATTAATAGCAATATAATTAATATCACATTTGAAAAAACTAATAACTCATAAGTACTTATACTTAATATAAGTAGTAAGTACTGACTGTAATAAGATATTAATGAAAGTAGGTGTACTTACTAAAGTTCTTAACTTACCTACTTTGAAGAAATTACCTTTGTATTTTTTTGTTTCATTTTAAAAAGAAGAGTTATTTTTCTAAACCTTAGCAGAACTCTGCAGTTTCAATAATGATTTGACCTTGTGAAACAAATTAGAACAGTGTAAAATACACGCAGAGTCGCAGAGACACTATGCTATGCTATGCTACACTACCTACACATACTACACATATGATGTGACGTAAATTCACGTTAAGTATCACACATAGCTCAGAATATACGTATGATCTTACTTAATTACTATTTTAATATATTCATATTTAAAACAAAGAATGTACACAGCGCCCTTTAACTTTATCATACTATTACGTTTTAGACTTCTACAGGTAGGTGTACTACCACTGTTGTTGTTCAATTGTTCATACCGCCTAAGGTAGAAGAAAGTAGGTAGTAAACAATCTTTTTGTTTTCATGAAATGAGTTGATTGCGTAACGAGGTCGGTCGGTACTCGCAGACCTGCAGGACTCGGGGCGCGGGGCGCGCGGGGCTGCGCGGCCTTGCGGCCGTGACGTCGCGCCGCGCCCAGCAGCGGTGACGTGACGGGTGACGTGAGCGTTTTTTCGCGGAAATTCTGTCTGACACGCCAATCGTTCCGTCGCGAATCGGAAACGATGAGGAATAAACGCGGATTTATCTCGCCTGCAGGTGTTGAGCACCGATTTCTAACTTTTTCTATGTGGTCGACACGTCCGCAAAGCGAATCAACATCAACATATTTATTTTATAAATACTCATGATTTTCTTGACGGTTAGTAGAGGTAAATAAACATAGATATAGTATATTAAAAGGGGTAGATGCGCTACCGAGCGACCGGGTGTAAGGGATAGATATATTATGACGTCAAAATATGGGGTTGCCATGATCAGAAAAAGTACCCTTAACGGGGTAGCATCCGTTAATGTGCAGATTACTAGTTAAAGCACGGAAATCGTCTACTTTAAGAAAAATTTCGGTACTATTATGTATTCTGTGCTTTAAGAGGATTGTCAACCACGTGGTCTCCATACAAACGGCGATAATGTTTCCCACCCTCTAAACCTTAACCTACAGCAATGAATTTTTGGTATGTTTTTGAAATGCCTAAAAACTAGGGCTGTACGTTTTGATTTTTAAAATATTCATTGTAGATTTGAAAATATTGGCACTTCTGTGTTTTGTATGAAATCACTAAAATGCAAATATTTCGAAATCTATTATAAATATTTAAAAAATCAAAACGTACAGCCCTAGTATTTAGGCATTTCAAAAAAATACCAAAAATTAATTACTGTAGGTTAAGGTTTAGAGGGTGGGAAACGTTATCGCCGTTTGTATGGAGACCACGTGGTTGACAATCCCCTTAACTGACTCGACCAGTTAATCTGCAGATTAACGGATTCCGTACTTTAACGGTAACATACGTATACATAGAATAGAAATAGAAATAAACTTTATTCGCAGTAATTGTGGTACAGCAGATATATTAATAAAATGTTTAGACAATTCGCCATTTCCAGCATGCATAAACTCAGTATAATTATAAATGGTATTAAGAAAAATAAAAACACGTCTTCCCTGCTAAAATCGAACTAAAGTTAAATAACAATCGTCATTGCATTCGGGACGGGAGTACACACAACTGCCCTGCTAAAAAAAGTGATATATAGTAAACTAGCTGGGGTTCGCTCAGGTAGTTGATATTGAGATTGTGTGGTTAATGGAATAAAAAGATAAACTTTAAATTAAAACAGGTAAAGTCTTTATTAAACGTTGGAATACAGAACTTTTTTTATTAACGTTAGTTTTTCTGTTTTTCGAAAACAATTTTTTTAAAATGTTTTGAACAAATTCGTGTGTGGCACCCAATTCTTTTTTCCATTTGCTTCTATCCATTTTTCACGAGTTTTATCTTCCGTCGGAAATCTGGAAAAATGAAATCGTTAGAAATTCCCTGAAATATGGGGTAATTTTTGGGGAAAATTTTCTATATAGTAGGCATCCGGAAATCGAATTATAAACCTACTGATTTTAGTGGACGTCAAACAATGATATTAAATGTAAAGATAGGTTATGCGCCAACATCATTGCTATTTAAAACAGCGTAAAGGTACTATAGATATACACACATTGGCCGCTGCATGCGCATTGGCTGCCAATTGACAGCGCGTCAGCTGTCTCCTTCACTCCCACACGCAAAGCAGACAGCTCGCTCTTTGTACAATATGGCCGAATAAAGTAATAGAAAATACATATTTTTATTAAATACAGTACTTACGTGTGAAATAAAGCATTTTTCCGATCTCTGACCATTGCTGTATAATTTGTACATTGTCTAAAGACGCAAGTAGACATTTTTTTATGGTATTTCACAATTTTATTGCGTCTTATTTGACGAGAGCCGCGTGTGTTACCGTGTCGCGAGACTGTGCCTGACTAATTGAAAGTCGGGCAATTACCTGACTTTCGTCTTGCCATTGTGAAGCGCGGGTAACCTATCTTTACATTTAATATCATTGACGTCAAAGCTAAGCTGACTTCTACTATTACGTAGATGTACGCAATTTTACCGGTTTGCATGTCAAATGTTTACGAGGTTATTTTTAGAAATAATTTTTAGATTTTTCCTATTTATCAGGTTTTTCATGATATAACTAATGATTTAGCTCAGAAACTTGGTTCCTGTGAGATTTGAGAAAGAAATACGTGATCAAAATATAGAAAACAGTGTACTCACGCATGAAATGTAACGCCCGCTTCTTTCCTTTGATTGTTGCTTTTGCAGCCAAATATCGAACATCCCACCATTTTGAATGCTAGACACAAACACTACACATTTGATTTATAATAAATCTTCAATATTAATTAGGGAGTTATCCACAAAAACTTTAATTTCTCTGGCACTTTTGATATAACCCCACTTGTTTGTTTTGCTTAGTTGATCTCTGCCTATAACCCGACCATGAAAAAAAGTCCGGTCGCTGATAGAGAAAAAACATGACACTCTTCTCTATTTCCTCCTATAGGAATCTTAATAAGACGATCTCGCTCTATCAAAGCATGTCAGACCCTTGTAAATAAAGGTACAGAATACGTTGAAAGGCCAAAATTCCTTTATAATACACCAAAGTTTGGTTTTGCTTGTTTTTTGTTTTTTTAATTTTATTAAAGCATAAATCAACTTCATTCATTCAGTTATACAAGTTTGTCAACATAAATGTTATTCAAAAAGGAAAATGGTTCACTTCCTGCTGCATCATCGATTAAAGTAGGTAATTCCCGGTGACGTTACTTATTATTTAATCGAATTCTAAGCTACCTAATTAGGAAATTAATATAACTAACAACCGTACATACTTAAAATATTAGTCAAATGAACGGTTTTCCCTAACCTAGATGACACACAGTAAGAAATATTTTAAGTGCTTTCTATAGAAATCTTCTGGCATCAATCGCATCGCATAGGTACCTAGTAATAAATGAAACCAAGAATTATGTTTGTTATATAAATTCAAATAACAGTAGGTAGGTACATTGTAAGGGGCCGTTGTTTTGCACGGCTCTTTCGATACTGTTTCCACAGATCTCAAAATAAATAACAATCGATGGGGTGTTGGTCTGCGTAAAAAGGGTAAAGTCGTCATTTGTAACTAGGATGATAACTAATCAGAATGTAAACAAAAGAAATCACTGACTCAAGACTTGAAATAGCTGAGATGAGACTCCAGTCAGCAAAGAAAGAAGAAGCATTCACGAGACTGTCTGTCATTAAAGGGCAACAAAGACTGCATTTCTTTGCACGTGCTCGTGTACATAGAAACAAAGGCTGTAGTTATCATAGAAACTAGGGCAGGCTTCTTGACACAGTTCATGCCCTCGGTGGGTGGCTACTACAGATGTGGGCGGTTTACTTACGTAACCCAAACAAAACCGAAGGGCACCCGCTTGCTACATAGAAGTTAGAACCTTTCATTTCGCAATACGCCCTACCTATACCTAAGCTGTAGGTAGAGGAATATTTTCAAGCCGATTTGCAGTTTAGACAAAGCAGATGACGTTTCGTTTCGAATTGTGCCAGGAAACGATTGGAGTCGTGACGAGGTCATTGACAGGGTGGAGGGAGGCGGGTGGCGCGGATGCAGCGAATGCACCGAGCGAGTTCCGGTGCACTACGCGGCAGGTATAAATAGCGATCCGTTAGTGTCGACGACCGCGGACCGTCACCACTGCATTCGCCCTGCTCTCGGCTTTCAAAGTCGTGACCTAGATTTGCCTAAATAAAAATATTGCGTCACGGGACAGTGTTCCCGAGCGTTTACGAAATCAGAAAGTTACCCCGCCGACGGAGTATTGAATCAATTCGGTGGGAAGCAGTTATCGTGAAAAGGACGGAGGGTGAAAATAGGGACAGGAACAGTGCGAGCGAGCGGGGGTAAGAGGAGCTAATAATGCATACGCCCTTAGTTCGGCAACTCAATACAGGCAAGTCGGTTTGTCTCGGGCTCGCCGTCGGGCGACGCGGGCTGTGCGTGAAAGGGCTCGTGCGTATACGTGACGCAGCGGCGCGGGGCGGGGAGGATGCCCCGCCCCTCCCCGCCTGCACATCTTACTGCCCTGTCTGCTTAGTAGAAATACAGATGCACCTACCAAATAGGGTCGGAGACCGCGTCCTAGACTGCGCACTAAGCTACCTGCTCGTCCTGTCCTGGGTTAATCTACAACGACGACTTCGACGAGATTAAATGCGAGTACCGTTACTCGTATCGTAGGTAGCCATATAACTTCGCATTATGACGCTCTAGGAAGGTGAAGCAATGTCGGATTCCGGTTATACCTACTATGCTCCGCTATTCTGTTGTTGCTAGGTGGCGTTGTTTGCCGCATAGCTGAACTAAACGTTATAAAATCACGCACCTATTGTGACGCACCTATTATTCTAAAATCGTATAAGTATAACATGGATTGTTATCATTATATTTTACAACGAATTAAAAATACAAGAATCTCCTAAAGGTAGCAAAATAATAATTAGGTGGCATAATGCAGCCCCATCTAAGGGCAAACGTATCAAATCCATAAAACATAAGGCAGCTAAACCTGACAAATAATTACATCTGCACACGCGCAACAAAGAGCAGGTTGCTAATTACAAACTACTTCCCTTAACGAGCAACATATCTAAATATAAAAGGTAGCACGTGTCATCCGAGCACCAATAACCGGTCGCCATAAAACTTGTCGAAGCGAGACTAACTGGAAAGGCATCCGAATGGCGAGCAACCTTAGCATTACTAAATAAGATCTGCAAAGTTTTAGAAATCTATGTTAAGCAGGAGACTGCTGCTCGGATACCGGATAAGTTCACCGGTAATGGTGAAATTAACAACCTAATGCAATTACTGCGCGGCCGAACACGCAGCGCGTCGGGAAATTTTATCGCTTTCTACGCGCTGTTTATTTACTACGAAACGAAACAAGCGATTACATACAAGACGATTATTAGAATACATGCACAGTTGCACCAAGTACTCGACACACGTCATGCAACGCTGCTGTAAAATTACACTGACCGTTATAGTGAGTAAGATTTAAAATGACAACATGTTAAAAATAAACTTGTCTTTACTGTTAATAAAGACTTTGATCGAATTGAGGTAACAAGGAATCACTAAAATAAACAAATGGTTCTCAACGCAAAAACTAAAAACAATCATAGGGTTAAAGGACACATCAAATTGGCACAAAGAAAAAATATCGTAAATGATATCATGTCCAGATTCAATCAATTCAAAAAGACAATCTTTCTGAATAGAGATCTCCTCAATAGTAAGGTTGACCCAAAATAAAATGACATTTTGAATGTTTTGTGAGATTGTGAGATGCCAGTCGTTTGCACATCATCGCCACACAAAGCCACAAAGGGCGCTTGGGAGTTATGTTATGAGAGTTCAGTTTAGTACGTATAGACGTAACTTCATTATAAAATTAAAAGTATAATATCAGAAAAACATTTCAAGCTCTAACCAATTTCAGCCGAAGAACAGACACAGCAAAAGCCTTCTGCAATCGAGAACGATAGGTAGGACCAAAGATGTTCAATTCGAACACTAGATAAATATTAAAATTTATATCTTACTAAAAACCGAACTAAAATTTATACAGAATGTTGACAATTTGGGTTGGCCTAAACATGAGAATATTGCTGATTGGATGAAACTTTGTATGGTAGAGCAAAATATGAATCTGTTTTTCAATGATGAGACTAACATGAATGTTCTTAATTGTAAGAGGTAAATAATTTTATCGCCTTAACGCCTAGTTGGTATTTAGACGATATCCTTGTAGGTGAACAAAGGAAGCTAGCTAAGGAGCAGCTGATGGGAAGACAGGTGTGACGACAGCCGGCTCGCACCTGCCCACAGCACGTGCCACCGCAAGCTGCGCTCACTATTACTTACACAATTATCGACTACAACGTAATCGATATCCAATGACCTAACATTACCTAGACTTAGCAGCTGCCCAGTTAAATGACAACTTAAATAATAGCAGCGCCTATAGATCAAAACCATTATATTTAGCCATTAAAATGCAAGACAAAACTCTGTTACTCAACCACGAAAACGATAAACAGTTATTGTTGGAAACAGTACGATGCCGAATAATAAACACCTGCCGGGAAATAATACATTTGTCCGACTACGGCGAAGCTTGAAAGAGGATGGAGAGAGGAGGAGGAGGAGAGGATGATTTCAGCAGGCTACCTAATATTTAAAAAGTGGAATCACAAAGTAAGGCACCTTAGGGTAAGAATGGCATGCAACCACGATACTCTAAACATCAATATTATATCTGTGTAAACTTAGTACGATTTTTTCCGTAATTGGGTTCCAGAATTTCAGTTTTATGACATAACTATTCTACTACAGAGCTTGGTTTATCTATTTTAATATGATAATAAGAATGGGATGGAAATACATGAATGATAAGTAACTGGACATTCATATAGCAATTTCGTTTTCCGCTATGATAGCATTATTGGGAAAAACACTGCGTAAATGGGGGTTTTATTTATAAATCATTTAACATGATGACGTGATGCAAATTGGAATTTTGTGTTGGAAGCACGATTTCCGGCTCGAAGAGTCAAGAAAGGCCTAGACAAGCATACTAACGAACAAGTTTTGCAAACGGGCCAGGCCAGAGTAGCTGATGGGGAGCTGTGGATAGAGTACCGTTACCAGGTTGCTGTTGCGTAGATAATGTGCGGACCGGTCCGTCTGATAGTTGCCAATGTTGCGATATCCGCAATTGACTGATACACTGATAACGTTGATAAATTCAATACAGTGATGTAATTCACTCAAAATGCCACATACACGTGTCGCGTCGCGCAGCTTGGAGGTCAAGTTCCAAATTTGGAGGCAGATTTCGCTGTTATCATGACAAAACTGTTAATATGTTTTTTACAGGTGTCCTATTGTTTCCAAAAGGTAGGTAGGTACTACAAATAGGCCCGTTGATTAAAATTTCAGACATGGCGTAAATAAAACGCAATCGATAGTCAAACAAAAGTTATATGGAGTCTTTATCTTGAGTAGGTAGGTACCTACGAGTTTATTTATATTTTGAAGGTAAATTGTTAGCCTGACAATTTCAATGAATCTCTAGTTTCAATTGATTTCTACAAGTGATTTTATTGTCTTTATGATTTATTTATTTATATTACTGTAATGAGTGATAATACGTGCGCAGACAGCTATCTAAACACGTTAGTACTATTATATATTCTGTGTCTAAACACGTAAATTGGCATTGAGTGTATCGTAGTTGCCAAGCTGCTAATAGACGCAGTGGTAAAAGTGCGCGAAAACCAACGTACTCACACGTGACTCATTCATTTTCCTGAATTCGGTCATACGTAACATGGCATAGTGACTAACTACCTTACTCATCACACGTAATTTATAATCTAACCCATTGATGCAAACTTTGGATCCACCGATTTGCGTGACGTTACTTTCTAATACAAAGGGCCTAGTAGAGCTGCCATCTCGCTTTTTGTCCGTAGATTGCTTTCTACTTTTATTTCTAGAGGTAGGTACTTCGTTGAAAGTGAATAGACAGGTATCTACAACTTTTTGTCACTTACCTATTTGTCTGATTCCAGAATTGCTGAAAGGATACAATACAACTCAAGGAATGACCTTCGAAGACTATTTTTTAATGATTTTTATTATTATAGGAAAAAATACAAGTTAAGTAAGAAGCCACGGATCCTACTACCTATAATGGTTATGAAGAACTAAACAGAGGTGTGGTAAGACATCGCGTGCAGCCGCCCTGTTGCGACCACACTCGACCGACCTACATTTTATGCGGCGACAAAGTCATTATTTACTAGCCGTGATCGTGCACGCACAGTCCACCCTTACATACAAATTTACCCCGAACCGAAGGCATCCTTCCCTTCATATTTGCGACTCTCCGATGAATGAGGTCGTTCGCTTGTGATTGTGACCGTCTACCTGCAAAAATACTACAAAAAAATACAAAACATGCATGAACACATGAGCAAAAACGCAACCTCTCGTCGGGACCCGGGACGAAACTCGGAGTCCGACATAGGTGTCTGCATTATGGAAACAAAACACAATAGAATAAGTCGAGTGCGAACGCGATGCAGGGATACGGGCGGCAGGTTGAGAGAGAGAGGCGGCATGAGGGCCGATATAAACAAACCGTGAGTGGGAGCTTCGACCGCACTCACCATTTCGGGGATCCTCGGACCCGTCGTGGAGAAAACTGGCCGCAGCCCACGTAGTGGAGAGCGGAGACGTCGTCAAGGGAATCAGCACAACAAGCACTCGGTTCACACAGGTTGGATCAGTCAGAGCACGCACACGGCACACACGAAACCGACACGTCCCGTCCTACACTACGTTCGCGGCTAATGCCGATGCAGTTTACGTCACCGCATCCCGCTCCCGACTGGCGCGGCGCGCGAACGAGCGAGCGACGACCTCGCGCTGCAGCGTGCATCGTCCCGCGCCCCCTTGCCGCCGCGCCCTGCGCTGCGGCCCTACCGACCTCTCCCCGCCCCGCGCTCGTCCTACGTCCGTCCTCCGTCCGGAGTGAATCAACGAATGTCGACACGAATGCTACCATACGAACGAGCGGGCCCTCGAACGATTTCGGCCCAACCAAACCAAAGTTAATAATGTGAGCACACCTATAAAAACTAAATATCCGGTCTGTGCGTGACGTGACGAAACACGGAACGAACGAACAACTGGTCGCAGTTAGTTAACATCAATGACTAAAAATATTAATAGGTTAATAAACAGAATTATATTTGCTTATAAATAGCCATCCATGAGTGGAAGAGCTGATTTATTCACTTTATTTTTCGACAATTAAATTATATGTTTTATTAAATAATATACGTAAATGAAATTAAAAAAAACCAATGCTTTAAATAGTGTTACAAAGGCCCTCAAGATTACAAACAGTCCTTTGTGTAGGTAACTATTATTTGATCTGTTCCTAATGTTCCTGTACTATTAGGTACCTATCCTCTTGTCTACGAAACGATCTACTCTTTACTTTTGACTAGATGGAAAAAACAGAATGCATTTTAGTGAAGTTGTTAGACTACAAAACAAACTTTATTTTCCACAAGGTTGGACGTAAAAAGTATTAGTACGGAACCACTCGATACGCCAATCAAACTCGCACTTATATGTCTGGCTTGTACCAATGAGGTATAATGTACTAATCTCAGTGGCTTGTACTAGTACTAATCAAAGGACCAACAAACAAACGTACCAAAAAAACAGCATACACCGACACGCCGACGCCATCTATATCATACTGTAGGAACTCACTGACATGGAAAAATGGCACGCTGTTTTTTTTACGATCCTATCATCCATCCTCACTCACACATTGAGAATATTGAGATGGTGTAGGGACAAGGGACTAAATCTCAACCCTACAAAAACTAAACTGATGTTATTCACAAACAAAAGAAAGATTGATAGCATGATCCCAATAAACATTGAGAATGTAGAACTTGAGATGATAGTAAAGGATTTAAATACCTAGAAAGAAACTAGCAAAAAAGCTCTCATGCAGTTGGCAGGAATTGGGGCATGAAACCCGAAGTAGTTCAATGGATCTATAGGGCTATAGGGTGGTGGAAGAAAAAGCCGCTCAAGTCTGCAAGAAATCCGTTCATGAAATGCAGCAGTGTGGCCCTCTTACGGCCAAGCAAAGTACCTCGACTCGCCGCTGGCTGAGCTGGGCTGGCAGGAGTGATCCAGCCAAACACCATCCGGACGCAAAGTAGGCGCAATCAGCGTCGTCAGCTCAGTTCTGGCGAGGGGCGCCCTCAGGGAGGCGCACTTTACTGACCAATAGCTTAAAAATAAATCAGTCTTGGGGCGCAAAATTCAAATCTTGCCAGGGGCACAGAATAGCTAATAGTACAAGTCCAAGGGTGATCATTATCCTAGCAAGATGTCTTGGGGCGCAAAATTCAAATCTTGCCAGGGGCGCTCTTGAGCCTAGCTCCGACGCTGGGCGCAATAGTCGTCGCGTCGCGAAAACCACCCGTATTGTCAGAAGAAGTTTAACCGTGATATGCTTATACCATACGATTAATTAAACTCTGTCCAACTGATGTGATGTGGCCAACTTCAGAGCGCTTGCGCTTTTTTTATGCACAACGCTTGGCCTTCACCTCACCTGATGTTAAGTGACGATAAGGCCGAAGGTGGAAACGCACTACACCCGGAATCCTCTTCACTGAGGAACTGGCCTCTTACCTTACTCAGGAATCTTACCTGTTAACTGCCGGAACACAGCAATTTATAAATTGTTGTTATGGCGTCAGACTTAGGTATGATGGTGGTAGCCAGGCGGACTTGAAATAAGCCCAACCACTAACCAAACTAAGTACAAATGTACTTACCTCCTCCTGGGAATCGAAACCGGACCCCTGCGTATTACACGGGTGGAGGAACCACTAGAGGCGGTTAAAAACTATTTGCAGTACAAATTATCTGTTGCAATCTGTCGGCATCATCCATTCTCGAGTGATGAAGTTGCCGCGGACCACCGTGCATTTGTCAAATTAATCGCATTGACATTTTTAATGCCTGTACATACAAACACAAAATCCAACATAAATGTTACATCAATATCCATTTAGATTTTTGATATAGCAAATAACCGAATCTACGTAATTGGTTCATGAAAATCTACGAATGTTAAGTCCATTTACTTCTCTGTCAAGCTATACGCGTTCAGCCTGCGTTCGCGGTGGTGTGCTCGGTGGCGATCTTCTCGCGTGCAAAGCCCGTTCACACCAAACACGCGATCTACGCGTTCAGTATGCGTTTAGTCCAGTCTGCGTCCACCTTCGGAACCTTCATCTTTTTTAATTTTGTGATATTTATAATGGAAGATAGTGAAAATGACATAGAAGAAGAAATTATTTTATAAGCAGCGCTTGTTGAAGACGAAGAAAAGCAAAAGAAGTAGGTACCAGCTCATTTGAAATAAATAAATTCAAAATCAATCCGGTAGCCAATATTGACGCGGGTTTCTATGTTTCGCTTTTTATGATGTAGTTAGTCATGTACTAAAGTAGAAACAAAGCGATTAAATAAATAATCGATTTTTTTCTACTTCTTTTAAAAAAAAATACCTAATTAATATATTATTGTAATATTCTAATTAGGTACTATTATTTTTTATTTACATGGAATACAATAGTGACATTTTGCGAAAGTCAGCTGCGTGCAGCGTTTAGATTGTGACGACAGCATCTGGACGCCACCGCCCAATGATCGCGCGGGCGAACGCTGCATTTCGAGCGGCCGGACGCGACGGTTTGAACATATATCACTACAGTATCTGGTCGCCACCGCGCACGCGGACGTGAACGCAGGCTGAACGCGTTGGTTTGTCCGCAGCTTTAAGCCTTCCTTCCTCGTGGTCAAACTGATTTGACCATGACGAATTTTGACATTCTTCGTGGACAAACTGTATGTGTCATATTCCTTAGTGCTGTTTTAGTGCGTGAAAGCGTTATATAGGATATTCTTGATCGAAGGATCAGCCATAGCCCACCACGCGCGCCGACGAGTGGGTGGTAACGACTGCAGTTATGGCCGGAATCCAGCTTACTTAACATATCTTTCGATGAGCTTGAGATTTGGTCACCCATCCCATGATTACTACTCTACGGCGAACAGGAGGGTTATAATTTTGACCAGTATGTATGTATGTGGGTATGAATGTATGTTCATCTGTTCCCTCACCACTTCTAAACTACTTATCATAATTTGGCAAATGAAGTATCTTTAGAAGCATCTTGTTCGTCCGCTGGTTATAGGCTATAAAAAACCTAACGATGCCGTGTTGAGTTATTTTCGAGTTCGAAATTCAATAAAAAGGCTAATCGTAGTCGCATGCCACCTCCAGTCTATAATCATTAGCTTAAAACTCTTTTTGCGTTATAAAAAATTGGTAGCTCCTCAAATGGACATTCTTCCTACTTCCTACCAAAATTAACGCTTAGTAGAATAGATTAATGACAATGTATGGGATTGACATAGCTAATCGTTAGCTTATTTATGTCAATCCTATAGGGGTAGGGTAGGGGGGCAAAAAAATAGAGCATGAATAAATGCGATTATTTGCTGACAGATGTAGGTCAACCCTAAGGGCTTCGACTTCCTGACCCCTCAAGACATGGGGTCTGGATTAATAATTTGACTTGTGAAAAAATATTTTTTTAAAAAAAAAACAAAAAACCGACTTCAAAAAACCTACCTCTAAAAAGCAAGAAATAATATTCGTAATAATAAAAATACGTCTATTGAAGTCGGGTGGGGCTGGAGTTCAAATTCCTTTTTTTTATTCTAAAAGCCCTACCCGACTTCAATAGACGTATTTTTATTATTACGAATATTATTTCTTGCTTTTTAGAGGTAGGTTTTTTAAAGTTGATTTTTGTTTTTTTTTTAAACAATTTTTTATTTTTAGTGTGGGTACCTTGTAGGTAAGGTATATTATATTATGTAGAAAAATCGGCTCAGCCAAACGTAAGATAATCGCAGAGAATCAAACTTAAATACGGGTTAAACTGAGAACCTCCTTTTTTAAGTCGGTTAAAGAACTACACTTAAGATATCCCTCTTCCAACAAAAAAATAATTATCTTATTCAGTTCATAAACAAAGAAGTAATACGACCAATCATCGAGGTAATTCACACAAAATCATACTATTTTCGTGTTTTTTTCAAAATTACTTGAAAAGTACTGAACCGATTTCCAAATTTTAAAAAATGGGACCAGCTTGCGAGTTTACCTAATGTAATAACGTTTGAATCATTTCAATCGGTCTAGCCGTCTTTGAGTAATCGGTGGACATACACAAAAAAAAAATATATATACAGACGAACATAGAACCTCCTCCTTTTTTGGAAGTCGGTTAAAAATAGTTAAACTGTGATCGATGGGCGAGCTACACCGCGTTCTTTTTGGGTCGTCGGTATATAAAGCGATTTGACTTACAGGTTTAAATTTTTATCTACACTCACAACGTACATATCTGTATTATTCAGAGTGCGTTCGGTAAACTAGGGCCAAAGTTAACATGGCGTTAGACTGCGGACTAGCGCCATTTTAGCGCAAATCGTATTCAGAGTGACAGTTTAACGTTTAGTCCCACCGTTTAAGGATTAAAAGGTGCATTGTGATTGGTTTACAAGCATTAAGGCACGGTGGTAGTGAAACTAGCGCCGCCACTACATTTATTTTTATTACTCGTAAACCAAGTCAATATTTAAAAAAACTCATGTAATAATTTCTTAAATTGTCTCTAATATTTGTTGAATAACTCATCAACAGTTATCATTTATTCTGTAAGTTTTAAAATCCATTATTGCCAAAAGTGCCCACTTTGAGCTAAAATGGATTTTAAAACTTACAGAAAGAATGAAAACTGTTGAAGAGTTATTCAAAAAATATTAGAGACAATTAAGGAAATTATTACATGAGGTTTTTAAAAATATTGACTTGGTTTACGAGTAATAAAAATAAATGTACTGGCGGCGCTAGTTTCACTACCTACAGCGCCTTAAACCAGGTTTTGTTAGAACAGTCTTGCACCCCAGTTTTGTGAAACATCTCTGAATAAGACAGTAAATGAGTTAATAAAAGATCGCATAAACACGTACTTTATTTTCGAAATTAAAAATTACAGTGCAGTCAACTACATCATAAAATAACTTTTTAATTTTTACAGCACACTTTTACTCTTTAATTTATAGGCTCATTGTAATGTCTATGGCCTGTGGTGCGGGGCGCGTCGTTTTTAACGCAAAACAAAAAAGTTATTATTTTAATTTTCACTTTTTGTTGTACTGAATTTCGTAGGTTTTTTTTAATTCTTGCTTTAGAATATCTGATAGCAGTGAATATGACAAAAATTTTACTCCACCCGACATTTTAGTTAGATGCAGTTGTAATATCAGCAAAGTCTGTCTCTCTTTTTTAACTTTGATATTTTATATTCAATCCCAAATTGTATGAGTGTAGATAAACTAGTGTATGAAACTGCACATAACCAGGTATTAAAACACTCGTGTGATACTATTAAAAAACACACACTCGTGTTTTAATACCCCTCTTAATGTATCAGTTTCATAAACTACTATTTCCCGTGCATTTCTAAATGATTATAAGGCAACTGTTTGGCTCATCCGATCCGTGGGTCAGGAACTACAAGCAGCGAGTAAAACTGTGAGCACAAATTAAATAGTACTAGCTTATAGGCTCGCCCGTCGACCACAGGCTTTGGAGACGCGCGTGATGAAGAGACATCATGGCGCTCAGTAGCGAAACATAAAGGATGATATGCTGATGTACAGTCAGCAATGAAAGTCGCTTAACGCTTTGGTACTTTGTCATAGCAACTTTTTCGAAACATGTCTCACGGTTCGAAACATTAATCAAAAAGTTACTATGACAAAGTACAAAAGTGTTTAACAACTTTCGTTGCTGACTGTACCATGTTCTAGCAAACAATACAAGCGCTCATGACAACACGCATGCTTAAGGGTGGGTTACTCACTTAGGTTCGCGAATCTCCGCGCTTCGCGAACCTAGAACGGTGCACCATAGCATACATTTTATTTTCAGTTTGGCTATAGTGTGTACGTGTGCGATCCAGGTTCGCAGACGTGTTCGCTCGCACGCGTACACACTTTGGCGCACTGTTGCAGCACAGGATAAACACAATTTTTGGTGTAGGTTCGCGGATCGCGGAGGTCCGCGATTATAACGATTTTAAACTGATATTCAAGATTATACTGTGTAATTGTTTTAAAGATATAGATAACTATGATAATGAATATGTAATCAAGAATATAATTATTAAAATAACACTCACCATTCAAACGCATTGTAGTGGTAGTAGCACAGTCCTAGACCATAGAGAAAAAGTGGGTCCTTCCAGTTGTCTTGCTCCAATGCATAGAACTTCTGATATGCCGACATCGCTAGAATTAAAAAATGTATAAGTCAACCTTGTTATTTAATTAATCACTTTGCTTTAAAAAACTGTTTATAAGCAAACGTTCCCATTTTTTAATAAACCATCAAAAGGATAAGGATTTGTATTACTTTTTAATAGGTATGAAATAATTAAAAAATTGTTTAAAAATAAGTATAACTTGGTATTTTTAAACAGATCCTATAATTTGTTCATCATAATACTAAACATGAGATGAGACTACAATATAATTCCCAATTAAGCAATTTTTAAGGCACGAGTACACTGGGCCGCAAAGAAAACGGGTCACCACATTATTTTCGTACAAATATCAAGAAACATGCTCACTTTACAGTCTTATTGATAAAAAAAAATACTTACAAGCTGCAATTCTATCAATAAGCATTTAAAGCAACTGCAAAAACCTTTAAATTTCCTCAAACATACATTAATAGTAGTTTATGATACAAGGTTGGTAAGGAGTTTTAAAAAACCTTAACAAACGTGTGCCGCTGTACTGCTGAAATTGTAATTTATTCATATAATAAAACTGTAAATTCTAACTATTTGTGCGCGAATTACGCAAAAACCGCTAAACGAATTTTGATGGATTTTTCACAATTTAGTAGATTGAGGTCCAACTTAAAATCTAAGCTATGTTTCATCAAATTCAGGTGGGTGGAACCAGGGAAACAGCTTGAACTCTCCGTAGTACTAGCTTTCATACACTAAAGGGGTCATTTTAAACTGGTTCCAATATTTTTCTACTGTCCACGCGGATGAAGTCGCGGGCGGAAGCTAGTAGAAATTAAAAAAAACGTTCGTAAACAAAAACGCACGGCGCCGGCGTGCGGTAAAATCAACTTTCCGCACGCTGTACTACTCCGTAAACAAAAACGCACGGCGTGCGGTAAAATCAACTTTCCGCACGCTCGACTGTCATCGTAAACTTACATTTTCGAGCAACTGTATTGAAAAATCATTTACCATGATTTAATTGCATATTCAAATAAGAATCATTATTCCTTTTTTAAAGGAAATCAAGAGGTGTCAGTATTTCTTTGACATTTACGCGTGTAGCACACCTCCGCCCGCGGAACACCGCATGGCTCCGCCATGAGTCTGCAAAAGAAACAAATGCGAACAGCCCGTTCCAATGCATAGATTTTTAACGATCGCGATTCCGCGAATGAACGGGCTGTAACCACGCGGAACGGAACTATGGCGGATCTACCGCTGTGCCGCTGCTACTGTTTCACAGTTAATGTACGCTACAGGCGTTAAGCAACCTAATTCCAAATCATTCTTCGATATTTAGGACCCTATAATAACTTGATAATTTGTCAATTGTCATGACAACTTGGTTTACATTACAGTGTAGCTATGAGTAGTTTGTTATATTAACAAAACTGCCATGACAGGTGACAAATTGTCACGTTTATAAAATAGGGCCCTGATGGTCTTTTATCAATAAGACTGTGTATGAAATGAGCATGTTTCTCATGGGCCCACCGAGCCTCCACTAGCGCCGCCACTCAAGAATAAATCACTACAACAAAATAACTATGTTTAATAAAAATCTGAAAAATATAAAACTAGCTTATCAGTTATAAACTATTTTTGTATGCGTTTTTTTCTGGTTTAAATGTGTTTGTGTTGTTACCACCTGGATTATCGCCTAAAGTGACCACTCTGGTTAAAATCAGAATTAACGCCCAAAGTGGTCACTTTAGGCGTTAATCCAGAATCCAGCCTGCCTAGCATGACCGATTTATATCGCGTGATATAGCGTTTTATCACGTTTAACTGTCAAAAAGACAAAGGAGTTTGACAGTTGAGTGTCGATAAAATGCTATATCAGGCGATATAAATCGGTCATGCTAGGCAGGCAGGTTGTAACTACACAAACACATTTAAACCAGGGAAAAAAACGCATACAAAAATACTTGATAGCTAATACTAGTTTTTATATTTTTCAGAATTTTATTTAACATAGTAATTTCGTTGTAATCATTTGTTGTAATGATTTTTTCTTGATTGGCGGCGCTAGTGAACGCGCGATGCACCCTTAATATTTGTATGAAAATAATGTGGTGACCCGTTTTCTTTGCGGCCCAGTGCATAATGTACAAGAAAATAAAAAATACCTTTTGCATAATCTTCTAATAGCAGATGGAAGTGTCCCAATTTACAATATGTTTTAGGGTCAATGCAGATATCTCTTCTAGCACCCGGTGAACAAGCTCTCTCTTCTTCCTGTAATGTAAAAAAAACATAATGTAATAATAATGTAACATAAAACATAAAGAAACATATTATGTTGTTTAGATAGGTATTTAAGAGAAATACAAAAAAATAATTGTTTGTAATGGTCTGAAATCTTACTTTAAGTTTTAATTTTAACAATAGGTACCTTAACTTGGACAAGCATGCCTTCCAGATACTTGACTGCCTTAAGCACCAGCGCACGAGTGCGGCCATGTTCGCTGCCACGAAGTTTCAGGAATCCAAACTGGCGACTGGAATTAAAAAAATAAGGTATAACTCGTGCGGATAAAGAAACAATCTGTAAATGGCGGCCGGCCGGTCATGCTATTCTCTAGGCTTTACCAACTCTAAGGCCCTCCGCTGCGTCAAGCGGGATCCCGCCGCGGGTACACGGCGCGGGAATATAGATTGCTGGTTTTTATGACGGACAGATGCTTGCAGTGCATGAGTAAGCTCTAATCTATGTCGCCCCGCGCGCGTGTCCCGCTTAACAAAGCGGAGGGCCTTAAGCCGGTCTCCTGCGCCGTGTTTTGTGTTTTCAAACATCAAAACAAAGTTTTGCTAACATGTTAGGGGCGTGGCCTATGAGTTTTGTTTAGCAAAAACACAAAACATTTTTGCCGAGATGAATGGATAACATCCCCCGCTTTCGCCTGCGGGGAGGGGAAGTTACTCATTTTGTGTTAGCGCTCACTAGACGCAAGACGCCTCGCCTTGCCTGCTTGCGTTCAGCCGGGTCTCCTGCGCTTAATTTTCAACATGTTTTGTGTTTTGCTAAACAAAACTTATAGACCACGCCCCTAACATGTTAGCAAAACACGCAGGAGTCGCGGCTTTTTTGTGTTTTTGCTAAACAAAACTCATAGGCCACGCCCCTCAAAACATTGTTTGATGTTTGAAAACACAAAACATGTTGAAAATTAAGCGCAGGAGACCCGGCTTTCGGAGTGTTCGGACAAAGCCGTGATTGGACGCAAATTTTCTAACAAAACATGTTATCAAAACAAAACCTAGGCGCAGCGGACGTGCGGTTATGCTAACATGTTTTGATAATAATGTTTCGCTAACATGTTTTGTTAGAAAATTAAGCGTAGGAGACCCGACTTTACAGTAACAACCCTATCTTCTGTTTGCGTCACGTTGGATACATTTGGTTGAAATTCTCCCTCAATCTAAGTAATTTGTAAACAATTCAGCTTTATCCTCAGAACTTCTGGCCCAATGACATGTAGGTTGTTTCAAAGCTGGGACATGTTTTTCAGGTCTTTTGAGATTTTTCGTCATCTTCCACAGTGAGCAATCTTCTGCATTGTATGGTGAAAGCAGTTCGAGTTGTGCTTGAAGTATTGCATTTTAATTTTCTTTGAGCATTTCTTTTAAATCATTTTGAGCCTTGTGATTTGGGCTTGCTTATCTTGCATATTCCTACTGGTATGCCATTGTCGCCTTAACCTTCTTTTTTTAGCTATTTTATTTTGTAGCCAATTTTGCTATTCAATTTTTTTTTTTTTTACCAACTTACAACAATCAATACAGGCTCTTAACCTAATGCGATACCGTGTAGCCTTTTTTTTAGTTTTCCTTAAAATGAACTATTATTATAACAAATGACAAATAAAGCGCCCAGTGACCACAACCAAATATGTCCACGGTATCAGCCATGTTGTTTAGCATCCTCAATGCTCGAGTAAATGGAGCTTTTTTAATAAATTAGTGCGCGCGCGCGGTATAGCGAACAAAGGTGGCCATCTCCGCCGCCACATGTACCGGTCTGGGACACACAACCCCACCAACTGCAACACACCTTGGATACCTTGCCTCGCAATAACTTAATAACAAATATGTTACCAAACTTAAATCCCGAGCACAAATATCGTCGGATACCGCAAGGGATAAAACGGATACACACCATACATTTTTAAATACAGTAACCTAGTAAATTTATTCTGTATCCGTTCTAACATAAACTTATCATTTTTAAATTTGAGATTTTTGCATTCACAATGCTATTTTAGAGTAGGATATACTAGAAGAAATTCGGCGATGTCACTAGTGACTCGGTAGCTCAGCGGTCAGAGCATTGGACCGGATATCCAAAGGTCACGGATTCGATTCCCATCTGAGTATTGATCTGGTGCGAGTCGTATTTTTTCTAATAGCATTGTAAATGCAAAAATCTCAAATTTAAAAATTATATAGCTATTTCATCTTAATTGATTGTCAAATATCTGGAAAGATATTTCAATTGAATGTCAAGGTAATTCCTCACACTGGTGAAATAACGCTGGCTTGCAGCGTAAGAGTAGGATATACTAGAAGAAATTCGGCGATGTCACTAGTGACTCGGTAGCTCAGCGGTCAGAGCATTGGACCGGATATCCAAAGGTCGCGGTTTCGATTCCCGTCTGAGTATTGATCTGGTGCGAGTTGTATTTTTTCTAGTATATTATTTAGTATAAACTTATCAGTCTGTAAAGCTCCGCAACGAGCACTTCACCTTTTATGTTCTTCTTAGTTCTTCTTATTTTTGTTATGGCAATCTACTCCTCTTCAAGGAGTAATTTTTGCCAGTGTCAAGTGTTAAATAATTCAGTGGTATTGTTTCAGTTTGCGATGCAAAGTAAATTTTGTTTTTTATTTTTAGAAGACTCAAAAGTTCATCAATCAAAACATTTCTGAGCAATATTCAAAGTTTGAAAATAAATAAGGTTGTGACTTTGTGACAGAACCTAAAACTGTGTATATTATTTGCACAGTATAGATACTTATTAGTTGAACAAACTAATATCTATTCTGTGTTATTTGTTTTTAAAAACATACAATTTGAGATACTTTTTAACGCGAGGTCTACAGCTCACGGAGCCACTAGAATTAGATGGAATACCTATTTTTTTCAATATAAATGTTCCTCAAAATAACAATTTGGAAATCTATGAGGGTGAAGTATGGTATTTTGAATCTTTATGACATCTGTATTGTATTGTATATGTTCAGGCAAAATAATATTACTTAGGTATGGTTGATTATTACTTTTGAGATTAGGCATAAAAAGGTTTTATTTCTGTTTAAATATCTATTCAGCAAACGGCTGATGTGTTTGGATCACAACTACTCTAAAGATACAAAAGATACAAACATGGAAAGGCAAAATAAATGTATGTGTATATGTATTTTATTTAGATACGGTAAAAGGATTTTTTACTGAAAAATTGTATCCACTGAAATAAAATAAAAGTTAGAGAACCCAACTCATCAGTATTTATGCCTACCTGTCAAGCTCCGACAACACTTGTAACTCTTGCGAGGTTAGATGTAACTCTTCCTTCTCGTCCATTTTATCTACAAGTCACTCCTATAAACTATACAAATTAGTAGTTATTGTTCAACATTGCAATTTTATCTACAAAAATCACAAAAATACAAAATATAACACAATTATTTTCATTTTTCAGCTTCAGGCAAATATTTTAGTCTAAATCTAAACTTTTTTTTTATCTTCTACCACAGATTACTAATTTGTAGCAAGCTATCTTCTACTGGGTTGCGTTCCAAACCTTGGTTGCGTTCAGAACGTTTGTTGAGCGCCGGTTGTTTGGTCGTTTTGCTAACTCGCTCTAAGGTTTGGAACGTAGACACAAGTATTGCTTTCTCTGTGCGTAGACAGGTTTGGAACGACCAAGATTTTTAATTTAAATGTCAATGTCAATACAATGTCTTCATTTTCCATTTGAAATACGAATAATTTAAACTTTTCTTTATTCTAAATCAAATAAAATCCGTTTTTTGAGGATCTACCATGATTATTTTAAGTATTAGACTGATTGAATCATTTCAATCGGTCAAGCCGTCTTCAAGTAATCGGTGGACATACACAAAAAAAAACAAATATACAGACGAACATAGAACCTCCTCCTTTTTTGGAAGTCGGTTAAAAATACCAAAATCGCTTATAGGCGTGCCTATAATATTTGAAGAGTTCCCTTGATTTGTCCAGGAACCCATCATTAGATCCAGGGGTGGAATTGCGTAAGGTAATCGTATTCATTTGACAGTTCATATTGTATTCCATCGGCTACAATTTGTATGGTATGACATATATATATTTTTTTTTTATTTTTTTTTTTTTAGTCTGGCCTCTTCCGTTTTCCACAGAAATTCCGCCAACGTCCCGTAATGAGAGATACACGATGATTTGGGGTAAATGCTCGGTAATTTTGAAGTTTTCCTTCCTTGAGAGTTCTCTTTCAGTACCTAGGGAAAGGACAAAGACAAACACAAAACGTCACAATTACAATAGGTACATAATAATAATATATAAATAATAATGTACTAAACTACTCAAAATAAGATAGATACAATGAAAATTATTATTAGCTATGATATTAAAGTTTTATATTATGTCGTTTTATATGTTTACATAAACACAAAAAAGCCGGTTAATCAGAGATTGAGAGGAGGGTATTAAGGTTAGTAGGTCGGGGAGTGGAGGCTGGGAGATGGTCGTATAGCGAGGGATATTTCTGGCAGTTAAAGATAATGTGGTCGGGACTACCTTCCTCAAGACCGCATTCGCATATAGAGCTATCCAGTATGTGAATTTTAAAATGACATATATTATGATACAATATGAACTGTCAAATGAATACGATTGACTTTACGCAATCACCTAGCTGACCTCATGACATTGGGACCAACTTGGAAGTATATTCTTTCAAACAAAAAAATCAATTTTTCAAATCAGTCCAGCCGTCTTTGAGTAATCGAGTAACATACGTAACTCCTCCTTTTTTTGAAGTCGGTTAAAAAGTTTTAGTTATGTTGATTATTTGCTCCAAATGTGCCCAGATAGGTATACCTATTATAGTCTACTTGTGACCGCCCGCGACTTCATCTGCGTGAAAACTTTATTTGTTCTTTTTTAATCTCTTTTTATCCAGTTTATTAATTAAAAATCCTGTGGTTTTATGGTCTTTTTAGGGTTCCGTACCAAAATGGTAAAAAGGAACTCTTACGGTGTGACTAAGTCTGTCTGTCTGTCTGTCACAGCTGGATATCTCGAGAACTACTAATGGTATCAACTTGAAATTTGGAATAGTTTAAGATGACGTTTTTCCAACTATTTTGCAAATAAGAAATTAAAAAAAAAAAATTTTACAACAGAGACTGAAAAGGGGATTGAAAAATTTTAAGTGGGGCGACTAGGGCATATGGGATATCATATGAAAGAAAAAGAATGCTGTTTGCACATTTCAAAACATTTTTTCTTTTTTTTTTTTAGGCCGCATAGTTTTCGACTTATGATGAAAAATGTAAAAAAAAATACCGTTCCTCCCTTTATCTCCGAAGTTTGCAAAGAGAAAAATCTGAAATAATTCTATGTGATAGTAGTTTATGTAAAGATTACAGGAAATATAAAACGATGTCTCAATATAACACACTTTTTTAGAAATTCAAAAAACAAACTAAAAATTATTTAGTTTCTCTACCAGTCAACAGATGGCCCTAACCTAAGAAAAAATTATTTAGTTCTACTATCGGTCAAGAGATGGCGCTGGCCTAAGAAAAAAAAATAGTTCCACTATCGGCCAAGAGATGGTGCTGACCTCATACTGCAATAATAATTTTATTATTCTACAGCTCTGCAGTGTATTTATTATGATGCACAGTTACTTGTATGGTCAATTATGTATGATAGTACGGAAACCCTCGGTGCGCGAGTCCGACTCGCTCTTGACCGGTTTTTTTTTAATGATATCGATGTTTTTGTATAATCGCTACATCCCTATTTGAACCGCGGGTCTACCGGCTAAAAATAATGAAGTTAATGTTAACTGTAATTCGACAGATGGATATGATACATTGCGTCTTTTTTTGGTAAGTTTTTATTTGTGCCAAAACGAAGTAGCAATGTATAACATACATCTGTCAAATTACAGTTAACTTCATTGTTTTTAGCCGGTAGACCTGCTGATCGAGTGATCAAAATTTGGCGTCCGTTCATTTGATTTAATCCATTTTATTGAAATCAAACGATTGACGATATGCGCACACACGGTCAAACTTTTGGATGTGGGCCGTGGTTTTACGGAATCCGTGATTGGAAATTTGGATGACAGATTCGACACACACGATCAAATTTTCGACGTACGTTCATCCATTTGGCGCGATGGAAGGACCGTGTGTGTGAAGAATGGTGGGGCTGGAGTACAGATTCCTTTTTTTTTATTCTAAAAGCCCCATCCGACTTCAATAGACGTATTTTTATTATTACGAATATTATTTCTTGCTTTTTAGAGGTAAGTTTTTTGAAGTCGGTTTTTTGTTTTTTTTTTAACTATTTTTTATTTTTTTATTTTTAGTGTAGGTACCTTGTAGGTAAGGTATACTATAATATGTAGAAAAATCGCTCAGCCAAACGTTAGATAATCGCGGAGAAACATACATACTCGTATGTATGTTTCTCAAACTGAAAACCTTTTTTTTTAAGTCGGTTAAAGAACCTATACTTAAGATATCCCTCTTCCTACAAAAAAATATTATCTTATTCCGTTCATAAACAAAGAAGTAATACGACCATTATCATCGAGGTAATTCACACAAAATCATACTATTTCCGTGCTTTTTTCAAGATTACTTGAAAGTACTGAACCGATTTCCAAATTTTAAAAAATGGGACCAACTTGGGAGTTTACCAATGTAATAACGTTTGAATCATTTCAATCGGTCCAGCCGTCTTCGAGTAATCGGTGGACATACACAAATAACAAATATACAGACGAACATAGAACCTCCTCCTTTTTTGGAAGTCGTATAAAAAGAACAAATAAACTTTTTACGCAGATGAAGTCGCGGGCGGTCACTAGTCGCCTACCTAGGCACATTTGAAGCAAATAATCAACATAACTTAAACTTTTTAACCGACTTCAAAAAAGGAGAAGTTATGTATGTTACTCGATTATTCGAAGACGGCTGGACCGATTTGAAAAATTGATTGAAAGTATACACTTCCAAGTTGGTCCCATTGTCATGAGGTCAGGATCTAATGATGGGTTCCTGGACAAATCAAGGGAACTCTTCAAATATTATAGGCACACCTAAAGCGATTTTGGTATTTTTTAAGTAACTTATGCATTTGCTTTCGTAAAGAACCATTTTGGTGAAGTGGAACTGATGATGAAGACCATACATGATAATCGGAATTATTCAATACTAAGTTTCATTGGTGCGAAATGATTAGTTTAGGTAGGCTATTTTTTATTTTTATTAAAAATGGAACATCTTCTTTATTCTAACATAAAGATAATTATTTTAAGCTCCTTTAAGTACCTATTTATTTATTAACAAAAAAAACAAAATATCGATGGTACACCTCGATACTTTTTCAACAACCCTAACATCGCTACAAAATGGATGTGGGTTTTGACGTACATCGTTCGTTTGGCGTGATGCCAAACGATTGATCGTAGTTTGGCTGTACGCCAAACGATTTACGCCGTGTGTGGCCTCAAAAATTGGCGTCCGTCCATTTGATTTAATCCAATAGGCATGATGACAGTAATTAAAAATCACTGAAATTATACATTTATTTATTGAAACTTGAGTCATGGAATACGAAATACGCATTTTTTTCTGTTAACTTTTTGTAACATACCGTAACTCAACAATAACATAAGAGTGTTTTTGCAATAAACTCGAATCGATCGCCGATCTTTCAATATTGTTTGTTGCGCATGCGTAGTAGGATTGCAAATCACAGAATACAATGTCAAATACGTTTTGTTTACTTAAACGTGACGTCATTAGGGACGCCATGACACTGACAAGCGTTTTAGCGCTAATTTTAAATCTAAAAACTAAAATGTGTTTTTTTCCTCCTAAATCTTTATTATAAGTAGAAATTTATTATTCATTGTAATAATTACTATACGTTTCCGAACACTTTGAAACAGTTTTTCAAAATCTGTCATCATGCCTATTGATGTACATCAAATCGACGGACCGTGTGTGTCCACCTTTAGACCGTCCGTTGCACTCGGAGCGTAGGTTCGGAACGCAACCTTGATGTCAGTGAGTGCTGTCAGTGTCAACCGTAGACAGACTACGGTGTCAACTGTCAAGTTTGTACTAGGTTTGGTATGGTGGTATACTCATTCATAGAATAGAAATTGTATTTCGCAGAAGCATTTTTGTGGTCATGTTATATGAGCAACTGTGATTGTAGTGTTTTGTGTTTTAATATTATTAGTCCCTAATTCAATTTAAGCCTAAAATATTGGTTCTAGTTCATTTAATTTCAGAGAATTTTGTGTCATCGCCAGCACTAAAATGAGTTACAGAGATTCTGTGAGTATAAATTTTTGATTACGCCGTTTTTTTTTCTTATCTTAAAATTTATTTGTTTCTCTTAAATAGCATAAACTAGAATATTTATGGCTGTCATTTAATATAGGTATTATAATAATAGAACTGACTAATTTCTATTTTTATCCTGGCTTCAAGGTCGTTTGGTCTATCCACATACCTAGTACCTACCTACAACCCGGTCAAGTTAACTCTGTAGTCTGCACCTGAGTCGAAAGCGAAGTTTTCTTATAATCGTTCACATATGCTACAAGTGATGATACCATGTTCTATCTGTCTATTCCAAAATTTCCAAACCATTAATTACACAGCCAGCCATTAAACTATCAGGTCTATAGTCTTCTTGAATGAGAAAAAAATCATCCAAGCCAGGTGCCGAGTTAACTTGACCGGGTTGTACACAGCCTATCTATTAAAAATACATTACACATTTACGACTCATTTTATTATTTATCAAAAACAGATACAAATTATGATATTACGATGTAAAACAATTACTCAATTAACTAATTACGACAAAGACATACTTATTTTGCGTTGCATTTCGTTCCCATATCAATACAATCGGTACAAACGTTCAGATATTGATACACACTTGCGTTTAATTATCAACACAGAATATTAAAAATATACAAAATGAGAATGAGAAAATAAAACTAAAAACTAGGGAGCCATCCATCCTCAACACTATCTACCTCACACTATTTTTTACTTGTAGTCAAGTCATGAGAAATTTTATACGATATTAAAAATTCTATTGCAATGCAAGGCTTTAGGGGTTTTTATGTTAAATATAATTTATCCTAAAACCACTTATATTATACCAATAGCTACTCTTGTATTTTGAAATGGCTTGGAATGTAAAAATGATACCTAATGCACTAGTGTTCAAAAGTTAAATTTTTCTTATGTAGGTATACCTAAATGTATTGATACTCTCTATCAGTGCAGTGGATAATCTTTTGCAATAATAAAATATTTTTTTCAGATGAATATTTTTTCACTATCATGATTTAGGTAGGTTCTTCATTATCATACATAACATAATAGCTGTGCTGTGTGTGTCATACCATACTCTATAATGAGCTTATGTGATGAAACTAATTGCAATATAATATCATCATAATTTGCATTATTCAGGCAGTTGGTTTTGTTTAAAGAGCTAATTAGATCATCCTAAATATCGGACCCGATATGAAGTCGCTCCTAAATTCAGAGCAGTGTAATTGCATTCAGGAAGCTAGGATCCGATTTAGGATCCTGATTAGGATAGAAATTGTCTCCGACATAACGGATGCTAAATCGGAAGCACTTAGGACAGTGTAATCGCATTCAGGACGCTCGGCTCCGACACAGTAGTACCACAGCATAAAGAGTACAGTCAGTCAACGCCTTTTATGTTGGCGAAAAAAAATCCGCCGCGCCGTTCGTCTAGATAGACAGTTGGCGCAACGACTAAAAGTATATAAGGGTTGTCACTCTGTGATTTGCTTTTTTTTTGACCTACATCAATATAAAAAAACAAAAAAACCGACTTCAAAAAATCATTAGCTACGCATTATCATTGTTATAATAAAACACGTCTATTAAAGTCGGGTGGGGCTGGAGTACCTACAACTTCCTTTTTTTATTCTAAAAGCCCCACCCGACTTCAATAGACGTGTTTTATTATAACAATGATATGATAATGCGTATCTAATGATTTATATATTATTTCTTGCTTTTTGCAGGTTTTTTGAAGTCGGTTTTTTTGTTTTTTAAACAATTTTTTATTTTTTTATTTTTAGTGTAAGTACCTTCTGTATTAGGTAGTGTAGGTATATTATTTAGGTAGTAAAATCGGCTCAGCCAAACGTGAGATAATCGCGGAGAAACATACATACATATACAAACTGAATACCTCCTTTTTTTGAAGTCGGTTAAAAAGACTACACAAAGGTATCCCTTTCCCAACAAAAACAATCATCTAATTAGATTCATAAATAACAAAGTCGTCAAGGTAGTTGATGTAAAGTCATAGTATTTTCGGGTTTACTTGAAAACTACTGAACCGATTTGAAAAAAAAGAAAAATGGGACCATCTCGCAAGAAAACTCAATCGAACAAAAAAAGAATCATCAAAATCAGTCCATAAATGTCGAAGATACGCGCGAATAACGATAAAAAAAAGTATACAATTGAATTGAGAACCTCCTCCTTTTGATGAAGTCGGTTAAAAACTAGTTCAGATTAGCGTTAAAAATGACACGTACCTACTACCTACCTAGCTACCTACATATACCTCCTATTTACCTAGCTATGTATTTTTACGGCTACAAGAACATTCGTTTAACGACTGTATGATCGTAAAGCTGTGATATCGGATCCGACATTCAGGACGGTCTAATTGGCGACTGAATTTCTCGTCCTAAATCGGACACTAAATTCCGGATCCGAAATTCAGGAAGGTGTAATAAGCGCTTAAGAATATTGTAAGGTAAATAAATAATAGGGATCCTTTAGGTGAAGTTCGTCATTTAATATGTATTTTTAATTTTGAGTTTTTAGCATTCACAATGCTATTTTTATACAATACTAAATAATATACTAGAATAAATTAATTGGTGCAAATATTTATTTTTCTAGTTTATTATTTAGTAGGTATTTAATATGTAATTATACACCAATCTTATGCATAATCATCTGCATACTTCTATATAATTTTTATTCATAAATAGCTAATGCAATTATATAGTCTTTATAAACCCTAATACAACAATATCAAGATAGCAGTTTGAATTTTAAATAAATAACATGGAACTCTTTACTGTTTACAATATCATACATTTTCTGTAAGTTGTATTTTAAAAGCTACCATAATCTTTGGAAAGTAAATATATACTTATTTGTCAATATTGTCCATGTAATCTGTGTTTGTTATGTGCAGTATTCACTATTTCCGAGATCTCATTCATATTGTGCAGCTAATGAGCAGCGTGTAGGATCCTACCTAAGGACTCTAATGGTATTTATGAAGGGGCTACATTTGTCTGCACTTTATGGCAACCCTGTTGGCACACTAACTTAATATTAAGACAGTAAGCTTAAAAAACAGAGGTTATGTATCCAATCCACCCTGATATTTAGTTTCTTTTACTTGTAGTTACTCTATCATATGTTGTTTTACAAGATTTTATTACAATACCAGATTTTAGGTGATGTTTTATTGTAGATTAACCAACCAGAACACAAAGATTGCCAATCCATTAAAGTCCCAATTTCAAATAAAATATAATTTCTGATTCATTATACAAACCATCATTGCATAATATTATAATTAATTATATATCATACCTAATACTAACATAGTGAGTTGTTTGAACACTAATCAGATGTTTGTGTTTAAATTGTTTTAAATAGTCATTCAGTATATCGAGAGAGGCACGTGTTTTTGACTTTAAAGGAGATAATATATTTATGTTCAGAGATGGGTCAGTCATTGTGCAGTTGTTTGACAAGTAAATCTCATGTGCAGAGTTTTGGTTCGTCGCATTCGTCGGTGTTAAGTTCGCTGTCGTCGTTCCGGGCGCGGCCATTCACCGACGTCAGCTACAGTCCCGCCCCTGATGTGAACGAGGTCTACCCGGGACTTTACGTTGGAGATGCGTAAGTTACCAAGTATAAATAGTTTTCACAGTTTAATGCCAAATTGCCGACATTGTTTTCCCTCCACGTTCCGTCTGTATCGTTTTCGTATCTACCTAGTTATAATTAACTTTACCTATTTTTATTTCTTTTTACCTTCACTATGACACAGTGCTGAAGATGTGGACTTGCTACGAGGCACTGCTCACATCTCTATTATAATCGCGCTAACAAAATATTAGAAGAAAAAAAACTCCTCTCATCTTGACTCTGCCAAAGAGGACTCAGCCAAGCACAGCACTGCCCCCTTAGCGTGACCACTAAAACGTGGTATGGTATACCAATTTATCTCGATAACTGTCAATGTCAAATGACAATGCATTTATTTGACAGTTGAGTGTCGATAAAACGCTTTATCACGCGATATATGTATATCGCGTTGCTGTGGTCATGCTAGGGGGCAGAATACATTTGACGGTACTACTAAACCACCAAGGTTAACTTTAACCTATGGAATTTCATAGTAGATTGAAAATTATGATAGAGATTGTCATTCTTACTGTAGGTACATTACATACAACTCATACGCTGATTTTAAAAAGGATATCTGGGTCAGTTTAACTCAACAGCAAATTCATATTGACAGACACCTAGCAAAAAACAACGTTTTTCTACATATTGCTTCGGCCGGAGATCAAACCCGGGACCACAGAATCAGACGGTACAGATTCTGTACCGCACCGAGAGCTGAATGTTGCGCCGATAAATGAGTAACGCTCGCTCTATTGAAATATAGGCGTCCAGTAAGCTTTCGGTATCTTTCGGTTCTTATCTTTTTTTATCCTTTCGGTTCGGTTCTTCTTGGTCTATGGTACCGCGTATACCGAGCAAGCTGATGTCGTACCGATGCTGCGCCGACAAATGAGGAATAGCCCTAAGGCCCTTATCTCGGCAGTATAATTGTTTACATTCAAAATTGTTTACCGCAGTGTTGCAGCTAAAGATAAGGCGTTTTTGCGTCGCATGCGCATCAACTACGTATTGAACACGGCAGAAGGCAACCGCTACACCCAGGTGGACACGGGCCACCTCTACTACCGCGACTGCCCTACCATCCACTACAAGGGTTTCCAGCTCATGGATCTTCCTACCACTGATATATCGAAGTACTTCCACATCGCTGCCAACTTCATCGATCAGGGTCTTACAAGTGGAGGTGAGAACAAAGAGATTTTTTGGTATTGATTGTAAGGTAATCTTATGTTATGCTGGCCATATACGCAATGGTGTACCATCCGGTTTATCGTCCGGTATATCTGATAGCGTTTTTGTTCAGGAAACTTGACAGGTTTACCACACACACCCAACGATTCACCGGAACATGTGATTTTCAGAGGTGAACCTGTCCGGTATACCATTGCGTGTATGGCCAGCATTATTATGCTTATCGCTATAAGCATATCGCTTATTCCCGTTTCTCAATCAAGTCAATGTCGGTCGATCGATTTCAGAAGCATTTAAGTATTACATTCATTTGAATATGAAATACGAAAATATTAAAACGAGAAAGCCTCACGCCGAATGAATATGAATGCTGAATATTTTTATTGAAACTGAAACACTATATAGGTATATCGTAGCGGACCAGTTTTTTTGCTACAGTATCTACCTACCTATAAATTGTTCAGCGAACGACCTTTGCTCCCGATAGCATAAATGGCGGGTATGGACTGATACTGACATAGACAATTCAATAATAATTTTATCTGCATTTGAACTGCAACAGTTGATTTATTAATAAACCCTTGCTTGTGCTTGGTTCCGAAGTTTAAACGTTAAATAATTCGCTCGTATACCTATTTATCCTATGCCTCGTTACACTCTTTCTGAAATACTTATAATAGTGGATTGTTCTTTCTTGAGGGAATACATTTCGAATCTGCAACAGTAAATAACATAGCTGCTCTTAAAAAACGATCCATTTAGATGGGCGAGACAGATTTATCGTGTTGGTCGCCGTAAGCTAATTTGGCACGAAAACGTTGTCAATTATGTTACTCTATTCATGTCAATGTAACCGGTCGAGTCTAACCATATAACATTTTTGGCAGGTCGCGTACTCGTCCACTGTTTTGTGGGAGTTTCCCGTTCGGCTTCATGCGCTCTGGCGTTTCTGATGATCAAGCGCGGTATGTCTCTGACGGAGGCGCTGGCCCTCGTCCGCTCCCGACGCGACATCCACCCGAACGAGGGCTTCCTGCGCCAGCTGCAACAGCTCGACCGGGAGCTGCGCGTGAGTCGCATCCGCTGACCTTACACCCCCCTGCAGGCCCGCTTCAGCCTCTCGCTCGACCTCAAGTACGGCCGACACCGCGTCCGCAGCCTGGACCGCGCCTACACCAGCCGCTACTAATCCACACGCGTCCAGTCGAACTGAAGCGATACGCGAACAAACATTTTGATGAATTTTACCATTAACTAACTATAAATATTCGAGGACAATATTTTCCTGTAAAGTTGTCATAATATAATGTGAATTTATATCTAATAATCTTGTTAAGTGGATAAAATGTTTATTGAATGATGCTATTATTTTGTGGAAGATTATTTATATATTTTATGAAACACGATTGTTATTTTTATGTATAACTTTTAAATACTACAATGCAAACCATATGTAATGATATTGTAAAAAAATTAGGACAGGAGGAACATATAATGCACATGTGCCATTTTGATCTTTTACATGAAAATACATAATAATCATAAATCTATATTATTTATTTATACATATGTACCTACTAAGTATTCGAAATTTTTAGTATTAGAGATGCATACTTGCTATAAAAAGTTAATGTCCATTACATAAGATGTTATAACTTCTATTTATTAAAGTTGAAATTTGTTTAACTATAGTACAATACTGTAGCCTTATAGTCATGTGGTGACTCTTATTCGCAATAATGCCTTTTAAGATCCAGGTTTGTTATTGTTAAAGTAGATTTAAGTTATTTTGTTAAAGACTGGCGGCTAAGCGGTTGGGCAATGACTTGTTTATAGTACTACATATGAGTACTAAGCGTGTAAAGCATGTGTGTCATTGTCGTGTCGACGAGTGTCGCAGAGCGTGAGCATTCATTGTGTGGACACTGTACGGCATCAGCTGCCAACGCTCGCTCGTTACACTTGGCCGCATATTCGTGTCACTATTAAGGGGCCGTACAACGTAAAATTACACATTTTATACACGCTGAAATTTTAATCATTTGGTTCCTGCAGTGGGGTGGTTCCACTCATGATTACAAGCAACTTTTACTATTGGGCCAACCCTCTTATCGCGAAAAAAAAAATCAGCTGTTCCATACATTAAGGTCGAGTAGGTATTGCGCTTTTGTATGGAACAGCAGTTTTTTTTTCGCGCTATGAGGGTTGGCCCCATAGTAAAAATTACTTGTAATCATGAGTGGAACCACCCCACTGCGGGAACTAAATGATTAAAATTTCACGCTGTATATATTACGGCTACCCGAAATGCGGCTAAACCTAGTTTTAGCCGGCTATTTAATTTTAATCTCGAGGTTATTTTATTTAACAGAAAACAGAAATAACTTTCTTGATACCCCATGCAGCCCCCCTAGCATGACTGATTTATATCGCGTGATATAGCGTTTTATCACGTTTAACTGTCAAAAAGACAAAGGAGTTTGACAGTTGAGTGTCGATAAAATGCTATATCACGCGATATAAATCGGTCATGCTAGGCAGGCTGAACCTAGTTTTAGCCGGCTACACCTAGCATTAGCCGCGAGGACATCAGCTGTCTACACCTAAGTTTAACCAACAGCTAGCGGCTACACCTAGGTTTAGTCGCACTTCGGGTATTAGCCGTACCATAATACACATTTTTTTAAAAATATTTCACACAGTATTATTTGATTTATTGGTCCCAGAAAAATATAGAAAATAGATTATAGTAGGTACTCAGTTATGTGATTGACAGAAACATGATAATGATAGGTAGGTAGTTAAAACTCGATAGAAAAAAATCGCAAAGTGACCTACAATTTTATAGTTTTGCACTGATGTGCCAACCAATAATAAACCTATAATCTTGAAACTATAATAAAAAACCTTAGCTAGCTCTCTACTTTTGTGATTGTCAGTTTTCCAAATAAGATAATAGTTTATTAGTTTTTAATCAAAATTGATAATATTGTCAATAACTTCGATACATAACTTTTACTATAAGAATTTCTTCCAGTGATGTACGGCCTCTTACCCCTGTATTAATAAACGAAGATTAAGTTTACACCTAGTTTATTTAACCAAAAGTTTGCGTATGACGCTTTGAGACGTCTAACGCAAGACCGTTAAAGTGTATTTAAAGTATAGTTTCATCCTCACAAGTAATTTCATCAAGAGCTCTACTTTTGATATCGATATATACCTACATGTGTTAATATATAGGTATACTAGGCTTAAAACTTCTGTTAGCTGATGGATTAGATATAACATTATTATTTGAGCCAGTTGCATCAGATTTTATTTTTAATAGAGTTGTGATTGTTGATTACTAACCTAGTCTGTGTGTAAGTGCAATATTTACCATGTGATAAGCACCAAAGGAAGCAAACATTGTGATATCGAATGGAGAATAGATTATCATATTTTAGGGGAGTAAAATTTTGGTTGTAATGTACCTATTGATGATGTATTTTAGAAAACAAATATTTAATGCAATAGTTAAGTATAAGTTAACATTATGTATAAGTCAAATCTAAACTTGGGTGAAAGTTCGCATAGAGTTCTGCTAGGCATAGCATTATAATAGTAAATGGTATGGTATCAATTCCCATTACTTCACATATTTTAAACAAGCAAGGAATACAGTACAGGCAACATCAAATAATATTTTACATATTGGTAGTTTAGAATTAGCCAAGAAGTAATTTCTTTTTTAAGCCCATCTATTTCAGTTAAGTAGTTACTTTTATTAGCCCCCCCCCTAACATGATGAATACTGATACCGAAACACGATATGATAAAGCGATTTATCGACAAGTGTCGTATCGCGTTTCGGTGGTCATGAAAGGGGGGCTGGAGGGACTGGCTATATTTGTTTCTTGTTATAAACTTATTGTACAATCACTGGCGTCTTTTGTTACCCTTAATATACTCTGTTCCACGAATCGAATTCCTAGCCTAGAGAACCAAATACTAGCAGCTCATTGGTAAAAGCGAGCGTCTAGAGTAGTCAAAATGATCTGAAAAACAAAAAATCTAATTGATCTACACAGTTACAATCATCATGATGCATTATTACTTACACAAATGTAAAAATGCATCATGCACAGCACAGATAACTTTGACAGCTTTGTTTGCTAAGATAATTTTGAACACTGAGACTGCTCATTTATATATGAAACAATGAGTAGATAGTAAGATATTTTGAACACCTTGTGTGCTTACAACAATATGATGATTCTAACTGCGTAGAGCAATTAGATTTTTTGTTTTTAGATCATTTTGACTACTATAGACACTTACATCAATAGGGATGTTGACTATTTTTTTATTTTATGTTACATAAATTACCTCTCAAAAAAAGAAACATTGGTAAAAGAATTAATTCGCTAGCATGAAAACTGCCCGAGATATCACAGTGTGAAATGCACACAAATGGACTCGATCAAAAACGCTCCATACTAATGGCTTGCACGTTATGACGTCACGCCGTGGTAGTTTGTATGCAACGCATAGGAAATTTGTTCAGCAGCTATATTAAATATTGTGTTTATCAAAATGGTTTCTTCGACAAATTTGCTATACATTTTACGGACTAATTAAAGGTATCATTTATTTTAATAAATTGTATACTTTTTAAATGAACTTGTCCACCCAACTTTGAAGGGTCATAAAACAAATAATATGCAATATATAAAAGCAAGAGGTATACAAGCTACTCTTAAAGTTTAATATGTTTACGATTTTTATTAGTATTTCGTTATTTTATTCATTAGTCAACATCCCTATTTGACGCTGACTGTACCTATATAAATAAAGGAATGAATTTTTTTTTGTTTGTTATAAAATCACTGTTCTAGTAAGTATCTATACAACTGAATTACCAAAGTTCAAATTGTCTATTTTAATAGTTTTTATGTGATACAAATGCAAAGGTAAAATAATGTCCTCATAAGTATTTATAAGTCTAAAAATAGGACATGCCTACTTATTTAGCTCATAAGTACAACTTTCATCTATTCTTTCATTTATTATTCTTTTGCTAATTAAAATAATGAAAAAGTAATGGATTAAAATAACCATCAATACAATAATATATATTAAATTAACTCCAGATTGTTTCATTTATGTGATCAATATTCACTTGCTAGCAAAGAAATCACCTCACCGCATTATTTTCATAGAAACTTACTCACTTATGTACCTATTCTGTGACTTGGTCAATAAGCCTCTTTGGAATGAAACATGTTTTAGATGAGTGAATGTTGACTCTCTTCAGGCGTGTAGTCAGCCAGAGGGGGGATAGTTGGGATTCATCCCGCCCCCCGAAATCTATCATAGCGGGCAAGTCATTCTAGCCCAGTTTACGGGTTGCTGTCGTCGTCGTCCCCGAATTAAGACTGCATACGTGCCTAGGGCATGCAATTTTTTCCGATGCCCATTCTTTATCTTAAAGTACAGTATGCAGCAGCTCTTCCAATCCAATCAACTATTTGAGTTACTATTTTATAACAATATTTGTACTTTCTGGATTTCCACTCGAACTGACCAATTGAAATGGATTAACTAAGTATTTTTCTTTTCAATGATACAAATTTTTGGTTGGTCCGACATGAATATTGTTCCCATAGCCGTCACAATACCTACCACTTCCTAAAATACCAAGTTTAAATGAAACATGTTTTGGTAAGCTATACATTTATTATACTAAAAATACATTACTTACATAAATAAATTACAAGTACGGCCTGTTCATTTCCGTTTTTTTAGCGCGCTTGTCTCGAGCTCTTGGGAACCAACGATGTGGGGTGGTTAAAGTAAGGTTAGACAACTGTTGTCTTGCTATTTCAGGAGCCATATCTTTAAATACTCTTCGGGCTTCATTAACATCGGACATTTTCAAAAGCGATTTATCTTCCTTTTCTTCTGGTAGCGGTCTAGACTGCGCATAAGGAAATTCTTCCTCACGGTGAAGAGCAACTATGGTAGATCCATCATCAGTGATAACAATTTTGTTAAAATGCCTTATGAAAACATTTGATGGTCTGAAAGAGATTTTACGAAATAGAAGCGCCATTTAATTTGGTGATTTGAGGACTTTTTGATGCAACAATTTATTTAGAAAATTTTGACACTCGGTTCCATTCATTTCCTCGTCCTCGCTGCGTGGTTGGAAAAAGCTCTGACTTTTGTCTATAGAAAATATGTCAATGTCAATTGACATTATTTTGTATTTTGATGTTTTTGAGTCTAATTCTTAAAATAATCATGGTAGATCCTCAAAAAACGGATTTTATTTGGTTTAGAATAAAGAAAAGTTTAGAATTATTCGTATTCCAAATGGAAAATGAAGAATTTGACTTGTACATATTGACATTGATTGACATATATAGTCACTTTAAAGTTTTTTTTTGGCACCGCACGGTTGTTCTTGGTCGTTCCGAACCTTAGAGTGAGTTAGGCCGGCCACACACAGACGGAATCCCGTTACGAAATTCCGGACGGAATTTCGTAACAATCATTTACATTGCATTGCTAGTCAATCACATTTTGATCGTCTAAGAGCGATGCTTGACAAGCACCACAGAATAGATAGATTACCGTGGCCAATCAACAGTAGGCCACGCCCCCAAATGGTAAATGCAATGTAAGGCCGACGGAATCTCGTTACGGAATTCCGTACATACGTGATTCCGAAGGCAGCTAATCCATACAAATCTATGGACTACACACATACGGGATTTTTCCGTACGGAATCTTCATACATGGTCCTGTCGGTCCGGTGTTGATTGTCACACGTGCTCGCGTGAATTTCGTAAATTCTTTGCTTTTTTCATTGAGTTTTTGTATATTTGTGGTGTCTTTTGTGTTATTTGTGATACTAACAATATATTAAGGTAAGTGCTCACCTACTTACACCAAAATTACGGAGTAAATAGCTAGAAGATGTCTGATGAGGAGCCCCCTGACGGGGGCGGAGGCGGGGAATCTTCCACTGACGTGGTAAGGGATGGCTCCCAACCATTATTTACTCCAGAACTAACCCAAAAAATGGATACGGATGGTCCTACGTCTCTAAAACGTCCCGCACCAAGTAACGACCCAGAAGTTATCTTGGCTAAAAGAAACACAAGACCATCCGAATCCATCCAAAACACCTATGTGAACCCTGAGTTCGAGGGAGATTCCCCGCTTACCTATACCTCAGAAGACAATGGCCCCTTCTTTGTCCATATTTCACGGAGAGAGCCTGACCCATCAACAGGTCTAACAATGCGCACCTTAAAGCTGGCTCAGCTCCTCCACAAAAGGAGCGTCCAAGGAATTGTTAATGGCGGTATTACTTCGGTTGGCCGCAACAAGGTTAACATCCAGTTCAACTCTGCCGAAACAGCTAACAAATTTATCAGTAGCAATTCCTTGGGTGATTCCTTTGATTGCCAGATACCAAAATTCAACGTATCTCGAATGGGTGTTGTACGTGGTATCCCCACGGAATGGACATTGGAGGAGTTGTTCCAGGGCATCTCCTATGCTCGTAACTGTGGACCAGTAATCAAAATGAGACGTCTGAACAAGAAAAATAATAGGGACGGAACAGTGTTCTGGACCCCAACTACAACTGTGGTCATTACTTTCCAGGGTCAAAAACTACCTGAAAAATTATATTGTTTTCATATGGCGTTAAATGTCGAGACATATAAATTACCAACCATCCAATGCTGGAAGTGCTGCAGGTTCGGTCACGTTACTGAGCAGTGCAGGTCTACCGCTAGATGCTATAAATGCTCCCAAAATCATTCTGGTGCCTCCTGCTCAGTAACGGATTCCCAGTCAACGTGCCTTCTATGCAGAGGCAATCATAAAGCAACCGATCCCAATTGCCCAGAGCATTCTCGACAGAAAGCAATCAAACTTGTTATGTCGGAAGAAAATATTAGTTTTACGGATGCCTCGCAACGCTTCCGCGCATCTCGGCCAACATATGTGGAGAAAGCAAGAGCTCCCGCACCGTCCCCAAATCTTCCTCAGTCAAATATTCCTCGTACTCCAAGTTCGAGCCCTTTTAAATCGTTAAATACCCCCTCACACTCTTATAGGAAAACTATATTGACCCCAAAAGCTCCCCGTACGCCTACTCCACGTTTCTACGATGCTGAAGCACACGAGATCACTCGTACTCCCACTTCCTCTATGCCTAATGGCTGTGGGCTAGCTGGCCCGCACCAACAGTCAAACTCTCCCTCCCCTAACGACAATCTCATAGAACTTATGATATCCACACTGGTAAATATACTGGAAAAATTCAGTGATGCCATACCGCCCCATGTCTTATCACTACTGGAAGTGTTTCTCTCATCTATAAATAAAAATGGCCAAGCTAATTCAATGGAACTGCAAGAGTATCAGGCATAAAAAGCCTGATTTATTATTCCTTCTTCACAAATATAAACCAGCTGTCTTTGCCGTTTCGGAGACATGGCTTAAACCGGGTACCCCTTTTAGGGTCCCCGGGTATGCTTGTCTCCGGGATGACAGATGCGATGCAAAAGGTGGTTCAGCCATCCTAATCCAGAGAAATATCCCCTTCTCCCAAATTGATTTCCCTCCCCATCCCGAGGACTACCAAATTGTTGGCTTAAAAGCTATGGACATATCTTTTATCTCCATATACATCCCTTATCCCAATCCCAATATAATTTTAGACATTAAAAATACGATATCCCGCATTAATGGTCGTAAAATTCTCTTTGGCGACTTTAACTGCCATCACCCTCTTTGGGGCTCCAAACATAGTTGTCCAAATTCTGCCTCCCTGATAGAATTTGTTGATGACTTAAATCTCTGCGTATGCAACGACGGATCCGAAACACGTAGAGTTGCACCTGGTCAAAAGAAGAGTTGTGTCGACCTAACTTTAGCCACCCCCGAATTATTTTCTCGTTTAACCTGGAAAACTATGACCCTTACACATGGCAGTGACCATATCCCCATCTTATGCACTCTCGACTGTCCATCCCCGCAAAAGACTGACATTCCTCCCCTCCTAAAATATAAAACGAAGCAAGCCGACTGGGAAATTTTTGCAGCTGGCGTAGACTCAAAATTAGACCTATTTCATTCAATTCACGATAATAACTATATTGAAATGTACAATTTGTTTATATCTACTCTAACTGAAGCTGCGGATGAGGCGATCCCGGTGAAGAACTCTGCACATAAGTTTATCTCTTCTCCTCCATGGTGGGACACTGAATGCACCGCTGAAGTCAAATTACGCAACGAGGCTGAGCAGGAATTCGCAAGAGACCCGAGCAGTATGTCAAATTATCTCAATTACCGAAAAACCACTGCAAAATCGAAACGTGTACTCTGCAAGAAAAAAGCTCTCGGATGGCACAACTTTTGCGAATCCTTGTCTCCTCGCACTCCAGCATCCACCGTCTGGAAAAAAATCAACTCATTCCGCAGATCAGTTGATACTACATGCCCCTCCTCCAATGAGACTGACTCCTGGCTCCCCGAATTCTATGACAAACTTGCACCCCCTTCTGCTCCTTGTGAGAACTCATTTCCCACTTATCCACAACCCACTCCGTCTGACACTATGGATTCGCCTTTCTCCTTTGCAGAGTTATATAGTGCCCTTGACGGTTTGAAGGATAGCGCCCCGGGCATAGACGGCATTCCATACTCCTTTATTACTCACTTATCTGACAGGGCTAAAAAGATTTTGCTAGACATATTCAACAACATCTTTATTAACGGGCAGCCCCCTAACTCCTGGAAAACACAAATTGTAATTCCTATTCTAAAACCGGGGAAGAATCCTAAGGATTCCTCCTCATATCGTCCTATAGCCTTATCGTCTACCCTATGTAAAATCTTTGAACATTTAGTTAAAAACAGATTGGAATGGATCGTCGAGAGTAACAACATCCTATCCAAGCATCAGTTTGGCTTTAGAAGGGGCATGGGCACCCTGGATAGTTTAAGCATACTTTCCACAGATATCCGCCGCGCTTTCTCTGAAAATGCCTCAGTGGTTGGCGTCTTCCTGGACGTGACCTCTGCATATGATAATGTCCAGCTTCCTCTGCTCAGGCAGAAATTGCACCATCTGAGTCTTCCAGTGAGGTTGATCAATTTCATATGTAACCTGCTCATGTCTAGAACAGTTAACCTTCGGGTGAATGGGGAGCTGCAGCCATCGAGATTAGTCTGGAAGGGTCTTCCACAAGGTTCGGTGCTGAGTCCCTTACTTTATAACCTCTACACGTACGATCTTGACAGAACTGTATCCAGTTTCTGCAGCATCCTACAGTACGCAGATGATATCGCCCTATATGCTACATCCAAGGACCCCGAAGAAGCAAAGTCAAGAGTCAACTCTGCCTTATACTACTTGGACAATTGGCTCTCTGACCATGGATTATCCTTATCTCCAGCAAAGTCCAAAGCAATCCTCTTTACACGTAAAAGATCCATCCCGAAACCTGATATTTCTTTAAGGGGGCAGCCAATTGAGATCGTCAGTAACTGTAAATTTTTGGGTGTGATCTTTGACTCTAGGATGACAGGCGTGCCACACTTAGAATACATCAGCAGAAAGGCGGAAAAAAACGTCAATATTCTAAGATCTCTGTCAGGAGTGCATTGGGGATCTCATCCGACCAGTCAAAAGTTGTTATATAATGCGGTTGTTCGAAGCCACTTTGACTATGGAAGCTTCATATTGGAACCGTGCAACAAAGCCGCTCTGAACAAACTAACTCTAATTCAGTCAAGGTGTCTCCGGATCATTGCAGGTGCTATGAGATCGTCCCCATTAAATGCCCTCCAAGTCGAGTGCCTCGACCCTCCGTTGAGCCTCAGACGTCAAATGATGTGTGATAGATATTTTATTAATATATCTCAATACTCAAATCACCCCCTTTTAGACAAACTGCAAAATTTAAGCAATCTTACAAATTCTTCCCCATACTGGACTCACAAAGAAACCCCCCCTTTGGTTAAAAGTTTTAAAAATCTCTCTGATCTCCCAACTACGATATCGAAATTGCCTCGAAACTCTCTGTTTGAGGTTCCCTTTGAGGCCCTCATATTCCAACCCAACATCCAACTAAATTTCGGTTTAACAAAAAGCACTACCGATGCTAATAAAATTTTCCAAGACATCTTAAGTAAAAATTGGGAAGGATGGCTCACCTTATTTACAGATGCATCAAAACTGGAGGATGATGGAAATGTAGGTATCGCAATTTGGCTGCCCAAGTACAGGATTATTATTAATTTTAAATGTCCCTCCCTCCTCAGCGTAAACACGGCTGAAGCCTTGGCTATTCTCGAGGCTGTTCTATACGTTCAGTCCCATAGTTTAAATAAATCTGTTATTTTATCTGATTGCCTCAGTTGCCTCCAAGACATAGCAAAACCGCCTTTTAATATTAGGCATAACTTCAGTATTATTCTTAAAATTAGAGAAGCCCTGTTACAATGCTCTAGATCAAATATAGAGGTTGTCCTGGCTTGGATTCCAGGGCATAAAGGAATTGAAGGCAACGAACTCGCGGATACGTATGCTAAAAATGCCGTCACATGTGGATTAGAATATCGCAATGAGTGCTATGCGCGAGACCTACGCTTTGGCTCTAAATCCAAAATGAAAGAGAAATGGAACAATATATACAAAAGATCCCTTGAGGTGAAAGGTAAACACTATGGTTCTCTACAACCCGATATCCCAACTAAACCCTGGTTCTTTCGTCATAAATCTATCCCAAAGAATGTAGCATCCACAATTATCCGATTAAGACTGGGCCACGTATGCACCCCTTCGTTTTTGGCTAAAATTAGAGTTAAGGACAGCTCGCTCTGTGAATGTGGACTGGATGAAGGAACCCTTGAACATATATTTTTCGACTGTCCGAAAATTACCACCCCACTGTACGAAATTCTAACCAAAAATGTTTGTCGCCCTATTAATATAAAATTTCTACTTTCTCAGGTTCATACATCCATCGCATACATTCTCTGCAATTTCCTTATTAAAAACAAAATAAAACTGTAAATTAACCCGTCCCCTCCCTCGCTTTATATATTTGTACCGTGTTGTGGTGTCATGTGTCGTTTTGTATATGTTGTATTTGTCCATTGTTTCAGACTCAAGGAAAACTTTTTATTCGATAACTAACTGTACAGTATCACTAAAAACCGAACAGTATCGTAATACACTGTGTCTTTTTACTCGGACATTGGCAGAATCGTCACGTAAAACGAGACGCAGCCATCCACCATAAAAAGTTGAAGTTGAAGTTGATCTTCATACATTATCGAAGTTCCGTTCGGAATTCTGTAACGGGATTCCGCCTGTGTGTGGCCGGCCTAAATGATTGACAAGAAAATATGCTTGATCGTCTATGGGCTCCATTCATTCGGCTCTGAACGCAGTTTGGATTATTTGGAACGCGCCTCTACTATTAGGCCGGCCACACACAGACGGAATCTCGTTACGGAATTCCGTACATACGTGATTCCGAACGCAGCTAATCTATACAAAGCTATGGACTACCACACACAGACGGGATTTTTCCGTACGGAATCTTCATACATTATCGAAATTCCGTTCGGAATTCCGTAACGTGATTCCGTCTGTGTGCGGCCGGCTATATAGGTGTATAAGGCCGGCCACACACAGACGGAATCCCGTTACGGAATTCCGAACGGAATTTCGATAATGTATGAAGATTCCGTACGGAAAAATCCCGTCTGTGTGTGGTAGTCCATAGCTTTGTATAGATTAACTGCGTTCGGAATCACGTATGTACGGAATTCCGTAACGAGATTTCGTCTGTGTGTGGCCGGCCTTATAGTGATCTGTGGTTGTGGTTTTGCGTGCGTGCGTGCGTGATTTGTTTGCTTGCTTGCTTTCCTTGTTTGTTTTTTGATGGGAATGGGATTTTAATGATTTTATAATATACAGAGAGACGAAATTTGATTTATCTAATGGATTTCCCACCGACGCCATCCAATGCGTCGGACAGTAATGAATATCCTGGAGCTGCTGTCCCTCCGTATGACGGCACTCCCCAGGATAATAAACGACGGAGGTAGGTTTGTTAGAATATTCATTTGTTGTGTAAACTCTTGGCAAACTCAGTTGATGTTTTACAATATATTCTATTTATTCCACTTGTTCTTCTTTTAGTTCATCACGATCAATAAAACGTCGGCGTTTTGACGACGAACTGGTAGAATATAGTCTAGGTTTGCCTGGGGCTTCACTGGGAAAGGGAGAAAAGAGAATACGTACACAATCGTATACAAGTCAGCTGGCAGATTTCCCAAATGCTGGCGGAGTAATTGCTACGTCCTCTACTCCGGCACAAGAGAGGAGAAGAACCTCTAGTAAAGTCTCTCACGGGGGAAGCGTGGGTCGTAAACAACGCCGCAAGGGGCAGCTGAGTCAGTTGTCTACCAAAGACTTAGGGCGTTGGAAACCTACAGACGATTTGGCCTTAATCTTAGGTGTTCAACAGGTATGCTTTAGTCTCATGATACTAGCACTACAAACTAATTTATACTTCAGTCAAGCAAGAGAATGTTTGTATACAAACTGCCCATACTAACCTAAAGTGTACCTATATTTTTTACTCATTTTATAAATAATTTAACTATATGTGCATGTCATAGAAGCTTATATAATTTTCCTAAGCATGATTTATGGTATTAGAAGCTTGATGTATTTGTCTAAAAATTATAAAGTTTTTCTTACCAACATTCACCTTTAGTTGGCTCAAGTATTTTGAGCAATTTTATAACAGTCATAAAAGCTACAAATCAGAATTTAATTTTCCTTAGGTAATTCATGCTACTTACAGCTCGCGCAACATAACTTGACCCAAGATGGCGCCGATCTGCGCAGGTACAGACGCTCACAAAATGTTTAAGAGCGAATTAAGTTTAGTTAGTAAAATTAAATAAATAAATACCTAGTTTTACTTATTTATTAAATCTTTGAATGTGAACAATGAAAATGCCATACCTACGACCATACTAGTTAATCACGAATTTTTTGTTTTGAATTAATCACTGTCACTAAACGGTGTTATGCCCTCAATTTTGTAATTTCGGCTGTTTTAGTTTGAATTTGGCCTTCAGTTAAACCTCTATTATCCTTTTTGATATAACAATATATGTTATAAACCATTTGTCTTGTTTGTCGCTTAAGAACTGTATTGCTTAAACGACTTTGCGGCGGCATTTTAACGTTTGAAAAACCACACATTAAATTTAGCACTCGACTGTCCTTAAAGACACTCGCGGGTGGTGTGCGGGCGCGCAGCGCGCGGCACATCCGTTACCATGGTTACGCGGGGAGCAGCCGCCCGCGCTTCATACCCCCTACCCAGTTGCGCCTAAAAATCGTCCGACGCGCAGGTTCAAGTTATGTTGCGCGAGCTGTAACTAGTGTTGGAATAAAATAAATACTCAAATGTTTTTATATCACATCTATTTACTTAAATGTATTTTCTGTATTCCAGACAAATGACCTACGAATAGTACATCGTGGAGTTAAATTTTCATGTCGGTTTACTGTTGGGGAGCTTCAGTCGCGGTGGTACGCTTTGCTGTATAATGCAGAGATATCCAGAGTGGCTGTGGCAGCTATGCGTAATCTTCATCCTGATTTAGTAGCCGCAGTGCAACAGCAGGCCTTGTATTCTATGGCAGAGGAAGACTTATTGGGAACTTTACCCAGTGTAAGTATATTGTTTACCACAGGGGTCTTCAATCTATGGCCTGCGTGCCAGATGGTACCAACATACTCTAATTTACAGTATGTTGGTACGATAAGCAAGCTAGGTTGTGGTCCTTGGGACTTCGTGGAGGAGTTAGTCTGGGTCTTAGGCTAAAAAGTTTGGTGACCCATAGTTTACCACATTTACCTGTAGATAGGTACTAACTAATACATTGATCATGAAAGGCATTTTGTTGTTTTGAATTCCTGACATTTTGTGATCTAATCAGCTGCTGTGAACATCTTATTCCGAAAACTTTAAAAATAAATACACACATCAACTTTGTCTAGGGATACAGGTGTTATTTTCATACAAACGAGGTAATTTTAAAGCCATGGTTTTCTGCCAGGGATGTACTGTGCTGTGATCTGATGATGGCTATTCAGGGAGTGAATGGAGGAGATTCAGATCGTTATACACACCTAACTGATCTGACCAGCATTCTAAAAGATTAATGGACTTGTTTAAAAAAACCGCGAAAATAGCATGAAAATGTATGGAAATCCTGAAACTAAGAACTCTGACCCATCAATCTTTTAGAATTCTGATCTGATCAGTTGGGTGTGTATAGCGATCTGAATCTCCTCCATTCACTCCCTGGATGGCCATCATCAGATCACAGCACGGTACATCCCTGGCAGAAAACCAAGGCTTCAAAGTTACCTCGTTTGTATGAAAATAACACCTGTATCCCTAGACAAAGTTGATGAGTATATTTCAATATTTAGTAGTATTTGGTACATTTACAATATTGCTATTTTGTATGAATTAATATAACTTATGATGGTGTTTCAGACATCACACCCAGCACCAGAGAAGTTCCAAGAGTTGCTGGACCAGAATCCTCATGTATTCTATCCTTCTCGCACGGCCAAAGCTCTTATGACTCACTGGCAGCTACTAAAGCAATACCAGTTGCTACCGGATCAAACAGTACAACCGCTGCCTAAAAGTAAGTCTTAGTAATTCTTAGTATTAACTTAGGCCTTCTTGTTTCTTATTTGTATGATCATTAATCTTTCCCCCAATCAGGCCGAAATGGCGAACCCCGATTCATAATGTCACATGAACATCGATGTATCTTCCAGATAACTCTGGCAAACAGTACAATATGAAATTCCGCACTATAATTTATCTATGATTTAAGTTGAAGTTCAGCAGATTTGCCGAAGTTCGGAAAGTTTGCTGTTATTGCCCCTGACACAGTAGTTACATGAGGCTATCTTATTTGCTATACAGTGAGAAAGAGACGCATTGATAGCCATTCAGAAAACCGACAAGTTCTTAGAGCTTGTATTGTACAGTCAGCGTCAAATTGATATGATCGTCTAGAGTAGTCAAAATGATCTGATATATTCAGTACGAATCATCATAATTATTGATGTAAGCACCAAAGGTGTTCAAAATATCTTATTACTCATTGTTTCATATTTATATGAGCAGTCAGGGTGTACCTATAGGTAGAGTGCTCAAAGTTATCTGAGCACAATGCAATAATGCATTTTGCACAGATAACTTTGAGAGCATTGTTTGCTAAGATAATTTTGAACACACTGACTGCAATGACTGCAATGAATTTGACGCTGACTGTAATAATGAGATGATTTAAATTTACCTATTTTCTTTTAAATAAAAAATAAAATAAATTAATGCTTGGACAATTTCACACAGCGCCATCTAGCCCCAAACTAAGCAAAGCTTGTAAATATGGGTGCTAGACAACTGATATACTACTTACATACTTTTTAAATATTTACTTATTATATATAGTAACACCCAGACTCGTCACAGAAATTAAAATTCATCATTTCAATTTCTGCCCTGCCGGGAATCGAACCCGGGACCTCTTGCGTGGTAGGCGGCATGTTGACCACTGCACCACTCAGGTCGTCGAATGTCTTAAGACTGAAACAGAATTGTATATTCAAACTGTTTTTCAATGTTATGTTATATGAAATGGACCTTGTCTGCAATAAAAAAAAAACTGTTATTAATTTTATATTATTGTCTATTTGTTATTTGCAGATCAGGATGATAAAATAATGACATTCTCTGATGCTGAAGAAACAATAAATGACTCTGAATTACCAGATTTTAAAGAAGATGGGATTGATGTAGAAATGCAGTTGGCAGATAGGTAATTGTTTTACATTATATAATTAAACATAATAATCATAAAACCTATCCAGTATTGGGTGTTTTGTGACAGTGTATTTATGATAACTTTAATATAAATTAAGTAGTAGTTTATATAAACTACTACAAAACTAGATTTTTATGCTGTTACCTACTACATAGTTCTCTGCCAGGGTTACAGAGTTATCTATACGGTATTGCTTAGGTTCATAATGTTAATGGATGCAAGATATTTTTACTATACGCGAAATCACTTGTCTCTGTCTTTTTCTTTATGTGTAAAGAGTATGGAAAATAACCTCACTTCTGCACTTTTTCGATGTTTTTCGTTGTTTTTTCATCATAATCGTTAGCACAATTATCTTTCTTAAAAAAAGTTATTGGAGCAACTGCTCAGTACGTTAAAGTGTATTTTGATGTAGAATTCAATACGTTCCCGCTATTATTTACGCCAAAAATATGGCCCGCGACAAGCGCTTTTGATGATATTCTGTTTTTTTTTACAATCATCTGTGAGGTTTATAGGCAATTTAATACTTGTAGGTACTAGATAATCTCTTTAGCTTGTCGTATGTTTTTTTTGTGGCTACAACTTTACGTTTTCTATATAAAAATATGGCCCGCGCAAACCATGTTTTCCTATTATGGCCCCCTAAGTGAAAGCGCGTAGCCTGCACACTAGCGCCGCCATTGAAACGATTATCTAGTGCTTAAATAAAGACGAAATTGTGAATTATCTCTCTGTCATCATCATCATCATCTCATCCTCACGACACCCACTGCTGGGTATAGGCCTCCCCTAAGGATCTCCACGACGATCGGTCCTGCGCTGCCCGCATCCAGCGGCACCCCGTGACCTTCACCATATCGTAGTGCACTCCAAAAAGCTTTATGGTACTTTTTATCGTTTAAGGCTCGGTTATGCGGAAACATTTGTCTCTGTCTTTTTCTTTACGTGTAAAGAGTATGGAAAATAACCTCACTTCTTCACTTTTCGATGTTTTCCGTTGTTTTTCATCATTATCTTTAGCACAAATCTTTCTTGAATAAAAGTTATTAGAGCTACTTCACAGTACGAATGTGTATTTCGATGTAGAATTCAATACGTTTCCGCTATTATTTACGCCAAAAATATAAACCGACGCAAACGCTTTTGATGATATTTTGATTTTTTTTTCAATCATCTGTGAGGTTTATACGCAATTAAATACTTGTAGCTACTAGAGAATCTCTTTAGCTTGTCGTATGTTTTTTTGTGGCTACAACTTTACGTTTTCTATATAAAAATATGACCCCCGCAAACCATGTTTTCCTATCATGGACCCTTAAACTTGTTTAACCTATTGTGTAGGATTGAGAAGAAGGACATTCGGTTGTTGGAAACGTCGCTGACTCGCTGGCAAGTGCTGGTGCAGTCGGTGGCCGGCGGCAGCATGGAGCTCGACAAGAACACGCTGGCAGTTCTCCGGGGCCGCCTCGTGCGATACCTTATGCGTTCTAGAGAGGTAAATATTAGTTTTTTTTTGGGATATTTTTTATTGGGTGACTTGACATAATAAAGGCGACTGTTAATGGGATACTTAAATACTAAACCCGGCAGAGGTTTATTTTGTTGGCGACAAAAAACCTTAACGGGCGACAAACTGTGGATAGCAAAAATACTTAAAAGGAGCAAAATAATTTAAGTTAACAGTGAAAATTATAAATGAGTTACAAAAATACTGAGTGGGCAACTATTATACCTAGTAGTAGGTTACTGTATAACTGATCTAAGCTGCCAAACATGGCATTTTTGTCATCTCGATTAGGTTAATAATCGCCTTTTTTAAATAAAATATAATAATATGCCAAATTTTTAAATGTTTTGTGTGCTCTAGGGTTGTCGCCCAAATAGAAATTTGGTCGCCCGTTTGAATAACTAGTTACTGAATTTGTATTTTAAAGTCACCAATATGTAGTCTCCCTCAGTCCGTCGCCCACTTAGTATTTTCGTACGCTATATTCAGTATTTTTGATACCCAAAACGGGATTTTATTGTTATCCGATTAAATGCTACCCTTTTATTATCCACAATGGCTCAGTGACAGGCAATCATCTCACCTATCTTCCAAGCAAGACCACCAAAAAATCCATTGTCTTTTGACAGTTTACTGCGATAAATCGCTATATTACGTTATATCGTGTTTTGGTGGTCATGCTACGGGAACTACTTCACCCGGCGGACGAAAACCATTGGTTTATTATATAAATTCTGAAATATAGTTACTATTTTTACTTAGCGTCAAGACTGGTATACACTTTGTTTAGTTAAGTGCTTAGTGTTTAGCGTTTAGTGCACTGTTAAATGTATAGTGATTAGTAGGTGATGTCCCATACTGTTTAGCATACACTGTTTAGTTAATTGTAAAAAAAATAAGAAGTATAAACTAAACACCTAACATAACAGTACTGTCCTGTGTTTAGTGCGATAGTGCGTGTTTAGCTGCAAGTGAGGGGTGAAGGCAGGACGCGCGGGAGGAGCTACTCGCAAAAAAAATAGAACGAACTAAAAACTTAACACTAATCAGAGACTGTCCGAACGTGTTTTTTGCTAAACACTAAACGAGCCACTCGCACTAAACACTAATCAAAATGTATACCGGCCATCAGACTTAGCTAGCCTGGCTTGAAACAACCCTCCCTATTCAAATGGTCAAGTCAACATTCTATGCATTTGAACGCTACATTACTATAAGCTTTAAAATAAGCAGTAAACTACCTATAAAGTTACGTGCAGTAAGCTTGTCAATGGCGGGATGTCACAAAAAATATCCGCTTGGTGGCGCTATTGCGTGCTATTGCTGCTGGAGGCCTTTACGTATGGGCATTTACCCCCAATTTTCCCCATTTATTTTAAATTAGGTATATCTAAAAATAGTTGATACAAATAATAATTATTGTGGAAGTTTGATAGTAAACGAATTGAAGAAAACCAAATTATGATGAAAGAAAAATAGCTATTTACGAAAATTCGCTTCCTTCCTTTCTTTGGATGTTCCAAAAATGGGGGCTTTTCAAAATGACAAGAAACTTGTAGGCTCGATAGATGGCGTTGATAAAAATATGTGTCAATGTATTTTTTTTACGAAGCTTCGAAGAGTAGGTATACTTAAGGTGGTTTGATGAGCTCAGTAGCGCCACCAATGGAAATAAATAATTTACGTTATATCAAGGGCTTAGAATAAAAGTTTAGGATATTTTGCGCAAATTAGAAGAGTAAAGTGCAATTTTTAAATAATTTTTCATGGCCTCAAATATAAACAATAAGTTATGAATGTCTATATTGCTAAATGTGGCCAATTTTGGCACTAGTGTCATGCACGACTTATTGCTTAAGTTTGAGTTCTTGAAACTATATTTAGAAAATGCATTTTAGTCTTTTATTTGCGCAAAATCATCAAAACTTTTAATCTAACTTGATATAAAACGTAATTGATTTATTTCCATTGGTGGCGCTACTGAGCTCATCGAACCACCTTAAGTATACTTGTGACCATAGAGTACATTATTATACTAGAGATAGAGTTATCAGTCAGACCTAATGATCAACGCCATCTAACGAAATGTGACAAAAAGTGTACGATATTATAATATAGGTACTAGTAAGTTTCTATAAATCTTGACTTGTAATTTTTTTGGGAGGTAACCGCTATGTCATGAAATAAATTTAAAATAACTTAATATATAGCTAATCAGCTTTGACTATATAAAACTGTGAAAGACACACGATACCGCGATTCAGCACGGGATAGCGACATCTCTCGACGGTTTGACAAACGAAAAATGAGCGCCATCTATCAAATCAATCCGCAACTAAAATCTTAGGCCGCGCTCCCTTGTAGTGAGTCAAGTACTAGGTGAAAAGCCCCTGCTTGTGACCGAGGGACTGTATGAAATGGTTAATAATTTAAAGGCGGCTACGTAATGGAATGGAAAGGAATTTTACTATTAATAAAAAAGGCAAACTTTCAGATAATTTTTACACACTGACTGTCAATGTCATATTTTAAATAGCCAATTTAATTGCTTATAAAAAAGGTGCGTTATGCACAATACTATTGATAGCAAACGCATAGCTAATAATAATAACAAAATGAAAGGTCTGCATTTACACTAGCGCCAAGTTAGTAGTAGTGCGCCAACTGGTGGACGATTTGTTAATCAGCCAAAATTATCTTGCCATTCCATACAATAAATCAAAGTCTGTGATTTACATGAGTTTGCGACATGTAATTTAATCGTTTATTGCTCATATTATTATTTGACGACCTGAGTGGTGCAGTGGTCAACATGCCGCCTACCACGCAAGAGGTCCCGGGTTCTATTCCCGGCAGGGCAGAAATTGAAATGATGAATTTTAATTTCTGTGACGGGTCTGGGTGTTACTATGTATAATAAGTATTTATTTAAAAATTATATAAGTAGTTATAACAGTTGTCTAGCACCCATATTACAAGCTTTGCTTAGTTTGGGGCTAGATGGCGCTGTGTGAAATTGTCCAAGCATTTATTATTATTATTATTCTTATTTAAGCTTTAATAGTAAGCGTAGCGTTAAAATATATGATAGAATGATGACAATTTGAGTAGGGGCTGTCCTACCAGCAACCAAACCGAGTATGTATGTACCCCTCCTAGGAATCGAACCCGGGACTCCCGCGTCTTTCACGGGTGGACGAACCACTACACCACAGAGACGGTTATTAAAATGCATGTCATGTTAATTGATGCTTGTCGAAGTGCAAATTGAACGTTTCGCTGTATCTTTTATAATGACGCGCATCTGTTATTGCAGTAACTGTAGGCTGTCGCAGCGTCTGTAATTAACTGGGTTGATTGAAAGGAAGATGTATTAAATTGATATGTCGATAACGAAATAATAATGATTAGGTACTGTTCGCGGTCGTCAGTTATGTTAAACGCCATCTGTTGAGTGCTATGTATTCACACCGCTATTTTGTGACGTCATAAGTCTTGTACGTACAATAGACACAGATGGCGCCATAAGGTAGCTAATAACTATAAAAAAAGTTTTATAACCCACTCGGTGCATCCCATAGCGAAAGTGGCGCCCTCAGAGGTTTTTATTTAATAAGTTTGTAATAGAAAAGGATTTTAAAATAATAAAATAAAACTAAAAAAAATAGTATTTATTTTTAGAAGTAGTCTAGTATTTTTAGAAGGTATCATTCATTCCCTCGTAGTCATTCGTAGTAGTATAGTATACAAAGTGTTTGTTAAAAGCCTTATAAAGCCGAATATGGGAGATAGGGAGGTACCATCAAACTGAACAACTTTTACCATGGGACCAACTCTGAAATCGCGAAAAAAAATCAGCTGTTTCATACAATTTGATATTTTCGTTATTAATTTTTGTATGGAATAGTCTTTTTCTTTTTGCGATTTCAGAGTTGGTCCCATAGTAAAAGTTGTTAAATTTGATGGTCCCTATATCAACCATATTCGGCTTTTTAGGGCTTTTACCAAACACCTTGTAGATAGATAGTTGGCAAATGTGTCAAAAACGGCCACTTAGTGTGTTTCTTTTATTTTTTATTTTGTTGATTTAGAAACAAACGGTCGTACACCTACTTTTAGTTTTAGTTGCTATCTACTTGAATGTAATGATATCTTCTAGTAAAAATACTAGACTATGGGGCCTCAAAAATTCCTCATTTATTTTTATTTAAATTATGTTTTATAACGAATGTTAAATAAAATTCACCGCGGCGGCGCCACTTTCGGTCTGAGTACTGTCTCAAGTTAAGAATCGATTAATATAATTATGTGGTCAATTGTGGGCTTAGCTATATAATATTTTCTATTATTTAATAATGTTTTGCTGATTTGTTAGTATAATTATACGCCGTATAATATAATAATTTTACGCAATAAACTACATAACAAATGAATTATAACAGCTGTAAAAGCACGCAAATGCAAATGAGATGAGACCTTCACTAAAATATTAATAAAACCTATTTTTATTATCAGTTAATTTATACGACTGTCAATATTTATTTTATCGCAAACATGACATTGGGTGAACTCATTTGTTAAAAGTACCTAGCTACTCAATAAAATAAAAATGTCCCATCAAATTCATTAAATTAGGAACGTAAGTACTTTATTACTTAGATCCTTCCTTGGCGACGATGTGCCGCCTTTTCATTACAAAAAATTAAGGTAAAAAGGACCATAAAGCCAAATGGTATAGGTTAGTGCTACATTAAGTTTCCTCTAATATATCAGACATGTGTTATCTTTGTTAGGGCGTCTCGTAATGGTCATCCTGTTGTCGTTTGGCCATCGCTATGTTGTTAACGATGTCTCCATAGTAATGATACTTTATGAAACCAAAAGTACCTTAAAGACAACATGAAAATATGTTGTTTGTCTTGAACGAGGAAACATTATATTAGCTTGCATCGATTTATGGTAGCGAGTATCAAATATACATAAAGATTCGGCTATTATACTGCTTGCTAACGCAACGGTTTCTCGAACCTTAGATATCATTAATAATACTCTCATTTGCTTAATTAAACCGACATTAAATTACTTACGTATTAAGTATGCTAAATGCTAGCTTAAAATATTCTCAGAGTTATTAAAATTGTAACCCCAATAGATCTTTGATCTCATCAAAGGATTAATTTTGGGTGTCCAAAGTGTTGATATGTTTTAGTTTAGTCCTAAATTAGGACTAAACCTATCAACGCTAAGGAAAATCATTTACTACTTAGATTGTCTTGTCAGACTATCGACAATCGACCGTATTTTTGTTATCCCACTGCCGGGCACGGGTCTCCGCCCTGACGATATAAGGCCCTCCGCTGCGTCAAGCGGGATCCCGCAGCGGGTACACGGCGCGGGAATATAGATTGCTGGTTTTTATGACGGACAGATGCTTGCAGTGCATGAGTAAGCTCTAATCTATGTCGCCCCGCACGCGTGTCCCGCTTAACGCAGCGGAGAGCCTAAGAGCGTCCGCTGCGTTAAGGCGAGGCCAGTTCACGATTTGATGAAAATATTGATTTTTGAACTTCCAATGTGAGGAACTGATGTAGAATTTCTATTTCACAAAAATACTGTAGACTGAAAAAGAAACCAAGAAACAATAACCTAACAGAATATTGAAAAATGGCATGGTAACTCTGTAAATAAATCCTGAATAACACCATAAAAATAAACTTCAAATCATCAGATTTCGTTATTTTCAACGACAGTGATATCATTTTTATGCAAAAAGGATAGCTTTTTTATTGATCTAACACAATAACCGAGTACATTTTTAATAAATGATCCAGTATTTCAGAAATCAATAAAAATGTACAAAATTTCGTCAAATTTCTGGCGAAGCGTCAATTAAAGCTATGCAATATTAAACCTTATTCTAAAGACATAGTGAAAGAGTAAATTTCGGAAATTGCCTCGCCTTAAGTGGGATCCCGCCTATTATATATTCTGTGATCCCGCCGCGGGTACACGGTGCGGGAATATAGATTGCTGGTTTTTTGACGGACTGATGCTTGCGCAGTGCATGAGTAAGCTGTAATCTGCAGGCGGAAAGCTAGTATTTCATAATTTCACATCAATTATTGTAGGATTTTATTATTTTGATTCAGAAACTAAAGACATGGACCTCTAAATTGCGACCAGTCTAACAGATCAGTATTTTCAAATCGGCGTACTTGCAAACAAATAAGAGACCCCAAACAAAACATCAGTTATTCAGCTGTGATTTGGTTTTTTTGCTTATTTTATACTTACTTACTCGAAATATTTTCATTCAAATTACATAGATAGAGGACTCTTCCGTTCATAGCCCTTTAGAGACAATGCACATTATGGCGCATTGTAAAGATTTAAATTACATTCCAAAGGTGCAAGTAGTAAAGAAAAATCAATAAGCGATATATTTTTTATAGAATGAAAAACAGTTGTAAAAATACGGTTTATTCGATCATGTTTCTCTATAGGTACGTACTGTTTTATTGGTATTGGATTTGCTTGGTCGTTGCAATAACACAAACAATAAATATGGCAGTAACGTGGTCTAGGTTGATTGCTGATATCGAATGGATGCATGAGTTTCAATGTAAGCGTGTCAGGGGCTGACCCGAGCTCAAGGCCACCGGCACGCCACCCCTAATGACACGGTCAGCTAGCCACCACACGATTGGAAATATTATAATATTCCATTCACTATCTGTCCCACACATCGCTCGGTGAAATATCGATTGCCCTCAATACTCCAACTCCTACCACACTACTACTTTAAAACATTTAAATATAGATCTATCTAATCACAAAGTTACCGAGATAATTTGTTTAATTCCCGTTTGTCTTATCACTGGTTATCATTATTATTTTACATTGCCACTTGTCTACTTTTTTAAGGCGTTCGACGTTCTCCCTGATAAATTAAAAGATGTTGTTATGCGATCAAAATATTTGCTTGGGCGAATAATGTCTTGAAGTCTGTTATGTAATTTGGTCATATCTAATCTTCAGCACACTCTGGCCAAATGACATCAGGATTATTGTTTTATAATTTGGTGTGTATTGTATTCTCGAATGCAGTTCAACGAATCGAATGAAATCACAAATTATTTTCGCGTAAAGGTAACTATGGTTGCGTCGATGTTTTGCGAATGGCACTGTTCACGTATAGATGTTTACACAACATTCTTTTATAACAAAACCATTGTTTTGAATCGCATGTGCATGCGATAATCAAAACATCTCGTTGCCACAGGATGGAATTGAAGAACGAAGGAATGTCCGGTAGATCAGAATCGAAGTTTGCCCTCAGAACAGATAGTTCTATTATATTTTAGAAGATTATCTAAAAATACCGTTTAATACCAAGGCAGACATAAAAGTCTGTAGCTACAATGTTATCAATAAATTATTCCGATACGAATTCGTAGTTGTGAAGTGAAGAGTCTACCTACTGCATCACGAAAGTCAGGTTAATATAGACTTAGAGTTAGTTTTATAAATTTACCGACCAATTCTCTTCATTGGGTATTCGATTTGAAGTGTAGTCGTGGCAACATACTCGCTGCAAAATGCAGAAAATCATTTTTTTTACTTTCAACGGCTAGAACAATGTATAAGTACAGACAAACCTACTGAATAATAATAATATTTTAAAGTTATTAATTTCAATATATCTTGATCAATTTATAGATACACAATGTAAAACAGCTGTATCATGTGACTCATAAACATGATCTTTTTATTACATGTGTATCAAACCAATTACTGTTTAAATAGCCGTTATTTTTTGCATTGTCTTTAATATTTTCCGGTTACTTATTAGTCCCATTACTTGATATTGTGAAATTGTTGTGACATACAACATTGAGATTATATTCGAACTAAATTACCTTATAATAGTACTTTATAAGACAAGTTAGCTTAGGTTGCTCATTGCACACAAGGCGTAACTCAGCCAAGTGTGCAATAAGCGAGAGCTCACAAATTTCATTCGACGTTTTTCAACACATTTGCGAGGAAAAAACAAAGGCAACAAAAACGACAAAAACAAAATATGAAAATTATGGGAAAAGAAAGGCGCGCAGGTTTTTTTTTTACACGCCCAATGCAAGAATATTTTGCGAACAAAGGGGTGAGTGAGCATACTGCCTACTTCAAAATTATAATTTTAAGTGATAAAATGCAAATATTTTAATATTTTATAACAAAATATTGTGAATTATGAATAATTTGATAATAATAAATATTTGTTTGACTGAATTAAGGACTTACGCATTTCTTAATTCCATAAATTTATATGAATTTTCAGCGGCATAAAATCTCTTTGTTGTTACTCGCATAGAACTTGCATTAAGGTACTAATTTAACTTTGTAGGGACAATTCTATAACGCACTAGTGTTTTATAGTACATTACAGCCGTGAACGGGAAGCTAGCAATGCAAGTAGCTTCCAGAACAAGGCTTGTATAGTGCTTTTCTCAAGAAATGCGAGGAAATAAAAAACTTTTCAATTGAAACTTAATTAAATTTAATTAATATTAAAATGTATATTATTCATGTTCGGGCATTTTCGCCGAAAAGCAAAATGAGATTTATCATAGACAAATCCTCTGATTAATCTTGAATTACGTGCAGCGCCATCTACCGCCGAGAAGCAAAAACCCATCACATTTCGCTTCTCAAAAAAAAAAAAAAAAAGATGATAGCGGTAGATGGCGCTGTACATAATTCAAGATTACTTAGAGGATTTGTCTCTGATAAATCTGGTACAATACAATGTAATATTTATTTATTCTTATAGTACCTATTAAATAATTTTACCTTTATAATATTAACTGTCTTGTCGTTGGCTTGCGTGCCAGAAAAAAGGAACTAAAGTTATGGCTGTATGGTGCAAATGTGCCTTTGCTTTTTTTGTTTTTGTGAACAGCTAAAACAAAAAAAAGAAGTTGCCGCAGACCACCCAGATCATCTTCGCACTGTACCTACTTCCCGCACTGGTGCTGGTGCGGGAAGTAAGTATTGAAATTCATTCCTGGCCTGAATTTTAAATTTAGAATGTGATGAACCAGACCCCCTCGGAAATGTGGAACGCCCCGCATTCCTTTTTCAAATGGAATGATAAGATTTCAGAGCATAAGTGAGAAAAATATATTACGCACGGTGTTCGTTATAGCTTGGTTTATGGCCCAAAAGCGATGTATTAGGGCTCACTTTACGAGCAAGTGTGTTGAAAATTCTTTAACATATTTTGGAAGGGAAGTTGCAAGATAGGTAGAGTAATGAGTATAAAGTAGAACTCCTCCAAAGGAAATTTTGTATATGAAAGTCACTAGTTACTTTAATTCACACATAGCATAATGTTCAACATTATCTAACTCAAACGTATAGGATCCTGTTTCCCCCTGAATATTATTATGTTTATTGATTGTATTTCCTTCCTGGTCTATATATAATTTTCAATATTCACGTAACCTACCGTACAATGTGTTTACAAACTGTAGTAATATAATAATAGGTAATCAATAAGAGACTTGGTACAGTACAATACTTAACCATAATAGTTTACTTTATTATTGAATTTTTTGTAAAAAGTATAATAACTTAAATTAAAAAAATACTGACAAACCTTGTACCGAATCGTAAGTCCAGTTCGTAGCCGCCGTCTGGATGGTCGGTGGTGGTGATGATGCGGTCGTTATTCCAGGCCTTTCCACCCCAACAGCTATCCCCGGTGTGTTCTCGCTGCGTGTCCCGCCCACTGCAACTTCAGCTGAGCAGTCCTTCCAGTGATGTCGGTCGGTTACTTTAGTGCTTTTCTAATGGAATTTGTCGTCTCTGATTCGATCCCGCAGCTTAACACCAAGCATGGTTTTTCTCCATTGCCAGTTGCTAGTTGACCTTGAGCCTTTTTAACTGGTCAAAGACTTTCGTCTTGAGATAAGTAGGATGCGAAGATTTTCCGAAGTTTCCCAAATGCTACTCATCCGAGTGATCTCCCGATTCGACTTACTTACGTATCTGGACTGTATGTCCAAGGTATACTGAGATCTCATTGTGTTCTGTTGTTCAGGTCTTCCAAGGTGTTAGTCATAAGAACTACTTCATCGACTAAACAAAGGTGTGCCTGCCTCTCGCCATAGATGTTGATGCCGAATTCTACCCATTCAACGTCGTGATGAACAGTTTCGGAGAAATAACAACTCCCCGTCTCCCATCTTTCTTCAGTGGAGTTCTGGTCCTATAATCGAACTAGTATCCGCAGGAGAACTAAAGTAACCGACATGGCGAAGGATGGCTCAGGTAAACTGGCAGTGGGCTGGACACAGCGAGCAGAACCGATGGCCGTTGGGGCGGGGCGGTTCTGAAATGGCGACCGACATGGTGGACCGACGATCTGGTGAAGGTCGCGGGAACCAAGCAGTGGGTGTCGTGCGGCTGATATGATGATGATGATGATGAATCGAACTAATATGATGGCATTTTCGTACAAGTACCTTAGTTCCTCTCCTCTACACCGTTAATTTTTAAGAATATCTAAAAATGAAAAGGGGATTTCAGACCAGGTGAATAAACAACTTTTACTATGGGGCCAACCACGGAATCTTGAAAAAAAAATCTGCTGTTCCATAGAAAGTACAACATCGACTCGACTATAATTTTTTTTCGCGATTCCGTGGTTGGCCCCATAGTAAAAGTTGTTCATTCACGTGGTCTGAAATCCCCTTTTCATTTTTAGATATACTTACTTAAAAATTAACGGTGTATATGTAATGTAGTCCACTTGAAACCTTTGAGAGAAACGACTGAGAAATGACCTTCAATTATTATCTTGAATTATTAAGCTATATTATACTAACGTAATATGTAATCAGTTATTATCAACGATATGCGAAATAGGAAATAGATTAGAAGCATGTCTAGAATTTCTACGGTTAGAGAGAAGTAGTACTTAATTGATCGTGTTTGCTAGGTCAGTTATAATATAACTTAGTACAAAGATAAGAGTTTTCATGCAATTTAAATATCTATTATTGAAGGGGTATTTTGTTTTTGTTCGCTGTAGTTGCTGTGGATTTTTTTTACTACGCAGGTATAATAAAATTATTTGATAATAATTTAGTTCAGTAGTTTACATTTATACATTTCCTGTATTGGTTTGTTTTAATGAGATGATTTACCATGTTTATAACATGGATTATTCAAAAGTCAATACAGAGAATAATCATACTGATCATCGCTGGTCTATTAAATAACCAATTACAAGTTTTAGTGGCGATGGCGTACAAAATATCCAGACCTCAGATTAATATATTTAGGAAAGTTTTATTTAAGTATTCATTTATATACTTACTCTTTATTGTATACACTGAAACGAACAGAGACATAGTACAACAAAAAAAGACATACAAAAGGTAGACTTATCACTAAAAAGGGATTTCTTCCAGGCAACCTTAGGATGGACAGGAATAGAAAATAAATATGATGGGGTAGTTGAAGGTGTACACATTAAATTCTAATAAAATCCTACTAAATGCAAATAACTATACAAATATATCTACCTAATATACTTCATACACACATACAAAATAATAAACTTAAATAAATAAAAATAAATATCTACAATGACAAGAGAAAATTATAATAGTAAAAGAAAAATCTACAAGGCAAGGTAATGCTCTCTTACTTGCTTTTTAAAAATGTGTAGAGATTAGGCAGTCCTTATCGTCACCGGCAACGTATTCCATAGGCGGACAGTCTGTACCGAAAAAGATTGATCTTAGATCTAACTAGTAGACTGCATTGGCATTTTCAGTAGCACGTTTTCTGATGTGCGATGACCTTAAGGAACGGGAATCGAAATCTTTTACAAAGAAACGATCTTTAAAAGAAAAGAACGGGTGGTAGGTCTATTAGAGAATCCATATTAATACTATAAATGCGAAAGTAAAATTTTGACGTAAATATAGATGAGACATTGGGGAAGGAAGGACATAGGCTACTTTTATCCCGCTGCTGGGCACGGGTCTCCGCCCGCACGATATAACTTGTAGTCCACGCAGGTGAAGCTGCGGGCGGAAAGCTAGTATTGTATAATAAGGACAAATGTCGCTCATGGCGGAACTTGACAGACTGATCGTACTCGATCACGTTTGTTAAGCAACGCTCGGTCCGGCCAGGTATCGGATGGGTGACCGTTAAGTGGCATTACAACTGAGCGCTATCGTGCTTCGGAGGGCACGTTAAACCGGCGGTCCCGGCTGTTCTTATCTGATAACAGTCGTTAAGCCAAGTTAGATGCCTTACAGGCGGCTTGATAAACTCTAACACCAGAGGTGGCCACTATTCCTCATTCGATGAAAGAAGAAGAAGGACAGATGTGCATATTCTGTCCGGCTAAGGTAAATATAGGCAACCAATTGAGTTTAGAAGGAAATTCGGAAATATGATCATATTTGCGAAGTCCAAATATAAAGCATTAGCTGCAGTTTTGAAGTTTATTAAGTAGCTCTTCTGTCAGGTCAAGATAGCTGATATCGGCATAGTCAAGTGTAGGCAATAGTAAAGACTGAGCTAGCGCAATATTAGTGGCAGTTGGTAGGAAGTTTCGGCGTCGACGCAAAGAATCGGCCGTAGCAAAAAGTTTCCTGCTAACTTCCTAAAGTTGCACAAAAGTTTTTTTCTACATTAACCACCTGACAGCACTCAAGCAGAGATAGCTTGCTAGACCCTTTTTTAATTTGCAAGCCTTGCGCAAATGCTTTTAAATCAACCTATGAATAATCTTTTTCCTCCTAACTAATTGTCCAGAACGCGACAGTTGTTTGACTTGGGTTATTCAATGATTATATTCCACTAATAATATGGACTTGGTCAATATAATCGTTTTGTAATTTTATATAATTATGTCCGATAGTGTTTACATACCATATCATCAAAATTACTGCTGATATTATCAAAATATTGGCAATGAAATAAATTGCTTCCTGGAGGTAATATTTTTGAGATTAAATTTAAATAAATTATAACAATTTATGTCGTGTACAGCCTTTTAAATTTGAATGTTTATTTTGATAACTACTAGAAATAAGCATTTTATTAGATACAATAGAGATAGAAATTTAGCTGCTTCCTGTGGTGTGGTCTCTTCAGTTCTGTCTGTCTTCTATAGCATTTCTAATAAGTCTTTTGCCTCAACCGTGGTGGTATTAAATGATGAATGACTTGAGATCCTAACTAATCAGCTAGCCAGGCTGTATCAGTAGAGTTAAAATAGTAAAGTACTTATAGGTTTTTTTTTAAATTGAGATCGTACATAGTTCGACAGTTTTTCAAGTTAGTGATTCTCCATGACGTATTCCATGTTTGGACACCTAGTGCCTTGAACTTTAACTTAACCGTTTTATGTAAACAAGCGTAGTAACTTGTCGTGGAGTTAGTGTTATTTATTACCTTCCTTACAATACTCCCGTTAACATCGCATGAACGCTCTAATTTAATTTGAAACAGCGCATGTCGTCTTTACACTACCAGCTAGATCTATTTCAGATCAGTACCTGAAATAGTTTTGATTTGACAATCAGTCAGATGTACATTGTACAGGGAATTGTAGGTAAGATTGCTTTGAAAATACTAAACAATATTAGGTACTAACAAAATTGGCCGATCTGATACGGAATCGTCACAAGCACCTACTGATTAAGAATCAAGACAAACGTTCTTATCAGTCGGCAAAAAGACTGCAAGGACTTCGACAGATTAAAATGACGAATGTCACAGATATCGGATTGCTTACATACAATTTTTTTTTATTAAACCAGAAGATATATTGTGCTATTCAGAACCTGCGAAACAGGCTGCCTGCAAAATACTGAAATAGCTTCTCACCGTTAATAATGCGATTTTATTCTTTGAGTTGGCCATTTTTGCGGAAGGTGTGGATAAACTAGATAAGATAGGTATAATATAGGTAATCTATAATCGTATATTTAAAAAAATATTACATGGTGTGGTATAAAAAAATTGTGATTTAAAATGGAACTTGGGAGAAAAATAAGCTAAATAAATAGGCATAAAGAAGAACATATGGCAAGAGTTTTCACATGTGGAATTTGTACAACAAACGCAAATTTTTTTGCTTATTTATTTTTCAAGGTTGTTGACAACAGCTACTTGGTACAAAATTCGTAGGAATTTACACAAACTAAGGACAAAGTTATGATAAAAAAAGTAGTAAGAATATTGTGTTTAGTAAATAAAATAATAATAAAATAGGGTGCTTTGATATAGGTAGGTACTTACATTAATTTTTATTTACCTTCGTTTAAAAAAATATATATTCACAGTTTCTGCTGATGTTTTTGTAACTTACTAACGTAAGAGAGACGTAATAAAAGTCTTATGTTTTTTTCTGTACTTCGTGGCTGCTGTAACGTACAAACTTACAAAACAGTCTGTAAGTATTGTAGCGTGACCTCCCTGTCCTCACTTAATATTTAATTTATTCATAATATACAAATAAGCGTTACATGTATTTAACTACATGCTGGCAAATACTAGGAAATATCGCTGCCAGAGCCAGATACCACAAAAGTACCTACGCAAAGCGAACGCTGATAACTGTTATCACTTGAATTAATGTGTCAACAACTAAGTTTATTATCTCATTTGTTATTGTACAACAATAAGTGCACAGAATATATGTTTATTTAATTGTACAGACAGAAAAAAATGTAATCTAAGTGAGTACCTACCTAGGTACCTATAAAACATATTTCTAGGTATTTTTTTTTAATTTTGTATAATGTATTCGCATCATATAAGATTCTTGGTATTCGCGTAATTTTTTTCCGGAAGTCGTATGGATGGCGTAGGTAATGTTTGGATTTGGATTGATCGTTTGTGAACGGCAGAAGTAGGTAATTACCTATTACTAGTTATGTAGGTAAGTGAAATGAGAATAACCTAACCTAACCTAACCTTTACCGTTAGTACTATTATTTATTGTGTGCCTGTACAGCTATCGAGAAAAGTGGTCATTATCAGTTGTATTCGTCCTTACTGTTCGCAGGAATTTATGAGTGGCATCTGCAAAAGATAAACCATAGAAATAACTTAAAAACTACCCTTTTTATTGCGGTGAAACCACAGGAACAGGTACGCGGTAAAATTTTATTGTAGAAGTCCTCTGCAGCTGCGGTATGCTGTACCTGTCTGTACCTACGTGTACGTACAGTTCTTCTTGCTTACTTACCTGAATTAAATTAAAACGTAACGACTGTTTTGGAATTTAGTATGAGGGAAATAATTATAAGTACGTAGATATCTAAACCGATCGTTTATAATCCCACGTAGCACTATAATGGCTTTCCGATTTCGATAGCGTTTAATTGCACCGTGCGTGTTACAACAAAACTGTAATTTACGCAAACAGTGGTACGTGGTGTGCTCGTGGCGCTGATTGTTACTCACAAAATACCAATTCAAAAATGTATATTACCGTATTTATTTTATTTTGTTAATTAGAGTTCAACCTTTTCAATATAATTATCGATGTTTAAGTATTTATTATCTATCGATATTGCGACATTACTCGTTTTAAATAATATTGAATAATATAAGGTATGTGAAGAGGGGACGTGTAATTTCCACGTAATGTGATTTAGTTAGTCTTGCAGTAGGTGGCCGGCCGAATCTTTCAGTAAGCAAAATTACCCTCGCAAGCAGTTCTCGCAGGTGAAATACATGCTACTTACCTATATATAAGAAATAGTGATCGTAATAAATATTGTTTACTATAGGACTTGTACTATTATGTATTTTTCAATACAATTGCTCGAAAATGTAAGTTTACGATGACAGTTGAGCGTGCGGAAAGTTGATTTTACCGCACGCCGTGCGTTTTTGTTTACGGAGTAGTACAGCGTGCGGAAAGTTGATTTTACCGCACGCCGGCGCCGTGTGTTTTTGTTTACGAACGTTTTTTTTTATTTCTACTAGCTTCCGCCCGCGACTTCATCCGCGTGGACAGTAGAAAAATATTGCAACCAGTTTAAAATGACCCCTTTAGTGTATGAAAGCTAGTACTACGGAGAGTTTAAGCTGTTTCTCTGGTTCCACCCACCCGAATTTGATGAAACATAGCTTAGTTTTTAAGTTGGACCACAATCTACTAAATTGTGAAAAATCCATCAAAATTCGTTTAGCGGTTTTTGCGTAATTCGCGCACAAATATTTAGAATTTACAGTTTTATTATATGTATAGATTACAATTTCAGCAGTACCTATAATGTTTTCTCGCAAATGTATTGAAAAACGTAGTATGGCACACGGTTGTTAAGGTTTTTTAAAACTCGTGACGATTATAAACCCTCGCCTACGGCTCGGGCTTATAAAACGTCAACTCGTTTTAAAAACCTCCTTACCAACCTTGTATCATAAACTACTATTGTGCTATAGGTATAATATTTAATAATTGCAACAAGTTTTATAATAAGTAGATAAGTGGTGTTAATCAATCTGAAACTGCATGAAAAATTGTGAACATGTATTATTTTAGGATTTTGCACGCGTCCTAGGTTGATTAAAAATCGCATACTTATTTCTTATCTTAACATTGAAGTCGTTGTTTGCGGTAATTGGTCATTTCGTTATTAATTAAAAATATCATGCGTATGACTGCTGCAATACCTATCTAAGAACATAGCCATACACGCTGGAAATTTTTAAATTATAATACTTATACCTAATTTAAAATAGCTTACGTGATTTACAAAATGTAAAATTATTGTAATTTTCTGCAGTACTTCGTCCATTCTTTAAAATGTATAAATACTGAAACTATTTACATAAATTGATTTTTTTATTGTAAACAAAGAACATGACGTAAATGCTATTATTGTAACTTTTAAGAATTAAACATGCTTTAAAGAGTTATTCTTTTGTTTAGATTGCCGTGGGGCGCAGCACCCGCGACCACACAATCGACGTTGACCTGAGCCTGGAGGGTCCCGCCGCGAAGGTCTCGCGCAAGCAAGCGACCATTCGCCTCCGCAACAGTGGGGACTTTTTCATGTCTTCGGAGGGCAAGAGGCCTATATTTGTGGACGGCAAACCGATACTCCAAGGGAACAAAGTGAAGCTCAACCATAACAGCGTCATTGAGGTACGTACACAATGTTTTAACAAATTGTTTATTTTTTTCTTTGTAGAAGTAATTCTTCTGTTAATTTGAACATAAATATAATAAAAATTATAGTAATAATAAAAGAGACAGGCCCGTGGTGACTGTATTTAAATAAGCAGGCTTAGCATAACAAAACAGTTTTTTTGTCTACATGACATTTCGATTATTTTGTGTACAGACAAGTAAACAATAGGTTTTCTACGTCGAATACCCCTCTTTAGCTCGTCATGGTACAGACAGGGACATCTTTTAGAATAGGTATGAAAATGAGACTGAAAAACAGTACAGATCGCGCCAAACTTCTAACTCGCTCTGAACACGAGGCGATCATGATTTATCGCAATTTTGTACGGGAAATACACTTTACGCAAGCGCGACGCAACTTCAGAGTGGCGCGATTTATATGCAACGCAAATGGGATCAGTTAATCTATACCTAGACAAGATAGGTACCTACTAATGCTGTTTTTTTAAGTTGCTTATTTATTCCACAGATTGCCGGACTCCGCTTCGTTTTCCTGGTTAACCAAGAACTTATCAGCGCTATCCGACAAGAAGCTGTGAAAGTAACAATACCTGTATAAAAACTAAATAATAAAATAAATGTTATTTTTCCTTCAGTAAAATGCATTTTTATTCAGAACACATTTATTTGGTCAATCAGAAAAGTTTTCAAAACTAGTATACACGCGAATACATAACATTATATTATATGATCCCACTCTACTTATTCTCACGCATCAAAATATATACCACCCAGTTTAAAACAGTGAATAGGTACAACTCTCTTAAATACTCTTAAAATATAACTAATTAGGGAACACCATCACGTGCGTTACTGCATAAAGGATATGCTTTAACATTTAAAAGACAATAAATCTAAACACTTACAGCTAATATATCTATAACAAATTCCATAACCGATAAAATAATAAGTGATAGATAACCATAACATATAAAATACTTAATCACAAATTTACAAATGGCCATCAAGGTGCATGAAAATCATAGAACTATCTACGCATCGGTGTAGCAAAAACCAACAAAGTAACAGGTACCCGAACAATATCTCAGTTGTATTAATACAGAGTGGATATCATTGAAAAGGTATATCTACTATGTATATTTAACTAATATACATTATGATAGCTACAAAATAGCCATTTTAGGATAGAGTTTGATATGACTTTCGATAGTCACATGTTTATTTTCATGTTTTAAACTTAGGAAAATCATAACCTCTTTGGTCGTCCTTTGAGGGGTACACATACATGGCAAATATGCATCATATTATGGAATCATCGCGCCCGCCAAAACTTGCGCGTGCGTCGCGCGTCGCTCTCAAAACGTGTTAATTTTTGCGCCTCGACTCGTCACAAATGTCTGCGACAGTTACAAACTCTAGAGCCTTTACTCTCAATTGATTTAGTTTTGCTCATACCTGCTAGGCGATTGCGTAAAGTCAATCGTATTGATTTGACAGTTCATATTGCATCATATTATATGTCATCCCATACAAATTGCAGCCGATGGAATACGATATGAACTGTCAAAAGAATACGATTACCTTACGCAATCGCACCCCTGTTCCCGAAAATACCGCGAGCTCAGCGTTTTTATGTCCGCGCAAATATTTGGCCGGCGCTTTTATTTACTAAAACACATAACATTCATACAGAAGATATAATATGCTGATATGTCTTTAAAAAGAAAAAATATTACAAGATCAGCCTCAACTGTCAAATATCATTAAATCATTTGTCAAAAGCAATGCCCCATCCCTTTGTACATTTAGTATCCACATTAGATCATAATTTTAACATCTAAACACTTAAACATCTATGTATATTACACTAACAATAAATCTTTTATAAATAAACAGTCCAACAAATCGTTCAACCCTCTTAACAATATATACATCCAGTATTCATATAAAATAGCAAATACATAGCTTATTCCTAACTTGAAGGCAACACTTGCAACATATTTTAATATATTAAATTGGACTTAAAAGCATATATTTGGTATATTACAATTTTAAACACCCTGTACACAATATAAAAATAGTGTATTATGTTTTAATACATTAACCTCATTTAGGCACAATCAGGCAAAAATTATGAAATGGCGAAACTATTACATGAGATCATGTTATTTTTTGTCTATTTTCCGTATTTGTTAATTTAAAAAGGCACTGTTTAGCTCTATACCATATCACTCCATTTTGGTCGCAAGCAAATAAGCGTGATTGAATTATCTAGTATTAAAACAGTAGATTAGCAAAAAATATTTTTGACAGTTAATCTAACGATAAAAACTGTCTTTAGATGGTATATTGGTATGAACTAAAAGTTTAAACTTTGCAATTTATCAGTTGTCTTCAAAGGTAGATTTCCCAACAAACTATTATTTTTGAGTATTGGCTTTGGTCATTTCACGCTTTAATTTTATTACTTACCTACCTACGTACATAATTACTAACTACACTACTGTTTCTGCAACAACAATCATCAAAAACAAGAACCGTTCATACGCATAGACATTAAAAAATATTATACAGTGCCTATGGTCTTGAACTAGCCATAATTTGAAGGCGTGAAATACACCTAATTTTATCGACAAAAACACCCACATGTTGGGGTCTATCCCCACTCCTGTTAATACAGTTCAAAAGCTAATAATAACACCTATCAATTTAAAAAAAATTGCAAACGTCATAAAATATTACTGAAGTAAAATATTACACAAAATTTGTGTGCTTTTTTTGAGTTTTTATTACATTTTTCAAAAACTAGGACATTTATGTCCATTTTTTGCATTATTCCAATACACAGGGATATTATCTAAAAAACCACTCCAAAATGTATTGCTCTATGTTGGATATTTAGAGAGTTATTTTTGTTTGAATTATGACCCTTACAGCACTAAATGGTTATTTGCAAAATGGTTAGTGAAAAAAAACCTAAACTCCAAAAAACTAGATTTTATCATTTGATGAAATTTGTATTCAGATAAAATTATCAACTTAATTTAAAATATGTTCAAAATGCTTGTAATTATGTACATTTTCGAAAATAATTTTTTTTGTTAACGTAAGGGCCATACATAATTCAAACAAAAATATGCAACATAGAGCAATAAATTTTGGAGTTGTTTTGTAGATAATATTCCTGTGTATTTGAATAATGCAAAGAAAATGGACATTAATGTCCTAGTTTTGAGAAATGTAATAAAAACTCAAAAAAGCACACAAATTTCGTGTAAAATTTTACTTCAGTAATTTTTTATGACGTATTTAAGTTGAAAGTTTACACATTTTTTTTTTAAATTGATAGGTGGTATGGTATTATTAGCTTTCGAACTGTATTTTTGTTATAACTGTAGAACTTCTAAATCTGGAGAAATTAATATTTTTTCACAGGGTCATCTAAAATAAAAAGTCAAATTTAAAATGGCGGCCATTCCAACAGGAGTAGGGATAGACCCCAACATGTAGGTGTTTTTTTTTCGATAAAATTAGGTGTATTTTACGCCTTTAAATTATCGCTAGTTTAAGACCAAAGGCACTGTGTATATGTGTGCACTTTTTGTACTCTGCCTAAATCGAAAGCACAGTAATTTTGCCGTAACCCGACTAAAGTTGATTGCGTATACGCAATAATACGCATAGAATAAAAACACATTAAATATGTAACGTGATTATATTAACGTGAGCAATTTATTGACCACCTAAGGTCTTATTCTAATAATCACGATCTTTTTGACAGGTGATCCGAGATGAACTGCCCAATACATGAACGATAAAAAGCTCCGCTTAAATTGCTTTTACTAAATAACTGTTAGCAAGTCTATGTATCTATCTAAATACATTTATTATTATGTCAAGTTTCATCTGTTTAAAAAAAGTTGTATCTACTACGTTGCATGATTAATAAAAAAGTAAAATTTTATCTATATTAATACCATGGACATATTATATTTTATTTTTGGTACAAACACCTAAAACATGTAAAAGTACCTAATTGAATCAATCTTAAAAACTAAAATTACTTTTCCGCACCTAAGTTTTTAGAAAAACCATTTCATAGAAGATACAAAGCAGGTAGAAAAAAATGTTTATGAAAGTCGATATTAAGTAGTTCCATAAATTATATGCAAAGAAAACGTTTAGGCATGCAATGGCGATTAGAAAAATATATTTTGAAGATGAATGGCTAATTTTGAGCAATTTATCAGTCATATTTTGCAGCAAAAAATCATATAAATAGATCAGTGGTTTTGGTAATCGAAAAGAAGTTCCCACTTTTGAATTCCTTTATTACTGATACTAATTGCTTCACTTATAAATTATTAAATAAATTGTAATACTTATTATGGCTAACTAAGTGCATAAAAACGTACTTAACAACTAAATTATACTTAGTATAAATTGCTTCAAAGAAAATGGAATGATAAACGATATAAAATTTTAAAAGAAAAATAAATAACATAAATAAATCAGATCAAATTGCACTACGAAACACAATATGTTTCACTTTTCTTTGTTATCTTCATATCACACTTATTATACAATTTGGCTTTTTTAGTTAACTTTATGTAGTGAACTAAGTTGGGTAACTATTAAATAAAATTCTACATTACTGGAAAGTAGGAATGATTAAACGAGACCAAACAACTTGGACGAATCCAAACAAGGGTGGGATTATAACTAAAAATAAGGTCCATTATGGCATTTTCCAATATTTTCCATACCGTTCAAGAAATTATAGGTTTTGCAACAAACTTCCTTCAATAAGTGTGTTTTAATCTAATTGTATATTTAAGATGTCCCATGGATGAATCATCTAATTTTGGTTGAGATATAATAAACTTTGCACTTGATGCAGATTTATATTTCTGAAATTTATCGGCGAATACGTAAGTGTTTTGCCTATGACTAAAAATAGCTTTTGTCTTTTTTTTAATAGCCATTTTATCAATAAAGCTATCCTTTTCTATGAACACCCACGGTTGCCATTTTCTTCCAGTCAGGTCAGGATTAAAATAAGATTTATTAGGCATGCTAGCATAATGCGAACCATTTTCATTTTTTTTTATAACTACTTTAGGGATACACTTTTTTGGTTTTCTAGATTTTGCTTTGTGCATTTTAAACTGAATTTCATCAATGCTTTTAAGGACGTCTTCAAACCTTGGCTTTGGTTTCTTACACGTATCATTTATTTTACTACTACTATGTTTTGCCATAGTCTTTGAAATTTTTAACTGTTTTAATTTTAAAAGACTTTGTGGCGGTAAGGGAAGTTTCACTTTAAGATCATCCAAAGGTTCTATTAAAGGAGGAATGTATTTTTGAGCCCCTTTTGTAATTAATGTTCTAGGTTTTGAGGAGTTGTTTAAACTTGTGTAATTTATATTTTCAGTAAATTTGCAGCAATTACTGCTGCTGTTTTCAACATTAATTTCGTTCAGCTTTGAAGTTCGCATTCCCTTGTAATTTGTTATTTTCAATAATAGTGATGAACTTTTTTCTTCTGATGTTGTTGATGATACTTCGGGTGAACTTTGTGTTTCGAAGTTTAAGGAATCACTTTCTTGGTTGTATAAAAATACATTATCTATACTTGATTCACAAGAGTTTACGGTGATGTCCCGAGTCTTTATGACGTCAGTAGTATTATTATCGATTCCCATACAAACGATATCTTCACGAGTTTCAACCGAATTTTGCGGCTTGCTCAAAGCACCTTCTTTATTGAAATATTCAGTACACACATTTTCATCACATTTATCTTTTAACTCCGTGTCAATGGAATGTTCGCCATATGTCTGAAAATGATTTTTGACTGAGTTATATTCATCAAGTTCTTCGTAATCATCAGTGATATGCGATTCTCGATTTGATAGAGTTTTATTAACATTCATTTGAGGAGTTCGATATAATGTTTCCACCAATTCAGCATCATCATTACACATCTGTCCGCCATAAAAATGTTTGACTTTGTCTGTATGTCCATAAGAACCATTAAATATATCTGACGTCTCATTCTCTAACACATTTTCATCTTGAGGAGATGAAGGTGCACTAATAGTCACATCCTCGGCAATGTCATCACTCACCACTGTCTCTACGCAACCTATGTCATCTACCCAAGATTCTTCAAACGCATTTTCATCAGATATCTCTAATACGAAGGGTTCGGATATCTCACAAGAGTCTGTTTGTGTACCTAATAGCATTTTAGTAGGTGCTGCAATATCGGCTTCATTGTAATTAGTTTTTTGTACTTCTGGATAGTCATCTTCCGAAACTTCAGCAAAACAAATTTTGCCTTCATTTTCCTGTGTAATAATACAATCGTCATCAATAACTATACAAAATGATAAATTTTCTTCGTTATAAACTGAAGATATTGAATTTCGACGATTGTTTTGAATATTGCAAACACTTTCTGTAACAAAATTTGAATTACAAATTTTAATAAACTCGTTATTTTTTCTTCGCCTCTTTGACCACGTTAAGGGTCCATTTCCATATTGTTCTGATAAATCAGTGTTGATTATGTTGAGTGCAGAGTCTGATAAAGATCTCTTAAGGGTACGTCTTTGATTTTCAAAAGATTTCTCACATTCCGGTTTGATGTTTTTACTCGAATTTTGAAAAAAGCTAATGTCTTCTAGCACCCTCGATATACTTTGATCATCTGTCACAACTATTGTATGATGTTGTGCGTCTTGAATATTTTTAATATTTCCTTTGATTAGCGTTTCTGATGAGTCATTAAAGTTTGATTCGACATTTCTTTCACTTAAAACAGAGAAACTATTATCATCTTCATGTAAAACATCACAAATATCATTTGTATTACTTTCAATTGAAATAAACGATGATTTTTCAATATTTCCTTTAATTAGCGTTTTTGATGAGTTATTCAAGTTAAATTCTTCATTTCTATCACTTAAAACAGAAAAACTATTATCGTTTTCGTATAAAATATTACTTATATTATTGTCGATTGAAGCAATAGGTGATTGCATTACTTCATAATTTTCTGGAAGTGATTTTTCTTTAACTACAATTTTGAAGTCATCGCTGGGTAGATTTTTTTTTGGAATAAGTGTAATATTCGGCAAATCCCTAGGTTCGGTTAAAATTATAGAGTCTTTTATATTCTGTTCGTATGTTTGCTTAAGATTTTCATTATCTACATTATTAAAACTCTCTGTTTCTTGAACTCTGATATCTTTACAAGGTTTAATTTTTGCTATTCTTTTACCATCGTGATCCTCACTATCTTTAAGATTTTCTTTTATTATATTTCCATAATTCTCTATTTCTTGAACTTGAATAACTTTACTTGGGTTAATTTCTTTTCTTTTGCCTTCAAGATCCCCACTATCCTTAAAATTTTCTTTCAGTAAATTTTCTGAATACTTGGTTTCCTGAGCTTCAGTATCTTCAATTGGTTTAATTTCTCCGTTGCTTTTACCATCGAGATCTTCACTATGCTTAAGATTTTCGTTTAATATATTTTCAGAATTCTCGGTGTCTTGAACATGAATAACATTGCTTTTTTTAATTATTCTTTTGCTTTTGCCATCGAGATCCTCACTTTTCTTAGGATATTCTTTTAATATATTTTTTGAATTGTTGGTTTCTTGAGCTTGAATAACTTCAGTCGCTTTAATAGCTCTTTTGCTTTTACAATCAAGATCCTCACTATCTTTAAGATTTTCTTTTATTATATTTCCATAATTCTCGATTTCCTGAACTTGAATAACTTTACTTGGTTTAATTTCTTTTCTTTTGACTTCAAGATCCTCACTATCCTTAAGATTTTCTTTTAGTAAATTTTCTGAATACTTGGTTTTTTGAGCTTGAGTATCTTGAGTTGGTTTAATTTCTCTTTTGCTTTTACCATCGAGATCCTTATTATCTTTAAGATTTTCTTTTACTATATTTTCAGAATTCTCGGTTTCTTGAACTTGAATAACATTGATTGTTTTAATTATTCTTTTGCTTTTACCATCGAGATCCTCACTATCTTTAAGATTTTGTTTTACCATATTTTCTAAATTCTTGGTTTCTTGAGGTTGAATAACTTCAGTTGGATTAATTCCTCTTTTGTTTTTACCATCGAGATCCTCACTATCCTTAAGATTTTTTTTCAGTAAATTTTCTGCATACTTGGTTTCTTGAGCTTGAGTATCTTTAGTTGGTTTAATTTCTCCTTTGCTTTTACCATCGAGATTTTCATTATCCATTTCTTTTACTATATTTTCAGAATTCTCGGTTTCTTGAAGTTGAATAAAATTTCTTGATTTAATTTCGTCTTTACTTTTATCTTCGAGATCCTCACTACCCCTATGATTTTCTTTCACTATAATATCAGAATTCTCGGTTTCTTGAAGTTGTATGTCTTTACTTGGTTTCATATTTTCTCCTCTGTTTTTACAATCGGGATCCTCACTGTCATTAAGACTTTCTTTTACTATATTTTCAGAATTCTCGGTTTCTTTAAGGTGAATGACTTTACTTGGTCCAGTGAAAAGTTCACCTTCTGCTTTACTTTTATACATGAGATTTACACTACTATTAAGATTTTTTTGGTTTGGTTCAATAGCTCCTTCGATTTTAACCATGAGAGCACTATGCACGTTGTTGTGTTCTTCTATTGAAGTAACTGGATGAACTAAACTTTGTTCATTTAAATCCAAATTGGTTTTATATTCATTTATGCAACATTCACTACGCGCTATTTTTGGAGTATACAGTAATTTAATTGCTTTACTTTGTACAGATAAACATGAATTTTCGCAATCTTCATTCAATATAGATTCCGGATTGTTTACCAAATGAGCTATTTCAATTGGTTCATCGCAATCAATGTCCCTCTGAACTCTATTTTCACATCCATCACTAAAAGTTTTTAATAAAATATTTGGCAGTTGAACTAACACACCTGGATCAGTTGAAAACTTTATTTCTTTCTTATTTTCATCCTCGCAGATAACACTCGACAAGTCAGTTGGATTGTCTGGTGGTACCGGTAGTTTCGATGGACTATTGAAATACAAAACCTTATTTTCTTCATCCACGTCGTTTTTACTACATGTATCTTGTATTATGCACTTTACAATATTTGTCGACTGAACTCCATCATTTTGTTCAATCTCATTTAATGGTACAAACTTATTTTCCTCGCAATCTGTATTACTCGAATATGCAAGTGTTTTAATTTGAGTAATTGGCGATTTAATATCTTCTCCTCTTTCCGGCAAATTTTCTTTTTTATCTTCTATTGCATGAATTATTGTTTCCATATTATTCGGCATATTCGATACGTTTGTACTAAGATCACATACTACAAAGTCCTCCGTACTACTAGAAGATTTAGAACATTCGATTTTAGGAGAAATATGATATGCTCTCGATATTTTGGCAAAGAACTTATTTATAAGATCAGATTTCAGCATATTATTATCATTTTGTAAAATGAGCTTTTGTATCCAAGGTGAAAATAACCTTTTCTTCAAATTAAAGTTTTTAATTATACATTCATTATTTATGCTGTCAGATGTCAAGTCGTAAGTTAAACTAGCCGATTCATAGGCAGAATCTTCCAAACTATTAAAGTGGCATGTTTCGTCTGTGATTTGAGAAAGTCGCTGTATCAAATTGCTATCGTTTGAAATATTCATTTGTTCATCGGAGGCCCGAAGGGACGAAACTACATAAAAATTATTACTTTTTCTCTTTATTTCCGGCTCGGCTGAAATAAAATCATCACTACGTCTAGTACGATCTTCATCAATAGTGTTATTAGCGCCTAATTCTGAGGCCGATGAATATAGGTAACAAACGTTAGATCGATTTTTGTTGATATCAAAGTGAGTGCTTAAACGTTGTTCAATACTATTTTTTTTTAAATTTGATAGCTCTTTCCTTGTATCTGGTGTTTCTTGGTCATCTTCAACAATCATGTTTTCTCCAGTTTTTTTATGTAAACAGTCTAATGAGGATAAACATAAATCAGACTCTAATTTATATTTATGTGTCTCTTTGGCAATATCTTCGTCTAATTTGTAGGGCATATTTTTATCGGCGATTGTTTCAGACACACTTTCTTCAATAATGTTCACTGAATTTTTGCTACTGTTATTAATTTCAACTAGGCCAGTGTCTTTGTTTTCTGTTGATGTTTTTGTCAATGTCTCTTTGGCAATATTATCGTCTAATTCATGGGTCTTATTTTTATCGGCGATTGTTACCGCTACACTTTCTTCAATAATGCACGCTGAAGATTTTTTGCTACTGTTATTGATTTGAGTTAGGCTAGTGTCATTGTATTCTGTTGAGGTTTTAGTAGTGGTAAGTGCAGTGTGCAGTCTGTTAGTATCTACAGTGATTTCATTGGATTCTATGTTTTTATCTATAAGCATATTGTCAGTATAAGAAGACTTAATATTATCTCCATCTAATATTGTTTCGATTTCAAGAATCGTTTTAGATTTGTTTAGACTAAAATCAATTGCCATTTCGTTATCTGGCTCTTTCAAAATATCATCATTCTTATTAACATAACTACTAGGTGATGTAATTGTAGGACTTGAGTTTAAAATATATTCTTGTTTATCTAGTGTTACAGTATTTGATGAGTACTCTGTAGAATCTTCAAAATATTTTATATTTTCTGGATTTTTTATTATTACACTATCAGTTCGCATAAATTGTGAATTGGTGATGGTTTTCTGTTCTTTTAGTTCTGTTTCAGATTTTTTATTTTTTCTGTATTTACTCAATTTTGAAAATTCTTTTTCGGTTTCTTTCGTTTTGTAACTGTTATCGGAAATATTTATTTCATCTTTTTGGTAAATAGAATTGTTGGCCGCCGTTAAACTATGTAATTCCTTTGGCGTAATAACTGAATCCTTATTAGCATTGATAAACTGTTGATTTACTTCCTGGAAATTTAGTTCAATATCATTGTCGAGTCTTGGTAAAGAAGCAAGACAAACACCCGAATTACTTTCTAAATCGTGTAAACTATAGTCAGGTCTTATAACATTCACAACATCACTATTTAAGCACTGAGTATTAATTAATTTACAGCTGGGAATTTTTGCATTTTCATTTAACATTACATTATCCTGTTTAGACGCATTACAATTTCTCCCATTATCAGAAAGTTTGCTTAAAGTCGGTGACTGATAAGGATTTGAAACTTTTTCAATAACTCTTTCTTCAAGAATATTTTTTACAGGTGTAGCTACTTGTACATTTAACATTTCTGGACTACATGGCCTTATTTCAAAGTTACAACCAACTTCTTTATGAATAACTGATTGACTTATTTTAGCTTCAACATCAAGTGGCGAAATTGGTCTAGCTGGTATTGCAACTCCTGCAGGGATACAATTCCTAGGTGATTGGAAATTTCTTGGTGTAGATGTTTTACTAATATCATTTAAGTTAGAAGATTCTATTGCTTCCTCAAAATGTTTTAACAACTCTGTATTGTTATATCCTTTGATGTTATCAGGCAGTTTAGAAACTTTTTGAATATGCTCATATTTACCAAGTTCTTCACTTGGTACATTTACTAAACCTAACACATACAGTTGCTCTGGAGTTTTCCCTTCGAAATGACTCATAGATTTATTTGAATCATTGCGGAAGTCAATCTGTGTTTCTTTGGAATTTCCAGCATTTTCATCATCTCCTTCATTCCACATTTGTAAAAATTGTCTGACATCTATTCCCTTTTTATCCTTAGAACTAATATTGTGGTTGACATTTGATTGCACTTTAGTTGCAAAAGGGGATGCCCGTACCATAGATGGATAGCCATAATTGTACCTTCTATGAATATCATTTGGCATAATTCTGTGAAAACCAGACTCAATACTTCTGACACTTGCTGTAGATGATTGACTTACATAGCCACAATCTTCTAAAGAGTTACCATGAGTATGTGCAGTGTCATTACTAGTGTTCGAATCTGAGGGTGAAATAGCTATTCCGTTTGGTGAAAACTGGGGTGCCATTCTAGTCAAATGATTTGTATTGATAGTAGGGTCAACACTCCTATAATGGGGAACATAGTCATAGCCTTTACCTGAATGAATGTCTTTTCGATAATATGGGTGTGGTGGTAAGTTCATAGTAGGATAGTTAGGTATTATAACTTGGCTTTTCATATGTGACCTGGATATATCATTCACATAAAAGTTATCTGGAAACCCTTTATTCCGAGAACTATCATAATCTAAATACATTTTATTGTTTTCATAAGGTAGTTTGTTGGCTGACACTGTTTTATCTTGTGGATATGGATAAAGTTTACTTTGTAAACTATTTGGTAGCACAGGCCCATAGGCAGGGTGTAACATTTGATTTTGGTATGGAGCATTATAATTAATTTGTTGGTTAGGTCTTTGGTAACCGTCAATAACAGGATCATTCATCCTATTTTCTAAATATTTTATGGGAACTTGTGGGTAGGATGGTAGAGAAGGTACTGGTTTATGCAAATCATATTTATGAGGGAAAGGTGGAGGTGGATGAAATGGGTTTGGATAATTATTAAGATATTCATACCTGCCTTGAGGATATCTTTCCTTCACATTTGGGTAAGGTTTGAACCGAACATTTCCATGATGATAATACCCTTCAGGGTAGAGGAGACTACTTTCTTCATTCATGGTGCGGTGTGGTGGTCTAGTCACAGCCATTGGTCTCGGACCGGCACAACTTGCATAATCAGAAAACTGATACAATTCTGGAGCACCATAAGGTCTTGTAGGCCTCATATTAACTCCAGAAGGATGCCACATGGGAGGGCAATTCCTAGCATTGTTCATATTTGAAACACTCATTTCTGTATTTTTTTGGTGGTCACTTAGGTGATTTATAGAATAAGGCACATCACAATATTTATGTTCAGCAGAGCTACCTAACTTATTTTTTGGTAGACTTGCATTTCTATCCAATCCAAAGTTAGCTTCATCATTCATTTTCATAGTATTGTATGAAGGAGCCACCATAATACGCTGCATGTTTTCTTGGAATGTTTGTCTTGGTGATATATTTCTTATGGGGCTCTGGTAAGTTTTGTGGGGATATTCGGGTGGATGACGGAACGTACTCTCCGTAGGCAGCCATGGCTCATAATGGCTTTTCTTTAGATACGCATCAGTGTTTGTTAATGGCGGTACCACTCTGTCGGGGCCTATGACAGCACACGGCCGCGATGTCGGGGTGTCCACCTTCGCCAGAGGATTCGATGATATTTCTTGATAGTTTTTATTGACACTGCAGGGAAGTGCAGTTCCCATGTGAGTGTATTTGCTTGTGGCATCGTTACTGCGTTCGCCAAGAACAGCTTCAGTTCTCAAATCTTTAGCATCCATGTCCACCGAAAATTGGATTTATTAGCCCACTGATAGTTATCATTTTTCTTGTATTGATGTGATCTTTTAGCAGTAACAACTCAGCGTCCAAATATCACATCACATGAAAGACCCAGTAAAAACCATTCTGAAAATAAACAATCCGTAAGACAACTGTCAAAACACTGCCACATAAACGTTTTCTAAGATTTTCATTAATTCGTAGAAAGAGGTGATGATTGCGTACAATTATACAGTATAAGTAAGTACCTTTACATTTTTTGAAGTGAAAGATTATCAATATTATTTCCTTGGAGACACCGATTTATTACGTTCTGCTGTCGCCCATGAATTTTGTTTTTTTTTAATTATTTTTGTTTTTGTTTCGTCAATACCATGTCACAGCTCTGGACATACGAGCTTTGCTCATAATAATTAGACTGCTTTAAGCCGGCCATACACGATCAAGTTTACCGCAGCGCAACCGTTTTGTCGAATGGTGTGCCAACTGCACGGCGGGGCGGCGCCGGCGGCGATGCATGGTACAGTGTCGCACAACGAACTGCGAGTGTGAACTTAATGGAGTCCCTAGACGATCAAGCATTTCTTGTCAATCATTTACATTGCATTTACCATTTGGGGGCGTGGCCTACTTTTGATTGGCCACGGTAATCTATCTATTCTGTGGTGCTTGTCAAGCATCGCTCCTAGACGATCAAAATGTGATTGACAAGCAATGCAATATAAATGATTGACAAGCAATTTTGATCGTTTAGGGGGTCCATAAGTGCCATACTACATAGCTACCAACCACGTCCCAAACAAGGTGACCTTGGTGGTTTACAGCCGTAAAGATGGAGGTTTAAGTGCCTGCTACAGGGCTGCGAACCACGTCCTTATCAAGGTGACCTTGAGGCTTGAATGTTTAAGCCGTGTAGATGGAGAGGAGATGTAGGTTTATAACCAAACGAAACACAATGTGTCGGTTACTTGCCACAGTACGAGGCATATATCTTGAAATCGGGTGGGGATTGAGCGGAACACGTATTTTGGGCATGCGTAGCGGTGAGGGGCGTGAGTGGCGGAAAAGAGCCGCGCGCTATTGTTCGTTCACAACAAGAAGAAGAACTTATCCCCACTCCGTCGAAAAAAATTCAAGATAATTATATGCCTCGTACTGTAAATAAGATCACCTTGGTTGGGATGTGGTTAGCATCCGTGTAGTGTGGTAGGCATAGGCACTTAAGTTCACACTCGCAGTTCGTTATGCGCCGCGCCGCGTGCAAGTTGGCACACCATTCGACGAAACCAAAGCGGTAGACTTGATCGTGAATGGCTGGCTTCAAGCATATAGTTCATTAGCGAAGAATGCATTCCAGCAGGCTAACTAACCGCTGAGACATCGATCGCCATAGAGTACGGTAGACGGCACGCTGGGCTTCTACAACCTGTCAAATTTCTTCAATCATTTTTAAACTTTAACATTTGTCTGACGCCACGCGATAACACGTGTTAACACGCCGTCAGATGACATCGGTTATCATAGTAAATGTAAATGTATGCACTAGGATCACACAGGCTTGACCATAAAGAGTTGACAAAAATTGAAGGCGCCACTTTGTATGTAAACATGTCAAAATCACGAGTAATTTGGCAACACTGACTATAATTTTTAATTTTCAGATTTTTGCATTCACAATGCTATTTTTATACAATACTAAATAATATACTAGAATCTGGTGCGAGTCGTATTTTTTCTAGTATATTATTTAGTATTAACACTGACTATATTTTGTACATAGATATAGTATATTGGGATTTTGTACTGAAAAATTTAATTCCATTTTATTTAATTTCAACTCTTTATGGCCAAACTGTATCTAATGGACCCCCTAAACGATCAAAATTGCTTGTCAATCATTTATATTGCATTGCTTGTCAATCACATTTTGATCGTCTAGGAGCGATGCTTGACAAGCACCACAGAATAGATAGATTACCGTGGCCAATCAAAAGTAGGCCACGCCCCCAAATGGTAAATGCAATGTAAATGATTGACAAGAAATGCTTGATCGTCTAGGGGCTCCATTATAACACGTCCATATAAATACGGCGTGTTAACACGTGGCGTATAACAAATGTGCCCGCACCTTAACACGCAATAATTGCTTATCCTAAATAACTAGGTACCTAAATGAAAGAAAGGCATAAGCAAATTCTATACATGATATGTATTTGGAATATTAGACATTTTAAATTAAATTCATTTGAATTTGACTTTTTAAATTATGACTATCTGACCGTTTTACATTTTCGTTTTCGACATTTTCATCGTTAGACTTTCTAATTTTCGACATTTTGTAGGGTGCGACCAGTGAATGAACACCCCCCAGTGGATGAACAAAAGTGTCATTTTTCTATAAAATAAGAAATCTTTTGTTTTCTACTCGTGACAGCATTTTTTTAATGAAAATTCATACTTTATTACGTTAACTAGCTGCACAGAAAACTATGTGTGTTCCGTAGTTTCTAAATGGCGATTGCTTAAAGTGGGCACGTTGTGTAGTATTCCTGTTTCTATGGTCCTGGGGGCTTACCATCAGCAAATAAGAAACCGTTCAGTTCAAAAGCAGACCTTAAACAGGACTTCTTAAGGCCTGCATTCATACTAAGCGTTGAGGTAAAGAGTAAGGCAGTTCAATATAAGCCCTATAAGAGCTCATAGTAATCCCCCAGTATTAAGGACCATGATGCGACAACGTATTTTGATATTAGCTTGTAGGGTTATATGAGTCACATTATTCTACAAAGAAAAGTAGTTTAAAGGATGTAAAAATATTGGCGTATAGTTGACAGCCTCACCATGGAATGGGGTTGGTAAACTTTTCCAAAACTGTTGTGAATTTTATATTTTCTGGTAGCTTTTGGCTTTGGAGTCAGGAATAACAAATTGCGAAATTATATAATGCTTCATTTTAATTTAAATAAAAATTTAAATTTTTAATTTACAGCATAGTACATATCACTATTACGGCTGTATGCGTAGGTTATGCCTTTGCTCCAAAGACTTTCTATAGAAAAACTGATTGACAGATTTGACAGACAGTGACAAAGAGTAATCATACCTTTGTTTTTTTTTGTTTTGAGCATCAACATAAGTCCGCCGGTAACGATCAATTGCAATTGACAATTTTTCCGCCAATGACGCTCATTGACGGAAAAATTGATCGTTTACGCGAGCAAATGAAGCGATTGTCAATTTTTCCGCAATTGACAATCGCTTCATTTGCTCGCGTGTTCAAATCAGTAAATGCAAAGGAACTTCGTGTTCAGCCGTATGTTTGATATTTTATCGCGATAATAATATAAAAAAATATATTTAGTTAACAAGGTAAAATAAAAAAAACATAATATTATTTTCTTTATTCTTCAAACTTGTGCTATTAAAAAAAAACACAAAACAATTCTCTTCGAAAAAGTTTACCAACCCCATTAGAAGGTTTTTAGTAGGTCAAAAAAATGTTAGTAAATAGTGATAAATAGTGAACTATAGATAGCATATAAATAGTGATACTATGGTTCAGAAGATATTTGAGTATCTTGGTGAGGCTGCTAACTTGACGTCAAGCTGACAGACACCTTAGGAATACAGTTCGTATCAATATGATTTATATGCCGAAAAATTGTTAGAAAATAGTGAATCGTATACGCAAAATTTCAATAATATTGCTTTTGATCGTCTGGGAGCGATGCTTGACAAGCATCACAGAATATATAGAATACCCTGGCCAATTAAAAGTAGGCCGTGCCCCCAAATGGTAAATTCAATGTAAATGATTGACAAGAAATGCATAATTGTCTAGTAGGGGCTACATAGGACCGGGCGTTAAGCGCGCTCACAGTGCTGTAATGTAAGCGTGATTCGGAACGCGGCCCTTGTATTCCGTCTTAGGCCGGCCACACACAGACGGAATCCCGTTAAGGAATTCCGAACGGAATTTCGATAATGTATGAAGATTCCGTACGGAAAAATCCCGTATGTGTGTGGTAGTCCACAGTAGTGTGTGTATGGATTAGCTGCGTTCGGAATGAGTGGGTCTTCAGCTTCCTCATAGGCTATAGAGAAATTCTAAGCATGCCATATTTTAAAGCATAATAGGAGCAATCAAACTTTTAAACATAATAATAGCAGCCATCAAAAGCTCGTTACCATGAGTTGTTTTATGTGTGCGAGCTGGCGACACGTGTCTACAGCTTACACATGCCGTTAAGGCAAACCAGTGAGGTTAGGGTTTTAGACTATAGTCAGAAATTTAGAGCATAATTGCAGCAATAAGATCCAAAAAAAACAACCATCACACTCAAATACTGTTGAAACTACGAGCATAAAACTGTGTGCGAGCTGGGGACCCGTGTCACTGGCTTGCACAGCTGTATTTTCGTAATTATTTAAGCTACGATTATGTACTATACCTCAAAATTTTCAGCCGAATTGCAGCATTAGGCTCCAAATTTTTCAAAACTCTAACTCGAAAGGTTTTTGAGCTACGAGCCGATATCTATGTGTAAGCTGGAGACCCGTGTCACCGGCTGACACATGGTGAATTGCTGTAACGGTATATGTTAGAGCTTCGTTTTAAAGATCAAATGATATGTTATAATTGCAGCACACACGAGGCATAATTTCAAATCTCTGGGCCTCTTATATTCGAAATTATAAGCCAAAAACCGTTTTCCCGCCAAAAAATTCAAAATAATGGCTCGGATGCGGCTAATGGCGCCGTTGCCGTTCCGTGCGCTACACTATTGCAATCGAATTTGAACCTAAGAGCTAGTATTATTTTGAGTCATTTTAATTTGTGCTCTCGATCGTTTTAATTTCTGTGCTGAGAATTTTAGTCTAGGAGGTAGCAGCCGATACCTAATGGTTACCTAATTTAATAGAAAAGCAAAGTCTATTTATTTAGGAATGTTTATATCGCTAAGGTATGTACTTAATACTAAATAATATACTAGAAAAAATACGACTCGCACCAGATCAATACTCAGACGGGAATCGAACCCGCGACCTTTGGATATCCGGTCCAATGCTCTGACCGCTGAGCTACCGAGTCACTAGTGACATCGCCGAATTTCTTCTAGTATATCCTACTCTTACGCTGCAAGCCAGCGTTATTTCACCAATGTGAGGAATTACCTCGACATTCAATTGAAATATCTTTCCAGATATTTGGCAATCTAAATATATAATATATATATATAAATATTTGTGAATGCAAAAATCTCAAATTAAAAAAAAAAAATGTATGTACTTAATTTAATTTTATTAACACGTTTTTATTAGGTTACTCTCTCGTTTGTTTGTTTGTGTGTCCATAAAGTTACTATATTGATATAGATAATATTACTATATTGAGTGCTTTTACCCGCGTTTTTTTATACCCGACTTCCTAAAAAGGAGGAGGTTCTATGTTCGTCTGTATAATTTTTTTTTTCAAACGTTATTACATTAGGTAAACTCCCAAGTTGGTCCCATTTTTTAAAATTTGGAAATCGGTTCAGTACTTTTCAAGTAATCTTGAAAAAAGCACGAAAATAGTATGATTTTGTGTGATTTACCTCGATGATAATGGTCGTATTACTTCTATGTTTATGAACTGAATAACATAATTATTTTTAGAGAAGAGGGATATCTTAAGTGTAGGTTCTTTAACCGACTTAAAAAAGGAGGTTCTGAGTTTGACCCGTATGTATGTTTCTCCGCGATTATCTTACGTTTGGCTGAGCCGATTTTTCTACATATTATAATATACCTTACCTACAAGGTATCTACACTCAAAATAAAAAATAAAAAATAGTTAAAAAAAAAGCAAAAAACTTTTTTTTCTCGATAAATGATGTTCGTGCTAATAGTCTGTAGTGCTAATGATAAAACAGAGCGCGCGCACACGGCAGCCATTGCTATATTAACACGGCTTTAACAATAGTTCCTTGGTGCGCGAACAGATGGCGTGAAAAAATAAATCCATTGTTTGGTTGCAGCACTTATGTCAGAATCAGAGCGCGTGCACACGGCTATAACAATAATTCCTTGGAGCGCGAGATGGCGTGATTTTGTTTTTTACTGTTCATAGGATTATCATTTTAGTTTAGTGCCGTAGAAAATAAAAACCATATTTGGTTGCACTTTTGTCAGAGCGCGCGCGCACAAGTCCGTTACATTACAGACGTCATCGACCATACTTACGCGTTTAAATGTTGAACTGTCTTCATTTCTCTTTTTTCAAATAACCCATCATATATAGAAAACTGGAGAGGATACGTAAAAAAAAAGTGTAAAACTATAAAAGTAAAGAAAGAAGAAAAACAAAATGACGAAATTGATTTTATATCAGAAAAATTAATTAAAAACCATAAACCAATCGATAACCAGTTCAAAGAAAAGGAAATATCCTTGTCATTAAAACCTCACGATATATGTTTACTCAGAAATGGCTCCAACATCGGAAGTTTATTTATGTATAACACTGGTGCGTTCGACAGTTTAGCACATCTGTTTGCAGCAATATGCACTTTAAAGAAAAATATACTACAGGCTTTAAAAACTGGTAATGACTTGTTTGCTAATTTAATATTATCAATGGCTCTAAATCGACCAGATATTTATGAAATCAGGGATAATCTTCTAAATTTACACTTTAAATCAGAAGCAAATGCTTCAATAATCAATTGTGAATGCAACGTCACTTATATTATTGATAAATACCTTACTTCTAGTTATTGCAAAATAATATGAACTAAAAGCTATTATTTTATTTTCTTAAAAAGTTACGTACTTAGTTGAACAACGACATCTAGCCGTCTTTTAGGTACTACTACTTTTTTTTAACTGCCTTTTGAAAACCACTCATTCTTAAAAACAAAATCGTACAAAAGGCAGCCCTGTATCAGTCTGATGACTCTGATGTCAGTTTGCATTTTTTAGTGTACGATCTGTATCATCATTATGCACAATAAAAGTTTTTTTTTTTAATTTATTTATTTGTTATTGTGGTATTCCTCACAATGAGGTATGTTGGAAGTTTATGTACAGTTTTATTAATAGAAAAACAAAACGGCAAAAATCTTGCCTTAGATTTACAATCGTTCAGAAAAAGCTCTTATTATTTTGTGAAACTTCCATTTTGCCGTATTGTGTAAGTAAGTTGTACTACGATCGAAATCTGATTATACTGTGATACATAATTGTACTGTTTGCGTTCGTTGGTAGAAAGAATTCCTGAATTTTATTCCCAAAGGTAGGTACGCACTATTGAAGGTGTTCAACGTTCTGCTGTTTATACTAGCCTTCAGGTATGGCTTCCTCTTTAAGTTGTTGTCCATTAGCAGAAATACCATTAGCACTATTCAATCAAAAATCAAAAAAATCAAAAAATCATTTATTCAGTCTAGGCTGTTACAAGCACTTGTGAATGTCAAAGAAACTACGCCATCGGTTCGCAAACCCTGAGCGGGAGACCTTGTAACGAGAAGAACCGGCAAGAAACTCGTCAAGGGCTGCTTTTTTCTCCCTGTATATTTCATACAGAGTCGTCAACATTGAAAAATGAGCTCCACATTTAAAGTGAGGTCATTTTCCATCACAATAATTAACAAAAGTTTGTACACAATGGGTAGGTATGTTGAAATTAAATACCTACTACATATCGGATAGTTAATTGTGAGAGTAAATAACTTTCAACTAGTTGAGAAATCAGTAATCACTATGTCTGCTACTCGAAAGTACACCTAAGTAGGCAAAATATTTTACCAAAAAATACTTGATACAAGACATAAAAATTATCAATAAAAAAACGCAATTCTTACAATTCAATATGCGTTAAGATAGGTACTCAGAAGCAGACCCATTCCCACTGGCAGCATCCGTTCACGAGCATGACGCGTGGACCAGCCATCGCTTCGCTCAACCATATTTGAGGGAACGTACGTAACGACCCGCCCCACACGACACCACCGCAGAAATGATTATAGAGAGCATGACATACTTAGGCTATGTAGTCTTTGTTATGTTATAACCAATTACTTACATAGAAGCGTCATTTTAAAATGCTAGTAAGATGTTATTCATGTTATATTATGGATTTTAAACCCAATCCATAGATAATAAAACAATGTTATGTTTTAACTATTTTTAATAAAGCTATTCCAAATTTATAAAAGTTTTTTTTATCAATTAATTTTATTATTTTCTGCTTTTAAGTTAACGAGCTAAGACCAAAAATGTACCATCTCCTATCGGAGAACTCGTCAAGATCAAGACGATTCAAAAGATTGAAAACTCGATAGGGTTGCATATTTTTATTATAGAATTCCCATGGCCTTCTTCCGGCTTTATCATCATATCCTTGAACACTATTTCCCATTAGAGAACTCGTCAAGACGATTCAAACAAGCCCAAATACGATGGGGTTGCATGGTTTTATTACAGAGTTTCTGTGTCTTTCGTCCGGCTCCATCATCAGACCTTAAAAACTATTGCCCAACAAAGTACTCGTCAAGACGATTCAAACGAGCCCAAACTCGAGGAGGTCATTTTCCATCACAATAATTAACAAAAGTTTGTACACAATGGGTAGGTATGTTGAAATTAAATACCTACTACATATCGGATAGTTAATTGTGAGAGTAAATAACTTTCAACTAGTTGAGAAATCAGTAATCACTATGTCTGCTACTCGAAAGTACACCTAAGTAGGCAAAATATTTTACCAAAAAATACTTGATACAAGACATAAAAATTATCAATAAAAAAACGCAATTCTTACAATTCAATATGCGTTAAGATAGGTACTCAGAAGCAGACCCATTCCCACTGGCAGCATCCGTTCACGAGCATGACGCGTGGACCAGCCATCGCTTCGCTCAACCATATTTGAGGGAACGTACGTAACGACCCGCCCCACACGACACCACCGCAGAAATGATTATAGAGAGCATGACATACTTAGGCTATGTAGTCTTTGTTATGTTATAACCAATTACTTACATAGAAGCGTCATTTTAAAATGCTAGTAAGATGTTATTCATGTTATATTATGGATTTTAAACCCAATCCATAGATAATAAAACAATGTTATGTTTTAACTATTTTTAATAAAGCTATTCCAAATTTATAAAAGTTTTTTTTATCAATTAATTTTATTATTTTCTGCTTTTAAGTTAACGAGCTAAGACCAAAAATGTACCATCTCCTATCGGAGAACTCGTCAAGATCAAGACGATTCAAAAGATTGAAAACTCGATAGGGTTGCATATTTTTATTATAGAATTCCCATGGCCTTCTTCCGGCTTTATCATCATATCCTTGAACACTATTTCCCATTAGAGAACTCGTCAAGACGATTCAAACAAGCCCAAATACGATGGGGTTGCATGGTTTTATTACAGAGTTTCTGTGTCTTTCGTCCGGCTCCATCATCAGACCTTAAAAACTATTGCCCAACAAAGTACTCGTCAAGACGATTCAAACGAGCCCAAACTCGATGAGGTTGCATGGTTGTATTACAGAGTTCCAGTGGCCTTCTTCCGGCTGCATCATCAGACCCTGAACACTATTTTCCTACAAAGTACTCGGCAAGAGGAATCAAACGAGCCCAAACTCGATGGGGTTGCACGGTTTCAATATTGAGTTCCTATGGCATGACCTTCCAGCTTCATTATCAGACCCTGGACCTCGCCTCTTATTGTAGTACTCATCAAGACGATTCTAACGAGCCCAAACGCGATGGGATTGTATGGTTTCAACATAGAGTACTTTATGGACAAACAAACAAACAAACAAGAAAGTAACCTAATAAAAACGTGTTAATAAAATAAAATTAAGTACATACCTTAGCGATATAAACAGTCCTAAATAAATAGACTTTGCTTTTCTATTAAATTAGGTAACCAGTTATATCGGCTCCTACCTCCTAGACTAAAATTCTCAGCACAGAAATTAAAACGATCGAGAGCACAAATTAAAATGACTCAAAATAATACTAGCTCTTAGGTTCAAATTCGATTGCAATAGTGTAGCGCACGGAACGGCAACGGCGCCATAAGCCGCATCCGAGCCATTATTTTGAATTTTTTGGCGGGAAAACGGTTTTTGGCTTATAATTTCGAATATAAGAGGCCCAGAGATTTGAAATTATGCCTCGTGTGTGCTGCAATTATAACATATCATTTGATCTTTAAAACGAAGCTCTAACATATACCGTTACAGCAATTCACCATGTGTCAGCCGGTGACACGGGTCTCCAGCTTACACATAGATATCGGCTCGTAGCTCAAAAACCTTTCGAGTTAGAGTTTTGAAAAATTTGGAGCCTAATGCTGCAATTCGGCTGAAAATTTTGAGGTATAGTACATAATCGTAGCTTAAATAATTATGAAAATACAGCTGTGCAAGCCAGTGACACGGGTCCCCAGCTCGCACACAGTTTTATGCTCGTAGTTTCAACAGTATTTGAGTGTGATGGTTGTTTTTTTTGGATCTTATTGCTGCAATTATGCTCTAAATTTCTGACTATAGTCTAAAACCCTAACCTCACTGGTTTGCCTTAACGGCATGTGTAAGCTGTAGACACGTGTCGCCAGCTCGCACACATAAAACAACTCATGGTAACGAGCTTTTGATGGCTGCTATTATTATGTTTGGAAGTTTGATTGCTCCTATTATGCTTTAAAATATGGCATGCTTAGAATTTCTCTATAGCCTATGAGGAAGCTGAAGACCCACTCATTCGGAATCACGTAACGGAATCTCGAAACGGAATCCCGATTCGGAATTCCGAACGCAGCAATTGCATACAAAATCTATGGGCCTGCCACACACATGCGTTAACGTTCCGTACGTAATTTTATTCCGTACGTAATTCCACATGAGAGCCTGTGCATTCGGAATCACGCACGGAAAAAAGCCATTCCGAACGCAAGACTACCATATATTTTGTATGGGTCGCCATCGCCACACACAACCGTTTTTATTTCGTACGGTATGCGCTCACACGCACGGCCTATGTGTGAGTGACGTATACAAACACCTACAACTTATTTATTACAGCCAGACTTTTGGCAAACCCTTTATTATTTTGCTCAGTTATTATGTAGTTCTAGTTTCCAAAAAAGCAATAGAATTGACCTGTGCGTAATGTTAATAATAAATAGTCTATAATTATGTAGTTTTTGTTTCTTTTTAGAAAAATTATTCATCTTCGCTCAATGTTTTCTCATCAAAGTTTAGTGTCTGACTGAGCCGTGATTCCGAACGAAAAAAAAACGTCTGTGTGTGGTGGTACGTACGGAATCACGTACGTACGGAATTCCGAAACGGCATTCCGACTGTATGTCGCCACGCCAGCCTTATCGTTATCTGTGGTTCAGTCAACGTCAGTCATAATAAATAATGTACTCTATGCGTCAGTCAACGTCAGGTGAAAGTCAGTCATACATATATAGTGATCTGTGGTCAGTCATTCAATAAACGGATGCGGTTTTTCAGAAATTATTCTAAAACAAAATAAATAAAATCTTTCCTTTCTTTCTCAGTATATTATACCGTAATGAAGTATGTATCAGTTAGTTTAATTCTGACCCTAATTTTTGCTGGGTACATTATAAATACTATATGGACATTAGCAGAAATATTTATTCCACCAAAATGTAGTCGTGGCGAAAGATGTTTTTCTTCATATTTATCTAATGAGCCAATTCAGCATCTTGTGTTATTTACTTCAATTAAAGAACACCCTTTCATTGATGGATCGCGGATTGATTCTGTTACTAAAGTACACACAACTATGAAATTTGCCTACCGAAAACCTGTCGATATGTGAGTTATCTTTTTTAAAATAATTTCTTCTCAAATCAATAAATAATTATGCCGTTTAGTAATTTATGCAGATATAATATTTTATAAGACATTTTATATAGATATATAAATAAGATGACACTGACCATTGTACTTTTTACACTGTTTTAGAGAAATCACTCTCAAGATTCCAAGGAAGACTCGTAATAACGGCACGTTGTTTATGCATGCAGTATTGTTGGATGACAGCCGCATTTATAAGGACTTTGATGAAATTTATCGTACAGAATCAGTTCACACACTACCCTTAGTTGTTCATGTTGAGCCACAAGCTGAGACTTTTAATCTTCTCCAGAACAATGTGAGTTACTTGTGCTACTGCTAAGAAAGTATCATAACAGATTAGTTACAGTACAAGGCAAACATCTTGACACTTTTCTCAATGGAGTGGGGATAATTTCACACATGTGCACTTGTGAGCGACTGATAGCACGCGCCCCTCTCCCGCTGCCCTCGTACCTCACCGCTATGCATACCCAAAATACGCATTCTACGCAATCCTCACCCGATTTCAAGATGTTTGCCTCGTACTGTACCTAACCAGAGAACCAATAAAAAAAGATATAAATGGTTAATTTCTAAACTTGCAGTGTAAGTATGTTTACACACAATCAATTTTGAGAGTGATATTATGTTTACCTTGGTAACTGCTCTATGTGTTTGTTTGCTAAGTTGGTAAGCCTAAACATCTAAAAGGTACCTATGTATCTATGGGCCATTGTTGCCTGATTATAAATAAATAATAAAAAAATAAAATAAAACAATATCCATGAATTTTGGAAGAGGGTGTACTGGACTTTGGAATTATAACCCAAATTAGTAAAGGAAATGAAATTGCTGACCTCATACCCTGTTGCATACAAAAGCAAGTTTAATGCAAAGGTATTAATCTGTTTTCCATAAAATTTTAAAGAATCATTTATCTTTCAGGCAAAGGTGAAAAAGGATAAACCTCTGAATGTGCAACCATTTGCTCATTTGACCAGAGTGGCCCCGTTGGCCATTCTAACGGATAATTTAAATCTTCCAGCAAAAAAAATTCCAGGAGAATTATACCCTTATATTAGGTAACTAATATTTAGACTGCCAAACTTTACGACAGTACTGGATCATGGGTAGCAGTAATTTTCTTGTTTAATATATTTCAGAGTGAGAAATGGAAAATTTTTGCCAATAATCCAACAAAATGTCCTTAAATTTCGAATGTCCAATCTGCAGCTGCTCAACAGTAGTATGACAGAGGCAAATGTTACCGTAACAGTGTCACCCACTTCATATGGTTCGTTGCGCTTGGCTCTACATGTACGCTTGGCCTTGGAACAACTTCAAAGTCTAGGCTTTAGCAAACAGGATGTGGATGATGTTAAAGGGATATTTGCGGACACAAATCTTTACCTTTTGTCAGCTACAGTGTGTATAGCTAGTTGTCATGTAAGTATTGTAATTATTATTATGAACTTTAGAAACTTAGGTGATAAAACATTTCAGCACCTTGGGCATTTTAGCAGCTTGGTCATTTCAGCAACTTGGTCATTTCAGCAACTCGGTCATTTTATCACTTTGGTCATTTCAGCACCTTGGTCATTTTAGCACCTTGGTCCTAACGCCCCGAAAGGAAATGTTTTACTCGGTGTCTTTGTAAGAAGTCCCTATAGTATTATAATGACTGTGTGTTGCTATAACCACTTATAACTAAAAGCCAATTTCACAATTGATATTAAACGGGATTAAGTCACTAAACGGGTTTAAGACTGTCACTGTCACAAGAACAAAAAAAATGTAACTGAAATTGCAAATTATGTAACAAAGGATGCCTAAACTTGACATTTAAACTAGATAACACTAAACGGGATTTAATTGATATTTAGTGAAATTGGCACTAAATCTATGGAAAATTAGGCTAGTGAGTTTTGAGTTTGATTTTTTATTTGATTGAGTGGAATAAGTATTGGTTGACGCATTTCGATAAGTGTTTAAATAGTAAAAAATACTGAAATATTGTTAGACTATTATGTGTCACTCAAGGTTTAAAATAAATAATTTTAATTTGTATTCCAGCTACTGTTTGATTTCCTGGCATTCAAGAATGACGTCTCATTTTGGCGGGGCAAGCGCTCGCTGGCGGGCTTGTCTGCGCGCACTGTGTTCTGGCGCGCTTTCTCCCAGTTTATTATATTTTTTTACCTTGTCGATGAGAGGACGTCAATGTTGGTCTTAATACCGGCCGGTATAAGTCTCGTGATTGAGGTAAGACGTCATATTAGGGAATAAATAATCTTTTTCTATGAGAATTTCCCTAGTTACAGAAAGATTTTCTCAAGTTTACTATGATGTTAGTGATCCTACTATACTAAAGGTCCGAGTTGAATCCATATATGCATACTGTTATGCTATAAGCAATTTCTTCATATCGACGCTTAAGAACCAAGACCATATCTACAAAAAGTCAGGAGACGAAAAAAAAATTTTTTTTCTTCAAACAAAAGCTTAATTAGTTCTGAAATTACTGAGATAGCTGGTATTTAGTTAAAATTAGTTACTTAGGTGGTATTAGTATTTTCATAACTCCTTATTTAATGCGAATTTGAAGTAACTGATAAAAGGAAGCGATGCGTAAATCAACCATAAAAATAACTGCATTAAAAAGTAAAAATCGCCAAAAGTGTAGATAGATGGTCTTGGTTCTTAAGCGTCGATATGTCTTTCATTACCTAATACAAGCTTTGTGAATTTAGGTCCTAGTTTAAGACTAAATTCTGTGAGTTGCCTTATGTTTTTGAGTCTTATGGTCGTTATTTGTATGTTTTCATTCCATTAACATTATTATGTTTTTGTTTGATACAGTTGTGGAAAGTGACAAAAGTGCTGCACCTGCGCGTATCGTTCGCGGGGTGGCGCGTGCGCGTGTGGCGCGAGCGCGAGGCGGACGCGGGCGAGCGCAGCACGGCGCGGGCGGACGCGGAGGCGATGCGGTACCTGAGCATGCTGCTCTACCCGCTCTGCATCGCCGGCGCTATTTACTCCTTGATCTACGAACCGCATAAGAGGTATTTTTTAGTGATTTATTTGTTTATTTATTTATATATATTAAACAGATAAAATAACTTACATAGTAAGTAGTAACAGAAAGCCAATAGGCTAGTTGACAAAATTTCAATAACTGCTTAATATTTTAGCTTATTAGGCATTTTATCGAAAAAAAAAGGTTTATTTATTTTTAATCGAGCGTTTACATTATAAATTTCGCGTTTTAAAAAACCAATTTTAATTTGGTTCCAAAACGCACAAGACTGTCATGGCGTCTTGAATGACGTCACGCCGTGCAAAACAAACAAAAGAGCGATCGTGTCTTCGTACGTTATAGCTAGTTTTTATCGTTTAAAAATGAATTTCTCATATTATAAGTACTGTATAGTGCCCCAGTGTGATAGCACGACTATAAAAACGCCAAACCAGTTTTTTATATATGTTCCAAACAATGGAGAAATACGGAAAAAGTGGCTAAAACTTGCGTTCGGTTGTGGTTAGGTTGCACTCGGAGTGTAGGTTTGGAACGCGCCTCCGGTAGTGATACTCGAAACGTCAAAGACAAGATTGGAGTTTTGCACGGCGTGACGTAACGCTTTCTGATTGGTGTTCACTGTCACGTGACTAAAGGTTGCATTTTACGAAATTTATTTTTTAAAAATATTATTATTAATCTTTAACGCTTTTAATAATTAAAATTGTTTGTTATTTTCTCTAAAATATAATTAATCATTATAAACCCCTATCCATTATATTTATTCTTAATGGAAACAAGCCTATTATAGGTCATCACAAATAGTAACAAACTATACAAAACAAGCACCATCTTATTACTAAATCTTAATCAAGTACTAAATCTCAATTACCTACCTAATGAATACTTAACCAATACAATTATGCCTCATTGAAAAATTCCGTACTTAAAATTTGCTTAATCGGAATATATAAAAATAAAATAAAATAAAATAATCGAAGCCTCACTCGTTGCAAACAGATCCAAGTCTGCCCGTCGCGATGCCAAATTAAAACTATTACATACACGCCATAAATATGCATTCTGTCGGTAATGAGGATCAACGAGGTTTTAATTTAAATATGTAGAGTTTCAGTCACATCAAAATAAACTATTTCAGTGAAAGAATTATTGAAATTGGAACAAAAATGACGAAGATAGAGCGATTTTCGTGTCGCATTCTCAAAAACGCTCCCCAATTCACGATTGACTGATGACGTCATCAGCCACGTGCGCCGCTGCGGCAGGTGTTCGGGCGATAGTGGCACGTGACGTCATCGCATGGTCCGCAAGGGCCGGCCGTGTTTTATAAACTCCCTTTTTAAATCTTTAATAATTTTGTAATTTCTTGATGGATTTGAGAAATTTAAACAGAGATTTACTCAGATATTGATATTGTATTTGATATGATATACAAAATTGATATATTTAATTGTCGTGTTGTTCCTCATTTGTGGATGCAGGGCGGACGCGTAGAAGCTGGTTAAATCTGAGTGGCTATTGGGTGCTCGCAGTGTCAATTTGGAAAGAAGTTCCGGACAGTTTATAGCACCTGACGCAATTTTAGAAAGAAAAACTAGATCCGCAATCTCGCGACGATTTTCTAACGGAAGAAAGTGATACTTCTTGCAGAGATCGAGATAGCGGCTCGAATCATATCGATCTTTTAAGCTAAAACATAGATATTTAAGGAATCTCTTCTGGATGTTTTCAATACGAGAGATGTATATATTATATCTGGGGCTCCAAATCTGCGACGCAAACTCCAGATGGCTACGGACTAACGAACAATACAGTATTTTTAGGGTGTTGTAGGGTTGTAGTTTGTCAGAAGGTCAACTAACAACTCAGGTCAACCAACTAACAACTGTCCCACTGGAAATCTCAATTTTTTTTGTTTAAAGATCCAATATCTTTAAGGATAACATCACATTACCTTGTAATAATGCTCATAAACCATTTTTTACACAAATATGTATAATATTAATCCATATTGTGATCCTAAATCCTAATCCATATATTTTACGTGAGGTGATGATTGGAAAATGATTTGCTTTTAACTTAGAATTCTCGCAATAGTGTTTCTGCGGGAAGAAATACGTTATATTTGCGACCCCCCACGAGATTGGGTGAGACCTGCTACCCCTCTAATCGCCTCACATATTTAATGGACCCCCTTAGTCAGGAATGAATGTTTGAATGAATGAATGAAATCTTTATTCACGAACCCCCTTACTAATAAGGATTGTACAGCAGATGTATAGTTACACAGTGTTTTGTCACTTTCTTTTCAATGTCAAACTCAAATAGTTTGACAGAGAGTAACCATTGTGTAACTAGGTATACATCTGCTATACAATCTTTATTAGAAAGGTGCGATATAATAGATTTGCCCCCCCTGGGGCCGTACAGGCTAACTTTAAGAACTTCGGTGGATCTACCGAGCTTCAACTTAAAACAGAGAAATCAAAGTAAAGGAATTTCGTATTGTACTATTTGTCTAAGTTATTTGGAAGATATCGATGTTTGTATGATATCATGATTCGGGGTTCACCATTTTGACCCAATTGAGGCTCAATTTATCTGCGTTACCCGGTAGTCCCGGTACGGCCCCTGGCCCAGAACCTGGGTACGCCCATGGTAAGGGGGTAAAAATAGAGTACAATTTAGTTGTTTGTTACTTATTTGTAGTCCATCTATTTTACCGACATAGGGCATGTGAATTTATGAAAAAATACAATAAAATAATACAAATTAAAAAAGAGCTAATTAGTGTTAATGTGTTTGTTTGTCAAGTGTGCGTGTTAATGTCAAACTATGTTGACAGTTGGTACTCATGGGCGCTGCACTCGGTAGTGAACGGGGTATACGCGTTCGGGTTCCTGTTGATGCTGCCGCAGCTGTTCGTGAACTACCGGCTGCGGTCGGTGGCGGCGCTGCCGTGGCGCGCGTTCATGTACAAGGCGTTCAACACGTTCATAGACGACGTGTTCGCCTTCATCATCACCATGCCCACGGCCCACAGGGTCGCCTGCTTCAGGGATGACCTTGTGTTCTTGCTCTACTTGTATCAGAGATGGTGAGTTATTTGGGTTATGATCAGAAAGCCTAACTTGCTGAACGTCTTTAAAGCAAAATGTCTAAAATCAATGCCTAAGTTGTAAAAAGTCTAAGAAGCGAAACGTCTAAGATGCATATTGCCTTAGCAGCATTACGCCTACTATGTTAAAATGTCCAAGGAGCAAAATGTCTAAACGCATTATTGCCTTAGCAGCATTACGCCTATACCCTTCTTACGTCTTATACACTGCAATGAGTTTTCTAGTATTTTACTGAATATCTTGGTCAATAGACAAGACATAACCTTAATAATTTAATAATATTTTAGTATTGCAGTTATAAAATAAGAACAGTTTATTAATTTTATAACGCATAAAAATATAAATAATTCTATAACGTTTTGCAAGTTAGACTGTCTGCATTTTAGTCATCAAGCATTATAGACGTATTGCTTTAAAGACATTATTCAAGTTAGGTTATCTGCATTTTAGTCATTAAGCATTGTAGACGTTTTGCTTTAAAGACTTTTATAAGTTAGGCTTTCTGATCAAAAAGGTGATTTTTTGTCACTACATCTCTTCGATCAAGAATATCCTAGATAACGCTTCACGAACTAAAACAGTACGAAAAATGGCACCTCAAATAGCGGCCCACTTACAAACTTGGCGCTTATGTTGTACATAATAACCTCTTATTTTGTACAAACTCACATTTTATATCACTTATTTTGTACAAAATAAACTTATTTTGTTCGAAAACACATCTTTTATCACTTACTTTTCGTAAAATAAGCGCCCAGTTTGTAAGCGGGGCGCTATTTGAGGTGCCATTTTTGAGACTCTGACCGGACATCTGGGTATTCTTGATCGAAGCTACATCTACATAATATAAAACAAAGTCGCTTACCGCTGTCTGTTCCTATGTATGCTTAGATCTTTAAAACTACGCAATGGATTTTGTTGCGGTTTTTTTTAAATAGATAGAGTGATTCAATAGGAAGACCACCAACTAACATGGTGTTAAATTCCACACTACACCGAAGCGAAGCAAGGGCGGGTCGCTAGTTTTGAATCTAATAGAAAATAATACATTAAAGGTCACATAATTAAAGACACCCAGTCGATTTTCATACAAACGAGGTAACTTTGAAGACTTGGTTCACCGCCAAGATTTGACTAGCTGTGATCTGATGATGGCTATTCAGGGAGTGAATGGAGGAGATTCCGTTTGCTAATAGAATCTAACAGCCCGGCCACAGCAAGCGCGGCAGGCGGCGCGGCAAGCGAATTCGGTGATCACTGCGCGGTGGTGACGACGAGCTGAGAGGTTACCAAAGAGATAGCGCGCAGTGATTATTGAACGCCGCCTGCCGCGCTGGCTGTGGATTGTAAGAGATATAAGAATATGTTAAAAAAACCGCAAAATTATCATAAAAATGTGGAAATCCTGAAATTGAAAACTTTGATCCTTATATCTCTTAGAATGCTGATCAGATCAGTTGGGTCTGTATATCCATCGAACTAAAATCTATGGAAGTGTAATTGCAAACAAATATTGCTTAATAAATGGCACCACGAAAAAGTACCACCCGCTCAGCTTTAGTCGGCCCACCCGGTGACTGACGTTAGTGTTCTTTTCAATAAATTGCAGTTTGTATTGTAGAGAAAAGATAGATAGAGAGAGTTTATTAGAAATGACGTCCTTTATAGTCAAATGGTGTAAAAGATGCAAAGAAGGCAGTAAAAACGTATCTTATTTTTTCGTTTAAGTATAGAAAATATCTATGAGTATATAAATTATGGTCGCTAATAAGCAACCAGTGTTCAGACTCTTTGTGCTGCATAATTAAATTCCAGCATTTTTAGCTCTATCCACTTAGTTGTACTTTTCGTGTGGTGCCATTTTTTGAGCAGAATCCTTATTCCATAGATTTTAGTTCGCTGTGTATAGCGATCTGAATCTTCATTCACAATTTACTCCCTCGATGGCCATCATCAGCTCACGGCTAGGTCAATCCTTGTCGGAGAGCCAAGGCTTCAAAATTACCTCGTTTGTATGAAAATCGACTGTTGTCTTTAATTATGTGACCGCCACTGTTAGTATAAAAGTAGTTTGGATAAGTTTAACAGTAAAATATATAATAATTCTGTTTTTTAATGATTATCTACAAACAGATAGAAAGGTAAAAAATATATATATAATATTTATTTAATTTCTTGTAGAAAATAGATTTAAATGACTTTCATCTGTGTTTCTAAAAAATGTGATAGAAAGTTCGCTTAATGACAACTAACTGTCATTTTATTACGTACCTTTGAACAAATACTGAATTACTGACCTTCTCAATTCACATCACAATCTATTTGTGGGGAAACCTTCGGGGTTTAAAATCAAATAAGCAAATAATTAACGAGCTTCATTATTTCTAGGTTATACCCTGTCGACAAGTCTCGTATAGACTCTGCAGCCAGTATGGACGAGAATCCTGATGATGCGGAACCCCTTAAGAAGAAGGCAGAGTGAGACAGCACGGTTAGGTACATCTGGACAATCGGTACTTGCAACTTTTAATTGACTGCTTAAAGTGTGTGATTTTCGATAAATATTAGACTTCGTGTAGATGGCACCGGAATTTGACTGGAGATCAACCGAAACTCGACGAGAGATCAACCGAAACTCGACCGGAGATCAACCGAGCTAGACCGGAGCCGGGTCGGAATTCAACAGGAGGACGATTCAACTTTTTGGTGCTATGGAAACGGGTTGACGTCTTTGTTACTTCGGCAAGGGCCACCTTGTATAAGCGCGTTGTTTCGGTTTAGCTCCGGTTGTACTACGGCGCGGCTCCGGTCGGTCTCCGATCGAGTTTAGGTGGATCTTCGATGCCATCTTACACAATCGCTTACTTTACAAAGTGCATTAAAATTTGTTGTTGTTGCGAATGATATAACGGGTGTAACAAGACACTCAACGAAGCCGAAGTCCACGCATTCCGCCCATCATCAGGATCATTTTTGCGTTTTAGAGACTATACCTGGGACAGGGGGTATCACTCCGCGCTTAAACTTTTACATTAGCCTACTGCTCGCGGCCCACTCCAAGAGGGCCATTGTCGAGGGATATCACCGCGCCGACCGAAACGCGCGGCGGCGTGTGCAAGCGACGAGAGCGCAGCGCGTGAACGTCACCAACGAAACCAGTCAGTCAAGCGCCGAATGCGAAACTGCATTTATAAAGAGTACTCTGTGACTGCATGCACTTCGTTTTTGATACTTAATTACTAACGTACCTACTTCCTACCAAAGTTTATTGTATTTTTTGTATACATATTTACATACTTAGTTGTATCGAAGTTCGAAATATGGCACCAGTAAAGAAAAAAGCTAAAAAATACTATTTTTTTCACCCATCCCATAACCGACCCTTGCAAAAGTTGCTTAACCTCCGCAATCGTTAGGCCAGGCGCTATACCACTGCGCCATCGAGCTTCTCTAACTACTTAGAAATACTTATTATTTATGCTCTTTAAATATGCTCAGCTCACCTATTAAGTAGATTTATTTTATTTTATAAGTAGGTACCTATTAGTACTTTCATTGTTTATTCATGGGCATAACGAATGTTTTCTATGATATCAGTAACTAGCGAGTAGCAACACCGAAATGTGTCGGTTGAGACAGAGCTATGCGACAGAAAGAGACGCCTCTCTTTTTTCTTCGTAGGTGCATATAATTTTATCCACGCAGCGTTGTGCAGTTTGAAATTGTACTTTATTGCCGTGCAGCAAGAGTAGCTTATTATTTGATGGTCCTCGCGGGGACCGACTTCTGTCCGTTAGTACTATTATATATTCTGTGCCTAAGAAACCAATAGCTACGAAGTTATTGAACGTCAAAGTCAAAAAAAAAAATTCAAAATTTTTATGTAATCTTATTTTATTCGCTATTTCCTAATTTATGTCTAAGTACAAAAACATTATCAAAATTTTATGTACTTCGTAACAAACAATGACTTCAAAACGTCATCACTCAATGTATTTTCATGAGCACGCACATAAAAGTTGCATGAGCACGCAGCTGTGTAGCATTCACTCGCAGGCGCTGTCTTTTGTACGCGTTACATTGCGTGGTAATGTATGCAATGCTTTTTTAACATCAAAAATTAAAATCGTTTCCCAGCAATAATTTAGAACAGAAATGGTCCTGATGATGGGCAGAATACGTAGATCTCGGCTTCGTTGAGTGTCTTGTTACACCCGGTATTACCGTGCGTTTTCACTGCATTGACATAAGCCAATTTTTCAATTATAAACATTTTTGAAAGAGTTGGTATTCTCAACTTAGTTTCGAGACACATTTTTTTTTTATTATTTATTATGAACAAAGAGGATACAATATGAGGTTACAAAATAGTCCCACAAAACCAACTAGTCGGTTTTACTGTGGGATCTTCAGTTTCATCATTTCTTCATTGTTAATTGACTAGTGGAAACGCACGGTTACGTTGTGTGTTCAAGTCCAATGAAAAGACACTGTATAGAATTGGTTACTTGTACAAAAATTAAACGTAACTTTTTTCCGGAATATAAAACTATATTGGGATATAATAAATTGTTAGAAAGTAACAAATACTACTATTTTACTACTGACAGAGGCTGTTCCGGGTGCTATATTAAATGGCGCCATCTTTCTTTGATAATTTATTTTTGAAATAAGAAATAGTAACTGTGTAAAAAGACAAGTGATTTAACATTATTTATTTAGGTTATTTGTATTGTTGTATATTCTCTAATTTCAACGAAGTTATATAAATGTTGTCGTAAGTAGCTTACGCTGGGCGTTTGTAATAAATCTTTGTCTAAACGCATCATTTTGACATATTATGTTAGTGATGTTTTTGATAGACTAAGTTCACGTAATTTTATAAGGTTTTATATATTAGACTACTTAACTTTTTTTTTTACTTTACTTTTTCGGTTTATCCGGGTCCCGATCATACTGATTTTTTGATATATTTTCTTGCATTTTGAAATATACCTAGCGATTGCGTATTTTCCTTTATGATTTATTTCGATGTTCTTAAAAAAATACAACACAACTTCACTGTTTTACTAAAAACGTTAACAATGATTATGTAGTTAGATAAATGCTACTTAATATCGTAAAAAACAAATTAATGTTCCTAATTCATACTTTGATTTACATTCCTATTAAGCATATTGTAATAAAATATTGACAAAAGCGAAATTTAAAAATACACGGTAATTGTATAGAAATATAAAATTATTAAGGATATATTTGTATATGTAGTAAAATGTACCCAGTATAACAGTATATTAAAGGTTTATTAAAGGGCTTTATTTAGATAATACTCACTATTTAAAGTACCTGCATCACCTTTTATTCTGTCTCTGTAAAATATAGAATAAAATGAACTATTAAAAACTTTTATGGTTAAAAATGCTTTAAATGCGGTACTCAGAGACGGCAATTAAGTTTGCATTATTAAAGTTGGTGTCTCTTTCTTTCCCAAAGTGATAGTAAAGTCGTCCACAAGTTAATTCGTTAACTGCCGTAAGTTATAGTTGCCTTCCCAGTTCGTTCAATTGCCTTTGCTTGCCATTCTTTATTTTAAAAAGAAAAGAGACAGAATAAGGTTTAAAGTGTATTAGAATTAAGCCCTGTCATTTTGCCCTAGATTATTTAACCATTTCTCTCACGGTTATTTTGTTTCGTGAAGTCTGTTTGTCATACATGTATTAAGAATTGGTTGTGTTCGTCTTGTTTTGTACAGCAGCCAGTTGAGTGCACGTCACAACATACGTAAGATAGACTTCATGAAATAAAATATGATAAGAAAATGTGATTGTTGTGCAATTGGAAAAATTTTAGCTGTAAGTTTCTTGCTCAATTGTTTACGAGATGATAGCCTTATATGAGAAGGGTATTATATTGCCCCCCAATCTCGCTTACGTCACGCACGCGTCATCCATCCGTATCCTAATGTGCCCCCTAAACGGTCAATGCTTGACAAGCCCTTAAGCGTAACATAAATATTTCTGCTTGTCAAGCTGTTTTGTTCGTCTAGAAGTGATGCTTGACGGCTTGTTAAGCCGTTTACAAGCTGCCAAGCCATGCTTGATCATTTAGGGGGTGCATTATACTCTTCGTATAACATTCATGCTCTTAGTGTGAGTTGCACCAAAACACTGTCAAAGTTATAGTTATCGTCAAATGATATGCTACCTATTTGTCATGTCAAACTTGTCAAAGGACATCATGCTGGCTGTGGCTGGCAACCTCTTTTTTTTAGCTTACTTGTGCTTAACCGGTACTTTTAACAAGTTTGTTATCGTTAAAGTTAGATGGTGCAACTGAGCCTTAAAGTCTGAGACAGCGAGTACGGTGGCGCGATGTGAGCAATTTGTAATATACTAGTTAATAGAAGATGTCATACAGCACCTCCTGCGATATACGACCATTGCAGATGAAGAGGTACTATGCCCGTTTTCTGGCATAACGAATAACGACGTACCATGCTCGTTATCTAGCATAACAAGTAACGACGTACCATGGTCGTTATCTGGCATAACGAATAACGACGTACCATGCTCGTTATCTGGCATAACGAATAACGACGTACCATGCTCGTTATTTGGCATAACGAATAACGACGTACCATGCTCGTTATCTGGCATAACGAATAACGACGTACCATGCTCGTTATCTGGCATAACGAATAACGACGTACTATGCTCGTTATTTGGCATAACGAATAACGACGTACCATGCTCGTTATTTGGCATAACGAATAACGACGTACCATGCTCGTTATCGGGTTTTTCATATTACGAAATGACAGTTTTAATCCGAGTGATTTATTTTTTAAATCCAAGACGTTAATTAAGGTTTCGAAAAGTATTATTTTGGTTTAAGTGATACTAAGAAACTGGTTCAACTCCAGTTTCTTAGTATCACTTAAACCAAAATAATGAAGAATTTATAGGGGAAACTGAAAAAGTATTAGATATCGTGAGTCTAGCGCACAATACAATAATAGTAGTATATTATATACTTATTATAGTATCTATTTAAAATACAAAAATTAAGATTTATCCATGATAAGTTCCTTTTAAAATGCGAAGTTTAACTTGTTTTAAATTGTGATGGATGAGGCTAGCTGAACATTATTATAACTGTTGCTTTGAAAAATTATTACTCATTTCTCCATTCGCTTATGCATTTAATTAATATAATGTAAAATATAAAGCCTTAAATTGCAATCAAAATGTATATATGTCGTAGGATATTCATATAAATCGGAACTTTACAAAAATCCTAGTATGATTGCAAAAAACTGGATAATTAGAATTTGAGACAGATTTGAATATGAGACAGATTAAAATTTGAGACAGATTCGAATTTGATACAGATTTTTGCAATAGTCCGAGTAATGTTCAAGATTTTTTACAAAAATCCGGCGTGTTTTAGATAAATCGCGAATGACTATCATTTTGCGCGCGCTGATTGGCTGACGTCAACGTTATGGACTGACGGATGCTCTGATTGGCTAACGGCTACCTAATAGTCCTATATCAAGAGTCATGTTCTGATCAATTAGACTAAATAAAATAGATTATGCAATCAAAATTCATGTTTCCAACTGTCCGAAACATACTTAATTTTTACAAAGATCCTAAAATTTGCTCGGACTGTTGCGAAAATCGTGTATGTAGTCGATTATCCGGTCTTTTATAATCGACGATATATATACAAAAAAACAAATATATTTTATTAACGTATTTGTTTAAAAAAATGTGTATTGTTATACAGAGTAACATAAATATTTATATGTTATACGGATGTATATTGAGGATCAGTAACAGGTTTGAATCCTATAGTTTTATTGGTATAATATATAAACATATTCATAGCTATGAAATTGAGTGAAAGATTTTTGAAATCCGTTTAGAAATGGCTGAGTTATATAGCTTTTGAAGGAAATGCCAAGCTCAATGCAATATGTTCTTTATCACGTACGACATAAGGTTCGTGTACGTCTCGATGACGTCATAATGACCCCCCGAAATAAAAGTGTTTTAGCTCGTATAGTTTCTCAGATTTAAAAGATATCGTAAAAAAATCTGCACAGTTAATCATGTGGTGGCATAAGCTTTCGGATAAGTCACTAAACAAAAATCGTTACTGATCCTCATTATGTAAATGATATACATATATCCAGATGTATAGGTACTTTTGAGTGTAATGTTAAAACATTTTATTATTATTATTAATTACGGAAACCAGGACTGTTCTTAAAAATGAAATAAATTGCAACATTGAAGTCAAAATATGTATAAGTTGTATTTTTGTTAAACCCTATGTATATTTTATTTGTTATAAAAAAATATTAAAGAATTCAGAAAATAATCTACTATTAAAATTAATAATTAAAAGTATACATAAATCCATTTTCTTTCGAAGTAGGTGCTTTATATTTTTATTTTAGTATAGTATCCTCTAAATATTTTATGTTTAGAAGTATTTACAGTACCAGTAGACCATACAACACACATTTGTTTTGATTCTCACTTTAATACGGGTCATATTGAACGGGAACAATATGATAATCAGACGGCGCCGGCGGCGGCGGCGTGCGCCATTACTTAAATTAGCTAATAAAAATGGGTAAAGCGAGAAACCTGGGTTGAAATCTAACCTATAATAACTATTATGTATTAGAATTTAGAAGGTTAGAACACATAACTAATACATAACAATATCAAACAGCGTCAATGCTAGCTTTGTAATCAATGATTGATTTATGATAATAATCATCTTAAACATGGCATATCTCTCCCATGATATTAATTATAATCATTATCATAAATATCAATAATTTGTGTTTGAATAGTATTCTATCTTAAATCATCTAAAATTATTACAAAATGAAGTCATAGTAACAGTTTCATAAATTAAGCTATTTATTTATCAATTAGAGACGACGATAAACTTCTGCTAGAATATCCTGCTATTTAATCAAAAGTTTACGAACATACATGCATGGTAATTAGTAATATATCCAGATAAGCACGCAGGCTGATTATCTAAATAGAAACTATTTAGCGACCGGTTTCATTTGACATACATTGCGACTTTTCTTTGGTATGATTTTTTTTACCCCAAAAAGAAGAAGCAATGTATCACATTCATCTGTCAAATGAGACCGGTCGCTAGGTGGTTTCTAATTAGATAATCAGCCCGCCGCTGATCACAAATCAAAACGATGTCATGTCAACATTGTTAGTCGGGCAGCGTGCCGGCAAGGTCGTGTGACTGAAGGTGAATTTGTTTATAGACATAAATATATGGTAAACAAACATGGATCTCTTTGATTTGCTTTTAAATGCGGGTGTGATCACCTGTGCATTAGTTACTTATTTGATATTCTTCAAGCGGTCGCCTCGGAAGCAAGGAGAGTACAGAGAGCCAGGTGAGCAGTTTTTTTTTAATTTTTTGTACCGGATTGAGATAATAGGTTGCGATTGAAATTGTGTTGCTTACTTGATAAAAGTGAGACGTGATTACATTGTCGCGAGCTAGATTACACTAAGTTGCTTACCTACTGATTATTATTTGATATTTAGTACATTTACCTTAGATTGGTATTTAGGTACTCTGGTCTGTAGCTAATTAACTTATATTTTTTTGAACTTATTTAATAATGTATGAATATAAGGATTCTTACCGCACGTATACAGTCGTTATGTTTAATTTGTGATATGCGACATGACAAGGTAGTATTTCCGAAAAATTCGCTTTTCAAAGCACTATGTTTTGTTGATTTTAAGTATTTTAATTAAAAATATTAATTAACTTGTATAAGTTATTAATATTGCAGTAAATAACCGAGACCTGTATATAAAAAATTGTGTCAAGGCAACTTGGCAAACGGGTTTTGTATATTACTTATACCTTTGTATATAATATGTCTATTCCGTTATTATTTTTTGACTACCGTCAATCGTTTTTCCGGGTTTCTGTGTTCAGAAAACTAACTAACTTTAATTTGCTGCTAGTGGATGGGTATACGGCTAATATAATACTATTGCATAATATTGTTATTTTTTGTATAATTCCTTGTTTAGGATGGAATTACCCACTAAAATACTTATTCGCACGGTTTTACACTGTGAAACGTTGGAAGACGAAGCTGAAAGGACGGGGGAGCGGCAGGGTTTCCGAGCTGCCTCGCGATGGCCAATACAAAGGCTGGGACGGCATACGCATACGAACCGCGGCGACAGAGGGCGCGGCCGTGCTGCTCGAGGTACGCAAGCTGTGCAGACACCAACCATTGGCCGAAGTCACGTTGCATATCAAGCTACCTGATGGAACGAACTATAAATTGACACGTAAGTTATTGTTCAAATATAGGAACTAACTGAACACTACGTTTAATAATGTTTGTTTATTCTGCACCATTATATAACTATCTGCACCATTAAGATGACACCAAGTGTCATTCTCAATGATGCAGATGAGACTATAATATCAGTGCGGTTTTGTTCGAATCGTTAGTGGAGCAAATGAAACTAATTAGTGTCATCTGCACCATTGATGGTACAAGTCAATGGTGCATACGGTACAATGGGGATTGGAAGTTTAGTAATCATATGCTGGGCTCATTAAAATAATATACAATAAAACGTGCAAAAAATAAAAAAAATAAAAACCCCCCGACACACAATTTCGAATCGATAGGGGACATATGGAATATGGATGGATTAAGGAGCAGTGGTTTAGCGCCTGGCCCAGCGATTGCGGAAGTTAAGCAACGTTCGCATGGGTCGGTCATGGGATGGGTGACCAAAAATTTATGATCTCGAGCTCCTCTGTGCTTCGGAAGGCACGTTAAGCCGTTAGTCCCGGCTGCATTTGCAGTCGTTAACACCCACCAATCCGCATTGGGCCCGCGTGGTGGGTTATGGCCCATCCTCTTTTCCACCCATAAGAAAGGCCTTGCCCCAGCAGTGGGGAAATCAAAAATGGCTGATGGACAAAGAGCAGATGATCTTCAAACGGCTGATTAGGTCATGGTTACCTTACCATATACTTCCAATATCATTAAAGTAACACGGTACCAACTTTCGAATCGATCGGATAAAAGTAAGTTAGTTAGATCCCCTCATCAACTAGAAAAGAGCTGAAGATCTTCAAACGGCTGAACAGATTTTCATGAAACATGGCTAAGAACAATCGGGATAAAATTATCTAGGACACAAAAAAAACTAAACGAAAATCGGTTCATCCGTTCAGGAGCTACGACACCACAGACAGATACACAGACACATTAAACTTATAACACCCCTCTCTTTTTGCGTCGGGATTAAAAAGAACAATCGAGTAATAATACAAAGTGTTTTTCATTTTTGCGTCTTGATGAAAACTAAAATGTAACTCAAATAAAATGTAGGACTTAGATTTAATTTTGTATTGCGTATTTCCAGGTCATCCAGATACAGCAATAGGCGCCTGGGTTAACATTCCAGACGGGTGGAGCGCTGGAGGGTTAAAGATACAAGTCCTGGAGACGGGGAGTCGCATGAGGATATTATACAACGGTCTGCTGACTTCAGATGAAGGGTTCACGCAACACGCGCAGATTAATTTCATGTATGTGTTCCTTTTGATTGGTTTTGTAACTTGTATGGATATTCATTTATGGCTTAAAAACTGCGCTGTAGACTGGATCTTTCCGTGTCTTTACTCCTAATATTGGTACTAACGGTCTAAACACACATTTTACTTTTTGCATCGGTTAGAATGTACTTGTTCATATTATATCTTTCGAAAAAAATTATGGGATTGACAAAAGTTAGCGTGTCTCTTAAAATCATCGATTTTTAAATGTCAAATTCATACCTGCATTTTGAGAAAGCGAAGCGATAGCGAAGATTTGCCTTTAATTGCCGATGTATCTTTGTCTATAGGAGCTGACTGATATAAAAGGACAAAGATGCCTGTTTACTGTTGGCTAACAATCCAAACGATGTCATATCCTCATAATGTTTTTTTTAACTTTTGTTTCAGTTGGGCTTCAGCGTCGGATGTGATGCGGTACCCTGAAGACTGGAGCGATCAGTTGGCTGCTGAAGCTCTCTCCTTGGAACCATGGCGGGATGGCAACTGGGCGAATTTACTGTGAGTTCATTAAATAACGTCCATTCCACGAAACGGGCTCCCAAAGAAAATGTGCCATTGTTTAACCCATTGTTTAATGCGCGTGACCTTCAATAGCCTATCCTCTAGCCGCGCGCATTGACCAATGAGCTGCGAGTATTTTGTTCCCTAGGAGTTCGATTCGTGGAATCGTGGAACGGAGTATAAGTGGATAATTTGCAAGGTCTTGACTCTTGGTATATCCAATTATTTTGATGAAATATGTGGCCTAGTGATCAACAAGCCGAAATGGATGTTGCCATCGCTAAAGTTCCGTTTTCGAAAACGAATAAATTATTAATATTTCTGATCGCCATTGAGTCAAAGTCAAAGTCAAAATAAGCTTTATTCAAATAAACTTAATTATTAAGTACTTTTGAATCGTCTATATTTTTCTACCACCCGTTCCAGACTTTTTTAGCTGACAAGAAGAACGGGCGCAAGAAACTTATCAGCTGTGTCTTGTATAGCTGATAATATTACAAAAGCAATATTTATGATATTATTTTGATTGCAGTGAGAAGTGGAAGGAATCCGGCTGGTCCCAATGGGGCTCCGTCCAAGGCCGGGTGCAGTTATTCGACTCGGACGGAGCAGTAGTTCGTAGCGAGTATTTACGTACGCGAGGAGTGCGCGAGCGCCGATCTGTACCATTGCCGCACGCTACCCGTCGCGTTGTCACGCTCACAGCTGTAGCCAGAGATGGCACCGCCGTTGAATACAGATCTCAGTCTTATAAGAATGTTATCACGCAGTAAGTAACGTCATTTGTTTGTTTCTGTATTGTAACGACGCTGCCTGTTGGGCTCCGTCCTAGACCGGCCAAGTTTTTATGTACGCGAGGAGTGCGCGAGCGCCGATCTGTACCTTTTCCACACGCCTCTCGTCGCGTTGTCACAGCTCTAGCCAGAGATGGCACCGCCGTTGAATACAAATCTCAGTCTTACAAGAATGTTGTCACGCAGTACGTAATGTCATTTGTTTGTTTCTGTATTGTTACGTTTCTGTTGGGCTCCGTCCAAGGCCGGGTGCAGTTATTCGACACAGACGGGACAATAGTTCGTAGCGAGTATTTACGAACGCAAGGACTGCGCGAGCGCAGCTTTGTGGCATTGCCACTCGTCGCGTGGTTATGCTCACAGCTGTAGCCAGAGATGACACCGCTGTTGAATACGGCCCCCTAATAACGTAACTTTGTTGCAATCAACTCTGACAGAAATCGCAGTTACATTGCTGCTTTAGTGAGAACCGTTGTGACAACTATCTTGCTTAAAGCAGCAATGTTACTGCGGTTTCAATCGATTTCAATCGAGAATTGTTAGCAACAGAGTTACGTAATTAGCCCCCGGATCTCAGTCTTATAAGAACATCATATCGGAGTAAACATCTTGTTTTGATTATTCCTGTATTGTGTTGCTACAGTTATACCAATTTCAATCGTATGTTTGAGGGTATAAAGTCGATTTTCAATTGATAACGAAATTTTCTCCGCCACACCGCAGTTGTATCAGTAATTGTGAGGCTATCCCAGTCGACGTATAATATGAAAGTTAATTATATAATTGACAGTAAGTATTTAATTATTTTGTTACAGATGCACTTCTGGTACAGTCCGCTTCCCTAACACAGCAGTGAAGAGCATCACCGGCAGCAGTTTACACTTGCCCGAGTTTTGCGAGCTACCCGACTCAATACCAAATGTGTTTACTTTAGACGTATTAAGTAAGTGAATATTGCTTGCGCATGCGCATGCGCAGTGCATGAACTTTATTTAACAAATTATGTTAATTATAAGGGTGAATTTCTAATGCGCGTTTTCTATATGCAGACAAGTTTAACTTTACGCTCTTTGAAATAAAGATCATGCGCGGAATTGAACGGAGAGTAAATTCTACAAAAAGTTGTCGTTTCTGACAGTTCAAATAATTTCGGAAACGACAACCTTTTGTACTTCAGCAACACAAAACTGAAAAAAACAAACATTCGAACGAACTAAGAACCTCCTATTTTTGAAGTCGGTTAAAAAAAGGTAAAATGTCCGTAATCTTACATTGCGAAAAGAGGCCGGAACACATTTTTAATTACGCACTCAGATTAAGGATATTTTGAGAAAACATAAATGTGCGAGCGAGAGTGCGGCAAATCGTATTCGGAATTTTCAGATTTCTGAATTTTCAAATTTTAGGGATTCAGAATGTTATTTTTAAATTAATATATTAGAAAAAAATACTAGAAAAAATCGACTCACCCGTAGAATCTCAGACAAGGGTGCGGGCTACGGGTGAGTCGATTTTTTCTAGTATTTTTCTAATACATTAATTATCTTACTATGATAAATTGTTCCAGCTCAAGGCCGTAAACTACGGTTGGTAGTTCGGCCCGGTAGCGAACGCGGGCGGCTGTTGAACGGTATTCCTTACCAACTAGAGACTCACTACCGAGCGGCCAACGTGGACATAGACGGAGAGCCCGGCTACGGCATTCTGGAGTTGGGATATGTACCATCAGGTAAGTACTTGTCAGGTGCGAACATACAATACGGATGTTTTATTGGATCTTAAAATATAAATTTGTTTGAGAACAAAGTTTGCAAATAGATAAAATGTCGACCTATGGCCAGAGAAGTCTCATTAAACTTTTATATTAGGCTACTGCTCGCGGCTCACTCAGTCGAGCCAGCGCACGAGGGATGTCGTGTGTCAGTTGAGACAGAGCTACGCGTAGTCGTACCTCTTTCTGTCACGTTAGTACGTGACAGAAAGAGGAGGTGCATACAATAATAGGCACGCAGTGCTGTGCAGTTTAAAATTGTACTTTATTGCCGTGCAGCGAGAGTAGCTTATTTGATTGTCCCGCGCGGATGGGCTTCTGTACGTAATATTTAGTGTTATGGCTATAGAAAATACACTATCAGACAATAGAGCTGGCACATAGGATTATGTCCATTCTAATTCTAATACGACTATGGGCTACCCAATGAATAGAGCTTCAGTATAAGCGTTCCTTCAACTTGCAATGGGTTTCGAGAACATGCTGTGTGCGCGATGCGTTTTTTATAGATGGGAGCGAACAAGTTTTCACTGACGCTTGCCGCGTCCCTGTCAGTCGCGAAGCTACGCCCATCAAACGTTAGAACAACACGCACGCACTAATGTGGGGTAGGCGTGTGACGACGACACACAATATATCACACAATATCGTAATAAAAGTTAGTAGGTAAAATGGGCAACAGCGTCGCTTAACCACCCCTAAGGGTAAAATCCACAGAGAAAGCAATACTATACGTAAGAAGAGACGGGACTTCATAGACCAAAAAAATCTACGAAACGTCAAATCAAACATACCTCGACGTAGCCAAAATAACGAATGTTAAACAATGTTTTGCCAACCTACAGGAAAGAAATAGAGATGGGCGACCTTAGAGTATTAAATTTTTTATCGATATCGATGAATGCACTGAACTGCGCTTTACTTAAGAAATAATTTTAAAATTTCTACTAACATGACACAATACTCTGTTTTTTAACCAGTACTGAGTCAAACAAGTATGTTAGAATTAATTATCAAGCATTTAACCTATGGGCAGTACTTTAAATTAAAAAACAGAGCGTGTGTTCAGTTTAATATTAGAAATAATAACTAAAAAATAAAAAAATATGTATTTCTCGAAAAATCCTCACTGTCGCATTTTCACCGCACATTTCATGAATAATACATACATAATAATACAACATTGCTATTATAATAAAAAAATCAAAATTAATCCTCAACGTCGCATTTTCGCCGATCAATTCATTTGCTCATAGACCATAATAGTGACCTGAAATAAGAGTTACATTAAAATGGATATAAAATTACAAATATAGTAAAAAAAATGAAATTAAAAGTATTAATTATTACCAAAAAAAAGTCATTGTCGCATTCTTAATGAACATTTTATTAGCTCTTAGTTGTGACCTGGAATAAGACAGATATTAAATTGCTAATATAATAAAAAAATATTAAAAAGATTTATTCCCAAAAAAAAATCGCATTTTCGCCAATTAATTCGTTAGCTCATAGTAGTGACCTGAAGTAAGAGTTAAATCAAACAGATATAAAATTGCAATTATAATAGAATATTAAACTAGTTTATAATATTCAGAATTGGGCCAAGCCCATTTCTTACACCTAAAATTAAAAGCATCGATATCGATATTTATATATGATGTAGCACCACTCTATTTTCCTGCAGATTATTTTTCTGACAAAATTTTTATTATTTGATTCAAATACCTACCAAAATTTGTAAACGAATGTTATATTGGTTAATGTATTACTCACCGAAGCTCATCTGAAGGAAATTTGGCCATAAAAAACCGTTTTGTATCGTCTTTTCACGCCGATTTTAAACCACAAATTTCACATTTTACATGCTTCATTGTGATTTACATGTACTGCACCGTTAACAAATTAAAACATTATAATAAACTTTTAAATATCACAAAACTATTATAAAACAAACTTATAACTACCTACACAAATTAATTTTATTTGTTACAATACTTTAAATGTTGCTGCCATGTTTCTCTGACAGATGACCTATCATCAAAGAACGAGAAAGAATGAGGAAGAGTGAGACAAATATAGTCGCCATCAAAATTCGTGTCCGTTTCATAGAATCTTTTTTTGTATGGAAGTTGCGACAGACTGGTAAAATCGCTTGTACGCTGCGCCGTCACAACATAGGTACGTTTAGTTCGTTCAGAGCGATACGCGCGCACACGAATTTTGTTGCCAACTGGTTAAGCGACAGTGTTGCTCATAGTACCAACATATTTTTAATTTTTTTAAACTACATTTAAAATTGTATTTGGCAGTAGTAACCGAGCCATCGGTGCCCTTATCCCCGCCTGCCGCCCTACGCTGGGCGAGTGTGGGCGAGGCGGGCGAAGTAGGCTACTGCCTGCAGTTCGAGGCGCGCGCCGCCGCCTGCCCCGACTACGTGGGGGGGAAGGGGGCTTCTCTAGCGCTGCTGGCGTCTGTGCAGAAAGCAGAAGTATGTAACACTTGTTAGTTTTGTGTAAGTGACACTGTACTTTGCTGGGTATGGGATCTCGTGGGCTAGTTGCTAGATAACGTGGCTAGTTATACAGTTCGACGCACACGCCGACGCCGGCCTCAAATATGTAGGGGAAAGGGCGCTTCTCTAGCGCTACTGGCATCTGTGCAGAAGGCGGAAGTATGTAACACTATTGTTAGTGTTGTATTGGGTTAATGACCTCCACGTATTAGGGGGCCGGCGTTCGGGAATGTGCGTCAAACTGTATAACCAGATTCCACACCCAGCGTAATACAGAGGATCCCACACCAGCGTAATATGTGTATTATTCGTTTAATAATTTCGACTTGCAGGGATACAAAGTACCACCAGGCTTTTGTATTACTGTCAAGGCGTTGGAAACCCATTTACAAACGAACCCACATCTACTGCAAGCTATTCGAGAAATTGAGGCCGCAAATGAAAATTATGATGAAGCCAATTTTAAGCAAAAATGTGCCAAGTATGTTAAATGTAACACTATGCTTAATTAAAATTGCTTTTAGATAAATACTGTTTGTTAATTTGATCATATGCGAAGAGGAGATGAATGTCTCGAAAAGCTGGTCGTTCAGTCGGTCGTCAGTTTTTCATTTGAAGTCTTGTTAAGGGGATTGTCAACCACGTGGTCTCCATACAAACGGCGATAACGTTTCCCACCCTCTAAACCTTAACCTACAGCAATGAATTTTTGGTATGTTTTTGAAATGCCTAAAAACTAGGGCTGTACGTTTTGATTTTTAAAATATTCATTGTAGATTTGAAAATATTGGCACTTCTGTGTTTTGTATGAAATCACTAAAATGCAAATATTTCGAAATCTATTATAGATATTTAAAAAATCAAAACGTACAGCCCTAGTATTTAGGCATTTCAAAAAAATACCAAAAATTAATTACTGTAGGTTAAGGTTTAGAGGGTGGGAAACGTTATCGCCGTTTGTATGGAGACCACGTGGTTGACAATCCTCTTAAGACTTTATTTATTGTAAATAAATCTTTATTGTTTTCTTTATTGTTAATAAAGCTTATTTTCGCATGTCTAAAGAGACATCAGCACAAACCTACGATACTTACTCTTTTTATGTCATAAACTTTTTAACGTTTTTTATTTCTAGAGCTGTTGAATTGTTTACGACTACAGAAATAACGGGGGAAGTTCTTGCCGATATACTTCAACATTTAAATGAGCTCAGGAAGAAAGCCACTAAGGAGGACTTGGGCCCTGAAAGACGTTTCGCAGTCAGATCTTCAGGTACGGTCAATTCATTGCTATATCGATATTTAGTTTGGAAAAACTTTAAATTAAACTTATTAGAAGGAAAATAATAATAACGGATATATAATAAGACGAATTTGGTCCGATTTGCATTGGAAATCATGTTGTCAACACAAATGTACAAGTGTTTACCGACTCTGTGGTCTAGTGATTCGCTCACACCTGTAACACGCAGGGGTCCCGGGTTTGATTCCCATAGGGAGGTATATTTGTACTCTGGTTGGTGGTAGGGCTTATTTCAAGTCCGGCTGGCTAGCTACCACCATCTAACTTAAGTCTGACGCTAAAACAACGATTTAAAAATTTGTTGTGTTCCGGCAGTTAGAGTCAAGATAGCCAGGACAGTTCCTTAACAGTGAGGATTACACTTTCGGCCTTATCGTCACTTAACATCAGGTGAGGTGAATGAAGGCCAACCACTATGCCGTTGTGGTAATTTTTTTAATGTTTTATACAGCGGTTGGTGAAGACAGTGAAACATTGTCGGCAGCAGGTCAAAATGAAACAATCTTAGGGTGCGTGAGCGACTCTGACGTCATAAAAGGAGTGCAAAAATGTTGGGCGTCCATGTTTGCTTTCACCAGTGCTTATTATCGAAGGTAAATTGTCCATCAGCCATTTTTGATGTCCCCACTGCTGGGGCACAGGCCTTCCTTATGGGTGGTAAGGAGGATGGGCCATAACTCACCACGCGGGCCCAATGCGGATTGGTGGGTGTTAACGACTGCAAATGCAGCCAGGACCAACGGCTTAACGTGCCTTCCGAAGCACGGAGGAGCTCGAGATAATAAATTTTTGGTCACCCATCCCATGACCGACCCTTGCGAACGTTGCTTAACTTCCGCAATCGCTGGGCCAGGCGCTAAACCACTGCGCTTTTAAGATATAATATAGTTTGTTTTTATCAATGGTTTTGTGAAAATAATCGTAGCTGCTCGTTTTTCTGTATTTTACAGATATTTATTATTTAGACGGAGAGAGTGAGAGAGAGAAAGAGAGATTTAAGCTACTTGACATTTAATTTAGAATTTGTGTTCTAAAATGGGCTTTCTGTCTAGACAATGAGAAGCGTATTAGTTATTATTATTATATTTATTATCGTAGTTAGCGAATCTATGTGAAGGTCGCGGGAAGCCGCTGGATGCGGGCAGCGCAGGCCCGATCGTCGTGGAGATCCTTAGGGGAGGCCTATACCCAGCAGTGGGTGTCGTGCGGCTGATATGATGATGATGAGTTAGCGAATCTATCTATTGTACTTCGGGATCAATAAATGTTAGATAGATCTAGAGACGTGCCGCGACAAATTACCCAATTTTGCGCCAAAAAGTAGCCGATCGCGTTATCGGAATGAATCATCAATAAGATATAGAAATTAATAATGCGCATCTTAAGCTTTAGCGCTCAAAATGCTGCTGGGACTGTAAACGTCGTTTCCACTGAGGCGGAGCGGTGCATAGCGGTGCATCGTGATTGGTCAATTCATGCACCGCTGAGCACCGGTCCGCTCGGCCGGTGGTGCATCGTGATTGGTCAATGACGATCAGTAACGATTTTTGTTTAGTGGCTTATCAATAAGCTAATGCCACCACATGATTAACTGTGAAGAAATTTTTACGATATCTCTTCAACCTGAGAAGCTATACGAGCTAAAACGTGCTAAAACACTGTTATTTTGAGGGGTCCTTATGATGTCATCGAGACGTACGCGAACCTTATGTCGTACGTGATAAAGCACGTGTTGCATTGAGCTTGGCATTTTCTTCAGAACCCTCATAACTCAACCATTTCTAAACGGATTACAAAAAATCTTTCACTAAGTTTCATAGCTATAAATATGTTTTAATATTATACCAATAAAACTATAGGATTCAAACCTGTTACTGATCCTCATTAATGTGCCGCTGAGCACTGCGCTCCGCCTCAGTGGAAACGCACCCTTAGGAATAGCTCCATTGTTGACACGTTATTGTGGCTGCAGGCAGAACGGACAAGCATGCATGTGCGGCGGCGGCGTGGTGGTGCAGGCGCTAGTGGGGGGGCGCGTGGGGGGCGTCATGTTCACGCGGCACCCGCGCGCCGGCGACCCCGCCCGCCTGCTGCTCACCGCCAACTACGGCCTGGGGGAGGTATGACTCGGTGACGTCACAGCAGGCGCTAGTGGGGGCGCGCGCGGGGGGCGTCATGTTCACGCCGGCGACCCCGCCCGCCTGCTGCTTACCGCAAACTACGGCCTGGGGGAGGTATAACTCGGTGACGTCACAGCAGGCGCTAGTGGAGGGGGGGGACGTCACCGACAACTACGGCTTGGATATGACTCGCTCAATCGGAGAAAGGAATTGGCACTCCCATTTGCCTCTCGCTTATGCAAGTACAAAAGTATCAACATTTTTGTAAGCTTTACTTTGACCATAGTAGCTACAATCGGTTTCCTTTCATGATTTGCTACGCAGCTCATTTAAAAAAAGATAACCCTAACGTCGTCAGAGAGATGAGAGTACGCAATAGAAAGAGAGGCAACTTCTTTAGGGAATTAGCGCTGTGCGACCTGAATCGTGTTGTAGCAAGAGTACCTATTTATTTAAATGATATTGCAGAGTAAATCTTCTGTAATTATTATGTATTCTGTGGTTACAGTTATACAAATACAGGATAAAAAAATCTATATTTATAAAATCGTAAACTGAATGACTGACTGACTGACTGACTGATCTATCAACGCACAGCCCAAACCGCTGGGTCTAGAGACTCCAAATTTGGCACGTAGGTTCCTTATGAGGTCTAGGGGTGCACTAAGAAAGGGTTTTTCTAAATTCACCCCCTGAGAGGGTAAAAAAGGGGATCAAAGTTTGTAAGTCCCTCAGTTTTGAAGCTAGGATCTTCAAATTTTGTGTATAGACTGACCATTGAAAATAAATAAATACGGGTCTCAGCGTTTTTCAAAATTCTACCCCCGAAGGGGTCAAAAAGGGGATGAAGTTGTGTATTGAAGAAAATCCTTTATTTTCGAAGTAAAAATTGCTAAATTTATAATTTAGGCTTATGGATAGACATCTAACGCAACGTTTATTGTTATTGTTAGTATTTGAACCCCTATTGGAATGAAATGGGGGTGAAAAGGGGTAAAAAACTCCAAAAATAGATATGGATGTCGTTATTGGGGTTTTCGGGGATGACGATTGCAAAAATGACATTTATTTTGAAGTCCAACACGGTGGACATGATTTGACCCCTAACGGGGTGAAAATGGGGTTCAAATTTTGTATGAAAAAATAATATAAAATAGACATTACAACTTTAAAGTTTGTTGGAGCACATCTAAAAATAAATAGGCAAGAATATATTTTGTAATTTTGAAAATCAACCACTTAGGGGTAAATGGGGTGAGTAAACATAAAAATCGATATGGATGTCGTTCTTGAGGTTTTTTATGGGATGGTGATTGCGAAAATGAGATTTATTTTGAAGTCCAACACGGTGGTGGGACGGGGACGGGGACGGGGACGGAGACGGGGACGGGGACGGGGACGGGGACGGGGACGGGGACGGGGACGGGGACTGGGACGGGGACGGGGACGGGGACGGGGACGGGGACGGGAACGGGAAAATGGCTGGTCAGATCCTGGTTGAAGGTTCCCTAAGGATTTTCTCTAATATCCACGCGGACGAAGTCGCGGGCAGAAGCTAGTTAACCATAAAACATTTTCTTTCCAGAGCGTAGTCTCCGGTTCAGTAGAACCCGACACGATAGAAGTATCGCGCAGTCTAGATGGGCGTTTATCCATCGCTAGTATACAACTAGGTTCCAAATTACACCGCGTGAATGTAGCAGAAGAAGGCGTTACTACGGAGGAGGTGCCGGTGGGGGAGAGGGGGGTGGCGTGCTTGAGCGAGGGGGAGGCGTTAAGATTGGCGCATATTGGAGTGGCGCAGGAGTTGCTGTGGGGAGCACCCAGGGACATCGAGTGGGCCATCGCTAAGGTAATGTATGACGGCCTTTTGTCTATCGGTAGCATTCAATTAGATACAAAGTAAACTGCGAGACTAAGGTAGAAGAAGGTGTTACTACGGAGGAAGTGCCGGTGGGGGAGAGAGGGTGGCGTGCTTGAGCGAGGAGGAGGTGCTGACACTCTCACATATTGGAGTGGCGCAGAAGCTGCTGTAGGGAGCGCTTAGGGACGTCATATTTAATTTATTGCATGTCTAAGTACATTTTGGTGGAAATCATACATTTTGGATTCATTATAGACCCTGTTGGGCACAGCAATTTAAATGGATCCAGTGGACCAGTTTTAATCTACCTAACCTAACCTAATGAACCCTTTAAATTTTTTTTGTGCCCGTGCCTCCCTTGCGGGGTGACTGCGCCCCCCCCCCCTGTCTCCCTACTTTTGTGTCTATCCCCTTTTATTACAACATTTTGCATCCTTCTTTTTAAATTTTTAATTTTTAATCCTCTTTTTAATTTTAATTTTAACTTTATTTTTACTTTAGTTTCTTTCCTTTTCATTTGAATCTTTATTTAGTGGAATATTGGTTAGGATACATTCGTATTACTGTGTTCATGTGATCAAACATTCTTCACATCACATCACGTAATTTTTATTTTAATATAGGTATAAAGTGACTGTATTTTTTTTCCAAAACACTCATTAAACGTATAGTATTAATTGTTATTTTAAGGGAAACCTGTAATTAGCCTTACTATAGATTTATTTACTGATTTGATTTTTTTGTTTGTTACGCTGTTGGTTTTCTTACAAATAAATAAAAAAAAAAAAAAAAAATTTGGGGGGCGTACAGAGGTCCCCTCCCTCTCCTCCTGTTTACTGCATCTTCTGTCGTGCATCGTGTTTATCTTTTTATGCACAAAACACTAATTTGTAGAACAAAAACAAACAAATGCATTGTATCAACAGAATGAGATCTACCTGCTGCAAGCGCGGCCCATCACTTCCCTCGAGCGCTGGACCGAAGAGGAACTGCTTCACGAGTTCGATACTCCCATCATGGCAGACGACGAGTTCACCACATTCGCCAACTGTGGCGAGGTAAGACCAAAGAAAATATACACTACGCGGAAATAACCGACACTTACGCAAAGTGCTTGCGGCTACGTGTGAGTGGCGCGGGCGAGGGCGGGGTGCCGCGGAGCCATTGGAGCGAGGAATTGACTCCTTCCGTGTATGAGACACGGGTCATGTCATACACGGGTTTTGAGGTGACGACCTGAGTGGTGCAGTGGTCAACATGCCGCTTACCACGCATGAGGTGCGGGATTCGATTCCCGGCCGGGCAGAAATTGAAATGAATTTTAATTTCTGTGACGGGTCTGGGTGTAAATAAGAATATATTTAAAAAGTATATAAGTAGTGTATCAGTTGTCTAGCACCCATATTACAAGCTTTGCTTAGTTTGGGGCTAGATGGCGCTGTGTGAAATTGTCCAAGTATTTTTTTCTCTTTTTGTTTTGGGGCTTTTATCCATATGGATATGCCAGCCCCATTGTATCTTCTCACAATGCGCTACAAACAAACAATATACACATTATTAAGTCCCCATTTATACAATACGTTATACGGATCCACAAAATAGAGAGAGACAAAACTACTCCCCGACGCAGCTCAAGGTCAACAGCGCCAGAGCTCACACGTACAGGGGAGTGTCGTCGCTGAGGTAAGACTGTATTTACTGTGTTACCATGCTTCAACATGGATAGCTTACTTTCCGTCCACGCATAGTGTTAAGTCACTTCTAAAATACAAAATGAAGTTCAAATGACTTAAACCAAACCTATAACAGCTAAGAATGCTTTGGTTTCACCTCCTTAGGTTGAAAAACACCTGGATTACAACATAATCATCATTATATTTTTAAGGCACTTGATATACTTGATGCACTTGATATACTATCTTGACTTGATACGGATGCATCATACTGTAATGTAACAGTTACAGTATGACAGCTACTAGCTGTTCCTAGAGTGCAAAATGTCTAGTAAAAAGTGGCACGTGGTTAGAAAAATAACATATTTTGACAGTTGCTTGCGCTAGTGTCAGTTTTCAATAACATTTATTTAACAGGTAAAATGGCGCCACCATTTGGATGCCAGACTTTGTTAGACAGATTCTAACATACGTTTTAAAGTGTGCACGTAAAAAGTATTGTATAAGAGTTTCTTTTGTGCAGGTATTCCCAAAACCAGTGACTCCTTTGTCGTACGATTTGGTGATAACGCCGCTGATCCAGGGCATGAACAAAATCATCGCTAAAGACATGGGCAACTATGAAGACTCCATTGCAATTACGCACAACAGATGCATTCTCGCCTTGTATAATGTAAGTGTTGTGTTGTGTATGTTGTGTTTCGTATAGTTGAAATATTTTTTTGACAAATCTTGATTTCATTTCCGCTTATTTAGATAAAATGTTTTGCTATTATAGATTACTAATAGTTCTGAGAGCCTACTTAAATGGCCATTCTACTAAAATAACGCTAGTAGAATAGAATGACAATGTATGGTATTTACAGGAGCTAAGTGTTAGCCTATGTCATTCTTATTCCCATACAGTAATTCTATTCTTTTAGCGTTTATTTTAGTAGAATGGCCATTTGAGTAGGGGGTAGTTCAGTTCAGACTGCTTCTACTGTTTAGTAGAAGAAGTATGAACAGAACAAACACCATTTAGAGCAGAGTTTTTTACTTCGTCTCTTAACTGTTTTGTAAAGCTTTCTAATGTCTTCAGTCGGTGTACCGGCGGGTGCCTCCCAAGGTAGACGTGAACATCCGCATGGTAGAGATGGCGGTACACGGGCACAAAGTAGCGGATGATGAGATTATCCGCGCCGCCGTCCGCCGCCATCCGCCCCGCTGGACGGACAAGATCGACCAGATAACGTTCCTAGTCAAGGTATTGTATGTAGCCATCAAATGTGACGCGTGCACAGATGGTGGTGCACGGGACAAGGTAGTGGATGATGATATCATCCGCGCCGTTGTCCGCCGCCATCCGCCCCGCTGAACGGACAAGATCGACCAGATCACGTTCCTAGTCAAAATAAGTAGTCACAATTTCAGGATTTACTGAATAGCCATCTGTGATTGCTCATTATGTTCGCGTTTTCAAACCTTACGAGTTCTATAAATCATCGCAGAATTTTACACATTCTAATCATATTTCAATATCATCGAAAGATGTTTTATAACGAGTACTAGACACTAAGCCTGTTGACAAAGTCACAATGTGTACAAGTGATAGCGAAATTCGCAATCAAAATGAGTACCTATGGAATTAAAACAAGTTTTCCCCGTAGCATCAGCTCGGATATAGCTAAACGGCCGTCCGCTGTAGCTTTTGGTTTATAAGTTTTACTTTATTCTAGGGGCTGACTCAGATGGATATTTTCAGGAAAACAAAAATGAAAAGCTATTATTATGATATTACGTTACATATTTCAGAGCATATTTATCTCAAAATGGTCCATGAACGATACAATAAAGAAAGTAAAAGAACTGAGTATCAACACTGACACAGAAGATGCGCACTCAATACTGTCAAGTATACGTCAGTCGTCAGAGGTGATGGGTCGCGTTTCACACAACCACGCGGTCACGAGCGCTGCTAGCACGTGCAGCCAATTTGTAGCCATGGCCGTGTTGCTTGAGGGAGGCGACGGTTAGTATTGAGACTAGTGTAAGATGGATACAGCTCTATACGAATAGATATACGTCTGTTGATGGAGGTGATGGGTCGCGTTTCACACAACCACGCGGTCACAAGCGCTGCTAGCACGTGCAACCGATTTGTAGCCATGGCCGTGTTGCTTGAGGGAGGCGACGGTTAGTATTGAAACTAGTGTAAGATGGATACAGCTCTATACGAATAGATATACGTCTGTTGATGGAGGTGATGGGTCGCGTTTCACACAACCACGCGGTCACGAGCGCTGCTAGCACGTGCAGCCAATTTGTAGCCATGCCCGTGTTGCTTGAGGGAGGCGACGACGATGCAACGGTTAGTATTTGGACTAGTGCAAGGCGCTTAAATTCATATTTATGAATTTAAGCTTCTTGGACCAGTGTCTAGTGTAAGATGTAGGTATACAGCTCCATACAAATAGTATTATATTATGGCTACAGAATAAAAAAAATGTGTTATTCCTGTTATATGGCAGTCGATAAAGACCAAGCGTAAAAGCCTCATTGCTAAGCAACAATCTCAGACCTTAGAAGTCGAGAGATAAATTTTCAGAGTTGTGTGCAAGGACCCGCTGATCTAATGCAGAGTTTTTAATGTTGAGTTTTGAGTGTTTGAGAGGTACATTTAGAAAGTTTAGAATGTTGAGACATGAGTGTTGAGTTGCCAGACCAGAATGTTTTTTTTGCATTTCGTGGAACATAAACATATTTTTTATCTATTTTACAGACTTCACGCCAGAACACTGTAATGAAATCTGCGCAATGCTCAATTCCGGCGACGTTCTATCGGCTGAAGTGCCCTTGGGTCTCGCCAAGTTAAACGAGATGATTGAGGAGTCGGGCAAGGTGGAAGAGTTTCGGAAACAAGACCCTAAAAGAGCCTTGCACTGGTTGCAAAAAAAACTTCCTCATATACATTTAGATGTGTGCGTCTTCTTGGAGCAGCATGGTCACAGAGCTATTATGGAGGTATTAGCATAACAATATTCTGTGGTATTAGATATGATATTTTTAGTTTATTTTGGCAACTAAAACTTAATAAAAGGTGTTTTCAGACCTACCTATTTTCCCGATGTCTGCAACTCGTTGTTTGTTTTTAACCTTTCTCATTTATTTCTTCAGACCCAAATCTAAAGGCATTTTTATCTATTATGTTTCAGTTTGACATGTATACTAAACCTTGGGCGTTGGTGCCGGAAGAATTAATGCAAGTACTTCAAAACTTGAGAACGTCTAAACAAGTAGCCCCAGTCGCGAGGAGTGATGCCGAAGTCATTAACTCTCTAACTCTGCCCAAGAAGCCTAGCACTAGGTAAGTTATCTTTATTTTAAAAACTCTGTGGTCGATTATTTTTAAGCACCGAACGTATCCGCATACCAATATCTGAGCTATTAAGTTCAAACGAAAAGCCTAATCTTCGATATCGTTTTGGGATTAGCTAGATGTAGACGAAGGATTGCTCAGCTGAAGTGGCAATGGGCGGGACACATAGCGAGAAGAACCGATGGCCGTTGGGGCGGAAAGGTTCTGGAATGGCGACCGCGCACCGGACGGCGCTCCGTGGGTAGGCCCCCGACAAGGTGGACCGACGATCTGGTGAAGGTCGCGGGAAGCCGCTGGATGCGGGCAGCGCAGGACCGATCGTCGTGGAGATCCTTAGGGGAGGCCTATACCCAGCAGTGGGTGTCGTGCGGCTGATATGATGACGATGATGATGATATTATCATTTCCATTAAAGTAGCTTTATCTTCTTGTTTTACAGTAAAACTACCACTAAAAATGAAGTAAACAAACCCTGACCAATACCAAAATTAAACACACTTTTTGAATAGATTTTACTTACCACATTTAATTTGAATGATCAAAAATGATTTCACAACACTTTGTCTACCCAAATCATAGTAATTTTGAAATTTACAAAACACAATAGTACTTTTTTTAACACGTTTTTATTAGGTTGCTTTCTCTTTTATTTGTTTGTTTTTAAATATTTTGTCACAATACCGCCAGTACATTATCAAAACGTCAGAACGGTCAGAGCCAACAATGTTGCGAACGCGAGGTGGCCCTGAAGTCGTGCACAGAGCCAATAATGTCCAACTTTATCTTAAGACTGGTTTACATTATCTTAGTCTTTAGTAGAGTGCTTTAGTAGCGTGCGAGTAGATTCGAATGCGAGTGCTTTAGTAGTTTTGGTGCCTTTCCAGTGAGCGTTTACATGCTTCCAGTAGTGTCATTTGATCGTATTCGATCACGTTTGTTAAGCAACGCTCGGTTCGGTCAGGTGTCGGATGGGTGACCGTTAAAGTGGCATTACCACTGAGCGCTTCCGTGCATCGGATGGCACGTTAAACCGTCGGTCCCGGCTGTTTAAGCCAAGTTAGAGGCTTTACAGCCGGCTTGATAAACTCTAACACCAGAGGTGGCCACTAATCCTCATTCGATAAGAAAGAAAGACTACAATAAAGTAAAAACAAAACTAATTGTCCTTTTTTTGTGTAGGAAAGTTCTCGCCTGGGTTTTGCCCCTCTGCCGCCGAACGGTTCGCCACAGAGAAAGCACTAAGGCGCACCTCATACTTGGTGTCCATAAGCTAAGGCTGGCTGCTATCGAACTTGGGAAGCTCCTGGTGCGCCTCTGGTACTTACCGGATCACGAGCTGGTGTTCTTCTTCCGCGGGTCAGAGTTGAAGAAATATGTTGAGACACGAGATCCTGCTTTACTGAGAAAGTAAGTGTTGTGTCTATTAAATACTCATATCATAAAATCTGACCAATATTTAGCTAGGTGTGTTATTGGAAGCTACTTTCACCATTTTCGCCACTCTCTTATAATTATGTTTAGAAGTAGAAGAATCCTCCTTGTTTGGCTGGTTATATATCTAAGTTCAGTCACGTCTATAATAAATATGTAGGTATAGGTAGGTACCATAGATATAGTATATTAAAAGGGGTAGATGCGCTACCGAGCGACCGGGTGTAAGGGATAGATATATTATGACGTCAAAATATGGGGTTGCCATGATCAGAAAAAGTACCCTTAACGGGGTAGCATCCGTTAATGTGCAGATTACTAGTTAAAGCGCGGAAATCGTCTACTTTAAGAAAAATTTCTCACTTTAACTGACTCGACCAGTTAATCTGCAGATTAACGGATTCCGTACTTTAACGGTAACATACGTATACATAGAGTAAACTAGCTGGGGTTCGTTTAGGTAGTTAATATGAGATTTTGTGGTTAATGGAATAAAAAGATAAACTTTAAATTAAAACAGGTAAAGTCTTTATTAAACGTTGGAATACAGAACTTTTTTTATTAACGTTAGTTTTTCTGTTTTTAAAAATGTTTTGAACAAATTCGTGTGTGGCACCCAATTGTTTTTTTCCAGTTGCTTCTATACATTTTTCACGAGTTTTATCTTCCGTCGGAAATCTGGAAAAATCAAATCGCTTGAAATTCCCTGAAATATGGGGTAATTTTTGGGGAAAATTTTCTATAAAGTAGGCATCCGGAAATCGAATTATAAACCTACTGATTTTAGTGGACGTCAAAGCTAAGCTGACTTCTACTATTACGTAGATGTACGCAATTTTACCGGTTTGCATGTTAAATATTTACGAGGTTATTTTTAGAAATAATTTTTATATTTTTCCTATTTATCAGGTATTTCATGATATAACTAATGATTTAGCTCAGAAACTTGGTTCCTGTGAGATTTGAGAAAGAAATACGTGATCAAAATATTGAAAACAGTGTACTTACGCATGAAATGTAACACCCGCTTATTTTCTTTGATTGTTGCTTTTGCAGCCAAATATCGAACACCCCACCATTTTGTATGCTAGACACAAACACAACACATACGATTTATAATAAATCTTGGGTATCAATTAGGTAGTAATCCACAAAACCTTTAATTTCTTTGGCACTCTTGATAATAACCCCACTTGTTTGTTTTACCTAGTTGAACTGTGCCTATAACCCAACCATGAAAAAAAGTCCGGTCGGTGATAGAGAGAAAACATGACACTCTTCTCGGTGATAGAGAGAAAACATGACACTCTTCTCTATTTCCTCCTATAGGAACCTCAATAAGACGATCTCGCTCTATCAAAGCATGTCAGACCCTTGGTAGGTACAGTTTAGAACTGCATACTGTCACTCAATGCCATTTATAAACAAAAATCAACGACAAATGACAACTACAACAAAACGAAAAAGTTCTAAACTGTATACCTACATATTTATTAAGACGTGACTAACTGCTTAATATTTAGGGTCCGTTTCGAAAGTTTCGGTTAAGTTCCAGATACTTATGACAGAAAATTTAATAGAAATTCAATTTTTAACCATAAGATGGAGCTCAGTTAGAAAAAAGGATTCGTCATATACATGATTTTTTCCGGCAACCAATTGAGGAATAGCGATTCAACATGTACTATCGTTACAGAGCAATCCAAAGGCGGCAATGCTACCCCAGCTGGTGCAAACTGAAGTTCTCAGAACTAAACACGGGCTGGGTACGACCGCTGGAGGCGAGTGGGGCGTGGCTGCGCGCGGGCGGCGCCAGAGTCCACGCAACCTCCGTGTGCGGAGGAGAGGTCGTCGGGAGAGCTTGCGTCGTCAAAGATCTGGCTGAGGTGAGTTCCATACAAATGCTGTTACATGCAACCTTCAGGGCTTCAGCCAGTTGCGAAGTGGGGCGTCGCTGCGGGCGGGCGGCGGCGCCAGAGCCCACGCCACGAGAGCCTGCGTCGTTAAAGATCTAGCCGAGGTGACTGTGGAAATGTTCTTACATGAATCCTCCAAGTTCAACAAAAAGTACAACTGTGTTAGGAGTGGGGCGTGGCTCTACTAGGCTTGGTGGCAGGGTCAAGTGCGGCGAGGGACATACTCGGGTTCCCCGAGTATGACCCGAGTCCAACACGCCGTTTGATGTGCGTAAAGATTGCATTCTCCTCTTGATATAACAAAAAAAAACTCACGCTGCGCCCGCTCTCTGTTTACCAGCACTAAAGATATAAAATTAATTTGTATGGTGCATAGTATTAATTTTAAAGCTTAGCATATTTATAGTGGCAACCATTATCTTTATAGTTCATTTAATAAATTTTGAAGCTAAACATTTTAAAGTGTGTTACATTATTTTTAAAGTGCATTTATATATTCCCCTTTGCTTTCAGATCAACCAGCTGCAGCAAGGAGACATTCTGATTACCTACGCGACTGACATTGGCTGGTCTCCATATTTCCCACTACTAACCGGCATTGTTACGGAACTCGGAGGGCTCATTTCACACGGTTTGTATTTAACATTAACATAATTTAAGAAGTTTTGGGAAATAAAATTACCTCTTTTTGATATCTATGGAACAAAATTGAGTCAACATACTAGTTTATTAAAAATAATCTCTTTTTATCCGTCTATTTATAATTGGCGAATTTAGCTCGTAAATACCGCTACCGTATAATTCATCATTATCTCGTGCCATCTTCATATTGAAGTTTGGCGGTCAGTAGACAACAGTTTTTGCGATCCCATGTAGCGTCTTTTAACTGACGATAGCCAAGTCCAGTCCACTGTTTGATGTTGTTCAGCCATTTGCGTCTCGGACGTCCCGGACCTTTCATTCCCGGAATTTGGCCTTCGAGGATATAATATATACCATATAATTATCTACCTTATAATTACCATATAATTATCTACCTTTTAATTCCTAAGGGTTAGGTTCAGACAGAACGGATAAATGCCCGAGCGATTTTCTGGCTTCATTGAAAATAGTACCGAGGTTACAATCCTTTTATCGCAAAATGGCAGATTCTGTAAATGGCAGATTCTGTAAATGGCAGATTCTGTAAATGGCAGATTCTGTAAATGGCAGATTCTGTAAATGGCAGATACTGTAAATGGCAGATACTGTAAACGGCAGATTCTGTAAATGGCCCGATTCTGTAAATGGCCCGATTCTGTAATGGCAGATTCTGTAAACGGCAGATTCTGTAAATGGCAGAAGTACAGTCCCAAACAACATTCTAATTCTAAAGATTTTTTTATTACTATTAGGTAGGCTCTATCTAGAAAAATGACAACGATTTACGGAAATAATGACACACGATAATCCCGAGCGTAAGGATAACCGATATTACAATAACCGTAACAGTGGTCTCGCGCACGCTCACGAGTCGCGAGCATGCGCTGCGCGAGACCAATGCGTCGATATTCATTCAATTTTCTGCTTTATAGTATTGTAATACGGTCCTATTTTCAATGAAGCCTGAAAATTGCTCGGGCATTTTTCCGTTCTGTCTGAACTTCTGAAGTGACCCTAAGAGGTAAGTTTATAAACTTTAAACGAATTATTCAAAAACTTGTTTTAGGAGCCGTCATAGCACGAGAATATGGATTGCCCTGCATAGTGGGAGCGACGCACGCTACCGAAGTGTTCAACACTGGCGATACTGTCAGACTCATAGGGGCCAAAGGAGTCATAGAGAAAGTGGACGTAATCGACCCTAAAGACGAGAACGGAGATTTTGTTATGGTAGACGGTGACGCCGAGCAAAAAGCTGTTTAAATAAATTAGGTATGTAAATTATTCAAATAAAAAAAAAATGGAAATAACAGATTATTATTTTCAATAACATCCATAATAGCATCAAAAATAAACTGAACAAATAAACTATAAAATAACAAAACATCGAAATTCTAAAACGCACTCCACGAAGAACCATAAAATGTACAAAACGACTTTGTTCCGCTAACCTCATTGAAATTTTTCTAGTCTCAAATCTGTGCCACATATTAATGGTCAAAAGTCAGAAATAGTTTTCATAGAACCCCAACCCTAATAGCTCACATATAATTTCAAACGCCCCAAGCGTATCCTACTTGAATTTAGTTTTACTCGCGAATCTATATCATCGATTGCCGTTGTCAAGGACTAGGAGGTCATAACAGTTGAAGGCGAATGGTCTATTAAAGATGACCACATGGCACCGGTAGAAGGGGGGTCGTACGGCGCCCAGAAGATGCGTGTCGCGATAGTGCACTCGACCCGCGTAGACGCCACGCGCTACCTTCACTGCTTCTGGAGGCACTTTTCCTGCCTTCCAGGGCTTCCACTTCACTTCCGCGTTACACATCACCTGTGAATCGAGAGAAAAAATCAATTCCAGCTGGAATCCTCACCCAGTATTCGCTCCGATCACGACAGTATAGGTAGCTTAATTCGAGTCCAACTATGTTGACGACTTGTGATACTGTACCAATTTTTGGTACCTACTAAGATCTTAAAACCGGAGGGTAAGTTGTTTCCCAAATGGGTTAAAGTAGGAATCGTATTTTCCTAAGATTTCAATAGAAATACTGCTTTAGCAAGTTTGGCTATATTACATTAGTATTCTAAAAATATGTATTTTTGACAATTTGGTGGTTATCTAAGCTAGGTATTCAATATTCAAATATAAAAACGAAACTCACTTGGTATTTCGTATAGTGATAAACTGAGCCCTCAGCGTAGACTAAGCAGCAATGCCTGGAGGGGTAAAGCGCCGCGGGCATTACTTGTTTCCTGTTCACAAATTAAAGGAAAATATTAATACTATTTTTGACACACCTTTTATTATACAAATTATGCAATATACTTACCTATATAACACGTTCCTAAAAAACAAATCATTGAACAAGCTAGTTGAAATAAGCTTTTTCTGGAAAACTAAGTAAATTAATCGGCCTGGCCAAGAAACAAACAGCACAATGGTTAATTTAATTGTCATAACGTTTAGGGAGACTACCATTAACATTTAGGGAGACTTTTTTTTTCTTCATTATCAAGTCACTTATTTATTTGTACTTGTTATTAAACAGTGATTTTTGAACTCGTTTGCCGCGCCGCCGCCCATCGAGTTGTTTGCGCCATCGCGCCCATGTTTTGTTCGTTCATTCACTGTGCTCGCATTTTTATTGCTCCGCGTGCAGCAAGATATTGCGACTACTCACTCCGCGCGCGAGTCTGAACCGCTCGGCGTCCTCTGAGAGGACAAAATTTCATACATCAGAAAAGATAAGACCTACGCGATAGAAAGAGAGGCAACTACTAAGTGAATGTTTTGGAGCGAAGGGAGCATTGTGCGACCTGAATTGCACTTTATTGTGTCGGAGCAAGAGTCGCAATTTATTTAAACGATTTTGCGGAGTGCAACTTCTGTACGCTAGTACTATTATCTATTCTGTGCTACTACAGTAATGTCAATCTCACTTGTGCGTGGTCCTGGCGACCCATGTGACTTCGCCGTCGCAGAGGCCCGCGGCCACCGCGCCGCTGGGCACGGCGCCGCACGCGCTCACCACCCACACCGGGCCCGGCTGGTTCCACGATGGCAGCCATTCTGTTGGAAATGCTGCCTTTAGCCCTTTATCCCATCTGCCTTCGAGCTTCGCCTTGGCACTAATAGGTGGTATTAATGCCACCCGATGACAAGCTCGAAGGTGGCAGATGGGAATAAATAGGTGCCATTGACCACCGGGGAGGTAATCGCCGACTATTAGTGCCAACCACCATCCCTTCGATCTCGAAGGGGGCAGATGGCAATAAAGGCCTTTATCGCGCACACTGACAATATTCCTTCAGGTCATCAGATAAGATGCCTTGGGCGGAGCCATCGCTCCTTATACCATGCCTCATCATTCGAGTCCGCGTTGTCTCTTGTCTCCCTCCCCTCTCACACATACCCCGACGTTGATACAGCCGTTAGCTCCCACTGAGTTGTGAACCACCGAGTAAAGTGTGAATTTTGCAAACTTGTCTTGCTATTTATTATCATTATATTGTACTTAATTGTAAAACTACATTGTCACTACAGGTTTGCATAAGTACAGAGTGTACCCGATACCTGAAATAACTTTTCGATACTTGTGTTCCCAACATACGCATAGATGAGTTTTGTATTTCTTCCAATCTTCGGCGTATTTTTCTACTTGTCGTTTGAAATAATTCCACCGCCTGTGGGAGAAGGGGCAAGGTTATATTGTTGTGACAGAAATACTTACAGAGAAAAGTTTGACTTAACAGTTATTTTATTATTTTTTACCATCGCCACTCAAAAAAGTGCGTCTTATTCATTGATAACAGTGAATAAAACGCGTTTTTATTCACCGAGTGAATAAAAATATTTTGAATTTGGAACAAGCGCGCATCGTATGAATTGGGTACAAAAAATAAAAGGTGCTGAAAGTATGAAGCTATTCCATAGATAAAGATATAGTTCTACAAATAAATGACAAAAATAATCCCGCCAATTTTATTTAGGTTCTTTTTAGTGTCTTATCTTTGGGTTCTTTTCTAAAAAATATCCCGCTAAATCAATTAGGTCCTTTTTAGTGTCTTATATTTGGGTTCTTTTTTATATATTTGAGGGAGATTAGTTGTTCAGTCTTGCATCAGTCCATACCATCAGTCTGGTACGATCTTCAGTCTGTAAAAATTCAAAGTCTATACAAACTGATGAAGTGGACTGATGCCAGACTGATCATGTAGTTTCCCTCTTAGTTAGCTCGGTGGCGCAGTGGTTTAGCGCCTGGCCCAGCGATTGCGGAAGTTAAGCAACGTTCGCAAGGGTCGGTCATGGGATGGGTGACCAAAAATGTATTATCTCGAGCTCCTCCGTGCTTCAGAAGGCGCGTTAAGCCGTTGGTCCCGGCTGCATTTGCAGTCATTAACACCCACCAATCCGCATTGGGCCCGCGTGGTGGGTTATGGCCCGTCCTCCTTACCACCCATAAGGAAGGCCTGTGCCCTGCTGATGGACAACTATAAATACTATAGGTACCTACTGCTATTTTTTTTTCTCGCAGTCAATGGTAAAAAGTAGAGTACACAACTCGTGAAAAAAAAAATTCATCTCGGTCCTTTGTATCCCTCGCTTCGCTCAGGATTCTACTTTTGAATCCCTCGCTACGCTCGGGATTCAACTCTAGAATCCTTCGCTGCTCTCGGGATCCAACTTAGTCCCTCGAACTAAATTTCCTCTTTTTTCACTTGTTGTATAATCTACTATTATTGATCTTACGTTATGTGTAAAGGTACATCAGATCCAGTGATTTGCTGAAGCATGTCCGTTTCTTTCACCTAGAGAAGAAATACCATAATTATTTTAAGATTTAGGGGAAATACTTCCAACCAATTAACACCTTATGAACCTACCACTGCAATCAGCCAATGTGTCCATCTGTAGAACATGTCTATGATATCAGTCATTTCCGATTGACACTCCATGTATACGTCCGTCTTCACCGTAGAACGTGTCGGGGATACGATCTAAAGCAATTTTAATGGTAACCAATCGTTTTAATCAAGTAAGAAAGTCACATTACCAACTTGGATCTATTACTCGTCCTTGTTAAGTAGACCCTAAACATTCCTAAACACTGAGAAATACACAACTTTATCGAAAATTGGTGTCATTTGAATGTGGTATTGATGTGATAATGATAGGCGAACGACTCCTGATAATGATAATGATAGGCGAACGACTCCTGTAAGGACAACACGATATTGAGTTCCAGTATTTACGATACGATTCAAACATTACTTGCCCGTGGTCCCCAGTCTAGTTCCCCTTGGGGTACCACGAGCAAATATTTTTGCACGTCCAACCCCTGGTTCCCCTGAATAACAATCTCCTAATTAAATTTATTTTTATAAATATATAATTATGATTAATCTTATTATTTTTGTTGTCATGGTTTTATCCCAAAAAATATTGAATTTCCTAAATGTTTCTAAATTACGTAGAACACAATCCACGACAAAAGCATAGGTAATTACCTGTTTATTTTCATATCGGGACGCAAGGCGCAGCGTTAATTGTCGACTGAAGCTATTATATTGACGCCACTGAAGAGCTTCGTTAAAGATTCTCGTACGAAGCTTTGCCCACCTTTCTTCAGATTCCACTGAAGTAAATAAAGTGTAAAAAGAAAAAAATGTTGTGAAGTTTTTTTGAAAGTAAAACATCAATTTAAACTTACTTGGTGAAATGTTTGGGTCATATTTGTAAGATAAAGCGCGATCCACACAATCTTGTATCCAGTCACGCCACGCTTGCACGTTCCACACCAAACTGACCATCATCGCATGCCAGTCACCCATTTGGTCAGTGGTCACGATAGGGGTACCTTTAATATTCAAAAAAAATTGCACCCAGTAACTAAGACTATAGTAGTAACCAGATTCAGAAAGAAAGACGAATATTTATTCCCCTTATTCATAAATGTTATTTACAAGGATGTTAGTTACAAGGATGGCAGTTATCTCTAAATAATAGTGTAGAATTTTAGAGGGGCAAGAAAAATACTTACGAGAGGTGAAACTGGGATTTGATGTTTTTAAATCAGATCTAAAACAAGGACCTTTCTTGCAAGAAACAACCTCTGAATATTTGGTTCTTGGTGACCAATAAAATGAAGAAGTAGGTTTGCTCGATGCTTCAGAATTAGTACTCGGTGGAGTGAAATACATTTCTGCCGACTCATCAGATGTCTCTTGGCTTTCGTGTTCAGGCTCGGACTCATCCATGTTTTTATAGGTACCCATCTCCTGTTCTGAACTTTTATATATGTCTAATAATAGGGATTGGAAAGATGACAAATTTTCCGATTCCTTGCACCTTTGGTCGTGTAATGAAGAGGACATGTCTGAATAATACGTTGAAGGTTTCCGACTGTATGAAGGTTGTTGGTCATACATAGTAGAGTAGAGGAGATAGGATGTGGTAGGCTCGTTTTTGCAACCGTCTGTGCGCTTCATTGCGGGGCATTCTGGTGGTTTTTCTCCACGTCTGATACAAGTCCGTGGTATTTTGGAAGGACACGTCTTCAGTGATATTTCGGTGCTGGGCGCGAAGGCTCTAGAACAGCTAGGACTGATCCGTATTTGTTCTCCTGGCGCCAAATCTAGAAGCGCTTGCGGCAACACGTTGTGCGTGCAAGAGCAGCAGGGACGAGCGACCCGTCGCAGTATCTCATCACACCACAACTCGCATTGCACAAATACGTTCTTCATACATTTGCAGACTTGAATGAATTCTGTTGAAAAGTAATTATTAATTAACCCAGTTCTTGCAAACGAAACAATATATTGCGAAAGTTGTTAAGAACTTACGTGGTTGCAAAAGATGTACTGCTAAGTAATTCGTAGCTTCTTCAATGACATCTGAAAGATAGTGGTAGTAGATTTTATAATTTGTCCCCATCATAGCACAGAAAAAATAAATAGTAACCATAGAATAGTTTTTTTGTTTTAAATAATGTTATAAAGAAGTTTCACCATCCATGAGCGCTGCGATTTTTTTCGGAGTTTGACCTTCCATAAGAGTGTTAAGTTTAATTTGTATTTTTCTTGCAACAACAGGATCTCCATTTGGCACACGAAGTTGATCGTTATTTTTATCACGTAATCTATATATGAATTAAAACAGTTAAAATTAATAAAGGTAAACTTAGTTTTTTTTGTAAAAATATCTAGTAATATTACATATCTGCGCCGTCTATGAATGTTTTGCGAAGAGTCCCGTGTCTCAGCAATACATTATCTCCTGCTGCATCCATTTTCTCAACGAGTACTTTTAGGACTTTTGTCTTTTCCCCTGAAAAGTTTAAACATTATAGGTAATTTGTTACTGTGAAAAAAAAACTTACCAAGATGATTGTAACAAACCAACCTTGTAACATGATGTAAGAGACCAGCAATTTCGCGTTTTTACTTATGACTCCTGCAATGTGTGTAGATTTAATGATTTTATTTTTAAACTTTTTTAAGTAGAAAAATATTTATGAAATCATACAAACCATTCAACACAGATGATGAATATCCTGCAGGGGGAACATTTGCCATAATCCTTTTCAATTTACTCTCTGTGTTAGATTTCAAACAAAAATTTGACATGTTTATTTCGTCTTCCGCAGTCGTTAACTGACGAAGGCTGCAATTTCAGATATGCATATAGTCTAGGATTCTGGTAAAACGTGTTAGTGTTCTGCATTTTTTGGTGCCTCATTAGGTCGTTGGTATCACTCGTATAAAATTTAAATCACTTACTAAGCAGCAGCGTCCTTAAAAGACTTTGGAATATCTCCTTCAATCAATAGCACATCCCCATTAGCTTCCATTTCGCCTAGTAAAGCCACGTATGCTGCAATCTCTTCATCTAAAAGGGAGCAATAATATGTGAATGAATCCTTTTCTTAGGCTATTACAATAACATTTCCTGAAATACCATAGTTGAGTACTAACCAGGTGTCGTTGCCAATTCCGACAAATAATCTGCTGTACCTTTTATATGGTCTGTAATATAAAAATGAATTAAGTAAAACAGATTTCGGTTTTGGAATTTGGTAGTGGATAATAATACAAAATGAGTCTTACCTTTCATGGTACTTGTTAATTTTCGAGCCATGGCGCGACACCTAATCATATCGTCTAGTTTTTTTGCTATGTAATATGCGACTGAAGCACGCGGCTCCTTTGCTTCTGTTGTTGTCGCCTTCTTCAACCTTGGAATCGATAGTACTTACATTTAATTTATTTCGAATCTCTTATACTAACGTTAAAAAACTTTTCTCTTGAAGTTATGGGAAAAATCGTAGGTAAGAAGATTAAAAAAAATTCAATTAAGATTTTAAATAGAATGTATTGTTGGCTCAAGTGGAAAAAAAACCTTTGTGCTGCAAAGAAGAATGTTTCGGCAGCTCCATTTGTTTCGACTAGAATCTCATTTCCTCGTTTTTGCATCTCCGATATGAGACCCACACGAGCAAGGGCTTTGTAATCTGATGCAAGAAATAACTCGTTTTAAATAAAGTATATATTATTTTCTCTTTTCCGTCATTTTTATCTAATGTAATAATCTTCTTTAAATCGAAATATAACTAATAGATGGCGCCACCCGTGCAAAGCTGGGGCGAGCAGCTAGTAGTAAATAAAAAAAACTTACTGCTGGCAACAAAATATTCTGAAAGCGCCCGGGATGACTCGATGACAACGTCTGGAAAAGAGTGAGACAGTTACAAGGATGTTAATAAATCCGTACACCAAAATAAATTCGTTGCATATTTAATCTAAAAGAGTCTGATAAAAGTAAATCAAACAAACTGGTGAAGGTTGCGGGAAGCTTTGGATGCGGGCAGTGCAGGACCTGATCGTTGTGGAGAGCCTTGGGGAACCCTATACCTAGCAGCAACAGTATGATGCAATTGTGGAGTGGTGATATGATATTGAGTTTGGGACTGTTCTCCTGCATTGCGTTGAACCATTAGCCAACACAACTTTTCATCGGCGAATATTTCTCTTAAATATACTATTACCTTTCACCTATGAATTTTTACTCTGCATTATCTTTTGCCAACGAACGTTTCGCCGGCAGTCGCTTCAACGGCGATTGTTTTGTTTGCCTGAGCAATATTTTGACAATGATCTTTACATCGCCAGACGCAAACAATATAATAAACTAGCTGATGCCCGCGACTTCGTCCGCGTGGATATTAGAGAAAATCCTTAGGGAACCTTCAACCAGGATCCGACCAGCCATTTTTACGCGATTAGGCGGGTCCCCACCAAACGCGCTGCTTGAGAAAATTTGCCGCGTGTGGCGGACCTCGCACAAGGCTTCCCGTTCCCTTTCCCGTTCCCGTTCTCGTCCCCGTCCCCTGGATGGGCATGTCCAGGTCCAATCATGTCCACCGTGTTGGACTTCAAAATAAATGTCATTTTCGCAATTACCATCCCATTTTCGTCCATGCCTGATGATGATTTTAAAACTTACAGAAAGAATGAAAACTGTTGAAGAGTTATTCAAAAAATATTAGAGACAATTTTTATTTATTAAGTACATGAGCTTTTTAACCGACTTCAGCAAAAGGAGGAGGTTCTCAATTCGATTGTATGTTTTTTTTTTTTTTTTTTTTTTTTTATCGTTGTTCGCGCGTATCTTCGACAATTATGGACCGATTTAGATGATTCTTTTTTTGTTCGATTGAGTTTTCTTGCGAGATGGTCCCATTTAATTTTTTTTCAAATCGGTTCAGTAGTTTACAAGTAATCCTGAAAATACTATGATATTAAATCAACTAACATGACATTTTGTTATTTATGAACCGAATTAGATGATTTTTTTTGTTGGGGAAGGGATACCTTTGTGTAGTCCTTTTAACCGACTTCAAAAAAGGAGGTATTCAGTTTGTATGTATGTATGTTTCTCCGCGATTATCTCACGTTTGGCTGAGCCGATTTTTCTACCTAAATAATATACCTACACTACCTAATACACAAGGTACTTACACTAAAAATAAAAAAATTGTTTAAAAAACAAAAAAACCGACTTCAAAAAACCTGCCTCTAAAAAGCAAGAAATAATATACAAATCATTAGATACGCATTATCATTGTTATAATAAAACACGTCAATTGAAGTCGGGTGGGGCTTTTAGAATAAAAAAAGGAAGATGTACTCCAGCCCCACCCGACTTTAATAGACGTGTTTTATTATAACAATGATAATGCGTATCTAATGATTTGTATATTATTTCTTGCTTTTTAGAGGCAGGTTTTTTGAAGTCGGTTTTTTTGTTTTTTAAATATTAACTTGGTTTACGTGTAATAAAAATAAATGTAGTGGCGGCGCTAGTTTTACTACCTACAGCGCCATAAATGAAATTAAATCTTAGGTATGTACTTACATAGATTCATAATTTTATTTTCAACACACTTGCTCGTAAAGTGAGCCCTAATATATCGCTTTTAGGGCCATAAACCGAGCTATAACAAACGCGTGCAATAATATATAAAACACTAGTACGTAATATAATTAACCCTACAAAGTTAAGTTAGTACCTTACTGCAAGTTCTATGCGAGTAAACAGAGCATTCCCAATTTAGCCGGGTAAAACAGTTTTTTTTTTAGTAACAACAAAAAGGTTCTAAGCTTCTGAAAATTCATTACATTTTTGGAATAAATAAATGTGTAAGTCAAACAAATATTTATTATTATCAAATTATTCATAATTAACAATATTTTGTTATAAAATATTAAAATATTTGCATTTTATCACTTGAAATTATAATATGAAGTAGGCTGTATGCTCCTCACCCCTTTGTTCGCAAAATATTCTTGCGTTGGGCGTGTGAAAAAAACAAAAAAAAACCTGCGCGCCTTTTCCAATAATTATCATAATTTTGTTTTTGTCGTATTTGTTGCTGTGTGATATATTACTTTGTTTTTTCCTCGCAAATGTGTTGAAAAACGTCGTATGAAACTCGTGAGCTCTTGCTTATTGCACACTCGGCTGAGTTACGCCCTCGCCTGCGGCTCGGGCTGCAACCCACAGCCTTGTGCGCAATGAGCAACCTAAGCTAACTTGTCTCATAATGTACTATTAATCCCGTAAAGCCGAGACTTGCCAGTACCTACATAATAAACTACGAACTTATTATAGGTTCTGGGCACATTTACCTTGCATCACGTCAACCATATGACTTGGCGTTTTCTTGGCGACCACTGCACTAAGTTTCCTTTCGAATTTCTTGTGAAGGCGATCAGTATCGGCACATTCCTTTATAGACTTGTCTACTTTCATAGGCGGCTTTTTTAACCTGATATAAACATGATTGTTTAGTTTCTTCTACAATAGAAATTAATTGACATAGGTAGCTACAATATATCTACTTAGTTTTTTTTGTCGTTTCAAAGTTTTCTACAATGAGGATCAACGAGGTTTTTAGTTAAATATGTAGAGTTTCAGTCACATCAAAATAAATTATTTCAGTAAAAGAATTATTGAAATTGGACCAAAAATGACGAAGATAAAGGGATTTTCGTGTCGCATTCTCAAAAACGCTCCCAAATTAACGATTGGCTGATGACGTCATCAGCCACGTGCGCCACTAAGCGGCGCGGCAGGTGTTTGTTCGGGCAATCGTGGCACGTGACGTCATCGCATGATCCGCAAGGGCCGGCCGTGTTTTTTTAAACTCACTTTTTAAATCTTTAATAATTTTGTCATTTCTTGATGGATTTGAGAAATTTAAACAGAGATTTACTCAGATATTGATATTGTATTTGATGTGATATACAAAATTGATATATTCATTTGTCGTGTTGATCCTCATTCTCAGCTCGGCAGCAACGAGAGTAAGTACCTAGTAAGTTGAATAGATTTTACCAGTCTGATGCCTGGGAGTGTGATATCTGAGTGCTTGGTTGCTTGTAAAAGTTTTCTCCGCCACGCGATTTCAGTTCAGAGTGTAGAATACGCTGGGCTGCTTCACGCTCAGGATCAGTTTCTGTGAAACAAAAGGTTAAACTAATTATTATAATAGGCTATCAAAGACTTTTCAAATACTTTATGCACGGTACCTGTACTTGAATTTTTGCAATATCGTGTCGTGATAAGTAGATTCTTTGCAACGGTTCCCGCAGTTTTCACTCATGATCTGATATCGTGAAACAAATCAGCTGTTCCATAAAAAAGTGCAATACCTACTCGATCTTAATATGAAACAGTATATTTTTTTTACTATTAAAGTATATCTAAAAATGAATAAAAATGATTTCACACCACGTGAATGATTCATTCACATGGTCTGAAATCCCCTTTTCATTTTTAGATATATACCTATTACCTACTTAAAAATTTACGGTGTATATTCTGTGCCCATAGTAAGATGATTGTAAAGCTGTGGTAAGAGTTACTTGTAAGTCTTGTAACCACCCCACTGCGGGAACCAAAGGTTTAAAATTTCACGCATAATTAAAAAAAAAAATATTTTTATTTGTTATTAACCTTGAAATGACAGTCATTTCAGGACCTCCACTTCCTTTCGATCGTGTACAGACACGACCGAAAGAAGTGGAGGTCTCTTTGAAGAGCCCTATGCCTCTGCTTGGAGGCCATCATTAGCATCATTGTTTAAAATAATACCTGCTCCGGCCCCTGCCCTTGCTGCTCCTGTTCCTCCTTTTCTACCTTTTGAACCCCCTCCCACTTCATCTTCCTCATCCATTCCCGCTCTTCCTCCCTTTCCTGCACCGCTTCCCTTTCCTGCACCGCTTCCCTTTCCTCCACTGCCCTCTCCTGCTTTCCTTCTTCGCTCCGCTTCCTCGTCCTCTTCTTTTCCTCCTCCTCCGGCCTTTCTGCGATCTTCCTCGGCCTTTCTTCGTTTCTCTTCCTCAGCCCTTTTTCGTTCCTCTTCCTCAGCCCTTCTTCGTTCCTCTTCCTCAGCCCTTCTTCGTTCCTCTTCCTCAGCCCTTCTTCGCTTCTCTTCCTCGGCCCTTCTTCGCTCTTCTTCCTCGGCCCTTCTACGAGCTTCCTCGTCTGCGCTCCTGGGCAAATGGATATAGTATTTATTAAATTACAATAGGTACTTAGGGCCTGTTTCACATCACATACCTAGCGCTGTTCCGGATAACACCTATCTTTTGCTTTATCTGTCTGGCAAGCAGGTATGACATCTCATCTTAAAACATCTTTGACCGGTGAAACTGGCTTTAATAATAAAAATTCAGACCATAAGCAAGAAAATCTACATCTTAGGCCTGAAACAGTGCGACGCGGCCCGGACGCGGATGCGGACCACCAGCGGATCAATTGTATGAATCCGCGTGACGGAGAGATCCGCTTCGCACTGATCGGACTGGGTACGACCTTAATCCTGAAACTAAGATCTTACTCACAGCAAAAATATTTTTTCTTTTTTGAAAAGACTTCTATTTTTTTAGTATATATTTCTTTTTAAAGTACGTTCCATTTTCTAACTTTAACATTAAAAAAAAACTTTAGAGATCAAGATTCTTCTGACATAGAAAGCACAAGGTCAAGAGATAAATGCAAATGGCTTCCGATAACAATACATATTGGTACTAAAATAGTACATACAATTGACCAGCATGACTCTTACGCCCACTAGAATCTTTGTCTTCACCGTGGTCTTGTTTATCTGTAGAGCCGCCGGCGGCGGCGCCGGCGCCCGCGCCGCCGCCGTCTCGCATCGCCTGTCCTTGAGGACATATTTATTTCATTAAAATATCATAAATACCTATTACATAAACGATACTATCAAACTTCAAATGAAATTACCTCTGTCTTTGATCACATCTGACAGATATGCTGCGCCTTCATGAGCAGGATCTAACAAAAAGAGGATTTTAAACAAATCAATTATTGAAAGGCTTGAGTAACATCCCATTTTTGATCTAGGACACCTTCGTCAGATTCCGTTTTCGTCAGAAAAAAATATATGGGCTGTTTTTTTTCTGACGAAAACGGAATTTAATCGGATACCGCTTTCGTCAGAAAAAAAATAAGGCTGTTAATTTTTTAATTAAAAACGGGAATTAGGATTCCCGTTAAGGGCTGTGGGGAATATGCTGACTTTCAATCTCGTAAAATGCTATCATGGACAAAGTCAGTTATGGCGAGTTATGAACCCATATAATCCATCGAAGACTGATAAGTAAAGCAAGGTCGCAGCGGCCAGCGACCAGTCCGTGGCCGCAGATACGTCGTTCCGATCTCGTTGGCCGCCGCGGCTCGGTATAGCCTGGGGGCCCTGGGGGCCCTGGGGCCCTACCGGCTAACTTTTCGAAAACAGATAAATCGAAGTAAGGAATTTAGTATTGTAGTTTGTTTGACATCATGAATTGGGGGATGATTAGGGGATGTCACACGAACATCGATACCTTCTAAATAAATTAGCCAAATAGTACAATATGAAATTCCTTACTTCGATTTATCTGTGTTATACCCGCCGAAGTTCGAAAAGTTAGCCGGTATATGGCCACAGGTCCGCGTGCGTAATGGTGGCCGCTGCGACCCAGCCGCTATACGCTATTGGTCAACAACATCAACTTGCTTAGGTACCTTTCAAATGCTGTTTCAACTTCTCATCTGGTATTACCCCATTTATATTGCCTAGCAGATCAGCTTTTTTCTTTTCATCCGATGCTGTAGTGACGCCAACTGGAGCGTTCATAATTCTACGTAACAGACAAATAATGTTATTAAAATTTTTGCTACTAACAATTAATTCACAAATATCATAAATTCAGCGTAGGTAGTAGTAGGTAGTAGTACTTATAGGTATCGTTTACGACAGTACTCAACTGTGAAGTGTAAAAATGAACTTTGTACCGTAACAATAAAAATCATAAAGCTATAATAAGCTAATGCTATAATATTCAATAAGTACTTAAATTTTAACAACTGATTTTAGTTTTGTTGGTGCTTGACCAGTTGTCGGTGGCGCTGCTGGCGTAAGATTAGCAATTTTAGTTCTTTTACTAACTCTTCTCCACCTTCCTTGTAGGTCATCTTATAGGAGCCATCTTGGTCAAGAACCTCGTCCCCTTTACGACCCATTAAGTCAGCCAGAACTCGACGTTTCTCGGCATCATCTGATTATTAGCAATCGCCATTTTTAAATATAGACATATTAATAAAAACCAACTAGTGTTTTATTTCAAGTAAATAAGGAAGGATCCTTATTTACTTGAAATAAAACACTTTTTGGAATATTATGTAGTTTGTTTTTGATTTGAACTTCCACGGCAGCTGCAAAGGTGCTGAAACGCCGGGAAAATCAAAAAACATACTAAATACCACCTATTTACCAAAGCACTTTCAGTAGAACTGCGCTAGTATCCGTTAGGCAACCATTACATGCTCATGCAAGCGTCATTCAATTCCATCAGTCATGCATTACGTTTGAATGATGGAAGAACAAATACGTTTGACTGATGGAAGAACAAATACGTTTGACTGATGGAAGAACAAATCAACTTCATGCAACCATCAGTCACTACATTACACGGTAGGTTAATCGTCAGTCACAGCCGTGACTGTGGTTAAACTGACAGCAAAACCTACCGTGTAGGTAATGGATGCCTTAAAAGTGTTTTATTTCATGTCAGTGAGCGCGTAAGCTTGAGAGGTGAATATCTTTATTAGCTTTGTCATTGACTAATGACTTCGTAATCTTGCTTTTGGTAATGTGATGGGATGCACTTAGATAAGTATTGTCACATTAAACTTACTTTCCGGAAATGGTGCAGCTAAGAATTTAGCAGAATCTTCAATTAGACCTAAAAATAAACAAATACTTTTGTTAGATAGACCTGAAGAAAGCAAGGTGTAAAAGCAAGGTGTAGGTGGAACTTGGTACAGACGACGGCACATCAGACAATATAGTATATGTTGACCTTGAGACCATCTTTATGCCATTTGCAATAAAGGCTGTTTTCGCAGTCTTCCCTTCTGCGAGTACGATAAAACAATATGGAAGCGAAACTGTTTTATGAAATTAAGTTTATTCGATTTTGTCCCCATTTTGGTTTTACGTAATGCAAGGAAAAATGAAGATGAAAGATTAGTAACCTATGTTTCTTCTGGGGAATCAATGCAGTTACTACAGCACGGCTAGTTGACTGTGAGTAGCGGGCAGGTTTAGCAGCTGCCTATTATGGATATTGTTTAAGTTTTTTTTTATTTTACCTAATGTCTCCGCGTCAAGGACTTTACCTGATAGATGTTTCTCGTGTGTAGGATCTGGCTTTTTATCAGTCATAGTTGTAAGTTTAGTTTTGACTGACTCGTAGGCTGCCCTATCCACTTTGTCATTAGCCAAACTTGGGGTGTTTTCAATTCTGAAAAATAAATTTCATTTGAGAGTTAAGATCTGACAAAAATTACAAAAAGTGTCAATATTGCCGATTGAAACAAATTGGTTTGCTAAAAAATAGCGCCCATGCTACATGGTAAGTACGTTTAAATTGGCAAAAAGAAGATGTCGCTAATACTAGGTAGAACCCAAATAAACTCAGGTAGTCAAAAGCTATCGACGATTTCACCGAAAAAAAATTCTAGATCAAGATTGCAACAAAACCGGATATTTTTTTTCACAAACCTTCGCGCACCATCGTTGTAAGTTTGCATGTAACCTTGCAATTTCTCCAGTGGAGCATCTCCTTCTTCCTTCATTAATTTTACAACATAATCCATAGCTTTTCCTGTTTTAAACAAAAAATAAACATGACACTTCATTGTAAATTAATCAAACTGGATAATCATTTTGAAATTTGTACCTTTCTCAGATCCAACTTTAGCTAGATGTTTAGAGGCGTCATTCATAGTGGCTGCAATAAAATATCAAGATGTAATAAATCAACGCTTATTATGACTGTATATTTTAAAATTAATAAATGTATGAAATGTAAACTTACGGTCCATTGCCTGAGTAACGGTAGTCGTCAGTTTTGTGGGTATGCCTTGCTTCATTTCGGTCTTTATTTGTTGATGTAGTTCTTCATTTCCATGATCAGTTTCCAGAACACCAGCATATTTTAATCTGGAATTTTGTCATTATGAATCATTATCATAATTAACTGGAATTCGTTAATTTTGTAACAGTATCAGTCATTTCAAAAAAATAACTTCGTTTTGAAAAAGTAGGTAGGTACACACTCTTCAGCTGCGTCTCCATAAGTCTGTCCGAATGTTTTGGTCTTGTAAAGAGGCCGTAGTCCTAAAGATTGCTTGACGGCCGTCAAAAAATTCAATGCGTATCGTTCACCGGCAATGCCACCTTGAAAAGCAGATAACATTTATTAAGAAAACGGTTTATTTCCCAACATAAACGTATAATTAGTACCAATTTTTTTGAGGGTGGTCGTTTTCCGCAGTCATCCTTCATAAATGAAATTCACAAAAGCAATAGAATATCACGTACTCTTAAGAGCGACAGCTTGTGACAAATGTCTGCCAACGTCTTGGACCAAAGCTGAAACCAATAAAAATATACAATTTAACAAACAAAATGAACACTGGAGACTTCTTGAACTTGTTTTTCTTATTTGATCCGGTTTCATTAGCTGTTACATCTTACCAGTTAAAGTCTATTAAAAGAATCACTACCTACATAATGTTTCCTTATATTGGAAAGAAAACAATTTCGATGTGAACTTGCACATAATGTAATCTACCAAAGATAATAGTTGAAAGTTTCCAAAGCATACTTTTCATAGCAGTTTTTAAATCCGTTGGTGTTGATTTATCGACATCGGTAGCAAGTTTGTCTCTTACTTCATTCGCCACATCCTTCACTGGTAGAAATGGCACTATAGTGGGAGCTGTTTCAGTTCTAAAAATATATATAACATTACCGAAATAACTTGTAGCTATTGAAACGACTCATAATTGATTATTTTCCTCATTTTTGAGATGGTTGCGTATTACTCATAAAATAACGAACCATGATAATAGCAGTTTGGAATCATAGTTTTAGTAGGTAACAAAATAAGATAATTTTGTTAAAGAAGCAAAATTGTAATCCCTATAAGTTTAAATAATCATAATGACTTGGTGTGGTCCTAAGGTAACGATGCTTCTATTAGAACTAGTGGAGATTCACCATTAGGTAATGAATGTATAATTATGGTAGTGGTGGTGTGCTGAATAAATTTTTATTTTAAACTTTTTATTTTTGAGTACTTTTAACAAATTCAAAGAGTAATGCCAGAGTAAAGTCTTACTCGTGAGCTCCTGTCGCGTAGTCCATTGTATGGTTGTTTCTCTTCGTTAGCTCCTGCTTGCCTTTCCCTTTCATAGTCTTCACAAGTATTTCCATAGCTCTGCCTATTTATTGTATTGAAAGTTAATTAAATCGATGAGAATGTGAGAATCTCATTTGATGAAAAAAACGTAGGTTAGTAGTACCTCTGTCTCTCACGAATGCAGATAGATAATTGCTACATCTGTCTACGACGCCTGAAAATGTTAAATGTTATACAAGATGACATTTTAATGTCGTGTTATTTTATACATTATGTATAGGACCTACGTTAAAAATTTAAATATCAAAAAATATGGTACCTTCCATATCTGCTTTAAGGTGAGGCGGTGCCACAAGACTACCTATATGTTGCAAAGTTTGCTTAAATATTGGGGCTGTTGCAGGATCCGGAGTTACCCCAGACAACCCTGGGGCAGACTTTAATCTAATAAAAGCAAAATCATTATGCTTATCTGTGTAATCAACTATTTTGTTAATAAAATAAGGCTACTTAATTTTACTTCAAATATGTAATATGAAGTTAAATAATTAGTTACGCCTTACGTGTAAGCCGCTGCATGTTTCGTGCTGACGGGATCAAATTGTGGCGTGAATGGTGCCGCACCATCTTTCTCTAGTTCTTTTATTAGTATATCAAAAGCTGGACCTCTCTCGACTGCAAGTTTTATTACAAGAATTAACTGTTTGTATATAATTTGTTAATAAACTCGGTATGTGATTCGTCATTTATTACAATAAGATATATTTTACGTAAATAGGTACTATACCTAATGATTCAACAATTCCCTTCTACTAAAATATTGAGAACTAAATTATAAACTAGATTGATTTACTTATTATAAAATCTTTAGCTGTTGTTACTTACTTTCATCTACTGCTGACTGCGACAAGTATTTCGAACTGACATCCAAAGTTTCTGGAATTAAAATTATGTTAGTGAAGAAAGCTCTTGAATTTCAACTGGTTCAATAGTTCAATAGTAGGTATAAGGTACCTTTCATGTCGTTTTTTAGTTCTTCAGGTGTAACAGGTGCCACTAAATTTGATAGCAATGAATGGATTTCTTGGGATAAATTAGGATCATCGTGGTCGCTTTCCAAACCCTTGGCTTTCTCTAGTCTATGGAAATTTAAACAATTAGTACTTATAAGATATATACTTAAGGCGCGGTGGTAGTGAAACTAGCGCCGCCATACATTTATTTTTATTACTCGTAAACCAAGTCAATATTTAAAAAAAGCTCATGATATTTTTTGAATAACTCTTCAACAGTTTCATTCTTTCTGTAAGTTTTAAAATCTATAATTGCCAAAAGTGGCCACTTTGAGCTGAAATGGATTTTAAAACTTACAGAAAGACTCCGTGGTCGAGTGGTTTGCACGCCGCCGCCGGTTTTTAAAGTGTCGCCATCTCTGAGGTCCCGGGTTCGATCCCCGGCTGGGTTTGAACTTTTCTATATTGACTCTGGTCTGGGTGTTTGTGATACCACAATCTTGGTTATTTTGTTGTTTAAGTATAATGTTTATCTTTGTTGTTGCTTACCACTAAGACAGTGGTAAGCAACAACAACTCTTCTGTAGTAACATGTGGTTAACGGCTTTGACTGCATATTTGTTTAAATTTCATAAGAGATATTTTATTATTATAGTTTATTAATATGCGGTTGTTAGTTGACCCAAATAAAGAGAAATAAAAATACCACCGTTGTCTCTGATTTCCATAACACAAGAGTGCTTTAGCTATACTACTTACTTTGGAATCGGAGCAATGTATGTGATTTTGTGGATGTTGTCAAATATTTATTTATGGAATCATTCTTACTCGGTAGCTGCACTTCCATATGTTCGCGACGCCTTTTCCTTCTTATAAAGTTGCTCTTTAGGTTTTGTTTTCATCGTTTTTACCAACAATTTAAAGGCTGGACCCTTATCCTCTGTGATAAAGTTAAAAATTCAGTATCATTATATTTTATTTTGAGGCATACTTAAGTTCAATACTTACTATTAAATTCAGCATTTTGCGCTAGGTAGTTTGAGCAGATATTCACGATTTCTGTAAATAAGGAGAATTGGGAAAAAGGTAAGTTAGTATGTTTGTGGTTGTGAACTTATCAAAAAATTTAAATAAAAGCCATGGTATTGCCAGTCAATTTGTTTCATTAACTTAACTTAAAGGTAGGTAGCTAGTTTTTATTTATGTCATTAAATTCAAGCATATTTTTGATTAGCCGTGTGATTTTTGAGATTTTTGTATTCATAATGCATTTTTTATACAAAACTAAATGAGAAAAAAATAATAAATTCCTCAAATTGGTGAAATAATGCTGGCTTGCAGCGTAAGAGTGGGTTATACTATACTAGAAGAAATTCGACGATGCCACTAGTGACTGGGTAGCTCAGCGGTCAGAGCATAGGACCGGAAATCCAAAGGTCGCGGGTTTGATTCCCGTCCGAGAATTGATCTGGTGCGAGTCGTATTTTTTCCAGTATATTATTTAGTTTAGCTGTGAGATGTTTCTCTTTACCTTTCATGCTTGGCGCGAGATGGGGCGGCGTGTTTGGCTGCGCAGTCGCAGCCAGATCTTTGTTCAGCCCGGTAGCCAACACGCAGTCGTAGTCCGTTGCATCAAAGTCGGTGGTTTCTTTTAACCTTTAATCATAAAGAAACTTTTCCAGTTTCTATGCTATGATGATAAAGAGTGTAGCTGCACCGTGCTAGCCAGGATATCATTATCTCTTTGAGGAATAAGTTAGAGAGGTTGATAACACCTCGGTAGATTAATAGACATAATCATGATATCCGTAATATGCTAGCATATATAATACAAGCATAATAATGAACGCACTGCGTTGAAATAGAGCTCTGTGATTGGTTCGTTTGTTTTAGGTATTATGTGTGATTGGTAGTTGGGGCACTTTGAGACCTCATAGCACAGAATAAATAATAGTACTAGCGTACAGAACTTGCACTCCGCTAAATCGTTTAAATAAATTGCGACTCTTGCTCCGACACAATAAGGTGCAATTCAGGTCGCACAGCGCTCCCTTCGCTCCAAAACATGCACTTAGTAGTTGCCTCTCTTTTTATCGCGTAGGTCTTATCTTTTCTGATGTATGAAATTTGTCCTCTCAGAGGACGCCGAGCGGTTCAGACTCGCGCGCGGAGTGATAGAGCCCTGCTCATAGTAAGTAATGTTTATGAAAACGGGTGCAAACTTCGTTAAGAGGCCGTATACGTTTTGCCGCTCTGTCTCGCTCACACATCTCATGTTTTCTCAAGATTTCTTAAATCTGAGTGTAATTAAAACATGTGTTCCGGCCACTTTTCACAATATGTACGATCATATATTTCGTGTTGCTGAAGTACAAAAAATTGTCGCTTCTGACAGTTCAAATAACTTTCAGAAACGACCTTTTGTACTTCAGCAACACGAAACTGAATTATAATAATGTTTTCAATACACTTGCTACTTCCTCGTAAAGTGAGCCCTAATACATCGCTTTTAGGGCCATAAACCGAGCTATAACAAACGCGTGCAATAATATATAAAATACTTGTACGTAATAGAATTAACCCTTACAAAGTTAAATTAGTACCTTACTGCAAGTTCTATGCGAGTAAAGAGAGCATTCCCAATTTAGCCGGGTAACACAGTTAGTTTTTTAGTAACAACAAAGAGGTTTTATGCTGCTGAAAATTCATAACATTTTTGGAATAAATAAATGTGTAAGTCTTTAATTAAGTCAAGCAAATAATTATTATTATCAAATTATTAATAATTCACAATATTTTGTTATAAAATATTAAAATATTTGCATTTTATCACTTATAATTAAAATTTTGAAGTAGGCTCTATGCTCACTTACCCCTTTGTTCGCAAAATATTCTTGCGTTGGGCGTGTGAAAAAAATAAAAAAAAACCTGCGCGCCTTTTCCCATACCTAATTATCATATTTTGTTTTTGTCGTATTTGTTGCTGTGTGGTAAATTACATTGTTTTTTCCTCGCAAATGTGTTGAAAAACGTCGTATGAAACTCGTGAGCTCTTGCTTATTGCACACTTAAGCTAACTTCTCATAATGTACTATAAAATGATCGTAATCTTATATTGCGAAAGAGGCCGGAACACATTTTTTAATCACGTCTTGAGAAAACATGAAATGTGCGAACGGCGAGCGAGAGAGCGACAAATCGTATACAGCCTCTTAAATGAATTATTATTTTTGGGCTAATGTACAAACAATATTCTTCTTGTTTATCTTTGCTCTTTTCCATTGTATGCCAGGCCGAATCTTCCAATTTTAAGGTGCCAAGACATTTTGTTTAGGGTTGTTGACTAACTAAGTTATTACTTTAGTTAGTCAACTTTCTATGTCTATTTCTGATAAAGTTTTCTTACTCGGTCGCTCCTTCCTTGTAACTCTGCTGAAATTTTCCATGCGATAACAGCTGTTCATCTCCTTTGTGAGTCATAGAATCAGTGAGGATCAGAAACGCTTCCAACATCGGCCCTGATTGATACAGAGGGTTAATTTAAGCAAGTGACATATTAAATGTGGAACATCTAAAAACTCCAATAATACAATGTATGTTAAGTATTGTGTAATTGCTGAATTTTTTTTTTAATTTTTTTTTAATTCTAAACGATAGTAAAATAAAGTTATGGACTTTTCCTAAAGCAATGCAGGTATACATGATCCAACTAACTGCTAATTAACTTACTTGACGGATAAATTTAATGAAATTCTGTTCCGTTTTAAATTAAATTGCAAGATCTGGAACAGGCTCCTAGTTTATTTTTTATAAACTAAAGATAACTATGTAAATATTCTGTGCACTAGTTTTTGTTGTGTAATGGAATTGCTAGTTAGGGCAAGACAAAATTACCTTTAAACTTCATATAAGCCGGTCGGGCTGGAACATACAATATTGGTACATTTTAATTTACATTGAAAAAAAGTTTCTTATAATAAAAACGTGTTAAAAATACACAAAAAACTTATAAAATGTCTTACGTCCTAAGAGGCCCTTGGATCCCGTACCCTGAAAATAGTCAAAAATATAAATTATTAATCATCAACATTATTACATTTAGTGGCTTTGATAATTTACATCTGTGGATATTTCTAAGTGGTCTTCATCAATATTGTTATTTCGGTGGCAATTCAGTAGTAATTTATATCTAATCAAAAGTAAGTGCTCGTTTTGATTAAGATCACCCCCAAAATTTAAAAAGCTTTTTTAAAAAAGAGGAGATAGGAGGTTTTTTATTTTGGTAAAGTTACTTATAGTTATTTCACAACACCACAGGTGTAAATACTCAAAGTTTAAAGCAAATCATCCTTCATTCTCCAATCTGATACAAATGAACACAAGAAAGAAAGAATTAGTAAAGCTATTAATATTAGTGGAAAATGAAGAATAATTTGCGCTTCAAAATTTGATATTAAAAATAATTACCTCTTCATTGTTCACTTGTATCATTTGATGAGATGAAGGTGAAGGGACATGTTAGAAAAACTAGGCTTCATATTTTTCAATAATTTTGCTATATTTTTTCCTTTTACAATATTCGAATTATATTTTACGTGTGTCGACTGTCGAACTTAAGAAATATTTCATAGTTTTATTCTCAATCACAAGTTAGCGTTTCATCAAGTTGGGGCTGTGGGTTCTGGTTTTGGTTCCACACTCACAAGGACTGTTTCTATACTACAATAAATATTTGCTTCACTCCGATAAAATTTCTTGATTACGTACAGCTTGAACACGGATCCCTAATAAATAAGCGCATTATTATTTAGAAATGGTGTACCAGATGACAATTCATGAGTTACGCTTTTTGAACAAGACTTACTGCCGTACTCAGAGACGTCAATTAAGTTTAATGCTTCATTAAATATCGTGTCATCTTATACTATTACTATGGAAAAGAAAGAGATAGCACCAATTTTAATGGAGCATTAAACTTAATTGACGTCTTTGAGTACGGCTGTAAGTCTAGAAAAATTAATATGGAATTGTAATATGAAAGTAAATAAATAGAATAGTCCAGCCCAGGCTTTGAACCTTGCAGGGCTAGTGGGTTTTGGTAAACAGTACGGACTGTAATTTTTGAATGTTGTTAATTTGTTGTAGTTACCAGTTATTTCTGTTCCCGTTAGTACGAATATCTATGGAGAAAAAAAACGCGCGTAAAAGTACTCGATAGCGTAAATCTTTATGAGAAATTTCGTTTCGCTTTTCGGTGGTAGATGGCGCTGTACAAATTTCCCATACAAAATTACTCTGTTCAGTACTTTTACCTTCGATCATGCTTTTACGCGCGTTTGTTTTCTCGATAGATGTGTGCTATGGACTAAGTACTTACACCACCGCCACCACCAGCGCCGCCGCCCATCATGTCGAGGAAGTTGTCCGTGAATCCGCCTTGTTCGGCCTGTAATACCTCTGTAACAACAAAATATTAATGTGAATAATTTTTAGGCCTATCAACGCACCGGTTGTGAATATTAAAATAGCACTGTGAATGCCTAATCCTAATCTAGAATTTTAATAATATAATTTCAGATAAATCGCTAAATTATGTCGTAATGTCTTCGATAACGTAATGTAGACTCATCGTGATCATCATATCAGCCGCACGACACCCACTGCTGGGTATAGGCCTCTCCCAAGGATCTCCACGACGATCGGGCCTGCGCTGCCTGCATCCAGCGGCTTGAAAAATCTTTTCATATACGAGTATGTACGTAGGTAGGCACCTACTACACCTACCTACCTATCCTTTCCAATATTTGTTACATTTCTGGAAAGTGTATATAGGTATTATAATATTATATAACTACCTACTTAAAAAGGGTTACATTCAGCTGTCTAGAAATACTTAGAATAATAGAAACAAATTCAAAAGTTACCAAATACTCACATTTGGCCAAATCAGATTTGGATTGACGTGGTGTCTGAGTTGGCGTAGTAGTCGCAGGTGTCGCCCCCGGAGTCGCTCCCGGGGTGGCTCTTGGCGTAGCCCCCGGGGTGGCCGAGGACCCGCTCGCACCCGACGTGGACCCTCGAGGAGTCACACTCGCACCCGCTTCCGAAGGAGGCCTGTCCACTTCAGCCTTGCTCTTTTCTACTTCTTCAATAAAAAAACGACATACCTCGTGTACTCCACTCAGCTTAAGCTTCCGAGAAAATTGGGCCATACATAAAAGTTTTGAATTTGTTGACAATTGTTCAAATATATTGAAACCCATTTTTCTCAGAAGCATATAATTTTAGTTTTAAAGCCAATTATAAAGTAAGTAATATTCAATTGAATGTTAAGAACAATCGCCACAATTTCAAATAAAACTTACCTCTACTTGAAGAACTGTATTTTGTTTGAAAATCTGGTTAGTTCCATATACTAGCAGACATATGACAATTGTTCCTAACAGCTTACCATCATCTTCATCGAAGTCCATCATGAGCATACGATCTTCAGACTCCGCGAGAACATCGTCGATCCAAACCGTTATCTAAAGAAAAATATCTCTTTAATATTTTCAGGATGACTTTAAATTAAACAAGTCATAATTTTGAATGCCTTCGAAAAACATGGATTAGTTAATTTAGTTTCATACCTTGTCAGCCATTTCCATCATAAACTTTGCTTTTGGATGGCGACATCGCCGGGAAGGAGTCTTTATATGAATGTGCTTGCACATGTCATCCAAAACAATATTGGATAATCTTAACATTCTGAAAACAGAAAATAGATCTTACAAATATCAATGATAAAAAAGTATCCACGGTAATATTCCCACAGAAAGTGTTTTTTTAAACATTTATGTAGATAATCTAAAATACCTACTAAAAACTTTAATCTAAACCTACTCATCAGCCAAAGCGTAGTGGCCCGGTCGAGTCAAACGCATCTGTATCCCTCTGGCGAAAGCGACGGTGGCGTTCCGAGCCCAAATGAATTTCTTGTCACTGCATATTGCCAACAAGTCCTTCTTTATTTGGTTCACTCCAGTTCTGTGAATATTTAGAAAATCGGGCAGGTAGACTATCTACTGATGTATCTGACAAATACAAAATTGTGGTGTTAGATATACATACCTAACCTATTCTAATGAACTAGAAGGACGTTCGCTTTGAAATGGTAGTTCTCATTTCTTAACAATATCGGATTATGTGACTTATGAAAAAATCCTTGATTAAAAAAAAGTTATTTGATCGCTTATATGAAAATCTAAGTAGGTAATTAACTTGTGTAAGTGTTAGTTGAATACTCACTTTGTAGCGACCTTTTTCTTAGTTTTTCGTAAATTCACAAAATACTCGTATGCCTGGTCGGGCTTGAACGGCTCGTCCGCGTCCAGCATCGAACGCAGTCGATAGATCTAAAAATAGATTACAAAATGTAATTTAAATAATTCTTTCATTTGCCAGAAAAATGTTTAGATAAATTTTAATTTACTTCCATTTTCTCATATAAAAGACATCAACGTCATCGTTTCAAACAGTCTTTTTTCAAAATCTTTGAAAAAATAGGAAGGAAAGTGTTGGATTTCGAATTCTTTGTTATATTATTTTTAAGTAGAAAACGAATGATTGCAAAGCGCTTATCCCGTCAATCTCCCATCCCTTTCCTACATACGCATTATGAACTATTGCCGTCCATTTCACCGTTGCAAGTGTGTGAATATTTGCATCGGATTTTTTATAAGTAATTTATCTACGAGAACATTCTTTCGCATTCGCTCAACTGCGAGCGCCTGAGACGCAAGGACATTTTTATTGTGTAGAATTTTTATAATAATTGAACCGCATTTTTGAAGTAAAGTGGTAAAGTGCTTGTGTACGGTGTTGCGAGTATCGCCGCTTCCTGCTATCGGCCGGCCCTCGAACCTGCAACCTTCAGGACGTCTTGGTGAAGGACTTTCTCCAAAAGGTGCGTACTCCTATCCAAGAGTTCCTTTGATACCAACGCCAATTTTCTTCGTCCTAATATTTACAAGCGTTTTGCAACTTCATACACGAACTATATATTTAACTCCGCATAATTTTATATCCTCAATACAGCCCACACTTTTTTTATATATCAAGAACCAGTCCCCTTGTGCCTAGGGAAATTCGCTATTTTTCATTTTATACATTTTCCGCTCAAATTGTGGTGTAGGCACCTCCAGAAAGTGTTGTTTAAAACCCAGACAATTTCCGAGTGTTCCGATTTTATTTAAGTATGAAATACAAACCAACAATTTGAAATATTGCTAATTTAAACAGTTTTGTTTAACCTGGGGAAAAGTCAGAAAATACCAAAACTAACCGTTTCTCGGTAAAGTGAATGCGTGGAACGCTTTATTCCGATGCAAACATTCAGCACTGCGGCCTCTGATTTGCCAACCAATCGTATCTCTACTCCAACGGACTAAGTATATTGAAGATGTTAAAGAAACTGACCGTTTCAGGTGCTAAATCGTACGCATGGTCTCTCCACAGGCTGATGATGTTCCTGCGCGTAGGCTTCGCCATCCTCTCCAGCCGGTCCGTGAGCACGGCCCCGTGCCGCCGCAGGCAGCGGGCGTGCGCTTTCGTGGCACGCTTGCTCAGCTTCACATCAGTCGCTTTCGGACCTCTAAAAATAATTATTAAAACTTACACATTAAAAAAAAACATAGTATTTACATAGGTTTTCGCAGATTTTAGTTTTAGTTACCTACGTATTTCTTGCTTTCTTGTCAAAGGTAGCGGGAGTTATGCAATATAGTTTGTGGTATTTTTTCTGTACCTTTGCTAAGCTGAATTAAAATTAAACTAGTAAAGGTATGTCTGGATATTGGATATTCACTTAGGTTTCGCAGGTTTTGGCGCCGGTCGGACTGGTTGCTTTGGTATCGACTTGTGCTGGATGCGTATGTCCCGACCAGCAATGATGGTGTTCGCGACGGAAGGTGGCGCTGGCTCCGTGTTATAAGGAGGGTAGGGAGGAAACGCTGGCGCCGGCTCTGGCTCAACCAGCGGTGATGCTGTATAAGTAGGTACAAGTCAATAGGAATGTTCATGATTTAAACTTTTTGTGGTTCCTTCTTAGGATGGGTGAATTATAAGGACAGGACTATAACATTAAGTTCGACTTTGCGATTAGAAAATTCGCAATAAAATGACAACTTCTTATCGTATGAGCATTAGTGGCCACCTCTGGTGGAGTTTATCAAGCCGCCTGTAAGGCCTCTGACTTGGCTTAGCATTAGCACGTCTTGTCAGTCGTTCATGCGCATTTGGTACACTTCGTATTTGGTCCACTTGCCGAAAAAACGTCCACTTCACATTTGGTCCATTTCGCGAAACGTCCATTTCGCATTTGGTCCATTTCGTGGAACGTCTATTTTGCATTTGGTCCACTTTTTAAAATTTCCTCCTTTGCGAGCACAAAACACGTTTACCTAATTGTTAAAATATATAAGTTAATATTCTCCATACTTATGTGATTCTGGTTAGTACTATTATATATTCTGTGATTCTGGTACTTTGGTGACGTACTAAGAAGAAAAAACAAAATATATATCAAAAAGGGAAAATAGAAGCAAACATTCTCCATAAACGAAATTTACCTTCTTCCATATTTATGTGAAAATTGACGAAATGGACGTTTCGCGAAATGGACCAAATGCGAAGTGGACCAAATGCGAAGTGGACCAAATGCGCATGAACGCTTGTCAGTGACTAGGTGTTTGGTTTGATAAATAATGCTTTTCTATTCTACCTATTTCACGTCATCCTCTTTACGTTTGGTTATCAGACTCAGATATAACAAAAATACCTTCTCCCGCAACTGAGGCCACATTCTCCGACGGAGTGGCAGACATTTTGAACAGTTATCTTGCTTCAATTTTAGGAACAGTCCTTGTAGTATAAATTCAATTTATGATCATTACAAAGAATTGGCTTGGCTATTTTGTCGTGCAAGCATTTTATAGAATGACAAGATTCTATCTTCTTTTTTTCTAAATAGAGTTTGTTGATTGACAGTTTTACAAATGAACCAAGTAGAATTTATTAACAAGAAGAATTTATTAAAAATCGGATCGTTTTTATCTTTGAGCATAACCAAATAGGTAGTTGAACGCTCTAAGGTTTTTATACAGTGCCTTTCATGTGACTTTGGTCTTGAACTAGCGATAATTTAAAGGCGTGAACTCCTAATTTTATCGACAAAACGAAAACATCCACATGTTGGGGTCCATTGGGGTCTATCCCCAGTATCCCCAGTTCCCCACCACACACTTGTTGGAATGGCCGCCAAGGCACAAAACTAAAATAAATTACTTATTATTATTATTATTAATAATCAACGAGTTATTTGGGTTTTCTGGGATGACGATTGCAAAAATGACATTTATTTTGAAGAAGAAGAATTTTGTATGGAAAAAGAATATAAAATAGACATTACAGCTTTAAAATTCGTAGGAGCATGTCTAAAAATAAATAGGCAAACACATATTTTGTTATTTTGAAAATCATCCCTTAAGGTGTAAATGGGGTAAGTAAACATGAAAATCGATGTGGATGTCGTTCTTGAGGTTTTATGCGATGATGATTGCGAAAATGGCATTTATTTTGAAGTCCAACACGGTGGACATGCACCGTCATGCATGGTCATGCACATCCAGGGGACGGGGACAGGGACGGGAACGGGAACGGTATACTAATATCTCTGGATACAATTCTGAATATTATAAACTAGCTTCCGCCCGCGACTCGGCCGCGTGGACATTCGATAAAATCCTTATGTTTTAATTTCATTAAATTCTGATCAGCCGTTTTTACGTGATTAGGTTATTATTATTACCTTTTTGAAATCCTTATAATAAGCCCTTTAATTTGACACCCATATTGCAGTATTCTAAAAAAAAAAATTTTTTTTCACTACGTATAATAGCACCGTACAGCCGCCATGTTGGTTTTTTTATAACGCCACCTTCTTAAGAACACTTGGGCTGAAAAGACCAATCTAACGATATCTTAATCATAGAAATCCGTTCAGCCGTTTGAGAGATATGAGGTAATAAAGAATATTACATACAAACAAACATACTTACAAGATACGCGCGAAATACATAACCCGCAGTCGGGTAATAATTATGTTGAACAAAAGTTCTAAACACTACCATCAATATGTTTTAAGTTTGCCTTCAATCTAAACACTACCATCAATATTTTTTAAGTTTGCCTTTAATCTAAACACTACCATCAATATTTTTTAAGTTTGCCTTTATATATTATCTTGTTTCCATCTTTTCAGTTGACTTGTTTTTTGATGCATGTGGGTTTTTTAGTTTTTCTATTTTATTTTTCTGTTGACTTGTCTTTTTTTAGGCAGGCGGGTTTTTAATTTTTTAAATTTAGTTGTTTTTTATTTACGTCTTTTTAGTTATATTCTCCTTACAAATTACGTAGACGGTCTAATTCTTTAAAAGAATTTTCATCGTGTGGTTTAAATAAGAATTTTTTAAGGTCAAGACAACTGACAGCAAGCCCTGCGAGAGATCGGACTCTGCTTAAAGCCACGTAAGTAAGCTTGACCTTTAGCAAATAGGTGACTGCTCAAATCGACAACTGCCCGGTCTAAAGTTGTACCTTGCAATTTATGCACAGTCACCGCCCAGCATAAAATTAGAGGTAGCATACGTCGCTCGATCTTGCCTTTACCGCGTAAACCATCAAACTCAGACGCAGAAGGTTCAATCCGAACACCAATACAAGAAGCTACCAATTTTCTAAATAATATTTTTCTCACTTATGCTCTGAAATCTTATCATTCCATTTGAAATAGGAATGCGGGGCGTTTCACATTTCCGAGGTTCATCACATTCTAAATTTAAAATTCAGGCCAGGAATGAATTTCAATACTTACTTCCCGCACCAGCACCAGTGCGGGAAGTAGGTACAGTGCGAAGATGATCTGGGTGGTCTGCGGCAACTTCTTTTTTTTGTTTTAGCTGTTCACAAAAACAAAAAAAGCAAAGGCACATTTGCACGATACAGCCATAACTTTAGTTCCTTTTTTCTGGCACGCAAGCCAACGACAAGACAGTTAATATTATAAAGGTAAAATTATTTAATAGGTACTATAATAACGATACAATAAAAAAAATGGTGCGCACAGAGTATATTACTATAAGAATAAATAAATATTACATTGTATTGTACCAGATTTATCAGAGACAAATCCTCCAAGTAATCTTGAATTATGTACAGCGCCATCTACCGCCGAGAAGCGAAATGAGATGGGTTATGCTTCTCGGCGGTAGATGGCGCTGCACGTAATTCAAGATCACTCAGAGGATTTGTCTGATTACTCATTTTTAATATTAATTAAATTTAATTAAGTTTCAATTGAAAAGTTTTTTATTTCCTCGCATTTCTTGAGAAAAGCACTATACAAGCCTTGTTCTGGAAGCTACTTGCATTGCCTCGAATGATTAAAGCCCTCGCCTGCGGCTCGGGCTTCAAACCATCCTCGACAATGCAATCGCTAGCTTCCCGTTCACGGCTGTAATGTACTATTATCGATATCAAAGAGAATGTAATTAATCACTAATTCAGTAATAAGATATTCCTAAACACCCTAATCCTTAGTCCTAACTAAACTAGGTATACTTGCTACAAAACCTAACAAAATCTACTTCTTTAATATTTTTTTCAATATTAATGCAAGTAAAGTAATGCAACACGCGTTCCAATTAGATAGATGGAATCTAGTATAATAAATACTGAATGTACTCTAGCTAGCTAGATGGAATCGTATTAAAATAATTATCAATTAAAAAAGTTTTTCTTCTTATTTCTCGTTATCGTTTCTTCGATTCTTTTATTGTTATCTTTATATTTTCAGTAAAAACACAAAAGACCTTATAAAATCTACAGAGAGCTTAACCATACCGAGATGTATTTGGCTACAACGCCATCTATTGATATGGTCTATGCAACTAGAAATCTATTGATGATGAATACAAAACCATACCGCGATGTACTCGGCTACAGCGCCATCTATTGATTAACTTAGCCGTGCCCTGCGGCATAGCCCGAGGCTTCGATCCCGAGGGATTTTGGGATGATATTATAGCCTATTTTTTCATCATGAATGTGGCTAACATACACAAACAAAATATAAATTTCTCATTGACATGTTTATAGCGGCCGCTCGCATTTGCGTAATATAATTTACTTTTTTTATTTTATTGTTTTTTTTATAATTATATTATGGTCATGATATACCTTTTTGAAATCCTTATAATAAGCCCTTTAATTTGACACCCATATTGCAGTATTAAAAAAAAAAATTTTTTTTTTCACTACATATAATAGCACCGTACAGCCGCCATGTTGGTTTTTTTATAACGCAACCTTCTTAAGAACACTTGGGCTGAAAAGACCAATCTAACGATATCTTAATCATAGAAATCCGTTCAGCCGTTTGAAAGATATGAGGTAATAAAGAATATTACATACAAACATACATACATACAAACATACAAACATACATACATACAAACATACAAACATACTTACAAGATACGCGCGAAACACATAACCCTTTCTTTGCAGTCGGGTAAAAAGGGTCGAAGACTTGCCAGTACATTTTTCTGATCCGGATACATTAAACAATCATTTTCTTGATATACCTGGAAAGGAACTTCTAACATATTTTAAGGAAAATAGGTTTGGTCAGGAAAGCTGCACTCTGTTAATGAGGACGAGGTGGGAAAGTTGTTGCTCAAGTTAAAGTCAAATGCAAAAGGAGTGGATGAAATGAGGATATGGTTCTATTAACGCTACCGCTTACGTTACCTTATATTACCTATATTATAAACCACTCTAAGTAAGTTATTATAATAAGTATGATATCAGTCAGAATATTAACCAAATCCAAGAATCTTATATTAATATTAAGATTCTTGACCAAATCTAATACTAGTGGCTCTGTGAGCTGTAGACCTCGCGAGTCAATGTTCACCCTTTAAAGGGCCGTACAACGTCAAATTCACATAATTTCACACAGTGCCGGATTAAAATACGTTCTTTTAAATATCTCCGCCATTTTGAAAAATATCGAAAAACTGTCTCGACAAAAAAATCTACATAATTATCAAATCTATTCACAAAACTTCATGGAAATCGGTTGAGAAATGCGACCTGTAGAGGAGAACAGACAGCGCCGGAAAGCGGGACTGAAATATGGTTTTTTATACATATCTCCGAAATTAAAAAAAAAAACAAAAAAAATAATAAAATGTTTGAACCTAGTCATAAATTTTTACGAGAATCGGCTGAGAAATGCTATATGTAGAAGAGAAAAGACAGCGCTGGAAAGCTGGAATGGAATATGTTATTTTTTCATATCTCCACCAATTAGATAAATTTCAAAAAACTGGCGTGACAAAAAAAAAATATGTTATTTTCAAACCTGCTTACAAAATTTCACGTGGATCGCTTGAGAAATGCGACCTGTAGAGCAGAACAGACAGCGCTGGAAAACTGGACTGAAATCTGTTTTTTTAACATATCTCCGCCATTTTGCAAAAAAAAAACAAAAATTGGCTTAACAATTTTTTTTTATATCATTTTCAAACCTGCTTACAAAATTTCACGAGAATCGGTTGAGAAATGCGACCTGTAGAGAAGAACAGGCAGAGCTGGAAAGCTGGACTGAAATATGTTTTTTTAACATATCTCCACTCCACCAATTATAAAAAACTAAAAAAAACTGGCGTGACAAAAAAAAATCATATTATTTTCAAATCTGCTCACAAAATTTCACGAGAATCGGTTGAGAAATGCGACCTGTAGAGGAGAACAGACAGCGCTGGAAAGCCGGACTGAAATCTGTTTTTTAACATTTTCCGCCGTTTTGAAAAATTTCAAAAAACTGGCTCGACAAAAAAATTCTATTTAAATTTCGAACCTGCTCACAAAATTTCACGAGAATCGGTTGAGAAATGCGACCTGTAGGTTGGAACAGACAGCCGGACAAACGAAAGAATTTTTGCCCAAGCTGAAGCAGAGACGCTTCGCTCGCACTTCGTGCTCGCTCGGTCTAAAAGTCGTTCAAAAATGTGACAGAAGAAGTATGGGTGCAAACTTCGAGCATCGCGGCTTGAAGCCCGTCTTACTCTAAGGGTGCAAAGGTGCAAAGTGGCGTGACGTCATCTGCGGAACATCTCGAGCGGCCCGGCCGCACCACCGCCATACCACAGAATACATGGCCATACAAACGATAGATGGGGTGACGTCACGCCCTTACAATCGGGTCATTCTATTATTGTACTCTATTATGGCGATCGATGACTCAGAGATTTGTCTGTTGGAATGCACCCATTGACAACTTTGGTTGGCTCGACAGCAAGATGTTTTGTTATGTTGACATTAATTTGGTTGTCAATGTTGTCATCTCAGAAATCAGTGGTTGTCATCATAGAGTTTTTAACGTAATATAGGGTTAATAATTTCATTTGTTTATTAGAATAGAAAAGTATCAATGTGCAAAGTCCAATTTAGTGTTCGCTAAGATAATTAAAGAAGACAACATATTATAGATTTAAAGTAATAATTTAAGTATTAATGGCAGATCTAATCGGTGAGTGTTTTAATTTCGGTAAAAGACATTAGAGAATGTAATTATCACTACCTTTTACTTCAGATGTTTTTTTGTTTATGTGACTAAACAAAATGTGACGCAATTTTGTCCTTGTTCCCATAATAAAATGTGATTTAAATTGACTAAATTCTGCCAAAGCGATTTTGTGAAATACTTACCTATTTAATTCTTTCCTTTCAGCCATCGGAATTGGTCATAATCAGTTATTTCCAGTAAATAGTGGTGCAATTAGAATGAAACTTAAAGGACTTGAGACTACTATTTGGCTTGTTGCTAAAGAAGAACCTTATAACACTCTATACGAAGTAATTATGACGCTGATTAATAATTTGGTGAAAATTGAATGATGTTTAATTTTTATCATTATTTGTCCCCATCAAGTAATAATGATTAGAAATTTTATTACAGATACAGTTACTCAATCCAGAATCTTCAGTCACATGCTGTAAAAACAGTGCTACAGAGTATTTTCATATAAATTTGCCTTTGAATAGGGTTGCATTTCAAGAATTATGGTTATCTTGGTATAATGGTAGAATTCGTATTGGGTGTGTGGGAGAGGCGCCATCTATTGAGTATCTTGCTTCTGATAAAGAGTACCATAATCAGATTGGATATATTCAGTTTTACAAACCTGGGAGTGATGGCAACGATTGGGAAGTAGAAGGTAGAAATCTTAGATAACATAAATTATACTTAAGTAGATCTTTGCTGTGCGATTATTGATTGAATTGCTAACAATATATTAGGATTGTTTGTGAAATTGAAATAAATTGCTGGCTGATTTTAATTTTTTACCTATTACAGACGAATTTGTTTGCTTTTTATTTATTTGTTTGCTGAGCAAATGATTAAACAACTGATATTTTTACTGGCCATATTGAATCCAAATAATTAGGTAGGTACTTACTTTTTTATATTTTAAACTATCACTCTAATTAAATGACGAATTTAATAGATTATAGACTGTTTTGATTATGAAAGTTCGAAGAAGTACACAATAGAGGTACACATATACCTCTCCTACCTCTGTCTGTATTATAATACTCCTCAATCCCACAACAAATATGCTACAAGCGACGACTTAGAAAATATAATATTTAAGAATCTATTTTTAGAGGCCTCTAAATAAATCGAATCTTAATTTATTCGCCATTACCTCTGATATAGTTTTTTTAACACAGATTTTTACTATTTTCAGTGTCTCCACACAGTGTCACGCCGGTCACGCGGCTGCAAACAAAATTAATTGATATTGGAAAACTGCATTGGGTGAAAATGACTGGTGATGAATTGCCACCAGATGCCTTGATAGGTGGATTTGATGATGAACCCACCTACATAGCTAGGGCGTATCATAACTATTCCCTGTGTCCTGGCCGTTATATACCATCAAAACGTGTTGCGTTAATTCCATGGGGACACCGCGAGCACAAGAAAGAGCAAAATTTTGAGGTAGATAGGTAGTTGATTTTTTGTGCTATGCGTGCTATGGACCCAAGAGCTCCATAGCACGGAGTTTACCTAGTTTGGACTCCTGTCTCCATCATTCATAAAATTGGATGAAACCTTTTAATGTACTTGTGTGAAGGGGAGAAATAAATAAATATTTTATTTATTTGTCGGAAGAGAACCCTCTTGAGCGTTCTCTTGCAAATCAGACATGGCGGAAACCTAGTACCTACGTTACGTGAATTGGGTCGTCAAATGATACAACATTTTATTTGAATTTCACTAAATCACTTTTAACACAACCAAACTAAATTAATTAACGATTGCAAAATTGATTAAACTAGCGAGGCAAACGATCCGTCTGGAGTTGTGCGTGTGCACCGAACGCCAGTCGAAATCCGACGTTCCGTGAACACGTGACCGCGCCACTAGCGACAACGGTCGATGCGGTAAACACGTGCTGTGCCTCGGACGGATGTAGTCAAATCAGCAACCTTTTACCGTTTCGCCCACATATTTATTTTTATTATTTTTGTATAATATGAGTCTTGTTATGTTTCCTTCTATTGCATATTGAATTGTTTCAATTTTCCAGATACTCTGCGGTTTTGACGCGATATGGATGAAGACTTCGAGCAATAATATACCAGAAAATGCTTTTGTAGCTGGAATGTCAGAGGTTCGCAATGAACCATTGTATATTGGCAGAGCCATGCATGATGGTAATCTGATAACCGGTAAAGTTCACGTTCTGTATAAAGGCTGTTATTTGCCGTACCGAGGTCAAGAAATTATGGTAGGCTCATATGAACTACTTGTGTTACCGTATGTTACATTGCGTGGTAGATGAACAAGATACTAAATATATACTTATGTTATAGACTTGGTGCTAAGTAAAAGTGGAAAGAAAACCATGTGTGATATTAATGATATTTTAAGTTATAAAGCATTGTTATTGCATTGAATGTACTGTTATTTTTATTGATAAAAAAATATAACACAACCAAACCAATCAACCTTTTTTTATTGTAAGATTACGCGGGTGTTTCTTACTTAATTTACTTATATCTTTTTATTGTCACACCTTTCACATCTTTTATGTTGATATGATATTGATGATTCCTTTTACCAAGTAGATACAAAGCAAAATAAAAAAGCAAGTATATAAGTTATTATTTTTCTTTCTTCCTTCTTTTAATCTTCTGGCTGACAAATACATAGTTTCTGATAGCTATTAAAGTAAATGTTATTGACGTCTCGAAATAAATGTTTTTGGCGATTTTTGAACGTTTTTGTAGATGACTTTATTTTTTTTATTTTTAATATTTCATATTCTGCAGGTTGCTTGCTAAGCAACATTGCCTGCTTTGATTCGTACTTATGTTTTATATAATTTTACTTTTATTATATTTAAACTTGGGTCAACCTTGTTTCATATTAATATGTAGTTTTTTCAATATGTGACTATAGTACTTTTCTTATAAATTAAAACTGGTTACAATGCTTCTTGAACTATCTGAATGCCATCTATTACTTCAAATACTTCTGGTTCTTCAAATTGTTGGTCTTCTTCATCACTTTCAGAGTCGGGAGGACTTTCAATGTCCATGTTTGCTAATAGTAGTCTATTGGCACAACGTACATTTTGAAAAGGAGATACTAAAATATCATATTTTTTTACTGCTACTTCTCTGCCATCGTATGGTATGTAACAGACTCTGTGTGATGCTTGAACTTTTCCTGGAATGAGGTGTCCATTATACATAGCGCGACCTACATATAACTTTTCTCTTTTTCGATCTTCTGTATAGCCGCCTTCTACAGCCCCAACTGGAATTCTATCCTCATAAGTTGGTAGCCAAGTGCAATCATATCCACATAAAACCTGGAAAAAATAAGCCTCTTTAATTACTTATGCTTCGATTAAATATAAAAAATATGATCAATAATTTTTACGGTTTTATACCTCAAACTCTATCTTCTCGTGTGCTGCGCCTCCCCATGATATGTAGCCAAGACCATTTGAAGGAACGAATTTACCAGGAGTTAAAGATCCATTATGAGGTGATCTAATAATATAAAGAGTTTCTTTTTCATATCCACCAATGAAAGATCCATCTGGTAAATGATTATCGGCATGAACCCATTGCAGTTCACCACCCGTTACTGGTTTCAGCCTTGATTTTTCAAGAAGAGGAGGCACTGCAATTAATTTGATTGTTATTAACAGTTAAAAGAGATAAGTATTAATGGAAAAATATTGGCGTATAATCTACCTACATTCAAAACGCCAATATATTGGATTCGGTGTACCCATATTACTGTTTCCCGAACAAAAAGTGATATAGTTTATGTCCATCTTGTATCTGTAAGATAGTATAGGATTCCTGTTATTAAAGCTGCCTAATTGAATGCAGCCACTTCTCCATGTGAGCCAGAACTTTCGGTATTCTTGATGGTTAATTATATTGGGCGTTCGTGCAGTAACTCCTTGGCCCCTTTCTTTCTTTATCCAGCTTTGTTGGTTTTGTCCTAAAACAACCTGTCAGAAAAAAAATTACGATACAACGCCACATAGGTAAGTGGTAGGGTAAAAGAATTGAAGATTTAAAAATGATTATTAATTATGTGAGCTTATTTGAATAAAGAATTTAACATTTCATTTCATTTAATAATGCCTTGTTTGGCAGAGTGATCTCATTTACTATCTTGATTCGCGGTTTCTCAATAACAAACACCGAAATCATATCATATCATCCATGTAAACTAACTAAATGTAGATTTTTTTAACAGGACTAGATATTATACTCTATTATCTTCAAGAGCTATGTTATTATCTAAAACTAGGTAGGTACCTACTCAAATATTTCGCAATATAGCCAGTGAAATGGATGGTAAATCATGGCATAATTTTAGCAAGTTTCAAAGCGACTGCTTGCGACGCTATTTTAATGCATTTTGGAGTAATCAATACATTCTTTAAATTCATTAATTCAAATTTGGTAAGATATTTACCCAAAAATCACACGAAGTACCAAGTCTTTTAGCCAAACCTATAGCTGCATTTTCATCACCTTTTACTTCGAATGCGATTGCACTGCTAGTGATTTTGTAGAAGATATTGCGGTGACTGGGCCATGAAGTAATTTCTAAAAGCAATAAGAAAAGTGACTCATTGAACGTCATTAGTTTTTAATTATCATAAAAGAATATCGTTAAAAAAAATGTTAAGTAGGCCTATAGATTTTACTGCGCTTACCCTTAAAAATACATTTTCAAGAAAGACATTTAGAATTATATAGGTAGTTTTGTTTCACAATATTACATACCAATCAAATCGCCCATGGTTGCCCTTTTAATGTGTATTTTACAAAAGATATCACAAACACTTCTAGATAATAAGTTGAATTATAATACACTATCATTTCCTAATCATTAGAATCCTACAATTTTAGCTTTTGAATACAAATAGATCGAGAATCTCAAGTCAGACTATAAAAACAAACCCTTCAGATACATACAGAGTTTGCGAAATGACAATTGACAACTTGACATGACAATTGACAAGTGGTAACAGCTGACAAGTGACAGTTTATTTTTTAATGCTGTGTAACACCATAGATCTATATTGTATTGTAACACGACTGGCCGCGTTCCGAATCACGCTGACAGCGCTGTTAGCGCGAACCCGGCCTAATAGTCGCAAATTATTACACAAAATAGGGTATTTGTGTATTGTACCTACTGCATTTAATGGATTTAGAACTAGGCCTATGAATCATACAGCCACCGTGAAAAAATAGGTACTTAGTGAAAAAGTTTTTTGGGAAAATTCAAAAGGAAATAACAAATAACTGAACAAACCAATGTTATCACTACATATTATAAAACAAAGTCCCTCGCCGCGTCTGTCTGTCTGTTCGCGATAAACTTAAAAACTACTGAACGGATTTTCATGCGGTTTTCATTAAATGATAGAACAATTCTCGAGGAAGGTTATAGTGTATAATAAGTTCAGGTTTTATGTAAATTGGTTGAAATATTATTATTATAACGATATTTGTTGGAAGTGTCGGAAAAATTCAAGCCGCCTTACTTGGGAGCTTTCATTAAAAACGCTGTCTTATCCCTTTGAGATATAACAAAACAAACTGTTAGGTTACTGTATAAATCACTTTAATTATTTTCCATAAGAAACTAATTATTATTTAATTTACCAAACGAGTTATTATAATTAAAAGTTATTTTGGACATGAGTCCATAATATTGTCTGAAGTTCTTTAAATCTGCCATGGTGCTAATTAGAAATATTTATCTTTGAAATAATCGCGCCAATAATTATTTTTAAAATATCAATAGGTATTTATTATTATTAATTTATCAGATTCTTTTAAATATTGTTGTAGTTGATACTTCTTAAAATAATTAAAATGGAAATATATTTGGCTCTAAATATTTCCGCATAATGGCGGTATTGTCTTCTTCTGGTTTTTGTTATGGCAATCTACTCCTCTTCAGGGAGTAATTTTTGCCAGTGTCAAGTGTTAAATAATTAAGTGGTAGATTGTTTCAGTTTACATGAGAATGCGAGTGCATCGCATTCCAATGCTGCTTGGAGCATTTGGCATCAAATATATTGATGTACAGTTTTCTATGAGTGGGTCTCCAGCTTCCTCATAGGCTATAGAGAAATTCTAAGCATGCCATATTTTAAAGCATAATAGGAGCAATCAAACTTCCAGACATAATAATAGCAGCCACCATAAGCTCGTTACCATGAGTTGTTTTATGTGTGCGAGCTGGCGACACGTATCTACAGCTTACACATGCCGTTAAGGCAAACCAGTGAGGTTAGGGTTTTAGACTATAGTCAGAAATTTAGAGCCTAATTGCAGCAATAAGATCCAAAAAAACCAACCATCACACTCAAATACTCTTGAAACTACGAGCATAAAACTGTGTGCGAGCTGGGGACCCGTGTCACTGGCTTGCACAGCTGTATTTTCGTAATTATTTAAGCTACGATTATGTACTATACCTCAAAATTTTCAGCCGAATTGCAGCATTAGGCTCCAAATTTTTCAAAACTTTAACTCGAAAGGTTTTTGAGCTACGAGCCGATATCTATGTGTAAGCTGGGGACCCGTGTCGCCGGCTGACACATGGTGAATTGCTGTAACTGTATATATTAGAGTTTCGTTTTAAAGATCAAATGATATGTTATAATTGCAGCACCCCCGAGGCAAAATTTCAAATCTCTGGGCCTCTTAGTTTCGAAATTATAAGCCAAAAACCGTTTTCCCCGCCAAAAAATTCAAAATAATGGCTCGGAAGCGGCTAATCGCGCCGTTGCCGTTCCGTGCGCTACACTATTGCAATCGAATTTGAACCTAAGAGCTAGTATTATTTTGAGTCATTTTAATTTGCGCTCTCGATCGTTTTAATTTATGTACTGAGAATTTTAGTCTAAGAGGTAGGAGGAGCTGATATAACTGGTTACCTAATTTAATATAAAAGCAAAGTCTATTTATATAGGAATGTTTATATCGCTAAGGTATAGGTACTTTATTTTATTTTATTAACACGTTTTTATTAGGTTATAAATTTTGATCACTCGATCAGTTCAAATAGGGATGTAGCGATTATACAAAAACATCGTTACCATTAAAAAAAAGACCATAAAACCACAGGATTTTTTATTAATTAACTGGATAAAAAGAGATTAAAAAAGAACAAATAAACTTTTCACGCAGATGAAGTCGCGGGCGGTCACTAGTCGACTATAATAGGTATACCTAGGCACATTTGGAGCAAATAATCAACATTACTAAAACTTTTTAACCGACTTCAAAAAGAGGAGGAGTTATGTATGTTACTCGAAGACTGCTGGACCGATTTGAAAAATTTATTTTTTGTTTGAAAGTATATACTTCCAAGTTGGTCCCATTATCATGAAGTCAGGATCTAATGATGGGTTCCTGGACAAATCAAGGGAACTCTTCAAATATTATAGGCACACCTATAGCGATTTTGGTATTTTCTTAAGTAACCTATGCATTTGCTTTCGGAAAGTACCATTTTGGTGAAATGGAACTGATGATGAAGACCATACATGATAATCGGAATTATTCAATACTAAGTTGCGAGGTGCGAAATGATTACTTTTACATGGTTGCATTAATTATTTTAAGCTCCTTAAAATAAAGTACCGGTAAAGAGCAATGGACCAAACCTATACCTTAGCGATATAAACATTCCTATATAAATAGACTTTGCTTTTATATTAAATTAGGTAACCAGTTATATCAGCTCCTACCTCTTAGACTAAAATTCTCAGTACATAAATTAAAACGATCGAGAGCGCAAATTAAAATGACTCAAAATAATACTAGCTCTTAGGTTCAAATTCGATTGCAATAGTGTAGCGCACGGAACGGCAACGGCGCGATTAGCCGCTTCCGAGCCATTATTTCGAATTTTTTGGCGGGGAAAACGGTTTTTGGCTTATAATTTCGAAACTAAGAGGCCCAGAGATTTGAAATTTTGCCTCGTGTGTGCTGCAATTATAACATATCATTTGATCTTTAAAACGAAACTCTAACATATACAGTTACAGCAATTCACCATGTGTCAGCCGGCGACACGGGTCCCCAGCTTACACATAGATATCGGCTCGTAGCTCAAAAACCTTTCGAGTTAAAGTTTTGAAAAATTTGGAGCCTAATGCTGCAATTCGGCTGAAAATTTTGAGGTATAGTACATAATCGTAGCTTAAATAATTACGAAAATACAGCTGTGCAAGCCAGTGACACGGGTCCCCAGCTCGCACACAGTTTTATGCTCGTAGTTTCAAGAGTATTTGAGTGTGATGGTTGGTTTTTTTGGATCTTATTGCTGCAATTAGGCTCTAAATTTCTGACTATAGTCTAAAACCCTAACCTCACTGGTTTGCCTTAACGGCATGTGTAAGCTGTAGACACGTGTCGCCAGCTCGCACACATAAAACAACTCATGGTAACGAGCTTATGGTGGCTGCTATTATTATGTCTGGAAGTTTGATTGCTGCTATTATGCTTTAAAATATGGCATGCTTAGAATTTCTCTATAGCCTATGAGGAAGCTGGAGACCCACTCATAGTTTTCTCGGTAAGTTCTGCCGAGGTAGCCACCACTACAATAAAAGTCTCAGCTTCACACAACCAAGATCGCACCTATTTCAATTATCCCACATATTATTCAGATGCGTAGACACTTGTACCACAAAACTTTACATATTTCTGTTCAATAAACATTTTCCTGTTAGAGGTGACAATTTACAAATTTGTAGGAAAAACTGCTTTATTGAGCGCATAACCTGTATTTACAACTTTACTTATTTGTAGAATTGTAATACATTGCTGACAGGTGACCTCACCCTCTGTAAAATTTTATAACTCTGTTTTTGTTTTAGCTGCTTTTTTACCAAAATCAAGTAGTGAGAGTAGTGATAACGATGAAATCGTGCTAATCGAACGACAAATAATAGTAGATTATACAACAAGTGAAAAAAGAGGGAATTTAGTTCGAGGGACTAAGTTGGATCCCGAGAGCAGCGAAGGATTCTAGAGTTGAATCCCGAGCGTAGCGAGGGATTCAAAAGTAGAATCCTGAGCGAAGCGAGGGATACAAAGGACCGAGATGAAATTTTTTTTTCACGAGTTGTGTACTCTACTTTTTACCATTGACTGCGAGAAAAAAAAATAGCAGTACCTATAGTATTTATAGTTGTCCATTAGCCATTTCCGATGTCCCCACTGTGGGGCACAGGCCTTCCTTATGGGTGGTAAGGAGGACGGGCCATAACCCACCACGCGGGCCCAATGCTGATTGGTGGGTGTTAACGACTGCAAATGCAGCCGGGACCAACGGCTTAACGTGCCTTCTGAAGCACGGAGGAGCTCGAGATAATACAGTTTTGGTCACCCATCCCATGACCGACCCTTGCGAACGTTGCTTAACTTCCGCAATCGCTGGGCCAGGCGCTAAACCACTATGCCACCGAGCTAACTAAGAGGGAAACTACATGATCAGTCTTTCATCAGTCCACTTCATCAGTTTGTATATATATATATATAGACTTTGAATTTTTACAGACTGAAGATCGTACCAGACTGATATAATGGACTGATGCAAGACTGAACAACTAATCTCCCTCAAATATATAAAAAAGAACCCAAATATAAGACACTAAAAAGGACCTAATTGATTTAGCGGGATATTTTTTAGAAAAGAACCCAAAGATAAGACACTAAAAAGAACCTAAATAAAATTGGCGGGATTATTTTTGTCATTTAATTGTAGAACTATATCTGTATCTATGGAATAGCTCCATACTTTCAGCACCTTTTATTTTTTTTGTACCTAATTCATACGATGATGCGCGCTTGTTCCAAATTCAAAATATTTTTATTCACTCGGTGAATAAAAACGCGTATTATTCACTGTTATCAATGAATAAGACGCACTTTTTTGAGTGGCGATGGTAAAAAATATTTAAAACCAATTTTTTTTTGATGTGACTAATTTTACATTTAATGAGAAGTTTAGGGTAAGCAAGGCAACCATCGATTATTTAAAAAATCTATGATTTTTAAATCTATCCTCGTTAATTAAGAATATTCAATAAAAATTTACAAATTTATGTAAATTTTGTAAATTACAACTACAAAGTATATACAATATTGTCATCGAAATCTACAGGCGTTTTCTACATATGTAAACGTTTATTAAACAGCATTTATAATTGTAATATTTATTGAACAGCACTTGTCGTACAACTTGACAAGGTATGTCACTTATTGACAAAGGATTGTAAGTTTTGAGCATAGATATAGTGTTTTGAGTGAATGTAGGTGACGACTTGAAAATATTTGTTTTTTTTTTTGGGTATTGTTGCAAGGTCGGAATTGGCAAAAAAGGAAGGAACCGAAGCGAAGCGAGGGCGGGTCGCTAGTCCCTCTATAATTTAGATATTTTTATAAGTTAAATGTCGTTCTCTTAATCTGTCTTACCTACTCTGAAGCGTGTTTTAGGAATGGGAGTGGCATTATAATAGTTTTGTCGGATTATTAGCCACATCTACGTAGATTGATTGGTAGAAAGTTTATGGTGGTAAAAAAAACTGCAAACTGTACGTTTCTAATAAAATAATTTAATATCATAAAAATAACATGTAAATGCTTACATGCACCTTAAATAATTTATTATGCAGTGCATTAATAACATAACAAAAATACAAACAGGCACAGCGTGGTTACATTTTTGTCTCTACAACATTATAGGATTGACTTTTATAGAATTGTCAGATCTAATTAACATCGGGAAATAATTATGGGTCATCCCATAATTATATGTTAATGTTTAGGCCACGAGGACTTCGTAGTCAGGAAAGGCCATTTCATTGCCTAAATATGGGATGTAACAGACTCCATGGGATTGTTGGACCTTCCCCGTGATTATGCAGCCTTCGTGACGTACTCTGCCAACGAACAGGGTTTCTCCATCTTCGGTAACGCCTCCAGGGAATGCTCCAGGGGGAATGGCCGATCCATGTGTCGGTACCCAGTTGTTTGGTCCTCCAACTAGCACCTACAAAAGAAAAAATGGTGTAGTACGTCGCCTCACAGCTTGTTTGGCCAACCAACAGACCATTTGTTTTTCTATGTTATGACCCAAACAAAGCAGTAATATTACGATACCTAGTTTAAAAAAACACTAAGTGTGACACAGCGTTTTGGTGCAGTGTGAGTTGCACCAAAACGCTGTCAAAGTTAAAGTTATCGTCAAATGATAATGCTACCTATTTGTCACGTCAAACTTGTCAAAGGTCATCATGCTGGCTGGCAACCTCTTTTTTGGCAAACTTGTGCTTAACCAGTACTTTACAAGCTTGTTATTGTTAAAGTTAGATGGTGCAACTGTGCCTTAATGAACTTAAAAAAATAATTATGTGGATTCCATGGGTTATTTTCGCCTCTTGACTCCCAAGGGATCCTTAGATTTATGTGACCCAGGTACTGTGCAGGTACAGGTAGGGTGATTTTTAAATGATACGGATATTAGTTAAAGTTTGTTGTTTTACCTGGTATTGAGGTTTGCCGTGTTCCAACCCACCCCATGGAACTAACGCGCAGCCATGAGACTGGACTAGTTTGCCAGGGATCGTGGCACCTTCGTGTTCGGCTCTAGCGGTGAACAATGGCTCGCCGTTGGCGCACTGCCCGCTGGGCATGGCACCAGGGGGCACTTGCCCGTTGGCAGAGTTTACCCACTGGCCTGCACCAGGGGCACCGCCAGGGGCACCCCCAGGGTATCCAGGGGGGCTGCTGTATAACGGAGCTGCTGCGGGCGCCGATGGAGGGACTATAAAAAGAAGAGAATTGTATAAAAATTGCGTCAGTACTTAATATGATATTTATTGATGAATCCAATTTACCTTTACCCGATATATGATTAGTACCCACTCTTCACCGGTGTTATAATATAAGTGAATTCATTCTAATTCCGTCTGTTAATGGTAATGGAACAAAAAATACTTCAAATAACTACTAATAATTCATGTCGTAACTTTCTGTTCATGCGATTCAGTTTTTCAAAATAAAAATATAGAAGAACATAACAGATAAGAAGAAAATAGGTATATACATTCTGTGTACTAAGTTTTGGCAATTTGTCAATAAAACAAAAAATACAAATTATTCATCTAAATTTATTTTATCGCCTTCAAAGTAGGCCCCATCGCTTGCAATACAACATCTCCAACGCTTCACCCAGTCTTCCATACATTTTTCATAGGTTATTTGCAGTATGGCCTTTAGCTCATTCAGCGAATTTTCTTTTATGGCTTCTATCGACTCAAAACGTTTTCCCGAAGTGGTAATTTTAACTTGGGAAATAAAAAAAAGTCATACGGAGCCATGTCAGGTGAATACGGCGCTTGGTCGAGAACTTTTGTTGAATTTTTCGCTAAAAACTCTTTCACTATAATGGCTGTGTGTGATGGTGCATTATCATGGTGCAGCATCCATGAGTTGTGTTGCCACAAATCTGGACGTTTTCGGCGGATACTCTCACGCAAACGCTTCATGACGCCTAAATAATATTCTTTATTCACTGTTTCTCCCTCTGGAAGGAATTCGGAGTGAACCACACCACGGTAGTCAAAAAAAACTGTCAGCATCACCTTGATTTTGGAGCGAATTTGCCGCGGTTTTTTGGGTTTCGGCTCGTTTTCGAGACGCCATTCTGAAGACTGTTGGCTTGTTTGCATGTCGTACTCATATACCCATGTCTCGTCGCCAGTTATGTTTCATAAAGGTCGGATCCGTAGAAGCTCGGGAAACCATGTCTTCAGCGACATGCTTTCGCTGCGCTTTTTGAACAAAATTGAGCTCTTTTGGAACTAGTCGAGCGGCGACGCGTTTCATGCCTAAAATGTCAATGAGAATGTTGTGGACGGACTTAAAAGATATGTTCACCTCACTAGCCAACTCTCTCAGACTCGTACGTCGATTTTCGAGCACTAGCTTCTTGATTCTGTCGATGTTTTCTTTGGTCGTAGCGGTTGAAGGTCTACCAGAACGAGGCAAGTCTACTACTACTTCTTGGCCTTCTTTAAAAGCCTTATACCATTCATAAGCCCTTGTTTTCGATATACACGATTCGCCGTAGGTATTCCGCAACATTTTTAGTGATTCACCACATGAAATATCATTCGAAACACAAAATTTAAGGCACACTCTTTGTTCAACAATATTTTCCATTGTAAAAATCGCCGAGAACTCAAAACTATGACCAACAAAAAGCGTAGTTTAAAACAAATTAAATGACAGATCCCGCTCAAATTTTGCGCGCTAAATCAGTACAGTGCTACCAACATGCAGTAAAAAAATTAGAACGACCTCTTTTACGCGGGTCTTTTTATTAACATATTCCCGATACTTTTTACACAGAGTAGTATAAAGGAATAAAATAAATAAGGATAAGGCCGCTACGGGTACTAAACTGATATTTTTGTAAGTAATGTTTGAGTTTAGTAGGTAATACTTAATTATATTCCTTCTTTAAATGTTTATGTTGGCACACCAAACATGCAAATAAGTAAGTAGGTATAGGTAAACTTGATAGCAATACATAAATTACATCTCCTTCAGGTAGGTAGGTATCCTCTTTCCGTAGGTATGAAAATTATAGAAATATATATATAGAAAATCATTTGTTTTAAATGCGCATAATAAATAAACAAATAAACATGACACAAAACAATCAAAATGTACCCAACGTACCACAAACACATCCAGTGGTTACCACTGAGGTTCAGCCAAACCATCCTGATGCAAGAACACTGAGACACGCCATTGAGTTCACAACATTATGGTTAGTTCATTTATTATGTTATGGTGTGGATTATTTTTTATATTAGCATAAAACCTACTGATCAGTTTTGACTAGTTTCACAACAAAGCAATTGACATCCAAAAAGCATTTTCATTCCGGAGAATTTACAATGAGACTCAACGGCTGCCAGATGCGCCGAAGTGTGAGATGCGCCAGTGGCCTCGAGCGCCGTAGCCGGTGCGCACTCCGAAGTGGGTCACGGGGAATGGAGCCGGGTCTACCCACTCCATGAGCACGGCACCAGAAGTTCCATCCCGCACGAGCAGTCTGCTGCACTTCCATTCGATCAGAAATTTCCTAAACTCGTTCGGGTTCATGATCCCTGGTGTTGGTAATATTACCTACGAATATTTTAGACAATAAGTATTCAGATTCTGGGATTGACAACATTGAACGCACGACACCACAGGCCTACCTTATCTGGTTTCTCTCTGCAATGTCTAATAACTGACTGGGTGTTCTCCCAGCCTCCCAGAATGATTTCGTACATTGGGTTTATTTCAGCGGGCGCGGGTGTCAGACAAATGTGAGCGTTATGCGGACCGCGGTATTCAAATTGCAGAGAGCCCGCTGCTACTGGTCCAAATTTGTACTCTAGCTTGTCCGGAGTATTAATTTCAGCACCATCTGCATCGGGTAAAATACGTTGAAATTTTGAATCAGCGTTGGGTACATTTTGGTGGCACTGTATTATTTTAAAATACCTTCGATTTTCCATGTGCCTGAGGCACCCCATCCGGTGCAGACTCCCACGAAAGCTACTGGGAATGGTTCCGGGTCGGTCCAGGACATGAAGGGGATGACTTCGCCCTCTCGCCCGGCGCTGACCACGCCGCCGTCCCAGCGCACCCAGAAACCGCGGAATTCACCACCGTTCAGGATTCCAGGAGTATCAGCCTCAACTTTTTCGGGCTTGGTGCGGTTCCTTCTGATCACACTCTTTGAATTACTCCAACCACCGATGAAAACCTGAAATAGTAACTCAATATTTTCAGTCGCAATTTATAAAAATATATATACGTCATTTACTTAAATCAGTCAAATTTATATTGTGATCGGCAAGTTATATATAATAATAATAGGAATTGTGAGATCATCATTTAAAGTATTATGACCTGATGACTAATTTTGAAGGTTGACTGTGATAGATACGACATATTTTAAAAGGCATGATCAGTGGATGAGTAATTTCTACAAGATTATTCAGTGTAACGCTATTATTGCTGACGCCGCATAATTACCTCATACATAGGGTCAGACTCCTGGGGTCCCATAGTGAGTGCCAAGTGAGCATCGTTGGCAGCTCGCACTTTGAACGTTACGGAGCCCGATGACACGGGGTAGAATTGGTACTGAAGGTTGTCCTCCGTTTGCACATCTGAAAAACAACAGTGACCATTTTAATTTCACCCAATTTTTATTTTGAACAAGTTTGTACCAAAAATTGGTTCATAAAGTTGTTAATTTTATTCAGTGGGCGATCGAATAGCCTCTCTTTAATTCGAACAAGTACCTAATTCGTTATTCATTCTAGGCAGGTCTCCTAACAGCAAGTCTAAATATAGGCCCGTTGGTATGCGCACTGTTAGATATTCGTGCTGTGACTTTAGTAAGTAAGTCGTCCATATGTTTGAATCATGTCCACCTTGTTTTACTTCAAAATATTTTTTTTTACAATCAACATCCCATAAAACCTCAAAAACGACATATTTACCCCCTGGATTTGATTTATAGAAAATTACGAAATGGGTTGCCTACCTAGTTGTTTTTAGAAGTATCTACGCCTATAAAGTTTCAAGTTGAAATGTCTATTTTACATTATTTTTACATTCAAAATTTCACCCCTATTTCAACCTTTTAGCAGTTGAATCATGTTCAGCCTGTTGAATATCAAAATAAATTGCATTTTTGCAATAGTCATCCTATAAAACCTCAATAACGACATCCATATCGACATAGTAGATGCTATGATATCGATTTTTAGGTCTATTTATCACATTTAACCTCTTTAGCCCCTTCTTATTACACGGTTGTACTATTATGTATTCTCTGACACGGGCTACACGGCGCTACTGAAACTGATGACACCAGGGTGCCTACTGCCATGTCTTAGCGCAGTATTATAACATTCTTACCATGCTATTTCGTACTACGACCTTCATAAAGTATGATTATTGTAATAATGTTTCCGTTGGAAGTTTTGTGACGTCATCGTTCAATCGTTCACTTAAACCGTAGAACCGTACCACGACGTGTCTTTTGACAGCTAGCATTATTGTTTTTGTGTCAAATATTGAGAAATTTGCAGTCTTAAAAAAGTTGCTTTTTCTCGACGGAAACAAAACTATTTTGAGTTATTTTATTTAGAAATTGGAAATTGCGTCATAAACAGTAAGTGAAACGTTTTTATACATATTGTTCTTCATTGTGAATGTTATAGTTGTTATGTTTCATTTCTATTTGATAACAAATACTTGTTTTCGGAGGAGCTCGGTAGCGCAGTGGTTTAGCGCCTGGCCCAGCGATTGCGGAAGTTAAGCAACGTTCGCAAGGGTCAGTCATGGGATGGGTGACCAAAAATTTATTATCACGAGCTCCTCCGTGCTTCGGAAGGCACGTTAAGCCGTTGGTCCCGGCTGCATTTGCAGTCGTTAACACCCACCAATCCGCATTGGGCCCGCGTGGTGGGTTATGGCCCATCCTCCTTACCACCCATAAGGAAGGCCTGTGCCGCAGCAGTGGGGACATCAAAAATGGCTGATGGACACACTTGTTTTCGGATGGACAGTGAAGTGAATACGAAGTATTTGAGTTTTTGGAAGCCGATAACGCAGAAACCAATAGAAATTGAAGGCAGCGTCGACTAATGTTGCGTTGAAGAAAGTGATCCCTTCGAATTAGAGGATGCTGAGTTTGTGAAACGTTATCGACTTACCAAGAAATTGGTTTATAACCTCATCGAGGAGTTGAAACCTCTGCTGAAGTCCCCTGTAAAATTAGCTGCTGCTGTTGCTGTAATTTCGTTCCATTTTCTGTGCGAGTGTATTCTTTAGCCTGCAACGACCTATTATAGGCCGAAGCAATATCCTTATTGGAATTTAGAAACTCCCATAGAAGTTCTAATTTTATTGTCGTATAATAAGAAATAATACTTAATAGTTAAACTAAAGCACTGCGCGTTTAAAGGTGATGAAAGGAAATCTGTATTTACTTACTTTAAGTCCGACATTTAAGTTTAAAATATAAAATTTTATTAATTTACAAAGTTCAAACACAAGCGCGCTTACACATTTTTTTTTAATTGTCGCATTCAGCGCATTCTTGGCCATTTTTCTCTTCTTATTATTGTGTTTTGGCAATCTACTTTCCTCTTGGAAGTAATTTTTGCCAGTGTCAAGTGTAGATAGCTAATAAGCCGTAGTGATGGCTAGCAGGGAATAGACAATTTCGCAATATCATTCGTTCTTTGGCAGGAATAAAGTATTATTACTTTGTGCAGGTTGTGGTACGAATTTGAAAAATCTTATTGTAAGCTTATAACAAAACGTTCATAAAACATGATGGTTTTCTAAAAGGTGATAGTAAGCCTCCAGTTAGTAATTATAGTTACAAACTATAGTGTAGCCCATCATAGCCCCTTTTTACACGGCGCTACTGAAAACTGACGCTGACGAGACCAATAAATTATAATTACAAACTAGTTAGTGATTTAATTTCGATTAGGATAGTATACTTAGTACCTAGTACCGCGAAAGAAATGTGGGTAGGACCGGTGATGTCATGCTCCGAATCGTGTAGTTACAGTATTGTGACCTTTTGCAAAGGGAATAATAAATGCAGGTTAATAAAGATAAACTAAGTAAGGTATTCAATGTTTTTTAATGGTTTTTAACGTAATCTCATGGCACAAAATAAATAATAGTTGGTAATCGTAATAATAAATTCTTCTTCTTTGGGTCACAACCAGCTTTATCGTTGACTGTAAATAAAATTGAGTCGCTACTGTGTGATACGTTGGGTACCGACCAATTTTTGTTTTTGATAATTGATTATTTCAACGTGATGTACTCTAAATGTTCTATTTAGTACCCAACAATTTTTTTTGTACTTGTCGACAGTTATCTATACGGCGCCCTTCAATTTGGTCGGTACGTAACGGACTCGTCTCGTACGGACCAACATTAAAAAATATATTTTCGAGTAAAAGATGTTGCAGAATCAATTGCACTCGTCATATACTTCTTAATGTGTGCATCAGTATTCAAAACACATGCTTAAATCTACAAGGTTTCCCTATTTTAAGTTGGTCGAAACGTAACTAAATACTTTACGCACCGACTTATAGCGTATATTCTTTTTAATTGTTGTTTCAGCATAAAATTATGTACTTAGTGAAAATGTACTTCAATTCACACACTAAACGTAATATCCAACAATTTGTGATGGTGTTCATATTCTGATTTATCATACTTATAAATATTATATAAATATTATATAAATATTATGATAAACTAACAATGAAACAAAACTACACGTCTTCACAGATATTTTACCTGTACACTCCTACTCTCTCCGACCCGTTTGCCATAGAGAAACCATAACGTTCCGTTACATTGTATGTGTCGTAGGATAATAGGCTTGTTTCCATTAAGAATAAATATAATGGATAGGGGTTTATAATGATTAATTATATTATGGAGAAAATAACAAACAATTTTAATTATTAAAAGCGTTAAAGATTAATAATATTTTTAAAAAATAAATTTCGTAAAATGAAACCTTTAGTCACGTGACAGTGAACACCAATCAGAAAGCGTTACGTCACGCCGTGCGAAACTCCAATCTTGTCTTTGACGTTTCGAGTATCACTACCGGAGGCGCGTTCCAAACCTACACTCCGAGTGCAACCTAACCACAACCGAACGCAAGTTTTAGCCACTTTTTCCGTATTTCTCCATTGTTTGGAACATATACCTATAAATAACTGGTTTGGCGTTTTCATAGTCGTGCTATCACACTGGGGCTCTATACAGTACTTATAATATGAGAAATTCATTTTTAAACGATAAAAACTAGCTATAACGTACGAAGACACGATCGCTCTTTTGTTTGTTTTGCACGGCGTGACGTCATTCAAGACGCCATGACAGTCTTGTGCGTTTTGGAACCAAATTAAAATTGGTTTTTTAAAACGCGAAATTTATAATGTAAACGCTCGATTAAAAATAAATAAACCTTTTTTTTCGATAAAATGCCTAATAAGCTAAAATATTAAGCAGTTATTGAAATTTTGTCAACTAGCCTATTGCACAAACAGGATTTTTAGAAAAATCCTAGTATGATTGTAAAATACCGGATAATTAGAATCTAAGACAGATTTTTGCAATCGTCCGAGTAATGTTTGGGATTTTTACAAAAATTCAGGGTTTCTTAGATAAATCGCGAATTACCATCTTTTTGCGCGCCGATTGGCTGACGTCAACGTTATGAACTGACGGATGTTCTGATTGGCTTACGGTAACATATCTGCGTCCATTGTTATTGTTGTGATTATTGTCAAATATTTCTCTAGTGTTTTGGCCGAATTTTGAGTTTTTTTTTTAAATTTTGTGCTGACATCAATTAAGTGACATTAATGTACGGTGAGTGAAGTGAGTGAAAGATTGTTAATACAAGTGCTGGGCTCGATCAGTTCAGACAAGTTATAGGTAATATCCGAAAAATAACTTTTCTATACTGAGCTAAGAAAGTTCTACAGAGTGCTTGTCAATATGGTTGTGCAAAACCCGAATGGACTTTCGAACGAATTAAATTAAGTATGTTGATAAAACATCAATTGAAGAATTTAATTCGGCAAAATTACGAAATAACCCCAAAACCCATCAGCAATAAATGTTCTGACCAATCAGACTAAGGATATTATAAATCGTCTCTTAGATTATCCAATCAGCATTCAAGTTTACGATTGTCCGAAACATACTAGGATTTTTACAAAGATCCTAGAAATTGCTCGGACGATTGCGAAAATTTAACTTAGATTTCAATTATCCGGTTTTTTACAATCGACCTAGGATTTTTGTAAAGATCCGGTTTATACGATTATCCTACGACATATGCAATGTTTTTTTAACACCACAAATTAAAATCCCAGTTTCCCAGCAATAATTTTGAACAGAAATGGTCCTGATGATGGGCAGAATACGTAGACCTCGGCTTCGTTGAGTGTCTTGTTACACCCGGTAGGTATGGATGGTAAGAAATATGATAAATCAGAATATGAACACCATCACAAATTGTTGGATATTATGTTTAGTGTGTGAATTGAAGTACATTTTCACTAAGTACATAATTTTATGCTGAAACAACAATTAAAAAGAATATACGCTATAAGTCGGTGCGTAAAGTATTTCGTTACGTTTCGACCAACTTAAAATAGGGAAACCTTGTAGATTTAAGCATGTGTTTTGAATACTGATGCACACATCAAAAAGTATATGACGAGTGCAATTGATTCTGCAACATCTTTTAATCGAAAATATATTTTTTAATGTTGGTCCGTACGAGACGAGTCCGTTACGTACCGACCAAATTGAAGGGCGCCGTATAGATAACTGTCGACAAGTACAAAAAAATATTGTTGGGTACTAAATAGTACATTTAGAGTACATCACGTTGAAATAATCAATTATCAAAAACAAAATTTGGTCGGTACCCAACGTATCACACGTCGCTACTTCCTTAAACTCTTAGTACGTGATTTGTTTATCGATTTAACACGTCGTTTATTTGCTAACAAATAGCTGAATAAAGGTGTGAATTTTATCGTTTACTTTTTATAAGGTAGGAAACTAATTATTTTAGTTACAATAGCGTGGGGCGTGCCAGCGTACTTGTTTATCTAGCTAGAACTCTTTTTTTAATATTAAGCAGTACCTAATATCTACTTAGTAGTTAGTACCTAACCTACATAGTTATGTGATTAAAATTATATTTGTCCGTGATAAAATGCTCGTTTTTTGTTCAATTGCCTGTTATTTTATGTCTCCATATTATTATAAATTATTAACAGATGAATCCATTGAAAATAATAGAAAAACTTCCTTCTTTCAAGAAATATAATAATTATCACATGAGAATTGAAATAAACATTAAATGCAATCAGTATAGTACATATTTATGAGACAAGTTAGCTTAGGTGGGTTGCAGCCCGAGCCGCAGGCGAGGGCGTAACTCAGCCGAGTGTGCAATAAGCAAGAGCTCACGAGTTTCATACGACGTTTTTCAACACATTTGCGAGGAAAAAACAAAGTAACTTACTAACTTATCACACAGCATCAAATATGGCAAAAACAAAATATGATAATTATGGGAAAAGGCGCGCATGTTTTTTTTTTGTTTTTTTTTCACACGCCCAACGCAAGAATATTTTGCGAACAAAGGGGTGAGGAGCATACAGCCTACTACTAATACTTCAAAATTATAATTTTAAGTGACAAAATGCAAATATTTTAATATTTTATAACAAAATATTGTGAATTATAAATAATTTGATAATAATTATATATTTATTTGACATAATTAGGGACTTACACATTTATTAATTCCAAAAATGTATATGAATTTTCAGCAGCATAAAACCTCTTTGTTGTCAAAAAAAAAATAACTGTATTACCCGGCTAAATTGGGAATGCTCTGTTTACTCGCATAGAACTTGCAGTAAGGTAGGTACTAATTTAACTTTGTAGGGTTAATTCTATTACGAACTAGTGTTTTATATATTATTGCACGCGTTTGTTATAGCTCGGTTTATGGCCCTAAAAGCGGTGTATTAGGGCTCACTTTACGAGCAAGTGTGTTGAAAAAGTTTTTATAGCTAAACATTTTTTGTTGTAGTTAACTACACATAGGTAGTCAAGTCACGTAGCATGTTGTAGCACCGTAGCACAGAATATATAATAGTACTAAACCGTAGCACAGATAGGGATTGTTAAAATTATTTTAATTAAGATATTAAGTTATTTTAAATTTATTAACATGTTTTGTATTTTTACGGTGATCTTAAAGAGCAAGGTTTATTATTACTACACTATGTCGTGAGACTTAAATAAAATTCTAGCCTTGAACAACACAAAATAAACGGTCCAAAACTAACCAACTACCTAGGTACTTTCTTTACTAGCGCAAAATTATAAAAGATTTTGATGTCTTGCGAATATTTCCGAAGCTTTGTTCTATAACAAGTTTGAAATTTATTTATTTATTTAAACTTTATTGCATAAGAAAATACAATTGGCGGATTCTCTAACAGTCGACCGGAAAATCGTGGCGGCAAAAATGGACAACTAGGTAAGTTAAAAAAATACGTTGATCATAAATAAAGATCTAGCTTCAATAACAATATATAAACATACATAGCAATACGTATACATAAATAATCCTAAGTAGGTACTTACTATAAAATTAATATATAAATTTCTTATTTTTATAAGGTAAGTAAATAACATTCCACAGTGGTTTATAATTTAATTTTCGTCGGTATTAATGTTGTTTTTACGCAAATGATCGCTATGGTAGGTAGTTATATGAGATCATTACTTCAATTAAAGTCAATCTGCAGTATTCTTGGCGTAGTCATACCTACTTCGTGTAGGTAGTCATCAGCACCAAAAGTAACTAATAGATCATGGGGAACATTCCAATTCGTTACTAGGTAGGTATCAAATTATATAATATTATGAGAACCTTTCTAATGGTTGCAAAATAAAAGGGTGCACCCGTGCATATTATTGTAGGCCTACTTATGCTTTCCTCTTATTATTATAGAAATCTGTTAAAAAAAAAAAAAATTGTAGTAATTAAATGTTTGATTATCTTTAGGCATTATTTTTAAGTAGTTAACTAGGTAAAAACGCTTCCAGTAACAAAACTAAATTAACAGAGAAATATAACGGTAGTTGCTGAATTTTGTTGTTACAAGTAATTAAGTACGTTGTTTTATTTATCGAGACAAGTAAACAATGATAACCTACAAAGCAGGGAAAAGAAAAAATCAGCAGTTGCATTTGTAGAGGACGACCTTGATAATGTTGTACCTACTCGTAGATGCGGAGCGCCGATGATGTCACGTTTATCTTATTTAAGTGACACCACCGACAGTACGACAGAACAATAAAAGTAGGTAGGTGAGTAGGTACCTATTACTTTGTTTGTTACAGAAAATTTGCTAATACCAACCTATGCAATGATTGTTTACCCTAAACTCTGTAAATGCTGCACACTTATAAATAGCACGTTAGAGCCAGAAACCAGAAAAAAGTGTTTATTTATTGATTCGAAATAAGTTTCTATGCGGCAACACCACGCCTAGGTTTTGGCTGTCCGCCAGAAAAACGCCGGCTAGGAGGGCTAGGAATGCGTCCTGTCAAAAAAAGTACCTACCATTGAAAAATTTGGAAAAATAAACTTTTTGGATGACAGTCAACCACATGCAACCGGGGCGTATTTCTTGCAAAGTTTGGAAAAGTAAACCAAACTTTTTGGATCAACGTTATATACGCCAAGTACCTATTTGTTGTAGGGTCTGTGCTGTGCTGTGGCCAATCAGTTTTTTATTTAGTTAATTCCAAATTAAAAATTGTAAAGTGCACTCACCCATGACGTTGGACATAGTTTCAAAGTTTTAGGATAACACTGGTCGTTGTTAATTGCCGCGTAGGTTCGTTCCGGCGGAGTGCTGCCACTGAACTGCGGCCGGCGTGCACGTCCACATCCCGCGACCTCGGCGCCGACGCGTCGCGCCACCGTAACATTAGATGATGTCATACCCAAACGTGCCCAAACATTCCACTATAACTTCTTAAGCAACTTTAATAAAGTCCATTTTCTCAGATCAACTTTTATTGAACTTACTACCATCTCGTTCTGAGAGATCCAGGAATCGGCTGCTGGACTGGATCGTTAACATAAACTTGAAAGTAGTGGAGGAAACATGGGTGCCCACCTTTATTAACGAAAATCGTAGTGCTTTACTAAAAATAGTCTCGATAATATTAATTGTCCGCTAGCAGTATGTTGGTATTTGGCTGGCCTCGAGGTTACACGTCGGTCAAGGTGAAGGCCAGTTATATACTTAATTGCTGACAAATCATGGACAAACCGTCGGACGTCGGTAAACATCCTAGAAAAGCGAGAGTACGTAGTAGATATAGGTAGTATAGTGATGGGTAAATTTCACAAAAATCGGGCAAGTGCGTGTCGGGCCACGCGCCGTAGGGTTCCGTATTAGAGTTGCCAACTCCTATTCGCAGATATCCGGGACATCAGAATTTTTTATGCGGGACTAGGCCAAGAAAAGCGGGACATTCCTACAAATGTATAGAAACGAGAAAAAACCGTAAACAAAGGGCCGCGCAGCGCGACTTTTAGTCAAGTTTCATCCACTAAGTAATCTTACCTGCCTATAGAAAAAAATAGACACGCAGCGCGATTTTAGTCAGTTTCATCCACTAATCTAGTACTCTTGCCTGTCTAAATTATAAAAAAAACGGCCGCACAGCGCGATTTTTAGTCAGTTCATCTACAAATCTTGATCTCTTGCCTGTCTATATTATAAAAAAGGCTACGCAGCGCATCTTTTAGTCAAGTTTCATCCACTAAGTAATCTTACCTGCCTATAGTAAAAAAAAATGGACGCGCAGCGCGATTTTTAGCCAGTTTCATCCACTAATCGAGTACTCTTGCCTGTCTATATTATAAAAAAAGGCCACGCAGCGCGACTTTTAGTCAAGTTTCATCCACTAAGTAATCTAACCTGCCTATAGTAAAAAAATGGACGCGCAGCGCGATTTTTAGTCAGTTTCAAGCACTAATCTAGTACTCTTGCCTATCTAAATTATAAAAAAAACGGCCGCGCAGCGCGATTTTTAATCAGTTCATCTACTAATCTTGATCTCTTGCCTTTCTATGTTATACAAAAACCGGTCAAGCAAGAGCGAGTCGGACTCGCGCACAGAGGGTTTCCGTACCATCATAATAAATACACTGCAGAGCCTGCTGTAGAATAATAAAATAAACTTCATTCAAGCCAATGTCTCTGGCCTTGCTTTCAACATATTGGTACCGCGTAAAATCCGGGGTGGACTTCAAGTACTCGGGACTTGGAATCACAGATAACTTTATTGAAGAGTGAATGATGAAAGCGATTCAATTTGGTTTTGCATTCCAGCAGGCCAATCGCTAAGTCACCGATTACCACAGGCATGAGAAAAACATCTTGAAATCGGGTGGGGTATGCGCGGAATGCATATTTTGGGTATGGGTAGCGGTGAGGTATGCGGGCGGCCGGAGTGGGGCGCGCGCTATTGCTTGCTCAGAAGTGCAGATGCGCGAACTTATCCCCACTCCATCGTAGAAGTGTCTTGATGTTTGCCTCGTACGTACTTGCATTCATTTAAGCCATGGAAAGTGATACCTATTCAATTTATTTTATTTCTTTCCATGGGTAAATATACTCCATGGCGATCGATGAATCAGCAATTAGTCTGCTGGAATGCACCCATTGTTATTGTTTTGTCTAATGGAGGTTATGTTAAATGAAATTATGAAAGTTTTCTAAAATTGATAAGTAAGTACCTGTTTATAAGTATTCATGCATTTCATTTACTTGAATTTAATGATCCTTCGTTATTTTTTGTTATTTACTACGGCAATCATGTGGAAATGATTCAAAAACGGGAATAGGTTATATTGAAAAAAGTTGCGAAATTGTACCTATGTTTTACAAATTTTCGTCTGTATTTCTCACTATATTGTGAGAAATTTGTTGCACGACGACACTGATCAAATTAGGTACCTATCTTATCTATTTTATAAGTGTCGAAAAATTTGGTAAGTAAACATTGCGTTCAACTTCACTGCTTATGTTTCAGAATGCCTGCGCACAAAATTGTAAGAAACAGACCAACCAAACCAAAGCCAGTGCTCACCGGCGTCAGTGGCGCGTGCTGCGAGCGGTTCCATTCCACGATTTCCACGCCGCCCGCCCTAACTCCAGCGCCCACCCACCACTCTCAGGTAAAGTTTTTAATTAGTATGCCTTTTTGTCGAACACTTGTTTGGGCGGTTTTCCACTTACCGGCACGGCGACGGGACGGCGACGGCGACGGCCCGGCGACGGCGACGGCCCGGCGACGGGCCGGCGCTCCGTTTTTCCACTAGACGGCGACGGCACGGCGACGGCGACGGCGCGGGCTACGCTCAGTACAGACACGCACGCCAATTTTACAAGACTTAAAAATGTCCTCGTCTAGTCGTCGTACTATTTATTTGCTCTACCTTTTACATTTAAGGAGAAAATATCTACAACGTAGAAAAGTAAATTTTTGGGTCGATCCACTTATTAAACTTAGGTATTTAAAGGGTTCTTACTATACTTTATTTGATAAACTAAAAATGAACAATAAGCAATTCTTTAACTATTTTCGAATGACTCAAGAAACATTTAATTATCTGTTGGAGAATTAATGTGAAACAATCCAAAAGAAGGATACTAATTTTTTTCAAAAACAGTTTTCGACTGAACGCACCGATCGAAAAACAGTTTATCCACTAACGCCATCTGTGCAATCAGTTGAATTTGAATATTACGTATGCCGTACCGTAGAGTTTGCCAAAACTGTGTTGGTATGGCTTATGCAGCGAATAGAATAGATGGCGCTAGCACAATAAAGAAAAAAAGATATCGAAAAAACTGTAAATCTACAGTTGAAACTATATAGGTACTAATAATTATTACCAATTTTTATTATATTTGGAATTTATCAATTAACCTAACTATTACAATAATGTACCTACGTACAAATGACTTTTATGTTGTGGTATAAATAATAAGAATATCTTGTAATATGCTGTAAGTATAAAAAAAATAAATATGGTAATTTGTAATTTATATCACATAAAAAACAATATCAAACTTATGTTTGTAGTTCATTTCATACAAAATAAGTGCATACGACCTCAAATGTAAGCTTGTCAACAATAAGGTTGCGTTCGCGACTGTACAGGCTGAACCCTGCCCCGCGCGCGCACACACGCACGCACACGGCTACGTACGTATACAAAACACACACAGATTTGCCGGCCGGCGGCGGCATCGGTGGGGGTCAACGGGCCGGGCCGTCGCCGTCCCGTCGCCGTGCCGGTAAGTGGAAAAGCGTGCCATATAAACTCATACATTTATGCTGCCACGGCAGCCGTCGCCGGGCCGTCGCCGGGCCGTCGCCGTCGCCGTCCCGTCGCCGTGCCGGTAAGTGGAAAACCGCCCAAAGGGTTTACATATTTTTGAAGGCTTGTAAGTTTTAACACAATCATAAGATATAGATAAATAAATGCGAAAGTAAATATGACATTACTAGTGCACAATAATTAAAATGAATATTTCTATATTTTACCTAGGTACTAGGTTTTCCTTAATAGCAGTATGTATTTTACTCAATAAATGACAGACTATAATCTGCTTTTAGATTCATCATCTCCAGTGGCGTTCCAACTATAGACTGTTCTAAAAAGAAGGGTTCCGTCGCAGAAGAGAGATTGATGGACGCTGAGGAATGGGTTGCTAACTGCCACTAAGCGAGAAGTCTGATTGCTACAGAACGAGCTGAAGCTACTTAGTACTTAACTAAAGACTGAGCTATGTGCATCATTTATTATAGGTACTTACACCTAGTCATTTAAAAAGCGAACATAGTTTATTTAATTTTAATACCTAATTGATTTAGCATGAAAATATTAAAGTGAGTAATTTTTAAAAGGAATATTCAATTTTTGATGTTGTTATTGAAATATGTTTATTATGCTATAGTGAAGGCTGTGCTATGGACCTTATAATAAAATTATAGTAGTTAAAATAAAATAACACTTAAGGTATTTAATTGACTCTATGTTTTTGAAAATGTTGTTTGATACAGGTAAGTATACAAAAATAAAAACAATTTAAAATAAAAAAATCTGTTAATTCAAATACTACCTACCTATCCTGAAAACAGTACGTAAACCCTCCTTTATTCCCATCTGCCCCTTCGAGCTTTGCTACCGGGATGGTGGTTGGCACTAATAGTTGGCGTTTACCTCCCCGGTGGTCAATGGCACCTATTTATTTCCATCTGTCACTTTCGAGCTTACCATCGGGTGGCACTATAGATGATGTTTATCACCCCGGTGGGTAAACGCCACCTATTAGTGCCAACCACCACCCCGGTGGCAAAGCTCGAAGGGAATAAAGGTAAACCCTTTAGACCTCATTAATAAGCGAAGAATAAGTTTACACCCTGCCCACCCTAGCATGACCACCGAAACGCGATATGATAGCGATTTATCACGTTTAACCTTCGATAAAAACGTTATATCACACGATAATATTGTATTTCAGTGGTCATGCTAGGCGGGCTGGCTAACCAAGGCGACATATTCTTAGGGTGATTAGTGGACTTGTACTGTTATGTATTCTGTGTTAGTGGCCTCACAGTGACGCCCTCATCTTAATTATATTGCTCGCTAAGCACCTACTTAATGTATTTAGAATTTTCACACGTACCGATTGAAGCTAAGGACTTGCACTATTATGTATTCTGTAGCTAAGGTTCTAAAGTTTATATACAAACAATAAGCTCTGTAAAATATAGTTTGTTCATTGGCGTTCAATTTATAGACTGATACGAGGGGTGAATGGAAAATAATCTACTTAAGGCCCTACGCTGCGTCAAGCGGGATCCCGCCGCGGGTACACGGCGCGGGAATATAGATTGCTGGTTTTTGACGGACAGATGCTTGCGCAGTGCATCAGTAAGCTCTAATCTATGTCGCCCCGTGCGCATGTCCCGCTTGACACAGCGGAGGGCCTTAAAAAGAAAAGACTGATTGATGATATTATTTTTATATGTAGTCCCTTGCAACTTAAATACATTTATAAATTAATGACATCGTTTAAGTACCATTTAAAAAAAAAATTGTCTTGGGTCTCAAAATGGTCGTTCACAGCTGCTTCCTTCTTCAATTTTCTCTGCAAATGGCTTTGCAGATCTCCACAGGCTGAAACATACAAATACATAATAATTATAAAAGAGATGGTCCAAAAATTTATGGAGCCTGGGCCAGGTCTATGTACGGTATAGAAAAATGAAGGAAATGAAATTTTATGTCGATTCAGACTATTCAATTTTCATGATTTAGCTTTATTTTCTGGCTCAAAGCATTTGAAAATACTTTGTGACATTTATACCGAGATGGCGGCATGATGGCGGCATGTCAATGTCATTTTGACAACTCAATCTATATATATCTCATGATTTGCAATAATTTTTGAAATGGATGTGAAACTATTTATTTTATCTGGTTGGACTGACGAAATAGTTTTTTACAGTGATAAACCCATTGATATATCAAAACAAAGTTTAGATGCGTTATGCGCCAACATCATTGATATATCAAAACAAAGTTTAGATGCGTTATGCGCCAACATCATGCAATTAAAAACAGCGACAGGTACGGCAGATACACACATTGACATATTACATCAATAGTGGGACAAAAATGAACGCCACCATACGGAATCCCTGTCGTTAGAAAGAGATAAACAGACATCATAAGTTTCGTCTGATACGCTGCATGCTCATTGGCGCGTCTCGCTCTTTGTAAAAAAATGGCCGATTAGAGTAATACAAAATACGAAAATACATTTTACGATTAAATACAGTACTTACGTGTGAAATAAAACATTTTTCCGATCTCTGACTCTTGCTGTATAATTTTGCACATCGTTTATAGACGCAGGAAGGCATTTTTGATCAGAATGTCACGGTTTTTTAGTGTCTGACTGACGAGAGTGATGTGTGTTTACGTGTCACGAGCCTGTGCCTGACTAATTGAAAGTCGGGCAATTACCTTACTTTCGTCTTGCCATTGTGGAGTGCGGGTAACGCATCTAAACTTTGTTTTGATATATCAATGGCCAACATCATGCAATTTAAAACAGCGACAGGTACGGCAGATACACACATTGACATATTACATCAATAGTGGGACAAAAATGAACGCCACCATACGGAATCCCTGTCGTTAGAAAGAGATAAACAGACATCATAAGTTTCGTCTGATACGCTGCATTCTCATTGGCGCGTCTCGCTCTTTGTAAAAAAATGTCCGATTAGAGTAATACAAAATACGAAAATACATTTTACGGTTAAATACAGTACTTACGTGTGAAATAAAACATTTTTCCGATCTCTGACTGTTGCTGTATAATTTGCACATCGTTTATAGACGCAGGAAGGCATTTTTGATCAGAATGTCACGGTTTTTTAGTGTCTGTCTGACGAGAGTGATGTGTGTTTACGTGTCACGAGCCTGTGCCTGACTAATTGAAAGTCGGGCAATTACCTTACTTTCGTCTTGCCATTGTGGAGTGCGGGTAACGCATCTAAACTTTGTTTTGATATATCAATGGATAAACCTAGTGGTATCTACCCAAATGCGACATACCTAACCTATAAGTACAGCTCGCGCAACATAACTTGAACCTGCGCGTCGGACGATTTTTAGGCGCAACTGGGTAGGGGGTATGAAGCGCGGGCGGCTGCTCCCCGCGTAACCATGGTAACGGATGTGCCGCGCGCTGCGCGCCCGCACACCACCCGCGAGTGTCTTTACGGACAGTCGAGTGCTAAATTTAATGAGTGGTTTTTCAAACGTTAAAATGCCGCCGCAAAGTCGTTTAAGCAATACAGTTCTTAAGCGACAAACAAGACAAATGGTTTATAACATATAGTAGTTTCATTGAGGGCATAACACCGTTTAGTGACAGTGATTAATTCAAAACAAAAAATTCGTGATTAACTAGTATGGTCGTAGGTATGGCATTTTCATTGTTCACATTCAAAGATTTAATAAATAAGTAAAACTAGGTATTTATTTATTTAATTTTACTAACTAAACTTAATTCGCTCTTAAACATTTTGTGAGCGTCTGTACCTGCGCAGATCGGCGCCATCTTGGGTCAAGTTATGTTGCGCGAGCTGTACCTATAAGTAGTGCGTGGAAAATCTCAACATAAATCATCTATGAGCCAAAAAATTACTAGCAAATTTTAAATATTTCTATTTTTCTGAGAATCCTTATATTTTTTCCTGTTGTTTGGTGTGCCGTACATATACCTGGCCCAGATTGGACCTTCTCTTATAATAATAATATGTATCTACCATTGACTTGAATTATATTATACTCTTTATTGCACTCATAAAAACAGTTACACAAAAATAAATTGAGATATGTACACAAAGGAGGAGTTTTCTCTAAAAGAGACAGTTATAGTACAATAATTAATTATTATTACAATAATAGCAGTATGAGTCAGTTCATAGATATATTTTTTAACAAACTATCCATACATTTATACAGATAGTGCCATGAAAATTATATTTTATCTTAAAACTATTTCACTGTTAAAATAAAGGGCCGATATTGTTGTCCGGTCGCATACAAACGCGCGGGCATTGATGAACTAAGGTAATTTAAAGTAAAATTTTGGTCTGGGTATACTCAAGGTATACTAGCATAACAACACATTCAAAGAATTCCATTAATTATCTGACGGAGTGCCATCAACGCATTCCCAAAAACTCGAGGCTCCATGAATCACTAATGAAAAAAAATATTTTGTAGTGCCAATAAATGTTTAGTTGGCTTTTCTCTCTTTCTTTCACATTTTAACATAATTGTATCATATTAACCAATGAATGTGTACAACATACCTTTGCGACACAGTTGCTAGTGATCTTGGAAAACATATTTTCTCAATATCTGGCACACTCAGGGTTGCGTTCAGAACGTTTGAGCGTCGGTTGTTTGGTTGTTTTTAACTCGCTCTAAGGTTTGGAACGACCAAGAACTTTAAATGTCAATGTCAATACAAATTCTTCATTTTCCATTTGGAATACGAATAATTTAAACTTTTCTTTATTCTAAATCAAATAAAATCCGTTTTTTGAGGATCTACCATGATTATTTTAAGAATTAGACTCAAAAACATAAAAATACAAAATAATGTCAATTTGACATTGACATTTTTTCTATAGACAAACGTCAGAGCGTTTTACAACCATCATTTTTGATGGTTGTTTGGTTGCAACGCTCTGACGTTTGGAACGACACGGTTGTGTCAACCGAACGTCACGCTCTAATGTTTGGAACGCCTTTAGAGCGTTCGGTTGTGGATAGGTTGCACTCGGAGTGTAGGTTTGGAACGCGCCTCTGACATTGTAGTCTGCGAGAGGCCAAGGCGCCTTGCACTACACATTTCGTTGGTTTGGTATCCACCGCTAGTTATAAATGCAATGCAGCCAAAATCTGAAAATTAATAAAAAAAATTGTCGTGTTCAAGAGAGCTTCTAAGTAGGTATTTACTGCATGAGTTTAATGTATAAAGTACATAGAATACATTTTACTCTAGGGGATGATGAAGTAAGTACCTTTAATCACGGCTGTAGACATCAGACTTCTTGGTAGAAACTAGGTAGAAGTGGAGTACGAAGATCTTCACTTAAAATCTGTTTAAAGACGTTTCTCTTCTGCCAAAGTACGGCAGATTGCTTGTTTCACAAAAAAAGTCAGATTATAACTCAAAAGCACTCATTATTAGCGAATATGAGGCTCAAGTCGTGATAAAATAATCGAAGCCAGTGACAAATTTGCTCTTAGCTTCATTTGACATTACATTCGGGCTATCACGCTTGATTTTTCTTTTTTAATTTTTACGCGGTACCGATTAACTGTCAAATCGTATAGGAAACCAAGCCAACCATTCACACAAATTGCTTTCGTCCAAGCAATGAAGTTAAGGGAGTTAGACGGTGCGCCAAGTTCATTTTTTAATGTCAAATGCAGTTAAAATTAACTTCATTTTTTTAGACGGTAGACCCGGAGCGTTTTTTTGATACTAGGTATCGATTGAATAGTGCTGCCGCCCTACAGCCGCACACATGCATATATGCTTCATGCTTATATGCTTATGAACGCACAAAGGTGCGTTCCCACCGGTGCGTCTGGAGACGCACGAGAGCGCACCAGACAAGACGACACACCGTGGGAAACGACGCGTTCGCCGCGGTGCGTTCGTAGTTTGTTCTGCGCCCGTGTTCATCCTCGTGCGGTTCGTTGCCGTGCGTGGTAGCGCGCACAGGTGGGAACGCGGCTTTTCAAATCATTTTGTACCATTGAAATAATATATTTCAATGTTTTGTACCTATTTTTTTATGTAGAATATTTTCAAATTCATTGTTTTATAAAATTATTCATGAAGCACTTGGAACAATTTTTAAAACAATGGAGTTGAAAGTATTCTACATTATTGCAATGGAAAGATAAATGACAAAAAAAACAATATTGATTGCAATTTTATTTATTTAGGTAGGTAGGTAGGTACCTATAATCAAAAGTTTGTAAACTTCTTCGTTATTTCGTACGTCTAAATACTGATTTTGAAATTCACCTCGCATGTTTCGCATTCCTTGTGATGCCTCATGCCTTCGCATGTTTTATAGAGATATTATTGAGGTCTCGTTTTCTTTTATTACTATTTATGATTAAATATATTACTCGGAAGCAAAGATCGCATCGGTCGCATCGCGCTCCAATTAGGACACACACGTTTTCTAATCGCGCGTTCAGTTTCATCGCACGATGAAATAGCAACGCATGTCCATGTCCATGTCGTCCATGTCCATGTCCACTTGTGGTAGTACTTACTACAAATTAATTTCAATGTTTAAAAAAATAAAAACCCCTAGGGGCAGGGGGGTATCACTCCGCGCTTAAACTTTTATATTAGCCTACTGCTCGCGGCCCACTCTAAGAGGGCCATTGTCGAGGGATATCACCGCGCCGACCGAAACGCGCGGCGTGTGCAAGCGACGAGAGCGCAGCGCGTGAACGTCACCAACGAAACCAGTCAGTCAAGCGCCGAATGCGAAACTGCATGCACTTCGTTTTTGATACTTAATTACTAACGTACCTTCCTACCTACCAAAGTTTATTGTATTTTTTGTATACATATTTACATACTTAGTTGTATCGAAGTTCGAAATATGGCACCAGTAAAGAAAAAAGCTAAAAAATACTATTTTTTTTTCACCCATCCCATAACCGACCCTTGCAAAAGTTGCTTAACCTCCGCAATCGTTAGGCCAGGCGCTATACCACTGCGCCATCGAGCTTCTCTAACTACTTAGAAATACTTATTATTTATGCTCTTTAAATATGCTCAGCTCACCTATTAGGTAGATTTATTTTATTTTATGAATCTACCTAATAGGTGAGCTGAGCATATTTAAAGAGCATAAATAATAAGTATTTCTAAGTAGTTAGAGAAGAGTACAATGAATAAACAATGAAATTACTAATAGGTACCTACCTATTAGTAATTTCATTGTTTATTCATGGGCAAAACGAATGTTTTCTATGATATCAGTAACTAGCGAGTAACAACCCCGAAAAGTGTCGGTTGAGACAGAGCTATGCGACAGAAAGAGACGCCTCTCTTTCTTCTTCGTAGGTGCATATAATTTTATCCACGCAGCGTTGTGCAGTTTGAAATTGTACTTTATTGCCGTTCAGCGAGAGTAGCTTATTATTTGATGGTCCTCGCGGGGACCGACTTCTGTACGTTAGTACTATTATATATTCTGTGCTAGGGGTATCTTTGACCGAGATCAAAAGTATCCTATGTTTTAATCTAGGCTAATAAACTGTGCGCTAAATTTCATCTAAATCAGTTCAGCCTTCAAAAAAACATGTATCGGATAGCAGTAGATTGCGATAAGCAGACTGCAAGTTCTCTGTTTGTTTTTTAGCCAGTTTTTTAGGACAGTTGGCCGCTATTCCTCATTCGATAAGAAGAAGAAGAAGTAAAAGTTGCTTGTAATCATGAGTGGAACCACCCCACGGCGGGAACCAAATGATTAAAATTTCACGCTGTATTAGAAGAATTTCTAGCATACTTATTTTTCTTTATTTGGTCTAAATCGGATGACTAGATAAAAAGATACGATTTTTTTGTGAAAAAAAAAACTTTAAATGGCTTTTTCTCGAAATGCTGATTTGGCGTTTCAGTAATTTTGCCTTTCCTGGGGCCTAATCGCGCTAATTTTCAACGATAAAACCAAAGCTAAATCGTTACCGTTTCAGTTTCGTTTACAGAAAAATACTCGCTTAAGTTTTGTTAAAATTGTTGAATACTCTCCCTAAGGAGTCTAGGATTACAATCTGGGACAATTTAAGTGAAAATTATGAAGCTAAACCAAAGATTTTTAGGTAAATAATATAACCTAAATGACAACGTAACGTTTTTGGTTTTGTCGTTCAGAATTACAGCGATTGGCCTCCAGCGGGTCTACCGGCTAAAAACAATGAAGTTAATGTTAACTGTAAGTATGTGATACATTGCTACTTTGTTTTGGCACAAATAAAAACTTACCAAAGAAAAGAAGCAATGTATCACATACTTACAGTTAACATTAACTTCATTATTTTTAGCCGGTAGACCCGCAGGTAGGTAACGAAATGATGAAATTCCAATAGAGAAGGCTATGGCTGGGGTAGCTCACGCTCACGTCACGATAGAGCATGAAAGACTAAAGGTGCGTTCCCACCGGTGCGTCTGGAGACGCACGAGAGCGCACCAGACTTCGCCGCGGTGCGTCGTAGTTTTGCTCCAGGGGGTCAAGTCTGCTAATGTTGACGTCAAAATTGTGGTTCAATGGTGTTTGAATGGTAATGCTTTTTGACACAGTTCTTGTTTCTTAAACCCAAAACCGAGGCACAATGTGTTTTCGTTTAGGGTTTAAGAAACACAATGTGTTTCGGTTTTGGGTTTAAGAAACAAGAACTGTGTCAAAAAGGATTACCATTCAAACACCATTGAACCACAATTTCAACGTTAACATTAGCAGACTTGACTCCCTGTGCGCCCGTGCTCGTCCTCGTGCGGTTCGTTGCGGTGCGTGGTAGCGCGCACAGGTGGGAACGCGGCTTAAGAGCGACATCTGTTAAGGTGCGTCTTGTCTGGTGCGCTCTCGTGCGTCTCCAGACGCACCGGTGGGAACGCACCTTTATAACGAGTAGATTTTTCATAGAGTACGCCACCGAGCGCCATCTACGAACGGTCGCTCTCAACTAAGCTGTTCATTATAGTCCGCTAAAAGATGTGAAGATGGCAGTTAAATGAATTTTCTCAAACATGCTTGGTAATTCGAACACTTTGACCATCGAGGTAAATGTACTAGAGGAGCACTTACCGCGCAACGTTGAAGATACTTCGGATATTATGTCAGCTGACATATGTGAAGCTTTTGTCAAGCCAGTCCTCAGTGGGAGGCCAACAAGGAAACAGCTCTTCAAAATGGTCAAAATGCGTATAGTAGTGAAAGAGTACGCTTCGAGGTCAAAAAACTTATCACATCAAAGAGAATTACTTTTTACGCGTTATTTTATTGTTTTTGTATTACTATTAACGTTAAAAACGCAAAAAAACAAATAAAATAAATCATACCATAATGTAGGTTTAGTGCTACCACTAAAAACATCGTTTTGGTTATCCCATTTTTGGGGAGAATTTGTGATTAACGGATAGGTACTCCGTTACTAAACCTCTGTTATATTATAAAATAAATGTTTTGGTAAATGATGTTTTCTTTTTAACCGACTTCCAAAAAAGGAGGAGGTTCTATGTTCGTCTGTATATTTTTTTTTGTGTATGTCCACCGATTACTCAAAGACGGCTGGACCGATTGAAATGATTCAAACGTTATTACATTAGGTAAACTCCAAAGTTGGTCCCATTTTTTAAATTTTGGAAATCGGTTCAGTACTTTTCAAGTAATTTTGAAAAAAGCACGAAAATAGTATGATTTTGTGTGAATTACCTCGATGATTGGTCGTATTACTTCTTTGTTTATGAACTGAATAAGATAATTATTTTTTTGTTGCAAGAGGGATATCTTAAGTGTAGTTCTTTATCCGACTTAAAAAAGGAGGTTCTCAGTTTGACCCGTATTTAAGTATGTTTCTCCGCGATTATCTTACGTTTGGCTGAGCCGATTTTTCTACATTATATAATATACCTTACCTACAAGGTACCTACACTAAAAATAAAAAATTGTTTAAAAAAAAACAAAAAACCGACTTCAAAAACCCAACCTCTAAAAAGCAAGAAATAATATTCGTAATAATAAAAATACGTCTATTGAAGTCGGGTGGGGCTTTTAGAATAAAAAAAAAGGAATTTGTACTCCAGCCCCACCCGACTTCAATAGACGTATTTTTATTATTACGAATATTATTTCTTGCTTTTTAGAGGTTGGGTTTTTGAAGTCGGTTTTTATTATTACATTTTTGCTATTTTTGCAATAACTTTTTAAATCATAGAAGAGAAACCTGACATTTTAAACCAGACTTTAAAAGTTAAATTGAAAGCAAAAGAATCATAGTTTTTCTGCCAAGTTAAACAAAAAAGTAATATTTCATTTCTTTCGAGAATTATAATGTGGATAACGACAGGGTTTTGCCAACTGTGTTGCCGTGGTGTTTCCATATCAAAAAACATCCAAGATCCGCCATTTTGGATTTTTTAATTTTCGTGTCAAAATAGTATTACCAAAAACCGAATTTTATCAAAATCGGTCCTCAAACAAAAACGTTGGCCGCTATCTTGGTTTTTTTAATATTTTCAACATAGCTTTACTGTTTTCTTGTAAAATAGTACCAAAAACCGAGTTTCATCGAAATCGGCCTACAAACAAAAAAGTTGGCCTCCATAAAGCTTTTGTTATAAATACTTCCATCAATTATATAGCGGCCTTACAACAATTTTCTTGTTTTCATTGATTTTTTTGGGGTAAAATTTCACATGGTAGGCAACACAGATTTTCAAAACAAAATTGCATGTTGATTGATATCACGGTCATTGTCTAATTTTGTTGTGGTCTTTGTCTAATCTTGGCGACGACGGTCTTGTTTTTGTGACGTGTGTAAGTGAGTCAGTTATATTTTTTCTTAAAAATATTTAGTGGTTTCAAAGTTTCGTCCTACACGGTTAAAATGTTACACGCTTTTTGTGGCGCGTGGTAGTGAGGTTTGCTTCTCTTGTATATTTACCTCGATGATTTTGACAACCTTCTTCGTGCTAAACAAAGAGAATATAATGGTGCTAAATCGGAGTTTCCAGTCCGGACAGACCATAGACATAGAAAAATTTTCGCTGCGCTCAAGAAGACCAACAAAGCGTGGAAAAGGAGAACTGAGAAGTTAACATTATACGGACACGGCATAGATATAGTATATGGTCTATGAAAAAAAGAGACAAAGGATCAAGTGACAATGTGTCAACTTTTTTTACAGTAAGAGCCCCTAGCGTCCCGCCTAGCAAAAGAGCAATCACAATTTCTTTAAAATATTTGGTAATCTTGATTAGAATTCTAAATAAGGGAATCGTGGAGCTATGGTGTCTTGTTCTGTATGTGATTGTGATGTGACAAAAAGAAACAATCCAATTAATCCATTGATATATCAAAACAAAGTTTAGATGCGTTACCCGCACTCCACAATGGCAAGACGAAAGTAAGGTAATTGCCCGACTTTCATTTAGTCAGACACAGGCTCGTGACACGTAAACACACATCACTCTCGTCAGACAGACACTAAAAAACCGTGACATTCTGATCAAAAATGCCTTCCTGCGTCTATAAACGATGTGCAAATTATACAGCAACAGTCAGAGATCGGAAAAATGTTTTATTTCACACGTAAGTACTGTATTTAACCGTAAAATGTATTTTCGTATTTTGTATTACTCTAATCGGCCATTTTTTTACAAAGAGCGAGACGCGCCAATGAGCATGCAGCGTATCAGACGAAACTTATGATGTCTGTTTATCTCTTTCTAACGACAGGGATTCCGTATGGTGGCGTTCATATTTGTCCCACTATTGATGTAATATGTCAATGTGTGTATCTGCAGTACCTGTCGCTGTTTTAAATTGCATGATGTTGGCGCATAACGCATCTAAACTTTGTTTTGATATATCAATGAATTAATCACACTTTTCACAGGTAAATAAGATATTGCTACACATTTCTCTAATAGTACATTACTGCAGCGGCACGCAAGACAGGCATTGAAGGACGAACGTGAAAATGTGGGCCGAGGCGAAGCCGAGGCACACATACGTGAGTCCATCAATGCCTAAATGCGGCCAAGGCTTGTAGAGTAGGTACTTTTCTCAAATAATGCGCGGAAATTTAAACCAAGTAGGTAGCATTTTTAACTTTTTATTTTTATTTCAAATTACAGTAATTGAAAAAAGAAGAAAAGAGGAAGATTTTTTTAATTTTTTGGAATGTGCACGCACATCATGGCCTTCTCATTTGATACCTATGGGTATGAAAAAATTAAAAAAAAATCGTTGTTTTTTAATTTTTTATATTTTTGCCAGTTTTGTGTAATGTGCTCATCAAGGCCTTTCATTTGATACCCATATATACCTAATATTTAAAAAAAACTTTTTTATTCATATTTTTGGAATGTGCTCATCAAGACCGTTCATTTCAAAATACAAAATTCAAAATAATTTATTCAGTCTAGGCTGTTACAAGCACTTGTGAATGTCAAAGAAGCTACGCCATCGGTTCGCAAACCCTGAGCGGGAGACCTTGTAACGAGAAGAACCGGCAAGAAACTCGTCAAGGGGTTACGGGACGGGGACGGGGATTAGGACGGGCACGGGAACGGGAACGGGAACGGGAACGGGAACGGGAACGGGAACGGGAACGGGAACGGGAACGGGAACGGGAACGGGAACGGGAACGGGAACGGAAACGGGAACGGGAACCTATGTTGTCTCCAAAATAAAAAAACATTAAGTAAACCAGATGTAAACCTAACTGCAATGCTCAACAGACATTCGCAAGGGTATAAATGTAGGAAGTCTGCATCAAACGTGCAAATTTTCTTGTTAGAAGCATCAGACAGTATGTATTTGGATCCTAAAGTAAATTTTTGTACATAAGTACCTACCTAGGTACTAATTTACCACTTTGTTTTAGTTAAACAGCTAACATCACAACTTTACACGTTCTTTATTTTTGTTGCAGGTTTGATTTTCGGCATTTTCGGTGCATGAAGATGCAACGACATATACAGTTATTTATGTAAAAGACGTAGAAACTTAAGACGGTGCGATTAGTTACTTTCAATTACTGTAATTTTAATAAAAATAAAATGTTAGAAAAGTTACTACTTGGTTTGAATTTCCACGCATTATTTGAGAAAAGTACTATGCAAGCCTTGGCCGCAACTAGGCATTGATGGACTCACGTATGTGTGGCTCGGCTTCGCCTCGGCCCACATTTTCACGTTCGTCCTTCAATGCCTCTGTTGCCTGCCGCTGCAGTAATGTACTATTCCCAATTCCCAACTTCTTGGAATTTCCGAATGAAATAAATTGTCATCAGCCAAATAGTGAGGTGAAAAGATATCTAGGAAAAATGCGATGAAAGCGAATGAAAGATTTTCCGGATAGGTCATGTAGATTTTGGAGGAGTTAAAGCATCGAAATGTATTAGTAATAATATTTCGATGGAGTTTAGATGAAGTTTGTGCCTATATTCAATTATTTTCTAAATACTGATATTTCCACAGCAGTTTTCTTATATAAATTTTAATTTTCTTAAATTTCTTCTTTAACTTTATCAACATACGGTCAAGACCGCATGCATTGCGATTGCGACTAATAATGCATGAAAACAATGTGCATATTTAATGCATTTGTATTGTACCGTATAAATAACGAATAGTCGGAGGCATTCAGAGGGAAAGGGATTTGGGGGTGTGGAGTTGTGGACCCACTTAGCTGCGCGGGATAGCACGCACAGGGTGTACCTACCGTTTATTGATTTTTTCAATCAAACTGCAACAAATTGGACTCGGTGAGGTCTGTGAGGAAATAAGGAATATTTAGGACATTTGATTTGATTGTACCCGAACGTTAAAAAAATAGAGTTAATATTAGGTACACTTTGAGACCCAGAAACAGATTGTGTAGGTAGGTATATCTTTGTTGCTCGTATTCTTAAAGAGCTAATTAGATCATCCTAAATATCGGACCCGATATGAAGTCGCTTCTAAATTCAGAGCAGTGTAATTGCATTCAGGAAGCTAGGATCCGATTTAGGATCCTAATTAGGATAGAAATTGTCTCCGACATAACGGATGCTAAATCGGAAGCACTTAGGTCAGTGTAATCGCATTCAGGACGCTCGGCTCCGACACAGTAGTACCACAGCATAAAGAGTACAGTCAGTCAACGCCTTTTATGTTGGCGAAAAAAATTCGCCGCGCTGTTCGTCTAGATAGACAGTTGGCGCAACGACTAAAAGTATATAAGGGTTGTCACTCTGTGATTTGCTTTTTTTTGACCTACATCAATATAAAAAAACAAAAAAACCGACTTCAAAAAACCTGCCTCTAAAAAATAATATATACATCATTAGCTACGCATTATCATATCATTGTTATAATAAAACACGTCTATTGAAGTCGGGTGGGGCTTTTAGTATAAAAAAAAGGAAGTTGTAGGTACTCCAGCCCCACCCGAGCTTAAGCGCTTATTACACCTTCCTGAATTTCGGATCCGGAATTTAGTGTCCGATTTAGGACGAGAAATTCAGTCGCCAATTAGACCGTCCTGAATGTCGGATCCGATATCACAGCTTTACGATCATACAGTTGTTAAACGAATGTTCTTGTAGCCGTAAAAATTCATAGCTAGGTAAATAGGAGGTATATGTAGGTAGCTAGGTAGGTAGTAGGTACGTGTCATTTTCAACGCTAATCTGAACTAGTTTTTAACCGACTTCATCAAAAGGAGGAGGTTCTCAATTCGATTGTATACTATTTTTTTATCGTTATTCGCGCGTATCTTCGACATTTATGGACTGAATTTGATGATTCTTTTTTTGTTCGATTGAGTTTTCTTGCGAGATGGTCCCATTTTTTTTCAAATCGGTTCAGTAGTTTTCAAGTAAACCCGAAAATACTATGACTACATCAACTACCTTGACGACTTTGTTATTTATGAACCGAATTAGATGATTGTTTTTGTTGGGAAAGGGATACCTTTGTGTAGTCTTTTTAACCGACTTCAAAAAAGGAGGTATTCAGTTTGTATATGTATGTATGTTTCTCCGCGATTATCTCACGTTTGGCTGAGCCGATTTTACTACCTTAATATATACTTACACTACCTTATACAGAAGGTACTTACACTAAAAAAAAAAAAAAATTGTTTAAAAAACAAAAAAAACCGACTTCAAAAATCCTGCGTCTAAAAAGCAAGAAATAATATCACAGAATATATAATAATACTAACGTACAGAAGTTGGTCCCCGCGAGGACCATCAAATAATAAGCTACTCTCGTTGCACGGCAATAAAGTACAATTTCAAACTGCACAACGCTGCGTGGATAAAATTATATGCACCTACGAAGAAGAAAGAGAGGCGTCTCTTTCTGTCGCATAGCTCTGTCTCAACCGACACATTTCGGGGTTGCTACTCGCTAGTTACTGATATCATAGAAAACATTCGTTATGCCCATGAATAAACAATGAAATTACTAATAGGTACCTACTTATAAAATAAAATAAATCTACCTAATAGGTGAGCTGAGCATATTTAAAGAGCATAAATAATAAGTATTTCTAAATAGTTAGAGAAGCTCGATGGCGCAGTGGTATAGCGCCTGGCCCAACGATTGCGGAGGTTAAGCAACTTTTGCAAGGGTCGGTTATGGGATGGGTGAAAAAAAAAATAGTATTTTTTAGCTTTTTTCTTTACTGGTGCCATATTTCGAACTTCGATACAACTAAGTATGTAAATATGTATACAAAAAATACAATAAACTTTGGTAGGTACGTTAGTAATTAAGTATCAAAAACGAAGTGCATGCAGTTTCGCACTCGGCGCTTGACTGACTCGTTTCGTTCGTGACGTTCACGCGCTGCGCTCTCGTCGCTTGCACACGCCGCGCGTTTCGGTCGGCGCGGTGATATCCCTCGACAATGGCCCTCTTGGAGTGGGCCGCGAGCAGTAGGCTAATATAAAAGTTTAAGCGCGGAGTGATACCCCCCTGATAATATATAAATCATTAGATACGCATTATCATATCATTGTTATAATAAAACACGTCTATTGAAGTCAGGTGGGGCTTTTAGAATAAAAAAAGGAAGTTGTAGGTACTCCAGCCCCACCCGACTTTAATAGACGTGTTTTATTATAACAATGATAATGCGTATATAGCTAATGATTTATATATTATTATTTCTTGCTTTTTAGAGGCAGGTTTTTTGAAGTCGGTTTTTTTGTTTTTTTATATTGATGTAGGTAAAAAAAAAGCAAATCACAGAGTGACAACCCTTATATACTTTTAGTCGTTGCGCCAACTGTCTATCTACTAGACGAACGGCGGGCGCGGCGGATTTTTTTTCGCCAACATAAAAGGCGTTGACTGACTGTACTCTATATGCTGTGGTACTACTGTGTCGGAGCCGAGCGTCCTGAATGCGATTACACTGTCCTAAGTGCTTCCGATTTAGCATCCGTTAAGAGCTAATTAGATCATCCTGAATGTCGGACCCGATATGACGTCACTCCTAAATTCAGAGCAGTGTAATTGCATTCAGGAAGCTAGGATCCGATTTAGGATCCTAGTTAGGATAGAAATTGTCTCCGACATAACGGATGCTAAATCGGAAGCACTTAGGACAGTGTAATCGCATTCAGGACGCTCGGCTCCGACACAGTAGTACCACAGCATAAATAGTACAGTCAGTCAACGCCTTTTATGTTGGCGAAAAAATATCCGCCGCGCCGTTCGTCTAGATAGACAGTTGGCGCAACGACTAAAAGTATATAAGGGTTGTCACTCTGTGATTTGCTTTTTTTTGACCTACATCAATATAAAAAACAAAAAAACCTGCCTCTGAAAAGCAAGAAATAATATATAAATCATTAGCTACGCATTATCATTTTTATAATAAAACACGTCTATTAAAGTCGGGTGGGGCTGGAGTACCTACAACTTTCTTTTTTATTCTAAAAGCCCCACCCGACTTCAATAGACGTGTTTTATTATAACAATGATATGATAATGCGTATCTAATGATTTATATATTATTTCTTGCTTTTTAGAGGCAGGTTTTTTGAAGTCGGTTTTTTTGTTTTTTAAACATTTTTTATTTTTTTTATTTTTAGTATAAGTACCTTCCGTATTAGGTAGTGTAGGTATATTATTTAGGTAGTAAAATCGGCTCAGCCAAACGTGAGATAATCGCGAAGAAACGTACATACATATACAAACTGAATACCTCCTTTTTTTCAAGTCTGTTAAAAATACTACACAAAGGTATCCCTCTCCCAACAAAAACAATCATCTAATTCGGTTCATAAATAACAAAGTCGTCAAGGTAGTTGATGTAAAGTCATAGTATTTTCGGGATTACTTGAAAACTACTGACCCGATTTGAAAAAAAAATAATTGGAACCATCTCGCAAGAAAACTCAATCGAACAACAAAATAATCATCAAAATCGGTCCATAAATGTCGAAGATACGCGCGAATAACGATAAAAAAAAAGTATACAATCGAATTGAGAACCTCCTCCTTTTGATGAAGTCGGTTAAAAACTAGTTCAGATTAGCGTTGAAAATGACACGTACCTACCTAGCTACCTACATATACCTCCTATTTACCTAGCTTTGTATTTTTACAGCTACAAGAACATTCGTTTAACTACTGTATGATCGTAAAGCTGTGATATCGGATACGACATTCAGGACGGTCTAATTGGCGACTGAATTTCTCGTCCTAAATCGGACACTAAATTCCGGGTCCGACATTCAGGATGGTGTAATAAGCGCTTTATGTCGGAGACAATTTCTATCCTAATTAGGATCCTAAATCGGATTCTAGCTTCCTGAATGCAATTACACTGCTCTGAATTTAGGAGCGACTTCATATCGGGTCCGATATTTAGGATGATCTAATTAGCTCTGAACTTACACATCACCTATTAAATTTGTGTAAAAAGTTATGTTGTACTTATTGAGCAAAGTTTTTCGAAGAATTTACAATTCAATTATGAATTTGCAATTGTCTTTAGCAAATTAGTGCACAAAAGAAATAGGTACAATTACATTATGGAAATTAGCAACTTAATTTTCTTTTCCAGCAATATATTATGCTACTGCATTGTAATGTGGAGCTCGGTGGCGCAGTTGTTTAGCGCCTGGCCCAGCGATTGCGGAAGTTAAGAGCGTTTATGCGCTATACTAGCGCCGCCAATCGAAAAAAAAACATAGTCCTTAAATAAAGATGAAATTGTAAATTGTGTTCTTCTAGTGTACTCCGAAGAAGCTTTGTGGTACTCTTTATCGCTTAAATCATATTTTCTAATCTGTCGTTTAGTGCTAAAAGTGGCCACTTTTAGCAATAAACTAAACGACAACTAAACGACAGGTTATAAAATATTGTAAGCCGTTAAAGGGGTTTTTGATTGGGTATTTCATAGACTTGTTTTCAAAAACCCTATCAATACGGTAACCCAAGTAAGCACTTACCGAATACGAAAACTCTATCGAGGAAACCCTATGATGGCTTTATGAAGGGGTTTTACGTGTTCAACAATGATATAAATGTAAAGATAGGTTACCCGCGCTTCACAATGGCAAGACGAAAGTCAGGTAATTGCCCGACTTTCAATTAGTCAGGCACAGTCTCGCGACACGGTAACACACGCGGCTCTCGTCAATCAGACGCAATAAAAATGTGAAATACCATAAAAAAATGTCTACTTGCGTCTTTAGACGATGTACAAATTATACAGCAACGGTCAGAGATCGGAAAAATGCTTTATTTCACACGTAAGTACTGTATTTAATAAAAATATGTATTTTCTATTACTTTATTCGGCCATATTGTACAAAGAGCGAGCTGTCTGCTTTGCGTGTGGGAGTGAAGGAGACAGCTGACGCGCTGTCAATTGGCAGCCAATGCGCATGCAGCGGCCAATGTGTGTATCTATAGTACCTTTACGCTGTTTTAAATAGCAATGATGTTGGCGCATAACCTATCTTTACGTTTAATTATCATTGGTGTTCAAGCAATTTATACCTAGTTCCACCTGGGCCGAAGGACCAGAACCGCTTACCGTTAAAGGGGTTTTGATTGGGTATTTCATGAACCGCTTACCGTTAAAAGAGTTTTTGATTGGGTATATAGGCTTGTTTTCAAAAACCCTATCAATGCGGTAAGCATAACGTCGACTAACCCTATCGAAAGGGAAACCCTATCATTTGGTAAGTTTTTTTAATAGGGTTTCCCTGGTACAGAAGCGTCTTACTCTAAGGGGTTTCTCAATCAATTGGGTTGACCAAAAAAAGGGGATTTCCGGTCCCTGATTACAAGTCGAAAGTCTTTGCAATCTCTACGATTTCTTGACTTTTTCGAGGTATATCTCGAATTTGAAACTTAAGTCACGCGCCCGAGTATCAGGGTCTTGCCCGCCTGCCAAGTCAACACCCAAATCTATGTTTATCCCCTTTTTAAATATACTTATATTATGATGTTTATTTATATTTTCATCATTCGCTTTGGGATGGCTTTGGGACACAGACCTAATTTTTTTTATTCTATTTTTAATATACTATAATCTATGATTTAACTAGACTGTTGTCTGAATATACTATATCTATGGTTGTCTGTATGGTTTGACAGCAAAGTTTTTGTGCTTATTTGAAACATAGATATAGTAGATTTGAAACGCCACTGGCGTGCGTCTAAAGAACTAATTTTGGCATTTGGCATAAATTTTTTGACATAAGCCATAGCCTTCTATATTTTCCATAGATATAGTATATTAAAAGGATATTTTCCAAGCCATGAAGTGAGCAGAACGTCAACATCGCATGTGGTCAAGTACGGGGTATTATAACATTATTTTAATTATTAATTGTTTTTCCTATATTATCTATCTTTAAACTTGTTGTAAATTGTGATGTAAGATTATTTCAATAAAGATTTTATATTTATTATCATTATTTATTTATTAGGACATAAGGTTTGAGTCAAAATGTTTGACTTTCTCGGGGTCCTTTAGTACGCTGAGCATTTTGATCTAGGCCTTCTCTAGCAATGAATCTTACATCATAGGAAAGGAATTTAAATTTGAAACATTTTATTGTATGACAGCAAACGTCAACTATTAGTACTTTGAGAGTTAAATCGCTCTGAAATCAACCAAATTTTATAACATTAATGACCTAAAACTTCGAAAATACGACATGCGACCGGCCGACGACATGACCACGAACTGACAGTAACAAACGTTGCCAAACCTAAGTTCATGGCTTGATTGATACTAATAGAGAAGGCTATGCATAAGCACATCACTAGATTTAGTACCCTGTACGCACACTACATGCACACTGATGGCACACTGCGTCCTACAGCGCCAAAATGGTGGATGGAAATCAAGTAGGCACAACATAAGGCACAAGAACAGTTTGACAGCAGCCAGTCCAGTGTAATAATATTATAGAGGTCAAAGCTTTGGGAGGTTGTCACTCACGGAGATTAGTAGATTATACAACACGTGAAAAAAGAGGGAATTTAGTTCGAGGGACTAGGTTGGGATCCCGAGAGCAGCGAAGGATACAAAGGACCGAGGTGTTTTTTTTTTTCACGAGTTGTATACTCTACTTTTTACCATTGACTGCGAGAAAACAAATAGCAGTAGGTACTTATACCTATGTAATTAAATAGTTATCACATTTTTATTATTAAGGTAGGTAATCAGTAAATAAGTATTTAAACATTAGAAAATAGTGAAACTAGAAGTTTTCCAATGACATAAAACAACCACGCTAAGAGAGAAATTACATGATCGGTTTGGCAGTACATTTCATCAGTTTGTATAGACTTTGAATTTTTACAGACTGAAGATCGTACCAGACTGATGCAAGACTGAACATTAATCTTCCTCTAATATATAGAAAAGAATCCAAAGATGAGACACTAAAAAGAACCTAATTAATTTGGCGGGATATTTTTTATTAGAAAAGAACCCAAAGATAAGACACTAAAAAGAACCTTTTCAATACAGTTGCTCGAAAATGTAAGTTTACGATGACAGTCGAGCGTGCGGAAAGTTGATTTTACCGCACGCCGTGCGTTTTTGTTTACGGAGTAGTACAGCGTGCGGAAAGTTGATTTTACCGCACGCCGGCGCCGTGCGTTTTTGTTTACGAACGTTTTTTTAAATTTCTACTAGCATCCGCCCGCGACTTCATCCGCGTGGACAGTAGAAAAATATTGCAACCAGTTTAAAATGACCTCTTTAGTGTATGAAAGCTAGTACTACGGAGAGTTCAAGCTGTTTCTCTGGTTCCACCCACCCGAATTTGATGAAACATAGCTTAGATTTTAAGTTGGACCACAATCTACTAAACTGTGAAAAATCCATCAAAATTCGTTTAGCGGTTTTTGCGTAATTCGCGCACAAATATTTAGAATTTATAGTTTTATTATATGTATAGATTACAATTTCAGCAGTACCTATAATGTTTTCTCGCAAATGTATTGAAAAACGTAGTATGGCACACGGTTGTTAAGGTTTTTTAAAACTCGTGACGATTATAAACCCTCGCCTGCGGCTCGGGCTTATAAAACGTCAACTCGTTTTAAAAACCTCCTTACCAACCTTGTATCATAAACTACTATTTCAATACAGTTGCTCGAAAATGTAAGTTTACGATGACAGTCGAGCGTGCGGAAAGTTGATTTTACCGCACGCCGTGCGTTTTTGTTTACGGAGTAGTACAGCGTGCGGAAAGTTGATTTTACCGCACGCCGGCGCCGTGCGTTTTTGTTTACGAACGTTTTTTTTAATTTCTACTAGCTTCCGCCCGCGACTTCATCCGCGGGGACAGTAGAAAAATATTGCAACCGGTTTAAAATGACCCCTTTAGTGTATGAAAGCTAGTACTACGGAGAGTTCAAGCTGTTTCCCAGGTTCCACACACCTGAATTTGATGAAACATAGCTTAGATTTTAAGTTGGACCTCAATCCACTAAATTGTGAAAAATCCATCAAAATTCGTTTAGCGGTTTTTGCGTAATTCGCGCACAAATAATTAGAATTTACAGTTTTATTATATGAATAAATTACAATTTCAGCAGTACCTATAATGTTTTCTCGCAAATGTATTGAAAAACGTAGTATGGCACACGGTTGTTAAGGTTTTTTAAAACTCGTGACGATTATAAACCCTCGCCTGCGGCTCGGGCTTATAAAACGTCAACTCGTTTTAAAAACCTCCTTACCAACCTTGTATCATAAACTACTAAAATAAAATTGGCGGGTTTTTTTTTATTTGTATAACTATGGCTTTATCTATGGAATAACTCCATACTTTCAGCACGTTTTATTTTTTTTCTACCTAATTCATACGATGCGCGCTTGTTCCAAATTCAAAATATTTTTATTCACTCGGTGAATAAAACAGCGTTTTATTCACTCTTATCGTTGAATTAAACGCAATTTTTCGAGTGGCGATGGTAAAAAATCTTTTTAGGACTGATGAAAGACTGATCATGTAGTTTCCCTCTTAGTTAGCTCGGTGGCATAGTGGTTTAGCGCCTGGCCCAGCGATTGCGGAAGTTAAGCAACGTTCGCAAGGGTCGGTCATGGGATGGGTGACCAAAAATGTATTATCTCGAGCTCCTCCGTGCTTCAGAAGGCACGTTAAGCCGTTGGTCCCGGCTGCATTTGCAGTCGTTAACACCCACCAATCCGCATTGGGCCCGCGTGGTGGGTTATGGCCCGTCCTCCTTACCACCCATAAGGAAGGCCTGTGCCCCACAGTGGGGACATCGAAAATGGCTAATGGACAACTATAAATACTATAGGTACTGCTATTTTTTTTTCTCGCAGTCAATGGTAAAAAGTAGAGTACACAACTCGTAAAAAAAAATTTAATCTCGGTCCTTTGTATCACTCGCTTCGCTCAGGATTCTACTTTTGAATCCCTCGCTACGCTCGGGATTCAACTCTAGAATCCTTCGCTGCTCTCGGGATCCAACTTAGTCCCTCGAACTAAATTCCCTCTTTTTTCACTTGTTGTATAATCTACTATTATCCCACTTTCAATAGCTGTAAAAAGTTTTGTCTCAAAATATTGCTCTGTGGTAATGTTTTAGTAAACACGATGGATTCACGGAACATACTAGAAACTTCGTCGGGAACAGTACAGCCCGGCTAGCTCAGTCGGTAGAGCATGAGACTCTTAATCTCAGGGTCGTGGGTTCGAGCCCCACGTTGGGCGAAAATACTTTTTGATATTTTTATAACGAATACAATTAGCTATATTTTAGTTTTTAGGGTTCCGTACCAAAATGGTAAAAAGGAACCCTTATGGTGTGACTCAGTCTGTCTGTCTGTCACAGCTGGATACCTCGAGAACTACTGATGGTATCAACTTGAAATTTGGAATAGTTTAAGATGACGTTTGTCCAGCTATTTTGCAAATAAGAAAGAAATAAAAAAATAAATATTTTTTTTACAACAGGGACTGAAAAGGGGTCTTAAAATTTTTAAGTGGGGTGACTAGGGCCATAGTAGAATCATTTGATTCTACTATGCTACGGCATGAGCGCTGTTTGTACATTTTAAAATATTTTTTCCTTTTTTTAGGCCGCATAGTCTTCTACTTATGATGAAAAATGTAAAAAAAAATATCGTTCCCCCCCATCGTTGTGTATGAAATCTGAAATGTTGTTCTACAAACGTTTTTATTTTTTTTAATTTATTTTTAGTGTTTCATTCATGAATTGTAAAAAATATGTTTGTATGGTGGCGTTTAAGGTGTTAACTCCGAAGTTTGCAAAAAGAAAAATCTGAAATAATTCTATGTGATAGTAGTTTATGTAAAGATTACAGGAAAAATAAAACGATATCTCAATATAACACACTTTTTTAGAAATTAAAAAACAAACAAAAAATTAAGTAGTTCCTCTACCAGTCAACAGATGGCCCTGACCCAAGAAAACTTAATTTTGTTCCACTAACGGTCAAGAGATGGCGCTGGACTAAGAAAAAAAAATAGTTCCGCTATCGGCCAAGAGATGGTGCTGACTTAATACTGCAATCATTTTTTTATTATTCTACAGCTCTGCAGTGTATTTATTATGATGGTACGGAAACCCTCGGTGCGCGAGCCCGACTCGCTCTTGACCGGTTTTTTTATTTTTTTAATTTTGAGATTTTTGCATTCACAATGCTATTTTTACATAATACTAAATATTTTTTATGTTTACATAATACTAAATATTTTTTATGTTTACAGCAAAATGTAAAATAAAAGATCAATTTAAAATAATATATTTTTAAATCAAGTCAAAAGACATTAATTCCTTACCTCTATAATTTATTTCCTCTCCATTATATTACTTTATTCTAGAAAACTTAATTTCCTTGTTTTATATTATTTTATATATCTACCTCTACCTATATCTGTTTTCCTTCTCATATTTGTACCCACTTCTTCTTCTCGTCTTCCAATAAAGTAAAAGAAAAGAGGACAGTGGAGTCCTCTTTTTAACCGACTTCAAAAAAAGGAGGAGGTTCTCAAGTCGACGGTATTTTTTTGTTTTTTTTTTATGTATGTTTTAACATAACTGTCAATCTCAAACCGATTTTAAAAATTATTTTTTCTTTTACTTTATTGGAAGAAATTGCGACTATGGCCGCCTTTTGTGTGTTTTTCTCTGTTTTTTTTTGTATTTTCTTGTAATAATAATTATGTCCTGTCTTAAGTGTGAAATAAAGTGATTTATTATTATCCTACTATCCTACTTCCTACTTCAGAGGAGGTGTAATAGTACATTGTTCACCGAGAGGAGAAAGAGACCGAAAACCGTCGAGGGTGTCGTTTGAAACACCCGAGATCGGGAATCGCACTTTCTCTCGAGTGATACATAGTGCTTTATACTACACCTACGAGGAAAATAAAAAACTAAATGAACTAAAAGATGCCGCATTTTTTTCACTTTTCCATTGCAAAAAATCGTCATAAGTTTTATCATATTTTTTTATTTGATTTCTGTGGTAAAAGGTTATCAATCAGTATTTTTGCTGTTTCCTTCAACTGCGGCGGAGTTAAAAAATCTTCATCATCACTATCACTACTTGTGATAATAATTATAAATGTGAAAGTTTGTGGGTTTGGATGTTTAGATGTTTGGATGTTTCTTCCTCAATCACGCAAAAACTACTGAACGGATTTGTTTGGAATTTGGCACACAGATAGTAGAGAGGCTAGATTAAAACATAGGATACTTTTTATCCCGATATTCCCGGGAACGGGAACCACGCGGGTGAAACCGCGGGCGGCCGCTAGTTATTATATATATTCAATATTATAATACACACATCAACTTTGTCTAGGGATACAGGTGTTATTTTCATACAAACGAGGTAAATTTGAACCCTTGGTTTTCTGTCAGGGATGTACTGTGCTGTGATCTGATGATGGCTATCCAGGGAGTGAATGGAGGAGGTTCAAATCGCTATACACACCTAACTGATCTGACCAGCATTCTAAAAGATTAATAGACATGTTTAAAAAAAACCGCAAAAATAGCATGAAAATGTATGGAAATCCTGAAACTGAGAACTCTGACCCATCAATCTTTTAGAATGCTGATCAGATCAGTTGGGTGTATAAAGCGATCTGAATCTCCTCCATTCACTTCCTGGATGGCCATCATCAGATCACAGCACGGTACATCCCTGGCAGAAAACCAAGGCTTCAAAGTTACCTCGTTTGTATGAAAATAACACCTGTATCCCTAGACAAAGTTGATGAGTATATATCAAAAGATGAAACTGAATTTGGGTATTTTTTAAAGATACCTATTTCTTTTCTTTCTGGAATAATATTTTTGAGGGAAAAAAATACTGTTCCTTATGAATTTATACAGCAAAATAATGACGTTATTAACGAGGCAATGCATAGGTAGGTACTTGTTGTCGCGTACTAGTGGAATGTCAAGGTGATGGATTGATATTTTTTGTAGGTTTTACCTTTTGTCGCACTGACGACTTTAAACTGAACATTGTTTAATAATAACTTACCTGAAAGATTTCAATTATCATTTTTTATTATATTATCATAATCATAATAGCACAAAATACATTTTATTTTTTGTGCTTTTAGTGACAGTCGTGGGTGAGATTCTCGATTTTATATGTTTCAAAACACAGGGAATAGTTTTTTTAGCTTTGAAAAGTGGTAATATTTACCAAAGTTTTGTATTTTGTAACAAATTAAATCTCTTCGACTAAGACGGGATAATTATATTTTATGGTGAAATCGAAGCCATTTGGCAATTTTTTTAATAGAATCTAACCACGATCGATGACTTTAGGACAAAATTTTCTTAAATCAAAGTGATCAAAATTTATTAATGTATAATTAATTAATTATATAATATTAATATAATAAATAGTAAAATAAATGTTTATTTCACCATTTTTAGTTGTTTTGTTTGAATGTTTTTTTTAGTAAAAAAAATGATACTTTCATGTTTTTTAAGTCTATTTTTCTGTTTTATTATGTTCTCATGATTCTGTATGTTTATTTTACCTTGAATATTCAGTGAATAATTTATAAATATAAAAGATTGCCAATGACTTCGATTTCACCCTGTATACCTCTCCATTATTGAAGAGTTAATAATAAGTTAATGCTTGTTTAATTTATTTTTTATTTTTTGCCGAAATATTTGAACAAAGCATTTCCCATTTCGCCCATTTCCTACCCCAGTAGACCGTTAAATCTCACTGGCCAGTGCCCAGCATATAGAAACTCGCCCGAGCATAATATACAAGGCATTTTTTTCGTATTAAAAAAGTGTTTTCTAAAATCTGCCATCTGCTTCCTACGACTAGGGTTCGCAGCTGGCGGCGCACGCGCACACAATGGCGCGAGCATTGAACCCGCGACCCCCGCTCTGCACCCTTCAGCTATCAGGTATAAACCGTACTGGATTTTTGATAGTTCAATACTCGGGTAGGGTGTCCAATGTTCTCGCTTACTTAGATAGCAATAGAATCAAATGCGTTAATTGTCATATAAAATAGATATGAGAATACTCGTAGCACTTCAAAATGGTTCAAAAAAGGATCAAAAAATTGTACCACACTGTGCCACAAATTACAATTACAGCCACTTTTCTGAAGCCTATATTTCAACAATCGAATATCAAGGGTACAAGGGCAAAATTGTAGCTTTACTATATTAGAGAGCATACCGGGTGTAACAAGACCCTCAACGAAGCCGAGGTCTACGTATTCTGGCCATCATCAGGACCACTTCTGTTCAAAATGATTGTTGGGAAACGATTTTAATTTTTTGTGTTAAAAAAGCATTGCATACATTTCCACGCAATGTAACGCGTACTAAAGACCGCGCCTGCGAGTGAATGCTACACAGATGCGTGCGGCCGAGTTAAAAGGCAACGTTTATGTGCGTGCTCATGAAATACATTGAGTGATGACGTTTTGAAGCCATTGTTTGTTACGAAATACATAAAATTTTGATAATGTTTCAGTAGACAAAAATTAGAAAATATCGAATAAAATAAGAATTTTTTAAACTCTTAATTTTTTTTATGCATTCACAATGCTATTTTTTTTTATATTAAGATTATTACTCGGTAATAAGAGATGACTCGGTAGCATAAATGGTTAGTGCATTGGGCCGGAATCCTAAGGGTGCGGGTTCGAGTCCCGTCTGAGCTGCTACGGGTGAGTCGATTTTTTCTAATATTTTTCAATTATATTAATAATCTTAATATAAAATAAGAATTCATAAAAAATTTGAATTATTTTTTTTTACTTTGACCTTCAATAACTTCGTAGCTATTGGTTTCCCAGGTATGGTCTAAAAGACAAAAATGATCCTGATGATGGGCGCAATGCGTGGACTTCGGCTTCGTTGAGTGTCTTGTTACACCCGTTATATGTATTTGAATCTGAAACCCGCCCATGGTTATGTTATTATGACTCATCTGAAAAGGTGTTAAAAAAAAGAATAAAGGTGTTAAAGTTGCCTGTGCCGAGAGAATAAATTTGGTAGTGAAGAGTATTTTTTTAACGGCAGCTGAAAACTACCAACTAAATCAGACATTTCCCATATCTTTTCCACTGTGAATTTCAGTAGAACATCTCGTGTGGTCACTTTATCCGCGACATGATCCTGTTGTGTTCAGTCAGATTCTCCCCGCGAACAGCTGATCGTCTTGAGCGGCACCCATTACATGGATGCGCGGACGCAGCTGTCTGCTCAAACTTCATATTTTTGACAGGTACCTGCGTATTTCACCGCTTCTTTGAGAAAACAGCCTCTTCAACATTTTTGTTTCATTGGTGGCAAGTTTTAATATGTGAGCTGAACGTCACATAGGTTGAATAATGTTTGCTAATTCTTAATTGTTTGATTTATATTAATTATTTACAAAACAAACTTTTCAAATCTCGTCTCCATGGAACACGCACATTTCACATATTGAATAAAAGAAAAATTAAATTTAGTTAAAACTAAATTTACTCAAAACGTTTTTTTTTTAGTTTTCTATTTTGTCTACGAAATTAAAAAGATTACTTTGATCATCTCATCTACAGCTCAGAATTCAAAGAAAACTTACCATTACAACATTTCCAGGGGAGAAATCAATTTTCTTGTGAAAAACCGAAGAAGACACAATTTTCAACAAAATAAATCAAGTTTCCAAATGCTGTTTCTTCAGGACAATCTTTAATTTGATAATTTTTTTCCACCGACGCAAAAAGATGTCTGTGGTAAGAACCGATTTTCGTTTAGTTTTTTTGTGTCATAGATAATTTAATCCCGAGTGTTCTTAGCCATGTTTCATGAAAATCTATTCAGTCGTTTGAAGGTCATCAGCTCTTTTTAGTTGATGAGGGGATCAGACTCAATGATAATGGAAGTATATGGTAGGGTAACCATGACCTGATCAGCCGTTTGAAGATCATCAGCTCTTTAATAGTTGATGAGGTGATCTGACTACCTTCCATATGTCCTATCGATTCAAAATTTGGTACCGTGTTACTTCAATGAGCTTGGAAGTATTATGGTAAGTGGTAAGGTAAACATAACCTGATCAGCTGTTTGACGGGGGGTTTTTTAAATTTTTATTTTTTGTTATTTTTTTATAGGTTCCGGTCAACATTATCTTCAGGTTTGATGTACCTATATATGGAGCGTAATATCTATAGAAATGTTATCCGTTAGTTGATTTAAATTAGAAACCTATCAGAAACCTCTGAAACAGGTCAGGGACCCAATCGTGCTAATTCTGAACGATAAAAGCAAAACCGTTACCTACGTTGTTATTAAGGTTATATAAAAATCTTTAAGTTAGCTTTAGAATTGTCATTTAAATTGTCCAAGATTGGCATCCTAGGCGCTCTAGGCATAGCTTCCAATAATTTTAACAAAACTAAAGCGAGTATTTTTCTGTAATCAAAACTGAAAGTACTGAAAGTAACAGTAACGATTAGTTTTGGTTTTATCGGTGAAAATAGTGCGATTAGGCTCCAGGTTTTATTATTCCTCTAACTTATCACGTGGCTTTTTAAGTTTTTTCTCGTAGAAAAATAACTAGCGTTTTTTCTGTAACGTTTTAAATTATTTGTTTGCTAGTCTACCAAGCAGGCAGGAGGAAGCGATTGGTTCTACACGCTCTTATCAATACGTTACCGTTTCTTCCCGACTGAAACAAACCTTAGGTTTTCTATTTTCGCTCATTTGAACATGGCTTTTAATTTTTTTTTATTTTTTGTCATAGAAAAGTCGCTTGCGTTTGGTGTGACTTATCATATCACTTAGCAAAATATCTATTACTAGTTACCGCCCACGAAATCGTTCGCGCGGATCATATAACCAGTCAGCTGTCTACCAGCCAAATTTTATCCATATCAGTCCAGCCGTTCTTGAGTTATAAATGGTGTGAATATCCCGTTTTTGTTTTATTTATATAGATTTTGTTTATAGTCCAAAAGTCAGACTGAGGGAAGCGATTTGTTCCACACGCTCAGAACAATAAAGTTCCTAGCCCCCCTACTTAAATGGCTAACATTCTATGCGTTTGAACGCTACGCTTACTATTAAAGCTTTAAGGCGGTTGTATGACCGAAAGTGGCGCCCTCAGAGGTTTTTATTTAATAAGTTATTAATAGAAAAAGATTTTAATAATGTTTATCGTGGAGATTTTAGGGCCCATGGTCTAGTATTTTTAGAAGGTATCACTACATGCCCTCGTTGTCATTCGTAGAAGTAGATAGCAAATGTGTCAAAAACGGCCACTTTTAGCAGTTTTGCTATCTACTTCTAGCAGTGACAACGAGGGAATGTAAGTTATGTAACGATACCGTCTAAAAATACTAGACTGTGGGCCCTAAAATCTCCACGATAAACATTTTTTAAATTGTGTATTAGAATTATAATATTAAATATAATTCACCGCGGCGCCACTTTCGCTCAGGGTACCACCTTAACATAAGAATACATAATATATAATAGTACAAGTACATAAGCAGTAAACTATAATTTTACGTGCCGTAGTAAGCTTGTGAATTTCATACAGTGCATTAAAGTCTGTTATTTACATAATATGCGTTCCTTACGTATCGAATGTTGGCCATTTGAGAGTAGGGGAGCTAGCTGACTAAAGTTTTTATTTACGCTGATTTAAAAATATGGGTCCTAAAGTATTTTCTCATAGAGAAGTCACTTGCGTTTGGTGTGACGTATATCTTTGCAAAATATCTGTGATTTGTTTGCACTAGTGCGCAAGGCAGGAAGGAGGAAGCGATTGGTTCACGCTCAGAACAATGCGGTTCCCACCAGCAGCGCAGGCGCAGTCCGGCTTCCTGTGCGATACATGAGACATCATCACATCACCGAGTTTACTTATGCCACAGAATATATATGATGCTACGAGTTTTGAGATACTTTTTAAGTAAATTTCTTTTTATTTATTTAAATGTTTGGTTTGTTATCCTTTTCAAATTTTCATTGGTATAGTATATAGTAGATTAGAAATGTCTTTATTTTCTTTGAAGGATCAATTATAAAACCAACATCAATCTTGTATAAGTCAAAGCTCGAAAAAGCTACCACTTCTTTTTCTCGTTATACTCCTAATCGCTCAGATACTTCGCCAAGAATTTCTCCTTACCTACTTCCAATGCTGAATCCATCATCCACAATTTTGTGGGGATTGTAAATTTTTTCATCAAAAATTTTCATTCACTTCTCATTCAGGTAATAATGGCGAGTATGTTATCTATTCAAATGTTTTTTTAATCATTTGAAGCTTTTATCGATTGGCGTGAAAATTTCGGTGATTTCACCAGAAACAACAAAAAACTTAATTAATATATTTTTTAGTTTATTTAACCTAATAAACAACGTAGGTAATGCATTCAGTATTCAGTATTCATTTGTATTCATGCTGAAGTTATTTGTGAATCGATTTTACAAGTTTTTGGATTAAGCCTGTGTGCTTAGTTTTTGTAGGCTTCGCTAGTGAGCCTGAACATTGATAACGAGGTATATCATTAGGCCGATGCCGACAACGGCGTGAGTGGAGGGTAGCAGTAGGGCACGCCACGCATGTGGCCGTCGCATCTGGTGACGAGGGGGGCGCGGAGGGGGCTAAAATTAGTATCGGCCCGCCACGTGCGCTGCCTGCCACCGAGACGCTTCAGTCCGCGCGCAACCACCACGACGAACGCTCGCTTCGACCACACTCCAGTGTTTACAAGCGCATAACCTACGCACCGGTGCATCGGACTGCTAGTGACAGTGTTAGGATTGATAGCCGGCGCGACGGAGACGGTGCAAGGAATGTTGATGGCGGGCGCTCTGCCGGCCGAGCCTGAGGGGCTGTTGGCCCTCAGCGCGCTGCCAGGCCAGAAGGACACCACCTGGACGAAGCTGTTCGTCGGCGGGCTTCCGTACCACACCACAGACAAGAGCCTCAGGGAACACTTCGCAGTTTTCGGCGACATCGAGGAAGCGGTCGTCATCACAGACAGGCAGACAAGCAAGAGCAGGGGATATGGCTTCGTAAGAATTTTATTTTATTACCATTTACACCGTGTCTGAAACGTCGGCGTTATACGTAAAAATTACAATACCGGTGCGCAGGCGACTCGTGTAGACTCTGAAAGGCAGGCGTATCGCACACCGGGCGCGTTATCGCACCTCATTGCTACCGACTACATACCTACTGCCGCGGCTAGGTGCGTCGGTACAGGCTGTATCGCGAAATTACATCAAACAAGGAAGTCATGCTTGTGTAGGTGTGCACTTTAATCACAAGCTAAACCGTGAACCATAACATCACACGTTAGAGATGATAACGATTGTATCTTGGATTTCGTATTGAAACTACAAAAGAATTAGCACTCAATGTGTGATAAATGAGGCTTTAAACAAAAGCAATTCGTAATCAAACCTAGCGATAGTCACGTAGGACGCAATATATAGGGAAAAACCCTGAAAACTCAAAATGCATTATGAAAAAGCACAGATGCATCAATTGGTAAAACATTAATCTGTTTCGTAGTCTCTTAACGTAATAAAGTTTGAGGCTTTCTGTATCGTATGACTGGGGCTCGTGGGAAATGAATCACAACCCCATTTTCAATTCATGTTGGGGTAGGGTGTAAGGGGAGACCTGCACCCTCTGTGACATCCAAATAGCTGTAATAATCGCAATGCGCCTCGCAACACTTGGTGATGACGATGCGTCCGCAGTTTGGCGAAACTTTCAACCAACTAGAAAACTATTGTGGACAAGTTGTTTCGTGTTTTACTCCGTCTTTGAAGTTTATTAGTCTAATTCTATTTATTTTTTGGAATTGCAATTCAAAAGGTTCTAGTGTGAAAAGAGAATTGGGATTGCTAGACATCTATTCTGAAGAAAAAATATCAAACAACAAAATTAACATAATATTTTATTGTTTTTCTTCAGAAACTCATCTACGATTTTCTTCTAAAGTTAAAAATTAAACTTATGCAATTTGTATGAACGATTTTCTAATTTTTTTTAAAAACTATTTGGATAGCTTGAGTAGTTTTAGAAAACTTCAGCGTACATTTATTTACATTGAAATTTCAACAGCTACTTACTAGTTCTAAGTTCTAAAAGGCACATACGTGCGTCCTTTTAGCTACAAATCTGGTCTGTACGTGATGCAGTACTGGCTTTGTACAAAAGAGAGACATCCGATCCACTGCGGGTAGCATTCAAGATCCTGGGTTTAAGTATTGCGATTTTAGACTCTATTCTATTAATGTACAAAACCTGTTAGCTTACGAAGCCGTTAAGTTTATAGTGGAAAAAAACTTCCTCTTGTATCCAAGGAGAAAATACAAAAGTAAACAATGTAGAAAATAAATAAATTCAGCGCCGTATTACATGATTATTTGGCAAAGAAATACGGAAAAATCGAAAAACACGTGTCGTGAATCGTGGGTGACTTAAGTATTTTCTACTTTATGATGGAATATTAATAAAAGAAATGTACCTACAATAAGGCAAAGTAACTCGTAGCTGAGTCACGACATCAAATTTGCCATCTCATATAACTGTGAGACAACGTCAGTATTGTTTTCTTCGTTGTGTATAATTTAAAATTATGTTTAAATTCGTTATGGTTATTAGAGCGTCATTGTCTTGACTAAATGAAACCCTTCTTATGTGCTTTATATATTAAACAATAAGAATTTCAATTTTAACCAGGAAAAAATGGCTGTCAAAGATGTCATCTTTATTGTTGATTTTTTTCAGCAGGGCGTTGATTAACACGCCCTCTAGCTATAAATACATAATTAGAAAGGTCTTTTTAAGACAAATATTTGCTGGTATTTGGAGTTAAAGGTTATTAAAGTATAAAACTGGTTTATTGTCTATGGGAGTTGATCTACCCCACCTCTAGCATTGAATGACATATCATTAGAAAAATATTTGCTGGCAACATACTTTTTATCAATAGTTAGTATTTTCGGAGTTTTAGGTCATTAATGTTATATAATTTGGTTGATTTCAGAGCGATATAACTCTCAAAGTGTTAATAGTTGACGTTTGCGGTCATACAATAAAATGTTTCAAAAATACCTTTCCAATGATGTAAGATTCATTGCTAGAGAAGGCCTAGATCAAAATGCTCATCGAAAAGGGCGCCGAGAAAGTCAAACAATCTGACTCAAACCTCATGTCCTATTAAATAAATAATAATAATAAATATAAAATCTTTATTGAAATAATCTTACATCACAATTACAACTAGTTTAAAGATAGATAATATAGGAAAAACAAATAATAAATAATAATTAAAATAATGTTATACCCCGTACTTGACCACATGCGATGTTGCCGTTCTGCTCACTTCATGGCTTGGAAAATATAGAAGGCTATGAAAGATCGCATCATTATTCATGCCAAGAAACTATTTATTGAAAGCTGAATCTGTAGTCAAAGTCAAAGTCAAGTAACCATTATTTAAATAAACTTAATTATTAAGTACTTTTGAATCGTCTATTTTTTCCTACCACCAGTTCCAGACTTTTTTAGCTGACAAGTTTATACCTAGTTCTATTTTGGGCGGAAATATTTATTGTAGGCATTCAATCAAGTTTGTCTAAGTAAAAGTAGTCTTAGGAAATTTTTATAACGCAATGTAAACAATAATCTTGATATTTAACTTACTTATTAAAAAAATAAAATATTTTTTGACACAAAATCAAAAAAGTTTTTAAACAATTTAGATTATATATCTATATATATATAAAAGAGAAAATCACTGACTCACTCATCACGAAATCTCAGAAACTACAAGTGCTAAGAGTCTCAAATTTTGCACGGGGGTTCCTTTTAGGGTGTAGGTGCTCACTAAGACGGGATTTTGCGAAATTCAATCCCTAAGGGGGTGAAACAGGGTGACAAAGTTTGTATGGGAGAACGCGATTCCTTGGCCCGATTGACTTGAAATTTGGCATAGACATTCTTTCACAAAATTAATTGAATACGGGTTTCGTATTTTTTTTAAATGAATCCGCTAACAGGGTTGAAAAGGGGTAGAAATCAATTTTTAGGGTGATTGATTTCAATATCGGAATCAAAACTTCTTAGTGCATTTGAATGATTAAGAAAAATAAATGTCAGTCGTCATGTTGTCACCTCCCCTGAGAGTAATAATTATGTTCCTTGGTTCACCACAGAGAAAGCAATAAGTTGTGACAGGGAGTTTTTGGCGCCATTTCGTCGAGTTCAGTTCGGTGGCTATTTTAATTATTTGCAAATTGTTTATAGTGGATATTGAGTAATTGAAATAGGTGCGATCTTGGTTGTGTGAAGCTGAGACTTTTATTGTAGTGGTTGCTACCTCGGCAGAACTTACCGAGTAAACTGTATCGATATATTTTAAGCCAAATGCTTCAAGCTGCATTGGAATGCGATGCACATGCGGTTAATGTAAACTGAAATTAATTGTTTCTAATTTTCAGTAATTTTCCAAAAGACTTTCATGTTGTATAAGTTTTTATCCCGATTTTCACTATTTTACGAATAATTTGTCAAATAAAACGTGGCAAAATCTGGTAAATATCAGTTCCCGTAGCACGAACAGCTATGGAAAAAAAAACGCGAAAAACATTCGATAGAGTAATTTTGTATGGGAAATTTGTACAGCGCCATCTATCGCTGAAAAGCGAAATTAAGTTTTCCATAGATAATACTATATCGAGTAGTTTTACGCGCGTTATTTTTTTGATAGCTGTTCGTGCTACGGGTACTGATGACATGATACTAATACAGAATCGTGATCAGGGCGTCGTCGGTTCTGTAACCAAACTCGAACCCCACTTCGAATCTCACTTCACTACACGGGAATTTTAAATCATAAATAAGATAATGAAACATTTTGTATCACAAAAGATTTTAGATAGCTACCTAAGATAGCTCATTTAGTTAGCTAATTTCTAATAACAAATTCACGCGAAGTGAAGTGAGATGCGAGTTTGATTACAGAATCGACAGACTGTTACTGCTATTACCTATACACAAAATTGTTTATATGTGAAAGTTTTGATGTTTGGATGTTGTTCATGATGTACTCAATCACGTCTGAACGGGTGAACGGATTTAGACGAAATTTGGCACAGAGATAGATTATAGGTAGTCAGGAATACTTAACACAGGCTTCTTTTTATCCCGATCATTGGTTACCAAGGGAATACTTACAACGATTACCGTTGTGCAACATTTCACCCGAGCGAAGCCGGGGCGGGCTGCTAGAATATATATAATTTAGAAACATCTGCACCCAACCTAGGAGATCTGTATCTCAAGTGCAGTGCATTTTCTCTATACGCTGTGATTCTTAATGACTAGTTTTTTTACAACTTGTGTGGAAAAACGAGCATACACGCAAGCTTGCATCAACCTAGGGATGTAACACGCTTGTTGTTAACCCTGACCCTATTTCCCACCCCTTAGAACTAAGCACCCTATTCACCTACAGGAGTATGAAACTACTGCTCATTTAGCTTATGGTAATTTAGTTATCATGTACTGAGTACTATCCTTTTCTTGATAGAAAAAAATCGTGAAGTGATCTCCAATTTTGTAGTTTTTCACTGATGTACCAACCAATAATAGACCTATAATTTTAAAACTATAATAAAAAGAAACCTTAAAGTTCTCTAGTTTTTTAATTAACAGTTTTCCAAAATAAGGAAAAGTTTAGTAGTTATCAATTAAAAGAAAAACCGGACAAGTGCGAGTCGGACTCACCCACCGAGGGTTCCGTACAAAGGTAAATTGAAATTACATTCTAATAGTCCCCTAGTTATGGCTATAATAGTACATTATATGAGACAAGTTAGCTTAGCTCACGAGTTTCATACGACGTTTTTCAAATCATTTGCGAGGAAAAAACAAAGTAATTTACCACACTACAACAAATACGACAAAAACAAAATATTATGGGAAAAGGCGCGCAGGTGTTTTTTTCACACGCCTAACACAAGAATATTTTGTGAACAAAGGGTGAGTGAGCATACTTCTACTACTTTGCCGCCTACTGCCTACTTCCTAATCCTACAGCCTACTTCTAAATTATAATTTTAAGTGATAAAATGCAAATATTTTAATATTTTTTAACAAAATATTGTGAATTATGAATAATTTGATAATAATAAATATTTGTTTGACTTAATTAAGGACTTACACATTTATTTATTCCAAAAATGTATATGAATTTTAAACAGCATAAAACCTCTTTGTTGTTACTAAAAAAATAACTGTATTCCCCGGCTAAATTGGGAATGATCTGTTTACTCGCATAGAACTTGCAGTAAGGTACTAATTTAACTTTGTAGGGTTAATTCTATTACGTAGGTACTAGTGTTTTATATATTATTGAACGCGTTTGTTATAGCTCGGTTTATGGCTTTAAAAGCGATGTATTAGGGCTCACTTTACGAGCAAGTGTGTTGAAAAAATATATAACACACTACTTATTGTATTGAGAGAAATAACAAATGAACAGAAATTTATTAAAACCCTATAGACTTACTTATACATAAATGCTATTACACCATACAAGAGTATTTAAACGATAATTTAGATAAGTATTTTGAAAATAAATAACTACCTAAATCATATAAATTGACAACAAGAGACCAAATAATTTAATAAAAAATAAATAAAAAAACAATAATGATATAACGTAATTATAATTATTTTTTAATAAGTAGGTATTTATTATAATTGAAAATAAAAAAATTAATGAAACAATTATTATAATAATATTACTTATTAAACTTGTATTTATTTCCTTGATAATAGATAAATAAATCTTAAATAATAGAATTATGATTGCATTAGTAAATAAAAATATGCCCTCCTCTCTTCTAATTTGCTGCGCCCGACAGGGCCCTTAATGTGCCATTTTGTTAAATCTAAGATCGAACAACCATTGTGGAATAGCAATAAAAAATTGAAATTGAATGGTACAAGTATAATATAATTAGTTCAGGAATCGAGTGTTGCAGTTTTTTTGATTTTTTTTATGATTTAACTACAAATGATTAGTTTTCAGATTTTTCCCTGTATTTGTAGTATAGACGATATCACTTACCTTTCATAGTTCTAGGTCAACTGGTAAATTCTTAGGTACAATAGTTATAGGTACCTATGTATTTTGATGACCTTGAGAGTGTCAAAATATGCGTTTTTTGCGGCATAAACAGCCGTATCTTTTTTATGTTAACTTAGATTTTTTCACAGTTTCAAGGGACTTAAGATTTAAGTATATGGTTTTAATTTCAACTCAATACCTCCAGCCTCCATGCGTTCTCAAAATAATGGGTCTTGACAGACGGACGGACAGACAGACAGACAGATGTACAGACAGTCGGACAACAAAGTGATCTTATAAGGGTTCCGATTTTTCCTTTTAAGGTACGGAACCCTAAAAACGAAAAAAAATTACAATTATTTCAATATATTTTACCATGAAAGGAGTCGTTCTTTCCTGGGTTCACTTTTTTAAATTTTCCTACACCCATAATATTTTTTTTTCTCGTAGATTTCTTTCGTGGGGCGAGGTTTCCAAAAAGAAAAAAAATATTAATACCTGCAAACATAAATAAAAAAATATAAAAAAATTAATAATGGTGCTCTTCATCGTGTATATTTTTACTGTTCATTTAATCCTGAAAATCCATTTTGTGCGGCTTCCGGCTGTTAAGGGATATTCCTTTGCATTTTTATTTCTATTAAAATGACTACATTGGCTGTTGATATGTCATTTGTCATTTTATTTGACATCTGACAGCATCAATGTGACATACGACAGTAAAAAATCGATGTTGCCATAGTAGAAAAACGTTTTGGGTGGCTGTTTTATTAACTTTAACTATCCAACTATAAAAAAAAATAAAAAATGATTGCTGGTTTAAAAAAAATATTGATACATGGACAGGTTCCTTATTTTGTTCTCTTTCCATAAAATATAATTTTATGATCGTAGGCCACGGGTTACCCAAATGGGCCCAGCCTCCATACAAAAATGGAACAACTCCTTTGCTTCTAGCGTTGTTCGGCCGCTTATGAAAAAAAACAATCTCAGATATATAGGTAACAATTTTTTTAACGTTAAAATGAAAATATTTTTCATCTCATTATTACCACCAAAAGAGGGTTTCATTGTTGCATACATTATATAAGAATGCAAATGGTGCGTCTATTTGAATTAAATAACACAGTATATTTAGTTTTAATGACCTTAATTCCAATATTTGGCTGCAGTTTTTTTGGAAGGTACTTCCCCTCTTTTCAAGTTTTTTCCCCAATCAGCCAAAAATTCACTGTAAGTACTTAATCTACAAAACATCGTAAGTTTAATCAAATTAATGATAAAGTCTTACTTATTATTTAATTTACGATTTGCTGGAAAACAGTCACATCTTATCAGCAATTATCTGCGCATTAGTAAATAAATAAGTAATGTAGGAATTACTTTTATATCACAAATTATGTCGACCACTACCTAGTTACTTGCTGTACCTAATTGGGCCAAAGCAATGTAGTGCACGCATTGAAATAATGCAACTTAATTTTTATCGCTTTATGGTTTTCACTTAGCTTTTTTAAAGGCAATTAGCTTTTAAAATAGTATACTTTCGTAATAGGTTTTCGTTCTTATGAACTATATTCGCGACTTCGCCCAAAAAATATGTTTTCAGAATAAAAAGTACTTATCCTACCTTTTTATTTAGGCTATAAATTTATCTGTGTGCCAAATTTCACGCAAATAGTTTGAGCCGTTTTTGTGTGATTCAGTTATAAACATACAAAAGCTCTATCTTCAACCAGTTGTTTTTCCTCTCCCCTTTCGTTTTCATCAGAGGCATGTTTCAGGGCATGCAATAGTAGCGCATGTCCCTATCTTTAAAAAAAAAACGACAAAGTATTAATGTAATTAATATAATTGAAAAAAAAAGAAGAAAAAAGTACCTATTGAACGAATTGAAAGTCGAAGACGAAAGAACGGGAAATAAATGTAGAAGTTTAGATATATTGTTGCTCAATCTCGCCAAAATGGCTCAACGGCTTTGGATTGGCATACTGATAGTTTATAGCCTGGGTTAAAACATACCTAGCATATATACTCTTTATCCCGTTCAAAGGTTCCTTGGGGATTTTCCGAATGTCCACGCGGACGAATTCGCGAGCGAAAGCTAGTATATAATAAAGTAGGATACAAAAACTGACAAAGTAAATATAAATTATCTCTTATGTATGACGGAACATTGTATTGTGAATTACTACTCAATAGATTAGAGGTTAGCCTTCTGTTCCCAATATTAGTGTGCCCTTGCAGGGCGATCTTTGCCTTTCCTGCTAACTGACCAAGCCCAGCATGCCAGGAATGGTATACTTAAAGATTGTATTTGCCCTTACTATAATAAAAAAGGGGCGACCTTTGCCTGGACAAGTTATCTTGGTTACTTTGAACTTATTTTTATTTCTGTATGTGACCACTTACGTTGCTCGCGAGTGTAAATAATAGTAAGCTACATGTGCCTGATAATGTTCCGTTATCACTGAAATTCCAAGAAATCGGAAAGTTCGTTATAGTACTGTAGCCCGTGGACATCTAAATCACCAAAAAGGTTACCATTTGTCTTTGTGATATTGTTATAGATTATGCAATATTGTATACTAAAACCGAAGTCTTAAAGATCGTAAAGTATATGGTTACGGCGGGTTACGATCTTTAAGACTTCGGTTTTAATATACAATATTGCAAAATCTATAACAATAACACATAGACAAACGGTAACCTTTTTGGTGATTTATATGTCCGCGGACTAGTACTATTATGCTGTTTATGTAGAATAAACATTGGCACACCTTAATAAAATATTACAATGATGGTAATTTTTAAATGTGGGTAATTGTAAGTTTTATTAGTTTAAAAAACATTTAAATTGAGAATTTATAAGGAACTAGCTTTCGCCCGCGACTTCGTCCGCGTAGACATTCGTAATTTCCCTAGGGAACCTTTAACCAGGACAAAAAGTAAAGTAAGTAAATTTAATCCTATGTCCTATCATATTGATCCAGGCTATAAATATGTGTGCCAAATTTCATCCAAATCCGCTCAGCCGTTTTTGCGTGAATGAGTAACAAACACCCAAACTTTCACATTTGTAGGTATGATTATTAGGATCATTAATGTTACTATTGATGTTCAGGAATATATCGTAAGTTTTTTGATAGTGCAATATTTTAACCCAAGGAGTACAATAAGTTCGGGAATTTGAATTTTGACCGAACGTCTCACACTTTACCTACTCCCAACGTCCACAGTCCACACTATAGTTTGTCACTCGTATAATAGGGTACCTATGTTTACCAAAGTATTATTTTCTTTCGAAAAGGAATAGGACTTAAATAAAATTAAATTGCAAAGTTAGAGCTAATAATTCGGAAAATAAGATTTTCTGGCTACGAGCAAACTTAATTTGAGTGAATTCGGTATTAAAAGTACATTATTATCCAATAATGAAACAGTTTTTTTCATTATTTTTGTGAAGGACTTAAACTTAAAATTTTATTGCCTAAGAGCTTACAATACGGAATGAGGAGAGTTCGGATAAAATTTTCCGACTACGAGGAAACTCATTATTAATTACTTCTCCACTTTTGTTGTGCGTGTGCGTTTTCAAAAGTATTATTATTTAAAATACAATCATAATTTGTCTTTGTAATAGTTATACATTTTCATTCATTGATGGCAACATTCTAGCATGAAAATAAGATTTTCTTACTACGAGCCCGCCTACACATTCGTGTTAAATAGTGTAGGTGGTGGTTATAGGATTAATTAATACATAGGAGTAATTGCGTGGGCTAATAAACGAGGCGTGGCGTGGGATTCGGCTGGGCGGCGCAACTTTGGGCACGCCTCCAAGATGCTACGAGGCTCTACGAGACACTACGTCGTAGATCTCTTATGAAATCTTAAATTCTTGCATTTTACTTTTATTTATGTTTTATGTTTTTTTTTAAGTTCTACGGTAACTTATAAGTGACTTAAAAATGTGTTGATAATAGTCGAAATAATTGCAGAATCTGAAATTTTTGTCGTAGTTAAGGTAAAAGGCGAAATTTTTGATTTCTTGTTTTTATTTGTGAAACATACATAAGCATTAAAATTTATATTACCTAATACCTGTTATAAGATAAATAAGTAAAATTTTCACTTATGCATTTGCAAATTGCGTAGGTATTGCATATTTTCGTAAATGTAAATATGCAATACCTACGCAATTTGCAAATGCATAAGTGAAAATTTTACTTATTTTCCTTAATTGCTGAGGTACTTATCTTATTTTGCATTAATTTTCTGGAAATGTGATAGCATTTTTAATTTAATATTTCCTTTCTAATTTACATAGTTATCTTATAACAGGTATAGGTAATATCAATTTTAATGCTTATGTATGTTTGACAAATGTAAACAAGAAATCAAAGATTTCGCCTTTTACCTTAACTACGAAAAAATTACGAAAAATAAAAAACGAAATTCTTTCAAAAGGCACTTGCTACTGATTATATCGGTAAACTGTAGTTGGTAATTATGCAAACAGCCAGTAATAAGCTACCTAAGCACAGGAAGTCGCGATATGTCAAATGCGTTTCGTTACCTTCTGTTTTTTTGTTACTTAAAAAAAAACTTTTTGTTATTTTTAACCGACTTCAGCAAAAGGAGGAGGTTCTCAATTCGATTGTATGTTTTTTTTTTATCGTTGTTCGCGCGTATCTTCGACATTTATGGACCGATTTAGATGATTCTTTTTTTGGTCGATTGAGTTTTCTTGCGAGATGGTCCCATTTTTTTTTTTTCAAATCGGTTCAGTAGTTTACAAGTAATCCTGAAAATACTATGATATTAAATCAACTAACTTGACAATTTTGTTATTTATGAACCGAATTAGATGATTTTTTTTGTTGGGGAAGGGATACCTTTGTGTAGTCTTTTTAACCGACTTCAAAAAAGAAGGTATTCAGTTTGTATGTATGTATGTTTCTCTGCGATTATCTCACGTTGGGCTGAGCCGATTTTTCTACCTAAATAATATACCTACACTACCTAATACACAAGGTACTTACACTAAAAATAAAAAAATTGTTTAAAAAACAAAAAAACCGACTTCAAAAAACCTGCCTCTAAAAAGCAAGAAATAATATATACAAATCATTAGATACGCATTATCATTGTTATAATAAAACACGTCAATTGAAGTCGGGTGGGGCTTTTAGAATAAAAAAAAGGAAGATGTACTCCAGCCCCACCCGACTTTAATAGACGTGTTTTATTATAACAATGATAATGCGTATCTAATGATTTGTATATATTATTTCTTGCTTTTTAGAGGCAGGTTTTTTGAAGTCGGTTTTTTTGTTTTTTAAACAATTTTTTATAGTTCCAGTATTTGTATGAGAAAAACTCTTTTGCTAAAAAAATACAGTTTTAGATTTTGCTGATATTAGGTTTGGGAGATTTAATACATCTTGATAAAACATGAAAAAATTGTATTTGTTACACTGCATATACCTAGTTCAGACAATAGATTTGCGATTGAAAAGATGATTAACTTTAACGTTTTGTTTGTATTGTTTTAAAAATAACGATGTAATAGTTTATCCAACATAGGTATAGTTACTTTTTATAGTATGTTGATTGCTTCGCAATATTCTGTATATTACAAACCTACATACGTTAATGAGCAAGTCCTAAATCTCGCGTTCTCATATTATTATGTTCAGTGCCAGGAGTTCTTGGAATAGTTGACACAGCTACAATTTGGCCGCCATTGTTAATACAAACTAGAAGATGCCCATGACTCCATTCTCGTAATTCCAATGACCAATTTGTTTGGAACAATTATTGCAAGCTTCTTGTTTTGGATATTTAAAAATAATCATAAATGAAAAGAAAACTTTTGATTTAGGCCTCCTTCATTGTTCTACAATTAAATGACGACAAAAAAACCGGTTCTTTATAGTGTCTTATCTTTGGGTTCTTTTCTGAAAAATATCCCGCCAAATTAGTTAGTTTCTTTTTAGTGTATTATGTTTGGGTACTTTTTTATATATGAGGGAGATTAGATGTTCAGTCTTGCATCAGTCCATTCCATCAGTCTGGTACGATCTTCAGTCTGTAAAAATTCAAAGTCTATACAAACTAATGAAATGGACTGATGCCAGACTGATCATGTAGTTTCCCTCTTTGTTAGCGTGGTTATTTTATGTCATTGGCAAACTTCTAGTTTCACTATTTTCTAATGTTTAAATATTGCTGACTACCTACTTAAATAATAAAAATGTGATAACTATAAATACTATAGGTAGGTATAAGTACTGCTATTTGTTTTTTCGCAGTCAATGGTAAAAAGTAGAGTACACAACTCGTGAAAAAAATTCACAGATCTCGTGCTCTACACGACTTGAAAGGGCATTGAAAATGAATCTAACCTATTAATAGATTATTGAATTTATTGAATTTTATAAAAAAATATATTCCTTTGTTTGAATTAGTACTTACAATACTTTGAAATCACAGCAAAGCCATGAACAATTTTGGATCTACTTTTCTGTGATTCGTGTATGAAATTCTTATAAAAATATTTCATTGTTATAAACATTACCTACTATTTTATTAAAAGGTAATACTACTACCTAAAATATATAAAAATTTCTAACATTTGTTTTGCACTATGTCAACTACGTCAAACCAAACCTCCATAGCAAGCAACTCAGCGACACGACGCGCATCTAAGGAGCGAGCTAGCTTCCCGAAATTACGCGCACATTATCTTTAAACCCGTTGATTTCAATTTTCAGTAAGAACGTGTCATTTTTCGGTCGAAAAAAAAAACCTCGCGCCGCGCAAAACTCGCGGCTAAGGGCTACGCAGCCTCAACCGTCACCAGTAACGAAAAAAGGGTAATGACCTAAAATGTTCCTTGGTTCAATGCCGAGGTGCTCTTATTTTTATATTTTTTAAATTCGGCCACGTTCTCGAGATATCGGAAATGTTCTGTGAAAACACACGATTTTTCGGTTTATTTCGATTTCCAAAAAAGTTTTTACTTTTCCAAATAATTTTTACATCTTCTTAAAGTCCTTCAAATTCCGCGTCTTTTGAGCCCTCATACGTTCTCGTGGCCTTAAACCTCAGGATATCACGGGTGAATCTCACTATCAGCGAAAATGGGGGCCTACTGGAGCGAACGAAAAAACATTTCCAGTGTTAAAAAATTTCATCTCAGTCCTTTGTATCCCTCGCATCGCTCAGGATTCTACTTTTGAAAATAACTGAACCGAGGTATCCAGTAGTTTTATTAGAGACAATATAATTACAGTAGGATCGTTGATATTACTTTATTGTTGACACAAATTAAGTGTATTGTTTCGTTTCAATACGTAGTTACTACATTAAAGTCAAAATATGGTTTTGCTGTGGAATGTCCAATAGTCCTCGTTGGTTTTGCTGTTAGCACACACCATGGCTAACTACGATTTGTATTGTAACTAACTTAGTTCGCCATGTGTGATAACAATCATCATAATAAATGGTAGACTGGAAATATTTTTATTCTGTCGTTTATTTCATTTTTTTATAAAATATATTCATTCAGATTATATCTTATAGAGATCCCTATTTTTTTAGTGCAAAAGATTATTTAAAAGGTTAACCTTTATGGAAAATACAACCTTCAGCAAGCCTTAAAGTTATAAAAATTTATTCGTTTACAGTTGAAAAAAGTTGGATCGTTTGTGTTTCCACGAAGAATGTAACAGAAAGCTCAAATTTGAATTTTTAATAAAGCCCAGACCATCGATATCTGGAGGTCATCCTGATATGCTTTAGTTGACGGTTCGTTCTGCGCTTACCTACTTATGCCAACTAAATTACCATGAGCTGTAAACACAACAAGACTGTCCTCTGTGTCCCCTGAATTCGGTAAGGGAGGGGGGATTGCGGCAGGTCTTGATAAAATGGTCTTTCGTACTGTGGAAGCGCCGAGGTGGCGACCCATGGATCACGCATTCATTACAATAGGTAATGCTGATTCTACGTCACGTCGATGTGTTATTTTATATTGAAACGATCGGATTAACAGAACTTTGGTTGTATTTTGTTACACTCTTAATAAAAGTGTTCTTCAGTAAGAAATAGTTTTTTACTTGCTATATAAATATAATAAATAACATGTCTTGTAACCTACTCTTCAAACAAAACAGTGTCATTGAGTCATTGTGGCGCTATTATTTTCATTTTCAAATAAGTAGTAAAAAAATTGCGTAGGAAGGTATTGTAAAAGTTTTTACAAAATGACAGTTTTAAGGGTTCCGTAGCCAAAAAGGCAAAAAACGGAATCCTTATAGATTGGTCATGTCTGTCTGTCTGTCTGTCAGTCCGTCCGTATGTCACAGGCATTTTATTCCGAAAGTATTAGGATTATACAGTTGAAACTTAGTTAGTAGGTATATGTATTCTGTTAACCGCTTAACGATTTTAACACAAAAATAAAAATAAAAAAAGATTAAGGGGGGCTCCCCATACATGAAACTGAAACTGAAAAAAAAAAAATTATCATACCAATACGTGTGTCCCCCCCTCTAACTTTTGATATAGGTGAATGAAAAATCTAAAAAAAATATATGCTATAGATCTTAATAAAAACTTTCACTGAAAATTGGTTTGAACGATTATAGTAATTCTTTTTTGAGATATATCATATTTTCCAAAACCGCAAATATAACTTTGTCATTCATATCAACACTGTGAAAAACAAAGTTATTTTTACAGACGAAAAATGATAGTGGTATTAAATATGGTATGGTATATAAGGTATCCGGAACCCTACGGCGCGTGGCCCGACACGCACTTGGCCGGTTTTTTTATCTTTATGCGTTTTTCTCCTATGTCGGTGTCAGCTGCTGCGAAAGCTCTATGGAAAAAATCGTAATAAATAATTGACATAAAGCAAGACCGCTACGAATAATTCCAATAGCTATTCTGCACTATTCAATAAGTCAAAATTGTTAATGTCCTTTTTTTTCTGAGATCATGAACGCCAAAATTGACCATTTTACGCAGAAATCACAGTTGAGATGTAATAAGATTTGCCTGTTCACTAATTATATTTTATTTTCCGAATTCCATTATTTTCGTTAAAGACTAGTTAGTTAAAGTAAAACTTTTCTTAATGATAATGTAAGACATTTTCTAAATTATATTGCCTTTTGCTATGACCACACAGGTAACTCAAAAATTATGATGCTAAATGGCAAATTCATCGTACGTTGTCGGTTTTGTAACTAATGCTTCAAAGAGGTTCTTTCAATAGCTTCAACGAACGATACATTGGCCAAGATTGGGGCAAGAGTGTGGACGAAAATTATTAACGTTTTTGTCCGATAGCTTTGGCGTTAATACTTAGCGTGCGTCTAGCATAGAATGTTGTTTTTAACTAGCACATGTTTTCAGGTGATAATGTCAGATCGGGCAGCAGCGGAGCGCGCGTGTAAGGACCCCAATCCAATCATAGACGGAAGGAAAGCCAACGTCAACCTGGCCATCCTAGGAGCCAAGCCCAGAGGGAACTTAGCTCCAGGTAAGTCAACCTCTTTTCTAACAGAATATTACCAATTTTTTTTCTTAAAACAGATTACCTACCATTAAAGAACTACTTCGACGAACTGTTAAGGTGGTTCTCAAACCAAAAGTTTAATTTAAAAAAAAACCGACTTCAAAAAACCTACCTCTAAAAAGCAAGAAATAATATTCGTAATAATAAAAATACGTCTATTGAAGTCGGGTGGGGCTTTTAGAATAAAAAAAAGGAATTTGTACTCCAGCCCCACCCGACTTCAATAGACGTATTTTTATTATTACGAATATTATTTCTTGCTTTTTAGAGGTAGGTTTTTGAAGTCGGTTTTTTGTTTTTTTTTAAACAATTTTTTATTATTACGAATATTATTTCTTGCTTTTTAGAGGTAGGTTTTTTGAAGTCGGTTTTTTGTTTTTTTTAAACAATTTTTTTAATTTTTAGTGTAGGTAAAGTAGGTAGAAAAATCGTCTCAGCCAAACGTGAGTTAATCGCGGAGAAACATACATACATACGGGTCAAACTGAGAACCTCCTTTTTTAAGTCGGTTAAAGAATTACACTTAAGGTATCCCTTTTCCAACAAAAAAATAATTATCTTATTCAGTTCATAAACAAAGAAGTTAAACGATTGATCATCGAGGTAGTTCACACAAAATCATACTATTTTCGTGCTTTTTTCAAGATTACTTGAAAAGTACTGATGCGATTTCCAAGAGTTTACCTAACGTTTGAATCATTTCAATCGGTCCAGCCGTCTTCGAGTAATCGGTGGTCATACACAAAAAAAATATACAGAGGAACAGAGAACCTCCTCCTTTTTTGGAAGTCGGTAATAATTTTCTATTATCAACTTATTAAATAAAAACCTCTGTGTTCGCCTCTTTTGGTAAAAAAAAAATTTTGTAGACATAGTAGGTATTTATAGTAAGTACTTAGTAACCACCGGACGTGTTGAACTTTATCATAGATTTGTGTAACATCATGCCGTGAAGGTTTCTCCATAAATACCCAACTATGTGCGAGTTTTTTCTATCGTAAAATAATAAAATCATTTTTAATTGTGTGTTTTATGGGATACATACGATAATTATTAAAAATTATCGTTGTGTATTCATTATTCTGTTTCGATTTATAATCGTTTAAAAGTTTATGTTTTAACCGAACCAATTTCGATTAGCATTATTGAACCAAGATTGCTGCGTACAGTAATAGAGCGTGGAGCAAGTTAATGCTTTACCTACACGTTATTTTTATTGTAACGCTTTTGTAACGTTTCCGTCGTTAATTTTGCCTATTAAAGCTTGACCGTTTTATTGATAGGTAGGTACTGATTTTACGTCCATAATTCTGTGAAAATAGAACTACCAATAGTTACCATCATTTTCATTTACTACAGGCAAAGATCATTATAATTAATTATGATGTTTCGAAGGAGCTTTCTTTAACTCAGAATAAAAATACGCTTAGGCATTGGTCTCCTATTTACGCAATCGGTCGCTTCCAGAGCGTCACGTCAGCGTCATAATGCTTACTAAAGAAATGTACCGTTGTGGTATATAGGTATCTTTCAAACGCTGAAGTCAGCGTAAGAAATGTATGAATGTTTACGCTGACGTCAGACGTCGCGTATACTATAAAATAGGAGACCAAGGCCTTACTATCAGTGTTTAATGTCTGAAGTAATTCTCTATCTGTCCATCAGCCATTTTTGATGTCCCCACTGCTGGGGCACAGGCCTTCCTTATGGGTGGTAAGGAGTATGGGTCATAATAACCCATCACGTGGGCCCAATTCGGATTGGTGGGTGTTAACGACTGCAAATGCAGCCGGGACCAACGGCTTAACGTGCCTTCCGAAGCACGGAGGAGCTCGACATAAAAAATTTTTGGTCACCCATCCCATGACCGACCCTTGCGAACGTTGCTTAACTTCCGCAATCGCTGGGCCAGGCGCTAAACCACTGCGCCACCGAGCTCCATTCTCTATCTATTTATTGTTAATTTTGTTCACACATGGTAGTGTTGCCCCCCCGGTGGTGGCTGTACACACGCGGAGTCTCGTTTTTTGTTCCCGACGCAAGTTGCCTCGTCTACTTCGTGTCACCGTGTAACTCCCCCTTACCCCTACTTCTACCATACTAAAATGCTGAACGATGTATGTCAATTAACTACCTATTTCTTTATATTATGTAAGTTACCTACCCAATGTTTTTTATGTATCAAATCTTATCCTTTGCTCCGATTAAATATTCAAACCTATCGTCTACTTAGTTATTCCTTGTTAACCTTTCCTACCTATAGATATAACCTACATTACTGACGTGCTTTTATGTGGTCTGAAAGGGCTCGTGATTTCTAGGGCGGTCCCTGATTGTGAATAATAGTAACCTAGATTCTTTTCAGAAGTGCAATCATTGTTTGTCTCCCGACTATAACGCTATCATTCTTTCCTTATTCATTCCTAACTAATTCTGTTACTATGACTGTTACTAAATGATAATATCACAAATTAGCCGTTACCCTAATAAATTGTTAATAGAATTTGATATTAAATTTTACATAGATATAATCTTTATTGCACTTATAATTATTATTACCTAATTTATAACAAGACCTGTGAGTAATGAAGAGTTATCTCTAAAGAAATCTCTTTCAGCCAACCTAAGTATTTCTTTAAAGTGAAACTACCTAATTTTTACCTATATTAGAATGTTGATATTGCTTTATGGAGCTTCTTATTCTAATAACTGACTTAGTTTACTGCATACTTTTAAATGGTATAGAAATTACTCTTATGTCTACCCGCTGTACTTATATGATATTCAATATGGTACCTACTTTTTTTGAATAAGTTGCTCAGTATGTTTATAAAAGTCTAGTATGATGGAATGCTAATAGATATTACAGTAATAAGAACTGAATGAAATAACCAAAAGTTATGATCACCCAAAAGTCAGATATAGAAAATTGTTCACCGCTACTAATTATGATTTTATTTTCTTACTTTCTTATTTTATTTAATTTAGGTTATCCTATGTGGTTAGTGGCTTAGGAATAGAGTAAAAGAAGGTAAAATGGTAATAAATATAGAAGTTAACGTTGTATTAATTCAGAATATAGAAAATCTATCATCGTTACTTAATAATTGATCTAGTGTTTTTTGTCAAATATAAAATATACTATTGTGCTATAGTCAAGTACTAAGTAAACAATGGTTTCTTTGCTAGCTAGATACAGAGCACCTCCCCGCTCTATATAGTGAATCTCGACTAACCGTACTGGGACAATTCTCCTCTAGCTCCACCATTTGCTTTCATGACAACTTTAATTAATAAATTAGTTGAATTATTTAGTCTTAGTATGTCTGTCTTAATAAAAGAGGACAAGCAAAGTGCTTCAAGTGATCTATCAGCTTTTCACAATGAAGAATTATCTTTCTATAGTGATGGTGGAATTGCACAACTTTAATTTAATTTAAAAATATATTTATTGTTAGCGAAACTGTTTAACATTATAACATAATTATGGACACAACATTACTATCCATTCAAAAGGGTCTGATAGATCCAATTTCTGAAGGAAAGACAATTTAATTCATAGGGAATGTATTATTTGGTCGCAGTCTTTCCTCATCTCAACAACGGAAACTATTATAGCTTCTATGAACTATGGTAATTTCAGTTTAGTCTTCTAATGATATCTAACCTGTACATTAATTGTGTTTGTCAATAAGTACTTAAATTCAATTGTGGAATATAATTCTATTGAAACAACTTCCAATTGAATTGGTAAATGAAACTTAGCTGAAATATTGATGAGAAAGTACTTTAGTTTAACCATTTGAGAATTTGGATATATTCACTAAACAGTTTGATACTTTTATAGTACATAATTGAAGTATTGTTTCTATATTATACAAAACTATTCTATTAATAGAAAAAGTCCACTCAAACATTTTGATCTAGCGTTCTAATAGCCGTGAATCAACCTTAGCATATATAGAAACGCAGGCTTTTTTCATACACCCAGATCTAGATTTCAGTACACCTTCTAGATTACTAGAATAGAATATTTCTTTTAAAATCAATAGTCTCCACACAAAATCATCATAAATCCAATCCAATTCAAAGATAAAGGAACTTTCTTTTATAAGTAGTAATAAATTAACTTTCACTAACCACTCACTGAAGTAATTAGTTAATATGTACTCACCGAAACTGGTAAAACCAACACAATTAATGCTACATTGTGAATATTCACTACACCGAGCTATAGTTTAAATGGATTTTTTGTTAAGGCACCTACCTATGGATTCCTGTTAAAGCGCCTACTTTAAGACATGGAATCTTACCTAGTGAACTTACCTGCCTAACAACTACTAAATTTCTGAATTCCTATGCGACCCCCATGATGTTTCCCGACATCTTTGACGCCCACACAGATCTCACTTCAAAGAATACCCCACCTTCTTGAAATGCTACCTTTTACTTTTGCTCAATTCACCTAATAATAATATTCCTACCTTATTAATGAATTTACCTGCCTATTTGCGTCTAAATTTAGAATTTCCTATGCAATTCTTGGATTGCTTACCCTCAATCCTGCAGCCCTGGTCTCTACAGTTTGAGCAAGCATAACTCCCTAAGTTCCTATCGCTTGGACGTGTCCACAGTTGATGGGGGAGGAACAACTGGGCCCTACAGAGGTATAAATATAACAAACACTAAGGATATGAGCGTGCCAGCGAAATCAGATTTACAACTTCCTTCTTGGAGCGGGAATCTGGCCAACTATACCACGTTTGCTACATTTATGTGACTATCTAGGTATCTTAAAAACAGAAACCCATCTAACCAGCCACATGGTTAGACTTTTCTACCTAAACCCCCCCGCGAGGATCTGACAAATCGCCCCAAAAAGACACAAAACTAAATGAATACTCATCTAAAAACAACATTGTATAATAATACTAGCAAATCTAGTTAGTTTTCATCCCACAAAATAATGCAGCCCGACCTCAACAGACTCAAGAACCAATACAGTTGTATTACTTCTTGACCCCACCGAGAGAAATACATCACTTTATAAGATTTAACTAACAAATCTGCATATTTTAATTATGAACTTCAATTCTTAGTAGTCCTACTATACTAATTCAAGAATTTACAGGGAAAGCTACGTTACTTTATGATTATCGCAAACAAAATCTACATACTTTAATTATGAACTTAATTATACCAGATAAGCTCAAATTAAAGCATTTATGCAAAAGATTCGCGGGACAAATGCGGCCCTATTCGTCAGAAAACCTCGACCACTTTCTTGCTGACTTCTTGAAATTTGCTTGATTTAAAAATAAACTTTTTCAGTAACGCGATCTTACAGAGGGATGTGGAGTTTCTTCAAAAATTACGTCTTGACGCTTCGCTTGACACCGGAGAAAAAAAATCCCCGCTTCTCTGATCCTTCCCCTTATAAAGACTAAATTAGCGTCATGACGCGACCCAAAACGGCGCCAAGTAATTTGCGCTTTTTTCATCAAAATAGCTAAAATTTCCCGCGCTAAATTGACATTGTGCACTTTAGCCCATTCCTATTGGTGCCCTATTTCTAGCTCCTCCCCTTATTCAGTGTTCCCCGCTTATGAAAATATTTCACTAACCCTATTAATGGAGATATTAAAAATTACTTACATTACATTTTGATAATTATCTTATTTAAATCAACAAAGACTATAAGTTTCATTTTATGTGAAGTCGTTAACAGTTTCAATAATTCGTCATAACCTCGAAACGCAACACTTTGAGAAAATCATTTTCGAATAATAAAATTTCACAATAATATTACTAAAAGTTACGTAATCAGTTTTGTCTTGTCAATCTTTAATAATACGATTAATATAATTTCCTTACATAAACTAATACCCTCAAACCAACTTCATTTAGATTTTAACTAATTAATCGTTTCACTTTGCTTTACCTAATCCCGTATAATTTAAATTGCCAAAATACCTATTGCTGAGTACTAATTAATGCAAATATTCCGCTTTTCCACCTGCTTAAAATACAGTAACCTCATTATCTCTAACTAAACACACATACAAAAATGGGTACTTTGCAATTTTAGTTAGCAACATTCTTATTATTTTACCCCCCGCGACATTCCGTCGCCATCAATCCGACGCGCCAGTTCTGCCATATTGAAAATATAAATTGTGCAGACCGCCTAATGGTGATTGTGCAATCGTGCAATCTGTACCATAGCTGCCAACTTACTGAACCTAATTAATCGCCAAATTTTCATTCCTCTTTAAAGTATTTTTTAGAAATAAACAATTATGACGATAACTGATGAGTGCTAATAAAATTAATAATATTATCAATAATAATTATGAATGAATTATAACTTAATCCATGTTTTGAACGTCACGAGGATTAATATTTAAACCTTGGCGCCAAGAAAGAATTAAGAACCTTCCGCCTATTTTTATGACCTTAAATTACTCTTTAGACAGATTATTATAACAATTAATTACTTAATCATGTTCTATTTTACTAATTATTATTCAGTAAAATAAACAAACACAATTCAGCATTATTTAGTCACATTTATCTCTTGGTAAACAAACTTGAACGAGAATAAAATAGTTTCACATTTATGCAAACCAATATGTTTATTTAAGTTTTTCCCAACAATTTATGCTTTTAAACATTATTAATTTATCACATGAACTTATCTGTGGAAATGAAATTAATTCGTTTTGACTTCCAAAATTGGCAGTAAGGTTAAAACCCTTTGCCTTTCTTACAGAAAATTCACAATTGCTAAATAGTTCCGATTTTTATCACTAGCTGTCAGATTTACGTCATCCTATCTGTCATAATCTTCTGTAATTATCTGTTATTAATTTATAACCTTCTAAGCTAATATTATGTTATTCTTTCTCATCATCAAATTATGACAAACAAATTGTGAAGTACAACAATTTATGAGTCCAAGTAATGTTTAACACAAGCTCCTTTGAAAAATAATGAACATTTTATTAATTGTTGATTGACATCTGAAGTGCTTATGATTTACTACAAAACCTGTGTTTTTTGTGAATAACTGCATAATCAAATGCCGATAAGTTCCTGAGAACAAGGTCAGTGACAACCTTCCTTTAATATATTTCTTTTCTTTACAATTTAAGTAATATTTGAGATAAAAAATTAACATGTTCAGTTTTGAACTGTTACAACCGAAAACGAAAACCGACAGCACAAAAAACGCTCTTTTTACAAACAGCTGAGCTATAATATCACATGCGTAAGCTTTGTACGATTACGAGCAATATATTCTTGTTCGCATAATCGTTAGGGCTTTTTCTCAATTTTAATTATATTTGTAAAAAGATTTTTCGTTTCATGTTTTAATTGAAATCTTTGAAAATACAAGTTTACTTATTCAATCGACTTTAAAAATCGAAAAGGAGGAGGTTATTGTTTACTACTATGTACTCGTATGTCCACTTTTTACTCGAAGACGACTGAATCGATTGAAATGATTCAAACGTTCCATTTTTAAGGTTCCGTAGCCAAAATGGCAAAAAACGGAACCCTTCTAGATTCGTCATGTCTGTCTGTCTGTCTGTCCGTCCGTCCGTATGTCACAGCCATTTTATTCCGAAAGTATTAGAATTACACAGTTGAAACTTAGTAGATAGATGTATTCTGTTAACCGCTTAACGATTTTATTTAACACAAAATAAAATAAAAAAAGATTAATTTCCCCATACATGGAACTGAAACTGAAAAAAAAAAAAATTTCTTCATACCAATACGTGCGGGGTGTCTATAGATAGGTCTTCAAAAATGACATTGAGGCTTCTAAGTCAACCGTTTGAAAGATAAACACTGCCAAAGTGGTAAAATGTGTGTCCCCCCCTCTAACTTTTGAAATAGGTGAGTGAAAAATCCAAAAAAATATATGCTATAGATCTTAATAATAACTTTCACTGAAAATTAGTTTGAACGAGATATAGTAATTAGTTTTCGAGATATATCATATTTTCCAAAACCGCAAATATAACTTTGTCATTCATACCAACACTGTGAAAAACAAAGTTATTTTTACAGACGAAAAATTATAGTGGTATTAAATATGGTATGGTATATAAGGTAACTACGGAACCCTACGGTGCGTGGCCCGACACGCACTCGGCCGGTTTTTTTTTTAATTAGTTCAGAAGTTTTCAAGAAATCTTGTTTTAGTTACAATTTTAGAAAAATAAATCAAATAGGAATCATCTAAATATCATCAATGTAATGTAGTGTCTACCGAAATAATAGTATTTTCAGGATTACTTGAAAACTACTGAACCGATTTCAGAAAACTTCTCTCTCGCAATTCCATTTTTTTCAAACAAAATCTCAATAAGAAAAAATATCATCAAAATCGGTCCACCATAAGTGTAAAAGTTACGCACCGACAACTTTAAAAAAAAACCTTTTTGAAGTCGGTTAAAAACGTGAGCTTCGGTTCATAGGTTGTTTGATCAACTAACATCTCACGCCGATCTTATCTCGTGGGACGCCCGTATCAAAAGTATACGAGGTAGTTCACCCTTTGCTGGTTTAACGGAAACATTTACAAAATTGTTGTGGCGATAACTTCGCTCCGTTCATTCAATTTGCTTGAAAATGACTCGACAGTTTTCACTGTGTGTGAGTAGCTAATAATATGAAAAACGTGGTAAGAGTTGTAACTATATAAAAAGTTCATTAATTTTACTGATTATTGTTAAATAGAATGTATTTTACTGCTTGAATGAATATGAATTTGAGCTGCGACTATTCCATTATTCGTCTAACGAATTTTTCTGAACCGAATTAAAAAAACGAATTACAAAAGCATCTTACTGTAATAATAGTGCTCAAAAATATTTTTGAAGTCACTTTTCCCAATTATTGAATTTAAATTAATCAAATGATTTCTTACATTAAATAATTATTATTACATACATTAAGAACAAATTGAGTTTCACTAACGCCTCCATAAATGTAAACAACAGCACAGAATACATAATATGACAACAGTAGTATTTTACAATGTTTCTAATTAATAGCAAACAGGCAACCGAAATAATGCCGGGCTATCAGCACTCGATTAGTTCGCGATATGAACAGATAATAAAACTCGATAATAATATTAACTCGTGGTTATCTTCGAGTGCATGGATATTAAATCGAGTGCTAACTAATAAAAGTCCCGATCTTCAGGCATTAAACTGTTTTATTGGTAAAGTTTTACTTCAGTTACATAACGACGACATTCGATTTAAACACACACTACTAACCACTATACCTAATTGTGAATGTGTTCGGTTTATTTTTCACTAGTTATAAATTCTTGTAATTATTTTATTCATTCTTTTGAACAATGAGTTCATTTGGCTCCTAACTTTTTACCATTGAAAATGGTTATCAGATGCAAATCGCCTAAAACGTATTTTTGGATACCTCCGAGGATTTTGAGAGGATCGAGATGGGAATAGTACCAAAAGTTGAGGAATTTATCGAGACACGTGTGAACGTTTGAATTTTGAAAATCTAATGGTAACTTATTTTGGAATTATGCTAAATTCGGGTTTTTGGGGGGGTGTTTGTTTACTAAATTGTAAATATTTCAGACAAAAAAAACGACTTAAAAAAATGAAAACATGGGTCCTAGTATATTAGTTTTGCTACAAAATCGGTTATAATAATTGTGACCTGCTGTAGGTGGTCCCTTTAGATTTAGAATTGTAGAAAAACGGTAGGTATAGGATATTGCATTTGTTTTGATTTTGGTTTTTAGTAAATTTTTGGGTTCATTTTCAATGCTCCGATTCTTGCGGGGTCTGTAAAATCTGTAATTTTTTTAATTTTCTGTCGTAATAGCAAACTATTTTGGTTAACTATATTGTTACGTCGTCAGTTTGACTTCTTCTATTGAAATTTTCAGAGATGAGCAATTCAATTTTCAACCGTTCATAAATTTAACTCAGGAAATATGGCTCAATAACAAAGTTGGATCTACAAGTACGGTCAAAATTGGCCACTCTGTCAAGGGTCACCTTTATCAGTTGGAACTAAAATAGTAACAAACAAGAGTTTTTATATAAAAACTGATATTGTTTAACGTGATATATTGTTGTTATAATGAGACCGTAGTTTTTATGTTAATGTTTTAGTTTTGGTTACAAAGGCAACGTTTTTTATGGGTATATAATGATGGTGCAAAGTTGTAGTTAATGTAGGTAGTTGATCCACAGATTTTTTTTTTGTTCTGTGAATTGATCGCTCAGTTGTATCACAGGTAGTTTTTACAAATAAAAAATTGGGTTCTGCCGTTTGGCCAAATAATTTTTCGTCAAATTTCATGCACTTACCAAAAAACTTATCGCATTAGTTTCATTTCCCAAATGATTCTTTAGCAAATTTTCATTTTGCATTTTATTCACTTGGTCAAATAAGTCAAATTATCATTTGGCATCTTTTTCTACTAATACAGCTGCCAACGTTAACCTAAGTTTTAAAAATATTTCTGAACCTATTTATAAGCTAAGTTTACATTTGTAAATGGAGAGAACAATAAACTTTTATTTATTTTACTTAGTAAAGTTTAATTAAGGCCCTATATACGACAAAGTGGAGCCCTCATCATAATAAAATTATTTCCTCGCAAAGTACATAATCAAATGTATCGAAAATTTGCATGTACAGATTGAAACCAAGTAAGTATATTGAATGTCGAGGTAATTCCTCACATTGGTGAAATAACGCTGGCTTGCAGCGTAAGAGTAGGATATACTGGAAGAAATTCGGCGATGTCACTAGTGACTCGGTAGCTCAGCGGTCAGAGCATTGGACCGGATATCCAAAGGTCGCGGGTTCGATTCCCGTCTGAGTATTGATCTGGTGCGAGTCGTATTTTTTTTGTATATTATTTAATATCAAGTAAGTATAGTTTATTTACAAACAATAACCTCGGTAAAATTTAGTTCATTGTAGTAGTAGTTATAAAAAGAGCAAAAAGTGTCCACTGTTACAATGTTGTAAACAATAGCTCATAAGTACACAGTAGTACTTACAGTATAGGTATATGCACCGTGGAGTTCCGTACCTACTAACTACATTATTCAGTGATATTTTTTTTTTCATGATGAAACAAGCTTTAACACTTACTCAGTAGAATCACAGTCAGTATATTAGTCTTTTCAAAGTAGAATGTTGGGTTGTTATTGCTAACAGCCGTCATCCTGCTATAAATGTCATAATATGTGGGCGGAAAAACGTACAGCGCTGGATTTTTCATTTCCAACAAATATTTTAAAGTTTGTTTGCGTTTTATTTAGTCCAGTTGAATTATCGCGTACGGCTAATTGACGCATACAATAAAACTAATCGGCTTACGGGGCGATGCGGTGGCGATCGCGTTGTTTTATACCTCAATAAAACAAAATTAAACGCCCGTGTGTTCATACAACTCCTCTGACGTTCATGCCGCTTTGATTAGGACGCCACAGAGGTGTTTATTGATAAAGTAATAGATTCTTTTCTAATAACAAGCTTTAGAATGCTAGGTATAGGTACTCTTAGAACTGTTTCACAGGTTTAGGATAGCACCATCTTCTAAGTACTTACATTAAGCTTTTTATAATATTTTCTCTTAGATATAATGTACACGACTGGTTATTATTTTAACAAGAATATGAATGTACTCTAGGTTTATAAATTAACCACGATACACGTATACAAAAAACATTTTTTCAAAAACTATAACATGGATGTATTTTTGTAATTGTATTTAGCTTAGCTTTATTATTATAACGAAATACCTGTTTTTACAAAACAGATAATTTCAATACAAAATCCGTGAACTTAGTGTTGTCCAGAACCTGTGAAAAAGCCTTAAAATATGCGTATTTCACTGAAGCAAAATTACAAAACCATAACTCGATCGGTTCCAGTATAATATCTGTAGGCGAGAACAAGGGCCCGCCCCGCCGGAAGTGGCTAAACGCTCGGAAACGGAAGTACTCGGTGGTCGACAGGATCTCTAATTGATTGTGCCTGGGTGTTGGCAACCCTTGCGAGAACCCGTGGTGATTTTATTAATGCAACTTTGTTTATGAAACAGGTGAAAATTAATGCAAACGTCTTCAGTTACTCTTTCTGAAATTTTTTTGCCTATTTATAAGACAAAAAGTGGCCATTTTAAGCACTTTTGTCTACTACAACTAGAACGAATTTTACTTTGCTGAGGTTATTATTTGTAAAAAAAATATAGAACCTTAGCTATAATCTGTACATGTGAATTTTCGAAACAAAGTTGTAAACATTGTAAACATTAATGTTGTAATTTTCGCTAAGTAGCGAGCAATAAATATTATTGAGATGGGGGCGCCACTTTGAGAAATATTATGATAAATAATCTGTTTAAATAAATATTCCGTTGCCGAGGATATTTTGTTGTTTAATTACATGGTGGTTTGTCCTAAAATGCCAATAAAATAGTACAAAACAAATGATAAAACTGCTAAATTCATTGTAACGCGTAAAACAAGCTAAATAAAACCACCTGTGTAGTCGACTTCTGAATGAATGACAGAGATTAAATTGCTTTGACCATCATCCGGGTGTCGTCATAATGCGTATGACGACGGTACCATTCATTTCCGTGTTACTATTGGTAGTTATAGTTAAGGGTCTTAACCCGGCGTCATTGTGGCGGAAAAAAGTTACACTAACGTTGAGGTGGGTCATCATGACCCTGGTTACAATTGTTAAAATTTTGCCTAGTATAAAATAATTTTAAATTTTTCAAATTTTATATTAATTATAAATACTGTATTTATAATCAGTAGCAGCAATAAAACACATTGGTAATGAGTGAAATAATCTTTATTTTTCGTTTTTCTTATAGACTATTAATTATACAACAAAACTGTAACTCTTTTCTTAATTTTCTTATATCAACAAAAAACAATATCGTTTCTAACAAATACTTACTTAAATAAAATCTATACTACCTTACCTCTCTATCATTGGAAGATAAGAACGAACGACGAACACTAACATGATCTTCATATAAAATATATATAAAAAGTATATGGCACAAAACAGCAACGTCGCCGTTGAGCTGGGTCATAATTACCCTGTCGCAGGTTCACACACGTGTTGCTCGTTGCGCTGGTGATGGACGAATGAAGTGAGATACGCGAAGGGGAGGGGTGATCTTTAGCTGCAGCTACTGAGACAGACAGTTGTGGGTGGCAATTATTTCTAAGCAGTTTTCCGTATGCAAAACATGCAGGGTCATATTGACCCTGCCTCAATGACGCCGGGTTAAAAGCAAGATTGTATTTTTCATAATATGTTTCATAACTAGACTGTGCCGTTCGAAAAAAAAATAATTTAAATATATAAAAGTATAAATAGTACACTAGGTAATTTAATTAGAACAATGTTTATTTTTAGACTAAAAGTTGAAAATTTTAGTTGATGTTCTTTGAATGTATTTAACTAATTCAGCACATAATAGGTACTGGTGATTTGAAAATACTTACGTAATTTTTCAGAATTTCGTGCAGGATAGATACCCTTAAAATTATTTTATAAGTTATAAAACATAATCGATCTCAAATATATGATGGCAATATAAAATGAACTTGTAAATTAATGTCACTTCAAAAGATTTCTGTTACAAATTAATAAAATGCTTCATACAATATTGCCTTTTTAGACGGCCTGACTAGTAGATAAGTAGTCACTAACTGAACTGATAGCATCCATGTGAGGTGTAATTTGCAACTCGAGGGCAAGTGAATTTACTAACAATACGTCTGTGACGGTAGACACAAAAGACGATCGTTTAAGACTAAACTTATGTTATGCCATGCCTCTATTTCCCTTAATATGTTCTGCCTACCTGCCTTTATAAGGCTGAGTTACACTACTTAAAATAAAAGACACCTGTTTAAATTTTATGCCAATATAGGATTAATTAGGTATTAAAGTAGAGATCAAATCACTAAATTAGAAGTAGTATAAAACAACGTTGTAAAAACATGATCATTAACAATGTCAAATGCGTTAAATTTTGATCAAAGTAGGTAGAAAAAGTACTAATTTCATTGACATGAAATTGACAATCAGGTTTTTTCAATAGGGATGTTGACTATTTTTTTATTTTATGTTACATAAATTACCTCTCAAAAAAAGAAACATTGGTAAAAGAATTAATTCGCTAGCATGAAAACTGCCCGAGATATCACAGTGTGAAATGCACACAAATGGACTCGATCAAAAACGCTCCATACTAATGGCTTGCAAGTTATGACGTCACGCCGTACAAGTTTGTATGCAACGCATAGGAAATTTGTTCAGCAGCTATATTAAATATTGTGTTTATCAAAATGGTTTCTTCGACAAATTTGCTATACATTTTACGGACTAATTAAAGGTATCATTTATTTTCATAAATTTTATACTTTTTAAATGGACTTGTCCACCCAACTTTGAAGGGTCATAAAACAAATAATATGCAATATATAAAACCAAGAGGTATACAAGCGACTCTAAAAGTTTAATATGTTTACGATTTTTATTAGTATTTCGTTATTTTATTCATTAGTCAACATCCCTATTGAATAGCTGATGCAAGTCATCAATAGACCATGCAAAAAACGAGAAGCCGTAAAGCTGGTCCTGTTATTTTTTCTCTTATCAAAACACTGTGTAGTCTTTTATGAGAAATAATAAGCATATTTGAATGGAACAGCTGATCGCATACATCGTGTGATTTTCCTGAGAAAACGATCCGGATTGGGCCGCCGTAGTCCGCATCCTCTTTCACGGCTTCGCTTACTGCGGAGGTCGCAGTTATTGTTCCGAAATGTGCACGGTCAGTTTCGCCACAGTTTGAGCTAATTTCGACCTTATAATGAATACTGAAGAATGACATTTTAAACTCTATCGTGATCGATGTATAGGGAACGCGTGTATGTTACTGAGTGAGGGTCATGTAGGGTTATCAACAGTTTTTAGTGTGGAATGTGGTTTGTTCATCGTTTTCTCACTTTAGATTTGATTGTAGGTCAAGTTTAAGTAAATTGTAACACTACATAAACTAGGTACCACTTTATTGTTTTCTATATTTGAGACTCTTCCAGTATAAGCACATACATGGATCTTTTAACATAATTTTCAATATTTTTAAAGCCTACACATACTTTAATTACTTACAACTATGTACTCAATAGTAGTACTTCACCAGTGACACCCCTAGTGCCGCGAGTGTCGCGTGGAATACAATGGGTGCGCGCGCGCATGACGAGCACCTGGTGGTGGCGTGGCGTACCGGTCGCGCCATATGCCCACCACCCAGCCCAGCATATTTCGCTTACCCACGACCCGTGGCAACCCCATCACCGTGCGTTACCAATTATGCTGTTTTATAACAAAGGACACGAATCAATAGCATCCTTTTTTGTGGGTGGTTTTATGTGCTCACCTGCTTTTTTGATATTTGAAAAAATATATATATTAGCAATTGTTTTTCTCATTGATAGTTAGAAAGTGCTATGGCCAGCATCTAAAAAAGGCCTTTATGACTCATCGCTTAACCTACGTCAATAGGGTTGTAATACGTATTACAGTTTACCCACGTGAAACTACGAAGTTTGAGTAAAATTTCGAGCGAGCACTTTATCACGTTTTAATGGAGAAATACTAAGAACCGAAACGCAACCGGTCAATCATCGTCGTAAACATTTGTTTCGGCATAACGCGAGATGTATTATTGTTGGATCGCATTAAACCTCGAGCCCTGTTTAGTCTGCGGATGTCTTGCAAGAAAGTTTATGGGCGGGCGGTGTTTGTTCCTTTGATTCTTTCGTAATTACCTATGTGCACGATTATTTTTTGGGGTGATCCTGCTACCTACAGAGAAAAAATTGAATTCCAATTAATTTACTGCATAAATGTCACGACATGAATTCGGTACAAAATTAAGTTGTCTCCGATATTTAAATATTTAACAATCGATGCATTTTAAAATACAAAGACGATCTCACAGAACGTTTTATTCGAGGCATCTCAATTGGTTTTATTTAGGATATTGTGAGTGCTCCTGAAAAGAGCTAAGTGACTCAGTTCACACAGTATTCATAAATGGCCGTTATCTAGGCCGGTTTGTCGTTTTGTCAATTCAATGGAACGTTCTTTACCGTTATTTCGTGCAGGGGCTGGGATTACTATAGAGATGCGTTTGCGCACCCGGCCTCAGTGAATAGCCACTCTATACCTGCAGGCTGGTAAAAAAAATGTCGGAACAACAATAGACCTTTTACAATTGCAAATAGGCTCCACAAACAATGATCCGGCGACAGAAGAATTAATTGAATAATTATGCAAGCGAGACAGTTTTGTTGGAATGGTGATTATTTATATTGGAACAAACATTGTTGAAGCTAAAAAGCAATAATTTACATTAAGAGGATTGTCAACCACGTGGTCTTCATACAAACGGCGATAACGTTTCCCACCCTCTAAACCTTAACCTACAGCAATGAATTTTTGGTATGTTTTTGAAATGCCTAAAAACTAGGGCTGTACGTTTTGATTTTTAAAATATTCATTGTAGATTTGAAAATATTGGCACTTCTGTGTTTTGTATGAAATCACTAAAATGCAAATATTTCGAAATCTATTATAGATATTTAAAAAATCAAAACGTACAGCCCTAGTATTTAGGCATTTCAAAAAAATACCAAAAATTTTACCAAGGTTTAGAGGGTGGGAAACGTTATCGCCGTTTGTATGGAGACCACGTGGTTGACAATCCTCTTAACCCGATTTTCATCTTTTATTTATTGTAAAATGGACTGTTGTTTTTGCTAGCGAGATCATTACATACAATCAATATATTGGGCTGATTTGGTTTTTTAGTTTGAGTTGTATCGAATAGTTTTCCTATAATTTTATGGTATTGTATATGGGTGGCGTTGATGGGAACGTAACGGCGCGTCTTTCTTCGGCGTCCGCGCATCAGCACGTGCCAACATAAATAAGCTACGTCGGCATAAGTAGTAGGGAGAGGAGATATATGTACCGCATTCATGACTATCTGTTCCATAAGGGTTAACTGGGAGAGAATGCTTTTAGTATTAATTCTGCCTCTTGTACATTATTTTATTGTAGTACAATAAAGAGATCAAATAAACAAAAAAAAATATATCCGCAATGAAACGGCTTTTTTTAAGAAAATATTTTCCTGACTCACTCTAATGACGATGAAACAAATTGTTTTTACCTTAGAACCACCAATCAATTATAATTATAAATCTTCGACAATTTGTCACCGTCAACGAAGCCGAATTGTGGTGTTTACTTGTACTTAAATTGCTTTGTATTTTATGAATGCGATCGACTTCTTCTGTTTGATTAGGTGTTCTTGTATGGATGGGCGTACTTATTCTGCTTTTATCGCGCTTCTGTTTACGTATATTCGCTTTAACTACTGCGGTACGAAATATTTGTAGGCCAGTTTCTAAATACGTCGTCGCGGTCGTCGGAGGCGATTTGAAGCGCTGGCGTCGATTATGAAAACATTGTTAAAGTTTTATTATATGGGAGTGTTGATGAAGGCCGAACCAGCCACTTGTCCAAACACGGTGCCACGATGAATTATTGAGTAGTGAGCGCACCACGGTAATCGAGTCGCACCTGCTTGTCGAACCACTGAAAATTTTACCCCAGTCTCATTTTGGTGGTCTAACTTGCAAGAATATCGACCGACTGAGTAACACATTTTTATTACTTCATTGGAAAGCAGTAAATGTCACTTTCAAATACATCACTGAATATTCTTTTCTTTGTTTTACTTTACATGATGGCATGGCTTGAAAGCCTAGCTATCCTATCATTAAGATTGACATGATAAAACTTGGTCGTCCATTTCGGAATGACTGATTAAGGTGATCGTGGGGTTATGTAAAGCAATTGTTATTACTCGCCTCAAATTATTAGAAACAGGGTCACCATCACCAGTTATATTACTTAATGTCATTATTGGTAGACTAGTGTTTTCTATGGTGTCAACGGTACATGCAAACCATCGATATAGCAATTTGCACTCTAACTAATAAGTATTGTTTGATATGGGTAATGCCATTGATTACCACACACAGGCCATGTAGGGCCGCAAATCCTTTATTGGTGTTACAATGTTTTTTTTTTATTTATTTGCTATATACTAGCTAACAACCCTATCCTTGTTAATTATACTGGCCATAATTTTGATATAAGTACCTAATGCCATTGATTACCGAAGCCGAGCTATGGTGCCTGCGGTCCCGTGTAGGTACATGTCTGACATTGCAGCTCGCGTGTGTTCGCGCCCTTCGCACTATTACTTATGCATGTGCCCTGGCCCTGCACCGCTCGCCTATAATACACTATGATGATAGTTCAACATATAAAGTTGATAGACTAAAATTTGACCTACATTGGGTAGAGAACAAAAATGTGACTCTTTTTTATTTCATTTTAATCTGGTAAAATTAAAAGTCCAACCGAATCCATTAGAATTAGCACTTAAACCTGAATGTTGCTGCTTGTTTGACAATTTTTATTTGAATAACTTTATTGAACTTAACTTCATTTAACTTTAGGAAAGTGTATTGGAAATTGGAAGTTACAAATTCGGGTGTACAATTTGGGTGCTTACATTAACAAAATCTAATAATGGAAAGAGCATTGGGCTGGACTGCTAAAAGTTGCGGGTTCGATTCCTGCCTGAGAATCATTAATTTTTTTTAATTATGTTAGTTTAATTTTGCGTATTTGTCCCTACATGCTCCGAAGGTTCATTTTTTGCATTTAAGGTACCCAATTGTAGTTTTTAACTGGCTCTTAATAAAGTCTCATTTCGGTGTTCCGTTGGCTACGGTCTTTTCTAGTTGTATTGTAGATGTAGAGGGTTGTGTTCATACGGCATTTTGGGATTGAACTCTAGTGGTTCCGATGCGTAGGGGTTGGCCGAACCCCTGACAGTATTTTTATTCCAACCTTAGGATTTAGGCGCCGAATGCACTGATGAGCGCGTGCCCTTTCACGATCAATATCGAAACTACCACACTTTTAATTTTGGGAGGGATTTTGGGTACCGCGCGCGTCAATAGCGTCACTTCCAAACACAAACACACACATATGCACGTGCACAAACACAATAGATTTTTATTACAATGATAATTTCCAGCACCGGTATTGACAATTATAAAACGATGGGCCAAGAAAAATACACAACAATTTTCAAATAATTTTGCTGATTTTATATTGACATTATAACTAGTGATGCAACGAATACGAATACGAATATTCGTGTTCGCCGAATAGTAGATATTTACCGAATATTCGTATTCGCCGAATAACATCACGAATATTAAAACAAACTATTTATATTTTTTATAACTGAACGCAACCCAAATTACGGTTTGGATGGGCACCATGTATCCGAACGCACCTATTAACGCACTTTACTGTTTGTATCTATTGACGGGGGATTACCCTAACATTGAATGAATGAACGGAGTCGAGTTCTCAAGTTCTCAATTGCTACTTGTTTGTTTCATAGCATAAAATGCCCGATAACTTACAAATGTTGTGCTTTTTGAACAAAAATTTGTTAGCAGTTAATTACAATTATTAAATATCTCAGTAAAAAAAGAGCGTGTATTATTCATTACGTTGTTGAATTATTCGTATTCGTATTCGCCGAATAGTAAGTTTGATATTCGTATTCGTGTTCGTATTCGTTAAAGAGTATTCGTTGCATCACTAATTATAACGAGCGGTGTAGAAAAAGATTCACACACGTTTTTTTGTTTTGACAATTTCAACCGACACGTCCGTTGGTGTAATTATGATCACACTTGTGTATTGTCATCATATCACCCAGATAAGTGTCATGTTAGACAAGATTACTTTTGCCCATTCACACACCTTTTCTCAACATTTTAGACGACCTGTATTTTAAACTGTTCATTCTCTAATCTGTGAAAACCAAAACCTACTTAAAAATATAATTTTATAAGAAATCAAAGCTTTACAATTGATTGTGGGTATTCGTTAACATTAATTCAAAAGTATGGCTGATCGATAGCATTGCGCATTGTGTTTAATTGTATGAGGCGAAGCCATAATGGTGGGTTAGCTGCCAGCGGACTCCCGGCCCGGTGTTATCAAACTGGTGGCACATATTTATTCTATTAGTGGTTGGTTAAACCTTGTAATTAATCGAGCACTGCGTCGTAAAGTCAAATTAAATTAGGCACAGATTAAACAAAGTTGTAAGTTTACTGTTAAAGTGGTACCCTGAGCGAAAGTGGCTGGCGCCGCGGTGAATTATATTTTATAATTCTAATACACAATTTTAAAAATGTTTATCGTGGAGATTTTAGGGCCCACAGTCTAGTATTTTTAGACGGTATCGTTACATTCCCTCGTAGTCACTGTTAGAAGTAGATAGCAAAACTACTAAAAGTGGCCGTCTTCGACACATTTGCTATCTACTTCTACGAATGACTACGAGGGCATGTAGTGGGGCCCTAAAATCTCCACGATAAACATTATTAAAATCTTTTTCTATTAATAACTTATTAAATAAAAACCTCTGAGGGCACCACTTTCGGTCATACAACAGCCTTAAGAAGGTTTTAGACTAAGTAAAACCTTTCTAATTGTATTGGTTTTAGTGTTAGTTTGACATTTCTAAAACATTATTTATGATGATAATAAAATTGTGTTTTTCATTCGGAATCTCATCAAATTAAAGGCAATAAGACATTAGGTGGTCGTCTACTCGAATAAATTGATCAATGTCCTTACACTAATAACCAGAAGTTTTGAACTCGTTCCAAGTAAATAATAGGCTTCCGTGTCATGTGTATGTGTATGGCATGTGTCCCAAAATTCTGGCCCATTTTAAGCTGAGCTGAGGATGTCATTCGTTGTAACTCTGCAGTCTTTTTATTGGGTTCGAGAACACCTTTAGAATCTAAACTTTAATTTAACTGCCTTGAAGAACGAAAAGAACCGTTTTCACTAAAGTACTAAAATGAAACTTGTGGTTAACTTTTATTGGCTTCATTAACGCCGGAGCGGTCGCTGGCGACCGAGACACAATAGATTTTCTATTGTGTCTCATTTTCCGGGCGTTGAAGAGTTAAAATGCAATAATATGTAACTTACAGTAACTTACTTATAAGTAATTTATTACAAATTTATGAGCTGTTGTTAACCTTAATACTTAAATAAAAAAAAGAACACTGAAAAATAATTTAACAGTGGTCAACGTTAAGTAAAACTTTGTAGCGGTTTTCACTTTTCAACTTACAAATCTATCATAGGTATCATAACACCAATAAAAAGATGATTATTTAACTTAGATTTGACACATAATCATTAAAAACTTTTTTATTTTTTCAAAAAAATAAAAACTCACGATATCAAAGCGAATTTCCGCTCTCGCTGAAAATCGGGCCAAGATACCAAAGTGATCGACAAAAACATTTTTAATGATAATTTTTTTACAAAAGAACCTGGTAAGCAAACTTCAAATAGAACAGCGGTGTAACTGATCCTAGAACAATATCGAAAGCGTCGTCAACGCCGCAGGAACACTCGAGTGTAGTAGTTCCGCTCCCTTTGTCACACCAGTAACTCGATAGCTGGCGCGACTTCCGCGAAGCCCCAGCGCTCCTCCGTAATCCTCTAGCAAAGTATTGCTGACAAACAGTACCACACACCTTGTAAATCTCAATTCTTTGTTGCTGACAAACAGTAAAACACCCTGTAAATCTCAAATCTTTGTTATTGAGTTGCATTGAATATGGTCGAAGATTGCTCTTGTTTGTTTACTTCGATGACTTGTTAGTATTTGCATAGCATTAGAATTGCAATTTGATTGTGAATTTTTCTAACTTAAGTAACTTAAATTTAAAGAAGCTTTCTTCGTATCTTAATTATTATTTATGTATAACAGCTGGCGTGCAGAGGCAGAGTCCGTCCGGCGAACGGCGCGGTTATTTATAAAACAGAGTTGCGTCTCGTTTTGTCTTCGGCTCGCTCTTTATTTTGTCTAAATATACGCAGTTTTGGGAACGTCGTCGCGGCCGCCTCTGCCGCGACATCGGAGCTGGCTGCGATCCAGAATTTCATCTTTTCTCGCTCGCTTATCTTTTGTCGGAGCATATAACACACACAGACAAGTGTACAATATTTGTGCAGAAGTTTTATTCGCATTAAAAACGATAAAGATGTATTCTGGTATGTCATAAACATAAAAAAACACGGAAAGCACAAGATTTTTTTGATTCTTTTTGCAATGAAAAATCTAGGGCGTAGATCATAATGCCTCATAAATTATGCTTTTATTTAAAACATTTTCAGAAACAAAGTTTAAAAATAAAGTTCTTTTTAGTATTTTTGAGAGTCATGACAAAAGTTCGCCAGTATTGTAAGGGAATTGGGCAATAGAGCTAATTCAAGCGAAAGAGTGTGGACCGCCCACCGGTCACATAAAGGAAGGCCACTGAACACTGGCCAGCGGCAGGTGGCCATGAGACAGCCGCTCTGCCGGCCTCTGCCCATACAAAACTGGGGCAAGCAACACTGAATCTATTCTTGCTCCAGCAAACCCACAGGACATTACGGCTACAATGTAGTCAAAACATTGTTAATAAATTACTGGGCAATTTCCTTTCGAAGCATGATTTGGCGTTAGAATCTGCGTCAATTCGGCAGTCGTAAATTAATCGGATCCCGTCGGAATAGCTGGAGTTTCAGAATTTTATGTCTGCGCTGATGTGTAAGTATAAACGTGCGGAATAACTCATTGTAAATGTTAGTATTGGAAATACTGTGTTGGGCAGGATTAAGTTGGAATAAAGTAGTGTTGTCCGTCTCGCTCAGACCGCGCCTGCGTCTAAAATCGTATTTCCGTAGAATCCTTACAAGCGACGTTAAGCACTCTCTGTCGGCTTTGCAGTTCGACGACCTGAAATCCAGAACTCGTATGAAATGCCCGCAAAAGTATTCAAAACAAAGCTATGTTTGTGTAACGCCTACGTGGTAGAATTACTTTAGTTATATGGACGAGAATATTTTGTTCCAAAAGTCGAAAATTTAGTAGAAGTATAACAGTGGGTGAAAGACTGGGAGTGAAAATTTTATAAAAACAAATGACAGCGCACATTTTCAATAATCTAACAGGAAAAATGTTTCACGTTTTGTGTAAGTTGTTGATTATACGAATGTTTGACCTATTGTGTTGTTCAACAATCGATTACGACTAAAATCTATCTGGGTCATACGTGTAACAAAGGACTATCATTTAGGTAGTGCGACAATGGAAACAGTGGGTAAAGAGAAAAAAATTATGAATCAAGATAAGCTGGTGGCGGACAGTCCGACCTCGGCCGTCAAATGACATGGGATCGATCGAGTGTGGCACTACACGCTTAAAGCCAGCACGCGAGCCTATGATTTCAGAATCGGTAATTATTGTCACTTTGTAGTCTATAAAAAGGACAAAAACAATTGCGGCTAGATATGGCCATCTATAAATATTTTGCAGTAGGTATGCTAACCAATCAGGCAGGAGCTAGTAGCTGTCTTTGCTATGAATATGAAAATAGATGTATTACCCCTCCGACCGAGACCATGAGCTGAAGCACTAAAAGATCCGTTCGGCTTAGACGCTGTCGTAAACTAAAAGATATATACCTACCGTGACTAGTTGAAAAAAACTAAGAGTGAATATGTAAGTAAGTACAGCTTCTAAAATTATTAGAATAATTTTTTAACGATTGGATAGTCAGTAGTCAGGAAATCATGCGCAATCTCGACAGTAGTGTTTTATTACCGCGTGAACGTTTCAATATTATCTATAATTTAGTTTCGACTATCGTTGGCAATATCAGCATTCCCGCGGAAGGTCAGTGCGACATTACCGTGGCAGCCGAACCGCGACATCATCCGGGCTCTCCGGATGTGATCCGCTGTAATCACCAGTGAAATTTCACCACACACAATGACCATTTCGATTCCATCAGAGGTCACGCTCTTCTGGACATCACATGATAATCAACGATTATGATCCGATATTACCTATTATTATGATTGCACATTTCCTTAGTGCAATATGTTATTCGCGATTTGACGTTTGATACTAATCAGTAGTCTGTGACATGCTTAAGCATTTAATTTGTAGGGGTATAGGGAGTCAGGAAATGCTGCGACCGTCAATCAATAGAGATGTTCGGTACGTGGCATTTTAGTTTTATACGAAGTCGGTGCCAACGTTTGTACAGAATGCCATTTATAGCGCGAGTTTGTCGTCTTCTTGTCAATAGCGCAACCCTGGATGCCGAAGCCCGGGCGGCGGAGCGACCGAAATAAACATCTCGGGCGACTTAACAATGCAATAAAAAGAAATTAACACTTTGACGTCGCTTGCGCTAAGTTGCCTCTCGTGTGTCATTTGGATGTTGTCCAATCTCCTCTGAACATTTTTGAATCATCTCTAGCCACTTCCTTTAAGTGTGGTCTGAAATAGATCAAGATCGTGGATGAAATGAAGAAAAAAGATATGGGTGGTTACATTTAGGTTTCGATGTGACGATGGGTTATTGTTTCCTATGTTAATGGGATTATGAATAATTGTGGGATTTATATTAGAAAATGTGTTTGTTACAGGGTTCGGTCTGGCGGCGGCGGCTGCTGCTGGCGTGCGCGCCGGCTACCAGACGGTGTTGCCTTCTCCGTATGGGTGAGTGCGCGTCCCCCGCACACTGAGCTCTATATCAATGTTCAATGGTTCAACACTTCGATATTTGCCAGCACTCGCGGCGCCGCATGCCGCTCTGATACATCTCACGAGACAAAAATCAGACCAAGAACTTCAGGGTATCAAAATACTGATTGAAATTGCTGATTAATTTTATTAAAAGTGATAGGTTTAGATAAGGAATTACCAGACTTTGACTCTAAGCAAGAATTTAAATCTTAAGAAGATTTTTAAGCATTGGTGTCTCATATCTTTGAGATTTAGCTGATTCCCTCTACATACACAATACGACTCTTTTTTGTTCCAATCAAGTTAAATGTTCTTACTTGTTAGTAGAAACTTATAGTAGTCTAAGCGTGATCAATTTTTAACTAGGTGACGTTGACAGATCGGGTAGTCTGAGCTGACTTTTGTCTCGGTAGATGACGGGAGCGGCGTCCCCGGACGGCTAGCGACGTGGCGGCCGGCGGACCACACCTAGACTAAATTATCAAACATTTTCACATAGGTATCTATGGCAAGAGTGAGCGTGCGAGTGGATTTTTTTCGTTTTGGGTGTGAATTAGTCGATTGGGTTTTTTAATGTTTACGTTTTAAAAGCTAAAGCATGGGCGGCGCCGGCGCCGACCGACTGCGCCCGCGCCGCCCACCGCCGTCACTATACGCATCGTTCGACACTCAATGTTTTATTTTATGTTTTATGCCGTGTTCGTGTAAGATTTTGTTGATTTGAATTGAGTTTTGTTGGTGGTGGATTTCGTTTAATACACTTACAAGGGTGGTGCGCGTCGAGGCAGCGCTGTGTGTGCGTAGGTGTGCGCGCTGCCTCGACGCGCGCGCCGAGCGCCTCCACCGCGCGCCGCGCCGCGCTGTCAGCGGCTGCACTCACTCAACTCAGCCTTTAATTACTTGCGGCCGATCGATGCTCGGCCAGGGCCACTGGCACGCGCGCTAACCCACCACAGCCGTTCATATATTATTCATCGGAACTCAAGTTCTAATTGGAAAATAATAAAGCGAAAGCTTTCGTCTTCTTGGCATATTTTTTAGAGTGGCTTTAGGAGCAATACAATTTTATAGAATTTATTTGCTCATGGCCTTGTGTATATAGATATATTTTTTTTTTTTACAAAAACAAATAATAGGCATCTCTACTCTAGCGCTACTTACTTATTTTGTCCTTATTATCTAAATGATACTCACAGTTTTACCTGTATACGAACTTTATTTCCTTAATTTCTGTCTTAACTTTTATACCTCACCCTATGAAGTTTCTTTGTTTAGTATCTGATTGTGGTTTTGTACCTTTGTAGATGTTTCAGCTCAGCTTGTGTGATGGTCTGCCAGTTTTATAATGCTGTTTGACTTTACTATTGTTTTTATTTACTTGACACTAAAATAAAATGACGGATAAAACATGTTCACTCCTTAAAACCTCAGCGTTATCATCATCGTGTCAGCTTAGTTGTACGTAATTTTCTTTAAGTGATTTCACTCACGTCTCCAGTTACGGTTGATTAAACATTCACCGCTTGAACTGCAAAATGCTTAAGTAAAATCTTTACATAAAAAGTTGGACGAAGTAGGCATTCATGAATAGGACCAGTAAACCACAGGTGGGCGTTTTAGGCGGGCGGGGCGCTAGGGCGGGCGTGTACACGCATGCGCCTTGTCTACATTTCGCCTTACGATGATAACTACCGAACTTGATCTTGCCAGCTGCACATCTCCCTCAAACGCATACGGTTGAAAGGAGATAGAAGTGGTTGCATCCTATGAGATCGGTCGGTAATAAAGTGGTTGGAGAATGAGTGCCCTAGAGAAGTGCTGAGTCAGCGCGACGCTGCGCCCTCTCGATGAACACTTGACCGCCTTCGTGTCTACCGCAAATTAAGCGAACTCAACACTTTGCAGCCATCTTTTCTTACCTAATCTGACAAATTTAAAACCCAACAGTTCAGGCACAGGGTTAACAAAAATCTGCTGCTCCCAATCCGTAAAATTTTCTAATTTTAGACTTTTTAAAATTCTTACATTATGTTTTAAAGAATCCAAATAAAATCCATTTGACTAATCAACTCAACTTCCTCTGAGCCCAAAAAGCTTTCGTGGTTTCGTAACTGACACGTGCCAGCATCTAAATCTTAATTTCTACGACGTCCCAACGATCTGACGATAAATACGAAATGCCGGATATTTCGGTCGACGCAGAGTGGACGCTCTCGTTCCCAATATTTTTATAAAGTTTTTTTTAAACTATGTCGCCAATGACGCACGGCTATGGTTCCTCGGCGACAAACTCTAGCCAAAATAAACCGTGTAGGTACCTACTTACACTTTGATTTTACTGTAAGTGTTTATCGATGTCTACTAACATAACAAGACTAGATGCTCGTGGCTGTCGCTGCAAATGGGGCTAGGTAATAATAGTGTGATAAAAGTTTGAACAGTATTAATTGCAACTATGGATGACCTTTCACTGAGTGAAAAACATTGTTCAATATGTGTATATCCAAAGGCATTCTGTGAGAGGGCATCTCGGGATTTTGGGTTTCAGATGTTTGGGATTCGTCAACTTCTTTTTAAATTGGAAGAGAATTCGGCTGCATTGATGTCCTGAACCTCTGAAGCCTTGTAGTTTGTCCATATCGAATTCTAATCATCAAATTGGCTTGGCAGGTTGTCTCCCGGGTACGTGTACGGGGCTCCTAGTTACGCGACGATGGGCGGGGTCGGTGCCGGAGTAGGCGCGGGCGCAGGAGGCCTGGTCCAGCTGCCTCAGTTGCAGCACGCGGCAGCTATGGCGGCGGCCAACCACCTATATGAGTACCAAGCTGCGGCAGCGCAGGGCGCGGCGGCGTACCAACAGCAGCAGTACGCGGCGGCCGGCTTCGACCCTTACGCTACTGCGGCAGGTTGGTATCCTTGTGCGTCTTTTTTACTATCTTATTAGATTTAGTATAAGTACTCGTACCTATCTCAGCTGTTTATACATTTATTTATAGACTACCAAATGTTAAGAAGTTTACATAGTGAAACATACAATTTTTCTTGTTGAAAATTATCCTTTGAGGATTTTTCAACAAATTCATGTTATCTTTCAAATGCCTTCCGGAGCGTTATAGGACCAAGATGCTAAATTGCCAAGGTGCTGAAATGACCATGCAAAGTTGCAAAATTACTATTTTTTTCGGATCCCAATGACCAAGATGCTAAATGACCAAAGTTAAAAAACGACAAATATCTTTTTACCCGACTGCAAGAGGGTTATGTTTTTGAAGATATTGTAAGATTACAATAACATTAAAATGTAATGTTCAATTAAAACTTTATGAAGGTTAATGATGTATAGTTATTAAAAGTTTATTTATTGCGACAATTTAAACATTACTCAGGTGTACGTTGTATGTAATAAATACAATGATCATTTAAATTATACCCGTATTTTACAATAAATAAAATAATGTACCTACAATACCTACAATATGATTGCAGTGATATTGTGAATAAAATAAGTTACCATGTGCCAGTCAGACCGCAAAGGCGTGCCTGCCGAACTACTAAACTTTTTGTAACAAGCACATCGCGAACAAATGCAGGCAAACGTCTACCAATATCTCGGATGGTTGACACTTATAATAAATACTTTCAAGATATAGATATATTTGTAACGCGTATTGGCTCTTTTAAGAGATTAGTTGTAAATAAGTTGAATGAGATCGACACTATACCTAATTAAATTATATAACCTTAACATAAGATTTTATAAAACATTGTATTACTTAAATCTGTAAAATATTCCCATTTTCTTCTATATTATGTAATCAGTGGTTAACGATGTTGGTTCCACATTTAATAATATTTCTATGTTACCTAAACTGTTTATTACATACATTTGTGAAACTGTTTGTTAGACCCCAATAAACTAAAAAAAAAAAAAAAAAAAAATACCTACATGCTCCGCTTTTCTATACTTGCACAATAAAGTTGTATTGATAAAATTATTCACGTTTACGTGTGCGATACGTAGGTTAGATTTCTTAGCAACATACAATTTCATTTCTAGCGGTCATTTCAATAACATAATGATTACGATAGCTATGTGTACAGGTGTTAATGGTTTGCACGATCATAGCTTTTTTCTTACCAAAGTAAATATATCTGCTATATACCTAACAAAATATTAGTAATTGTTGTCCCCTGACATACTACTAATAAACGTTAAATTAGATTAACAAAAAAAACTTTTTTGTTAAGTTGTTATCTATGGCTAAGTCTACAAAGTGCCTATATAGGAACTGAAAACTCCCGCAGGGTCATGAAATCTAACAACCTACGCATTTAGATTGTGCAATTTCAAAATGAGCCTTCGACAAGCATTCCATAAACTAAGTTTTTGTACAGACAACAGCTCGTCCTCCTGTCAAAAATGAGTTAATTAGTTTTGTTACCTAAAAAGAGTTTAATTTCAATGTACGTTTAGTGACCGTTGATGGAAGTGAATAGGACGTTGACCAAAGGCCTTACCGGCTAAGTTTTCGAACTTCGGCGGGTCTGCCTTGCTTCAACTTAAAACAGATAAATGTGTTCGTGCGACGCCATGAATTGGGGTTCGCCATTTTGACCATTGGGGCTCGATTTAAGTATCTGTTTGAAGCCCGGCAGACTTGCCGAGGTTCGGACCGTTAGCCGGTACGGCCCCAGCTGTTGACTGTACTCCCTATCGATATATTCTTACGCTAAAAAAAGACATGTACGTTTCAGCAGCGGCCGCAGCGGCGACGGGTGCCGGCTATATGTCTCCATACTACGCGTTACCCGGAGGAGGGGTCCAGGGCCCCCTTCTACCGCCCCTCTCCTACCCCCCGCAACTGCAAGAAGCGAGGATGCAGTAGATCTCACCAGCTACGTTACAAACAACTATGGATCGTATCACAACGTCAACAGAGACCAGTTATCTAAAGTACTAAGTATAAACTGAGCAGATATTCTTGCATGGTACAACTCAGCGTTAAACCCTAGATCAACATAGAGGGTAAAGAGTGATAGATGACAAGTGGCTGTAAAATTTATATTAATAATAACTTCAATGGAGAACCTTTGAAACGAAAAGGGTGAAATGGTGACGTTCGTTACCGCAGTAAGCCAAATATTTATACTAAAGCATAGATGATATCAAGAACTAAGTAGTTGAAAGTATCAACCAAAAATATTAAAAAATGACCAAAGCTGTGAGCGTTTATTTAGAGTTAAATGCCTTAAGGTACAGTTGTAATACTTACTAGATAGATGAAGTTATACGTCGTTACAACATACCTTTATTAAAAAGCAACCTCCAGATAAGTACTTACTAGAAAATCTATTTAAAAGCTTAAACTTATGTACTTTACTTACACGTAAAATCTCGCCTCATGTATTCAACTTCCTGACATCACACATATTTTCCTATTTTTTATACTTAATAGGTTAACTATTAGATATATTTTTAATTAAATATAGATAACATTTTCCTTAATAATCCAATATTTTAATTATCTAGCAAACTAGTGCATAGGAGCAAATCGCTGTTGAATGACAATAAAGATTTAATTGACTAAAAGAAATCATTATACTTTGCTCTTACATGAGCAAAAACAGTTTAAAAAGTTTCTTTGCTAATTAGTTTGATTTTTGGGAAAATGTAATATGCACTTGAGAATTTAAAGTCAGTAGGCACCAATCCGCATTGGGCCCGCGTGGTGGGTTATGGCCCATCCTCCTTACCACCCATAAGGAAGGCTTGTGCCCAAGCAGTGGGGACATTAAAAATGGCTGATGGACACAGGCACTTTAAATATAAGTAGGTGGCAGCTCACATTTAAAAAATAAAGCTAATATCCATCATTTCTAAGTATTTCATGAAAAGTGATGGTTACCAGATATCAGTATTTTATCCAGATTTCGGGTTTATATAAGTTTTTTGATCTCAAAACTTAGTTCATTTTTGGGATGGATTGCTGGAAAACTCTGTATTACAGTATTTTTCTTTGATTTGGTAACCCTTAGTAAATTGCATTGCCAGCTTTTACGTAATAACAAGGCCCTAATCTAAGTTTTGAAACATTCAAACGTAATAGTCGATCTAAAAATTTAAAAAACTCATTCGAATGGGCTATAACTTCATCATTACAGCCCAATATTATCCACTCCAGGATACGTCCGTAGGCTTCGAAGGATCTCGCCATAATCTCTATGCTTGGCAGGCCGGTTGCACAACTATAAACTAGCTTTATAAAAAACAAAGGAGATAGCAAGTTTAAAAACTTATATTACGGCTACTTAATCTTCAAATTGACGTATTTTCTTCCTATTAGCAATTTCCATTTTACGTAGCGTTTTAATAATATCGTTTGTACTTAAAATGAGGTTTCGTAAGTTCTTCAAAGTAGGTGTAAATGGATGTGGGTATGCTATCGCGATGTCTGTATGGTTAAAAGGAAAAAAATCTGTATTCGTCATCGATATAAAGTAAGGTCAGATCAATTTTGACCTTTTGGTTGGTAATCGGTACAAAAGACATCAACGAAATTTTAAAAGTTATTATTTATGTAATCAATACGAGGTTCGTGAAAAAATTTGTACTTCGATTTTATATTGTCTTGACAAATGACAGATCCCTAAGTTCAAGTTATCTCATGTATACAAGATCCTATAGTTTACCAGCCCACTAGGTCACTTTTGAGTCTAGGACTTTTTGCTTATGGAAGGTGTGTGAACAGACATTATAATTAATGTCTATAGATTCTGGACAACTTGCTCTGTAAGTCTAGTTACTACTTAGGTCTGTATTAACATGTCCACATTGCTCAATAGATCCTATGAAGGATTTGGTTTAGTTTAAGTTCGAAGGAGAGCAATAAAGGGCTAACTATAGTTATAAATTTAATCTTAAGTAAGTAATGTACTTAGATAATCATATCTCAGTGGAAAATATTTTTTGTACTATCGGCCCTTGTATACTTATAATTTGTTCTCCAAAGCGGTATAGGGTACTTACTAGGTAGAATAATTCAATTACTAGTCCTGTAATTTTAATGTAATGAATTTTAGACGTTCGCCGGTCGATTTTTGTTAAGATGCCCAGAAAGAAATATTTTGTTTACTGTATGTATAGTACCACTTTTATTTGTTCAAAACTTTCTGTAGCATCTCTTTTGGCTATTTAACGGCAAAACCTTGTACATATTTTCAAAATTATAACGCTTCTTATCTTTCTTTTCGAGATCTCTCTGAACCGAAAGGTTGTAAATCTCTTTGGTTTCAGAGTTTTTTGAGATATAAAAGCAACATTTAAGTCAACGAACTTTTACGATGGATTAATAGGATCGGTAGGATTATTATAATGGATCGGGTCGGCGACATAGTACAAGTTAGGGGCACTAGTGTATAAGAGATCACTGAAGCTTAATTTTAAGGCTAATCTTATTGTAATATGCTGTTATTCGTAATTTATTTTGTTGATATTTGTAAATCTACATGTTGATAACTATTTATTATGTGGAAGAGTAATAAAAATTGTTAAATATTTACCGACCGGACCTATTATCTTATTGTCTCGGTCACTGAGTTCATAATGGTTCGGTCCATATATTAAAATATACACAATAATAATAACATTTAATGTAAGTAGATTAAAAGTAGGTACATACTAAATGAAACAGTAAACGTATAAGCCATAACGGTGGCCATCTTGCCTTAATATACATATACATTAATAACTTAGTACTACTTATACAAAATTATATGACATTATTATCACATATCATATCATACAGATAAAATAGTATTCAGTGCAATTTCGCACTGAGCAGTCCATAATAGTGCATTTCATTCACGGTAATTTTAAGCACAATTATTATATTATATGTATAACATACTTATATGAATGTGAATTCATAATAAATAAAACCTAAAACTTGTTATAATTTAATATAAAATTATACTTCATTGTATTTAATTTAGGATATTATAAATAAATGGAAAATAAATTTATAAGGCGAGTTGAGTTTTTTTGTCAAACACCTTGTCCTTTATATAATGATTAACTATACTAATTTAGTATGTCTTGCAGGTAGCAATGTTGCTAATTACTAAATGATATTATACGAATTTAAAGTTTGTCTTTTTTGTTGATAAAACATCTGTTCTAGCATGTTCTAGCTAGTGAGTATGGACATGAACCGAGGAAGGAAGGATGCCGTTAAATGATTTTAAATAAACTGAATGTAGGTTTATAAGTACCCACTGAAGTAAATAAAAAGTAGGTAAGTAATTCATTAGCTATTGCGATTTCAGAAACAACTTTTAGGTAATAAAATTACAATTTACTAGCTTCTGGGGGATAGAAAGATCAGCATTCATCTTAGTAAATCTACAAAAAATGTGTCTACTCAAGTTAAACGTGAAAAGTATTAGAAAATTTCGCCAAGCTCACTAGCGACTCGGTAGCATAATTGGTTAGTGCATTGGGCCGGAATCCTAAGGGTGCGGGTTCGAGTCCCGTCTGAGCTGCTACGGGTGAGTCGATTTTTTCTAATATTTTTCAATTATATTAATAATCTTAATACTCAAGTTATTTTAGAAGCATTACCTCACAAAGAATTGGGTTAAAAAAATGTCGCCAACCATTTGGAACTAAGCCAGCTAAGCCAAAATAGCGCTGGATTAAAAAAAGGAAAATAGAGCAACATCCGGCCAATAGCGATTTTCATGTGTCGTTCTGAACATACCTTCTTTCTTCGAGCATCGCGGCTTCGTACACAGAAGCGTGTCCTACATCTTGGCATGGACCACTTTGAAAACTGCAATTCTGACTACATGGAAAATTTCTCCCCAATTAGTCCCAACTAGTCCTACTTTTAAGGAATTAGTCCCAAAAAGGACTGAAAGATATAAGCGATTTAAATGGTCCATGCCAAAGCAAACCTTCATTTTGGCAGGGACAGGCTATATCTAGTGAACCTAAACACCTAGCCAGGATCTGATTATTCAAAAAAAATCTCCCTTTTTTATGGATCCCGCAATGCCTAGAATCAAAACGAAATGAAGCGCCGTTCAAAAAATATAAAGGAATGATTTGGTCCCTGCCAAAATCAACCTACATCTTGGCGAGGACTTTTGAACCAGGTCACCTAGAGAAAATCTGATTATTGGAAACGATTCGTGTAAATTACTCCCAATTAGTCCTAAAGCCACAAAATTAGTCCCCCTTTAGTTTAGGAGAAATTCCGTTTTTTTATATAAGTACAGTCATGTACAAAAGCGTACAGTAAAAATTAATTACATAAAACTATTCCGTTCCGTAATGCGCAGTGTTCCGATTGTAAAACATTAAGCACGAACTTTCGTAGATTGAGGAATGCACAAACAGTATCTGTGAACATAAGTTTTACAATCGGAACACTGCGCATTGCGGAACGGAATAAAGTTTTAGGCCCATATTACACTATCATGTATATATCATCCGAGATATATGTTTACTATCTTCGTCGGAGATAGCATCCGATAAATAATATATGATAGTGTAATATGCTCATGCCCCCCTAGCATGACCATCGAAACGCGATAATATGATATAGAGCTTTATCACGTTTAACTGCCATAAAACAATGGAATTTGACAGTCGAGTGTCGACAAAACGATATATATCGTGTATTGTCGGTCATGCTAGGGGGGCAGCCCTTCCTCCCTCCAGTTAAACGTGATAAATCACTGGGTACCATATCACGTTTAGGTGGTCATGCTAGGCTAAGAGGGAGGGATTGTAAGGGCGTTTTCCTACGAACAAACAATGACACGACACGATTGTCAACAGTGTTGCCAGAACGTACCAAAAAGTACAGTTGTCAGCACTATAGTGCTGACAACACTGTCGTGCAGCTTGTGAATCATCTATCTGTGTCATCCATTTGAAGCAAAATGGACGAGACAGGTACCTAAATGTTGCGAAACATGTTGTCTAAATGGCTCTTAACCAAGCCATACCACACCCAAAAAATAGTTCGTTTTTGTCATACATTACATGATGTGTTGCCGTTCTAGCGACATAGTAGCTGGATTAGCGGATTTTTTTAATATTTTTGTAATTTAGTTGCTAAAAAAGTATAACTTACCTAATATATTTTAATGTTTTTAAGCAAAATTGTGAAAAATTGAATCCTATTACATATTTTCGTAGGTACCTACACATTTGTTAATTATGTAGGTACTATTTGCCTATAATTATTAATAAAGGAGTGCTTGATTTCATAAACTCGCTTTTTTTACCCTTTTTTTATTAAAACTATTTTAATATTCTAGTGACTTTTATCGATATTTTTAGTACCTACCTATTTTTTTTTCAAATTCTTACACAAGTCAAAAGTTACTAGAAAAAAATGACAGGCATGAAAGGCAGTGTTGCCATTTTGTTTATTCAAATTTAGCATTTTTTCACCCCATTTTACATGTATGTGAACTTGGCATTTTGCATTATTTTTTTTTTTTTTTTAAATTAGGTTTAATTTTCAACTTTCGTCTATGACAACATTTTACGGGAAAACGGCAACACTGAATTGGCACTTGGCAGGTGTTTGTTTTTTTCGTTCTTTGGTTATTTGGTAGGTTTATTTATTTTTATTTTAGAGTGGTTTTTTTTCACTATGAGACTTCTACGGTGAAAAAAAATCAGCTGTTCCATGCAAAAGCATTTTAAGATTTTTTTTAAGTACAATTAAATACATAATGATGGACAAATACATAAAAGTCCAATACCTTACTCTGTCAAAATGAAACAGCTGATTTTTATACGGAAATGGTTTAATCAATCGGCTCACAAACAAAAAAGTAAGTTGCCATCTTGGCTTTTTATTTTTTAATATTTCATTATTATTTTCTTGTCAAAATAGTACCAGAAACCGAGATTCATTAAAATCGGTCCACAAACAAAAAAGTTGGCCGCCATCTTGGATTTTTTAAATTGCGTTGCTGTTTCCTTGTCAAAATAGTACCAAAAACCGTGTTTCATCGAAATCGGCCCACAAACAAAAAAGTTGGCCGCCATCTTGGATTTTTTATATTTTTTACATAGTGTTGCTGTTATCTTGTCAAAATAGTACCAAAAACCGAGTTTCATCGAAATCGGCCTACAAACAAAAAAGTTGGCCGCCATCTTGGATTTTTATATTTTTAACATTGCATTGCTGTATTCTTGTCAAAATAGTAGCAAAAACCGAGTTTCATCGAAATCGGCCTACAAACAAAAAAGTTGGCCGCCATCTTGTGTTTTTATATTTTTAACATTGCGTTGCTGTTTTCTAGTCAAAATAGTAGCAAAAAACCGAGTTTCATCGAAATCGGCCCATAAACAAAAAGTTGGCCGCCATCTTGGATTTTTTATATTTTTTACATAGTGTTGCTGTTATCTTGTCAAAATAGTACCAAAAACCGAGTTTCATCGAAATCGGCCTACAAACAAAAAAGTTGGCCGCCATCTTGGATTTTTATATTTTTAACATTGCATTGCTGTATTCTTGTCAAAATAGTAGCAAAAACCGAGTTTCATCGAAATCGGCCTACAAACAAAAAAGTTGGCCGCCATCTTGGATTTTTATATTTTTAAATTGCATTGCTGTATTCTTGTCAAAATAGTAGCAAAAACCGAGTTTCATCGAAATCGGCCTACAAACAAAAAAGTTTGCCGCCATCTTGGATTTTTTATATTTTTAACATTGCATTGGTGTATTTTTGTCAAAATATAGCAAAAACCGAGTTTCATCGAAATCGGCCTACAAACAAAAAGTTGGCCGCCAACTTGGATTTTTTATATTTTTAAAATTGCATTGTTGCTGTATTCTTGTCAAAATAGCAGCAAAACCGAGTTTCATCGAAATCGGCCTACAAACAAAAAAGTTTGCCGCCATCTTGGATTTTTTATATTTTAACATTGCATTGGTGTATTTTTGTCAAAATATAGCAAAAACCGAGTTTCATCGAAATCGGCCTACAAACAAAAAGTTGGCCGCCAACTTGGATTTTTTATATTTTTAAAATTGCATTGTTGCTGTATTCTTGTCAAAATAGTAGCAAAAACCGAGTTTCATCGAAATCGGCATACAAACAAAAAAGTTGGCCGCCATCTTGTATTTTTTTAACATTGAGTTGTTATTTTCTTGTTAAACTAGAAAAAAAACACCTGTTCCATACATAAGTACAATGCGTAGGTAGGTACTCCATCGAAATGTATGAAACAGCTGATTTTTTTTTTCGTTTTCAAGGTTGGTCCTATAATGAAAGTTGTACAGTTTGATGGTGTGATGAGAGGTTTTAAATTATTTACAAATAACCCTGTTATAGGTACAAAGTTTCAAGTGAACCCATTGAAGGAAGTAAATCACTCTCTACTCCAAATATGAATAGTTTCGAAAGAAAAGCAGTATAACTTTAAAATTCAACTTTATACATGACCATTTCATACTTCTTTTGAAATTATTTTGTACGCGACTGTACATGTTTTTGATATAGTCCAGGAGCCCGGGATCAAATACCTCTAAGAAATCATTTTTATTTTATGACTTAAAAATTAAGGTTTTGAGTTTCGAAAATGCATAAAAGTTACGTATTACTTTACGTTATACTTTTGTTTTACATTATACGTTAATAACACTTCATTATTTTAACACAAACACGCAAAAATAAAACAAGTTACAAACATCGTCACTAAATAGGAAGTCGGCTCCTGTACTATAAAAACCAAACTTTAATTCCGATTATCTCCTAAACTAAAGGGGGACTAATTTTGTGGCTTTAGGACTAATTGGGACTAATTTACACGAATCGTTTCCAATAATCAGATTTTCTCTAGGTGACCTGGTTCAAAAGTCCTCGCCAAGATGTAGGTTGATTTTGGCAGGGACCAAATCATTCCTTTATATTTTATGAACGGCGCTTCATTTCGTTTTGATTCTAGGCATTGCGGGATCCATAAAAAAGGGAGATTTTTTTTGAATAATCAGATCCTGGCTAGGTGTTTAGGTTCACTAGATATAGCCTGTCCCTGACAAAATGAAGGTTTGCTTTGGCATGGACCATTTAAATCGCTTATATCTTTCAGTCCTTTTTGGGACTAATTCCGAAAAAGTAGGACTAGTTGGGACTAATTGGGGAGAAATTTTCCATGTAGTCAGAATTGCGGTTTTCAAAGTGGTCCATGCCAAGATGTAGGACACCACAGAAGCGCGTCTTACTCTAATTGATCCCACTACATGGTGTAGGCAGCCCCTAAAATAAATTTATTTAATTTCCCAAAAACAAAGCCTAGATTCCACGGTGTGCATACGCTTATATTATCAACAAAATATCCAAAAAACAGGTCAAGAGCGAGTCGGACTCGCGCACCGAGGGTTTCCGTACCTACCATCATAATAAATACACTGCAGAGCTGTAGAATAATAAAATTATTATTGCAGTAGGTATCGGGTCAGCACCATCTCTTGGCCGATAGTGGAACTATTTTTTTTCTTAGGCCAGCGCCATCTGTTGACCGATAAAGGAACTAATTTAATGTTTCTTAGGTCAGGGCCATTCTGTTGACTACATGGTAGAAAAACTAATGAACTTTTTGTTTGTTTTTTTAATTTCTAAAAAAGTGTGTAAGCCTGGCCGCACACAGGCGTTTTCCACGCGCAGATTCCGCATTCGTTTTCCGCGTCGAGCCTACCGCCATCTAGCGCACGCGTTTTATTTTGAATTTGTGTGTGAAGCAGTCAGTGTATTTTGTACTGGATTTGATGGATTTGGGTCTAAATATATCTCGAGATATCCGGGTAGGTCCAAGAACACTACCCTGTGGAACACCAGAGGTCATAGGCTTCTCATTACTAACGATGTTTTCAATCGTGATTCGTGACACACTGATACCTATCACTACTAAAGGTAACTCTTAAACATTTCAAGCACCAAACCACGGATACCTACCTAAAGTTTCCAGTTTATTTAAAAGGATTGAGACAGAGACAGTATCAAAGGCCTTGGAAAATATCTAAGAAGACGCACAGCATCTTTAAGTTTATGTTTAGGTTCCCCAACAATTGACCCTGTCAGTTCGAGAACAGTAGATCTCCCAGCTCTAAAGCCGAATTGATTGATTGAGATAACATTTTGAGAATCAAGATTATATCTTTTGAAAGACAAAGGTTATCAACGTGGTTCAGTATAGGCAACAAGATAATACCTTATCCGGCCCTAATAAGAGTGGCAGGGATACCATCCCATCCAGCTGCAGAGCCTAGTTTAAGGCTCATGATTATTGCATCAATTTCTGCCTCATTGGTGGGAAATAATGCCATAGACTCTTGAGGAAGAATTACGGAAGAAGTTCCCGGCAATGATGGAGAAGGGATATGTTGATCAACTGTGGACGCTGTATCAGAAGCCTGCGCCTGCCTGTCACTCACGCCTTACAAAGAAGTCGTTTTTAGCGTTAACTGAAGTCAGGGGATGGGATGGGAAGGCATGGATGGTTAGATTTAGTTTTTTTACTATTTTTTGAAATTCTTTTTATAACATTCCAGGTATTTTTCAAATAGTATTTTTTTATGGCCGTAGAAAAACGCATTTACGCGCTTCCCTTCCCGCAGGTGATCGGGAAGGGGGTATGTGGACTCGTCAGGAGGGGACCGCAATAATTTCAAAATGACAATGACATTATTTTGTAGAGATAAAGTCAGAGCGTTTTTCAACCATCTATTTTGATGTTTGTTTAGTTGCTTCGCTCCGAGCCATGGAACGGATGAAACAACGGTCTAACAGCTGTCAGAGTAAAATTTCACCGAACCACGAACCATTTAGAATATATGGGTAATTTAAACTTTATACTAAATCAAATAAAAATCTGCTTTTTGAGCAGAAACCATGATTTTTTTAAAACTTAGACACAAAAACATCAAAATACAAAATAATTTCAAAATGACAATTACATTATTTTGTAGAGATAAACGTCAGAGCGTTTTTCAACCATCTATTTTGATGGTTGTTTGGTTGCTTTGATCCGAGCCACGGAACGGATGAAACAACGCTCTAACAGCTGCTGTCAGAGTAAAATTTCACCGAACCACGAACGGTAAGAGCACGCACCGGAGTGCGCTCGCGTGCAGTGAAGTCACGGAACGCACCCCTAATGTTCAATAAAATGTACTCTATGGGGACCGATGACTCAGCGATTAGCCTGCTGGAATGCACTCATTTATTTGACGTTTTTGGCAAAAACGTCAAATAAATGAAAGCTATTTGCATTTTTGTTTTATTGATGGATGTGTTGAGGACTTTTGTTTTGTTTATTTGTATCATAAAAACTTAATAATTCAATAATACGCTAGCGTAAATAAGTTTATGGTTCGTATGTACTAATGTCAGGTATAGATGATCGAAAACTAATCTACTTACTTTGTTTGTTTGAGGTTATCTCGATAGTCTGGTTTTGTTGTTTACGTTTTTAAATAAAATTTTAGTGAACTGGTTAAATTCTTAGTGTTTATAAATCACAAATAATGGCTGGGCAAGGCCATCAGTTCCCTGGCAATTTCCAGGGTAACGCTGGGCCCATGAGGTCTGGTTTTGGTGCTGGGCCGATGGGTGGTCAAATGCAGATGCCGAATCAACTTGGAGGTAACAATTTTCCTTGAAAATTATAAATCAGTAGGGTTCCAGTCAATTTGCACCAATATCGAAATAAGGGTTTAGTTTTATGAACAGCAATACCAACTTTACAAGGAGCAACACCAATTCGGTGACTAGGAGAAATAAATCACATTTTAGTTCTTAGTTTGTAGCTCCATCATCTTATTATACTCTGTTGATGAAACTATTACCATTTAGTTACCTATTGGCTTAGAATATTAGCACCTACAAAGATAGTAACCTACAAACGCACTGTCAAAAGTGAGGCAACTAATACTGAGCCACAATGGCTCAGTTTTCAGATACTTATCCTTCATAATTTACCTAATCGTATCTATAAGTACGAAACAGTATCAATTTCCCTACCTTTAGTGGATTAGCTAGGTACTATTTTATTAGATTTTAGTTACAATCACCTAATGTGTGAAGAATATAAATCTGAAAACAGCCATTTTGGCTCAGTTTTTGTTGCCTCACTTTACTATACGAGGCCTCTAAGTGTTATATTCTAAGCCTATTAGGGATAGTCATTATTATATTCAGTCACTTTCTTAAAAACTGAAACCTAGATAGTAAATAGCACAATTGTTCGAGCTAACCAATGCCTCAATCATTCGTCATAGCAATTTTATTATTATTTTTTGTATGGGAATGTACCTTTTTTATTAAATATGGCTGCTGCTGAGTAATTTTCATACAAGTCACATCTTTTATTTCTAATCTTCAAGTTTTTCCCTGAACAGCATACAACTCCAGACTTATGTTTATGTTTGTTTGTCATATTGAATGATTGCTCAAATGGTTGTCTTTAGGAGTCATGGGTGGTTCTATGGCAAACACAGGAGCCATGGTGGGGATGGGCAACCAGATGGTGACACCTTATGGTGCGGCCATGCAGAATCAAATGGGCACCATGGGAATGGGTCCTCAGGTAATGTATTAATTTCTATGGAAAAAATACATTATACATACTTTTGTGTGATATGGCTTGTCTTTGTCAGCATAACTTTGTAAAATTTGCAGTTTCAATGGTATGCTATCCCCAAAAATTGCTTTGGAACCTTGTTTATTGTTACATTAACATCCACGTTGACGTCATCCGCTCGCAACTAAAAATGACATGTAAGGCCGTGTTTCAACCTGTAAGAAACCTGCAAGAAGTATACAGCCTGTCAGACAGTAGCATAGAAGTATTATCTAATAGCAAATGCACTAGTGACAGTTTGCCAAGCGTTTATAAGCTACTGTGTGACATGACAGGCTGTGGGACACTTTGCAGAAGTTTTCTTGCAAGTGAAAACAGGGCCTAACAATAAAATTCTAATACGTTATTTAATATATTAATTTTGTTATTGAATTGTTTTTCGTTTTTGAGGTAAAAAAAAATGGTCACCAGGTCCTTTAGCAATTTGCGGGAACGGTAACAATTATTTGGGAACATTATGTCTGGTTCTGTTAAAGTGTACTAATTTGGACAGGTTGTTGTAAATTGTAAATGGGCTAAAAATGCAAAAATACAAAATATTGACCTATAGAGAAGTGTCAAAGTATTTAGCTACCTATAAAGAAAATTGGTATATAAGTTTCCTAAGTAAATTCATTTACAAGCACTGTATTCAGCATTATGCATTGCAGGGTATGGGCGTGGGGGTCGGTGGAGCTCCCGGAGGTAGTCTCGGACCACAGGCAGTTCAGCAACAAGGTAACATCTGAGATACATAATAATTACATACACTTCTGAAGCCAAGCTGTACTGTATAGTAGATAAACATTTCTTTTCATCCAAGTTATTTGTGTACTTGTCTGAACTAAAATATCTTATATCTTATGTTAACTACACAAACACATTTGACTCGTCAACGCCTGGAAAAAGAGACAAAGTAGATTTTCTATCGTTGTGCGGTCGCAGGAGACTGCTCGGGCGTTGATAAAAATCCCTACAAAAACAGTTTATAACTAGGAGTAGTTTTTAAATTTTTTGAATTTTATTAAACATTAGTTATTTTGTTGTTATGATTTTTTCCCCTCCGTATCAGAAGGACAATTTAGTGAAACGCCCTTGTAGTATAAATGACGTTAAAGTAAAACGACCTACTAGTAAACGTCTGAAATTTATATTGAGTGATCTACTCGACCAAAATGTATGGAACAGCTAATTATTTTGTTGCTCTGATTAAGTTGGTCTCATCGGAGGTGTCAAATTGAACATCTTTGTCTATGCCTCATCGGAGGGGTCAAGTTGAACAACTTTGTCTATGGGGCCAACTTAATCAGAGCAAAAAAATAATCAGCTGTTCCATACATTTTGGTTGAGTAGATCACTCAATATAAATTTCAGACGTTTACTAGTAGGTCGTTTTACTTTAACGTCATTTATACTACAAGGGCGTTTCACTAAATTGTCCTTGTGATACGGAGGGATTTTTTCTTGATTGGCGGCGCTAGTGGACGCACGATGCACCCTCAAGGGTTCGCACCGTTACCATATTATGATTGTATTCTGTGCCGTTACATTTACTATACTTGATAGCGATTGTAGCAAGAAATTTTGTATGCAATTTGGCACACTTAACTAAAAGTTTTCATACAAATGTTACAGCACGAGGCATAATTCTAATCTTGAAATTTTTTCGACGGAGTGGAGATAAGTTCGCGCATGTGCTCTTGTGAGCGACCAATAGCGCGCGCCCCTCTCCCGCCCGCGTACCTCATCCACCGGATTTCAAGATATTTGCCTCGTACTTTAACTGCAGTCACTATTGAGTATAGTGAGAGTAATACGCCTACAGGTATGGGCGGCGGAGCGCTGGCGGCGGGTGTAGGCGGAGTGGGAGGCGTGGGGGGCGTGGGCGCGGTGCAGGCGCCGGCCGCGCCGCCCGCCGCGCCGCCGCAGCAACAGAACAAGGAGTTCAACACTGCCTCGCTCTGCAAGTATGTATGTAATTCCACAGGTACTCGTGTATAGGTATGAGGGAGATTACATGATCAGTCTGTCATCAGTCCGTTTCATCAGTCTGTATGTATAGTCTATTTTAAACAATCTTCACCCAACTCTTAACATGTAATCTCCCTCTATGGGCGGCAGAGTGCTGACGACGTAAAGGGCGTAGTAACAGGACATTGAATTCAACACCGCCTCGCTCTGCAAGTATGTACTACCCAGGCATTATATAGGTGATTATCAAAGTTCAACAGGAGCCCGACTGCAGCCAGACCAGAGCTGAATTGGAGCTGGACTGGGGATAGACTAGAGCCGGCATTTTGTGCCAAATTTCACATGTAGCGGTGGAGTGGAGCACAATGCCTCCGCAGTGGTTCTTTCTGCTCTGACTTCATCTCAGAGCTATTATAAAATTAAAACCCGGCTCCAGTCCCGGTTAGAACCAGCTCTGGCTGGGCTCTGTTCTGCCACATCAAAATCTATCCAATCGCTTTCAATTTGGCACGAATGCGACATCCATTGGTTTGGCATTACAAGGCACTGTGACAGACTGTCTTTGAGACCCAGTGATGGATGTACACGATTGCCAAATTAAAAGTGATCGTCATAGATTTATGAGTTAAGCAATAAACCCCCTGGTCCGGCCCCAGTTCTCCTCCGGTCTCCGGTTGAGCTTCGGCGCCATCTACATGAAACCTTCGGCATTTTCACAGCAACTCTTTACAAGCCATCAACCCTTTCTTTGTCCAATGGGTGTCATAATGTCATTCATACTGATAAAAATGATATATAAATTTTGAAATTAAATAATTGTTTTATTTTGATTCTAGGTTTGGACAAGAAACTGTTCAAGATATAGTCAGTAGAACCCAAGACGTTTTCCAAACTTTGAAGGCTATTCAAGTAAGATTTTTATGACAAAATGAACAATAATCCAAAATAAAAGATGTAATCTAAGATGTTTTAATAATTTAACTCTTTTTAGCCACCCAATGGAACGCAGCACGGTGAAAACGCAAGCAATGACAAAAAGGCCAAAATGCAAGAACAACTTCGTACCATTCGTCTCCTGTTCAAGAGGCTAAGGCTAATCTATGAGAAGTGTAACGAAACGTGTCAGGTACGTCACTTTTTAGTAATTACGGACTTCCAAATACCTTACTTTTCACTTTTTTTTTTGACTCTCAACCTTAGGGGTTCGGAGCTACCCTACCCCAGCGGGGGGAGAGGAGGCGGAAAATCCTCATTGGATACCACCTAGCCGGTTGCTACCGAGCTGATCTGGTTATGTCAGACTCGTACTGACTAAAAACCGCCTTAACATCTGGTTACGTGCCCGGACAGGCAACGAATCTTAGACCGAAGCGACTGCCCTCCCTCGGGGGAGAGGACAGCGCAGACGTCACATTTCACCTAAGTGATTGTGCGTCGAGAATACAATCCGCACTTAAACTTTTATATTGGCCTACTGATAGCGGCTGACTCAGTCGAGCCAGCGCTCGAGGGATGTCATGTGTCGGTTGAGACAAAGCTACAAGACAGAAAGAGGACCGTTTCGGAGGTGCTTATAATAATAAACACGCAGCGCTGTGCAATTTGAAATTGTACTTTATTGCTGTGCAGCGAGAGTAGCTTATTATTTGATTGTCCTCGCGTGGATGGGCTTCTGTACTTTCAGTATTAATTGTTCGAGTATATACTGTGACTGAGTCCAAAGGGATCTCTATTTCCCATGATAACTGCCATGTCTGCTGCATTTTCTTACTAATTGGTTGTTGTCTAATCACCAAGGTTCCCATATCTATTATAGTTATAACTCTACATTTTTATTGTTTGATTTTTATGATTGTCTGCTTTTCTTAGGGCATGGAATATACTCATATGGAGAGCCTTATTCCACTGAAGGACGAGGCAGAAAACAAGACGCTAGACGAGAGACGGAACACAGAGTCGTACCGGCTCGCTCTCGAAGAAAACAGGGAGCTTACGGAACAGGTAAAAAAAATAAGCAAAAAAAAATATAACTATACTCCGACTTTTAATTCGGTGCAGTAATTTGACAGACACTGGGGTCATTAGCAACTTGCGTGGCTGTCACCACGCAAGTTGCTAATCACCCCAGTGGCTGTCACCACGCAAGTTGCTAATCGCCCCAGTGGGCACACTGGAGCTGTCAAATTACTGCACCGAATTAAAAGCCGGAGTATAGGTACCATGGGCAACAGCGTCGCTTACTACTCCTAATGTTAAAATCTCGCTGATAAATAAAGCGACGCTGTTGCCGATAGTACATTTATGTACTTCTTACATTTACAGCCGTACTTAGAGACGTCAATTAAGTTTAATACTTCATTAAAATTGGTGCTATCTCTTTCTTTTCCATAGTGATAGTATAAGATGACAGGTTTTAATGAAACATTAAACTTAATTGACGTCTCTGAGTAGAGGAAAGGAGGGTTATTTGGAATACTGTTGTTAATTTGGGATAGCAGGGTATCACCAAAACTAATGGCGCCATCTCGTTTTATGAACCGTAAACTTATCACAAGTAGTGCCATCTATCGATGTGTTTTCATGGATAGTCTGTCATTTTTTTAAGATGGCGATTAGAGATTAAAAAGTTAGAGTATGTAGAGATGTGTATTTTTTTTGACAGCTTGCACATCGATAGTAAGATAATATAGCTTCAATTTAATCGAGGTTTCATTTTATTAATACCTCACGGAAAAACGTTGCAGGTCTGAAACAAAATGGTATTCCAAATTACCCTCCTTTCCTCTATTACATAGTGTTGAAGCATTAACTTTTTCGAACGAAACCAAAAGAATGGTTCTACAATATTGAATAGTTTGACCGTGCTGGCCCTTTAATCTCGCTTTAGAGACTCGAAGTTAAGGATTTTGGTCGATATGGCATAGATAGGTGAATTAAGTCTACGACAGGATAGTTCGTACCGACCAACGCTAATTGGTTGATTTGTCATAACTATAAATGATCATATAAGGTCCGCGATATTTCATACAGGATTGTAATGAGAATGAGGGGTTTTCAAAGTGACATTTAAAAAATAAAAATAGTAACTATTTGCTTCAGATGGTGTTGATACTCTTCGAAGCCTAAAAATAGTAATAATTTGCCTCACTAGATGGTGTTGATACTCTTCGAAGCTTAGTAAAAAAATCACATTGTCACCTATTTTTATCAACGCCATCTATCGAGCCTACAGTTTTTTGTCATTGTGAAAAGCCCTCATTAGTCGGTATGACATATCGCTATTACCTATACCTATTTGTTGCTTGTATATCTGTGCAACGGCGTAGAAAACTTCACTATCAGATGGCTTGACGTAGGTGCGACGACAAGCCTGTGCGTAATGTTTACAACACTTCGCTAATCCTGCATTTCTTTGTTATTATGTGGCGACATGATTGCGTCTACACTACATAATATCAATATAATTTTATCAATTAATATAGGATTTTTTTTAGATACGTAGGTACAATAATATCTCGTTGAACCAAAATCATTTCGAGTATTAACCACCTAATAGGCATTCTGCGGTCCCATTTGTTTGAAAGGCTCAATCCAACTTTAGTGTGCTTTAGTTGAACATTTTGAATTTTAGAAATCATTTTATTTTTCAGGTGGTGTTGAAAAATAAGCAGCTAAAGGAAGTGATTACTAATCTAAGGACTATAATTTGGGAAATCAATGTGATGTTGACTATGAGGAGATCGTAATTTATTAACTTTAAGATATACGAGTATCATAGTAAAATATACCATTCATTGTTCTTCTTCCTTGCTGATCTCAAGTACTTTGTATGTATTTTATTGTGTAATGTTAAAATGTGTGTAATACTAAGTATTTATTATGTCGTAAGATATTCGTACAAATAGGATCTTTACAAAAATTCTAGTATGATTACAAAAAAACAGGATAATTAAAATTTGAGACAGATTTTGCAATTGTCCGAGTAATGTTTAGGGTTTTTATAAAAATCCAGCGCATTTTAGGTAAATCGTGAATGACCATCATATTGTGCGCGCTGATTGGCTGACGTCAACGTTATGGACTGACGGATGCTCTGATTGGCTAACGGCTACCTATTATAGTCCTTTATGAAGAGTCATGTTCTGACCAATCGAACTAAATCGACTCCAATCAGCATTCAAGTTTCCAATTGTCCAAAACACTGGGATTTTTACAGAGATACTGAAAATTGCTTGGATGATTGCGAAAATCTATCTTAGGTTCCGAATCGGCCTAGGATTTTTGCAAAGATCCGGTTCATACGATTATCCTACGACATATACATCCATGTTTGTCTTTAAGGTGGTACCCTGAGCGAAAGTGGCGCCGCTGTGAATTATATTTAATATTATAATTCTAATACACAATTTTAAAAATGTTTATCGTGGAGATTTTATCACATTTGCTATCTACTTCTATGAATGACTACGAGGGCATGTAGTGATACCTTCTAAAAATACTAGACCATGGGCCCTAAAATCTCCACAATAAACATTATTAAAATCTTTTTCTATTAATAACTTATTAAATAAAAACCTCTGAGGGCGCAACAACCGCCTTAAGCTGTAAGAAAAACACAGAATGTATGATAATAGGAATAGGAATGTATCATATAATAATATTGACTTCCGAAGCGACGGTTTTCTATATTTTTTTTACAAGATATTTGAGTTCAGTCAGGCCTCGCGTCTTGGAGCTTTGGTTGGTGGTTACCATACCTAATTGTAACAATTAATTTTAATGTTAAGCATAAGTAAGTTCCTTGTAAATAAATCTTATTGTAGTAAATAACTCTTTCCTTTATGGTACCTACTTCAATGTTATGTCGCCTTCAATCTCAATACTGCAATGTAACATGCTAGAGAAATATTAATTCATTTATTAATATAGAAAGGTACAATAAAACTCGTAAAATAAATAAATTATTTACTTAAATAAATTACATAGCTGGGCCGTAGAAATAGGGGGAAAAACTATAAATAAAGCGAATGGCAAGCTTTTAGAGCAAGTGAGTATTTAATTGTTGCTTTACATCAGGGATGCACAGACTGCGGCCCGCGGGCCACATGTGGCCCGTCGGCAATATGCTAGTGGCCCGCCAGCAAAAATATTCCCTCGTTCATATGAAAAAAAATCTTTTTTTTGGCTTTTTTATGTTTTTATGTTGTGCTGGTGGCCCGCCATTAGTTTATCATTTGCCCAAGTGGCCCATGGTCTCCATAAGTCTGTGCATCCCTGCTTTACATGAAGTATAACTTCTGGGTCCTGTTTCATAAACATTACCGTATTGAATTCCAACGATCGTTTGGTGTTCATTGCGTCAGCCAATATGACACTACAAAATAAACTACCTACTCAGAGACACCGCAATGTATCCGAATTACCGTAATAAATTACAAATTGTAATGTTTATGAAATAGGCCCCTAGGCTTATAAGACTTACATCTAATCTTTATTATTATAAGTACAATTTTTATAAAATTAAGGTCGGGTTTACATTTTATCTACGCTCGACGGGTTTCGTGATATCGGTGGCTTTCTTCTTCTTTTCTAGGGCTTTCTTCTCGTAGGGGCGGTGGTCAATGATGTCTTCGGAAGGCTGTGGCATTTCCGGTACGGGCTGGTCGCCTTGCGGTAGTTCAGGGATTTCTTGGGAGGCTTCAAGTTGCTTGCCAGCGCTGCGGCCGGCTGGCAATGCGTGGAATGCCTCAGCTAGCTCAGGGTTGATCTCTTCGAGGGGGGTGTCTCCTGTCCTGATGTACACTGGCACGTAGCCTGGCACTGGCGGCAGGAATTGCCATTTCGGACGAGCTTCTGTAACAAAAGAGTTTTGGATTAGATCTTTATGTCCATCAGCCATTTTTGATGTCCCAACTGCTGGGGCACAGGTCTTCCTAATGGGTGGTAAAGAGGATGGGCCATAACCCACCACGCGGGCCCAATGCGGATTAGTGGGTGTTAACGACTGCAAATGCAGCCGGGACCAGCGTCTTAACGTGCCTTCCGAAGCACGGAGGAGCTCGAGATAATAATTTTTGGTCACCCATCCCATGACCGACCCATGCGAACGTTGCTTAACTTCCGCAATAGCTGGGCCAGGCGCTAAACCACTGCGCCACCGAGCTCCTCCAGATCTTTATACTTAATCTAATTGACTGCTATAGAGATCATGAGTTTGAACAGCTTAAAAAGTAGCTGAACGTTTAGTCATCACATCATATTAGCCGCACGACACCCACTGCTGGGTGTAGGTCCCGATCTCCACGACGCGGTCCTGCGCTGCCCGCATCCAGCGGCGCACCGCGACCTTCAGGATCGTCGCTCCACCTTGTACTGTTCATAAAAAATGATCGAAAACAAAACCTATAAGTATAAGACGTGCAACCTTTGCAACTTGTACCTACTATTATAGAAATGATTTTAGTTGATTATTAAATAAGTAGGTGTAGGTAGATTGTTCACCGTGATTTGGAAAAACCTATACGGTAGATAACTGCCAGACATGGGTGTTTAATGTTTATGCTTTCTGTTTTATGAAACAAGCTAGCTACAGTGTCTTAACTCGAAGATTCTAACATCAAGGAGACGGCGGATATTTTATGACTACCTAAGTACTTGACCTATTATCCTTGGCCCATGCTACTTATAGGGAAGCTAAACGACCTAACAAGTTCATATTGTTTTTATCTTAGTGTCTCTTCTTGATACAAGTACTTAGAGCTCGTTTAAACTGGTTTTTGTAAAGTTCGCATCTGGATTATATGGAGCTACAGTGTCTTAACTCGAAGATTCTAACTAACATCACGGAGACGGCGCATATTTTATGACTACCTACATGACCTATTATCCTTAGTCCATGCTACTTATAAGGAAGCTAAACTACCTAACAAAACAAGTTCATATATTCCTTAGTGCCTCTTCTTGATACAAGTAGAGCTCCTTTAAACTGGTTTTCGTTAAGTTCACATCTGGATTTTGATATGGAGTCCAGTGCAATTTGCTACCAGACAAGTCCCTTGAATTGGTATGGTCTAGTAAGTGACACAGTGAGATAATATAGAGCTTCTAATTTGATTAGGAAATGTAAATAAAAAGTTCAGGCAACTTTAATCTGTATTTTCTGTTGAATGGAGCTAAAAATTATATAAAAACTTGTGACTCTAGTAACCAGGCCGTTTTGCGCTGGTGAGTCTGGTGACTGCGGCGGCCACCAGAAGGCAGAAGTGGCTGGCAAACTTCGTTTTTATTTTTTTCTACGTGATTAAAAGGTAAAGTTAGGTAGCTGGTAGAAAATCTAAATCAAGTTTTTGATTTTCGAACGGCATATAAAATTAACCATATACCTACCAAGGTAGGTACCTACTTATAATTATATTTTCTTATAATACAGAGTTAATTGTAAAAACAACCTCGCAGGAGTGGATTACTTACTATTTAACATCATAACAACAACGTTTGTTCTACAACTTTCCGAAAAAAAACAGATAAACATCAGACAAACTCGATCAGGTGTTTGTGGAAACTTTTTTTTTCTTTTTCGGAAAAGTCTTAGAACAAATTAATGTTGTTTATGATATTTTACAAATAACCCTGTATTAAATAGATTTTAGAATCGAGAATTTGGGAACGGGTAAATGGTTTTGTAAAAAAATGCTAAATGTTAATGTTAGTAGGTATGTTGGTGTTAAAGTGGCAACTTGTAGTTTTCGTATGGTTAGACCATAGTGTAAAGAAACTGAGTAAGTTACGAAACTAGTTTTTTTTTTACACTATGACCAGACTCGGTACCTAGTCGATAATAATAATTCTATTTCGTGCACTTGATAACAATTTGCAATTTTCTCTCGTCTGTTGCATGGACTATGTATTCTGTGGCATGGAGTTGATTGCGTAGAGGTATTGATATGAAGTTTCCATTGAATTTTGACCTCTCTGTTTAGCGTGTTAAGGTCAGCAGTCAAAAAGATAAGGCCATTGGATGCGTCTACGCTGCATGCAGCCATCACATGTGGCGATGCATCGTCTAATGCAGTGGTTCCCAAACAGTGGGGCGCGTCCCCCCAAGGGGGGCGCAGAGCTATCCAAAGGGGGGCGCGACGAGCGGCTCCGACCAAAGAGAATGTAAAAAAAACTAGCGTTTTAGCTCCAACTCATAAAAACCTTGAGGAGCTCGGTGGCGCAGTGTTTTAGCGCCTGGCCCAGCGATTGCTGAAGTTAAGCAACGTTCGCAAGGGTCGGTCATGGGATCGGTGAACAAAAATTTATTATCTCGAACTCCTCCCTGCTTCGGAAGGCACGTTAAGCCGTTGGTTCCGGCTGCATTTGCAGTCGTTAACACCCACCAATCCGCATTGGGCCCGCGTGGTGAGTTATGGCCCATCCTCCTTACCACGCACCCATAAGGAAGGCCTGTGCCCCAGCAGTGAGGACATCAAAAAAGGCTGATGGACATAAAAACCTTAAAAAAGTCTTATTTTGTCATGGTGGGAATGGTGCCTCCGATGCGTAGTGCACCTCTTGTATTTGGTTGTTGATAATCTAATTGAATTTGAATAAAAATAAAATCGTTGTCGGGGGGCGTTAGTAGAAGGTTTTCCTCGGCTTAGCGGTTGGGTGGGGCCGCACAGGGTAAAAGGTTGGGAAGTGGGAACCTTTGGTCTAATGCCTAGATAATAGCTAAGCCGGGTTGCAGACCGTTTTCCTCGTTAGGTTAGGTCGTTAACTTATTGAGGCTAGCTTATTCCCTTACATCCTGGGATCTAAGGGGAGACCTAATAGATGCGGTGCAGCATTGAAGTGAATTGATTCTAATAGTTTGAAGATCGTCCTAAGAAATTGTTATTAGATGCGAATTGCATAAGTGATGAATTGCATAGTTGGTACCCATTCTAGAATCTTATACCTTTAAACAAGCAATTCTTGTATATTTATTTTTATGTAGGTTCTAATGATTTCGCTGACATTTGGTAGGTATATGGGGGTTTTTGTTGGTAAACAATCGATCTAGATTAGTCTTATGTTTGGGAAAACGCGTGTTTTCGAGTTTTCATGCGTTTTTCTTTCGACGCAGAATATGGTCGCTAATTTCGTCCAATCGGCCACTATCCGTCTGATCCAACGGGTTAAGAGTCGGCAAGGAACGAGTGTTACGGGTTACGGGCTCGAATCCCGCTCGGTGACTTACTTTTGAACGTATACATATTTTTTATATGTTCGAGTTTATTTTATTTTATTTTATTTATTTTAGGAAGGTTTACAGCTTTATAGACATATAAAAACATTATTAATTACTCGAAGCCAATTACAAACCTCCACATATAAGTACATATCAATAGTATCCTATATATAAAGTAAAATGCATTATGCACAAAAAAGTACAAATTTCCACTAAAAATAAAAATTTAACCAAAAAGACAACCAGTGACGTTAGAAAAAATAATAAAAACAAAAAGTAATATGTTGCTATGTTATTACACAATTAAGGTTGAGCACCCACACAGAATTGCTGCCGAAAGTAATGCAAGTTTACAGTTCGCCTGATAGTCGCCGGGCTTGTCATAAATAAGTCGAAGTCATGTTCGCTACTATACCTATTATAAGTTTCGCAGCCACGCAACATAAAGGTGTTATGACGGTAGTTTGTGTGGGCTGATGGTAAATGAAGCAATGGACGCCGACGAAGACCAAGAGTGTTAGTGCGAAAACCAATCTTAGATAATAAGTCCGGGCAATCAATGGCGCCATTAACAAGTTTAGATATAAAACAAACGTCATTTACTTCACGGCGAATTTGAAGAGGTAGAAAGTGATATCGCTTACAGCGGTGCTCGTAACTCTCAGAATATTGCCCGGCCTTATAATCCAGAAATCGCAAAAACCGTTTTTGGATTTTCTTCAGGCGCGTAATGTATATGTTATACATCGGGTTCCACACCTGCGAAGCGTACTCTAGATGGCTGCGTACGAAGGCACAATACAGAACTTTGATTACCTTTAAAGATTTTAGGTCACTGGACATTCTCATTACAAAACCTACATACTAGAGCCTAGAGCATATAAATACTTATATTTTTTATTTTTATTGTTTTTAGACAAGTTTAAAAAATGTAGTTAATGTTTGAGATAACAATGTAGATTTTCACCTAAACACCACCATATAACAATAAATAGTAATAACCGAGCAAAGCTCGGTCGCTCAGGTACCTACTGTTTTTTTATGTAAGTAACTTACCTACTTCTTGGGCATGCATGTAATTTTATTTAAAACTTTCAAATCGTGTAGTAGCAAAGCCTTTAAAGACGAGGTAGGTACCTACTACCACTTAAAACTCACTTAAAACCTTTTTTCAACTTGCTAAACTCAAACTTATTAGAACACAATTAAAATTTTAATTGGAACTTTTAATGACCATACAATACCGACGTTTCGGCACCTGTTTTGCGACAGGAAACTATAATTTGTTTAGAAGTGTACGCTGAAGTATTGCTACAACTAGGAATAAGAATACTTCAGCGTAGGTACATTTCTAAATTGCAGAAGCTTAGGTCGCTTTGCAATTTTTAATGCACTTCGTCGGGTGCAATGACCAATAAACGTAAACTAAACTCGTTACTAGAAGCTATTACATTACTGTGCTATTTGCTACCGCTCGCTGTGTCTGAAGACAGACAGATAATGCAACCACTCATAAAACCTCGTTAATGAAAGAAGCAACAAGAATTAATGCACGGTCTGGAACTGGAGTCCAGGCCCATTCTGGAAAATATCGCTAGATACGCCAATGCCTTGGAGGTAATTGTACCTCGGTATTCAATATTTATTTGTTTTAATTTCTTATCGAATACCTACTAGCGGTACCTATATCGAATCAATCGAATCGTATAACTGAAGAAAATGGCTACAAAATACCTGATAAAGGACGGCACGATTACGCGGATCTCGATTTAAAATCAGTAAAATAAAAAAAAATTGCTTTAAAAAAAACAAAACCTGAAAATAAAAACAAAAAATAATTGATATCTTTCAGGATTACGAAAAAACTACTAGCCAAATCTCTGTAAAAATGGTAATAATACCTAGTAAAAGTTTTATAGGAAGTTTAATGGGACCTGAAATATGTTTTTTCAATACTAAATAATATACTAGAAATGTTTTTTCAGATAAAAAAAGAATTATATATAGTCAGGTGGGGTAAGTGAAACACCCAACCATATTTATTTATTTATTTGCTATTTATTTGCTTGAAGGAGGATTTACAGTCAAATATAAACAATAGAATAACAAATAGATTTTCCAATGCCATTTACAAATCCCCACATATAGGTTTCTCAGTAAGTTGCATTAACTATCTATAAGATTTTAGCAAGTGGGTATACACTTTTTCTTTACAATAAAAACAAAATATTACAATGAAGAGCTATTTAAGAGTTGAGACAATAGTTCAAGAATGCTTAATTTAAGTTTATGTGATGAGACGTTTATGTGTTTAACTTGATCCTTTTGTCCTGTTTTTAATTAAATGGACACCATATTTAAAGCTATTTTGGCCACTGTTTCACTTCCCCCTTGTCAGAGGTAAGTGAAACACTTCTTAGCCTTTATATTCTTTTCGTGATTTTGTTGCTTATTGCAAGTCTTTAGATATTGATATTCATACCGTTAAAGGCTGATTAAATTAGGACTACATTGCCTACACAGCTACTTTAATTGCGAGTTTTATAGCTTTACTAAACCTTGTTAAATAAAAATAAAAATAAAGTATGTTTCATTTACCCCACCTGACTATATATTAAAATCGGTTAACAAATGGCGAAGTTATGGTAAAACATGCATAAAAAATACAGTTGACTTGAGAACCTCCTCCTTTTTTTGAAGTCCGTTAAAGGTGCTACCTTTTTTGACTAATCTTTCGTTTGATTTCTAGTCTCTAGGGCCCTTCAAAAAGCTAAATTGAGATCTAAGTACTTAGTTGGTTTGTTGGATAATTTTATTAGCTAGACGTAAATGCAGTGATATGTGATGCGCATGCTCTCGTCTCACTAACGGAACTACCATCTTGAAGGCTTGACTTTTTGCTTGTCAAATCTCTAACTGTACCCGAAACTCTCTCGAGACTGTACTTATTATAAGCTAGTAGCTAATTTTAACTTACAAGCTATCGTCATAAGTTTCATGTTCGTTCGCTTGTGTTACTTACTAGTCTCTCAATTTGTGCTCAAATCGTAAATTTTACCGACATCGCTCTAGATTGATGCCGATCTACGTGGGCCGGTAAAACGGGATTTGTATTAGTTTATCAATTTATGTGATATGTTTACATACATACATTAATATACATAGTTATGAGGGAAGATTGCTTAAATTCTGTAGAGTCGAATGGGCATAAAAGGGTTCTCCTTTAGGTATCTTCACACTAAGTTTCGTAAGTTAAATATGAAAAAGTAATATTTTTATTAACTTTTTATTTAACATACTTTCCACATAACTACCGAAATATTTAATTATTGGGCTGATAGATAAAGGCCTAATTTATAACTTTGACTATCGCTTGACGGTGAATATAATAGTCACAGCACAGAAAGGCATTATCGCACTTGCGTATCCGTCGTTGCACTTTGCTTACCTATAGGAACCTAAACCACAGAATACATAATAGTACAAGTCCTAAACCACAGAATACATAATAAACTAGGATTAAGTATATCCGCCCCATAACTTGTGATCGTAATGAATTTCAATAACTGGAATGCTTTAACAAGAAAATTAATCAGATGCTATCGCATAGCTTGCTGCAAAAAATGTGTGAAATCAATTTTACATACTTACCTACACTCCTATAATATATACCTACCTCGTAGTAGACCAAGTACTTCATATGGAATAACACCTATTTTTTAAGCATTTTACGATCCCTTAAAACTCATACCTAATCATAAACAATACTTTGGGTAGAAGAAAAGGGAAGAATTCGGAAAAATATGAAACTGTTTATGAATTTATAAAATAAATTTATGAAAAAAACACTATGGGCCCTAAAAATTCCACGTAAAGTTTTATTAAAATCTTTTTTATGAACAACTTGTTAAGGTGGTACCCTGAGCGAAAGTGGCGCCGCGGTGAATTATATTTCATATTATAATTCTAATACACAATTTTAAAAATGTTTATCGTGGAGATTTTAGGGCCCACAGTCTAGTATTTTTAGACGGTATCGTTACATTCCCTCGTAGTCACTGCTAGAAGTAGATAGCAAAACTGCTAAAAGTGGCCGTTTTTGACACATTTGCTATCTACTTCTACGAATGACTACGAGGGCATGTAGTGATACCTTCTAAAAATACTAGACCATGGGCCTTAAAATCTCCACGATAAACATTATTAAAATAATTTTCTATTAATAACTTATTAAATAAAAACCTCTGAGGGCGCCACTTCGGTGGTATAATATAGCAACCTAAAAAAACCTCTAAGGGCGTTAGACCTTAGAGGTTTTTTTCGACCTCTACATTGGTTTTCCCAATCTTGCTTTGTCCGTAATCGGCAAAGCAAAGTTGTTATATTTAGGCAGAAATGCAAAAAGATAGCACTTCTACCAATTGTTTTCATTAAAGTTTTCCTTACAACAAACACATTTGTTTAAATTAATTAAGTAACAATATTGTGGGTGCTATCAGAATGTTTATGAATGATCCGAAAATAACTTATAAGTACGCAGTTAATTACGATCGTCTTGAACTCCATAACCCGGTCATAGAGATCATAGACGGAGGCTAAATTGCGAATCATGTACCTATATAAAGTATTTTTATTTATTTATATTTAAGTATTTCTCAGCCTAGAAAATGTATCTTAATATTTTCAGTTTATTATCCAAAAATAAATTTAGGATGGGTATAAATTTAATCTTCGTAAGAAGCATGTAAGAAGTATAAAAATGTTTTATTTTTATTTACGATCAAATTCAAAATATTAAATGTTTAGGTTTTGCAAATAATTTGGAAATCTTTTCGTTTTGAACAAGATCACAGAATAAAATTGGCAAGATTCTAACGGTAACCTCTTAATAAAAGAAAATGTATGAAAAAAATTAAAAGAACTAGGAACTTATGCCAAAATCTAAGGTTATTGCATAGAAGGTTATTGCATAGCAAATGTTTGTTAATAATATGTGATTAACAGCCGTGCGACGGAAATTTATCTCAAAAAGTAAAGCATGGGGAAACCACTTTTGAAAGAAAATAAAAAAAACTTTATTTCTTCGAAAAAACAGTAATTTTGAAACCGCACAAAGATATACAACATTACAAGTTAAATAAAATAAGTAAGAAGTACCTAAGTATCTACTGAAAGCTAACAATAAAATTGTTTGAATCGATTTAAAAACGTCGCAGAGCCGGAAATAAATATTGTTTTATGTCAGTTGTGTCACAGAATAAATATTATGTGTTACTGTTGAGTTTGCTACCTGTTTCCAGACTTTTTAGGAAGCTTTAAGGAGTTGAAAATCGTAATTATAAATAGCCACTTGACTTTAAATTAAAAAAAGTACTATGTGATAGTCCTACAGTCGATTTTAAATTGACAGTGTTAAATTTTTACTACTTACAGGCTTCTAGGTCATTTCTTTACATTAGTTAGAAGAAAGTAGGACACCAACCAGGAAATATCTCAATAGTAAATGTCCAGTCAAGTTTATAGTCCATATTTGGTTTTGAGACGATTAGTTCACTGGAAATGCACACTAACGAACGGCTCGAACGGCTCTCGTAAAGAACTGCCTGCCAATGCCATTCTTCTCTAACGAGTCGTTTCTAGAATTCATTTGAAAATCTTTAATTTTCGGTCTAGCCTTATAAGATGTGCAGTGCAGTCAACGTCAATATGGAAGCAGCCAATAAGTACACCTCCGAAATATTTAGGAACATTCAAAATGATAAAAATATCGTAACAACCAAAGTGTTCTAATTTTTGAAACTTTCTTAGATAATGCGTTTGTCATAGTTTATTTGTTTGTTATTCCGAAATTTTTAATCAATTTGGATGTTTCTAAATATTTAGGTGTATTGGTTGTTGTACCTTGTACAGTAGGTACTGTAAGAGCATCTTTTACCTAAGTTCACGGCTAATATCCGAAGCATCCAACTAATGTCCTATCGAAGACATGAATTTAAAACTGCAAATAAAGTTTCTTGAGAGTCGCATAAAATTTTACCTCTTTTTCTTATAATCTATGAAAAAGAAGGATAGCAGGTGTCATTGCCCTGTCCAGTGGTGTATAACCACCTCGAGAACGGGTCGATCGCGTTTGTTTTTGCATTATTATAAGACCCCATTACTTGGACGAATCCCCCATTAGCATTACCACTTGCGACATAAATTGTATTGTACTGGATGCCCCTCATCGCCAGCTTTGTTCCTATGTCGCAAGCTTTTACACTAATTTTACCAGCAATGGTGATTCAACAAACAAATCTTTGGACTGCGACCTGTTTCGTGGTTAGAACAATTAACTTTTTGTTCTTAACTCATGAGGTTTAGTAACGTTTTCTTTTTATCCACACCTTTCTCAGAATAAACATGATATCATCGTATCTTTCGATTTTAGGCACATAGGTATTTATTTGGAAACCTTTTAAATTCATCATCTTCGCAAAAAAGATCGTGGAATACCGAAATGATGAGTAATTTTAATAGATAGATTTTTGTAACGCAAATCACTGACTGATTCATTTATTGCTAGTTCGAAACTTAAGGTGCCTACCCCACCGAAAGTGGCGCCCTCAGAGGTTTTTATTTAATAAGTTAATAATGTTTTGCGTGGAGTTTTAGGGCTCATGGTATTTTTAAGTCATTCGTAGAAGTAGATAGAAAATGTGTCAAAAACGGCAACTTTAAGCAGTTTTGCTTAGATCTATTTATAGCAGTGACTACGAGGGAATCTAACGATACCGTCTAAAAATACTAGACTGTCAGCCCTAAAAATTCCAAGTAAAACATAATTAAAATTTTGTATTAGAATTATTATATTAAATAAAATTCACCGCGGTGGCGTCGCCACTTTCGCTCAGGGTACAACTTTAATAAATTATTCAATACAGGTATCTAAATGTAAGATTTACAAATATTTTTTAAGTTTCAGCGAGTACAAAATTGTTAATGCTTATGTGTATGTGTACCATGCTACGAATTCAATTACCTACTTGACTACCTTTACGATGCCCTGCACTGCAATATATTTCATAACGTAGGTAATTAATTAAACCCCCATATCGTGTCGTGGCCATCGACCACGAATGACCACGTTCCACATCGCCAGCAGGCTTGCTGTACCCCTAGCACGAACTTCATCTATCGAGATAAAAACGCGCGTAAAAGTATTCGAATTTCGATATAGAGTAGTTCTTGGAAAATCTCATAATTCGCTTTTCAGCGGTATGGTGTTGTACAAATTCCTCGTACAAAGTTACTCTATCGAATGCTTTTACGCGCGTTATTTTTTTCGATAGCTGATCGTGCTACGTGTACTGATAACCTATATTTATGCAGAAAAGTTTATCGCTTTTGATGCCAAGATGTATTTTCTTATTAGGTGTAGTTATTTTGTTTTATTTGATGAGGGCAAACAGTAAAATTGAGCTTTGACTGCCCCATCGATAGAGTCAATTAGAATTATTGTACCTACCCACTTAGTTTTCTGGTGTTTTTTTGTGTCTACTTCTTCAATGTTTAACTATACTTACTGATATATTTACCTAGGTATTAGTACAAAATACCTTAATACAAAAATAGTGATTTCCGGCTAAAGAAAGATTTATTTTTCTCTCGCCTACTAAGTTTGAAATAATAACATATCAGTTTCATGGTAGTATAAGTAAGTACAGTAATTTCTCTGTAGGTATAATCGTGCGCAATTAGTGCATAATTAGGATTAGTTCTATTGAAACTTTATAATAGCACGATCACGGAACGGATCATCTCACGACTATGAACCGTGACTAAAATTTTATAACACTCTTTATGTATGACCATAAGTTAATAATTAGCATGTCAACAGGTTTTGTTCTAGCGTTTATCTTGTTTAATTGGAGCTTTTTGTTTTAAGGAAGTGAAGCTTCGACTCTGTAAAGCTTAAAGGCGGTTTTGGTCACGATTTGTTGAAAAAAACAATGTTATTTTTGCGATTGCTGATTGTTTGCTATTATTGGTTGTGAAGGGAGTGAGGTTTGGTAAGCATTTAGGTATAAAAGCTTGAGTATTAAACCCGTTTTTATTAATATTTGGTGATTAGTTTAAAAATTAAAAGTACAGTAATCTAACACTCTTTCAGAATTACGAGTAAAATAGATTACTTTATTTAATTAGTACTAAAATGATTAAAGTTGAAAAATCATAAATCTTTTAGTTTTTAGGAGGGAGTGTCAAATAATAATGATGAAAGTCAAGAATCTTATGGGTGAAAAACTTTTACTAGATAAAACTAATAAACTTTTTCAAAACATCAGAAAATTGAAAAGAAAGAAAAAAGTGCACTTACCTATAACAACACAATAAAATACACACAACAGAGCCAACGACTTGTACATTTTGACTATGAATAATTAATTAAAACTGTAATTATTATAATAATGTAAATCCCAAGTAACAGCACTTGCGCGGGCGGTTGCGGGCCGGCGAGTGATGCGCGTGCGCAGAGAACCGGATTAAAAATGTTGGGAGTCGCTCACTGCTGCGCCCGCGACTGTCCCAGTGGATACGTCTAGCTTTCATGTGTCTAGGGTTGCTGCAAATGGACTACTGAAAGATAAGTATTAGTAGTAGTAGTAGGTATATAGAATACGATGTACTACCTTATTATAACTGACTCCTAATATATCTTTTAGATAGTTACTAAAAACTCTAGCGGATTTGGGGTGAAACCGATGATTGCCAATTTTTCTAGAAGAATATCATTATTGACTAAGTCAAAAGCCTTCCAAGTTAAAATACGCTGCATCTACCTGCCGCAGGCAGTATTGTTAAAAATATTATACCTACTTACTAATTAGAAACAGGGTACATACCTACACTCTAAACTTATTAAAATCACCATTTGCAATTAATTATCTATACTTATTGTCAGAGTCAAATAGTGATCTATCTGCGGTTTTTTTTGTTTTAGTCAGAAAAAAACGGCTTCTAATAGACTATTCCACCATTTTTAAATACTTTTTTATAAGGAAAAAACTTTCCTAACTTGAATTTCTTGTTGAATTGTCTTTGATACAAAAACTACTTTTGGATTGCATATCCAAGTGTTAATTATTGTTTATTTTTTATTGTTGATATTTTTCAACCCCAAGTCTTTAATCTGGAAAAGTACAGTATGAAAGAATAAGCAAAGTGGATAAACATTTTTAATTTATTGTTAAGGTAACCACGATAAGTAATAATTTTTATGTTAAAAATAATTAAAAACAAGATTGCGGTCATCACAAAGGAATGTTACAAGAATAATTTAATTTATTTCCATTATGTTTTATTTGGTAATTTTTTTTTTAATTGGAATCGAAATTTTTGATTTGATAACCACAGAAATCCGAATGGGTACAAAATCTAACGCTCCCTTAATTAAATTTTCAATATTTTTAAATAAAGACGTACGTATTAATTTTATTGTAGGTAATACATTGTAAATAAATCAATTCATATAAAGGACGTTAAAATGCTGAAAGGCCATAATTCTTGCAAGATCCATAAGTGTCCTATTGCAACCAGCATTACTACTACATTTTCCTCATATTAAGGCAAGGCCAGTTCACGATCTGCTGAAAAGATTTGAACTTCCAATGTGAAGAACTGATGTAGTTATACTTCACAAAAATTACTGTAGACTGAAAAAGAAACAAAGAAACACAATAACCGAACAGAATATTGAAAAATGGCATGGTAACTCTGTAAAAAAAATCTGAATAACACCATAAAAATAAAATTCAAATCGTCAGATTTCGTTATTTTCAACGACAGTGATATGATTTTTTATGCAAAAAGGATAGGTAGCTTTTTATTGATCTAACATAATAACCGAGTTCATCATCACTACATATTATAAAACAAAGTCCTCCGCGTCTGTCTGTCTGTCTGTTCGCGATAAACTCAAAAACTACTGAACGGATTTTCATGCGGTTTTCACTATAATAATAGAGTGATTCTTGAGGAAGGTTATAGGTTCAGGTTTTATGTAAATTGGTTGAAATATAACGATATTTGTTGGAAGTGTCGAAAAAATTTATGCCGCCTTACCTGGAACCTTTCATTGAAAACGCTGTCTTATCCCTTTGAGATATACCAAAACAAATAGGCTTGTTTCCATTAAGAATAAATATAATGGATAGGGGTTTATAATGATTAATTATATTATGGAGAAAATAACAAACAATTTTAATTATTAAAAGCGTTAAAGATTAATAATATTTTTAAAAAATAAATTTCGTAAAATGAAGCCTTTAGTCACGTGACAGTGAACACCAATCAGAAAGCGTTACGTCACGCCGTGCGAAACTCCAATCTTGTCTTTGACGCTTCGAGTATCACTACCGGAGGCGCGTTCCAAACCTACACTCCGAGTGCAACCTAACCACAACCGAACGCAAGTTTTAGCCACTTTTTCCGTATTTCTCCATTGTTTGGAACATATATAAATAACTGGTTTGGCGTTTTTATAGTCGTGCTATCACACTGGGGCTCTATACAGTACTTATAATATGAGAAATTCATTTTTAAACGATAAAAACTAGCTATAACGTACGAAGACACGATCGCTCTTTTGTTTGTTTTGCACGGCGTGACGTCATTCAAGACGCCATGACAGTCTTGTGCGTTTTGGAACCAAATTAAAATTGGTTTTTTAAAACGCGAAATTTATAATGTAAACGCTCGATTAAAAATAAATAAACCTTTTTTTTCGATAAAATGCCTAATAAGCTAAAATATTAAGCAGTTATTGAAATTTTGTCAACTAGCCTAACTGTATAAATCACTTTAATTATTTTCCATAATGAACTCATTATTATTTAATTTACAAAAAGAGTTATTATAAATAAAAGTTAATTTAGTCATGAGTCCATAATATTGTCTGAAGTTCTGTAAATCCTGCTATGGTGCTAATCAGAAATATTTATCTATGTGATAATCGCGCCAATAATTATTTTTAAAATATCAATATTTATTATTATTTATTTATTGTTGTAGTTAATTACTTCTTAAAAAAATTAAAAAGGAAATAAATTTGCCTATAAAATACTATAACTATGCCTCTAAATATTTCCGCATAATGGCGGATAATATATTTGTACTAGGTATTAAAGTTGTGACTTTACCAGCTTAATGGGCGATAAAATTATTAAGCTGAAACTTTTTGGTTACATTTGGCATGAAAAAGTAATAAGTTTTCACTTCAGGCGCGCTGACTTTACTACTTTGGCTTTCGATTGCTCGTCATTTTCGAGTGCTTTAGGGACAGGATATGCGCTGCGGCTTGCTGATAATGTAAATAACAGTGTATGAAAATATATTTCCAGTAAGCAAACAAAATAAAAATGATAATATAATAACTAATTTTAACAATGGCATTATAGAGAAAAATCTACATCTAACAATTAAATATCTGCCTTTAATTTGTACGACACCAACCAAATAAGAAAGTAACATAAACCTTGATAACAAAATTCTCATCAACGTGAAGATGGAAACTCCTTACTGCAAGATTTATTCGCTTTTGTTATCATAAAACAAAGTCGAAACTTCATTGATATTCCAAAGCTTGTACTGAAAGCTACTGACGTGAAAGTCGGAGACTGCTTTTCTCATAATAAAATATATAGCTTTATGAAGAACTGTCTTACCTACATTGTTAAATTGAAAGGAGAGATCTAGCTTTCAACTCGAAATAGGATATAGGACCTAGAAATTGTGGTACAAAAATTTTAACATAATGTAGTAAATTTTTAAATTTGAGATTTTTGCATTCACAGTGCTATTTTTATACAATACTAAATAATATGTTAGAAAAAATACGACTCGCACCAGATCAATCCCGTCTGAGTATTGATCTGGTGCGAGTCGTATTTTTTCTAGTATATTATTTAGTATTATAATGTAGTAAGTACTAAATGTTCAATATAACAGACAAGTACAACGTTATAGCAATCTTCGTGCATACATAAACATAAATCTCTGAAAGTAAAAACAACATAGGTAATGGAATGAAATCGAACCCGCGATCTTATGAAATCGAAGTGGTTGTTCTTATAACATTACGTTGATTTCTCGTATAGTTCTCATAATAAAATTAAACGTGGATAAGAAATTAAAGTTTACACAATTTTAGAGCTATAAGTAGACTTAGGCTACAAGGTACTTATTTTTCCGGTTGTGGTTGGAAACAAACAAATTGACTGAAACAATCACGAACCGCAATTTTTTTTTTATATTTTTAATTTTAAATCATTCACAAAAAAATATTTAACTGATCATAAAAGTTTAAAATCGATTGTTTTGCCGGGATGCTAGTAGTAAGTACCGTCATTGTAGCTGATCACATTTTTTTGTCCTGTATTTATTTATCGTGTCATGCAGAAATTGTGTACTTACATGAAATGGAGTGTAAAGTAGGTTTATCGGAAGAGAAGGCCAACTGCAAGGCCGGACGCTGGGGGTCCTTGACCCCGGGGGCGATGACTTTCAGCTCTGGATTCCAATCTTTTTTTTAATGTACAACTAGATAGTTTTTGGCCTTCACTTTACCTGATGTTAAGTGACGATAAGCCGAAGGAAGCGCACTACACCCGGAATCCTCATTACTGAGTAACTGGCTATCTTACCTCTAACTCTACCTCAAAGTATCGAATCTGGAATAGAGCGTAATCTTAAACGTTCCTTGTGTACGAGGCACTATAGACACCCTTATAATTTAGGTGTGGAAAAACAAAATATTAAATTACTATTTTAATTTGCTTTTTTATATTTTTATTTCGGTATACAATTAATCTTATTGGTTGATTCATGGATATTTGGATACACTTTGGATAAACGATCTATCGAGCAGGTATGAAAAGTTGCATCAGCAATAAATTGCAAGGCTGCAGGGACGGACTTGAAGGCCAATGACCCTCCATCACCCCAGCCCTAGGCAAATTACTGTCCTATACATTACATTATGGTTATTGCAAATTGTACTGCAAATTTTATCTTCAAACTCTTTGATGAAATCAGAGAAAACATTTGGCCAACTAAAATCTTATGTTTTGGTGTATGTACTTAAGTATGCATTTTTTTATTATCTGTAACTATACTTAGGTAGAAAAGTGAGAATAAATGAAAATTCTTTGAAAGCTGTACTGCTTTTCGACGAATAATTGGTACCTAGGTAGTGGAATTTGTTATTTTAATCAAAGTACTCAGCTCTTAAGTAGAATCGCCCTTGATCTTGACTTCCTAATGACCTACATGTTATTAAAGGTCGTTATCTACATATTTCGTTGAATCATTATAAACGTAATACATCATGCAACGAATCCTACTAATACGAGTATTATAAATGTGAAAGTTTGTGGGTTTAGATGTTTGTTCCTCAATCACGCAAAGGCGGCTGAACAGATTTGGATGAAATTTGACACACAGATAGTTTATAGCCTGGATTAAAACATAGGATACTTTTCATCGAGGTTAAAGGTTTTCTAGGGATTTTCCGAATGTACCTAGGAGTAAGCATCGACAAAAACTTAAATTATCATGAACATTTAATAACCTTTCTCATAAAATTAGAAAACTAACCTACTTATGTAAACAAAATTAAGGCACATTCTCGAACAGAAGCTCCTTAAAAACATTTACCAAGCCCTCTGCCAGTCTCTTCTCTCTTACTGTATCTCCTCACGGGGAGGTGCTTCGATATATCCATGCTTCGTTTAGAACGAGCTCAAAGACTTATTTTGGAGGTTGCCTTCAGCAAGCCTAAGTTATACCCGACTGTGTCTTTATGTAAGGTCCTTCCTATTATAGTGTACAAAAGTGTTCGGACATTTATGTATGAAGACTGGCATACCAACCTATCCGCCATTTTGAAAAAAGGCGATTTTGGCCGCCTCTGATGAAAGTGATGTCAATCGATAGAGTAAGTCCTTACAAACAAAAAGTTATTAAAAAAACGTTTTGTTTGTTATAATATAACTAACCCTATCGATTGACACCAATTTTATCAGAGGCGGCCAAAACCTACTTTTTTCAAAATGGCGGACAGGTAGGTATGCCAAAAGGGCCTGATGCTCTTTTAAGGAGTTAATGTACTCATGCACAACTTTTATTATGTTAATTCGTCCAAGTTATGGGACCAACATTGAAATCGAGAAAAAAAAAACTGTTCCATAGAAAATTTAAAATCGAATAGATCAAAATGTATGCAAAAGTTCTATGAAACGTTTATTGTAGGTACTGATATAAAGGGGAGAAATAAATAAATATTTTATTATTATTATTATAATGTCCACGCGGATGAAGTCGCAGGCGGAAGCTTAATTTTTGTTCATATAAATAAAGCTGGTGCCAGTGCCAGTTTACCCGAATCATGGACGAAAATACCCGAAGGAATGTTGTTTCATTTTGTAAAGTCGGATAGTTCATTAGACAGTCATTAGTGAAATAAATAAGTACATAGGTAGGTACCTACAAAATTTCATTTTTTATTCACGGTTTCGTTTTCGGTAAAAAAACAATGTTAGGTAAGGCCGCAGCCGGCAAGGTTTTGAGATTGTATCGCTTTTCGGCGGCGGGATTGGCGTCTGTTTTTATGCTATCATCACATCACAAAGGTAGTAAGGTCTTCGATCAAGAATACCTTAGATGTCCAGTCAGAGTCTCAAAAATGGCACCTCTAATAGCTTCCCACTTACAAACTGGGCGCTTAGTTTGCAAAAAAGTAAGTGATACAAGATGTGTTTTTGTACAAAATAAGCTTAGTTTTGTACAAAATAAGTGATACAAAATGTAAGTTTGTACAAAATAAGCGGTGATTATGTACAAAATAATCGCCAAGTTTGTAAGTGGGACGCTATTTGAGGTGCCATTTTTGCGTAGGTACTGTTTTAGTTCGTAAAGCGTTATCTAGGATATTCTTGATCCAAGTGTAGGTAGGTACCTATTCGAAAGTGTCGTGTGTGCTGTAGTGCAATTTTTTTGGCATTTGATTGTTTATTCTGTGGCAGAAGTAACCTAATATTTTTTTTTGACTGACTTGTTATACGCGATGAAATATTATAGCAGTGGTTTATGTGAGATGGTGTTACTGGTGTTGGTGTTGTTTTCTACCTTAGCCTAAAAAAAGCAAATGCTTTAGTAAATGAAAGCTTTTTGTCCTACAAAGACTCTCTCGAAGATCAAACGAAGATTACCTGTATACAAACTAAGGAGATGGCAGATTCTGATGTAATTACAGAGATATTTAAAATTACCTTGAGATTAATACAGCATTTAAACAGTGATCGAACTTTGTATAGGTAGTGTAAAATATAAGTAGCTAAAGCGTTTTTGGTATGACCTTCAAACTATTTCCCATCACCTACTATGAAGCAGATCATTTTTTTTTGTATTTTTGTTTGCCTCCGATCAATGTTTAGTAATTGCTTATCATTACAATGAATCACTTGTTAGAAGTGATTTAAGTTAGGGTTCCATGGTGTTGCCAGATCAGTTTCTATAATAAATGTCCAAACATAAAAAGAAAAAAGGGGTTTGAGACGAAACACTTGGTGGACGGCTGTGTGTTGTATGCTATAGAATATAAAATAAATTAGTTAGTAAATACCTAGTACATTATGAGACAAGTTAGCTTATGTTGCTCATTGCATACAAGGCTGTGGGTTGCAGCCCGAGCCGCAGGCGAGGGCGTAACTCAGCCGAGTGTGCGATAAGCAAGAGCTCACGAATTTCATACGACGTTTTTCAACACATTTGCGAGGAAAAAACAAAGTAATTTACCATACAGCAACTAATACGACAAAAACAATATGTGATAATTATGGGAAAAGGAGCGCAGGTTTTTTTTGTTTTTTTTACACGCCCAACGCAAGAATATTTTGCAAACAAACCCCGAGTGAGTATACAATCTACTTTAAAATTATAATTTTAAGTGATAAAATGCAAATATTTTAATATTTTATAACAAAATTATGAATATTTTGATAATAATAAATATTTTCAACACACTTTCTCGTAAAGTGAGCCCCAATACATCGCTTTTAGGGCCATAAACCGAGCTATAACAAACGCGTGCAATAATATATAAAACACTAGTTCGTAATAGAATTAACCCTACAAAGTTAAATTAGTACCTTACTGCAAGTTCTATGCGAGTAAACAGAGCATTCCCAATTTAGCCGGATAATACAGTAATTTTTTTTGACAACAAAGAGGTTTTATGCTGCTGAAAATTCATATCCATTTTTAGAATAAATAAATGTGTAAGTCTTTAATTAAGTCAAATAAATATATATTATTATCAAATTATTCATAATTCACAATATTTTGTTTTAAAATATTAAAATATTTGCATTTTGTCACTTAAAATTATAATTTTGAAGTAGGCTGTATGCTCCTCATCCCTTTGTTCGCAAAATATTCTTGCGTTGAGCGTGTGAAAAAAAACAAAAAAAAACATGAGCGCCTTTTCACATAATTATCATATTTTGTTTATGTCGTATTTATTGCTGTGTGATAAATGACTTTGTTTTTTCCTCGCAAAGGTGTTGAAAAACGTCGTATGAAACTCGTGAGCTCTTGCTTAACTTGTCTCATAATGTACTATTGTTTGACTTAATTATAAGGACTTACACATTTATTTATTCCAAAAATGTATATGAATTTTCAGCAGCATAAAACCTCTTTGTTGTTACTAAAAAAATAACTGTATTACCCGGCTAAATTGGGAATGCTCTGTTTACTCGCATAAAACTTGCAGTAAGGTACTAATTTAACTTTGTAGGGTTAATTATATTACTTACTAGTGTCTAGTGTTTTATATATTATTGCACGCATTTGTTATAGCTCGGTTTATGGCCCTAAAAGCGATGTATTAGGGCTCACTTTACGAGCAAGTGTGTTGAAAAAATCTATACCATATTATTACTCAGTGTATGAAACAGCTGATTTTTTTCGCGATTTCAGAGTTTGTTCCACAGTAAAAGTTGTTCAGTTTGATGGTCTTATTTACCATAATTCGGCTTAAGGGTTTTTTTGTAACACTTTGTATTATTTACCTACAGTAACAATAGCTATATGGTTTCGTTTGCGGCTATAGCTATATGGTTTCGTTAGCTATAAGGGATAGGAACAGTAACTTGAATCCAGCTCGCACTTCACCATTCTTTTTATAATATTTTCCGCAGTGTGAAGTCTGTATCACGATTGGCAATTACGGTAATTCCGATCCATCGAAATCTGATGATGTGTCAGAACCCATTAACTCGATTGTATTCTATTTCTAAAGCCTGTTAAAACTTCATTCTATTCTTTATTAGTACCTACGTTTTGTTGTGAATACCAATACATATCTATAAAGTTTCGTAATAATTAATACGAAAGATTCGTCCGATTATAATTAAATATTTATAGTTTTATCTTTGTCTTATTTTTATTGGAAAATTTGTCAGATTTGAATATTATATTTTATAACCAACTGACGGAAGCAACTAAAAGTTTTTTTTAGAGATATACCTACATAGTTTTTTTTTACTTTGAGGGTATGAGAAGCGTGAGTATAGTTTTTTAATAAATTAATATCTACACGTGTAAAAGATTAGTAACTAGGAAAATTTAAATGTTATTTGAACCATTGATCTTTCATAATCGTGCCAACATCCCACCACAATAACAAAGAGTACGCAGAAACATAGGTAACAAGCAGTAAGGCGGTTGTATGACCGAAAGTGGCGCCCTCAGAGGTTTTTATTTAATAAGTTATTAATAGAAAAAGATTTTAATAATGTTTATCGTGGAGATTTTAGGGCCCATGGTCTTGTATTTTAGGTATCACTACATGCCCTCGTAGTCATTCGTAGAAGTTGATAGCAAATGTGTCAAAAACGGCCACTTTTAGCAGTTTTGCTATCTACTTCTAGCAGTGACTACGAGGGAATGTAACGATACCGTCTAAAAATACTAGACTGTGGGCCCTAAAATCTCCACGATAAACATTTTTAAAATTGTGTATTAGAATTATAATATTAACTATAATTCACCGCGGCGCCACTTTCGCGCAGGGTACCTACCAAATAAATAATGAATATTTAGCCGCAGCTTATCTTCGTGAAGTGCCGTTAGTTACAGCGTGATGTATCTGCGATGGAGGCAACATTGCCAATTACCCATTCAGGCTGTACATGTGCACTAAAACGTTAAACAAGCCGTGACCTGCGGCTGTTTAACGATAGGTTTCAATCAATGACATTGCTTTTGTACAGTTAACACTTAAGGTGTGACCACACTCGCACTTCGTTGACTTCTTAGTTCTGAAAACAAACCAAATAAATAAATGTAGAAAAGTTAAAACTTATACTTAAAAGTAGTTTACCATATACCATGTTCATATTTTTTTATGACATAAAAAGATAGCAGAGTTTACGATATACCTACCACTCTTGGTTTTCCATTAAATAAATGCGGTTTTGTAGGAATCATTTGTATTCACCGCTACGACAAGAATTTTTACCTTCTTTCAAGGGTTAACATATTTTTATTGAATAAATGCTAATAAAATCGATAAATGCGATTATGTTTTATCTTGCTTCTACCTGGGACTTCGTCCGCGTGAGATTTTCAAAATTCATTTTAGTGTTAATTATAATAGAAATCCTTGTGCATCAATTCTAGACCCAATAGTTAAGGCTGTGCGTTGTTATGTCAACCAGTTCTGTTTCTTTCTCCTTGTTATGTGCGAATCTGCAGAATAACTAGTCAAGTCAGTTAAAGTGCGGAAAATTTCCGCACTTTAATTTACTACTTAAGTTAATCTGCATATTAACGGATGATACACATTTAATATCATTGATGATACATCGTTTAAGTGCGGAAGAGAGTGAGTGAAATAGCCAAGGCTTTAGGAAATTTAACCCGGCGAGCATGTGGTGGGGTGTGACATGCCCATGCTTTGCGCGAAGCCGTGTATTTTTCAAATTTGCCCCTCAATTGTTTTGTTGCTTCGAGTAGCTGGAGCCAATGTACTCCGCGGGGGGAGAGTGGCGTGACCGCAGGGTCGCGTCAACCGGCGCAGGAGCTACACCCGTGTAAACGTTCGTGGGGTGCGTCATACCCCGCCACATGCTCCGTGTTAGTTTTAACATATACTACCTATAAATGCCAATTTATTAAACCAAGACTTAAGAATTAATTCGTATTTTGAAATATGGTTTATATTTAGTGTATAAAATAAAAAACAGTGTATATTTATATACTTTTATTGTATTATTTATCAAAAATACTAAAACTAAAATCAACTAATTCTTTAAAAAAAATATGTTATTGAGGATCTGATATTTTTTAAGTTTTTTAAGTTGATTTTATATATTTTTTAAAAATTAGTTGATTTTAGTTCCTTTTTCAGAAGTTCCTTTTTTTGTTTGTTTGTAAATGTTATGTTTTAGTATTTTTGATAAATAATACAATAAAGTATATAAATATGCAATGTTTTTTATTTTATACACTAAATATAAACCATATTTCAAAATACGAATAAATTCTTAAGTCTTGGTTTAATAAATTGGCATTTATAGGTAGTTATATGTTGGGGTTTGGCAAACCCCACCACATGCTCGGTGTAACTTTTTTCACCACATGCTCGCCGGGTTAATAAAGAGCTCTATTGAATAAAACGACAATAACATTAGCATTTTACAGAAGCAAAAGTGTACTCCTGGCTTTAGAATTTAAGATGCGCGCAAAAAAGATAAATATTGTAAATTATGATTTATTATCCATGGATGTTATTAAAATGATTTATACGCAGCAGTTAAAATACTCATTGCTAATATATAAAATAGTTTTGATGATAAGGTGAATACAACCAATCAAACCAACCAACAATCAACAAATATTGAGACTGAAAAACCCTTTATTAAAATTTTAGCAGCTTAGGTATTTTTAAGCTATTCACCATAATTGAGCTGCGTTATATAAATAAATTGAATCAACATTGAATTAATCAAAATACGTAGTAGCTTATCGTATTTTCACTGTATTCTTTATCTGTTCAAGGAATATTATAGCTGTTCTTGTTGCAGATAAGGTTAGGTCGTCAACTTATCATTCTTAGAACCAGTGGTTATTTTAACTCATTTTTATGGCAAGTACGTAGTTTATTTAACTCTCTAGACTTCATACCTAGGCGATAACCTGCATGACCTTTAAGATGCACTAACTTTTAAGACGCACATAATAACGACATATTATTGGTCACAATAGTAATTATTACATAGACACAGTTATTTTTGATTAGATTTTTCCAAGGACCGGAAAACCCCTGTTTTTGAGTAAGTCGATTGTTAGGGTAAGCCTTAGTTAGAGCATTGCTCTAAGGGGTAAGCCAATAAATATGGTTACCCAAAAGATAATAGGGTTTTCCTATCGATAGAATCAGTCTTTCGTGGTGCTAACCTTTTTAATAAGCTTCCAATGCGCTCACCATGCAAATCAAATCACACACACAAGCATACATGCAACATACAAGCGCACACATACATAGCGCACACAAACCATTTGTTAATAAAGAGCATAAAGTGCCTATAAGAACAGGTTCGACCTAGTTTAGGTACTTAAGTCACAGAATATATGCTTAAGTGTCAATTTATTAAGCTAAGTATGTAATATTTTTTGAAACAATAAAAAAAAAAATTAAGTATTAAATAGGGTACCAACTTCGATCAAGAATATTCGAGATAACGCTTCACGATCTAAAACAGTACGCAAAAATGGCACCTCAAATAGCGTCCCATTTACAAACTTGGCGCTTATTTTGTACATAATCACCTTTTATTTAACTCACATTGTATATCACTTATTTTGTACAAAATAAGCTTATTTTGTACATAATCACCTTTTATTTTGTACCAACTCACATTGTATATCACTTATTTTGTACAAAAACACATCTTTTATCACTTACTTTGTGCAAAATAAGCACCCAGTTTGTAAGTGGGACGCTATTTGAGGTGCCATTTTTGAGACTGACCGGACATCTAGGATATCCTTGATCGAAGGGTACCAATTAGTATCTCCATTTCCATTCATCCATCCATTTTGTCTATTATCTCTTTTCCGCGTATTCAGTACTGTGCGGTACGCTGATTGGGCGCGTTCTAAAACCCCTTCATAGGATATCCTCAGTATGTTTATTCGTTTCGGCGAGTGTGCAGTGGAATTACACAACCAAATTCCGCCATCTCCCTTCTTCCATCAGACAACCAGGTACAAAACAACGCCACCGTTTTTGATAAATACCTCAAAGACTCGCACTAAGCGTTTTGTTTCAAATTTTATCATACGTAGGTACCGCTAGAGAGTGGAACTCCTTGTCTGAGTCTGTGTTTCCCGATAACTACAATCTGGGAGCCTTCAAGTCGCGAGTGAATAGATAATTATCTTCTAGGTGCGTTTCAACGTAGATCGCATCATCGCTTACTATCTCTATACCATCAGGCGTTAAAGCGGGCAAGCTCTTGCCTATTTAACATTTTAAAAAATCTGATTAAATAAGTGCTAGGACCTTAATTAACTGTATTCATTTGCTTATCCTTTCGTTAGAGTAAGTCGACTATTATGCCTACCGCATCAATGGGGTTTCGGTTTCTGAAAACTTGTCTATGAAATATCCAATTAAAACCTCTTAGTGGTAGGCGATTCCGGTGCATGTATATTGTAGATTTTGACATTTCTGAGGAACGTTTGTTTCTCAACTTACTATATACCTATTTGTATGATAAATAACTTAACTGACTTATTAAAGTTAGTACTTTATTTCTGCAGTAGTCGAATAAAAGTTTGGTAAGTACGTAACCGCCTACTGGATGACTACGAGCAACTGCGAGCTAAAGCAAGGCTAATGTCCAAGAAAATGAATTTCATACAGGAGCGTTATTTATTTACATTTTCATGTGAATGTGTCTGAGTATTGATCAGCGGGTCTACCGGGTAAAAATAATGTAGTTAATGTTAACTGTAAGTATGTGATACATTGCTTCTTTTCTTTGGTAAGTTTTTATTTGTGCCAAAACAAAGTAGCAATGTATCACATACTTACAGTTAACATTAACTTCATTGTTTTTAGCCGGTAGACCCGCTGGTGCGAGTCGTTTTTTTTCTAGTATATTATTTAGTATTGTGTAAAAATAGCATTGTGAATGCAAAAATCTCAAATTTAAAAATTATATAGCTATTTCATCTTAATCGATTGCCAAATATCTGGAAAGATATTTCAATTGAATGTCGAGGTAATTCCTCACATTGGTGAAATAACGCTGGCTTGCAGCGTAAGAGTAGGATATACTAGAAGAAATTCGGCGATGTCACTAGTGACTCGGTAGCTCAGCGGTCAGAGCATTGGACCGGATATCCAAAGGTCGCGGGTTCGATTCCCGTCTGAGTATTGATCTGGTGCGAGTCGTATTTTTTCTAGTATATTATTTAGTATTGTGTAAAAATAGCATTGTGAATGCAAAAATCTCAAATTTAAAAATTATATAGCTATTTCATCTTAATCGATTGCCAAATATCTGGAAAGATATTTCAATTGAATGTCGAGGTAATTCCTCACATTGGTGAAATAACGCTGGCTTGCAGCGTAAGAGTAGGATATACTAGAAGAAATTCGGCGATGTCACTAGTGACTCGGTAGCTCAGCGGTCAGAGCATTGGACCGGATATCCAAAGGTCGCGGGTTCGATTCCCGTCTGAGTATTGATCTGGTGCGAGTCGTATTTTTTCTAGTATATTATTTAGTATTACATTTGATTATTTAATTCCATAATTTAATAGTGAATTGACCTAGAAACAGAAAGGCAAGCACAAAAACTTTTCACTATCCAATTTAAAAATTCACAAGGGAATGAAAATTGATATATATGTATACTGTGGCTACACGCTGTGCTGCATCCGGTTTGACATTGGACTTTATCACAAAAATATAGCACGGAAATCTCTGCGCGCAAATCAGACTCGCATGGCCCGGTTTTTTTTCATTTATATTTTTCTTATTTAGTTGTAAATATTCCTTGTATGTTGACTGTAGACGTAACTTATAGAATCACATTGGTTTCACGGATGTGGTTTTTGTGCTCATTTATCACTACTTGCTGAGAATATTATTCAATATAACGTTGTTAGTATTGTAATTGTGATGAGCTCAGTCTCGATGATTCCACTTTATTTTGCGGTCATTAAAGTTTATTACAGGGTACTTTATAATTGATACGAAAGATACAATCAATTAATCAAGTATGCAAATTAATACTTAGAGTTTTTTCCTAAGTTATTGCTTATTATTTATTCTGTGGTGAACTTAGATATCCAAACATGTTTGGTAGGGACATCATTAAGAAATAAACGAGATGGTTTTAAGAGAACAGTAATGCCCAATGGAAAACTAAGTATATATATATACTTATAAACAAAATATATATATACTTATAATATATTTTTTACTAGCTTCCGCCTGCGACTTCGTCCGCGTGCACATTCAGAAAATTCCTAGGGATTGACCGGGATTAAAAGTTTCCTATGTTTTAATCCAGGCTATAAACTATCTGTGTGTCAAATTTCATCCTAATCTGTTCAGCCGTTTTTGTGTGATTGAGGAACAAACATCCAAACCCACAAACTTTTACATTTATAATTGACCGAGCGAGCACGAAGTGCCAGCGAAGCGTCTCTGCTTCAGCTTGGTTAAAAATTCTTTCGTATGTATGTCCGGCTGTCTGTTCCAACCTACAGGTCGCATTTCTCAACCGATTCTATACTAGTGAAATTTTGAGAGCAGGTTCGAAATTTATATACTTAGATTTTTTTTGTCGAGCCATTTTTTTGAAATTTTTTAAAACGGCGGAAAAATGTTAAAAAAACAGAGTTCAGATCGCTTTCCAGCTCTGCCTGTTCTTCTCTATATGTCGCATTTCTCAACCGATTCACGTGAAATTTTGTAAGCAGGTTTAAAAATGATATAATTATTTTTTGTCAAGCAAGTTTTTTGAAATTTTCCGAAATGGCGGAGAAATGTTAAAAAACAGATTTCAGTCCGGCTTTCCAGCGCTGTCTGTTCTCCTCTACAGGTCGCATTTCTCAACCGATTCTCGTGAAATTTTGTGATCAGGTTTGAAAATAATATGACATTTTTTTGTCACGCCAGGTCTTTTAATTTTTTCTAATTGGTGGAGATATGTTAAAAAAACATATTCCAGTCCGGCTTTCCAGCTCTGCCTGTTCTTCTCTACAGGTCGCATTTCTCAACTGATTCTCGTGAAATTTTGTAAGCAGGTTTGAAAATGATATAAAAAAAATTTGTTAAGCCAATTTTTTGTTTTTTTTTTTCAAAATGGCGGAGATATGTTAAAAAAACAGATTTCAGTCCAGTTTTCCAGCGCTGTCTGTTCTCCTCTACAGGTCGCATTTCTCAACCGATCCACGTGAAATTTTGTAAGCAGGTTTGAAAATAACTTATATTTTTTTTGTCACGCCAGTTTTTTTAAATTTTTCTAATTGGTGGAGATATGTAAAAAAAACATATTCCAGTCCAGCTTTCCAGCGCTGTCTTTTCTCTTCTACAGATAGCATTTCTCAGCCGATTCTCGTAAAATTTTATGACTAGGTTCAAAAATTTTATTATTTTTTTTGTCTAGCCCGTTTTTTGTTTTTTTTTTTTTAATTTCGGAGATATTAAATTAAATTAAAATTTTCTTTGGATATGAGGCACTGGGCCATGTATAAAAAACCATATTTCAGTCCCGCTTTCCGGCGCTGTCTGTTCTCTCCTACAGGTCGCATTTCTCAACCGATTTCCATGAAGTTTTGTGAATAGATTTGATAATTATGTAGAATTTTTTTGTCGAGACAATTTTTCGATAGTTTTAAAAATGGCGGAGATATTTAAAAGAACGTATTTTAATCCGGCACTGTGTGAAATTATGTGAATTTGACGTTGTACGGCCCTTTAAAGGGTGAACATTGACTCGCGAGGTCTACAGCTCACAGAGCCACTAGTATAATATTAGTAGGATTGTGACTAAACTAATATTACTGCTTCTGTATTTTATTTAAAGTTATACGTCGTCTATATATATTTTTTTGTTTATATTTTGCTAGCTACTGATGTACTTTGTATCATATAAAAACAGTGCGAAGTCTTGTTCTAAAGTATAAAATCTAGGTGATTCTTTTCGAGTAAACGTGACAAATCACTTGGATTCAGAAATATTTTATACATTATCGGTAAATCTATGTTATTGACCGAGCGAGCGCAAAGTGCAAGCAAAGCGACTCCGTTTTAGCTTGAGCAAAAATGCTTACGTAATAATGTCTGTCCGGCTGTCCGTCTGTTCTCATCTGTGTCCATCAGCCATTTTTGATGTCCCCACTGCTGGAGCACAGGCCTTCTTTATGGGTGGTAAGAAGGACGGTCCATAACCCACCACGCGGGCCCAATGCAGATTGGTGGGTGATGCGGATTGGTGGGTGGGTGTTCTCATCTTCAGTACCCTTAGCACGGAACAGCTATCGAAAAAAATAAGGCGCGTAAAATCATTCGATAGATAAATTTTGTATTGGAAATTTGTACAGCGCCATCTATCGCCGATAAGCGAAATGAAATTTTCCATACTATCGAGTAATTTTACGCGCATTTTTTTTCTCGATAGCTGTTCGTGCTAAGGGTGGTCGCATTTCTCAACCGGTTCTCGTGAAATTTTGTGAGGTTCGATGTTTAGTTACTTAAGTAAGTAAGTATATAGTTTTTTTCGATTGAGTTTTTCGAAATTTTACGATAAAAAGATATTTCAGCCATTTCGAAAAAGGCGAGGTCTACTACACAGAGCCACTAGGATAGAAGTTAAAAAAATGGTAACGAAAACGACAGTTTTTTTCAAGTTTTCTTGAAAACGAATGAACCGATTTCATAATTTCAAAAATGGGACCAACTTCGGAACAAACCTAATGTTATAACGTTTGAATCATTTCAATCGGTTCAGCCGTCTTCGAGTACCTAATCGGTGTACATGTGTAAAAAAACGACGAATAGCTGATAACCTCCTCCTTTTAAAATTTTTGAAGTCGGTTAATAAAAATGTTACTTTTTGTTGTTTTTATTAAGATATAATATAATTATTTCAATATATTATGTAGTACCTATTTTACTTATTATAATTAAGTTAAGATCACCACAAAACCTTGAAAAAAGGTTTTTTTTATTATACCAGAACATCCATGTATTAATAACATACAAACATTACTTTTGTTACAATCAATTTAAATATAGGTACATTCGGGTTTTTTGAAATAATATGGAAATATATAGAATCAAAATTAACAAGTAAAAAATAACAATCCGGCAAAGTTATACGAAATACATATATTATGTAAAATTTTATGGTCTTAAGTGGTTTGAAATAAACTAACACAAATTATTATAAAAGTAATTTATTTGCTCATTAGAACATTATACATTATGGTAATCGTTTGAGCATTTTCAGTTCTTTTATTATTAGAGATGGAGTTTATGACAAAATAAATAAATACCACGAGAAGGCGCCACGTAAAAATAGCGGTCTTATTATTACGCGACGATGACGTTCTATATCAACATACGGTGGAGGCATATATTTTTAGAAAAAACATATATTAAGGTAAGTAACGAAAGGAATGTTTTCACTTTGCAAGAACACAGGTCATCACTTAAGTAACATACGCATTCATTTTTAGGGTAAAGCTATTTTGGTGTCTAGCGAATATCGTTCTTTCACCAATAAAAAATCACAGTTTTCACGGCACATAGTAATCTGAAGATCAGCTAACGCTTCTTTCCGTACCTGTAAAAAAATACAATATTTGAATAAAATAAAATTGTCTTTATTGTTTAACTAGCGACTGCCTGCGGCTTCGTCTGCGCACACAGTTATTTTTCTTTCCTTCGGGAACAGCGTACTTTTTTTCTAGATAAAAGGTACCCTACGTCTACCCTATATTCTTTTTTTTTGTATCCCTGCCCCCCATGATTACCGTAACACGGTATAACGGGTGTAACAAGACACTCAACGAAGCCGAAGTCCACGCATTCCGCCTATCATCAGGGTTATTTTTGTCTTTTAGACTATACCTGGGACACCAATTGCTACGAAGTTATTGAAGGTCAAAATCAATTTTTTTTTTCAAAATTTTCATGAAATCTTATTTTATTCGTTATTTCCTAATTTTTGTCTACAGAAACATTATCAAAATCAAAATTTTATGTATTTCGTAACAAACAATAACTTCAAAACGTCACCACTCAATGTATTTCATGAGTACGCACATAAACGTTGCCTTTCAACTCGGCCGCGCGCAGCTGTGTAGCATTCACTCGCAGGCGCGGTCTTTTGTACGCGTTACATTGCGTGGAAATGTATGCAATGATTTTTTAACACCAAAAATTAAAATCGTTTCCCAGCAATAATTTTGAACGGAAATGGTCCTGATGATGGGCAGAATACGTAGACTTAGTTAGGCTTCTTTGAGGGTCTTGTTACACCCGGTATATCGCGTGATATAGCGTTTTATCCCTACTCAACTATCAAATTCCATTGTCTTTTGACAGTTAAACGTGATAAATTGCTATAAAAAAAGTCATATCGCGTTTCGGTCGTCATGCTAGGGGGGCTGGTGATCGGTGCGTAACAAACAAAACAAATGAACAAACAAACTCATTTTCGCATTTATAATATTATTAGGATTCTTAAATACAAGAGCAACGAACTCGGACATTATGAAAAAGACGAGGTCACATTAATGTTTTGCCCCTGCTCAAATTGTATGCGATGACTTCCGAAAAGTGTTGTGTCAAAAACAAGGGTCATTTTGTATTCACCATCCACATTTTGAGGATGTGTTTAGTCCATGAAACTGAACAACTTTCTCTAAGGAACACATGGCCAAATACTTAAAAAAAATCGACTTATCCATACAAATCAAAGAGATCACGTGATCAATTTAGTATTGAAAGGCAAAAATTTTGTGGCAAAAATTGAGAAAGTTGTTTAGTTTCATGGACTGGTCACATCCTTGTATGGATGGTAAGTTCAAAATCACCCGATATTATTTTGTTTTCTTACCCAGACTGCGCTGTGGCTGTGGCTGTGGCAGTGGCGGTGGCTGTGGCTGAGCTGCCACCGTAACCACCGCCAAAGTTGCCACCGCAGCTACCTCCACATCCATGACCGGATTGTTGGAATCCACCTTGCCCACCGGGTGACCCGCCATTGCCGTATCCCCCACCGTATCCGCCACCGTATCCGCCGCCGTATCCGCCGCCGCCGCCGCCACCTCCTCCGCCTCCGCCCCCGCCTCCGCCTCCACCGTAACCACCGCCGTACCCTCCGCCATATCCACCGCCGCTACCGTAATTGCCACCTCCTGACTCCTGAATGTAATTATGACCGCCGCCGCCATAATGTCCTTGTCCATGGCCATGACTGTATTCATGAACTGAAAGTAGAATAAAAACTTTGCCATAATGTTATATTTAAATAAAAAAAATAAGAAAAGCCCAATACGACCCAATACGATTAAAATAAATATTCTTAACTGCTCTCGCGGGTAAAAAAAATCTAAATAAAAAAATGTAAAAAAAAACATTATGTTATAACTCTATTATAGTTCTTATTACTTCCAAATAAGCTTGCGTAGTTATGAAAAAAAGGCAACAGTAATCAGTCATAAATTAATTTATGTGTTGAAGAAAAAATTTAAGGCAAAGAAAGTAAAAATACTCTTTGGTAAGAAGGTTCACTAACACGTGCTAACACCAAAGTTTATATCTAAGATATAAAATAAATCAATGTAAATGTAATGACCTCTATGCACTTCTAAACTTTTCATCAGATTGCAATGAAACTTTGGCGAATACTTCTACTTACTACCCGGGGAGGTTTTTGGCTAAAAAAATAGATATGATTCATCCGTACGTGGCATTGCAACGCATGCCGGAGACGATTCTAAAAATGTTATACGAGTTAAAGTACCTGGCTTCACCACAATGATGGTTTGCGACGGCTGTTGGTACCCGTGTCCTCCGTACCCATGATGTCCGCCGTACCCACCGGAGTATCCCTCCGAGTATCCACCGCCCCCGTGCCCATAACCGCCACCAAAACTGATTCCACCTCCTCCTAAGCCTAGCAATGCCTTCTTCAGTAAATGTCGCTTCTGTCTATTTAGACTGCCGCCATTTTCTTTCACTTGGTCTTCTAATTTCTATAAAAATATAAAGGTAGATTATTAATTTAAAATATTTGATCGCAAAAGTAAATAAGAGTTTTCCTTCCTCGAGCTCCTTTTTACTACTATTTTGTTGTTATAATTTAAAAGTAGGTAACTTATAAAAATAGATGAAAATTGGTCTTCTCTCAAACAACAAGTACAGTATAAATAACAATTATTATTAAAGATTAATCTATGATTATCAAACATTTGATCATTTACATAAAACTGTTCATTATCTATTTCAACTAAGAATTAGCCTTAGATACTCTTCATTTAGTTTTCTCCTATTCATTTTTAAGCAAAGTTCTTAGAATTTGTAAAAAGTGCGTGTTCTTAAAAACTTAAGGTATTAATTTAAAAACACGCAAACTAGTAATTACCCAGTTACCAAGTAACTTTAACAGTGGGTGGCTACTGGTTTTAGCAAACTTGTTTATTTTTATTAACAACAAGAATGAGACGATAAGTTTAAAATAGTAAAATAAAATACCTGAACGTATATAGGTTGAGGGTTCCTCTCCAAAGACTTAGGTTCAGCCCTGCTAGGCTCCGGGTGTCTTTGAGCAAGGAGGACTAAAATCGGGAACTGCCGCGATCTTGTGACCTGGCTCCTAGAGTCCCTAGGGGGTGCTAATACAGGAGCCACAAGCACTACTCTTTCCGCATCCAAAGAGTTGTCGTTCACCGTCGCCGCCGCAACAGTGGCCAGAACCAACACAGCCACAACACCACTGACTCCCATTGTGATCACTGACTGCCACAGGACTCACAAAGCAAACCTATTTATACAAATTTTTCCTGCAGACGCTACGACCGACGTCATGAACCGCCTATTCGCAGGATCGCTTCGTAGAATACTCGATTCCCACGATGACGCTATCGGACATTATGTCGTCTTAGACATAGTAGAATCTCCTAGATCGATTAAATTATTATCGATTCTGAGGTGTAAATTTTATTATAGAACGTTTCGAGAACGAGATTTTCTGCTGATAAATTGCGGAGTTCGTGCAAGTATGTGACTTGGTTATTCCCTCAAACCGGCTGCGTTGGTTGCGTTCGGATACAAAATAACGACCCAAAGGATGCTCTGGTGGTTCTGCGAGATTACAATAAAAGTTTTTTTTTGTAATTACAAACACGAGGTGCATCTTGTTGGAAGGCTTGAAACCTGTTTCAGTAGTGGTAGGTATTCTTTTTGGTTTATTTTAGTAATCTGTACCAGAACATAGTTGAAATAAATATTGCACCTCGCAATGAAACAACACTAAATAATACTGACTGTAACGATAACAACATCTCCATTACATAATGAGTCATTCATCACAAAGTCTTGCTTTTTTACTGAAAAAACAATGCTTTTGTTAAATTGATGTTACGTAGGTTCCATACATAAGGAAATAATTTCAGTGTCATAAAATTTAGGTAGGTACTTACAAAATAAAAATTATGGCCTTTCTGAATAGGTAATATATTTTGATAAGTATTTGAAGTTACTGTTGAAGTATTACTCATTAATTTTACGTCGACGGTTAGGCACACAATATAGCTATTTCCATCTTGAAAATGGAGATCAAAAATATAATTTGGTTTAGCAGGACAACTCGAGGACAATTTGAAGTCACTCATCCCGTAACTTGGTCTGGATCGGTTGATCACTTTAGGCCTACTATAACCCTCTCATATTTAGAAGGTAACATGAGTGAAGTTAGTAGGTACCTAATTAAAGTTAGTAATACATATACTTAAGTATACTTATTTTTCGAGAAATTGCATGACGCTTACCTTGCCTAGTTTAATTGAGTAACAAACATCTGGATTTCCGTAATTGAGATTTCAATATAATGGTTTTTATAACATGCTAACATGTTATTCAATCACTCATACTTATGTACCTACAATAATATTGTTGTTTTATTTGTGTGTTTTTAAAATAACTGCTCCCATACTCTCGACAGGATCGAGTTCACATCAGGATCGAATAAACGTCAAAAATCTATTATTTTGGTAGTTCGGAAACGGTTGGCATGGTTTCCATTGTACTGTTGTGACGTTTATTCGATTCTAACTCGATCTCGTCGGTTGTGATATTTTATGTAGTAGTTATACCTACCTAGTCAGTGAGTTAAGAATAATTTTGAAAAATCGCCAAATGTAATGTTAAAAAAATATTTTCTTTCTTTATTATATAATACTATGCTTAGTACTTACCTTCCGAGCAAGGGGGTCATGAAAGATAAGTAGAACAGTAAATACCAAAATAAAATAATCGTATTTTTTAATAAAAATTGCATTAAAGTTGTTGTTTCATCATCGGAGGTAACGATCGAGGAGTATATAATTATGATGTAGGTATCCGTGAATCTGTGATGTCTTGCAATTAGATAGACGGTCGTAATAACTCGGAAAAGGTATTTTACCTTAACCTTACATTGTAACACCGTTTTTTCACCACTAGTTTCTGACACATGAATGAGCACGGAAAATATATGTCTTTGTTTCTTTGAATGGTCTGTAATGATAATTTAAATGTTCTTTGTAAGGCAAACTTTGTATTTTCACACACTCCTATAATATCCTACACATATTATATTCTGTAAGTCGTATGTTTTTTGTAGTGGGCACGAGTAGGAATTCATGAAAAAAAAAATTCTCTTATAAAATATACTGCTCAAAAGAAAGTCACTAAATATGGTTTTCAATATAAAAGAGCTAACTACTAAAAGGTATTTTTGATACATTAAATTTTAATCTGATTTTATTTAAATTTTATATTGTTCGAGGGCTGTAATAGTCAACTTGCGGACTTTACTGTCGTATTTACTGTATAATTTCTCCTATTCGCCGTATGTCAGTTAAAATTTAGAAGTGTTCATTTTCGCGTATTTTTGTATGAAACTCCAATTTCTTACTATTCTAACTGACAGACGGCTACTCCACCTCAGTGACAAAATAATTCTAATTCTCAGGTGGATTATACGTATTTGGTATTTTACGTATTTTTTTCTACAAATCCGCAAAACATCACAAAATCTCGAGTTGGTATTTTGCGTATGTGGTATTAAGTTCTAAAGGAAGTCCGCAACTTGACTACTAGGTACGAGCTTTCGAACAATATCAAAGTTCAAATAAAATAAAATCAGATTGAAGAAATTAGCTCGTTTGTTGAAATTTGTAACTCTATTTTATTTTGAATAGTAGGTCTGTGAGAATTTTCACATAAACAGGCTGTCCATTTTGGAGTTTTCTCTGATAAATTATTAAAATCTTAATTAAAATTAGATTACAGATTATTAATAAGAACGTTGTAGACCTGAAATAAGTCACAGACACTTTAATGTGACCTTTAAAAATATGTAAATAATAAGACGACATTTTGTTTTGTGGTGCGTCATTCAAATTTTTCCATTTTAACGGCCCGCGGCCACGCGTAGCGGCAACTAGCGACGCAATTAGCGAATTCGTAATAAATTTCATGCGATGCCGCGAATTTATTGTGAACTAGCGGCCGCCTGCGACTTCGTCCGCGTGGACTCTGAAACATTTAGAACAAAAGTTAGACACTCAGAAATACAAAACTGTGAAAACCGCATCTAATAGGGAATTATGCATAAGTCACCGATTTTGATGAATTTGAGCTTGATCGCTGCGGACACTTATAAAAACATGATGGAACAGAAAAAAATGTATTATTTTAGTTTTATCACACGATGAAATCAGGGGAAATAGCGATATTTTTTTTTTCATTTCCGGATATAATGCACTTTACAGTCAGATAGAATATCGAATAAGAAATAATATATTGTACGACACTTATGTACTTAAACGCAAAATTTAGGGAGATAATTGAAGATTATTGGCTAACTCCATATTAAACGCGCCTGAAACACACCTGAAATATGACAAGTGACGTCACCGTTTTGTATAGAGCGTTTTCGGCGGGTGCTCATGCGTGCTTACTTCAAGTAACTATATCACGAGAAAAAAACACAATCTAAAAGTTTTAATATTACAGTTGATTTTCTCACGCATTATACTTTTGATTTGTATTAAAAAAAAATGATGCATATTCCCTATTTCGTGCAATAGTTTTTGCGTGATGCGCGTACAAATGTATGTTTGTACAGACTAATATTAAAAAAGTAATTGATTGAATCAGGCGTCACTTGGCGGAAGTCCCAAACCATTTTGAAAAAAGAAATATATGTAGCTTACTTCCTGCTTAGCTGTATGTTGTTTGCGGAAGTAAGCTACATATATTTCTTTTTTCAAAAAAAGTAATTGTTTTGGCTTCTGTTATATAGACCCCTTTTTTCTTAAATATATTCAACATATTTATAGACATCGGCCAGTTACAATTTAATTATTTTTACATTGTCATATAAGTAGATAGGTATAACCACAACTAATTTAAGTATATAGTGTGATATTACCCTGTGCGGGGATCATGTAGAGCGCGCAATGCCAGAAACAATCGCGCGTCGCGTCGTCGTCGCCGTTACCGAATCGCGTGGCTATAGACACGTGTCGATTTCCGGGCGACTTTAATCGAATAGGGCATTTTATCGACAATCGCTTGTAAAATCGAAATGAAAACCTAATTTTAATGAGGTTGTGATTCGATTTTACAAGCGATTGTCGATGAAAAGCCCTAGTCAACTAAAGTTGCGTCGCAAGTCGCCCGATAAATCGACCCGTGTAAATGTTATGGATTTCTTTAGTGTGTAACTTGGACGGTGGTTTATTCGTCCAAGAATTAAATATTCTGTTTATCGTCACACACTTTGGACGAGAGACGTAAACAGACTATTTAAATTGTTGCTTGCGGTTTGACGCGTATCACCTGGCACTCTCCAAAAGAATGCCTAAATGGACCATTATACCTACTATGGTAATTTTATGACTTAGATTTTTGTCTATAATTGATGAGCTATAGATAATATAATTTGGCCTCACAACACACGTGTGCCATAACTTGGCAACTCAGTATGAAACAAAACAGGGAGACAATCTGTAGCTCTACTATGAGTTGATGCAAACTGTTTTCGCTACCGAAAACTATCGGATACACTGCTCACATGCGAGTGAAAGTAGAGAACGATAGTTTACAGTAGCGAAAACAGTTTGCATCAACTCATGGTAAAGTTCTCATTAGCCATAGCTGAGTTTCTTGCCAGTTTTACTCAGTCTTAGATCTGCCGTAGTAGGGTTTTCCGAACCAATGGCATAGCTTTTGACCTTCAGAAGTGGTCGAAATCAACTTAAACTGAGTAAACAATATTGTTTTTTTTACTGACTTCATCAGACCGAACTATGTTTTAGTTGCTGAATTTGAATAATGTACAAACTTACTTTAATTTTTTATTATTTCAAGATTACATACGTACGGTAGTTTACCTACAGATTGACCATAAAGAGTTGACAAAAATTGAGGGCGCCACTTTCTATGTAAACACGTCAAAATCACGAATAATTTGGCAACACTGACTCTATATTTTGTATTGAGAAATTTTGGTTCCATTTTATTTAATTTCATCTCTTTATGGCCAAGCTGTACCTACGATTTGAAACCTGTATTTAAGTGGAGATGTTTTGCTTATTATCAAATTATACTTGATTTCATCTCAATCAAAAAAAACGAATTTCTTTATGACATTTTATTAAATAATTTGAAAATTATTAAAAAAACCTTTTTGATACTTACAGATTTTTTTTCAACTTTAAAAAAGAACTTATCTTTAGCTAAAAAATATTCATTAAGTTTATTATGTAAAACATATGTAAACCAAGTTGTATGAATTAAGTCATATATATATGTAGGTAAATCACTAACTCTTCGTACTGTAATACACTGATCCTTCGTTTAGTAACTTGGGTACTGCACTGAAATAAATAAATAAATATTATTAACACAGTTAAATGTGTTTCTTTAAAATACATACATATTTAAGTTGGACTTAAACCTTTGGCTAACGCTATAATAGGAACTCGGTGGCGCAGCGGTTTAGCGCCTGGCCCTGCGATTTAGGGTCGGTTATGGGATGGGTGACCAAAAATGTATTATCTTGAGCTCCTCCGTGCTTCGGAAGCTATGCTAAGTCATTGGTCCTGCTGCGTTTTAAGTCGTTAACACCCACCAATCCGCATTAGGCCCGCGCGAGGTGGCTTATGGCCCATCCTTCTTATCCACCCATAAGGAAGGCCTGTGCCCCAGCAGTAGGGATATTAAAAATGGCTGATGTCGACCCTTAAAATCATTTTAGCGATATCCTACTTCCTACTAATCCTATCCTACTATCCTTCCTACTATAATATAATATATAATATAATATTATAAATATAATATATAATATTATAAATGTGAGAGTTTGTGGGTTTGGATGTTTGTTCCTCAATCACGCAAAAACTACTGAACGGATTTGGTTGAAATTAGACACACAGATAGTAGATAGCCTGGATTAAAACATAGGATACTTTTTATCTCGATATTCCCACGGGAACGGGAACCACGCGGGTGAAACCGCGGGCGGCCGCTAGTAATATTATAATTGTGAAAGTTTGTGGGTTTGGATGTTCAGATGTTTGGATGTTTGTTCCACAATCACGCAAAAACTACTGAAAGGATTTGGTTGAAATTTGGCACACAGATAGTAGATAGCCTAGAAAAGATACTTTTTATCCCGATATTCTCACGGGAACGGGAACAACGCGGGTGAAACCGCGGGCGGCCGCTAGTTGGTCTATATGAGACAGCGTTATAAAATTTACATGTAGATTTATAAGTTTTGTACCTGGAGGACTGACGATTACGGTGGTGGGACTTCTGCCCATTGTGCTAGTCCCATAACCGTATTGGGCAGTCCTGGAAACTGGGATTTGTCCTGTAAATACAGTTAAAGTTGATGCATGCAGCTATGTAAATTCAAGAGTAATCAGAGAATCGACTGCAGATAGAATGAAAATGACATAGCATACTTTTACCTAAAGCACAAGTAAACTTGAAATTCTGTGATAGAATAAAACAGCCAGATTACTAATAGAAGTTAAATCTTCAGTAAAAAAATAGACAAGTGCGAGTCGGGCTCGCCCATCGAGGGTTCCGTACAAATTTATAGGTACATAATAATAATATAATTAGTTCAGAAATCAAGTCTCGCAGTTTTTTCCGAGTTTTCTCGTTTTTTTTACAAATGTATAGTTTACAGATTTTTTCCTGTACTTACTTGTGAAATAAGACGATAATTACTTGCCATTCATAGTTCTAGGTCAACGGAAAGTACCCTTTGAATTTAGATTCCCTTGTGAGTGTCGGAATATGCGTTTTTTATTTTATTTATTTTTTTATTTATAAATCTTTATTGTACAAATACATAGAGTAAGGTACAAATGGCGGACTTAATGCTAATAGCATTCTCTACCAGTCAACCAACAGGAAACAGTTTTTTGTGGCATAAACGGCCGTAATTTTTTTTGAAGTTAATTTAGATGTTTGATTTTTTCACAGCTTCAAGAGACTGTAGACTTGATTATAATGATTTTTATTTCAACTCGATACCTCCACGCGTTCCTGAGATAAAGGGTCTTGACAGACGGACGGAGACGGACACCAAAGTGATCATATAAGGGTTCCAATTTTTTATTTTTAAGCACGGAACCCTAAAAAACAACGTAAATACAAAGAACAACGACCCTTTCCCATACAAGCGTTGGCCTGTCAAATAACTTTTAAAAAAAGTTGATAAAGTTATATTTGAATAGTGCTATGACCGTAAAACACTTATATTTAATGAATTTTAATTCGGTAATCAGAAAAATATGTAATGGTAAAATCAAATGTTCTACTTTACAATAATTGTAATTATTGGCCATCTTAATTATTAATGTTTTCTATTTCTGTTACTCCAGATTTTTATTTTATAGTTAGCAATTTATAAATAACAACTAATGGCTCTATGAGCTGCACATATTATTGCACGGTGTTTGTTATAGCTCGGTTTATAGCCATAAAAGCGATGTATTAGGGCTTAGCAAGTGTGTAAAAAAAAGAATTTATTATTTTTCTGTTTAGAAAATATGTCTTGTGTATTTTTTGAAAAATTCATAAAACTGAATCGACAAGAAATCTATATAATTATCGAATCTGCTCACAAAATTTCATGATAATCGGTTAAGGACGCATTCCTTATATTCCTATGCCTGTAAAGGAGAACAGATAGAGATATGAAGGCATTTTTGCCCAATCTGCAACGGAGACGCTTCGCGTTCGCTTGGTCAATAAAAATGCAATTGATCCTTTTAATATTATTAAAAAAAAAAAAAATTAAGAGATACTTTTTGTAGTTCATGAAAAAAGTTTCTTCAAAACGAAGTGTAACTATGGACATCAAAGAATGTGGGTTGTATTATTGATATCGTTAATAGCCACCAATCCGCATTGAACTTACGTGGTGGGTTTAATGGTCTAATCCATTCTGCCTTGATCACCAGCAGAGATGATGATGATGATATTATAAAAAAGTTAATACCTGAATTTGGTACGACTACCACGGTCTGCTGTCTTGGGATCTGACCGGCAGAAAGTTCATAATCTGCAATCACGAAATAAATTATTTATATCTAGGTATATTATGTTTCGTGTGTCACTTTATAGGTGAAAAAAGATCATACTTGCAGAACCTCTCCACAATTGTGCCGTAGCAAAATTTTCTGCCTGACAAAAGAGATTTGAATTTATTATTCGGATAAGTGGTTACTTAGATAATACAAAAAAAAAACTAAAGAACTATACCTGTGGGTTGACTGGCCAAGAGTCATGATCTTCACGAATATACAAACAATTCACATACACAAATATAAACGAAAATAAAAATAAACTGTAAAGCGACATTTTACAAATAATGTAGGTACAGTGTATACGAAATATTACTTGGGTTAAGCAGACTTTGAAATGTAACAGTGACAATAATAATGTATAACAGGTGTATTTATACTGCCTTAGAAGGTTGAAGATTTAATCTCGTGAAAATTTCCTTCATCACATAAAATTGCTCTTAAGTCGGTCGTTAGTTACATAATATCTTTACAGGGCTTGTTTAAACTAGGGAACATGATCATTTACGTCAATGTTCTAGGGTTCAATAACAGAAAGTATAATAATAAGCTCCGTTGAACGTCTTAAAAATCAAGATTATATTTATTTATTTATTGGTTCTGTACACACACAATTACAAACAGAAAAGAAATGGACAGAAGAATTGTACAAGGGCACAACTTATTTCACATTGAAATTTCATCCAGTAGACCCGGGACAGGAAAGAACATTGAGAAGGGCAGACAGTGTGTACCTCAAAAATATAATATGATAAGTATATATAAATATATTATAATATTATGTATAAAAACACATACACAAATAAAAAAAATAATTATAATTATATTGTTTATAAATGTTTTATTTCCCAAATCTGAAAATGATTTGATGTAAGCTAGTCAATGAAGAATAAACATTATCGATCTCAAATATTATTTCAATATAAAATAAATTGCAGATGTTCCATGGATTAATTTCCCATATTTAGGGTTTTCAAAGGGTTTCTGTTAAATAATAAATACTTAGTGTAAGATGTTTCTTTTTCTTTTATTTCATATACAATCTTGCCTTTTAGCCCATCGATGGTGCATTAAAAACGTGAATTCCTTTAGAATTACTATTACAAACAAGGTCTGGTAATTTATTAAAATTTTATAAATTACGCTTTTGTCTATTTATTAACCCCCGACGCAAAAAGAGAGCGGTGTTATAAGTTTAACGTGTCTGTGGTATCGTAGCTCCTAAACGGATGAAACGATTTTCGTTTAGTTTTTTTGTGTCATAGATAATTTTATCCCGAGTGTTCTTAGCCATGTTTCATGAAAATCTGTTCAGCCGTTTGAAGGTCATCAGCTCTTTTCTAGTTGATGAGGGGATCTGACTCTCATTGAGTATATGGTAGGGTATTGGAAGTATATGGTAGGGTAACCATGACCTGATCGGACGTTTGAAGATCATCAGCTTTTTAATAGTTGATGAGGGGATCTGACTACCTTCCATATTATGTCCTATCGATTCGAAATTTGGTACCGTGTTACTTCAATGAGCTTGGAAGTATATGGTAAGGTAACCAATGTAACCATGACCTGATCAGCGGTTTGTCGGGGGGTTTTTAATTTTTTTAAATTGTGTTATACCTATAATGACTGTGTTTATGCACACTGGCTAGCGTCAATGTCTTCTGTGCTAGCGTTTGGAAAGATGACAAACATACGAGTAAATATGAACTTTCCCTCTGTAATTTTATTTATTTTAAATTAAAACTAATATTTTTTTGTCAATAACAAAAATGATATTTTAGTCCTTAAATCAAACTCGTTCTTGAACGGGTTTAAATAAGACCAATTAATGTAATCAACAGATTTAATTGTTAAAAAGGTTATATAGCATATTGTTCGCAGATTTATATGGTTGGAATCAACGTCTTTTCAGATTAAACACCGAGAATCTTCGTCGCCTTTTGGGTTCTGGTTTCTGATCCTCCAATTTCTGTAATAAATAAATGATTTTGAAGTATTACGAAACAAACTTGGTTTACTCGTCAATGCCCGGAAAACGAGACACAATAGATTTTCTATTGTTGTCCGGTCGCCGGAGACCGCTCGGGCGTTGACGAATTAAATGTATTTTTTTTCTCTCTTGTGCTTAGAAATAGCATTACATACATTTGAAAAAATAATGCGGGAGGTTTCAAATTTATGTGGTGGTCTGGTTCATCACGTTCTGAAATTCAGGGCTAAAATAAATTTCAATACTACTTCCCTCACTAGTGCACTAGTGCAGAAATTTGAAATACTACTTCCCGCACTAGTGTTGGATGTAGTGTTCCAGATTCAAAACGAAGGAACTCAAGAGCTAGCATTGTTTTTATAAAACTTTATGGTTGCATGACTGGTCGCTTAATGATTATTAAATACTACATGTTTGATTATTTTTATTACAATCTTATCAAACTAACAAATGTTTACCAAACAGGGATATGGATTTTTTTTATTCAGGTAGTTAAATTGACCATCAGCCATTTTAGCGTCCCCACTGCTGGGGCACAGGTCTTCCTTATGGGTGGATAAGGAGGATGGGCCGCGGGCCCAATGCAGATTGGTGGGTGTTAACGACTGCAAATGCAGCCGGGACCAACGGCTTAACGTGCCATCCGAAGCACGGAGGAGCTCGAGATAATAAATTTTTGGTCACCCATCCCATGACTGACCCTAGCGAAACTTGCTTAAACTCTGCAATCGCTGGGCCAGGCGCTAAACCACTGCGCCATCGAGCTCCTCAATCCTCACCGAGTTGTTAAATTATTGTGGCTTTATTTGTGGTTAAACTGCATAATTTCTACCTGGTGGCACTACATTTTATCATAATGCTCTTCTATACCTTCTTCCTTCTCTCTAAAATTACTCTATCGAATTTTTTAATTTGAATTTTTTGCATTCACAATGCTATTTTTATACAATACTAAATAATATACTAGAAAAAATACGACTCGTACCAGATCAATACTTAGACGGGAATCGAACCCGCGACCTTTGGATATCCGGTCCAATGCTCTGACCGCTGAGCTACCGAGTCACTGTAGTGACTAAAAAAATACGACTTGCACCAGATCAATACTCAGACGGGAATCGAACCCGCGACCTTTGGATATCCGGATATCTGGTGCGACTGGTGCGAGTCGTATTTTTTCTAGTATAATATTATTTAGTGTTGTACTCTATCGAATGTTTTTACGTGCGTTTTTTTTCGATAGGTGTTCATGCTAAGTGTACTAAGTTCTAGCAGTCGCTCTAGCGAACGATTTGCGTGGTAGTAGAAAGAATGAGATGAAAAATGGGTAGACACTGGTGCAATACACCTACAAGTTTAAAAAAAATATCAATTAAACAACGCCAAAGAAGTAACAACTTACCAAAACAGACAATACTCACTTGAACGTATATAGGATGCGGTTCACCACCAACCTTCGGCTCCTCTGTCTTAACATGAGTGTCATTAGTTGACAACAGCATTAAAACAGGAAAATCCTTAGCAGTTTCCGTCACCCTAGCTCTGGCCGCCTTAGGAGGCGCCAACACAGGCGCTACCAACACAACATGGTCTTCAGAAGTTATTTCCCCAACAACAAGACTTAAGAGAACGAACAAAAGTGGAGACGAAAAAGCGAGTCTCATCGTGGCCGACGTAGAATGTTGCAGGAAATGAGCAACTACCTTTATTTATACATGCGATACCTACTCAATAACATCACGATTTATAAAATGATGAACATTATTTTAGCATTCCTTTTGTTTCGATCACGACGCCTTCAGTTAATTAATGAGCCGCTTTTTTTCGTCTGAGTATCGATTGCTGTTTTAAGATAAGTAACTTGAGCTCGTAAGGCCGTTCTGCAGTTCTGCGTAATGGTAACTGCTTGCCTACAGTGTGTAGGAATAAATACTGAATTAAGTTTATGGTAAATCGATAAATTTATTATGGGACATACTTGTGGTGTAGTCATAATACGTTGGTCACGGATGTACTTTTATTTACGCAAGTAAATAGTTTTATAATCATTTTGTAATTCTTGGGCATAGCTGCGTTTGTTAGTTCCTTTTTTATTTCACCAAAAATAACTAGACAGTTAAACCTAGAATGAAGATAGGATATAGGTTACCCTTTAAATCAATTTATCGCTACGAGTGAAATCGAAACAAGCGGGTGAAGCAATGAACGAATTCTAGTGTAGATAATACCTATAATAATGTTTTTCGTATAATAATAAAATAAGACTACTAAGAAATACTAATTATTACACAAAGATATTAATAGATGGAATGTGAAGATGTTTTGCTTGATTATTTTCCTGGAGATGTGTGTAGTGTAAGTACATACTTAACATAAATCATTCTAAGTTTGTTTACACATGAAAAAAATGTAGAGCCATTTTAATAAATAGCCTTAGATTTTTTGTTTGTTTCAAATACTATTTCGGACTTTATTATTAAAAGGGTAAATATAGAAATAGTAAAAAAAATGTAATTATATAAAATATAGTGATGACGTAAAATTAACGTGGATAATACAAAAGAAAATATATCTTTATTATTTCTCTCTGACCTCATCGAGACTTTAGAGAGACGTCGATAGTGAGAAAAAAGGTAAAATATTATTCATTGAGTACTCTTTAATAATGAAAGAAAAAACCTGAATATTATTTTAATAAAAAATTCAAGGTCTGTTGTTTACAAAATGCTTGATCTGAGGTCTTGATTACTGCGACACAGGTTTGGTGTTGATTCAATGGCCTTGTGGTGATTTTTTCTGAAAAATAATTAAGTTTGTATAAATTTACACCCTAATTAGTATTAAAAATAGGCTTAACTACTTAACTCATTATGCACATTCATAAGACAAGATAATCTAGGTGGCAGAACTGATTATTTTAAAAGTAGAAGGTATAATAAAAATTGTCACAAAGTTTCATTTAAGAAGTTTCTATTGGTTTTATTATTGGATTTCAAAATGTGCGATGTTATTATTTAATAACGTTTACTTTATTTAAGCATCATATTTGTATTAAGGATAACTTACTTTAACTTGCAATTCAGCTGGTACCTCCTCCAATCCATCTTCAGGGATGAAAAATATACCATCAGGCTGTTTATCTCCAGAATCCTGTGTCACCTTGGTAACTGTCAATTTGCCGTCTTTTGGTGGTTTTCCTCGGATCAGATCAAATAAGTCTCCCCCTTGCAATTCGTAAGCAATATCTTCTTTCTGAATACTTAAGTCCACAAGGAAAACCAACACACAAAAAACAATGACACATCTCATTTTGCGAACGTTTCCTTTTACAGATGCAAGTGAACTGATTTTAATATATTAATGAATCGCCTTTTATAACTAAAGCCTTGCTCTTATAAAAAAGGATTGTCTATAAATACTTATTCTGTTATGTTTTGTTCATGATCATTACCTATCAAAACTATTACTGTTGTGTTATATTGTCAGAGTTTAGAATAAGTTTGTCATTGATGTCCAATCTACTTAAAAGTATTTCGTAGAGTGGGTTGGGACTTTGAATATTTGCTTAAAGCGTCGTTTTTATTTCCTTCTGCTCTTCATTTTTATGCGAAACAAAAAAAGAGATAAAAAGTGAAGTGTTGACAAACTAAATAGCAACCCAAAGGCATAAAAATGTTTAGCATTAACTTGTAGCATATCAACAATGTTGATCATGGACGCAATAAATACCAGATTATCTTGAACGATCTGACCCACCCAGTCACTGGGGAATTTGCAGAACATCTTATAAACAAAGGCATAAAGAAACAAGAAAATTGTACCCAACTAGTATCTACATTTAGTCTTATAAGTTGTTGAACATTTTGTAACTTTGTCACATCAACTTCAACGCTTGTTCAGTATGTTGCAACGCTACTATTACTTGCATTGCATTGATTGGTGCAACAAGGTACTAATGTGTTGATCTACTTCAGAGGGCAACCTTACCTGTAATTCAATTCGCTGGAGTGCTTATTATGTTGGATGCGTGTGCGTTATAGTTCGTAGTACCTAGGTAGGTAGTATTGTCATAATTGGTTGATATTCGAGAAACATGACATGTAATACTGGACGGATGAGGTTTTTACAAATTATGGTGTGTTCGTGGGATGAGAAGCTGAAACTGAAATGTTTTGGGATCTTGGGTTTATTTTGTTGTTGTGTGAAAATCGCATATTGGTGTTGTTTAACTTAATTTTACTTAGGGTGATAATTCATCTAAAATTATGTGATATTATAACTAATTTACTATTTCGTTAACAAAATGATTAACAATTAAAATCTCTATCTCCCCTTATCGAAAATACTTGTGAAATCATGACCATATCAGGTTATTTGATCGAAGCCTAAGATGCGGCGAGCAAGCGATTTTATTTATTCATTTATTACAATGCGAACTTACAGCTAAACCAAAACATTCACATTGGGCAATTTACATAGGTAAAAAATAATTAAAAAAAAAAAATTACCTTAGGCTAATATAAGTATAGTTGCCCATGCCTTCGATAGCTACATTTTTTTTTTACAGTACAGACTAGTAGGATCATATTAAGATAATTCATATATCAGAAAAAATTGACTCACCCGTAGCAGCTCAGACGGGATTCGAAGCCGCACTCTTGGGATTCCGGCCCAATGCACTAAGGATCATATTCCCTCTGGAAATACCCATATGATACAGAATACATTGAGATTCAACTACCATATCCCTAAAACCGCTAGGAGATGTTTCTTGGTAATTAATTATTCTAGTAGCAAACAACTATTGTTGCTCGTTCACGTTTCCACGACGGAACGTATTTTCCTATAGTCTTGTTATTACTAGTATGACGAATCAATGTAAATAAAGTACCTTAGAAACATTATCTAAAACTATTAAAAGCTTTAATAGGTAGATGTTTATCTTTTATTCTCTTTCATAATAAGTTTTTTCTGGCGTTTGAAATACAGGATTGTCCTTGTTTAGGCTCCAGTCCATCAATTTGTTTATTTTGAATGAATGTAACTTTTGGTGGATTTTTTTTATTTTTGTTTTACAATTTCTTATATACGAGTATATTATTTATTATTTTAACAATTTCTTATATACGAGTATAACTCATGTAGTGCATTGTAATCGTAATTGTATTTAGGTAAGTATAGGAATTATTATACATGCTAAAACTCCTTAAAATTGTCATCAAATCACATACAAACTGCTATAAGGATATCAAACGGTAAAAGAAAGTCTGGATTATCTTTTAATTATTTTACTATGGTAAGTAGTAGAAAAAACTTCGAGTGGTATGGTATAAAATAGGTATTAATTGATAATTTTCCAACCGGTTTTCTATAGTTTCGCATGGGTCAGGCGAGATTATTCTGAAACAAATACAATAATAAAATGAGAGATTGAAAAAAACTAGCGTTGTTAAGCCCTGGCTTCTTCTTCACTTTTAAATATATGTATTGGGTATGGTTAGCGAAAAAAACACATACATCTTTCAATAGTCGATATCGGTTTTGGCAAATGTTATATTGACTACAAACAGAACTGAACGGAGGCACACAGATAGTTTTAAAGCCTGGATTAAATGATAGGCTAATTTTTATCCCGGTCAATGGTTCTATAAGAATTTTCCGAATGTCCACGCGGATGAAGTTGCGGACGGAAACTATATTATAGATTTTTGAATCGATGAAGTATGAATTGAATCGAAAAGTGAATTTACTTCAGCGGTTGTCAACGAGTTACTAATAACTAAGCGAGTAGATAATATTAGAAAAAAGTGCTCACCTTTGGTGGTAACAAGTCTCTCGAAGGTTGTTTAACAGCTGTCAAGTCTGAGGTTTTACTAGTCCCAAACTTAGCGCTTTTATTAAAAGTATTCAAGAGAGGACTCCGTGCGGTCGTTGTAGATGTTCTATATATATTGTAGGCTTTCGTAGATGCACTTAATAGCTGATCTGGTAACGGAAACACCCTCCAGCTGACAACACAACACAGGCTCAAAGCCAAAGTCAAAGCTAACAGATGATACTTCAACATTTTAGCAGACACGAAAGATCACGTTCGGTGTAGAAACTAGAATGTCTGGTTTCATCTTCGTTTGTAGAATGTCGACTAAGCAATAGATCCTCATCTAGTTCACCCTGAATATTTGAATAATTGATTGGCGAAATAATAATTTACTGTTATATAAGTAGGAGGTAAGTATATAGTTGTACGTGGACTTGTGACATTACGTCTATACAGGAAAAGTTAAGAGACAGTATAATATTTCTTTAACTAAGCATGAATATTTTATGGTGTTATATTAACTCATTAAAAATAATAATGATTCGATACTAAATACTAAATAATATACTAGAAAAAATACTAATCACACCGATCATATCCATCCGATTGTATAAAAATAGCATTGTGAATGCTAAAATATTAAATATAATAATAATAATAAATTCTTCAGAGGTTTTGCACAAGCACCAACAGTTTCTCGTAACTAATATTGTCTAGGTATACTTTATACATTAACATCCATACCATTAATGTAAAAACAAATAAAGTATGCCGAAAACTTTGAATATCGGTGAAATTAACGCTCATTTAACAAATTATTAAATTGATAAAGGTAGGGTATTGTTAAAAAATAATTAGAGGGACCCTATCCATTTTGTCCACGATCCATGAAATCGGGAAAACACAGATCGTAAAATTGTGTTCCGCTTACATAATGTCGTCATATTTTGTTTGATGATCGCATCGCATGCGAATAGCTTCTAGTTCAAAGTTTGATGTTTTGAATATATATTCCCCTGGCGGTGATCCAACTTAAGAGTCGTTTGTAATCTGATGATTCGTGCCTCAAGTTACGTGACCTGGCGTATCCTGGCTGTCCACTTCGTTGATCAATCATCAAGGCATTGTTATTTACGCAAATGTTGACTTTTTATGATCGCTTTATCTCTGCCAATTGATGCCATGCAATGCAATGATCTTTTGCACTGATTTATAAAATAATCTACCTTAAAGATCTTCTCAGTTTATCGCATGTTTAAGACCAATTCTTTTACTTACAAAATTTGGTCTCATTTGGAGCTAATCATCAATAAGAACAATAAATATATAATTTGGTGGTTCTGAGATTAAAATCTGAGTTGTGTGGAATAACTCTAGGAGTGCGTCAACTACAACACCTAGATACCTGTTTGTCCATCAGCCATTTTTGATGTTCCCACTGCTGGGGCACAAACCACTGCGCCACAGAGCTCCTCAATGCGATACCTGTTTATAAGAATATAAATCTTTATTCCAACCGAAGATAACACAATAGTAAAGTTCTTCTACGTTCTCCAATGATCCATCTGGAACTAGAATCCGGAATATCAAAGAAGCAATGTTGACTCGTTGTGCAGTTCACTCGGCTACAAGCACGTTACTTGTTTGTTTGGTTGGTTTATTATATTTATTTAAGTTAACCACTTTCTTCTCAACCTAGCTGTTAGCTTCCCGAAGATTGTAAAAAAAATTATCTAATCGTTATTTTAATCTGTTTAAAAATGTCAAACTAACTATACCGATCGGGCAAATAATTCGGGTTGCTTAACCAAAGTCACTCCATATTTGGACTAAGATTGCAAGTGAATTAGAACATCCTTGATCTATGTTGATTAGTCCACCAAATTATGACCAGCCATTCACCCACATGTAGCACGTGAGGTGACGTGAGGTTACCACTAAATGTCAAACCTCATTCATTTTAGGGTTCCGTACCCATAGGGTAAAAACGAGACCCTATTACTAAGACTCCGCTGTCCGTCTGTCTGTCACCAGGCTGTATCTCATGAACCGTGATAGCTAGATAACTAGTTGAAATTTTCACAGATGATATATTTCTGTTGCCGCTATAACAACAAATACTAAAAACTGAATAAAATAAATAATAAAGGGGTTCCCATACAACAAACGTAATTTTTTTTGCCGTTTTTTGCTCGATATTAATAACGACTACAGGTAGACAGTTGAAATTTTCACAGATGTATTTCTGTTGCTGCTATAACATCATCATCATCAGCCTATCATCGTCCACTGCCGAACATAGGCCTCTCCGAGAGCACGCCACTGAGCACGATCCGCGGCTATACTCATCCAGTTTTTGCCAGCCACCTTGCGAAGATCATCGCTCCACCTTGTCTGAGGGCGTCCCACACTACGTTTGCCGATACGCGGTCTCCACTCAAGAACTCGTCTGCCCCAGCGGCCATCGGTTCTACGGCTAATATGGCCGGCCCACTGCCACTTCAGCTTGCTAATCCGGTGGGCTATGTCGATGACTTTAGTTCTCTGTCGGATCACCTCGTTCCGGACCCGATCTCTCAGAGAAACTCCGAGCATAGCCCTTTCCATAGCTCGCTGTGCGACTTTAAATTTGTGAGCCAGCCCTACAGTGAGTGTCCACGTTTCGGCTCCGTATGTCATGACAGGCAGGACGCACTGGTTGAAGACTTTCGTCTTTAGACTCTGTGGAATAGGTGGAATAGGCTATAACAACAAATACAAAAAACAGATAAAAATAAATATTTAAGGGGGGCATCCATACAACAAACGTGATTTTTTTTTGCCGTTTATTGGTGCGGAAACCTTCGTGCGCGAGTTCGACTCGCACTTGGCTGGTTTTTTTATTTATTCAATGTAGAGTTTTGAATAGAGTGATTTGCATTTGCATGCTGCTGTGGGAACAATCATGATAATATTGTTTTTTTCACACCAAAGATCATATACTTACCCTAGTTGTATGTTAAATAGACCGATATTTACGCAGTTCTTTAGTGACCTACGACGATCGTTTTCTACAATTTGTTTTAAAGTAATTTTGATACAAAACAAAGTAGATAAAGAGCGCCTGGAGCTTTTAGTATTTGTAAAATACTGTACGAGTATTTACCACAAAACTGTTGAATCTTACTCAGGAGGTTACTCATAATAAGTATGCCTTGATAGAAGATTATGAGACGAGTTTCATACGACGTTTTTCAACACATTTGCGTTGCGAGGAAAATACAATAGTACATTATGAGACAAGGTAGCTTAGGTTGCTCATTACACACAAGGCTGTGGGTTGCAGCCCGAGCGTAACTCAGCCAAATGTGCAATAAGCAAGAGCTCACGAGTTTCATACGACGTTTTTCAACACATTTGCGAGGAAAAGACAATAGTACATTATGAGACAAGTTAGCTTAGGTTGCTCATTGCACACAAGGCTGTGGGTTGCAGCCCGAGCCGCAGGCGAGGGCGTAACTCAGTCGAGTGTGCAATAAGCAAGAGCTCACGAGTTTCATACGACGTTTTTCAACACATTTGCGAGGAAAAAACAAAGTAATTTATCACGCAGCAACAAATATGGCAAAAACAAAATATGATAATTATGGGAAAAGGCGCGCATGTTTTTTTTTTGTTTTTTTTTCACACGCCCAACGCAAGAATATTTTGCGAACAAAGGGACGAGGAGCATACAGCCTACTAATACTTCAAAAGTGACAAAATGCAAATATTTTAATATTTTATAACAAAATATTGTGAATTATGAGTAATTTGATAATAATTATATATTTATTTAAGGACTTACACATTTATTTATTCCAAAAATGTATATGAGTTTTTAGCAGCATAAAACCATTTTGTTGTAAAAAAAAACTGTATTTCCCGGCTAAATTGGGAATGCTCTGTTTATTCGCATTGAACTTGCAGTAAGGTACTAATTTAACTTTGTAGGGTTAATTCTATTACGATCTAGTGTTTTATATATTATTGCACGCGTTTGTTATAGCTCGGTTTATGGCCCTAAAAGCGATGTATGAGGGCTCACTTTACGAGCAAGTGTGTTGAAAAGTTATTTACCACACAGCAACAAATACGACAAAAACAAGATATGATAATTATGGGAAAAGGCGCGCAGGTTTTTTTGTTTTTTTCACACACCCAACGCAAGAATATTTTGCGAACAAATTTTTGAGTGAGCATACAGCCTACATAAAAAAATAATTTTAGTGATAAAATGCAAATATTTTCATATTTTATATCAAAATATTGTAAATTATGAATAATTTTATAATAATAAATATTGTGCGACTTAACTAAGGATTTACACATTTATTTATTCCAAAAATATATAATTATGAATTTTCAGCGGCATTAAACCTCTTTGTTGTTACTAAAAAAAATAACTGTAATTCGTATAGAACTTGCAGTAAGGTACTAATTTAACTTTGTAGGGATAATTATATAACAAACAAGTGTTTTATAAATTATTGCACGGTGTTTGTTATAGCTCGATTTTAGGGCTCACTTTACGAGCAAGTGTGTTGAAAAATAAATACCAGAATTTATTTATAATTAAACGCTTTCCTTAACTAATAATATAAGTTTCCTTTTTCTATGTTGTTTTCTGAGAAAGTCCGTTTGTTTGTAACGCTTTCACATCTTAACTACTGAACCGATCATCATGAAATTTTCAGGGGTACAGAGAAGGACGATAGGGTACTAGTAATATAAACTCGAAAGTCCATTTGTTTGTTTGTTACGCCTTCACGTCTTAAATTATTATGAAATTTTGCATACACGTTTTCAGGGGTACTGAGCCTTTGTCTTTACATTTCATCCAGAAAAAAAGTACTTACTGTTCCTGAGGGATAGCAAAAAAAAACCTTCCACACAGACGAAGTCGCGGGCGGTCGCTAGTAATACATTAAATAAGATAATTTAAAGTTTCTTTTCTTATGGCGTTGCTAATAAAATTAAAACACTTGGAGGTATTCTACTAGACTAGATGGCGCTCAACAGACTGACGTCTAGGTATTAGTAGCATTATTTATTTATTTTATTTTATTTTATTGATATTTGGGGGGTTTACAGCTCCAATACAGCGTAGTATAGAAAAATAAAAACTAAAAGCCTATTAAAAACCTCCACAGGTATGTAACAAGTTTAAAGTAAAATGATTAAGCCAATGCTTTAAAAAGGATAAATTACAATAATAGAAAATAGAACCACAAACTATGGCCAAAGAAATTACATAATTATGTGCTCATTAGCATTTGAATAAAATTTACTTATACCTACCCATTTAATTAACAGAGCTTATACAATCAACTGCCAACATTATACCACGTAGCGGCTACTCTGAGTCTCCTTAGGCAGTATTTTGGGCAAAGAAACTCAAGCCTACAGTTCGCCTGATAGTTGCTGTGCTTGTCACAAATAGATCATAGTCATATTCAGCGCTATACCTGTTATAAGTAGTGTTATTAGTAGAGAAAACCTCATAGCACGTTAGAGGACGCCACTGTGTAAGATAATGAATGATATAATAGGTACATAATTTTACTCCCGAAACATACTGAACTTCTAAATACTCGCTAAAGCGGAGTTTTTATTATAATTTATAATAACAGTTTTCAGCTTTTAACCCCAACTATCGAGATAGTCTTTTTGACTTTTTTTTGGTAAACATGCAACTTCAACAACTTACTAAGCATACTACGTTATCTTTGAACGAAAAAAAATTACACTCCTTTTTAATTTATACTACGTTGCTGCATCCTATGAGATTTAATAACTATGTAGTCCGTTTTTGACGTACTGCATCATCACACGAATTTTTAGATTCATTTTATAGAATAAAAAAGTTTTTAAACGACCCGCGTTAAGCGCCGTCTTCAGTTTCCGCCAGAGGGCGTTCATTCGTTTTTTCGTGTCTGCATCATTCACGCGTGCTCCGTAAAAATTACGGTAAATAACGTGTTTTAAGTGAAAATATTACGAGTGTTGATACAATATGGGTAAAAAACGTAAACGTGACAAATCGGAGGATGAAATTCGTGACAAAATACGACGATTGGAAAAAGAGTTGTATAGCAGAAAAAAATTGTCACCAAACCCGACGCCGCCGCCAGTTTCAGATGAATATGCTTACGACGGTGAGTTTATACAACGTTTTCTTACCTGTTTAATCCAATTTAATCGCTGCCAGTAAAAAATAGTCATAGGTACTTAAAAATACGAGTGATTATAACCTTAAAATATCGCCATTATTTTTCCCACGTGTGGCGGCACGAGATGCAGCCCGGACATTGAATTTACAATACAATATCGTTATAGCTTAAACTTGGCTAAAATTGTGGTACTAAAGTATATTTTTTTTCACTATAAACACAACTTAGTGTTGGCTTCAAAATTGTATATTGTTCAAATTATTTCCTCAGTGGTGGCACGAGATGTCACCCGGAAATATAATACTTACTTTTTTAAAGTGGTGATACGTGATGTCATCCATAAAAGTAAATGTTGAGCTAATGCAGCTTATTATGATTTATAGATCCAGGAGAGGATGTATATGAATATTATAAGGACCACGAATACCACGATGGTGTCTTAAATGAGGCAGCGGAGGAGTTGCAGGCCCCACTCGAGGAAACAACGGTTCCTAGTATAAACTACGCATCCAAGGAGCTGCAGGCCCCGCTTGAAGGGACAGCGGGCCCTACTACAAGCGACGTAGCTGAGAAGCAGCAGGCTCTGCTCGATGGAACAGCGGTCCCTAATACAACACCAAAGGAAAACGAAGAAAATATGATTCCTCCAGAAATACTAGCAGTGCTTGGCGAAGCAAAGAACCCAGAGGAGAAATTAGGATCACAAATCCCTACTCCAATCTCTGAACGTTGGGGAAAAATCATAGTCGAGGGACTGGTTAAAGAACAAAAGGAGGCTTTGCTCGCTCAGATGCTAATCCCAGGAAACTTTACCCTCGCTAAAGCCCCAAAGTTAAATCCGGAAATTGTATCGGTTCTTAATGAAGCTGTAAAAAACAGAGATAAAAGATTGGAAAAGATGCAAAACCAACTCGGTAGTAGCATCTCGGGCATAGCCCAATTAACCAGTGAATTATTAAATAAAGATGTGGGAAAAATAGATATGATAAAGAAACTGTCAGAAATCAACCAGGTTCTTCTTGACCTACACTTTGAAGAGACAATGAACAGAAGGAGACTAATTATACCAATATTAGACAAAAGCTTCATTAACATTATTCAAGGAGTTAAACGTGACAAATTTTTGTTTGGAGACAACTTGGGTGAAAACATAAAAACGACTAAATCTATTGAGAGATCCAGCCTTCAAATCAAGAAACAAGTCTTAACCACACAGTCGTCGATGCCCAGGAGACCTGGCGCTTCAATCATGCAGGGAAACTTCAGGGCGCCTCCCCGCCAGGCGAGCGGGCTGGGAGCAGCGCGTGCGCCCCCACCACACGCTCGCTACTACCAGGCGCAACCTCCTCCACCGCCGCATTCACGCCGACCGCCGCCGCTGCCGCCGCCGCCGCCTGCTCCACGCCGACCGCTTCAGTCATCGGCCCGCCTACAGGATCGGCGCAATCGCCGTTAGAGGTACCGCATGCTGGTCGCATACAGTATTTTGTAAATAACTGGTTGGAAATCACAAATGATCCCCAGATTTTAGAAATAGTTACAGGTTACAAATTGAAATTTATTCAAACTCCTGTTCAGAGGTCAGAACCTGTTAATCCACCTTATTCAAATATTGAAATGACTAAAGCTATAGAGAACCTTAAGCTGTTGGGATCTATTGTACCATGTACGGAACAAAGTGATCAATTCATATCTTCCATTTTCCTTATTCCAAAAAGCAATGGCACAAATAGATTTATTCTCAACTTAAAAGAACTTAATAAATTCATCTATAAACAACATTTTAAAATGGAAGATATCCGTACAGCGTCAAAACTGGTATCAAAAAATTCTTTCATGGCAACAGTTGATCTCAAGGAAGCTTACTTTGTTATAAATATTCAACATGAGTATAGAAAATATTTAAGGTTTCGTTTTAATGGAAATCTGTATGAATTTACGTGTCTCCCTTTCGGTCTTTGTTCAGCCCCATTTGTTTATACCAAACTCTTGAAACCTGTACTTTCTTATTTGCGGGGTGAAGGTCACCAGTTAGTGGCTTATTTAGATGATGCCTGGTGTGTAGCTAATGAGTACTCGTCGTGTTCTAATACAATATCAACACTTATCAATACTTTGAAAAGGCTAGGGTTTGTAATTAATTACGAGAAAAGTGTTACAACACCAGACAACATCTGTAAGTTTTTAGGATTTCTTATAAATTCAAAAAATATGACTTTGGAATTACCTTACGAAAAGAGACACAAGATCTTTGATTTAGTTCACAAAATGTCAAAAAATGACTCCATTAAAGTAAGGGAGTTTGCCCAGTTCTTAGGTACATTAACGGCGGCTTGTCCTGCCGTGGCATATGGGTGGCTGTATACCAAGATGTTTGAGAGAGAAAAGTATCTTGCTCTGTTACACAATCAAAGTTATGAAGCGAAAATGAAAATCGATCCTTCTCTGAAGGAGGATTTTTTATGGTGGGAAAAGAATATTCAATATACAGATAATTCTATCCGTGATTATAAATTTAGCTTGGAGATATTCTCTGATGCCTCACTTTCAGGCTGGGGAATATTTTGTAATGGTGAAAGTGTACATGGGTTTTGGTCACAGGCAGAAAGAGAATATCACATTAATTACTTGGAGTTATTAGCTGCTTTTTTAGGAATCAAATGCTTCTGTAAAAACATTACTGGCTCAGAGATCCTATTGAGAATAGATAACACCACAGCCATTTCATATATTAATAGAATGGGCGGGATTCAGTTCCCACACTTAAACAATATGGCTAGGGAAATATGGCAGTGGTGTGAGCAAAGGAGACTTTTCATTTTCGCGTCATACATAAGGTCATCTGACAATGACGAGGCAGATAGAGCATCACGTGTATCGAATATTGATACGGAGTGGGAATTACATAATTCTTTTTTTAAAAATATTGTTAAAGAATTAGGTGAACCAGATATTGACTTATTCGCCTCCCGAATCAACAAAAAATGTTTGCAATTTGTCTCTTGGAAAAGAGACCCTGAGGCCTTCGATATTGACGCGTTCACTTTGAATTGGAAACAGTTCTATTTTTATGCCTTCCCTCCTTTCTCCGTTATCTTAAAATGCCTCCGTAAAATTATAAATGACCAAGCAACTGGTATCTTAGTGGTGCCTTACTGGCCAAGCCAACCTTGGTTTCCACTTTTTATTTCCATTTCTATTTCGGAATTAATTTATTTAGGCCCACATAAAAGTATGTTACTCTCTCCTTACAGAACAACACACCCCCTATGGCCCAGCCTTACCCTGGTGTGCGCGAAATTATCAGGAAAGCTTTTGCGAGAGAAACCCTAGATAGCGAGACTGCTGACATAATGCTGCAGTCATTATCAGAAAATACCATACAACAATATAATACTGCTTACAAATGTTGGTATTCCTTTTGCAATGAAAATAATGTAAGTACATTTAATGCTACGGTACAGGACTTATTAAAATTTTTAATGTTTAATTATAAAAATGGTGCTAAGTATGGTACCTTAAATTCATTTAGGTCTGCGCTATCTTTAATATTAGGGAAAGAGAAATGTGTTAATGACTATGTCTCTCGATTTCTTAAAGGAGTTTTTAGATTAAGGCCCAACATTCCTAAATACCAAAATTCATGGGATCCGAATATTGTTTTATGTTACCTCTCAAAACAATTTCCAAATGAGATGTTAACGATAGATTTGATTACCAAAAAACTTGTAACTCTACTTGCGTTGTCAACTGGACAACGGGTACAGACGTTATCGTTGATTAAGTTAAATAATATTACTTTTAATGAAACTAGCGCACACATAATTATAGATGATATTCTAAAAACGTCAGGTCCTAATAAAGTAAATCCTAAATTGATAATTCCATTCTTTGGTGAAAAACCAGAAATCTGTCCTGCGAAAGCTCTTTCTGTTTACATTGAAAAAACAAATCAGTTTAGGATTAAATCTGGCACAGAAAGACTTATTTTAACTGTCAAAAAACCTATAAAAAATGCTTCATCCCAATCAATAAGCCGCTGGATTAAGCTAACTCTTAAAGCCAGTGGAATTGATGTCGATGTGTACTCTGCTCATAGCACACGGCACGCAGCCGCTTCAGCAGCGCGACGGGCTGGCCTGTCTGTGGATATCATTAAGCGCGCGGCTGGCTGGAGCGGTCAGTCCTTGTGCTTTGCAAAATTTTATAATTTGCCATTATCAGACCCAGAACATGACAGAGCCTTCGCTGACGCAGTGTTTACTGCTAATAAATAATTGAACCTCAACTTTAATGTTAATTGTTTAGATTTACATAATATTATAGTGATTGTCAGCTTTAATTAATTATAAAAGTTAAAATACTTAGAAAGATAAGTAAATAGAGGTTATTGTTGAATTACAATAAATATGGATGATTAGAAAAATTAGTGCATTTTATTAATCTTTCTGCAATTATGTCGCTAAACATCTACATAGTTATTAAATCTCATAGGATGCAGCAACGTAGTATAATTTATGGTTAATTGAACTTACCTTAAGTGAACTTCAACCAAAATTATACTAGTTGCTGCATCCGTAGAGATTTAAGAACCCTTCCCTCCCAAATAACCCATAGAAGGAATTGCAGAAAAATTAACCTCTGATATTGTAACTCTGAAACGAATGAACGCCCTCTGGCGGAAACTGAAGACGGCGCTTAACGCGGGTCGTTTAAAAACTTTTTTATTCTATAAAATGAATCTAAAAATTCGTGTGATGATGCAGTACGTCAAAAACGGACTACATAGTTATTAAATCTCTACGGATGCAGCAACTAGTATAATTTTGGTTGAAGTTCACTTAAGGTAAGTTCAATTAACCATAAATAGTGTGAGTTTCTTTATTCGACCATAACTTTGGATTTGAAATTTTGTATGTTTGGGATAATGGAATATCGTTAGAATTCTTACATCACCCAAGTTCCCATGTGAAACTGGCTATAGATTTTTTAGACGCCATTTTGTAATGTGCAAATTTTTTTTTAACTTTAATATTCAATTATAGGTCTCAAATCAAAGGCCTTTATGGGTACATTCCAAAACTAAGTATATAATTTGTAGAAAAAATCGACTCACCATCACTCCCATCCCGTCTGAGCTGCTATGGGTGAGTCGATTTTTTCTAGTATTTTTTCTTACCTTAGTATAAAAATAGCATTGTGAATGCCAAAAAATCAATAATTTATATAATTTGTAACAAAATGTATTAAATAAAATATGTTTTTCCTATGGTTGAGTCATACTACCATCTTAGGATTTTGTGGAGTAGAGTTGATTGTAAAGTAAAGTGAAGATGTAAAATAAGTAAAACAATAAAAAAAACATTAAGAGAACTAAGTAAGTACTTAATTAAATTATAGATACTTACCCCAAAAAGGTAACATCACTTAACATTTCGGGGAGATGAAGGCGATACTTACCTTTTGTGAAATAAATAAAAACAACAGCAAAAAAGTTACAATAATATTTAATTAATAAATAAATTATCTTAATGACTACTTAATAAATATAGGTTATCAGTCAACTAACCTACGTCAATACGAGTAACATAAATATTTTGATTGTTTTGAGAAACGGATTCTGTGAAATTCCCCGATTTTGTAATGACACAATAATTATTTAAATACGTTTTATCTATTCATTTACATTTCGGGTTATTTTCGACTAGAGATATTAAAATCATATTATCAACCTTCCTTCGATCAATGATTAAAGAAATCCTAAAAAAGCCCTTTTTTAATACATCTGAATAATTACAAACGCCTATTGCATTGATGCTAATTGATGAATTATAGTACATTATGAGACAAGTTAGCTTAGTTCTCAAGCTTACGCGCTCACTAGACATGAAATAAAACACTTTTAACGGATACTAGCCGTGCTGCCGTGGTCACGGGGGACTACCCCCGTGACCACGGCAGCTGCAAAGGTGCCGAAACGTCGGGAAAATAAAAAATCAAACCAAATACCAACTAATTACCAAAGTACTTTTCAATAAAACCGCGCTAGTATACGTTAAAAGTGTTTTATTTCAAGTTAGCTTAGGTTGGCGAGGGCGTAACTCAGCCGAGTGTGCAATAAGCAAGAGCTCACGAGTTTCATACTACGTTTTTCAACACATTTGCGAGGAAAAACAAAGTAATTTACCACACAGCAACAATTACGACAAAAACAAAATAATTATGATAATTATGGGAAGGGGCGCAGGTATTTTTATTGTTTTTTTCACACGCCCACAAAGGGGTGAGTGAGCATACAGCCTACTTCAAATTTATAATTTTAAGTGATAAAATGCAAATAATTTAATATTTGCTCGGTTTATGGCTCTAAAAGCCATGTATTGGGGCTCACTTTACGAGCATGTGTGTTGAAACTTAAATATGTGTATAATTCTTGAGTGACGCAATGAAATAAACCTATAATGAAAATATTACATCCTTTTCTATGATTTCCCGTATACAGACTTATTTGTAAAACACCAAGAACATCGCAGGAGTAGATTACTAACGTCTTAAACAACAACGTATTAATGTTCTACGACTTTTTCGAAAAAAAAAACAAAAAAAAGACTTTCCATACAAACAAACGTCCGAACAGCTGATTGACTTTTGTACAAAAAAGTAAAATTTTCTTTTTGCATTTTTTGGAAAGACGTAGAACAATAGTAGATTGTTATACAAGACGATAAAATGACCCATTGCATACGAGGTAGTTTTAAAAATTAAAGTAAAACTATTTCTTTCCTGTTACAGTCACACAATTCAATCAGTTTGTAATTATAGAAAAATTCTAAAGATTTCGCCTACCTTTTTTTAATTTCTGCTGTAGCAGCTAAGCAACACAAACACGCATTCTACGATTCACTCTGTGCACAGAGTATAAATTCACCGAAGAGATGCTTTTAGTTCCATTTTCGAAAATAAGAATGAGAAACAGCATTAAGTCGAGCTAGTTTTTAGTGATTATGAATAATAGTAGATTGTTATACAAGACGCTAAAATTACCCATTGCATACGAGGTAGTTTTATTCCCGAGCTTTAGCGAGGGAATAAATAGAAACCGAGTTACAATGGGTTTTAGCGTCGTGTGTTACACTATACTTTTCACTACGATTGCGAGAAAATAAAATACAATATTAAATAATTTATACCTACTTCCGTAAACGAATCCACTCGTTTTTCTATCCTCCACTTCATAAACTTTTTGTACAATATTTAAATAAATGATTTGTGCTTGACGGCAAAAGATTAAAATTATTTCTTTCCTATTACAGTCACACAATTCAATCAGTTTGTAATTATAGAAAAATTCTAAAGATTTCGCGCCACGGTACTTTTTTTTAATTTCTGCTGTAGCAGCTAAGCAACACAAACACGCATTCTACGATTCACTCTGTACACAGAGTATAAATAAGTCTATGATTTCACCGAAGAGATGCTTTTAGTTCCATTTTCAAAAATAAGAATGAGAAACTGGGGGCCTATTACGAAACTTGGTCACGATAGTCGTCCGCAGTTCGTCGGTTGTAGTTATTACAAATATTTTCAATATAGCATCGTAGTCCATAGTCTATTGAACGAATAATGACGGATCCACTAGAGAGAAACTGTCAAATTTACGCAATCACTTTGCAATATCGCATACGCAAGTGCTTTGTAATAGGAATCAATCAGAACGAAGCACGGACGCAGCTGCGTGTATCGCATTAAACTTTTCGTAATAGACCCCCAGTATTAAGTAGAGCGAGTTTTTATTCGTGATTATGAATAAAGACTTTTTCGTTTTAGTAGGCTCATTGGTAATAGACAAACATTAAAAAAGAAAAAACTTTATCCCCTAGAGCTTATTATGCTATTTTATCTCGACTCTTGTACGTTACAATGACGCACTTTTTGAGCAAGAGGAGTGAAAAGACTTTTTCGTTTTAGTAGGCTCATTGGTAATATACAAACATTAAAAAATAAAAATCTTTATCCCCTCGGGGTTATTATGCTATTTTATCTCGGCTCTTGTACGTTACTATGACGGACATTTTGAGCAAGAGGAGTGAACACATTGTTGTTTATGATGTTGTATTCCACTTGTGCGAGGTTGTTGGTGTTTTAAAAATAACCCTGTACAGGTAACAGTATTTTTTTAAATGATTGCATAAAAAAGTGTTACAGTTGTTTGTCCTGTTTGTAATTGTAATTCTGGGTCAGACTTTTTGCACATCATCAGAGTATTATGAAAGACTTTATTTAGTACATTTCAAGTTATAAATAGCATAACTTGAAATATGCACAACCATTATGCATCATAAACGGTGGACTAAAAAGTGAATGACGAAAATTGTTTTTTTTTTTATATAAAACAGGCTTCCGCGTGCTACTTCGTCCGTGTCGTAGTGTTATGTTACCGCTAGAGTCCGGAATTCGTTATTATGCGCATTAACTAGGCAATTTGCAGCGATGCAGAGCATAGCAGATGTCTGTATTTTACCTAAGTAGTTAATCTGCATACGGATGCTATACCGTTGCTTGCAATGTACCCATTCCAGTGCTGGTTTACATTATTCCAGTATTCCAGCGCTGGATTCGACCGCTGGATTGGAATGCTACTGGAAAAATGTAAAGAGTTGCGTAATATTTTTTTGATCTGATTAAAAATGCTTGTCCCTATTTTAAAGGTATATTTTTGCATAACAAAATCATTTTAGTTAGGTTTGGAACTCGTTTTGACTTGATGTCGCAAATGGTCATAAATGATATGTAATTTATTATGAGGGTCGCGCTCTCAAAAATTTTAATATCTACTGCGTATTTATGGTTGAAACATACCTACGCGATCATTAACCGGCATAGCTTTATCTGTGTTTTTAATCAAATATATATAATTCAGTAAATACTTATGGGGTCTGAAAGAAAAACAAATTGGCTGAATATTTGTAAAGGTTGGAATAAGCTCCCTTATTGATAGAAAAAAGTTGCAGAATTTTTGGTTGCGTAAATTAAAAAAAAAAACTTAATAAACAGCAGAATGAAGATTATTCCATTGGTATTCCATATTCATTACAATTTAAAAAAAAATAACTTTCAACTCAACTTTCACATAAAAAATACCTATGCGGAAAATGACATTTGTCAATTGACTTTTTTTATTAATTAAAAAATGCAGTGATTATGGAATAACCATAAATTTAATATTCCACTCGCGGATATAACAAAGGGAATAATCTCCAATCTGTTACTTCTTTACCTTTGCGAAAACGAGATAATTTTATTTTTTACCCAAGTAACAAAAAAAAAATATTAATAAGAGAATCTATAAAACTTATTCCTACCTAAAAAAATATTCAGTTTGATATTTTTCAGACATTCCCGATTTGACTGTATACCTAGACTATTTGTGACCTGAATTTGTATTTAATATTTTAATGAAGGCCATAGCCTTCAGTAATATCCTATGAAAGCCTTATTTTTATTTGTTTTTAAACTATTACGCCCTTACCACAAAAGATTTTATGTCCGTGTTATTACAAAAGATTTTTAAACACTGTTTAACTAAACACATGTTTAAATGTGATGCTGTCACTTTTTGACAATATTATTTGACAGAGACAGCATCACATTTAAACATGTGTTTAGTTAAACAGTGTTTAAAAATCTTTTGTAATAATAGACCACTGTTTAAATGTGATACGTCTCTTTCAAACAATATTGTCAAAAAAGTGACAGCATCACATTAAAACAGTGTTTAAGTTAAAACCTTGTTGAACAGTGTTTTAAAATCTTTTGTGGTAAGGCCGTCAGAGTTTGAAAACCAAGACACTAAGGCCCGTATTTATAAATCGCTCTCAACGTTGAGAAAAAAAGCATCTCTTTGCGTAGGAGTTATGAAAAATGTTACGTAGACCGAATAACGGGAGAGCTATCTTGAGATCATACTTGAAATGTTGATTCTTATAAGAACAGCATTTCAAGTATGATCTCAAGAGTTTATAAATGTGGGCCTAGAATGGCGATTTCTTCTTATTTTTATCTTGCCCAAAAATAAGGTTTGTGACCATACCTTTGTCCAGCACTGTCCGACTATCCCTATCAAGATTAATTTTCTGTTCAAGTCCTGTCTGGACTCAGCATAAAAGTATACAAATTGTTAAAAACACTAAACTTAATTTGAGACAAGTACCGCTATGTAATCGTCTTGATTTCTCTGAGAGGGGTATTTCCCGGATTTGAAAGCGGCGGCGCTGACGCCTTTGCTGCGACCCACGAAGTTGGGGAACGGGAAGTTGGGGACTCCCCGGTGGCGGATGTCGAAGACGGGGTCGTTGAAGCTGGCCTGAAAATGAGAAATAAAGGGAATGAAAGTCTGTGATGTCTTTGAAAACAAAAAAGAAAAACTAAGTAGGTAGCATAGACTTATTATGTTACTGATAGTCTAGTAATCTTTTTTTAGTAAAATAACGACAGTTGTTTTAACCGACTTCCAAAAAAGGAGGAGGTTCTATGTTCGTCTGTATATTTGTTTTTTTTTTTTGTGTATGTCCACCGATTACTCGAAGACGGCTGGACCGATTGAAATGATTCAAACGTTATTACATTAGGTACACTCCCAAGTTGGTCCCATTTTTTAAAATTTGGAAATCGGTTCAGTACCTACTTTTCAAGTAATTTTGAAAAAAGCACGAAAATAGTATGATTTTGTGTGAATTACCTTGATGATTGGTCGAATTACTTCTTTGTTTATGAACTGAATAAGATAATTATTTTTTTGTTGGAAGAGGGATATCTTAAGTGTAGTTTTTTAACCGACTTAAAAAAGGAGGTTCTCAGTTTGACCCGTATTTAAGTATGTTTCTCCGCGATTATCTTACGTTTGGCTGAGCCGATTTTTCTACATATATAATATACCTTACCTACAAGGTACCTACACTAAAAATTAAAAAATTGTTAAAAAAAAACAAAAAACCGACTTCAAAAAACCTACCTCTAAAAAGCAAGAAATAATATTCGTATAATAAAAATACGTCTATTGAAGTCGGGTGGGGCTTTTAGAATAAAAAAAAGGAATTTGTACTCCAGCCCCACCCGACTTCAATAGACGTAGATATTTTTATTATACGAATATTATTTCTTGCTTTTTAGAGGTAGGTTTTTTGAAGTCGGTTTTTTGTTTTTTTTTTAAACAATTTTTGTATTTTTAATTGATTTCATGAAAGTTGAGTAGCTGAATTTGGTGTCATCTTGTTAGTAAATTCAAATCACATCTAGGAAAATATGTTTTAGAACAAATTGAATTGAAATGCACTAATTAACTAGATAGGTATGCCTAGTTGGACGACGGAATTAATAATTTTAAGTTATCATTGTTCTCCTGTAAGTGACATTATTGTCTTTTGTGAGAAATTTCTTTAACCACAAATTCATGAAGTTTGTAGATGTGATTTGTGCTTATCCTTTTATAAATTAACATTGTTATTTGTTTACATCTTTTTCCCACTCCTAAGTCCTACGTCTTTATTTAAAGCTTATAAAACGTCATTTTATACTCGTAATTATGTTTTTAAAATTTGACCTTCAAATTGTTCGCCCTAAGTTCTCAAGTTGGTTTTTATCGATAAACTAAAGTTTTGATTTTCATCATTGTGAGTCACTTTAATCATCACTTTAATCATTGTGAGTTGTGAATGCAAAAATCTAAGATAACTAAGTAGCACACTTTAAAAGATTGATAAATTAAAACAAACACAAATTTGCATATGGATGGTTTTTTTCTATTTATCTACTTTTTCTATTTATCTTCTTCAAAGCAAAAAATACTTACACCAGAATTTGGGAATGCGTTAAGAGAATTGAATCCAAAGGCCGAAGAAGCGCTCTGACTGCCGGACGGGCCCCCAAAGCCTCCACCGGCGATAGCTGACGATGAAGACGCTGCTCCGGATAATCCGGAAGAACCGAACGAAGCAGCTTGGCTACTCGCCTGGCTACCACCGAAACTAGACAAAGAAAAATATAATGTTAAATAAAATACTCTTGTTATTGTATACCTACAATGGTACACACATACCATAGGACAACTAAAGAAGAACAGCAATTAAAAAGAACAAAAATAAAAAGCGATTTCCTCTAGACAACCAGTGGCAACGGTGACAAAAATTCAATATCTACAGTTCCTCCCTTCGTGCTTCGGAAGGCAAGTTAAGCCGTTGGTCCCAGCTGTATTTGCAGTTGTTAACGCCCACCAATCCGCTTTCTGCTGGCCCGCCTGGGGCCGTACCGGCTAACGCATCGAACTTCGGCATGTCTGCCGGGCTTCAAATCAAAACAGATAAATCGAGCCCCAATCAGGCCAAAATGGCGAACCCCGATTCATGATGTCACACGAACATCAATGTCTTCCAAATAACTTCGACAAATAGTACAATACGAAATTAGTTACTTAGATTTATCTGTTTTAAGTTGCAACTCGGTAGACCCGCCGAAGTTCGAAAAGTTAGCCGGTACGGCCCCTGGTAGTCCTTCGTAATAACAGGATTCGAACCCACGACTATCAGTTTATAGTCAGGATAACTAACCATGCGGCTGTCTTGTTTTAATGTTTAGAGTAAGAGCCATTACCGCTATTTTGTAATTAACATAACCATGCCAAGGGTCAATGCTTTGTATAATTTCTGTCCTTGAAAATAGTTAAATTTTTCAAACTCCAATAAAACTGGATTTCGATGGATGGACAAAACAAAACACTTTGATTCTTTTTAGAGAAAAGATACCTATTCTATTATTATTCTATGCTAAAATAATTAAAGATTCTATACATGTAGTGATGGATTATTGAAGTGACTTTTAAAAATTACTGATTTAATAAAATGAGTCATGGTACTTAATCTCCTAACAAAGTAAGGTTATAACATTAAATGCCTGTCTCACAGGTTCCGAATAGCAAAACATAACAAACCGATAAGTAACACAGAAACCGGGCATAAGTTGACTTAAACGAAACTGGCCAACAGTATAATTATTATTATTGAAGTTGCTAAACCCGTAACATATGCATGACTACGAGTATACTAAAAACCGGAGTATGTCTACACTACATTGATCATATTGTTTTGTTCTATAACAAAAGGTATAGGTAGTAGCGACAGTAATGCAAATTTACTCAACAGTTTAGCAACCATCAATAATTATTATTCTTAAGTAACAGTCACAAATACTTTTATTTCAGGAAATGTAGAGGTCACATACATCACATCACATCTGTTGTACCTTTCTCAGTTTGTCCTTTACAGAAGTAAATACTGCAATTCAATTTACTTATAGTGCTTATAGTATAAACACATTAGATAATATTGCAATGGGATTAAAAGTTTTCAAGATATTTATCTGGGATAGATTAAGAGAAAGATTGGAAATGGACTTTGACGTAAACTTGCTCACCTTCCGAAGCCATTGAATGACGACGCTTGACTCGCCGAGTGCGAAGCGCTGAAGCCCTCGTTGAATCCGAACGCGAAGGACTGCGAAGCTGACTGGCTGGCCCCACCGAAACTGCCACTGCTGCTCACACTGGCGGTCAGTCCCCCATTCCCCGGACGCACATTGAACCCTCCCCCAAAACGAGGCTTCACCGCATTCGACCGAGGGTTGGGATTGCTCCTTTCATTCGGAAGCAAAGTACTCGGATCACGCTCTAAATGTTCTAACACAGGCAGGACAGGAGGCGTGATAATCGGCTCCAACTTCTTTTCCCGCCTTTCATCGGGAAACACGAAGCCCCCAGCCGGCGATGGCGTCGCCTTCTTCGCAACCGCCGCGAGGCATAAACATGTGAAGATGAACTTCATAGTTGACATTATTCTTAACACTGGTCTCATTGACGGCGTATCTTGTTTTAATAGGGTCGTGCGAGGTCGGCCGCGGAGTTGGCATGCGGCGCGCGCCGCAGCCTTCAGAAAACCCACTGCGCTGCGCCGGAGTCGATGTCCACCCGACTATCCATCCCCTCTCATCTCGGGTACAGGCGGTCCTCGTTTTACAACATTTTTAGGCTTGCGATACTTCTACGTCATTCCAAAGCCTGATGTTTACACCCACTTACAAAATTACGTGATATTTCTTTTAGCTCATCGTGAAGATTACATTATAACTTTCGAGGTAATATTTGAGAGAAAACCAACTGGAAACTCATAAGTTTCTGTTTTTGCTTATTTCGCCAATTATTTTTAGTGATGAAGCCGTCAAGCTTAAGTATTACATTGCATGTATAAAGTTTAAGTCATAAAAGACCTGCCTGTACTTATAAGATCAGTGATTTAATGTAACGACTTGATTGTTCTAAGCGAACAGACAGCGGGAAAACTTAGGCGATAATGCGTAGGAGGTGATTGGGAAATCCAACGGCCTCCTTCCATGTAAGGAGGATTTATGGAAGCGGACCTAAGCGGAATTTGTTTCAAAGGGAATTGGGCTACTGTGACAATGGCTTTGGCTTTATGATGTAATTTTGGCCAACATTGTTGTATGTATAATGATCTGAATTTCAATGGTTTGTTAATACTCACTTCCTGAACATTCAAATTCAATGCATATAATGTAGATATACAGTGTATCAGAAAAATTAACAATAATCATCTCTTATTTGTGAATTTAAAACACTTTTCTTATTGGTATCTACTTTTTAAGTTTATCGAAATAATTTAACACCTTATGTAACGTTTTGATATTTTTCTGATAATAATGTGAAACTATTTATAGAAACGAGTCTCTGTGACGATGTTAATTTGTTAACATATGTCTTGTCAACAAAAAGTTAAGACCGATTTATATTAAATAGGTACAAAAAGTGACTTAAATGAATGAGATTCTCATATAACTAACACCTTGTATGGATTTTTTCCGAAGTAAATGTTCATTATTAATATAATCACAAAAAATCACCAGATTTAATAAATGTAGGTACCCCTTTTTAACCGACTTCATCAAAAGGAGGATGTTTTTTTTTTTTTTTTTTTTTTATCGTTGTTCGCGCGTATCTTCGACATTTATAGACCGATTTAGATAATTCTTTTTTTGTTCGATTGAGTTTTCTTGCGAGATGGTCCCATTTAATTTTTTTTCAAATCGGTTCAGTAGTTTACAAGTAATCCTGAAAATACTATGATATTAAATCAACTTGACAATTTTGTTATTTATGAACCGAATTAGATGATTTTTCTTGATTTTGATTTTTTTTTATTTCCATGAAAGAAAAATACGAAATAAATTTTATTATTTTTATTATAAATTAAATATTTTTTTTGCAGTGAAGTAATGTTTTTATTCAATATCCATATTAAGATTATGGGCTAGGATAGGTATGGCTTACCTTACACGTATGGTGTAATGTTCATTTTTGTACGGAATCTTAAATACATTAAGAACAATACTTAATTTAGTTGTTCATAATCAAAGAAATGAATCATTAAACATCTGTGGACATAATTTGTGACTATTGTTTTAATTAAACAAAAGCATATCGTCATTTAAATTTAAACTTAAGTGTAATGTTAGTTTACTTACACAGTTTGCAATAACTTTCTGCTAAGTCATTAATAGTCATGGTCGGGTCATGTAAATTTCATACAAGAAATACTAACAGTTATTACCTAGCACAATAGGCATGCATGAGTGATGGATGAGACACTACGAAAGGGGTTAAGTTAAAAATTACATCACTATACTTTTCTTACTAAAACAAACTAAATAATTAACCTAAATAAAAATTAAGGTTTGTCAAGCTTTTTCTTTGCAGAAGTAAAATTTTATTGAAATTATGTTTTAATTAAAGTTTAACCATTTCTTAAAGAAAAGTAAAGCTTATTTTGCAAAACAATAATCTTAGCTGTGTAATTAAACATTCCTTCAACATATATCTTTAATAGAATAATTATATGTATTAAATGTCCATCAGCCATTTTTGATGTCCCCACTGCCCCACACAGGCCTTCCTTATGGGTGGTAAGGACCCACCACGCGGGCCCAATGCGAATTGGTGGGTGTTAACGACTGCAAATGCAGCCGAAACCAACGGCTTAACGTGCCTTCCGAAGCACGGAGGAGCTGGAGAGAATAAATTTTTGGTCACCCATCCCATAACCGACCCTTGCGATCGTTGCTTAACTTCCGCAATCGCTGGGCCAGGCGCTAAACCACTGCGCCACCGAGCTCCTCAATGTATTAAATATCTGCTTAAATATAACAATAAGAGGTCTCGACCTTTTATCATCCGGAAAAGATCTCCAGTATAGATGACCACAGGCCAGTAAAAAGTATGTGAGTGTAAACCAGTCGAGGCCACACGTCCGGTGTCACGGTCAATGTGCGTGTGCGGCTACATGTTACTTGCACACGTAATCCATACTATAATTCGATGTATCGATACAAATGCCTTTCTTCAGCCACAATGAAATAATAATTCGCAGATATAGTTTCAGAACTATGAAGAAACGGTGACAATCAGATGACTCTTTAAGGGATAAAATATAGAAGCAATTTGTTTCATTGTCTGTGCCTCAAATCAGAAAACCAGAAAAATATTTATTGCTTCTTGTCCAAACAAATGGTTTTGCTTTGGCTAAGTATTACTTTTACCAGTTCATAATGCAGTTCTCCACATTAATAATTAAGCTAAGAACGCTTCTTTCTTTTAAGGGCTGATTTTTCAATGCCTAGATAGAGCTTTATCTGTTTAGCCCGCCGGTAACGATCAATTGCAATTGACAATTTTTCCGCAAATGACGCTCATTGACGGAAAAATTGATCGTTTACGCGAGCAAATGAAGCGATTGTCAATTGCGGAAAAATTGTCAATCGATTCATTTGCTCGCGTAAACGATCAATTTTTCCGTCAATGATCGTCATTTGCGGAAAAATTGTCAATTGCAATTGATTGTTACCGGCGGGCTTTTGATAGCGTATTATTCTGACAAATTGAAAATGCTTGTCGTTCATTTGTCTGTTACATTTTTGAATGACTGAACTAACTGAATACGCTATCAAACGGATAAAGCTCTATCTAGGCGAAAAACCAGCCCTTAATAGAGTAAAAAATGATAGTCACCAGATTACATTATCCTTCCAGCCGGAATAGTAATTCTTTTAGTAGTATGCAATCATAGCTAATAATATGGTTGTATTTTAAGGAATAAATATTTAATTGTTGTTATACCTACATTATTCTTTATTGGTTATTAAACCAATGTGCTAATGACAGATTTAAGAGGCATATAATGTATATTGGATGTCGGAATAGCAGTAAATTTTACTGCTTTGTGCATATGCAGTTGCAAATATTGTTTCGAGTTTCGACACAATGTGAGGTCACTGACAAGTAATACGTTGGTTGCGTTTATATTTTACGTTTGCCTGTGAAAATAGCTAGGATACTGTTATAACAGCCAATGCAAATTAAAAACTCTGGGCGGTGGCGGTCGTGGCGTGTTCCCTAAAACAAAAAACGTGGCCTGTTCCCTAAACATAGAAATACAAAATTACAAACATTTCATTTTGTAATTTTTCATTATTCTTATTTTTTTTTATCCTTAGATTCGGAATGAAAATTAGAGTGTTTAACACAGGTGAATGTCATTTCATTTCGACCCTTGTATAACAATCTACTATTCTACGGTTTTTGAAATATCTTTTAGTAACTAGGTACTTATCACATTTTTGTTTCATACTATTTATACTTGCTTAATAGGTTTAAGTACAAAGACAACTTTGTAAGTAAAGTACCTATTGTGTTATTTGTGAAAGCAATGCGTTTGGAGGCACTGTCATACAAGATAGGTAACAAGAGTTTTGCATCAGCTGCGCCCGCGCGCGTTGCGAAAAGAGTTAGTCATTGCTTTAGTCCTTCCTCACTAGTTAAATGCAGGTTTCAAATTCATATTTTCATTGTTTAATGTTTATATACAATCCTTAAAATGTTGGAATATTGTTTTTATGAAGTTACATTAAAGTCGAAATTCAAAATAGAGATATTACGTTTGGCTTATTGCGCTCGGAGGCAAAAGAAAGAGTAATTATTTTATTGTTGGTAGGTACATACTACTAATAATTTTTTGGAACATTTTATTTATTTATTTATTGTTAAGAAACAAACGGTCTCACAAAAACATATTAATCTTAGTTTAGGTTTACATTCTAGACCTATAGTTTCCTTAACCCGGCGTCATTGTGGCGGAAAAAAGTTACACTAACGTTGAGGTGGGTCATCATGACCCTGGTTACAATTGTTAAAATTTTGCCTAGTATAAAATAATTTTAAATTTTTCAAATTTTATATTAATTATAAATACTGTATTTATAATCAGTAGCAGCAATAAAACACATTGGTAATGAGTGAAATAATCTTTATTTTTCGTTTTTCTTATAGACTATTAATTATACAACAAAACTGTAACTCTTTTCTTAATTTTCTTATATCAACAAAAAACAATATCGTTTCTAACAAATACTTACTTAAATAAAATCTATACTACCTTACCTCTCTATCATTGGAAGATAAGAACGAACGACGAACACTAACATGATCTTCATATAAAATATATATAAAAAGTATATGGCACAAAACAGCAACGTCGCCGTTGAGCTGGGTCATAATTACCCTGTCGCAGGTTCACACACGTGTTGCTCGTTGCGCTGGTGATGGACGAATGAAGTGAGATACGCGAAGGGGAGGGGTGATCTTTAGCTGCAGCTACTGAGACAGACAGTTGTGGGTGGCAATTATTTCTAAGCAGTTTTCCGTATGCAAAACATGCAGGGTCATATTGACCCTGCCTCAATGACGCCGGGTTAATATAACTTAATTTTATATAAGCCAAACCTTTGCAAAAAAGCAACATTGTAGGCTGCAATGCAATGACAAAAACTATTTAAATTTTTAAATCATATATAAGTACCCACTAACTGAGTGATAGGAAATAAAACAATTTTAAAAGTTTGCATTAAACACATTAAACAAAGACCAAAAACAACTATTTAAAGTTGTTACATACCGGAAAACAACTAAATATTACTACAATCATATTGAATCAATTTATACTCAAAGTGCACAGACATTAACGTCCAAAATATTTTTTTCCAAAGCAAATTTTTTACAGTTTTGTATAATCTGATGTACTGCTGACTTTACCTTAAGTTAAACTAATTTATTTGTTTTTTAAATGCTTTTAATGTGCAGCAAAATAAATCCACATCATCCAACTTATTATTACAAAGCGTACAGGCACGCCTTATAAACATGTTCCTGCAGTAACATGTTCTACTAGGGGGGATATAAAACAATTTTCTTTTGCGACATTTACGTTCTTGTCTACGAGGCACTCTAAAGAAAATATCCTGCAACAATGAGGGAAACATTTTATTACTTAGTTATCTATACTTTTCTAAATGTAAATAAAACTTAAAAAAGTTCTTAAATAATTTCGTCTCCGATTACTTGTTAAAACTTGCGAGTTCGGATATTACGTAAGTATCATGACATGCTATAAGTAAGATATATTACCCACCGAACTAAATAAAAAAACACATTTTGGATAGCTTTGATGTCATATTTGGCAAGTTTGTCTTGGCCACTGGTTTAATAAATGATTTAATCCGCTTCCTATTGGAAGCATTCATTTATTAAAACAACCAAATTTTTGAAGCACTGCTTGCGAGAGAGCGAGATTATAAGTTGTTAAAAGAAATTAATAATGTAGTCTTGAGTTTGGTAGAAAGTAAAGCAGGAGTTATAAATTCAGGGTACCTATTTAACAAACTAACTTAGCTTTGACTTAGCTAACTCAATCACTGAATCAAGAGCCGCACGCTACTTACAAATACAATTTTTGGGCGACACACACCTGTCAATGACATTGAAGACGTACTAAACTTGCTTAATTCGTAGTACGAGTATAGAATACATTATCTTACTGCTAAACATTATGACGGCTTTTGTGTGTCTTTTAGTTGCTATTGTGAATTAATTATATGGTTTGTTTTGATGGTTCCGATGGTCTGTATATGAACTTGTTAGCAAATCAGGCAAAGAACCGTCACGTCGTATTGATAGTTCATGCAAATTAATTATCTCGGCGTTTCCCTGCGTGATCGAATCAGAAACGAAGAAATCCGCAGGAGAACTAAAGTAACCGACATCGCTCGAAGGATTGCTCAGCTGAAGTGGCAATGGGCGGGACACATAGCGAGAAGAACCGATGGCCGTTGGGGTGGAAAGGTTCTGGAATGGCGACCGCGCACCGGACGGCGCTCCGTGGGTAGGCCCCCGACAAGGTGGACCGACGATCTGGTGAAGGTCGCGGGAAGCCGCTGGATGCGGGCAGCGCAGGACCGATCGTCGTGGAGATCCTTAGGGGAGGCCTATACCCAGCAGTGGGTGTCGTGCGGCTGATATGATGAATTATTCTTAAAATACTCGCCCCAGGAGAAATAATAAGGCTTCAAGTGAGGTCATATAATTATGTCATGGATCGTAACGAATTTATTATGAGAAGAAAACAATTTAAGAATTATCTCAGGATAATCCTGTCTTCCTCCTTTAAGGATCCCACGTGTTTGCGACAATCTGATCCTCCCTCTTTTTTACCATCTTTTATTTCGTTATCATATAACATGAAGTTTGCACTACAAATATTTAAGTACTTACTGTTAAGTAAAAAAAAAAACATAAGAATATCTACATCGACTAATGTAATGATTCATAATCAATGAATTCACTGTGTCTATCATAGTCCGAATACCGAACATATAAGTTGAGGGCTTTAATTTATGTGGTTTTGATCACGCCAACAGTAACGTTAAAATAAGTCAGTGTTGTATGCCAAGTTACGAGTATGTCACAAATGTGTAATAATAAATGACGTCATTTAAATCCAAAGCATGGCGAAAGCTCAGTGGTGATTATTATTCCGCGCTTTTTTAATTAATTTTTGAACCTATATTTCTCTAAAAAAATATACTTACAAATATATATATACATAGTTTAGTAATAAATAAGGCATCAGCGCATAGTGCAAATATTAAGAGTCAGGTTAGGTGAATTGCAGGAATCCATTGTCCATAACATGATTTTCTATAGCTATGTAAAACTTCTGTCATTGATATGACATTTACCATGGTCTTTGGTTTTCTTTAGATTATCGAATTTGTTATGTTATTATTTAGCTGATATACTGTAAAAGCTTTTTCCCTTTTCATTAAACATTTTAGTTTTTGTTTTTGTTCAATTTTTTCATAATACTTGTCATATTTTTTCCTACACTTTTGTGTAATACTTGTCATATTTTTTGCGACTAATGAAATGAGACAGGATGTGTCGAGTGATCGAGTGTTAAAAGTCGAACGAAATGAAATCAAGTGTGATCCTGAGGTTTTTACGTCGACCTCCAAAACTCGTACCGGATCTATATTACCTGCACAATTGAGCCAATACAATTATTGTATTTATTACGACTTTATGAATATTTTATCAATGCCAACCCACCAGCCTCTTTAAATGTTTTTTTTTTCAATTTTTGCCCATTGTTTTGGCTTTTTTTTTTTACTGATGTTACTAAATTATATTAAAATAGTTTTATCTAAGACACAGGGACCTATAAATTTTTGCATATAATTTTGAATATTATCTATCGACTGTCGATTTTGTATGCAAAAGTGGGATTAAAGGTACCCACATATCTTACAAAACTTTTCACCGTAGATATGCGAACTAATTGGCGTAGGTATGTATGGAACTTCCTCATATTTTCAAGTGCTCGCAGTAAATATTTTAGACCCCCAAGCCAAACCCCCATTTCTGGGTCATAGTTAAGTAAAGAAGTTTAATTGGTTTTAATATTAATGTTAAGTTAAGAATATAAAACGCATTTTAGAATTTCGTGAACATGAAAATACAAATACAAATTAAAAACAAGCTCAGAAATAACAGAGATTATTAGACAGACGGATTGAATCAAGTGGAGATGTGAATGACCCTAGTAGCTATAAAGACAGTTTTCTTATAATTGGTATCAAGTTTATTTTTGTGAGTTTTAGTTTATTTTAAACCCGCGTGGGTTCCACAAGGCTCCATACTGGGCTTTCTTTTGTTTCTGTGTATATCAACGATTTACCGGAAATCAATAAATATAAAAATAGATTTTGTTCGCGGATGATGTATGTGTAGTTGTTCCGGAAGATAAATGTAGCGGGATATCCCACACAGAAACTCTAAATTCTACTTTGAATGATGTTATGAAGTGGCTAGAAACAAACGATTTGCGCGCTAATCTATCTAAGACAAAACTAGTTCAATTTGAAAACTATAACGCAAGCTCTAGTTTACATAACCTCACATATCAAGATGAAACTATCGAGCAAAGCCGAGAAGCCGTCTTCTTAAGCCCAAAGTATACATACACAAAGATGGACGTAGAATCTCTTGCAGCCGCGGCAATTTATTTATACAGTGCGTTTAATTATTTCTTTCTATGATTTATTAAACGCACTTCTATAACTTTACTAAACAGCTTTTTTGTTTAACGTATTTTGTTTTGTATGATATTTTTTATTTGGCATAGATATAATAATCTGACACATTTATTTAAATTTTAACAAGATTGTATAAATTTGCATGCTTAGCAATAGGCGAAACATGATAATGTACAAACTAATTTTACCTTCCATCTTATTTACCATGTTTGAAGCAAATAAATAAATGATTATGATTATGATTATTATGATTATGATTATTGTTTTTTGTTGTATATGCTTTGGATTCCATATTTGTCCATGCCATTGTAACTCTGAAACATAAATATTTCACTCACGGTCTTTGCTGACGACTCAACTAATAATAAGTAGTAATCATTTGCTTACTTTATCATAAAATAATTATGCGTAGCCTGCTAATAGAAGATCCGGTTTACTTTTTAAATATGTTTTTAAAATAGTGTTAATTCAAAATATGAGACATTTAAGAAAAGCTCTGCTATAGATAGAATGAATGTAGGCAAAAACTTTTCCCGCTGGTAAAGCATAAAAAGTCAACGAGAAATATATTCAAAGGATATGTATAGTTTATCGTAATCATGCGAACATAAATCACCTGATAAAAATAATATTAATTAGACACTAAAAGATTTGCGGTCGTTTATAATTCTGCCGTTACAAATTAATGGGGTAATGTCGTTGACCTAACATAGTGTCACGAGACTAGCGTTTATTAATATTTAAAAGCTAACGCAGACAACCGAGGAGAATCGGTCACCGATTTGTGTCTACTAACTTTGTCATGAAGTTTGCGCTCAATTTGACACTACACATGGTACAAACAAAGTCATGTGTTTGACACTACACATGACTTTGTTTGTACCATCTTTCGGAAGTTATATTTCCGAAAGAAGTTATAATGCCAGAACATTTTGTCATGTAACGATGGTAGGTACAGAGTCTGTACCTACCCACCACTATCAGGCCGGCCACACACAGACGGAATCCCGTACGCAGCTAATCCATACAAATCTATGGACTACCACACACATGCGGGATTTTTCCGTACGGAATCTTCATACATTATCGAAATTCCGTACGGAATTCCGTAACGGGATTCCGTCTGTGTGTGGCCGGCCTTACTAAAAGGCACACATGCATTTTGAATCCTATAGTTTTATTGATGTAATATAAATTCATATTAATAGCTATGGAACTCAGTGAAATATTTTTGAAATCCGTTTAGAAATGGTTGAGTTATTAAGGGTTTGAAGGAAATGCCAAGCTCAATGCAATATGTGCTTTATCACGTACGGCATAAGGTTCGCGTACGTCGCGATGACGTCATAAGGACCCCCAAAATAACAGTGTTTAGCACGTTTTAACTCGTATAACTTCTCAGGTTTAAGAGAGATCGTAAAAAAATATTCACAGTTAATCATGTAGTGGCATAAGCTTTCTGATAAGCCATTAAACAAAAATCGTTACTGATCCTCATTAAGGGGTTCGGGGGAGCTCGTCCGTCTACCTACACACGACACATTTTTCTCCGGGGGGGGGGCACTAAGGCTGCTCCGGTCCCCCCCCCCCCCTCTCCCGGTGTAGTACCTGAAAGAAACACTGCATTAGAACAGTGTTGACTGTCCCCGCATAAACTTAAACAGTAAATAGTACTGTCATTTGTGTATTATGTAACTATAAGGGCCCGACCTGAAATAATTTAGTATTTTCATCTAATACAGAATGATGAAAATGACAATAAAGCGAACGATGTTCATGAGTGGAAAAAATTTCATCATTAAAGAACATTCAAGAGTTTGTCACGTTGCATCACGCAGTTGAATCAACATTCTACTGACGTTTCGAAGTATGCAAACATCGTATTAACAATGAATTAACCGACCCAGCTTAATGAAGAATTGAATTATTTATACTTACCTAGTCTTAATCACAACCGGACCATCTTTATAATAAAGAAAAAAAAATCGTTCTTTCGCATACATTTAACGTAAATTTGCAAAAACGTAAATACCTACGTCACACAAAAGTTCTTTCGCACAAACGTTATAAGTACGCGTTTAAAAAAAAACGTATCATCTGTAGATTACCCAAGTATTTTCCGGTAAAACAAAGTATTATTTTAGAGTAACTAAAAGCTTTTTAAGTTTTTTTAGGTGAAATTCTACGAACATTGTATTTACAAGAAAGTAGTGGTAAAAAATTGTGTTGTAAAAAGATAACAACTTAGCTTAGATAATAAAGTTCAAATTAACGTACATATCCACTCCAAAAATATTCTAAAGGTATCAGTAAAAAGAGAAGCTTGGTGGCGCAATGGTTTAGCGCCTGCATGGCCCTGCAATCGAGGGTCAGTCATGGGATGGGTGACCAATTTTTTTATCTCGAGTTCTTCCGTGCTTCGGAAGGCACGTTAAGCCGTTGGTCCCGGCATTTGCAGTCGTCAATACCCACCAACCAGCATTGGGCCTGCGTGGCAAGGTTATGGTCCATCCTCCTTAACCACCCATAAGCAAAGCATGTGCCCCAGCAGTAGGGACATAAAAACGGCTAATGTTGAATCAGTAAAATATCTAGAACAACTACAATAATATTAATAAGACAAAAGAAATAGGTAAGTAAATGAATCAGATTATTGATTGTAAATAATGAATCATATTAAAATTAACTTGTATGTACCGACTTTTAATTATATAAGTCAATAAGGTGACTAATCTTCTTCTTTCTTCTTTGTCCTCGCCTTATCCCGTTACGCGGGGTCGGCTTTCCTTATCCTGAGGCGCCATTTTCTTCGCTGGTAAGTGTCATCAATAGACAGGCCCAAAACCTTCATGTCATTCTGGACATTCGTCATCCACGTGGTTTTTGGCCTACCTCTTCCCTTCTTTTGCGTAGCCATGGAGAGGCACTTTTTCACAATATGATCATCGGGTCTTCGCATTACATGTCCAAACCATCTGAGCCTGGATTCTTGAAGTTTTTCAGTGATTGGTGCTACTTTAAAACTCCCACGTTTAGATTCGTTACGGACTTTGTCTTTAAGGGTAACTCCACCCGCCCATCGGAGCATACGCATTTCAGTGGTATGTAACTTTTTCTCGTGTGTTTTATTTAGAGCCCATGTTTCACTACCATAAAGCAGAGCTGGTCTTACAACACTCTTATAAACTTTTCCTTTGGTTTTTACCGGCATTTTAGGATCACACAAAACACCTGTCAGCTCTCGCCAATAAGGTGACTAATAATGTTTATAAATAAAAATTCCAGTCAACTAACAACTACCATTTAACTCAAAGCAGAGCTCTATATTACATAAACTAAAATGCTATTTAAAATAAAGAAAGTATAATACTCGTATGTATAGTTAACGTGCGAAAAAAAACCTAAAGCCGAATATAGATAGAGACGATGAAACTAAACAACTTTTTACTATGGGACCAACTCTGTAATCGCGAAACAAAATATCTGCTGTTTCATACAAAAAAAATAAGTACCTAACAAAAAAAATATCAAAATGTATGAAACAGCTGATTTTTTTCGCGATTTCAGAGTTGGTCCGATAGTAAAATATGTTTAGTACCCTGAGCCCACGAACAGTTATCGAGAAAAAAAACGCGCGTAAAAGTACTCGATAGAGAATTCTCTATGGAAAATTTCATTCCGCTTGATGGTGCTGTACTTTCTCTATCGAATGTTTTACGCGCGTTTTTTTTTGATAGCTGTTTGTGCTAAGGGTACAGTTTGATGGTCCCTATCTACTTCTTTTTTGTTACACGTTGTAGATAAATTTTTTTTACAAAAAACTTTATCTCAAAAATGCTGGTCACAAGTTAATTTGCTACCTTGTTCATTTGCTTTCATTTGGCTTTGAACTTGCAATCTTTGGCGCAATAGTAAGATTCATAGTCACTGCACCAAACGGTAGTTAAAACTCATTTTTCTCTATTCAAGCTGCACAATTAATTGTTTATCCTTGTTTAATTTTTTATTTCACATCCCACAGAGCTAATAATTTACTGAAAGGATTTGATATTCAATAAGTTTACATTGATAATACTTATGAAAAGGAATTGAAAGTTGTACCCATCTTGTTTGTAATTACCGGATGCTTTTAATTTCCACTTAATAAGGATTATCCCTATCAGTTTAATCTGTTGACGTCGTTTTTACATGCCTGATAAGATACTTATTTTTAACTACTAAAATTTCCCATACAATATTACTCTATCGAATGTTTAAACGCGCGTTATTTTTCTCGATAGCTGTTCGTGCTAAGGGTGCAGGTCTTCAGCGTGAGCGTCCGATCCGGATATTCCGGATCTCGCTCGTCTAGGGGGCATATAGTAGGGAGCTTAGGTGGATATGGTTCCAATCGGAGCGAGCCCCACATAACTCCGTTGCTTGCTAGGCACGGGGTGTGCGTTCTCCCTACTCAAAAAAGGGTTGTGATTTTGCATGTTTCCATACAAATAAAACATCAAAATTTCTCACCCAAATGGCGGTTTTCAGGGTTTATACTAATTTCCCGGGATTGTGTGCATGGTACGGTCAGCAACGAAAGTCTTTCAACATTTTAGTACTTTGTCATATTAAATTCTTTGACACTAATTGTGTCACAGTTTGAAGCATTTAGTCAAAAAAGTTGCTATGACAAAGTACTAACATGTTAAGAAACTTTTGTTGCTGACTATACCATAGCTACCATCACCTACCATATTCGGCTTTAAAAGGCTATTACCAAACAGCCTGTATAAATGTGTATGTTTATGTGTGTATGTAAATTTATATAAATTCATAAATAAAACAAAGAACAGAAGCGGAACTGACACGGATTAAACCACGGACTAAAACAAAACCTTTGTAAGTGTTACACATCAACATAAAATATGTCGGCAGTCATAAAACTACTGATTCAGAAAATAAACTTGCACAACTTATTCCACGTATTTCTATACAATTCTAGAATGTATTAATGTCATTACAATGTTCTTCACATTATTCTCTGAAGAATATGGAATGTTTTCGGCGAAAAGCGCGACATCCATTCGCTCCAGTGTTTGAACAGCTTGTTTCATGAACAACACATCACCGATATAAGTAAGTAGTTACTGCGAGGTACTTCAGTTTCATTTCGACTGCCCCAGTTGTGTTTAGCTGCATAGTCCGTTCCTGATAAATTCGCCATCAAAATGGCGCTGAAAGCGATCCTTATTGCTTGTATCGTAGTTGGAGCTCACGGTGAGTAACCTCTAAGAATACAATATGATATTCCATTCTTTTTTAAATTAACTAATAAAAAATCAGTTTTATTTTAAATTCTTTTGGTGGATCGTTATTGTGCAATTGTTATTTTCTGGTGGTGTGGGTGGACTCATCACAACACAATTGTCCTCACCAAAATTTAAACTTTTAGCGCAATAACGTACGCTACGTTATTGCGCTAAAAGTTTAAATTTTGGTGAGGACAATTGTGTTGTGATGAGTCCACCCACACCACCAGAAAATAACAATTGCACACTAAATAATCATAACGTCATTTTGACTTACAGTGTTTTCAAAAAGAAAACTAATTTCTATTATGTTTTAACATTGATAATATTACAATTAGGTAAGTAAGTACCTAATTTTTCGTTCAAAATTGTAATTTGTAAAACTTAAGGGGCCGTACAACGCTGGAAGAAATTTTCATGGTAAAAATTATCGAATTTATTGTCAATTTTATCGTTTTTTATTAATAACTACTCAACTTTTTTATTTTGTAAATTGTCAATTACAAAACGAGAGTGCTAGTTAAAGTTTCTTTTTATTATAGTTTTAAGATTTTTTGTTTATTATTGGTTGTCACATCAGTGAAAAACTATAAAGTTGGAGGTCAATTTACGATTTTTTCTATGAAGAAAAGTTTTGGCTATCATATTTCTGTCAATCACAAAACCGAGTACTAACTATAATCTACTTTCTACATTATTTTTTAGGACTGATAAATCAAGTAATACTGGGTGAATCCTTGTTCAAAATGTGTATTCGGCGTTGTACGGCCCCTTGATAAAATTTAGGGACTTTATTGTAATGAATATAGACTTTTAATTTTGATATATTTACTAATATAATTTTAATAGTACATGTACAGCACATCGCTTCTTTTAACGAAAAAGCTACGCTGTACTTTTTTACATCGGCTAAGAATCGATAAAAAATCATTATCTGGAAATTAAATACCTAATCCCATTATTAAACTGCCTCGTAGCATGACGACTACGAGTAGGGTTTTGTCTATATAGACAATATATAGCAATATAACTATAAATAGGGATTAGTTTAGTATATCGTAAAAAAATCTATTATGTAGACACACAAACAAGTCTGGAACGGGTGGTAGGAAAATATAGACAATTCAAAAGTGCTTAATTTTTAAGTTTATTTTAACTTTACTTGACTTTGCCTTTGACTTTGACATACCCTTTGGTAACCTGACATTTGTAGACAAAACTTTTATACAACGTGGTAATGAATCAACGCAAAACCTCTTAGGTGGTGATTATGCTCATGAAAATGAACAACTTTTACTATGGGGCCAACTCTGCAACTCAACAAAAAAAATCAGCTGTTTCATAAATTCTGACAACTTGTATGAAACAGATGTTTTTTTTTGTTGAGTTGCATAGTTGGCCCCATAGTAAACGTTGTTCATATTCATGAGCACAATCACCACCTAAGAGGTTGTGCGTTTATTCATTAATACGTTGTATATTTGTCGTATATCACCTAAGTGAAGTATTGTTATGGACTTTTTTGATGACTAAAGACGCTGGCCAGCGCGACCGCTGCCAGCATGACTGACATTGACAGACCGATGAAAAATGAGACTATCGACGTTATATTCGTGGCCGACTTTGCCTTTTTTGCAATATAAATAAATTCCTCATAAAAGAAACGGGCTTGTGATTCTCATAGACGACGACGGCGCAGACAAGCGCTTTCAAGTATCCTTTAACTTGATATTATATAAATCAATAGATTAATAGCATAAGTACAACAATGAGATATATAGGACAATACATGAATAATGACTTTAAACAGCTGGGTTAATTTATAAAATAACAATCTACGTGGTTATTTGTTTAAATAATGACAAAGAAACAAGAACATAAGTGCCCAACAATAGCATTAATTGAAACAGCCATCGTTTATTATGTTTATATTGTAAAACTACAAAGTCACCTAGTTAAAATAACAGCGCAGCTGATGCTACTCAGTCGAAACGTCGGGAAAATAGGTACCAACCTAGGTGTGAAAATGCTATCATTTTATTATAACTAAATACAATGCAACGAGAAAGTTAATCCAAAATCCACAAACAAACCTTCAAAACAAAAGAGCTATTGAATATTATGTTCGATAAACTTAACAACCATTTTAACGTATGAATTTAAATAATGAAGATAGATCTCTAAATGCGACATTAAGAATCATCTTCATTGTAAGTGTATCTTTCATTGTAAGTGACGTAGGTACCTACACCAAGTATTATAATTACATATTTTGTAAAAGACAGATAAAATGGGGAAAAAAATATTTGTAGAAAATGTTTTTTTTAACTTTTCGTTCTATGCTTTTGTATTGTATCGCATTACTGAAGATTATTTAATTGATTTTTCTTTTAATAATAAGGCTTATAATTCTTTGTTTATCTCAACAGCTGGCTACGTATGGGTTGAAGACGATAATAACGGCTATAATAATCCGTAAGTTCACATTTATAATATAAAAAGAAGAACAATACAATACTTTAGTATTGTTTTTTTTCGAGGATCTCGATGGCGCAAAAGTGCAAGGTTAAGCAACTTTCGTATGGGTCAGTCATGGGATGGGTGACCAAAAATATTATCTCGAGGTCCTCTGTGCTTCGGAAGGCACGTTAAGCGGATAAGCCATGACTGCATTTACAGTCGTTACACCCACCAAACCGCATTGGGCCCGCGTGATGGGTGTTGGCCCATCCTTCTTATCCATCCATAAGGAAGGCTTGTGCCCCAGCAGAGGGGACAATAAAAAAAAGGCTGATGGACATTAATTCATTGATAATTTTTAAAATATTATTTTTATAAAATTACTTACTTTATTTTCATTTATTTCAGATTCCAATACAGGGTGAGTATTTTTTGTTTCCTTTTCACCTTTATCGACTTCTGTACATTAAAATCATTATGCTTCATTATTATTTATTTATGTTCGTCTTTGTTAAGTACCGAGCGCAAGTAGGGTACCCATTTTACAACCTTGTCAAACCCTAAGCATTCTTTAATTTTATCTTAAAGTATACAATCCAAGTAAGTAACTTGATAATTATGACACAGTACTTAGTTTATTTGGCTTTTCTTTATTCCCTACACTCACAGATTATAGAATAATATTTTCAGGTGCCAAAACAGCACTTCCCGCAAGTGCCAAATCCGTTTGGACCCGGATTTCCATTCAGTTTTGTTTCGTCCTTCGTCCCGCTTCCGCAATTTCCGCCATTGCCTACTGTAGACAGCATAAAGAACGCCAAAGCTGGGCCCAATTCGGTCTACAGCGGAGTGGTAGTGCGGTCCGACAGCGCGGTGGTCACGGGACCAGATGGGAAACCGATCAAGACTGGAGGCGCTACAATTTTAGTGAATGACGGCAATGAAGTCTATGAACACGAGTGTAAGTACTTTAAGAGGCCGGCGGCGGCGCCGCGCCGGCGGACAGTGTACCTCCTATACTATACAAACGTAATACCATAATGATTTGCAATTTGAGCATAATTTACTCTTCTTGTGATGTTATTCGGAATTTGTCAAGGGTTCTATTTAATAAAAATCCAAAATACTAAAACCAAATGAAAATTATTGCGATACAGTCTTGTATATTTTTTTATACTGTAGTATTTTTGATTTATTTCCTAGACAAACACTGTATCTGAATAACATCACAAAAAAAGTTGCAATTACGCCCAAATTGTAAATCATTTTGAAATTAAGTTTGGATAGGAAGTACATTGTCCGCCTACCGGCCTCCTAATCTGGGACACATCCCTATCTTACGTTTTTATATCCGTATTGATTATATCCGTAGCTTTTATGACATTCACAAGTGCATGTAACAGTCTAGACTAAATAAATTATTCTGAGTTTGAGTTTTACGGGGCTCCATGGTTGCGCCACCAGCGCTTTTCGCTATCCGGCTTCGATCAAGAATATCTTAGATAACGCTTCACGAACTAAACAGTTCGCAAAAATGGCACCTTAAATAGCGTCCCACTTACAAACTTGGCGCTTATTTTGTACATAATCACCTCTTATTTTGTACAAACTTAAATTTTATATCACTTATTAGGTATATTACCTTTATGATGTCAACACATTGTGACATTTCACATTCCACTAATTTAATGAACACTACAGATAACTGCCATTAGGTATCTACTTCATCGGTATCTAAAAATTATAATTTAGTGGAATTAGTGGTAGCTTTTGTAAACGAAGTTTATAGTTCTCTCAATTTTTTGTGGACATAGGTACTCATACATTTATTATGTAGTTAAAAAGTAAGCATGTTCAACTACGAATTCTAAAATAAAACGTTAATTTTCTTTCAGTTGGAAACAAAGCTCCGCCTCTTAACAAACCAATTGTGTAAGTATAATCGTGGTTTATTTATTTTTAATTCCCATTATTTAAGAAAATAGTAACTGTTAGTAACATGCAATCTTATCTTTTTCAGAATGCCATTGGTAAGTAGTGATGTAATAAAGAGTTGAAGATAATTAATCTCTATTTTATTTTTAAGTATAGTTATTAATTTATACGCTTATTTTTAGTAACACTACACGCACACATAAACAGAATACAACGGACCTCGTAAATTAAATACAGGTAGGTAAAAGATAGTATACATAATATATATGCGAAGACGAACATAGCTTTATATAGGTTTTGGTATCTCTATCTGTACTTCTCTCACTATCTCTATTCACTTCATTTATGCACTTTTACTACTCATACTTTATTGTACAGAGAAACTCTTATTTTCAAATAGCACACGAGCATTTTTAGTAACTATAACTAATAGGTAGTGGTTACTAAATTTTATCGCAAAAGTTTCGATCTGGTAGCAACCACGGATAATATAATACTATTTAATTTTTAATCTAATTAAATTTTTTCAATTTACTAAAATGGAACAAATTGTTTTAGTTATTTCTTTAATAAGTTATTTCGTAAAGTTTTTTTTGAAAATTCACAAGGAATTGACTGTTCTGCAGTTTTAAACAGCTACATATTCTTTTCTAATCATACATATTTCACCGACCCATAAGTACTCTTATTTCAAACCATATTTTCAAAGTATATCATAGATGATAATATACCGGGTGTAACAAGACACTCAACGAAGTCGAAGTCCACACATTCAGCCCATCATCAGGATCATTTTTGTCTTTTAGAAACTGGGAAACCAATAGCTACGAAGTTATTGAAGGTCAAAATAAAAAATGTATCAATTTTTTATGAAATCTTATTTTATTCGTTATTTTCTAATTTTTGTCTACAGAAAAATTATCAAAATTTTATGTATTTCGTAACTAACAACGGCTTCAAAACGTCATCACTCAATGTATTTCATAAGCATGCACATAAACGTTGCCTTTCAACTCGGCCGCACGTAGCTGTGTAGCATTCACTCGCAGGCGCGGTTTTTTGTACGCGTTACATTGCGTGGTAAAGTATGCAATGCTTTTTTAACTCTAAAAATTAACACCATTTCCCAGCAATAATTTTGAACAGAAATGGTCCTGATGATGGGCAGAATACATAGACCTCGGCTTCGTTGAGGGACTTGTTACACCCGGTATAGACTAAAAATTTAAAGTAAGTTCGTATCTAAAGTGTTATTTTTCTTGCAGATGCCACGCAACCCCCCGATGCCGCCGATGCCCCCCATGCCCCCAATGCCTCCTATGCCACCAATGCCAGGGAACTCAGTTCCCTTACCGCCACTACCACCTCTCCCCCCTCTACCCGGCGTACCACAATGGGAACCAGTCAATATACAAGACTACACTCCAGGTGAAAACGAGAATTTCGTAGGAGTTTCCACCTCTTCCTTCTCCCACTCATCGAACATCAACGGATTGAAGTCAGAGGCTGCAGGGACCGACACCCTGGTCAATGTAAATGGCGCAGTTGACAAAAAAACTTTGGGATACGAGAGGTCCGATAAACCGAAATAGAATGAAACTTTAAATTATTATATTTGAGATTACTAAATTGAACAAGATACAATAGAATTTTTCATATGACCCCCCCTTGAGATGTAGGTAAAGTTTTCCAATTGACAATTCAAAATCACTTTATATATTTTTGAGTTATCTACCGAAGTTATTCATAATGTTGACTGGCATTTTTTATCTTTTTAATTTTATTGTTAGGTCCATTATTCTAATTTGCTTAATTATATGCAGTTTTCCTAGTGGTTTATTAATTATTATCATCAACATTCATTGGTAATTTTCATTGTGTTTTTAATTTTTTATCATGTGATTTTCATTAAACTTTGTATTTTTATTACAAATAGTTTTTCTTTTACCCTGCTCTACATTGAAAAAATATTTTAGATGTTATTTAATTCTAGTTAAAGAAAAATTTCTAACAGCAGCGTCACTTCACTATACATACACGAGATGAAAACGCCTATAAAATGTATGTTAGTGATTTCACATATCAGCTGCAATGCCGAATTAATCTCAGCTAACCAAAATCATGAAACTTGGCAGTAAGAACATTTTATTTCGCTCGTTTCGTTTGCTAAGTGGAACAAATGAACAAATCACAACTGGAATACTAATTTTGTAAACTGAGTTGATAACAGAAAAAACATTCATTCTTTAATTGTTACCTAGAACCTAGACAACAAGAACTAGTTAGATGACGTAAGCAAGTGCCACCCCGGAATGCCAGACCTTGTTACGCTGATGTTTCTTTACAAAAAAAAACAAAATTTCAGCGTAAAAAGGCAAAGAGCATCTGCATAACATAAGACAGTCTGAGTACCTACTATCTGCCTTAGCGAACATGCACAGCACAGTACAAATTTTCTATTGCAGTTTAATCAGACATAGGCCGAGAACGTGGGCGAGCAGAACAGACACATTGTCTGCTTCGCACGTGCCTGCCCTGCTGTCTGCGTTCGCCTGCGTCTCAGCATACGCTTAGCCCTAAGAACATTAAGCGAATTATGAGTTTACGCTTTGGGGGCCTATTCTTGAAAGGCAGCGCGCGCTCTCTATTTCTAGGGTTCTTTGGTACTATACTCGACAGCGACTCTAGTAGACATTATTTGTATGACAAGTTTTAGTTTAGTGCAGTTACCGCCAGAGGCACTGTGCCAAATTACATACAAAATTGCTTATACTACAGTCGCTATCTATCTACCAACAACCTCGCAGGAGTAGATTATTAACATCATAAACAACAACGTTTGCTCTACTACTTTTCCGAAAAAGACAAAAAAAATCGACTTTTCATACAAATATCCAAATTGCTGATCGAGTTTTAAATGGAAAGTAGTTTTTTTGTCTTTTTCGAAAAAGTTGCAGACCAAACGTTGTTGTTTTTGATGTTAGGTGGCCCCTAAGACCTACAAATAACATTGTGCAATATTAGATATTTCACAATTTTACTGACCGTTTAGGGTTACTATTGAATTGTATTTTAATATTGTACAATGTTATTGTAGGTCTAGGGGCCGCCTTAGTAATCTACTCTTGCTAGGTTATTCGTGTTTTATAAATAACCCTACATTTCTACGTCGCAACTGCCAGCGCCACACGCAGCATAGCACTCACAGCTCTCAGCACGTTGATGCATTATAATCCCCGCAAATTGGTAATGCGATGGAACCTTGTCACATTAACATACTCGTCGACGTCATCCGCAACTAAAAATGACATGAAATAATAAAATTCTAATAGGCAATTCAATATATTATGCTGCTTGATGGGCATCTCAGGCTGGAAGCTGAGATTCTCGGAATAACCTTAGCCTCAAACTCGAAACAATATCGACGCTTGAAAGGAAAAATTGACTAGCGACATGGAGGTGATAATCAGGAGGACGGTTTAAAGTTTGAATTTTCAGAAAAAAAAATCATAATAATTCTTGTAATCATCCTAGAGGCGTAATTCTTCAAGTGAAAAAGTTTTATTATGTCAGGTTTATCGTGCTATAGGTATGTAATTATTAAAAATAATGAATAGTTTAGATGTAAGTGTCGCTTGGTAAAATTTTACCAGAAATTAGAAACAGGAAAAACATACTAACCGACGCACATTGGTCAGTAAAAGTTTGGTAAAAATGTGATACTTATAGGAAAAAACATCCCATTCATATCGGAGTAAAAGGACGACACTGACGTTATTTATGATAATTCTTGTTGATACAAAACTCTAAAATTAATAATAGGGCAAAAATACGGATTTCGCGCTTCTCGCAACCATCGGAGGACATTGAAAATAATAAAAAGTGCTATTAATAGTCTCTAATCCTAGCTATAGTCTCCGCCATGTTGAAACAAATCGAAAAACTCAATCGACCAATAAATTATGGCCCTTTGTCTCCCATTGTTTGTCCACCACTGGTGGATATCGGGAAATAAAGTATTGACGGTCTGTTCTCATTCTCCACCCGGGATATCGGGAGAAAATGCATAGAAAAAATTCACAGATTTTACAGTCCCCGCAAGAATCGGAGCATTGAAAATGAACCCAAAAATTTATCTAAAAGCGCCTGCTGACTGCCTCGACGCAGCCGAATTATTATTAACCGATTTTCAAAATTTCAACTAATGCACTTCTCGTCTGCTTTTGCATCTTTTAACAGTATTACCATGACGTTTGGTCAGTAATCATAGAAGCTACATCACTTTTTATAAATATAATAAATCCTTTTTTAAGTCTGTTAAAAAACTACACTTAAGATATCCCTCTTCCAACAAAAAAATAATTATCTTATTCAGTTCATAAACAAAGAAGTAATACGACCAATAAATGGGGCTTTTAGAATAAAAAAAAGGAATTTGTACTCCAGCCCCACCCGACTTCAATAGACGTATTTTTATTATTACGAATATTATTTCTTGCTTTTTAGAGGTAGGTTTTTTGAAGTCGGTTTTTTGTTTTTTTTTAAACAATTTTTTATTTTTTATTTTTAGTGTAGGTACCTTGTAGGTAAGGTATATTATATATGTAGAAAAATCGGCTCAGCCAAACGTAAGATAATCGCGGAGAAACATACTTAAATACGGGTCAAACTGAGAACCTCCTTTTTTAAGTCTGTTAAAAAACTACACTTAAGATATCCCTCTTCCAACAAAAAAATAATTATCTTATTCAGTTCATAAACAAAGAAGTAATACGACCAATCATCGAGGTAATTCACACAAAATCATACTATTTTCGTGCTCTTTTCAAAATTACTTGAAAAGTACTGAACCGATTTCCAAATTTTAAAAAATGGGACCAACTTGGGAGTGTACCTAATGTAATAATGTAATACGTTTGAATCATTTCAATCGGTCCAGCCGTCTTCGAGTAATCGGTGGACATACACAAAAAAAATAAACAAATATACAGACGAACATAGAACCTCCTCCTTTTTTGGAAGTCGGTTAAAAATACTAACAATTGATAAAATTTATGTTTGCAGCAAATATTTGTAATATAAAAACCTTTCTAATGAGATATCATTTATTGCTAGAGGTGGGGTAGATCAACTCCCATAGACAATGAACCAGTTTTATACTTTTATAACCTATAACTCCGAAAGTATTAAAAATTGATTTATAAATATTAATAGCAAATATTTGTCTTTAAAAGACCTTTCTAATGATATATCATTTATTGCTAGAGGGCGTGTTAATCAACTCCCTGCGGAAAAAAATCAACAAAAAAGATGACATCTTTGACAGACATTTTTCCTGGTTAACATTGATATTTTTTTATTGTTTAATATATAAATCATTTCAATAAGAGAACTAAATTATTTTCATATTTTTAACCTCACAAGATTACTACGAAAAGAAATATCGACCTTTTTAAATTGAAATAGTTCCATACATTTAGCATGGAGACTAGCCGACGACATGACCACAATCTGACAGTAACAGACGTCGCCAAACTTATGTTCATGGCTAGGTACCAATAGAGAAGGCTATGGTAATAGACAAACATTAAAAAAGAAAAAACTTTTTCCCCTAGGGCTAATTATGCTATTTTATCCCTGCTCTTGAAATAGCATTGTGAATGCCTAAAATCTAAAAATTTAATAAATTTATGACATAATTATAACCTATTGTTATTACTCATTCATATTTCACTTTTTTAACTTTCATCACAAAAAAATATATTTCAACTTCGGTTCGATTTATTAAACCATTTTTAAATATAGTTAATAAACTGCAAGAAATTGTGATTTTTATTTTATTCTTCAAACACGTATTCAGTTACAGAAACCTCTACCGAAAATGATAACATCAAGGTTTCTAAAGTAGTTAACAAGGTAAAATAGTACAGCAACACCATGAGGAAACAATAGTTTTAGACACATAAACGCAAAAGACACCATATCTAAATAACAACGGAGATTTCCTCCGAATTTTCTCGTGTAAACTACTACACTTATTACCTATTACAGTTTAACAAAAGCAGGTTGATTCGCATCATGCGACGTTAATGTGACCAATTGCCTTCGTTTGGTTAACGACAGGTGTTTTTCATCTTTTGAAATTATAATTGGTGTCATTTCTATAGAAGTGTTTACTGGTACATTGTTGAAAGAGTGAACTAGGGAAAATTGGAAAACTACTTTTATATTCTTATATTAATATTTAATATTATATTGATATTTATAAACATATATTTACTACCTGTTTCACACAACTAACGACTAAAATTAAGTATTATTCCTAACTGTACCTTCCTACTGGGTACGTTTCAGAATGTCTAAACTTAAAATGGTGAAGTTCAAAATGTCGAAAATTTGAAAGTCTAACGATTAAAATGTCCAAAGTTCAAAATGTCGAAAACAAAAATGTCTAACGGTCAGATGGTCATAATTAAAAAAGTCTAAGTTCAAATAAATAGAATTTAAAATGTCTAATATTCCAAATACATATACTTAATGTAAATAATTTACTTAAGCCTTTCTTTCATTTAGGTACCTAATTAATTAGGTTAAATAATTGCGTGCTAGCCTCTGTGCCTCCGCCGCACATTACCGTAGCCGCACCGCTCCCTGGTTCAGTAGCCGGTGGCGGTGCCGGTCACTGGTTCGGTAACCGGCGAACAGAATCCACCAATTGAGTCTGAAATAGATTTTTTCTGGCGCTTCGCCGGCTGCTGCCGCGACATTTCGAACTTCACCATTTTTTTTGACATTCTAACTTTAGACTTTCTGACACGCACCCTTCCTACTACCTAACAGAAGTTTTGCAATTTTAAGCTTAATATTTAGCAAACAAATCCCTGAATCGAATAGTGGTCTTTACAAACCTACAATATTTTTTTCAACACACTTGCTCGTAAAGTGAGCCCTAACTTGTCTCATAATGTACTATTTCAACACACTTTCTTTCTTTCTGTCAAAGTGAGTCCTAATAAACCGAGCTATAACAAACGCGTGCAATAATATATAAAACACTAGTACGTAATAGAGTTCACCCTACAAAGTCAAATTAGTACCTTACTGCAAGTTCTATGAGAGTAAACAGAGTATTCCCAATTTAGCCGGGTAATACAGTATTTTTTTTTAACAAGAAAGAGGTTTTAAGCTGCTAAAAATTCATATACATTTTTGGAATTAATAAATGTGTAAGTCCTTATTTAAGTCAAACAAATATTTATTATTATCAAATTATTAATAATTCACAATATTTTGCTATAAAATATTAAAATATTTGCATTCTATCACTTAAAATTATAATTTTGAAGTAGGCTGTATGCTCACTCACCCCTTTATTCGCAAGATATTCTTGCGTTGGGCGTGGGAAAAAAACAAAAAAAAACCTGCGCGCCTTTTCCCATAATATTATCATATTTTGTTTTTGTCGTATTTGTTGCTGTGTGGTAAATTGCTTTGTTTTTTCCTCGCAAATGTGTTGAAAAACGTCGTATGAAACTCGTGAGCGCTTGCTTATTGCACACTCGGCTGAGTAACGCCCTCGCCTAAGGCTCGGGTTGCAACCCACAGCCTTGTGTGCAATGAGCAACCTAAGCTAACTTGTCTCATAATGTACTATAAAAGACATGCCTATTCAACGGTACGAATGGAATCGTGTTAATAAACTTATTATGCTGTGTATTTAAGTGGCAAACGGATTAATACAATTCTTAAATGAGGATCAGTAACAGGTTTGAATCCTATAGTTTTATCGGTATAATATAAAAACATATTCATAGCTATGTAACTTAGTGAAAGATTTTTGAAATCCGTTTAGAAATGGTTGAGTTATGAGGGTTTTGAAGAAAATATGTGCTTTATCACGTACGACATAAGGTTCGCGTACGTCTCGATGACGTCATAAGGACCCCCCAAAATAACAGTGTTTTAGCACGTTTTAGCTTCTCAGATATTATTTTACTCATTGCTTCTCAGGTTTAAGAGATATCGTAAATTTTTTGTCACAGTTAATCATGTGGTGGCATAAGCTTTCTGATAAGCCACTAAACAAAAATCGGTACTGATCCTCATTATGATTATGATGGTTTTTTTTTTTTTTTAAATAGCTTAAAAAATTGATGGCTTAATCTAATCAATACATGATAGTTGAAAAAAAAACAATGAAATGAATATAAGAAATGCTCAACCATAAACTGAATATTCCACAATATAAATAAGTTTATGCTTAATACTTAAATGGTTTTCTGTCAGTGTGTATTTTCACCGCACCTCCTCAATATGACATTCAGGAAAATGAGTCATGTTCACCGATTTTAGTATAAATTGTAAACGATTTTACAGAATCATCAAAGTCTTCTAAGCTTTGTAATAAGCTGTTTAAACCTAAAAAATGACTAAATTATTTTTCCTCGTTGTTGTGATCGCAGCTATAATATGCATTAATGGTAAATATATATATTTTTTTTAATAATTTTATTTTGGTAATAATTTCATTTCAAATGGTTCTATGACCGACCGGGAATAAAAGTATTTACGGTCTATTCCACCACTAAGGCTGGTATTTTAGAATCAAACTCAAAGTCAGATCTCTGCTTGAGTACGGTTAGAAAGGGATGACGCTATATGCGATGAATAGCACCATTCCTTTCTAACTGTACTCAAGCAGAGATTTGAATTTGAGTTTGATTCTATAATACGAGCTTTAGTGATGGACAAGAGTGGGGTACAACGGGAATAGACCTTTCAAATGTAAGTCACAATAAGAATTAAAAAAAAAAGAATAGGAGCTCGGTAGCGCAATGGTTTAGCGCCTGGCCCAGCGATTGCGGAGGTTAAGCAACGTTCGCAAGGGTCGGTCATGGGATGGGTGACCAAAAATGTATTATCTCGAGCTCCTCCGTGCTTCGGAAGGCACGTTAAGCCGTTGGTCCCGGCTGCATTTGCAGTCGTTAACATCCACCAATCCGCATTGGGCCCGCGTGTTGGGTTATGGCCCGTCCTCCTTATCCACCCATTAATAAGGAAGGCCTGTGCCCCAGCAGTGGGGGACATTAAAAATGGCTGATGGACAAAAGAATAAGAATTAGAAGAAAACAATAAGTTTTGATTTCTTAAAGAATCATATTTTCTAATACTTACTTATTTATTTTTTAGCTGATGCTGATGCTAATCCAATTGCTGAACCCCAATTCGCTGGCTTTGGAATGTAAGTACATCATAAATACACCATTGTATCATATACTATACTGAACTCTAACTCCAATATTAAAAATTCAGCCTTTTGAATCGTCAGATTTTCCCACTTCCCACACTTCCGGTCCAGTAGGATATTTTGACATTCTCCTATTAATTTAATTGTAATTCATATAGCTATCCATTCTAATAAATAATATCACGATCACACGGTTAAATCAGCATTCGAGTTAATTAAAAAGCCAAAAAAATTTACTTGTATGCAGCATAAGTTTTTTCAATTCAATTCTTTATTGTGAAATAAACAGATCAATACATAGCAGATCTTAAGACTATTATTTGTATAGGTACTTCCACTTCCACCAAGTTTTACCTTTGCAGGTGTATTCACATATTTAACTATTATAATATTACATGCAAGGTTTTGTACATTTTTTTTCTAATGATTTTTCTTATAATTCATAAATTCTCCCAAAATATAAAAACAATTATTTATTAACCATTGTTTTAAATGCTTTTTATGAGTACTTATATTAATGTTTTCTGATTTTAGATCATCAGGTAATTTAAATATATCAACACACATCATGTAGCTATTTCTAGAAACCAACGATAAGTTAGCTTATGGTTTATACAATTTATTAAAATATTGAGTGCGAACACTACCATTTTTAACATTTCTATATAAATTAAAAAGATATTTATGTTTTAAGACAAACAAACATATTTCGAATATATAAAGACTAGGAACTGGGAGAACATTATATTTCTTAAAGTATGGGCGACATGACTCTGTTCGTTTAATTCCAGAAAAAGCACGTATACATCATTTCTGAGCAATAAATATATCGTGAATATCGTTTAAAAGAAAATAAAATTTTAAGATAAAGACTACATAGCGTAATTATTATTCTTACCTCTAAAATTGTTGCACTTTGCTTTACAATGAAAAGGTGTAACAATTATTGATTTACGTAACATTTATTGCTTATTATTTTTATTAACAGGTTCCCGAATTTCCCAGGATTCCAGTTTGCTTCGTTTCCACCAATCGTAAGTTACCAATACTACAGAGGGCCTATTACCTAAAGACTTATTAAACCTAAACAAGAATCATGATAGTCGGTCCGACTATCGTGCACAAGTCGGACCGACTATCGTGATTTTTGTATTCGATAAACTTATATTTTATAATGCACAACTTTTTTTAGATTTTGTCTAGCCATTTAATTAGATGACTGGATATCATTTAGGCTGATTAAACGGCGCCGTTAAGTAAAATTCTAAATGGTTTATTTATTTACTTACTTATTTATTTAATTTATACAATTTTTAACGTAATGAAAAAGCTAGGCCGCTAATTAAACAGCTGATTAATTAAGCTAGTTGGTTGGTAGTTGGGCAACACATCACGTAGGGCTGGTTTCTACATATATTCGAAAACGATTCGTTTTTCTTACGGATAGTAGTATCACAGTATTTGTTTATTGTTTATTTTCACACCACAATCATATAGACACATACAGTTTGTACAAGATATAATGGTACAATCTAAAGACTGTGGCGGGTTGATACCTAAACTAGGAAGATTCCTGTGTCTCAGGTTACCAACCCTCCACCCCAAACAAGATCACAATATAACAATATTCACTCAAAAAGCAACAAATAGTTTTCAATTCATAGGTACTTACTAAAAACAAAAAACAAAAACAAAAAAAAAACAATTTTTTTTTTTACAATCTTACACAAAGAAAATTTAATGCCTAACAGCGTTTTTATTTTATTTTATAATTTTACATTTGATACATTACACAAGACACTTATATTAGTTTTTCAAACAGTATAGGAGCTCCATAGAAACGGTCGAATTTGACGGCTGACGTCACTCTAAGAGCTCTAAGCAAAGTTCGCAGTACTTTAGTCGGGGTTGTCACATCGCGTGGATTAGTTCACCGAGACTACTGTTACTTACTTTTATTGATTCGCTAAAATGATTCGTCAGAGTAAACGATATTGTGCTGTCTACGGATGTTTAAACTCATCTGAATTTTCATTATTTAAACTTCCTGCCGATGTTGAAAGGTAAAATGTTTTAAATAATCGAACCTGTAAAATGTATCATCGATTGGGTTTGTGTGCTCGACTTGTGCTCGATTAAAAATCTCAACTATTTACTTAAAAGTAATAAAATAATAAAATAACAGTAACGTTCAAATTCTGAGCTCGGAATATAACCAACTGGATATTCCCGAAAAAAAATCACTATTTTATGTTTCCTGTTATCTTTTGAAAAAATGTGCCGAACGTCACAACAATTGATTAATTTTAAAATCTTATCTAAAACCGGATGAAACTATCCAAAACGGTTCTGAAAGTCATTACCTGAGGTACAGGGACTATAGCCATAAGATACCAGTACCCTTAGCACGAACAGCTATCGAGAAAAAAAACGTGCGTAAAATTACTCGATAGAGAATTATCTATGGAAATTTTAATTTCGTTATTCGGCGGTAGATGGCGTTGTACAAATTTCCAATACAAAATTGCACTATCAAATGATTTTACGCGCGTTATTTTTTTCGATAGCTGTTCGTGCTACGGGTACTGGTTGTACCATCGGCTGATTTTGTTCAATATGTTGAAAAAATGGATCAAATTTTTCGCCGTTGTTTCCAAAGCAAACATATAAATTAACAGAAGTTTTATACAGCCATGTCTTTGTTTCCCCATTATCTACTTAAAAAACCGACTTCAAAAAACCTACCTCTAAAAAGCAAGAAATAATATTCGTAAATACCTACTATTCGGCGAGACGGCCGGAGAATGCCAACCCTAGCGATCCGACGGAGTGCAATGACAAAAGGGCCTAAGTGACGTTAGCTCTTCTACTGTTTGAAAAACTTATATATGTACTGTGGTAGTATTTTGACATAAAGTCCAAAGTACACGTTGTAGAAATGAGGGGAGAGAATTATACAGATACTATTTATTCTTTTTCAGCATATGATGACCCCCGATGACATCGCAAATATGGCACCCAAAGACCCGAATTCCCACGTCGCGGGAGCTTTTGTGTCCAGCCGATCATCCAGTGAGACCGTCAACGGCGTCCCCGTGAAGAACTTCAACAAAGAACGCGTAGTCACCAACCGCGACGGCAAAGTCACCGATAACACCTACGAAAACTAAAGATATGGACTAATAAAAAACCAGCTGAATTGTACCAAACGTTGAGATTATGCCAATAAATTATTAGTAGCACGAGCTTGAGCATTCCTGTATTTTTAATACTTTTGTCCTCATAGATACCTATCAGTACCCTGTTTATCAAAACTTACAAGCTACAAGTAAAATTTACATGAAAAATTTTACAAGTTCATGTAAATTATGTCTTTTCCCAATTAATTTATGCAAGACACTTGTAAAAATTGTCAGACGGAATGGAGAGTCCCCGGACACCCTCAGGAATTTCCATTTAGTTTTTTACAAGTTGGAAGTTTTTTTTTACAAGTTTTGATTTTTTTGATTAACGAAATGCCTAATATAAGGGTGAAAACATATTAGTTAAATAAACAAAAACATTTGTAGCGTTTAATTTAACGTGTTTTGATAAACGGATTTCTTATAATAATTTTCATAAGAAAAATGCAACTTTTTAAAAAGTACAAGACTTGTAAGTTTTGATTAACAGGGCACAGTATACAGGGTGGATTTTTTTAAGTGAACCTGGAGGGGAAGTGCTTTCCAATAGAGGAGATTAGGAGTTCTTGCTTAAAGGAGACAATTTATCTTACTGCATTCAAAGATTTTTCTCGTGTCTCAAATATTATTAAGAGTAGTTCCACTCCTGGTTCACCTAAAAAAATTCAAACTGTATCGTCATGACTTTGAAATTAATAGCACTCCTAGGTTTTGTCACAAGTGTTACAACCTTATTATTTTCTTTCTAATATTGGCCAGAAATGTAAACTTTTGAGTCTTCTAAAAAAACAACAAAATTTGGTTTGCACCTCTAACAAAAAAGTTTTCATTTCTCATATTCGGAAAGTGACGTATATTTGAACTGAGCAGCGGGTCCAAAACTCTTCGTTCCACCCTAGGGTGGAAAAGTAATTTAAAAATAGAACTGAATTTGGCAATGAAAAAGTTTACAATAGATAAAAACAAATGGTTTAAAAAAAGTTGCAGCCTTGTAGGGCGCATTTACGAACAACAACAAAACATGGTATAAACAGCCAGTGCAAAATTAAAAACATTGGGCGGAGCGGCCGGCGACACGACGTGTTCCAAATTTAAAATAAGAAAAACTATAAAATATTGGATTGAGACTAGAGCATGCAATACCGTTATATCGTTACCGCAATTTCGCGAATTTCGCGCTGATTTTCAGTACCGCAAAAGCGAAATTAGAAATGCGAATTTCGCGGTATTAAAACCGCGTTTTTATTTCATTATCAGAAAAAATTGTCTCATCGTTAAGTGTTAGAATTAGGCAACGACGCACAAACCTCACAAGTGTTTTTATGTATCTTCAAAATCCCTCAAAGTATCTATATGATTTAAAAGATACCAATGTAAATGGAATATTTTAATTACCAAACAAATATATGATTACAAAGGAAATGATAAACTTGTTAAAAATGTTAGATAAATCTACTTCCACAACTGATGATGAGGCAGACGGTTGTCTCGAATCTGACCAGCACAGTGTTTTAGAAATAGATGATGATATACCATTATCGAACTTCACGTCACGAACCAGAGAAAATCAACATGCAGTCTCGACATCATCTTTTCTGTCTCTGAAAGACGAACTTAATAATAAGCTGAAATCAGAATTTACTACTCCACACAGAAATATTGGAAATGCCACTCCTAGGTTAGATTTGATACTGAAAAAGGAGATGGCTTTATATGAAACTGGAGGAACAAGGGGTAAATATCTAGAGACTGTATATAACTATCTGCTAAGCATTCCACCAACTAGTGTAGAAGCTGAGAGAGCATTTTCCGCTGCTGGATACATTTGTAACAAAATTCGAGGTTCTTTAAATGATTATACAATTGATATTTTATGCTTTTTACGTAAACATTTTTAAATAAAAAATAAAGATTAGCATTGTATGTGATTAATTATAACTCATGGTAGTTTTATTTAAACCCCCATTTTAGATTTTATAATTTCGCAATATCGCAAATTTTGCGGTATTACATGTCCGATACCGCAATATCGCGGTATTGAATATATACTGCGGTATTGCATGCTCTAATTGAGACTTACCTAACTCTGTTTGTGTTGATTTTGTATTTACTAAAAATGAGTTTAAAACTAAATCAAAAAGTTTGAATAAAATAAAAAAAACAATAAAACTACGCTGTAATTCGCCTACAGGAAACAACTACTTCAGGAGAGTCTCTGCCATGGACTTACCGTCTTATCAAAGACCAAAGAATATCTCCAACTTTTACAGGCATCCAACAAAGCCAAATCTGTCATCATAATAATTTATATCAAACTGTAAATATTCCAAGCGAATTTAACTTTAAATTTCACAAATTGTTCTAATTTTTCTAGGTTTTTAAAGGTAAGTTGGTATTAGGTAGATAGTAATTATAAGGTCTACCAATGTAGTTTCTGAGTAGGTACATGTTTTTATTAATAAACATTTTGGAATAACTTAGACTTTTTTTACTTTCCTGAAATTCGAAATGAAAAGTATAGTGTTTAACACGGGTAAAAGTCATCAATTCCATTCTCTAACTATAGCCGCCCTCGCTATGCTCGGGCGTCTAAATATCTTGAATGGGAATTGCTTCCTTTTGACCCTCGTATAACAATCTACTATTTTCATCCCATCTATTCGAAAAGGACGACTTGGTTCGCCTTTATGTGCACCCAAAGGTGGTGTTTTCCATAAGAAACTTTTAGCGGTCAGTAATGAGTTTTTAATCCTCTTTATAAGTGCGCCGCAATTATCTTTTACGCTCACTTTTTGAATTTGGAACATCTTAGTATTCAGCGCCAATGAAATCGAACGCAAATATTGTTTTTGGCCACGAGAACCAATAAATACGGTCTTATTCTTCTTTAAAAAAAGTAAAAAAAATAGTCATATTATTCTTTCTTAGTTTTTTATTATCCCTTTTTCTCCTTTTTAACCAACTTCCAAAAAAGGAGGAGGTTCTCTGTTCGTCTGTATATTTGTTTTTTTTTTGTTTGTGTATGTCCACCGATTGAAATGATTGAAACGTTATTACATTAGGTAAACTCCCAAGTTAGTCCCATTTTTTTAAATTTGGAAATCGGTTCAGTACTTTACAAGTAATCTTGAAAAAAGCACGAAAATAGTATGGTTTTTAATCGACTTCCAAAAAAGAGGAGGTTCTATGTTCGAATGTATATTTGTTTTTTTTTTGTGTATGTCCACCGATTACTCGAAGACTGCTGGACCGATTGAAATGATTCAAACGTTATTACATTAGGTACACTCCCAAGTTGGTCCCATTTTTTAAAATTTGGAAATCGGTTCAGTACTTCTTAAGCAATCTTGAAAAAAGCACGAAAATAGTATGATTTTGTGTGAATTATCTCGATGATAATGGTTAATGGGACCAACTTGGGAGTTTACCTAATGCAATAACTTAAATCATTTTAATCGGTCTAGCCGTCTTCGAGTAATCGGTGGATATACACAAAAAACAAAACAAATATACAGACGAACTTAGAACCTCCTCCTTTTTTGGAAGTCGGTTAAAAATGAAAACGCTTCGTTCGCTCGTCCTCGCTTGGTCAATCAATGGGGGCTTTTCAAAATGACAAAAAAACTGTAGGCTCGATAGATGGCGTTGATAAAAATGTATGTGTCAATGTGATTTTACTTGTGTTAATTGTAATGTGATGTCACTGCTGCCGAGCTCGGAATGAAATCTCATATAAATCTATAGATAATGTATGGGGACCAGTGGTGCTGCGGCAGCACTGCTGCGGCAACACTGCTGCTTGCTGCCGACATCGGAATTTACATTATGTGGCGTCTGCAAAGAGGTCACCACTCTTCTATGGTCAGTTAGCGGAGTGGTGACCTCTTTGCAGACGCCACACATTATACTATCTATAGATAGTTAGTAATAACTTGAGTAAATCTTGCAATTTTCAAATGCTTCTAGACGAATCCGGAACAAATCAAATTATATTCACATTACACTGCACTAAAACTGCATGTGAAGAATCTTTTGAAAATTGCAAGTTTTAGTCAATTCACTAAGGGTGGATTCGACCAAACTTCAATATTAACGGAAATAACTATCAAAGTCAAAGTCAAATAAGCTTTATTCAAATAAACTTAATTATTAAGTACTTTTGAATCGTCTATATTTCCCCAGACTTTTTTAGCTGACAAGAAGAACGGGCGCAAGAAACTTATCAGCTTCTTCTTATCAAATGAGGAATAGTGGACACCTCTGGTGTTAGAGTTTATCAAGCCGCCTATAAGGCCTCCAACTTGGCTTAACGACTATTGTCAGATGACAACAGCCGGGACCGACGGTTTAACGTGCCCTCCGAAGCATTCCGTGCGCTCAGTTGTAATGCCACTTAACGGTCTCCCATCCGACACCTGGCCGGACTGAGCGTTGCTGATTGAGTACTATCAGTCTGTTGAGTTCCGCCATGAGCGCTTCAGCTGACATAATCAGCTGTAATGTAACAGCCATAAGTGACGATATTTACAAACTTGAATATATCGTTACCAGATAATTACAACAGGGTGACAGGATTATTGGCAACAACATAGACTTATTATATTACTTCAACAAAGTACTTATAGTAGCAATAAGTTATTTGTTACATCATTTCCACGCATTTTGATCTTTAAGATAATCGTCTACTTATAACCTTTACCCATGAGCGTTTTTTTAACATTGTTTTTAAATTCATGCAAAGGAAGTTTAATCACTTGTTGTGGAACTTTATTAATAAAGGCTATGCCTTTCCCCATAAATGAACCTCTAGTTTTTGCAAGTCTAAAGGCGGATTCGACCAAGTGAGAATAACAGTTATTCTCTCTTGGTCGAATCCGCCCCTCGTCTATAGATACGAAGAATAAGCAAGCCAGAAGAAGTTAGTAATATGTTAAGAAAAAAAGTCACCTATAATAATACTCAAAGCGGTAGGTCTATTCTGACAAAAATCATTTATATTTTAATTTAGAGCTGTCAACTTAAAAACTACAACCAATACAAAAGTCATCATGCTATGCTCGCTCATTCATCAACTAAATATTGACAGACATCGCAAATCATCATACAACGAAATGCTTACCACGCTTAATTCTAATTTTAAGGTAAGTTAATTTAGTTTTGGAATTAAACAAAAGTTTTGAACTACTACATAATTGTTGTTTTGTGATGACTTGCTGACATTTTTGAGGGTATTTATCATAATTGGCGTGGCAAAAAAAATTGCTGAATTTATTTCTAATGAGACCAGTACTGTTGAGCAGAAAGTTGTTTATAATTTAAATTAAGCCTATTAACGTTGATACTTGTTAGTTGGTTTCTAGAAAGAAAAATATTTTCATTATCAGAACTATTCATAGTATGTCCTACTAGCTAACCAATTAATTAAGTACCTACCAACTACGAGAAATATATTTTTTTCACTTTATCTCAAATAATGTATTATTAGGTTTGCTACGTTGTTGCCGTCGTGTAGATTTGTATGTTTTATTATGCAAAAATACATAAATTAACGCACTACCTAGTAGAAGTTTCCTCATTTCGCATTAACTAATTCATCAAACTTAATTTCAAAAATTAATAAAATTTAAAATACAAAATCGGACGTGCTAAATGGAAAAAGCTGATTACAATTCGTCATTTGTCTGTAAATATATTTAAGTTGTATTAGACACGATTATTAGCAAAATGTTAAAAATAAGTAAACATGTGGTAGGAATTCGACGACGAATGAAAATGAAATGATGAATGAAATAAAAAAATCCATATTATTTTTCCAAAGGCAATTTTATTGTATCTCAGAAATGTAAATTAATTGTGTACCTACCAAGTTTATATTTAAAAATAGATGTTAATGTTAACAGGTAGTGTCAAATGAGGTTCATTAAACTTTAATTGACACCTAAAACACAAACAGCCTTTTTAAAACTAATGAAAACAACCTATTTTGCGAAGAATTGATAATATTAATAATATTTGTTTTTTTTTATTTTAATGAATAATGTATAATCATTAAAGCAGTAGGTAATAATCGATGCATAAGGCTTTGGTTACAATACCTGTTCACAATGAAAATCAGCTTCAGAATAAAATACCACGAGATGGTCTTGACCTGTCACTTTAAAGTTATGCTTCGGATACCTACGTTTGAATTTTATTTGACTGTAGAAAAAAAACGAAAGGTTCTCTCAAAATTAAAATTGTGTTTTTTTATCTACCTTTTTCTAATAAGAACTCAGATATGTTATGAAAACCTTTTTTCTAATATTTTTTTTACTATAAGTAGGCTTATTTACAAAAAATCTTATCCCTTGTCTGTCTACGTATCATGTCGTGTCAATATAATAGGTACTTTAAACTATTCACTGATAAATAAAAATGTAAGTTTCAAAAAATATATGAAACATAATGTTAATGAAAAGGGTGTTTACTTAGATGTCATAGAACATCAAGAGTCAAGACTTAAAAAACTTAATACCTAACAAGTGAGTTGTATTCAAACAAATAAATACATTAAAATCATTTTTTATGAATAAAGGAAGTGTCTATAACATTGCAAATATTGAATTCTAAACAAGGGGAAAAGGTAGTTGTATTAACATCCTTATAAAATCTTCTTAGAGTCAACAAGATCATTCAATTATATCGATAAGTGTACATACATACAGGTATATATTATAACATACCTAATACTATACGATACAGGCAAATTCAAGCGCGATATAAGCGTAGTGTAACTCGCATCAAATCACAGTCGATCGAAGAATCGCAAAGACGAGACGGTTCCGCGAAGTTGCGAGTAAAAAAATCGTTTGTTTATTTTTTCTTTCGAACAGCAAAATGATGAAAATTACGTTGTTACTAGTGGCTGTCTCCGCGATCGCCCAAGGTAAGCGACAGAAACACATAAAAGTCAACATGATTTGAATTTGTGAACGATTAATTTGATATTTTGAATATAATCGGAAGCCAGTTCGTAGTGCGTGACATTTTACAAGATTAACAATTTTATAGAAGGTGAAAAAAACTATACAACAAGGGCAGATGAACTCAGTGTGCAGGAAATATTATAATAATAGAATAATAATAAAAAAAAATCTTTCCAAACTAAATATGGATCGATTTTTAAGTGTTACCTGTAATAATTGAAATGAAATCCTTACTTAAGCAGGTAAATAGTTTACGTACTTAATAAAATTAATAAATTATGAGAGGTAAGTAAGTAAGTTACCTCATTCACTCCACACGTTATAGGCACAAATTCAATTTCGTCCTTTTTATAAACATCAAAACTTTATATAGACTCTTTAAATTATGAAATAAAAACTTTATGTAAAAATCCTATAATGAGGTTGTGCGTTAAGGGTCCCGGTTCGAATCCTGTATACAGGGTGTCCCAAAACTTTGCCACACAGAGGGAAAGTACCTTAAATATTGAAGATAGGGAATTTTACTGAGAGAAGACTTCGTTTTAATTTTTAAAATACTTAATTGGAACTGCATTCAAATTTTTTCGATAAATTGCATGCCTTGCCAGGAATCTAACCCACCAAATTAGAAAAAAAAATCAATTTTTATTTTTACGATACCAATCGAATGGGTTACTCATTAGGATTATTTTTTGTTAAATAACAAAGCATCTTAAACAAAAGGAAGACCATGAAATTTAACATTTAAAATTTTATTTTTACGTATTGTGTCAATTTGTATGGGAATGAATGCGATTTTCAAAAAATCTTTGAATGCAGTTCGCATTATTTTTTAATAGAAAACGAATTCTTCTTTTAGAAAATTTCCTATCTTCAATATTTAAAGTACTTTCCCTCCATGTGGCAAAGTTTTGGGACACCCTGTATATATATATATATATATATATGTGTGTGTGTATCCTGTATAGATAAATGTTTAAATCATTATACACACAAATAGATATCATTGGATTGGTATTTGTTGCCGATACATACAATAAAATAACTTTTAGTCACTTTCATAATGACTTGGCTAACTTAATAAATCACAGTATCCTTTTAAGTAATCATGATGAAAAAATTAAAAAAATTAAAAAACCCGCCTGCATAAAAAGACAAGTCGACTGAAAAGATGGAAACAAGATTAAATAAATATTAAAGGCAACATGTCATAATAACATGCAGTCGGAGGCATATAATTCAATTATTCATAATGTCACTTTCTTTATGCATGCCTCCGACTGCATGTTATTATGACATGTTGCCTTTAATATTTATTTAATCTTGTTTCCATCTTTTCAGTCGACTTGTCTTTTTATGCAGGCGGGTTTTTTAATTTTTTTAATTTTTTCATCATGAATGTGGCTAACATACACAAACAAAATATAAATTTCTCATTGACATGTTTATAGCGGCCGCTCGCATTTGCGTAATATAATTTACTTTTTTTATTTTATTGTTTTTTTTTATAATTATATTATGGCCATGATATACCTTTTTGAAATCCTTATAATAAGCCCTTTAATTTGACACCCATATTGCAGTATTCTAAAAAAAAAAATTTTTTTTCACTACCTACGTATAATAGCACCGTACAGCCGCCATGTTGGTTTTTTTATAACGCCACCTTCTTAAGAACACTTGGGCTGAAAAGACCAATCTAACGATATCTTAATCATAGAAATCCGTTCAGCCGTTTGAAAGATATGAGGTAATAAAGAATATTACATACAAACATACATACATACAAACATACAAACATACAAACATACAAACATACTTACAAGATACGCGCGAAACACATAACCCTTTCTTTGCAGTCGGGTAAAAAGATGCCCTTTGAAGAAAAGTCATGGATCAGGCTTAGTTTAGACCTAAAGGATTACCTAATTTTAATAGTTAATCCGGGTCTAACTTCTTTATTATTTTTGTGAGGGTAACTCTACTTAAAAAAAGAAAAAAACTATATATTTTACACTAAAAAATATTGGCACAACAAACTATGAATCACGTGTTTTTGCATGTTTTATCGTACATTGATTTTTATTGCGATAGTCTGTACTTAACCCGGCGAGCTTGTGGTAGGGTGTGACATGCCCATGCTTTGCGCGAAGTCGTGTATTTTTCAAATTTGCCCCTCAATTGGTTTGTTGCTTCGAGTAGCTGGAGCCAATGTACTCCGCGGGGGGAGAGTGGCGTGACCGCAGTGTCAGGTCAACCGGCGCAGGAGCTACACGCGTGTAAACGTTCGTGGGGTGCGTCATACCCCGCCACATGCTCCGTGTTAGTTTTAACATATATCTACCTATAAATGCCAATTTATTAAACCAATACTTAAGAATTTATTTGTATTTTGAAATATGGTTTATATTTAGTGTATAAAATAAAAAACAGTGTATATTTATATACTTTTATTGTATTATTTATCAAAAATACTAAAACTAAAATCAACTAATTCTTTAAAAAAAATATGTTATTGAGAATCTTATATTCTTTAAGTTTTTAAAGTTGATTTTATATTTTTATTAAAGAATTAGTTGATTTTAGTTCCTTTTTCAGAAGGTTCTTTTTTTGTTTTTTTGTAAATGTTATATTTTAGTATTTCTGATAAATAATACAATAAAAGTATATAAATATACACTGTTTTTTATTTTATACACTAAATATAAACCATATTTCAAAATACGAATAAATTCTTAAGTCTTGGTTTAATAAATTGGCATTTATAGGTAATTATATGTTGGGGTATGGCAAACCCCACCACATGCTAGGTGTAACTTTTTTCACCTCATGCTCGCCGGGTTAAATTTAAACAATACATTTTAGATTTCACTACTGTTCTTAAAGTTACAAAGAATCAATGCCAGCTATTTACGTTGTGTTTTTGTGTATGTGTGTATTGCATTTTAATATATTTGTTTTCATAGAATAACAGAAAAAATACTTATAGTAGGTAGATAGTATTTTGTTTAAATATTAAGAAGACAAACTACTAAGTATTTTTTAATTTAGTAAAATTAACATCTTTTTTACCATCGCCACTCAAAAAAGTGCGTCTAATTCATTGATAACAGTGAATAAAACGCGTTTTTATTCACCGAGTGAATAAAAATATTTTGAATTTGGAACAAGCGCGCATCGTATGAATTAGGTACAAAAATAATCCCGCCAATTTTATTTAGGTTCTTTTTAGTGTCTTATCTTTGGGTTCTTTTCTAAAAAATATCCCGCTAAATCAATTAGGTCCTTTTAAGTGTCTTATATTTGGGTTATTTTTTATATATTTGAGGGATATTAGTTGTTCAGTCTTGCATCAGTCCATTCCATCAGTCTGGTACGATCTTCAGTCTGTAAAAATTCAAAGTCTATGCAAACTGATGAAGTGGACTGATGCCAGACTGATCATGTAGTTTCCGTCTTAGTTAGCTCGGTGGCGCATAACATACTTATTAATTTCATTTAACATGTTAACATAAGAAAAACATGCAAGTTAAGTTAAAAAACAAAAGCTTGAAAAAAAAATGTAACAGTACATGTTTTACGCAACCTAAGCTCGCGTGTTGTTCTAGAAAAATAGGAAATATTATCTAAGTAGTATTAGGTATCGTTAGTTAGGTATTTTAAGTGTTTACATTTCAAGAAAAATTAAGAGAAAAGAACGATAATAACATTCAAACGATTATATCTCAATTTTGATAATAATAAACACAAAATATTAATAAACCAGAACACCTGAAACCTCGATATGATTTATCGAGTTCTCGACTTTTCTCGAGCTTTCCCGGGAACAAAACGATTTCCAACGATTTCCTGGGTCCTCGAGAATTCCCGGGAATGAACCCTAATCCAAAACCACAAACTATCACATTTATAATATTAGTAGGATTACTTTAAACTCTATCACGTTTTGAACCTTGAAAGTATCCGCACTGAAAATTTTATTATTATTGTTAAGTACTCTTTTTTTCTCTATGTATATAATTTAAATTAGTTTGTTGTTATAGCTATGTTAATCGGATATAAGCAATAAATAATAGAAATCAGGAAAGATAAAATAGTAGATTATACAACAAGTGAAAAAAGAGGGAATTTAGTTCGAGGGACTAAGTTGGATCCCGAGAGCAGCGAAGGATACAACGGACCGAGATGAAATTTTTTTTTCACGAGTTGTGTACTCTACTTTTTACCATTGACTGCGAGAAAAAAAAAATAGCAGTACCCATAGTATTTATAGTTGTCCATCAGCCATTTTTGATGTCCCCACTGTGGGGCACAGGCCTTCCTTATGGGAGGTAAGGAGGACGGGCCATAACCTACCACGCGGGCCCAATGCGGATTGGTGGGTGTTAACGACTGCAAATGCAGCCGGGACCAACGGCTTAACGTGCCTTCTGAAGCACGGAGGAGTTCGAGATAATACATTTTTGGTCACCCATCCCATGACCGACCCTTGCGAACGTTGCTTAACTTCCATAATCGCTGGGCCAGGCGCTAAACCACTGCGCCACCGAGCTAACTAAGACGGAAACTACATGATCAGTCTGGCATCAGTCCACTTCATCAGTTTGCATAGACTTTGAATTTTTACAGACTGAAGATCGTACCAGACTGATGGAATGGACTGATGCAAGACTGAACAACTAATATCCCTCAAATATATAAAAAATAACCCAAATATAAGACACTTAAAAGGACCTAATTGATTTAGCGGGATATTTTTTAGAAAAGAACCCAAAGATAAGACACTAAAAAGAACCTAAATAAAATTGGCGGGATTATTTTTGTACCTAATTCATACGATGCGCGCTTGTTCCAAATTCAAAATATTTTTATTCACTCGGTGAATAAAAACGCGTTTTATTCACTGTTATCAATGAATTAGACGCACTTTTTTGAGTGGCGATGGTAAAAAAGATGTTAATTTTACTAAATTAAAAAATACTTAGTAGTTTGTCTTCTTAATATTTAAACAAAATACTATCTACCTACTATAAGTATTTTTTCTGTTATTCTATGAAAACAAATATATTAAAATGCAATACACACATACACAAAAACACAACGTAAATAGCTGGCATTGATTCTTTGTAACTTTAAGAACAGTAGTGAAATCTAAAATGTATTGTTTAAATTTAACCCGGCGAGCATGAGGTGAAAAAAGTTACACCTAGCATGTGGTGGGGTTTGCCATACCCCAACATATAATTACCTATAAATGCCAATTTATTAAACCAAGACTTAAGAATTTATTCGTATTTTGAAATATGGTTTATATTTAGTGTATAAAATAAAAAACAGTGTATATTTATATACTTTTATTGTATTATTTATCAGAAATACTAAAATATAACATTTACAAAAAAACAAAAAAAGAACCTTCTGAAAAAGGAACTAAAATCAACTAATTCTTTAAAAAAAATATGTTATTGAGAATCTTATATTCTTTAAGTTTTTAAAGTTGATTTTATATTTTTATTAAAGAATTAGTTGATTTTAGTTCCTTTTTCAGAAGGTTCTTTTTTTGTTTTTTTGTAAATGTTATATTTTAGTATTTCTGATAAATAATACAATAAAAGTATATAAATATACACTGTTTTTTATTTTATACACTAAATATAAACCATATTTCAAAATACGAATAAATTCTTAAGTCTTGGTTTAATAAATTGGCATTTATAGGTAATTATATGTTGGGGTATGGCAAACCCCACCACATGCTAGGTGTAACTTTTTTCACCTCATGCTCGCCGGGTTAAATTTAAACAATACATTTTAGATTTCACTACTGTTCTTAAAGTTACAAAGAATCAATGCCAGCTATTTACGTTGTGTTTTTGTGTATGTGTGTATTGCATTTTAATATATTTGTTTTCATAGAATAACAGAAAAAATACTTATAGTAGGTAGATAGTATTTTGTTTAAATATTAAGAAGACAAACTACTAAGTATTTTTTAATTTAGTAAAATTAACACCTTTTTAACGTCGCCACTCAAAAAAGTGCGTCTAATTCATTGATAACAGTGAATAAAACGCGTTTTTATTCACCGAGTGAATAAAAATATTTTGAATTTGGAACAAGCGCGCATCGTATGAATTAGGTACAAAAATAATCCCGCCAATTTTATTTAGGTTCTTTTTAGTGTCTTATCTTTGGGTTCTTTTCTAAAAAATATCCCGCTAAATCAATTAGGTCCTTTTAAGTGTCTTATATTTGGGTTATTTTTTATATATTTGAGGGATATTAGTTGTTCAGTCTTGCATCAGTCCATTCCATCAGTCTGGTACGATCTTCAGTCTGTAAAAATTCAAAGTCTATGCAAACTGATGAAGTGGACTGATGCCAGACTGATCATGTAGTTTCCGTCTTAGTTAGCTCGGTGGCGCAGTGGTTTAGCGCCTGGCCCAGCGATTATGGAAGTTAAGCAACGTTCGCAAGGGTCGGTCATGGGATGGGTGACCAAAAATGTATTATCTCGAACTCCTCCGTGCTTCAGAAGGCACGTTAAGCCGTTGGTCCCGGCTGCATTTGCAGTCGTTAACACCCACCAATCCGCATTGGGCCCGCGTGGTAGGTTATGGCCCGTCCTCCTTACCTCCCATAAGGAAGGCCTGTGCCCCACAGTGGGGACATCAAAAATGGCTGATGGACAACTATAAATACTATGGGTACTGCTATTTTTTTTTTCTCGCAGTCAATGGTAAAAAGTAGAGTACACAACTCGTGAAAAAAAAATTTCATCTCGGTCCGTTGTATCCTTCGCTGCTCTCGGGATCCAACTTAGTCCCTCGAACTAAATTCCCTCTTTTTTCACTTGTTGTATAATCTACTATTTTATCTTTCCTGATTTCTATTATTTATTGCTTATATCCGATTAACATAGCTATAACAACAAACTAATTTAAATTATATACATAGAGAAAAAAAGAGTACTTAACAATAATAATAAAATTTTCAGTGCGGATACTTTCAAGGTTCAAAACGTGATAGAGTTTAAAGTAATCCTACTAATATTATAAATGTGATAGTTTGTGGTTTTGGATTAGGGTTCATTCCCGGGAATTCTCGAGGACCCAGGAAATCGTTGGAAATCGTTTTGTTCCCGGGAAAAGTCGAGAACTCGATAAATCATATCGAGGTTTCAGGTGTTCTGGTTTATTAATATTTTGTGTTTATTATTATCAAAATTGAGATATAATCGTTTGAATGTTATTATCGTTCTTTTCTCTTAATTTTTCTTGAAATGTAAACACTTAAAATACCTAACTAACGATACCTAATACTACTTAGATAATATTTCCTATTTTTCTAGAACAACACGCGAGCTTAGGTTGCGTAAAACATGTACTGTTACATTTTTTTTTCAAGCTTTTGTTTTTTAACTTAACTTGCATGTTTTTCTTATGTTAACATGTTAAATGAAATTAATAAGTATGTTATTTAGAACGTGTGTATGTGTGTATGAATTGTGTTGTGTGTGATTTCAGATGTTGTTTTATTGATCTTGCAAAGTTTGATGTTGATTTTTTCCTAAATGAGGCCACAGAATACATAATAGTACAAGTATGAGGCCCTTATAGCCGTAAACTAGCGCCGCCAATTCATTTATTTTTATTATACGTAAACCAGAGGCCTATTGCATAACAAAATACAAACTAATATTGTTACCGATGTCGGCAACCTCGACACTGTATATTAACGTCAAGCGGGAACGAATTGAAACACCTTCTTGAATCACTCTGAATGCTCGTATATTGTGGTTACAAAGAAAAAATGGGTGTGCGAGCTTACAAATCGCCCTGCGTCCGCGCACCCTGAGGTAGTCTGTTGCATGATTGCAACTGGTACACTAATACACAAACTTATCAACTCAAATAGTTATAACGAGCTATTGCTTATGAACAAGGTCAAAAAAAAAAATCACTTCCTGCCTCCGAGTCGAGCGGTCACGTTCCGTGTCGCTCGTCCCGCTGCGCTGCCCACCTCATCATACGGACTCGTCTGTGTTCTAGTTTCTACGCGGGTGGACCGCGGCTCACTCTGCCATCACCTAACGGTGCCAAACGGTGGTCAGTTTGGGTAACGCCGATCAAGGCGGTGCAGTCGACCGGACACGGCTGCCAGCCGCCTTTTTCAAGGCAGTTGAACTCGTCCGACTGCGCCAGTACGGGTGTGTCTATCTGAGGGCCGGACTGTAGGCACTGCCGAAGCTGCCGGGTGTTCCTCCCGGTGGCCGAGCACCTCAGAGAAACATATCCCCTCTGCTGGGTAGTTCCTCCCTATCCTTTCCTGCTTCGACCTCCATCCTCACTTGGGCTCCCCTCGGTAGCGTGCCCAGGCGGGATTGTTAGTGTTAGGGAAACCTCGCGCTCCCCCCTCCCCCCTCGCCTCCTGGCGAGGGGTGTGTCTTTTTGAGTTGCTCGGTTGCAACTAGTCACATGTTGCTCGTTTGCAACTAGTAGTTAAATTAATTATACTTCTTGGTCATGGAGTCGCCTGACTCTGAGACCTTTTTTACTTTGTCTCTTGCAGACATACGTCCGCACCTCCCCGAGAGTAGTTTGGAGTCCATACTCCAGATGCTCAAGGAGAAGTCCGCGACGTATCGTCCATCCCAGGCTTCCCAGCCTGCCCAACCTGCATCCCAACCCGCTTCCCCGACCCCTTCTTTCGCAATGGAATGCGATTTTAACGGACCAAACGTCCCTCTAAAGAGGTCCGCTTCTCAGCGGTCCTCCTCTTCCTCCTCTGAGTCCTCACGGGCTCCAACCACCGAAACTGAATCCGATACGGATTCGACCTCCTCCTCCAAAACTCTCACCGAATTCAAAACGGTAGAGAATAGACGCAAGCGCCTTGCCAAGCAGCGCTCCCCTAAGCCCCCAGTGACCCCCGTGTCACCCATCCCCCCTGTTCCCCTCATGTCGATCGACATTGACCCGGCTACACTAGCCCAAAACTCTTCCGCCGATACGGCCCCAGCCCGTAAGGCCACTCCACCCACCTCCCGTCCGCACACTAGGTGCGACCCTCAGCCCGCCAAAGTCACTCTCCCTCCGCCTGTTTTCGTCCGTGACGTAAACAAGTGGACAGAGATCTCTACTCTTTGCACCAACGAAAAGGTGCACTACACCCACGCCAAAAACGTGGGTGTAGCCGTTAAAGTCCAGACCCCCACGCGTGACGATTTTAGAAATCTCACGCGTCTTCTCACCACTCGCAAAGTGGCATATCACACTTACGCTCTCCCTGAAGAGCGTAAGGTACGTGCGGTCCTCCGCAACATGCCCCACGAGATTTCTAACGAGGATATCCATAAGGACCTCGTCGCCCAAGGCTTCCCAGCGGAGTCTGTACACAAAATGTACAGTCGTACAGGGAAAGTCTTCCCCCTCGCCTTAGTCATCATGACTAACACCCCCTCTGCCCGCGATCTCTTCCGTGCCAAGGACCTAAAGGTCTGCGGCCTCTCCGAGATCAAGGTTGAGCCTCCCCATAGGCGCGGCACTCCCGGTCAGTGCCACCGCTGCCAACTTTATGGGCATGCGGCAGCCAACTGCTCAGCTCCCCCTAGGTGCGTTAAGTGCCTCGTTCCCCATCCCACCAAAGAGTGCACCCGTACTCGTGACTCCCCCGACCCTCCCGCTTGTGTGCTGTGTGGCCAAGTCGGCCACACTGCTAATTACAAGGGCTGCCCGCGCGCCCCGCGCCCCAATCCTCCCTCTAAAAAGAAGGCCCAGGCGCCTTCTCACAAAAAGGCACCGAAAGGCCCCCCGCCCCCTACCAATGAGCACTTTCCCCTCGCTCCCAAGTCGAGAGGAGCTCCCACCCCCCAGGCCCCCAAGCCGGCTTGGGGACCTCCCCCTCAGCCACCAAAGGCAAATCTCCATCCAAAAAAGGCTCCTGCCTCCCAATCAGCCCCCTCAACCTCCCCGCAAAACGGGTCCCCCCTGGCCGATGACCTGAACGTTGTCCTGGACGCGATTCGTGGCATCGACATAGGAGAGATCTCAGTTTTAGCGGCAAAGCTACGAAAGGCCCGCACTCCCCAAGAGCGTCTCATTGCTCTTTGTGAACACCAATCACTTCTCAGCTCTTTATGAGCGCGCCCCCTATCACCACTACTCAAATAGGTCCCAATAATACGAACGTGGCACTCACCACCGGTCGTATTAAACCGGAGGGCATCTCGCTTGTCTCCTTTAATGCCCACTCTCTGCGCAACAAAGTCCCCGAACTAAGGGAATTTGTACGCGACAGAGATACCGACCTCCTTCTCGTTCAGGAAACGTGGCTCAAACCCACTGACCGGAGAGGGTTCACGATTCCTAAATACTCAATGGTACGTAACGACCGTGCCGATCTCCCTAACCATGCGTCAACTCAGGAAGCGTCTGGCGGTACTGCCATCTACTTCAAGAGATCACTTCATTGCTCTAGTATTCCCACTCCCCCACTTACGAATATGGAGGCCACTATATGTAGACTGTCTATGACGGGTCACCGCACCCTCATCATAGCCTCAGTCTACATACAGGCAGGCACGCTCCCCGTAAAAAGCGACTTTGAATCGCTCTTCTCCTTAGGCGACTCTGTCATTCTCTTCGGAGACTTCAATAGTAAGCACACGGATTGGACGTGCTTTAAAATCAACTCAGGCGGCCGCCGCCTTCTTGAAATAGTTAAAGCTCTTGACGTAGATGTCATTTCCCCCTACGCCCCGACTCATTACCCGTATAATGTTGACCACGACCCTGACATACTAGACTTTGCCATAGTAAAAGGTGTCTCGCTCCGTCTGAAATCGATCGACTCGCTCGACGATCTCGGATCAGATCACCGCCCTGTCTCCCTTATCATGGGAAATTCAAACCCTTCCCGCCCTCCCACTAAATCTATCACCAATTGGGACGGTGTCAAATCCACTCTTTCGTCGGCTATGGATGCTGACAACTCACCGTACGCTATTGGATCCGACTATTTTGATAGTACGGAGAAAATAGACAGTGCAGTGAGCTCCCTCACCCAACTGGTCCAATCAGCAGTTGCTGAGAACGTGAGAGAGGTACCTGTGAAAAACCACAGTGCCATCTCTCCGGCTCTGCGCAACCTGAGAAGGGCCAAAAATGCCGCTCTCCGGAGAGCGGCAAAGTACCCCACCCCGGACTTTAGACGGAAAGCAAACCGCCTTCAAAAGATCTATACTACCAAACTCGCAGAGTTTAGGAACGACAGCTTTGCCGATCTCATGGCCGAAATCACTCCTTCCCACCAAGCCTACTACAAAGTGGCTAGGGCTCTCCGTAGCGATGCTACAACTCATGTCCCCCCCCTTCTCCGTCCCGATGGCTCTACAGCCTTCGAAGACGATGAGAAGGCAGAATGTTTCGCAGACAGCATCGCTGCTCAATGCTCTGTCAGCACCCAGGAGTGCGATCCCTCCCATATTAGTAAGGTAGAGGAGGAGTTCAACACCTTAAACTCCATCCCTCTGCCCACCGACACTGACCCTATGACAGTCTCGACTGACGAAATCAGACTACTTATTAAAGACCTCAAACCCAAAAAGGCGCCCGGCGCCGATGGTATCTCTAACATGGCCCTCAAGCACTTTCCCATCCAAGTGCTCGCCTATCTTACTCTCATTTTCAACGCCTGTTTCGATCACTGCTACTTTCCAGCCGCCTGGAAAGATGCTATCGTAATTGGCATCCCAAAACCGGGTAAACCCCCAAACCTACCAACCAGTCACCGTCCCATTAGCCTCCTCAAGGCCTTAGGCAAGCTACTCGAGAGGTGCGTACTCGCTCGTATGAGAGAGCACCTCTTCGGGGAAGACTTGATTATCCCCCACCAATTCGGCTTTAGGCCAAAACACTCATGTCCCCAACAGGTCCACCGCATAGTCGAGTATATCTCCAGCGGCTTCCTTAGTAAAAAATACAAAACAGTTGCAGTCTTTTTCGATGTCGCCAAAGCCTTTGACAAGGTTTGGCACACTGGGCTAATCGTCAAGTTACACAGATTAAATCTGTCCTTGCGTTTGGTCCGGCTAGTGGCATCCTTTCTACATCACCGCACCTTCCGGTTTAGACACGAAGGCATTCTCTCTTCCCCCCGCCCTATTACAGCAGGTGTGCCCCAGGGCTCAGTCCTCGCTCCCCTGCTGTACATAGTGTACACAAATGACATACCCATTCCGAACGACGGCGTTCAACTATCCCTGTTCGCTGACGATACAGCCCTTTACCGCAGAGGCCAAAACCTCGGCACAATCCTTCCGAGGCTACAATCCTCTATCAACAACCTAGGCCAATGGTTCCGTAAATGGCGCATCGAAGTAAACCCGGAGAAATCCTCCGCAGTTTACTTCGATGCTAAACGTCATATTCTGCCCCCTAATCACAGGCCCCCCACTATGCTAGGCAAATCCATCCCCTGGCAAAAGTCCACCAAATACCTCGGTGTCACCCTGGACCAGAGTCTCACATTTGAGCCTCACGTCAAAAGGGTGACTCGAAATGCACGGTTCTATCTCTACCGACTCAATTCCATGTTAGGCAGACATAGTAAAATGTCTCTTCGAAACAAGCGAACGCTCTATAAGGTTTGCATACGACCGGTGATGACTTACGCCTCTGTCGCGTTTGCCCACGCCGCCCCAAAAACACTTAACAAACTACAAGTAGTGCAAAATCTCTTCTGCCGCAAAGCGGCAAATGCCCCTTATTACGTTCGCAATGCGGACCTTCATAGGGATCTAGACCTTCCCACCATCCAGCAATGGACCTTAAAGGCCTCTGAGCGCTTTTTTAAAGTGGCAGGAGACCATCCTAACCCCCTTATCCTTTCCGCATCGGACTATGACCCGCCTACAACCTCCGCCCAGTTTTCCCGCCGACCTAAATCGGTCCTAAAGGACCCCCCCAACAAGCTTTCGTCTGACCTGAACCTCCTCCTGGAGGCGACGGAGGACGATTCCCCCTCTACCAACCCCGACCCCTCTGGTCAACCCCCTGCCCTCTCTGGCTGATCGATCCCCCTCAGGGAGTCAGCTCAATAGTACTCGTCTTCTCGACGCACGATCACCTAGGTGAAATGTGACGTCTGCGCTGTCCTCTCCCCTGAGGGAGGGCAGTCGCCTCGGTTGAAGGTTCGTTGCCTGGTCCGGGCACGAAACCAGTTTAAGGCGGTTTTTAGTCAGTACGAGTCTGACATAACCAGACTAGCTCGGTAGCAACCGGCTAGGTGGTATCCAATGAGGATTTTCCGCCTCCTCTCCCCCCGTTGGGGAAGGGTCGCTCCGAACCCCTACGGTTGAGAGCCAAAAAAAAAAAAAAAAATGAACAAGGTACTTACATGGCATATTCACAAACACAATTTTCACCACTAGTTCGCACTTAGTGTCCACTAAACTGTCTTTTTGTTAATCACTTTTTCACTGAATTAAGCTGTCCGCAACAAATATTATTAGTGATAAAATTACTAAGTAATAATATTAGCTTATAATTTGTTATGCAATAGGCCCCAGGTCAATATTTAAAAAAAAGGAAACAACCATGCCCTCTAAAAATTGTCTCTAATATTTTTTTATTAAATCTTCAACACTTTTCATTCTTTCTGTTAGTTTAAAAAATCATTTAAACCTGGTTGTTTCCTTTTTTAAATATTTACTTGGTTTACGAGTAATGAAAATAAATGTTTTGGTGGCGCTAATTGACCTATATAAGCCCCTTAACCTGCCAAAAATGGTGCTGTGATTTTAATTATAAGTCAACGACACGTGATAATGTTTTAATGTTTGAACCTTTATTTTCTCATTTTGTTTGAAAGAAGCTAATTTTGTTGAAAACTGTCAAATTTTATGATTATTTTGATACATTTAGTTGACAGGAAGACCACTTAATATATTTATTGATTTAAAATAAGAAATTTTTATGATACATTTTTAATTCTGTGAAGTCTTTTTACACGACTGCCCAAAAAGGAGTGTAATATGTGTTTATTTCATTAATTTGAACCAGAAAGATATGCAAAAACATACGTAAATGTAAATTTCTTGACAACCCGAGAAGACCCGAGAAATTGGCCTCGAGAATTCTCGAGACCCGAGAAACTGATAAGCTCGAGAAATCATGAAACCTAGTTTGGATGTTTAGATGTTTGGAGGTTTGTTCCTCAATCACGCAAAACCTACAAAACGAATTTTGTTGGAATTTGGCACACAGATAGTAGATAGCCTAGATTAAAACATAGAATACTTTTTATCCCGACATCCCCACGGGAACGGGAACCACGCGGGTGAAACCGCGGGCGGCCGCTAGTAACATATATACCTAGGTTCTTCATCTTTGGTTATGTAGGCATATTTGAGTTGTATCGTACTGAGCAAATTTTAAAATGACAGTTAAACATTATGTTATTCTAGCAACGAGGTCAGGGTTAATTCTATTTAATTTGACAACTTTGCTCGATCATCTTGTCCATCCTTAAGCAAGTTTATTTGCAAAATCTTTGGTATTTTTTGAATTAGGTATAATTTCATTTTTTGTAGATGCGAATAATAGTAGCCTTATTGTTTTCTCCAAAGCAAACTTCATCAATATTAAAATTCAGTGATTAACCATGAAAACGTTTAAGTTTTTTTCAGTTTGTTGTTGATTCTAATTTTATTTCTTCTGTTTACTTCAGCTCAGTTCCACACTGTGTATAATTATTATTTGCACATTTTTCGGTTCGGTTATTTGTATCTAGTTTTTTTCTAGTGAACTGATAAAAATGTCATCTAGGCTTCTGACAGCCAGCATTTTGGACTTTAATCGTCAGTCAGCTAACGCTTTTATGCTCCCCATATCCTAAATTCCTTATGTAGGAATTGTGTGGCTTCGAGTGACCGAATGATCGTATTTTTAACCGACTTCATTAAAAGGAGGAGGTTCTCTATTCGATTGTATGTTTTATCGCTTAGAGTTATATCTCTATCTTCGTAGGAGGATCAGTCATCTTCCTTCGTTTTTGTCGCCTTCTGTAAAGAAAAATATTCGCCATAGATTTACATACTGTATAATTTCGCGCCCTATGCGCGAAGTTATCAAACAAGCTAATTTTAATTTGTAACCTTACAAACAAGAACAAACTTAAAGAATTAATTTAAAATAATTCTGCACACAAATTCTACATCATTGTAACGTTATAAATGTATGTATTTTATTACTCATTAGGTAATATTGATTGACTCACCTCTTATAGTAAAAAAGTAGATCGTGTGCGCGGAAAAACTAAAAGCGCGCGACCTTCCGACGGAAATTGACGGTGTGCGGGCGAGGTTGGAGAAGCTAAGAGCTAAGATTTGACTGTTAATACAGATGCATAGAGTTGATAGTTTTCGAGAAACCAAGGGGCGCGAAATTATCAACCGCGCGGTAATATACCCTACTCTCTCCTACTAACGTATGATACGTATATTTTCCTTTTAATCGCTACCAGCAGATGTTGAGGGTAGCTTTGTTTTGTTGTTCTATAATGTTTTGACAGTCAACTAAGCTTAATAGAAGACAATGCGATGTCATTATTCATACAGTTGCATTGTTTACTATTGACTTGTACTATTAGATATACTCAATACTCAAATCATTTTAATTATGTGTAATTGCCACAAAAAATATAGTCAGTCTATGTGTTAGGTATTTTGTGCTATCACAGAGTGGCAATTTTCAATATTTTTCGAAGCACAGTAAAAATAAACGCTTTCGAGCATCTTTGAAATATTCTTTTACTCTTTGCTTCGAAGCATTGGAAACAAAACACAGTGGGGTTTTGGGGTTTGTGTTGTTGCTCTACTAAATTTAAATAGTGATTTGAGTGCATGATCATGAAATTCATGAAAAGTCATGAAAGCCAAAAACTGTCTTGTCCAAAGTCCAAGCTGCAGACTTGAAAAAGTGGTAATTAAAGACTATGATTATCATTTATTAACTATGTATCTGCCAATTTGTCATAAACTTATTCCGGTTTGAGAGAAAAAGAACAATACCTATCACTTAGCATTGAATTGTTAATTTTTTGATACAATACTAAAAAAGGGCATACAAAAAGACGTCTGTTAAGTAATTAAAATTTACAATTGAGTGAAAGGTAATTAAACAAACGTATTGAAAATGTTATTTGAGAAGATGCAATACGGAATTCACGCACTTCCTTGGCATGTGTTTTGGTACAAATAAGTACTTACCTGTTTCAATTACCGTCACGCTTGGGAGCATGACTTTTGTTTTGTCGTTCTTTTTGTTTACACGCAAGTATCAAAATAATCAGTCATTATCCCATTCCGATTTCATTGTTTCTAGTACCGGGTCAAGTGATTTATGAGCTTCTGTGCGTTTGTGTTCTGAATTGGCGTCAAAGTAGTATTACTACAGCACACATTTTGTAAGCAACTCATCGTTAGTTTTAGTTCTAGTTGCTATGGAATTGTTGTGCCATTCTCTGAAATTAACAATTTCAATTTTTGTCGCATGTTATCATCAATAGGTACGTCAGTGCCAGTTCACCACTACCAGTTTCAAAACGAGTAAACTGCTGGAACGCGTGTGTGAATTTAAGGCTCCGTTACTCGAAATCATTTGTCTCTGTCTTTTTACCATACGAATTTGACGTTTTTTGAGATGATAGGGCATGCGCTATCTATTGTATGTGCTGAGGCATGCTTCTGTTAAAAGCGCAAGAGGAAAGGGCACGTTCAGCATGCACTATTGAATGTCTTGAGGCATGCGTCAGATGAAAGTGAAAGGGAACGGGAAATCAACTGTGTGAAGACACACCTTGTATGACGTCTGTCAGAATCAAGAATCGAATATTGACAGTGAATTGTATTTAAGGGTGCACCCAGATCTGGCGAATGCACCCCTTGCTTCTGCTCGCGAGATGCACATTCGCGCATTCGTGCGCAGCACCTACGCAGTTACAGCAAATCAGCTAAGTGCGCATTTCTATCGCAACCCACGCAAGGATTGTGCGCGGCGCGCGTGCAGTGCGCACTGGGAGAGCGAGCAGCAGGCGAGCACGCTGTGCGGTGCACGCGAGCAGCGTTAGTGCAATTCATACGCGCATAAATTACTTGCAAGCGTAGCACGCGCTGAAAGTACTACAAATCTACAAAATGCTGCAAACAGGCCCATTCGAGGCGAATTGGACGGTTCCGGTAACCGGTTCTGAAAAATAGATATTTAATTAAATCTAAGACTTTTATTACGTTGTATGCCTAAAGGACGTCTAGTCTATACCAGAAGCTCATTAGTTAAACAAATCGAGATTTATGACAAAGTGAGGATGGTTCCTATACGCATCGGTAATCAGTGCAAAACAGGTCGGCCTTGACAAGATGTCGACCTAATCACATTGCACTTGACCCTGATGAGACAGGGTTTTTCAGTATTAACTTAAGATATATTAATTTAATAATTTATTACTAGCTCCTTCTTAATTATCAAAAACCCATCCATTAATCTGCCTCAAGAATGAATAATTTTTATTTTTTTTACATGAACAATGCAATTTTTCAAATCACCGAGCAAATCGAATATTCGTAATTGTAACAATCCAATAATCGCTTTTTTACGTGGCGCTAACTACATGGTCCTCTTCAGTCGAGCAGTCCTTCAACCTACGGATCTTCTCATTCAATTACGCAGGGAATCACCAATTTGTATCTTTCTATTGGCTATCAGTTACCTTGAGTTCTGACAGCGTTGTTATATCCTTGTTTTGAAATCAATTTGACAATATGTTTACATTTATTCGATTCTTTAGGACGTTGTCACAACATTCTAACGTAAAATGTTTAAACCAATATGTATTTTGAATTTTTAAAGCATATGACTATAAATATAACTTCTCAGTAACTCAAATAATATACACTACAAATTAATAGCTGTAACGGAAATAGTAAACTGAATGATGACATCAACTGAAAAATATGAATGTATGTGTTTAAATAGGTACGTAGGTAGTTTCCCAGACGTCTTTGGAGTCAGAAAAATCTGTAAATTACATTATAAAGAAGTGGAAACTTTGGAAACATGGGTTTCCAAATCGGAATTCCAACTTACTTCCAAATATCTTGTCTTTTTCTGTTGCAGGAAAGAGTTTTTGCTTGAAATAATTTTAGATTTGAGGCATTCACAATGCTGTTTTTATATCAAGATACTTGACATAGGTATTAGAGAAAAATACTAGAAAAAATCGACTCACCCGTAGCACCTCAGACAGGACTCGAACCCGGCGCACCCTTCGGATTCCGGCCCAATGCACTGACCAAGCGTTTCGGTAGCATAATTGGTCAGTGCATTGGGCCGGAATGCCAAGGGTGCGGGTTCGAGACCCGTCTGAGGTGCTACATACGGGAAAGGAGAGTATTTTTCTAATATATTATCTAACTATCATCATATTTGTTACAGGTTTGCCATTTAGTGAAACGGATATCTCAAATGCAGCGGCAGAAGGAAATTGGGACTTGGTACACAAATTGTAAGTTTTGTTCAATATTTATGTCTGTGTTGTATAGGTAGTAAAAATAATATAAATGCGAGATCAATGTCGTCTGTCATTTCGAATTTGCTGCGGAATTCCTAATACTTATTCATAAAATAAAGTATTAGCGTGATCGGGTACGCAAATTTTAGACGATAAAAATAAAACGAATATAACGTAAAATGTTAAATTAGTCTTTAATTTAGCATTTTCGTTGGGATTTGATGGCGGCAACGGAATATGAGGGTCCTAAAATTCGATATTATTTTTAAAGTTACGGCGACGTTCAAAATAAAGGTTTAAAAAGTAAACTCGAGGAGCCCAGATATTTTGATTTTACTGAAATAGCAATGTTTAAATTTTAGTCAAGTGTATCGTCGAAAATTAACGCGATTTAACCCTTTTAGGTGTTGTCCTAATTCTTTTCATATAAAAAACATGTTTTAATCAAGAGAAAATAATAAATATAAGCTTTAGATGATTTTTATTAACTTTAAACTTAATTTATTTCTTTTTACAGAATTAGAGACAGATTCAATGACAAGACCATCTGGGAGGTAAATATTTTTTTTCTTTAATTTTTTATCTTAATGCAACGAATACTTCGTATGATTAATGATTAAATCAATTTATTTTCTCATCACAATAGGTACTCTTAGTTAACTAGGATGTTGATAACAGCAATATGATAATATGACCTGCATTGTGAGAGACTGGTGCCCGATATAGGTATCTAAAAGAACCTGTGCCACAGGTCACCAGGGCCCTCTTGCTTAAACAATGTAAAGACAATTTAAAATCCAATTTGTCAATCTGCATATCCTATTTTTTTTTTTAGATTTACACAACATCCTGACACACATTTGTATGACTTTTTTATAATGAATTAACTTTTTAAGCATTCAATGGTTCAATCAATCGTCTTTTTGTTTTATTAATTATAATTTTATAAGTCAACTAGCGGCCGCCCGCGACTTCGCCTTTGCGGACTGTTATAGTTAGAAGCTTACTAGAGGGAAATTCAGTTATTTGGGCCCCAAGTGAAACTAAATATAGCCTCATGCTAGAACGCATACAAAACAAACTTACAAGATATCTTTATAAGAGACTGTATGGAGTGCATCCTTTTTATCCTCTGATGTATCCTAACTTGTTCATCTTGGGCATGGTTGGGTACAATGAACTGAGGGTGAGAAGGAACTTGGCATTGGTTTTGTATGTGTTCAAATTGTTAAAAGGTAAGACATGTAATGGGGAGGTTTTGAGTCGTATTGGATTATGTGTACCGGATAGGTATGTGGAGCGTCGGCGCCGGCCTCCGCTGCTGGCGGTGCCTCGCGGCCGAACTAATTTATTAAGCAAAGCCCCACTGACACGAGCGATGAGGATTTTAAATACGATTAGCTGTAAATTAGACATATTTTCCAGTTCCTTGTGTGAATTCACTAAGATAGCATTATTTATAATATGTAATGATAATGTATACAATAATTAATAATTTATGAGAATTTATCGTAGGCACTTATAATCTATAATATAATAAATTAAAATGTTTAATTGGCAACTAATTAATAATGTATAATAATAATATAGGTATTTTATGTAAGTATGTGAAATTAATTAATAATGTAGTGATTTAATTAATATAGCTTCAATATTGCATTAGGTCTAGACCTGTAATAATAGTGTTAAGCTTGTGCAAATAAAATAAAAAAGAAATCTCTATGCCTCGGGAACAGTACTTTCATTTTTACCATTGAAAATGGTTATCAGATGCAAATCGCCTGAGACGTATTTTTGGCCATAGCTCCGAGGATTTTGGGAGGATTGAGATGGGAATAGAACCAAAAGTCGAGAAATTTATCGAGACACGTGTGAACGTTTGAATTTTTAAAATTAGCTGGTAACTTTTTTGAAATTTCGAAAAATTTAGAATTATTCTGTGTTTTTGGGGGTGTTTGTTTACTAAATTGTAAATATTTCAAAAAAAACCGACTTAAAAAAAATTAAAAAGGGTCCTAGTGTATTAGTTTAGCTACAAAATAGCCGAAAATCGGATAATGATTGTGACCAGGTAGGTGGTCCTTTTATATTTGGAATTGTAGAAAAACGGGTATTTCCGTACATAATAGTGATGTAGCTTCTATGATTATTGACCGATCGTCATGATGATAATATAATGGTATTGAAAAATGCGGAAGCAGACGAGAAATGCATTCTACGACGGGCATTCGTTAGATAAATTAATAATATTTCGGCCGCGTCGAGGCAGTCAGCGGGTGCTTTTGTGACACGAGGCGAAGCCGAGTAAAGCCGAGTGTCACAATCGTAAAAATATTATAACCTAGATACTTTAGAAAAATAATAGGATTTTGCATTTGATTTGATTTTGTTGTTTGTAAATTTTTGTTTTCATTTTCAATGCTCCGCGGGGACTGCAAAATATGTGATTTTTTCTGGAAGAAAGGTACCCTATATCCTTTTCTGTACCCCTGAGAACGTGTAATTTTATAATAATGGGTTCAGTAGTTAAGACGTAAAGGCGTAACAAACAAACAAACTTACTTTTGCATTTATTAGTAACTATTTATTTTTGGGGATAAATATAATGATCACCAAAAAATGCTTTAGTATACTAAACTCTCTTACCAAAAAAATAAACTGAGCACCAAAAAATAAAGTCTAAAATCATAATAGTCGTAGCTATTTTAGTCACGACTGCACTGCAAATTGTATTCAAGGACCAAATATAGTAAATAATCACCAAATCTTGCCGAGCAAATTAATGCGATATTTGTGCCAAAATAAACCACTATGCTTGCCATAAAATGTAGGCATATTACCAAATAAAGTACAATGATGCCAAATTAAGTAACAAGACTTCGGTAACTCGGGCAACTTCGTGGCAGGGGCAGGGGCAGGGATAGGGACGGGGACCAGCGAAGCAAAATGGAGGGTATATTATTTCGACCTGTATATATGGGGTTGCATGGTTTCAATATTGAGTGCCTATGACATGGCCTTTCGGCTTCATCATCAGACCATGGAATGGACCTCGTCTCCCGTCAGAGTACTTGTCAAAAAGATTCTAACGAGCCCAAACACGATGTGGTTGTACGGTCTCATGATAGAGTTCCTGTGACTTTCTTCCGGCTCAATCATCAAATCAGCTCAATGACACCTTGTTATTGCATTGCCTTCTGGTTCTGAACGATTTTCAAAGTTTCAAGTCTCTAGCTCATCGGGAAGCTAGTATAAAATCGTTTGCTTTGTGGACAAACAAAAAACGAAAAAAAGCAATAAATTATCACCATCATTTTTATATGACTATGACTATGACCATACTAACCTAACATTACAACCAGAACTAGTAAAAAAACATATACCTACCCTCCTTTTTTTTTGCTACGCCGTATTCGGGTACAAAATGATTACCAAATCACCGAGTCAGGATTTGGTGATCATTTACAATTTTTGGAGAACATTAATTTACTTTAATTGGATAATGTGACGTTAAATATTTGTATGACATTTTAAATTAAAATGTGGTGCAAATTTTGGTGATCATTTACTATTTTTGGTTAACAATGATTATTTTGGTAGCAAGTTGTGAAAACTTTGGTTAGAATTTCACATTAAAATGGATGGACTATTTTGACACTAGAAAGCCTTTTGTTGACGTTAAATTTTACTATATCTGCCTTTATTTTTCCAGCCAAGTGTCGGTGCTGGCAGCGTCCGCAGTCTGAAGCCCGCAGAAGGAGGCCACGTGTACGGCGAAGCTGAGTTTGCCTTCCACGAGTCTTCCAACGTCAACGGAAAAAAATCGGAAAAGAGCGGCGGCCACAAAGTCATCAACGACAACGGAAAAGTTTCAGAATTCGACTTCGACCCCAAGTTTTAAAAGGAGGACGCTTTCTTAAACTGTTACTAACTGCTAGCACCCGATATTTAAATTGATTACATATCTTTTTTTGATAAAATAAGGGGAAATTTCAATGAAAATATTTAAAACAATTCGTTATCATTGCTTAAAAATTTCCAACAGGAGTTTTTGAGCGTTTCTTAAAAACAATTTTACTTTGCAAATAGGTATAGCAGTCTTTTAAAAGCAATAGTACTAATTTAACTAATTTATTTTATATCAACTGCAGCATTTAAACCCTTCAACCACCGTGTCTGATATAGTGACAAAGCATTTTCACGCTCAATTTATAAATAGATACAATGGCGTTGCTGTAAGCATGATAAATACTTTTCCGCACATCACTATCATGTTTGCTTTGATATAAAACTGCAATTTTAGAAAAATGCTCTACATCTTATGCACGATTAACCGTTTTATTAACATGTAACAATTGCTAACTTTATTTTTAACAAATATTTCGGTAAACACATTTTCAGCAGGTAACAGTTTTTGAATTGTGTAAATTATCTATTATGTACTTTTAGGAGTAAAACACAATAAGTGCCATTCTAAATATTGATAATGTTTTAAAAATAACATTATTATTGTTTTTTCAAAGTAAGAAGTCATAAAATAATGTATGTAAGTAGGGAACGTTAGTACAATATTCTATTTATGAAACTTTTTTGGCGGAAAAAACAATGGAAAGTAGAATCTGTGATCTATGAACTAAAATTATGGAATAAATTATTAATAATAGCATTTAAAGTTTTATTTTCTGTGCATTAGTCATTAATTACATTATTACTAAAATATACATAATATATGTATATTGGTAATTATAGAGCTTATTATAAGGATTTCAAACAGGTATATCATGACCGTAATATATAATAACTAAAAAGAGATAAATAAAAAAATAAATTAAAGCCCCACCCGACTTCAATAGACGTGTTTTATTATAACAATGATAGTGCGTATCTAATGATTTGTATATTATTTCTTGCTTTTTAAATGCAGGTTTTTTGAAGTCGGTTATTTTGTTTTTTAAATTTTTTTAAATTTTTATTTTTAGTGTAAGTATTTTTATTTTTAGTGTATTAGGTAGTGTAGGTATATTATTTAGGTAGAAAAATCGACTCAGCCAAACGTGAGATAATCGCGGAGAAACATACATACGTACAAACTGAATACCTCCTTTTTTTAAAGTCGGTTAAAAAGACTACACAACGGTATCCCTTTCCCAAAAAAACATCTAATTCGGTTCATAAATAACAATGTCGTCAAGGTAGTTGATGTAAAATCATAGTATTTTCAGGATGACTTGAAAACTACTGAACCGATTTGAAAAAAAAAATGGGACCATCTCGCAAGAAAACTCAATCGAACAAAAAAAGAATCATCAAAATCGGTCCATAAATGTCGCAGATACGCGCGAACAACGATAAAAAAAAGTATACAATCGAATTGAGAACCTCCTCGTACGTTATGAGAAAAGTTAGCTTAGTGGGTTGCAGCTTGCAGCCCGAGCCGTAGGTGAGGGCGTACTCAGCCGAGTGTGCAATAAGAAAGAGCTCACGAGTTTCATACGACGTTTTTCAACAAATTTACGTGGAAAAAAAACAAAGTAATTTACCACACAGCAACAAATACCAACGACCAAAACAAAATATGAAAATTATGGGAAAAGGCGCGCAGGTTTTCTTTTCACACGTCCAATGTAAGTATATTTTTGCAAACAAAGGGGTGAGTGAGCATACAACCTACTTTGAAATTATAATTGTAAGCGATAAAATGCAAGTATTTTAATATTTTTTAACAAAATATAGTGAATTCTGAATAATTTGATAATAATAGATATTTGATTGACTTAATTAAGGACTTACACATATTTTATTTATTCCAAAAATGTATATGGAGTTTCAGCGGCATAAAACCTCTTTGTTGTTACTAAAAAAATTATAAAAAAGTATTACCCATTTGGGAATGCTCTGTGTACTCGCATAGAACTTGCAGTAAGGTACTAATTTAACTTTATAGGGATAATTCCATAACGCACTGGTGTATAATATTTTTACACGCGGTGTTTGTTATAACTCTGTTCGTGGCCCTAAAAGCGATGTATTAGGGCTCACTTTACGAGCAAGTGTGTTGAAAATAAATAAAATTCATTAGGTAACATGGAGAGTAGGTAAGTGCCACATCAACAAGAACGGCAAAGTTTGCCAGGAAAACATTCCGCACTGATCGTAATTGCTGTCAACTTATTCTATAGGCGCTTGCGAAGTTGCGACATTACAGGGATATATCTACCGGACCTACTCAAAAAAGCAAGGCAGATATTCGACAAGTAAATTTTACGGCTCTTTGTCATTTCAAAATGCCGCTTTTGCTTTGCGAAGTTCGTAGTTGCTTTTATTACAGGAACCTATACTTTGTCTACTGGGCCTAGGGTTACCATCTGACCGGATAAATCCGGTCTTGACCGGATTTCAAGAGCTCAGACCGGTCTCCGCCCGGATTTCATTCGAGACCGAATTTATAATCATGCTAGGTCAAAATCATTACACCATCATTGATTGTTACGATTTTGTCTGAACCATCATCGCCGCACAGCTGGGAGCGCGCTACGCACGCCGCGACTAGGCTCTATGAATGGGTGAACCCACTTGTGTACAATTTTACATAAAAATAAGATAAAGCTGTTGCCAGCAGATAATAATATAAGTTGTGCATTGTAAATGGCGTACATTTTTTTTATTTGAATTAAAGACCGGACTTTTGTCAAAAAATTTGGATTTTCAACCTCTTGCGACCGGATTTCCGAATTTTGTTCCTGGTAACCCTAACTGGGCCTGAAGATAATTAAAAACTAGCGGTCTTACCACAAAACACTGTTTAACACGTGTTTAACTAAAACACTGTTTAAATGTGATGCTGTCACTTTTTTGACAATATTGTTTGAAAGAGACGGCATCACATTTAAACAGTGTTTTTACTAAACAGTGTTTTAAATTTTTTTGTGGTAAGGCCGTAGATGTTTATGAAGTAAGTAGCTATTGGAATCATATTTGAGAACGGTATAATGTTCCATGTTAATTTCATTCATTAATAATATTAAGATTTTGGTAATTTATCACAAAGATAACACATTATGACCAATTAGAGGTATTACGTATGTGACAACGTTATGTGACATACATACTTACATAATCTTGCCTTTCAGACATTTATGTTGGCTTGTTATCACTTTCTGCTCAGTGCTCACACCTTGGCTCCAACCATAATCATAAATATAGGTAAACTTCATGGGCTTCAATCAAGGCTCCAATCCAACTTTATAATTTATGTATAGTTTTTTTTTTTTCACTTAATTCTTTGTAAAATAGTAGGATCAGATAGTGTAAATATATTTTATATACTTAGTGTATATATTTAGTATTAGTGTTATTGTATCTTATTTGCAGCGATCTGATCATCTCCTATATTTAAAAAAATCTTTGGTTTCGCTACCTTTACCTACTTGACATTGGCTAATGCACAAACCGTGCGAGCCAGAAAAAAAATGTATACATATATGAAGTATGGAGTCTAATGTATCCTTAAACATTTTCCTTAAATTTTTCCTTGTCAGAGGCAAAATCAATAAATTTTTAACGTAATGGTTCTTACTTACGTCATATCGTTGGTAGCAAAATTTTGTGTATCAGATATCTATTCCAAACACATTGTTTGTAGAATACAAAGCCTACGCAAACTGAAGTCAATAAGGGATGATAAGTTATTCACTCGATTGAAGGTCAAGGTTAAATCTATTTGTGTTCTTATTCTTTCAGTTATGAAATTATCGTGAGTTTTCATGTAAATAAAACTATTAGTAATATCATTTACCACTTGCCATAGCTTCTCAGTGTTCGTCTACGGTAAAGCATCAATATTAACTATGTAACTATAATAAAATATCGTTTGATATATTAAGTCTTAGTCGATTTACATTAGTAGTGATTAATAATAATTATTTGATGTAGATTTTATAATATTTTTTGACTCCTCAAAATGTGTAAACTTTTATTAAAATATTGTCTGTTTCCCAAATAAAAATAAAATAAAGTAAAAGATACTTAATAAGTAAGTATACAATGCGACGGAAGTGACAGACTAACTTCAGAGCGCTTGCGAGACAAAACATCCTATATTTTAATACCTATGTGAATTGTCAATGTGATAGCATCGTATCTGATAAAAGTAAAAATCCGTTATTATTAAGAAATATTTTATTAGTGTCTTGTTCCATTAAAAAAATGCACATTACATTTTATTTAATCCCAATATATACAGTTCTTAACATTTATTTTTACTTTTCGGAAACATAAATAATTAAGATTAAAAAAAAGGTGTAAGTAATGCATTAACTCAATCGTGTTGATAAGTTATTCTGAGAAATTGTTACCATTTGCTTTACATAAATGTAGAAAAAGTGGGGCATTACGCCAAAACCCAATAGCTTCATCCAAAAAAGTGTACCTAAGTTATAATTTGCTCCGGGCTCTTTCAGTAACACTCAGTAGAATAAAAATAATAATTCAATTGAACATTGGGTGAAATAAGAACAAAAATGTTAAACAGTTGTTAAGTTAGGAATACAAAAAAAATGTAGGCTCATTCAAAAAAAAATACATTAGAAGGCATATCTTGCTGCTTATACTGAGTTGAGCACAGTTTTGAAATCACAACGTTGCACAATATGTTATTTAAGACAGTATGTCTTTGTGATTTGTCTCTTTTATGTACTGTCATTTTGTGTATTCGTTGTGTATGTCCAAAATTTCTAGTTACCAAATGATTACTTTTACATAAATAATAATATATAGATCGAACTAAGTAAGTAGCTGAATCCACGCCACAGAACCGTGAATAAATTTTGTAGTGTGTATTTTGTCATTGACGCTTAAGACATAAATCGATATCATGTTAAAGTCCAATTTGATATTGCACTTCTTTAAGGCAATGGCAAAACCAAATGCAATAATTTTAATGGTGTAAAATGAACCTATGTGTAAGTAAATTTTATAATTATTGCACAGTACTTAAAAAAATATATTTTTCAACTATAATAATAAAGTTTTATCTTCACATTTTGTGCCGACCAATGTTTATTGCCTTTATTAATAATAATAATAGTACATTATGAGACAAGTTAGCTTATTTTGCCCATTGCACACAAGCCTGATGGGTTGCAGCCCGAGCCGCAGGCGTAACTCAGCCGAGTGTGCAATAAGCATGAGCTAAGGAGTTTCATACGACGTTTTTCAACACATTTGCGAGGAAAAAACAAAGTAATTTTACCACACACCAACAAATACGACAAAAACAGAATATGATAATTATGGGAAAAGGCGCGCAGGTTTTTTTTTGTTTTTTTTTTTACACGCCCAACGCAAGAATATTTTGCTAACAAAGGGGTGAGTGAGCATACAGCCTACTTCAAAATTATAATTTTAAGTGATAAAATGATAATATTTTATAACAAAATATTGTGAATTATGAATAATTTGATAATAATTAATATTTGTTTGACTTAATTAAGGACTTACACATTTATTTCTTTGTTGTTACTAAAAAAATAACTGTATTACCCGGCTAAATTGGGAATGCTCTGTTTACTCGCATAGAACTTGCAGTAAGGTACTAATTTAACTTTGTAGGGTTAATTCTATCACGTACTAGTGTTTTATATATTATTGCATGCGTTTGTTATAGCTCGGTTTATGACCCTAAAAGCGATGTATTAGGACTCACTTTACTAGCAAGTGTGTTGTAAATAAAATTATATAATAATTATACTCTATAGTTACTTCGTATAATTAGTCCAGGACAATATGACGGCATATCCGGTACGAACTTATCGTGAAATCTCAAAGTACGATACTTAGATGGGTTAGACACGACTTTGTGCTAGTTTTTGCATCATTCCTTATTATGAGCAGATACTTAATTATGTTTGATTTGAAAACAACAAAGACCACCTGTTGTCTCCAAAAAAGTTTGACTACCTAGAAAAAGTCCATATATTGGGTAATAAACGAAGATCGTTTCGCATTTCGCTTTTATACATAAAAACATGTAAACATGCATGTAAACATCAGGATTTTAGGGTTCCGTAGCCTAAATGGAACCCTTATAGATTCGTCATGTCTGTCTGTCCGTCCGTATGTCACAGCCATTTTATTCCGAAAGTATTAGGATTACACAGTTGAAACTTGGTAGAAAGTTGTATTCTGTAAACCGCTTTACGATTTTTACACAAAAATAAAAAAAAAAAGATTAAGGGGGGGCTCCCCATACATGGAACTAAAAGTGAAAAAAAATGTTTCATCAAACCAATACGTGCGGGGTGTCTATAGATAGGTCTTCAAAAATGACATTGGTATTCTAAGACTATTTTTTGTCAAAGTCAACCGTTTGAAAGATAAACACTGCCAAAGTGGTATAATGTGTGTGTCCCCCCCTCTAACTTTTAAAATAAGAGGGTGAAAAATCAAAAAAATAATATTATACTAGCTTTTGCCCGCGACTTCGTTCGCTTCATTAAAATACCTAGTTGTGCATTTATTTTTAAAGTCACGGAATATCAATATACCTAGGTATTTTTATCAGACCTCATTTCACACATTTAAATTTTCCCATAAATAAAAATCATGTACAAACTGGAACACTGTAGCATCCTGTGCAACGGGAATTTTCCAAAACTCTTTCTTAGTGCTCACCTACACAATGAAAGGTATCTACCCTCCAAAAATGGCGTATTTATCATCAGCCCTATACAAATTCCCATACAAACTGGAACACCCTGTAGCACCTTGTATAACGGGATTTTCTAAAACCCTTTCTCAGTGCTCACCTACACCATGAAAGGTATCTACCCTACAAAAATGGTGTCTCTACTTCAACTCTATACAAATTCTCATACAAACTTGAACAAAATGTAGCACTCTGTATAACAGGAATATTCCAAAATCCCTCCAAGAATGGTGTCTCTACCTTCAGCCGTTAGGGCTCCACGCCTATCCCAACAATGAATCAGTCAATCAATTTAGAGTTTTGTATAGATATAGATCTTAATTGAACACTTTCAACGAAAATTGGTTTGAACGAGATAATTAAACATACATAGTACATTTTCCAAACCCACAAATATAACTTTGCCATTCATACAAACACTGAAAAAAAATTGTTTTGCAGACAAAAAATGAAAGTGGTGTGAAATTTATATTACGGAAAATATTATAAGCCTACTGCGCGTGGCCCGACACGCACGGGGCCGGTTTTTTTTGTTCTGTAGATGTTTTAAGGAGTTACACGAATAAATAAAATTAGAAATGTGTATGTGTCAGGAAGATCAGAGGAGTCAGCAGCAATGTCACAGAAGCCCAATGGACCGCAAACGTCTACTATTTTTAGGCCTCAGGCATTTTTTTTCGCGACCTCTGCTCTAGCACGCTTAGTACATTTAGTGAGCAATGCTCGAAAAGTTGAAAGCTGTCTGGCTTATATATGTTTTCAACACACTTGCTCGTAAAGTGAGTCCTAATACATCGCTTTAAGGGCCATAAACCGAGCTATGACAAACGCGTGCAATAATATATAAAACACTAGTACGTAATAGTAGTTTTCAACACACTTGCTCGTAAAGTGAGCCCTAATACATCGCTTTTAGGGCCATAAACCGAGCTATAACAAACGCGTGCAATAATATATAAAACACTAGTACGTAATAGAATTAACCCTACAAAGTTAAATCAGTACCTTACTGCAAGTTCTAGGCGAGTAAACAGAGCATTCGCAATTTAGCCGGGTAATACAGTTATTTTTTTTAGTAACAACAAAGAGGTTTTATGCTGTTGAAAATTCATATAGATTTTTGGAATAAATAAATGTGTAAGTCCTTAATTAAGTCAAACAAATTTTTATTATTATTAAATTATTCATAATTCACAATATTTTGTTATAAAATATAAAAATATTTGCATTTTATAACTTAAAATTATAATTTTGAAGTAGGCTGTATGCTCCTCACCCCTTTGTTCGAAAAATATTCTTGCGTTGGGCGTGTGAAAAAAACAAAAAAAACATGCGCGCCTTTTCCCATTATTATTATTGTCATAATTATTTTGTTTTTGTCGTATTTGTTGCTGTGTGGTAAATTACTTTATTTTTTCCTCGCAAATGTGTTGAAAAACGTCGTATGAAACTCGTGAGCTTTTGCTTATTGCACACTCGGCTGAGTTACGCCCTCGCCTGCGGCTCGGGCTGCAACCCACAGCCTTGTGCGCAATGAGCAACCTAAGCTAACTTGTCTCATAATGTTCTATTGTTACACAAGGGACGTAAGAGCTTTTAGACGAGAGAGTATTTAGACGCACGAGCGAGCGAAGCGAGCGAGGGCGAATATAGTTCGAGGGTGTAATAGCTACTTACAACCGAGGTAAGCATACTACTTTACATCATTCATGCGAGGTAAATATAATAAAAATAAAAATAAAAATAAAGATAAAAATAAAAATAAAGATAAAAATAAAAATGAAAATAAACTGAACAACTTTCATTGTAGGACCAATCACGAAATAAAATCAGCTGTTCCATTCAAAATTAATCTTATCATTTTGTGAAAAAAAAAATTGTTTGACCAAGGAGTTTTGCATAGCTTGAACTGAAATGAAATACCGCTAATTTCATTGTTGTTTTTTTTTCAGTAAAAAGTTTCGTCAGTTTATAAATAAGAAAAAAGATTAGTTCACGAAGGAGTTTTAAATGCTGGAATTGTAAAGTGTACTTTACAATTAAAGCATTCACCATGCTTGACTTGTAAAGTGATTTGAAAATGGAACTTTCTATCTAAACAATGCACTGTGTTGCACATGTCAACTTACACAGCCTCATATTATATTAGTAAATGCTAGTTACCGAGCAGTATGATGTAAAAGAATTAACCCTACCAAGTTAAATTAATACCTTACTGCAAGTTCTATGCGAGTAAACAGAGCATTCCCAATTTAGCCGGGTAATACAGTTATTTTTTTAGTAACAACAAAGAGGTTTCACACTGCTGAAAATTCATAATTATACATTTTTGGAATAAATAAATCAATCAAACAAATATTTATTATTATCAAATTATTCATAATTCACAGTAGGTACATTGTTATAAAATATTAAAATATTTGTATTTTATCACTTAAAAATATAACTTTGAAGTATGCTGTATGCTCACTCACCCCTTTGTTCGCAAAAAAATAATAATTTGTAAATAAATTTTGGATAACAGAATTAACTGTTAACTTTATGATAAATTTCCTGTTAAAGCCCGTATATTGGTAAATCTTAGGTTTTACTGGAAAATCTTAAGATTTACCAACTTGAGTTGGTAAGGATTTAAAGGGAGTAAAGGGAGATCATTTTTCGGGCTTTTACCGTTAGAGATTGGCACATGCTGGGTTTTACCAATGACGGTTGGTAAATGTTGGTAAATGTTGGAATTTTTAATAAAACAGTTATATAATTCGTTGTCATAACTTAGTCATTTATATCGACTAAGTTAAATTACTTATCAGTAAAAAGAATAGCTACAGAAAAGAAAGCTGTGTGGAATGATATGAATGTGAAGAGAGTGTATGATGAGATGATGTCATTCATTGTGCGAGTGTGACCACAGAGGAAATAATCACTACGTTTAGTGTGACAGGATAAAATGGAAGAGAAGGTACTTCTAATAAATTAGAATGTACCAAAGAGATGATTATGGATGTAAATGTACAATAATTTCGCTGTATTATTAAAACCATCGCACTATGATTTAATATTATAAACTGTAAAGTGAAATGGTACTAGAAACAAATTTGGAACGAATTACATGAATATAGAATTGTTTAAATTAAATATTCCTGAATATTTTTTTATGATAAAGGTACGTTATGTTTATTTTATCATAAATCAGTGTTAATTTAACAAGGTTTTCAAAAATTTGATTGATAAATTTAAAATAAAATATGTTACCTATGTTTTATAAATAAGTCTGGCGTTAAACAAATACAAATTGATATTTAATTTATTATTTTACTTTTTCAGTTTAAAAACAAAATTGTAAAAATTTAGAAGTTCGAGTTCCGTTCGAGTTTAATAAAAATGAAACCTTTGAATGCAAAAAACCTCATCGAAATCGGCCCAGTATTTTCGAGTAAAATGGTAACAGACAAACATACAAACACACAAACAAACAACCTCGCCCTAAACGCATATACGATCGATCGAGCGTCGTAGGTAAAAAGAAATCGAGATGGATTTTGATTTTTCTAGAAAATACCTTCTCATTCCTAAAATACCTTTGTACGTTTTTATCAGTTCAAAACGAACCGGCAATTTAATTAAGTAAATATTACAGTACAGTGAAATGCAATAATATATTCAAACCGTGACCGTTACGGAATTCGTACCAACTTGAGGCATCCAGCAAATAAATAAGCTAGAAATTTCCATCTAATGTTCTTAGAAGACAGGAGCAAATCCATCTTAATATGGATTTTATGGAAGTAAGCAGAATAACAATATTTTATAATACGAAAATGCGAGTCTAACCCGCACACTAAGGGTCCTTTATTCATATTATTTTTACCCGACTACGGGAATACGATTTTATGAAGTATAGGTACCTACATTATTTTTTGCTGACATAAGCTCCACTTCACCGTAGGTGTCTAACTAGTTCGATTTTAATAAATAAGGTGTCTTAAGCCCGCCGGTAACGATTTTACCGCAAATGACTCAATGACGAATGACTCAATGACTCAATCAAATGACGCAATGAATCAATTGCGGAAAAATTGACAATCGCTTCATTTGCTCGCGTAAACGATCAATTTTTCCGTCAATGAGCGTCATTTGCGAAAAAATTGTCAATTGCAATTGATCGTTACCGGCGGGCTTTACATTAAAAAAGAGGAGTTTTTTGTCGATAAGTAATACGTATCCACGTGAACTGCGGTTTCAACAGATTTTTTGTCGATTCTTTTTTTTGACATTTATGACCATTTGGTAAAAAAAAATCAGGAATGCTCGTAAGAAGCAGTGTCCAGAATCTTACGTTATTATTATTTCAAAAAAAGCGAGCCGTGCAAAAAAAGTCGCTAGCAGTGGTGTCGGTTAATTTACCTTTATTTAAGTGGTCACATCAACGGTAACCCGACTACGAATAACGAAAAAAAAAAAGAAACAAGAGGTGTTGTTTGCACGTTTGTTGTTGTCATCTCATCGGGTAACCTATTATTTAAGTTACTTTTTTTATTTTCATATTACGAGTATAGTTAGTTAATGGGCAAAGACGTTGGCGATAGACCTTTGCAAAAGCACTGCATTTTAAGCTTACCTACCAATATCATTTAAATATTCTGTCGTCGAATAAAACCAGTCATACTTTAGTTGCAGTGGTTGCAGATACTGCACATGACGATGACATTGACCCCGGATGTTGACAATGGCCGACTATTTTAATAACCACATCATGCCTATTTTGACCGCATTACATGAACAAAGTAATGATTATGGACCAACGACCATCACCATCATTTTAATAGTTTTATTATGTGAGTGTTACTATAAGCTAAGGATTTATTGAATCACGTTGAAAACACCAAATAATACTTAGAACATACAGAACGGCCACGTAAGGCAAATACTAAGTGGATAGATAAACATAATTAACACATTCAACGAAATGATGATGACACCCACGTGAAGACTGGCAAAAAGTTACAAAAACTTGCATGCATTTTGAGTTTTGACTTTCCGTTGTGTTACTAATACGAGTACTTAGGTAGGTAATAGACTGATTATAGGTGTTTGAGAAACTTTTTTATGTAGAGATGGAAAACTATGGCATTTTCTTTCCTCTGATAATAGTTTCAGAGGAAAGAAAATGCCATAATTTTCCGTCAGTTTTTGTCTAAAAAATTAATAACAACATTGTCCATTTGGTCCGTGGTCCAGTATTTTCTTTAGTGCCGTCACGTAAATTTAAAAAAAATAAAAAATAGTAAGTATAATAATAATTATTTTATTTTATTTCGGACATAAAATCCATACAAGGTGTTAGTTACAGCGAAACTTATTCTAGTGTTAGTAATTTTAAGGACACAAAACAGAACAAATTATAAATTATAATTTGGCCACCGATGCGGCTCCTGTGCTATAGATAGTCATAGCTAGTGACAGGGGCATGAAGCTCCAGCCAGCGGCGCAACAGTGGGGAGTCCCACTATATAGTATAAAATATACACTTTATTTTGAAAGAATAGCAATCCATACAATGTACATTTCTCAAGTAGTAAAACTTTCAATATACAGGGTGTATTTGTAACCACTCTCCAAATTTTATGGATGTGTTCAGTCCATGAAACTAAACATCTTTCTCCATGAAACATGTGTCGAAATACGCCAAAAAATTTTGGTCATCCCATACTAAACTGATCACGTGATCTCTTTGATTTGAATGAAAAGCCTTTTTTTTACATATTTGACCCTATGTTTCTTAGAGAAAGTTGCTCAGTTTCATGGACTGAACACATCCTTAAAATTTGGAGAGTGGTTAAAAATACACCTCGTATATGTTTTCTGTCTTCCTTTACTTATATTATCTCAACTTATATTAAAATAGCTAAATATTATTTTAACTGGTCTAGCTTATGACTGTAGAGTAGAGTGCACATAGCCGGAAATAAACATGGTCTATCTATGGCTATGACCCATTTTTTCCAGAGCTTTTACCCAGCATTTCACTCCACATCTCACGAGCTGAATTCTCCACGCACCACAACAGTCGTATTATCGTAGTCGCCCACTATATTACATCTTGATGCCGTGTCGACCGCTTAATACATCGCAGGATCTCACATGAGACGCACTTAGTCCAAGAATAGCAGTGTATTGTGTTGATATGAGGAGCTTGATTTTAGTTAGTGTTGTTTGTCTTCAGTTGGGATGGAGTCATGGTATGTATTTTATACAATACCTACTAGAAAAATGTATTTTGTTTAAATTAGTCGTGGATTTTCATTGAAAATCATTTTGAAATATAGTTGTAAAAAGTGATGTAATGTTTACAAATTATCATAATGAGGTAAGTTTTACTTATCAATAGAGTAGTACCTAATATTTATTAGTGAATAAATTACACCGCTTATTTGGGAATTTAATAAGTGTGTGTAATATTTTTGGGTATATTTTAAAAATAGTTGATAGTATTTAATTATTTATATTGTATAATTTATATAATACAACATTGACTTTGATTTCTTGTAACTGATGCCTTGTAACTGTTATCACTTTGAATGTGTGTTACGGAGTCAGAATACGAAGATGCTATCAATGGCAAGGTCAAGGTGTATTTTTAATTATTTCAATGTTTGTTAGATAATTATGCCTGTTGATCAACTAAATAACTATAGATTGTAATCACATGCATTGTTTGTAGGTCATTGACCAAAATTATCTGTCGGATAGCTAGCCAGAACCTGTGACAATGGTCCATAAACTGAAAAAAATACTAGTCTTTTGCAGTTTGTAGCTCTACTACATAAGTACCAAAAAACTTTTGAATACGCGTTCATGCACTAATGAAATAATCTTGACATCTAGTTTTTGCTCAACATTAACACAGTGTAGTTTGTTCATAAAAAACATCAAAGTTGCCATGGGCATACCCAGGTTCTGGGTTAGGGGGGGGGGGCAAATCTATTGTATCGCCCCCAGGGGGGGGAGCAAGTTTATTGTAAATCAAATATATTGTATGGCAAATAAGAACTTTTATTGATAATAATTGATAGTTAGTTGGAGGTAAACAAAATCCAGGGGGGCAGCTACCCCTCCCTGCCCCCCCCCCCCCCTCGGTACGCCCATGAAAGTCGCATTATCGTTTAAAATGTCGGTCGTGCAAAGTAAATATTAGATAAGTACCTACCTACTTCAAAAGTTATGGCTTACGGTTCGACACTTAATTCGTGTTAATATTAGTTTAACTGTGTTCGATTCTATTGGAGTGTTCAAAATATACAAATACCACAGAGTAAACAGAAAAATACTTAGAAGACATCACAGCCAATCTAAAAATAAATTAATCTAGGTAGGTATAATAAGTGGATTTTTATTGGATTTTACTGAAAAAAACAATGTTTTTCAAAATATAGACTTATATTTTAAGTATTTATTTTAAAGTTCTTCGAATAGCTGTACTTCTTTCTCTTAAATTAACTGCAAAGTATTTTTTTAATACGTTGAACGCCATGGGGGTCACCATTTGCCCGACCGTACACTAGCCCTGGAGGTCGGCTCTGGAAACACGATTTTCGTCAATTTTCATATTCGGTATTTTTGTTCCATTTTGTAGGAAATGTCTTAAAACCCCTTCTCCAATAGAATAGCGAACGAAATACTACTTAAGTACCGTAATTTAACTAGGCCGTCAAAATGGCTCACGTGTCACAGTAGTGGTAAACCCAACCCATTAGTTAACAATTACCAATGATTAATTACCAAATTTAAGTTAAGTGGCAAATGAATGTTATGTTCTTCTGATTGAATTTTAACAACTCTTAATAGCTATTAGCTAGCTAGGTGAATACAATGTGGATTAATTCCTTTAAGATTGATAGTAAAAAAAATCATTTATCGACGACAGTAACTAAAAGTACTCATATATAGGTGCTTAAATAAGAATAACCATTTTCACAATAATTCTAATCTGATTTTTTAAATTAAAATGAGTGCAGAATATGAATTAAATAATGGTTTGGGAAAAGATAAGTAATATTATTTATTATTGTTATAAAAGATAATTAATTAATTTTATTTTTTCTAAGGTTTTGTTTTTTTCGTCAGTATTAGATAAATGAAAGTTTTTTAAATAATAATATTCATCAATAACTCCAATATCACAACATAACCCATTGCTCTATTGACTCATATTAAAATACATATACCTACTGTTTCCTTAGATAAAGCGCAAATCAATCAATCTCTTCAAGGTTGCTACTCTTAAGTCGATAAAGTTTGTACCTATTGACCCATCTGATACCTACAATAAAATAGGTACCTACCGAGATACTGGTAAAAACTTTTTCTCGATTTCTTAATTTTCTTTTAAAAAACTGTTTTTTTATATTTGTTTGTTTTTGATGTAAGTACCAGAGGTTTCCTCCGGAAAAACTTTTTCTCCTATTCCCAAAAATATAAGAAAAAATCACTAAAAACACTTTACAGTTATTTGCAGCATAAAAATTCCACTTTGTTATTAAATAAATTTGCAAGAATTATGTATTAGAACACGATTTTTTAAATTGAATAGATATAGATAGATAGAAACTCAAACCAAAAAGAGCTTCAGAATAGATTTTTCAATACTTTCATAATTCAATTGGATTTCTGAAATGGCATTGTAATTTTCTTAGAAACCGTACGCGTTAGTAATAAATAGTCCAGTCAATTCAATTTATATGCGTAAAACATGTGTAGCGAATCAAAATGATTAAGCTGCAGTATTTATGGATATCATGAAACTTGTGAACCTAGTACTTAGTGGGTCAGTTGTTGGAGTCTGTATCTAGCTGTAGTGAAGTTTAGTATACATATGGTAATGCCATTGATATTATAATAAAAAAAACTATTTATTTATTATTTACAACATAGAAGTCATTGACTTGTATGTTGTAAAAGTAAGTAAAGGGTTTGCTGGGCGTAAATAGAGCACAAGCTCATACTGCATTAATTTGTATGTTACATTAACAATTTTATACTAATTTGAAAGTAATTAATGTAGATAATAATATGATTTTCGGCTGTTTAATATAAGTTCGAAACCCTGCTCCGTCGGCGATTACGATTAAAGAAATCTTGACAAGGTAGGTATAAAGTGAAACACACATTTTAAATACGTACATTTTAAACAATGATTATCATATTCACTAAAACACGTTTTTTTTAAATATCACAACTAATGAATCTAACGATTTTTGATGTAAGATTTAGTAACTAGGCATTTCTATTGTAGTAGTATATTATAAATTATAATAGTAGTATATTTGTATAGGACTATAGAAGATAGTACAAAATATTTTAAGATTATAGTAATATTACGACTTAATAAAATAACATTACTGAAATCATTATTTATGTAAGTAATAAATTAAGCTCTAAATAACTTACTTTCGATTTTAAACTTTCTAAGCATAAACGTTTCGGCACCTAGGTGAATTTCAAAGAAAAAAGGAACTTTAATTTCGCTATTATTTTAAACCTACGCATTTATCGATTAGTTAATTCTCTAAACGGTCGTTAGTGCCAATAAAGACAAGTTGAACTATTGATAATTTATTCATTCAGACATTAAAGGATTGGCCGCACCTCACACAGTTTATTTAACAAGAGATAAAAAATACTAGGACATAAACATTTTATGACTAAATGGATAGTAAATTTTTTGTATAGTAAATTAACTTTCTAAAGTCAGAAATATCGTTGGTAAAAAAATAACTTATGTATATTAGTGCAAGATCTAACCTACAAACGATCGATCCGATCGTTACCTATTACAGAAAGACCTATAAATAGATTCAAAGTATCGATATTCTTATTATTTCTCACCAATCTGCTAATTTTATTAGTACCTACTCAGATCTGAAATTTTTCCAGAGAAGCAGTGTGAAATCATATTTTTTGTAGCTAAGTAAGTAAATTCAAATTTGATTCAATACTAAATAATACCTACTTACTAGAAAAAAATCGACTCGCACCAGGATCATATTTAGCGTGAACGAACTCGCGACCTTTGGAAGTCTAGTCCTATGCATTCAACTGAGCTACCGAGTCAGTACTTTATTCTCGCTTATGTACGATTATTGGTAGCACTTACCATAAAAATAAATAAAACTGTTTATTCTTATGCACTTACCTAATATTAAAACGTCTCAAAATTACCGTAAGCTTCTTTCCCACTTGTCTAATTTCAGTCTGGGAATTCAATGTGGTATATACTTATGTTACAATAACTTACTATATCTATCTGTACACAATTTCTGACTGGCAAAGCCAGTTTAAAAGAAAATTGCAATTAACCATTTCAAATCAAAGATCTATGAAATTAAATATGTTGACATTTGCCAGACTGTCCCGATCATGTAACAATAATTCACTCAGGTGATTTGGCTCACGGGTAAAACTCGGCTTTTGATTTTAATGTTGTAGTAGAAATGTTGACTAGGTACAAAACTAGTATTCCGTTAATCACTCGTAATTTATATCATAGATCGTAGCGGAAGTCTTTATCTTTTTGTACACTGTTAAACATTGTATTATGAGGTCGTAGCCATATGCAGTACCGTTATCCAGACTAGATTTATTCCCCAATCTAGATTATTTGGGTGTTGCGTAATGTTTTTTGTAGTTTCGTTATTATTGTTAGTCATGGCAAGTCACACTTGTGTCAATTCTTGTTAGCGCCTGTTTGCAGATTTTCAGTTCTCCGCAAGCAGTTAAGCAGATTGGTGTGTGAGTTCTTTTAATTTTCATTTATTTTTCTTTTAATATTTTTGTTTGTTCATATTGCATATTTTTTCTTTAAGCCTTTGATTCCCGTTATTTGTTATTCTTTTGTTAGAACAATAAGTGTCTACTTTGAGTCTACCTATGTTTAAAAGCTAGAGTTTACAAACATAACAATACAATACTCTTTATGTGCTCTTTTACTTCCTTTTTCATTTTAAAGGATAGTTATTTTTTAATAAAACATAATAAGTGATCACAAGAACAAGACAATAATTTCACTTTTATTATTAACTTTTAGACAATGGTTTTATGCATGTTTTGTATTTTATTCGATGGATTTAAAGTGTTTGTTTTTTCTTTGATCCCTGATTCGGATGGTAGGTATTTCATACAAAAAGTAAATACTTTAACTAGTCGATGAAAGCTAGAACTCTAAACCAAATTAGTGTGAAGTCATCGCGTATCAAAGTGATTAAAATTAAGGCGCTGTATTTATTACAATGCCTATTAAATTAATGCGATAGTTATTGACGTCTTATTAACAACAGACATATTGTGAGTCATAGCTTAGTATAAAATTAAGGCTGTACCCTTAGCACGAACAGCTATCGAAAAAAATAACGCGCGTAAAGTAATTCGATAGATAAATTTTGTATTGGAAATTTGTACAGTGCCATCTGTCGCCGATAAGCGAAATTAATTTTTTCATAGAGAATTGTCTATCGAGTAATTTTACGCGCGTTTTTTTTCTCGGTAGCTGTTCGTGCTAAGGGTACTGAGCTTAGATCGAGATCGCAGGTTCAACATATGTTAGGACAAAAGAGGAAAACAATCCAATACTTATTTATTTACACAAGGTTTTAGAGCGGCCTAGAATAATTTATGGTAAAGGTACTTTACCAAAACAAAAACACAATAATATTAAATATAAATAAGAGCTAACAAAATCTAATTAATATATAAATTTCTGAACAAAGTCAATAGTAATTAACTGTATCAAGACTTAGTATAGTACTTAGTAACTGTTTCAAGCAATAAAGTGTCTTTTTTTGTGATCCAAACTCCGTCACATCCTGCACGACCTTCTCCCAATAACAATAACAAAACAAAATAGAAATACTTAAGTAATGTACCATATTGTGGTGAATCATCCTCTTTAAGCATACAAAATAATTATTCTGTTTACTGTGGTGGGCTATGGAAACTTTGCAATAAATAAATATTCAAAGATCTACATCTACGTGAAACATAATGTTATTCAATAAGGTTTTATTTTATGTAAAAGGTATACATCGTTAATTTTTAAGTTTGGCCCGATAGTAAAAGTTGTTCATTCACGTGGTCTGTACCCTTAGCACGAACAGCTATCGAGAAAAAAAACGCACGTAAAATTACTCGATAGACAATTCTCTATGGAAAATTTCATTTCGCTTATCGGCAAAAGATGGCGTTGTACAAATTTCCAATACAAAATTTAACTATCGAATGATTTTACGCGAGTTATTTTTTTCGATAGCTGTTCGTGCTAAGGGTACTGAAATCCCCTTTTCATTTTTAGATATACTTAAAAATTAACGGTGTATAGTCTGTAAGCGCTGCGCCTACGCTTCACATTCCCTGCCACAAAATAAAACAATAAAATAGAAATTGTAATGTTACGCTCATAATTTTTCAGGTTTTTAATGTGCTATTTATTTTTAAACCATCACTTAACAATTATTAACCCCCTTACTAACAAAGATTGTATAGCAGATGTATAGTTACACAATGGTTACTCTCTGTCAAACTATTCTAGTTTGACATTTGACATTGAAAAGAAAGTGACAAAACACTGTGTAACTATACATCTGCTATACAATCTTTTATTAGTAAGGGGGTAAGTAAATTAAATAAGTGTAGTGTGTAGTTAAACAATACAATAATATTTTATAACAATAACACGATTGCAGGTTTTTACTGCAGCTTTTTATTTTCTGAGTGATTGCAAGTTTTTACTATATAAATTTATTGTTAGAATATAAGATCTTCGATTGAATTATTCGAATGATAATCATCGGCAATTACAAAGATGCTATGCGTTTGGGGTTTTCCGACTATAAACAGAATGACCTCATGGCGAACATAGCTGACGAATTTGACTAATAGCGAATTTAGAACAAGAACTCTAATCTTAACATGTTACTTTTGAATGAACCAAATTAAACAGTAACATATTCCGATACTAACTTTTTATTCCGTTTCTCCAGTTTTAAATACAGTTTTTTATCTCGGTCAAATAAGTGAGCTCGCTCATGCATACGCAGTTTCATCCAATGGAAAGATTTGTTTACGAAGGATAAAAAACTTTTGTGAATAGGATTACATGCATACACACTACGACCTACTACTAATATATCCGTATTATCCGTGTTACATTCATCTCTAGCTAGAGTTTTGTTAAACCTATGTTTTTTTTTATGCTGACAGCTGGCAATGGCTTGAAATGTTGGAATATCTATAAGGTGTTTGGTAAATGCCTTATTAAGCCGAATATGGTAGATAGGGACCATCAAACTGAACAAGTTTTACTATATGACCAACTCTGAAATCGCGAAAAAAACAGCTGTTTCATACATTTTGATATTTTCGTTTTTAATTTTTGTATAAAACAGCGATTTCAGAGTTGGTCCCATAGTAAAAGTTGTTCAGTTTGATGGTCCCTATCTACCATATTCGCCTTTATAAGACTTTTATCAAACACCTTGTATATATTGTTTCTTTGTAAGACATCATCATCTTTTACTTATTCATTACCTACTAAATGAAAATATTTTTTTTCCAGGTGAACCAAAAGGAGTTGGTGCCTATGCATACCAAGACACATCAGGGAATAGGTACGGTGGTACTTACGGATTAGACGACTCGCAGATTCACCAAAGAGTAGGAGAATACGCCCCAGAATACGCCCCACACTTTGAGCAGTCCTTCCAGAGAATCGATGATTTCTTCCCAGAATATTTTAGCAATCTCGAAAATCTATTGAGAGAGTAAGGTCTTGTAATATTAGTAGGAGCTGGACGCTTTCGGTGGAGGTCTTCCTAGCATATTACAGTGCTAGTTCACCATTTTCTAGACGAGTTCAGCACCTACTTATACCTAAAACATGTTCCTTGTAAAAATAACGTTTGAGATACTAACTAGCCTAATTTATGTAGAAGCACCTGTTTACTGTAAAATAATAAAATTTTAATCAATCGCATGTATTCCTAGCGCATCGGATCGAAGAGCTTCATTTCGGAAAGCACGTGCATTGGATCCACTGACAACGCCAAATCACTTGCGTCCCACTAGATTCGCACCGTTTCCTCCCCTTCCACCATTGCAACCTCTTCCGCCCCTACCACCTTTAGAACCTCTTCGCCCATTACGACCTTTGTTACCATTTCCTACACTAAGACCTCTACCCCCCCTACCACCTCTGCAACCTCTGAAACCTTTTCAACCCCTACCTCCTCTACCTCCATTAAAGCCTTTAGGAATAACTGAAAGGTAACCCAACAGACCGATTACTGTGTGAACGAGGGGTCTCTTCACTAACATTTCCGCATTCTCTTTAATCTTCTTGCTTTCAAAGCTCTTTCTCTCGCATCTACCTACTATTGGCGTGTGTGTGACATTTTTTTTGGTGTGTTTACAGGACATTTGAAACAAACCTAGAGAATCAAAAGCTCGCGTTTACCGCGGCCAGGAAGGCTTACGATTTAACGTCTAATCAAGCCGGCTATATTCCTAATTTCCCCACCAGGTTCGACAACTTCGGAGGTTTTGCTGGTTTCCCAGGTTTTGGATTTAGTGGACCAAATATGAACAGCGCGTTTGCCAGTGGCGTTGCCGGCCCCGGCTTCACCCACCAAATAGCGGCTATTGATCCCCAAAACCCGGTAAATATGTATATTTGTTATAAACATTAATAATTTGTTGTTATGATCCTAAAGGGTTGTTAGAACGATGCAATCTAGCCAGGTATGTTTTAACTAGGTCACGATTAAGCAGTTATTATAATTAATAAATTCATAGTAGGTACCTGCCCATTAAAATAATTAATAATAATTATTATACTTCTATTCGTAGCTTCGAACATGAATCATAAATATGATGGTGCCTAGCCTAGAATAATGTGAAATACCTATGTTTTTATTACAAGAAGTAAAAAATCTATTTATAAATTAATTAAATTAGATTAATTAAGTTTTAGTAAATCATAGAGAGATTTTAAGACATAGTTTGTCTAAATGGGTTAAATGATTTAAATACGTTGTAAGTAGATGCAATGGAATAGGTTGGAAACATTTTCATCGACTGTATTCCGTTTACCTTTCCCCTCATAAAGATTAGATCCAAAACTTTCATTGATCATTTTGCTTTAATTCTTAAGAAAATCTAGGTATTTACTATGTTTTCAGAAACAAGGCAATGTCAACGTGGTGAACCGGTTCGCTGACACCGACAATCCTGCCGGCTTCTACAGCGTGCAGTCATCATCGTTCTCCTCCTCTTCAGATATCGGTGGCAAGAAAGTCAACCACAGGAGAGCCGAGACTGTCGTCAATAAGGATGGAAAAGTCACTGCGTACAGAGTGGAAAACTAAAACCATCGACTCTTAACCCCAGATGTAATAATCAATCTACAGTAAGTATAGGCATAATCCAGATTAATTGCTAAGCAACTGTTTCAAACGTTCCTTACTACTAATCTGGATTAGGCTTATCCCTTATCTGTGAATTGAATATTGGGTCAGGCCGTTAGTCGATATCTCAAGATCTCACCGTTTCGCTACTGAATTGACATCATTATAGGACTTGTTGCCTTTGTATTTAAATGATTTATTTCTACTTCTACTTTATACATTTATAATACATTAAATTATATATTTCAAAGATATCGCATCAATAAACAAAAATTAAAGACCACTACTTCTTTATTATTCCTTACGTCAATGTCTATTTTTAACACATTTTGTTTTGATTAGTCTTAAATTGATCAATTTAACCTCACTTGTAGTCAAGTTTGTAATAAGCTTGCAAAGAAATCCGAGAATGTTGCAGCAAACAATTTTTTTCTTTCTAGACACTAGAAGCACCTAAGAACCATTACTGGACACAATATTGTAGGTATTTTAGGTAGGTAATGAGATTGTTTTAATACTAGCGGTCACCGCTCAAACTTCGTAGTTTAGATATCTGCTGTAGGTACAATATGCATAAGGAAAATTGTAATGAACTGTTAAATCAAGTGAATCAAACAAACATGTCACTAATGAGTCATAATCATAAGATACAGATCGACCCTTGCATCTCCGCCTCAAGGTTATTAAGATAGCATCAGTGAGTTTTTGCTTCAAGACTGATGTGGTCACGGCATGAACAAAAACAATAGCGAAGACCAGACCAATTAATTTAATTTTGCCAATTTACCGTCAAGCTTTAGCTTTTGCGTAGTGGTTTCATAAACCCAAGGATTACTTTTTTGTTGGATGCAACCATTTCCCTTTTCTCCTATGATCAGTTCTCTGCATTTTTTACAATAGAATTCTTTCGCAGCATCATCTGATATTTTCTTGTTAAGTTTTCCTTGGTTGTTAGGTCTATAGTTTCTTCTCTGAAAAGATTCACGTCCGTCCTGGTGCCACCAATTGATGTTGTTGAAAAAATTTGATGGTTTCCACTGCATGGGAGTGAGAGCAACATTGGGATAGACATCATAATCATCACGGATGTTGCGACTCACAAAAACGGAATCGGGATAAATTTGAGCTTTATTTCTAGTATCTGGAGTTCGAATTTCTGTTGTTTCTACAGCTTTGTAGCCTTTAACGATGGGTACTTCACCACTATCTTCCCTGTGCTGATTACCAATATGATAAGATATAGTGCCATCTTCACCTGAAATCAATCAAAATTTTAAAAGCAGTTTGGTAAGTTTAAAAATCCTCTTACTAATAAACTCTGAATTATTAACCGTAATCATAAAAATGATGTTTCGATTTCTAGTAGGTTTGTTGTTCTACCTGTTTTAAAGAGACCCTATTACTAACTGCATAGTAAATGAAGAATATAGAGAAAAAATATTGTAGAAAACAAGTTTACCTTCACCGTGACTATGAAGTCCTCTCCGATTGTTGTTTCTTAATTTGGTAGACACTACAATTGTGTGCTTGACCTCCACATCTTCGTCCTCCACTTTCGATGTATTGGCAACCACCGAAGTGCTTTCTTCGCCGAAATCCATTTTCGACGACACACATTGTCCGGAATCGAAGATTGCTGAAAATAGATTATTGTTACTTGTATCGATTTTGAACTAATGGTAATGGCAATGAAAATTTGGCCCTGAGCTTCAATTCAAGTCATTTGTAAAAGTCATATTATTCTATACATATCCATAGAAACGGGCTAACTTAATTTACGATTATTAAAGATAATTAATCATTCAAATAATTTTAATGTGCGGGCGATAAAATTAGTATTTGGATAACCAAATACTAATTTTGCTAATAATAGCAAGACTTTTTGACAAGTTTTCACAAAAGCTTCTACAAAACTTTTGACATTGTTTAAAGGGAGAAATTCTGCATTGCATTAATTTAATAGGTAGGTAAGTAAGTTAGCAAGATTCTAAATTCGTTAACTTACCAAATACAAAGATGATCAAACAAACAAACCTCATGCTCACAGTGTCACTAAACAGAGATGTCACCAACAATAGGTGGAGGCTGGCATGTCATCCTCATTTTATATAAACAACACAAATTACTATAAACGATGTTGCAAAGGAAGCCAAGCAATTACCTCAGCACAAGACATTAGCTACGAACACTGAGCCACTCGGTTATCTGCGCAAAAATTTATACATCTGAAGTGATTATTATTAATGCAAGAAAAAATAGGTTGTTTTGTTTAGGATAAATCTGATATCATTGGACTAACCTTCCAAGGTTCCTTATTACAAGGTTGTATCAATACAAGAATAATGGGCATAGTAATTAAGGTAAAAGTAGTGAAGCTGATCTGGGGGTCAAGTCTGCTAAACGTCAAAATCGTTTTTCAATGGTGTATGAATGTTAATGCTTTTTGACACAGTTCTTGTTTCTTATAAGCCCAAAACCGAAACACATAAACGGTCCGCACATTGTGTCTCGATTTTGGGTTTCAGAAACAAGAACAGTGTTGTGAACTGGTAATGGTGTTAAAAGATGCGGATGCAGGCGAAAAGTGCATTCGAGTTGGAATTTTGAAAATCGGCATAAGTAGGTAACTAAGTACCTAATAAATTTTTGAAAAATTTTGAAGAGATTTTTATTTTTTTGTCCATCAGCCACTTTTTATGTCCCCACTGCTGGGGCACAGGCCTTCCTTATGGGTGGTAAGGAGGACGGGCCATAACCCACCACGCGGGCCCAATGCGGATTGGTGGGTGTTAACGACTGCAAATACAGCCGGGACCAACAGCTTAACGTGCCTTCCGAAGCACGGAGGAGCTCAAGATAATACATTTTTGGTCACCCATCCCATGACCGACCCTTGCGAACATTGCTTAACTTCCGCAATCGCTGGGCCAGGCGCTAAACCACTGCGCCACCGAGCTCCGGCGAAAAGTGCATTCGAGTTGGAATTTTGAAAATCGGCATAAGTAGGTAACTAAGTACCTAATAAATTTTTGAAAAATTTTGAAGAGATTTTTATTTTTTTAGTAGGTAATTATTTTACCTACTGACCGATCGTCATGGTAATGGCATAGTAGAAGTAATGGTGGTGGCGGAAGCAGACGAGAAGTGCCGAACGCGTTGACTGACTGCCTGTCAGCGCAGCGGGCGCTTTCCCGCTGACTGCCTCGACGACTTTTGTCAAAATAAATAGGTAGAAAAATAATAAGATTTTGCATTTGATTTGATTTTGCTTCTTTATTAAATTTATTTTCGTAAATTTTTGTACCTAAGTATCTAGGTACCTAGGCCTATTATTCATTTTCACTTTGCGGGGACTGCGAAATCTGTGAATTTTTATTTTATGTAATGTACTTATGTAAGTAAATAGTAAGTAAGTAGGTACCTAAGTAGGATTTAACTGATATTTATAAAGCATTTTATATTAAATTTGTATGAATACCTATAGGTACCAACTTACCTAATTATTAAAATTTAAAAGTGCTAGGTACCCACATAAATGAATATCAGCAAGAAGTATACTAAACAGATAACTTTTCTAATTTGATCTCAAATTTGAACACACAATTAATACGAAGTAATACCACAGAATACATAATAGTACAAGAGTATAAAAAAAAAACAAAATAAGAGCCATCTACATTTCGTACAATTGACTAATATTCTGTAGTGTAGTTTCTACTAAAGCGCCATCTACATTTAGTACTATTAACTATTATTGTCTTGGATAGTCTTGTGCTTTAATATCACCAACAAAAGCTTGTGTTTCACAGAAAAAATAACAGATGGCGTTGTTTTTATTTAATTAACTTTTCGATAGAGATAATAAATATTATCTAATCCCAAGGGTGCGGGTTCGAATTCCGTCTGAGCTGCTACGGGTGAGTCGATTTTTTCTAGTATTTTCTCTCTTAAATTAATCAACTTAATATAAAAATAAAAAGCATTGTGAATGCTTAAAATCAAAAATGCAATAAAAAATATCTATCTATTTAAGTTAGTTCGAAGTCCGAACGAAACAACTGTAAAATAAAAAATATTTTAATGCTTTAAAAAGGGCAAAAATAGTTTTCGCCCAACGTGGGGCTCGAACCCACGACCCTGAGATTAAGAGTCTCATGCTCTACCGACTGAGCTAGCCGGGCTGGTGGTCAATACGACAGAATACTCAAAGATATTCTATTTTAACACTCTAACTAAAAAAAATTAAAATACCCACCTAGTGACGTAGCGTAAGTATATACCATAATTATTATGTTTATGCTGTATACCTATGACAACCGTATATTCGAACATGCCTGCAGCTTCAAGCTATGTCAATCAAACAAATCCTTGATGTACCTACCTACATCAAGGATTAAAAACGTAGGTACCTATCTGTTAACAAAAACCTTTGTACTTAGAAAACCATTAACCATAATTATTATGAAAGTAGGTAGGTAGTTAGTTAGGTACCAATGAGACGTTCGTAAGTAAGATCTTAAACCTCAAAGTTAACATCCAAGATAGTGAGGATTTGTTTGCTTTCGCATATTGCGCGGCGGGGGTCAAAGACTCAAAGGGCGCCGTGGGAAATAACGGCAAACCTCTTTTGATATCTATCTCAATGTTTCCTTATTTATACTTTCTGAGCTTTCAGTTTAGCAAGCAGCGAATCCGCAATAGCGCCTACCGCCTAGTAGCGCATAGAGCCTTGAGAATTAACTACTAAGATAGGGTACCTATGCAACGTTGCTATTACAAATACGTTATTGTCAGCCTTTTTTATACTTAAGACTATCCTACAGCTGTTGTATTATTTATATCAGACGTGTTGATTTTATTTTGTAAACAATTTCTGTTTCTTTAAATAAAATAAAAATAATTTATAAGTAGGTAGATCAGTTTTGAATATAAACATTTGAACAATAATAAATTAAATCATAAACAATTAAAATTGACGGCATTTAAAATAAAATAAAATCATTTATATAGTTCATTATTATCAAATTAAAATAAGCTAAAATTAAAATTCATTTGGTAAGTAAGTATATTAAAATCAAAATAAAATACTTACTTAAGTACTTAAGTAAAATTGAAATTAAAACTAAAATAAAAATTGCTCATTGTGTCCTATTTTGAAATAAAAATATAAAAATGTAAATTCGTTATCTATACCTATACTCACAAAATTACAATTATAATAATATGCCTATTACGTTTCATTCAGTACAATTTATCTATAAAAACACAACAACCAATAGATTATTATTTATTTATGTCGATTGCCCGTGCCGCTGCCGGTTGCTTAGATAGTATGCTTATTACAGCAGTAACGGATGTAAGGGCAATCGAGCCTCTCGGCCATCATGGCTAGGACGGTATTGGGACTGGCCCGCACTCTGCGCACCAATGAAGTGCATCTCTTGCGCATAGTCGCATAAAATCAGTCAGTGCGTGCCGCTGCAAACATACCAGAGGCGCTGCAAAAACGGGGCAATCCCAATATCGCCCTAAAAGCATTATTAAATTGTACTCGGAGAGCGTTGTACGTTCTTTGCAAACAGTTGGCCCACAGGGCGCAGGTGTACAGGGAAGTGCAGATACCTACGCACGAAACAGCGTAACCTTTACCTCACTCAACCGAACACCGCGCAAACCTGCGAGCCAACATGTTTAGTCCTGGAATATTATCGTAAAACCCATTAAAACTTAAAGTTGACTTAAAGTAGGTAAATCTTTCAAACTTTCAAACTAAGGTGTGGAAGTCCGTCTGGGAGGCAAGTCCATCTAGAGGCCATAACTTCTATTTTTGAAGGACTAGGTTCTTATGCCTCGGTCGTTAAAAAAGTATTACGGAGCTAGTTTGAACTGAGAAACATATATATCGCTAACATCATTAGGTTGAAAGAAATTGGTCATCAGTTTTTTTTCGCGTTAAGTACCTACTTGAAGTTGGAGTGTAACGTCTCTTCGAAAAAAAATAAAAAAAATAGAAAATCAATGGAGTTTTTGGAGTTTCTGTGATTACGAAAGTCATTTAGTGATCCATATACCTATTTCCGGTGATGAATTCATTGATATCGCTTGAATTTCATAATTATTACATGCACAAAATACCAACCTTAAAATGTAAATAGTTGGGAAGTCCGTCTACCTAGCATGCATAAGGAAAGTCCGTCATATGCCGGTCTTGCCTCGATTGCAGATATTGTCAACCTTTTCAGCTGCACGTATATTATGTCACTTTTGTCTGTCTGTCAATTTTTTGTTTTATAGCTCAAAACGGCGGTACACATGGGATAAATACTTATACAAAAAATACAACTAGGTTGACATATTTAAATACTAAATAAATTTGACAGTTATGCAAAAAATATAGTTGAAAAATTTCTGACCTCTTAAATGATAATGAGGGAAGGTAATTGTTAATTTTGCAGTCACTACCTATAATGTTCAATTTGAAATAAAGATTTATGTTTTTACTTAGTATTTAATTTTACGCAAAAAACAATAGTTATAATTTTATTGAAAATGTTTTCAACCACTGTCACCAAAGTTATGCCGGACTTGCCTTAAAATAAAATAAAATGAATTATCATTGAAATCTAAACCGTAAGCACAATGACATAAAACACATATTTCAACGCCTGTTTTGCATCACTGCTAGAAACTGCTTTCATTCATAAAGCCTCACTAGTTATGGTTATATTTGTACTTAGTCCGAGATATTTACAATGTAGTACTTGGTCTTTCACACTCTTGATACGCGAATTTCAAAGCTAAAAGCAGAAAACAAAAATCGCCACCTGGCAACACTTAATGTCAATGTCAATTGTTTTTTCGCGCTCGCACGCGATTGTTCCCTTCGGGATTTTATTTGGAAATTTCATTGTTCTTTTGTGTAATATTGTGTTAAATTGTGATTAGCATGCCCAAACGAAAGTCTGAAGATGATTCGACAGAAGAACTATTCAAAGATTTGGGAAAAAAACACCAAAAGTATAAATGATAAGTTTGTAACTAGAAGGAAGATTGTAAGTATTTTGAGTTCTCATCTTCACCATCTAAGAAGCTCGTATTAGGTTGAAAAACTAATTTCTGGTAAAACATGAATACCTACAAAGTTATAACATACAAACTGGCAAAGTAATTGTACGCATTATCGCGTTGCGACTATGCGAGCCCCCCGTGGGGTGGTGATAGTTGGATTTGTTTATAAACAAATATCCTCGTGTTACAGCGATGTTTTCTTCTCGTTGGGAAGGTATAAACTAATACCGAGTAATATTGTTACTATTGTACATAATATGTAATCCCGTTGGGATAATAGCATCTTCTCGTTGAGAAGGCATAAACCAATACTGAGTAATATTTTTATTATTGTACATATGCAATCCCGTTGGGATAAAGCATACTTCTCGTTGAGAAGGTATAAACAGATACCGAGTAGGTATCAAATATTCTTAACTAATGTACATAATGTAATCCCGTTGGGATAAAGCATACTTCTCGTTAAGAAGGTTTAAACTGATATCGTAGGTATCAAATATTTTTTACTATTGTACATACGTAATCCCATTGGGATACTAGCATACTTCTCGTTGGAAAAATATAAACCAATAACTAGTAGGTATCAAATATTGTTTAATATGTACATACGTTATCCCGTTGGGATAAGAGCTTACTAGGTTATTAGTAAGATCAAGTAAGAATTTTGTTCTAAAATTCAACAATTGTGTTACCTATTCATTGTTCATGAAGCTCTAAAAATGTGGGAAAATCATTGCATAGACCTCCAGACATAATGGTTATTTACCAAATAATTTTTCTTTTATCAAATGAGATTACTTACATTTAGCCCAAGATGAATGAGAGCATGGGGAACATTCCCATCAACAGTAAACAACACTAACAGTATACTTACTAAGATTTCAAAACATCTTGACAGAAGAATGGGAAAAGATTTTGATAATTAACTTCATTTTCCTGAAAATTGAAAATTTATACAAGCGTAACGTAGGTCTTACAGGTTTATTGACACAAGAGGATACAAGAAATGCTATTGCCACTATTATGTCAAACAATAGACATGATGACTAAATCAAACATTGATACACTATGACTATCGTCAAGAATTCAAGCGATGTTATAAGACTACTCTGTCGTTTAAATTATAAATATATACAAATATTAAAATGAAGCTGATTAGCTCATTATTGGACAAGAATTTAGATTTTAACCTCAAAGTTAACAACTCGAAGAGGATACCAACATTAACCCGGGTACCAGGCGCTGCCCCACTAAGCTCACGAGGGATTCAGAAGCAGATCTTGCTACCCGTACCTAGAGGTAAAATTTACAGAAACACTGCAATATTTTTATTTATGTTGGGAAACATTAACTCAGGATCCTGTAATAATTGCAGTGGATAAGAAAGGGTTACTATATCCTTCTTACAGATTTATTTTTATTTTTATTTTAAAATAAAAATAATTTAATTTAGAAAAAACTATATACCATGCAATAATAATCTTAATTTATCTAAGAAGTTAATTCTTTTTAAAGAAATTGTTAAGCTTCTTGAATTAATTGCAATATTGTTGAGTAGTCTGTAGTCAATTCTTTCAAGTATTTTTACTGTGCCTAAAAGTTATGGTACTCACAAGTTCATACTTAACTTAAACACCTTTAGTAAGTTTATAGAGACTTCTCATTCTAAATTAGAGATGTTAGGACTATGTGCAAATTACTAACAAGAGGAAACTGTATGACTACTATAGAAATGAAAAATACCTACTTCTTAGTGCCAGTTCTAGTAAATCACAGACACTTTTTAACTTTAAGATTCATCTTTCATGGCAAATTATATCAGTTGAATTGCCTGCACTTTGTTTTAACATCAGCGCCATTTGTTTTTACAAAATTACCTAACCCGTACATTTTGTACTGTATTTAATAATAATATATTTATATGACACAATCTGTCTGGGACCGTCATATTATGAGGAATGTCTCAAAAATAATAATAATGTCACAATTATTGTATTTGAGACATTAGTTTTCATTATTAATAGAACAAGGAGTTTCCTGAAGGCTTCCAGAGTGAAAGATTATTTAATCTTAATTCTCAGGTTTTGATAATTAGTAAAAAAAAAAAAAAAAAAAAAATTTAATTCAACAGTTCCTAAAAGAGAGATAGCTGTAAAATTAGAGAATTTGTATAACTATTAGGAAATTTAGTTCTGGAGGTTAGAAGCCTCCGGAGGCAACTATGATAGTAATGATTGCATTACATTAAAGTGCTTATTGAAGCACTTAAAAAAGGTAAATGGGATTCACTATGGTGAAAAAGAAATATTACTTCTGCTATAATAGTATGATAAAGCAATATGATTTTAAATTGGAAATCTTTTGGAAGTCGGTCACTGGTTGGGGCGCATTTTGCAACGGCCAGAGTGCTAGAGGTCATTGATCTGATGAAGAACTAGACTCTCATATCAGTTATTGTGAATTATTATCTACATTTTTTACATTAAAATGTTTTGCTCAAGACCTAATAAATTGTGAAATCCTTCTTGAAATAGGCAATACCACTGCATTCTTCTAAGTCAACAGACTAGGGGAGTTCAGTATCAGTATCCCTTATTAAATGGTTTGGCAATACAGATCTGGCAGTGGTGTGTGACTTGAAATTATTGATTTTATCATACATAAAATCAATATACTATACTAATGCTGATTATGAGTCCAAGTAATTAACTGTAACTGTCGACTGAAACCTTCAACGTTATAATTATAAAATTGGGAATGTCTGACATTTATATACCTATATATATTTTTTTTTTTTGCATCTCTTGTTAACTTCAAATGTGTAAGAATATATCATGGCACAGGAATCCACCTGTGTGGAATACAGGCATTCACTGTTAATTGGTTGAAAGTTATTCTTTTACGCATTACTTACTTTTATTTACTTTTAAAAGATGTTCAAAAAATTTAAACAGACAGTAGTGTTATGGTCAGAAGTAGCTTCTATGGAACTTTTATATTCTATGGGTCAAAATAATCAAAAAACTCCTCGAACATGTGGTCCTAAGATGCCTAGTTTTGTAGATTTTATCAATCTTAATTAAATTACTTCAAAAGTTATTACCATTATGACGATTCTTTATTTTTGCATACATATAGTTTTTTACTATTATCAATGATCACAAACGTAAAGATGACGTTTAGCTTTCATTGACAAATACTACTACTAAAATTTTCATTGATGATGTGATGATAAGCCTATTTAGAGGCAAGGAAATGTGACGTTGCCATATTTCACATAAAGGTGTTTTGCATAGGTAGTCTTAACTTTTTTAAATTATTTTGTATGAAAAATAATAAATGTAAAGAATATTTAGTTGAAAAATATTTCCTACACTATTCGATTCTATTTCATGGTCTCTCATTTATACCCTAGAGTTATGGGATTTAAAAAAAAAAAAAAAAAACCCAATGGCAGTGTGTAGGAGGACCCTTCTAAAGTTCTATCATATGTTTGTATCTGGTACAATGTGTATCCATTGAATAAATTAAGCTTAGAAAAGCTCACCAATAAGTCTGTTATGCTGTTAGTATTGGTACTGGCCTGAGGGTCCAGAATATAAATTCCATTAAAAAAAAAAAAAAAAAAAATATTAAATTAACATAGCTACTGATGTCGAAATAATTTTTACAGATATTCTAAAAACATTCGCTCCTGATAGACGTCAACGTCAAGTAATCTTAACTTATTTCACTGTCAACCTGAAATATGTCCCATTCAAACGCTTACACAATATATGGAAATAACCAGGGGAATGATAATTCATTCAATTATTTGTTTATTATTTTCAAAAGACCGCACCATCGTGTGTCTGACCAGTCCATCAGTAGATGGCTGAAGCTAGAGATGTCAGACGGTGGTGCCATGCTGTGCTGCGACCCCATGTGTCCATAGGGAAGGTCTCTCTGTAGACATTATTATTAGACCAGTGGGTTGGTCTCCTAGGTCGCCGGCCTTTGCAGCACATTAATAACAAACTACTCTATAATGAGCCGTACCATGAATGAACCTAACCAAGCATTGTTTGCTAGAGCCGTATTGAATAATTTCATTTGCTTTCATTTAATTTTTATGACAGAAGTTGGCATAAGTCATAATAACTAAGTAGTTTTGATTATGAATGTTGAGCCAATAAATAAAATTATTTGTAATATTAAAGTGTTATGTTCTTCTCTGAACATCTTACTAAGTGTTGTTTGCTAGAAAGGTATTAAATAATCTAATTTGATTTAATTTTAAATATTTAAGACAGAAGTTGTCATACATACATAGGTATCTGTTTTGATTATGAATCTTGAAACAATAAATCATTTGTAATTTTAAAGTGATATGTTCTTCTCTGAACATTTTAACCAAGTGTTGTTTGCTAAAGCACTATTAAATAATTTAATTTGATTTAATTTAAATTTTAAGAAAGGAGTTGTCATAATTATCTGTTTGAATATTGAATAAATCATTTGTAATTAAAAGTGTTATGTTCTACTCTGAACATCTACATTGTAAATATCTCGGACTAAGTACAAATATAATGATAGGATTAAACGAACTTACCTGAAGTGAAGTTCAATCCTGATTATATGAAGTACTTAGTCCGAGATAGAACATCCCGCCCTCCCTTAATTTAATTTTTCTTAGGTAGTAATTAAATTAATTTTCCCTGGCTGTGTTGCTAGGGGCTCTGAAATATTGACATTGACATTAAGTGTTGCCAGGTGGCGATTTTTGTTTTCTGCTTTTAGCTTTGAAATTCGCGTATCAAGAGTGTGAAAGACCAAGTACTACATTGTAAATATCTCGGACTAAGTACTTCATATAATCAGGATTGAACTTCACTTCAGGTAAGTTCGTTTAATCCTATCATTATATTGGTACTAGACGGACTTACCTCAAACTGCATGGGAAGTCCGTCTACACGCCGAGTTTTAAAAAATATCATTTAAATCTAAAGATTATTGCAATTAATATTATTTTTATACCAATATAAGTAAATTAATACATTACCTATAATTTCCGATGACACAAGTCACTTTAGAAAGCGTATCTGGTTCAATAAGTTCAGTTAAACTTAAATATTAGAAAAGTATGCCGGACTTCCACACCCTGACATTATGTATTTCTTTGCATAGGTACGACATAATAAGAATAAATAAAAGTACTATACCTACCTACGTTATACCTACGATATTGATGAAAAGCCAGTCCTGCTCCTGAAACACGCATCTAGGTAGGTAGGTATATACCTACGAAATTTCACTGATATAGGTAGGTACTACCTATCTATTCTGTGCTACAAGCACTATCACCTTATGGAAATGGAAAGTAGAGTGGCAAGGAAACTTGTGGAGTTTTGCCAAAAGGGCGGCGACGCTTTCAAATTACCAAGACGTGTACTAGTTTTCAAACGTTACAGGTAAAGTACACTCGCACGCAGATGTATCTTAGAAAACTTAGGCTGAAAATGACCAATCAAATTGCTTAATAAGATCTTTTAAAATATTAATGTGACTTTTGACCAGATTTAAGGGGCCATAATAGGAAAACATGGTTTGCGCGGGCCATATTTTTATATAAGTAGTAAACGTAAAGTTGTAGCCACAAAAAAAACATACGACAAGCTAAAGAGATTATCTAGTACCTACCAACAAGTATTAAATGGCGTATTAACCTCACAGATGATTGTAAAAAAAAATTAGAATATCATCAAAAGCGCTTGTCGCGGGCCATATTTTTGGCGTAAATAATAGCGGAAACGTATTGAATTCTACATCAAAATACACTTTAACATACTGTGCAGTTGCTCCAATAACTTTTTTTTAAGAAAGATGATTGTGCTAAAGATTATGATGAAAAAACAACGAAAAACATCGAAAAAGTGCAGAAGTGAGGTTATTTTCCATACTCTTTACACGTAAAGTAGACAGAGACAAGTGATTTCGCGTAACGGAGGCTCCGTTTTTTAAGTGAAAGAACAAGTTTTTGGGTTTTGAAATTATAGTCGTAGTACCTATATATTACAACGTTACTGAAATCGTAGGTGTAGATAGAACACAATACAGTTGACAAGATTTTGATGAGCATATTGTGATTGAGTTTGAGATGAGTTTATGTAGTGTATTTTGTTTACATCTCACTGGCTCACAATGAGAAACGCCACAATGAGTTTATATTACCGCAGCAATTGATGTAAAGTGATTCAGAATCCCCAGATTGTTAGAGGAGGTGTAGTGTAGGTAACTAACTATCCAGAATTTAATTTTCACATTTTCAGTTGCTAAAACGATCTTGTTTCACCGACTGTGCAGTTTTTATGAATCTCTCTTTGTAGTTTTCCTGTGAAGTGTACGGGCAATAGCGATGCAAATGGCGGGGCTTCAATCAGCAGAGTGCGGCCCCACTCATGAATCTTTCTATGGGATGGGATTCTCGCAGGTGAAGCCCCATTAGGATGACGATCGGGAAATATCTGTTTTTAAATACACTATCATTGGCTCACATAATACTAGCTAGGGAATTCTAAATTCAGTAAGTATACCTACCCTACATACTTAAGATTAGAAAGAACAATCCTAATAGACAGCAAAATAAAGAACTGCAGATTTTATGAGTAACTACTAACTATACGTAGGTAGGTACCTTCTTTACGGGGGAATATACAAGGTTATTTTTAGTTCATTGAAAACCTCTCGTTGGGTTGATCAGACCATCAAACTGTACAACTTTCATTATGGGACCAACCTGTTTCATACATTTCGATGGAGTAGGTAGGCAGGCACTGTGCTTTTGTATGGAACAGCAGATTTTTTTCGTAATTTTAGGTTGGTCCCATAATGAAAGTTGTTCATTTTGATGGTCTGATCAACTCCACGAGAGATTTTCACCTTGTAGATTCAAACTGCTTGTAGTGTTGCCAGTGGAGAAGAATCACGGTAGGTAGATATCATTTTATTTTTATTTATTTTATTTTATTTATTTCACGAAACCAACAGCGTTACATAAAATTTTTTACGCTAAATAGTTATACAATTAAGGCCAATAACAGGTTTCCATTATAATTGTAAAATTAGAAACCGAACAAACAAAAGAAACAAATCGAACCTAAAGAGTACCATTATAAAATCTGTATCTAAAGTAAAGTAAAGTACTACTTACATCATACTAAATAATTACTAAATCGCAAAGAAAAAAAAAATTGCATAATGAATACTAAATTCTCACCAACTTAATAACAAATTTAATAACAAATCGAACTGAAAATCAGCTAACGTATCTCCTTTACAGAGATATATAAATAGTGCTGTTGCATGCATCATATTCATATCAGTGATCGAGTATAGATAGGCCTCAAAGCTAAGCACGACGATGGAATAATTGTGTTGGCAACTCTCTTTTTGATAACCTCAGGGAAATGCGAGTAATACTCTGAAGCGCCAAGCAACAGTCTTCTTAGCTTTAAAGTTTATCACATTCCTGTGGCAAGTGTGGCAACATCTAACAAGCTAATAATCAAAGCGAAATTTATCTCGCTCCCGGCCATTAACAAGTTCACGTGGCTCGTTAAAAACACGTCATACTCTCAACTATAAAGCGTGAAACACCGCATTATAATTATCACTATAGGTAGGGTACATGTGCTAACGAGGACGAGCAAAAACGTCCGGCGCGAACAAAGAGAACGCAATTTATTACTGGACAACTTCAAGTAATATTCAATATGCAGCGTAAGCACCGCACGCGATTTTGTCTGTCAACGAATAAAATTGTTAAACATGTAGTAGGTATGCTACCTGTACCGACGTCGTCCCTTAATTTCAGGAGTTGCCTAAATTTCAGGGTTGCCTTAATTTCAGGGTTGCCTTAATTTCAGGGCTGCTTTAATTACAAATGTAGAAAATGTACCTACGTCGTCCCTTAATTTCAGGAGTTGCCTAAATTTCAGGGTTGCCTTAATTTCAGGGTTGCCTTAATTTCAGGGCTGCTTTAATTACAAATGTAGAAAATGTACCTACGTCGTCCCTTAATTTCAGGAGTTGCCTAAATTTCAGGGTTGCCTTAATTTCAGGGTTGCCTTAATTTCAGGGCTGCTTTAATTACAAATGTAGAAAATGTACCTACGTCGTCCCTTAATTTCAGGAGTTGCCTAAATTTCAGGGTTGCCTTAATTTCAGGGTTGCCTTAATTTCAGGGTTGCCTTAATTTCAGGGTTGCCTTAATTTCAGGGTTGCCTTAATTTCAGGGTTGCTTTAATTACAAATGTAGAAAATGAGGTCCATGCAGTGGGTGTTAGGGTGACCCCAGGTGCCCCAGACCACCCCCAGACCTACCGGTTTCTTTTCTTTGCTTTGCTGTTCTACTTTGCTGTTTAGACCGCCGGCCAACCAGGGTCATTTCAATCTATCGCATATTGGGACCAGACCAAATTGACAAGATAGCCATTAGCTTAATGGTGTTATCAAATATCATCGTCTGGGTTGCGAAGTAGGAAGTTTCTGGGAGATATGCAACCCTGAACATGGTCTCCGATTGCTAAAAATAAATCGATCGCATATTTATATAAATTGTGAACAGGGTCGTGGGTGTACCTGAACTATTTTTTTGTGTTTTCATAACGATCGTTTAAGGAACAAAGCTCACAAGAACATACATATATGTAAAATGTACTTAGATTGAAAATATGCGATAGATTGAAAATGAGCCTCTTGGCCGGCGGTCCATTGCCGAACAGAGAAAAGAAACCGGTAGATCTGGGGGGGGGGGCCCTTAGTAGTTTAGAATGCATAAGTAATTTTTTAGTGAACTACTGAAATTTTATTCGCACGTTATAGGTAAGTACCGATTATTCGCTGGTCCTAGTTACTAACACTAACACCACACCGGTGTGATAATTTTAACCCCGACTAACTAAATTAAGCTTATGTTTAAAATTAAGTGATCACCATTCTAACCTAACCCAGAATTAGTTAATGCTTATTAAATCTTCTTGGGTGGTTTAGTATTTGGTGAGCATTTACTAATTTGTTTTTTGGTATAAGTACTAAAGTATTAATTCCTGCTAAATAATAGTGATTTTTAATGTCAAGTCCGTAAAGGAACATCTTCAACCTAAAAATGTTAATAAAGTAAGTACCTACCTACCATAAAAAACCGCCAAAGATTTAGTAACGCTAACTTTTACTTATGTCAACATAGGATATAATACTGTCCAGTAGCAACTGTCCGCAAAGCTATATGAGCGGTGTAGGTACTTAATTACTTACTACCTATAATATGAAAATCTGAAGACAGTCCGACATTCAATTTTTATACTATGAACATCTATAATAATAACCATGTAATCACTATCGGCAGTCACGTTGGCCACAAAAAATATAACACAATGCAAATTCAATACGCGAGATAAACAGTTTCGGTTCAAAGGCACCGCCCGGGGGGGAACCGGCGCGTTCTAATCAAATAATCGAATAGCCATGTTCCAAACGACGATAGTAAACTTTTTTAATAGGTCGGTATGTACTACGATTACTAGGATGATATATTGAACGTAACAGAGGCTCTAAGGCGAAATTTTCATCAACTTTGAGTTTTTTGTCCAAAGCTCTTGGCTAGTCCATCAGATGCGAAATGGTTTTAAGTTTACCGACCAGTCGCGGATCAAAAAGTGAGCTGAGTTATATTTATTTTTTACATTATTATGTATTAGGAATTTTGCAAATCTTTCTTTCAATGAAACTCGCACGTTCGAAAGCTCAAGTGGGGAAATAAGTTTGATGCTGATCTTACAAAATAATCCTTTCTTTCGTTCAACGTACTTAATAACATTATCACTACCATGGATAACCTTATTTATTTTTCTATATATTAGATTACTGTTGCAAAATCCACAGCACATAAATATTACCTGTCAGACAGACTAACGGTTTTTCGGAAATTTGATTGCTAATATATCAAAATGTTGTAAATTTTCATGAAGTACCTACCTATTGATAGTTCTTTAAATGTAAACGTATAAGGTAGGTAGGTACGCGGCATCTTTGATTATCAACAGATTCAACCAGCTCGTAGGATACCTATACAGTTATTTATGACAAAAGTCGTAAAGCTGACATGAAATACAGTAGTAATTAAATGACCGTACGTTCCTTTTCTACTTATTTTAAGTGCGAAATCTCGTAAGATGTGATAAATAATTTTATTTTCACATGATAAATAAATTTCATCATTCACTATGGATCGTAAAAACAGCATCAGAATAAGTATTTTCAGCGAAAGAGCAGATTTTCCTGTCATATTTCAGTGTCTGACCGTTTCTATCTGTTTACAGAATAGGTAGCCAACAAAATCGTTGTTTTTGTAGTAAAAAAAATATATTGATATATCGCAAAATATATTTTTTTACTTTACAAAAGATTTCTTCGAAGGAAACCTACCTATTGAAATTTCTAGCCTATATTTTCGCTAGCGAGTAAACAAAATGGTATGTGAGTCATTTGCAAAAAAGGTGTACATGACGCACAAGTAGGTACCTAGTAGGTAAGTATCTTGTCCTCGCATGAAAATACAATAATATTATTAAGAACCTAGTGCGTGTCCTTTGTGTTATGTACAACTTTTTGCAAATGACTCATGTCTCGATATACTTACCTACTTACCTACGACTACCAGGTAGGTAATTACAAAAAAAAATATACTTTACAAAAGATTTCTTCGAAGGAAGTACCTACTCTACTCTATATTTTTGCTAGCGAGTAAACAAAATGGTATGGCAAACATCAATATGCCAGCAATCACATAATGCCAGCAGTCACATAACTCGGAGTCAATTTTTCATGCATATAGCAGTCATGTGTGTAATGTAATATACCTATTCTGTAGGCATTACCAATGCGAATCGAATCAGACAAATTCAATTTTCTCCACACGAAATGTCACATCGAGTCGATTATGTTATGTATGCCACTGTATTTTTGTGTCACATCTTTTTTAAGATATCTCAAAATTATGACTTATTTCTCTACTACAAAATGTTAAAACATCGCTTTTCGGCTTTTAACAAAAAAAATCAATAAAGCTAAAATATTTTATTCAGTTCACAAGCATGCTAAAAACTACACCCTCGGTTAGTATAATACAGAAATATCTGTACCTATTCGCTTTGTTGCTGTATATTTATTTACACTAAGTTATGTCAGACGAATGCCAAACCCAACAAAATATCCACACCTCAAACCCTGTCAAAATCATTGAAAGTTAAAAATAGTACAAATAATTAAAAAATATCTAACCAATCAACTAAACAATATTTCAATAACTCTTTACCATAACAGGTCATCTCAGCGGTTACACACAGAGTGAAAAAAAGACTATTCTAAAACGAAATCAGTCATAAGTCGGTCCGACAGCGCGGCGGCACTCGACTCGATAATCACGATCGTGTTTAGATAAAAAACAATAATAACAACAGAACAAACAAGGCACGTAATCACCTCGCGTCAGCCGAATGAGTAGTACGGTGACCATGATGCGATTCCATGCCGTCAAGGTAGTGCAATGTAGAGGTACAAATTAAAATATTCTTGAAATCGGCATCTAGGTACTTCAGTAAAAAACAGTCACTGGCAAATTTTTTAAAAATATTTTAAAGTTTAATATTTAGTCTAAGTATAAGTACATATTATTCTATAATATTACAAAAAGTTTAGTTGCAAATCCGTCCGCTGCAGTGAATCTAGAAGGCAAAGATAAATCCAAAGGTAAAAAAGAAATCCATAACTTTTATGAAGTTGAAACTATTACGGAAGCACTGAGGGTTATTGTGAGATTCATATAAATTGTTGCATGAAGAATAATTATAATGATAAGAAAATTTCCAACGGAAAACTACCGCATGTTGTGGCATAACTAGCTATCTAGTCTAAATCTATGGATTTGAACAGATTTGCTGCATTCGGATTCGGAATTATTTCGTTTCGGAATTCCGAATCTAAATTCCGTCTGTATGTGGCTGGCCTATTTAATTGTAAGGTTTTTTAATTATTACATGCTCTACCATTGAGTTGATGCAAACTGTTTTCGCTACCGTAAACAATCGGATACACTGCTCACATTCAATGCGAGGGAAAGAGAAAAAACGATAGTTTCCGGTAGCGAAAACAGTTTGCACCAATTCATGGTAGGGCCACTGGACACAGAGACTACATAAACATAAATGTTACTTACTAGTATACTCTACCTTTTTCAATTTGCAAAGACACATGCAAGGTAGGTATAAAACTTTCACAAATCATGGGCACACTTGCAAAGCGTTCAACTCAAAAGTTGTTTCGACATCAGACATGACGGCTGAGCGACGTTCGAATAATTTAAATTATTATTTATTAACTACTAATGCGCGCTGACCAGAAATTTAAAAAATGCTAATCACATGCGCGGCCACATATTCTCTAAAGTTAATCGCTTCGTTTTCTGGTAGTTTAATTAAAAACAAACTTTACTGATTTATTGCTTAATTAATAAGGAAAATTAAGTTAGATTGTGCAGATACCGTTTAATGTATTTGAGAGTAAAATACAATGTGGATGTTCAATTTAATTAAAAATGTCTGCATAGGTACGTGGTTTGAAGTTAATTAAGATTTTGAGCAAATGGTTATGATTATGATTTAATGCATTCTCTCCAAAAGTTTTACCTGGTTTAACGTCTTTAACGTCTTTAACGGCCTTACCACAAAACACTGTTTAACACGTGTTTAACTAAAACACTGTAAGGCCGTAACTTTTTACCCTATGACAAGGTTAGGCAAGAAAATAGCGAAAAATATTTGATGCAATTTGCTCAAAATTAAGGTTTTGCCTTACCTAGGTAATTTGGCTGCTTATAAATAAAATTAAGCTTGTAACTCAGAAAAATTTTATTACCACTATTGCAACTTTAAATCTTGTTTTTTTTTCTTAACCGCAAATGACAAGATAAAGTACTCAACTTTGTTTGCCTTGTCTGTGAATTATTAACTTGCCTTAAGCAAAGATGATTCATTTATTTAGTGTACTTACCTACATCTTGCACTTAGAAGGGGAGGCAGACAACACAGCTGCGCCAAATGCATATCCGAGTAGGTACCTAAAATACATTAAAGAAAATATCTTCCTAACCCCTTCAACCCTTACTTTAAAGCTCAAATTGCGAAATTTCCACGATTTTTAACTACATGTATAAGTTTGCTCTTGCAGATAGGTTCTCTCTGATTATGCAATATCGAGAGTGTAATGCAAATGCTAATCCACTTGATGAAGACAAGTGATTTTAAAAATTTATAACAATGTTTGGCACCATGATGCCAAAATAAAAAAAAGTGATAAACATAAATTGGTCAACAAACCTAAAAAACATGCGTATTATACTTTTCCCTTTCATCACTTTTAACTGTCAGGAGTATGTTAACATTGCGATAATTTGCATTGAATAAACTTGGAAATTGCATTGGGTTGCATTGCAACTTACTAATCAAACGTTTATGGTTTTAGTTACTTAGTTAGTATGCTAAAGTACCGAAGTTTTCAGCTACTATTGAAATTGAGACCAAAACTATTAGGGAAAAAGTTACCGTAACTTCTTTTAGTTTTTTTTTAAAACACATTCCAATGGATAAAGGGAAAGCTCTACGGTGTCTGGCTCTGTCATTAAAGCCCATAATTATGGTTGTAAGACTATGTCGATCGTTGGGTGATGGTGATTACCATTATCAACAATCCCACAACAGAAGCCGGATAATATTTACACATTAAAAAAACAGAAGACGCCCTTTACCGTAACTTGATATCGTAGCCGTAACCGTAAATTTTAATCATAATTTGGGTAGGGAAGAAAAATACGACATAATAAGAAAATATGGCGCCGAGGAACGGTGAAGCGAAATGAATTAACTTAGGAACTGAAGTTTTGTGCGATAAAGGCCGTAAACTAATTTCTTGTCGCAATTTTTTTTTGTATAGGTACTTAAGTACAAAATTAATTTGAAATAATATAAATTTAAACGAGTTGTCATTTCTTGCTCACTTGATTTACTTAGTTTGTTTTTAGATCAAATCAAATACCTTTTACGAATGAATTGACACACACGCAACAAAGAAAATGAAATACTTAGTTTTTACAAAAAAAAATTGAATATTCGCAGCAATGTAGGTATGTACCTACGTCCCTACGTCTGCTCAAGCAAGTTACCTAATAGCGTGAGCTGCACTATAAATGAAGTCTAAACTAAGCTTTAAAGTAAGTACACCCTTTTAGCACGAACAGCAATCGAGAAAAAAAACGCGCGTAAAATTACTCGATAGAGAAATTATCTATGGAAATTTTAATTTCGCTAATCGGCGGAAGATGACGTTGTACAAATTTCCAATACAAAATTGCACTATCGAATGATTTTACGCGCGTTATTTTTTTCGATAGCTGTTCGTGCTAAGGGTACAGAAAACAGTTACAATTATCAGTGTACGAAGCCAGCAGTGATTTAATTTAGTGATGCAAATTTATCTTTCGAAGAATTTTAAGTAAACTTTTAAGAAATACAATTTTAATGAGGAATATAATATTGTATTGTTCCTCTTATTATTTTCACTTACATTATTATACTTTTGTTTTCGTGATTAAGTTATTCTATGTGACTTTTATTAAATGCTTATAGTACCTACTGCAAGCTTTAAAAATATTTTAGTTTCATGATTATTAGTATTTATTAAACTAATAATCATGAAACTAAAAATATTTTTAGAAACATCTGAACATCGTTAACCTTTTATAGGCAAACGTAATTAGTACAAAGATAAATATCACCTAAGTGACTCTAAGTCCAAAGTCGTTTGTCAAGTAAGTAAAATCACCACGCCATGTTTGTTTAAGCAGCAATCTCCCGCGCATTTTTTCAAAATTAGCATCGACTCAGTTATTGATTATCTGTGGTACTCGTGCGTGGGCCCGCCATTATCTGTACGGCATAATTTCCTTTTGAATTATAATTTTCATGGATCCTTGAAGTTTTTAACTGTTAACTGTGTTCTCTCTTTGCTAAAATTTCATCTTAAGTAGGTATAAGTGTGTTTTTTTAGAATTGACCCTTGACCAATGGGCCAACCAGACTGCCATTTCGAGAAGATTTTTACTATTGAAAATAGTTATCAGATGCAAATCGCCTTAGACCTATTTATCTATAGTACCTATTTATTTTTACGAAAAGTGCCCACTGACTGCCTCGACGCGGCCAAAATATTTCAAAATTCCAACGAATGCACTTCTCGTCTGCTTCTGCATCTTTTAACACTATTACCATGACGATCGGTCAATAATCATAGAAGCTACATCACTTTTTATGTACGGAAACACCTGTTTTTTTACAATTCCAAATCTAAAGGGACCAGTAGATTTTCAAAATTCAAACGTTCACGTGTCTCGATAAATTCCTCAACTTTTGCTACTATTTCTACCTCGATCCTCCCAAAATCCTCGGAGATATGGCCAAAAATACGTCTCAGGCGATTTGCATCTGATAACCATTTTTAACCGACTTCATCAAAAGGAGGAGGTTCTCAATTCGATTGTATGTTTTTTTTTTTTTTTTTTTTTTTTTTTTTTTTTTTTTTTATCGTTGTTCGCGCGTATCTTCGACATTTATGGACCGATTTAGATAATTCTTTTTTTGTTCGATTGAGTTTTCTTGCGAGATGGTCCCATTTTTTTTTTTTTCAAATCGGTTCAGTAGTTTACAAGTAATCCTGAAAATACTATGAAATTAAATCAACTAACTTGACAATTTTGTTATTTATGAACCGAATTAGATGTTTTTTTTGTTGGGGAAGGGATACCTTTGTGTAGTCTTTTTAACCGACTTCAAAAAAAGGAGGTATTGTATGTATGTTTCTCCGCGATTATCTCACGTTTGGCTAGGCCGATTTTTCTACCTAAATAATATACTTACCTACACTATCTAATACAGAAGGTACTTACACTAAAAATAAAAAAATAAAAAAATTGTTTAAAAAACAAAAAAACCGACTTCAAAAAACCTGCCTCTAAAAAGCAAGAAATAATATTCAAATCATTAGATACGCATTATCATTGTTATAATAAAACACGTCTATTGAAGTCGGGTGGGGCTTTTAGAATAAAAAAAGGAATATGTACTCCAGCCCCACCCGACTTTAATAGACGTGTTTTATCATAACAATGATAATGCGTATCTAATGATTTGAATATTATTTCTTGCTTTTTAGAGGCAGGTTTTTTTCAATGGTAAAAACGCCTTAAAAATCACGGAACACCAATTCTCCAGGCAATTCAGCTTACCCGCTCTGACTGCCACTTATTGCTCATCTCGGTTTTGCCTCAAACAAAATAACCAGTCGATAATTCCATTTCGTCAGTTGCTAAATCATACGTCTCTTGTTTATTTTGTAATTATGCAAAGTCTTGTTACGTGTTATATCATGTCGTTGGTTATTATTACATGTAAGTAATGGTATATAATTAGCACTAACTTTATTAATGCAGCTGCCGACAAAATTTTGTTGTCAAATTCATGGTTTTCAAATAAAAGTCCTTGGGTACAATCGCCGAAACGACCCTTGTTAGATTGACTTAAAAAAAATAGGTAACATATTTATTACTTACACAATCATTTTAAACCTATACCTACCAAATTTTCACTGAAAAAAAAAACCGACTTCAAAAAACTTACTTCTAAAAAGCAAGAAATAATATTCGTAATAATACAAATACGTCGATTGAAGTCGGGTGGGGCTGGTGTACAGTACCCCGAGCACGAACATCTTGCGAAAAAGTAATCGTATCGTTAACGTAAACAATTTGTATGGAGAATCGAGAGCGCCTCTTTCGGACGTAAAATTGGCAGCACGAATGACATTCGTAGCGTAACGTAAGCGTGCGGTAAACGTAACGTAGCGTAAGATGTTTTACTAACTTTGCGAGCACGAACCTTCTTTTGAGGTATAGAATCGTGAGTGACGATAGCTGGCTATCGTAAACTTACGAATGTTTTGTCACTGAAGATTTGTCGGTGTGAAAACTTGCGTAGTGAGTTTTGATGAATATTTTTACTATGTTAAGCTGTTTTAAATACTTTAATTTAAGTACACAAGCAAAGAGAATGTACAGTTGAACATAGTGCATTGTATTTATTAACTTGCAGCGAATTGAGTGACAGTAATATTATAAACAAAAAGAAAGGATTTAGTAGCAAGAGGACGAGCTATGAAGAATGTTAGTTAGTAGCCATTGATAGGATCAATAGACAAAACATAATATAAATTTCTATTTGATGTAAAATAAAAAATGTAAGTGCCTAGTTCTTTTTACTTATTTTTAATTTTTTATTCTACTAAAACGCTAATTATCATTTTATTAATAGAAACCTGTAAGTAATAAAAATTAAATAAATTTTAAAACCATTGTATAAGTATTTTTATTTACTTATGTTGAAAATACACAGCTTAAAATAAATAATTATTATTATGACTTATAAGCACTTTCTTGGTCGCTCTGTCTCATCTTTTCATGGTTGGATTGGGTTAGGGTGTATTATTTCCTCGTTGGGGTTTTCAAGGCCAGTCAAAGATAATTTCGCTAGCTTCCTTTCTGATACTATTTAAAACATTCTAGTTAGACACTTTTTAGAACACTTCACACCTTCACTTGTCCTCATGATTTAGTAAAATAGCTTCTCGTCATTATTTAAAGATTATATATTATTTTCACAGACCTTGTATTCATAGGAATTTCAGACATGCTTACCAAAGCAAAACAATGCCTGACAGTGTAAATAGTAGGCCGCAGCCGCCGCCGCCAGCGCCGTTCGGAAATCAAAACATCTCGGAAATTTTTATTAAAAAAAAATGGACCAATTTGTTACTTTACTTACATTAATACAACAATATTGAACACAGTTCTATTTCTTTATTGTTTTCTGTATGATTTAAGTCGAATATCACAATAATATTGCTTAATTTCAATTTATTACACCGCTTCAACTTGTTTCCGAACGCATCAGTTGAGTTCGTGCGTTCCCTTCTTACGTGATGATGACGTCAGCTTCGTTGCCCTATCGTTGCCCTATCGAGCTTACTATACGACGACGAAAGTGTTTCGTGCTGCCTACTAACGTTAAACTGCGTGATCGCATAGTAGACTCGATACGTTTACGTTACGAATACTTTAAATGTTCGTGCTTGGGGTACAGTTGAGTTCGTGCGTTCCCTTCTTACGTTAGGATGACGTCAGCTTCGTTGCCCTATCGTTGCCCTATCGAGCTTACTATACGACGACGAAAGTGTTTCGTGCTGCCTACTAACGTTAAACTGCGTGATCGCATAGTAGACTCGATACGTTTACGTTACGAATACTTTAAATGTTCGTGCTTGGGGTACAGATTCCTTTTTTTTAATTCTAAAAGCCCCACCCGACTTTAATACACGTATTTGTATTATTACGAATATTATTTCTTGCTTTTTAGAAGTAGGTTTTTTAAAGTTGGTTTTTTGTTTTTTTAAACAATTTTTTATTTTTAGTGTAGGTAAGGTATTTATATTATGTAGAAAAATCGGCTCCGCCAAACTTAAGATAACCGCGGAGAAACATACATACATACGGGTCAAACTGAGAACCTTCTTTTTTAAGTCGGTTAAAGAACTACACTTAAGATATTCCAACAAAAAAATAATTATCTTATTCAGTTCATAAACAAAGAAGTTATACGACTGATCATCGATGTAGTTCACACAAAATCATACTATTTTCGTGCTTTTTTCAAGATTACTTGAAAGGTACTGAACCGATTTCCAAATTTAAAAAAATGGGACCAACTTGGGAGTTTACCTAACGTAACATGTTTTTCAACACACTTGCTCGTAAAGTGAGCCCTAATACATCGCTTTTAGGGCCATAAACCGAGCTATAACAAACGCGTGCAATAATATATAAAACACTAGTTCGTAATAGAATTAACCCTACAAAGTTAATATTAGTACCTTACTGCAAGTTCTAAGCGAGTAAACAGAGCATTCCCAATTTAGCCGGGTAATACAGTTATTTTTTTTAGTAACAACAAGGAGGTTTTATGCTGTTGAAAATTCATATAGATTTTTGGAATAAATAAATGTGTAAGACCTTAATTAAGTCAAACAAATGTTAATTATTATTAAATTATTCATAATTCACAATATTTTGTTATAAAATATGAAAATATTTGCATTTTATCACTTAAAATTATAATTTTGAAGTAGGCTGTATGCTCTACCCCTTTGTTCGAAAAGTATTCTTGCGTTGGGCGTGTGAAAAAAACAAAAAAAAAAAAAAAAAAAAAAAAAAAAAAAAAAAAACCTGCGCGCCTTTTCCCATAATTGTCATAATTAATTTGTTTTTGTCGTATTTGTTGCTGTGTGGTAAATTACTTTGTTTTTTCCTCGCAAATGTGTTGAAAAACGTCGTATGAAACTCGTGAGCTTTTGCTTATTGCACACTCGGCTAAGCTAACTTGTCTCATAATGTACTATTTCGCGCGTATCTTGTTTGTATGTAATATTCTTTATTACCTCATATCTTTCAAACGGCTGAACGGATTTCTATGATTAAGATATCGTTAGATTTGTCTTGTCAGCCTTAGTGTTCTTAAGAAGGTGGCGTTATAAAAAAACCAACATGGCGGTTGTACGTTGCTATTATACGTATATAATATTTTTTAGTATACTGCAATATGGGTGTCAAATTAAAGTGCTTATTACAAGGATTTCAAAAAGGTATATTATCATGACCGTAAATAATAACTAAAAATAAAAAAATAAAAAAAAATCAACCCGCCTGCATAAAAAGACAAGTCAACTGAAAAGCTGGAAACAAGAATAAATATTAAGGGCAACATAATAACATGCAGTCGGAGGCATATAATTCAAATCATTCATAATGTCACTTTCTTTATGCATGCCTCCGACTGCATGTTATTATGTTGCCTATAATATTTAATCTTGTTTCCATCTTTTCAGTTGACTTGTCTTTTTATGCAGGCGGGTTTTTTTTATTTTAAAAGCCCCACCCGACTTCAATAGACGTGATTTGAATCTTATTTCTTGCTTTTTAGAGGTAGGTCTTTTGAAGTGGGATTTTTGTTTTTTTAAACAATTTTTTTTATTCTATCTCTTTGATAAATTCATGCGGTAAGGGCTAAAACGATCGGCCTTACATAATCTTTTACTTTTAGATTATTATTTTATTCGGAGCTTATAATCGGATGATGTGATGTTATATTTTTGTTTTGACTAATTAAATTAAGCGTGTGACAGTATTATCACATTAATTCAGACCTGTCACCACAAACGATAATTGGACGCTCTTCTGTGTTATGTCCCAAAGACATTAAAGATAATGGTTTTATGGGACTCATCCTTCACTGTCATTATTTACTATTGACCTAATGAGTGACCCTAATGAGTCGTACAGTTAATAAGGGGGATGATTATTTTTGGAAAAGGTCATACAATATTAAAAAGTAGCTAACGGAACCCGAAAAGATGGCAACAGTCAATCAATTCTAAAATGTAATAAAATGGATTTGATATATTATCTTTATTTCAGACAATATTAATATATATAGTGTTAGCGGAAAAGTGACGTCACTGAGGGAAGGGTGTGTCTCTGGACGTGTTGTGAGGCGCGTTGGCTATAAATTCGGCCGCAGAGCGCTTGCGGGCCAAAAAAAAAAAAACACCTCTGCATCCGTTCTGCGCAGTCGCATCGAGTGTCTGCGCTCTGGACTACGCACACAGTTGTTAAGGTACACCGAACTAGCCGTAATTTTCATTACAGCTAGTTGCGTGTTAGCTGTTTTGTTGACACGCTCGATTGTGAGTGTTTCGACAAATTCCGGTTTGTTTTAAAATAGGAACTTGTCGATCCTCACCCGCGTTGCGTTCGTGGATTCCTTGCGGTGTTAACTAAGCCAGCGAGGGCGATCCCGGTACGCTCGCTAGGGTCTCCAGGCCCTAGCAATACCGAAGACCCGATCCCACTGCACTTGGGCCTAGTCCCAAGGGTGAAGGTACGAGCGGCTATCCACTAGGGATACCTGCTCACTCTTCGTCCCCCCTCCCCTCTGCCCCCGGGCAGAGGGTGTCTCTTTTGCTTTCTAAATCGGCCATGGCTTCCGCCTCCGGAACCATGCTCGCCGATCTAATCGCGCAGCTTAGCGCTGCTCCCACAGAAGTTGTGGCTGCTTTGGCCCAATTTCTTAACTCCAACCTGGCGTCTCGCCAATCCCCGTCAGAATCCACCCAATCCTCTCCACCCATCCCGGCTTTCCAGCCTCAAACCCTATCGTCCCCGGCGTCTCCGGACCCATCCGAGACCCAAATGGAGTTCGAGCTCCCAACCCCAGTCCCCGTTAAGAGGTCCGCTTCTCAGCGGTCCTCCTCGCCCTCGAGCGACACTTCCTCCACTCTCGTAGATGGATTCACCATCTACGAGGGCAGGAAGAAGCGTTGCTCCAAGCGCAAGCAACGCGCCAGTCCCGTCCCGCCCGTGTCCCTTGAGACGGCTATCCCGCCCGCGCGGGACACGCCCTCAAAGACACCACCTAGCCCCGCCGCCGCGAAGGACGTAGCCAGTCCTGCCTCCGAAGGCCCGGTCCCGCTGATGTCCCTCGACATCAGCCCCCCCGCCTCACTATCTCACGCTCGCACAGAGTCACCCATCCCGCTCTCTCGTCCGCACACTAGGTGCGAACCTACACTCGCCAGAGTGAAAGCCCCGCCCCCAGTCTTTCTGCGAGACAAGGACGCATGGCCCGAGGTCTCGCGTCTTTGTAACGCTACCAAGGTCCGGTACACACGTGCGCACAACACGGGTGTAGCGGTCCGAGTCGACACCCCCACTAGCGACGACTTTCGCGCGCTAGTGAAACTTCTCACCGCCCACAAAGTGGGCTATCATACCTACGCCCTCCCCGAGGAGCGCAAGGTCCGTGCGGTACTCCGCGGAGTCCCGCACGAGATTTCGACCGACGAGATCCACAAAGATCTCGTCGACCAGGGATTCCCGGCCGAGGCTGTACACAAGATGTACGGCCGAGGCGGGAAACCCCTCCCCCTTTTTCTAGTCGTTTTGACTAATACCCCGTCCTCCCGGGACATCTTCATGGCCAAAGACCTCTTGGTCTGCGGCCTGTCTAACTGCAAGGCAGAAAGGCCCCACCGGCGCGGCGGTCCCGGTCAGTGCCACCGCTGCCAATTATATGGGCACGCGGCTGCCAACTGCTCGGCCACTCCCAGGTGCGTAAAGTGCCTCATCCCCCACCCTACTAGCGAGTGTTCTCGTACGCGAGACTCGCCGAACCCCCCCGGTTGCGTGCTGTGCGGCCAGTTAGGCCACACGGCCAACTATAAAGGCTGCCCTCGCGCGCCGAGGCCTCCTAAGCCTATTAAAAAGGCTTCCAAAAAGGCACCTACTGGGCCTCTTCCCCCCACCCCCGCTGACTTCCCCGCACTTCCGAAGTCGGGCGGAGTGGCCCCAGCTCCGGCTTCTTCGCCGGCCTGGGGCCCCCCAAAGGCAAAACCGCCGACGGTTCCTGCCTCTAAACCTACCGCCCCTTTTGCCCCGCCGATGGCGTCGTCTCTGGCTGATGACGTGAATCTCATCTTTGATGCGATTCGCGGCATCAACGTCACAGAGATCTCCACTCTGGCGAGCAAACTGCGCAATGCGCGCAACGCTCAAGAGCGCTTAATAGCGCTCTGCGAGCACGAATCCCTCTTACGTACGTTATAAGTACGCTCTCAATGTCAAATATTAATAGTAACTTGCCTGTCGGCGCGACGAGCGGCGCGGGCGCGGCTGTCGCCGCCGGCCGCGTCAAACCTACGGGCGTTTCGCTTGTATCCTTTAACTGTCGCTCCTTACGCAAAAATTTACCTGAAATAAGGGAATTTATGCGTGAAAGGAGCGTCGATCTATTACTCCTTCAGGAAACGTGGCTTAAACCCACAATCCTAAAAGGGCTAACTATTAATTCGTATGCGCTCGTGCGCAACGATAAGGCCCCCCCCGACCCTCCCCCTGCGGACCATTCTATTAGGCCTAGCGGCGGTTGCGCCATCTATTTCAGAAGGGCGCTCCATTGCTCGCCTATCCCCACTCCCACGCTTTCCAATATGGAGGCGACGATATGCAGATTGGCTATGTCGGGTCACCGAACCCTAATCATAGCGTCAATCTACATACCGTCCGGGACAAATCCCATTAAAAGCGATTTTGAAACGCTTCTCACGCTAGGTGATTCAGTCATTCTTTTCGGTGACTTTAACTCAAAACACACCGACTGGACTTGCTTTAGTACTAACCCTAGTGGTCGTAGACTACTAGAAATTACTAAAGCCCTTGACCTCGTAGTAATTTCGCCCTATGAGGCCACTCACTATCCCGATATCATCCACCATGCTCCCGACGTACTAGACTTTGCGCTAGTGAAGGGAGTGTCGCTACAGCTGAGATCGATCGAGACTCTCGACGATCTTGGCTCCGACCACCGTCCGGTCTCCCTTATCATGGGTGACCATAACACACCCCCCCCCCTCTTTTCAAAACCGTCACCAATTGGGACGGGTTTGAATCCACCCTTTCGGCGGCCATGGGTGCCGCCAACTCACCGTACGCTATTGGACCCGACTATTTTGATAGTACGGAGAAAATAGATAGTGCGGTGAGCTCCCTAACCCAATTAGTCCAATCAGCTCTTACGGAAAACGCGAAGAAGGTGCCTGTCAAAACTGACAGGCCACTTCCAGCGGACATTCGTAACCTGATTAGGGCCAAAAGGGCTGCCCATAGAAGGGCGGTCAAGTATCCGACCCCAGAGTATAGAGCCGCGGCGAATCGCCTTAGGCGAAAAGTCAGCTCCCAACTATCAGACCTGAGGAACGACCGTTTTGGTGACCTCATTGCCGAAATCTCCCCCTCACACCAAGCATACTACAAAGTGGCTAAAGCCCTTCGTAGCGATGTTGTCACCCATATCCCCCCCCTTCTCCGTCCCGATGGCTCTATGGCCTTCGACGACGATGAGAAGGCGGAATGTTTCGCTGACAGTATTGCCTCACAATGCTCAGTCAGCACACAGGAATGCGATCCTGTTCATATAAGGGAAGTCGAGGAGGAGCTGAGCACTCTGAACTCCCCTCCTTTGACCCCCGACACTGACCCCATATCGATTTCCACCGACGAAATCAAATCCCTTATCAAAGACCTTAAAGTTAAAAAGGCGCCCGGCGCCGACGGTATATAAAATATGGCCCTGAAGTACTTCCCCGTGGAAGTACTAGTCTTTCTCTCCCTCATTTTCAATGCCTGTTTCGACCGGTGCTACTTTCCAGCCGGCTGGAAAGAAGCAATCGTAATAGGCATACCTAAACCGGGTAAGCCCATCAATAACCCGACTAGCCACCGCCCCATAAGCCTCCTCAAGGCGCTAGCCAAGCTTCTCGAAAAGTGTATACTCGCCCGTATGAGAGAACACTTATTCGGAGAAAACTTAATAATCCCCCACCAATTCGGCTTCAGAGCCAAGCATTCATGCCCCCAACAGGTCCACCGTATAGTCGAGTATATCTCGAGCGGTTTCTATCCCAAGAAAGATAAGACCGTAGCAGTCTTTTTCGATGTAGCCAAAGCTTTCGATAAAGTTTGGCACACCGGACTGATCGTCAAACTGTACAGGCTCGAACTGTCAGTTCGGTTGGTCCGGCTGGTAGCATCATTCCTTGATCATCGTACTTTTCGTTTCAAACACGAAGGTATGCTCTCTTCCCCCCGATCTATCACAGCGGGCGTGCCCCAGGGCTCAGTCCTCTCTCCATTGCTGTACCTAGCGTACACCAATGATATCCCAGTTCCAACTAACGGTGTGGAACTTTCCCTATTCGCTGACGACACGGCTCTATACTTGAAAGGCCGATCGCTTGGCCGCACCATCCTTCCGAGGCTCCAAACCTCAATCAACGCATTAGGTGAATGGTTCCGCAAGTGGCGCATCGAAGTAAACCCGGAGAAATCTTCCGCGGTTTGTTTCGATGCAAAGCGCCGCACCTTACCCCCTATCGACCGTCCCCCCTCTTTGCTAGGTAAATCCATCCCCTGGCAAAGAACCGCCAAATACCTCGGTGTCACCCTGGACCGAAGGCTCACCTTTGAGCCTCACGTCAAAAGGGTGACCCGCAATGCGCGGTTTTATTTGGGCCGCCTCAACGCCATGTTGGGGCGGCGCAGTAGAATGTCCCTTCGTAACAAGCGAACGCTCTATAAGGTTTGCGTGCGGCCGGTGTTGACATACGCGTCCCCGGTGTTCGCCCACGCCTCCCCCTCAGTCCTTTACAAATTGCAAATAGTGCAAAATCTTTTCTGCCGCAGAGCGGCTAACGCCCCATACTACGTCCGCAATGCGGACTTACATAGGGACCTCGAACTCCCGACACTCCAACAATTTCTCCTCAAGATCTCTGAGCGATTCTTTGAATCAGCTGAGGATCACCCGAATCCCTTAATCCGAAGCGCGGCGGGGTATGACCCCCCCGCTTCCTCCTCCAACCAACTATCCCGGAAACCCAAATCCGTCGTAACGGACCCTCCCAACCAACTCTCGGCCGATCTGGACCGCCTATTGGAGGCCCAGAAGGCAGTACCGCCCCCCTCACCTCCGACCCCTCAGGTCACACCCGACCCCTCAGGTCAACCCGATATCTCTACGGCTGACCGCCCCTCTGGTAATCAGTCGTATTAATTAATTAAATTTTTTCCAAACGGCCGTTGACCCCTCTGGTTGTCGGTCGTCCTCTAAGCGTATGCTCACCTAGGTGAGTGTCGCGCCGCACCACCCTCCCCTCGGGGGGCGGTCGCTTTCGATTAAGGTTTTGTATGACTTACAATAGTTGCGGGTCGAAACCAATTCCGGGCGGTTTTAGTCAGTCGAGTCTGACATAACCAGCATAGCACGGCGGCTATGTGGTATCCAATGAGGGATTTCCGCCTCCTTCCCCTCGGTGTCCGGGAAGGTTACTCCGAGCCCCTCAGGCTGAGAGTGAAAAAAAAAAAAAAAAAAAAAAAGCTTGCGGGCCTCTTTTGCATCGGGTCGCCGAGGTGTCAACATCTACCATCAACTTCTGTCCGTTTGTTCCTTGTAAAAGTGCCTACTCTTTGTTAGTTTCGGAATTCCGTTTAGATTTGATTTTTAGTTTTAGTGTTAGTTAGTTTCTAATAAAATTGTTGATTTTCTGTAAATAAAATCGTGTGTAATTGTTCATATTTTTTTTATCAATCCACTACTGATTCCTAAAAATAGTTTATAAAGGAAAGTAGGTACATTATAGAAGCAGATTAAACTAAAAGTTGAAGTTCAGTTTGCATAAAACTAACCTAATATACAACAAAACGTCACATATTATTGATGACGTCACAGTACTCACACTAAAGGAGCGTGTCAGTTTTTCGCTTTACTGTAAGCAATATTAATAATCCCCTCGTTTAATAAAATATGGTGATGATCCAGTTGCTGATGTAGCTTTACATTTTGTCACATGTCATGATGTCACCTAAAGGTCCCAAACCCATGCATGACTTTTGATTTTTGCTTTGAAAGGTGACATTACCTAGACTAGGGTGTCTCTGAGTTATATTACGCATTTTCAACATTCAAGGAAAATCAATGATATTTAATATCATTGAGGAAAATGTTTTTTTTTGATACAGATATGACTTCGTATTTTTGGTAAGTACAACAAGTTTAATAATATGTTGTGGACTTACCACACTAGGTACTACGTATAATTATTGTAAAGTATTTGTTGTTTATAAAAATTAACAGTGGCCTTTGAAAAAAAAAGGAAAGTAGTATTCAACATATTTGTATCCAATGACCCGTATCAAAAAGACGTATTTTGTAAACGTTAGAATTATACTTCAATTCCTTATAATCAAATTGATGATAACAAAAGTAATAATTTTGTCCTAATAAGCACATAAACTCATTGGTATTACCACAGAATGGTATTACTACAAACCTATGACATTACACAATTCGGGAGCCAATTGGGTCGATGTTATCTATTCTAATATAAGTAAGATCCAAATTTGAATAAGCATGCAGTTGTACAAATTACACAAAAACATGGGGCTATGTGTCGCTACACCCCGTGACTTGCATGACATGACGGTGCAGATTCTGCGACAACACGGCGGCGGCGGGGCAGCAGGGTGACGCAAACATGAAATCGTTCCGTAGAATTTCGTTGAATTAATTTGGAAAGTTAAAATTAAACACCTGACTGAAAAAAACACTGCAAATTCTTCATTTTTCTATTATTTATTCTATTATTTATCCGACTTAAAATTTTGCCTTTTTTACAGTAGTATTAATATACAGTACTTATAGAATAACACGTCGAGTATCTTGTGTACCCTTAGCACGAACCGCTATCGAAAAAAATAACGCGCGTAAAACCATTCGATAGAGAAATTTAGTATGAGAAATTTGTACAGCGCCATGTCTATTATGCCATGTATCGCCGTAAAGCGAAATTAAAATTTCCATAGATAATTCTCTATCGAGTACTTTTACGCGCGTGTTTTTTCTCGATAGCTGTTCGTGCTAAGGGTACAGAAAGCTTTCATCAATGTTTCTGACAAATAATAATCATGATGTAAGTAATTGCTTTGCAAATATTTTAGCTTTTAAATTACCATGCTCATACGTAGTACGACTTATAAAAAGTTTGGGGACTGGAAACAGAAAGACGGTCCAAATATTTAATCAACTAAGAAGTAGAAACGTCAAATCCTGTATCTTAATATGTATCTTACTAGGAGTAAAGTCCTGTAAGGATTTGACGTTTTTCAGGATTTTTGTAACTTTTTTGTAGAATTCAATACTCGAAGTGCCGAAAGGTACTACCGCTCTACCTTCGAGATAAGAAGAAAAATTTAATCCCAACGAAAGTAATTAGAACCCTACGTCCGTCGCTGTTTTTAGGCGGAGTGTGAGCAGGTAGCACAATTTCACGCCGCTCACGCGTGGAAATCGAAAATTAAAAGCTCGTTTTTCATGCCTTAAGTGATTACCACTAAACATTAAGTAGGCGACGTAGTAAGTATGTAAGTTGAGTAGATTAAAAAATTCAAACTTAAAGTCTCAAATGCAAAAATGTTAGTAGGTACTTACGTCTAAAAAACATATCGGTTTAGAAGATACATGTTTTATTGTTACTTCCAACGAGCGTCAAGATTTTCGAAGCTGCGAATAAGATCTAAAAGTAGGTAAGGTACTTAATATTTTCTATTTCAATAAACAAACATAATATAATGTCCTGCAACAACTTCGAAAATAAAAAACCATAAGTATTTTTTTTTCAGTTATATTAAGTAACTTAAAACCATAAGTAAGTACCTAATTAAACCATCATTAGCGTTGAAACAGGTACCTACAACAGTAGTCGATAAACAAATTGTTGGCTGTTATCTAACAGACGGATATAGCATTAGACAAAAACAAACATATTCGATCATTTTGGACACTCCAAATGTCTATAATCGAAGCAACAAGGACTAAATTAGCTTGTCAGTTTGTGTCGAAGGGATGGTAACAGGAAATAAAAAAACAGTTTGACTGACTATAAAAAGTTGTGGTTTGCCGTCGTTAAAACTTTGTTGAAAGCTTTCAATTTTACTGCGTTAACTTTAGGATACATTTTAGTTTGTGCTTTTTTTTAAAATGTGACATTACTATTGATAAAGTTTGGTTAAACAGCTCCCGAAACGATCAATTTGAGTTTTACTGTGTGCAGTAGGCGCCTGCGCCGGATGATAGCAACATTTTAATAAACAAACACAGGATTACGATATTTGGTTGTACAAAATTATCGAAACGATCCATCATAACTGACGTGACGGAAAACCAGAAGCTTAATATTAATATGACGCAAAGGCGAACCAAATTTAGAGATTTTAGAAATGTACAATAATACTTATAGAGAAATTAACAGTTTTCGTGTTTGATTGCTTCTGCTGTTTAAGCAAAGATTGATTATCAATTTTAGTCAAAACAACTTTAAAAATGTCTACTTTTATGATGCAAAATTTTTTTTATAGCCACCTGTCCTCCTTTACTGCAGTGGACATATCACTTAATGTCATGCAAGGACAGTGCTCGTTTATACCGGTCACTCACATTCGCGCAAATACGCGAACGGACATTCGCAGATATTCGCAAATGATTTTCCATACATAATTGAAAACATTCGTACAATGTACGAACTTTTGCGCGCATGTGAGTGACCGGGGTTATACCTATTAGAAAAAAAAAGTTTGCTTTTTGTTAGAACTCAAGCAAAGAATTTAATGTTTACGAAAGACCTATTTAAGGCCAGTATATTCCAAAAACTCTGTCCCTGTCTTTTTCTTTACGTGTGAAGAGTAATGAAAATAACCCCAATTTTCATTTTTTCAATGTTTTTGTTGGAGCATAAAGCCACTTTTTGAAAAAGTAACCATTGAATATTCTTCTATATGTCATTACCTATTCTTCTATATATTATTCGTAAATAAGGGATTAATAAACTTCAAGTATTATCCAAAAAATATAAAATTAATGAAAATATTATTTGTCTTTGCATATTTTTATAGTCAAGTGAAGATACGAATATCGTATTTTAACCGTAAAATAATCAAGATCGTTTATGAAACTTCAATATATATTTTTATCTGCTCAAAATAAAGAATATTTGATTGTTTATTGTTGAACCAAAAATAGGTCAAATTCGATAATTTCGAATATACTGGCCTAAGGGTTTCAATCAGCCTGTCACGTAGTTCATCGTCAATAATGAAAACATATAAACCAACTCATATTACGTTAACCCTATTTATTATTTACCAAACACGTGTAAAGATCAAACACGAGTATGACAGATACCACACGGTCCTCCGGTCCTCATTCAAATAAGTCTCGTATCGCAAGCTTGTCGCATGATGGATAGTCTCGATTTTTTAATCATCCCTATACACTCAACACTCAAAAAACACACAAATGTGAACCTTATCCTCCAGACCTTTATGCTTGCTTCTGTGGCATTACGTTCGGCTGCTTCGTTTCTGAGTTAAAAAGGCTGTTTAATATTGAAGTTTGATATTCGCTCTAATACGGGCTTGGATTTTGAGTAGCAACTAATGTCGTCGTTGTTTTCCGGACGATATTTTTATTTATTTAATGTACTTTGGTAATTACTTGCTGTGAGTAGTTTTTGAAATAAACCTACCTACTCTAAAGTAAAATCAACCCAAATAATAGTCTCAGACACTTCATCTTTGCCCATCTGAAACTAATCTTTAAAATTCCAATAAATTTTCATTAAAGCTGCGCTTGTACGATGATAATATATGATATTCTATTTATTTCTGCTTGCATTGGGTCCTTACCTAATAATACCATTGGTAATACATAGCATTTAAGTTTTCTTCATAGTTTTAACTCACTAGACTTTTGGAAATTGAATTCATAACTTAAATCAACAAAAATGAAGTTTTCTCGGTTATTATAAAGAATTCAAACAAAGCAATCTAAAGTTGAACCGTCTAAATCCCGACAATAAGACTGGAGGATCAGCTGTGTCGTGTGACGCGGGTCTAAGTTAATTTCCGCCTTCGCCGGATTCTAATGGAGTTTGTAGCAATCCAACCAAACAAAGCAAACAACTTTAGTATCCAGCTGAATAACTTCCAAAGGCCCAACTTGACCAGTTTCACATCCCTAATGATAGATTACATACAATCAAGGAAAAATGTAGAAACAAATTATGCTGTCTTAGATTGCCTATCTATAAAGGAGAACGAAAAGGCATTGTATCCAATAATAATGATACTCATCACAGCCCAAATCGCTCCCACGATATTGAATACGGAGTGCCGCAGCAAATAAATGCTCAAAATAAATTATCCGTTTCCAATAAACACACATCCTTGCCATGCTTGGAAGAGTATCGCGGTCAGAGAAAACGTATCTTAGATGCGGTTGTCGACTTTATTCTCGTACTAGTAAAAGCTAAAATCATTTGATCAACATGTGTAGTTTCGGCACGCGACCGGTATCTGTCGGGCGTTGCGCGATTTTTCAAACCCCATCCTCCATGCTTAATCGAGCGCGGGTAAACATCGCATTTTTCGCCTCCCGCGGAAAAATATCAATAGGGTACTTTCGCAACTCGCATTGTAATCGATGGAGACGGAAACATTCCCACGAATGAATATGTTTTATGCAACCATTAATCATGCATTGAGTGGAGGCACAATGCCTGGCTTAATGGACTCCGGGTTTGTCGCGAGCGAACCGCTGATGGGTGTATAAACGTACAGTAGCTAACCAACAATGCGTTGGAAAGCTTTGTCTCTACTAAAGAGGTAATTCATCACGATTCACCAGATGAAACCTCCAAAGAAGTTATTAATGACCCTTTAAATACATAGTCTACACAAGCATTGATGCGTATTCAATGAACTGCGAACTGTTGATGTGGATCATACTATCTACTAATTAAATATTTTCTGCTATAAAATGTACCCGTCATAATGATAATAATTATTATGTTGTGTGTTATTGTTAGTTTTTTTCTGCTGAAGTAAAAATACATAATATTGTGACCCAACTCAATGTTAATGCAACTAGAAAAGAAAATAGAAAAGTTAAAATAGAATATCATGTAAACGTAACGCTGTACCTGACGCACGTCCCGTGTCCCAAGGTAACGTTTATAACAAAGATGTCGCTTTTCATTTGCATACAATAGGTACAGTCTCTTGTTAGTTTGACGAATAATATAAAACTTGTAAAGGGCTGCCGAACAAAAATTAACCCTAACGAGCGAAGTTGTCTTTACGACCCTTGTGAAGCAACCACGGCTTGAACTACGGAGCCATGGAAATGGGATTCGTTTCATAACAAATTAGCGATTAAGAGGAGGCCAAAAGTTTGGCAATTGGGCCCGCAACGATAATCTTTGACGTTGGAACGTCGCTTTTCATTTCGGAACATTGCCTTCAATTTGGAAGGTTGTTCCAAATAGGAGACTGTTTGGACAATATGCTAAAAGTAATTAATAACTCATCAATTTCTTTTTGATATGTAGTCCATTAACTAAAGTAGCAATTCGTTAGCAAACTTCATTAAAATTAATCTTCGTATTAGCTAAAAAATAATTTTCAGTGACTTATTGGATTACATCCATTTCTCGTGTAGATACGGAATCGTACTTTGAAACGGACTCTATAAATCCGATAGCTTCCGTGCCTTCACAAATCACCGTAACGCCTCTGCTCAATTAATCCAAGTAAAATTGATTGTAAGGGAACGCATTAATCGGTCCATTTCTCACTGTCAGCGATCCTTGTAGCCAGTGCAATTAGGTCATCGAGTATTAGGTTCCGTGCAAAAAAGGAACATCCCAATCAATCAAACAGATTTACGTCGGAGATGTCGAGATAGGGAGGTTTAGTGAAATCTGGCCGGGCAAAATGTTCTATTCTGAAAACTAATTGATGTGTTTGGTAAATCGACGACACAGTTTCCACTTCTGCATAACGAAGTTTATGGACAAGAGTTAATTTAATGATTTATTAACGTAGGTATTTGAAAGAAAGTTACCTATTCTTTACTATGTTAACCATATGATATAAAAAAATAGGCGAACCTAAGGCCAATTTGAAATAGGTTCAAACTTAGAGGGTTCTAAGGAGGGACTCTAAGGGTTCAAAAATACTTATATTGGCCGGAAAAAGTAGGTCCACTCTATAAAAGCTTCATAAAAGCATGTGTGAAATAAAACTTTTGCCAGTGTTCCCGTCTCTGGGAATATTGGATCAGAATTGGGAAAGTGCTAATTGATATCTCCGGCCCGAGGTTAATTGTTCACTAGAGGTTACAGCGATCGCTTATTGTCAGGTGAACTACTTAAAGGTAAAACTAATTTGCTATATATTTGTAAGAATCAAAATATTGTACAATAAAGACATTAATCAAAATGTACAAGAAGGCTAACTATCCAGAATTTCCAGCATTTCAAATGCAAGTTCCATAAGAATGATTGATGATGCAGTCCCTGGATGCGAACGGGCGGGCGGGCCGCATCCGGGCCGTGCGACCATTACAACTTGCCGGCGCCGATACACTAACTAAGGATCAACTTGATCCTGCTCCAATCCACAATGTTGGCTCACTGCTTTTGTCTGTGCACGATTTAGGATAATAGGAAGGTTTAGCAAGCGCAACTTGGACGAATGACGTATGGTTAAAACTTTTAACATGTTTGAAGGAGGCTTATATGCTGCATGATTGATGTTTATTAACACTTTAAACGCCACCATACAAACATATTTTTTACAATTCATGAATGAAACATTAAAAATAAATTAATAAAAATAAAATCGTTTGTAGAACATTTCAGATTTCATACACAATATCAAAAATAAACGAAAATTCCTTTGGAAAATAAAGAAAATTAAAAGTTAATTTTAAAATTGAGGTCACCGGTGACCTACGCGGCGTTTAACCTGTTAATCTGCTGAAAGATGTTTAGATGCTGCAAATGTGACACACATCACTTCAGCCCTTTCTCTTAATGAATTTCAGTTAAGCCAATCAGTAAATCAATTGTGTAAATTATGTCATTCAAGTGGAGGCCACTTTATGAAGATGGATCTAATAATAAAAATGTGAATTAAATAAACTTATTTTGCGGCATTAATTGAACCATGTCCCCTTTGTTTCCACTTCCTTCCCTTATTTTAATTAACTTTGCCAAGTTTTCATCACCGCGATAAATCAACCGATTTTTCCCACTCTTATAATTTCAGGGATGCATTCACTGAGCTGATGGCTAACCTCAAGTAGTGGAGAGCTACAACAAGAAAGAGGAGGTCATGCCATTATTTGTTTCTTCGTACAGGAATAACCCAACATAAGTGCAACTAATGGGGATATAGGGCAATCGGTCGTTTCAGTCGGTCACGTCGATACGTGTGACTAGAATCATACTTGCTCGATCCTTCGTGATTGCTTTTCTTCCATTGGAATCTACCCCACTGAACGTTTCGAGTGTCATAATATATTTGTATGGTTTAAGCCTCCAAATATTAAATAAAAAAAAACATATTAGTACTGATAGTGTTCGATTTAACCATGGAAAGTTGCAATAGACAAAATATATACTTTCCTGCATTGTTACTAAAGTAACTACCTACATCTACCTTACTAACTACTAAATAATATACTCTGAGCAATTTTACGAGTAATATATTATTAGTAGATTCTAGTTATAGTATTGTACAAAACACATTAGGGACGGGCCCACAGAAATAGTTCATATAACTTCCATATTACAAATTCCAAGGGACCATTAGGGTGAATTAATCAAAGAGAAGATATCCCGCCAAATCTAAGACACACCCTCGATCCCTTAAATTGTATTGTCAAACCAACACATGGTGGCCGGTCGTTAACAAAATAGCTATTCTAACATTGAAGTACAGTGCTGTGCTGCCATTAGAGACGAAACGAACCGAAAAGTTGTCACAGAACAGAAAACAACATACTAACTGGAAGCCTCTTCCTTCAGCTTGTAAATGTTAAGTACGGGATGGTTGCTGTTCTATATCAACTCTGTATACGAATCGTCGAAAACACTAGAGTGAGAGCGGCTAAAATGGGTCGCTACTATCACGTAATTAAGTACCCGATCCTGATGTTCACCGGACCGTGAGGGGACATCGGACTTGAATAGTGCAGGAATTAAACTGAGCAATATTTAGACCAACCGAAATGCTGCTCTATTTCAGATGCGTTAAGTTTTATAGTAGCTTGAAAGGTATGAAGGTAATGGTGAAATGTGCTGGGCAATTGGGGTAATGCGCGTTACGTATAAATTACAAGTTTTCTTTGGAGGCTGCGAATTAAGTACGGATGAAGGCTGTTAGTAGTTAGCGTCCGGCTTTATTACCCGTTGCCCACGGTAGAGGTTAGGATAATGGCTTTTAAGGAGATCTTAAAACACCCTTTAATTAAAATTCACGTCATGTGCATGACTTTTATTCAGTTATACAAAAGCAATTCCTATTTAAATACGGTTAGGTTTTTAACGCTAACTGCCACAACCACAACACGTATTTAAAAAAAAGTTTTGACATTTTGTCTTGAAACTTTTTTTTAATACCGTTTGTGGCTGTGGCAGGTGGTGGCAAAGGTATAATCTCCATTCTGCTGTTACTTTCATGCATTTGTGAAGTCGAAGAGACTTTGATTTTTTTAAATTTTTTCACGCAACCGGAAATTCTAAAACTTTATTCTATTACTAAGGGACCTTATTCCTACCTATAGAAAAATATTCAGCCAATTTGATTTTTTCAGACATTCCCCATTTCTTTTCATTTTGTAGAATTCCTTTCTTCGACTCGTGTTTGTATTCTGGGAATGATAATACAGTCAAGTCAGTTTATATTAGAATAAGCTTAACTTTCAGATACACAGAACATACAACCCCCTACTTTACTGCACAGTGTAAAGCCTGCATTAGTATTCTGGGCATCGGCAACAGGTAAACAGGCTTCTGCGCGTGTTTAAATTGCATTTTTCGTTGCATTTTACACGAACTGATTTTAGTTTACTGCAGTTTTATATGTCCTGTTCCAGACATGATGTTTTTCTCAACAAGCTACTATATTACAAATATTGCTAGATTTAATAAATAGAAAAATATTGCATCATTGACACTTGACAAAACTAGTTTGTAAAATGTCAATGTTGAAGAAAATGTTTAGTTTATTAATTCAAAAGAAAACTTATTCGGGTACAAATATTAGATCTTTTTTTTTATGGTATGTTTTTTTAATGAGTTTACATGTAGGCTTAGAGTAAGACGGTCCTTCGGGACGAAGCCGTCGCTGCTCGAAGCATGTAGGTATCGGATTTTTTTTTGTACTTACCACTTTGCAGTTTAAAACAGCTGTACATTTTACCATTGAAAATGGTTATCAGTTGCAAATCGCCTGAGACGTATTTTTGGCCATAGCTCCGAGGATTTTGGAAGGATCGAGATGGGAATATTACCAAAAGTTGAGGAATTTATCGAGACACGTTTTTCGTGAACGTTTGAATTTTGAATTTTGCAAAATATGGATTTTTAGCGGGGTGTTTGTTTACTAAATTGTAAATATTTCGAAAAAACCGACTTGAGAAAAAATTTAAAATGGGTCCTAGGGTATTAGTTTAGCTACAAAATGGGAAAATAATTTTGAAAATCGGTTAATACTTTTGACACTGTTCTTGTTCCTTAAACCCAAAATCGAGACACTATATGTTTCCGCTTTGGGTTTAAGAAACACAATGTGTTTCGGTTTTGGGTTTGAGAAACAAGAACTGTGTCAAAAAGCATTATCATTCAAACACCATTGAACCACGATTTTGACGAAAACATTAGCAGACTTTGACTTTGACCTGTAGGTGGTCCCTTTAGATTTGGAATTGTAGAAAAACGGGTGTTTCCGTACATAAAAAGTGATGTAGCTTAACTATGATTATTGACCGATCGTCATTTATAGTCTTAAAAGATGCAAGCAGAAAGAAGTGCATTCGTTGGAATTTTGAAAATCGGTTAATAATATTTCGGCCGCGTCGAGGCAGTCAGTGGGCCCCTTTGTGACACTCGGCTTCGCCTCTTCAAAATAAATAGGTACTACCCAATGGGTACTACCTAGGTAACTTTAAAAATACGTATATAAATAATAATAGGATTTTGCATTTGATTTGATTTTGGTTTTTCGTAAATTTTTTGTAATCATTTTTAATGCTCCGGTACTTGCGGGGACTGCAAAATCTGTGATTTTTTTAATAGGTATGTACTTACTAAGATTTACAAGTGAGGAGTTCCAAAACCCATTGTAGAAAGAGGCACATAATTATATTTAGCAAATAATAATTTTCCTTCATTTTCTCCAAAACAAAATACTCGCGGGGACTTTCATGTCGCCAATAAAGGGCAATAACTTTCTTATGGAAATACTTCCTTAAGTAAGCCCGAGTGTGCCCGAGTTCCCGAATTTTACAAGGCGTAAATACACCTTCGCAGCTTTTCCTGACGTCGCGAGTTTCTCAGAAGTTCCTCAAACCAATCTATGCACCCTTCAAGATCGGTTGTTAACTTGTACAACGGCTTATTTGACTAACAAACAGTATCGAATGCGATTATCCTAAGGGCGAGTACATTTGCATTATGTATGAGACATTTCCGTCTGTGCTTGGGTCCGTCTGTCATGCTCATCATTTTACGCTTTGGGCTACAGGATTTTGGCCTTTATTTTGTTTGAGTTTAAATTTATTGTGGCACTGCACAACGGTAACAGAAAAGTGATTGAATTTTATTTTTTTATTGAATTTAAATGTTATCTTAAGGCGAGGCCAGTTCACGAAATTTAATCTTCCACTGTCTTTAGAATAAGGTTGAATATCGCATAACTTTAATTGACGCTTCGCCAGAAATTTGACGAGTTTTAGTACATTTTTATTGATTTCTGAAATACTGGATCATTTATTAAAAATGTACTCGGTTATTGTGTTAGATCGATAAAAAAGCTATCCTTTTTGCATAAAAAATCATATCACTGTCGTTGAAAATTACGAAATCTAACGATTTAAAATTTATTTTTATAAGTTTTTATAGTGTTAATCAGGATTTTTTTACAGAGTTACCATGCCATTTTTCAATATTCTGTTCGGTTACTATGCTTCTTTGTTTCTTTTTCAGTCTACAGTAATTTTTGTGAAGTAGAATTTTACATCAGTTCTTCACATTGGAAGTTCAAAAATCAGACTTTTCATCAGATCGTGAACTAGCCTCGCCTTAAATCTATATTCTAGAATGATCGCAGTGGTTACGAAAAAAACGACACAATTTCCTTTAGAAGATTTTTTTTCATAATGTTAGAATAGAATAGAATAGAAAAAACATTTATTGACGCTCACACAACACAAGTTACAGGAAATAAAACGATAAAAAACAACTTAAAATAAGATAAAATAAAACAAAAGGATTTATAATAATACCTAGATAAAAGACAAACATAGAAGAAAAAACAGAACGTAAAAATAAAAATCAAGATAAACACATATATTTTGTGTGAGGCCCATAAATTACCCTGCCTCAGCATCAAGCCTCTGTGCCAGTCTCAGTTGGGCAGAGTGAGCACAAAGGCGCTGTTATTCTGACAGGGTCAGTGCAGTGAGTGTTAGTATTAGTACCTATATGGACTGATAACAAACTAGTCTTTGCAAAATAATTTTTCATTTCTCATATTCGGAAAGTGATGTATATTTGAACTGAGCAGCGGGTTCAAAACTCTTCGTTCCACCCTAGGGTGGAAAAGTAATTTAAAAATAGAACTGAATTTGGCAATGAAAAAGTTTACAATAGTTAAAAACAAATGGTTTAAAAAAAGTTGCAGCCTTGTAGGGCGCATTCACGAACAACAACAAAACATGGTATAAACAGCCAGTGCAAAATTAAAAACATTGGGCGGTGCGGCCGGCGACGCGGCGTGTTCCAAATTTAAAATAAGAAAAACTATAAAATATTGGAGGGAGATTTACCTAACTCTGTGACTTTGAGCTGTGTGTGCCGTATTAAAGTTTTGTGTTGATTTTGTATTTACTAAAAATGAGTTTAAAACTAAAACAAAAAGTTTAAATAAAATAAAAGAAACAATAAAACTACGCTGTAATTCGCCTACAGGAAACAACTACTTCAGGAGAGTCTCTGCCATGGACTTACCGTCTTATCAAAGACCAAAGAATATCTCCAACTTTTACAGGCATCCAACAAAGCCAAATCTGTCATCATAATAATTTATATCAAACTGTTTATATTCCAAGCAAGAATTTAACTTTAAATTTCACAAATTGTTCTAATTTTTCTAGGTTTTTAAAGGTAAGTTGATATAGGTAATAATTATAAGGTCTACCAATTTAGTTACTAAGTAGGTACATGATTTATTAATAAACATTTTGGAATATCTAAGACTTTTTTTACTTTCCTGAAATTCGAAATGAAAAGTAGAGTGTTTAACACGGGTAAAAGTCATCAATTCCTTTTGACCCTCGTATAACAATCTACTATTAGATGTTAGAGAAAATTAAAGAACTTTAGAAATTAATATGTACTTAGGTTAGGTTATTATAATCTCCTAAACAAGCATTGTAGAGTTACATATAACAATATTTTCAATTTTGTAAATGTCATCTGAATGAAATGAATGCACTACTGAAAACTAGCATTGTGCTATTTAAAAACACATTTTGCAGTGAAGTAAAAATTAAAAACACAATTAGGTAATCATACTTTATTACTTACGGTATTTTCAGTAGCTGTAAGGGTAAATTTGTGAATATTGGTTCTATTACCATACCAATAACATCTCTAACATAACTCTAGTTCATTTTAGAAATAAATCAACTTCCATTAAACAACTAAGTATCCCATTATTCCACTATCAGAGAATGTCCTTACTGCAAGTAATCATACAAATTGCTGTGAAAGCCATTTTCACCCGATATTAGAGAGCAATTAGGCCGGTAAGTATTAACGACTGTGACAGGCGGACAGAGGATTGTAGTGGGTGGGAATGAGTGGGGTGGAGTGGGCTGGCGTTGGGTTTATAAGAATAGAACATAAAAATGTTTTGTACCAAGTACATATGTCAATAATTAAATATGGGTAATGAAATCACTCTCATTTGTTTTAATAAAATACCGAACTTAATGCGTCATGGAATGGTTGGTTATGTGTCGAGGTAAGTGAGTGTATGTGAAAAATATGAAGCACAAAGTGATGGAATGAATTTTAAGCCAAGGAGAAATTTTAAAGGGTCGCCTTTGAAAAGTCTACAGATAACTTAAAACAACAAAAAGTTTTGGATACCTACCTAATAGTTAAAAAAATTAAGGCGACTGTAAAAAAAATAACTTCCTACCTACCTTAGATCAAGATCCTAGATTTCCGGTCAGCAGGCTTACGCAACAGCACCATCGCGATCGTTTCGTGATCGTCAATTTGACATTACAACGTTAACGACGACCACGGCTTTACAATACATGAGTGTCGTTATTTCTTTATTTCTATCGTTATTTCACATGCTAGTGCCCGTGTGCGTGGTTCTAAAAAATATCATAGTTTCGTTTATGGTTCATGTAGGGTAACCACGTAAGTGGCACTCAGAGTACCTATATTTGTTAGCCTTTGAAAATAGGTCCTTGGCTATTTTCAAGCCTACAGAGTCTCAAAATGGTACCTGAAATAGCGTCCCATTTACAAACTTATTTTGCACAAAGTAAATGATAAAAGACGTGTTTTTGTAAAAAAATAAGCTTATTTTGTACAAAATAAGTGATATAAAATGTGAGTTTGTACAAAATTGTTTGTAAGTGGGACGCTATTTGAGGTGCCATTTTTGCGTAGGTACTGTTTTAGTTCGTAATGCGTTATCTAGGATATTCTTGATCTAAGGTTTTGGACCTAAATTAGGATTTTTATAAAAGGTCTTTTTACTTTTTAATTTTTAAAATGCTAGTTTTCTCCACGCATTTCTAGTCCTATAGAACGACCAAGATGGAGCATGACGAAGCAACGATGGCTTGTTTGTTTACCGTCATTGTCTCGACGCGCGTCCGTCGCATGCGCAACCCGCGCCCACTCCCGATATTTATTACCTGTGGCGACCATAGATAATGCTCTATGCTGTGAATAAAATTATGTTTGGAATATTTCATGTCGCGTAGGCGATGGTATACGTGCGTGTACAGTTTTATTTTAGATGTCCTTTAAAATTTAATGAAGTGCAAAATGTTTTTTATAGCGTGGATTTATTTTATAAGCTTTACTAATGACTTATAAACATAAGAGTCGATAATTTGTGAGATTTATGATTTAACATGACAACAAAGCCCCTCTTTGCGAGGTGGAAAATTCAGAGCCCATGTGGTGTTTATAAATAAAAGTAGCTAGATAGGTAAGTAATAAATAAATTATGATATTTTGATCAGTAGTCGTCAATCGGTGTAAGAACTTACTTATAGCGTTACAAAATATGTATCACCGATTTAACTTTTAGGGGGGGTTAAAAACGACCTTTCATCAATCAAACCCAGCCAACATCCCCAACACTTCAAAGTTAAAAAGTGTTCATTGGAACAAATTCGTAACATACTGTCGGTACCTCCCATTCATCACTCAGAGACTCAGCAGATCACCTTACAGATTCCAATACCAGATAACCGATACAAATTTATGACGAGCTCCGTTTCTATACATATGAGATATGTGCTATCTGAACGATCTAACCGCACGCGGTCCCCTACACTTCGTGGTACGGTTTTAGTGCTTGAGATAGCGATTTATAAGGATAAATGGGTCGTAAATCGAGTTATTGGTTCATTTTTATTTTGGTAACCCTCTCCCCTTAGCATGACCACCGAAACGCGATATGATATAGCGATCTTATAGCGATATACTAAGTTTAACTGTCAAAAGACAATGGATTTTGACAGGTGAGTGTCGATAAAACACTATAATATCACGCGATTTATATAGAATATATCATCGGCTGATCTGAAAAACTTCTTTTTTTATAAACCACAGAGATTTGTATGGCGTGCTACAAAAGTTGAGTTCGCTACAGCTATTTGATATTAACAGAACAAAGCAGCGATTACAACTAAAGATTCGTAACGTAATATTTACTATATTTATTGTCTCATATCATGTACTTAGGTAAGTACTTATTTACCATAAAAGTCATATAATTACATTTTACATTAAGTGAAAATTTTAACAAAGGCACCTCTTGCTTGAGTAAGCAGACTATTCGCAGTAGTATATATTTATTCAAATATCTAATATCTAATTATTCTGAAAAATAATGAAATACGACCAACTATTTTAGTAAACGTTTACGATGTCTGTTTATAATTTAATAATTTATAATTTATTGTTAAACCGCTGCCTCTTGTGCATGTTTATTGGATAAGGGTAACACGATACTGAAAAATTGCATTGTCAATTTTAGAGTTCGTCTTCCTTTCGGATAAATATGAGTAATATATATAAATTTGGTTTTAACTTTTTATTATATATTGATATCTTTATTACGACGGACGAGACAGTGAAAGTTAGTCTGAGTTTCACTGTTTGTTGCTTCGTAGCATCGTTTCGTAGTCCGTTAAATAACTGTAGTCACGTTGCACAGCCACTTTTAAGTTCCAGTTCATTTGAATAAGATCATTTTTTTTTATTTAATTTGCAAATGCAAACTACGAAATCTTAATCTATGTAAATCACACAAAACATATCTATATAATTATGCGCGGATACAATTAGGGTGCCTTTGGAAAATTATGCATTTTGTTAATCAAAACGAAGTCAAAAATGTTGATACATTTGGTTAAATATAAGGTGGATGATTAATCTCAAAGTTGTACTATACAAGTATACAAAAAAGTTGATGAATTAAAAACATCTTTCCTTTGTATAGATAAATAAAATATTAGGTACCTAGTAGGAAAAAATAAAATCTTCATAAAATCTATTCATGCCTCAAAAGCGCCACGAACTTTGTCGACTGCCTATTACTTGCTACAAATAATGTGAACGTGGTCGTGGCTGTGTTATATATCACTACCAGCGCGTTAAAAATCGATGTTTCTTAAGCTCATAATGTTTTCCGCACAAAACGCTTAACACTTTACGCGCAATTTTATATCAATTCAGATTCCGTTTAACATCAATTTATCGTTTAAGCGAGCGAATATCATAATTCGCGTCTACCGAAACAAAGAAAACATAACTGGCAACATTTACATGGATGGCGTCGCAATAAAATCAGCCTAATTTATGGCGACATGGACCGCGACTCATTTATTTCTAGGCTTATAATAGCCGGTAGCGTCAATCCGCTAGAGATGTTTCGGCTTATTATTTACCGATTTCATTTGCGTAAACAGGTCCATGTCATTTTTTGTGCCCCTGACTGTTTTTTTCTACAGTTAAAGGAATCTAAGGAGTATATAAGATTACCTACGTATGTTTAATGGCGTTACTTCGTCAGATTTAAAGTAATTAACACTTGAGTTTTATGGTTGGGGATAAGAAATCATAATTTATTATTGCCCCTCAGTTTTCCAGGAAAATAAAAGTTTTTTTTCTAGTTATTGGTAGACTATTTCTGATTTTCCTAAGATGTGGTCAATTTTAGATTTGTTTTTTTTTCATATAGCTACTTACTTAGATTTATTAAATTCAATAGATTAGTGATTGGTTGGCAAAATGATATTGACGTTAATTTGAAGTGCTCGGTCTATTTTACCCCCACTCCTCGGTTTATACTCTTTTGTTTATCATCCACAATCCACATAGTTCTTTTTCTTCAGCCGCTCGAGCTGGTATTGTTATTTCAGTGCCGCAGTAAATAAGGTCGTCACATTTGTCGCGCTGCGCGGGCGCCGCTAACGAGATACTGCGCGTGCGCACGCGGCCAGGCAGACACTTGTTTAGGCCTTACCATTAGTTTTAAGTCGCCATCGAGAGGACACAGTGTAGCTCCTCGCCGAATGTACTCGAAAGTTCGGAGCGAGTAACTGTCGTGCAAGTTTTTCGCGAAGCGCTTATATAGTCGCCCGCGCAGTAAGTTCTTCGGGACTTTTTAGACGTAGTACTAACTGTGGTGCCTATTTAATAAAGTATTCTGTGCTAGTTGTAGAAGTTTCAGGAGATGAGCAGAAGTCAGTCGAGGAGGCACGTTAAGGTCTTCATACTCCTTTTCGGTGTACTTTGGGCAACTCGCGAATTATAGTGTTGTAGAGACAGTTTCAAAGCTGTCTCTACACTATGTTATTACTTAAATTAGCTAACAATACTAACGTAGAATTAAGTAAAAATTGTTACTTACATATTACTAAATCTATGGATGTTTAACGTCTGAAATAAATGTTTTATTATTATTATTATAAAGCACGTATTTATTGTAAATGTTGAGTGGAATGCTCACCGTTACAAGCATTGTATTTGTATAGCACCATCCCACTCTATCACTGCACCGTTCCTTTAAGGGCTCATGGTAAGGGCTTTGTACATTTCGATTGATTTATCTCTTCGGACAGTGGTAGCTTCATTATTCACCCATTACGTGCGAAAGCGTGTTGCTACATAAAGGGGAAGCAATGCACTTGATAATTACCTCCGTATCTATAGACGAGTAAGAATGACTTGAGTAAAACTTGCAATTTTCAAATGCTTGTAATATTATATTCACACGCATTTTGTAGTATAAATTAACCTTAAATGGACCAAAACTGCACTAAGAAGTCATTTAAGGTGAATTATACTATAAATTGCATGTTAATATGATATGAGAAGCATTTGAAAATTACAAGTTTTACTCAAGTCATTAAGTAATGACGAGTAAGTACTCGTCTATAGATACGGGGGTTAGAGTCTTAAAATCGGCTGTCAGTGATGGTATTATGAACAACATTAATTTTACATTGACATCAGTCAAAACGTTACGTCTTCATAAATCACATTATTAAAAATTATTATTCAATTAATTTTTAAACTCATGACTGACGCTGATTATTCGTTAAGGACGCTTATTTTTTCACGGGAAAATCTACAGAAAAATTAGGTAATAAATGTCATGAAAATTATCTTTTATTAAAATAATTAATTATTAATAATTATTTTAATTATTCTTAGTCTTTTGAGAATACTCCTTCACGGGAAAGTGTACAGAAATAATGATGAGGTATTCAAATCTTTTCATAGGCAGGTTTTAGTCATTTTCACGCAGGAAAATTAACTTACGAAATTAGTAAACGTTAGGATGTCGTAACTTAATCGATATCCACCAAATACTAAATAGATACCAAAATACTTTCAATAAAATTGCGCTAGTATATATATATTCGTAAAAAACTGTTTTATTTCATGTCTAGTGAGCACGTAAGCTTGATGAATAAATCGATATCGTCAGCGTAATTAAATGAGTTCTTTTATTGTGTGCAGTGCTCGAAATAAAAGCTCTCAATCAGCCAGCACAATTATAAATTACGAGTCAATGCAGCACCCTGCGCCAGCGCAGGGGAGATCCGGCGCGGGAATGCAAATAGTTGATTTACACGCTTGCGTCGCTGCTAACCACATCAGTTAGTAAGACCCATAGACTGATTTTATAAATGTATTTTTTGGACTGACACAGTTTTTTTTTTATTTTGAAATGGAAACTCAGACAATTTGATGTAGTCCGAGAAGAGGAAAATCAGGAGCGGTTTTTCTACGTACTTTATCTTTCTGCGTGGGGGTGTCCACATTCGCCAACTTTCTTTTTCGCCAATTCCTGATTCGCCAACTCCAGAGGACCTAGCCAAAGTAACATTGGCAAATCTTCGTTATCGCTTCGCTTTCGAAACATGTATGGGAGTGACATAAGGTTTCGTTAACAATCGAATTTTAAAACGTCAAATCCATGTTTCGAAAGCGAAGCGATAACGAAAATTTGCAAATGTTACTTTGGCTAGGAGGGCTGATTCGCCAATTCATGATTCGCCAATTCCACAATAAATAAACTGTAAATGTGAATTATTTGACGTTTATTTACAAAATATTACAAAACACATTGGCAATACAATGTTTGGGTTTGGCTGTAGGCCAGTAAGGAATTGGCGAATCGGGAATTGGCGAATCGGGAATTGGCGAATCAGGAATTGGCGAATCAGGAATTGGCGTTAAAGGATGTTGGCGAATGTGGAAACAGGGTTCTACGTAGGTACTCTTTCTTTTTTCTGCCTCGCTAAGCTTGTTGATATAATGGCTATAGTTCTAAATATAGTCTCTTGTAGGAAATAAAAACAAATTTTATTTCCGTACAAGTGTAAAATCGAATAGAGACTGATAGTTCAGACACACTTACTTCACATCAACACCAATTCTTCAACTAAATTGTTACTGAAAGCTACGAGCTTGTTTCGTAGAAAGGCATTTTTTTGTTTCACTAATTAATAAAACTGTCCCTGTCGCGCAATTCCAGCAACTGCACCATACACTACTACATTATTCTGTCCCAGAAGTGTCCCGCTGGATAAATATGACCGTCGCAAACAAGACATATGAGTCTGCGAACGGATCGCGAAGGCGAGGCAATGAAATGAGTAATTGAGATCGGTAATAAATGCGACCAACTGCTCAAACAAAGGATATACGATGCGAGCGCCTTAAAATAATTGCCTACCAGCGCTGGCATTGGCTGGTAACACTACACGGTGTACGGTTTTAAACGGTTGTAAATTTGCTGATTTATATCGTTGGATATTTAATAATAATGATAGCAATTATGATTGTCAAGTGTGCTGGTTCAAAATAGTAAATTGAAAGGAAAATAAAATTAAAAAACATCGTTCTGTTTTACTCACGCTTTTGCTCAATAAAAGCAAATCTCTTTTCTTCCTAAATTAAATATTTATGATTTACAAGTAGAGATTAGATAAGATAAGGCTGACCCCAGACCTACCGGTTTCTTTTCTTTGCTTGCTGTTCTACTTTGCTGTTTAGACCGCCGGCCAACCAGGGTCATTTTCAATCTATCGCATATTGGGACCAGACCAAATTGGCAAGATAGCCATTAGCTTGGTGTTATCAAATATCATCGTCTGGGTTGCGAAGTAGGAATCTTCTGGGAGATATACCACCCTGAACAGGTCTCCGATTGCTAAAAATAAATCGATCGCATATTTATATAAATTGTGAACAGGGTCGTGGGTGGCATCATTACCTACATGAACAATTTTTTTGTGTTTTCATAACGATCGTTTAAGGTACAAATCTCACGAGAACATACATTATAAGTGAAATGTACTTAGATTAAAAATATGCGATAGATTGAAAATTAGCCTTTTTTTATCGGCGGTCCATTGCCGAACAGCAAAGCAAAGAAAAGAAACCGGTAGGTCTGTGATCAGCCTAAAGGTAGGTCATCAATCAGATAGGTACCAGATCGAAGAGGTAGGTAATCTTTTTTAAATAAAACTTTATAAAGTTAGCACGTTTTAACATTTTTCTTTTCACGTTTTGAATGAGTTTGAATTTTAAAACATTTCGTTTCACCACGACACACGTAATTGCGACAATTTTGTGACCGCCTCTTAGTTCTTTTGTCGTGACTCATTATGGACAAAATAAAATCGCCCTGTCCCGCCCTGTCCCACTGCCCCGCGTTCGTGTAAAATAAAATAAAAAGTTTCCGTCGTATTGGCATCGCGTGACATTTTATCAGCAAAAGCTACTCACGAACAAAACTTTACGTCGACAGTTCGGCACTTAATTGAATAGTTTGTAAACAAAACAGCCGCGGACCTATTTTAGGCGACAGAAAGCAGCGTTTCCGTGTTCAAATCGCGGTGGAGATTGATATAACTTACAAGGTTATTAATTAGCATACTCGCGTTTTAACTTAAACAAGCTTAAGCTTTTAGGGAATTTGTTTTGAGTCACGTTTAGGTTAATAGAGCTGTGATATATTGTTTAGCTTCGCTTTTCTACAAATATACGTCTTCTGATGTTGTCGTATAATTAGTTTTTCGACAATTTATAGTTATAGCTTTTGGATCGGAAAATTGAGAAATATAAAAAAGCAATTCTACGTAAGTCTTTGTCGTACCTAGGCACTAATTTGTAGTAGAAAATCTGCAATAATTTAATACTAATCCTAACCAACTCATTTATGGGGTAATGTTTCGTCATAAAATCGACAACGATATAGAAATGTCATATTTCTGAAGCAATCAGGCGGTTCGGTTTGTTTATTGGTTCGGCACAAAACTAATCGTGCATGCGGCATCACGTGTTACTAATGCTAATGTATCAACCCTCGTTATTAGAACAGGGACAACATTATTGCTTCCCATTGTAGATAGTTGACATTGATAGCTTTAAGGGAATTGAGTATTGGACGAATTGTACGCTGGAGAGTAGGTATGAAAGTCACAAACACAACATCTGTTGATGTTACTGTACTGATGATGGTTTGGTTTGTTTCAAAAACGGGGTAATGTGGAAATAGTAGATTGTTATACGAGGGTCAAAAGGAATTGATGACTTTTACCCGTGTTAAACACTCTACTTTTCATTTCGAATTTCAGGAAAGTAAAAAAAGTCTTAGTTATTCCAAAATGTTTATAAATAAAAACATGTACCTACTGTAACTACATTGGTAGACCTTATAATGATTACCTATACCAACTTACCTTTAAAAACCTAGGAAAATTAGAATAATTTGTGAAATTTAAAGTAAAATTCTTGCTTGGAATATTTACAGTTTGATATAAATTATTATGATGACAGATTTGCCTTTGTTGGATGCCTGTAAAAGTTGGAGATATTCTTTGGTCTTTCATAAGACGTTAAGTCCATGGCAGAGACTCTTCTGAAGTAGTGTAGTTTTATTGTTTCTTTTATTTTATTTGAACTTTTTGTTTTAGTTTTAAACTCATTTTTAGTAAATACAAAATCAACACAAAACTTTAATACGGCACACACAGCTCAAACTCACAGAGTCAGGTAAGTCTCCCTCCAATATTTTATAGTTTTTCTTATTTTAAATTTGGAACACGTCGCGTCGCCGGCCGCTCCGCCCAATGTTTTTAATTTTGCACTGGCTGTTTATACCATGTTTTGTTGTTCGTGAATGCGCCCTACAAGGCTGCAACTTTTTTTAAACCATTTGTTTTTAACTATTGTAAACTTTTTCATTGCCAAATTCAGTTCTATTTTTAAATTACTTTTACACCCTAGGGTGGAACGAAGAGTTTTGGACCCGCTGCTCAGTTTAAATATACATCACTTTCCGAATATGAGAAATGAAAAACTTATTTTTTAATGTCTCAAGTCTGATAAATATAATATTAATGTTATTTTTTTTATAAAATAATGTTATCCAATAATTGGATCTCTTTTCATCTCATCGCATTTAACGAATTTCATCTCTCCGGATAGGTATAAATATTCTAATAGACTATCTTTAGATCACCATTTATTCTCAATCAAACAAAAACCCAACAAAGAAAAAATAAACCGTCGACTTGAAACCTCCTCCTTTTTTTGAAGAAGATTAAAAAGCGGTCAAAAGAATGCAAACTTTTTTCGCTAACTTCTAAATTCAAAATTTATTGCAAACTGTCTCGCCACTGCCTATTAACACGGAAGTGGCAGTACCTATAGTAGCTATGATCGGGGGCGGTATTGGTATTGCGATGCAGGCACGTAACGAGACGCCATGATTGAGACGTACTGAGTCACGGGGTCAGGGGTAGCCGCCCCCGTGCTTACTGCATGCAACCCCTGTTGCTGACCGTGTCACTAAAATGGCCCGACAAGCATTCAGATTATAGAAATATATTTTTTATAACTTTGTAAAGAAATAAAAAGAAAGAAAATGACAAGGTTTTTTATCAAATTTAATCATTAACTTAGAAAGAATAATAAATCCATCGAAAAAAAGTTAGACAGGTACTTTGACGAAGACGTTCTTTTTTCTTATTTTTGTTATGGCAATCTACTCCTCTTCAGGGAGTAATTTTTGCCAGTATCAGGTGTTAAATAACTCAGTGGTATTGTTTCAGTTTACATTAGAATGCGGGTGCATCGCAATCCAATGCTGCTTGGAGCATTTTGGCATCAAATATATCGATACAGTTTACTCGGTAAGTTCTGCCGAGGTAGCCACCACTACAATAAAAGTCTCAGCTTTACACAACCAAGATCGCACTTATTTCAATTATCCCACATATTGTTCAGATGAGTAGACACTTGTACCACAAAACTGCACCAATTTTAAGACACAATTATCCACTATAAAACATTTTGCAAATAATTAAAATAGCCACCGAACTGAACCCGACAAAATGGCGCCAAAAACTCTCTACGAAGACGTTAGTTATTCTGTAAAATGTAAAATTAACAAAACATCTGTTTCAATTCGATTTAAGAGTGTATAAAATAAAGTCATAATAAGCCAGTGCTACTGTTATTATCCTATTATTTGCAGTGACCAAAACGACGTGCTTCGAATTCGTATTGCAACTAAATTCCTTACATTTCATTAGAAAAAAAAGTGGTTTCTCATCTTCACTAAATAGAATATTTTCATGCGCTGAAAGTTTTGTCACAAAAAACTTTATAAAAAGGAGTTACATAAAAAGTTATGATTAATTGCTTTCATACAACAATTCATCTTCCAGCGCCATTTTAGTCGCAAGTCCGAATCGCACAGCTATACGTCTCATACGCAGAATGCTCGTTATTTTCATAGTGAGACGTGACGGTGCATCCGTAATGGCGCTCCGACCCGCTGCGAGCTCCTAACGAGCTGCGATGTTTGCTCACTGCCCCCGATATTGACAAGGGCTACCTTTTACATTTGACGGTCCAAACAGCGTGTGGTATAATTAGCGAAAAATAGTGTGTTAGTCATAATAAATGTCATAGTATAAAAAAAAACCATTTGTCACATCTCAAACTTTGCTTCTTTACTTTGGTTCTGAAGATGTTTTGATGCGTGCAAGTAACTTTTAACGTTTCAAGACATCACGGTTAGAAAATAACAGCTGTACCTTAATCATAGTGCAATAAAGACGAAATTGTGAATTGTGTTCTTCTAGTGCACCCTGAAGAAGCTTTGTGTGGTACTTGACGTTTAGTTTATGAAGTCTTACTGCTAAAAGTGGCTGCTGCATATACCCTCTTAGGTGTACACACAAAACTAACTCTTTCGCAACTCGATCTCTACAATCAAGATGCTTTAAAATTCATGGAAACTGTACCCTTGTTCATTTCCAAATAAATTGCCAAAATAAAACTTGGCGTAGAAAACAAAGTGGATCAAGGAGAAATATTACGATCACGTTTATGAACGTCAGCCTGCGAAGTAATCAAACTTGGCTGAGAACTTGAGGATCATTTCCCTTGGCGGGTCTTCGCCATTTTTATGGAGTTTTATAAGTGAATCGTGCAAATTGTTTCCGCTGTCCCTGTCTGTATTGCCATGTTTATGGGGTCAGGCTCGTCACGGAATGTGGGACACCATTATTCCTTATCGTTGTTTGCAAAACCATTCTTAAGCCACTAGGAATATACTTCTGTTTGTCTTAACTGTGATTATGGCGATAACCGTTGGAGTGAAGCTCTGTGGCCAAATCATTGTAGATTTGTATTTAGTATAGTAATAAAAGGAGAGTTCCAAGTTATTGCACAATAAAAATATTAATATTCGTAGGTTATATAACTGGTTTCTTGGCGACTATCAAATAAATAAAACATGATGAGGCCATGGAACGAAGGACAATTTACACTCTTCGACGTATGATGTTCCTGAACCATATTATATTCTGTGGTTCAACCTCGATCCTTTCACTGATTTGTTAGTACAATGACATGACCCAAACTCTAAAGTTTTACACAATACTAAATAATAAGTTAGTAAAGTTTTAATTGGAGAATAATGGAGCTTGGCAAAATTGTTACTGATAATTTCATTCAATAAATAAATAAATGCTTGGACAATTTCACACAGCCGCCATCTAGCCCCAAACTAAGCAAAGCTTGTAATATGGGTGCTATACAACTGATATACTACTTATATACTTTTTAAATATATAAGAGAGAGAAATTAAAATTCATCATTTAAATTTCTGCCTTGCCGGGAATCGAACCCGGGACCTCTTGCGTGGTAGGCGGCATGTTGACCACTGCACCACTCAGGTCGTCAATAGAGTAATAAGTCATATTCCTAACTGAAAATTTTTCTTCTCATCTTTGTTGTGCGTTTCCTAAAATAGCTTAGCAAAACTGCTAAATATAAATTGCCAGTAACAAATTGTTTGTGGTACTTTGACAATAAAAACAACACATTTTACAAACACATTGAGGATCGGATTCTGTCCCTCTGCTCAAAACCTTTCAAAAGGTCGTGCATTTTGCTTTATTACGGAAGGCAATATTTCTACGATTCCCCTCTCAATGGCCATTTCACTGTCTCTCGCTGCCACAATTCAATATCGGCACTTACAAAACGAATGCACCAAGTGCGGCCCAAGTTAATGGCGATGAATATTGTAACGCACTGTTTCTTGGTTTTGTTTCAAACCTCATATAAGAAACAAAAATTACAAAACCCGTATCCATAAGTAGATCATTAGATCACTCATAAATAGTTACCACACGAGCATGACGTTCTACGCACAACCAAAAATCCTCTTAGCTTAGCTATATCCTTATCCTCAACTTCAAGATTATCAAAGCAACCTCAAAATGTACTACTTACATATTAAATTAAAGTAAACAAGGTTTATCCCTACGCAACTGCAGCGACATAAGCCCTCGGCTCATCGTAATCCGTTGATTATTTGGTCATGTCATGATAAAAATGACATGCACTTACAACAGACTCGTTCATTTAAAACTTGTGCTTGGGCTGGGACACTTCCCAGCTACAGCGAAACATCTCTTGTCCATTTATTAAGCATAATAATATGTATAACATACTAAACACTATGTTAGGCAAATAACGAAACGAAATAACGAAATAAATAATAAATATAAATAAATATTTGACAACATCACATACATTGCTCCGATTCCAAAGTAAGTAGCTAAAGCACTTGTGTTATGGAAATCAGAGACAACGGTGGTATCACAAACACCCAGACCTGAGTCAATATAGAAAAGTTCATTTTCTACATTGACCCAGCCGGGGATCGAACCCGGGACCTCAGAGATGGCGACACCTTGAAAACCGGCGTGCAAACCACTCGACCACGGAGGTCGTCAAGAAATAAGAACAAATAAAGAGCAGATAGCTTTAACTTTACTGTTACTCTATATATTGAAATATCATTCTATGTAATGATTACCAATCTACGTAATTTTTAAATACTTAAAAAAATTGTTTATGATGATATTAAAAATAAGATAAAATTAATGTTGCTTTTGGTTTTAATCCGAGAAAAGTAGCCAAAGTATTAAATTATTCCTATAATTAATACAATAACTTAGACCCAAAATTAAGTGTTATAACCAGAAACGATGAGAAAGCAGACGAGATATCATAAAACAGTTGTTATATTTTGTAAATAACAATCGTTGTGACTGAGGTCATGTAAAATTTCTGTTTTTTTATTCCGAATAACAAATCCGTCATCACAACGATACACATAATACTTCCCTATCACTTGTAACTCAATCCAGACTTCATCCAGAGCTGAGCCATCCACCGGCTCAATTATTTCCTTTGTGGGTAGGTCTCCCGTCCGAAGTTCATGTAAATGCCTCCAGCCGCCGCTTTGTCCTAGACCAACTTTTTCTTCAGCGCCTGAAACAATGTGAAAGGAACTCTTATGAGTCTGCTGATGGTGGATGGAAATTAGTTTACTTTCCTGCTAGTTCTCTGCAGTTGGGTCGAGGAGTAACTTTGACAGATTTGCTGTAAGTTTTTTTTCTCAAAGAAACCCAGTGAATCTGTCTGCAACAAAGTATTTATTTATTTATTTTATTTATTAGTTCTGTACACACAATTACAAACGGAAAAGAAATGGACAGAAGAATTGTACAAGGGCACAACTTATTTCACATTGAAATTTCTTCCAGCAGGCCCGGGACAGGAAAAAACATTGAGAAGGGCAGACAGTGTGTACCTCAAAAATATATGATAAGTATATATATTATAAACATACATATATATAATATTATCTATAAATAAATACACATACACAAATAATTAATATAATAATAAATACCTACATATAAATATACTACACAATAATAATTATGATGAGGACAGATGAAAATATAATTAAATCGAACAATGCTAAGAACAAGTAGTTAGGTAATGCTCCTTTACACGTTTTTTGAAAAGAGAAAGCGTTTCACTGTAATTAAAGTAATTTTAGTCATAATTTCTAATAAAGCAACATCAAGTAAATTTTAAATTTTAAATGATTTGAAATTGAAAATTAATTTCTTCTCAACAACCTAAAAATTTAAGTACTGAAACTAACAGCATTTCTTACTTTAAAGAAAATTCTAAAAATCTATCGAAGAATAGCTCATCGAAAGATTTTTAGATGTGTTTATTTTTCTGGAAAAGTATTCTGTCTAGGTACTATAATAAATAATCGCAGTTAAATTTCTTAAATAATATTGAATGTATATTTTCTAAAAGCAACCTCAAGTTAAAATTTTATATGAGTTGAAATTGAAAATAAAAGAAATTACTTCAAAACCCTGAGCAATTAAAGGACGTATACTCTTTCGGAGTCCGAAAATTATTCCAATGAAGTTCATTGTATGTAAATGCCTTTATAATTCCCAGTACTTAAGTGAAAAAGTGACACTCGACGCGTACATTGGAAGCTAATTAACAGTAATTGATTGAGGAATGGTCCTTTAGCAACTTGATCGAAATGAGTTACCTACTGGATATTTATTACTGGTATTTCTTGTTGTTAAATTCTGGGAATGAGACCTCTCATGAATTATTAATACTTATTGCTAAATACAATGCAAAAAGCAGATCTCATACTTATTTGAAGTGCTATTAGCATTGAAGTTTATTGAAACATTTACTAATGTTACTAGGTATTCCACTTTATTTAGTTCGAGCAATTTAAGAATGAATATTTATTCGTTTGCTAACTGTGTTTCTTTTCTATACGATCGCTAGATAACTTTCCTATTTGTTGCTATGTTAGTTTTTTACTATTCCATTTGTATAGTTATTTATATTTTAGTACTTACTTAGGTACCTTTATTGTTGAAAATTACTTCCAAACCTGTTTCAAAGTCCATGATGGAATGACAGGAAGATATCAAGATTTTAGTAACTATTTGTTTGAACCCGAAATTAAACGAATTATCAGTGACTTTTGTCGTTTAAAACATTCTTTAACAAATTTGTACTTACCTACATATTATTTTATTTTCATTTCAATATTTTATTTACTTGTTTGTGAATCGGTTAGCTAAAAAAAGGAAATGTCATGGCATGCCAATTTTTCAGGAGACACGAAAAATTTTCTGAAATTACTTATTCCCTTTCTTACCTTCATGTAAAAAATTGGTGCCTTATAATGTTTAAACTATAGTACCTACTGACATATTGCGTTTCTTGACTGGTTACGTCTGTCTTGCCATAAAGAATCGAAATCCATAAATGTTGCTAAACTGGGAAAAGGTGACCTGTTCCCTTTCTTAATTAACCGATTCGTATATTCTTTCTGAAATTCTTGACTTGCGTTTACCTATCATTGGATGTCACAATATAAAACATCAGTATTCATCTGTGTTGAGTCAATCCACCGATTGTGTTCAAGATCTGATAATAACTAACCCGCTGCTGCTGCAGACGGTACATTTATCATTCCCCAACAATTGTACAGTCAACAGAGGGAGTTTAAACTTTTACTTGTGAATAAGACAGTCGCGCATTATTCACTATTTCCACCCCAAGTAATGCAATTCTGTTACGTGTTAGTTTTTTGGTACGGAACCCCTGTAGCGACCCTTGATGCCCTTGGGTTCCTTGATAACTTCATTGCGAATGGACGGTATGAAATTGAATGGAACGTGACTTGCAGTTTTTATTTAAGACTTAATGCTGTTTAAACTAATGGTCGTCGTATGATATTGCGTATGTGACAATCTATTTTCGGTTTGATTTACTCATCGATTTGACTTCCATTACATCAAGATAGTAATGTCACATTGATAGGAAATATCTCAACCAGACACAAAACTATGTTTAACTGACTAATATTATCTGTCCAATGCTTTAAAATTTTAACAATCGACCACAAAAGAAATTAAAATAGTAGCTCCCACTGAACTATTCAACACTTGACACTGGCAAAAATTACTTCCAAGAGGAAAGTAGATTGCCAAAACAAAAATAAGAAGATAAGAAAAAGTAAAATTGAATGTGAAAAAGTAAACTAAGCAAAAATGTAACACGTAACCGTGTTCACAAGCAAAGTTGTAATATTATGTTCTATTTAAATATATAGATGGTTAACACTGCATAACGCCGGCTTCTGGTGCACATGCAGGTTAGATGCACACCCTCCCGAGGGTCTAATTTTCGTAACGCTGCCCGTCGGGGACTTACCGTGTCACTCTCACTTTATTAGGAGGGGTTGGAATGTGACAGTGACGGTTTTTGTGTGACTGCTTAAAGTCTATAATAAAAAAATAAAAAAATCAAGTCATACTACAAAATTAATCAATTCTGAAAACCACTTGACCGATTGTCTGATATGAGTAATTTTTAATTTTTGATTCCGAAAAATATGGTGAATGAAATGTACTTATAATATCTCTCAATAATCTACGTAGGTTCAGAAAGAGTGTAGGCGTAAAAGGTGAATATTTTTTCACCTGCGTATGCTATGCACCTAGATCAATGGAAAATCCCAAAAACACCAAGTAAATTGTTACGGAAAATAATAACTAAGTATAATCTAACACGCCTAATTCTCTCCTTTTATATCGTAATCCGCTTTATGTCAAATCCAAGCAAAAACCTCTGAGAAAGTCAAACATCCCCTTACAATATCTTATTAAGTTCCCCATAAAAAGTTGTACACTGAACGTGCATAGACGATTGCAGAAAGGGTCCATATTTCAAGAGCAGGATTAAAACGTCTATGGTAAGTGCGAACGGTGTATTTGTACGTGACAGTTGATCGCTTTTAATGTGCGGCGTTTAAATTTAAGAGGGACCTTTATGACCCTAAGAGCTCCCAATCTTTTTAATCTTCCATACGACCCATTTGGCAGGCCCGCACTTTTGTGCAGATGTTTTAGTTTACATTTTATTGCCATTAACATATAGTTGGTATTCATCGGATTCTAAAGATTTATTGCCTTTCTGTATAATTGACGATAAGCTGTAGGATTTTGAGAATGATCCTCTGATTTCTCTTTATAAATATTTTTTATTTTTATCATTACGTATTATAAACTAAATATACAATAATAGGGATGTTGACTAATGAATAAAATAACGAAATACTAATAAAAATCGTAAACATATTAAACTTTTAGAGTAGCTTGTATACCTCTTGGTTTTATATATTGCATATTATTTGTTTTATGACCCTTCAAAGTTGGGTGGACAAGTCCATTTAAAAAGTATACAATTTATTAAAATAAATGATACCTTTAATTAGTCCGTAAAATGTATAGCAAATTTGTCGAAGAAACCATTTTGATAAACACAATATTTAATATAGCTGCTGAACAAATTTCCTATGCGTTGCATACAAACTTGCAAGGCGTGACGTCATAACGTGGAAGCCATTAGTATGGAGCGTTTTTGATCGAATCCATTTGTGTGCATTTCACACTGTGATATCTCGGGCAGTTTTCATGCTAGCGAATTAATTCTTTTACCAATGTTTCTTTTTTTGAAAGGTAATTTATGTAACATAAAATAAAAAAAATAGTCAACATCCCTATTATGTACGCATTATCCATCATTTGAATCGTGGTATTAAGTTACAAAAGTTCCATACAAACTTGAAGAATTTCCAAGAAAATTTCAACATTTTTTCTCAAGTTACGAGCTTTTCAAACGAACAGCATTTAAAAAGATTTTTTATTTATATGATAAAGAATGAATTACATAACACATGCTGTAAAAGTTTCGAGAATTAACCATTTATAACATTCATAAAGTAATCAAAAAGTACCAAGGGTACAATTTTATTATAGTGGCCACATTTTTCATTGTAAGTGTCATTAACTCATTAATCAAGCAAGTTTCAAATTGAGTGTGTGAAAAGTCCCACTTAAGTTTAATTAACATCGCCCTATGCTTTAAAACGCGTATAATTGATGTTAAGCATTTTATGTATTGACTTGTCATAATAATTCATTGACAAGTTCAATTTTGTGAACGGCAGTGGCTATTCGCCAAGTCAGAGTCACAAAATTTTAATAATAAACATTTTAAAGAGTTAAAAGTTTTTTGTTTTTTACTACAAAATAAAACTATTTAATAGACTTAAGTATACGAGTTACTTAATTTCTTTGATTATGAATATCTTTGAATAAATGCATAAAAATGCTTCATAATATAAAAACACTGTCATTTCTAAAGGGAAAGTATGAGTAATGAAATTCTTATAAAAATATTTCGGCCAACGGCGAAGCAATTTTTTTTAGATACACATTAGAAAAAATTCAAACTTGGCGATTCCTCTACCATTTTTCTAGTATTTATTTATCAAACGCGTGACCAATACGCTTCAATTAGATACGCCTTGTTCGAGTATTATAAAAGGACGTGCGCGCTTGATTGAGTGGACATGACAGGACTGACGATGACGTCACTGTTGGCTGTTGCCCCTCTCTTAAGGGCACACCGAGCCTCCACTAGCGCCGCCACTCAAGAAAAAATAATTACAACGAAATAACTATGTTTAATGGAATTCTGAAAAATATAAAAACTAGAATTAGTTATAAACTATTTTGTATTTGATTTTTTCCTGGTTTAAATGTGTGGTGTGTAGTCAAAACCTGGATTAACGCCTAAGGTGGCCACTTTGGGCGTTAATCCAGATTTCAACTACGCGAACACATTTTAAACTAAGAATTACAACATACAAAAATAGTTGATGGCTAATACTAGTTTTTATATATTTTTCAGATTTTTATTTAACATAGTTATTTCGTTGTAAGATTTTTTTTGACAGGCGGCGCTAGTGGACGCACGATGCACCCTTAATAAACGTCATTATAAAGGGTGTCAGCTAAACAAGAATTGGAGATTCAAGCAAATCTGATTATGTTTTGAATTTGACGACTAAGCGAAAACTGTATGATGTAACAATAACAAACTATGGTAGGTAAGTATTTAAATATAATATACGTTTTACCTATTTATCTGTAACAGATAAATTACGTCTGGGATTAGTTGGTTGTAATGTGGTTGTAATATTCAATTATTTATTATTTAGGTTCTTATCTGTCTTCTACCTATGACTCTTCGAAACATAAATTTTAAAACATAATATTATTCATAATTCACAATATTTTGTTATAAATTATTAAGATATTTGCATTTTGTCACTTAAAATTATAATTTTGAAGTAGGCTGTATGCTCCTCACCCCTTTGTTCGCAAAATATTCTTGCGTGGGGCGTGTGAAAAAAAAACAAAAAAAACATACGCGCCTTTTCCCATAATTATCATATTTTGTTTTTGTCGTATTTGTTGCTGTGTGATAAATTACTTTGTTTTTTCCTCGCAAATGTGTTGAAAAACGTCGTATGAAACTCGTGAGCTCTTGCTTATTGCACACTCGGCTGAGTTATGCCCTCGCCTGCGGCTCGGGCTGCAACCCACAGCCTTGTGTGCAATGAGCAACCTAAGCTAACTTGTCTCATAATGTACTATTATTACCTCATATCTTTCAAACGGCTGAACGGATTTCTATGATGATGGATGGATGATTAAGATTATTTTTAGAATACTGCAATATGGGTTTCATATTAACTCTTCAACGCCCGGAAAATGAGACACAATAGAAAATCTATTGTGTCGGAGGCGTATAATTCAAATCATTCATAATGTCACTTTCTTTATGCATGCCTCCGACTGCATGTTATTATGACATGTTGGCTTTAATATTTAATATTGTTTCCATCTTTTCAGTTGACTTGTCTTTTTATGCAGGCGGGTTTTTTAATTTATTTAATTTATTTTTGGGTATGCTTTTTGTACTCGATGAAAACATTACTATGATTAAACATAATGCAAATTAAGATCAAAGTATAAATAACCAAAACAAAGAGTTCAAACAGTAGATATTCTATTCTATTTATGTTTTTAATTTCATGTAGAATTATCTGTGCGATTAAATATTTCTACTTGTCTTACAGTTATGGTGATACCTATAACCACAAGTGAATTTCGTGCACTTTATTGAAAAATACTGTATGTCTGTACACACCCTTAGAAACCAATATGGTAGCCTTATATCCTTAGTAATGGGAAACTTCGGACTGTCATAATTCTCACAAGATTTATGAGGACATTAAAGAATGATAACGCATTCTGATCATAAACTTTTACGACATCTGTGGTTGTTTCGATCATGGCGAATAACGTCCTACAAAACGACCGATGAAACTTAAAATAAAATTTTATCCGACCGATTATATTACCCTTTTCGGTATGTAGGTCGGATATGAAAACATTAAATATTACTTGTCAAATTGTAGAGTTCTTTCTTCTTATCGAATGAGGATTAGTGGCCACCTCTGGTGCTTGAGTTTTTCAAGCCGCCTGTAAGGCCTCTAACACTTGTACTATTATGTATTCTGTGCTCTAACTTGGCTTAACGACTGTTATCAGATGACAACAGCCGGGCGGGACCGACGGTTTAACGTGCCCTCCGAAGCACGGAAGCGCTCAGTTGTAATGCCACTTAACGGTCACCCATCCGACACCTGACCGGACCGAGCGTTGCTTAACAAACGTGATCGACTACGATCAGTCTGTCAAGTTCCGCCATGAGCGCTTCAAAAATTGTAGAGTTTATTTTAGTACTTAAATGTGGTCACTTTAAGCGAGTCAGCGGTCTTTTTACGTGACGCCTATTTTTTTATGCACAACGGGATAGTGCTTGGCCTTCACCTCACCTGATGTTAAGTGACGATAAGGCCAAAGGTGGAAGCTCACTGCACCCGGAATAATCACTGAGGCTACTTTAAATGATGCTAAATTCAAAATAATGTGAAAGTATTTTTTTCTTTTTGGGTAAGGCGGTAGGCGTTAGTCAGTTGCAGAAGTATGCAAAGCTCCATCTCAATTCAAATCATTTAATCTTCTTAAAAATTAATGTTTGAAATTGTGAGCAAAAGAATAAATAAATTATGTTGCGTCCATAGAAGAAAATACATAAAAAACCAGTGAGTGGAGCTCGTTACTGCTTTATCGGCTCTTATCTATCGCTATTCGGAACTGCACTGAAATATTACCTTTGTTTGTCGAGCTGGCAGCTTCACGTTGTTTGTTACCTACGAGTTTATTTGCTAAGTTTATTTGAAGATGTTTCAGCAGGGAGACAATGCGGTGTTGTCAAAATATGCTTCAGATTTATTGGTTGTTTGCAAGAATTTTATATGAATATAAGATTCTTGGTTGTTTGGTTTTAAAGTGAGATAGACAGGTTGTAAACGGTTTTGCATCATATCTACGATACCATACTTACTTACAGACATTATGATGCCAGTATGGTTTAGCACTATTAGCAAACGGGGATATTAAACAACCGGACATGGGCGAGTCGGACTCGCTAATCGAGGGTTCCGTACAAATACTGTTTTTAATTTAAGTATTTTTTGATAAAGCGGCAACAGAAAGATATCATCTGTAAAAAATTCAACTGTCACGGTTCATGAGATGATGATGAGACGGTCAGAGGAGTCTTAGTAATACGCCCCGTTTTTATACCCTTTGGGTACGGAACCCTTAAAATGGTGATGACGACAACGTACTTCTGGTAGTTCTGGTAGTGGTAAGATAAGATAAGATAATGCTTTATTTTTAACACCACAGTAACATATAACAAAGAAATAACAATAAAACATAGTGTCAAAACATGGCGGTCTTATCGCTAAGAGCGATCTCTTCCAGACAACTTATGGTATGGTGAGATTGACAGAAGAGGAATACAGGGGGTGCAAAATGGCATGAGATGTAATTATTCTAAATTCCTAAATATTATTTAACTAAATTAAAATAAACCTAAATATGTAGTGTGTGTACTGTATTGGGTGTATTTTCAACAGATTGTAGCAAGATTGTAGACACTTCTTTATATTCTCTTATTTGATAAATTGTTGGTCGGGAGGGCTTTCTAGAACCTTAAAAGATAATTATATTTTTTTTTCCAGTAGGTAATCCATTACCCCCACCCTTTCTCATATTATGACATTTTCCCTAAAAATTGCCTCTATCCGTTATCACATTCAATAAAATAATTCAATAATAATTGCGTTATCTTCACTCGACGGTTTTGTGAGAATTCCGCGCCATCACATGAAATAGAACGGAAAGTTTAGCATAATCCTGCGATTTGTTGGAACAGCCCTGCCCGGAGGGTGACCCTCTGAAGATTACCCCCGAGCGATGAGGGACGATTTCACTTTCATCTGACTGTGCATGCTAGGGTTGTCCACTGGTCATTTATATAAAAAAGTATAAGTATTATAATAGAAGGGAAATAATGGATAAAAAAATGTAATAGTGATTCCTCATTTTATTTTTGTGTTGTAGGTACCTATGTAACTACTAACATAAATTATTTAAATGGCTCTCTACCGTATCAACTACCAATCAATAAATTGCAACTTTATATTCTGTTTTGCGAAACTTTTTATCACACTACTGTTTTTACAATAATTATGATATTCATGAGCTAAGAACAACCGAGACCATTTTCTCTTTCCCATGAAAACAATGAATAAAATGTTGATCTATATCTGACACCACCGTATGCTACTTTATTTAATTAGCAAAAAATAGCGTCCATTTTAATTTAGATTACCATTAACTTTGTTAAGTACCTAAATTACTTTTAAATGAAAACACAATAAAAAAACCTCAAACTGTAACCCTATTGCAAGGAAAGGCTTGAGTTGGAATTGCATCAATTATGGTAATCAATATATCTGAAAGACCTTTATCAACTCCTAATGTTAATGAAGCAAAAGAAGTGTGCAAGGATCGTAGCAGGTGGCGATCCATAGTCTCTGCCTACCCCCATGGGAAACAGGCGTGAGTATATGTAATAAAGTACCACCCAGCTGTAATTTGTCATTTCACTATTTATTTAAACACTTGTGTAATTGGAAATGTTATAAATAATTGAGGTGTCATAAAAAATCTAAAGAGGCATTAGCATTCGTCGTTAGTTTTTACAAAAAGGCAAGTTAGGTCAACGTTATTTTGTAGAAATAAAGAAGTGTCGCAACACTTAAAAGTCTCAAACAATTTATTTATTTCGGTTAATAATTGTAGTTTTATTTAAAAACGTATTACCCTAATACGGTATACTTAGGTTCGCGAACCTCGGCGCTCCGCGAACCTGGAACATTGCGTGGCATAGCAAAAATTGTTTTTAGGTTTCCGTACCAAAATGGTCAAAAGGAACCCTTATGGTGTAACTCAGTCTGTCTGTCTGTCTGTTACAACAGTCCTAACCACTGTCCTAACCTAACCTAACCTAGACGTGCCTAGACTTTATAAAATTATATACTTTCTTCTTCTTCTACAGAAACTTAACATCTTTGTTATCTTACAGATTGTTAGTATGCTACGCGAAACTATAGCAAAGCCAACTTTGTCGACTAGTCTAGCTTTAACCACTTATTTACTAACAATAGCCGCATGTTGCTGCGACGTGAAACCACAGTATAATAATTAGTTTGTGAAACTCAGTGTCTCGCCACTTATCATTAAGTACCTAGTTACTATTCCATCATATTATTTTATAGCTTTCATTTCTCACTACTTGGTTTTGCCACTTTAAACGGTAACATAAACCTGTTTACCGTATTTGGTTGCCTTTACCCACTTGCTTCGTCATAATGCATAAAGATGAAACTTCTTAGCGCAATTTTTTATTAAGACAACCTTGTTGCACACAAGATGGGACGCATCTATTTACTGTAAAAGGAGTTACTAGGTACTTGGGTATGAAGAATTGGACAGTATCAGCTTGCTAACTGGTTGATATTGCACATTTTGAAAGCAAGTAATACAATGGATTTACTATCCTATTTCCAAAAACCAGTAAGTTGTAATCTAGGTACTTGATATGTCATTTTCCATTATAAGTTAGTAATGAACAATTTCTGAACATCCAAGATATAATGAATGCACTGTAGTTGATCGAAATGGTAGGGTCCCCACTTTTGCGATTATTCCAAAGCGTCATTAGTTATTTTGAGCATGCTGTCCTGCATAGGGTTGCCAGATTTTCTGACATGAATTCATGAATTCCGAGGCAAAACAATTTTTGCACTTTGGCTGTGATGGATCATGTCAAGCATGATGCGAATGAACATGTTTGTGAGGCGCAAGCTCTACGCAAGATATTTTCTCTAAGCATATTTTTGGAGATCCCTGGGCTTGGAGCATACGCTGAAATTCCAGGACAATCCCGGTGGGTCCGGGCTACCTCCAACCCTACCTGCAATTCCTGCATAAATCGCACGAAGCGGCCATTTCCTACGCCACGGATGGACTTCCGTTTTGACACCGTTGTAATTGTCGTGAGAGTCCAACGCGTTTGTTCTTCAACTGCATGATTTATCACCTCTTCCGTCCTTTTCATTCTTTGTGTAGAGAAATGGGATGGCGTTAGTTCAGAGCTGTCGGCCCTGTTATTGATGGAGCCACCAAGTGGTCAAACTGTTTGTAGAGGAATAAATTACGTCGAGTTGTAATTTAATGGGGGATTTGACTCTGTGATTATGTGGTAGCTGATAATGAGCTTGTTTAATTTGACATGTTGACATTGACAATGGCGGTAATTGCTGTCACTAAGCGTAAATAAGATTTTTAAGATTATAATAATATATATTTATTTGACTTAATTAAGGACTTACACATTTATTTATTCCAAAAATGTATATGAATTTTCAGCAGCATAAAACCTCTTTGTTGTCAAAAAAAAATAACTGTAGGTATTACCCGGCTAAATTGGGAATGCTCTGTTTACTCGCATAGAACTTGCAGTAAGGTACTAATTTAACTTTGTAGGGTTAATTCTATTACGAACTAGTGTTTTATATAATTGCACGCGTTTGTTATAGCTCGGTTTATGGCCCTAAAAGCGATGTATTAGGGCTCACTTTACGAGCAAGTGTGTTGAAAAGAATATTACATACAAACATACTTACAAGATACGCGCGAAACACATAACCTTTTCTTTGCAGTCGGGTAAAAACACGACAAAAATGAATGTTATATTTCCAACAGCTACATTCCTGACAACTTCATAAATTCAACCTTAATTTTACCCAATATTAATACGAGCCTTACAATGTATCCCCTGCCGCCAATCCGTACTGCCTTAACCTCATAAACCTACTTCAGTTCCGGAGATAGCGGGTACATTCCCACTAACCTAATTCCTACAGGAACCGGATGCGGTAATCGAATCAACTGACGCTTTGTTCTATGCAGCTGAGGTTTTTGTTCGGAATTTTTTGGAACAATACAATTATTTTCCCCTCACTGGGAAAATGATAAAGTTAATTTACGAGTGACTTTTGCTTGCGATACTTTGAGAAGCTAGAAAATAAGCATAATAGTGCATTCAGCCTGCGGAACAATGTTTACCGTTACTTTTTAAGTAAATAAGTATATCTAAAAATGAAAAGGGGATTTCAGACCACGTGAATGAACAACTTTTACTATGGGGCCAACCACGCCAATCTCGGAAAAAAATTATAGTCGAGTCGATGTTGTAGGCTTTTCTATGGAAAAGCAGATTTTTTGTGTATATGTATTACTTATCTCGTAACCAAATTATGGCTCCTCCTTATCCACCTAAGAAGATCTGAGTCCCAGCGGCTGAACATGAAAGTGTATTCATTGTAACATTTCAATAATGATAATTATTCATATTATGATTTCCTTGTCAATTCGACCTATTAACATTTTCTTTTCTATCATACTTACTGTTAAGTCGTAAAACAATCTCCTAACAAGCGTAATTAATGAAAACGTAAGCTTTTAACTACAATATTACTACCCGTGTTAAAGATCAAACACATAATAGATAACCGACGTCCTGTCAAAACTGCAGTTCAAAATAATTATCCGGGAAAAGAATGACGAAAAAGATTGAACGGATCCCATTTCCTCAATAATCGTAAATTGTGGGAATAGGAATTGAGGAAACGGCAAATGGGCATGGTTTAGGAAGCTGTAACGCGCTCGGTGACGTATTTACGTCTCGGCTGCGCGCGCGCTTGGTGACGGACAGATCGGCCGACGACAACGCGCACCGTGCGCGCGCAAGTGCACTAAATGTTTTGGCGAGACGCAATTAGATCATTATAATAGTTTTTTAGGAAAATACGCTAAAAGTTCATAATAATTGACTGAAAAAAAATCAAATTGACTGAATATTTTAAGGTAGAAATAAGCTCGCACTATAGGTATTAAGTAATAGATATTTTTCAGAATTTATGGTAGCGTGAAAAAATAAAAAACTTTCTTCATATTTGCATCGTATTCGCAAAACTGAAATAACTGCAGAATGGAGATGATTCCCTAAGCACCACATAAAAAAGTCTACTGACAACAGCAGTTTTGTCAATTGATTATGACATAAAAAATGTCTAAGCAGAAATGTCAAAAAGAGCAGTTGTCAGTTGACTTTTTAGGGTTCCGTACCAAAATGGTAAATAGGAACCCTTATGGTGTGACTAAGTCTGTCTGTCTGTCTGTCACAGCTGGATATCTCGAGAACTACTAATGGTATCAACTTGAAATTTGGAATAGTTTAAGATGACGTTTTCCCAACTATTTTGCAAACAAGAAATGAAATTAAAAAAAAAATTACTACTGGGACTGAAAATTTCGTCTTAAAAATTTTAAGTTGGGCGACTTGCGCATGTGGGGTATCATATGAAAGAGCGCTGTTAGCACATTTTAAAACATTTTTTTCTTTTTTTTAGGCCACATAGTTTTCGTCTTATGATGAAAAATGTAAAAAAATACCGTTCCCTTTATCTCCGCAGTTTGCAAAGAGAAAAATCTGAAATAATTCTATGTGATAGTAGTTTATGTAAAGATTACAGGAAAAATAAACGATGTCTCAATATAACACACTTTTTTAGAAATTCAAAAAACAAACTCTTTCCTCTACCAGTCAACAGATGGCCCTGACCTAAGAAAAATTTATTTAGTTCTACTATCGGTCAAGAGCTAGCGCTGGCCTAAGAAAAAAAATAGTTCCACTATCGGCCAAGATATGGTGCTAACCTCATACTGCAATAATAATTTTATTATTCTACAGCTCTGCAGTGTATTTATTATGATGCACAGTTACTTGTTGTATGGTCTGTTATGTATGATGGTACGGAACCCTCGGTGCGCGAATCCGACTCGCTCTTGACCGTTTTTTTTTTAATGTGTGGTGATTAGGGAATAATCTCCATTCTGCTGTTACTTAGGAAGATTTGCGAAGACGAAGTGAATTAGTTTGTTACAGCCTAAAGCAAATTTCAATAAACGGCAAAACAAATAACCATCCTATAATCAATACATCTATTCAACATTATAATCAAAAGCCCTAACTTACAATGTTGCTATCTCCCCTATAATTAAATCAGGCATCATAACATAACCCACATAGATTAGATATTCCAAGTGCCGTTACCCAGTGAATCTAAAGCCGAACTGTAAATTCCGGTGAGTCTCTGATCTAATAAATAAACTATCAGACTAGGTAGAGAACCTAACTATAGGATATCGAGGTATGCATGAACACTGAACAGCATGCAACCGCAGGGTTTGCTGTTCCGTTTACATGCATAAGTGGTTTTAAGACCGAAACTTTGAATAAACTTTGTTAATGAAATTTAGGTGCTGAAGCAATTTACGTAGCCCGTTTGGCTACTTGGAAGCTCCTCTCTGAACTTCATAAGTTTAAGGGTTTTCCAATGATATTAAATGTAAAGATAGGTTATGCGCCAATATCATTGCTATTTAAAACAGCGTAAAGGTACTATAGATACACACATTGGCCGCTGCATGCGCATTGGCTGCCAAAAACACGCAAAGCAGACAGCTCGCTCTTTGTACAATATGGCCGAATAAAGTAATAGAAAATACATATTTTTATTAAATACAGTACTTACGTGTGAAATAAAGCATTTTTCCGATCTCTGACCGTTGCTGTATAATTTGTACATCGTCTAAAGTTTTTTTTTTTTATGGTATTTCACAATTTTATTGCGTCTTGTTGTTACCGTGTCGCGAGACTGTGCCTGACTAATTGAAAGTCGGGCAATTACCTGACTTTCGTCTTGCCATTGTGAAGCGCGGGTAACCTATCTTTACATTTAATATCATTGGGGTTTTCACGTTTTTTAATATTGCCTATTTATGTCATAATATTTCGGTTTATATATTCCGTTTTCAACTTTTGTGCTTTATTTATCCACTGGGTTTAGATGTTGTTTATAAAGTTTCTTTCAAAAAATAAATCAATTTTTATTACTTAATTGAAAAATTTCATCCTGTCTGTCATATTCAGCAAAGTTCAATATTAAGTTTTTCTACTTCAATCTTAAAAAATACACTTCTCGTGTTTTCCATTTCAAATACATTATTTTCTAGCTTCTCTATAAAGAATTCTCTTGGGAACACACATTATTAATTCAATTTTACTTGTTGAAAGATTGGCGGGAGGTCATTTTGAACTGGCTATTTAATAGTTTCATCTGCCTGCCTAGCATGACCGATTTATATCGCGTGATATAGCATTTTATCGACACTCAACTGTCAAACTCCTTTGTCTTTTTGACAGTTAAACGTGATAAAACGCTTTATCACGCGATATAAATCGGACATGCTAGGCAGGCTGGTATTTCTATGAACAACATTTATGCCTCGCACTTGCGAATACTTCAAATAGACGACTGAACTTCGAACGATTCTTACTTTGTTGCTTTCTCTATGAGCTAGCTACTTACATATGTACCTCATTATATTTCTTCTTACTTTACCTAGTCATCATCATCATCATATCAGCCGCACGACACCCACTGCTGGGTATAGGCCTCCCCTAAAGATCTCCACGACGATCGGTCCTGTGCTACTCGCATCCAGTGGCTTCCCGCAACCTTCACCAGATCGTCGGTCCACCTTGTCGGGGGCCTACCCAGTACCCATGGAGCGTCGTCCGGTGCGCGGTCGCCATTCCAGAACCTTTCCGCCCCAACGGCCATCAGTTCTTCTCGCTATATGTCCCGCCCATTGCCACTTCCGAGCAATCCTTCGAGCGATGTCGGTTACGTTAGTTCCTCTGCGGATCTCCTCGTTTCTAATTCGATCACGCAGGAAAACGCCGAGCATGGCTCTCTCCATTGCACGTTGGGTGACCTTCAGCCTCCTTATGAGACCCATAGTTATCGACCACGTTTCACAGCCGTAAGTCATCACTGCAACACATACTGTTCATAGACTTTCGTCTTGAGACACTGAGGTAAGTCGGACGCGAAGATTTTTCGAAGCTTTCCGAATGCTGCCCACCCGAGTTCGATTCGACGAATCCAGATGGATGGAATAAGGTGATTAGTAAACAGCCGTAGCCAAGTTTATTTTTGGTTGACCTTTACTAATTTTGAGCCAGACTGATAGTCATACATATTTATTATTTAAAATCACATTTAAAAGCGCTTATGGCAAGTTTTAAGAAGTATGAAATGAAGTTAGGTATACTTAACCCTGAGTTACTTACTTGAAAAGCTTTTTATCTGCAGATTTCAGAACCGGGACGGACAGAACCAAGTTTTTTTTTTTTATATCAATAAACATTTTCTTCGCCCATATTATTTAATTACATATCTGCCACGGTATACGTGTACGCGTAAATCATAGTATTTTTATCGTCGGCAATAACAACGCGCGGATGAGTGCTCGGTTCGCACATAAATAACATGGTTCCGTGCAATAATTCGGTGATGGCAAGAGGAATTTCACGGGACGAGGGAACCCTAATGTCGCGTGCTAAACACGAGGAAGTAAACCACCATTTTAAGAGATATGTTCCTGGGGAGGGCGTCGTAATAAATGGTCGTAATAATTTGTTTTTAATGCTTCATAAGTTTTGATAGTAAATTAAACGTTCTATGAAAACATTTTTAATAGTATTGTGTGTAAGGTAAAATAATGACAGATTTAATTGAAATAATGGCCAAGAACGAGAACTAACGTTAGCGTTTGATTTTAATTAAAATGGTTGCGAAGAAATTATTAAAAACTATAAAAATATTGATTGCTTCTCAATAAAGCCAAAAGCTACCGCAGCTATAACTATAAGTTGATTTAGCGTCCATATCAATTTCCGTTGAACGTAAAAATCAACAAAAGAAACAGCTAACAAGCTTCGCCGTTTTTTAACAACAAAAGTGTAATTTTATGCGGTCGACTAAGCATCCACGCCATGTTTGATTTGTTATTACAAAACAAACATATGCAAATAAAAGTATATACCACCCGTCGGGAGTTTGGCACCATACTGAGAGCTTTCTCACAGGACTTGTAAAATCTTATTTTATTTTCCATCTTGTGTCTATTGCGATAAGATAAAATTTAGTTAGAGCACTGCCCTCAAGGCTAATGTGCTACAAGTTCATGCGAACATACGTCATACCTATCCTTCCATCTACAGCTGGTTTCAAATGCTAGAAATAAATAACTAAACAAAAGTGGAAAAATAAAAGTTGGAAGCCCAAATAAACACAGCGACTAGGGTCTAAATCAGTTTAATAGAAAAATATTCCCAACCACGATTTTAAATTTGGCAAAGATTTTTTTACTTTTATTAAGAAAGCAGACCGATGAAACTTGGATGCTCGCTCTCTTGTAAGAGTTCAACTTCGATAAAGTTTTTTTATACCAACCAACGAGGTTGGTTTTAAAACTTTGGCAGTTTCTTTTCCTCATTTCCATGAGGTCGAACTTTTGTTCAGGAGTGTGTGAGGGTTTTGCTAGGCCAATTTAAGTATAGTTAACTCGTCTGGGTTGCAAAAACTGAAAAATGGTTTGTTCCCTTTAATTTCCCGTTTTGATGTATTTCATATAGACAGATGTAAGTAGATCATGTTTCATATAAATTGAGGCAGTTTTTTTTAAGAATCATCAGCAACATCAACCACTCACTGGCCACTGCAATATATCTTCGTCGTGAAACTCGTAACTGAATTTATATTTTCAAAAAGCTTCACCTGTATACAATCTCCAGTTGTCGGTAACATATATCAATTGTTCGTACAACCAACGATAAATTAGCTGCGATATGGATTGTGAGACGCGCCAGCGCCACACCACAACTCACGCGCGGCGAGAGGTTAAGTAACATAACAAATGAACTTCGATACCGACCATCGTCTCAAGTGTCAATTTTTATCTGAAGGTGCATAATATGAATAAATTTTCATATTTTATGTTGATAAGAGGCACAGCTCATTGTTTGAAATTATATCATAACATTATAAAATACAATATTGTTCTTAAATCTACCGACAAAGCAATCTTCACTTAGGAATACGAATAAAATATTTTTTAAAGCTACTCACCCTTTCAAAGACAAGTCTCAAAAAACCTTTAAATTTAAAATTCACAAAGTAAAATCGTTTCAAAATCACAAAGGCTGTTAATCACCATTAAATTATTAATAATAATTTAATGGTGATTAACAGTAATAATTATCATTAAAAATTCCTGCCACGCGGAAGTGTTTAGTCATTTAAGGGGGAGAGACGTTTATTTTTCACAATTAACGGCTCGGTTATGATTTAGGGAGAGATGTCGCGGGCCGAGCATTTCTGCGTCTTTTCTGTTAGGCGATAAATTACGAAATTAAGGAGGCGCCATAGTGTTCACAATGATAGACTTGAAAAAAAATTCTTCAGTTTTTCTACGAGTACCATTGGTCCTTTTTCCACTTATAAAGTTACTCTTCATTGCCGTGACTTTATTTCATCACATTAAATTCTTTTAAAGATATCAAAAACTAACTAAACGAAACAATAACAATGCTTTACATCTGATCAACGTCGATCAGATTGACGTTGAAGGACCATGATGTAAACGACGACGCTTATATCATGGTCCATCGACTGAAAGATTTTCTTCAGATTCTAAAATATTACCTCTTGATTTTTTCTCTACTGTAATATATTTTATGTAGACATCAGCATCATTTGGTAGATTAGAAGCGTCACAGTGTAAACAGAGAGGGGTACAGTCGGAAGCGAGTCACGATCGAGGTGTAAATCATCCGGCAGCCGGCCGGCCGCTACGTGCCGGTACGGCGATGTCCCAGAAACGGACGGCCGCATATTAAATAATATGCAACTTTTGCTTTTTATTTTTGACCAGGACGGCCAGGAGCTACCCATGAGCATTAGTTTCATAAGATTTAATTTGGGTAGTAAGTAGCAATAACTTTGTTGCTTGTTTATGTTGCTTGTTTTTTACATTATAAAGTTGACATTGAGTCGTATAGAATCAAAGGCAGCTATCTGACATATTTGTCAAAATTACTTATTGATACAGCAGCATTGCAATTGGGTTTTAAACCCCTCCCGCGTTGTTCGGCAGATTCGCGATACGGCTGAAGCTAGTTTAGGCAGAATCGTTCGAATAACTGTTCGGACGAAGTAAATAGTGCCCTCTCTAAAGTTTCACACTGGTTTAATAGTAATAATTTAGCACTTAACCCCAAAAAAACTAAATGTGTAAAATTTTCATTACCTAATGTTGAGCAGACAAAATTAAATATTAATTTGAATGACGATGAAGTAGACTTTACTGAGAGTACAAAATTTTTAGGTATTACACTAGATTCTCGATTGCAATGGGATCCACATATTGAAGCCTTGTCAAGTAGACTTAGTTCAGCGGCATTCGCTGTTAAGAAAATAAGGCTTTTAACTGATATTGAAACGGCAAGGTTAGTATACTTTAGTTATTTTCATAGTGTAATGTCTTATGGACTGCTATTGTGGGGCTCAGCAGCCAGTATTGAAAATATTTTTGTACTCCAAAAAAGAGCTGTTCGCGCCATATACAATCTACGGCGGAGAGATACCTTAAGAGAATTGTTCAAAGAAATAAATATTTTAACTTTGGCAGGCCAATATATTTATGAAAATTTAGTTTATGTAAGGAAACACTATGATTCATTTGATAAGAACAGCAACATTCACCAGTTTAATACAAGAAATAAAGATAAACTTGCCGTTCCAAGATTTAGGCTTGCAAAAACGAGAGGTTCATTTATGGGGAAAGGCATAGCCTTTATTAATAAAGTTCCACAACAAGTGATTGATCTTCCTTTGCATGAATTTAAAAACCATGTTAAAAAAACGCTAATGGGTAAAGGTTATTATAAAGTTGACGATTATCTTAAAGATCAAAATGCGTGGAAATGATGTAACACATAACTTGCTAATATAAGTACTTTATTGAAGTAATTAAGTCTATGTTGTTGCCAATAATTCTGTCACCCTGTTGTAATTATGTTACGTTACCCTGGTAACGATATATTCAAGTTTGTAAATATCGTTACTTATGGCTGTTACAGCTGATAAGTTTCTTGCGCCCGTTCTTCTTGTCAGCTAAAAAAGTCTGGAACGGGTGGTAGGAAAATATAGACGATTCAAAAGTACTTAATAATTAAGTTTATTTGAATAAAGCTTATTTCACTTTCACTTTCACTTTCGTGTTTGGGCGGAAATAGTACAGTCAAGACGTCATCGACTGTTCGACCGATTAAGAATCAAAAGCGGCCATTTCCTCAAATTGAATTGCAAATCTCGTATTAGAATCAAAGACTATCTTTCATACAAAATCCACGAAATTCTGCCATCTTGATTTTTCTTTTTCGATTTACCACAAATTAGTACAATGACAGATAGCCGCCTTTGATTCTATGTAAAAACCGCATAGAGAATGTCTAAGACTGAAATATTTTCACTAAAACTCAGCTTCTCAGCAATTTTTATCGTTTTATGTTGAAAAAACGGGAAATAATTTAACCGATTTCGCATCTTCATGAATGTGCAATGAAGGCCCGAGGTATGTGAATGGCAGTGAGCAATGCAATACATATGCTAAGCGGTGGCTGAGATGGATGGCCGCCGCCACAATTTGTGGGATCGTAACCCGCTGCTTCCGATATACGGGGGTGGGCTCCACTATAGGCTTCCAACTTTCGGATGTTAATTTTGCCCTCACACATACAAAAGCAAAACTTCTACACGATTTTGATCAATTAAGTATTTGTCATTTATCAGGTTGAGGGTTGATTTCATTTATTTCTTAATTTTCTAGCAAATTCTATGCAACTTTTACTATGGGACCAACTCTGATATCGTGAAAAAAAAACAGCTGGTCCATACATTAAGCTCGAGTAGGTATTACGCTTTTGTATGGAACAGCTGATTTTTTTCGCGATATCAGAGTTAGCCCCATAGTAAAAGTTGCTTGTAGCTTGTAATCATGAGTGGAACTACCCTACTTTGGGAACCAAATGATTAAAATTTCAGCGTTTCATACAAACACACTATTGCCATTACTGTCAAAAATCTACAATAAATTTTGAATCTTAAACTGCTCGACTTAAAGTTTAAGAATGATTGAAGAAATTTGACAGGTTGAAGAAGCCCAGCGTGCCGTCTACCGTACATTATTAAATTTCATAGTCAGGTACCATTTTAATTCAAGTTGTAGGTATTACAAACTTAAAAGAAGTTTTACAAAACTTTAATCCTGTGATTTATAAGTTAAAACAATAATGTATCCGTTAAATTGCTTATTTAGATACAATTTCACAAAGATAGAATAAACTTACTAAAGTTTGGACCAAGGAGGAACAAACCAAAATGTAAAGATGATAGCTAGGCATGGGTAAATTTGCTGACATAATCTTAGTAATATAGCAAAGATAAGGGAATGCACCCTCACCACACTTGAACTATTTATGACAAAGTAAAGCCTCGTTATAGGCATAATTCTAGCATTATGTGCAGCTACGGAATACCAAACAGAAGAGAAGCATACAACAAAATTCGAACCAAATACAAATGTTGTGCTTCAGAGTTATCAAACTATCTTAACCGCCTAATGATTTTCATAAATCTTACATGTTCAACCTCCCTAATCTAGTAGCCAACATTCTATACGTTCAAACGCTACGCTTACTTTTAAAGCTTAAATATGAGCAATAGACGACAATCACACTTCGCAATCTTACATAAATCACAAACTTTGACAATAGGTACTGTATGGAATTGACAAGCTTATACGGCACGTAATTTTATAGTTTATACTGCTTATTTTAAAGCTTTAATATTGGCCATTTTAGTAAGGAGGCAGTTCAGCTACAAAATAGCAAATAGTAAAAAGTAGATACAAAAAAAACAACCAAAAAAAGTTTGGGCTAAAACATCATGAAACGACTGTGAGTTGCCTTCATCATCCAATTTTTCTCCCTAGAGGGATTCTAAAGTACCATGGCTTTCAGTCACCATTAGAATGGGCACTTATCACCTCATGATAAATACGACCCACTTTTTTGACATCTGGGAGTGCAGTTCATTTCCTGTACGGTTGGAGTTTCGAGGAGTTGCTGAAATCCGCAAATTTGGCCGAGTTTTGCGGATGGCCGCGTTATAAATGTGATTTATGGTGTCCCGGGTCCCGCACCGTGTCCGGGACTCAGATAAATCCCGAAATTAGGAGCAAACTGAAATTGAAAGATAGCTTTAAGTAAAATTTATAGACTGCGACGTTGAGCAATCAACATTCTAATTTGTTTAAGTTTAAGTGAATATTTTAATTGAGTTATCATAACTAAGTTGGTAATTCATGTTGTTTTACATTATTAAAAAAAATAAACAACTAATTTTCAATTCAATGTCCAAACTCATAAGACTACCACAACTATATTTTACAATACAACTAAGATAAAAAAAAACTTGGTTTGTCAGCCATCTTGGTTACCAGCAAAATTAAACAAAAATCTCCATACTCTTAAAAAAGTTGAATTGATAGCTTAAAAAATCTGACTTGTTTGATTAGAAAAGAACACTCCGAAATTGTTTATTACAAGATTAAAAACTATCATAAAGTTGTCACTTCATAAATCCCGATCACAAAGACCGAGAAATTAAAGGTCTTGTTTGTTGTGTATTTTACGGCTTGTTGTTCTTGTGAGACGTCCCCGAGGAATCCCGCTATTCCTGTAGGAACTATTTTTGAGTCATCTAAAATAAACAATTAATGGACAATCAATTTGTCCATAAATTGTAAAACATAAGAATTGAGGAAAACTGTTGAAGTTTTGTTGTTTCTTTCTCAGTTGAATGGACAACATTTTATTTTGAGAAAGTACTAAAATTAGAAAATCATTTCGAGAGTTTACTGTTCTAAGCTCATATTTCTTGCGGAAACTTCAATATTTGTACAGAAATAAACGTGTAAATTTTCAAAAATAAAAATAAAACACACAAAGGATACTTTGGACTTGGGCTACTTTGCGTTAGAAATAAATTGGGAAACTCCAAAACAAAAGATCAACAAAAAGATATTCTTCAAAATTCTTCGACTTCTGAACGAAATGTTCGCTTACTGAGTAGGATAATACAGCCGCATCACTTAATTACATCTTTATTTAATTCTGTAGAGGCAGTTCGCCACATCTCGGCATCCACATTGTAATTCCAAGCATAATTTAATTTAAGGAGAGCGCCTCCAGAGTTCTGCGGCCTCCGGCGACGATTTGCACAACAAAAGGTGTCTACATTGAAATTCGCTAATGTCAACGTTTGATTTATGTTCAAGAAAGATGGTGGTGACTGAGGCTGTTATAAGAGACTAACCACTAGCTACCAGTGGCGAAGGGTCCATACAAGCCGATTCCTATCGGATTACCTTGTAGAAATCTCACCCCACGGGTCCACTATTGCAGATCATAACATTTTTCTAGAACACCTTACTTCCCCCTCGCCTCTGCTAGCTACTGACTTTTTACCGAATTTAAATAAGTTTACAGAATTTAGCACTAACATTTTATTCCAATCAGTCCCTATAGGCAATCTGTGGCTTTCTACAATTCGAATAGAATTTTTTTTTTTATGTAGTTGACGTAAGATTTCGCTAACTATAGACAATCACGACGCTTTGTTAATGTCAATTCCTTACACCTAATGGTCTCTTCTATCTATTCGAATAATCGAAAAGCTAAGCGTTTACCACTTGTCTAAGCCCTCGGGATTGGAAATGGTAACCATGTGTTTCGCATTTAAGTTCATCAATAGTTAGTTGGATCAATCTTTCAACATCTGTTTGTTTCGTGGACTCTAGTAGCATGATGTGACACGTGTGTGACACTGTTCTAATGACGAGGCCAATCTAATTTGCTGCTGATATTAACGATCAAAAAAACCTAAGCCTGGGCATATGGATATTTAAGTAACAGGCGTGAAAAATTTATATAACGACAACAATTCTCATGGCTGTTTTCTAACAAAAGGACTTATTGACGCGGCAACGAAAACGCGTACCTACCTATAGTTACATTTAAAATTAAACGTTTATTTTTTTCAATCGTAATTTCACACCAGTTGTATTATGTCGATCCCGGATCGGCATCAACGCGGCTAAATCTGCTATTGTGAGATTTGTGAGGACAAATCTTTTGTCGGCCCCGGGCGACGATAAGATGCCATATGGCGTGAACCAAAGCGGTGTATCAAGGGTACGACCCGTTGGCCAAGTGTTGTTGGGTCGCACAATACTTGAATGGAATAAAATGTGAAAGCTGCCGCCTTTTTAGGCCTAAAGGGAAGCGCTGTTCGCACAAGAAACCCGAAGCAAAATTTCACGCACCATTTTGCTGATTAGGTATTACAGGCTTTTGCCTTAAGGTACCCTGAGTGAAAGTGGCGCCGCGGTGAATTATATTTAATATTATAATTCTAATACACAATTTTAAAAATGTTTATCGTGGAGATTTTAGGGCCCATAGTCTAGTATTTTTAGACGGTATCGTTACATTCCCTCGTATTCACTGCTAGAAGTAGATAGCAAAACTGCTAAAAGTGGCCGTTTTTGACACATTTGCTATCTACTTCTACGAATGACTACGAGGGCATGTAGTGATACATATTAAAAATACTAGACCATGGGCCCTAAAATCTCCACGATAAACATTATTTAAATCTTTTTCAATTAATAACTTATTAAATAAAAACCTCTGAGGGCATACATACAACCGCCTTAAAAACAAAAATGTTAGTGGTTTATTTTTATAACCTTTATAAATATCAAACGCAAAGAAAATTAATAATTTATCAAATAAAATCTATAAATAAATTAGTAATGGCAAAGGTATTAAATTAAAAGGCCATTAAATCTAATCGTTATTATTTGATACCAAACACAGTATGTGCACTCGGGAGAACACCAAACGCACGACAAATCGTCAACGTCAGATTAACAAATTTAGCTTTACTCGTATTGAATGCGACAAAGGGGGTCATGTGTAACACTGGGCTGGGTCCATTTTGTAGCAACTAATTTTTATTTATTTATTTATTTTAACTAATGAAACTTGGCTAGTTGCGTTAGTTCAATCATCTGTGGTTGGCGTCTGTCCAGCGATTGCTGAGAAGAAATTGGGTGTTTAAATTTAGATTATACGGTTTACACATTAATTTTGATATAGCGACTGTGTCGCTAATAAATAACATAGGAGGGCTTTGTTTATTTGGTTGTTACAAAATAGAGTTAAAAATGACACAACTCATCGCGTTAATGAAGATCGCTCTATAAATTGTTATTACAAACTCTTTCTTTGGAAAAGTTAGGTACTTAAATTTTGTTGCTATGGTCACTGAAACTGGCATCGTGTTAGTTTGTAGTTGTACCACAGGGAATGATTTTAGTTATTCTACAGAAGAGTTAGGTAGTCCATCGGTAAAATATAATCCCCGTGGTACTACCGTGGTAGCGTATCGTGGCAGACCAGACCAACAGTTGTACCACGGCCGGGGAACGGGGGGTTTTTGTATGTTTGATGGAGGTCAATTTATTTTATTGTTCCTATATTTTTGAGACAGTCAGTATACCTACGTATGAACTCCCAATAGTAGTGACTATTCACGACGACTATACACGTATTCTAAAACAAGTGAATTAAAGAATTTTAAAAGACCTCAAATCAAAATATCTTAATTGTAATCGTGTGTTTGAGTCAATGGAGGATATTCTTTTGGTTGGTGATTTCAACATGAGTTGTATTTCTTGGTCTATGGCTTCCGATTCTTCATCACTGGTTCCCGATCCTAACAATTCTCCTATGGCTGATACTCTACTTGATTTTATATCTACAAATAATTTATCTCAATTTAATAGTATTAGAAATAATAAAGAAAAAATATTGGATTTAGTCCTCAGTAACGCCAACCAATTAAGATTGTCGGAGGCTGCAACTGTCATTACCTCGATTGATCCCCTCCATCCACCGCTAGAGTTTTTACTTTCTATCGGTGCTGTCAGTAGTTCTAATGTTAAATTATCACCTAGACCCAACTTCTTTAAGGCAGACTATAAGCAGATCATAAAAGATTTAGACAGCACTCCATGGCTCGACATTTTGAATTCCTGCGCAACTATTGACGATATGGAAGAACGTTTTTATGAAGTTCTTAATGAATCAATCAAACGACATGTACCAAAAACCCGTTCCTTCTCAACCACAGCATATCCAGCATGGTATTCTGGTAACTTAATTAAGATGTTAAAGGAAAAATACAAATATAGAATGAAAGTAAAATTACATAACAATCCTTTGGACAAAATTTCATTCGATATATTAAATCAAAGGTGTAAAGAATATGCTAGGAATTGTTACAGTTCCTACATAGCAAACATTGAATCGTGCATTGCTAAAAATCCTAAGTATTTTTGGTCTTTTTTAAAACACAAACGAAATAACGGTAATAATTATCCTCCTACACTAGCAAATGGAACTTTAGAATTCTCGAGCACTACTAAGGCAGCCTCTGATCTTTTTGCATCCCACTTCTCCTCGGTGTATGCTGCAACTGGTGTTGCCAAAGATGAGACTACATCTACTGAGCTTGCAAATGGTTCCCAGAAACTCCTTAATTCGAATACGTTGTGTAATATCCAGTTCTCCCAAAAAACTATACTTACTAAATTAAAAAGACTTGACTTGTATAAGGGCCCCGGATTGGATGGAATACCGTCTGTATTTGCAGTTAGATGTGCTGAACCACTATCCCTACCATTAACTATCATATTTAATGCTTCATTATCCATGGGTATCTTTCCTAGTGTATGGAAAGAAGCAAAGGTGGTACCTATATTCAAATCCGGAGAGCCCAATCATGTTGTTAATTTCAGGCCTATTTCTATACTGTCCGTTTTCGCAAAACTCTTTGAGTCCCTTGTGTGTCCTTTTTTGTTACAACAGACCAAACACATAATAGATACCAGTCAACATGGTTTTGTATCATCACGGTCTACTACCACGAACCTAGTATCATTTGTAAATGACGTTATTAAGGAAGTTGATAAATGTATCCAAATGGATTCCATTTATATGGACTTTAGCAAGGCTTTTGACACCGTTAATCATAAGGTATTGCTGAAGAAGTTGGATTTCTATGGTGTTGGGGGTTCCTTGCTGTGTTGGTTTGGTTCCTATCTTGCCGGCAGACGGTCTTCCGTGGCTTTAAATGGTCAGTTGTCTGATGCATACGTGAATGCCGCCGGTGTCCCACAAGGCTCTCATTTGGGCCCGATCTTGTTCAATATTTTTATCAATGACTTAGTGCACAACATAAAAAATTCTAACGCGTACCTTTTTGCGGATGATCTGAAGATTTCTAGGCAAATCATCAATGATGATGATGTTTCTCTGTTGCAAGATGATATCAATAGAGCCCAACAGTGGTGTCTCGATAACGGTATGAGCTTGAATGTTAAAAAATGTATGTTTATTAGGTTCAGCAGAAAACACAATCCTTTTCCATCTCGGTACTATATCGATGGAATAGAATTACAGAGAGTGGATCATTTGCGTGATCTGGGGGTTATTCTGGATGACAAATTGACCTTCAAAAAACATTACGATAATATGATAAACAAAAACGCAAAGATATTAGGATTTGTCATACGAAATTGCAAAGTTTTTAAGCGGCCAGAAACAAAAAAGAGAGTGTATTATGCATTGGTGAGAAGTGGCTTGGAGTACTGTGCTATAGTATGGAACCCTTTGTATAATGTTGATGTGATGCGTATTGAGAGACTTCAAAAGCGCTTTATGTGGCATTTGTCCTACAGTTGTGGATTAGCAAAGAGGTTGCCATCCTATACGGATAGACTGAGATATTTTAATATGCAACCTCTCTCAGATAGAAGAACTATTTTAGATCTTTCGTTCCTTCATAGGGTGATCCATGGGAACATTGACTGTCCCCAGATATTGGGCGCCTTAAGTTTTAATGTCCCTAGGAGATATCCTCGTGGTAGGGTTCCACTTTTTAGAAAGCCGTTTACTAGGAGCAAGTTTGGATCTCACGCTCCTCTTGTTAGATTGATGAAGCTTCATATGTCTCTGTGCTCGGACTTGGATATATTGTGTAGCTCTCTAATAAGTTTTAAAAAAGCCCTCCTACGTCATTTGACTGTAAAGTAACATGCGAGTCACCAGAACATCACTTTCTCCTATTCTCTAGCATTGTACGATTGATGAGGCCTGTAATAAATAATAATAATGATTAATAAAAATTTTGCAATTATAACTTTATATAGAGTAACTATCTCATATCTTAAATGTTTAAAATTATTAGGTAGGTATAATCTTTTCGATGCATGATGTGACTGCCTATAATTGATAAGACACTAAAATTATATTATCATGTACTAGTTATAATATTTTTTTGTATCAGTGTACTTATTGTTGGTTGTCCTAATAAATAAAATAAAATAAATAAAATGTGTGTAACTCAACTAGAGTTACTTCGGTACTTATTATAACTATTTTTCAGCATTTGATAAGCAAATTGATAAGACACTTTCTGCACTTGTAATTGGTTTTCAAATCACTGGCCCTTTGAACCAGAAAAGTCCATATGTGAAAATAATTTGTACTAAGTACGATACGCACTCGCCTGTCGAGTAGCGATAAATAATTCTACAATTACAATAACATACAATAGCAGGGGCTGAGCCATTCGTGGCACAATGGAGGGACAACTGGAACGTTAAAATTATTACAAATTGGTATTGGATGGGCGCGAATCACATTACGAACGGGCGCAAACAAAGCCGCCTGCGATTATTTACAGAAAATGTATTTAGATGTAGTGAGAGGTAGACCTACTGTATCGATATCGATAGGGCAACACAAAACTAAGCCTATCACTGTCGCAGCTTACACTGATTAAAACATCTTTTACAGGAAAAAAACATAGTTTCATAACTTTGTCCTGCCCCCCTAGCCAAAGTAAGATTTGAAAATTTTCGTTATCGCTTCGCTTTCGAAACATGTATGGATGTGACGTTTTAAAATTCGATAGTTAACGAAACCTTATGTCAATCCCATACATGTTTCGAAAGCGAAGCGATAACGAAGATTTGCCAATGTTACTTTGGCTAGGCCCTCTGTTTTTTTATTAACATGGTAGCTAACATGTTTTCTTGTTATTATTTTTACTTATAAGTACTGCTCTAAGTTAAAAAAAACAACACAATGTCATCATTGAAAAACTAACATATTTTCTTACAAGTTTTTTTTTCGTGTAGCTACGAGTACCATTAATATTTTCAGTAATATTTTATTAGAATCGATAAGCTAGTGATGTCACATCCCCACGCAGTCTTTATGAAGTTAGAACTAAATTATAAGTCTCTTGTCTGCCGAGCGGGTTCACTCCGCTCCCGGAACATTCGATTGTTGCCTCTATTCAATGTCCTAATTGAATTTGTCTGACTCTGGTGTAAAATAAATTAGACTGGATGTAGCAAATGTCCTCGCTCGTGTACAACTCTCTAAATTTAAAATCTACTTCCTCAAGAAAATATACTTAAGTGCCTTGTCCATCAGCCATTTTTGATGTCCTCACTGCTGGGGCACAGGCCTTCCTTATGAATGGTACGGAGGATGGGCCATAACCCACCACGCGGGCCCAATGCGGATTGGTGGGTGTTAACGTCTGCAAATGCAGCCGGGACCAACGGCTTAACGTGCCTTCCTGCTCGAGATAATACATTTTTGTTCACCCATCCCATGACCAACCCTTGCGAACGTTGCTTAACTTCCGCAATCGCTGGGCCAGGCGCTAAACCATTGCGCCACCGAGCTCCACCATCTTACACTTACACCAATTCAGTCGTGACTCGTCAACAATGAAAATAAAGAGTGATGAAAAAGTAAGAAAAACTTACTTTAATAATATGTACCCACAAACTTTTGTAATCAGAACAAATATCCCGATGAAATTGTACTGTAGATCTGTAGGTAGCTCATTTTGAATAATGCATGTTAATAGTCTTTTATTTTATTAATTTCTTGATTGAAAACCTGAAGCATTGTAACCATTAAAGCAATTAAGCAACTTACGAACTCAAAAGTCCATTCCATAAGATTTAATAAAGCAAAAATAAATTACCTACTGATGTTAACAGTGCATTGCTCATAAAGCTTAGTTATGAGGACTATAACAAATGATAGCTGGCTACCAGGTTTATTATTTCAAAGTAAACTGCATACCTACATAATGGACAAGTTACAATTGCGAGAAACGCAACAATAGTGCTCGTTACCTCATTGGAGATTTATGATCGCAACTTCGCAAAACGAGTTATCTCTACAAACAGCACTCCACTACCAGCTTGCAAATCATTCTGCGTGGGGCGAAACACGGTTTTGCTATTTCATTAAACTTATCGCGACCGATATTTAGGCATGAATGGCATGGAAATTACTCCAGCAACCCTACTAGATTTTCCTTGTGGAAAACATAAACGAATAGTATTTTAGGACATCCATTTGTTGGGATCCATAATATAATGGATGGAGATTTATTTACCAACTTCTCAATGTCGTGTGACAAAGAGATTCTCTACAAACAGCACTTCACTAGCAGCTTGCAAATCACTGCGTGGGGCGAGGACACAGTTTTATCGTTACTATTTGATATTTTACTTGATATTATTCCAATATTATTTAGGAATGGAATAGATATTTGCCAGCAGCTGAAATCAAATCAATGACATGGAAATCATTCATCAGACCTTTGTTGATCGAAGCAGCAGCCCCCTTGAGAATGTGGCTAGATTATCTTTGTTGGAACTAGAAATATCAAATAGTAATCTTTGGTATATGTACGTACTTACATACGTGTTTTAGGCCGTGTTCGATTATGGTTTTAAGCAACGTGTTGTAAATAAGAGCCTTTAAGATTAAATAAAAGAGTAAGCTAATGCTAACTGCCCACTGCTCTCCTCCATTGAGAAAAAAATTCACAGATTTAACAGTCCCCGCAAGAATCGGAGCATTGAAAATGAACCAAAATTTACGAAAAACCAAAATCAAAACAAATGCAAAATCCTATTATATTTTTAAAGTTAAGTACCTATTTATTTTTACGATTGTGACACTCGGCTTCGCCTCGTGTCACATATGCGCCTGCTGACTGCCTCGACGCGGCCGAAATATTATTAACTGATTTTCAAAATTCCAATGAATGCACTTCTCGTCTGCTTCTGTACCTTTTAACACTATTACCATGACGATCTATCAATAATCATAGAAACTACATCACTTTTTATGTACGGAAACACCCCTTTTTCTACAATTCCAAATCTAAAGGGACCACCTACAGGTCACGATTATTAACCAATTTTCAAAAGTTGTTAGCCATTTTGTAGCCAAACTAATACACTAGGACCCATTTTTTCTTAAGTCAGTTTTTTTCTGAAATATTTACAATTTAGTAAACAAACACCCCCCAAAAAACCCGAATTTACCCGAATTTTGCATAATTCCAAAAAAAAGTTACCAGTAGATTTTCAAAATTCAAACGTTCACACGTGTCTCGATAAATTCCTCAACTTTTGGTACTATTCCCATTTCGATCCTCCCAAAATCCTCGGAGATATGGCTAAAAATACGTTTTAGGCGATTTGCATCTGATACTTAACCATTTTCAATGTTAAAAACTGAAGCAGATCGATACTCATAAAGCAAATAAGAGTATAAGTCTAGTCTAAAAATAGACATAGAAAATCTCTTCAATTAATTTTTATCGCGTTCACTTAACTTCTTAAAATAAAATAGACACAATATTCACAAACGTTTGTTCAGAGAACTCGAAACTGGCGTTTTGTACGTGTTGATCAATAACTATAAAATGATTATTATAAAATCAAAGCTCGTGGTTTTACACGATGAGTCGAGCCATTACTTCGTTTCGGCTGCTTATTCGGTTTCAAACTTTCATGTAACGTAGATTCCCCTGACACCGCCCAATTTACTAATTCAAGATACATGTTAGTCTATTACCATCTGCCATTACACATAGATTCCTTTTTGGGATTTTTTAAAGGTTTCATGACCTGAAAGCCTCAAGATTTTATAAAAAATATTCCCATAAAAATATATAAATATGTGTAGGATTTTTGTAATAGTATTCCAAGTTTTCAGCAACATTTAATTAATTATTTAGGATTTTCGTTACTGAAACTGAACATGACAGAGTAAAAAATGTAACTACTGCAGCTATTGTATGCATTAAAATATATTTCCCTAATAACGATACTTACAATTTTCCATGTCTATCTCATCAGACAATATGGCATGCGAGAGTGCACCATTATATATCTGATGAAATTTAATGAAATTTCAGTCGAAACGCTCGCCTTCCAATTTGAATATAAATGAGCGTGTATCGCGTAGCATCGCATTAATTAAAATCACGACAGATCTATCGGGACAAAATCCGATTGTAGCATTACCAGCCGATCTGTTCAGAGCTTAAAATTTCAGACCGTTGTCAACGTTATCAAGGACTTACTGGTCGTTATCGGATGCAATTTTAACCTACTTACCGTATTAATTATGTTTCAAACTAGATGACACAGTCGATAGAAAATATATGATGATGATGACGGAACTATAAATAAATAACCAATAAGGGAAATATTGACTTTCACATTAAATTCATAACAAACAAAACATCATGAAAGATTACAAAACTTCAAAATTGTAAAGAACTGTAATATTGACAAGAATTGTTTCCTTTATATTAGGTTACCTAGTTTTAAATGAACCTAGAGCTCTTGATTGATTTTTTTATATGAAGGTGCCCAATTGCCCATATTGTCAAAAACGCATTAAAATACCAAGTGGCGGGTTGAACGACCCACGAGTTGAGTACCTCTTCGGACCGAGCCAGAAATGGCCTCGCAATTAGTGTAATCACCTGGGTTTGCCTAGATAACTCGGATACCTACAGTATTTTTAAACGATGGCGAATAGAAAAGCTTTAACCGCTATTTGACGAAAGATATATTAATGAAGCATAGCATTCTCAGTGAAAAATCTTATAATCAAAGACACATAAAGATATTCATGGTACATCTGATCATCTGATGGTAGAAATCACAAAAGTTCTCTAACATGTTTTGTACCTAAGTATACTATATATTATTCAATAAATGGTTGTGGTATTTTAAATAATGTTTTTTCTACCAAAGCACAGGAAAACACTAATTTGAGTATTGTTAAGATAAGAATTTATAAAGCAGGATGAGATTTTAATAATGATAACGATACGTTTCCTAATTATTACAAGTACAATGCAGTAGCTGAGCACCCCATCTATTTCCATATTTGCCATTGTATAGCGCACTCAAATGACATAATTTGTACCCATGTAGTTATCATTCATATAATAATTTTAAAGTATGAAAAATGTTAATGCTTATTTCAGATCTCCAGTGAAATAGATTGCTTTGTAAGAAGTTCTGAAAGTATACCCACCCAACTTTTCCATCAGTACCAATTAATATTTTTTCTTGTAAATCAACTGACTTCTCATAATAATTCAATTATCTACCAAGAAAACGAAGCTCATTAGAGGAATCAATTAACGGTTTCCTCAGGCTTTTGATTTGCAATTTTCCTCAGAAGTTCATAAAAGTTTATAAAAGTTGTGTTGTGCGGTGTGCGTATAAAATTAAAACTGACTTCAAAAAACCTACCTCTAAAAAGCAAGCAAGGCGATTTTTTTGTTTTTTTAAACAATTTTTTTATTTTTTTGAAAACAAAGATAAAAGACATCCATTTTCCAAAAAAAATATATCTTATTTAGTTCATAAACAAAGAAGTTATACGACCATGTCATCGAGGTAATTCACACAAAATCATACTATTTTCGTGCTTTTCCCAAGATTACTTGAAAAGTACTAAACCGATTTCCAAATTTAAAAAAATGGGACCAACTTGGGAGTTTACCTAATGTCGTTTGAATCATTTCAATCGGTACAGCCTTCTTTGAGTAATCGGTGGACATACACAAAAAAAAAATTAAAGACGAACAGAGAACCTCCTCCTTTTTTGAAGTCGGTAAAAATGAGCCGGCATTAATGAATATGAAATTCAGAGATATTTGTATCATAAATTTATAAGTTTTTACGACAAATGTAGAGAGTCTACTCTACACAAACTTTATAAGATAGGGGTATTATCTGTCACATACGGACACTCTATTGAGGTTTAGTCCAGTAAGGGATATGAAGACCAAATTTTTTTTTAATTTTTTTTCTTAAACGTTATGTTGCAGTTTACAAAAAAATATCATGATACTGGGTTTTCAGGAGCTTCCCTTGATAATATTATAATTTTGTCAACCACCCTAATTTTCTGTGCAACGACCGTAGGTTACTTCAGTGGTGTGGTGTACGAATTCTCGTCACGTTCGGACTATCGAGCGACCTACAAGAGACGCCGAGATAGCAACCCTTATCGCCCCGCAGTGAATATCGCACGATAATTTCAACCCCAGTGTATGGGTTAACTTGTTCTAAAATTAGCATACATAGCAGCCTTCTTAAACTGCTCTTGATTCTTCTTATCATAATGTTATGTTTGGTACTTCCAATTAATATTTTGTGCGAATTGGAATTTGCTTAACATTCAAACACGACACTAATATGAAATATTTAAACTTTTGCCTCTTTATAAAAGTTGAGGCATGTATAAACAAAAAATACTAGCGTGTAGGTATACATACCTACTTACATATAAATTACATACATACATACAATTACTTACATACAAAGTCATTTTAAGAAAAATTCTTCCTTATAATTTATACAATTTTAGATATAGGTTAGCTCGTACTAAAAAATGATAGGAAATAGGATTTCCTATCATTTTTTAGCAAATCTTCCTACTTCTGTGATGAAAAAAAACTTAGTTATTTCTTTGGATTGAATTCGTTTTGCAATGAAAGCTCAATGCGGGAAATTTTAATCTCCTTCCGAGTCGATAAACTACAATTAATTTTCACCCAATTTCCGCCTCTGACTTGCAAAGTTTATTTAAAATTTTGCCGATTTTGAAAGCTCCGGAAACCGGTGTTTTGGAAAGAAATCAAATTGAGCGTAACGTTTAATGCTGAGCAAAAACAATATTGCGGTGTTATATCCGGCAGTGATTAATCACTTTCGTTGTTATTTAGAATTTAGGGGAGGATTTTTATTTAACAGTTTTGTGCTATGAATGAATTTGCAATATCTCAAATCTTAAATAAATAAAGCGACCTTTTCTAAAATAACATAGAACACCTAGGTATGCGAATATTTAATTTCTAGAATATATTTTTTTTTTTAATATTTCCTTCGAAAGTTGTTTTATACGTTTTTGCCGATTTTTCGGAACTGTCACCTCAGCCTGTCGATTCTGTAACAAACTCGCATCTCACTTCGAACCTCACTTCACTCCGCGGAAATTTTAAATCATAAATGAGATAATGATAGGCTATTTTTTAAATCACAAAATAGTTTAGAGAACTACGGTAGCTACCTAAAACTTTTTGCAATCCGTAAAATAGCTTATATTCAGCTAATTTCTAATGAAAAATTCACGCGAAGTGAAGTGACGTTCGAAATGAGATGCGAGTTTGGTTACAGAATCGACAGGCAGATAGTGAAAAATATCGGCTATATAGTATCTATCAACTTTCCAAAAGTTTTTCCTATACTTACAAACGATAATGAAACAACTCAATAAGCAAGCACAAATAGGACAACGTAGCCCGTGTCAATAATTTACGAGTACGCACCGTAGTGGAATGATCGGAGCATTGAGCGCGTGAACACCGCCGCTGTCCAAAGGACGCGCAAATAGAAACGCATGCCCCGTGTACATTATGATAATGTACACTTGGTCTAGCAAAGTGGACCGTAGCTATTGGAAGGCATTTCCTGCTTAAGTTGGCCTTGGTAGATTTATTGAAGAGATTGCAGATTTTTTTTGTTAAAATAATGTTTCTCACACCCGAAGGTGAAAATACCCTTACTAATGTCACAGTTTAATGTCGTTAAGCTGTGCCAATGTGTAGGTATTACTCTACGAACACATCTTCATCATCATCTCAATATTAAATTATGTTTAGTCTGTCTGTAGGTACTTATTCACTTCTCATGAAAGATGATAAAAAGAACTCCATTCAACTAAAACAGAACTTTCACATATTTATCATGTATTGTATAGAAATCATTCAATACCTTTGAGTGCCCTGAAAGTTGGCACGAAGCCTGTCTCCTCGCGGATCTGATGTTTTTTGTCCTAAATATTCTTCTTTAGGGCTGTCATCTGTCCAAAGTAAAAAACTTACAGGACATTGGAATTGCTGAAATATAAATCTGCAGGCAGGAACACAAATATTACACTCGCGAAAAGTGAAAACAGTAAATGCTAATTACTTTATTTAATTTTTTCACTATACACGCTGAGTTTTTAATCATTTGGTTCCCGCCGTGGGGTGGTTCCACTCATGATTACAAGCAACTTTTACTATGGGGCCAACTCTCCTCCTCGCAATAAAAAATCAGCTGTACGAGTAGGTACAGTTTACATAAGCCTGTAATAATATTAAAACACACTTTACGTCTACTTTACTTCAGTATTTTTATAATAAATATTTTTCAAAAACTAGTAAGTACACACACATCATCGTCGCCTTCTATTGTCCCAACGTCACCGAACTAGAAGGGAGGTGATCTCTCGTCAGTTCATTAGGCTAAACGGCCTCTGACCGTCCCACCCGGGCTGAAAATTACTTTGTGTATGTAATCTGTCTAAGTAGCAAAACTTTTATTCATAATAATTAAAATTCTGCCTTTAAGAGAGCAAAACCTATGATTTTATGTAACGAATTTCCCCAGTAGCGCCATCCCTGCCGCACGTTACAAGCGGGCCAAAAATCGTCGCCTTCGTTTTGCCCAACGTCGTCAAACTAGCAGGGAGGCGCTCTCTCGTCGGTTCATTAGGCTGAACGATCTCCGTTCCTGTAATATCTGCGGGAACAAGGGAATTAGAATAAGTTATTTTTCTTTTGTTATGAAAGCTGCTGCCAAATAGGCTCTAATGAACGTGTCCTGCGAAGCGAATGAGATTTCATAAAATCTATGTACTTACAGCAAATAACTTGCGGAAGAGAGTAAAAAAAATGTTTACATTCATGTTACCTACTTATTTTATTATGGCCAGTTATTAATATTGTAATTTTGTAAAAAAAAAACAGGTTGTACTTAAGAGGATTGTCAACCACGTGGTCTCCATACAAACGGCGATAACGTTTCCCACCCTCTAAACCTTAACCTACAGTAATTAATTTTTGGTATTTTTTTGAAATGCCTAAATCCTAGGGCTGTACGTTTTGATTTTTTAAATATCTATAATAGATTTCGAAATATTTGCATTTTAGTGATTTCATACAAAACACAGAAGTGCCAATATTTTCAAATCTACAATGAATATTTTAAAAATCAAAACGTACAGCCCTAGTTTTTAGGCATTTCAAAAACATACCAAAAATTCATTGCTGTAGGTTAAGGTTCAGAGGGTGGGAAACGTTATCGCCGTTTGTATGGAGACCACGTGGTTGACAATCCTCTTAATGTAAGTAGGTACCTAAGTGTTGTTGTTTGTATTTTGCATTGGAGTTCCGATTATTTCGTTAGCTACCTCTTAGTTTTTACTCTGGTACATTTCACATCATTAAATAATAATAATAAATAATAAAAAAGTTTATTTCTCCTCACAAAAAAATAAATTATACAATTACTAAAAGACATTATAGCAGACTTGTATTTGAAGAGCTGGTGTCTGTAATGGGAATAACCTGTTTTACAAATCACCAGGTCCCCACCCCATGGGTACATTCAAATTACATCTTTTATACATAAATAGTGTGAGCTGGAAGCCTAGGAAGTGTGTGTGTGTGTGTGTGTGTGTGTGTGTGTGAGTGAGTGTGTTGGATGAGTGAGTATTTTTCCTTAACATCTTTTTAAGTCTATCAAAAGAATCACTTGTCTTATATATTTTATTATAACCAACACTAAAGTTTTTATTATTTACTAATCAAACAGGATGCCCTCATTCATTTAGAGGAAGTTTTCAGTTACGGTGTAGCTCAGTTTTTGCAGCCAACTTTTTATTAACTTCTTACATTGATTTTTAGGCAACGAGTAGATAGACAGAATTCTGTTGACTTTGTTGTATAAACTGGAGCCCTGATAGCAGAAAAAGCGGTGTGAGAAACTAGTGTTAAATTTATCCCTGACACAAACTATGTCCTTACGCCTTTTTTTATTTACCTTGTGTGGTTCGTACTCCATGACAGAATGTTTTTTTAGGAGAATTTGCAAAATAAATAGTTGCCGTACTGTCAAGACTCCACTCTTGTCATACAGGTCAGAGGTCGGATGTCGGAATGGCAAGGACATACTTATTTTCAGAATTGCTCTTTGCGCTCTTTCGAGTTTTAAGAGAGTTGATTTTCCTGCACCACCCCACGCTATTATACAATAAGAAAGCACAGACTGACATAGCGCATAGTAGACGGACCTAATCAACTTCGCATCTGCAACATGTCTTAGGTTTTTAAAGATGACCATTAACTTACGAACCCTTGATGTGACCATATCGACATGCAGCTGAAAATTAAGTTTATCATCTATCATAACGCCCAGGTACTTGACGCTCGTGGATTTCTTTAGTCGTGGACAAGAACATGTAGTGTCTGTGTCATTGTTGCAGCTGTGAGACACGATGCGATAGTTAGGGTTGTCAGGACATTTGTCTCTCAAAGAAAAGGTTAAAAAGTTAGTCTTCTCTACATTAAGGTTAAGAATATTAGCTCTCAACCATTGCGTCACTAGATTAAAACCCTTTTGAGCGTGTGAAAAAACTTCGTCCCATGTGTTCCCACTAAAGAGTAAAGCTGTGTCATCAGCAAAAGTAACAATTTTGGCACTGGGGATAGTCTGCTGACACAGGTCATTAATATAAACCAGGAAGAGCGTTGGCCCCAAAATGCTGCCCTGTGGTACTCCGAATGATATAGGAAGCTCTTCACTGATATATTTGTCAATTTGGACGCATTGTGTACGATCAGAGAGATAATCTCTGAAAAGTTTCAACTGGAGGTCCCGAACACCAATACATTCGAGCTTATCAATCAAGTTATCTGCAGAGACTGTGTCAAAAGCTTTTGCTATATCAAGAAATACTGCTACAGTTTTCTTTTTTTTATCTAGGTTATTGACAATAAAGTCAGTAACTTCATGCACGGCATCAGCTGTTGATTTTCCAGATCTAAAACCAAATTGAGCCTGAGCTAGCAAATGTTTACCTTCAAGATATTTTACCAACCTACTATTGATAATACGCTCTAGGATTTTAGATAACGTTGGAAGAATGGAAATAGGTCTGTAGTTATTGACACAGTCTCTGGAGCCGCTCTTGTGAACCGGAACTATTCTTGATTTCTTTAAAGCTGTGGGAAAAACTCCAGTTGAAAGGGCCAAATTACAGATGTAAGTAATAGGGGGCGTTAGAACTTCATTGAAAGTCCTGAGGATATCAGCTGAGATCAGATCCAATCCCACAGCACAGTCACTTTTAAGATTATTAATAAGAGAATAGACTTCGTCACAATCAGTGGGTAATAAGACAAAAGAGTTAGAGCTACGACTACAGCGTCTTGACATGTTTGTACCAGAGTTGTTAATAATTTTTTCAGCTAATTGTTTGCCTACATTAGCAAAGAAAGAGTTTACATTATTCACTGATTGCAATGGTTCATTTTTACAAAGTAAATCAGAGGGAATTTCTTTTGGTTTTTTTGTATAAGTAATCTCTTTTATAATATTCCAAAGTTTTTTATTGTTATTTTTAGCATTTTGTAACTGTTGTTTATCATAGTCTCTTTTTACTTTTTTTAGGATATTAGAGCAGAAATTTCTGTATCGCTTGTAGGTAACTCTTAGGACATCATTATTCGGTTCTTTTTTCAATTTTTTGTTTAGATTGTTTCGGTTACGTAAACATTTTAATAGCCCCTGTGTAATCCAGGGTTTCTTAATTCTTTTAGATTTCGGAATAGTTACGGACTTAGTATACGATAAAATTAAGTTACGGAGAGTCTCGATGAAGAAGTTAGTTGCAGCATTAGCATCACTCATTGAATACATAGGTGTGAAATCTGTCTCTTTCAAAGCCTTACCTAAGCCAATCTTATCTAGCATGTTTCTTAGTTTAGGCGTTTTTATTCCAATTTTAGTTGATAAATAGAGTGCAACACTTTCATGGTCAGTGATACAAGTTTGAAGTACAAGACATCGTGCTGATGACCTCGACTTCAACATGACATGATCCAAACATGTTTTATTATGGGTTGGTATAGTGTGACCAGGTAAGATCCCATGAAAGGCTAACATATCTAGATAAGGAGCCTTCCTATTATCCAAACTATCTTTTAAAATATCTATATTTATATCGCCAACTATGATAATATTTTGTATATATGAGTATTTTTGCAATTGTTAAACATTATGCATAATAAAAAAGCTCACGGTGTATTTTAAATGGCAGGTGACGAGCTTTTACATCACCTGTCACGAGTTAAATATTTAAACTCTTAAAAAAACTAGAAAGAAACACGTTTTTATACTAAATCGTAATGGTAAATAAGTTTTATTAGTCCTACAATTAAATTTTGTTCGTTGGCGATAAATTATCTAATTCTCAAAGACAGATGATCTAAGCAAAAAATAAATTAACAAGGAAATGGCGTTAACTCCGAAATAAAGTTTCTGGAGACCAAACACAATTACACTTGACACTTATTAAAATTATCATACAGAACCTACCTACGTTTTATTTTCCTTAAGGGTTCCCTACTGGTAGGACGGTATTACCCCTATGTACTCGTGGTCCTACTGGACTAGGCCTTTTTAGAATATCGTAGTGTCCTATTAGTAGGTACGATTATTCCGAACCTAACCTGTTTTTATGTAATAAAAACAATCCACTTTTATTCAGTACTTTATAAAAACTGACATTTGCACCCAGTGTTGCCCACACATACACTCTAACTACATCCTATTTATTTTATATTCAATTACGAAATTTTAATAATTCTATATTCAGCCAAAAGTATCAGGGCAACATAACTTACAAGGAGTTATTTCGATTTATATTTTTGAAAAATTAAAGAGCTAAAAGGAATTAAGTCATATCTACGCGGTCTGAGAATCTAGTATACTATTTAGCATTGTATAACTCCTTGTAAGTTATGTTGCCCTGGTAATTTTTCGTAATCTAAAATATTTTTTTATTTGAAATTATTAAATAGCGATACTAAATTATCGATACTTATAATAAGCCCTATTCCAGTAGGAGTAGGAGTACATAGTGGTGTACTGTGGTCCTACTAGTAGGGAAAGTCTGTGGGTCCACTGTTTATTTTACCTACCTGCATATAAATGAAGGGCGACTTTCCAGTAAAGGAGAACGTTCAATGTATGGATAGGTAAATAACGCGGATAATTATATCACATTAAGCACAGAGCAGCATCTCAATTCAAACTTTAAACTCATAATTCTGATTCGGGAACAATAAACAATGTGTCAATATCATAATGAGCAAGTAAATTGATTAAAACGCGGATGATTGATCGCCAGTCGGCGCGCACCTGATATCGGGTGCAATCCATCAGGGGAGTCGTTCGCAGCGACACCTTGCGTCATTACCTATGATACTTTAATGATGTTAGGAAATCTGGAGCATGAGCCTGTTTATGGCTTTTTATGAAATAGCAAATGAGAAGGTGTAAGTGTATGTACTCATTATTAGCACTATTAAGTGTAAAAAAATATCAAGGTATCCAAAATGCATCCAAAAAAACAGCTAATTTGGTAAGAAATTACTGCCTTGGTTAATATCTTTCAAACGAGCTTATTTCACAGTCTACGGTGAGGCACTTACTTCAGACTAAAGTAAAAAATAGGACACAATTCCTATGAAACTGTCTGTTATGTAACAAAATTATCCTGTTATTACTCAATTACCAGTTTCACGAGGTGTGCCTCAAGGATCTATCCTGGGCCCCCTCTTGTTCATAATTTATAGTGCTGACATCGAGCGTTGTATATTAAACTGTAAATTTCATTTATATGCCGATGATTTGCAGATTTACACATCTTGTTATCCTCAAAACGTCGATGTAACAGTTGATAAGGTCAATGAAGATTTAATGAGAATTTCTAACTGGTCTAACAATAATGGTCTTGTACTAAATCCCAGTAAATCAAAATTTTTAGTTCTAGGTTCGAAACGTCAAGTCATGAAGATGGAGACTCTGAATCCAACGATTAAACTATATAACGAAAACATACAAATGGTGAAGGAGGCACGTAATTTGGGTTTAGTTATAGACTCTGATTTGAGATTTGAGACGTATATTCGAGAGCTAGCACGAAATTGTTTTTATCGTCTGAAAGTGCTTTATAGAGTCCGAAATTTTCTAAGTACGGAGTTGCGCATTAGACTTGTTGACTCATTGATTCTTTCAAAATTTGATTACGTTGACACTGTTTATGGTCCTAGGTTATTATCTAAAAGTAAATCATTAATACAACGGGTACAAAATGCATGTGCCAGGTTCTGTTTTAACATACCACCAAGAAGTCACGTTTCACCTTTCCTAAATAGTGCTCAAATATTCAACATGGAATCTAGAAGACATATTCACTTTGCTACTCTTTTATTTGGTGTCATTAAAAGTGGCAAACCTCCATATCTTCATGACAAACTTTCTTGGTACTCTAGCGCTCGTTCATCTCGACTTGCTGTGCCTTATCATAACACTGCTGCTTTCAAGGGCTGCTTTAAATACACTGCCACAAAGATTTGGAATAATATCCCTCCACCCCTCTGTGCTCTCACATCTGTCTACAGTTTTAAACGTAAAATCAAAACATACTTTTTAAACATTCAACTAGGCAGTGTAAGTGACTGGGTCTATAATTAGTTTTCTCTTTATGCTCATTTATGCTATACCTACTTATACTATCAAAAGAATTATTTGTAAACTGATCGATTATGAAAGTGTCAAATCATTAGTAATGTTGCATCACTGTATACGTAAATGGTTTAATTATGTATTTTGTGACTGGATCTATACCTAATTAGTCTTTGTACTTATTTAAACTAAACTAACAGAGTAATTATTTGTAAACTGATCAATAATGAAAGTAATAATGTAGTATCATAGTGCATACCTAGATGTTTTTAATAATAATTAATATGTAGTTTTGACTATAAGAAAATAATTGTATAATTATTGTCACCACCACGGTTGCATCTGAAAACCAGCGCCACTGTTTCAGGCAGCGGCACAAGCTGAGATGTTACCGTTTCAGCAAAAAATGTGTAAATTCGATGTTAATTTTATATTTTTTGTAACTGTTTTGCTGAATAAACATTTTTCTATTCTATTCTATTCTATTCTATTGTTGTGTTATATTGTCTCCGTATTCTACCAACAGTCTACGCAGCACGTATCTTTTTGGGCGAAGAATGATCTATTTATACCGTAACTAATTTCCGTAGACTTGCAGATAAATTGCCCAACAAACATGACTCGTAGATTACACAGATAATCTCTAAAATGTTTTTCCATGTCAGAATAAACGGCCATGATGTTCCACCATCAATCATTCCTTCTCAGATTTAATATAATCCCATTTCTCCCCCACACCAACTAAGTTTTGCGAACTTAGTCGATTTCTTTGCTTTTCGTGGACAACGCTCAACTTTCCTGATTTGTGGCTGAAAATTTACTCCATAGTATAATTATTTTTTTGTTCATGATGAAGGCGGAAAAGTTTGATTAAAAATCATTACACTTTTCCTATCTGTGGTGGTGTTTCGGAAAGTTTAATAACGATTGTTTATTCACAACACTTATAAGTAAGTATTTGCAGTAATATATTTAGGTTTGTTTGCTTACAAGAAGTTGCCGAATCATGATTGTTTTGAAATTAATTTAAGTAAGAAAAAATTAAAAACTTTTAAGAATTCATAAAATAATTTCTGAGTCAACAAAGTTTTATAGAGGAGAACAATACCATAGCCTAATCATTATCTATTCAATTTTTAATCGACTTAAAAAAAGGAGAATGTTCTCAAGTCGAAGGTTTTTTTTATGTATGTTTTAACATAACTTCGTCAGTTGTTAACCGATTTATACAATTCTTTTTTTCATCTCCAAGAACATAGTTTGTGTGTGGTCCCATAAAAAAAATACAGAGATCTGGATAGTAGTTTTTTCATAATCCTGAAAAATATCAATTATTTAGTTTGCCATCGCACGAGGTTTTACGGAATTTCGGACATAACATATTATCCTTGTTTATGAACCGATTTAGATGATTCTTTTTTTGTTTCAAGAATGATCACATTTTAATTTCATTGGTATTGGACTTTGAAATTCGGAGATACACAAGGGAACTCCTCAAAGTCAAATAGTATATGTAAAGTGATTTATATTTTGGTAGAGGTTTATGATAATCCAAAACAAACCAAACCATAGTCTGCGATGCAATTACATGCCTACATACCACTAAAAAGTTGAAAATAAAAAAGCATTTTTTTAAAAAAGGAAAACCTCCTTCAAAAAACCTGAAAACAAAAACAGCTTCAAAATTAATAACCTCTAAAAAGCAAGAAACAAAAACAGCTTCAAAATTCAATACCTCAAAAAAGCTTGAAATAATATTCGAATCATTCGTTACACATATTATTATCAATATTAATAAAACACGTCTATTGAAGTCGGGTGGGGCTGGAGGACAACTTAATTTTTTTTCTAAAAGCTTTCTTTTCTTGCTTTTTAGTGGTATTTAATTTTGAAGCTGTTCTTGTTTTCAGGTTTTTTTTGTAACTATAGGTTTAACCATTGAAAGTTAATCAGGCTAATTAGGTCAGCAGCACTATGAAAATAATTTATTTAGCATAATCACGAAACTTTATGCAAAATAAAATTACATTAAGCGCAGCAGCAGCGAAACTTTATAAAAGTGTAATATTTTCCGCGCCAATTTGTAGGAGGCGCGCGAGACGCAATTTAGGCGAGTTTCGCGTAATTAAAATTTAAACGTGCCACGGAAATTAGAGAAGGAACAAATGTTTTTTTTTTTTTGCGAAGTCTGCTGTAATGAAAAATTCTTATGTGCGTGTGACAAGAGAACATCTCGCGAATACACACCGTTGGTATCAGGAAATGTTAAATTGCAGATATAGAAGGCAAGTAATTTCCGAAAGCAGATAAATATTTCAATAACCAACGTTCATAATTGTGTCCCACTTTTATCAAATTGATAATTATGTTCCTTGGATTACAAATTAAAACAAAATTGTCGCTTTTAGGTCAACTTAAGAACACAAAATAAAAGTTAGTTTTCTCTACAGAAAATTATTTTTAAGTTACGTTACGTATACATTAATAGGTAGGTCAATTAGGACAAAAAGATTTCAGTCTAAATCAGTATAACGAATGAGATAAGTACTGACGGATTTTTTTATTTCTTTACCATTTAAAGCTAAAATAGGTAATTTTGTCGTTTGTGAAAAAAAAAATATTGAAATTCTCTACTTGGAAATTATATAATCAATCAAACCATAAAACCGTTTCCAAATACAAAATCTCACGTAAAAGTCGTTAGAAAAGCAATAAAAAATGAAAAATATTCTAGTAATGTGCCGCTATTAAAATAGGGTGGAGATATACATACACGCGGATAATAGCCGCAAATTCCTGAAAATGGCACGAGACGGCAAATCGATTTTTACATTATTGAATATCGTTTCATTTTGCCGATACCAACCAACCAAGTCCCTATAAAAAAATGTACAAGTTGAAAAAAATGCCCGATGAAATAGGTTTCTACTTCAATCTCCAAACTATTGTTCTGTCTGTGTTTGCACTAAACTTAAGAATTTTCCTAAAAACAACTAGACCAAAAATTAAAACGGTGTCATGCATGAACTTAGCTTTCATCAGAGATGTGAATTATTTGAAATACAAGTATTTAAAATGCAAATACAAAATACCTATTTGTATTTTGTATTTGAAATACTTTTTTTCAAAATGTATTTAGTATTTTATTTGAAATACTTTTTAAAACGTAATGAGTATTTGTAAAATACAAATTACTTTTTATGTAAATGTCAAACAAAACAAAACAACCAATCATAGAGCTAGGTAATTTGTCATGTCAATGTCACTGCCAAACAAAAAACCAATCATGAAGCTCGGTAATTTGACATTTATTTATGTCAATGGATGCATTCCAGCAGACCAATCGCTAAGGAAACGATCACCAAAGCATACATTTTAACCATGGAAAGTAATTTGTTTTAATGTTTAGTTTTATTACTTTCCATGCATAAAATGTACTCTATGGCGATTAATGATAGCTATTAGTCACCTAGAATGCACCCAATATCACTGTTAAACAAAAAACTATCTACCTACTTTCCATCTATATAGGCATTGTATTGTATGTATGTATATTTTGTTGGGCTGGATGCCCAACAAAAACCAAAAAAATATAACAATAATAAAAAAATAATACGAAAAAAAGGTATTTTATTTGAAAAAAGTATTTTGAAAAAACGTACTTTGTATTTTGTACTTAAATACTTTTTTTTAAAAGTATTTTGTATTTGTATTTGAAATACAAAAAAATGACAAGTATTTGTATTTTGTTTTTTAATACTTTTAATAAAGTATTTTGCACATCTCTGGCTATCATGCAGCTGTGTTCTGCCTAATTATCTTGGTCGAGATGTACTTCTTTTCTTAAGTTTTCCTAGTGTTATACTTACTTATTACTTAATACAAATTATAAAACACACCTTATTGCATCATATAAATAAATGAAGGAAAATGAATAAGTGAAAATATAATATCAGATATCAACCTCTGATATGCACAATATTCTTCGAAATGGTTTCACTGCTCGAATTAACGAAATGAGATTGCAGTAAACAAAGGTACTTACCCCAAAGAAGATAAGAGTTTAATCCAAAAGATAGTTTATCTTTGCATTGGAATTATTCCAAATGCTATCCTGAGGGTAAATATGCGTGGATGGACCCTAGGGACTCGCAAGATCAAGGGATTTCGAGGATATTGGTCTGAGGTAGGAAGTACTTTGATTTTGTTACACCTACCTAAAATAAGAAGTGTAAGTATGTATATACTTTATTAGAATATGTTAAAACTTTATAGTGTAGGTAGGCAGTTATTTCGAAAACTGAAACCTGAAATCCGAAATTAATGAAAAATTATATCATTAATTCTGAGTTTATTGATCTGGAGTTCGTTATTTTACGCATGCAAACAAAGTCCGATTACTTATAGTGTTTAAATTAAATATTAAGTTTAATTTTTTTGTGTCCCTGAAAAAATGCACCTCACTAAACAAAAAACTTCTAGATAAGTAGGTACTTACTTTATGTTTTTACTTATGTAAGCAAATTTCCAGGCGTGCATTCCTATACTTATTTAGTAAAAAGTACGCGTACCTATCACTAAAATGTCTAATAATTCTAATAACCTGTCAGAAGAACTACAAACTCTACTCTACAATAATTTTAATAAAAATCTTGGCAAATACAAAATAATAGCCAGTCCTCAAGCGGTCTGCAATCACTATAAAGAAAGACTCCACAATCGCAAAACTTATTTATTGTCAAGAAAATGGGAATATATATTGTATTGCGATAATGAAGTCTCGTTTATGTCGTGGGGTTTGTAATTACTGATCGCACCTATTGTTGGTAGATAAAGCATGTTCAGGGGTGACTAATCCAGAAGCTTTGTTCGATCGGAATTTAACAAGAATAGTTGCGGCGAGGGAAACAAAATTAAGACGAGCACAATACTTCTCACCCCTGACTGCAGACGTAGTGGAAAAGCTGTGAAATCGTTGGAAAATAAGATAATTTTAGTACCAGTCGGCAGTGTTGGGGAATAAAGCGAACGCTTAGAGACGCAAACCAAATAAATATTTTATCTCCTTTAATCTGAAAAATAATGATCTATGTTAAAATATTATCATCACTATAGTATTTGTTCGCGACTTCTTTTCTTCAACGTGGGATTTCTCTTCCGGTGGAAATGTGGTAGCTTAGTCAAGAAACAGAAATCAATGTAAGTATGTATAATCTTATCAATAATCCAATAAACAAACAAACTAACCAATACGGTACCGACTCTTCAGGATTGGAACCAGCAAAATTCAATTCGTTTTATTAAAAATAACTGAACTGATAAGGACCGATTTGGAACGTTATTTTCTCTTACAACGATAGAGTATCATACTATAACAGTAACAATCTCATCCTGGGCTATTATGCAGCTTTTTAACCTGTTTTGATCAAGAAAGCAGAGTTGTCTATTTGCGAGCTCGTATAATGAGGTAAAAACTAGGCGTCCTATTTTGGCGAGGTGCTTTCAAACAGGATCGGCCTTTGATGGGAGTCATGGTTCTAGCGATGAAAGCAAAAAAATATTTGTAATAATCAAGTAGGTAGACAATTTAGAATCTTCGTCCCTCTGCTGCCTTTGTCTCAAATTGATTTGTAGTGCGCACAGTCTTTTTCTTTCGTTATTTTATTTCCTGCTCTTGTCATCTCCTCATTTTCTCCCATCACAATTTTATTATTTTACACACAATCCATACATTCATCTTTTCTGCGGTCTCTACGTCACAATCTTCTAGCAACATGCCTTTCATGGTTTTGACGCAGATCATCATTTTCGCAAATGGTCATCGCGAAAAATTTGGCCACATTCGCAGAATGTCATGTTCGTGACTGGTCACTTGCGCAAAAGGTCACTTTCGCAAAAAGTCACTTTCGCAGAATGACATTCAATTTTTTTTCTTTTTTTTCTCAAAATTGTGAGTTTGATAAAAATTGTAAATGACCAGTTGCGAAAATGACCAAATTTTTCGCGATGACCATTTGCGAAAATGACGATCTGCGTGATAACCCTTTTTGATCTGTTCTTAGAACAATATTAAAAAATATAAAAATATAAAACTAACTAGCTGCCGCCCGCGACTTCGTCTGCGTGGAAAGTTATTTTATTTTTATTTATTTATATAAAAAACAATACAGAGACAACTTTAAACATAGTCTCGCAAAACTTATTACTAAGTTTGTCTGCGAGGAACAAAGTTACGCTCATATAAATAAGTATTAAATTAAATTGAATTGACATCGTTTAGCTAAGTGTAGGTATGTTATTGAAATATCTATTAGGTCATTTTAAATTGTTAAATACTTAGAATACTTTACTTTACATTGTTTATAAATTATTGTTGTTTTATTGTTATTGTTTTTTTGTTATCCCTCGGAAACAATACAAAATTAATAAGTATAGAACTTTAGCATAAAAGGCCGGGTCTCCTTTATAATTTGTATTACCTACCTAACTCTAACTTAATTAGAACCCACTATAATTACATCTCTCAGAAGTCCTTATTATTTTGATAAGTAATAAACTTATTTCGCTGGAACTATACTCTCATCATGCTCAAGTAGATACAAAAGCTGCTGAGCTACTTCAAATGTATTTTTGCATACAATTCACATTCCTAATACCTATGTAATAAGAAGTATATTGAGTGTATTTATGTGCTACCATTATTACTGCTGCACTTGTGATGCACGTGCACAGAGCACTTCAAGTGAACTCATACATTCAATCCATTTTAGATAAGGAGGAAATTGCTGAAGATGTACCTACCTATCAAGTACCTACCACACTTGCTAAAGCTCTCTACATATTTAATGTATATCTATACTATGTATACAAGATATTATCTTGGTACAATCGATCGCACGCATAACGTGTCGTTTGGAAATGACCTTGCATAACGACCTCGAGAGGGTAAAGTAAAAAAAAACCGACTTCAAAAAACCTACCTCTAAAAAGCAAGAAATAATATTCGTAATAATAAAAATACGTCTATTGAAGTCGGGTGGGGTTGGAGTACAAATTCCTTTTTTTTTATTCTAAAAGCTCCACCCGACTTCAATAGACGTATTTTTATTATTACGAATATTATTTCTTGCTTTTTAGAGGTAGGTTTTTTGAAGTCGGTTTTTTTTTTTTTTTAACAAATTTTATTTTTTTATTTTTAGTGTAGGTACCTTGTAGGTAAGGTATATTATATATGTAGAAAAATCGGCTCAGCCAAACGTAAGATAATCGCGGAGAAACATACTTAAATACGGGTCAAACTGAGAACCTCCTTTTTAAGTCGGTTAAAAAACTACACTTAAGATATCCCTCTTCCAACAAAAAAAAATTTATCTTATTCAGTTCATAAACAAAGAAGTAATACGAACAATCATCGAGGTAATTCACACAAAATCATACTATTTTCGTGCTTTTTTTCAAAATTACTTGAAAAGTACTGAACCGATTTCCAAATTTTAAAAAATGGGACCAACTTGGGAGTGTGCCTAATGTAATAACGTTTGAATCATTTCAATTTTCAATCGGTCCAGCCGTCTTCGAGTAATCGGTGGACATACACAAAAAAAAAAAAATACAGACGAACATAGAACCTCCTCCTTTTTTGGAAGTCGGTTAAAAATGACATGCAGACAGACGCGACTTTTGTTTATCTGTAAAAAATATACAGGATGGAGGATATATTTTTTAAGGTGGTAACCTGAGCGAAAGTGGCGCCGCGGTGAATTATATTTAATATTATAATTCTAATACACAATTTTAAAAATGTTTATCGTGGAGATTTTAGGGCCCACCCAGAGTCTAGTATTTTTAGACGGTATCGTTACATTCCTTCGTAGTCACTGCTAGAAGTAGATAGCAATACTGCTAATAGTGGCCGTTTTTGACACATTTGCTATCTACTTCTACGAATGACTACGAGGGCATGTAGTGATATCTTCTAAAAATACTAGACCATGAGCCCTAAAATCTCCACGATAAACATTATTAAAATCCTTTTCTATTAATAACTTATTAAATAAAAACCTCTGAGGGCGCCACTTTCGGTCATACAACCCCCTTAAGAGGTGGTTTTCAGGATTTATAATAATTTTCCAGGGTTGTATGCATGGAAGGGGTTTTTTTGTTACACGATGTACTTATATTCCTTCGTTGGTGCTGGCACAACTCATTTGGCACAACCGGTAGTGCCATATGCGATTTTCTTTCCCATGACACTACCGGTTGTGCCACGGGTAAAATAGCATTTCCCGTGACTCTACTCAGAGACCAGTAGTGTCATAAGAAATTTGGTGTCCCGTCCCGTGGCACTACCGCGTAATCTTTTTCTCAAATCAAAGAAGCTCGGTATGGTCTTTTTAATATTTACTGTATGGATCGGAGTGTTGGACCACCAAGGAGATAAATGAAAGACAAATGCATGTAGCTGAAATAAGAATGTTAAGAGGAATGTGTGGTGTGGTGTTACGCGAAAGGACAAAATTAGAAATGAATAGGTACATAAGAAGGAGTTTGAAAGGGCGCCAATAGAAACCGGTGGTCGTGGTATGGACATGATTGTAATGCGGAGGAATGAGGAGCATGTGTTACATGAAAGGTTTTAAGTATGAAGGCAATGAAGGTAGATGGATATACGGGTAGAGGAAGGCCAAAGAAAAGATGGATAGACTGTATAAAAAGGATATGGCTAGAAAGGAAGTTAACTTTGAGATGATGAGTCCAAAAACGAAACCAAAAGAACTTCGCAGTCGGTAGGATTCGAACCTACGCTCCCAGAGGGAATCTGATTTCTAGTCAGACGCCTTAACCGCTCGGCCACGACTGCTTCTGCTCAAATTTGCGAAATTGCATATGAGGTTGGGTTCGTGATATTTTAAGATTACAAATTACAAAAAAATTGATCGAGAAATGATAATTATATCGGAAACGATTTGGTGATATCACTTTTGACCCCAGACACTAATCTAATCATTATCACTACATTTTATAAAACAAAGTCCCTCGCCCGCCGCGTCTGTCTGTCTGTTCGCGATAAACTCAAAAACTTGGTACTGCCGTACTGAACGGATTTTCATGCAGTTGATAAAGTAAATGATAAAGTGATTCTAAATAATGTTTGATGGAAAAAATTGTCATGTGTACAATGCGGTAATTTGGAAAGCTATTTAGAAGGTAGCCGCCTGTAAGGCCTCTAACTTGGCTTAACGATTGTTATCAGATGACAACAGCCGGGACCGACGGTTTAACGTGCCCTCCGAAGCACGGAAGCGCTCAGTTGTAATGCCACTTAACGGTCACCCATCCGACACCTGGCCGGACCGAGCGCTGCTTAACAAACGTGATCGAGTACGATCAGTCTGTCAAGTTCCGCCATGAGCGCTTAAAATATTATAATTAGGCATAAAAATATGTTATAGCCAGAATTAAAACATAGGATACTTTTTACTCGTATCTCGGTCAAAGATTCCCTAGGGATTTTCCGAATGTGTACGCTAGAAATAAATAAACAGAAAAATACTTTTTGCAAACAGAAAAAGCTCCATGACAATACGTAAGACAACTCGTATGCTTGAATAGTTGAATGTCACCACAACCTTAGTCATGTTAGGATAAGTAGCTAAGTATAAAACGTTAAATTGTGTTAAGGCATCTACAAGTTTTAAGTAAATAGGGGCTCAGTTTTCCAGGTGAAAGGAAACTCGATAGTACATTTTCCTATCAAGCTAATTACAAAGAAATATTTTTTTCAAAATTGCTTTGCCTATTAATTTTATAACTTAGTTCTTAATTTACTTGCTGACTGTACATTAAATATTGCTACATATTAATCTATGTTACGCAAGCGATACTAGACAAATAAATAAATGCAAACTTTAAACCTAAACATTACAAAACACTTCGTTAAAAGGAGCCTGCGGTGTGAATGACAGCGGGTCAAAGCGGATCATTGAAAATAATTTGAGGTCCTGACTTTCATAAATGACTATAATTATAGGAATCAAAATTATAATAATTGAAATATTTTCCGTTACATATACATCCGGCTTGTTAAATAGTAGATTGTACAACAAGTGCATAAAACGCATCATTTTACCCGAGACGTTTATATATCCTCCCGAGCCGCAGGCGAGGGTGGATAGTCAAGTCGAGGGTAAAATGGGTTTTATGTACGAGTTATACACTCTGCTTTTTACTTCGATTGTGAGGAAATTAAACAAAAAATGTAAAAAAAAAAAAATTTTTTTAATACTTAATTTTTACAGTACTAATCCTTATCAAACTACCATTTCAATAAATAAGTAGTATAGACATCTTAGGAATTGTCGCAAAAAATTACCGCGCGCGAAAATAAATCAAACGCGTTTCTTACACCGATGACGGGACGGAACGAACGGAAGGGAAAAAGACTTTTGGAGCGAATCGAGGAACGTTTTCTTTTTGGGTGTCGTTGGAAGGTCGCATTTGGCAAAAGAAAGAAGGAAGCGAAGCGAGGGTGGGTCGCTAGTTAATTCTAGCTTAGGGTTATCGCAGGCCCGAAATTCGGAAATCCGCGTTTCGATTTCGGAACCGGAGTTCCGGAAATTCGTTATTTACGATTGTCGGAAAGCAACTTTCCGAATCGAATCGGAAAGTCTCCCGAAACACGCGATTCACGATTATCGGATCGAATATTTTTGACATTACTTTGTCGATTGAATTCGATTTAGTATCCGAGAGCATATTTCTATCGGAAAGAGATCCGAACAATATAAGAAGGTAAGAATTAATGTAAAAAAACATAACAGGTGAAAAATAAAGGTAAAAAAACTTGAAATTTAACAACATTCGAGACCTAAACATCGTAAGTAAATAATATTTTAATTTTTGTGCTGTACCTATAGTTTCTAGGTTATATTCTATGAAAATGAAATGTATGAAAGTGAGACTAATTAGACGCTGGTCGTAGGAGACTCTAGGGTTCTAAAAAATATTAAGTATTATTTTTGAGTCCACTGTGGTCAAATATAAAAACTAAGCATTTTTCATCACTCACTGATCTTTCCATTACACTTTTTTTTCCAAATCAAACAAAACACTTTGAAATTTCAACTAAGTAAACACAAGTATTGCTTACTCTGTGAGTAAACACAAAAAGTCAAAAACATAACCTCTACGTTTGTTTACGTTACGTTTACAAATAATGTTACCATGAAAAATGAAATATATTATAATATATTAAATATCGCAGATTAATGATGACTGTTAGTTTTTTAGATAAATAGGATAAATCTTGTGAAATTTCAATGTTAATTTTAGTAATTTATTACGTAAAACTTTAAAAATATCTATGTTATGTTATCGACCTTGTTTAATATCATTTCTACCAAAAGCTACAAACTTTGTAAATGCATTTCACAATGACTAAAAAGTCAACGTCGGAAAGTGAGTCGAATGCCAGTCGAATGCTAGTCGAATGTATTTGTGAATAGCAATGGGGAAGATGTAAATAAAAATTTATTCAATTTTTTTAGCCCTAATTAAAAGTATAAGCAATTATAAGACTAACTGTGAAAAAAATATGTTGATATCACGAAAATTGAATTTTTTATAAGCAAATCAATTTGGGGACGCGCGAAATCTGATTGTGTCGTTCGAGTAATGGCTATGACGTCACGTCGCCGGTTGTACGATGGACAGCGGCGGCGGGCGTATGGAAGCTTAGCGACACTATGTGATTGACAGGCTCTGTAAACTTACTTTTGTTAATTTCGATACTTTTGTTTTGTTATTTTATATTTTTCATACAACCACTGTATTTTTCAATAAAATTAGGTAGGTAGGTACAGAAAGTTTCATAGAGTTCCTCGGATACGTATCTTTCGCAAGTTGACGTTTTTTACAGGTATTTTTTGAGGTATTTTTTATTTTCTTAGGTCGTTATCTCGTTTGTTTCTTTGTTTAATTACTGGGAATGATTTTATAATGAGCTAGACTTGAAACTTTGAATATAGGTCAGAACTGTAAGACAACGCTGATCATCATTGAGCTGATCTGATGACGGAGCTGGAAGAAGGCCACAGGAACTCTATAATAAAACCATACAATCACATCGACTTTTGTGCTCGTTTAATTCGTTTTGACAAGTACTCTGAAAGGAATTGGAGATGAGGTCCAAGGTCTGATGATGGAGCCGGAAGAAGGCTACAGGAACTCTGTGTTCAAACCATGCAACCCCATCGAGTTTAGGCTCATTTAATTCGTCTTGACGAGTTCTCTGTTGAGAAATACTCGTAGTTTCAAGGGTCTGATATCATTTGGAATCGTTGGATTTGCCTTGACAAGCACTATGATGGGAGATAAGTTCCAGAGCCTGATGATGGAGTCGGAAGAAGGCCACAGGAACTCTGTATTCAAACCATGCAACCCCATCGAGTTTGGGCTCATTTGATTCGTCTTGACGAGTACTCTGTTGGGAAATAGAATCCGGGGTCTGATGATGGAGCTGAGAGAAGGTCACAGGAACTCTGTAATAAAACAGCAACTCTATCCAGTTTGGGCTCGTTTGATTCATTTTGACGAGTATTATGTTGAGAAACAGTGTCCAGGGTCTGATGATGGACCTGAAAAAGGCTACAGGAACAGGAACTCTATAATAAAACCATACAATCACATCGACTTTTGTGCTCGTTTAATTCGTCTTGACAAGTACTCTGATAGGAATGGGAGATGAGGTCCAAGGTCTGATGATGGAGCCGGAAGAAAGCTACAGGAACTCTGTGTTCAAACCATGCAATCCCATCGAGTTTTAGCTCATTTGATTCATCTTGACGAGTTCTCTGCTGAGAATTAGTTCTTAGGGTCTGATATCATTTGGAATAGTTTGATTTGACTTGACAAGTACTATGATGGGAGATGATTTCCAGAGTCTGATGATGGAATCAGAATAAGGCCACAGAAACTCTGTATTCAAACCATGCAACCCCATCGAGTTTGGGCTCATTTGATTCGTCTTGAGCTTGACGAGTACTCTGTTGGAAAATAGAATCCAGGGTCTGATGATGGAGCTGAAATAAGGTCACAGGAACTCTGTAATAAAAAAGCAACTCCATCCAGTTTGGGCTCGTTTGATTCGTCTTTACGAGTACTCTATTGAGAAATAGTTTCTAGGGTCTGATAATGAAGCCGGAAGAAAGCCACAGGAACTTTGTATCAAAACCATGAAACCCTATCGACTTTGGGCTCGTTTGATTCATTTTGACGAGTAATCTGTTGGGAAACAGTGTCCAGGGTCTGACGATGGACCTGCAAAAGACTACAGGAACTCTGTAATAAAACCATGCAACCCCGTCAAGTTTGATTCGTCTTGACGAGTAGGTACACTGTTGGGAAAAAGTGTTCAGGGTCTGATGATGGAGCCAGAAGAAGGCCACAAGAATCCTGAAATAAAACCATGCAACCTCATATTCTAGTTTGAAATCGTTTGATTCGCCTTGACAAGTACTATGGTGGGAGATGGTTTCCAGGTTCTGATGATGGAGCCGGAAGAAGGTCACAGGAACTCTGTAATAAAACCATGCAACACCATGCTCTAGTTTAGAATGGTTTGATTTGCCTTGACAAGTACTATGTATGATGGGAGATGGTTTCCAGGGTCTCAAAATGGAGCCAGAAGAAGTTCACAGCAATAAAACAATACAACTTCATCGAGTTTGGTTTTGTTTGATTTGTCTTGACTAAGACCTTAGACCCTATTTCTAGATGGTTCCCAGGGTCTCATGATGGAGCTAGAAAGTGGTAATGAGAGATCTGTAATAAAACGACACAACACCATTAAATTTGGGATCGTTTCAAACAAACCAGCCTAAATTCTAGGGTATTGCGTCATTTTATAACAGAGTTCCCATGGCCTCTTTCTGGCTCCATCATCCTTGGATTTTGTCTAAAGTTTTTGTCAAGACCAATCATACGAATCCAAACTCAATGGTGTTTCGTCGTTTTGTCAGGGTTTTATTACAAAGTTCCCACGGCCACCTTCTGGCTCCATCATAAACCTTGGATATCATCTAGAACCAGAGTCCTTGTCAAGACAAATTATACGAGCCCAAACTCACTGGTTTGTGTCGTTTTATTATAGAGATACCATGGCTACTTTCTGGCTCCATCATCACCCTAGATATCTTTTAAGACAAGAGTTCTTGTCAAGCCAAACCAAACGAGCCTAAATTCGACGGTGTTTCGTCATTTTATTACAGAGTTGCCATAGCCACCTTCTGGCTCTATCATCAGAACTTGGATATCATCTAGTACCAGAGTCCATGTCAAGACGAATCAAACGAGCATAAACTCGATAGGGTTTCTTCATTTTATTACAGAGTTCCCATGGCCACCTTCTGGCTCCATCATAGTCTCATATTGTCTTGAAAAAATACACTGTTTTAAACAAGTATTTTAAGTGTACTAGCGACCCGCCCTCGCTTCGCTTCTTTTTTTTTTGCAATATCGTACAGTTGTTACCTTTGCTCCAGAAGACGCGCATGAATTTATTTTCGCTCGCGTATTTTTTGCGACAACTCCTAAGATATTCATTTAAATAGTATGGTGTTAAAGATTAAGATAATGTGCATGAAATGCTTCAGGTAACAGACGTATTCAAGTAGATAAGGATTAATACTGTATCCTTCTAAATAGCTTTCCAAATTACCGCATTGTATGTGACCGATTTTTTAGAAGATTATAATGGGTATAGTGAACTATTCTTAAAAGATAGATATATGCCATCGCGGACTTTTTTGTAGATCTATAAAAGAGAAACAATTCCATCATACATTATTTTGTTATAGCTCAAAATTTTTATGCAGCGTTTTCGATGCAAGCTCCCAGTCGGCTTAATTTTTGGCAAAATCTTTAACCATTATCGTCATATTTCTACCAATTTAGATAAAACCTTAACTTATTATACACTTAAACCTTCCTCAAGGATCATTCTATCATTTGGTAAAAACCGCATGAAAATCCGTTTAGTAGTTTTTGAGTTTATCGCGAACAGATAGACAGATGCGGCGGAAAGACTTTGTTTTATAACATCTCGGCGGACGTAACCGGCGATGTGACGTCACGCCTTAAACGGTCAAGACCGCGCTGATTTTAAAAACATTCAACTTTGAAAATTAATAAAAAATTCAGTTTTTGAGATATCTAAAAAATTCTTTCACCAATATTTTTTAGATTTTACGATTGATTTTTCTATATTATAAAATAATTACACTCATCTTCCCCATTTTCGAATCTATCGGAACGGATTCGAATCGTATGCTTTCGAGTAGATTTCCGACAATCGTGAATAGCCCCGCCGGTAGCAAGAGGGGAGAATATCCAGATTTTTGGACAAAAGTCCGGTCTTTGACTCATATAAAAAAAATTAAGTAGGCCATTTAAGTAGGTACTTTTCAGTACTTACTTACATGATATAGTACAACTTATCTGCTGGCACTTAACAGTTTTAATTTATTTTTTTTGTAAAATTATACACAAGTGTGTTTTAAGAAAAGTATGGGCATTTTTCAGGAAACCACTCCATTCATAGAGCCTATTAGCCGCGGGCCCGGGGTGCGGAGCGCGCCGCGCGCTCCGAGCTGTGCGGCGATGATGGTTTAGTTAGACAAAGTAATATATATAATAATATAATGCAATATAATTATACTCTCCACTTAAGTTAAAAACAGTAAGTGGTGGGAAAATAAATTTATCCCACTAATATTATAAATGTGAAAGTTTGTGGGTTTGGATGTTTGTTGCTCAATCACGCAAAAACTAGTGAACGGATTTGGTTGAAATTTGGCACACAGATAGTTAGTAGATAGCCTAGATTAAAACATAGGATACTTTTTATCCCGATATTCCCACGTGAATGGGAACCACGCGGGTGAAACCGCGGGCGGCCGCTAGTTTTCAATATTGTGTAAAACTGTAAGTAAATACCATTGAAATGTAGTACCTAGTAGGTTCGATGGTAAACATGAAATGGCAACTTTATGAAACATGCCATGGATCTTATTCGATCATGCATGGACATGCTTACTCTTATGAGTTCTATCTAAAAACTGTGACAAGACTTTAGTTGAGAATTTATAAGTAAACTACCACACATCATTTATTTACACAACTAGGTCCAACCCCCCAATTTGGTGGAATCGCCACTGCTAGGTGGGTAGGTACCACACATGAACAAATTCCGAATGGACCGATGAAAAATATTTTTTTTTGCCACACATTTTGTCGGAGAAGGTAAACCAGTTTTTTTTCGTGTACCGTAGACGCGGGCTGTCTGTATGATAATTTCGGCGATGACACATGTGGCGCCGTGGCTTAGTTGGTTAAAGCGCCTGTCTAGTAAACAGGAGATCACGAGTTCGAATCTCGTCGGGGCCTAAAGCTGAGTATTTTTATTGCATTAAATATATTTTTGTCACTGTACCAAATTCACCCAGAAACGATTACTTACAAGTTGTTTAACCTACACCTACCTTTATCTATTTTGTCTATGAATCAAATTTATTATAAAGTACCTACCTAGTTAAAATAAAAGTTAGCCTTTTATTAAAATGTCTGAATTAATAGATATTTAATCAGAACCTAAGTCGCTTGTTCATAAACCTGGCTTAAAACTGATGCAGTCGTTATGGGAAGTCGTACTGGAACTTGGAAGATGATAGCAGTAGGTATGACCATCACTCATCAGCCAATTTTAATATCCCCAGTCCCCACTGCTGGGGCACAAGCCTTTCCCTATGGGTGGATAAGGAGGATGGACCATAACCCACCACGCGGGCCCAATGCGGATTGGTGGGTGTTAACGACTGCAAACGCACCCGGAACCAACGACTTCCGAAGCACGGAGGAGCTTGAGATAATACATTTTTGGTCACCCATGCCATGCACGACCCTTGCGAAAGTTGCTTAATCTTCGCAATCGCTGGGCCAGGCGCTAAACCTAGGGTTTCGGTTGACGGTGCCGTCGGATATTACAGCCGTAATTTAGTTGTATATGTAAACAATACGGCGCGGTTTCCTAGAGAGGTGCTGGACTGGACACCGTAATGTCAAAAAGCGGTGCCGCTATTTGACGATGTTCGCCACCGTCTTTTTAGGATAGCGGTGCCGCGACGACGGTGAAAGAAAATGAGTAAAGTGAAAGTAATTCCTGAATTGCTCGTCATTATGCTTGCACAGTAGGTGGTGGTAGACAGCGATTTCAAAAAATCTTAAATGCAATAACATTTGAGTTTTTTTTGCATCTGTACCACGAACATGGAAGAAATAATCTACTTCAATTAAATCAAGATCGATAGGTTTCGATGCAGATCGTCACTTTCGCAGAATGTCATTCAATTTTTTTTTCTTTTTTCTCAAAATTGTGAATGACATTCTGCGAAATTGACGTTTTGCGAAAGTGTACCATTTGCGAAAGTGACTAAATTTTTCGCGATGACCCGATTTTGGTTTGTTCTCAGATTGGTAGGTACCCAAAGATATTAGAATTTGGAAACCTAGTTTTATTTTAGTTATTAATTTGCTTTTCAGCTAGGTAGGTAGTGCAAAAACATTACTTATTTGAAATTTTCATTCCATATAATCCACTTTGAAGTAAATATTAAGGTGTTTAATTAGATAGGTAAAAATAAGTTCATCTAAGTGATTTTAAAAGGTCATGAGGAACTAGGAAACAAATCATAAAAACAAAATTTTAGGATTTCAATATAGTCACTCATATATTCACATTTCTGTATATTTAATATTTACACATTGTACAAACATTACAATTATTACAAATAGCAGCTGCCCCATAATTATATGTAGGTATTTCTACTGAAATATTTTAATTAAGTAAGTATGGAAATTTATCAAGAGGCAAGTGAAACGCGCACATTTAAGTTAGGTAAATGAAACATTTCAATTTATGGATCAAACTAATTTAATAACATTTTATAATCAGTGTATTACTTTACTTTTTTAGAACGAAATATTTTAATCTCTTTATCACTCTGTGATTGATGTTCCCATTTATTTATCAACTGACTATAAATTTCTTTTATAATTTAAGTAAGTACTTATTAAAAAAAAATTGTAAGATATTTTGTGATTCTTAAATTTTGTTTACATGTAGTAGGTATAACAAGTAAATGGTTATACTAATTGAGTTTGAGTAAAATATTTCGAAGACGCTTTTTCTTATACCTACTAATGTTAACAAAATTTATATTCTGTGATAGAAGGTATTATTTAGATTTTAATAATAGGTACACTCAAATCAAATAAACGCCATAACATTATCATAATCATAACCATAACAATGAAAACATAAAACCATTTCTTTTTGTCCTGAATTAGTGCCTACCGAAAAATGTTATCACATGAGAAACAATATCAACATCGGTAATTAAAAATATGACTTTATCACATAAGTCGGTCTTTTTTATTAACTACTAACATTGATAAATCATTCGATACTATTATCATATCATTGCAACGCAATTTATGTTGATCGATTACTCGATTTGAAAATTGACAGCCAAGTAAGTATTTAGAGTAAGTACCTATAAACTTGGAATTTACAAATTGAATTATGAACTACAAAGTTTATAAATTGATGCTATTCCAGTCTTAATAAGTAATTTATGAACCAGTTAAACACTTATAAACATCTATATCTTTCATAAAATCTGAGGCACATTCAATATACGTATCATATTATATCATACAGTACGATATTTTTAATATTTACAAATATTTTTTTGCTTATAAACCTAGTATGGCAGTATTGAGGTTTGAAATAATTACAGAACTCGATGTCTACGACACAAGCTTTAGACTTTCATTTAGTAGGTACCTCTAAATGTATAGCAAACGAAAATATTGTTTTAAACAACAATGCCGTACTAAAAGCAACAAAAGTAAAGTTTAAAAAACTTAACTGTCCAAATCACGACGATACTGAAACATTGTAAGATCAAAACAATACTTCCACTGTAGATTAAATCCTGAAATGAACTTCAAAGCATGTGGCACAGAAAAAAAATACAATTCGTTAAACAAATTACTTATAAAAAAATCAGTCTCTTTGAATCCACTTCACCAACGTCACAAAAAATCACATAACTAGTCCGCAATCTCGTGCATCACTTAAGGCCTCACAACAAGATTTTCACTGTTTCAACGTTTTTATTGTCGTCTTTGGGTTGTCTTTTAAAAAGTTCAAGGGAATGGTTCAGTTCAGACGAATCTGGTGAGCTGAGTGTGGAAGTCCCTGAGGAAGATCTGGAGCTGTTGTAGCGTTGGCCGGTCATCGGGAGACATTGCCCAACAGTAGGCCATCACCGCGAATCTGTATTAACAAGAGATACTATGTTAGAACGATCTTCTTAAAAGCAAGCAACAGAGTGAATTTGCAGTAGGAAAACTTTAACGAAATACAAAATTCAAACTACTTTTAACTACCCTAGGTACACTAATTTTAGCCTTAGTTTTCTTTACGTCAGATGAAAGTAAAAATAACGAGTTTACTCACAGTTCATCAGGACAATTAGCAGGTTGTTGTAACCGATAGCCGTCCCGTAGATACGCTGCTACCTCAAACGGATCTACTTCAGCATATGGCTGATGCGCCAGAGTGGTCAACTCCCATAACAGAACGCCTAGCGCCCACACATCCGCCGCCGGGCTAAACTGTCTCTTAGTTAAAGACTCTAGCGCCAGCCACTTGATCGGCCTGTTTTCGTTGTCACCTAGACAGTGGTAGTCTGCTGGGAAGAGATCTCTTGACAGCGCGTTGTCCGCAATCATCACTCTGAGGTTTTCATCCACTCTGTTGACAAAAGATTGCTTATGAATAATAATGTTTAGGCAATTATATTTGTCTATCTTTATTCTTATTCTGAAATCAAACCAATTCAAGATAAATCAGTTTTTTTAGACGAACAAATATTGTAAAGCATACTTACATGCAATTCCTTGCAGCTATGTCCTTATGCAGCACATGTTGCGAATGGAGATACAGTAAGCCATCCAACGCGTGCAGCGCCATCCGCACCACGTGCTGCGTGGTAAGAGGCGGCGGCGGCGCCGTGCCCGCTGCGCCCCCCACGGTCACCCCGCGGCAAGCCAGCAGGAACTGCTTCAAATTCCTGCAGGTACTTCCCCACGGATACAGTAAGAACGGAGCAGTCTGGTCCTCGATGCTCACTCCGAGCACTGACAACAGTCGCTCGTGGTGGAGTCCATATAGCATGCAACCTTCTTGAAGAAGTAGTGACACCTGATGACAAAAAAACCATAATTAAAATCTAGCAATCGTTAAAATCGGGGAGAAAATTATACTTAAATAAGAGTTTTTTTTGTTAAGTGGACCTGGAATTACCTGAACTTGTGAAGCATGTTCAGCAACAGTTTTAACGAGCACTTCTTGCTCTCTCCCATCCTCATCAGCGTAAGTTCCTCTATAAACTCGGCCGAATGTTCCTTCCATTGCGACAGACCGTAGCCTCACTCGACATCTCTGTATAGTTAGTTCTGCTATCCTCTGCTGTAGGTCTCTTGCTCTTTCTTCTGCTGCTGCTGCAGGCAATGATGTCGGTCGTCGATAGCTGGTATAACTGGCGGCGGACTTGCAAGAAGAATCTGGTAAGAATGCGTGGGCGTCTTGTTCATCGCTCCTTGCTCTCCGGAGCTTTCTCGCTCGCGCTCTGCAAGCAGCTGCCGCGACTGCTGCTATAAGCAGTACGCCGCCGGCACAACCAGCTCCCGCGTAAAATATATCGGCAGAGGTAGGTGCGTGTGGAACACTATCTACTCTTACAGCAGGTCGAGGGGCTTCTTTCAAACATATTTTTCTTCGACGGAAGTGCAACGTTGTAGACGAAGAACCGGTGGAAACATTTAGCGATATAGTGATGTCCACTTCTGCGGCCACAGCGTGCGTGCAAGGTAGCGTCACTTGCCACGTCTGTGGTTCTGTAGGAACAAAGCCTTCGCTCGAAATGTTGAATTCTGGCGCGTGCATCGCCTCTTGATGGGATACCACTTCGACGTGTAATGTATATGGTAGCTGCAACAAAAAAGGTTCTTATCTTAAGTCATGCACGCTTTCGGTTTGTGATATTTAAAATGTACCAAACTATTCTGCCTATAACGGTGCTCACGTCACGAAGTAACTGTATTAGGTCAGGGGATTGACGGGCGACAGCACGTACAGCGACCCTAGATGGTCGGCGCGGTGGCCGAGTTTATGCCCGAGTCAGTGGAGATCAAATGTCAATGTGCTGCGCCTGCGCCCCTTTCGATCACGACAACAGCTCCTTATACTGCTACAAGAACATGGCCGATAAAATCCGTATGACCATTTTCTGCTAAACTTCGACACTTTCTTTGCTTTTTATAGAAAACTATGCAAATGAACGTGTTTTATAAACGGCGATCATTCAAGGTTAATAATGTTTAGGTTTTCATAAAAGACAACTCCGAGTCCGATCTATCCATTGTTCCTCTTAATCGTAAACGAAGTAAGTAGTGGATTTGTTTAAAATACCAGAACGTCTAATTAATCTGTATTTAAATATTATGGTAATGAAAAGGTAATTATGCTACTAATCGCAGGGCGGGGACTTGGCAAACGTTTGAACAAACATTATTCGCCGCGGGCCCTTTGGCCGGCGGCGCATCAACTAGCATTACGAAGGCGGCGCGGCTGCTCGTGAGGCGTAGGTGCGACAGCGAAGCCGCTAATTAAATATTATCACTCGGCAGTCGGTGAGTACAGACAATGGTGCGATCGCTCATCGGCGCTAGTTAACCGGTTACCAAATATTTGCTCTAGTCAAAGGCGCCGCCCGCCGGCAAATAAGGGAGTCGACGAGTCGCCAAGGGGCGATCAGATAGCGCCCGCTCAAAGCGCGCCGAGATGGTGATAAGGGCGCGCGTGATTGCGACCGCGCCGAACGCCCGACTATCCACTTTTTAAACAACGCCAGCAATTTCCAATTTTATGAAGATAACTAGCCATACTTTACATAAACACACCGCGTCCTGAATGCATCCAAACGAGACGAGACTCTCGACTCGAAGATGTTTGCCTTATAACTTGCAAATAACGTCCTATGGATGCTTTATTGACAGGACAAGACCACTGAACTCGTCCGCGGCGCGACTGATATTTTGATATGCAAACGTAAAATGTTGTTGAATCGAAAATAACCATCATGTCCCTGGATGCATCTTACTCGTTTCGTCGGCAGTTGCGGAAAAGTAAATAAATGCACATAATATTTGGTTGGCGATGTGCGGCTGGCTGCAGAAAATAAAAGAAAGCGCGCTTCGTGAACTCGTGATTCGCCGCCGCTGCACTTTGCATAGGAAGCGGTCGAATTTGAATTAGAAATGTAATAATGTGATGACGAAATAAACTGAACTAATCAATCAAATGCTGCGCCTGGATTTGAGGTACCGACCCCAAGACTACGGAAAAGATAACACTATCAGAACCTTTGGATACAGATTAAATAATACTACTAAAGTAGCTATCGCATAGTATTTGGTTCTACTATGCCTTAGAGTAAGACGCGCTTCAAGCCGCGATGCTCGAAGTACTATGCTAACCGTCTGTGCTATCGAAGCATCTTTATGCGAATTAGTTGTTTGCGAAGAAAGTAAATAAGGTCAGCCGAAAAAGAGAAGTTTTAAGTTAGTTGACTACTGGAATGTTTCGAAAAATCATTAAGAATTCTGGGCGAATAACAATCATCTTTCTAGAGCTTCTAATAATAAGGTAGGTATTTTTAATACTTTACAATTTACATTCAGCTCACACTTAGATTACCATAATGGTGCAATTGTTCGTACAGTCAATTGTTCACTCTGCTAATGGATATCTGTTTGATTAGGTATTTAAATATGCAACAGGAATTTCATTATACGTGTTTTTAATGTGTGTCGGTTTCTATTTATCCAATGTCCTTAATCCACGAGATAATAAACGATTATGTGCGTTGCTTGCTTGCGACTTGCGATGCTACACGCTGTGGCCTGTGAGTGATGTGAAAAAGAAAGCTTATCTTGTGATACCATAAGAAATCAATATTAAATAATTAAGCGGTAATGGTAGAGCTAACTATGTAATGTATGTATATTAATTGTAATGTAGGTACCTAGTGGTATTAGGTTTCTTTTATTGTTTATCTCTAGTGTAACACTTTTATTATAAGTCAAGAATTTTAATAGATTAATAAATTATAAATACGAAAGTAAGTTTGTTTGTACTGTTCCCGGGGAATTGAAAAATAACTGTCCACGCATACTATGTTTTGATCCAGGCTAAAAACTATCCGTGTGTCAAATTCCATCCAAATCCGTTCAGCCGTTTTTGCGTAATTGAGTAACAAACATCCAAACATTCACATTTATAATATTAGTAGGATAACATTACTGCATGGGGAAACGTGGGGGTAAAATGGTATGAGTATACTTATCAGAAAAATAAATAATTATATAACAAGAGATAGAACAACTACCTATGAATGAATGAATGAATGAAAGTTTATTTGCATTTGAATAAGGTTACACTTAAGCTGGTCATAATAATTTAGTTCAGCTTATTCAGCCATTTACAAATTAACATGCAAAAATTGTGAAAAAAAATAAAATTAAAATATATAAGATTTATAAAATTAATTAACCATATCAATTATACATACAATTACACTTACAATTTATAGAATGTCAATAAAATTTAAAATAAAATATGATAAGTCAAATTAATAAATCAATATTGATTATTACAATTGATATCTCACCTCACCTATCTCACGAAGACCGTTTTGTTATGAATGTTGTTAGGCGTGCACTTGCACATTATTTTAAGAGCATGCAGTCGCACAGCATACCTAACAAAACGGACTTTGTGAGATAGACCAACTATACCTACCTTCCTATTTTAAGCCAAACATTTGTTTTAACTCACCGGTCTTCTTGTGAGGCTCTGCCAAGTGAAGTGCAACTCCTCGATGGTTGCCGGCACGGGAACCACGAAGTTGAGCGCGTAGAAGTTGATCTGGCCATCGCGCACGTAAAACAACTCTGCTGTGAGACCTGATGAAAGAGAAAAATAGCATTGAACTCTCGACATAGCAAACTAATTCAAGGGAGAGTAAAAAATAAGATTTGCTCACATAGTAGACAACAGTTTAGAATAATCTTTATTGAAATCCGATCATCTATCGCATCACATGACCTTAGGCAACTAAATTTGGCTAAAATGCTTCTAAGAGATTTAGGTTACCTACTGCTCTAAGTTTAAAAACAGTTTAGGTTAAAACTGGATTTGTCACGTAGCTCAATGATCGATCAAAAACGTCATTATTTTAGACCTTTATGTGCAGGCTTTTACAAAAACTATAAAGGAGTATGAACATGTGATTTAAACGACAATAGTGTAATGAGATTCCATCCAGTCAGGCGTTCTAAACCAATACAGAAAGGATCCTGTTTATACAACGTTCCTATTGAGAATGAACATGAAGCGAAACCCAAAAATTGGTATACGGATCAATAACATACAGAATCTGAGCAAAAAGTTGAAAGCGCACGCGCACAATGTAGCGGCGAGATCAAACGAAAGCTCAAAGCCGCCGCAATATGACGCCCGCGCCACCTGTCCAGTTATCATGGGAACTTTTCAAATAAAAACAGCTCTAAGCTCTAAGAGGAAGTTCTTAAACAGGAAAGAAGTTCGATTAACATTAAATACGTCTGTAATCGAAAAGAAATAAAAACAACTTGTCCTTTCTTATTTATTCATACGGTCTACGCTACGTGTAAATCATACGAACGAAGTGGACTCAGTAGCAAAGCAATCGGAGAACCCAATGTTAAAAGATATGATGCTTAAGATATTGTGATATGTATGTATGGTATGAGCAAGAAAAACACCAACATAAATGAATATGGAGCTTACATAAGTGATGATATTCTTTAAAGTAAGTAGTAAATTCGAAGTATTCCATGATCCAAACATTAATAATAATAATAATATAGCCTTTATTCAGATATTTTAAATGAATTTAAACGTTACATAGCTTTTTTTAAAAAAAATATCGACAACTGCATCTGTTTGCCCGAACATTAATAAAAGATGTATCTATCTATCTATATACATTCGGAAGAAAATGATGAAATTAATAAAAACTGTTGACTTAACTCATCAATAAGTTTTGCTAGTTCATAAATAAACTAAACCTTTATTTTATCAAACACTTCTTATTATACGAGTTACTGCATCACTTATGCATTCATATCCAAGAATACCATAACATGAACCATGTTATGGCACCTAATAATATGAAGCTCCCCCCGTTCTGAGAAACATTCCATATTTTTTCTATCTTTGCTCGTTAAGGACTTGGCTCTAGTTACATAATCTCCATCTTATGGTCATGGACTTCAAGTATCGGGTGTCTTTAGCATAAAAGAATGGAAAGAGGTAAGAACAACTGACAGTCTTTACCATAATGATTACGAGTGGCTCGTACACTGGGTATTCGTATAATAAATATTTCATTATAAAATAATAATTTTGAGGAAATGTGTCTAAAACTGTGTTATGGGTCTTTTATTTATAGAAATTTTAACTGACTAAGACGCTGATAGGTCTGGCAATGCACTGCTAAGAATTGGTAATCAATATTGATCAAGTCGAAAATTGTCAAGAGAAAGCCCCTGCGCGAACAAACAATGAAATGTATTTTACTTTATATCTTCACCGATCGTTTTGGAGAACTGGGGCTTGCAGTTTCCATAAGTTATGACACTGAGATACTATCTGAACTTTTTATTACCTCCAACACCGACCAGTTCGACATTATATAAAGTAACAGGATCCCGCAGTGTCGGTGTTATTAACACCATAATCGTTAAATATTAATGTCCTATCCAAACATGTTTGTACATCTTCCCCGATATCACACGCATGCAAATGAGACACCAAAACGGCCATTCGTGCGATTAAATTAATAATTTTAACGCCCGTTAACGGCTATTTGTTTATTCGAGAAGCGATAACGACGATTAACTGCTAACGAGGTACAATATACCACGCCAGTGATTTGCATACGGGCCTTCGAAAGCCCATAACGAGTCGCATTATAAGTCCGAATGCACGACTCCGTCGGATTTATGATTCACTCATCATCACCTTTTATAATCCCACACTTTTTGTTTTCTTAGAACGATCTTTATCTCTAAACATAAGATGAAATTAATTCCAACATCCAAACTCCGGTTACAGACCGGTTGTCCTTATTGATGGCATCCGACAAAGATCAGTGCTTCGACTTTTTAATAAATAGTTTCCACGAAATTACCTCTAAAATTTGAGTCCGTAGAACACGGAAGCTAAGCATGAACTTAACATACAACTTTTGATGAGACAATAAAAAGTAAGATGCCCGGCTCCGACATTCCCACAATGGTAATAAGAGGTCACAGGAACGGCTACCGTGCGGTGCGTTTGAAGTAGCGATCAAGGAACGAGCCCACTTGATACGACAAATAACTAGAGATAACCAGCACCCACCGTCCGCGTCGGCGCCTGCTTTTTGCTTACCGAAATTCTTAAAACACTAACGGCTCTTTTTATCCTTATCACGGATTATTCCTAAGCTGACACTGCTATGAATTTTAAAAGCCTTTTAAAATGCATCGAAATGAATTTCGAGAGGAAAATATTAATGGGTACACTTGAAGCCCATTGTGCGGAGGAGGGTACGCGCGAGAAATCGCGTGAACCTCACTATTGACGCATTCTACATTCGCACCTCCGAATAAAGCTTTCATTACGTTCATACAAAAAACACATTTGTAAGGAATAAAATAGAGCGTCGAACAATAGCGATATTCCGTATAGAAAGTTCCCCCCGGAGGCGTTGGATATAAAGATTTTAGGGCACAACAGAGGTATTATAGTGGAATTATACAGACAAGGCGCGCAAGGAAATAAAACAAAATGCAGGTGTCGGTGAATATAAAGGCGTAAGTTATGCACTTCACCCGCCGTAGTCGAGGGCTCGCGACATGCTGCCGCCCCGCCGCAACGCAACTAGAAAATCTAAAGACCCTGCGCATATATTTGTTTCCATAGAAAATTTACAACAGCCAGAGGCGACGATGCAACCGGAAACCGCTAAATAAATAACTGTTTAACATTTTACAACTTTACCACATCCCATAACTACGCGTGATAATGGTAATCATAAAATGAGTATACGATGTGTTAAGAATAGTATTGGAGAGTCGTGAAAATGTGTATTTAGGTAGTGCCTGTTGCAATGGCGACAGTTTTATTGGCTCTTTTAACGGAAAACATTGGCTTGACTAAAGGACAGCGCAACGGGCATCGTTTATTTTATCGTTTCATTTTGTCTTCTATAATGTAACGATTGTAGTAGCACACAGACCATACAACAAGTACTTAGCAGTATGCTTGTTTTGTCATATCACTAAAATTACAAAACAAGCATACTGTCTGCGCGATCATTGATGGAGATTGTGACTTTAGTTATTTTCATTTTTATCCTTCCTTATGTAACAAAACAATCTTGAAAGACGTTTGTAAATTGTAAATTGATACTTAAATAATGATGTAGTATGCAACTATAGAGTAATCTCATAGATCAAGGCTTTGGAAATAAAAGCCAGCCCAAGCGTTGAGAATTGCGTAATAGAATTGGTAGAAAAAATCCAATACTGGGTTAGTCAGGTGTAAATCTTTGAGGTTTTCGGAGCCAGTGTTCCGGAAGCGAGATGGGTAACGTGATCCTTTATTGTTGGCCTGTCTGTCTGCCTGTCCGCGAGACCTTTGTCCGTAACAAGATTTGCCCTTCTTTCGATCCACAATAAGACCGAGAAATTAAACCTCTAAACATCCCGAGGTGTGAACATGTCCGATTGAATAGTCTTTTAATTGGATTTCCAAACTTGGACTTTATAGCATTAATCTGAAAAACATTGTTTACTTAACTTTCAAGCCAAACTGTCACCGCTTAACAACGTGTCTCAAAAGATACTCAAAGCAAAGTAGACTAGCCATCTTGAAATGAGTGTAGCCATGAGCAGTGCTTATCCTAGACAAACGTCAGGTTAATGTTACGTTACATAAGCTATTGTAGAATCTTTTTGTCTTACGTAAGACAAAGAAAAGTGTCTAGTTAGCGAATACTTATCTGTCCGGGCTAATTGTTGCTGTTTAAATCTTGTAAGTTTGCAAACTTGTTTATAACAAGTGCAATGCACCATCGTATTGCTCTACCATTTCACCGAGAAAAATCAAGGTGTAAGCATTCTGAGGGTTCGGATTCGGAAGGACCTGGGGTAACATCTCGGGAGGGATAATGTGCGTAATAATCACCGCCATACTTCACAGCCACGTTGTTACACATACCATTTGCTCCCGGTCTCCCCTCCGCCTATTTAATTACTCCGTAATACAATTACACGTGTGTACACTTTACTGAATTAATTAAAACACGGTGACCTTTCACCTTTTATTGAATCTTTATGGTTACAAAACGAGCAACAATAATATTCGCATAATCTGATTACATCAGGACTTACGAAAAATTGCATATTTAACTTCACATATTTAGACATCAAGGCTAAATGTAAAGTCGAAATTATTTACAAAGGTTGCATATCATGTAGCAGCAAATTGGTCGAGGTTGTTTAATTGAGAAATGAATGAGAGATCAATAGTTTGGAAGCATCCACGACTGTTTGAATTAGAATCTCAATTAAAACTGCATGGTGGTGCGGTGCGCATTCGCACAGCGGGCAACAAAGCGTTGTGTCACTACTTGTTTTGTGTCTCACAACAGTTTTAACGAAATCAGTTTTAAAATACCCCGAGCTTATCGGCCGGTTGATGAATGCAGCTTTTTTCCCGCGTGCCCCGCGCACCAAGATCCCAATGAATTAGTTTGACAGTTGGAACCTTTTCCTTATTTTTTGCGTTAAACCAGATGTTCACCGCTCTCTTCTTAATTATGTGAGGTGGGATAGAAACCGATCATTACGTCTTAATTAGCCGAGAGCAAAGAATTGACACTGAAAAAATAAATAGAGTAAGCAAATGTTTTCATAATGCTATCAGCGAACGTGTTAATAGTGTTGTGATAAAATAAACACGACCCGTTAACGACAGTTCTCCTTGCTGGTGCGATGGATTTATTCCCCAACACGGACGAGCGGGTTGAACGTAAACAGGTGCCACCTGTCGCTAAATTAAGTTGCGAATGCGTAAATATTATCGTTACAATAACAGCACCCGTTTTATAGTACGCCGTTATCAAAACATAGTCGTTCCGTTCCCGTGTTTATGCAGACTCGAGTAAGATACTTGCGAAATTGAACACGGTTGTCTTGAAATTTATGACGTCACGTGCGGAACGGTACGGTACCGAGGAAATTAACTTCTGCGAAGTTATGCGCTCCTGTTCCAGACTGCGACACACACTAAACATCTAACATCAAGTGAACTATTAATAAACAGCTCTCATGCACTTTGTACTAAACTGACTAATTGATAAAACTTAATACCTAGTATGGGCACATGCAGCTGGTAACGTTATTTACTGACTTGAATATACCTAGTATTGAGGTCAGAATTTATTAGGCATCCGCATTGGTGTTATCTAGTTCGTGTTCTCTATTATTCTATAATTAGGATTACTCAATCGAAGCCTCTGCGTTACTAAAAATAATAACATCATTGAAATTCCTTTATTAACTATTTATAAAACTTCTCTATGAATTATTTTCGAGAATGGAAGTGATAATAATAAAACGTCATAATCATGAAGAAAAAAAATTTGGAACACCGCCGCGAAGAGAAAATATTGTCATACTCGTTGATATGGTTGTAGGTATGAAGATAATGGTAATAAACAACAAACTGACAGCTAACTGTGTGCAATTTGCTTGAAATGATTTAGAATCGTGATTGCCGGAGGACGTATCTCCAATCCGCTATCGCTTCGGGTCGGGATCCGTTCTAAAAACTACGAAACAAGTCAAGTCAAATTGCCTCTCTCCGGTGGGGTTTGAGAAATGCCGCAAACTATCTTATGGCTTCAACAAAAAACACAGATTTCACTTAACGAGTGTGTCGGCTGCGATGTGACAGGAGACGGTGTGCACGTCGCATAGAAAAAACTAAGCACGTCTTTCGTGACGTGTTTGTAAATGTTGCAGGATTATGCCCAACCACCCTTCGCATGAATTTGTTTCTTATATCCTTTAAATCCAATTACAGAGTCGGACCACGTGCATCGCAGTAAACATGACTGAGGCTTATCTGACAGATTAGGATAGGACGAACCTTCGACAGAGGTTATCAAACAGTAGCGCGCTACACCGAAAAATCGTTACCTTATCCAACATGTTTATTGCGATATGAGATTTATATTTCGACGCCTTATCTTAGCCGATTACAACAAAATTATCACGGTGCTACTGAAATGTCTGGCTTTCAATTCTTGGTTCGACGAAAACGGCACAGATGTGTAAACATGGACCGACTCCCGAGGGACCTTTCCTGAAAACTCGTGGTTTTGTGTCAATGCAATTCAAATAGAAACTGTGTACCGAGTGGAGGTGTCCAATAACAGAACACACGAACAGGCTTGTCAAACAGCGTTCACCAAATATTATCACAGTGCCACACGGTATTATGTGGAATTGTACAGACATGATGACTGTAGAGCACAGAAGTTATTTGTTTTTGAACTTTAATAGGTTAAAACTTGACAGGAGGAAAATGTGGAAGAGTAAATATCATTCGTAGTATTATTAGGAGGTGTTATGAACAGTTTTTGTAGGAAAGGAAAGGAACCTGAACAATGCAGGGCGCGGCGCGTTAAAAAATCGTCCGCTGGGTGATGTTTGAAGAGAGCAGTTTGTAAAGAGCTCTCGTGGAGGGCTCTCAAAAAGAGCGTCGGCGGCAGCGCTTAACCCACGTTATTTACAACTCGCAACACCTAAGTACCTACATATTTTACAGCTGTTGAGAGGGCATAGTTCACGTTCGCCTTATTTCCCATGTTAAAACGTCCACTGACACTTAAAAAAGTAACAAACCTGTTATTTGGAATTTCAGAGTAAAATGGAGTAAATACTCGATAACGACTGTAGTTGACATATTTGTAACCGGCCAACAGCATCTATCTAACCAAACATTTGTCACAAACAAAAGCTTCTTTCAGAAATATATTTTTTACCCTTAGTTATTTAATGCTCTAAGTTTTTACCATTCGGACGTGACCATAGAGTACCTACATTATTAATACTAGAGAGACGTGACTCGCATAGTACACATAACATGGTTTCACCTCCCTTTCCAGGATCCCCGGAGGCCAACTTTAAAACGTGCAAATCAATCGGCCGCTGCGACTGGGGATTATCGCAAATTGCAATGGCATTTTGGCAACCGTTCAAGCATTATTTTCGGATCCGCCGTGCGTCGGTCGTGTCGTGATGGAAATCATAAAATTTTTAACCTCGCCAGTAAAGTAAACAATGGGTAAAAAGAGCAAAATCATAAATGGCCGGTCGGTCATAACGTGCCCTCCAGCCTCCGGTGCTCCGCGCGCCGCCCGGTGCAAATTCTTTTTTTTAACTCTTACAAAATAAATTGTGAATATCATAAACTGCAAAGCGTGTGCACTGTAAATATTTCGATGCATTTTTCTCGCTGTCCTGCATGTTACACGATTTTCACAGTAATACCATGTGGTAAGGTAAGGTAATCAAGATGGAATCAAGAAGGAAAATCAAGACGTGGAAGGGTGGAAGACAACATTTATATTTTTGTTCTACAATGTTGTTCAACAATGTTTCCGTTGAAATAGTAATTTCATAAACGACCAAGTAACACGTTGGTGTTAAGCTTGTCATTATATCAAAGGGTCATACTGACAGGATTTCTAATTAACTAGTGTCCATCGTCACGCAGGTTTCCGGCGGGGCAATGTGCCGGCCGGCCGCGCCGACCGCCGGATTCGCCACGGCGCGTAACAAGGCGTGCTGTAATGCTTGCCGAAGCGGAACATAATGCGTAACAAGGGATAATCGACAGGTTACTCTTTGATTTGTTACCATGATGAGTCTGTAGTCATGATGGGTAACTTAGCTAAGCTAGTTATGTGAAAACAAAGTTGAGATGTTCACCGTAAAGTTTATGTTACGTCAATGGGAAATGGTCGGTGAATTTGTTTTAAAATTTTAAACGATGAAAAGCTTAAAAGCGAAAAAGATTGTAAGGCTGTGCTGTGCATACACCTTTGAGAAAGAAAAGAACGTAAAGTACTAAAGTTCCAGACAAGACAGGCATTTTTATATCTTTTTGTCGAACGTGATTTCCAACCAAGCTTATAGACGTGCACGCCATATTTACACCTGTCGTAAAAGATAACGTAAATTCAAATGTGGGAATGTTTAAATATGCGGGTGATTCGATAGGAATAACAAACAAAAGTTAATTCAATTAATTTCCCAAACGTCGTCTCTGGATAACATCTGGTTTGAATATAAAATACACTAACATGTCCCTTGTTTAGAACCCCAATAAAAGAGGCCCACACGAATGAAGCCACAAAAAACGTACAAAAACTGGGTACACGTACCGCGGAGGATCTCGAGTTTTGATCTAACGACCCTCAAGGATCCATCCATTATTTTTAATAACCAATGTATAAATAAAACATACGACGAACATAAAAATATTGAATAAAAAAGAAGGAGAGATAATCTTTTTTCCGATACGACTATACAAGACATTTATTAACACGGGCGAACGGTGGATCAAGATAAAACAAACATGGAATATGGCGGGCGCGGGCGCGGGCGGCGCGCGCGCATATAAACACGCAGTTATCGTGGGAGGCTGTCACAACACAACACGCGGCCAGTGCGCAGCGCGCGCTCAGCGCTGACGCATCGGTGAAAGCTCAGAAGACACCCCGTAATACGACATATGAGAAGATGTTATCTCATAATAGCATTCGAAACCTACGCAACCCATAGCTTACAATGATTCCAATGTAAAGTATCTTCTCGAATATATTATTATTTAGTGTCGTTAACGCGCGGCGATAACCATTTGCTTTTAAATATATTGGACTTAAATACAGATACGATCATAGCAGCAGTAGGATGGTAATAGAAAATATAGACGACATAAACAAAATCGGGAACCAAGTTCAAATAAACCCGTTTATTATCATGGCAGGCTTGTTAACTCAACCAAAACACCAATCACTAGAGTCACGTACTTTGACTGAAATGAGCACTTTAACCACAAATACTTATAGTACGAAGTAAGAACCACTTTAGTAACAATCTTCTCGACGTTCGCTCCTATTAACCTCATAAAAAACCTATTCAAATGTAACAAGGTACTAATATGTTGGAAAGCGGGCGGAGCGCGTTTATCAACACAGCAAAACAACAAAGAGAGTCGTGAACCCCATCACTGATCCATCATCGAGCGGCCGCGGAGATGGATGGCTTGTATTATCCCAACAAGCACCTACGGATAACCGGCCCACTTCCAATTGCCAGCAATCTGTCGAAGTCACATTCCCTCCGCCCGTCTTTTCAATTTTCTCGCAAACGAATCTAACAAGCATCATTTATTCTTCGAAATGAGGCTGTAACACAAACATTACGGGCTATCACGTGGATCTCGTAATAAGGCAGGTGATTTACTTTAGGTGGCCCCGGAGTAAGATGGCGAGATACCCTTAACAATAGCTCGTTAAATGGCTGAGCGGGCCATGTTCCGCGAATCATACCGTTACTCAAAAAGTCTCGAAATAAAATTCCTACAGCAGCTGTAACTCAATTAACGGTTTAACTGTGAATTATGAATCAGTTAATTGATATTACGAGCTGGGAACGTTAAATATACTGGGGGAGTAAAACCGTCAAGGGAGATACAGGCACAATTTTATTATAAAAACAGCATGCGGAGACTATAAATCAGAATTAAAGATGGTAAGTAAAGAGCTACGGGTTTCGGCGCCGATTAAAGTTGAGTCGAAAACAAACAAACAGGATCTCCGACCACGCCTCGCCGTGGTCTTTAAGCCTTCGGGCGAGAGCTGGCTATTATTCCACCTGGCCGCTGCCCGTCGCAATTAGAAACCCGATTGTATATACAAAGAGCTACCGGTTTTCTTAGATACAGCCAAACTGCACGACATGGGAGCTTTTTGTTTTTTTAAAGTCGTTAAGTTCTACCCAAAGTCACGACAGCACGCTGCATTGTCAAATAAAAATAGTATACACGTTCTAAAAAACAGCAATCAGTTAAACGATAACGTTGAAAAAAACACAATGAGCAAAATAAAAATTGCAAAGTCCAAATAAATTAATAGTTGTGCTGTGTGATACATACACACACTGGCACAAAAAAGGTCCAGCAATGAAAACAAACAGAAATACGTAAATAAAACCATTAATGAGATTACGTGTAGAACAGACTCCCTAATGAATCATCGTGTTCTGATGCCAAACCACTCTAATGGGTAACCAAACCACCGCGGTCTTAATTCTTAACTCACCCAGAACAAAACCAAATACATTAATTCAGGTTAAACTCAGTTCACGGTAACCATAGCTCAGCAATGCGGAATAACCTTACAGTAAATATTAATGTTCGCACAGGTTCGCCGTACTGCAACTTGCAAGGGTCTGGCAAATAAAACACGAAGCCGTAAAAGAGTAAAGTAAACATTTCCTTTCGGTATATTCTCGTAAAGATTTCCAAGTCGGAATTGAATTTGCATTTGCAAAAAACAAGTGAGCAGGGCCTGCATATCGCCCACACCTCACTCGCATGCTTGCATTCCTCTTTATTACCTACACGTCTCCTGCGGCGCTAACTTCGAGTTGTTTTTTTTATTTTATTCACAGAGCACCACGTTTCCAGAATTTATTGAAACCTTATGAATAAAGTCTGTATGAAATGCAGTTGGACTGTAGAAGCATATTGACTTTTATTGCAAATTATTTGCTCAGGACATGACTTTATGCCATACACTCGGGTAAAAACGTGACTGTACAGCACAATTGGAAATTCCCTCGCATCACGACAGTCATGAGATGTAATCGTAGTGGGACACTCGCACATGGAAATGTGGCCACGGACGGAGATTTAAGATACGTCCTCTACAATTTACTTAACTACCTTACTTGCAGACCAACTGAATTAATAATAGTATCCTAATGATAATAAGTAATATGTAAATTGATCACTAAGTAAATAATGTAACAAAATATTTAACTGATTAAGCAATACCACATGCCATACCACACAACGATTAAATCAAATCAGTCCAATGTGTTATGGTATGCCAGCGTCATAGTTGACGCTTAAATCTAAACGAGTACAGTTACGAGCGGTTAAATAAACGCAGGCTCCTATTAAGACGATTGGGTGCCCGAAACGTTCGTTAACTCCGCCAGAAATAAAGTTCAACCCGATCCCAAAGTAAATGCAACGACTGAGAAAATGGGTTACGGCAGAATTGATTCGGAGAAACGTAACACATAGGTCTGGGATTTGAACAATTAATACTTGGTAGTCGAAACAATGTAATGTTTTAGTTAATTAAACATTTTAAGAGGTAAAAACGATGGCCACCACTTTATAAAAAGTAATAACAATCACTGTGGAATAACCAAATATTAGTCCACGCGCAGTTCCAAACGGATTCAACTAATATTTGTCTAGTGCTGTACGACTACTTCCCAAAAGTGTATTTTCTAATTCAACAACAACGGTGGATCCGTTCAACACTCGAGAAGGCGTCATGACATGATGTTTACTCAGACAAAGTATCTAACTACTAGTTTTCATATCGTAATCGTAACCATACAATTACAAAATTAATAGTCAACAGACTTAATGGGACAGCCAATTCTGGCAAGATGAGAATGAATGTCTCTCGTTAAATTGGATTTATGTAAAATTGACGTCGTTAATGTAATTTTACACTATGATAAAATTAATTATGACAAATGTAAAATGTCAGATTGTTACAATGTTACGTATTATTTAATGGTATTTCGAATTAAATATTGGGTACTAAATAAAATAAAAAGTAAGTTACCTAGTGATGTCGTCTGCATCAATTCGCGTAACGTAAACAATTATATTACCTACAATACAACCTTAGTTTCACCCACTTTTTTAGTTGCAGGAATAAAAAACCTAGATATTTGTTGATTGAGATTTGATACTTGACAATTTAAACAATTTTTAAATAGGCTGGTTGGGTCTATCTATAATCTATTCTAAACAAATTCTAAACAGTAAAAGTTGTCAGAATCTGAAGGGAGCATGCAATGCGACGCGGGCCCTCGCAGCGGCCATCTCGCCACGGGAGACCGTGGCCCGAACACCATGACTCGACCCATCTCTACGCCATGCTGCGAAACATACGAATTCACTTCCAAATATATTAAGACTAGAACCCAAATCAATCTTCTACGTCACCCATAAACATTTATGACAGAGGCTAAAAAATCAGTTGGTAAACAACAGGCCACACGGCTAGCAATAGCAATAACAAACAAAAGGACACATCCTGAGTCCTACAGATAACGGAGACAAACATGCAAATCCCCCGCTGTGCTAATGCATCAAAATGCAACTATCATGGTGGTCGAACTAAGCATGCTAGGAATCTGGTAGAGATAAAGTAACATGTCAATGCTTTTCAAACAACACATTGTAAAAACTGCTAATGCTTCGATGAGTCAATGTTGCGCTTACTATAGGTAACGCTAAGGCAGCATAAAAAATGTTAACTGTAGTTCAACAATAGTGACCACTATTCTGGAGTTCAAATCAAATCTTCGTAAGCAATTTCCGTTTCAAATTCCTGTCCCAAAAGACATTGCATTAGCAGTAAACTACCAGGGAGCACATAAATCCTGGGACACATTGGACAATAAAACGTAAAGAGGCATTCGTCAATCCTACGGCGACTGCGGCCAATAAAATGTTATAATTTAAGAGCTCATAACCGACAAGATTTACTGTCCATTCCATAAAGAGGTGACCTGACCGCATCCCTTGCACAGAATCTTCCTTTATTCTAGAGATAATCCTAGCAACTCTCAAGTGGAAGTGTCCAATCACTGATCCAGTCTTGAGTTAAGGCGTATGATGGATTTGTTCGAGACTTCGAGAGCAACCATATCCGGTGCAAGCAAATTTAACTCCGAATAGCCTTGTTTATTCAGGGGTGCACTGAACCATTAAATGTAGTCGAGTCGTAACGTAACAACGTCGACCGCGTTAAATTCTTCAATACTATCATAATGCCCAGTTTTAATTACTTTCTTACGAACCCATAAAAAACGAAAGTGGCTGGTTTAATATTTACGACCACAGGGTTAAATTTAACTAGCTAATATAAAACGGCTACAATTACCGATAGCTCGGAATAAAGGAGTCAAGTTACATTAAATTATTATAGGCAGCCACATTAATATTATAAAATCTTTAAGAATGGTTCCCCTTTTAACTTTTGTAATGGGGTATATCAGGACATTTTCAACAATAGTCCTTGTGGCAAAAAAGTGAGTATTGTCACGACCCTATTGATTAATTTGTTTCGCCATTAGAATTCCCTTCACAAGCAGCAAAAATGTCCCGGTGGAGAGCATCGCAACCAAATTTCGGGGCTTTATTTATGGTGTGCCATTCTCTTCAAAGGACTATATGATTTACAACCAGCTGCACAAAAGCCGATGCCTTATTATGACGTGCTGGCCCGTGCATTGTGCCAGCGTATTTATTCGTCCAATTGTGCCGGGTGTTTGTTTATTTTTGGTCCTTCTCCGTAAATACTGCATTGTCACAAAACTACAACACAATTTGACTCGAGCCATATTTCACGGTCTGTCCTTAATTGCATATGATTTTGAATTTGAAATGTTTTGCCAACAGCAACAATATGTTTTATGTAAGCTTTTGTTTTAGTTTTATAATATCGATCTAATGTTTTAAACGCGAATTGAAACTATTCTCTAAAACTTCTTGCCAAATTAGAGGCATAAATGTAAATCGATAAGCACTATCAAATCAACAGATAAAAATGCTTAGTATGGGATTCCACAACGGTAGTGATACTGTGTTTAGAGTTTATTAGTACCACGTTGAGGTTAAGTGAGAACGCAAACAGATAGAATAGAAAATATGTAGGTAAAGTGAACTACGACGCCTGTAATGTTTGCCAAGGGTGGGCTACCGGCAAACGTGTGTGGTCTTAAAAGTTATGACTATGCAATCACTTTTAGAACTTCCAATGTTTCCTTTTTAGCATTTATAGTGTTAAGTTTGTTTGCTGTTATGTAACAACTCTGAATTAAACTTGCTCCACAGTTGGCTATCATTTTAACCTAACAAGAGGCTAAAAATGACGTGTGAGGCATAACCTCTTTATGTTCTCTCGCAGCAGCGGTTCTAAGTGCATTTAACAATTTAGATAATGCCTCTGAACTGCGAAAGCTTTATACTGAGTACATTACCGAGCTTTTAGTAACGTAGTGTCTCACTGAGTTGAGAAGAGTAACGGCTTTGATTCCTGTTATAATAATGCGAGTCTCACGCTTGTTTATTACACGCATTTATTCGCGCTTTTACTCCTCCCCATAATGCGGTCGCGTGTCGGTCTTCCCATACGCCTATTCAATTATGCCACACACTAAACAAAATTGTCTCGGCATCAACCTTAATGGGACATCACTGGGCTCTGAATAAACATGGGAGTAAAATAAAATACCAGTCGTGTGCCATCACAACGGGCGTTCTAATAATGTTACGCTTGCAGTAATGTCACGCGGAGATTTTTCATGAATTATTAAAGTGCCCATTAATATACCCAGACTGTAAGCAGAGTTTCTACATTTGTGGGATCAAAACAAACATTTTACTCTAATGGCCAACAAAAACAATATTGTCGTGTCATTAAGGCTAAAACGTTAACGAGTGTGCAAGTTGGTGCTATTTTGGTTTAGACGCATTCCTCGTGCACGTATACCATCGATCATGGCCGGGGGCTGTCAGGTTTTAAACTGAGCTTAAAGGTCCGAACAGACTCGTCAGCGGTGGCAGCTGACGGACGCTTGTGACGGCTCGTCAGCGTCAGGTTGTCGGGAGGGTATGCTCGCTGACCCCGCCGTTAACCCGCCGTTTATGGTTGTTCACGGTTAGTAACAAAATTGTTATTTGCCATTCCGATACCGAGAATTTAACTAATCACGTACCTACTCATATTATGTGTTGACGTATTTTCTGATTATTAAAGATGGAACATTTTACATCTCTTCTAAGAACCGTAGACTACTATTTTTAAACAGTTTCCTTTTATTTACAAAATGGTTAAACTAAAGTGCAACAAAAAATAGAGGGAATCATTTTGATTTGTCATGAAAACAAAGGTTTTTATTTTGGCTACGGCGGCGCGCGGACATTGTTCAGTGCGTAGAGAGATACCCTGGTGACATTCCCTCGAGGATTTCAGACGTCGACGACGTACTCTCAGAAGTGATTATTTCTGTGACACTTTAGATATCGAAAAGAAAATGGTTTTTGCTATACCTGGGGCTAAAAAGTATGTTTGACAAATAACATGAGAAAGTAGAGAATTGTAAGTATGGCATCTCTTAATACACACAAGTATGAAGCCTACACTCAAATCCAACGGTTCTTTTCATACGCCTAATGAACCAATTTAAGCTTCGAAAACCGGACAAAAGATTGAGAAGCTCCACAACAGCGTGACATATGCGCAGACGCCGCCACGCCACTGATCGATAGGAGCTTTTTGTCGCGCTGACGTCTCCATCCATTCCCGGCAAATTGCCACGAAATCTTAAGAACACAAACCCTTGTCGACGAGTGATTGAGGGCCTCGTTCGACACTGCGACCATATTACTTTGAATATTCCCAACTATCGATCACAAACAAAAAAGAACAGTAAATTTAAAACGGTCTCACGTGCGTTGTGCCTGTACCACATTTGATAAATCGCTCACACGTTATGTGTAGTTTTCTACAGTGATGCATCAGAATCGTTCATTGTCGTTGTCAAGATCGATGAGGTTAGAAAAAAGACCGTATGAAAAATATAGTTTCACTTAGTGATTCACTTCCTTTAGGAAAAGACGGAGGTAAACTTTACACGTAGATTCGATATATAATTACAAATAGTAAACAAATTGGCCGTGTCTGCCGCGGGATGCCGCATGCCGTGACGCTCAAGCTTTATTTATAAAGATCTATTTATTCAGCAGTGGCCGATGTGACCTGGTTATACAGCCAACATCCCGTTAATTTATCCGATATTGGATTACAAATGTTTGTTGATTTGGCAATAACCACGTGTATAATTTCAGAATAAAGGCACAGGACAGGTTACAGGGTACAATCGTTTAAATCGACTCGAGACGGCTATAATATACCTTTTGTGCATAACACAGACTTAATAATTCGAGACACCTCGCAGTGTAAACCGATTGATCCGATATCGATCAATCCTGTATAACCAACCACAACAACAGACATAATCTCGGCACGTAACCGATTATGAACGTGTAAGAAAAAAGAGTTGCAAATCTGTACGTGTCCTTCGTAGAAATTCTTATTGTTACTTGTATGTAACACTGCTATAAATAAAAGCTATTCACCGATATTTTTTAAGTAGATAGGACTTAGGTGCTCATTGCTCATATTTAAGCGCTGCAATCTGGATGATGAATTCAACACTACGCCTAATATATACATAATGCTTTCATTAAATCAACTGAATCACTGACAATTACCAATTAAAATCGCATGAGCTACGACAATGGATTGAATGGATTAAAGCGCTTTAGAGGTTCACAGCTAAGCCGCCGCTCTATGTAATTGAAAATAACGAGTTGCATATTCATGTAACGCGCATTAAAACCCCCTGTGCCGCCTGCAGCACTGCCGGAGCACTAATTCTATTTGGTTTCCTGCCTGCACATCCCTTAAATCCGTACAGAGACTGATGCTGCATCACGTCCGTCATTTAGCATTTAAACAGCTGAACAAAACGAGCGTTAACTGAAAGTAATTAATTGAAGCACACGGTGATAAAACAACAACAGGAAAGAATGATACAATCAACGCTGTCCGATCTCCAAAACAATGTTAGTTTTTGCTGAGTTCCTACAGTGACATAACACCCCTTGGATTAAGAATCGTCCGTCTATGAAATTAAATTTATTTAGGCCCCACTCCACATCATCAGCGTGTCAGCGTTTTATTTACATAAAAAATATTTTGGAGAAGGACGTGCGCCCATATTTATACAACGACGTTGCTGGCTGTTTATTGAAATATTTCATTGTTAATTCTCTCAATGTCTCCGTTTAGGGGAGTGACGTCTGAATGGCACAGTATGAAAGCGGCATTAATAGTATTTATTATAATAACAATATCTCTCGGTGGTGTTATCATTATTGGAGGTGCCACTTCGAAATGAAAAAGTTTTTGGAAGATGACGGTCCGGATGCAAAGGATAAGCCTCGGGTAGGGACTATTTACACGTAGATGTTGGTACGTGGAACTGATAATGTTAGCATAGGTCGAGGAGAAAAAATAAAATCGTCCTTTAGATAAGCCTGCGAGATAAGAGAGCATAGATAGAGGAATGGAACTGAGAACAATAAATCTACGATAACTAGGTTGGTAAAAACTTAAAATTCTTCAAGTTTGTATTTTTAATACTGCCTATAACGGCGATGAATTAAAACCGTTTATGGTAACCGTGTGAAGAGGTTACGGTGCCGGTGTCTAGACGAAACCCCACACGGTTTTCAAATATCAAATTACTTGCGTCGAGTAGGTACTTTTTTTAGTCGCACACCGCAGCTCTAGCCATGAAACATAAAACTTGCATTGAAGATCACCTTACAACGGATGCTGTACTGTTACTTGAATTCTAATAGTATTTTCTTAATCAAAGGTAGCTATTTGTAATATCAAAATTAATAGAATGAAATTAGTGTAACGTGATTTCAGTTTGTGGTTTCTCGTAATGGGTTCCACAACTTCTACACAGTGACGCAATTATTGTTTTGATTTGAATTGACTTTCGTATCATGCCATAGTAGAATTTATGTGAGCCAAATACTTGTCGAGGGCTAGACTTGTTGGAGTTCTAGTTGTATTGTAGGCTCAAACATGAGAGTTGTGTTATGTTGGAGTCGGATAGTCAGACAAACATGGTCCGGAGTACTCCGGAGTCAGCACATGTCCGGGTAATCTTTGGGCCTATCAAGGAAGCAGCAGGGCGCAACTAGGCGCAAGGGCCCGCGAAACAATACGCTCAAGCTCCTTTCATTAATCAGATTATGATTTGGCTCATATTGAAGGAAGAAGCGATTTTTAATAAAGTTTGGCGAATTCTGATTAACTATTTTTTAACCTCTGCTCGTCTTTATGATTATAATTAATTCATTATCATCAAGAGGGAGTTCACCAAAAATCCAGGTGAATTTTCACTATTAACATTACAAACAAACAATAATATCTTTTTAAGATACCTACATATTGTATGTATTTACATTTATGAAATCCTATCCAAAACAATGCTATAAACCTAAGGGAATACGAATGCAAGTAGAATACACTGAATACGGAATAGTTAATTGGTTTTCAATTTTTCACCCGCATCTATATTATTTCAAAGGCAAGACACGCTATTCCTTCGATGCATAAGCCAAGCCTGAGGTAAGAATTTAGATGAACGATAGGGGCGAACCATAAACTATTCTGTCGTCCGATACCGCCCAGGCCACAGAATACATAATCCCAGGCTAGGATCGGCATTCGAGTCTCGCTCGGCGACTCGGCGCCGGCGTAGCCACTTGCCACGTGGGCACTATCAGCAACAGCATTGCCTTCTTCATAAAGCAATGAAACATGTGTTGCAGGGATATATAAGGTGGGCTTCAATTACATTAACATAATATTGGAAACCTATTTAAAATAATAGTGCATAGGTACCTAATTAGGTTTTGTTAGAAACATACAGCTCAGTTTCATAAAATTTGAAATCATTTTTCAAAATCAGGTTTTGTGCAGTTAAATGACAGTAAAATTTGCCTTGTGTTGGAATAACTACACGTTTTAGTCGTCGAGTTTATTGACTTTGCCCTGTAGCATCTCCATAAATGTCATACGACATAAATTACTGTTATACCCGCTGAGTCGACCCTGCTGCTTGACACGAACACTCGCTCCATGGAAATTCTACCAGATAATGTCAAATATGTGAGAATATATTAATTTTTATGATGTTAACGTTCACAATAAATTAGTTTGTAACGCGCCGCACCTCAAAATTATGTTTGCTTAATATTGTACGAAAGCTCTTACGTCGTCGTTTTCCATAAAGATATTTTAAAATGACTAAAGGCTGCGATTCCACTAGAGATGTGCTAGGAAGATGAACGAAGCCAGGATGTGTAGCGAAGCTGTGAAACGGTGTGGGTGTTTCCAGCAGAGATGATACTAGGATAGGAAGATGAGCGGTGCGAGTGCTAAGATGTGTAGTGAAGCTGTAAACCGGTGCGCAGGTGGACGGTGTGAATGGTGCGATGCGAGGATGAGAAGCGGACTCTTTTCAGATGCGAGCGGCGGGGTGAGGTTCCCTATATTCTCATCGAGTCGAGTCACACTGTGACTAGTTGAGAAAAGAATGAAAGGGGTGAATCGATGCGAATTTTTATTCTCATCCAGTAACACTGGTACGCGTATGATGTGACACGTTCGGAAAAAAAATCGCATCGAGTCACACTGTTACCCAACGCGATTTTTTTTCCGAACGAGTATACATGAACCAGTGTTACTAGATGAGAATAAAAATTCGCAACGAGTCACCCCTGTTACTCATTTGGGTTTTTTTTTTCAACGAGTCACACTATACACGTACCAGTGTTACTAGATGAGAATAAAAATTCGCATCTATTCACCCCTGTTACTCGTTGCGAATTGTTTTCTAAACCAGTCACAGTGTGACTCGTTTCAGTGTGTCTCGATGAGAATATAGGGAGGTTTCGCTCGCCTCCATCCATAGCACACATCCCTCGCACACATCCCCCGCTTGTTTTGTATGTCAAAAACCTCGCTCCGCTAAGCCGTTTCCACCAGAGCTGTGCTGACCGAAGCGAGGTAAATAAAGCTATTCTATTGGTGCTTTACAAACAAATCCCTCGCTACTCATCCTTGCACATCTTTGGTGGAATCGCAGCCCTACCTACAAGGACGAGTCGATGCCCCAACCGTATTCGTTTATTATAATTCTAATTTTAAGCAAGAACAATAGGCAGATGGCTCGCTCGTTGACAAAGATGGATAGCACGCTATGACTGCAGGTACTAACAATGGGCAGGGCACAAAAACGCATCTACTGAAAAGCGTCACATCTAAAACCATTACCTGCGCCGGCGCAAGGGCCGCCTTTTCAAAACTGTCACTTGGGCTTAATTCTTAAGACACGTGACGTGCTGTGCTGTGAGGATTTGTGACTTTCGTCTAATTATTAAAATTGTGGGTAATTCCACAAAGGGCTTAGGTCCTTAGGGGGGCGTCATACTTAGCGGTACCTTTTTTCTCATTAGGGATTAGGTTTGTGTTGATTTTATTTTAGAATAATCTCATTTCGGTTAAATTCTAAAAAGATAGACAAACTCATTGTTTAAAGACAGTAAGTAAGATGAGTTTACTGTTTAAATGACAACTATTACTGGCACTATTATTGTAGATACAGTGTATTCAATTAGTTCCATAGATTTTTGCAAATCTATTTTTATTGTTCCCACTGCTGGGCTGGATTAGGAGGACGGGCTATAATAGTCTGCCACGCGGGTCCAATGTGGATTGGTGGATGTGGATGGTTCCACTGATTTACAAAATTAAAATAAGTAACAGGTAGGTAAGTACTGTACGTACCTAAACTACACCCTACACCTACCAACTACCCATGTTGCATCTACCGTGAAAAAAACGAACTTATTTTTTTTTATAGCGTAATTTTGTATGGGTTGTGCAGCGCCATCTAACGCCGAAAAGCGAAATTAAATTTTCCATAGACAACTCGTTTTTTTTTAACATCTCTAGATATTTTTTTATTATAAAACTAAGTCCCTCGGCGCGTCTGCCTGTCTGTTCGCGATAAACTCAAAAACTACCGAACGGATTTACATGCGGGTTTCATTAAATGATAGTGGGATTCCTGAGGATGGCTTTGTTGTATAATAAGTTGAGGTTTTATGTAAATTGGTAAAAATACGACGATAATTGTTGAAGAGGTCGGCAAAAATTAAGCCGACTGGGAGCTTGCATTGAAAACGCTGCTCAAACCCTTTGAGCTAAAACAAAACAATGTATGCTGGAATTGTTCCTCCTATAAAGAGCTACAAAAAAGTCCGCGATGGCATATTATATCTTCTAAAAAAAAATGTCGAGTACCTACCTACAACGCGGTAATTTGGAAAGCTATTTAGAAGGATACAGTATTAATTTTATTCTTATCAAATTAAATAAGTTAGTTACCTTATGCATTTTATGCACATTATTTTAGCCTTTTACACCATGCCATATAAATGAATATCTATTAGGAGTTGTGGCAAAAAATTAACGCGCGCGAAAATAAATCAAACGCGTTTCTTATCTACTAATTAATGACGGGACGGGACGGGACGAACGGGAGGAAAAAAGACTTTGGGAAAAAATGAAGGTGAAAACTGTAAGGTACCTATTTGTTTTCTTTTGGGAATTAATTAATTGGGTGACTGGAAATAATTAAAGGCGACTGTTAATGGGATACTTAATTACTAAACCGGGCAGCAGTTTAATTTTTTGGCGGCAAAATAACTAAACGGGCGACTAACAGTGGATTCCAAAAATACTTAAAACGGGCGACTAGGTACATACCTATGGGCAGGGCTTGGAACCGGTACCGAAAGTACAGGTTCCATACCGGTATTTAGCGGTTCTTGCCATTTCGGTACTCGGGAATCGGTTCCAGACAAGTACCGGTACTGAACCCAAAAAGTACCGGTACCAATTTGAGGTACCTACCCGCCGCGTTTGGGAGCGAGCGATGTTGCCATTTCGTGCAATTTCTAGAAATTGAGTCGAATAATAAGGTTGATCCCAAGTAATCCCAACACTTATAGGTACGCCGCCGTGCTCGACACAACACAAGTCGCAGGGCAGCACGTATGTCCGTTCTCCTCTTGAGTTTTGTTTGTCACTGACAACAGGGCGTGTTTAAGTCTTTTCTCAAACATGCTTGGAAATTCGATCATTATTTTGACAACCTTCTTCGTGCTAAATCGGAGTTTACGGACTGACCTAAACCGCGCCGGCAATCTTAGTATGAGAATCCATTACTAACGTGTAATAATGGATTTTCATACAAAAATTGCCGGCGTCTGACCGGCAATGTTTCTATTAAAACTCATTACGCACGTGTAATTCAGAAATGGAGCGAACTTTTTAATGAATCACGAATAATGGGTATCAAATGAAAGGCCTTGATGAGCGAGCACAATCCAATTTTTTTTTTTTTTATATTAGGTATATGGGAATCAAATGAAAGGCCTTGATGAGCACATTCCAAAATTATGAAAAAAAAAAGGAAAAAAAAAGAAAAAAAAAACCTTTTTTTTAATACCTAGGTATATATGGGTATCAAATGAAAGGTCTTGATGAGCACATTCCAAAAATAATGAAAAAAACGAAAAAAAGAAGAAAAAAAACTTTTTTTTTAATACCTAGGTACATGGGTATCAAATGAAAGGTCTTGATGAGCACATTCCAAAAATATGAAAAAAAAAACGAAAAAAAAAGAAAAAAAACTTTTTTTTTAATACCTAGGTACATGGGTATCAAATGAAAGGTCTTGACGAGCACATTCCAAAAATGTGAAAAAAAACGAAAAAAAAAAGAAAAAAAACTTTTTTTTTAATACCTAGGCAATATGGGTATCAAATGAAAGGTCTTGATGAGCACATTCTAAAAATATGAAAAATAACGAAAAAAAAAGAAAAAAAACTTTTTTTTAATACCTAGGTATATGGGTATTAAATGAAAGGTCTTGATGAGCACATTCCAAAAATATGAAAAAAAAACGAAAAAAAAAAGGAAAAAACTTTTTTTTTAATACCTAGGTATATGGGTATCAAATGAAAGGTCTTGATGAGTACATTCCAAAAATATGAAAAAAAGAAAAAAAAAAAGAAAAAAAACTTTTTTTTTAATACCTAGGTAAGTATATGGGTATCAAATGAAAGGCCTTGATGAGTACATTCCAAAAAAACTGGAAAAAAAATAAAAAACGAAAAAACTGGAAAAAAAAAATTTTTTTAACATGGGTATCAAATGAAAGGCTTTGATGTGCACATTCCAAAAAAATAAAGAAACTGGCTCCTTTCTTCTTTTTTCAATTTTTTGCATTAATTTGAAATAAAAATTTAAAAGTTAAAAATACCTTCTTGGTTTGAATTTCCGCGCATTATTTGAGAAAAGTACTATACAAGCCTTGGCCGCAACTAGGCATTGATGGACTCACGTATGTGTGCCTCGGCTTCGCCTCGGCCCACATTTTCACGTTCGTCCTTCAATGCCTGTCTTGCGTGCCGCTGCAGTAATGTACTATTTTTCTGATGCTGATTCACATTCGTTCATTCATTCGTACATCTGTTTTCTCACTAAAGTCAATAGGTAGGTACTTGTTTGGTACCGGTTCTAGTACCGGTATAATATCGATACCTTTTAAGTAACTTATAGTACAGGTACTGCGCCTAGTATCGGCACTAGTAGTACAGGTACGAGTGCAGTACCGGTACCATGCCAAGGCCGGTACCGGTTCTCAAAAAGTTATGTTAAAACATACATAAAAAAAAAAATACCGTCGACTTGATAACCTCCTCCTTTTTTTGAAGTCGGTTAAAAATACCGGTATTTCAAACCCTGCATATAATTTAAGTTAGCAGTGAAATTCTAAATGGGTGATAAAAATACTGAGTGGGCAACCTATATACCAAGTAGGTAGGTAACTATAATATAACTGATTTAAGCTGCCCAACAATGTATTTTGAACGCGTTTTTATTAGGTTGCTTTCTCGTTTGTTTGTTTTTCGTCATCTCGATTAGGATAATAGTCCCCTTTTTCAATAAATATATACCAATTTTTTATGTTTTGTGTGCCCTAAGGTTGTCGCCAATGTCGCCCAAATAGTAATGAGTAGGTACCTACCTACTTTCTTTCATGTTCTTTTTAGAATATAAGCTTAGGTACTTACCTTTCCTAGCAAGTTAAAACTTAAAAATTCTTAGAAATAAGTTCCGATTAAAAGCTAAATATTATATCTAATATTGCCGGTATCACCACCATCGACCGGTATGAGTGATACTATCAATAGATTGCAATCATTACCACTCTGATCTTAGCCTACTGCAAACACTATGATAAGCAAAAGTGCATTGATTAGATACAGTAAGTTAATACAAAAACAAAACATACCTAGCAATCTCCATACTTCGGCGCTGCTCAAGTAAACGTTGAGGTGTGCAAAACACACCGGCACCAAAAGTATGATCACGAACCATCTCATTGTTCCACTCGGCAGAATCCCTTACTCATCGAAATATAAACTAAACAGCTTCAGTATAGATAGTTTATCATTGTCATCACAGTATTGGGCTCACATTTTCGTCCACAGTCCAACAAAATCGACGATGCTGAGTTCTCTCCAACGATACAAGATTACACACTCGAATAAAATGTACAAATCAACGACGAAAATCAAACTAAACACCCGTTGAAGCTCTCTACGACTACTAATTTTCGATTTTATTCATGGAAGAACGTTTTAGTTTAATAATCATCGCGAATTCTGTTTATAAACATTGATAATTTCAACGTTACTACACGAAATTAAGCGATACAACCGCCCCGTAATGCAGTTTCAGTCAAACTGGTTTTTTTTGACTGACGATGGATGACGACTGGTCCCTCCCGGTTCGTTCGTACTTCGTTCGGACTACGATTCGTCGTTCGTTCGTTTTTATCCATTTCCGTCCCCTCGGGTCGCCCGCTGTCGGTCGGTGGCGGCAAACAAAAAGTTTGTTTTGTTGTGCTAGCACACGTATTCGTTAGTACTGTTATTATTCGTCAGCAGATGGCGTTGACTGTAAGAATACCATTTTTTATCTATGTGAGCCAGAGTCGTTATACTATATCTATGGAGTCGTTAGACGTTAGTACTATTATATATTCTGTGTCGTTAGCACTATTATATATTCTGTGCCAGAGTGCTGCCGTGGATTGGTGGTGCTACTGACTGACTGCACAATCATTGTTTACATTGCTTTATTATTAGTATTACGTAGATCTCAGTAAAAAATAAGAAAAATAATTAACTGAAAAAAAAATCTTTTTTAAAAACACGTTTTTAAATCGCACTAAAAATTATAAATATCGGACTAAAAACACAGACTAGTAAAAACAGATCCTAAAAAGTAGGTAAAAAGTAGACTTTTTCGTTTTAGTAGGCTCATTGGTAAGAGACAAATATTAAAAAAGAAAAAACTTTATCCCCTAGGGGTTCTTTCTTATGCTAATTTATCTCAGCTCTTGTACGTTACAATGACGGACTTTTTGAGCAAGAGGAGTGAAAAACATTTTATTAGTTAAAATTTATAGTGAAATGAGAACAATTTTTAAATTTTAGGGACAGGTGTTTTTTGGGTAGGTATGTTAATAAAGATTGTGATATTTGTCGGTCATGGACAAAATCTGACGGGATGAAGCTTTCGTCAGCAGAAGTTGATGGTTGCGGCTCATCTCTTGAGAAAGATGTTTCATTTTTTGAAAGCTGAATAATTTCCGTTATTTTGTTGGTAATTTTACTTTTATTTTGTATGGAATCTTCTATGTAACCTTTAGCCACCTTGCTGGATTTTTTTAATTAATTACCGCCCTAGGGCTTTTTTTAATTACTTACCGGATTTTTACTTACTTACAGGATTTTTTAATTACTTACCGCCCTAGGGCTTTTCTAGCTACATTACTTATTACCTTAGAGCGCTAATGGGTTATGGCGCTATACTAATTTCCCCATACAAAATTACGTTATAGGTACGCATGTGTTTCTTCTCGATAGATGTTCGTGCTATGGGATTATAATTCTCTGTGTTACGCTACGCTACGGGATAACGGGACACGGGTACAGTAGGGTAGGTAAATAAAACACAATATTCGCTGAGTGCGAAGGTACTATAATCGATCGCAGCGCTCATGGTGGCAAAAAGTAGAAATAATGTAGGCTCTGTAATCTGTTTGAAAACGATATTTAATTTATACAACCCTAATAAAATTATTAAAGTAGCTTTATCCTCTTGTTTTACAAAATCTACAACTAAAAAAAGAAGTATACAAACCCTGATATTATAACCAATATAAAACACTCTTTTTGAATAGATTTTACTATGACCAACAATGATTTCACAACACTTTGTCTACCCAAATCACAGTAATTTTGAAATTTACATTAATAACACAATATGTAGGGGAGACTTGTTTCCCACCAGTTGGAAGACTTGATCATAGGGAAAAGAACATAGGGTACCTACCTTTCAACCCGAAAAAAAATTGTTCCCGAGGGATAGTAAAAACTTTCCAAGACGAACTTTCGCGGGCGGCCGCTAGTCATATTATAAACTTGCTTGACTAATTAGGCAGGTATGTACATATTTAGTAGTACCTATTCAGCCGCATGAAAATTTACTTGCAAAAAAACTTGACTAAAAAGTCTCACAATTCTCTCAATCAGTCTCGGAAAAGTAGATTAAAAAAATAAACGTAGAAAAAGACTTCTTTTTTATAAAAACTGACAATAATCTTCATTTTACTGTCAAAAATCTACATAGGGGAGACATGATCCCTGAGGCGTGTTTTCGTTCAGCGAGCGATTGCTAGCTGGCGCTACCGGTGCTGTTTTCGTTTATGCTAGTGACGTCACGCTGCTGCCGATCGGCAGGTCGCAGCTCGCAATCTGCAATCCTCCTCCAAAGGTGGTTTGCATCGCTGCTTGCTGCCATAGAGTAATTTATATGTCACTGTCAGCGGTATTGTTGTTGTTGATCCAGTTCGGTAAATTATGTAATCTTAGCAATTTCCCCCACTCACGAGCCCTGTATAAAAGGCGGCGTCACCTGCGGCACGGCCTCACTTCGCGCGCGGCGTTTGGATGCGACGGATGTTTCTTTGTGGCGTTATAGTGCTCTCTCATATTTAATTCAGTCGTATTGATTAAAGTTAGTGTCTGATTAAAATTAGTACATGATTAAAGTTAGCAAGATTTAAATTAAAGTGTTAGGTTGTTGTAGACCGTTCTTTTTTTAAAATCATTTTCACTTATGGTTTGTAAAATCCGAAGTGGGATTCACTACGCGTTCTACCAGCTTGTTTTGCCATCCAAAAGTTAATTTTCGTGTTAAAAGTAGTGTTCTGTGTGTTTTAAAAGTGCCACGTGTTTTGTAAAAGTTGTTTTCGTGAGTATTCGATTAAAGTGCCACGTGTTTTGTAAAAGTTGTTTTCGTGAGTATTCGATTAAAGTGCCACGTGTTTTGTATAAGTTTTCGTGAACATTTGTAAAGAAAAAGGTGTGCCACGTGTCTTTAAAAGTAGTTTTCGAATAGACGTCATAATGCTTCGCATAGCTCGCAAAGTAGAACTCACGATCGCCGTAATAGCTCAAGTGACCGCCGCGAGAGCTTACAGGATGTGGTGTTTGATCGAATTCTCACTAGATTAGATGCTATCGAAAATAGGCTACAACAACCTACAACAACGCCAACGGTTGATAGTCCGTCGCATCTTCGTGGTCGTTGTTGATCATACGCCGACGCCATCGCTTATCGTGGCGCCAACCCTCGCCAGCGAGCAGGGTTCCGGCGTTACCGATGGGGCGACTTTGGGTACAGTGCGTGATGCTGACGCTAGTACCAGCGCAGACAAAGGCGTGGCGGACAGGATTGTTGGAGCTCTTTCATCCTTGGTACAAGTAAGGTCTCATAAGTATTATATTTCCTCATTTGACCCGAGTATACATGATTTTGATATGTGGTGATACCAATGCTAAGCTACTGTCAAAGGACTTAGTAGAGTTCCTTTTGGTATATGTTAAACCGAAACATGATTTCCGAGCCTCCAACAATGCTGTCCGTCCGTCAAGCCACATAGGGCCGATGCAATCGCGTAAGCGAGATGCACCTAGGTTTGGAGACAACTTCTAAGTGTCTCATTTGTGGCAAGTTTGGTCACAAGAATGGCATTGCCCTAAAAAGTCTAAAACTGATACAACTCAGTTCCTTTACCACCCAATGACAATAACAGGTCAACCAAATTTTGTACTTTTTGTAAAACAATCAGTTTTGAAGCATTTTAATTTTAATAAAATTCCAACCTATCGTTAAATGCGTAGCATAAGAAGCCAGGAGATTAAGGCAGCCTCTTATGTCACTGCTAGTTAGAAGTTGATTTATATGTTGTACCTGTGGCCTTACTACGAGCTCTTATAGCAGGGCTTATATTGAACTGCCTTACTTTTTCGTACTATGACTTCAACGGTTAGTATGAAGGCAGGCCATAAGCAGTCCTGTTTGAGGCCTGCTTTTGAACTGAACGGTTTCTTATTTGCTGATGGTAAGCCCCCTTATGAATGTATTAGTGCGCCAACTTTAATTGGCACTGATGTTTTAAACCGAAAGGGACTGACTTACATACGGACTAATAATGAACAACGGTGCAGCACGTGAACACCGTGGAAGTTGAATCTATCAAGACGCCTTTAACTGGGCATGGTAAAGACCGCCTTTTAGAAATAATTAAAACTTTTTCAAGTTCATTTATTATTATTCATAGGTAAGGGTCAGGTACGGCCGAGCCCTGTGAAAATAGAAGCTCTAGTAAAATCGACTTACTAACGTTAGAGGTCCGCCAATTTCGCACGCTGGTGGGTTTACATTCACCCTCGAGTATAGGAAAGGTTGTATGATGCAACATGCTGATTATTTAAGTAGGAATCCTCCAGCACAAGTCTCCCACATACGCAGTCCGGTCAATTGGGCAAAGATTGCTCAAACTGCTGATGTGGAGACGCAGGAGTTGATGACTAAACTAAGGGAAGGGCAATTAGATCAAAACAGGTATTTTATTAAAAATGAACTTTTATTTTATAAACATAACCTACAGGTGAAGAGCCACGACTCTTATGCTTCATCCCTAAGGGTCACAGGTTGAGCTTGCTTCGGGTTTTTCATGATGACCACGACCATATTGGCGTCGATAAAACCACCGATCTTATTTTACGACATTTTTGGTTTCCAAATTTAAGATCTTTTGTTACGAAATATGTTAATCACTGCCTTATTATGTTTATCTTATAAAAGGGTATCACGAGGCAAGCTACAACACAAGCCTCACCCCTGCAGTTGTTAGTGGGCATTGATGCTGCGACGCCTGCCATCAGGACACTGGTGCGAGATGTAGCGCTAAGTGATTGCCAACCTAAACGGGAAGCTCTTATGACCCTCAGAAGACAGCGGGCGACTGAACTCTTGACTGCCAATCAACAGCGTCAGGACGCCTACGTCAACGAAGATCACCGACAGCCACGCAGTTTCGCCGTGGGTGATCAAGTGTTCGTGAGCAAGGCCACACAAAGTACCGGCAAGCTGGACTCCGGTATGCGCGGGCCTTACAAGGTTCTGCGTGCGCTGCCCCATCAGCGCTACGAGCTCGAGCTGCTGGCCGGCTCGTACGGCAAGAAAACTCAAGCTGCCGCTGAACACATGGTTCTGTGGCGCGGCGAGTGGACGCCGGATGCGTGCGAAGCGTTCTTCGGAAGTGTGAGTGATTGCCTCGACATTATGGCAAGTCTGTAGTGCCTCGACATTATGGCAAATTCTTTATGCCTCGACATTATGGCAATTCCCTAATGCCTCGACATTATGGCAAATTCTTTATGCCTCGACATTATGGCAGTTCCCTAATGCCTCGACATTATGGCAAATTCTTTATGCCTCGACATTATGGCAATTCCCTAATGCCTCGACATTATGGCAAATTCTTTATGCCTCGACATTATGGCAATTCCCTAATGCCTCGACATTATGGCAAATTCTTTATGCCTCGACATTATGGCAATTCCCTAATGCCTCGACATTATGGCAAATTCCCTAATGCCTCGACATTATGGCAAATTCTTTATGCCTCGACATTATGGCAATTCCCTAATGCCTCGACATTATGGCAAATTCTTAATGCCTCGACATTATGGCAATTCCCTAATGCCTCGACATTATGGCAAATTCTTTAGGCCTCGACATTATGGCAATTCCCTAATGCCTCCACATTATGGCAATCCCCTATGCCCCGACATTGTGGCAGTTAATTGGCCCCGACATTGTGGTATTTAATTTTGTTTGTGTTATCATCTGGAGCTTCAGTTTGGGTTGCCGGATCCGGATGGTAACATGAACCTTACCTACCTACCTACTTAATGTGGTGCTGGAATGAATTCGTCATTGTCGATGATTGAGTTCTTTCACTCTTTCATCGCGAATGGCGTTTTGGCTTAGTTGCTTTGCGCTGGTCGCTTATCGTGTCTCAATCACTTGAGTGCACGCTTGTGGTTGTGCCGCGTTGGGTCACCGGTGCTAAAAACTAATAAAAAAATAAAAAACATGTCTGCTTTTTTGTTATGTGTGTTCTCTAGATGAAGAGCCAGACGACGAGGACCACCACGTCATCGTAGTCTGTGAGGACCGCCACCCACCAAGGTCTGACGAGGACCACATGCCAAGGCCTAGCGAAGACCCGGTACCATCGCCTGATGCTGATGAGGCTGTGGTGCTGGTCCCCAACCAAACGCCAAGGACAGACGAGAGTCAAGCTGACGAGGACGTTCAGCTGCCAGGAACGGCCGTCTTAGCAATTTCCCCCACTCACGAGCCCTGTATAAAAGGCGGCGTCACCTGCGGCACGGCCTCACTTCGCGCGCGGCGTTTGGATGCGACGGATGTTTCTTTATGGCGTTATAGTGCTCTCTCATATTTAATTCAGTCGTATTGATTAAAGTTAGTGTCTGATTAAAATTAGTACATGATTAAAGTTAGCAAGATTTAAATTAAAGTGTTAGGTTGTTGTAGACCGTTCTTTTTTTAAAATCATATTCACTTATGGTTTGTAAAAGTAAATTATGTATATTATATAAAATCATTACAGAATTCTTCTGTCAGAAGACCTATTAAAGCACTTTTAGTATTTCGGTTCATTTTCACTTCGCGCCAAAAAAGTAACTTGGTTGGTTACCATCGCTTGATAAAAATCCGTTTTCGTTTCCCGCAGCACATGCGCAGCAGTTTGTGACGTCATGAGCTGCGCATCGCTGCGGCCGCTAGCTAAACGAAAACACGCCTGGATCATACCACCCCCAAAGAAAAGGATCAAGTCTACCCATACATATTGAGGTTATAAAACCATTTTCGTTGCGAACCAATTCATCACTTATGTCATGGTAAGTAAATAATCTGCAGAAAAATAAACATCTTCAAAGATAAAAACATTTCCACTAAGCAGTTTCATAGCATTATATTAAATTAATCAAGTCAAAACTTGCCGTAAATTAAATATTTGAATACAACAGATTTTTGGCGGCCAACATTTGTAAACCTTTGACATCTGCCAGTGCCAAACGAAATCATGACAGAAAGTGATTAGTGATCATTGGCATTAACGAATAAGTGTTGCTAACCTAAAAAACTGTAACACGCTTGGTAGATCCGTGAATCAAGTTTACCAAGTGTCCCCTAGGGAACAAGTGTACCCAGCTTCCCCTTGGTAAGTATAGTATTTTTTTACATTTTATCACAATGCCGCCGGTACATATCAAAACTAGGGCTTGCAAATATTCGATGAAATTCAATATTCGAATATTCGAATTTTTTTAAGGAGGTATTCGAATATATTCAAATATTATTCGAATATTTCTCAAAAGTAAAACAGATGGTCGTAATTACTAAATATTGTTTATTTTCCAAGTTAAACTAAAGTGAAATGCTTCGTTTAATGGGGCGCATTCTGTAAGATCTATCATAAACTTACTTTTGCATTGGCCCCACGTTTTTGGTTTAAAACTTCTGTATAGGGTCATATTATTATTTATTTCCTATAAAAACGGACTAACAGAAGTTTTAAACCTAAAAACGTGGGGCGAATGCAAAAGTTAATTGATGATAAATCTTACAAAATGCGCCCTTTTAAACGAAGCATTTAACTTTGGTTCGCTTTTTGTCAGTAAATATTTATATTCTGCTTTTTAGTCTTAACTGTGTTTTTACGTGGTTTCTTTCCGGCGTCATCATCATACCAGAGTCTAACACTATCTCCCATCAGAATACTTTTCAAAACAAATTAAACGAGCCCAAACTTGATGGGGTTGTTTGGTATCATTATAGAGTTCAGAAGAGTTGAACAGGCTGCCTGCCGATGTGTTTCCCAAAAGTTATATCTTGGGCCTTTTCAAGGCTAGAGTGAATCGCCTTTATCTAAGTGAGTATGCTCCATCGTCGTCCGCATTTTCACTTAACACCAGGTGTTATTGTGGACAAATGCTCACTTATTTTTAATAAAAAAAATAGTTCCTGGGCCCTTCTTCCGGCTCCATCACCAGACCCTGAACTTTATTTCCCAACAGAGTACATGTCAAGACAAATCAAACGAGCTCAAACTCCATAGATTTTATGGTTTTATAACAGAGTTCCTGTGGCCTTCTTACGACTCCATCATCAGAGCTTGAAAACCTCTCCCATCAGAGTACTAGTCAAGACGAATCAAACGAGCCCAAATTAAATGGAGTTGCATGGTTTTATTAGAGTTTTGTGGCCTTCTTCCGGCTTCATCATCAGACCCTGGACACTATTTATTTTCACAACAGAGTACTTGCCAAGACGAATTAAACGAGCCCAAACTCGATAGATTTGTATGGTTTTATTGAGCTCCTGTGGTTTTCTTCTGGCTCTATCATCAGAACTTGGACACTATTTCCCAACAGAGTACCTACTTGTCAAGACGAATCAAACGAGCCCAAACTCGATGGATTTGTAAAGTTTCATTACAAAGTTCCTGTGGTTTTCTTCCGGCTCCATCATCAAACCCTGAACACTATTTCCCAACAAAGTACCTATACTTGTCAAGAAGAATCAAACGAGCTCAAACTCGATGGATTTGTATGTTTTTATTACAGAGTTCCTGTGGTCTTCTTCCGGCTCCATCATCCAACCCTGGCCACTATTTACCAACAGAATATACTTGTCAAGAAGAATTAAACGAGCATAAACTCAATGGGGTTAAATGGTTTTATTAGAGAGTTTCTGTGGCCTTCTTCCAGCTCCATCATCGGACCTTGGAAACCATCTCTATTTAGAGTACTAGTCAAGACAAATCAAACTAGCCCAAACTAGATGGGGTTGCATGGTTTTATTACAGAGTACTTTTGGTCTTTTTTAGGATTCATCATCATCCTGGCTAGACACTATTTCACAACAGAATACTTGTCAAGACGAATGAAACGAGCCCAAACTCGATGGGTTTGCATAGTTTTATTACAGATTTCTTGTGGCGTCTCCCCTTTTCATCATCGAATCAGCTCAATGACACTCTGATATTTCATTGTCTTCCAGTTCTGACCTATGTTTTACGTTTCAATTCTTTTGCTCATGGGGAAGCTAAATTAAAACCTTTTGCAATTTGTGGACAAACAACATACGTAAAAAAATTAATAGACGAGAAAGTGAACGTTAAACGCGTCATTCTATGCGCACAATAGCTATTCGGGTATTTAATGAACGATTTTTGCTTAAATCTGACAAAGTAGAAAATATTTGAATATTCGAATATCGCCGACTTGAGTATTCGAATAGCAACATAAGGCGAATATTCGAAGTATTCGAATATTCGAACTGCAAGCCCTCAAAACGTCAAAACGGTCAGGGCTACCTATTGTCTAATTTTAAAAATCTATCGCAATCGCTTTCATTTGACAGATGGATGTGACACATTGCTGCATTTCTTTGGTATGTTTTTATTTGTGCCAAAAAGAAGCATCAATGTATCACATCCTGAAAGCGATTGATAGATTTTGAAATTAGTCAATTAGTACTTCGACAAAGTTGCGAACGCTAGGTGGCGCTAAAAGCGTGCACAGAGCCAATAGAGGTTAGGTATTCTGCACGAACAGCTATCGAAAAAAATAAGGCACGTAAAAACATTCGACAGAGTACTTACCTAGGAAATTTGTAAGTTCCGATTATAAGCTAAATAGGTATATTTACCTATATATGTATATTTATTATATCGACGACCGGTTTGAGTGATTTTGCTTTTCGGCGGTAGATGGCGCTGTACAAATTCTCCATAGAAAGGTTATTATTAGATTTTGCAACGAGATTTTGTCTTTTAGGCCGGCCACACACAGACGGAATCCCGTTACGGAATTCCGAACGGAATTTCGATAATGTATGAAGATTCCGTACGGAAAAATCCCGTATGTGTGTGGTAGTCCATAGATTTGTATAGATTAGCTGCGTTCGGAATCACGTATGTACGGAATTCCGTAACGTGATTCCGTCTGTGTGGCCGGCCTACGGAATCTTCATACATTATCTAAATTCCGTAACAGGATTCCGTCTGTGTGTGGCCGGCCTTATTCATCGAACAATATTTGCATGGTGTCCATCAGCCATTTTTGATGTCCCCACTGCTGGGGCACAGGCCTTTCTTATGACTGGTAAGGAGGACGGGCCATAACCCACCACGCGGGCCCAATGCGGATTGGTGATGTTAACGACTGCAAATGCAGTCGGGACCAACGGCTTAACGTGCCTTTCGAAGCACAGAGGAGCTCGAGATAATAAATTTTTGGTCACCCATCCCATGACCGACCCTTGTGAACGTCGCTGGGCCAGGCGCTAAACCACTGCGCCACCGAGCTCCACGTAATAATATTTGCATGTTCATGATATAATAGGAGGAATCCGAAATAAATCAACTATGGTTATTTCAAAATATATTTTAATACAAAAATTACATAAAAACTTTCTTTCAATAAATACGTTTCATCCTTTGGTAGTTAATTTTTAAACGAAAATTGTAACGGGTAAATAATAAATAGTTGTATAAATATTTAGTAACATAATATAAAAGAGTATAAAACAGACAAAAAAGAATTACACAATTATATGGACGCGTGATGAAGAGTAATAGGAATAACAATTCTAACATCGTAAAGATTACGCAGTACATAAAAGCTTAATTATTCGAAAATAAAATAAACATTAAAATTAGGAAGGTAAGGCTACATTATGGCACAGAGGAACTATGATGCGAGCCGCGAGCCTCACTTCTCTTTGGGTTTCGTCACCTTCTTGCGCGGCGGCGGCACGGGCGTGTCGCCGGTCGACGCGCCCTCTTTGTCCTTCTTCACCACCTTCTTGACTATCTTCTTTTTGGGAGCCGGTGCTTCCGTCGTCGGAGTGGCCGGTTCATCGGTCACTTTCTCCGTCACGGAGGACTCTATTTGTGCGGCGATACTAGATTTGGATTTGGGAGTTTTGACGCCTATCTGGGCGAGGGAGACGGCCCCAACTGGGGGCGTGGGGACTTCGGGCTCGTCGACCGAGAGGCGTTGCGGCTGGACGGGCGCTAGTGGCGGCGAGGCGGGGTCGAGGTCGGAGGCGGGCGAGGTGACTGTGGGAGTGCGCAGCTCGCTGGCGATGATGGAGGTGGCGAGCGCTGCGGCGTCCTCCGCTTCGCTGTCGGGGGTGGGCAGGGGGTCGGCGGCGGCGGGCGGCTCCAGCCGCAGCTTGCACCCCTTGCGGCGCTCCTCCGCTACACAACCAATTTAATCCCGCCCTTATTCTCTCTTTCGGTTAGACGTGTCGTTAGTATGGCGGTCACATTAGAGAGCAAGCTCGGTTAGGGCCTGGAACAAAGTCGAGGGAAAACATAGCTAGGCGGTTAATTCGAAAAGATGCGAGCGGAAAGTTAGAACTGTCAGTTTGGCGGAGCTTCGAAGCCGAGTGCACATTACAAGGAGTATTATTGTGGGGTCGGGGCTTCCGACTCGGGGCTGATTACTTTGTGAGTGAGCTCTACGACTTCAATATATAATAGGTAGTGACTGTGGGCGGGCGGGGGCATGAGGTAAGTTTTAAATAATGTTCCTTGCAATGTGTTATAGAAATGTGAAGCTAATAAAACAAAAAGTGAATGTGCAATTTAGTGAGACAGTGATGGACCAAATTGCTTCATTCTAGTTAATGTACATCACATGTATGTTCATGCGCAATCGTTTATGCTCTGAAATTAGCAGCAACATTTTCAAACATAAATTAAAGAAAACGTTTTTATTTCTGCTATTTTAAACTTATTTATGAAATCAGAGCAGATCCGACGGCTTTGACATCATAACCCACTTCGCTTTGAGATCGTCGCAGAAATCGTTTGAAGTTTCAGGTGGAGCGTAATGAGTTTACTGATCGTAATGTATCTGCATTTTACAATTTACTTGGACGCAACTCGACCTCTTTAGAATAAAAAAACGCAAATATAATAAAAGTGCATCATTAAAAAACTAAAAAAAAACTTCTTGGAGGTAGAGGTAGGTCCAAGTACAATATTGTTATTACCTTATCTATCAAAGCCGCGTCTCTTGCGCTGCCTCCTCGGTAGCTGGGTGAAATAACAACGAATTTTGAAACGTATGCAGTAAATAAAAATAAAATCCAAAACATCGCAAACGGCACAAAAGAAAAACATATTGGCATTGGCACATCGCGCCTTACGGACCTTCATAGACCAGCTGCATCTGTTTTACAGGGCCACTTTTGAAGAGGTGGCTTCTTCAAAAGTGGCCCTGTAAAACAGATGCAGCTGGTCTATGAACACATTAGTAGAAATCTAAGAGAAAACTGCAAAATTAACTCGGTGAGATCCTGTACCCTATCCTAGTACGAATATCTATCGAGAACAAAACGCGCATCAAAGTCTATAGATGACATGTCTATGAGAAATCTCATTTCACTTCTCGGCGGTAGATGGCGCTGTACAAATTCCTCATACAAAAATACAGTTATTCCAATTTGTTACCCTGAGGTGAATGAAGGTGGCATAGCGGTCACATAATTAAAGACACCAGTTGATTTTCATACAAACGGGGTAACTTTGAAGCCCTGGTTTTCCGCCAAGGATTGCTGATGATGGCTATCCAGGGAGAGAATGGGGGAGATTTGATCGCTATAAACACCCAACTGATCTGATCAGCATTTTAAGGGATATAAGGATCAGAGTCTTTAGTTTCAGGATTTCCATACGGTTTTTTAAACGTATCCTCATATCTATTAGAATGCTGATCAAATCAGTCGAGTGTTTATAGCTATCTGAATCTTCTCCACTCAGTCCATGGATGACCATAATTAAATCACAGCTAGGTCAATCCTTGGCGGAGAAGCAAGGCTTCAACGGCCCGGACCTCAGCCAGCCCGGCAAGCGAATTCGGTAATCACTGCAGGAAAATCGATGGTGTGTTTAATTATGCGACCGCCACTACGTTTTCCAAAATTCTTCTCAGGGTGGATTCTTTTTGGTAACAGATCGGAATAGCCGCAATATTATCTACTCTGTACGATTATTACGCGCGTTTTTTTCTCGATAGATGTTCGTGCTAGTTACGGGCACAAAGTGCAAAGCCGTTAGTCGTTGCGCGCGGCCGTCGCACGACACGGTCACTTACATTTGGAGGTAGGCGGTACTGGAGCTTCGTCTTTGGAGGGTGTGTTGGCGAGGGGCGGACTGTCTGAGGCCACCGGGGCTGAAGGTTTCTCGGGAGTGGCCGCCGGTTCCGCTGCCGGTTGCGAAACCGGACTCGCCGGGGACGGTTCGGAAACTACGGGGGCCGCTTCTTTAGCGACTTCTACTGGTGCTATTAACTCTGCAGGCTCTTCGGGAGATTTCGGTGACGCCGGAGGAGTGGGCGGTAAGGTGGGCTCAGTCTTTGCGTCCTCTTTCGGAGATTCTGGTTTCGGCGCGGCCTTACATGGCGCGCAAGCTTCTACTGTGGCGGGTATTTCTGATTCGGCCGGGACCGAAACGATCGCTTCGACTGTGGCAGGGATTTCAGCCACGGGCACTTCGGCCGGTTTGGGTTTGGTTGCTTCAGCTGTGGTTGGGACTTCAATGGGCGCCGGGGCTTCGGGCGCTTTGCTCTCTGCTAGGACTGGAGTCTCTGTGATTGGTGTAGCTTCTGCGGGTTTGGGAGTTTCGACGGATGCTGGAGACCCTTTAGCGGCCGCCGTTTCTTCTGGCGCTTTTTCTACTGGCGCTGCTACTGTAACATCCTTAACTTGAGTCGGTGTTGGAACGACCTCAACTGGGACAGGTGATGGAACAGTCTCAACTGGGGCAGGTGCTGGAACGGCTTCAACTGGGGCAGTAGCTGGAACAGCCTCAACTGGGGCAGATGCTGAAACAGCTTTTACTGGGGTCGGTTCTGGAACAACCTCAACTGGGGTAGTGGCTGGAATGGCCTCAACTGGGGCAGCAGCTGGAGCGGTTTCAACCGGGACAGGAGCTGGAACAGCCTCAGTTGTCGCAGGTGCTGATTCTGCTTCAACTGCTGGCTCAACGGGAGCTGTGGCATCCTCAACTGGCGCAGGTTTGACCTCACCTGCTGCTTCCGCTGGAACAACTGTGACTTCATCTACTGGGGCTTCAGCTACTGGGGCTTCTGCCACTGGGGCAGGCGCTGGCACTTCAGCGGGTGCAGCTTGAACCGCTGGTTCTTCCACCTTAGCTTGGTCTACAACACTCGCTTCCTGTGCGACCTCCACGGGAATTTCTTTAGGCGGGGAGGGTTGTTTAGGGGGTGAAGTTCTAGGCTGGCTGAGGGTTTGCGAGATCTTAGCCCAGATGTTGTCGAAGGAGTCAGCGCCCATGTAATCGATGTTGCCTGCTTCCCAGCCCTGGCGGCGAGTGAGCTCGTCGAGGGCTTCGCCGCCTGAAGCTCCTGGCACGACTCGCGCCAAGTTCCCGGCCACTCCACTCTGTAAAGAATTATGAGAAACTTCGATATTTATACAAGTATGAGCAGCCTAAGCCCCTTTAGCATGACCACCGAAACCGAAACTAGCGGTTTGTCAAAATAGACAATGGATTTTGGCAGTTAAGTGTCGATAAATCGCTATTCACACTATATCATAAATAATATTATTATCGTGTTTTGGTGGTCATGCTACAGGAGCAAAAGTAGTTTAAAACTTTAGTACCCTGTCGCACCAATGATAACGCTTTAGTCAAGTAACCTCAAGTTTTGGGTGACAAAATGACGAGGTAGGTAGGTTAGGTACTAAAATGTTTGTTACTTTTCAGGCTGATTGTGTCCAAATTATTTTATAAACATATTAAAAACAGAAGATTATAAAAGAAAGAAGAGTGGGCTGAGCTCAGATGCTGGCTGAGCTGAGAGTTTGTTAAATTTTTAACTACGCGATTTTCAAATGTATCATGCATCGTAAAGTCAAATATAACCAAGAATGTTTGTTTTAAATAAAATTATTGCTAATCGATTTAAATTACATACCTATCTAATTTTTTACACTAATCTTTCACGAATAAAATAATAATCTACTATTTAATTAACTACTTAATAAGGAATTTTTAATATTAACATTTATAGATAAATAAGATAATCATTAGTACCTACAGCTATTTATAATCAGTGTTAATCATAAGTATCGTATTATACATCAAAACTTTATTTCGTTAATCAACGTGCGATCAAACTAATACATGCAATAGCTAAATGAGATGTACAAACGGAAATCTCAATCCACTAACTCCATCGTTACCTTCATCAAAATATCAGAAATCAATATAACCAGAATAACTGAAAGTCATTTTATTATTAGTGAAACTTACCGCGTCTTATAAGATGCAACTTACTTGTTCCTCATCAATCTCATCATAGCCGTTAGTGAGAGGAATTTCTTCAAGTGAGAGAGCGTCTTCACATTCATATTCTGGAGGCGGACTCGGCGTTGGGGTAGGAGGTATTTCATGAGTGCAAATCTTACGGCCGCGCGAGTCTATCACCGCTCTGTGCTTTAAGTAGTAGTCGTCGTACGGGTGTCTCGGCCTTATCTCTTCGTGACACTCGCTTTCAGTGTCAGAGATATCCCCATTCATCATTTCGTTTTTACTCTCTTTATGTTTTACATGATTAAGTACTTCGGGGTGAATGTGAACGTGATTGACCTGCTGCACCGTATTAGTGATATGGGAAATTAATTTAGTTATGGGTGGCCCATGATCCTGATTTTTATTTACCTTCGAGAAGCCTTCGTCGTGTGAGTGTTGATTGTCTGGCTGACTGTGATGTGTTTGATGTTCATGCATATGAGACGATTGCGTATGGTGGTCGTGAGAATGTTGGATATGTCCCTGATCAAAATGTTCGTGCTGGTGGCTGTCGTGATGTTGGGCAGAATGATCTTCGTAATGCTCATGATGCTGACTAGAATGCGGCTCTGGTTGCCATTGTGTATAATGTTGTTGCGTTTGTGGTTGATGTTCAAGCTGATGATGATGATGATCCTCGTGCGAATGCTGATACGAGCTGTGATCGTGTCCTTGATCATGTCCATGGCTGTGGTGCGATTGGGATTCCCAATGATGCTGACTTTCTTGATGACTGTGATCGTAGTGCTGACGTGGTTGCTCTTGTTGGTAATCATGATATTCCGTTGACTGGTGGGGAGGTTGGTATTCCCACGCATACTTTTTCATGTCCTCGTGGTCTTCTACTCTCCCTGAAAGATTGTGTTGTGCTACATCTTCCGTATAAGAAGGTATTTGTCCGCCGTAAATCGCCCAGGGGTCATGGAACTGTTCCAGATCTATAACATGTTTCTGTGAATATCTTTCCTCTTGGATTTGTGCATCGGGGTGATGCCAGGGAAATTCAGACTCTGGATCCAAAACTGGAGTGTAATGGTGGCTGACGTCGGGCGGAGGTAACGCCGGAGGGACTTCTGGCACCTCAACCTATCGGTTGAAGTGACAAAAACGTCTCAGTGGAATTGCATGCACACAAACACTTAAACTGAGCTTCGCGCACACAACTAAAGTGCAGAAAACTTCGTTCAAGCTTCTATTAGTACCTACTTTACGATATGTTGATTCTAATAAGCGTTACTAAATAAACATACAATAATATTAAAGATAGCATGTCTGTAATTCACTAAACGTATGTTTATTTAAGGTAACACGGTGAATTTCACCAAAATACCAACACCATCTACCCCATTGACAAAACATTTACCAAACCGTGCAGTAAGCGACCAATAGCCAATACAATGTCATTTCGTTAGAAAATGTTAGTATTTTGGAGAAACGTTTTAATCACACAAGTATCAAAATGCTTTGAATCAAACAAAAGGTGCGATACATAGCGGGAGTGCACAAGCATCAAGTGCAAGCATTACGGTTTAGTCACTCGGGGTTCACTGAAGGGAATTGAAAGCCAAGTTATTATTATTACTTAGTTTACGAATGGCAGCATTACTACAATCAGAAAGTAAAATAACGAAGCAGCTTATTTTAAACTTTTCGAAAATTCTCACCTCTGGAATTTTAGAATCCTGTTGTGTACGCTTGGAAAACATGACGAGTTGTGATCAGATCAACGGTTGGACAAGGAATGGATCGGTTTACTATGTATACTGCACGATACATTATGCGGTTCAGCTCGAGAAACCGCAATGCTGAATATCCGATGTCACGGTGTTATTCAATATTGAAATCGATATCTAACCTGATTCAGATCAATATCATTCTGTTTCGATTGTATTCAAATTGAACGATTTTGTAAACGTAATTATTGTAATATATGAAACTTAAACTCCCGAACTTGTAGGACAATGATGCTATGCTAATAACGAAATATTTGGAATCTGTCGGAACTCGGAACACATTTCAAAATATGTTTCTTATAAAAGTAGTAATACGACACAATACTTGTAAAATTAAATCGACTCCGCTTATATGAATTCCGCAAGCTATAACGTAAACATAACAGGCCTTACCATAGTGACGTCCAGCTGAGGGTGGATCTGTCCTACGAACAGGTCCCACCAAAGTTGTAGGAACTCCCGAAGGTGGTCGGGAGCATCTACTGAACGAGATTCCCAGTTGAATTGCTGCAACCATGGTTTGGCTGCGCCGATAAAGTGGATAATCTTTAAGTTTTGCCCGTAACTGGAAGAAACAAAATCTTATTAGATTAATCTGCTCGAAGGACCATGAAATATGTTGACGATCTAATAGTGTTTCTTTGTTGCACTTTATTTTGAATTGATTCTAAGAATATATCTAAAAAGTTTATTATAAAGATACAACTTACTGTTTCAGTGCAGGAATATAAGAGTAGAATGCGGCCGATGTGACATTGTATAGGAACGGCAGATGTTTGTTTATGTCACCTCGTGCCCAGTCCGAAAAGAAGGAATTTAGAAGTCCTTGGTCTCCACCTAATGTAAAAATACACAATTAGAAGTCAACTAAAACAAATGAACTGCTTCGGAGCAGAGCAGACTGAGTGTCATGAAATTGATCACCATGTGTCCCAATTTACAATTTAACATCGACAAACGTCATTCTTTTCAACTGCATTCGCAATGTCTGCTTCAATCGTTGGTGTGTTGGGTGAAAACACATATTTTCTCTGAAGACCAAAAAAGTTTATAACCCAAAACTGGTAATAAGTACCAATATGTGCGTGACGTTCATGTTCCAACGGTTTTTATTTGCTTTCTGTAGCATCGCGTGCTGGCATTTCATGTTAAGAATTTATTTTTTTCACTGCGATTTGAGGGTTGAGCAATTAAATAGCAAAATTATTAAATGGTGTACCACAATTTCTAGCATATTTTGTGAGCTGGCTGTTAAATTACAGAAGAAAATAATGTTTGGCTAAAGAAAATATTTCAGCATTTTGAAATTCATAATAATGGAAAGGCTATTTAAAATACTTGAAGTGATATTAAGTATGATTCGTTTTAGACTAGAGAATCCTTAGCAGAAACTCTGAGTTTCGCATCTGTTCGTTAATCCCTGAACTGTTAAAAATTTAGGAGGGTGAGAAGCATCAGATCCAAATGCTATGTCTTTAGTTTTACTTTTAATGCTGTCTACTTATAACCTACAAAGCAATAATGTTCGTGTTCAGTAAAATTTGAAAATTCAAACATTGCTTTTTCAAAAGACAAACATTATTGCTTGCAAAGCTGTTGCAAAGGCCAACATAGCCCATGGATCTAAAAATGGTTGAAGATTCAACCAGAAATACAAGCTGTGTATATGTGCATGCTAACCATCAAAGCTACCGCGCTCCTGTGCGAATTTGATGAGATTTTCGAAGGTCTCTTGAGAGGGCTGGTAGACGAATACACCCGAGTTGAAGCAGTCGGGCCAGCCGACGTCAGGCGCCGCTGACAGCTCCTCGCGGTCAAACAACTCATCGCAATTTTGGACTACCTATTCACGAGAAAAAAATAAGGCAAATCAATAAGGGATGGTGGTGACGATGACGAACTAACTATGTAAAATTATGGGAAAAGTAAAAATAAAATAGTTTAGTGAGCGCACTAAAAATACAGTTACAATAAAAGATATAAACGGAATTCTTCTCGCTAGGTTTATCTTTATTCTTAATAATAGCTTCAGTGAATTCATCTGATAATGATTGACTTCCTATATTCAAATCTTGGTCATTGACAGCGACTATTTAAGTTGGGTCATTTTCCACGACTCGACTACGTGACGCTTATTTTTATAATGTATGAATAAAGATTAGATAACTCTCGTAACACGATGTCAGTAGGCTGAGAATATTAGGTAATACACGATAACACACGACGATGAGTCGTAGATACTTTTACTTCCAGATTTAAAAATTTGTAAGAATAATTGATTAACTGTCGAACTTAGGTAAATTCACGTGGGTTATTTAATTAAATATATAATTATTAATAATTTTCTTTATCTGTTTATGGACAAAGCATCAGTTGACACAATAACCCGTGATAAAAATGCTGTAAAGTAACTGAATGAATACCAATCACTACGCTATCGCAATGTTTGTTGTCGGGTACCTACGGTAGTTATGAAAGAAATTGAATATTGATGACGGTTTAATTTAATTACGAGATGTGTGATACTAGTGAGGTAAATATCTACAATACTAGGAGAAAGTTTAGTCTTTCAACCGCAATGTTCATGACAAGTCTTCACATCTGAAAGAACTACATAAAGTGTGGGATTTTGGAACAGGTCCAAAATTGTCGGGAATAAAGTATTTAGGCCACGGTTATGCGTTCCGTTCCCGTCATCTCGTGTTACTGTTCTAAAGTCTACATCCGGTAACATTGACTTTCTCGCAGAGTAAACAATTGATGGTGGAAATAGTTTTATGACAATAACACTTTTAATGATCGATCGGAGTTTGTTTGTGCAAAGCGAAACATGTGCGAATTGTTTGTATTTTCTTTGGCATATTTTCTTGTGTCTCATACATCATAAATCATTCATATCATAACACACACACCTACTGCACTGCAGCATAGTGCTATTAATGAGACTTCTAACACTTCCGAGATTATTAGATATCATGGTACATGATGTACCTAAATTACTACATATGACTACATATAGAATCTTGATAGGTAGGTACTAGTCCTCGCTAATAGAATCAAAACTTTCGACTGAGAATCTCGGTGGCGCCAATGATATAAATGGGTGGCGCAGAGCTTTAGCGCCAGCCTGTCCCTGCAATTGCGGAGGTTAAGCAACTTTCGCAAAAGGGTCTGTCAAGAGATTGGTGACCAAATTATCTCGCGCTCCTCCGTACTCCAGAAGGCACGTTAAGCCGATGGTTCCGGCTGCATTTACAGACGTTAATTGACACCCATTTATCCGCATTGGGCTCGCGTACCTAGTGTGTTATGGTCATGGTAAATCCTTTTTCCACCAATAAGGAAGTCCTGTGCCCCAGCAGTGGAAACACAAAAAATGGCTGAGTGAACTCGACATTTATAACCGACTGTTTTGCGGCAATTATCGAATATATTTTACTTTTTCTTTGATTTCTGTCTGGTAATTTCGTAATTGTACCTACCTATCGCCGAAAAACTTCATGTACGGTCAGCAACGAAAGTTATTTAACACTTAAGAACTTTTTCATAGTAACTTTTTTGACTAATGTTTCAAACCGTGAGACACCTGTTAACAAAAGTTGCTATGACAAAGTACCAAAGCGTTAAGCGACTTTCATTGCTGACTGTTCTTAGTGGTCTTACAATAATTATTATCATTTGACAATGATTTTGTGACAATAGTGAATACATTGACATTATAGTAAACTGATGTAATCAAATCGAGAAAACCGCGATAAAGTTAGTGCACCTGTTATAAGCGGAATAACAATTAGCAAGCTATACCACAGAATAACTAATAGTAGGTACAAGTGCTATACTTACAACACAATCAATAGGCTAGCATTGGTGGTTACATAACGTAGACGGTTACTGACGTCACATACATGTGGTATGAATTATCTTACGATTCTCAGGATATTGACAATATTTATTTGACACTCCTTTGGAACACAATAGAAGGGTGGAACCACAGACATATTATATATGTTTGTGGGTGGAACCGTTCGCCGGGCCAATCTACTTCCGAACACACGTGCTTAACCCGTTTTATTATTATCGACGCTACAACCCGCGCAAATAAGTAAAGAATGGGATTGAAAATATTTAATTTTACTAACTCTTACTATCGCTACGCCAAGATAGGTATTAAGGTGCGTTCCCACCGGTGCGTCTGGAGACGCACGAGAGCGCACCAGACAAGACGACACACACCGTGGGAAACGACGCGTTCGCCGCGGTGCGTTCGTAGTTTGTTCCTGTGCGCCCGTGTTCGTCCTCGTGCGGTTCGTTGCGGTGCGTGGTAGCGCGCACAGGTGGGAACGCACCTTTATAAGCCTTTTAACAATGCTGCATGCACTAACGATTTGTTTTGATAATATATCGTTGGTATCATGTGCAGCTATAGCACAGTCTTACTTAATTAATACTACTAGCTTTATAATACTGTGGCTATAGCCATTATACAATAAATTTTAGAGGCTATACTAAAATTTAATTTGATTTTACACTTTCCCGGAAAGCCATGTGATAATGCATTGTTAATAAGGTAATAGCTAGTACCTACTATTATAATATTCTGTGGTAATACTATACCCTTTTTAATAAGTGCCTAACCATTTTAGTTTCATGGCGTAGTTTCCTTACCAGTGTGTCTGCGTCAAGGAACACGCATTTGTCGTACTGGGTGAGGCCCCAGCAGTGGATTTTGGTGAAGGTGATGCCGAGCTCGGGCCTCTGCAGCAGGGCCAGGTGCGCAGCGTCGCGCGAGTCCAGGACATCGACTGTCACCACCTCCGCGAACACTGCGCGAAGGCGTTCTCTAAAGCAATCAGAACAATTAAACTTGAAAGTTCAGTTTTTTCTTAAAATTAGGAGGAATGCCATCTATTTGCAGTTCGAAGTCATTAGCATTCTTAAATACGAGTAATACGACAGCTGGACACGCCACGTGCTTTACTATGAAATGTTCTAATCTAAAACTTTTGTCTTTTTCTAACTTTGTCGCCAGGAGGAAAATGTTCAGTATCATTGGGTTGGGACGACACTCCCTTTTGAATTTCGATTTAAACTTGATTAGTTAAGGAAATATTGGCTTGCTTCTGTCTGTGGCTTGGCTATGGTTAATAATAAAAAAGCAACCGTTATGAATCTTTGGTAAACTTTTTAAAATGTTGGTAATAAAACAATATAATCAAGATCTATGAAGACCTTAACGTAGCGTAGCCGATGGCTATCAAGAAGTCAGCATAATGGAACGGAAGCTTTCGTATATTAACCTCATGGCCTCAGTGACAGATGGTGTGATGAGCACCGCGGCTGGGTAGATGGAACCAGCGCGGCGCAGCGAATGCGCCAGCACCAACGCTCCAAGCCCGTACGAGTCGTTCGTGGCCAGAGTCACCCATGCTCGATCTGCAACAAAATCACATCAATTACCTACTGACGAACGCCGACGACGTCCTAGGTAAATAGGTACGAGTTGACAGGTATACTGCCACTTGGCATCTTGGCAACGCCGCCCCGAGATGGTCAAGTGCAATAAACTGTGGCGAACGAGTTCAAGTCATAATTCAAATTCATTAATGAGCCTATAGCTTAGCTATGCTACAGCTACAAACTCTAGTCTAGGTCTTGATAAATGTGCTTGTTATAACATGTTGTTTTCATCGTTTTATCAAATTTCCATCGAAAGCAAGATTTTAGGAAGTGGAGTTTCGTGTGAAAACTCTAATTTTATTCATCAGAACAGACCGTGTCGTGTCGGTGGTCGTCGCTATCAAATGGCTATACTCGTATAACATCCTCTATACTGTCTGGCTCTCCTTATCATGTCAGTAGAACACAGGCGTATTATATCGTTAATTTTTTCTTTGTTATGGTGAATTGAATATCCCATTGTCCATCAGCCATTTTTGATGTCCCCACTGCTGGGGCACAGGCCTTCCTTATGGGTGGTAAGGAGGATGGGCCATAACACTCCACGCGGGCCCAATGCGGATTGGTGGGTGTTAACGACTGCAAATGCAGCCGGGACCAACGGCTTAACGTGCCTTCCGAAGCACGTAGGAGCTCGAGATAATACATTTTTGGTCACCCATCCCATGACCGACCCTTGCGAACGTTGCTTAACTTCCGCAATCGCTGGGCCAGGCGCTAAACCACTGCGCCACTGAGCTCCACCGAATATCTCATCAAAATATTTTTTTTACTAGGTAGGTATTCTGATTTTTGGCAAATAAAAAACTGTTTCGAAATGAGAAGTGAATCCTACGTTTAAACACTTGCGACTTGCCATAACAATAACAATATTTAAAAATACGGAAACAACAGCATCATTAATGCCAATATTAATGCCAAGTCATGAAAGCCAAAATACCGGTAGGTAATATTTTCTAATGAATAACCTACTAATAATAATAATGACTTCATTTAAGGTGACATTTTTTGAGGTGGTAAGGTAACTAATGACGTTATTAAATGGGATAAATATTTACACCAATCTCTAATTTGCATCATTAAGTAATCCAAGCCAATGCCATTTCTGCCACCCGTTTTGGATGCCAACGGCGTAAATAACTGAAATAACTGGAATATGTTTTTGAATGCTGTACCTATTACGTAAAATGATATTTTAGTAATTTATAATTCTCTGCTGTGGTGTGGTATCTGTAGGCGACTAAGGAAATGCGTAGTTTCATCTTGTGGTTCATCTTGCGGGTGTGATGAGTGTTCCTACACAAGTTCCTAATTTCCTGCTAGGTATTATTGGCACGTGGGCCAGAGTTGGCGCCCCGCAGGAGCGACGCGCGCGCATTACTCTTTGAACTGTCAATAATGGCCATTGGCACGTGTCGTGTAGAACACGACAAAGCTTATGAAAAAAAATTGACACACCTATTTGTATGAAATGTAAACATCATAAACGCTCGCTCACACAGACCTGTTTACAAATATGGACAGAATCTTCAGGATACAAACGAATCTGTTATGTATGATGTGCCATTTCCGTTGCGCAAATTCCATAAGATTGATTGTTTTTCGTTGTAATGTATTTATGAAAATACTCCAGTGAGCAAGCTGCGCGTGGGCCATCATACATAGCGCCCTGTACAAGTGCCGCACGTTTTGCTCAGAAATAGCACGACACAAATAAAATTGAAAATAAAACCAGTAGATAGCGTCAGACATGCGGCGTTAGCCGTCGTCACTTGTTTGTATATTCTGACTGAATACTAGTAGAGCATTAATTAAAACTACTGATTCGTCGATGTTTGCGCCAACGACGCGCGACGATGACAAGACACTGAAGTTCACTGAACAAGCAGGGATGTTAGATGGCAACTCAGGAATAATGACATCAGCCTGTCAAAATCATGGTACTTCAGTAAAAAAAATGGTACCTACGGCTTTTTAGTCTTATACGGTCTGAGATATTATTACAAGCTTGCGTAGTTACTTGGGAATGGGATTTCGAGCATGAATTACCTACAATCTTCTTGATTTCGAATCGAATTCTAACAGAAAAGCCGCATTCACACCTTAACTGTTGACATTGGTGCATTTCAGCAGGCTAATCGCTGAGTTATCGATCGCCATGGCCCGTTTTAACCACGAAAAGTAAAAAAAATTTAACATTTTAACTACTTATTATTTTTCTAAGCCATGCTACTTACGCATTAAAAGCATAAACGAAACATTATGTTCATTCCATTACACGAAAAGTTGGTTTAGATGAAAGAGGTGAAAATAATGGTACTTTTGCGTACCATGATGGAAGTCCAAAGGTACATGGTACGATAACCTAAATAATGGTACAAATACCATGATAATGGTACGTATAACATCACTGTGAACAAGCCTCCCTGGGACAAGGAAACGTCATCATCAATTTTATAGAAATGTTATTCTTAGATTGTTAGATAGATAGATCTATGATAGATCATGCAGATGGGCGAGACGAGATCGAGGACCTACCTACTAGTCTGTTGTAGGAGTCAATAAGTAGTGTGCTAGAATAAAATGTTTTGAACGCTTAAAATTCTTCCACATTAGTAAAGGTTTCAATTGTAGTACCTACCTAGATAATCTAGATATGTTCCGTTATTACTCAAAAGTGGATATTTTGATGATTTTTAAGAGAATTGAATGACTTTAGGTGTAAGAAAGAATACGAATAAATACAGATCGAATGGTTTCCATGTTACTTATTTTACAAGCTTATGACAGAATCAATTTCTTTGTTCATACAAAGAAATACAAAATTAAACAGAGTAACGGTATCTATTTATTCTCACTTTCTCTGATTAGGTAGGTACTTACTTATTTTGGCACAATTCAAGGTAACGCAATTAATAAACGTTAATAATTATGACGCGAAAGTGATTATCGCCTTTATTTCATTATTCAAACGATCATTATAAACAACAGAAGTGGCAATTTAATTAATTAGATGCCAATTCGACAAAGGGATATTAATATTAGTAAACGTCTTAATGGGGTCTGATTTTTGGCTCCACTAAAACATTAAAAGCTCGAGGTTACATTTTAATGTTCCGGAACTCACACCCGCTGTTTATTTAATCATGTTAATGGCATGATAATATTTTTTCAATCGATTTATCAAGGCTGTCGTAAACTGCATAGCATCCTTGTGGATGAATTCCAAGAAAAACATTCGCTTCAGTAGGTAACCTGGCATCTGTCAGGTTACCTACTACATACACCTTATATCTAACGTAGCTGATACCTACATTGTGAACGAATAATTGTACGTCAAAGGCAGCCACAACAAGGCACTTGAGAGTGGAGAGATGCAGGATCGCATTCTCATCGCTAGGGAGCAATGTCCCTGTGGTTTCTATTTAGGTGCGGCCGGTCCGACGGGATGGAACAGGCAGGCAGTCGTCCGTTTAGCAGATTTAAAGGAATGCAATTATTATGTTTTTAACTTTTTGTCACAGAAAAATGCTGCGCATTCAAATCTTATTTATGAATATCAAACCCATTCAGGCAAGCATAAAGGCAGGTATTTATTATTAGGTACTTTCTAAATTTCTACTTACTTAAACACGCTATGTGCTTTTGTTTTAGCACATAGGTGTGAAATGTAGCTTTTCTTCCTAGCTTTTGGAGAAAGCTAGATGTTTGTAATGTGAAGTGCATAGTAGTGCCTACCGATTTAGGTTGCAGAAATAAAGGCCAAAAAACCGATACAGTTATCAGATCAAAGGGATCAATGTGAACAGGAACATGGTGAAATAATTAACAATTTCATTCAAGAGCATAAGAACAATTACGTTGAGATCTATATGGAATTCAAAATAACTATACTTATTCGATTCGATAACAAAATGAAGCAAAGTGGATTTTTTAAGCTGCTTTAAAAGAAGAAACAGTATGCAAATATCTGATTCTAGATTTCATTCCAAAATAGTTAGGGCTTAATCCTCATTTCTACTTATTTATTTATGAAAATTGTGTTAAGAACCATCAAGCAGGATTTTATAGCTTTATATAAAGCATCTAACTAAACACTGACTTATCCCGAAAGCTGGTGGCTTTTACCCGAATGCGGTAAAGCCTTTGTGAGTAAAGCCCAAAAGGAAGGTTATTCTTGTCTATGTCTTAAAAATCAACAGACCTTTATGTAGATATTCGTTCTCATGGCAACACAACAGACAATATAGAAAAAGGCGAAGGCAAAACTGGTGGCGCCAGACAAGCCGCAATCAGGCCGAACGAACCTTTGCGGCTAGTATAGAATATCCAATATTAAACCGCAATTCATCTAGTCAATCTATATCTTAAATAATAACATTATCTCAGAAGTATCGAATGACATGTTCGGTATCCATGTTTTTAATTATTATCATACCCGAATGTGAATTCTTAGCTCAATTTTCGCGGTCAAGATAAAGAGTAGAATTGATGTAGGGTACTGTACTGTTATAACTGCGATAACGCAAAACTGATATGTTCGCTGTTTATGGGTTTGCAGTAAGATAGCGATCGTTGTTTACAATCTCTATTAGTGTAAAACATGTGAGTAAGTAAGTATTCACATTTTACAATACTTCATGGATCTCTATTCTACAACCCAAACGTCGTGGTGTCAACAAAATTTATAATCGAACGCCTGTCCAGACAGGAATAAAATTCAAGGTTGGCCAAGTTTAAATTATGTTATGTTTTATTTAAAGCTATTTAAATGGGTTCAATAGCAATGATAAAAAAAAGATGGAAGTATTTAAATTAGCAGTTATTAATTTATGATAATTACAGCTTTAACGTGGTCGTCGTAACATAGATGGTGGACTAGCTGGTTGGTGTAGTACCTATTTGATTACGTACTTAATAAATTATTGAAACTTAAATTATTTTAAATTGAAATACTTAACTAAAAGAGGTTATTTTAAACTGAAATGGTTAATTCTGTTTGTACAAATTAAGTAGGAATAGGAAGCACCACTATTAATATTTCAATATTTCATAGGTTTTCCTGTTTCTTCAGAATCATTTAATTAAAATATTTGCTCTAAAAGAATCGCATTACAAAAAATATTGTCACTAATCCCTTTCTATAAAAATACTGAACAATTGTTAAATCTACCCACGACGATTAATTTAGTGGCATTACCCAAATTGCCAGGAATATTTCATAAATTCTTTTGGGAGAGTGGTTGATGGTCCAACCCAAAAGCTATTCAATTAAGAGATAGAAAAGTATTAGTTACTCACTTGACATTATGGAGCCGGGTGTTATGTCGTGTGTGACAGTTCCAGTCACCTCTGATATCACGAACCACACGCGCTCTTCGCGCAGCACTAGCAAATGCAAGCAGCGTGCGCGACAGCCGGCTCGACCCCTCTTTTCCGCCGCCTGTTCCTCACTCACACACTCACAAATAGCTACATTAGGTACAATGACGATGTTCTTCACACACAATGAAAGCCATTGACGCATGCGTGATGATAGCCATTTTGTTGTATATTACGTTCATTTGTTCTTTAGATATTAAATTAAATAAAACAAAAGCAATTTTAATTAAATTGAATTCTACTATGAATCTTAATATATTTTAAATAGTAATAAAGAGTTCTATTAAAAGCATTGCCATATCCCTAAATAGTATACAGCTGGCAACTTCAACTAAACAGCTGTTCTAAGCGATCGATAGATGTCGGTGGGTGTCGCTTTATTTTCGATGCCGTACTAACGGTATCTGTAGTAAAATCTTGCGTTATCGAATAGTTTGAGTTTCCTTCCATAGACCGCAGCAGCTCGCGGTCATAATATTTTGCTGGTGAATCAATGTTAAAAGTCGGGAAAAATATGAAGAAAAGACATGCATTACTGGTGTTGTTGGGATTTTATATTACATAAATTAATTATATAGACTGAGAAGCGGGGGATAATAAAAGCGCAGAATGTTTAATACGGTGGCGGCAGGTTAGCGTGTTGTGTTTGTTTTTGGTGTTTCGGTGGAAACGATGGCCAGCTCTCCGACAAGCTTAGAAACACAAATAGACAGTTTCTTGGAGCAGTTCAAGAGGAGTGCCTCAAAAGCGATGGAGGAGCGAATGGAGTGGCCTGATGGATCGTCTCCTGGTGCCGTCGTCAGGTCCAGGAGTAGCTGTTTCGCGTTAGACACAGCTGTTGGTAAGTAGCAAGCATTTGGCAATGGGGTGGTTTTGGTACCTATTGATGCAGTGACAAAAATAATAATAACCAAAGTCATTAGCCATTAATTATTTCATAGTCAATAAAAATACTACAAGCCAGCTACAAGCAACTAAACGTGGTTCCTTGTGTTTAAAGCTAATCTATGGAATAAGTACTTGGTCACAAACAAAAATAGGTCTCTGTCTGTAGGTACCTAGGCTGCTACCTACTGCTGTGTAGGAAGCTAGGTCCTTGAAGGTATTACGTTGACCTATAGGTACCTAACTCAAATTATGTAGGTACCTATACGTGCCTAGGTGGGTTTTATTGCTCCATCCAAAAATAAACTTCCATTGGTCTACGTTAATCTAAGTCTACGTAACTAAATCTACATTCAAACTTACTTTATGCAGGCATTATTAGTCAATTTTATCATTGAATCTTTCACACCACAACACCAGGATTTTTCGACCCTTAAATAAATAAAAGTGTAAGTACCTATCGTAACAGAAATTAGACAATTCTATCACAAATCACAAGGTACGAATTAACTTGGGAATAAATAAACTTGGAAATTAACCTATCACAAGTTCACAATAAATAAATAAAGCAAAGCAACAAATCTCTCGACGAGCCGTCCTCCATAGCATTTTTCGCGCTCTGCACTTTTTTGACAAGTTTTGACAAGTTTTTTTTTTAATAGGGTATAAGGTCCCATTCCCATTCCACGTCCCTATTTTGTATTTTGTACAATCATACCTTACCAACCTATCTATATGTGAATACTTCAGTATAAGTATACCTAATTGTTTTATTTTCTTGTTTGTTTGTTTACAAAAATGTGCACACAAATAATATTTCTTAAAAATAAACATTTGGCATACATGTACATGCCACATTACATTAGGCACCTAGCTGTATTATCTATTAATAATAAACTTACTTCTATCGTTAGCAAACTAAGAGATCTTTAAACGGGAGAAAGGGCTTCCGACGTAATATTCATGGCAAATCAGGGACGTTGTCCTCGGAAGCTAACATGCGGATGTAGGTATAGAGGAAATGTGTTGATCGAGTTTCGAGCCCCAACTGTTTAAAACGAGTGACACGAACAGAACGAGGCATGCTTAAAAACTAAAAACAATATTTAAAAAAAAATACGTTATCTGGATAATTATGTTAGTCAACTTTATGTTCAGTTAAAACATAAAAGAAGAACTTGAACTTTACAGCAAACGAACTTTCCAGTCCAATGCCGACCCTCTTTTATCTTCCGCTATTATATTTCACAATCCCTTTGTAGGCAGAACGATTTATTAAATAAGATATAATATTGTTTTTTTAGTTATTTTGGATAGTATCCATTTTACTTTATAAAAATGAATGGTCAATCGATCGGTACCAATGATAATTTAATTAGTTAGGTAAAAAAAATACTTTGGGCAACGCTCAATTTAGTGCATCGTAATTTTCTTTCAATATTTTATTCACTATAAACAGTTGATGTTCAAACTTACAATTACAAAATCACAACCAACTCTTCGACATTGTATGTAGCACAGATGAACCTAAATACATAATCTGATATGGTACAGTACGAGGCATATATCTTGAAATCGGGTGGGGATTGCGCGGAATACGTATTTTGGGCATGCGTAGCGGTGAGGAGCGCGGGCGGCGGGAGAGGGGCGCGCGCTATTGGTCGCTCACAAGAGCACACATGCGCGAACTTATCCCCACTCCGTCGAAAAAAATTCAAGATACATGCCTCGTACTGTACTTATCAATCTTATCATAATTATACTTTGATGCCAAGCGAAGCTGCAACTTATAATTTATGGGTTGCAGTTGCAACTTGGCATCAATCCTAGTATTTATTTATGTAATGTTACTTACCTTGAACGCCTACAAATGTATTGAAACATTAAATTATTAAAAAAAAATCAAATCAAAGTCATCAATTTAATCAAAGAGGTCCCCCGACCGAATGCAATGTTAGGTAGGTACTTGTTATTTCGTTTTGGCAGGGCAGTCGTGTTTTTATAATTTTAATAATTGATTTATTTTTATTTTACACATTTTAGTGACAAATTATAAAGTTTTGGAATGTGCTCATCAAGGCCTTGCATTTGATGCCCATATTGTAATAATTGAAGAAAAAATTTTTTTTTCACTTTTGAAAGTGGCATCGTATCGTATAGTAGGTACCTACCGTACAGTCGCCATTATGACTTTTTTCAAAAAAAATATAGCGTCACTTGGAATGATTGGAATGATCTGATTACCACAGAACAGAATACATAATAGCCATATCATTGCATTATACGGTAGGTTTTGCTGTCGTGGTGACTGACGATTAACCTACCGTGTAATGTAGTGACTGATGGTTGCATGAAGTTGATTTCTTCTTTCCATCAGTCAATCAGTCAAACGTAATTCATGACTGATGGAATTTTACTGACGCTTGCATGAGCATGTAATGGCCGTCAAACGATACGATACGAAGTATGGCATACTTCCAAATCCGGTCTGGTTAGAATTTTGAATCATGGTAAACCATCAGTCCGTTGTGTTGTGTGTGTGGTATTCCATCAGTCTGTCGCCTATTGTAACCAGACGTCTTGTATTTCTCGGGACGTCACAATTTTCATCAATGAATTAGACCGTGTCCCTTTATCTAGTAAAACCAATACGGGAAAATAAAATGTCCCGTATTTTAGACGCTCTACACTAAATAAAATTGTCAATTTGTGAAGGTGTAGGTAGGTACTTCAAAATCAACGACAGCAATAGAGGTACTAGGTACCTAGCTACCTACGCTAAAAGACTCGAAGTTAGGCATACTTAACTATGTTTTCTAAATAATAATTATGTAGGTAGGTTAAAAATAAAATGACAGTAAATCAATAGGTAGGTACTAACTAGTGGCTCAGTGAGCTGTAGACCTCGCTCAAATTGTATGTCGGACTGATCGTCATACGTTCTCGTCTCGAGTGAAGCAGCTGCATCACTGTATATAAAATTGACAATGTAATCGTCAAGTACTATTTAAAAAGTAATTTATGTATCGGTTTTTGAAAACGATTTTATTTTAGGAAAGTTATGTAATAGGATAACTTACCCTATTTTTACCAAAATCCGAAGTTAAACATTTGATTTCCTCTTTATTTTTACTTAATTTTTAAAAAATATTAAATGACCTTATATACTTTCATAATTCTTAAAAACAGATTTTTGTTTTAATTAAATTGTCACAACACAGATAACTATCAATTTGAAGGCTGTTAAAATTAAACTTGAAAATTTCCGCCAAAGCACTCGGCTCGCGTTCGTTCGATCGGAAATGCGATGCTAGCGCCGTTGTGGCGGCGCACTGTACTAATTACATGTTCTACGGCGTCCTCCGATTTTATTCACGGAAAGTGTATCGCCATATTGCTTCCGTGAATTCAGTGAAATATTCGTGCATTTCTCTATAATTATGACAGCAATGTCGAAATGAAGTGAAATAAAACAAACCACATAGAATAAGTGACCGTGCGGATACGTTTTTAAGTATCCCAGGCTCCGATTTAAGGTGAAAAAGGTAAGTTTTATTCTTCCTTTGCTATGACTATATGGCCCAATATTCCACGGGAGTTCGATCCGCTATGCGATAATGAAACTTAAAAAATGCGATTAAGGTTAATAATTGCGCGGTTTTTGTTATGTTTATTTACATGAATTTGAAAAGTTCTCCGCGGTTTTCTGGTATTGTGTCTTGGGGTTGTACGATTTTATAGAATTCTGGGCGGGTTTGAGGTGTCGCCTTTGTACATACACGTATGTAGATACATGTGATTTGACGTGAACGATCGGTTGTAGCGAGCGTGGAGCAGCGAACATGTCGTTTGAAAAAATGGAAGTGGTGAATCCTGCTGAGAAAGAGGCGAGTGAAGTGCTGCACTCCTTGTTGTCTGTGGAGCGCCGGAGCGTGGACAGCAAGGAGGCGATTATAGTGGCCATACCGACGGACCAGAACGGCGGAGGCGAGTATGGCGAGAGTGCACAGTGGCACACGCCTGTCATGGGCCAGCATTCAGTTTTCGAAATGGGCCCTCCTCAGAACATGCAACAGCAACACTACAATGGCCATCAAGAACAGGTTAGTTTAATTTAACCCGTAATCTTATTTTATAAAATCGAATGAATTAGAGGACTTATTAGACCAAACTTTACTACCAAACCTGACTCTCCGCTCCGACCTAATCTTCAGAATATACAATTTGGCAATGATTATTCTTTATTCATAATCACAGCCTGTAAGCGATATTGTCCAAGGATTTTTTAAGCTTAGTTTAAGTTCTTGTAGGAGTAAATAACCATTGGTGTAATACTATATAACAATGTTAAAAAGTTTTTCCCGAAAGACGACCCTCTGAACAAACCAGTCCAAAAGTATTGAAAGAAATGTTAAACTATCTTTTTTTAAAATACTTAATGTGAAATTGTGAAATTTTGTCTAAATGTATTAATACAAATTAATAACATTTCAGGTTTTGTGGCAAGGGCATACCATACAGGTTGAGAACGGAGACGGCAGTATGCAAACAATGTCAACTTCATATACACTACAATTTGGACCAAATGTTGATGAAACCGGTGAATTGGAAGTTGACATGAAGCCCAAGGTTGAGAAAAAAGTTATAAAGAGAAAGAAAAAGTCAGATTCAGACAGTGATGAGGAAGTTCTTGACAACAAACTGGAGGATAATCCAATTCAGGTGATTATTAGATAATATTATTTTTATAGACTTGATACTGATAACAGCCTAAACTGATCGACAGTCAAAATCAAAATCAAAAAATCATTTATTCAGTCTAGGCTGTTACAAGCACTTGTGAATGTCAAAGAAGCTACGCCATCGGTTCGCAAACCCTGAGCGGGAGACCTTGTAACGAGAAGAACCGGCAAGAAACTCGTCAAGGGCTGCTTTTTTCTCCCCGTATATTTCATACAGAGTCGTCAACATTGAAAAATGAGCTCTACATTTAAAGTGAGGTCATTTTCCATCACAATAATTAACAAAAGTTTGCACACAATGGGTAGGTAGGTTGAAATTAAATACGTACTACATATCGGATAGGTAATTGTGAGAGTAAATAACTTTCAACTAGTTGAGAAATAAGTAATCACTATGTCTGCTACTCGAAAGTGCACCTAAGTAGGCAAAATTTACCAAAAAACACTTGATACAAGACATAAAAAATAACAATTAAAAAACGCAATTCTTACAATTCAATATGCGTTAAGATAGGTACTCAGAAGCAGACCCATTCCCACTGGCAGCACCCGTTCACGAGCATGACGCGTGGACCAGCCATCGCTTCGCTCAACCATATTTGAGGGAACGTAACGACCCGCCCCACACGACACCACCGCAGAAATGATCAAAGTCAGCATCAGATAGTAAAAGACATAGTTTAGATGTTTTTAACTTTGGCAGTTTTAATGACCATCGGCCATTTTTATTGTCCCCACTGCTGGAGCACAGGCCTTCCTTATGGGTGGATAATGGGTGAAATGGTCCCGACCAAGGTGACTGATCACCCGCCCGGCTTCGCTGGCGTCCCCCCTTATAAATAAATAATAATAAATGGGTGGATAAGGAGGTAGGGCCTTAAACCACAACGCGGCGCGCAGGCCCAATGCAAATTGATGGACAACTGCAAATACAGCTAAGAACAACGGCTTCACGTCCCTTCTGAAGCACGAAAAAGCTCGAGTTAATATTTTTTTGTCAACCATCACATGACCAACCATTGCGAAACTTACTTAACCTCCGCAGTCATCAGGCCAGGCTCTAAGCCACTGCCATCAGTTCTTAAGGCAGTTTTAATATTCAAACAAAATGTTTGGGTTTTTAGATACTTAAAAATTATAATAGTAATCGATTATTTATTTTCACCACAAGTTACAGAAGTTGTTCACTTTTATCTAAGCGACGCGACACCACAAAATTTGTGCACTGTTCAAAAAATCACTTTGTTTAATAATTATGTGCACAATACTGAAAAAATTAAATGGTTTAAGAGCCCGTAGCGATTTTGCCACTGTCTGCAGCTCTCTTGCTCGCACATTTCATGTTTTCTTAAGATTTCTTAAATCTGAGTGAGTGCGCAATTGAAAAATGTGTCTCCACCACTTTTCGTAATATAAGATTACATACATTTTAAAATATATTTCAGTTTTTGTTGCTAAAGTACAAAAAGTTATCGTTTCTAACAGTTATTTGAACTGGCAAATACAATAACTTTTTGTACTTCAGCAACTTGAAACTGAAGAATATGTTGAAATGTCCGTAATCTTATATTGCGAAAAGAGGCCGAGACACATATTTCATTTACGCACTCAGATTTAAAAGACGGCGGCAAAATCACTACGGAGTCTTAATTGTATGCAATTATAATTATCGATAACATAAGATTACTAGTACGATTCACCCTTTTTAGAAACTTAAGTTCATGCACTATGTATGCTACTGGTTAAGTTTAGTCAACCTAATAACCAGGCAACCTTACATACTAACATTGCCCTAAGGATTAGTGAGTGTTAACAACGGCTAAGACCACATTATGTCTTGTTAAGGCTCAGTTATGCTGGAACATTTGTCTCTATCTTTTTCTTTACATGTAAAGAGTAAAGAAAATAACCTTACGTCTGCATTTTTCGATGTTTTTTGTTGTTATTTTCATCATTATCATTATCACAATTATCTTTCCTGAATAAAAGTGATTGAAGGAACTTCACAGTACGTTAAAGTGTATTTTGATGTAGAATTCAATAAGTTTCCACTATTATTTAGGCCAGAAAGATGAGCAAGCACTTTTAGTGATTTTCTGATTTTTTTTACAATCCTCTGTGGGGCTTAATATAAATTTGTAGGAACTAGAGAATCCTTTAGCTTGTCATATGATTTTTTCTGCTGCTTCTTCTGGCTGCTTTTTTCTCCCTGTATATTTCATACAGAGTCGTCAACATTGAAAAGTTTCATAGAGTTCCTCGGATACATATCTTTCGCAAGTTGACGTTTTAACAGGTATTTTTTGAGGTATTTTTTATTTTCTTAGGTCGTTATCTCGTTTATTTGTTTCTTTGTTTAATTACTGGGAATGATTTTATAATGAGCTAGACTTGAAACTTTGAATATAGGTCAGAACTGTAAGACAACGCTGATCATCATTCAGCTGATCTGATGACGGAGCTGGAAGAAGGCCACAGAAACTCTATAATAAAACCATACAATCACATCGACTTTTGTGCTCGTTTAATTCGTCTTGACAAGTACTCTGATAGGAATGGGAGATGAGGTCCAAGGTCTGATGATGGAGCCGGAAGAAGGCTACAGGAACTCTGTGTTCAAACCATGCAACCCCATCGAGTTTAGGCTCATTTAATTCGTCTTGACGAGTTCTCTGTTGAGAAATACTCGTAGTTTCAAGGGTCTGATATCATTTAGAATCGTAGGATTTGCCTTGACAAGTACTATTATGGGAGATAGTTTCCAGAGCCTGATGATAGAGTCGGAAGAAGGCCACAGGAACTCTGTATTCAAACCATGCAACCCCATCGAGTTTGGGCTCATTTGATTCGTCTTGACGAGTACTCTGTTGGGAAATAGAATCCGGGGTCTGATGATGGAGCTGAGAGAAGGTCACAGGAACTCTGTAATAAAACAGCAACTCCATCCAGTTTGGGCTCGTTTGATTCATTTTGACGAGTATTATGTTGGGAAACAGTGTCCAGGGTCTGATGATGGACCTGAAAAAAGCTACAGGAACTCTGTAATAAAACCATGCAATCCCATCGAGTTTTAGCTCATTTGATTTATCTTGACAAGTTCTCTGCTGAGAATTAGTTTCTAGGGTCTGATATAATTTGGAATCGTTTGATTTGCCTTGACAAGTACTATGATGGGAGATGATTTCCAGAGTCTGATGATGGAATCAGAATAAGGCCACAGAAACTCTGTATTCAAACCATGCAACCCCATCGAGTTTGGGCTCATTTGAATCGTCTTGAGTTTGACGAGTACTCTGTTGGAAAATAGAATCCAGGGTCTGATGATGGAGCTGAAATAAGGTCACAGGAACTCTGTAATAAAAAAGCAACTCCATCCAGTTTGGGCTCGTTTGATTCGTCTTTACGAGTACTCTATTGAGAAATAGTTTCTAGGGTCTGATAATGAAGCCGGAAGAAAGCCACAGGAACTTTGTATCAAAACCATGAAACCCTATAGACTTTGGGCTCGTTTGATTCATTTTGACGAGTAATCTGTTGGGAAACAGTGTCCAGGGTCTGACGATGGACCTGCAAAAGACTACAGGAACTCTGTAATAAAACCATGCAACCCCGTCAAGTTTGAGCTCGTTTGATTCGTCTTGACGAGTACACTGTTGGGAAAAAGTATTCAGGGTCTGATGATGGAGCCAGAAGAAGGCCACAAGAATTCTGAAATAAAACCATGCAACCCCATATTCTAGTTTGAAATCGTTTGATTCGCCTTGACAAGTACTATGGTGGGAGATGGTTTCCAGGTTCTGATGATGGAGCCGGAAGAAGGTCACTGGAACTCTGTAATAAAATCATGCAACACCATGATCTAGTTTAGAATGGTTTGATTTGCCTTGACAAGTACTATGTATGATGGGAGATGGTCTCCAGGGTCTTAAAATGGAGCCAGAAGAAGTTCACAGCAATAAAACCATACAACTTCATCGAGTTTGGTTTTGTTTGATTTGTCTTGACTAAGACCTTAGACCCTATTTCTAGATGGTTCCCAGGGTCTCATGATGGAGCTAGAAAGTGGTAATGAGAGATCTGTAATAAAACGACACAACACCATTGAATTTGGGATCGTTTCAAACAAACCAGCCTAAATTCTAGGGTATTGCGTCATTTTATAACAGAGTTCCCATGGGCTCTTTCTGGCTCCATCATCCTTGGATTTTGTCTAAAGTTTTTGTCAAGACCAATCATACGAATCCAAACTCAATGGTGTTTCGTCGTTTTGTCAGGGTTTTATTACAAAGTTCCCACGGCCACCTTCTGGCTCCATCATAAACCTTGGATATCATCTAGAACCAGAGTCCTTGTCAAGACAAATTATACGAGCCCAAACTCACTGGTTTGGGTCGTTTTATTATAGAGATACCATGGCTACTTTCTGGCTCCATCATCACCCTAGATATCTTTTAGGACCAGAGTTCTTGTCAAGCCAAACCAAACGAGCCTAAATTCGACGGTGTTTCGTCATTTTATTACAGATTTGCCATAGCCACCTTCTGGCTCCATCATCAGAACTTGGATATCATCTAGTACCAGAGTCCATGTCAAGACGAATCAAACGAGCATAAACTCGATAGGGTTTCTTCATTTTATTACAGAGTTCCCATGGCCACCTTCTGGCTCCATCATAGTCTCATATTGTCTTGAAAAAATACACTGTTTTAAACAAGTATTTTAAGTGTACTAGCGACCCACCCTCGCTTCGCTTCTTTCTTTTTTTGCACACCCTAAAATAAAACAAATATCGTACAGTCGTTACCTTTGCTCCAGAAGACGCGCATGAATTTATTTTCGCTCGCGTTATTTTTTGCGACAACTCCTAAGATATTCATTTAAATAGTATGGTGTTAAAGATTAAAATAATGTGCATGAAATGCTTCAGGTAACAGACGTATTTAAGTTGATAAGGATTAATACTGTATCCTTCTAAATAGCTTTCCAAATTACCGCATTGTATGTGACCGATTTTTTAGAAGATTATAATGGGTATAGTGAGCTATTCTTAAAAGATAGATATATGCCATCGCGGACTTTTTTGTAGATCTATAAAAGAGAAACAATTCCATCATACATTATTTTGTTATAGCTCAAAATTTTTCAGCAAGCTCCCAGTCGGCTTAATTTTTGGCAAAATCTTTAACTATTATCGTCATATTTCTACCAATTTAGATAAAACCTTAACTTATTATACACTTAAACCTTCCTCAAGGATCATTCTATCATTTGGTAAAAACCGCATGAAAATCCGTTAAGTAGTTTTTGAGTTTATCGCGAACAAATAGACAGATGCGGCGGAAAGACTTTGTTTTATAACATCTCGGCGGACGTAACCGGCGATGTGACGTCACGCCTTAAACGGTCAAGACCGCGCTGATTTTAAAAACATTCAACTTTGAAAATTAATAAAAAATTCAGTTTTTGAGATATCTAAAAAATTCTTTCACCAATATTTTTTAGATTTTACGTTTGATTTTTCTATATTATAAAAAAATTACACTCATCTTCCCCATTACAATACTTACAATACCTAATAAGTAATACACTAGAATCTGTAAATAATTCTTGTGTTTGAGGGATTCTTTAGTTAAAGTAATAAAAAAAGAAACTAAAATAAATATATTTTAATTTTAAAGAGTAGATAACTAAGTTATGTTTACAAGAATGAGAGTTTTCAATTGTTACTAAAAAGATTGATATAATTTTCATTTCAGGTCAAGGAGAGACTCAGAAGGGGTTGTGATTGCAAGGACAACTGTTATCGTGGCCTCAATCCAGAGGCGGTGTATCGTCATCGTCTGAATATTGCAGAACTGACCAAAAGTGAACATGACATGTATTTGATGGGCATCACAATGGCCAGTTTAGCGAATCCCGCAGAAACTTCCCGCCATAAAGTCAGAAGGAGGCTTCGCGCTTGCTACGTGTACCAAGGCCGCAAGGTTTGCTTAGAAGCGTTCTTGTACCTTGAGAATGTAACGCATTATCAGCTCAAACGCATTAGACAACACGTAATGACGCACGGGGTTGCGCCGCGGATACACGGCAACGTTGGTAAGAAGCCATACAACACATTCACTCTGGATATTTACAAACATGCAACAAATTTCTTAAAGGAATATTTAAAACAGCACGCCAGCTCTCCTAAAGACGTGCAACCTACGGGAGACGGTAAGAAGCTGAGTAAAACGGTCATAATCCAAGGTGACTCCAGAAAGCATTTATTTGAAGCTTACAAAGAGTACGGAGAGATATTAGAGCCGGGCGTGAAGTTGATGGGATACTCGACTTTCCGGGCGTTCATGAAGGATCAGTTCCCTCACGTTAAGTTCGCGACAAAGAAACAGGATCTGCCTAAAGACATGGTGCCGTTCAGAAGCGGCAAATGTATGTCCTACGACAAGAACAAAGATCCGATTAGGATACAACACGAGAAGGAGAAAGCTGAAGCGAAGAAGGCGGCTATAGAGGCCAAGAAGAAGGAGGATCAAGAGAGGGAGCACCAGGAGCGGGCGCAGCAGCAGGCGCAGCAACAACAACAGCAGCAGCAACAACAACAACAGCAGCAACAACAACAGCAGCAGCAGCAACAACAACAACAGCAGCAACAACAAGTACAGCAGGTTCAAGTGCAGCAACATCAACAAATGCAGGGCGGTCCACACGTCGTCATACACCAACAACAGGTGAGTGTGAAGTTTTATATTACCAGTATCTTAACAAATTTGAAACAAGAAATTATCTCAAAAAAACGTTCTCTTATATATAATTATGTGTATAATTAAATGATTAGCCTACACATACAAAGTGAAGTTGAAATCCTGTTTTTGGGTTCATCATAACAATAACAAATATATGTAGTATGAAAACACCAAACCATAAAACACTTTCCCTCCTTCAGTCCCTGTACAGTACGAGGCAAATATCTTGAAATTTTTTCGACAGAGTGGAGATAAGTTGCATGTGTTCTTGTGAGCGACCAATAGCGCGCGCCCCTCACCCGCCCGCGCCCCTCACCGCTACGCATGCCCAAAATACGCGTTCCGCGCAATTCCTCCCCGATTTCAAGCTTTTGCCTCATACTGTACAGTCTGTACACGATATTTGTTTATCGCGTGAATATAGTTTTGAGTCCTGTCAAAACTTAAAATCCATTGTCTTTTGATAATTAAAAGCGATAAATCGCTATATCATACGCGTTTCGACGAGTGATTATGGTATTCCACGACGACTGCTCCGCTAAACATCTGAAATATATGTGCTCTTGTTGGCAAAACGGGTAAATTTGGCATGATCCGTAGTGCTCCTGTAGTGGTTAGGTGGTGCACAATTTCTATAATCATTTTATTGGAACACATAAAGATCAAGCCCAAGACTTAAAAGGAGCACGAAATGTAAATCAAAAATTTCCCAACTAAACCACTAAAGGGGCACAACGGAGCATTCAAATTTATCCGCCGTGCCCCTGGGGGCTCGGTCCGGGTGTTCAGCGGAGCAGTCTTCTATTCCACCCTTGGAGTATGCTTTACCTTGTATATCATGAAAAGTTATGTCGCTTGGTGGCGCTGCTGTAGATTACATTTGGGTTCTGTTCCCGGTTATTTTTCAATTATGTCTAAAAGTGGTCGATAGTAATGATAAATTAGTATGGAAACTGAAACAGTAGATGAATTAAAGATAAAAGAAAATCAAAATGTGTTGGAAGAAAAATGTATATTTTCGAAAATTCGTTTCCAATATCCAAAAATTGATAGCAAACACATAGAAAACAATAAACAGGTTTACACGCACACACATGCTAGCGAAGTTGGAAGCGAATTTTTGGAAATATAATTTTTTCTTCCAACACATTTTGGTATTCTTCAATCTTTAATTCGTTTGTCCAACTTCCATACTAATTATTATTACTTTCAACCATTTTTAGACATAATTGAAAATAACCAGGAACAGAACCCATGCACACACTCTAGCGCCAAATTACTGCTAGTGCGTCGACGAGTGGACGATTTATGAATCATCAAAATTATCCCGCCAATCCGGCAGGCTGATTATCTAATTAGAAACCACCTAGCGACCGGTCTCATTGGACAGATGAATGTCATACATTGCTTCTTCTTTTTGGGGTAAAAAAAACATACCAAAGAAAAGTAGCAATGTATGTCAAATGAAACCGGTCGCTAAATAATTTCTATTTAGATAATCAGCCTGCCCAATAAATCGGTCGCGTGTTGCAGACGCAGCAGTCGCAGATGCAGCAACAAATGCTGGTTCCCCAAGTGTCGCAGCACCAGCAGGTGCTCTCGCAAGGCGTGTCGCAGCAGCACTGCGTGCAGCCGCTGGGCGTGGGCGAGGAGGGCGGCCAGCAGGTGGAGATGGCGCAGCAAGTGATCCCACTCGCGGTGGTGCAACAGCCGCAGCAGGCGTATTTGGTCACCCCCGTGTCGCACTTCCAGACGCGCGTTCAGGGCGCGTGGTACCGGCATTGACCCGCGACCGACATCCGCGGCTTGTAACCTAACCTAACTAGCAATAAAGCGAGGTTTCCTAGTGTGGGGTTTATACGGGCGACTGAAGCCGCACAAAATCAACTGTGTTTATGGCAATTCGGCCTAGGACGCAGTGAAACAAACTTATCTGACCCGGTGGCCAAGTCTGGAAATAAGTGTTATTACACGCCGTCGACTACATTGACGACAGCGACGCTGTCCCCAATGTGTCACTTGTGATTCAATTTTACAAGCAACCTGGGGGTCAAGTCTGCTAATGTTTTCGTCAAAATTGTAGTTCAATGGTGTTTGAATGGTAATGCTTTTTGACACAGTTCTTGTTTCTTAAACCCAAAACCGAAACACATTGTGTTTCTTAAACTCATAACGGAAACACATTGTATCTCGAAAGCATACCATTCAAACACCATTGAACCACGATTTCGACGTTAACATTAGCAGACTTGACCCCCTGCTAGTAGACACAGTCGACTAGAATCAACCCGTGTAAATCCCACAGGTTGACGGTGCCGCCATATAGCGGTCGTAATACAGCGGTGAATGACGTCACTAGAACGCTGTTTAAGTAAACAATACGGCGCGGTTTCCTAGAAAACTATTAGAAAAAGTTCTTATGACGTCATTCACCACTATATTACGGCCGCTATATGACGGCACCGTAATCTTAGGACACCAGAGCTAAGCGAGGTAGCGACACCCTTTCAGTATTGAAACTGATTCGATATTTGTAAGTATAGAGTTAATCATATTTACACGACGTATATTAGCACTAGCCATGTAGTTTTGTAATCGTAACTTTTGAGAGGAAGGTACTCGAATGAAGATGATGCTTGACGGGCTGCGGAACTGGTGACCGATCGCCGACCGACGGAGAGGTATGTTTTGTGTCTGATTTTGTTTAGAATTATGTACCTGGCTGGATATACGAATTCGGTGAAACATTAAGGATCTATTTGCTACGCATTCGCTTAGCGTGGTCCCGGGATCGCTTATGGATTTGTGCAACTTGAAAGAGGGCCACATGTTATGAGCACTAGTGATTGCGAAATAGTATTGTTAAATCCTCTAACTCCTTAGAATAGGAGGTTGATAAGCGTCTTAATGACAATTGTGATTCAATGGTAAAGCAATAAAGTTATTAAAGTCAAACAAAAAACATACCTAGATAGTAAATGTTGCAACATTCATTTTGGATACATCTAAAGGGTTAATACCACAGTAGGTAATGTTGACACGAGGCTCGATTCTTAAATCCACATTAATTATATTTGAAGACTTGCAAGTTGCAAGTAGTAATAAACTATGAAAATATTTTAATATCCTGCAGTCCCTTAAGTGTATTTTTCTATTAGCATTGCCCAGTCTACCTAATATTAATATAAACTAAATTCATGATTATGATCTAATTACAGACTTATTAAAATTTTCAGTGTTTCCCATATATTTCATCTTGAATTTGAAACTTAATGTTAGAAAGAAGCTAACAATGATTCGAGCCTTGTCCAACATTGTCGTATACCATCTATTGATTTACTAAAATATAAGCAGTGCCTTCAAAGTATGATGTTAAATTTGATATAGATTCAGTGTGCGTTTAATTTAATGAATGAAACAAAGTAAACAACGGTAGCACTTGTTTTCCATTAACCAGTTAGGACTAACAAGTAATAATGTATCTGTTCTGTGATAGACATTGGTTTCTCGGAGAAATACAATAATTATTAAGAACAATGTTTTTTGAAAGACATTTTTTTCATCAAGCATATATGTACTTGGTAGCAGTGCATCAAATCGTCACATCGTGTTTTATTGATACATATCAAATTTTATGAGGTATGCCGATAAATTGATGTTTTTTTTGTATCAAACAAAATTTTGTGTTTGCATTGAACACCATTTTATATTTTTACCATTATATGGATTCTGTATCTTAATTTCATGTCGATCGAAATATAGTCTTAGCTTTTATAAGTACATACATATAATTATGTAATGATTGATCAATTTCTATCGTATTCGGCGATGGAATAAAATTAATAATGGGCCAAAATTATGAATATTGATATTTACTACATCATCAATCCTAAATGAACATCTTATTTCAGTAATTGAATGATTTATCTGTGTCTTTGTACAGAATGATCTAAAAGTATGTTGGCGGTTTGAATATAAAATACCTAATTAAAACTATGATACTCCTTTGTTTGAGAAATATCACTTTTAGATAACTTACTTAACTGTTATTGTAATTTAGACCTTATCGAGTATGCTACACGTTCGAGGATATTTGAAACTCTGTTCTGCATCAAGGGTTACTTGGCGTTTTACATCACAATGAGGATCAGTAATAGGTTTGAATCCTATACTTTCATTGGTATAATATAAAAACATATTCATAGCTATAAAACTTAGTGAAAGATTTTTTGAAATCCGTTTAGAAATGGTTGAGTTTAGGTTTTGAAGGAAATGCCAAGCTCAATGCAATATGTGCATTATCACGTACGACATAAGGTTCGCGTACGTTCGATGACGTCATAATGACCCCCCAAAATAAGTGTTTTAGCTCATATAGCTTCTCAGGTTTAAGAGATATCGTAAAAAATTCTTCAAAGTTAATCATGTGGTGGCATAAGCTTTCTGATAAGCCACTAAACAAAAATCGTTACTGATCCTCATTAGAGCAAAAGGTAAAAATAAATATGTATTAATGTATTTATTTTAAAAGTATATTCAAACCGCCAACACTCTTTTGGACCATCCTGCCTGCCTAGCATGACCGATTTAAATCGCGTGATATAGCGTTTTATCACGTTTAACTGTCAAAAAGACAGGAGTTTGACAGTTGAGTGTCGATTGGGCTGTATTTCCGTACCGTAAGTTATATTTATTTATTTAATGCTCGCACTTACGAATACGAACTAGCATTTGCAGACTGTCTGCGTGTGCATTTGCAGGTTCATTATAATGATTTATATTATTTAAAAAAAAACCTGGTCTTTAGCCATGCCAAAACAGTTTCTTACTATTGGGATATCCTTCAACTTGAGTTATGTGAATTAGAAAAGGCATCACATGCTTCTGTACCCTTAGCACGAACAGCTATCGAGAAAAAAAACGCACGTAAAATTACTCGATAGACAATTCTCTATGGGAAATTTCATTTCGCTTATCGGCGATAGATGGCGTTGTACAAATTTCCAATACAAAATTTATCTATCGAATGATTTTACGCGAGTTATTTTTTTCGATAGCTGTTCGTGCTAAGGGTACTGAAGATCCAAATAGACATAATTCAAACAAAAAATGGTGCTGAATAATTGTGTATTCAGCCTGTTTTAGTAATTTTATAGTTAATTAAATATTTTTTTGGAAAATCTTGTATTTTTTATATGAATCAGGATGTTGAGTACTTTGCCCCTACCATGAGTTGATGCAAACTGTTTTCGCTACCGTAAACTATCGTTTTCTCTCTTTCACTCGCATTGACTGTGACTCTGTGAGCAGTATATCCGATAGTTTACGATAGCGGAAACAGTTTGCATCAACTCATTGTAGAGCTACTGGACAGTTTTGTTACCGTGGCCGATTGTGATGAAATAAAACTTTAATATAAAGCTCAATTATTTAAAAAAAATGTAGTTATGCGGGAATAATAGATTAGGTAAGTACTACTACCTTGCAAAGTCGGAAATTAAAACGAACAAAATAAGAATGTGCCCCGCGTGTGACGTCATCCTATCAAACCTACTTCACTCACTGCCGAACAATTTACGTCTGACTGAAGTGAAGTCCGTTTGATACATTGTGCATACATGTCATAAAATCATGTACTGGCTTCCTGATGCTCGTACCTTATACATATTTTATGTCGATGCCGCCAAAATTAAATCAAAAATTTACAACGCCTGTGTATTGTGTATTCACAACTTTTTAATGAATGTGGTTAATAAAAAAAATCGCAAGAATTCCTAATTCCAGTCGGACGCGGTAACAAAACTGTCCAACATCTTCGCTACGTATATAATGTTGAGTCGAAATACAAAAATCTCAGTTTGATTTAAGTTAGATGTAGTGTAATTTATGTAACTGATAGAAGTGTGTAATCATAAACATAGACAGTACAGAAATGTGCCTAGAAGTTATTATGCTTAACTATGTATTTTTATAGTGCAATAATAACGATGTGAAATTCGAAGCAGATCCGTGCTTATTCTACGCCGATGTCCCCTATATTTCTATCAAAATTAGTTTTGAACATGTATAAATATAATTTTAGATAATCCCTAGACTGATCAAGAAAAACATTATGTCGTTACAAATTAAACTGGGACTAATTTGCTTCGAATAGTAGTGATTTTCCATTAGCATAATATTCGGCATCTATATGTTCCAAAATTACTACGGTAGGAAGACATGTGATAGACATTAAACTTTTTTACGCTACAAATTATTTTTTATTTCGGTTATTGTCTGACATTGATATGCTACAGAATTGAATAGTTAGGTACCCTACTTATGTTCAAAAATTACTTAGTATTTCAAGAAGGAAGACCAATAGTTTGAGATGTTAAAATTTGAACCGTGAATACCGTGATTAAAGTTATAAGAGGTAATGTTAGTGGTCTGATCTCGGAGCACCAAAGCTCCCACGCCTTCCGCAGCCGTCGCCCGGTGCAGTTGCAAGCTGCAACTGTAGCCAGCAGGGGTGTGTGTAGCACTCGCCGTCGCGGCCCATTAGCCGCCAGCCGGCCACTACACTCGGCAATTTAATAATTCCGCGGCGGGCATCGTAAACAGAAGCTATTGTTTCGGCTCAGACGGCAGTTTAATGATGACTCCTTGACTTGGCGGCCGCGTCCGACTTGTCTTACGACACGTTGACCTTTGCGACATATCTGTACGAGCACGCTCGACATTTATCATATTTTGTTGAGTAGACATTTTACGTCACTTCAATACTTATGAATTGTAATTTAATTCAGTCGTACAATAAACTTTATACACGGTGACGGCCACTTTAATTAACATCCCGCTCCCGTAGTAAAAACCTAACTTACGTACTCTCATAACTGAACTTATCATCTAAACATACTTACTTGTAAGGACTTACTCTTACATTTCTTCGAGCCGGATAGTGTGTGATCTGTGATCTCCAACCAGTGAAGTGTGATTGCGTGATTAGTGACTTACCTGCGATAGCGAATCGGTTTGTCTGGCCTCCCAGAAGCGGGTCTCACCAGGCAAATTGAGACGAGGACGCTCATATCGTGGATGAGCCTCTGTCACGTTGATTGCACCACAGTCACCACCTGAAACAAACAACTACCAACATGGAAGGTATCCTGAAACGCCAACAGACGATTGCTGAGGGAATTGAAAAAATATTCGTCAATTACAAGAAGGACCCTGCCTCACGCAAGACGTCGGAGTATGCTCAGAAACGATTGGATGCTCTTCAACCTTTGTGGGATGAATTCAAACTCAACCACGAACATCTTCTTACATTTGAGAATAAGTCAGACGACTATTTTACCACCAATGCCTACGACGTTCTCAGCAAGAAATACGAAACCTTACGATCTGAATTTCAGAAACTAATTTCTGCTGGAAAACAAACTGATGCAGGTGGATTTTCCAAAACTGACGAACTTATGAGTCAGCAAACAACCAACTTCCGTGCTTTTTCACGCATGATACGTAACCTAAACCTGCCCACGCTCAACGAGAAATGGGAAATTGTAGACAAGCTTCAAACGCTGCAGACACGCTGGAAGGTCATCGATGAAACACATTGGCAACTGGACAACCTGCTGATCGGAACCAATCTGGATTATGAACAAGAGTTTTCGAAACATGAAGCTGACTACGAAAACGCCAAACGAGATTTGAACCGTAAGCTAAACACGACATCTCATCAACAACAATCCTTGCCGCCTATTGAGATACCAACCTTTACGGGAAACTATGCTCAATGGCCAACTTTCATGGACCTGTACAGCGAGGCCATTCACAACAACACTATGCTCAGCAAAATTCAGAAGATGCAGCATCTCAAGGGAAAGCTTAGAGGTGAAGCGGAACGCATAGTTCAACATTTATCGGTGTCGGCTGAAAACTACGATACCTGTTGGGAGATACTTACCCTCAGGTACAACAACAAACAGCTGCTTTTCACGAAACAAATTCAAGCTTTTATGAATCAGCCGTCTATCCAACAACAAACATCGTTCGAACTAAAACGCCTATATGATACCAGCTTAGAAACTATCCACGCTATACACAACTTAGGTATAGAAACAAAATCGTGGGACCCCATCCTTGTTCATATTTTGGCGGGAAAACTAGACACTGAAACCTACGCTTCTTATATGGAAAGCAGACAGCATCCCCGGGAACTTCCATCTTATGACGAATTTATGGCGTTCCTGCAACGAAAGTTTACGGCCTTAGAACCTGTAAACAAGAAAAAACAGCTACCACTTCCTACAATGAAGCCACACCAACCACCAAGGGAGTTCAATGCATCGTCTCTGCGTGACTCTCAACATTACAACAATAAACCTAAAAAACATTTTGGCAAAAGTTACCACATCAATACTGGAAGAAATTGCCCTTTGTGCAAAGGCGATCATTTCCTGCCTTATTGCATCACATTTAAACAAATGCAGCCGGATGCCAAGCTAAAATCTATTTCGCAATTGAATTTGTGTGATAACTGCATGTTTTCACACAATGGGCAAAAATGCACGTCAACCAAACGTTGTCGTGTGTGTAACAACGCACACCACACATCTTTACACGACGTGTTGCGTGGAGCGGTTTCTTTGAACCCAACCGGTAACATGACTCTGAACTCGCCGCCACCGCCGCCGCCGCCCGCAACTTCAAGGTTGCAACCACAGCGCAACGCAAACCACGTTGCCAACGATTTCAACGAAGTTTTACTTGCTACCGCTCAACTAAAAATTAGGTCAGCTGATGGAACGTACCTAACATTGAGATGTCTGCTTGATCAAGGATCTCAGATAAACTTGATAACAGAGTCAGCTGCTCAACGCCTTGGCCTTCAACGCCGTAAACAAAATGCAACAATATCCGGGATTGGATTTTCTGCTAACCAAAGCAATGGGACCGTCCAGCTTATAGGTGAATCGCTTTTCGGTGATTACACTTTCACCACGGAAGCACTTGTCATGAGTAAAATGCTAAACAATCTTCCAAACTACTCATTCGAAAAACAACACTGGCCTCATTTGCACAACATTAACCTAGCGGATCCTGACTACAACATCTCGCGCCCCGTCGACATTCTTCTTGATGCAGGGGTCTATGCCGACATCATAATGACAGGTGTATTAAAGGGTTCACCTGAGGCGCCCATCGCCCAACAAACCAAACTTGGATGGGTGCTAATGGGCAATGTCAAAACTTTCAACTGCCACGTCATACTTAACAACACCGAAGATTTCTCAAGATTTTGGGAAATGGAAGAAATTTCTGAGATGACGCCTGAATCACCCGAAAACAGCTATTGCGAAACATTATATAGCAAAACAACACAAAGATTGGAAGATGGGCGATACAAGGTCAAAATTCCAATGAAACCCAATTTCGAGCAACATTTGGGCTCATCAAAACCTCAAGCAGTGGCTCAATTCAAACAACTAGAAAAACGTCTAGACAAAAACCAAGAGTTCGCTGGACACTACAAGGACTTTATTAAAGAATACCGAAACCTTAATCATATGAAGAAATGTGACACCTATAAGGAACCAAACTTTTTTCTACCTCATCATGGAGTCCTAAGACCAGATTCAACAACAACAAAGCTCCGCACAGTTTTCAACGCATCAGCTAAAACCTCATCGGGCCACAGCCTCAATGAACTTATGGAATGTGGTCCCAACATACAACAAGATCTTCAAACTATTATCCTACGGTGGAGAGCTTTCCAATTCGTTTACATAGCTGATATAGAAAAATTCTATAGACAAGTATGGATATGCGACGAAGATCAACATTTACAAAAGATAGTGTGGCGTGACTCACGAGACGATCCGATCACAGAATATCAACTATGCACGATTACTTACGGCTGCAAGGCCGCGTCGTTTTTAGCCATGCGCACCGTCAAACAGCTTATCATGGACGATGGTCATAAATACCCCTTGGCCGCCCCAATTTTAGAAAATCAGCTTTATGTAGATGACCTCCTCGGCGGGAGCAACGACCTTGAAACTGCAAAAACTACTCAAGGTCAACTAATTAACATGATGAAGGGAGGCGGATTCAACCTACGCAAGTGGTCCAGCAACAGCTCAACCTTACTCGAAAATTTGCCAAAAGAACTCGTCCACCAAAATATGTTAAACTTCAAGCATGCCGAAACCAATAAAACACTTGGAATTAACTGGAATCCGTCAACAGATTGTTTTACATATAAACAAGGTGCACTCAACAACGAGGATGACGTCATTACGAAGCGCATGTTACTATCTGACGTATCAAAACTATACGACCCGCTCGGATGGTTATCACCCGCCACCATGAAGGCCAAACTCATATTCCAACAAAGTTGGAAAACTACAACATCTTGGGATGAAGCCTTGCCCGACGATATTCAAAGGGAGTGGAAAAAATTTAGACAAGACCTACCCCAAATAAACAACATTAACATACCTCGGTGGATTGGCGATATAAACAAGACGATCGAACTACATGGGTTCAGCGATGCGTCGGAAAGGGGATACGCGTGCGCTATATACTGCAAGTCGATTGACGAAAACGGTCAATACGTCATCAAGCTAGTGGCTGCAAAAACTAAGCTCGCGCCCTTGAAAAACAAAATTTCTTTGCCAAAATTGGAAATATGTGGCAGTATGCTTCTATCGCGTCTTATGAAAAAGACCATAGAGTCAATAAACGCACAGACAGTAACAGTTCATGGATGGACAGACTCGATGGTCGTGTTGGGTTGGTTAAATGGTAACCCTACTCGATGGAAACCGTTCGTAGCCCATCGAGTAGCCAAGATAACAGAGAACATGCCACCTTCATGCTGGAAACATGTAAAATCTGAAGACAACCCAGTCGACTGTGCCAGCAGAGGTCTATCACCGTCACAGCTCGTCTCGCATCCCTTGTGGTGGGAAGGGCCATCTTGGTTGAAGAGCAACTACACACCCACTCAAGCAACATTTGAAACCAATGAAGAGGAACGAAAAACAAAACAAGTCTGCGTGACACTAAAAACGAACAAATTAGTCGAAGAACTTCTACAGCGTTATAACTCTATAACGCGTGTAACACGAATCCTAAGTTGGATACTTCGATTTGTAAACAACGCTACAGCTGACAAAACTGCCAAGCGATTATCGCACTTAACTACAAGTGAACTGCAGAATGCACATAATATAATTATAAAGGCAATACAGAACGTTTATTTTGCCGACGAGATTGAACGACTACATAAACAAAACTTAGTGCGACGAACTAGCAACATACTTAACTTAAATCCAACTTTAGACAGCCAAAACGTTTTACGAGTTGGAGGACGACTAGAAAACGCTCACTTGCAGCAATCACAGAAACATCCTATTATCTTACCTTATAACAGCAAGTTAACGGAGTTATTGATTGAACAAGCTCACGGGAAAACTCTTCATGGAGGCGCCAGACTAACCCTGACCTATCTACGTAATAGATATTGGATAGTCAGCGGCATGAGAGCAGTTAAAAAACATTTACTCAAATGTGTACGGTGCCATCGCTTCAAACAAACCGACAACAATCAACTTATGGCAGACCTTCCTCAGCCACGCGTCACTCCATCTCGACCGTATACACACACAGCTGTTGATTTCAGCGGGTTCGTGGAGGTGAAGGCCAACAAGGGCAGAGGAATAAAAACCTCAAAGGGTTACGTCGCAGTGTTTGTATGCCTATGCACCAAGGCTGTCCACCTGGAGCTGGTTAGCGACCTGAGCACTGCTGCATTTTTGAACGCCCTTAAACGACTGTGCGCACGCAGAGGGACGCCCAAACATATGTACAGCGACAATGGCACCAACTTTGTCGGTGCCGCACGTCTGCTACAGAAACAACATAAAGAAGCTCTTGAACATTACATAAATGAGGAGCTGTTAACAGAACTGGCCGAGCAAGGGATAGAATGGCATTTCAACGCGCCTTCCTGGCCATCAGCTGGCGGCCTATGGGAGGCCGCTGTCAAAAGCATGAAGAATCACCTCAAGCGAGTGCTGGGGGAGCAGAAACTCACCTTCGAGGAGTTCTCCACACTCCTCGCTCAAATCGAAGCCTGCCTTAATTCAAGGCCATTACTTGCTCCAACTGAAAACATAGATGACCTTGAATGCTTAACTCCCGCTCACTTCTTGATTGGAACTTCCACATTGGCACCACCACTTTCAGTCGAAGATGAACACATGGACATGTCAACCCGTTGGCGACTAACAGAAAACATTTTTAAGACATTTTGGAAAAAATGGTCGAACGAGTATCTACAAACATTGCAGCCTCGGAGTAAATGGCATTTTCCAACCAAAAACCTTGAAATTGGTGATATTGTGCTCGTGAGAGAAGACAACCTTCCACCCGCCAAATGGCTGCTTGGGCGAATCCTTGAAACTTACCCTGGGGCGGATGGACGGGTACGAGTAGCCATGGTTAAAACGAAGACGTCCACCATAAAACGACCTGTAACAAAACTTTCACGTCTTCCAATTGAGTCGAAGTCACCTAGCAACGAGCAGCCAAACGTCGCTGACCATCAGGACAAACCTACTGAAAGGCCGAAAAGAAATCGAAGAAGGGTCAACTACAAAAACGTATTTTTCAACATTTTTCATATACTTTTAATGACCTTCACTATATTCATCGGACCGTCATCTCAACAAGTGGCTAACATTACCAGCTTATCTCCTAACAGACTCATCTACTTCGACAAAATAGCAGACATGCAGATAATACAAGATGAATGGAAAATGGTTGTGTATTACAACACCACAACATATTGGCGAAGTCTTTCAAGCATTCAACGTTATGTCAATCATTTAACAGAGCTATGCAAAAGTGAAGCACCCTTCCTTACCATATCTTCACAATTTCAACATGAACTGAACGAGATCCAACATTATAACGACATCCTATTATCAGAACACAGCTCATATCGTCGAATGACACGATCTAAAAGAGGACTCATCGATGGAGTTGGCTACCTTGCAAACTCACTTTTTGGTGTGTTAGATGAGAGATTTGCAAAGAAGTATGAATCCGACATCAACATTATACAATCAAACGAAAACCACCTACTTGACTTATACAAAAACCATACATCAATCATAGAGAGCGAATACAATCTTCTGAAAAGGAATGAAGAAGTGATGAATAAACAATTTTTAATAATTGAAAAACATCTCGCAGAAAGTGAAGAACGCATACGCGCTAGCCACGATAACGCTTTATACATAACGGCTAGCGCGCTCGCCATAGATTTGATGATCTCAAATATACGGCGAATCCAACAGATGTTACTAGACCTAGTAACAGATGCTCGAGACGGAAGAATAGATACGCATCTCATCAAGCCAGAACAATTCGAACATCAATTAAACATTATTTCCGGTCAACTTTCAAGTGACTTGTCACTACCTTGCATCACGCACACACGAGACTGTACGCGTGAACTTTATAAGTTGGCTCGAGTGCACGTGCACCTAACAAGCGCACTGCTCATATTCGAAATAAAGCTGCCGCTTATAAACAACGAACAATATGAACTTAACCGGATTATACCTATACCTCAAGTCACCGGGCACAGAACAAAAGGTATCAAGCCCACAACCGAGTACGTTGCAGTGAACTTAAGAAGGGATTTAATAGTGCCGCTAGAAAACAAAGATGTATCAACATGCATTCATTCAAGTGAATTTAAATTACTATGCACTATCAATCAACCCACTTATGATATCAAGGTTGTCAAAGCATTATGCGAGGCGCAAATTATAAACAATGGAAGCTTATCGCCATGCCGCGTCGAAGTATCGGATTGCACCGACAAGTGGGTACGGTTACACCGGCGCGGCGCATGGTTTTTTTCGTGTTGCGAAGAATGCACTACGCGCATTTTCTGCCCAAGTGGAATGCAAACACAACACCTTCGTGGCACAGGGATTGTAGCACTAGGCCTTGGATGCATGCTCAAAGGTGACAGCTTCACTATTCACGCTCGTAACGACTACCACAGCGATTTGAAGATAAACTCTGAATCGATTAAAATGAGCGAATCGAGCATAAATCACGTGTTGACAGATTTCAACCACACCCTAAACTTTATTCCTGAAGACCACCAAGAAATACTTCAGGGCCTGAAAACCAATATAGACATAGTCAAACAGCAACAACAGACGCTAAATGTGAAAACATCGACACATGACACGCACAACTACGTGCTTTACTCGATATGCGGTGTCATCATCATATGCTTCATTATTTGGGGCACATTAAGAATCAGAAGAAGATATCGTTGCAGCGCGAATCTTCAGAGGCATTCGCCATCAGCCGAGAGACCGACGACGACATCACAACAGCGCCATTCGGACATCGAAAGTGTTGTTAACGAGGTGATCGTAACTGCTGCGCGTAAATTAGACAAGGCGTCACCGCCTTAAGCATCCTTTCTTCTTTCTCTTCTTTGGCAGCATGTACGAGCACGCTCGACATTTATCATATTTTGTTGAGTAGACATTTTACGTCACTTCAATACTTATGAATTGTAATTTAATTCAGTCGTACAATAAACTTTATACACGGTGACGGCCACTTTAATTAACATCCCGCTCCCGTAGTAAAAACCTAACTTACGTACTCTCATAACTGAACTTATCATCTAAACATACTTACTTGTAAGGACTTACTCTTACAATATCAAAATGAAGTTTTGGAAGTGCAGCACCAAAGACGAACGACGTGCGGCTGCTCTTGGTGAGTCTATCCCAACACTTACTACTGTCTCAAAACCATAAACAAATTGAAGAGGTACTGGTATTTTAACGGTTATAAATTATCAGCTAACTATGACTTATAGTTTATATTATTGAATTAACCCACATTCAACGATTGCCTTAACAGTTTCTGCAATTTGTCTCCATTGAACGGATGAAATGACCAGAATCTGTAGTTTGAACTATCAACTCACCCTTATTGTTTTATGGATGCATTTCGATTACTTGCGTGATTGAGTAAGTAACATAACAAAAGAGCTATAATGGTAATTTCTCTTGTTTTTTTATTATTAGAGACTACTTACATTCTACAGCTCTGCAGTGTATTTATTATGATGGTACGGAAACCCTCGGTGCGCGAGTCCGACTCGCTCTTGACCGGTTTTTTTTATTGTTTGAGACTACTAACATTATATTATGATGGAAATAAAATTATAACCGTAAACCAAACATACGCCAACCTTTTTTTGTAACGACAAAACGGCTAAAAATAAAAGTTTACTCATACCGATTTGGTGTTCTAATAGTTTTATTACCCAAGAATTATAAATTCATTATGAATATTAAATACCTACTTGGTTTTACCACTACCTATTTATACACGTAGATAGATGTCATGTCATTATACTTATTTGTTTTGCTAGGTTTTGCTATATTAACCACGATAGCAATAATAAATAATCCAAACTACCTAAATGATTATCACACACATCGTAAGTTTTCATGTCAAGCATTAAATGTTCGGTAAAACAGTTTTTCCGAAAATTTATGTATTTTTAAATGTCAATAGCTTTCCGATTTCATTCGCGTTCTTTTCTCGTAGTTTAATTCGGGTTATATGTTCGCTGTGGTTCCAAAGTTATGCCACGAATACATTTCTGATTCTGGTTATAGCATAAGTAATAGCCATAAATAAAATAATCATCCATTTGCTAAATAAACGAATAAATAACTCATTTAATGAAAGATTTCATCTCACCGTAACGAAATGTTTAAATTAACATTAAAAATTGTAGAAGTCTTTCAGCAACTTGTTTACATAAGTTTTTTTTCGTATTTGGCCTTGCGTTTGCTAAACAAAACCTTGAACAATAATATAAGTAATAAAGTTACCTAATTAAAACTGTGTATGGTTGGTGACAATAATTATTGTCAGTTAATAATTTATTCGTATAAAAATATAATTCCGTTATGTTAAGTTAACTACAGGCTTTACTAAAAAAGAAAGAATGCATTTAGGGGCTCATATGCGAACAGATATAAGTAGGTATACTACCTAGTGTCCGTTACGCCAGCAAGAAAGTAGCTTCTAGAGGGAAACGAGTTTGATGAATAATTTGTGCGTAATTCGGTGTAAATGTGCGCCAAATAAAAAAATTTGTGGGCCCCATACTTTTGGAATAAAACGGGAAAAACGAATCCTGCTGGGGTAACGGTGCTCCAGCAGGAAGAATCTAAACTAATGATCGGAGAGAAATAAAAGATATATGGGCGGGTAGCTTGATACTAGCAAGAAATGTGCGCCAAATATATAATTTGTGGGCCTTACAGTTTTGGAGATATTTGATTTCCTGCTGGCGTAACGTTTTGCCGAATCCCAGATCTCGGAAACTACTAAATGTGCGATCTTACAGTAAACACATATAAGTAGCCCCTAATTTGTGCTATTTGTGCGGTAGAAAACATTTCAAAAATATTCACAGATTTTGAAGTAATCAGCCATTTTCTGAAAACAGAAAAAAAAATCTAGCTCCTAAACTATTACATAAATAAAGAAACCAGAAACAGTGTTCTATTCTTCTTGTTATTTCTCATTACCATAAAAAGTTTGAAAATCCCACATTTACGCGTTTTTGAATAATACCCATATGAAGGTGAGACTGACCAAGTCATGACTTTGACGGTCAGCAGGATAAAAATATCAGAGATTATTTAGATCCTAGCCCAATGAATAATATGTGCGGTTACTGAAGTACACGCTCTGAAAATTTCAGCTTCAAATTTTTCATATTTAAGTAAATATCAATAAAAATCTGAAACAACTGTCAGTATTCCGATTAACCGACCAAATTCGATAGACCACTAAAAAGCGACGCGTTCATACATTTTGATGACCTCCTTTAATGTGTCGTATTATGCAGAAAAATTGTTTGTACAGTCGCGTTCATAACTTTTTATTGGCAATGTGAGTAAATAGTGTTTTAACATTTAAATACATAGTTTGTGCCTTTATACATACCTGTGTGCCTATAGTATATAGCATTGATATGTTACATTACGTCCAGGGCCCTATTTCACCAAGTCGACATTTGTCAGTGACATAATATGTCGGTTAATTTTACATTTAGTCGTTACTTTAATTAGGGACAGGTATGTTGTGAAACAGGGATATTTTTTACAGGTAAACATATTTGTAGATTTGTCAGTGATTCTTGACATGAGATTGGAGCCGAGTCAAGTTTGCATGACAATTGTCGACTTGTAAAAATTATCCACTGTTTCACAACATAATTGTCCTATTAAAGTAAAAAAGACGAGCCGATTCAGAAGGTATAATGTCCGAGAGCCCATACTTTGGCAATGTATGTATCTCGGGCCCTAACCCGACAGGGCTTACGCTTTCGATTGGGTTATAATTATTATATTATTATTGAAAGTAGTGTTTGCAATTTTTTGATGTTGGTGTCATGAAAAAGTGTTTTTGGCACGATTTTAATGTTAGATTTGGAATCCAAAATGGCGGCCGCACATTGGCGAATTTGTTTATATTGGTATATTTTTTTGGGCCGATTTCGATGAAACTTTGTTTTGGAACTATTTTGACAAGAAAATAACAATGCAATGTTAAAATAATAAACAATCCAAGATGGCGGCCTACTTTTTTGTTTGTGGGCCGATTTCGATGAAACTCGGGTTTTGGTACTATTTTGGAAAGAAAACAGCAACGCAATGTTACAAATATAAAAAAATCCAAGATGGCTGCTATCTTTTTTGTTTATGGGCCGATTTCGATAAAACTCTGTTTTCAGAACTATTTTGATAAGAAAATAACAATGCAATGTAAAAAAAATAAAAATCCAAGATGACGGCTATCTTTTTTGTTTATGGGCCGATGCCTACACACATGGGAAACAGGCGTGAGTATATGTATGTGTATGTATGTATCGATGAAACTCGGTTTTGGTACTATTTTGACAAGACAACAGCAACGCCATGTTAAAAAAATGAAAAATTCAAGATGGCGGCCATCTTTTTTGTTTGCAGGCCGATTTTGATAAAACTATCGTTTTTGCTAATATTTTGACAAGAAAACAGCAATGCAATGTTAAAATGTAAAAAATTCAAGATGGCGGCCAACTTTTATGTTAGTAAGCCGATTTCGATGAAACTTGGTTTTTGGTACTATTTTGATAAGAAAATAGCAACACAATGTTAAAAAATTAATAAATTCAAGATGGCGGCCAACTTTTTTGTTAGTGGGTCGATTTCGATGAAACTCTGTTTTTCGTACCTACTATTTTGATAAGAAAATAGCAACGCAATGTTAAAAATGCAAAAAATTCAAGATGGCGGCCAACTTTTTTGTAAGTGGGCCGATTTCGATGAAACTCGGTTTTGGTACTATTTTGATAAGAAAATAGCAACGCAATGTTAAAAAAAATAAAAAATTCAAGATGGCGGTAAAATTTTTTGTATGTGCATTGCTATTTTTTTTGGGGTAAAAAAACATCAAAGATAAGTAGCAATGTATCACATTTATCTGTGAACTGAAACCGGTCGCTATGTGGTTTCTAATTAGATAATCAGCCTGCTGGTTTCTAATATTGCATTGTCTTGTCATCAAGTTCTGAGTTATGTTCAAAATGTCAAGTCTCTAGCTCATCGAGAAGCTAATAAAAGGAACAGACATAAATACACAAATAAATAAACATAGACAAGAAAGCCACATAAAAAATGAGATAAAATAAAAGTAATGAATTTACTAACATTTATCAAATAAAACTAAAATTAACATCATTTACACACAGGTATATTGTTATACTCTTGTTTAAAACAATATACGACCCTTACACTTTTTATTCGTCGTGCCGACTGTCGGCTTTTTCGCCAACACAAAAGGCAATGATCTACTGTATGAACTAAATACTCTTTATGTTTGATTTATTATATTTTTAACATTGCGTTGCTGTTTTCTAGTCACGAAAATGCAAATGTCATGAAATCGGCCGACACAAAAAAAATGATCTCCATTTGGATTTTTTATTTTTATTTATGATTGCTTTGTTATTTTCTTGTCAAAATAGTACCAAAAACCGAGATACATCGAAATCGGCCCACAAACAAAAAAGATGGCCGCCATCTTGGATTTTTTTACATTGCTTTGTTATTTTCTTGTCAAAATAGTACCAAAACTCGAGTTTTATCGAAATCTGCCCACAAACAAAGAAGATGGACGCCATCTTGTTTTTTTTTAGTTTTTTTACATTGCTTTTTTATTTTCTTGTCAAAATAGTACCAAAAACCGTGTTTCATCGAAATCGGCCCGGCCTACAAACAAAAAAGATGGCCGCCATCTTAGATTTTTATATTTTTAACATTGTGTTGCTGTTTTCTTGCCAAATAGTACCAAAACCCGGGTTTCATCGAAATCGGCCCACAAACTAAAAAGATGGCCGCCATCTTGGATTTTTATTTTTTTAACATTGCTTTGTTATTTTCTTGAGAAAATAGTACCAAAAACAGAGTTTCATCGAAATCGGCCCACAAACAAAAAAGATGGCCGCCATCTTGGATTTCTTATATTTTGACATTGCGTTGCTGTTTTCTTGTCAAAATAGTATCAAAAACCGAGTTTCATCGAAATCGGCCCACAAACAAAAAATATAGCCGCCATCTTGGATTTTTTAACATTGCTTTGTTATTTTCTTGTCAAAAACCGAGTTTCATCGAAATCGGCACACAAACAAAAAAGATGGCCGCCATCTTGGATTTTTTAATATTTTCAACATTGCGTTGTTATTTTAGTGTCAAAATGGTACATAAAACCGAGTTTCATTGAAATCAGCCCATAAACAAAAAAGTTGGCAGCCGCCATCTTAGAACTTATTTTTTCCTTATTAATAACTTATTTAATATTTATTTTGTACTTATTTAGCCCTAAATTAGTAATGATTTACAATTAAAATTATTATCATTATCATTATACATATAAATTCCTTTATTTGAAAAAAATACTATAAAAAATTACAATAATTAATTCAAAGAATAAAACAAGAATTTTGAAGTGACTATCTTATTTTTCCTAATTATTTTTGAAATTCAAAAAGGCAAATCACAATGTGCCAACGTGTTAGTCGTTGCGTCACCTGTCTAGACGAACGGCGCTTTTTCGCCAACACAAAGGGCGATGTCCGACTGTAAGAAGAATACTCTCTCGGCTGTGGTAGTAGTTTTGCCTACTATATATTTTTGCAAAAAATATAGTAGGCGAGCCCGCAATATAGTAGGATATTATATAGTAGGGTTGGCAACCCTAGTTGAAACCGCCGCCCGCCGAGCCGTGCCCCGCGACGACGACGGACGGCGAGTTTTGGTGTAGCAAGTAGGTATTTATTGTAATAATACTGTTATTTATTCTGTGATAGATAATATTTTATTTAGGTAAGTACTTACAATGCGATTAATTTTACAACAGAAGTGAGTGGTCAACTTCAGAGCGCTAGCATGCGGTATAAAACAACGTTTTTTAATCTGTAAAATTTTCTCTTTTCCATAGGTACCTACCTACCTACATTCTCTAGTGAAGTTGCAGCGGATCACTGTCTATTGTCAATTTAATCGCATTGTAATTGTATGTATATGTTTGACAAAAACACGAAATAAAATTACAAAACATCCTTTATTTTTTGAATAAAATAATGTTAAAATGGTTAAAATTCTTTCAATTCAAGTAAAAATGAAATAAAAGAGATATAACTTCATTTTTTATTAAAATAAAAGCACTCACTCAAATCACTTTTTTACTTAAGTGTACGCAGACGTGACGTGTACAAACCTGCTCGACAACAAATTTAAGGAGGTCATCAAAATGTATGAACGCGTCGCTTTTTAGTGGTCTATCGAATTTGGTCGGTTAATCGGAATACTGACAGTTGTTTCAGATTTTTATTGATATTTACTTAAATATGAAAAATTTGAAGCTGAAATTTTCAGAGCGTGTACTTCAGTAACCGCACATATTATTCATTGGGCTAGGATCTAAATAATCTCTGATATTTTTATCCTGCTGACCGTCAAAGTCATGACTTGGTCAGTCTCACCTTCATATGGGTATTATTCAAAAACGCGTAAATGTGGGATTTTCAAACTTTTTATGGTAATGAGAAATAACAAGAAGAATAGAACACTGTTTCTGGTTTCTTTATTTATGTAATAGTTTAGGAGCTAGATTTTTTTTTCTGTTTTCAGAAAATGGCTGATTACTTCAAAATCTGTGAATATTTTTGAAATGTTTTCTACCGCACAAATAGCACAAATTAGGGGCTACTTATATGTGTTTACTGTAAGATCGCACATTTAGTAGTTTCCGAGATCTGGGATTCGGCAAAACGTTACGCCAGCAGGAAATCAAATATCTCCAAAACTGTAAGGCCCACAAATTATATATTTGGCGCACATTTCTTGCTAGTATCAAGCTACCCGCCCATATATCTTTTATTTCTCTCCGATCATTAGTTTAGATTCTTCCTGCTGGAGCACCGTTACCCCAGCAGGATTCGTTTTTCCCGTTTTATTCCAAAAGTATGGGGCCCACAATTTTTTTTATTTGGCGCACATTTACACCGAATTACGCACAAATTATTCATCAAACTCGTTTCCCTCTAGAAGCTACTTTCTTGCTGGCGTAACGGACACTACTACCTACCGTCTCTTAGGTAAGGTACGTACGTACACCTACACAATACCTAATCGTGATAACCACCATTATCTAAAAACTACCTACTTGAATAGTATTTTGTTTTTGTGTGCAACTAAGGTCAAAGTTTGATATCATATTAATAACATGATTCACTTGATTCAGTTTGTTTAACCCATAAAGGAAACTTGTTAATAAATTCTGATTTGAACAAGTGGGCGCGAACATCGCACCCTGTTAACGGTGCCTCCTTTTTACTCACTTTCCGGTTCATTTATAAATAACGTGGTCATATCCTGACCGAGGGTAACAAAGTGGCTGCTGTGCAATTAACAAAAGCATACTACATAAGCAAGCTTGTTAAGCTCTGTGAGACCAAAGAATTTGTTGCACTCGATGTAACAGGCCCAAAAAGTACCATTAATGCCAGATTGATGAAACTTCTTTTTAACAGACTTCAAAAAAAGCAGGAAGTTCTCAAGTCGATGGTTTTTTTATGTATGTTTTAACATAACTTCCCGATTTATACAATTCTTTTTTCATCTCAAAGAACATAGTTCGTGTGTGGTTTTACCGAAATTTACAGAGATCTGGCTAGTAGTTTTTTCATAATCCTGAAAAATATCAATTATTTAGCTTGCCATCGCACGAGTTTTTACGGAATTTCGGACATAATATTCAAAGCAGCCGGTACCAAAAATTGGAACAGGATAGTCTGGCTGGTATGGTAAGACAATAGAACAGCAAACAAAAGCCGGCTACGGATGGTCCGTGGAGCATAGTAATCAGCGCGGCGTGCTTCATTGCCAATCCGGAGTGGCGATGCAGACGACCGACCACCTTCGGCAACCGCTATAGATATCCTTTTATGATACCACGCCACCCACGACAATCTGCTTATTAATTATGAAAGATTTGGTGGAAAAACTCACATTATTAAAACAACCAACAGACACTATTGGGCAAAATGTAATAACCATGTAATAAATATGAAAACCTAATTTCGATTACTAACTACAGTTAGTAGCACAGAATACATATTGGTACAAGTTTAGTAGGTAGTTGCAATCACTCACTTTTTGTTAACTCGAATAAACATCTTATCATTAATCTTTTGTTAATATCCTTAATTTTGACTGCATATCCAAAATACTCACGTAGCAAATAGGCTAACATTCAACAGCTAAAAAGTTCGTGATAATCCCATTTTCCGTAGCTAAAGTAGAATGTAGCCGTAGCCGTAGCACAGATTAGATTTCCGTAGTCTTTCTGTGCAATATATAAACAACTTTTACTACGAAATCACGATACAAATGCCCATAAAATACTACCTATCTAACTAAGTACTTACTTCAGTAACTTTTCCTTAGGAATAAACAACGACCATGTTATGAATACAAAAGACCAGCGTAAGCGTCAGGCTGGAATGATTCACCGATGTCTGCGTTGGGGGAATTTATACTTCGATTGATATTATTAACTATTATAATAATATCCTCTTTTATAGAATGAAGTACAATAAACAACATAACTTTATTTAGACACAGCTGTTTACTTGAAAGTTTTCATGAAAGCGACTTGTAAAGTTAAACAACTTTCGCTTTGCTGTCACTCACTCACGCAGCACAGAAAGTAAACTCGATAGATGTCTTGGGGTCCTAAGTGACAAAGTACTTACCTGGTATTTATTAGGTAGCCTGTGCTAGGGTTAGGCAAGTTTCACCATCTTGATTACCTATTATACCTGCTGCAAAGAAAACACAACATAATATTAAGATCAATGGATTATTGAGTTAAATTAAAATATTAACTACCTAGATTTATATTTTCGAATCCTAAAATCTAGGTACCTAGCTAGGTAGATTTTAAATTCAGAACTTTAACTTCCAGATAGTCTTATCAAACGGATCTGCCCTTTTATCAACATTAAATGCATTTACTCTCAAATATGATCCAATCCGAGAGTTTTCCTATAAAGGGCTGTACCTACCTAAATAGAGACTTTAAGTACCTTATAGTTAGATTTGGACATTTTCCCATTATTCGGATTGTCACAGTTCCGTACAAGTCACTCTACATCTTAATGTACTAATGAATTGAATTGAATTTTGAATTGAATTTCATTTATTATATAATTTACTTATTAACTATTACATTTATTTTTCCCCGCAAAACCATTTCCATGGTTTGTCTGCGAGTGAAGAAGAGCTCACTAACATTTTGAAAAGTAAAAGAACATAATAATATTATAACCTAACATTATATAATTTAAGTACATGCAACGGACTATTGATGTTATTGTGGTAAGTATTTATAATTGAAGTTAACTAATTAGGTATTTATAATTGAAGTGAGGTTACGGTGTCATTAAGAGAATGGTCTAGCTAGAGTTACCTACATTTTGATAATGTATACTAGCTTATAGCTACACCTACTCGGTTAAGGCGAGGCCAGTTCACGAAATTTACTCTTTCACTATGTCTTTAGAATAAGGTTGAATATTGCATAACTTTAATTGACGCTTCGCCAGAAATTTGACGAATTTTAGTACATTTTTATTGATTTCTGAAATACTGGTTTTACAAACCATAAGTGAAAATGATTTAAAAAAAAGAACGGTCTACAACAACCTAACACTTTAATTTAATTCTTACTAACTTTAATCATGAACTAATTTCAATGAGACACTAACTTTAATCAATACGACAATATTTAACACTGAATTAAATATGAGAGAGCACTATAACGCCACAAAGAAACGTTCGTCGCATCCAAACGCCGCGTGCAAAGTGAGGCCGTGCCGCAGGTGACGCCGTCTTTTATACAGCGCCGCTCGGCCCGGGCTCGTGAGTGGGGGAAGTTGCTAAGACGGCCGTTCCTGGCAGCTGAACGTCCTCGTCAGCTTGACTCTCGTCTGTCCTTGGCGTTTGGTTGGGGACCAGCACCACAGCCTCATCAGCATCAGCCGATGGTACCGGGTCTTCGCTAGGCCTTGGCCTCGTCAGACCTTGGTGGGTGGCGGTCCTCACAGACTACGATGACGTGGTGGTCCTCGTTGTCTGGCTCTTCATCTAGAACACACACTTAACAAAAATAAGCAAACACGTTTTTTATTTTTTTATTAGTTTTTAGCACCGGCGACCCACCGCAGCACAACCACAAGCGTGCACTCAAGTGATTGAGACACGATAAGCGACCAGCGCAAAGCAACTAAGCCAAAACGCCATTCGCGATGAAAGAGTGAAAGAACTCAATCATCTTCATTCCAGCACCACATTAAGTAGGTAGGTAGGTAAGGTTCATGTTACCATCCGGATCCGGCAACCCATACTGAAGCTCCAGATGATAACACAAATAAAATTAAATACCACAATGTCGGGGCCAATTAACTGCCACAATGTCGGGGCATAGGGGATTGCCACTTGCCACAATGTCGGGGCATAGGGGATTGCCACAATGTCGGGGCACAAGAGTTTGCCATAATGTCGAGGCATTAGGGAATTGCCATAATGTCGAGGCATAAAGAATTTGCCATAATGTCGAGGCATTAGGGAATTGCCATAATGTCGAGGCATAAAGAATTTGCCATAATGTCGAGGCATTAGGGAATTGCCATAATGTCGAGGCATAAAGAATTTGCCATAATGTCGAGGCATTAGGGAATTGCCATAATGTCGAGGCATTAGGGAATTGCCATAATGTCGAGGCATAAAGAATTTGCCATAATGTCGAGGCACTACAGACTTGCCATAATGTCGAGGCAATCACTTACACTTCCGAAGAACGCTTCGCACGCATCCGGCGTCCACTCGCCGCGCCACAGAACCATGTGTTCAGCAGCAGCTTGAGTTTTCTTGCCGTACGAGCCGGCCAGCATCTCGAGCTCGTAGCGCTGATGGGGCAGCGCACGCAGAACTTTGTAAGGCCTGCGCATACCGGAGTCCAGCTTGCCGGTACTTTGTGTGGCCTTGCTCACGAATACTTGATCACCCACGACGAAACTGCGTGGCTGTCAGTGATCTTCGTTGACGTAGGCGTCCTGACGCTGTTGATTGGCAGTCAAGAGTTCAGTCGCCCGCTGTCTTCTGAGGGTCATAAGAGCTTCCCGTTTAGGTTGGCAATCACTTAGCGCTACATCTCGCACCAGTGTCCTGATGGCAGGCGTCGCAGCATCAATGCCCATCAACAACTGCAGGGGTGAGGCTTATGTTGTAGCTTGCCTCGTGATACCCTTTTATAAGATAAACATATAAGGCAGTGATTAACATATTTCCTAACAAAATATCTTAAATTTGGAAACCAAAAATGTCGTAAAATAACATCGGTGGTTTTATCGACGCCAATATGGTCGTGGTCATCATGAAAAACCCGTAGCAAGCTTAACCTGTGACCCTAGGGATGAAGCATAAGAGACGCGGCTCTTCACCAGTAGGTTATGTTTATAAAATAAAAGTTCATTTTTAATTAAATACCTGTTTTGATCTAATTGCCCTTCCCTTAGTTTAGTCATAAACTCCTGCGTCTCCACATCAGCAGTTTGAGCAATCTTTGCCCAATTGACCGGACTGCGTATGTGGGAGACTTGTGCTGGAGGATTCCTACTTAAATAATCAGCATGTTGCATCATACAACCTTTCCTATACTCGAGGGTGAATGTAAACCCACCAGCGTGCGAAATTGGCGGACCTCTAACGTTAGTAAGTCGATTTTACTAGGGCTTCTATTTTCACAGGGCTCGGCCGTACCTGACCCTTACCTATGAATAATAATAAATGAACTTGAAAAAGTTTTAATTTTTTCTAAAAGGCGGTCTTTACCATGCCTAGTTAAAGGCGTCTTGATAGATGATAGATAAACTTCCACGGTGTTCACGTGCTGCACCGTTGTTCATTATTAGTCCGTATGTAAGTCAGTCCCTTTCGGTTTAAAACATCAGTGCCAATTAAAATTGGCGCACCTAATACATTCATCAGGTACAACATATAAATCAACTTCTAAATAGCAGTGACATAAGAGGCTGCCTCAATCTCCTGACTTCTTATGCCACGCATTTAACGATAGGTTGCAATTTTATTAAAATTAAAATGCTTCAAAGCTGATTGTTTTACAAAAAGTACAAAATTTGGTTGACCTATTATTGTCATTGGGTGGTAAAGGAACTGAGTCGTATCAGTTTTAGAGTTTTTAGGGCAATGCCATTCTTGTGACCAAACTTGCCACAAATGAGACACTTAGAGTTGTCTCCAAACCTAGGTGCATCTCGCTTACGCGATTGCATCGGCCCTATGTGGCTTGACGGACGGACAACATTGTTGGAGGCTCGAAAATCATGTTTCGGTTTAACATATACCGATAGGAACTCTACTAAGTCCTTTGACAGTAGCTTAGCATTGGTAGCCGCGGTCTACCTCCGCGCACCACATATTATTATCAAAATCATGTATACTCAGGTCAAATGAGGAAATATAATACTTATGAGACCTTACTTGCATCAAGGATGAAAGAGCTCCAACAATCCTGTCCGCCACGCCTTTGTCTGCGCTGGTACTAGCGTCAGCATCACGCACTGTACCCAAAGTCGCCCCATCGGTAACGCCGGAAACCTGCTCGCTGGCGAGGGTTGGCGCCACGATAAGCGATGGCGTCAGCGTATGATCACCAAGAAGATGCGACGGACTATCAACCGTTGGCGTTGTTGTAGGTTGTTGTAGCCTATTTTCGATAGCATCTAATCTAGTGAGAATTCGTTCAAACACCACATCCTGTAAGCTCTCGCGGCGGTCACTTGAGCTATTACGGCGATCGTGACTTCTACTTTGCGAGCTATGCGAAGCATTATGACGTCTATTCGAAAACTACTTTTAAAGACACGTGGCACACCTTTTTCTTTACAAATGTTCACGAAAACTTATACAAAACACGTGGCACTTTAATCGAATACTCACGAAAACAACTTTTACAAAACACGTGGCACTTTAATCGAATACTCACGAAAACAACTTTTACAAAACACGTGGCACTATTAAAACACACAGAACACTACTTTTAACACGAAAATTAACTTTTGGATGGCAAAACAAGCTGGTAGAACGCGTAGTGAATCCCACTTCGGATTTTACAAACCATAAGTGAAAATGATTTAAAAAAAAGAACGGTCTACAACAACCTAACACTTTAATTTAATTCTTACTAACTTTAATCATGAACTAATTTCAATGAGACACTAACTTTAATCAATACGACAATATTTAACACTGAATTAAATATGAGAGAGCACTATAACGCCACAAAGAAACGTTCGTCGCATCCAAACGCCGCGTGCAAAGTGAGGCCGTGCCGCAGGTGACGCCGTCTTTTATACAGCGCCGCTCGGCCCGGGCTCGTGAGTGGGGGAAGTTGCTAAGACTGGATTATTTATTAAAAATGTACTCGGTTATTGTGTTAGATCGATAAAAAAGCTATCCTTTTTGCATAAATCATATCACTGTCGTTGATAATTACGAAATCTGACGATTTGAAATTTATTTTTATAAGTTTTTATGGTGTTATTCAAGATTTTTTTACAGAGTTACCATGCCATTTTTCAATATTCTGTTCGGTTAATTTGCTTCTTTGTTTCTTTTTCAGTCTACAGTAATTTTTGTGAAGTAGAATTTTACATCAGTTCTTCACATTGGATGTTCAAAAATCAGACTTTTCATCAGATCGTGAACTGGCCTCGCCTTAATTAAACACGGTCAGGAATGCTTGTAGGTGCGTTCTCACTTACCTATATTCCAAAGTGGTATTTCGTAAGCAAATCGTGGTTGCATTTTTTTATAGTGGTGGGTGGGCAGTACTGTACCTTTACTTATCCGCAGATTTTTATTAGCAAACCACAAGATTTTAAATAATAAAGAAAAGCTGCCGAGATGACCAATACGTTAGTAAAAGAAAATAATGCTAAATATTACTAATTGGGAAATATTTTCGTAAATCAAAACAAAAAACTCATTAGATAAGATAGGTAGGTAGGTACCTACCTAATTTTACTTGAACCGCAAAAAACAATGTTGCAAATTGCAGAACAACAGAAAAAAGATTTCTACGGGTTATTTTAAACAACTTTTTCACCTCTCCAGCACGAAAAGGGCTCTTTTGGCGAGTAAAAACTCGCAGCAAAATCGATTTTTGCTGCGAGCGTGAGGAAAAGTGCTTTTTTAAATTTTTAACACCAACTTTTAAAATAATAAAGAAAAAATTAAGTGACAAGGATGAGACTTGTAAAATTGATATGTCAGAAAAGGATAGACTGAGTGCTTTATGGTGTCATACCTACATGGATTAAAAGTAAAAAATAAAATGCACGGATATCATAGATATAGTATATTGACGGATATCATAGATATAGTTATAGACGGATATAGGTACCAAGGAGTTTTAAATAAGGATTGTTAAAAAAGAAAGTTGATAATTCGAAATAAAGAATATGGACGAAATTATGAAATAAATATAAAATAAGAAAAATTTATGAAATTTATTAACAAATTAGTGTTTTATGATTACTTATAAATAAATAAATAAGATAGGATATTAATTAATAAGAGAAAAACACAAAGTAATTTAAAACAAAACGACGGGACAGTGTTCTAATCTGAAAGTAAAATGTTTAGAAAGGCGTTTTCCTGCCGGTAATCGTGATGAAAATAGAGTCGAGAACATTTCACGTTGAAGCTAAAGCAAAACATTACCAAACTTCATACAAACATTGTGATTTGCTTCATTGTATGTTTATCACAATGTAATGATTTAATGGTGGAACTTGGTGGAATCACTTTTATTTTTAATACTGTTTCAAAATTATACGTTTAGTTTTAATTTGAACATTAATCAAGAAAGGCACCGAGTGACTACCTACCTATATACTATGTACCTACCTAAGTAAAATGTATTTGTATTGAAAATAATACACAAAAAAACGGACTGCAATTTATGTTTCAGTAATTAAACAAAGTTGCAGGGTTATGCTAAGTTAATTTCACACGTGGTTAATCTTTCGTCTAAATTCCCAATTTAAGTGTTGGTTCACATCCTTTGCACTAACCTATCCTACCTACCTATAAGTATAAAATTATTACGTAGGTTGATTTTAATTGATTTTAAATGTCGCTTATTTCTTTGTTTGGATCCACGAACGAGACATCGTTTATCTTCAATTTTATTAATAGGGAACATGCATAAGTCACCGATTTTGATAAATTTGACCTTGATCGCTGAGGACACGTATAAAAACATGATGGAACAAAAAGGTATTTTAGTTTAATCACACAGGGGAAAATAGCGATTTTTTTTTTCATTTTCGGATATAACGCACTTAACAGTCGGATAGAATATCAAATAAGAAATAATATTTTGTATGACACAATATTTAGGGAGATATTCGAAAACGCCTGAAACGTGGCATAAGTGACGTCACAAATGTTGACCGTTTTGTATTTTCGGCGGGTGCTGCTGCGCGCTAACTTCAAGTGACTATATCACGAGAAAAATCGCAAGAGAAAAGTTTTAATATTACAGTTGATTTTCTCACGCATTATACTTTTGATTTTGATACTTACAAAAAAAAATTGATACATGTTCCCCATTGATTTCAGAGTAAGTAAGTAGCTAAAGCGTTTATAAGGTGTTATGGAAATCAGGTAGCAACGATGGCACCATAAACTCATTATGTAAATTGCCAAACTGGGGTTCGAACCTGCGACGGTAAATGACTCTACATCGAAAAACTTCACAGAAAGTGATAACGGTAACTTTTTATTTTCGAGTGCAAGTACCTACATTATACCCACACACAGAAATAACATTTTGAAATAAGAAAACTTTACTGTCATCGTTTCATGATGGAAAATTAATTTATTTTGAAGACTTCAAGAACGAAAACTAAAATAATAAAATCGTTATGAAATCCTAACTTTTTAGTTAAATGAAAATGAAGAAACAATTGCTGTCCTGTCATCAATAGTTAATCTTTTAAGTACATGGAAAATCAAAAACGTTTAAAGATTTTTAAGAGCAGAAAAAGCAGAAAGCTTTATCTTTTTAAATGAATGGCTTTAATAGGTAAGTACTTATTTTTTTATAAGTTTAGCAGGTACCTATTAAATGTTTTCAAAATAGTTACAAAAATTACGTTTTCTTTATAGCACGTGGTGTTCAAATTGGTAGTAGCTAGGTATAGTAAGTAGCTCTCTTTATTGTGTGGTAGTAGCACAGAATAAAAATAGTTAGCACTTGGCGTGAGCTCGGTTGAATGACTTGCGATATCTGCTTGCTTGTATTTTTTGTTACATCTGCTTTACGTAAGCCATCATTACACTTTTTGTGGCCGTGACCTTCGGTAGCGAGTAGCGAATACAACGACATTGACAATCTGCATCCGTATGACGTATAAAAAATATTTTTAATTAATAATATTACCTATGAAGTAGGTAGCCTAATTGTTAAAATTATGAAATGTTAAGTTCGGGACGTCCTTCCTACGAATCCTACGGGAATCAAATTAATCTGCTATTAACTAAATATTATAACTGGCAAACTGTTTAAATCTTCGAGTTCGTAGAAAGCAAAAACACCCACTGCCAAGATCTTAAGAAATTCACGGTCAGAATTCAGTTTAGGTACAATTTTATTTACCACATGTGTAAATAAATGCTGAATAGAAAGATGAATGACGTGCTAATTGCTATCTACGTGTAATCAAACAGTGCGTCGTCACATGAAGATTACATCACGACACGACTCGCATCTCGCCGCATGCAGTGCTGGCCGTAGTCGTATGTAGGGCGGCGCGGCGGGAGCCATCCCATTGCGGAAGGACGGTCGGCTATAGAACCAGTCAGTCTGCGTTCCGTTGTCAACGTAGAGCATCAGACGCGCGCCACTGCACACGACCGGACAAACACCGCCACGACCGTTTAAAATTTCGGTCATTTCGGTACAAGTGCGCCATAGTTTTCTGTGCTATTCAGTCATTCTAAATTCAAAAATTGTACTTTTTAAATTTTGCTCTACTTTAAACAGTTTGGAAATTGGAAAAGTTGAGACGCACATGTGAAAAACAAACAAGTGATATGAAAATACGCTTTGAGGTGCCTAACAAGTTGGAGATAACGTTTGGAAGAGGTCTGTCTGTTTTACACGCGTCAATAAAATAAGGCACCATAAGACTGGCCACATACAGACGGAATTTTGATTCGGAATTCCGTATGATTTGTGGCCAGGCTTCTTAAAGTATACCTACTTATACTTATTATAAGTAAGTACCTAGTACTTAGGTCATTTTCCTTAATCCATCACAGAATAAAGTATCTTTGCTGTCGGAAAATGTAGGTGTTGCCATGACATAAAAATAAAAGTTGTTTGTTACTAAAATCCCCTACGGAAGCGAGGGTTTCATAAAATAGGTTAGTCCCTATTGACTACACTACACGTTTAATAGTATACCAAACGTAACGTAATGAGATTTGTTATTGGAGACACAATGTGAATCAATAAATAGGCCAAGCTTAGCATAACAAATATTGTAAAGGAAACTACTAACAGTTTTCTTCTTTTCGTTGGGAAATGCAAGTTAATTATGTGCAGAAGTCTTTGAAACATTGGGATTTATTTTATCCGAGTAATGCTGTATTTTTACATGTTTTTCTCGTCCCATTATTGGATCTGTTTTTCATAAAAGTAATGTAAAGTACACCATTGTTTTGTCAATTTAACATGTAATTGCGAGATTGTAGGCAGGCACAAAAGTTTACATAAGTAGCAACTTTGCACTTAAAAACGTGTGTTGTGTTATCGTTTACTTACTTATTCACACACTGAGAAAATGCATAGAAATTAGAAGAATAAGCATTTTCCTTTACCTGCATTTTTTTATATGAAAAGTATCTTTACTCTGTACGAATGCAAAATTATTTTTTCGCTCTAGGTACTTGTATCCATTTCCCACTGGGAATTGTAGCCAATATATCTGCGCTATGCTTGGAATAAATAATAATATATTTTCACTATGAAACTCAAAGGAGAAATGTTTTGGTTTATCTAGGCAAAGCTTAACGAAAACTCATGAAATCTTAATTTTTGGAAATTGAATTAGTTACCTTTACGACTTAACTAAAATAAATGCTAGTCATGCTAGTTCAGTAGATTAAAGTGACCAATTTTGCAATGCTCCAAAATTTTCAATAATCAATGTAGAGTATTGTAGAGTTTTGAGTTTGATCAATCAATATTTTTTCTAACTCATCATATGCTGAACTACCTCATTGTTTGTTAACAATTCTTATACTATAATAATGTATAAATTATTTCTTTTATTCATTCAAGCGGTCGTTTGTGTTAGTATTGTTTTGAATGGAAGAAAGGAGTAATAACAATATAACAATAGTGGCATGTTTTTATTATCATGGACTCTGTCTGCTGAAGTTATTGCATTTTTCTCTCATTATTTAAGTCTTTTACAAGGATTTCGCACGTATATTTTCGTGGTTATTTTTGCTACTCAAAGAATGTTTCAGGCGTAGGTAATATTTGTCTTTATAGATATTTTTACTTTAATTTCTGAATCTTTGTAAAGTATTCGTTTAGTGAGGTAAGTGAAGGAGATTTCAAAAACTAATAGATTAAAACATTTCGTGTCCATTTAAAGTTTTTCTGGCAATAATTTTGTGTTATTCACAACAAACTTTGTAGTTGCTCTGTAACAAAATAGGTTGGTAGCTTATGTTATTTTACATCATACTGCTCGGTAACTAGCATTTACTAATATAGTATGAGGCTGTGTAAGTTGACATGTGCAACACAGTGCATTGTTTAGATAGAACGTTCCATTTTCAAATCACTTTACAAGTTAGCCATGGTGAATGCTTTAATTGTAAAGTATACTTTACAATTCAAGCATTTAAAACTCCTTAGTGAACCAATCTTTTTTCTTATTCATAAACTGACGAAACTTGTTACTGAAAAAAAAAACAACAATTCATTTCAGTTCAAGCTATGCAAAACTCCTTGGTCAAACAATATTTTTTTCATAAAATGATAAGATTCATTTTGAATGGAACAGCTGATTTTTTTTCGTGATTTCGGGGTTAGTCCAATAATAAAAGTTGTTCAGTTAATTTTTATTTTTATTTTTATTTTTATTTTTATTTTTATCTTTGTCTTTGTCTTTGTCTTTGTCTTTGTCTTTGTCTTTGTCTTTGTCTTTGTCTTTGTCTTTGTCTTTGTCTTTGTCTTTGTCTTTGTCTTTGTCTTTGTCTTTGTCTTTGTCTTTGTCTTTGTCTTTGTCTTTGTCTTTGTCTTTGTCTTTGTCTTTGTCTTTGTCTTTGTCTTTGTCTTTGTCTTTGTCTTTGTCTTTGTCTTTGTCTTTGTCTTTGTCTTTGTCTTTGTCTTTGTCTTTGTCTTTGTCTTTGTCTTTGTCTTTGTCTTTGTCTTTGTCTTTGTCTTTGTCTTTGTCTTTGTCTTTGTCTTTGTCTTTGTCTTTGTCTTTGTCTTTGTCTTTGTCTTTGTCTTTGTCTTTGTCTTTGTCTTTGTCTTTGTCTTTGTCTTTGTCTTTGTCTTTGTCTTTGTCTTTGTCTTTGTCTTTGTCTTTGTCTTTGTCTTTGTCTTTGTCTTTGTCTTTGTCTTTGTCTTTGTCTTTGTCTTTGTCTTTGTCTTTGTCTTTGTCTTTGTCTTTGTCTTTGTCTTTGTCTTTGTCTTTGTCTTTGTCTTTGTCTTTGTCTTTGTCTTTGTCTTTGTCTTTGTCTTTGTCTTTGTCTTTGTCTTTGTCTTTGTCTTTGTCTTTGTCTTTATCTTTATCTTTATCTTTATCTTTATCTTTATCTTTATCTTTATCTTTATCTTTATCTTTATCTTTATCTTTATCTTTATCTTTATCTTTATCTTTATCTTTATCTTTATCTTTATCTTTATCTTTATCTTTATCTTTATCTTTATCTTTATCTTTATTTTTATTTTTATTATATTTACCTCGCATGAATGATGTAAAGTAGTATACTTACCTCGGTTGTAAGTAGCTATTACACCCTCGATCCGTAGCGCCCTTTGCGAGCTACGCTCGCATGGGCGCCAAATTGGATCTTGTTCTGTAATAGCTCTCTTACGTCCCTTGTGTAACAAACTACTAGCTATTACACAGGTTGGTTAATAACTGTTTAGTCAAGCCAGTATTTCCAAATTTATCTAAAATCAAAATATTCACCCATTTCGAGTAATGATCAAAATTAGAAGCACCATCTAGCTGCGAATACTCACGTACTGTGTGCTTTGAAAACTATATGGCGAAATTTTATTTTTGTACAATTTGAGCCACTTGTTATCTCGAGGTCTACAGCTCACGGAGCCACTAGTGTAATTTTATATAGGTTGGTTATTATTATGTGGGGAATATCCGTAACCGTAAGCCAACTAGACAGGGTGGCGGCGGGAGTACAAAGCCTGTATTCACCTACTTTAGGAATACAGCTGTCAGGATTATATAAGTAGAGCTCTACTCCTACTACTGGAGTACTACTACTGGAGATCGGTGACGCAGTGACTTAGCGCCTGGCCCAGCGATTGCGGAAGTTAAGCAACGTTCGCAAGGGTCGGTCATGGGACGGGTGACCAAAAATTTATTATCTTGAGCTCCTCCGTGCTTCGGAAGGCACGTTAAGCCGTTGGTCCCGGCTGCATTTGCAGTTGTTAACACGCACCAATCAGCATTGGGCCCGCGTGGTGGGTTATGACCCATCCTCCTGTGCCCCAGCAGTGGGGACATAAAAAATGGCTGACGGGTGGCCTACTACTACAGAGGCATTGCTTCCGAATCCACTAAATGCAGGCGGTAGAGTTAGGTACTGGTACCGGATAAAATAGCAATAAAAATGTTTTATTATTATAAATAAATTTTTTCGGAAGTGTTTTTTTACACCTGTATAATCAAGATGAAGCTTATGAATAATATTATCCAACTTGTTTAAATAAGTGGTCGAAGCTTTTAAAGCTAATTAACATTGTAAGGTTTTCCTTATTTACTTCTAAAACGCTTGAGTTTCATGGCGCAGGCTCCTGAAAATAATTGTAAAATCTCAATTAAATAATATGGATAAGTAATATTAATTTCCCGATGATGAGTTTTTCTTTTTAATTTTAAGAAGGTAAGTAATTAAATTGAAATAAAACTAACTACTATTATGAAATAATATAATTTTTCAACACACTTGCTCATAAAATGAGCCCTAATACATCGCTTTTAGGGCCATAAACCGAGCTATAACAATCGCGTGCAAAACACTAGTAGGTTATAGAATTAACCCTACAAAGTTAAATTAGTACCTTACTGCAAGTTCTATGCGAGTAAACAGAGCATTCCCAATTTAGCCGGCTAATACAGTTATTTTTTTTAGTAACAACAAAGAGATTTTATGCTGCTGAAAATTAATATTTTTTGGAATAAATGTGCAATTCCTTAATTAAGTCATACAAATATTTAGCTCCCGTATCTATAGACGAGTAGTACTAAGGCATTAGATAGTATGATTTCTTATATTGATTTACTGAAATTACTACAACCTTTGAAACAAGTCTATCACGTTATTATAAAATTATTCATAATTCACAATATTTTGTAATAAATTATTAAAATATTTGCATTTTATCACTTAAAATTATAATTTTGAAGTAGGCTGTATGCGCAATCACCCCTTTGTTCGCAAAATATTCTTGCGTTGGGCGTGTGAAAAAAACAAAAAAAAAACCTGCTCGCCTTTTCCCATAATTATCATATTTTGTTTTTGTCGTGTTTGTTGCTGTGTGGTTTATTACTTTGTTTTTTCCTCGCAAATGTGTTTAAAAACGTCGTATGAAACTCGTGAGCTCTTGCTTATTGCGCACTCGGCTAAGTTACGCCGCCTCGCCTGCGGCTCGGGCTGCAACCCACAGCCTTGTTAGCAATGAGCAACCTAAGCTAACTTGTCTCATAGTGTACTAATATAGGTACGTGTTAATCTATAGTGCACACTGGACATGATGTCTGACGGCTCAGAGTGTCCCTGTCGACGTCAGCCATTGTGCGGCAGCCAAGCTGCGGATAATAGGCTGCAGTAGGCATGGCCACTCTACGAGAAACGAAGACTTTACGGTTCAACACCTTCGTGGACACTAACGTCAACGTCAATATGCGGGGTATCGAATGGTTTGAAAAGCGATGATATTAGAGTTGAAAAGTGACACTACGTTTTATGACGCTGTTAGTTGTTTGGAAAATGTAGGTATGGATTTTTCAATGTCATTTTACGTAATCAACACATGTGTCGAAATTTGAATGTTGTCAACTGAAAAATTCAGAATAGTTTTCTTTGTCCTACAAAAAAAAATTGGTCCGCCTGTTTTTGTGTAGCAGAGAATATTTCATTTTATAGGTAGGTACTCCTTTTATAGAGTAACTTGTCATTGTGCCGCGGCCAAGCTGCATCTAGCTCATAGATATAGTATATTAAAAATCTAGCTCAGTCATGGCACAGTCTTGCTTTATTATACTGTGGTCATGGCCACTCTTCAAGATACGAAGTTATTATACCTACTAGAGTTTGGAATATCGACATTTGTGTCGGAAGCGAGTTCAATATTAGTCTCGTACCTCGAACGTAGGTGTCTTGTAGGCAAATCAAAATAAAAAACAGTTAAATATCATATTGATTTAACTCTTTTAGGTTGCATAAAGGGACACTTCAAATATTTACCACACCATTTAGATTTTAATTTTTTTGTGAAGAAATAAATGTTTATCTAACAGAAACTAGACAAAAATTCTCGCCTCTCTTAAAATTTTTCATAGTAGGTAATAGTAATTAGTTAAAATAATCTACGATGTATGTATACGCACTTAAATAAAACAAATAAGTATTCTTCTACGAATAGTCAGATACACCTACTTAGTTTTATTTACGTTAACTAGATTAAACGTGATGGTACTACGCCAAAGGAAAAATAAGTACCTAAACTGTAATATAAAATATATATTTTTATTAGTCTCTATAAAATTAGTTTAGATTACCTATAGAATTAGATTAAAATTTATTTGTTTAAACTGTCTTTCGACTTGTGTGTTACCTACGACTACCTACAAAGTTATTGTTGAGAAGGATTTTACTAGGCGTAATTTAAACTTTTTGACCGCAAACGTTTAAGTCAAAGTCAAATAAGCTTTATTCAAATAAACTTAATTATAAAGTACCTACTTTTGAATCGTCTATATTTTCCTACCACCCGTTCGAAACTTTTTTAGCTGACAAGAAGAACGGGCGCAAGAAACTTATCAGCTGTAACAGCCATAAGTAACGATATTTACAAACTTGAATATATCTAAATAGAATATATTAAACCAAACCTTCGCCATTGGTGGGCCACACACACAATCCTATTTACGCCCCATGAAAACATTTCACAATTTACGGTTCGAAAATAAAAGTAGCACACACACTATAAAATCCCTTGATGTTTCTCCTATCTGAGAGTGCCCTGATTCTGTTGACACATTATGTTGTGTTTGATGTTCGTACACTGTTTATCTGTGATTTCAAGCGTTTTACTGAAAGCTCGAATGCATGAAATTCTGAATATTTACGTATATTTCTATATACGGTACCACAGAATACATAATAGTACAAGTACGGTACTGTACCCTTAGCACGAACAGCTATCGAGAAAAAAAACGCGCGTAAAATTACTCGATAGACAATTCTCTATGGAAAATTTCATTTCGCTTATCGGCGATAGATGGCGCTGTACAAATTTCCAATACAAAATTGCACTATCGAATGATTTTACGCGCGTTACTTTTTTCGATAGCTGTTCGTGCTAAGGGTACCTACAGATTTTGTTTAGTAGGTACTTACATCAAAAAAATTGTGTAGGGTAGCTCGAACCATGAACAAGGTTGCCTTTGTTGAAAAATTACATATTATTTGATTAATAATACTTAAAGTTAATGACTTCTCAAATGATTTTTCTTCGAAAACTTTGTAAATTTTACACTTGAAACAATAGTTCTCACATGAAAATGTTCGTATTGATATTCTGCAGGTCACTCCCTTCTTAATTTTCAGTACCTATAAAAGCATAAATATAAGAATTTTCATGTTTTAGTCCAAATGCCATACCTACAATTTTTCAAAAATAAACATTGCAATCTAATTAGATTACTAATCGTACTTATTTGTCATATCGTGTGAAATATCAAGTCAGGTTGTGTCATAAATTCAGTATTTATTTAGGTTTTAGTTAAAATCTATTTTTTTTCACGCGGCATAGCCTTTTACGATTCAATAAATCAAATCAAGATGTTAATGTTGTTAATTACTTTATGAAGTTAATACTAATATTAACTTAGATCTATATACTTTTTTACTATTTTATGTAACCTTATTTTTACTACAAAATCGTTTAGGAAGTGTCATTAAAGAAACACCAAGTCACTGTCGCCATTTCAATAAGTAAGTATAATGATTATTAACGGTTTCTTTGTTAAACAAAAGGTTTCACCGTTAATTTGATGCGTCGTCGTGACACTAAACTACTCTATTATACACAATACAGGTTTAAAGCTTTCTTCACAAATTGTTTATATTATTTCCTCTATATCTTCATATATTTTTCCATTATGGATATACAGGTTCATGGCAACGTCTGGAAAAATAACAGACAAAAATACAATTGAAAAAAAAAACAGCAGGTTTCCCGTCCGTATGCACATGAAGTTGAGTTTCCATTGAAAAGAACACAGCAACTTAACACTACCATTGAGTAGGATTTTAGATTAGAACTCCACTTTTCCACTTTATTTAAAATTTAGGGAAATAGTGTTATACTAGGATTACTGAATAATGTATGTGATTTTTACGTTATAACATGCAGCATCGCATCTTCTTCACCCTCCTACAAAATCGTTAGTTCAAACTGCAATCAATATATTGCTTTACCTGTTACATTATTCAAGTCAATTCATCAAATTAATGATGATTGAGGGAACATTTTAGGTGTTTTGTCTCACCTACGGCTTAAAAACGGGAAACAATTTGTCTCGTTGTGTTGAGCAAGATCGTCGAACAATGGATGCGCAGGCGCCGGTGGGTGTCGCCAACACTGCATATTCAACACAAGTCAGTACAAGGCTACATTATTTCTTTGTCCTTTTATCATTTTGCGTGTTAATTATTTCAAGCACTGATTTGGATCGTAATAAGTCTTAACTTTAGATTATTTCTTTAGATCGAAAGCTAAAACTCCTCACAGAATCCTATTTACTGCATATGTTATCATCAATCGCTTCAATAGGGATGTTGACTAATGAATAAAATAACGAAATACTAATAAAAATCGTAAACATATTAAACTTTTAGAGTAGCTTGTATACCTCTTGGTTTTATATATTGCATATTATTTGTTTTATGACCCTTCAAAGTTGGGTGGACGAGTCCATTTAAAAAGTATAAAATTTATTAAAATAAATGATACCTTTAATTAGTCCTTTAATTAGTCCGTAAAATGTATAGCAAATTTGTCGAAGAAACCATTTTGATAAACACAATATTTAATATAGCTGCTGAACAAATTTCCTATGCGTTGCATACAAACTAGCACGGTGTGACGTCATAACGTGCAAGCCATTAGTATGGAGCGTTTTTGATCGAGTCCATTTGTGCGCATTTCACACTGTGATATCTCGGGCAGTTTTCATGCTAGCGAATTAATTCTTTTACCAATGTTTCTTTTTTTGAGAGGTAATTTATGTAACATAAAATAAAAAAAATAGTCAACATCCCTATTGACACGTAAAATCTATAGGATACCTAGATAGGGTAATTAATTCTGAAATTATTTTTTAAACCACAAGATTAGTTCATAATAAAATAATTATAATAAACGTGGCTCTTCAACTTTTTATTTAATTGAGTGTTCGTGTGTCGAACTAGCAGTGTTAAAGTTTGGGAAATTAATTATGAAAACCAAGTCGCTAGGTAAAAGTTTTTAGGGAAAATACGTCGAATATTTTCCCAGAAACAAATGCAAACGTTGCTTACTGCGCCAAAGGTTGCTAGCTGTTTCAACAAAGAAGCTCTTTGTAAGATACAAAATATCGGTACTAACGAGGGAAAAAATGTAAGTTACACTACATACTCTAGCTCGTAACATTACGAACGAATAAACTATGGCTGTGTGAGCTATATTGAAGACTTCACATTTGTGACATTTTTCGAAATGCCTAAAAAACTTATATTTTTTCGAAAAATATCGAAAAACTAAATCAACAAAAAAAAAAAATCGAACTTACGCACAAAATTTCACGAGAATTGGTTGAGAAATGCGACCTGTGAAAAATAACATCCGGACATACGAAAAAGCATTTTGCCCAAGCTGAAACGGAGACGCTTTGCTCGCGCTTCGCACTCACTTATATAAGTAGGTTATGTTATTTTGAATAAATCCTCAAAAACCTGTGAGTAACCCACTGTAAGTACTTAGCGTAACTAAATCCTGTTATTTTGAATAAATCGTCAAAAACATGTGAGTAACCCACTCTACTTAGCGTAACTTAAAATAAAAAAAAATAAACGAACAAAATCTGCGTCACAAAAAGCTCCTTTCAGGCCAGGCCATAATAAAAATTGTACTTATGATTCTCATGAACTGTCTTTGACATTCTAACTATATAAGTAGTTACGCACATTACTCCCGCATCGCATTTGCCCACAAATATTATTTTCTCTTGTTTCTCTTTTGCTTTAAATGAGCATCACTGCCTGCCTGTACCACTCACATTACAAAAATAGAAATGCCGATCCCTACCCTTTTAGTAAAAATCCCTTTTAAAAATATCATTTGAGAAAGAGCTAAATACTTTGAAAATATTCCCATTTGTAGATTCACCAAAAATAACCGAAAATATTTGCAACCACCTAAGTACCTACATACTACTTCCCTCTTTAAAGTTAACAATGTATCGTCTCCCATGAAACAAATTAATAAAAAATATTTAATGTTCTCATAACAATTAAAATTCCATAATAACACCTTGCAATGTTGTTCAATAACAACCGCATGACGATGCCGACTGGTGTTAATTGCTTAATTCGAGATATTTTTCAGGAATGTGAAATATTTTTTATTAACATTAGTCTTTCTTGTCTGGCTTATGTTATTTTGATGACTCATATTTGTTTCGCATCACCGAATTGGATTGGACAAGTGTTAACTAAACTCTAAAGTATTTTTTTTTATGAAAATTGAATTTTAAATTCTTTCCTGTTATTTTTTATTTTTTGTTATTAAAATAAACAAAATTGTTGACAACCGATTGGATTTGTTCGATTGCTTGTTATTTGGAATGAATTTACAGCACTACTCCACATAGCGACGTTCCAGCCTGTTTCCGACATTCCATCGATCTTCACAACCTCAATCGTTGCAATTGGATGTTTCGAATTATTATGCAACTAGCTGATGCCCGCGACTTTGTTCGCGTGGACGAAATTGTGATTCTGTAATTTCTGGGTAGTAAACTTTTATCAAAATTGTTATTATTAGAAATAACAAAAGGTACCTAGACGATTATTAATTGTGCTCGTCTTGTTATGAGTTTTTGTTCGGCTGTTTTTCCTTGTTTATCCGAGAAATAATAGGTGCTACTGTAAAATTTATCTGGATACCTTCCTACAAAATAACAACACCAGTCCAATATGCTTTATTTCCATTATCTGTACCTACCCACTTACCTTAACAGCAGCCATTCATCCATACCCAAGGACACAAACATGTGATATTGGAATCATCTCGTTCCATCCGCGGATTATCTGAATGATTGTGTGGGGCACCACAGATAACGCAGCCAATTACCTCACATTTCAGTTCGCGGTCTGATGCGCGCTTTGTCGAGCGAGATTCTATCGTTTTGTACCTTATTGGATATTGTCCGCGTGTGCTATACTGCTATATGCTAGTGTCATAAGGTTGTATGTCACAGGGTGATGTGATGACAGAGCGTGACGACAGTAGTATCGGCGTTGTGATTGTGACCGGCGTTTGTTGCCGCGTGCGCAGGACAATGCAGTGTTTCGGGATACGAGGTAATTCTAACAAACATGATTTTGCTTCGAGCTTTGTCTTCTATAGGTAGATTAAAAAAGAACCTAAATAGACAAATGTAATGGGACTACAATACACAATACTGTCCGTTTAAAACCATCTTGCTCGGCAGTCAAGCGCGGGCGACGCGTGGGCATGCGCATGCGCATCGATGTGTCGCTTCAAGCACTCCTTCCACCGCTTAGTGGCCGCGCAAATGCGATTGACTCTATTTTTTGTCAAAACTGCGAGATTAGGCAAGTGTTTTTTGTAGAGTTTTCATTTCGTTTCAACAATAGTGTTAAGTTTCCAACTGAGATATACCTAACCTACTCCGTTTTAATGTGCAGTGCTGTGAAAATTTAATTGAAAACCGTTTTATAAATAAAACAAGTTCCGATATAAATGTCTACGAAACGGTACTGATAAAATCTGAAACAAAAAAGTATTTGCATTTGTATTTCCACGCACTTTGGAAAAATCACGATAATGGAATCAGCAGTTTTCAAGCCGAATGCGCAAACATTTTATAACAATTTGCAAAATGCCTACAGCAAAATTGCCCCAGGGACATTATCCAAGCAATTTCTCATTGGCACTCGGAAGAAAAAGCTAAGGGCCAAAGTAATCTCAGTTTAACAACTTTAGCAGGGACGTGAAACAAAGTTTGTGGGAAAATTATAAGAACTATTTCCTTTCTCTAGTGATAAGTTTGGCGGAACTGGAAATAATGGGTTACAATACCATTTACATTCATAATAAGATTATCTTGTTTTCTGCGTCTTTTATGATTTATCACTAGTCGGTGATTTATAATAAACTTGGAACTATTCAAGTAGGCAATATTTTTGGAAACTTTTCAACTTTCTATGATGTCAACGTTGTTTACGCAATTTTTTATTAACACATTAAGTGCACACCTGTAAAATCTGATGTAAACTCTTACTAAGCCTTTGTTTTAATTCAAAAATGTAGCACATTATTAAAAGTTAAGAAAACTTAGATGCTGTTAAACGAACGGGAAAGGAAATAAAATTTATTAGAAAATTACAGTATCTGTAATGAATGAACGATCGTCAATGTCGGCTGAACATGAACTACCTACTTAGTAGTTTCTCGGGAGAATTACTAGCTATCGATATTTCCTCATTAATTTTATTGTGGGCGATTCTTTACTGTTCACGATCCATGGATTGTATATTGTATTAGCTATAAATGCAGTCCTTTGTAAGCAATGATGTTTGTCTTGGGACAATCTTTATTGTTTGTAATTTTCTGTGGATACACAAACATTGCTTGGTAATCTTGGTATAGGCAGCATTTAACCCCCAAAACATGACACATTGAGGTGACACTTCTGGGAGAATCACCCAGAACATCGATCAGTTACCTACTTACAATATAATTGATCATACAAGCCACAACTACTGATAGATCTAATTACTTTGTGGTGTTGTTTGTTCGGTTAATTCGTGGTTTTGAGACTCTGGAACTAAATCACTCGATACTTATACTTAGTTGAGGTTAGTTGTAAAAGATAAACTATGCATGACATAATTGTGATCATTATGTTAGTAATAATAACACATAGGTACCTGTATAAAAAAGGAAACCCAAATTTATTTTGTAATTTATCAAAATGGCATGCCGAAATAGAAATACTTATAAGGATATGAATGATGTCAATCTGTTAATGAAATTAATTACGATATTATATAAATACGATCCACGAAAGAAAAATTTGCAATTTCACTTGATTCCATTTCACAAATGTCGATTTCCTTGAAATCCGGTGTTTATATTACTTATTCTGAGGTTAAGCAATACATTCCAGGGACTGGTACTAATTATTAAACAAAAATTTGATTAACAGTACGGAAACCTAGGTAATCATCTTGAATATTTCGAATTGGTAACGGTATTGCGTTTGTAATTTCTAACGGTTTCCCAACAAACGATTGATCCATGAACTGATCCTGATTTCTAAAATTCAGCACTGCAAGAATGAATTATTATTATTTACAAATAAGTAAATAACATTTCTGATGAATATTGTGAATGCAAGCATTCCAATAGCCTAAAGCAAGTTTATTTAATCTGTAGGGCATAGACTCTTGGCCGATGAGATTGGGTTGCGGGCTGCATATAAATGAGGGAGCAACCCGGCACAAGAGCCCTTACTTCGCGATATAACCACTTTGTTTTCGCTGACCATGGTTATCGGAATCTCGTCCTTTCACAACACAGAGTAAACGAAGATCTAGATATTTTAGTTTAGGCTATTGTTTTGTATCATCTAAGTACTTATGTTATGTCAGATCAGAACATACATATGCGAAAGTTTAGAATAAGTTATGTACTTAATATTTTTTTTGAGGAGCTCGGTGGCGCAGTGGTTTAGCGCCTGGCCCAGCGATTGCGGAAGTTAAGCAACGTTCGCAAGGGTCGGTCATAGGATGGGTGACCAAAAATTTATTATCTCGAGCTCCTCCGTGCTTCGGAAGGCACGTTAAGCCGTTGGTCCCGGCTGCATTTGTAGTCGCTAACACCCACCAATCCGCATTGGGCCCGCGTGGTGGGTTATGGCCCATCCTCCTTACCACCCATTAGGAAGGCCTGTGCCCCAGCAGTGGGTCATCAAAAATGGCTGATTGACATGTAATTTCTGCTTCTTGTACAAGTATTGAAACAAAATCAAATTACAGATCTATCTAAAAATAGATATTGAATTACTTAATAGAGTTAGTTTTCAAGAGAAAATTATTTTGTAATTGATCGAGCGAGCGCGAAACGTCGTCGTCTTTGCTTGTTCTCCTCTACGGGTCGCATTTTTCAAATGATTCTCGTGAAGTTTTGTGAGCAGGTTTTATAAATAAAGTTTGAATTTTTTCAAAATGACGGAGATACGGGGAAAATCCAATAGGAACTGAAATATCCGTCATTTCGAAAAATGATTAATAATGTCACAAACTCGAGGTCTACCAGCTCTACAGAGCCACTAGTGTTTAGATATAGATAATGCATGGCTATATGAAGATAATGTTATCTTAGCGTAATTATACGCTTAGAAGTTTCATACAACTTTGTATCTTTGTATCTTGTCGTAATTATACGCTTACAAGACAGTATCATACACAAATGCACATAAGTAGGTACCTAGATGATCCAAATATTTTAAACTTTTTTCCGTGAACTTAAAATCTAATCTACACACGCGAACTAGTTAGGTACACATGAAAACAAGCAAATTACCTCCAGATAAGTTTAGTACCCAAATGTAAACCTTTTCATTAAATTGATTTTGTTTCCTATTAAGTATTTAAGCCTTTTAATTCTTCAAATAATATTTTTTTGTTCTTAATAAGCAATGATAGTAATATAATAAGTCTATGTGAATAAGTAGGTACTTAATTTAATATAGAATTTAATGTTTAATAGAACATAAAATTCTATTACTAACTACACAGTGATATTCAAAAGAATTGCCTACTCTTTTGTATTAAAATAGCAGTAGATCTGAGGTTTTAAATAACAGTAGATACTTTTTCCAAGGCATAAAAATATTAATCACGATTTCTTTATAACTTTGTAACATGTTATCCGAGTGTTACAAATTGCTAATTCTTGTCTATCCGTCACGCTGACAGTGACCTTGCCTGCCATGTAATCGCGTTATGTAAGTAATAGTTAAGTACTTAATAGCAAAAGTTGAGGAGCTATTACGCTATTACTGTATAAAATTGCTATATTTTTATGTATAATGGGTAATTCTACCCTCTTTCTTACCTTCGTATGTAATTTGTTTAAAATTCCAGACTTCTAGAGCATTAATTACGTAATGGATTGTGCACCTGCCCCCCTACTCTATTGGCCAATTTCCTATTCGTTCGCTAACTTAAAGCTTAAAAAAATAAGCAATAAGACGATTAAGGTGGTTCGATGAGCTCAGTAGCGCCACCGATGGAAATAAATCATTTACGTTGTTTAAAAGGCTTAGAATAAAAGTTTTGGATATTTTGCGCAAATAGAAGAGTAAAGTGGTTTTTTAATATTTTTTCATGGCCTCAAATATAAACAATAAGTTATGAATGTCGATATTGCTAAATGTGGCCACTTTTGGCACTAGTGACATGCACGACATATTGCTTAAGTTTGAGTTTGAAACTATATTTAGAAAATGCATTTTAGTCTTTTATATTTGCGCAAAATCATCAAAACTTTTAATCTAAACCCATGATAAAACGTAATTGATTTATTTCCATTGGTGGCGCTACTGAGCTCATCGAACCACCTTAAGTCACATGTCGTATGGAACTGAAAAGCCTACGCGACACATAATTTTTGATTTTTATTTTTTAAGTTAGCGAGCGAATAGAAAATTGGCCATTTGAGTAGGCCCTCTGTTTATTACAATTTGCAATACCTACTTACTTACTACACATGACAATAAAATATACTTATACAAGCAATCGATGATAATGATTTTCATGTTTTCCATTTTTTTTGTTGAGATAAAAATAAAATAAGAATTTAAAATCGTAATTTATGATTAAGTACCCATATTCGATCATAAATATGACACGAGTGTGATAAAACCATCACATTATCAAATATTCAGAACTACATTTCTACCAATATGTCGTTCAATTAAAGCCGCTTGGGGTTCTAACTATAACAGTGGCCTGAAATATCGTAGCGGCGGCGGCGCCGTAGCAGTTAGCATTAAATAACTTCTTGAGTCTTGACCTTTGCACGCGAACAATAGGTCAACGACCGTGAATTTATAGGACGAACTCTTTAGGCCCACAAGGGCGCACGCTCTGCCAATAAAAGGAGTGGGAAGTCGAAAGCTGCTCTTTTCCTTAATAGTAAAATAAATAAAATGCCAAAAGGTGTGTTCTTGTGTTCCACGCACGGCCATGCCATAGTTCGTGAGATTGACATAGACTCTATGTCATAGAGCCATTATTATCGCAGCTGCCTTGCCTAACATCGAGTAGGGCCCTAGAAAGTTCTGACCTTGGACTGGACATTAATAAAATCGCATGTTTATTCCAGAAGCCGAATGCGACGGTTGCGGGAGCGAGGCCGACGAGGGCCGCAGCGTCGGCGAGCTGCTGCTGCCTCAGTACGCGTTGGCGACGGGCGGCCTCGCCAAGGACCATCGACCTCTCGTCACTTTCCCCGACAACGGCAACTTCCACCTGATGTCCACGCCTGAATATCGCCGCTTGCTCCTCTACCTCACATCTGTGCCCTCGTGAGTATACCACCCCAACATACATACATATGTTGCCCACAACGTTCTTTCTTTTAATGCACAACGGGTGTAGTGCTTGGCCTTCACCTCACCTGATGTTAAGTGACGATAAGCCGAAGGTGGAAGTGCATTACACCCGGAATCCTCATCACTGAGGAACAGGCTATCTTACTAACAATTTTTAAATTGTTGTTATGGCGTCAGACTTAGGTAAGATGATGGTAGCTAGCTAGCTACTACCACCATCTTACCACCATCAACGACTTATTTCAAGTCCGCCTAGCTAGGCGGACTTGAAATAAGTCTAAGCAGAAGAAATAAGTCTTACCATCAACCAAACCGAGTACATATGTACCTCGCTCTTGGCAATCAAACCCGGGACCCCTGCGTCTTACACGGGTGGGCGAACCACTAGACCACAGAGGTAGTTGTTTTCCTGGATTACTACAACATCCACACCCTAGTACCACCGTATAGAGTCTGGTCAACGAAAGATGAGACTGAAATGGTGAACTTTCACTGTTAAAATAATAAGTTTATGGAAACCGGAAACTGATGACCCCTTAAATAAGGCGCAAAATTATTTCCTTCTGCAACCGAGTCTCATCTTTCGTTGACCAAGACTCTACCTACTATTCAACCTTATGTCCACTGCGGTATTGACCATTGCGGTATAGTGCACTTTTGTTTGCTAATCGCTAAAAGAGTTTCACTTACCAAATCATGTAACGATTTTTTCTCTCTTTACAGAATCCTTGAAGCTGATATGGGATTCCACATAATTATAGATCGTAGGAAAGACAGATGGAACTCAGTAAAAACAGTATTGTTAAGAATTTCTGTAAGTATTTAAAATTCAAAAATAATTTATTCAGTCTAGGCTGTTACAACACCAGAAACATTACCTTTACTGAGTTAGCTCGATTTGGTTTACTAATGTTTATTTGTACTGTTTCCAGGAGTTCTTCCCTGGGATAATTCATGCGGTATACGTCCTTCGGCCAGCCAGCTTCATCCAGAAGGCGTTATCAGAAGTGAGCAGTAAGCTGTTCAAGGAGGAGTTCAGATTCAAGGTGCACGTGTGCTCATCAGTGGAAGAGCTGTACGAGCACTTTGACCGATCTCAGCTGACCCCTGACCTTGGGGGGGAGTTGCAGTATTCACATTCAGAGTGGATACAACAGCGAATAGTAAGTGCTACCACTAATTAATTAGATAGGTAAGTAGTCGATATATTTCTATTGGAAATCGAAAAAAACATACAAATACCTACTTAAGATTGTTTATTGATTGATTGTTGATTGTTACCTTTCATGAAATTCTGCAAAATTAGATTAGTACAAAATTAAATTAAATTTACGGAATTGACTGGCTGCTCTAGAAGTGTACATTTTCTAAAATTCATGTAGAATTCAGTTCCGATAAAAATCTTAAGTATTTTATTGTTTGACATTATGAATAAGATATTTATTTTTAGTCGCGAAAACGGCTTCATTAAATTACAGGATTTAATGAATTCATTTAATAATTCAATAAATTCAGACAAAAACTGTTTACTGTTTTATATGATGTTTTTATTATCCTTGCGCACTGTACCAGTAGCACGAACAGCTATCGAAAAAAATAACGCGCGTAAAATCATTCGATAGTGCAATTTTGTATTGGAAATTTGTACAACGCCATCTACCGTTGAATAACGAAATTAAAATTTCCATAGATAATTCTCTATCGAGTAATTTTACGCACGTTTTTTTTCTCGTTAGCTGTTCGTGCTAAGGGTACTGAATACCTACTGTGTCGAAATTAGGAACCTTACTGATTATTTCAACGTTATTTAATTCAGAAATCTGACTAACACTGTCCATTAATGATATTTTCCAGGCTTTAGATAAGTTTTCAACGTTAATGAAGGAGATATCGGGGAAACTGGACAACTTTATGCATGAGATCGTCGACTGCGATATGGGCAACGATCCTACACAAACCAAAGAATTGTTAGACTGTCAAGAATCTAGGTGAATGGACTACATATTAATATCTACCGTTATAAATGTTCGCATATTCAAATTAGTATTTAAACAATCCTCTTGTGCTTTTTAGCGCGAGAAAAATCGTTAAAAATAATATTTATTAACTAAGCTCTCGCATCGCAAGAAGTTAATAACAAAGAAAACTTGTAGATAATGCTAAACTTAATATTCAAGAGTTATTCTGACCATAACTCAGGGGGTTGGTAAACTTTTTCGAAGAGAATTGTTTTATATATTTTTTTGATAGCACAAGTTTGAAGAATAAAGAAAATAATATTATGATTTTTTTATTTTACCTTGTTAACTAAATATATTTTTTTATATTATTATCGCGCTAAATTTTAAAGGGGAATATATAAACGCACTTTAAACATAATGTTACACACATTAAAATGTTTAGCTATAAAATTAATTGAATGAACTTTAAAAATAATGGTTTGCACTATAAATATGCTTAGCTTTAAAATTAATTGAATTATCTATAAAAATTATGGTTTCCACTATAAATATGCTTAGCTTTAAAAATAATTGAATAAACCATAAAAATAATGAATTCCACTGTAAATATGCTTAGCTTTAGAATTAATACTTTGCATACGTGTGAATTTTCTATATACATTATGTACCTATTTAGCGAGCAATTAATTATCCACTACTTACGTACACATCACTACACAAGTACTAAAGCTTGACTAAAGTTATAAAATTAAATTGTATAGTGCAAAGTATTAATTCTAAAGCTAAGCATATTTACAGTGGAAATCATTATTTTTATGGTTTATTCAATTATTTTTAACTACTCGTGCGTGTTCGTTTCGATTTCAATATAGTTAAAGTGCAAACCATTATTTTTGTAGGTATTTTAATTAAGTTGTTTATGAAATTATTACTTTAGAGTGTATATTTATTTTGTAAATTTGGTTCATGATTATTTAAGTGATTATATTATTTTAAAGATCTTTTATTATTTTAAAGTGCTTAAGTACAATTTTATAGCTGTTTTCATCAAATTTAAAGTGCTATTAAATACATCCCAATTTTAAACATACGGCTGAACACGAAGTTCCTTTGCATTTACTGATTTAAAAAACTGATTGACAGATTTGACAGACAGTGACAAAGAGTAATCATACTTTTGTTTTTTTTGTTTTGAGCAACAACATAGAAAGTCTTTGGAGCAAAGGCATAACCTACGCATACAGCCGTAATAGTGATTTATTGTACTATGCTGTAAATTAAAAATTAAAATTTTTATTTAAAATAAAATGAAGCATTTTATAATTCCGCAATTTGTTATTCCTGACTCCAAAGCCAAAAGCCACCAGAAAATATATAATTTACAACAGCTTTGGAAAAGTTTACCAACCCCAAACCGATAGACATGATGTCACTTATGCACTCACTATAAATAGTAGGCTACATTTCAACTGAAAGAAATGTAGGCTACTGAATAATTTTTCATCTTTTGTCAGCGTTTGCCGGTTTTGGGCTTATAATTTTTTTGTTTATTTGACCTTTTATTTTTAAATAAATAATTGCATACCATATTTTTTCAGGTATAAAGCTTTAAAAACTGAACTAGCTTCAGCAACAACGCAAGGCGAAGAGTTGCTGACGCAAGTGCGAAAACCAAATCTAACTTATAATATTATTAGTCACGTCGCAGCTGTTGAAAGGTAACATTCATGTGTTTTGGTATTAAGACCTTATGATCCGGAGGAGGGTTAATGAATTAGTAATCATTAACCCTCCTCCACTTTTACATCTTTAAGTACTTGAAAAAAAAGGAAATATTTAGCAATCTGAATTTCCAAATGATTTACCTAACCTTGTATACTATTACCTATATAATATCTGTGACCTACCCCAACATTTGTTTTCAGATTATTGGTGCAACTTGAAGAGACTGAAAAACAATTTGATAGTTTCTGGCAGAAACATTCCACAAAGTTAAACCACTGGCTTAAGTTTAGAACATTTTTATTAAATTTTAAACAAATGCAGGTGAGTTATAATATTTCATTTAATCTTCTTATTATCCTATCTTCTCTGTAATTTGCTATGAAGCTACGGGCCGAAATTGAAAGTGTTTTTTCTGCTTGTTTTTATTTCGAAAATCAAACATGGGCGTTTTAGGAGAACATATTTCATGACGAGAGTCTTCAGTGTCTCTCGTAGGCTTAAATACGAAAGCCTCAGAAGCCGCTCGATTGCCTACAAGAGCAGAAATATCCAAACAATTTTCTTGGTTATTTTGTTCAAAATTCCCCCTTATATCCTGTCTTTTTTGAGTCTGTAGCTGATATGTCAACTTTTGAATTTTTCTGCTCTTTTCTTCTAAACAAGCAGTAAGTTCCTCTGCTTGCTTCTTTTTCTTGTTCGATTCGTTCTGTAAGGAGGTAATCTTACGTTTGCAATTTTCTAATTCAGCTTTCAGTTTTTTTAAGTTCAAAGTGTTGATTTCTTCCAAGCACTGAAGTTTCTCTCTAGCATGTTTGGCCATACTTTCTTGATAATGAGTTTCTTGTTCTATTTGATATGACCAAAATGACATTGCTCGCATCGCGACATCCATGATTGTATCCGGTTTAAGTCCGGCTAACACTATAGACTTAAAAGTCTCAGTAGGTTTCAGATCTGCTTGGATTACGTCAAACTTATCTCGCAGTTCATTCCCACAAGCTGGACAAGTTAAGGAATTTTCAGCATTTCTTTTAAATTCCTTTTTTCCGTGCTCTACACAAAATGCATGTGAACATGTAGTCACCCAAGCTTGATTTGAAAGAGATCGTCTACATTTACGGAAGTTACATACCATATCCATTGTCATGATCACTCGTTTTTGTTATTCAATAATTACTTAAACAATAAAACATTCAGTAAAAGAAAAATGGTAACTTTTTAATTATTATCAATATCAAGTAATGAGGCAAACTAAATAAGTTAAAAAATACGCGAGTTCATCTGTCAAATACAATACGTCACAACAATATGCCAAAATAATTACTCTGGTCTTCCATTTTTTTTTAAAGTTCTGTTATTATCATATTAAAAAGGTTTAGGCTTTACGTGGTTTTACTATTTAAGAAGGTTTTAATTATAGTACATTATGAGACAAGTTAGCGTAGGTTGTTCATTGCACACAAGCTTAGAGTAAGACGCGCTGCCGCGATGCTCGAAGCACACAAGGCTGTGGGTTGCAGCCCGAGCCGCAGGCGAGGGCGTAACTCAGCCGAGTGTGCAATAAGCAAGAGCTCACGAGTTTCATACGACGTTTTTCAACACATTTGCGAGATAAAAAACAAAGTAATTTACCACACAGCAACAAATACGACAAAAACAAAATATGAAAATTATGGGAAAAGGCGCGCAAGTTTTTTTTTCACACGCCCAACGCAAGAATATTTTGCGAACAAAGGGTGAGTGAGCATACAGCCTAGGTACCTACTTCAAAATTATAATTTAAGTGATAAAATGCAAATATTTTAATATTTTATACCAAAATATTGTGAATTATTAATAATTTGATAATAATAAATATTTGTTTGACTTAATTAAGGACTTACACATTTATTTATTCCAAAAATTAATATGAATTTTCAGCAGCATAAAACCTCTTTGTTGTCAAAAAAAAAATAACTGTATTACCCGGCTAAATTGGGAATGCTCTGTTTACTCGCATAGAACTTGCAGTAAGGTACTAATTTAACTTTGTAGGGTTAATTCTATTACGAACTAGTGTTTTATATATTATTGCACGCGTTTGTTATAGCTCGGTTTATAGCCCTAAAAGCGATGTATTAGGGCTCACTTTACGAGCAAGTGTGTTGAAATAGTACATTATGAGACAAGTTAGCTTAGGTTTCACGAGTTTCATACGACGTTTTTCAACACATTTGCGAGGAAAAACAAAGTAATTTACCAACACAGCAACAAATACGACAAAAACAAAATATGATAATTATGGGAAAAGGCGCGCAGGTTTTTTTTTGTTTTTTTCACACGCACAACGCAAGAATATTTTGCGAACAAAGGGGTGAGTGAGCATACAGCCTACTTCAAAATTATAATTTATAGTGATAAAATGCAAATATTTTAATATTTTATACCAAAATATTGTGAATTATTAATAATTTGATAATAATAAATATTTGTTTGACGTAATTAAGGACTTACACATTTATTTATTCCAAAAATTAATATGAATTTTCAGCAGCATAAAACCTCTTTGTTGTCAAAAAAAATAACTGTATTACCCGGCTAAATTGGGAATGCTCTGTTTACTCGCATAGAACTTGCAGTAAGGTACTAATTTAACTTTGTAGGGTTAATTCTATTACGAACTAGGGTTTTATATATTATTGCACGCGTTTGTTAGAGCTCGGTTTATAGCCCTAAAAGCGATGTATTAATGCTCACTTTACGAGCAAGTGTGTTGAAATAGTACATTATGAGACAAGTTAGCTTAGGTTTCACGAGTTTCATACGACGTTTTTCAACACATTTGCGTGGAAAAACAAAGTAATTTACCAACACAGCAACAAATACGACAAAAACAAAATATGATAATTATGGGAAAAGGCGCGCAGGTTTTTTTTTGTTTTTTTCACACGCACAACGCAAGAATATTTTGCGAACAAAGAGGTGAGTGAGCATACAGCCTACTTCAAAATTATAATTTATAGTGATAAAATGCAAATATTTTAATATTTTATAACAAAATATTGTGAATTATGAATAATTTGATAATAATAAATACTTGTTTGACTTAATTAATGACTTACACATTTATTTATTCCAAAAATGTATATGAATTTGCAGCAGCATAAAACCTCTTTGTTGTTACTAAAAAAATAACTGTATTACCCGGCTAAATTGGGAATGCTCTGTTTACTCACATAGAACTTGCATTGCAGTAAGGTACTAATTTAACTTTGTAGGGTTAATTCTATTACGTACTAGTGTTTTGCACGCGTTTGTTATAGCTCGGTTTATGGCCCTAAAAGCGATGTATTAGGTTAGGACTCACTTTACGAGCAAGTGTGTTGAAAAATATATTATATGATCGAACGGAACTAGGCTTTAGCCTAGTTTAGTTGAGCTAGGTACCTATTGCTATTTTATTGTAAAATTGTATTGTGTTATAATTATAATATATCTTCGAGATTCAAATCCGTTAAAATTATTATTTGTTTAAAATGTTTTTTTTTGTAACCATTTATATATTTTGTTAACAAAGTTTTGTTTACAAAGTTTCCGTAATATGTATTGTATGAGGGCTTTTCACAATGTCAAAAAACTGTAGGCTCGATAGATGGCGTTGATATTTTTTTTTTACTTAGTTTCGAAGAGTATCAACACCATCTAGTGAAGCAAATAAATAGTTACTATTTTTAGGCTTTGAAGAGTCTCAACACCATCTAGTGAAGCAAATAGTTACTATTTTTATTTTTTAAATGTCATTTTGATAACCCCCTACCTGCGTTAATGCTTTGTAAATGCTGTGGTAACAATGTTCCATAAATAAAATAAAAAAATATGACTCAATACTGATATCTTTTGCAGGCAACTTTAGACGGTCATCTAAAGACCGCGTGCGATATGACCGAGGTTGGCGAAACAGCCAACAGGGTGGAAAGTCTTATACAAGAAGCAAAGGACTTCGAAAAACTATGCAACTGTGACCTTGATACGGCGTCTTCCGTTATTGACGATGGTAGGCAAAAATAAATCACTTTTTTGAATATTTTATTTACTTACTTACAACCTATTTTAAAAGTAAATAAGTTTTTTTAATAAGTATTTTCCACTGACCTCAATTAAACAAGTACGCTGGACAGGCTATAGTCATGAAATGACAGCAATTTTTTGTGCCGATTTGAAAATCGCCATATTGGCGCTGAGAGCAGTAGATTCTACTATGCCTACGCATAATGCTATGATGTATGCATAGTAGAATCTACTGCTATCAGCGCCAATATGGAGATTTTCAAATCGGATCAAACGATTGGTGACGTTTGCCTGTCCAGCGTACTTGTTTAATTGAGGTCAGTGGTATTTTCGCTTTAAATTAAATAGTGCTCTATGCTGTTTATAAATTAAAAGTAAAATAATGACGTAGAGAAAAAAGCTGCGGTCTTTGACCTTTTTGCTAACAAAAACCATAAAACGTTTTCGTTCGAAATTCAAAAATAGGGAATTGCGTCGTTTTAATTTTCTTTGAAACATTTGTTTTAATTCTGCAACAGTGGTATTTAATTTTGAATTATTAACAACCTCTAAATATTTATTTTGTAGGTGAGAAATTAATGAAAGACCCCCTAAGTTCCGTGGACCACATAGAATCAAAGTGCGAAGAACTAAGACGAACGAGTGCGTTACTTATTGATAAGATACAAAAACGAAACACTCTTCTCACAAAAGCGCGGGAACTAATGGACAGGATAGATAAGGTATGATCAAAAAACTATAGTATTGTTTGTTATTACTTATATTTTATTTAAATTATATCAGCAATATAAATGCTTGCTGCATCGTTGTTTTGAAAATGCAATAAAATATTTAACGATCAAAGAATAATAAGTTTGGATGCAATTTAATGACAAATGGATGAAAGAAATCAACAATTTAGATTACCTACCTAACAAAAAAAATAATACCAATAATTTCAGGTTTGGTTTTCACTGAAAATGAAACATTTATGTAAATATGAACTATGAACGTTCAATTGTGTTCTTGCGCATTTATTTGGAGAGTACTTGGAGAATACCTAAGTATTATGAACACTCATGTTGATATTTCTATAACGCACAAGAAACTGAATAACAGACAAAAAAATTGAAAAGTTTTGGGTTCACCATTTGTTTGTTTATTTTACCATCCCTGGCAAAGCAAGGGTAGGATAAGTAATATTTTTTCAAAACAGTTGCTCGAATATATTATGTGCTTCAGCGTTTTTGACTTAGAGTTTTTTATCACGGTTTTTTAATTTCTATTACAATTTCTATTACTTACAAGGTTTCTTAAAACTCCTGACGATTAAGTCCTCGCATGCGGTTCGGGCTTATAAAACGTCAACTCGTACCCTTACCAAAAACCCTTACCTAAACTTTAAACTACTATTTCTTTATAGTCAAACGAATGGTGCACAACCGGCGTAGAGTTACTAGCAGGCGAAGGTGGGCTGATAGCCGTGGACAAGCTCCTGGAAGACGCGAAGAGTTTTGGGCTCACGGCGCCCGAGCAGTTCCGGGAGATGCTGATGCAGTCCGCTACACAGGAGACCAGGGCGCTGGTCACTCAGGTAAAGAAATCTTGTTAGCGTATCTAATTAAGATACCGTTATTTGACATTTTCGACAGCACACTATGGCAGGTCCCGGGGGCGGGCGGTGTAAAGATAGCAAGAGAAGGTGGATTGATAGCCTGAATGATTCGAGGAGTTTAGTACCGTGCTAGTTAAACTTTACTTTCAACATTTTCAAATAACACGAGGACAACATTATTAATTATACTTTTAGATTATACCCATCGAAAGTAATTACATTTAGATGATTATACCCTGCATTATTATTTATTCTGTAATTATACGCATAAATTTAATACCGTAAGATATTTTTACCCGACTGCAAAGAAAGGGTTATGTGTTTCGCGCGTATCTTGTAAGTATGTTTGTATGTTTGTAAGTATGTATGTATGTATGTTTGTATGTAATATTCTTTATTACCTCATATCTTTCAAACGGCTGAACGGATTTCTATGATTAAGATATCGTTAGATTTGTCTTGTCAGCCCAAGTGTTCTTAAGAAGGTGGCGTTATAAAAAAACCAACATGGCGGCTGTACGGTGCTATTATACGTAGTGAAAAAAAAAAATTTTTTTAGAATACTGCAATATGGGTGTCATATTAAAGGGCATAATATAAGGATTTCAAAAAGGTATATCATGACCGTAATATATAATAACTAAAACGAGATAAATAAAAAAAATAATTAAAAAAATTGAAAAACCCGCCTGCATAAAAAGACAAGTCAACTGAAAAGATGGAAACAAGGCATATAATTTAAATCATTCATAATGTCACTTTCTTTATGCATGCCTCCGACTGCATGTTATTATGACATGTTGCCTTTAACATTTATTTAATCTTGTTTCCATTTTTCAGTTGACTTGTCTTTTTTTTAATATGTAGGTAGGTATTAGTGGTATTGGTAAGTTGTATGTATATACCAATATGAATATGATATATATAGTAAAATATTTCAATATAAATAATTTCAAAACATTAGTTGACATTAAAAACATTATGGCTCTGTAGCTAAATCGTTCAGAATTTTGCAAACAAGGAATACAGCTGATAGCTGTGTTACTGCAGATTGTCTTTTCTATTTGAGTGAAAGTTATTCCAAGGTTTTATATTATTTAAAAAATTTAAGCTCTAACACATATTATAACTAGGTATTTCCATGTCCATCAGCCATTTTAATGTCCCCACTGCTGGAGCACAGGCCTTCCTTATAGATGGTAAGGAGGATGGGCCATAACCCACCACGCGGGCCCAATGCGGATTGGTGTGTGTTAACGACTGCAAATGCAGCCGGGACCAACGGCTTAACGTGCCTTCCGAAGCACGGAGGAGCTCGAGATAATTCATTTTTGGTCACCCATCCCATGACCGACCCCTGCGAGCGTTGCTTAACTTCCGCAATCGCTGGGCCAGGCGCTAAACCACTGCGCCATCGAGTTCCACTAGCTGAACTAGGTACCTATGCGAAATGTTAATTTACTTCGCAGAAAACGGAATCAAAAGTATGCTCGTTATTTCAGCGTAATCACGCGTAACTTCTTAGATACAAGTGTGTGAAATCAAGCTTCAATTGTAAAGAATACATAATGGTAAATGAAAAGGCACTAGCTGTTGGGGGAGGCCTTTTTTGTATACCGGAGAAAATGCATTTACGCATCCACCTGCAGGTGAGCAAGGGGTTCGTATGTGGGGCTCGCCAGGAGGGAACCGCGACATTTAGCGCTGCGGTCCCCCCACGATCGCCTCCCGTGACCCCACCTAGCCCTAGTGGCTTGATCCTATAAAGCCACTAGGGCTGGGGAGAGAGGAGCCGGGAGGCAGGAATACTTGCCCTCGCGCCTTTGGTTGGCCCTGAGGTATACCCATCCATGTCGGAATCTCTTAAGGCCTAAGGTGGGTCACATGTCCATCAGCCATTTTTTATGTCCCCACTGCTGGGGCACAGGCCTTCCTTATGGGTGGTAAGGAGGACGGGCCATAACCCACCACGCGGGCCCAATGCGGATTGGTGGGTGTTAACGACTGCAAATACAGCCGGGACCAACGGCTTAACGTGCCTTCCGAAGCACGGAGGAGCTCGAGATAATACATTTTTGGTCACCCATCCCAATACCGACCCTTGCGAACATTGCTTAACTTCCGCAATCGCTGGGCCAGGCGCTAAACCACTGCGCCACCGAGCTTCTCACATCCCAATATTCAATTCAAATTATTATATAATGTACTCGTAATAATACAAAATAGATTTAATGGAAAGCATTTATAAAAATGTTACCACCTTTGATGTAAAAAATATTATGTGGACCCTGTTTCTGGTCTTATTTGCAAAATTTCTCGGAAACAGAACATTCGTTTATGTTAAAACCAACCATAAAAATCGGCGATGTTAATACCTCCAATCTTAATTGAACAGATTTTTTTAACTAACTTGAAAGCGAAGAAAAGTAAGAAAAACATGTAAAAATTGAGAATTCGGTGTTATGAATGTGAGTTACGTTCGATTTCACTCCATCACGGATCGACCCGCTCGGATTGACGCATGTTAAGGCCTTAATCTTATAGTTGGGGGGAGGCCTATGCCCAGCATGTCATGCGGCGGAAATTATGATATTGATCAATTGAACCCTTTTCGAGCAGGTTGCACAACGTGTAGAAGACGTCTGGCTGATGGTGTCCGTGAAGAGGGCGACGCTGCAGCGCGCGGCGGCGAAGCCAGCCAGGCCGGTGCAGTCCGTGCCGCCTCAGAGCGCCGTCCCCGCTGCCAACCATCAGGTAAGTCGTAAAAGTCCATCTTAAATTCATTTTTAGTGTAAGTACTTACCTCAAGAAGAAATAGAGCTACTAATGGCGCTATATGTCCGGATTCTTTGGACATATAGCGTATAGCCAAGACTTTCGCTGGTACTGAATCAAAATTATACCTATAACTAGGTGTACCGAGTGTGTTTATTTCAATGCGTTACACGCGGAAATCTAAAAGAAGGGAATTACTTACTTAGATCTTAAGCAGTACAGTAGCTCTACCATGAGTTGATGCAAACTGTTTTCGCTACCGTAACTATCGAATATAGGTAGCTCACAGTCAATCCTAGTGAAAAAGAGAAAACGATAGTTTACGGTTGCGAAAACAGTTTTGATCGTAGGTCAACAGTATGTCAATCACTGCAGTTTTATTCTAAAAATTCGACTTGTTACGCCAAAAACAAGTGGTTTATTTTGTTTCATTGCTAATTAAATCGAAATCACGAGAAATCTGGTGGCGCAACTTTAACATTTAAAACTGTATTAGGTACAGAATTTCGATAACGTTGTCTTTAATTACTCAACTGTCGTACTAAATGTCGATATCGCTCTAGAAACCACCGTTTCTTCATTACAGTGACCTTGATTGGTCTATCATTTCAAATTTTCACGTCTGTGACAAAAATAACTTCGGATTTTGTAGTTTTGTACTGAGCAATGAAAAATTTGTACATTATAAGTACTTAGTTCGAATCACGAAAGATGACCATAAATGGCGCCCATCTTCGCGTCATAACTCGTGAAGAAAAGACTTTAGACAAAGTAATATTTCATAATATGCATATTATTTAAATATATAAAATATCATCATCATCATATCAGCCGCACGACACCCACTGCTGGGTATAGGCCTCCCCTAAGGATCTCCACGACGATCGGTCCTGCGCTGCCCGCATCCAGCCATCCATATAAAATATAATTTTGTTTAAAGTCTTCATGAGTTATGACGTGAAGATGGGCGCCATTTGTGGTCATCTTTCGTGATTCGTCGTACCTACGCTAGTATTTTTCAATTAACGTTGAGTCTTCGACTTGGACGTATAATTCAACCAACCACAAGGTCTACTAGCCAACCACCAATGCAAGCAGCTGAGGGTAAAGTAGCGAGTTATCTTTATCACCACTTTGACGGTAAATTGTAATGTGATATTGACCAGCGTTTCAAGTCAAGTCATGAAAGTTTTTGGATGTTTTCAACAGAAGTAACAAAAGATCCTTTTTAGGGTTCAGCATGTCCGTCTGTCCGTCGTCTGTGGCTTAGCTACTTCGCACGGCTAGATTACAGGAGAAGGAACTGAGGGGGCTAACCTGGTTCGATGCTGCTCCCGCGTGCTGGCTGTAGTGGACGCGCGTCTCACTTCTTCTTATAATCTCCGGCGTTGCTTATTCGGGTGATCACAATAGTCTTTGTATGAACTCGCGGCGATCACCGTGTAGGTATTCAAACTTGACCGAAATAAATGAGGAGCACAAAACTCGACTCGACGCTCTGTCACGGAGGCAGGCTGGATCGGAAGTGTTGTAATATGGCCGACGCGACTAGATATCGGTTTACCCCCATAGGATCATGGATAAAAATGATATGAGGGTAGATTTTGGGTCTAGGGATGTAGCATCGGTACAAGTCTGAATCGAGTTTAAAGTGATGTGAAAAATAATTGAATCGATGATGAATCTAAATCTACCATACCGCCCCCCAAAGAGCGACCTAGCTCTTTTAATTGAAGCAGCAAAAATGATACTATGTTGATTGAAGCTAATTGAGATATAAAGTAAAATGTTATCTTACTCTAGTTCCTACATGCTAAATTGATTAAAAACTATTGAAATTTGCAGTCTAGTTTTCGGGAATCAAGCGGCATAATTTGACCACAGGTCGCTTGAGAACTCCTTTAGCTGTTTTAATGTCTACAACCCGGACAATACCGTCATTTCCCGGGTAGAGTTTGATGATTCTAGCCCTTTTCCAGAGTAATGGTGGTGTATTAGGTTCCATGACCAACACTAAATCGCCCGTCTGTAAGTTACGTTCAGGCTTAAGCCAGCGGTCACGTTGTTGCAGCGTGTGTAAGTATTCGCTGTGCCAGCGTTTCCAAAAATGTTGGGTGATTTGCTGCAACAATTGCCAACGATTCAGACGGTGAGCAGCAACTTGATCTAGATCATGCTCCGGTAAGGCAAGAAGTGGTTGTCCAATTAAAAAATGACCGGGTGTCAGAGTTTCCAAATCACTTGGATCGCTACTAATTGGACAGATAGGTCGTGAGTTTAATATTGATTCGATTTTGCAGAACACTGTACTAAGTTCTTCAAACGTTAATACACGTTCGCCTATGATACGCTTGAGTAATGTTTTAGAAGATTTCACTGCATTTTCCCAAAGGCCACCAAGATGTGGTCCCGAGGGAACATTAAGATGCCAATGAATTTCATGAGATGCAAGATGAGATTGAATTTTATCGGATTCTCTATCGATTTGTGTTTTCAGAATATAAATATCTTTGAGATAGTTTCGCGCGCCTAAAAAGTTGGTGCCGCAGTCGGAATATATATCAGAAGGTAACCCTCTTCTCGAAACGAATCTATCTAAACAGGCCAAGAACGCGTCAGTAGACAGACTGGATACTACTTCCAAATGCATTGCTTTGGTTGCAAAGCATATGAACACGCATAAGTAAGCTTTAAAAATTTTAGGTTTGCGAGCGTTTGAATCCTTGACGCTGAATGCACCCGCGAAATCTAAACCGACCCTTTGAAATGGCTTAGCTTGAGTGACTCTATCGGCAGGTAAGTTGCCCATGAATGGATTCACAGGTTTCGCCTTTAATCTGTAGCAGCGCTGACATTGAAAAATCCTGTGCCGCACTGCACGTCGGGCTGACACAATCCAATACCTACGCAATAGGATAGCCATAAGAGTAGCAGGGCCCGGATGACCGTAGAGCTGATGATAATGATCGATGAGAAGATTTGTGAAAGGATGCGACTGAGGTAACAAAAATTGATGTTTACTATCGAAAGGCAGATCGGAATTGACTAGTCGCCCACCAACTCGAAGAAAACCTAGATCGTCGAGAAAGGGATGGAGACGACGTAGACCGCCCTTGATAGGCTTACGTTGGCGCAACAATTTTATGGTATCGGCAAACGCTGAAGATTGAACCGATTTGATACAAGTTAACAATGCTGATTTTAACTCGGATATCGTCAAATTACCGACACGTTTATCCTTTGGTGAGCGAACATTATGCAAATAACGAAGCCACCAACCGAGTGTTCGTGTAACTTGAGATAAAGAGCTGTACTCTACAATGACATGTTGGACAACTTCATCTGAGGGAGTTGTAACAGCCAATGTAGAGTGCGTATCGGGTCCCGTCTCGACTGTTTGCACTACGTGTGCAGCAACAGGAGGGGTAGAGATAAATGTAGAGTCTGTATGATGTATTGTGTCGACAGTCTGCACGACATGTGCAGCAACTGGACTTACTTTCACGCCCGGCAAATCGATAGGATCGAGCAGTTGACATGTGGAAGGCCATGAACTGGGATCAGATTTGAGCCACGACGGACTCCACCAGAGTGATTGAGCTACCAACTCGCGAGGAAGCAAACCTCGACTCGCGCAATCGGCGGGATTAAGGTGTGAAGGGACGTGTCGCCAGGTAGCGTTTGGGATGGTGCCTTGAACCTGGGAAACTCGGTTTCCTTCAAAAGTTTGAAGCTTGTGCGGTGAAGTTCGCAGCCAAGTTAGCACTATGCTAGAGTCGCACCATGCAGTTATAGGTATGGATTTTAATTTTGAATGCAAAACCTTACAAACATGGGCCATAAGGCGAGCCAACAGGACAGCCCCACAGAGCTCGAGCTTAGGGATCGTTTGCTTTTGCTTGACTGAAGCGACTCTAGATTTTGCGATTAACAAATGAACTTGTACGTTGTCACCGTTTTCACAACGTATGTAGACGCATGCGGCATATCCACGCTCGGATGCGTCGCTGAAACCGTGAATTTGATATTGAGAGTGTGGATCACCCATAACATGGCGTGGAATCCGTATTTGATTTAATGATTTAAAGTCGTCAACAAACTTTAGCCAAGTTTGCTGGACATCGAGAGGGAGTGCATCATCCCATCCCAGCTCTAAGAGCCACAACCGCTGCATAAGGGATTTGGCAAAAAATGTTACCGGCGTGATAAAACCGCAAGGATCATAAAGACGAGCGATGTTTGATAGGACACCCCGCTTTGTTAGAGTCACACTCATGTTAGAAACGTGATAGAGAAAGTTATCAGATGAGGGGTTCCATTCAATGCCTAAGATTTTGAATATATTGTCACCGGAATCTTCGAATCTGTAAGGTGTCTCACAATGATCGGCAGGTAAACCTTTGAGTAGCTCGCCAGAGTTACTAGACCATTTCCTAAGATGGAAACGACCTTGAGCTAACACGTCAGTGACTTGGTGCTGTAGCGTTTTAGCATTCTCTAGCGTGTCGCACCCACTCACGATGTCGTCTACGAAAGTGTCCTCCCGTAGGACACGTGCAGCCTCAGGATATGTAGAGTCGTTAAGATCCGCCAACTCATGAATCACCCTGATAGCCTGGTATGCAGAGCTAGTAACGCCGTAGGTGACGGTTGTTAACTCGAACTCCTGCAACGGCTGATCTTGAGATTCGCGCCAAAAGATAGTTTGAAACCGCTGATCATCATCATGTACTTTGATCATCCGATACATTTGTTTTATGTCACAAGTGAAGACAAATAAATAAGTTCTAAACCTTAAGATGATATCCTGTATATTCTGTTGTAACTTAGGGCCTGACAACAAGATTTGATTGAGAGAAACTCCGGTAGAGCTGGGCAGCGATGCGTCGAAAACTGCTCTCAATTTGGTGGTACTACTGCTCTCTTTGAGCACGCCGTGATGAGGAATGTAATATCTACGGGCACTATCACAAGGTTCAACCAACTTCATATGACCAGACTCTACATAATCTTGCATAAATTGAATGTAGAGTTGACGAAGTGTAGGCTCTTTCATAAGTTTACGTTCTAAATTATGAAACCGTTTTAATGCAATTAAACGAGTGTCACCGAGTTGAGAGGACTCTACCTTGAACGGCAGTCTAACTACGAACCTCCCATCGGGATCTCTACTATGTGTGTTGTCAAAGTGCTTTTCACATATGATGTCCTCAGGATCTGGAATCGGCGGCAAAGGAGACTCTTCAGATTCCCAGAATTTAGATATAGTAAGTTGTAACCTAGACTCATCAGTGAGTAGGCTAATATGCTGATACTGAGTTGTGGTCACCGGGGTCGAACCCATAATGACCCAACCAAAGATAGTTGAGTGAGCTGTAGGTAAACCGTTACCTAACTTTAACTTTGGACCACTAAAAATGTCACTGAAAAGATTAACACCCAAAAGTAGATCGATTTTACCTGGAATGTTGAAAGTCTTATCAGCAAGCTGAAGGTCGCTACATTTCTCTGGCACAATCGGATTGACCATTGCTGCAGGTTGATATCCAGTGATGCGCTTAAGTATGATGGCTTCAGTGGACAAACCCGGAACGGAATCGTCAGTGAGAGACAAGATTGAACAATCTACTTTTCCATAAGTAGCTTGCCGGTGTTCACCTACACCGAACAGATCGCAGGACTTACGACGTCGCAGTCGAAGTTGCTGTGCTAAAGATTCAGTTATAAGAGATGATTGAGCACCAGGATCTACTAACGCACGAACAACATGTACCTGACCATCAACATCCTGGACTCCAACAAGAGCAGTACCTAAGAGGCCGGTAGACAATGGTTCTATGTTAAGTAACACCTGTCTCGGAGAAGAGGGTTCGGGATTCACAGTGGAATCCGCTGATTGAAACTCGTTATGTAATTTTGTATGATGACGTTTCTTGCACACCTGACAACAACGTTTAGATAAACATTGTGAAATATAATGCGGCCTTAAACAATTGTAACAAAGTCTTTTTTCAGTTAAATATGATTTTTTGTCTTTCAGTTTATCAAACTCCAAACACTGATAGATGGCATGATCCCCACTACAATAATAACAAGTTAAATTAGTTGCATGCAAAGTTGATGTATGAGGAACTAAAGTTTTAGAATTGTTGTTTATGCATGTAAAGTTTGTAACTTCCAAAACCTTTAAATTTTGTTCTAAAAATGACAACAAGTTGTTAAAGTGTGGTATCTCGTTTGATTGTAAAGTAAATTCAAATTTAGTTCTTAAGTCCAACGGTAACCTTTTAGATACTATATGATATAAAAGAAAACTCCAAGAATTGACATCAAATCCAAGAGTATTTAATGCTTGTGTGTTTTCCTTTAAAGTGTTGATAAAACGTTTTAAATTCTTTAAATTGGGACATGAAACTGAAAGTAGCAAATCTAAATGTTTGTCGGCTATTAAGCGCTTGTTTTCATAACGTTCTTGTAAAAGATTATAGGCCACACCATAGTTTTCACTAGTAATGCTTAAATGTTTAATAAGGTTAAGAGGTTCTTGTTCTAAAACACTCAATAAATAATGAAACTTTTGTATAGCAGATATTTCATTGTTCTGATGAATTAAGCTGTCAAAAATTGATTTAAAATTGGGCCATTCAGTATGAATTCCCTTAAAATGTGTTAATGTAATTTTAGGTAAATGAAAACGATTTGACTCGCAGCTAGATTTGGAAACTACATCTTGTGTCACAGGAGCTTTTGTGGTTATGGAATCCAATACACCTAAATCAGAACAAATACTCTGAATTGAGTAATATTTCTCGTAAAACTCCGTATAGCGGGTTTCTATAGTTGCTCTTTGCTCTTCGGGCTGAGAAGCAGCAACCAATAACGTGAAATTAGTGTCGAACTGTTCACGCATTCTTGTAAGATCAACATATCTAACACGAAGTTTGGTCAAATCCTGAGGTGTCGTAGGAGTAGTTTGCACAAGAACTGTAGTCAAATTATACAGCTCGCATACGAAATCATAAGCCATGTTAAACTTAACAATAGCTATTTTCATATCCTTAGACATTATTGATAGATTGATAATAAGTTTCACAATAGTAAACAACAACCAAATAACTAGAGGTTATGTTTTGATATTGAAGACAGTGACAGCTCACTGACGTAAGATTGAACGAATGATTGACAATTATCTATGCTTTAGTGTTGCCAGTGTACGAAATTGAAATACGCCAGTTGATTTTATAAAATATTGAAGGTATGCAAAAAAATATTTCCTATAAAATTGATTTTATGAAATTGATGAAATATGGATAAATTATGTTCCGATGCTAACGGAAATGAAAGGATAATCGGGACGAAGGACCAGATCGCACGGCTAGATTACAGGAGAAGGAACTGAGGGGGCTAACCTGGTTCGATGCTGCTCCCGCGTGCTGGCTGTAGTGGACGCGCGTCTCACTTCTTCTTATAATCTCCGGCGTTGCTTATTCGGGTGATCACAATAGTCTTTGTATGAACTCGCGGCGATCACCGTGTAGGTATTCAAACTTGACCGAAATAAATGAGGAGCACAAAACTCGACTCGACGCTCTGTCACGGAGGCAGGCTGGATCGGAAGTGTTGTAATATGGCCGACGCGACTAGATATCGGTTTACCCCCATAGGATCATGGATAAAAATGATATGAGGGTAGATTTTGGGTCTAGGGATGTAGCATCGGTACAAGTCTGAATCGAGTTTAAAGTGATGTGAAAAATAATTGAATCGATGATGAATCTAAATCTACCACTACTAGAAAGCTGTAATTTGGTACTAGTACTAACAAGCTGTAATTAGGCATGAATAATACCTATGTATAATAGGGATGTTGACTATTTTTTTTATTTTATGTTACATAAATTACCTCTCAAAAAAAGAAACATTGGTAAAAGAATTAAGTCGCTAGCATGAAAACTGCCCGAGATATCACAGTGTGAAATGCGCACAAATGGACTCGATCAAAAACGCTCCATACTAATGGCTTGCACGTTATGACGTCACGCCGTGCTAGTTTGTATGCAACGCATAGGAAATTTGTTCAGTAGCTATATTAAATATTGTGTTTATCAAAATGGTTTCTTGGACAAATTTGCTATACATTTTACGGACTAATTAACGGTATCATTTATTTTAATAAATTTTATACTTTTTTAATGGACTTCTCCACCCAACTTTGAAGGGTCATAAAACAAATAATATGCAATATATAAAACCAAGAGGTATACAAGCTACTCTAAAAGTTTAATATGTTTACGATTTTTATTAGTATTTCGTTATTTTATTCATTAGTCAACATCCCTATTGTATAATGATCACGACGAAAAAAAGGTAGAATAAAATCTTGAAAAATATTGGAAATGTTTTCGTATGTAGAAATTCCTTTGAAGGTAAGTATTTTAGTTACTACTGTCGTTAGTTGTGTAAAACGGGGATTCAAAATATGTTTATAACCATATTATGGTATGGAATATAAGGTAACTACTGATGCGCAGTATAGGCCCGACATGCACTTGGCCGATTTTATTAATTTATAATCCACCAATACACATCATGTTTATGCTATAAAGTTTCCTGAGTCTGCATGCACTGCAGACGCATTTATATTCAGTAAGCAATGCCTCTTGGCCTCAAAAGGTTGGTCCGTTCCTCCTGACGAAAGTCTTGTTCACCATAATCATCAACAAGTTCGGGGCTTCAACATTTACAAACATTTTCCTTTCACAATATCAACACAAACATTTCGCGATAATACTGGTACAATTTTGATCTGCCCCCCTACCATGACTGTCAAAAGTAATATCGAAGCAATGTTGTAAATGAGATGGCGCTATACGCGATGATAGCTCTGTCCCATAGGGGCCGTACTCTTAGCTCTTACAGCAACCTTAAAGTAATATTGTTATAGAACAATATTACTTTAAGGTTGCTGTAAGAGCTAAGAGTACGGCCTCTGGTGCTAACAACATACTTGATTATTGAATTATTGCAAACTGGCTGCCCCGCCCCGACTTCGCACGCGTAGCATCAATGACGGAATAGTAAAAAAAAATATTTTACTTCTTTCCGTAGGTACCTACTTACATATTTTCTGAAAATTTTCTTTCATACAATCCTTGTCCTGATAATAACAAATACAAGAAAAATATAATTATCTAATTTGGTGCAGTCGTTCTAAAGTTACATACACATAACATACATTTGGGCGATTCATTTTTAGGGTTCCGTACCAAAATGGTAAAAAGGAACCCTTATGGTGTGACTCAGTCTGTCTGTCTGTCTGTCACAGAACAAACAAAAAATTAATTAGTTCCTCTACCAGTCAACAGATGGCCCTGACCCAAGAAAAATTAATTTAGTTCCACTAACGGTTAAGACATGGCGCTAGACTAAGAAAAAAAATTGTTCCACTATCGGCCAAGAGATGGTGCTCACATAATACTGCAATAATAATTGTATTATTCTACAGCTCTGCAGTCTATTTATTATGATGGTACGGAAACCCTCGGTGCGCGAGTCCGACTCGCTCTTGCTTGACCGGTTTTTATTTAAATAGATGTAAAACTATTGACAAATTGAGTTTTATAGTATATCACGGACGGAGCTCTAATGTATAAGATCGGACTTTTTACATTAGATGATCAACAATTCAAAACAAACGTCACTTAACATCATTTAAACATGGTAAGATCGAAATTACTTCAAAACATTACCAACTCATTACAACTAATGAAGAGAGTGCGCGAAATGTTGCAAAAACGGCGATGTGTAGAAAGCGCGCGCATAGGTCGCGGCTCGCGGCTCGCAGGTAGTGTCAAAGCGTGCTCTCTTGCGCGCGCGCAGCTTTCATACTAATCATACTGCAGCGATATGACATCACTGGCACGTTCCAATGCTTTCTACTATGATTATCAATATAGATAGGTGTGCAGGCCCTTAGTGCGTGCCTGTAATTTTAATAAGATACTGTCTAGTGAAAACATGTTTCATACTTACCCTGTGACCTCAAAATTGGGAAAATGTGTCCTAAAAAATGTATAAGTACTCTAGTCTCTACTTAAAATATTAAACAAATCTAGTCCAGAATAGGCCAAACTCTACTATTTTCGTTTTATACGTACAAAGATAATGCCAGGATATAAACTGAGAGGAGCTTGAAAGATTCTAAGATTTACAGCTACACAAAATATAAAACTCAACTGTTGTCCAAATAAAATCAACACTAAAATTAGTCGCTTCCGCGTGGACGATATGAACAAATATTTGTCGCTGGGTAGATTAATCGCTGTCGTGACAAGGGTTGCCACCCGTACGTACTCTCAATTAGAGTATTGTCCTCTAATTCGTGTAGGTATAGGTACTATAATCTACGACAGCAATCGAGTACGCTCAAATACTCAATTTACGTAATTTTTTACTGTTATTGGCTTTTATAAACTGATTTTTAAGGAGAAATAAATATATAGCTTACTGTTTTTTTAAGCTGCGTACTTTATTTGTTCTACCTAAATTTAGTACTATCTCGTATATTCTGTGCCTAAATAAAAAAAACTATTTGTCTGAAAAAAAAAGGTGGCAACCCTAGTTGTGACCAAACATAGCTTGAGCTACTGCAATGTTTGACTAGTATTCGATTCGATAACTATTTTCCTACCGTAAAGATATTAGGTGCACTAATATAATATGATATTTCAGCTACTTTAGGTTCATCTTGCCAGATTCTATGACAAAGCTAAACAAAAAATTGGCACATTGGTGTACTGTTACAGTAGCGCCGACCTCTGTCATCCAATATTCGGATAATTTCACCAAGTGTCTTCTAAGTTCTAACCTCATTTCGTTAGTTATTTGATTACGTATAATATTACCTACTATAAGCATTATCAAACTGTAAATAATGTGGTCCACTTGGATTTGATAAGTAACTTTATCCTGTCTGGGTTTTAAATGGGCCAGTAAGTAATTCAATTTAAAAATGGTTCTTTTATACTTGAAAGTAACTTTATAAATAAAATTTGGTTTTCATTACTCCTGTGCTAATAGGTCATCATCATCATCATCACATCAGCCGCACGACACCCACTGCTGGGTATAAATAGGCCTCCCCCAAGGATACCTAATAATGATTAATTACAACGGGTTTAAAGGAAAATAACATACTTTTCATAAATATAGTTTACAGACAGAAATTATTTTGTTATCCTTGTCATGTCACAGATATATTTACAAACACAGGTTTATGAAGTTTTGACAATTTTTTTTTGTGGAATACGCTAGTGTAACAAGGACAACAAAATAATTTTGTCTGTGAACTACTTAAGCCAGTTGTGATTAAATCATTATTTAAACTATTTTTAGTAGGCAACTAAATAGATAATAATAATGTTTTGATGTAAATACGCTATTAGACCCTTTGTCACCTATGTATTACGCTGTTAGTAAATATTATCTTTGTGTCCTAATTCCTAAAATAGTATTTGCTTGCAGCGGATAAAATTATGTGTAAGTACAAAATGTAGTGTCTCAATACCACAGAACATAATACTATAATAGGCTCCTATAGTATATTTTACGTATTTTTAAGTTTGTTTCAGAAAAAATAGTCGAATGTGGACTTTAGATACGTAGAAGCAAAGTTAATAGTCACCCCCTACCTACTGGAAAGGGGAAAATCAAACTAAGTAAATGACACATATAGATTAATAAGATACGCGTTGTCATACGTAACAAAAGTGTTTTTTTATTTAAACTAGTTAATTCATGTTGTCAATAAATTATTGTGTTGTTCGATACACTACACACGATAACATAACATATGGTGGTCCTAGTGAAAGTTAGGAATGAATATGGTGACAATATGGGTATGTCACACCTAGCCATAGTTGACGCAATATCCGCGTCTACGCATGACCGGATTGTTACCAATATAACAAATACGTTGTATTTCGCATGGTCGATCATATGTTATGGTGTATCATTCAGTTGTTCGCTAAGGAAACTTTCATAATTTTCCGCTCACTCTACTTCGCTGTTCCTTCGCATCTTTGATTACGATGCGGTGCTCTTCCGCTTCAACAGTGAAATACACTCAACTGACTGATTAGCAAAGCAGGATGTTATGTTAAAAGAAGAAGAAATAGTCTGTAGAACATTGAAAAACTTAACTCCTATTTCATTCAAAGAAAATGCACGGAAAAATGGTAAAATGCCCACAAATCAATTTCCAAATTTACGTCGTTTGTTTTTGAGGAGTTCCGTTGTGTTTTCGTAGTCCAAGTCTAGTCCAGAACGTTGCATCGCAGACCATGGTTTGGTTTGTTTTGGATTGTCATAAACCTACCAAAATCTAAATCACTTTACATTATAGTGAAAGTGAAAGTGAAAGTGAAAGAAAAAATAAAAAATAAACAATGATGTTATGTCCGAAAATCCGTAAAAACTCGTGCGATGGCAAGCTAAATAATTGATATTTTTCAGGATTATGAAAAAACTACTAGCCAGTTCTCTGTAAAAAAAATTTGGGACCACACCGGAACTATGTTCTTTGAGATAAAAAAAGAATTGCGGTTAACAATAACAACTGACGAAGTTATGTTAAAACATACATAAAAAAAAATACCGTCGACTTGATAACCTCCTCCTTTTTTTGAAGTCGGTTAAAAATTATCTAACATATACTACTGTACAATTTTATCAAACTACGAGTATGTTTAAGTTTCGTATTGCACATTTGCATATACGAGTACATAACATCAAAGAAATGGAATTTTGATGACATACCACTTAAAGTAACATTAGAGGCTCTTGTGATATTCAAACGGCGACGTTTCAAAATCACAGATGATTGAGTTTCAATCAGCAAAGCAAACGTCCCTAAATGGGCGCTTGCACAACTCGCATACTGCAACGTGCTGCGCAATCAGGTTCAATTATCAACTTACCATCGACCTGTTTGGAAAGTTCGCGACCTTTATTAGCCAGCTGGCGCCTCTTCACCATTATTAGCTCTCATCTCTCTTTGGTTGGTACAGCGTTGTAAACGATTTTCCTTTAGCCCCAAACGTTTACAGATTTAGGTTGAAATTTTCATTTAAAAGTTTGGAATTTTTATAATTTTCTTTTTTTTTGGAAGTAACAAGCTATTTTAACGCTGTGTTATCGATTCTACTTGTCCAAAGATATTATTTAACCTCCTAATAAACAGATAAGCTTTAAATAACATTAGTGAAAATTTGGTAAACAAGTTTATTGCAATTTCGCAATGCCTCCGATACCTACTAACTAAATCGCAACACTGACCTAAAATAATGGTGTTTTCATGAATTCGCTATAAGACGTGATTTTGCTGTGACTGTGAGTATAAATAATCCGATTACGGTAGCTCTCCTTTCGATTTGAAAAATAAAAAGTACGTGCAAGAGTAAAAGTGGACACGAATTCCTACGTAATATTCGAAGCCAATTCACTTCCCGCTTTGCGGAATGCCGTCATCAAGGCGACTTGGTGACGGGAATCGATGAGATAGAGGGCTAGTCACTGTGCGTCCATAGTGCACTTGATTCGAATGTTCCAACACTATTTAATGTCAGAAACCAAAGTGCGTGGGAGAAGCCACACACGCTACAATGATTGTTGTAATAAAATTACTTTTTATCAGTTATGAAGTTCCTTTTTAACAAACCTGAATCATTAGTTGACCTCATTTTTTATTGTCATATGCCTAAATCAAACTTTAAAATTATGTGCTAGTCTCATCCATCACTTAACAAATTATTATACTCTACTAGCTTTTGCCCGCGACTTCGTCCGCGTGGACATTCGAGAAAATCCTATGGAAACCTTTAACCAGATAATCGTATACAATGTTTTAATTTTATCAAAATTTAGATCAGCCTTTTTCACGTGATTAGGCAGGTCCCCACCAAGCGCGCTGATTTAACCCCTTTAGACTTTCATACAAACTTTTATCCCCTATTTTAACTCTTTCAACCATTATTTCGCAATAAAAGGTAGCCTGTGTCCTTTCTCAAGCTTTATTCTATCTCTGTACCAAATTTCATCCAAATCGGTTCAGTAGTTTAGGCGTGAAGGCGTAACAGACAGACAGACGGAGTTACTTTTGCATTTATAATATTAAATAATAAATTAATAATATTATATAGTATGGATTATCGTTCTGTTTTAGATTGCTATGTATAGGAATCCTGTGAGGACCCAGAATGTAACTTATTGAGACTTTTCGTCAACTTTAATGGACTTTTCATGAAAATAATAGTATAGCAAGACGGTAAATAATTTCAAAGAAAGTTTCTCAGATTTTGCACTTAGTAGGCTTGTCTTGACACAAAAAGACGTCCTGATTTCAAAAGGACATTTATAACATGCCTTTATTGGATTTACATGCCTTCAAAGGCTCAAATGCAGTAATGCCATAGGCTTTGTTCGAAGCTCTTACAGTCTGAATTAGTTAAGGTAACATTCCATTTCCAAGGTGAACTGAGTTTGAAGCGTCTTATCTATAATTTAATCTGGCGATCATAACAAAAACTTTTTATAAGTATTACGCTTTGTAATGTTGTATTTAAAATAAATAAATGTAAGTACCTAGCATTATGTCATGCTTATTGCATCCTGCTAGGTATGTCAAATTCTCCATGATCCCAATATTATTAAATTTTACAGAATGAATATATATTTTATACATACCACAAAAGCAGATACCATCATACTTCATTCCATTCAAATCGACTGATATCAATTGCCCTGGGACTGGGAACGATATCCACTTGTGCTTTTGTCATCACTTTGCATATAGCTACTCGTACATCATTGTCAGATCAAAAATCATTGCCCTTATATCGTTAGTAGAAAGAAAATTTATTTATACTTACTTTGCTAAAATCAACTGTAATAATTATTACTGTGGCCATGGGCGCTCCCAGGAGGCAAATTTATTATAAATCAATAAATATATGTATGGCAAATAAGAACTTTTATTGATAATTAGTTGGACGTAAACAAAATCCAGGGGGGCAGCTGTACCTCCCTGCCCCCCCCTCCCCCCCCCCTAGGTACGCCCATGACTGTGGCTCTATGAACTGTAGACATCGCATCGCATTTTTCGAAATGGCTGAAATATATTTTGCCAATATCTCTGCCATTTTGAAAAATTCCGAAAATTGAATCGCCAAATATTCCATTATATAAATATCGAACCTGCCCAAAAAAAATTTCACGAGAATCGGTTGACAAATGCGACCTGTAAAGGAGAACTAACGGACAGCCGGACGGATATACGAAAGCATATTTTTGAAACGGAGACGCTTCGCTCGCGCTTCGCACTCGCTCGTTCAATAATTGTAACATCTGAACATAAATTATATTATAAGTAATCAAGCCACAACACGTTAACGCTTTTTTGGCGTCTATAATTTTATGTTACCGCGTCGCGTCATTTGTGTCGGAGAAAGCCGATATATTCAGAAGTTATACGGCTTTCTTCACCCAATTTTGTATTTTAAGTTACTTAAACAATTTAGGTTTATTTAAGGCTAAAAGAAGGCAGGAATTTACTAAGGGTTGTGTATATAGTCTTGTACTTGCTAGCCTCTAGGCTACGTATGGACTTTTTAAAAACCATTTAAGTGCTCGACTACATCACCAAAGGAAGCTTTGAGCAAAATTTCAAGTAGGTACCTATGTCAGCGCACAGAACTTGAAATTTTGATTTTGCTCAAGGCTTCCTTTGGTTTGACTGACGTCAGTCAGTTTTTTCCTTTTTAGGTAATAGAAGAAGACCATGCATTAGAATTATCTTGCCATCTTACCAAACTGTTCGCATTGGGAGGTCGCAGACTAATAACTTACGGACGCACCTGCTTCCTGCGACAGTCAGAGCGTGTCGGTATTGTTCCTGTTTTTGTACGGGCCCGTTGCTCCTAACAGTCTTTGTTTAGGAGTCCCGTATTGTCGATCATTATGCTCCTTCTCTTGTGGGAAATTATCAGTTCTCATGGCACTGAATACTGCGTAATGAATATTGGGTATAGTCACGCATGACAGCAAGTAACGGGTAAAATCTCGAACCTTCTGCAGAAAATCTTCTAGCATCACATTTTTTCACGTAAAATTATTCCATAACAAAAGGCTGCTTTGTCACAAAAGACTGCTTCATGAATTTCATTATTTCGGAATTTCAGAACATAAAAAGGCCCTGTTACATTCCCCTGTCTCACGAAATTACGGCAAAAATGTCACCTATGGCATAAGAAGCGTAGGTACACAAGAGTAACGTTAATGAATATATTCACGATCTGTCTCCATTTTTATGACCTTACATTTCCATATTCGGCACATGAAATTACCAAAGACATCAGCAAAATCTCGAAGCCAGATATGTAACCTAAAATAATGTTGTTCACCCACGTATCACCTTGTAAGTGGCCAAAGAGGTGGATGCTTGGTTTAGGATTTATTATAATTAAATATTATGAGACCAACAAAAATCCACAATTCAGCATAAACGAGTCTGCAGAACAATGGGATAAAGCATTTTGTTACGAAATTAAAATCTTTCAACAAAACAAGAGCGTATTATTTAATTGCTTCCTATTTTAGCGCGTAATTTACTAGCATCTACATAACTGTTCAGATCTAGATTTACATAACTAAGTAATATTAAAATTTCAACTTCTTGATAAACTACTTCGGATAGATAAAATCACGTGGAATATGATTTTAGTTTCAAGTGCATACATACAAAAAGGAAATGAAATCTGCCTGTGAGTCATGAAAAATTTAAACACAAGTCCAAAATATAAAGAAAATGAACGAAACTTCTATCGAATTGCTTGTATCTTTTGTAAGTACGTATCACTGTGAATGGATATATGTGTTGCGATCACCTACGCCTACGCGCCCATTGATTCGTAGGCGATACTAACAGGAACTGAATAAATATTATTTCTTTCAAATTGAATCACTAAAAAGTCAAATAAAAATTACGGATGGATTTTCATTTAAACCAAACAATTTTTTTTACGGATTTAATTGCGTTTAACCGCAGCTCCTGAAAAGGACGAAATATCAGGAAATGCAAAACTCTTAGCACCAAAATTAAAACAACAACTTGAACGCTATAATATGTGTTTCTAAACAATTGTGTTTGTCCTCTTTGAAGTCTTTGACAGGGGCTTCTGCAGGAGCAAAATTGCTCATTTCATAATAGTACTGTATTCTCCATAATATATTCGGCACTTTTTCTTCATTAGTGAAATTGGGTACAAAAATATTCGGGTTTGTAATCAATTACAACCGTGCATAGAGCATTATTGAGGTATCAATCAATTTCGTCGGCGTTCGACAATCAAGTTCAATGTTAGAGCGGCGCTAACTACATAAACGATGACTCGCCAGTATGATTTCAAAGTGAAGTTTTCTGCTTATCATCTTCAGACATTACACAAAGGCTCAACAGACGAACGTTGACCTAGACAGTGTAATGAAAATGGAAAAAAAGTTTCATGTTCCTTTTTACACTTAAGAAAATATCCATCGTCTAAAATGTTTGTCTTTTATGCTGTATAAAAGTATTATTTCACACGCTACATTATTTTTTGCCTATATTTTTTATCTGATATAGGAGATAACTGAAGGGAGCATTTATCTAATAACTTTGTTATTTAGTAAATACTTACTTAAGTAAGTGTACTAGTCGCTAGTCGGCACTTCAAAGATCTCTTTGAAGTGCCGATTAGCGGCTAGAAACCCTTGTAGATACAAGCTATAAAGAAAATTGATCTCACGGTTTTTAAGTTCTAGTACACAAGCCAATAGATTTAAAAACGAGCTACCTCTACCGATTATCTGTGTGTCAATCTAAATACATTACGTTTAGTCTTCGGAATCTGAAGCCAAGGAATCTGAGGCAAACGGGTTGCCATAATATATTATGACTAAATTAGGAAAGTGGTTGGGCTCACGGTGTGTACATATGGACAATATAGTTGCTATACATACATATATACTGCGACAACCGTTAGCAAGTTTCGATTCCTACTTCTGCTATGTTACCAAGTAATTTGCACGTAGCCAGGGTTTACTTTGCAAAATTGTCTTTTTATTGGTTTCAAAATTTTTCTTCGTCAGGTGCACAATATTCAAGTTTCCAGTAATGAAAATGTCATTCAGTTCAAAGCTTATAAAGTAAATCACGTCTGTACCCAGAGTGACCCCGATCGTGGAACTCGACTGCGCACGCGCCGAACCGGGCCTGTAGCAAAATTTATTCAAAAGTTTACGTCCGATCACGGAATTGTCCTACTTTAATAAGATTTCTCTGTTTTTGTTAAAATTTTAAGTAATTTTAAAAGCTAAAGAAGTTTCTCATTACGCCATTTATGACATTTTCGGTACCAATATCTTCGTCATAATTTCTAAAAAATCTTATTGCAAAATTACATACTTACATTGTTGAAGTTGGCTGTTATAATTATTGATTAATAGATTATTATCAAGCTTTATTTACTCAATCGCTTACATTACATTGTCATCAGAAATTGCTGTGTGAATGAGATCTCTGTATGACATAGTACACCAAATTGCTCCAAAATTTTAAAAAATCTCATAAGGTTTTGATAACATTGTTATAAGCGTTCCAGTTATTCGCTTGCTCAACTCTTTTGTTAATTTAGCACTCGGTCGCTCTTTATTACATTTGTTTTACAATTTTGATCAGCGTTGTGAGAAATGCAAGAGGCATGAAATGTCTTAATTGCTTTAGGTTATGTTTAAACTCTTTATCAATTTTTTTACTTGTTTTTTACTTTTAGTACCTACCGTATTCATGAATGCCAAATGTTCGTTTAATAAAGTTATATTGCTTTCAAGACATTATGCAAGTAAGGTTATCTGCATTTTAGTCATTAAGCATTGTAGACGTTTTGCTTTAAAGACATTTTGCAAGTTAGGCTTTCTTATCATAAAGATTATTTTTTAATTCTTGGGTTCTTTAGTTCCGTTGTGTAGTAGGTAAGATAATCAAATCACAAAAATTGAGAAGAGCAACAATTTTCACGATCGATTGAGATGTCCGAGTTGCTTATGATGCATAATGTACAGAAAGTAAAGAATGCTTGTTTGTTTTTGTTAGATACGAGTACGAGTAGATATTTACTAACAAACTCTCAATGATGTCTAATTGAATAGGAATTATTTACTACGTTGCCGTCGTCCGTCGCCGAACGCTGCGGCGCATCACTCAGTGCCTTTTGTGATGTGATTGCAGTGGACTTCTGTGTATTGTCATGTATTGTTGGTGGATTCTATGAACTCAGATGTGCTCTTATTTTTGTTGGATACCCGCTACTGCTAAACAGTGTCAAACGTAAAGTGCATCAATAATAGTGAATCTCTGACTTTGCAGCAAAATGTTTTGTCCATATTTGATAACTTGTGAGATATTTTGTCAAAAAAATTCTACCTTTTTCTTTTGGTTTTGCAACTTAGTACAGTCATTCCGTTTTAGTTTCGAGTTTTGATGTGAGGATTCTCGTTTGTCTCGTCTCGTTTAGATTGATTGATGAAGGATTTCGTAGACGAGGGCGAGCGCTCGGCTCGCGCCCGTGGCGGTGGGCGCGCACCAGTCTACCCGATGAGCCGTAGCGCGGCGGTCCTGCCGCCAGCCGCCTGCTCTCAACCTTCGCGCCGCTCATGCTGCCCTAGTACTTTTGATGGTGTCATCTATTTCACAGTTTTCAAATTGAATTGACTGTTTCATGTGATGGTTTTTCGTCTTTATAACTATTTAGTGCCTCCTGATGACAGTTTTAGTGACAAGATCGTTTTATAACTCATTCCTTGTTCAGTGACATAAAATTAAGGACTGTGTCTTTTGGATCTTGTGTGTGTAACACCAAGAGTTCATCCTGATGAAGCGATCTACGTGGGTGGACGTGGAAACGGGCGGCCGGCTCGGCTGCAACGGCGAAATATTTTGGAGCGAATGCGCTGAATGCGATTGCTCTTACTGCAACCCAAACTACGTGTGCGTTTGTAGCGATAAGGTATCCATCATTATATTTATTTTCTGCTACCGGCCAAACAATATAACGGAACATAGACTAAATTAAATATTGTTATGGCAAACGTGGCCTTCACACTGAGAAAAATGGGGCACTATAAACTATCGTGAATGCACATCTTTTTGACCAATTGTGCAAGCACGTTAAGTTACACTGCCGGCGGTGCACATAAAATTATGGTTCCACCGTAATTTAGTGACGTCACAAGCTTATTTGCAGCTCGCACTATAAAATAAAGGTCAAGAAATCATAACATATAGCCCCAAAGAATGAAAACATGTAGTGCACTGCTTCAAAATACCTAATTGACGGCATTTAATATTATAATGCATTGCGATTACTCATAGTTCCGTATCATTATACTATTATGTGCGTTTGCATTATACTTATTGGTGCCTACCAGTTTGTGCACTATAATATTTCGTGCCTGCCCACGATATTATTTGATTACTGGAAGCATGTATTTATATGCAAGTGCACTAACTGTTATAGTGCTTTTTTATCACGGCATGATCCTTTTACGTGCCCGAGCACTTTTTTCCGCACTATATAATATCGTGATGGCATGGATATTTTTCAGGATAGCACTAAATCTATACATGGTGTTTCCGGACGATGAATAATGAGGTATCCTCAGTCAGGCAGGATTGATAGGTCAAATGATTGTTTGACTTATCAATCCTAACTGACTCAGGATACCTCTCCGAACACTAATCTGATTATATTATTCATCGTCCGGAAACACCATGTATAGATTTAGTGCTATCCTGAAAGATATCCACATACATCACAATACATACATTATGTGGCGTATGCACAGAGTTTTTCTAATATTTTATTCATCTTAATATAAACTTAATAAGAAAAGATAGTTCTGTCATCGGTCTGATGTTACAGATTTTTATCATTGAGATTTTTACGATTGGAAATTAATATTATTACTGCCTGTTATAATGCGACTCATCTTTGTAAATATTCACTGTACTTACGAGTACTTAGCATATGTGAAGTTAACCTAGTGTGACTTTGTGTGAAATAATCACACACAAAGCCTAGGGTATAAATTAATAAAAAAACTTTGAAATTATACAAACTTTTATTTTCTACAAAAAATATAACTTATCGAATTAACAGTTAGTACTTAATAAAAAATTAAATACACTTGAGAAACACAGCCCCCTTACTAATAATAATAAATAAATAAATAAATAAATAAATAAATAAATAAATAAATAAATAAATAAATAAATAAATGCTTGGACAATTTCACACAGCGCCATCTAGCCCCAAACTAAGCAAAGCTTGTATTATGGTACTTATATACTTTTTAAATATATACTTATTATACATATAAACACCCAGACCCGTCACAGAAATTAAAATTCATCATTAAAAATAAAGATTGTATAGCAGATGGTATAGTTACACAATGGTTACTTTCTGGCAAACTATTTAAGTTGGACATTAAAAAGAAAGGGACAAAACATACTTATTTATTTATTATTTATTATTATGAGTACAGCCACATGGCAAACATTAACACATCCATTACAAACTAATTCAAATACGTTCTGTTCTGATGCATGCCACAATAACGGCGTACATAGCATTCCCAAGTTGATATTAGTCACAGAAACAAACAATCAAAGCACTGAAATAATAATTATAAGTAGGTAGGTAATAACATTTTCATAAAAAAATATAAAATCAAAATAAAACAGTGAATTCATAAATTAGATTAAAATTAATTGGAATAAATCAATTGACTTAAAATGAATTGATGAGATTAAATTGAATTTAATTTAATATGAATTGAAATAAATTAAGTTAATTAAAATTTAATTAAAATAAAAATTAAAAAATAAAAATAAGTCACATAAGTTAAATTAAAATATATATTAAGTATTATATGGCAAGACTATTCTCAAAAAACTGCTGGATTTTACGTTTAAAGGTGGTAAAGTGGTCTCCAAATATATCAAGATCTAAAATTTTATTACTCAACAAATTATAATCGTTGCAAATTCGTGCCAAAGGCGACTGCCTGCCCAGATTAGTTCTAGCATATGTATACTGTAAGTGTATAGTTACACAGTGTTTTGTATGGAGAATTATTAACAAATTGCATTTTCCATACTAGCGTTTTCATAATGTACTTACTAACCGTGAACGCTATTCTAACAAAACTTTTATGTACAAATGTTTGAACAATAAGCTGACTGAGGCAACATAACTTAAAGAAAAAAAAGGGGTAATTTTCACAAACAAAAAAAGGAATCACTTTTAAGTTATTTTTTTAATGCTACGAAAACAAAATAAATAGACTTTAGTGATGCTGGTATTTGACGGCTATGGTCAAAATTTGATGTAATATACATTGATATATCAAAACAAAGTTTAGATGCGTTATGCGCCAACATCATGCAATTTAAAACAGCGACAGGTACTGCAGATACACACATTGACATATTACATCAATAGTGGGACAAAAATGAACGCCACCATACGGAATCCCTGTCGTTAGAAAGAGATAAACAGACATCATAAGTTTCGTCTGACACGCTGCATGCTCATTGGCGCGTCTCGCTCTTTGTAAAAAAATGGCCGATTAGAGTAATACAAAATACGAAAATACATTTTACGGTAAAATACAGTACTTACGTGTGAAATAAAACATTTTTCCGATCTCTGACTGTTGCTGTATAATTTGCACATCGTTTATAGACGCAGGAAGGCATTTTTGATTAGAATGTCACGGTTTTTTAGTGTCTGTCTGACGAGAGTGATGTGTGTTTACGTGTCACGAGCCTGTGCCTGACTAATTGAAAGTCGGGCAATTACCTTACTTTCGTCTTGCCATTGTGGAGTGCGGGTAACGCATCTAAACTTTGTTTTGATATATCAATGGTAATATACAGCAACTGAAATATATTTTAAATCACAGATGTTATGAGATTCTCTGTGTTTGAGAAAAAACACAAATTTCATAGGTAAGGACCAGCTTATACTTAAACAGAAACAGTCTTATACTAAAGGCGAATGAGGATCAGTAACAGGTTTGAATCCTAAAGTTTTATTGATATAATATAAACACATGTTCATGTTCATAGCTATGAACACCCAATTCTCAGACACACTTTTAGTTCTAACAAAACCACTTTGCAAAAATTCTGAATCAAGGGGGTGTTTTTGTGGATCAAGGATTAAAGTGGACGTAAAAGTGCAAAAGATACATCAATAGATTTTTACAATGGATCTTAGTGGATCTAGGGAAGATTTTTTGAAATCCGTTTAGAAGTGGTTGAGTTAAATAGAAAGGAATAAAAGAAATGCCAAGCTCAATGCAATATGTGCTTTATCGCGTACGACGTAAGGTTCCCGTACGTCGCGGATGACGTCGTGAGGACCCCCCAAAATATCTGTTCAGCTCGTATAATTTTCAGGTTTAGGATATAGCGTGAAAATTTCTTCACAGTTAATCATGTGGTGGCATAAGCTTTCTTATAAGCCACTAAACAAAGATCATTACTGATCCTCAATGCACCAAACACACAAAAGTAAATGTTTAAATTTATACAAATGCCGAGTTGAAGAAGCCTATGAAGCTGTTATAAACAACTGCACTAAGTTAGTGGTACACATTTATATAAAAAGACTACAACATTAGTACTTCAAACTCATAAATTACTCGGCAGGTTGTCGTGACGCTTCAGTAAAAATTAATTAATATATTAATCAAAATATTTCCAAAACCTGCCTAATATAATTTATGAGTTTCACATGCTAATTTTGTGCTCCTTTTCTGTAGGCATTTACTGTTTTATATACCATCTGCTAGTTATGTAGTTCATATAATTATATAGTTTGCTTAAATTATGAGGGAAGGGTGCTAAAGCATTGCTGGCTTTTATACAGTTGAAGTTATTAGTTTGTTTGACATCATTGAATTCAATAGTATCAAATAATCAGCAGTAAAAGTGAGTGAGTGAGTTTGAGGCAGTTACAACTATTGCTTTAATGGCTGCAAAAATGGGCAACTCATAATTTGGTTCATCGAAATCCACAAATACAATGCTGTAGGGTTTCCACTGCACACCTGCAACAAAAGTTATAGGTCTCTCCAGATTAAAACGATCAAGAGAGATGCTCAGCCGAACTTTATTACCAAACTGAACGGCATCAGGGACAACCTGATTAAAAAGTAAGTTGTTTAATGAAAGTTGATATCTGATTGCTACTGTTTTAGTAATATTAACACGTGTGGACGTTGATGGCGCCACTATTTTTGAAGTTCTATGCTTTGCTTCAAAACGCATTGCCCAAATGGTTCGTATAGGGCCGAATTTACGTAACATGGCAGGGTAATGAGTAAGAAAGTGAAATTTAGGCTTTAGTAGTGACCCCGTGAGCTTCATAAATAAAGAGTTAAATTCAGAGACTAAGCAATTTATTTATTATATTTTTATGTAAAAATCGTAAAGCGGTTCACAAAATACATCTACCTACCAAGTTTCAACTGTGTAATCTTAATAGTTTCGGAATAAAGTGGCTGTAACATACAGACGGACAGACAACAGACATGACGAATTTATAAGGGTTCCGTTTTTTGCCATTAGGCTACGGAACCTTAAAAAAGGGTCCTAAAGTAGGTATTAGTTTAGTTACAAAATGGCAAAAAAAATCGGTTAATAATGAACTTATAATTAATTACGACACGTAGGTGGTCCCTTTAGATTGAGTATTTCCGTATATAAAAAGTGATATAGCTTCTATAACTATTGACCTATCGTCATGGTAATGGTGTTAAAAGATGCGAAAGCAGACGAGAAGTGCATTTGTTGGAATTTTGAAAATCTGTAAATAAATTTTTCGGCCGCGTCGAGGCAGTCAGCGGGCGCTTTTGTAAACAATCGGAAAAATAAACAGATACCTCTACCTTTATTTCATTTGTTTTTCGCAAAATTTTATAATCATTTTCAATGCTCCGATTCTTGCGGAGACCGCACAAAAAAATCTGTGAATTTTTCAACACTGACCACGAACGCATCTGACGAAACGAAAAATAGGTAGGTATAGTATTAGTAACTAGGTACTTACTGGCAAAGTGTTCGATAATTTCTTTACCGAAGCCCCATTTTCTAAGCAGTTCCCCCATGGGATCCATTTTATTTAGTTGAAGAACAGCACTTCACGACGTCAGTCAAGATCCGAGGTCACAATGAAATGAATGATGAATTTGCATCTCGGGCGAATTGTTCTACCTTCCCGTCCCCGGACCTCCGCCCTGGAAACCCCGCGTTCACTGCATGCATGTAATCTTTATGTGCATACGCACCATATTTTTTAATTTATTTTTAAACTTTTTGTGTTGAGTTATAATTTTTTCAACCTGGCACGATTATTTAACGTGCAATAATTATAATTCGCACTGAATTTTAATGTTCCTCGGGATTGACGTACTTATTGTGCAAAAATGGAGAACGGCACTATCAAAATTGCTGCATAATTTGAAATTTAAACATGCATTGCATCAAATGTTATGGTGCAACTCTTTGAACCATAACTTTCTATGCAAAAAATGGATATTTTAACGTGCATTTAAGATTTCACTAATTTATTGTGCTTCGATCACTGTACAATATGATGCATAATCCACAATTTTACTATGCATTAGTTCTTGCACGATAAAAGATTATACATTTGTACAATAAGTTTTAGCGAGGTTTCTTGCATAATGAAGTTTAATGCCCCGCAGAATAGATATACATTCGTGTCACTATATAAAGTGTTGCGCACTGTTTTATTAGCGGAATGCAGAGTATTTTAAAATGTTTGCATGATATTTTACTACGTCGACTTCAATCCATTTTTCTCAGTGCAGCGCCTTGTTAACATGGCTGGCGTAAAAGCGTTAAGGTATTCGCGAACTGTAAAGATAACGTGACATATTTTTGCAACCCACTATCTTATTTGTGTGTAAATTTTTGACGTATGTATAAACATCAAGGTCTTGCAACCTTCATTTGTCGTGAAAAAAATGTTACCTAGGGTGATTCAAGCCGTTCGAGATATCAGTTTTTTTTAACATTGAAGAGGAATAATTTTGTTGCTCACTACGCCAACTAAACCGACATGCGTCTTAAATTACTATACGTTTAGAAATTTACCTTGATATTGTGACACACTTTCTTTGATGCAAATCGATAAATAATGTAAAAACTAACCATTCAAATGAGCTTCATCATCATCAGACGCGTAACGTAACTACAACTGCTTTTTAACAACAACACAATACTGTATTGAGGCAAATCGTTTACAAATCATCGTAATTTATAACCTATCTATATCATTAAATTTTAGTTTTCTTATTTCATTGTGCATACATGCAGCATCGGCATAAAAAAATATAAAAGTGATCGATCAATAGGTATTCGATCGTTATTTCGTTTAGGAGAGATCAACGTTTTACCTTGGAATCAAAATCTAATGATTCATTATTATTTTATGACCATATTAGGTTTAAGATATTTATTCTCATAAGAACTTACAATGTTCACTTAAAATGAGATTACATTGAATACTTACAGTTATAATTAGGCGCAGCGCAAATGCATCTTAACTTTAACAAAAAACACAAGCAAAAACCCAAGTGAAACCTAATCATTTACAATTTAGGTATCTACCTAATGCACAACACAACACACTCTCATTGCGCGATGCGACAGGACATGCAGAAATAATTACTGTTTAAACCATATCTATACATCATGGTCGCCTCTAAAGTTGCGAAAAGTTCATTGTTTATTCATCAGGTTTTTAAATATTTTAAAAGTTTCAAAAGAAAAATCACCCTTTGTTCATTGAATTTAAAAGCCGAGCTAAATAGCTACACAATGTAAACCATGCATACAATACTTACGTGCTGAAAGTGAGACTTAAGGCGAGCCAGTTCCCGAAATTTACTCTTTCACTATGTCTTTAGAATAAGGTTAATTATTGCATTGCTTTAATTGTCGCTTCGCCAGAAATTTGACGAAATTTAGTACATTTTTATTGATTTCTGAAATACTGGATCATTTATTAAAAATGTACTCGGTTATTGTGTTAGATCAATAAAAAAGCTATCCTTTTTGCATAAAAAATCATATCACTGTCGTTGAAAATAACGAAATCTGACGATTTTAAGTTTATTTTTATGGTGTTATTCAGGATTTATTTACAGAGTACCCAAGCCATTTTTCAATATTCTGTTCGGTTATTGTGTTTCTTTGTTTCTTGTTCAGTCTACAGTAATTTTTGTGAAGTAGAATTCTACACCAGTTCTTCACATTGGAAGTTCAAAAATCAATCTTTTCATCAAATCGTGAACTGGCCTCGCCTTAAAAGTTTTTTATGTCTTTGTAAGACCTTTGTATGGTAGTTGGCGAGAAAATTGCATTTCTAGCGTAGTCGGGCCTGAGAAATGTTTATGAAAAGTAATTTTGTGTTGACACATTGTCTTTTTGAGAAACGTCGTGAATTGCCATCAATCTCATTAATGAATGCCCAGACGAAGGCAATGATAGCAAAGCACAGATTATTAGAAGTTAAAACTTCTTTTAATTTAAAGTCAATATATTCACGACGATCCTATACCCAGTAGTGAGTGTCGTGCGGCTGATATGATGATGATCTTTATTCAAATACTTAAACTTTTGAATCGTTTATCTATATCGTCTTTTAGGGTTCCGTAGCAAAATGGCAAAAAACGGAACCCTTATAGATTCGTCATGTCTGTCTGTCTGTCCGTCCGTATGTCACAGCCATTTTATTCCGAAAGTATTAGGATTATACAGTTAAAACTTAGTAGGTAGATGTATTCTGTTAACCGCTTAACGGTTTTAACCTAAAAATTTAAAAAAATAAAGATTAAGGAGGGGCTCTTCATACATAGAACTAAAACTGAAAAAAAAATATGTCTTCATACCAAAACGTGCGGGGTGTCTATAGATAGGTCTTTAAAAATGACATGGAGGTTCCTAAGATAATTTTTTCGCAAAGTCAACAGTTTGAAAGATAAACACTGCCAAAATGGTAAAATGTGTGTCCCCCCCCTCTCTAACTTTTAAATAAGAGAGTGACAAATAAAAAAAAATATATGCTATAGATCTTAATGTTTATTAAGATCTATAGCATATATTTTTTCAACGATAATTGGTTTGAACGAGATATAGTAATTAGTTTTCGAGATATATCATATTTTCCAAAACCGCAAATATAATCTTTGTCATTCATACCAACACTGTAATAAAAAACAGATAATATAATACTATACTAGTGTACTACCTACATGAGACTACCTACTACCTGCAAATTATACTTTTAATTAAGTAACTGTATGACTAGGGTTACCAGACGTCAGGATTTGTCCTGTTCCGGCCGGAGTTTGAAAATGACAGAATTTTTGGGAATATTCACATTATAGTAACATAAACCATAAAAATTAAGATTTTTTCATTGATAACAATATCATCTATTACCTAATAATCAACACAACTAAAACTTAGCATAATGTCAGGACTTCATAGGAATGTCTTCTATGGTAACCCTATGTATGACACAGTTGTGTAATGTTATTTTAATAAATAATAAGCATAACCCATAAACATTTGCGAAGCACATAATAATAATAAATAATAATAATAATAATAAATCATTTATTTTTCTCATCACAAACTTGGCATTGTAACAAGGTCATTAACATTACAGGATTAAGTAATATAAGTCTGTGAGAGTCTGGAGCCCATGCTAGGCAAGAAATACCTGTGTTACAGGTCACCAGGCTCCCACCACCTCGAACCACACAATAATTCACATTAAATGAACCCAATAGATGACGCAGAGTAAACATGAGAATATTAAATGACAAAAAAGAAACATGAATTTGTAATGTTGTGTTACCCAATACTTTAACCCCGTAGTAGGAACCATGGACACAGAATAAATAAATAATTCCACGGCATTGACACGGAAGCGTGTTTTTGCATTAATTGCTAAGTCCAACCGCGGGAAACTGTGACCCAGTGGTACGGATAGACACCATAAGGAAGAGAAGATCAGCAAAAACTTAGAAACATTAGCAGAGGTTGCACAAGCCTATTCATGTTTCCCACTTAGTATCGATTAAAAGATAATCATTATGGAAAGTGTTTTTAGGAAAATATGCTAATCTTAACAGTGATAAGATTATAATTTTGGTTTTCACAAACTTTAAAATCTGAATTTTGGGAAATTTAAAAAATTTGGTGCTACTTAGTTCAATTTATGTCCTTTCGTTCGTATTTAATTGTTGTCGTAACGAAATTGATTTGTTAGATCAATGGCAGGTCAAATCAAATAAACCAACCTCATAAATACAATAGTATGGCGGAAGCGCTCATGGCGGAACTTGACAGACTTATCGTACTCGATCACGTTTGTTAAGCAACGCTCAGTCCGGCTAGGTGTCGGATGGGTGACCGTTAAGTGGCATTAGAACTGAGCGCTTACGTGCTTCGGAGGGTACGTTAAACCGTCGGTCCCGGCTGTTGTCATCTGATAATAGTCGTTAAGCCAAGTTGGCCTTACAGGCGGCTTGATAAACTCTAACACCAGCCTGCCTAGCATGACCGATTTATATCGCGTGATATAGCATTTTATCGACACTCAACTTTTAAACTCCTTTGTCTTTTTGACAGTTAAACGTGATAAAACGCTATATCACGCGATATAAATCGGTGATGCTAGGCAGGCTGAGGTGGCCACTATTCCTCATTCGATAAGAAGAAGATAAATAGTATGAGGCTTCTTGCACTATGCATCCTACTAATAAAAACAATAAATTATTGCTTTGTTTGCCATTTCCAAAAATTCACAATTTAACATTATGTTAAAGGACATCACCAAATTGACGCATGATTTATTAAAAACGGTAATTTGGAGAAAGCTTTCCGGTATAATTTCATACAGTCTTGTTGAAATGAAGATATAACCTTGTTATTTTTTGTTGTAAATTTGTCGTCACGAGACGAGAACACTCATCGATGTCTGGCCAACGGTAAAGAATAATTAAACATTACTTTCATGAACGAATTATTTAGGCCAACGTCGGCTGTAATACCATGATTAAGAGCTACTTATTTATTATTCTTAGCTTTGCATTAAGGCGAGGCAGTTCACGAAATTTACTCTTTCACTATGTCTTTATAATAAGGTTGAATATTTAATTGACGCTTCGCCAGAAATTTGACGAAATTTAGTACATTTTTATTGATTTCTGAAATACTGGATCATTTATTAAAAATGTACTCGGTTATTGTGTTAAGGTTAGATCGATAAAAAAGCTATACTTTTTGCATACAAAATCATAATTATCACTGTCGTTGAAAATTACGAAATCTGACGATTGGAAATTTATATATATAAGTTTTTATGGTGTTATTCAGATTTTTTTTACAGAGTTACCATGACATTTTTCAATATTTTGTTCGGTTATTGTGTTTCTTTTTCAGTCTACAGTAAGTTTTGTGAAGTAGAATTCTACATCAGATCTTCACATTGGAAGTTCAAAAATCATTTTTTTTTCATCAGATCGTGAACTGGCCTCGCCTTAAGTGAGATTAGAAGATTATAAAATAATACAATAATAAAAGCGAACGGTATGTTTTGAATAAAATCCGCACCAAAATTTCTAAGTCATTTGTATTCCAATTTAATTTGACAGTAAACAATGAGGGAAATGCCAAGAATACGAGATCTCTTTTTTAAACTTCTTTATAGGGCGTACTTACAAATAAACTTCTTAGTTTTGCATGGCATGTCATTATTTCAAATATAGTTTACATTTTATGTTATCAACTGTAAACATACGTTTACAATACAATACGTTTTCAAGTTGATTTCTACTTACTTTCTGACACTTGTGTGTGACGAACCGACGTTAATGTAGACGGTGTGTGACAATGCCACATTCATAACATAATCCAACCGAACTATAATCCGATTCGACGAAAACCCTAGCTCCGATCACAAATGAAAGCCGAAGGAATATTTTTCATGAAACTAATGACTGAAGTAGTAGTTAGTTATGAGGCTGTAACCCGTAAAAAGTGTTTTATTTCTAATGAACTGTACGCCTTCTGTACGCGCGGAAGTCTTAGAAGTGAATAGTTACTTAAATTAAAAGTTTCTAGTTTGGGTCACAGGTTATTTTGTGGAAAGCCCGCGTTATACTTACTATCACTATAAAGTCGTCAACTACGATATACTGCAATATTCTTCTAAAATGTGAAAATTTTATCATGAATGCTCAATAAGCGAAAACACCTGCAACATAACAGCTGCATAACGTCGACCTGAGTCAAATCGTATGCCTCGGATTTCAGTAGCGAGGCACTCGGAACTCGCCGCCAGTCTAGCTTGTCAGGCAGTATGCATCGTCATTAGTGGCTGGCTGAATTTAGACTAATTCTTTCTTGAGTTAACCCCTCTTGGACGATTGATGACAGCCAAGTTACAGACATACAGATGAATTATTACTTTGGGTAGGGGAAGCTTTTGCAATGACGTAATTTTTCATACTTTTCTTTAGTTCCAATTAATATACCTAAGCCAAACAAAAGATACAGAATTTTAGTTCTTCATTACTAGGGCCCGGATTAATATGTAAATACATATTATTTCTAATTAAAATGGTTTTCGTTCTTACTTATATTTTCTACATAAATTATGATATTTAGATTAAGCTAATACGTCTTGAAAAAAAAACAAAGGATTTCATACCCTAAAAAAAATTACAGCATGCTGTGCGTGACATTTAGAAGGCAACATAGATGATATGCCATACACTCTTGCAGGACTTTGCAAATTTAAATATCCTCGCAAAGTCGCATCCTGTGATGTTGAAAGATCACACGGCCAGTTCAAAGCATTATTTCGTCCAAACAGACAGAATTTAAATTTTGAAAATTTAATGAAACGTGTGATTTGATACTTGTGACTTAAGTAATAATGAAACAGAAGCTGAGTAAAATTGATTTTTTTTTATTATTCGCAATAAACAGTCGTAATTTTTACAATATTGTTATTTTTAAACACATATTTTTTCCATATTTCAGTTGTTTTAGTCCATAATATATTTACATATTATGATTTTTTTAATACATATTAATCCGGGCCCTATTCATTACTTATATTTGGCTGTGTTGTATTTTACTAAATAATCATATTAAAACTCTATGTTCTTGCAAATGATACATCGTAAAAAATATTTCATTTTAAAAATACTTTCATAACATAGAAAATCAGTTTCAAGGTATCATACTGATACTTCACCGACTGTATAAAGTACTATTTGCGATGGTATGCATTGCTTACCGCAGAGGTTAATGATCTGTTATTAAGAGAACCTACAGCTACAATTATGTGCAGCGGAAAATTTCCCACATACTGATCATTAGCGACACTGCTCTAACTGTAAACTACTGTAACTTGAGAGAAAGCCTAACAGGCGACAACTTGATCATATCTCTCGAACTTTCTTGTTCCTTTGTTCTGAAGTTTAAATCAATCGGATTCTTTGTGATGACTGGATTACCTTATCTGAATTTATTAATATTCATTAAATCTCGTTGTATACTGTTATTATAACTGTAAACGTATTCATCTTTTATTTACCTCTTTATATTTGGCTGAGTACCTACCTAATATCAATTATTTGTAAAGAATATATATTTGCCTCAAATTCTACCTAATTCCTCTGTAAGTATTAATATTACTTATATGGCAATATAAGTGAAGGAAAGAGACTTTGGAATCATCATTATTATCATCACCATCATCATCATGATTTAAATAAAATGTTTTGAGGTTTTTCAATAGTAGGCACCGAAGGTCCCAAAAGATAATTATGTCAAAGCATGTAGTTGCCGATACGCCTAATCTCTTTGAGAAAACTTATATATGTTTGAGCTCCTAAAGAAGTGTATCACACACGAAGTCGTTAAATGATCATAAACCACTGGTTCCGGTGTTTTGGGGAGCAAAGACCGAACGGTACCATCGTTTTCCGATTTCTAATAGTCGCATTAGCATATGTCGGGCAGCCTTTCACGCTCAGCTATTGGATAACGCACGCAATCTTGTTGCCGTATTTAATAGGCTCGATTTTGGCAATTAATTCAAATACGAGCTGTGACCACCTTAACAGCTGTTAGACGTAGTCATTGGTATCCTCTAAAACCAGCCCCTCTACTCAAATGATCATTCTAATAAATAACGCGAGTAGGATAGAATAACAATTTATGGGAATGAAATAAGCTAACGCTTAGCTCCTAGCAATCCCATACATTTCCATTATATTCTGCTTCTAGCATTCTAGCGTTAACAAAATTTTAGTAAATGGTCATTTGAGTGTATATTAGCCCCTATGATCAGAACATTCAGAACTCGTAAAGGCTGATATTATCAATTTGCCTTATTAATACAAATTTTGGTTGGTAATGTCTTATCAACATTTGCTAATAATATGGACATTTGCCAATATAAATTACAAATTTGAATTGAAACTGAAAACGATAAATTTCAATGTAAAATTTATGCCATCATGTTTTGCAAATTGCAAGTTACCTGTCTACTGCAATCGTCGTGGGTCGACATGAGCAGACAATCTTACAGGTGAACAATAAACTTGCGTTATCCCTGTGAAAATTGTTATTTCACCATAAAGAACACAAATACTAAGATGAATATTTGGCCATTGAAATCTAGATTTCTATCTTCATTGAAGCAGATTTATATCAGAAAGCACACTAGCCCACTTATGTAAATTTTACATGAGATAACAAAATTATATTAATTTCGTGTGCTCAAAATTGACGATTCTTATCGTAACTTAATAACTTCATCGTTATACCTATCGAAACTCCAATAAACAAGGATAATTATTCAAATGCACTACCTCTGGCTGGACTCACAGTTTTCCTCGATGTTGTGTATAAATCGGACATATTTTGTGGTATTTTAATTATTTTGATAAAAATAATGAGGTATAACAAAATATAAAACATTGTGTTGAATACTTAGTGTGATGGATGACTTATTTTATTAGTGCTAGAAGATCAAAGTGAAATATTTGTAGAAAATATAAAAATTGTAAAAAGTATAGTGTAATGTCGTGTGGTGATAAAGTGATGTGTGATTAACAATATCAATTCATAGTTCACTTACTTAGTATTTAAAATTAAGTGTCGTCAACTTTGCCAACTAGTAATGGTGAAATCCAGACATTTTACTCCAAATTAAAAAAAAAACTTGGCTACATTCCGTTTTCGCGTGAAGTTTTTTTGTTTTGTTAGTGCTAATTCATAACAGAAAGGGTAACCTTAGTTTCGGCCTCCACAAACAATGAATCATTAGCGTCTGTTGCCTGAGATGCTAACTGTTTGTTTGGAGAGCTAACACGACGGCCATTAGCACGGTTTGCCGATAACCTGCTGCCGGGTTCCTAACATTTAACAGATCGTTAACTCATATTTTCATTACCTCACATCGATTTATAGCATATTGTGTCAAAAGAGTTCGAGAAGTCGGAATTCATCAAACCGAAAATGTGCCGACGTGTTGTATTCAGTGTCATAAAATTAAGTTTATTTTTAAGAGTAGTCGTCTGTCGCTAATAAAAGATGAACATTTTGTCATGTGTTCATCAACATCTAGATTTTTTCGTCTTCTCAAAACACTCTCCGAATCATGTTTGTTCGAGTGACTTCATTTTATTTATTCAGTAAATATACTAGCAATAATCGCCAGCTTTACAACGAACGACTCCAATTTTACTAACTGGTTAGTTTTTGTGGCTTTTTTAAAGTGGTTAGTTAAGGACACTTTTTGTTAGTGATTATTTCTTTTCCTTTTTTCAGTAAATAAGTATTTGGGTGCACCGTAGCAAAACCTTCAACTACGTTTACCCCATCTGTATTTCAATTTTATTTAATCTTCTCTATCTTAAACAGATGTATTGCTTATAGATAATAAGCAATACATCTGTTTCTTCACGATGCACTTGGGTCATACATAAAATAACATAAAGTGCTTGGGCTTGATCGTAAAACGAACATCGTAGGTTGTTGCCTTCTACGCTACTAGCAGACTTGTCAGTTGTGGTTGGACCCTGGCTTTCAAGTAGGGATGTGGTCTGCGGCTATGAATTCCTTCTTTTTTTCTGTTACATATTACTTATTTCTGATAACTGTCATAAAATGTTACGCCACGCCCTTTCTCTGTATGGATTGTGCTCTTTTTTAGTCACACTCTTAAAGTGGTTTATCATTAAAGAATTTATAAACAACATAGTATGCAATGTAGGCTTGTCTTGACTCTTATAGCAAAACCTTCATCAAAAAGTTAGTGCTAGTTCGTGAGCACTTTCCTGTGATTTTTTCAATTACAGAACCACATATTACGCCGATTAATTGCCTACTACGATTTCTCACTAACGGAATATATCGGATTGAGTGAAAGTTCTAAAATTTCGAGAGATCAATCATTGTATGGCACACGGTATACACATTACAATCAAATTGATAGATATTGTGGTCAAGTTAACTTTCTTCTGGTAACTGTCGGCCTATTCTCTAACTCTATACCAGCTGTGGGTGTAACGATGTCAAAACAGTTCATTGATTGAATGCTACGTAGTCCATCAGGTCAAGGTTGTCCTTGCTAAGCCGAATGAATCTGATATCCGTCCCCAATAAGTATTTAATTGTATTAGCATAATCAAGTACGAGTAATTCTGTAGTCTCTGTTTCGGTCTTAAAATGTTGTATCGTACGTAATCGTTTACACTATGTTGAGTGTTTTGTTATTTATTCCTTTCTTTTAGAAACTCCCGTATACTTTGTGTCAGTGAAACCAACTGAACTAATGCATGTATCGTGTCAACAAATGAAAGAAAGCATTTTGGTCACTCACTTAAGTATGTTCAGTGACGATTTTGCTCTTTTAAACATTAGCCACCAGTGAAAGTACTACAACGAATGTTTTCATGTAACAACTGCGGGATTTTTAAACGGTCGTGCTCAACGGAAGACAATCTCGTTTTAATCCGCTCACGTTTAAATAACCGCTCTCAGTTAAGCCAACTTTTCCTGTCAGTTCACCGGTTATTACCTACACTACATTATAAAATTAATTCCTGTTTTCATAATAAGTATTAAAACTTACTATCAAACAAAAACTGCTGAGTAGCACTTCCAAATACACTCTCTACAATATTCTTAGAGACATATGCAATCAGCTCCAAAAAATAAAACATCCCATTCAGAATTTTAGACTTCAGTTCTAACATTCGGCTAATCATTAGTATTTTTTCTTATGTTCCCACTAATGGGGCACAGGCACAGGCCTTCCATAAGGGAGTATAAGGAGGATGGGCCATAACCTACCCACCACACGTGTCAACCAACAGCTATCTATGCGTCTAAAAAACAAAAACACCATTTGAAAACTAACATTTTTCATTTCATATGGCAACCAGAAAAACACGTTAGATAAATCATATCTTTGAACTAGGAATGTTCACATGAAAGTGTTTTACGTTTCTAAGGAGCAGTAACCGGTAGTCGGTTCCTGCTACACGCAACAGTTGGCAAATACAGCCTTAATGCTTAGGTACGTAATTACCTGCGCGTTATTAAAAATCTTCCGTAAACACGAATTAAGAGAAAGTTTGCCAAGGATGTCACGAGAGTTCGTAGGTCACAAATTATGTATAAAACCTACTTAACTTAATATCTAGCGCACCGCCCATACCTAATGATGTAACCAAGTCTTACCCACTTCCGTACATCATCAGGCAATCATTTATGATGATGATATAAATAAGCTACAAATTAGCTGTGAGTGACGGTCGGAAGTATGGTGTGATTGTCGATTACTCATTCCGAAACAATGTGCATTGTTACAAATAAATATTTTAAATGTTTTATATTATTATGTTATAAATAAATAGTTATAATTACGCGGTTTTTTTCAATTTTTGACTTAGTTGCGTTCGGCGCTCGAGGTGACAAACTTGGATTATTCATTGGGTTAACATCATAAACAAGTCTGCAAAAAATCAGAACTACCGGATTTAACGCAAGGTCCGATGTATAATTTTACTGGGTTATATGGCTTGCATCCATAATCGTGCAAAATTGATTTCACTTACAATATTCAATGGTATCTCAATTTTAAGTTATTGATAAGTATTGAAATGTTATTTTAAAGATAAAGCGTTCTTAGGAAAAAAAATACTTTTATTTCAGACCATAGTCACAGAATATATAATAGTACTAACGTCCATAGTCCATATTTTTTAGGAAAGTTACAATAATTGCAATTAGCAAGCGATGCATAAAAACTTGAATCGTAAAACTACATTTGTATCTCTGCCACCAACCACAGTTATAAATTTTCACGTTTTGAAAAACATACTAAATAAATTTGTAAGTCTAATATTTTTTTAGAATGTCGTGGTTGGTTATTATCAGTACCATACCGATGTAAACAAAAGTCTGAAAAGCACACAAGAAGGGTCGTCGTAAGTAAAATAAATATAGAACCTAAAAAGGAACGCTGTTGTGGATAACTAAACATAAGAGATAACTTTGTGTTTACATTACAGACATGAAAAACACAAATGTAGGTAATACTTGCCTACAGTTGTAGCTTCAACAAGACTGTTTTGCTTTGTTTTGTCATCGCTTTTCGCTTTATACTTGAAGCATATTAAATCCATTGAAAGTTGTCATTCATTAGTTATGCGCTTTTATTGTCCCATGTTTCTTTGCGAATCGGTCGATATTTAAATTTATTTAAATCTGAAGGTCGTTGCAGTGTTTAGAAACGTGATATGGATTCTATCATGAGTTTCTTTCTAGTGTTCGACTTCGTTTCCGTGGGACCGGTATTTCGATTGCTCCGTGACGTGATCGCAACGCGTCGATTTTCGTCGCGGAACCTTCGCGGAACGGACTGTCTCGCTATCATTGAGGCCAAAGCAATCGGTTATTTTTATACAAACTACAAAGTGATGTTTTCACGCAACAGATCTCTCATCAAGACTTATGATTATGACTGCCTTGTTTTAGTTTGGTTATCCAAATCTTCAACGAGCTCTTTTACGACTAGCAAGGTTAGATGCAACTGAGAGAAAAGTTTCTTTTCTTGAAGACAAATTAGGATTGAGGGAAGTTTGTTTATATGTATTTTTTTTGTAAGCAAACGCTCTTTCTCATATATACTTTTTCGAAAATTATTTTACTTAATTAATTATTAGCTTCTAGAGAACACTCTTCATTTTGCATTTTTGCTTTTCAATTATGAACTTAGAACACTGTATAAGATTTTTACCACAGAAAGCACTTTTAGGATTCCTTTAATTCTTTGTCCTAATCATTTTTATTCAAATACTTACAGTTCAAAGTGTTGTGGAATTAATCTTTATCACCAAATGTTGCCGGAAGACCGCACTTCGTCCTCATTATGCAACTGCATAATGTACACATAGAACGACATTTACCACTATCGCTATGTGGACCATTAACACAATTTGTTTATACCTAATTACGAAATCCTAATGAAATGCTATAAATTACATTTGAAATGGATCTACATTATCGGTGTTTATTGCTTTGACAATATTATGAAAGCGACAAAATGAGAATATGTAATGGTCTGATGATGACTTCGCTCAAGCCATCTGAACTGGTTAAGATAGGGAGTGATTTGGGGACTAACGATGCGAGTTTGGCGGAGAAGGACATAACGACAAGATCATGTTCGCTCGGTGTGGACAAGAGGACGAGCATGGCGAGCAGCATGGTGGGATGGGCGCAGGTGGTGGAGGAACTCACGTGGAAGTTGAAGAGTGTGAGTTGTACGTTGGCAGTGCTTATCCTCGTGTATAAAGATTTAAACTTTAGAACGTTACTAATACTCAGTGTTTGTGTTAACATTTTTGTAGGACCAGCAGGCCTATTACATAAAAACTATTACGATAAGTGGACGATGTTCGTCCCTCTCCGTGACACTGTTAACTCACGGATAAGGGTTAATATCCAATAAATTGAACTACGAACTGTGTCCTATTATAGCTTTTTTATGTAATAGGCCTGCTGAAGAAAATTAAAACCATAACCAATCACGTACCTAAATGTTTACTCCGGACTAGAAAGATAATATAAAACGAAAGCGATTTTAAAAGCACCACCACAAAACATTGTTCGTTCAACTGTTACCTTGTAATATTATGATAGTTATGATTACACTCTAGTTTCTAGGTTGTATTGTGTTTGAGTGCACAATCATCTATGAGAGAAATTCTTTCTCCCACAATCATGTGAGGTGTAGTTTAAAAACCTAGATAACTGTTGATTGCCGCTATCACCGTGTATCATTAATGTATATGACAATCAACCAACAATACGTTTATGATACATTTCATTATAAGGCGTGCTGTTCACTGATGAGGGTCGCCACTGCATGGCGGTCAAATCGAATATATTGTTGGACAGTCGTGTTTTCATTAAAAAATGCAAATGCGAAGAAGCTTACAAACGCTTAACTTAACTGAGGACTAAAGGAGGTTTTTTTTTCGAAATACCTACCTACCTCTAAAATATGTAACTCTTTGCTAGGAAATGTATGTCCCCAGTCTGCGGAACCATTAATTTCATCTCTCTTAGTGTTTAATGAATATGTAGAGCTCTGTCATTTGAATAAATGATTTATCGTGAGCCAGGCAGGACATTACAAAGCGCTACATTCCGCCTACGGCATTACATGTATTTAGGAATTGAGGCCATTCTCACTTACATTGAATTTTTTATTGCAAAAATATTATATAAATACCAAAATTATACAAAAAGCTTAAGATTTTTTAAACGTTTTGATGTACTTAGTAGTAAGTAAAACAAATATTCAATAGACATAAAAGTAAGTAAAGTACTTAAAAGTTTAAAACATTAAATAGGATTGTGTATGTAATGTAAAACTGAAACCGAAGAAATGTTATTCTTACCTCTTCTTCCAGATTTTTTTTCTTGAGAAAATACCTACTGAAGTACCTATTAGATCACCATCTTACAAAATTCAATAATTTTATTCTGAACCTTTACAGAACTTTTCTAATTCTTTCAAGAACTCGTCTATCAATCAATAGCAACTGCAATACTAGTAGGTAATACGTGAGCCTTCGATTATCTAGCTAGTAGATATAATTACAGTGCTGATAATCAAATAAAGCACAAACACAACCAATTTTCGACAATAATTTTCCATTAAGTAGGTACATTGTTGGTTTAATTCGGGTGAAATATTTGAATTCGAAAAGGAATATTTTTCGAAAAGTTACTGATTATAAAGCCGGTGTAATTTCACCGGAAAATCTAACATTATTAATTCAACATCAACAATTCCAGACTGTACTAAATACTTAAATTGTTTTGCTCCATATAATTATTGTTATTGAAACCACGGCAGTTCTCGAGGGGATTGCTATCGCTCCCGCCGAGGCTGCGTTCGTGCTGCAGATTGCAGTAGAACGGTCTCTAACGGGCTAACCCACATCGCGCGCGGTTATGCAACTGTTTCTGCTCCTACGCCCTCAGTCGACACTCCGAAAAGTAGACTACAAAGAGAAGAGGTTTAGTTTCGAACTCTAAGGACAGTTTCTAAATATCTAAGAATGTCGGTCAAAAAAATCCGCAGAACTGTCTATTTCGTCCAAACTGGCTAACTTATCGCTCTGTCTGACGGAATACTATTATAGGTAGAATATCATTGCACTGATAAAAAATATGCTGTCATATAACATTGATAGACTAAAAAGGAAAAAATTTAATTAATTGAACTACACAATAATAGCTTACTTCTAATTATTGTAAGTAGACTTATTATTCCTAAAGAAATCTTATTTTGTTTAGTTACTTAGATTCTTCTGCACTCTGATATTTTCTACTAATCGATGATCGGTAATCGTAATTATTTCAAAATTCACATTTAAAACATCACTAAACTTCAGCATTTTTTCATCATATAGATAGATGAACAAAGCTACCTTAATTAAATTAAATTACGCAAAAAAAAAACACTTTTGTTATTTTTATTGTAACGAATAGAACACGAAAACAATGCTTATTACAACCGGAATTGGCACAAGTATAAAAATTAACAAAGCTTATAAGTACATTTTTATTACTAAAGTACTCATAATAATAATAATTATGTAGGTAATTACTTTTTACCATCGCCACTCAAAAAAGTGCGTCTTATTCATTGATAACAGTGAATAAAACGCGTTTTTATTCACCGAGTGAATAAAAATATTTTGAATTTGGAACAAGCGCGCATCAAATGAATTAGGTGTACAAAAAAAATAAAAGGTGCTGAAAGTATGGAGCTATTCCATAGATAAAATTATAGTTCTACAATTAAATGACAAAAATAATCCCGCCAATTTTATTTAGGTTCTTTTAAGTGTCTTATCTTTAAGTTCTTTTCTAAAAAATATCCCGCTAAATCAATTAGGTCCTTTTTAGTGTCTTATATTTGGGTTCTTTTTTATATATTTCAGGGAGATTAGTTGTTCAGTCTTGCATCAGTCCATTCCATCAGTCTCGTACGATCTTCAGTCTGTAAAAATTCAAAGTCTATACAAACTGATGAAGTGGACTGATGCCAGACTGATCATGTAGATTCCCTCTTAGTTAGCTCGGTGGCGCAGTGGTTTAGCGCCTGCCTGGCCCAGCGATTGCGGAAGTTAAGCAACGTTCGCAAGGGTCGGTCATGGGATGGGTGATCAAAACTGTATTATCTCGAGCTCCACCGTGCTTCAGAAGGCACGTTAAGCCGTTGGTCCCGGCTGCATTTGCAGTCGTTAACACCCACCAATCCGCATTGGGCCCGCGTGGTGGGTTATGGCCCGTCCTCCTTACCACCCATAAGGAAGGCCTGTGCCCCACAGTGGGGACATCAAATATGGCTGATGTACAACTATAAATACTATAGGTCCTACTGCCTTTTTTTTTCTCGCAGTCAATGGTAAAAAGTAGAGTACACAACTCGTGAAAAAAAAATTTCATCTCGGTCCTTTGTATCCCTCGCTTCGCTCAGGATTCTACTTTTGAATCCCTCGCTACGCTCGGGATTCAACTCTAGAATCCTTCGCTGCTCTCGGGATCCAACTTAGTCCCTCGAACTAAATTCCCTCTTTTTTCACTTGTTGTATAATCTACTATTATTTACAAGCGGTGGCGTTACAATCGTTCGTTGAACTTATTATTTATTTGTTCCGTTTCTCTTTTGTCCGAAAAATAAACGTTACATTACTTTTTGCGACCAACTCAACGCAGTTAATATAAGTAAGCATAATGAGAAGTCGTAATGAAAGACTTCTTTTAAGTAGTGATCTTTAATTTATTGCCGCACTTAACACTGTAATTATGACTTTCTTAAAATGGCTTTTGCAAGTTTTTGTACTTCAGCCTTGACAATGACAATTATATACCTACCAGTTTAAAGAAGATTAATGGTAGGTTTCATAATAATGCCGAAAATTTTGTTTTTATACCTGCATCATCAAGAATATCACGAGTTTCACGAGCGCATTGCTGCTGAAACATGCCGAAACCGAAACTATTGGAACTTTGTAAGTATACCTACTTAACAAACCATAACCATAACAAACGCTAAAAGAAAGTTTGAACTAATGTAAAGATCGAGGAAGGATAAAAATATTTATTTTAGTTTTTTACCGAAACTACATACTTATTAGTTTGTGGATCCCGAAAACAACTGCAAATTTTGTGTTTTTTTTTTATTTTAAGTATTTTTTTAATATTATAACTGATTCAACTATTAAGTACTTTGATAAACTCCTCTAATACTTGATATTTCCACTTCAAGCAAAACTCTTTTACTGCTAGGTATATTTGATTTGTTGTATTTGATTCACTTAACTCGTCACTTAAAATCATACCATAATACTACTTTCATATGATCCATATTCCAACAGAAATCACTATCGAAGTAATGAATCATACGCTTGCGCCCCACTGCATCCAGTCGTGTAATATGGTCAATCAGTTCAAGTGCACGCGGGGTCATGGGTATGATTGAACGCCATATGCCTGATATAGTAGAGATTCATAAAAGTGGCAGATTAAAAAACAACCGAGTTAAAACTGCACACTAATCACTGATAGTTAAGTACTTAATTAAACTTTTTCATGTAAATAAATAAATAAAATTAGGTACTTACTTAAAATAAATGTTCACCTACTTAACAACCTTATTGTTTGGAAGCTTTTATATAAAAATAACCTACGAGTAAGTATATAAGCTTAAATAAGAAAAAAAAATATTTTCCTGAAATTAGTGTTTAGAGTAAAATACCTAGTGGAATACACGCTTTTAATTAATCTTTTTGAATGTTTAAACATATTACTTAAAGACGTGACGAGACGATAGTTAAACAGTGGACACAAAAGAAAGGTGTATCTTTTGTAAAGCAACGTTAGGACGATGAACGAATAGAATCTCGACAAAAACTTATATTCCCACATTGTAGCACGTGCTTTAGCCCATGTCCGTCAAACAAAACAAAGCCACAGATGTGTCCGTGTTCTAAAAAAAAGGTGATTCGTCTCAGCCTTATGCCGCCTCTACACATAGGCAAGCGCATTCGCCAACGCGTTGGCGGTGCGCTTGCCAACGCGCTTGTGAGTTAATCCACACATGGAAGGTCGTTCAGTATGCTTTGGTTCGGGCCAATGTGCGGACGGATTCAAAATGGATGTTGAGTCGCTAACAGCTGCAGCTGTATGTATATTCACAGCTTATAATTACTTTGTAAATGTGTACAAGAACTCATACTCATATTGTTCGCCATTTCGTCAAGTTAGGTGTTAATTCACCGCAAGAAGAAAACATGCGCTCTTGATTACTGCTCCGGGCAAACTGATCGCGCGGCCAATGTGTGGATGGTGCGCCAAGCTTGCGACAAGTGTCCTTTGATGTTGCCGACACCGCGCGGCAAGCTCGCAAGCGCGCCGGCCAGCGTTCAAATACCTACCGCCAATGCGCCAACGCCCGTTCTACACATTGGAGGACACTACCCAGCCACTGGGCTGGGCCAGCGCGCTTGCCAACGCGTTGGCCTATGTGTAGAGGCGGCATAAGACGCGCTAAGCCGCGATGCTCGAAGGTCTCAGCCCGTACCCTGTGATCAATACTTTGAATATAAAATGAACTTGGCCCTTATTATAAACAAAAATCCTGTTTTCATAGATTCTTTTTTCTTTTTTTATAAAGGCTTTACATATTTTTGTATAAGGCGTGGTGGTAGTGAAACTAGCGCCGCCACTACATTTATTTTTATTACTCGTAAACCTAGTCAATATTTAAAAAAGCTTAGGTATGTAATAATCTCTTAAATTGTCTCTAATATTTTTTGAATAAATCTTCAACAGTTATCATTCATTCTGTAAGTTTTAAAATCCATAATTGCCAAAAGTAGACACTTTGAGCTAAAATGGATTTTAAAACTTACAGAAAAAAATAAACTGTTGAAGAGTTATTCAAAAAATTATTAAATTATTACATGAGCTTTTTTTAAATATTGACTTGGTTTACGAGTAATAAAAATAAATGTAGTGGCGGCGCTAGTTTCACTACCTACAGCGCCTTAAGTGATATACTTATGTCACTATACAAACGACGCCATAAGCGTATGTACAAACCAAGAATCTTATATTCATGTACAAACCAAACGAAGATCAATACTTTTTATTTGGTCTTGAGATTCTAATAAACAAAAACAATAAATACAAAAGAGCTTGCTTCTTGAACCAGGACTAATGCTAAGTAGTTTAAAGCTACCACCCAGCTGAGACTAATCAATGTTTGTAAACAAATGATCGACTTTCTGAGAAACCCTAACTCCACATTTAAAAGTTAACGTATTCTAAAAGTTAACGTCGAAAGCTTAAAAGCTTTTTGATCATTTTAAAGACTTTATTATCAAAACATTCGCATGAGAAACGATGTCTACCGTTCCCAAGATAAAGAGCAAGATACAAGATACTGAAACACGCACACCGGCCCGCTTTATAGTAAGTTTAGTGGCACATAGCTTTAGGCTCGCTTTGGGGCCGCTTTTGTGACGCGAACTGCACTCTACTTTGAAGAAAAACTATTTTCAAAGAGAAAAGAAAAAAGAGGCGTATTTATCACAGATTCAGCTCTAATAAAGAGAGTATCAACTAAGAATTTTATAATCTTACGTGAGTAATGTCTTGAGTAAAACTTGCAATTTTCAAATGCTTCTAATATTATGTTCACTTTAATTTTAAATACAGTTTTAGTATAATATTAAAAGCATTTGAAAATTGCAAGTTTTACTCGGCTTTTAGCTCCCGAGTCGTCAAATTAAATAATAAATGTTAAAAAATATTAAAAACACGACTGCCCTGGCAAAAACGGAACTAAAAAGTTAAATAATAAGTACTTACCATTGCAGTCGGGGGACCTCTACGAATACGAGGGATTAGTGTCATAGATAGTTGTTATGAATATAATATTCTTGGTATCAGCTAAATCTTTCAGGGGTGTCTTATAACAGTTGTTTTTTAAGAGCTTGCTTGACGTAAAGAAATAACGTATTCAGCTACGGAATGTGAAAGCTGTGTTTGAGCTTTCGCAAAGTCCTGTCATGTCATTTTATTACTCAAATAGGAAAACTTAGCGGACAACTTTCATTAAACTTTGGAAAAATCATGAAAATTAAAGCTTTTAACATTTTCTTTAATTTTAACTAATTTTCTATAAAGTTCTTATCTATAACGTCTCTTTTCAAAAGTTTATTTTGTATTATTTATTATAATAATAATTTTTGATTATAATAAGTAATGTGTTTGAGCTTTCGCAAAGTCCTGTAATTTTATTACTCAAATAGGAAAACTAAAATCATGAAAATTAAAGCTTTCTATAAAGTTCTTCCGTGTTATTACAAAAGATTATAACACGGCTTATCTTTAACGTCTCTTTCCAATAGTTTATTTTGTATTATTTATTATAATAATCAATCGAATCGAACCTCGCAGACACCACCAAGCTTTAATTTGTCCCTTAACTTTAGTTAAGTGGAGCAACCGGCGCGCCAGTTGCGCCTCACAAAGTGGGTTCGACCACTTTTTACGGTCCCAACGTATTCCCGCGCCCCTTGCATCCCGCCGGTTCCTTTTTCTTACCGATCAGACCCGACATGTGCACGCTGTTGATAGCTCGCATGCCGCGCAACCTATATACAACTACAGTTCCTGGTGCATTGAACGTTTCTGACATTTTATTAAAATTTGGTGGTGTTCTGTGAAAAATGCTCAACGAAAGTTAAATTTTACGTTTGTGGTGAATGCAAAACATTTGCACGTGTGGTGTGTGAAATGAGCGATAACGAAAAGTTCACGATAATATGGATACGATAAATGTGATGCTAAAAACTGGATACAAAATTGTCAAAGATTTCTCAGAACAGCACAAACCGGTGAGTTATTACCATCTAATGCGATATTCGTGGTAAAGAAAGAGTAACCTGATAACTACCCGCTCAGGTTTAAAACCGTTACTTTACTTACTACTTACAAGTAAAACACACGTGTTGAATATCATTAAAATTCCGAGAATGCATTGTATGGCGGAAGCAGTTAAAATAAAACCTCATGCGTCAACCTTTTTTTTATTTTTTTTGTCTATTCTCCCACGGAGTAAAACGTTATGAAAAAGTTACACTTTTGCTCTGTGCCTGTCTAATCCTATTTTTGTCATTTAAAATGTCATAAAAAATACTTGCTGCTCAACAAACATAAACAATCAATTTAAATTTAAATATTTTATCACTGGTCTACCATTTAACTGTTTCCTAAATAAAATTATATCAAGTTACGAACTTTTAATTAAGGTGCTTACTACCTACAAAAACATGAAATGAATTACATGCATTCGATGTGGATTCAATCCAACGTACTAATTTAACGGATATTTAGTTACTGTGAACACCGTGATCGTGTGGTAACAGCCTTACCTACTATATTTCTAACTAAATTATTTATACGTAGGTAGGTACTAATTGACTTAAATTTTGAAAACCGTGCTTAGATGCCAGGTTTTTACTTTGTTTTCACCCAAAGTGTGATTCAATCATGAACATGATGCATTCAGTAGGTACAGTAAGTATTCGCCCAAATAGGTAGGTATTCAAGAATCAGCAAAGTCATATTTATATTACTTAATTTACTAACGAAAATTTTGAGTTACCTGTAACCGAATAATCTAAATTACTCAGTGTTTATAATATTACACTAATATAGATATAGTATTATGTAGCTATATCAGGTGAATTTCATTAGTAATTTCAAAATTTTCTTGTAAGCTATGAATGTTTTAATGTTTTTTTAATGATCAAAATATTATAATGTTCTTCAGTGGTGTGGTAGATTAGGTACTTATGTCCTAAAAAATAACCATTCCTATTATGTATTGTTTAGATGGAGACGTCTGGCGGGTCGGAGAGCTCGGGCGGGGAGGACGCGGAGGCGCGGCGGGCGCGGCGCGGGCACGTGCTGGCCGAGCTGCTGCAGACCGAGCGCGTCTACGTGCAGGAGCTCGGCTCCATACTCAACGTGAGTCTCACTCATATCATAACGCATCGAACTTCGCTCCAATCAGGGGTCGTACCGGCTAACGCATCGAACTTCGGCAATTTTATCGGGCTTCAAATTAAAACGGATATATCGAGCCCCAATCAGGCCAAAATGGCGAACCCCAATTCATGATGTTACACGAACATCGATATCTTCCAAATAACTTCGGCAAATAGACAATACGAAATTCCTTACTGCGATTTCCTTAATCTTACTACCATACCAGTAGTAACACCGTTAATTTTGATTGCCCTTCTTACTACTCGACTATTTGGTAGTAAGAAGGGCAAAATTAAAAAGCCCGTGTTACTACTGCATTTACTTAAACAAAAAATAAACTAATTTTATTTCTAGTTAAATTAGTAAGATTTATATTACTTAAGTTGAAGCTCGACAGACTTGCCAAAGTTCGAAAAGTTAGCCAGTTAGCGTCGGTCGTCCGCACCAGCACAGCACTAGACAGAACTTGTGTATTTTTTGATAAATTGTAATCACCAAAAAAAACTGGCACCCATATTTAATTAAAAATTTCAGATGTAAAGACTTTTCAATTGGTTACTTTAGGAAATAAATAAAAAATGACAACACACGACACGAAAGACGAGGTTTAATAAAAAAAGTCACTCGATTATTACAAGAAAAATGCGTTAGATATCTCCATCTTACGCTCCATTACGCGCTCTGAAAAATAAATATGCCATTGAATTGTAAGTGGAGCGTTCTGCACAACTGCTGTTCTGCACTCGGGTTCCGTCCCAGCAGGCAGTCACGAACGGACCGAGTTAATGCATGCAGGTGTATATGTGGCGCATGCGCATCCGATGCAAGCCACGCGCGTGCTCTCCAGAGCGGAACGCGATGCCCCATACAGACCCGCCAACTGCACTTTGCTGCAGTCTTTCGTTCGCGTGTTACACTACGTCGCTCGCTGCACCATGAAATATGGAAAATATGACCTCCATAAATCTTCCGCAAACTTGAGCGTCGGCACCTCCTACTCTTGGTACTACAAAAAAAACGACAACCCCACCACGCGGAAAAAGAAGAAGTTAACTAGATCCGCATCCGATTCAACACTTTTTAGTGATTACGCCAATCAAATGCCTCTCTTTGAAAAGGAAAATTGTAACAATAATAAAAAGTGCAAGAAATCTATGAGTGACGCCGGAAAAAGTAAACGTGTGAAGTGCGACCTGAAAAACTGCAAGCCCGTGTATATGGAACCGTTTGTTGGTAATTTCTTTTACGGAAAACCGTTGTCCGGTTATGAATACTCAGAAAAGACTGAAGAGAAAATTATATACTTACCAGACTCCGATATTGTCACTGCCTCTGAAGACAATACCGGTGAGAGTACTCTCACGACGGCCGCAACAGTTGTCGATGCTCCGGAATATGTGAAGAATCCTTTGTATGGATGCCTTGAGGCTGACGTTCAGATAACAACCTCTGAATATCAGTCGACATCATCTGCATCCAAAGACTCGCAATTGAAGTCTTCCAGTTGCACCGAATTAAGACGAACAATGTGTTCTAGTAAAGAATCAGAGGATGTGTTATCAAAAATTCTCAACGATTACAAGAGGATAATGAAGGAATGGAACCACACCATAAAAGACCATTACTCATCTGTATCTCATTGCAGTAAAAAGGGCTCAACTTTGTGTCGAAAAAGCAATACTTCAAGTTATGTTCGAAGTTTACATTCAACCTTGTCGTACAGAAAACCGAGCAGATGTTTAAAATCTGTCGGCAGCAACACTTATGCTTCAGGAGCATTTAAAAGATATCAAAGTAGTAGTGAGGATAGCAAAAGTCACACGCTTACCAGAAATCAGACGATAAGTAATTGGACTTCAACATTACAGAAACTCAAAACGAAGAAGTTTTGGAAATTAGGTCATAGTTTGTCTCCGTCGGAGTGTGAATGTTTGGAAGCCATTTATGAAGACTACGACAGACGCTTACAAGACTGGTGCGACGCAATTAGCAATTGCTCATCTTTGATTAATTCGGTATACTTTCATAATTATTTTACCCACATTTTGTTAATACGTCCTATGAGATCTTTCAGAAACATTGTGGAAAAATACACCATTGCTAGAAAAAATTGAGCCTATGCTCATGCATATCCTTAGTCCTCTATAAGGAAACAATCAGTTTCATTAAATCGAAAAAGTATGAGACATAAATAATCAAAGATTTCATAAATTAATTCTACGTAGAAATGTGGTTAAACTGTAAAACAAGTTGCTATTGAAAAATTCCCAAAGAATGATAGAATAATTTTCATAAATCAAAATCAGTATCAATTATTAAGTCTTATGATTATTCTAAGGTCGTATGTTATTTCTAATAGGGCTACAAAGAAGAAATTGAGAAGCCTGAAAACCAACACCTCCTGCCATCAGCACTGGTGGGGCAAGCAGACGTGCTGTTTGGAAACCTGCACGAGTTATTCACATTCCACCAGGATGTCTTCCTCAAAGATCTGGAACGATCCATATCTGCCACTGAACTCGTTGCGTTGTGCTTCGTGGAAAAGGTAAGTTTGATACGTGTAATGATTACCTATGCTAACAATACTTTATATTTACATATCTTATGATTCTTATGCTCTCTTCACCTCATTTAATATCTACTTATTAGCTGGGAATCAGCGTTGCAAGTATACTTGCACAAAGTTTTAGAGAATTTTGATAAAAAAAATACTTTTTCAACACACTTGCTCGTAAAGTGAGCCCTAATACATCGCTTTTAGGGCCATAAACCGAACTATAACAAACGCGTGCAATAATATATAAAACACTAGTTCGTAATAGAATTAACCCTACAAAGTTTAATTAGTACCTTACTGCAAGTTATATGCGAGTAAACAGAGCATTCCCAATTTAGCCGGGTAATAGTTATTTTCTTTTGACAACAAAGAGGTTTTATGCTGCTGAAAATTCATATACATTTTTGGAATAAATAAATGTGTAAGTCCTTAATTAAGTAAAATAAATATATTATAATTATTATCAAATTATTCATAATTCACAATATTTTATTATAAAATATTAAAATATTTGCATCTTGTCACTAATTTTATAATTATAATTTTGAAGTATTAGTAGTAGGCTGTATGCTCCTCACCCCTTTGTTCGCAAAATATTCTTGCGTTGGGCGTGTGAAAAAAAAACAAAAAAAAACATGCGCGCCTTTTCCAATAATTATCATATTTTGTGTTTGCCATATTTGTTGCTGTGTGGTAAATTACTTTGTTTTTTCCTCGCAAATGTGTTGAAAAACGTCGTATGAAACTCGTGAGCTCTTGCTTATTGCACACTCGGCTGAGTTACGCCCTCGCCTGCGGCTCGGGCTGCAACCAACAGCCTTGTGTGCAATGAGCAACCTAAGCTAACTTGTCTCATAATGTACTATTATGAAATGTAAAATCTTAAAGATAGGAATTTAACTTGTTAATTTTGATTACTAACGACCCGTTACTAGCACGATCTCCAAAGCAACGGAGATCAGCCGGACGATTTAATGAATTTGTTACTTTATTTCGCGAGGTATTGAAGTAAATAATGTTTTTTTATAATGGTATGGTAATGCGTGATGAGGACCCGCGAACAACGCGAATCCATGGAAGCAATTCGTGAAACCTTATGATAACGAAGCAGTCTTTAGCTCATTTTCATTGTACCTATTTTCTCCAGAGGGAGACTTTCTTCCGGCTATACAGCTACTACTGCCAGAACATCCCGCGGTCGGAGCGGCTGCGGGAGACGCTGGTGGACACGCACCTGTTCCTTCAGGCGTGCCAGCTGCGGCTCGGCCACAAGCTGCCGCTCGCCGCGTACCTGCTCAAGCCGGTGCAGCGGATCACCAAGTACCAGCTGCTGCTCAAAGTAAGACATTATTTGATATCCTTCTAGTCATGTGTTTAGTTTATCATTTGATATCCCTTGTGTTATCATATCAATGATTATCGTATGACGCGAACGGTCTCCTACTTAGGAACCCATCATGGTTATAGTTGATGTAAAGCAAATAGGTTCGAAAAGCCGTGCCAAGAAAACATCTATAAGGCAAAACAATCAGTCAAACTTATAAATTTACATGCATTCCAAATATTTATCAAAAACGCATTTCTTATTTTCTAATAAATATTTGTCTAAGTATTCTTATTTTAATATGTCACTATAAAATTGGTTCTCTTGAATATTCTATTCTGCGCATATTTTCTTTACAAGAATGTCGTTAAGAAGGCCGACTGCATGCAAAATGTCATCATTATAATGTTACTGTCTTGGTCGTATAGCGAAGGTCGAGTTTAATATATTTGTTGGAACCGGATTGGAAATCTCATTGACCATCTGTTTGAATTTTCATAGTTACTTAATAGCCTAAAAAAATAAAAATAATAACATCTCTATTTTTTCCATTCAATAAAAGTAACATTTAACTTTTAATTGATTAAATTCAAAAGACCTAAAGGATTACATATTGGTCAACTTAAGTCGATATACCTAAGCGTAAAACGAGATCTATTTAATTTAAAATTTAATCTAAGTATATAGATACCTACCTAGTTCGCGCAATATTAGTTGAAGAACTATTCCATTATCCCAACTGGCTATCCCAATCAACGGGCAATCTGGAAAGAGTGGAAAAAAATCCATGTAACCCAACTGATTGGGATACCCAGTTGGGATTTATGGAATAGGCCAACTTGAACTTGAATGGTTGGGTAACCATAGAAGTGAAACTTGCGCACTAAACATTTTTGTACCGAAAATTGCTACTGCGCAAGGCACGTGGCTAAAATTTGGGTCAAGTAATTTTGCATCTAGTGTAGTTACCTACATACAATTTGTTATTCGTTGTTGACCTTAAGATTTTGGCGCCTGTTTTTTGCGTGATAACATTATTGTGCATTTTTAAGTGTATATTGAAAATTAGGCAACACTCACTGATCTGCTTCTTAACAAGAAACCTCATCTATTAGATGTTGCTGTGAGTGTGAATCTTTCTTTTACTCTTTTTTGTTAATCGGCAGGACTTGCTGCGGTATAGTGAATGCGGTTCAATGACGACAGGGCTCCAGCAAGCGCTAGATTGCATGCTCGTGGTGCTAAAGTGCGTCAACGACTCGATGCACCAGATCGCCATCACTGGGGTGCCGGTAAGTTTATCATATGCGCCCTCCTAGCACGACCACCTAACACGATATTACCGATCAATTAAGAAAACGAACTTTTCTATATTGGCTCAAGTTCGAGTGTTTGTAGTTCCACCATTGTCTCTGATTTTCCTAACACAAGTGCCGTTAGCTACTTACTTTGGAATCAGAGCAATGCTTGTGAAGTTGTCTAATAAGTATCTATTTATTTAGAATGCCTGGTAAGGTGGTAAGTACCTATTCCAAGAAATGGTCACGCGTAAAATAACTCTCCTAATGATTTAGAAATCAAATATGGCGTAAAAAGATTAATTACTTACGTAATAACAATTATAGGAACTTTTTAAATCTTGATGGTAGTTATAAATTAAAAGCGTGTGAGACAGTGTTGCCTTTTAAATGTCTTAATAACCGGTTCAGCATAATCTATGTTTGATAATCATAATAAGCTCGTAGATAATTATAAACAAACATGCTATGTGCTCGTATGTAGGAACGCCTAATAACTCACTTTCATTTCATTATTAGAGGAAGGTTAGGTACTACGTTATTATTATGACTACCTACCTACTTACTTAAGTCGTTAATCATTTATTATTACAGCTACGTTTTTTTGGAATCCAGAAGGAAGACGATTAAATAATCGTATGGTCTAATATATCGTGACCGTTTATCCATAGGGACCATTAAAGTGAACAACTTTTACTATGGGACCAACTCTGAAATCGCGAAAGAAAAATCAGCTACCTACCTATTTCATACAAAAAATAATAAAGAATATTTCAAAATGTGTGAAACGGCTGTTTTTTTCGCGATTTCAGAGTTGGTCTCATATAAAAGTTGTTCAGTTTAATGGTCCCGATCTACCTTATTCGGCTTTCGTGATTTTTTTTAACACTTTGTAAACGACGAAATATCTGGTTTAGAAAATTTATTAAAATTATCTTTTAGATGATCACTTCTCTACCTGGATTCCAACTGATTCGTAATGATCGTGTAAGTTCCTCACATGGAGGGGTGGCTATTTATCTCCGCTCTCACATCTCTTATTCTATCCTTAGTAGATCTCCTCAACCGCCACCTTCCAATAGCGCCGAGCACCTCTTTCTTGAAATATCTTTGTCCCATACCAAACTTCTTTTAGGAGTCTTTTATAGCCCTTCACTTCGAGTTGACTATTTCGAGTCATTCGAACAGATCCTGGAAAATTTTGCCCCCTCATATCCTCATACTATTATTATGGGTGACTTCAATACCTGTCTGGTTAAAGACGATTCTCGTGCCAAAAAATTACTGTCGGTGGTTAATTCATCTAATCTACACATTCTTCCTCTACAGGAAACTCACCACTTTCCCAATTGCACCCCCTCCTTACTTGATCTCATAATTGTCTCCTCTTCAACCCTAGCTGCTAAGCATGGTCAGTGTTCTGCGGATGCTTTTTCCTACCACGACTTGGTATACTTGTCGTACCGCATTCGTCCTCCTAAGCTAAAACCGACCGTTAAGCTTCAGCGTAGTTTTACAAAAATTGATCATGAGCGCCTCCTCGAGGATGCTGGGAACAGGAACTGGGACTCAATTTTTGCCACTGACGATGTAGATGAGCAGGTAGCAATCCTAAATAACCACCTCACCGAATTGTATGATATCCATGCTCCAATTAGACCGGTAAAAATTAAACACCTTCCCGCGCCATGGTTAACAAATGACATACAAAAGTTAATGAACAGGAAAAACAGGGCCAAAGCAAAGTTTAAGGGCGATCCCTCGGATCGAAACGAGACTAAATATAATCGTGCTAGGAATCGCTGCAATACTGTGATAAGGGACGCTCAAAGACTCCACACTCACGACTCAATCGAAAACGAACCAGATCCTGCAAAGGTATGGAAATTTTTAAAAAGTCTGGGAGTTGGTAAATCTCGCAATGTCATCAATAGTAACAGTCTAGACTTAGATATACTTAATCGTCATTTTTCCTCGTCTGTGCTTATTGATGGCAACCGTAAAGCCAAAACATTATCTTACCTTTCAACTCTACCAACTCCTGATTCATCTTTTTCTCTCAATCTTTTTGCAGACCGTGATGTCAAGAGAACCATCCTGTCTATCAATTCCAATGCTGTAGGTGCCGATTCTATTAGTCGCAAAATGATCCTTCCTTTAATAGATATCCTTACTCCTATTATAGCAAAAATCCTGAATACTTCCATTTCAACTGGTGTTTTTCCTACATCTTGGAAAGATGCAAATGTTATTCCTCTCCCAAAAAAACCTAATCCAAACACCTTTTCTGATTACCGACCTATATCCATCCTCCCCTTCCTGTCCAAAGTCCTTGAAAAACTTGTATATGGCCAGTTAACTGTCTATCTCAATATAAACCACCTTTTTAATCCTTTTCAATCTGGTTTCCGCTTGGGCCATAGCACATCTACAGCATTGGTTAAGATAACGGATGACATACGCCAAGGGATGGAAAATCGCCAGCTCACACTGTTGACGTTACTGGACTTCAGTAACGCTTTTAATTCAGTTGATTTCGATATCCTCCTTGGTGTACTACAATCTCTGAACATATCTCCGGCTGCAATTGATTGGTTTCGAAGTTACCTGCTAGGGCGACGGCAACGCATCCACCTAGGAGATTTTTCCTCTGCGTGGTGTGACATCAACGCCGGAGTTCCTCAGGGTGGCGTCTTATCTCCATTGCTCTTCTCTATCTTTATTAACTCAATAACAAATTCACTTTCAAGTTCGCATCACCTCTATGCTGATGATCTGCAGATCTATACTCAGGCGCCACTATCAGAACTTTCAAATGCAATAGCGGCTACCAATTCTGACCTTGCGCTTATTAGCGACTGGAGTAAATCATTTGGACTTACTGTCAACCCAGCCAAGACCCAGACCATCATTATTGGTAGTCCTCGTTTCATTTCGAGGATCGACCTTGAGCAGCTTTCTCCTGTAACGTTTGATGGCACTGTGATTCCTTTTTCCAAAACCGTTAAAAACCTCGGCGTAATTTTTGATCAATGCTTCTCTTGGATACCTCAGGTTGAAGCACTTAGAAAAAAAGTATTTGCTGCGTACTACTCACTTAACCGGTTAAGAAACTTTTTACCAACAAGTACTAAAGTCACTCTCGCCCAGTCTCTTCTGCTATCTGTTTTGGACTACGCTGACGTCTGTTATACGGATCTGACGGAGGTAATGCTTAATAAGTTAGAGCGCCTGCAGAACATGTGCTTCAGATTTATTTTCAATATACGTAAATATGACCACGTATCCCACCTGCGTTCTAAGCTCAATTGGCTCCCTATTCGCCGGCGCAGGGACTTACATACTCTTACGCTTCTTTACTCCATTCTTTTCCATCCAGCGTCCCCAGCCTATCTCAAAGAATGTTTCTCCTTCCGCTCCTCATCCACACAGTGCACGTTGCGCTCTTCTTCCAATCTCACTCTAGAAATTCCTCGCCACTCAACTGATTTCCTCTCATATTCTTTCTCTGTGCATGCAGTACGTCAGTGGAATTTACTCCCGGAGGGTATCAGGATGGCTCGTTCTCTGAATTCCTTTCGCGATCAAGTCAGAGGACATTTCCTTTCTACTATCTAACTTATTTCCTCTCATTATTATCACTTCTAGTAATCTAGAAAAACTTCTTTTCTTTCTATTTATTCTTGTATATCTACTATATCTGTTCTCCTTCCCATATTTGCACCCACTTCCCACTATCCTCTTCTTCTCTCACTCTATTACTCAAGGTTGCCTGGAAGAAATTGCTATTTAGCAATAAGGCCGCCTTTTGTGTGCTTTCTCTGTTTATTGTTTTTCTTTGTAATATGTCCTGTCTTAGTGTGCAATAAAGTGTTTTTATTATTATTATTATTATTATTTCATACCAGTTTCCCCAAATTCCCCGCACGAACTATCCAGCTTAGACAACAATAATATTTCCATTCTTCGCCAGGTGGACCTAAACCAACAAGGCGAGCTGCTAATGCAAGGCTCTTTCCTGGTGGTGTCAGAGAACAAGCGCGACCTGCGGCTCCGGCTCCGGCCGCGGCGCCGACACATATTCCTCTACGAGAAGGCATTACTCTTCTGCAAGCCCGCCACCAAGAACAGTCACAACAAAGCCACCTATCACTTCAAACATGATCTCCAGGTGGGTTTTAGTAGTAGTAGAAAGTGATCAGCATCAATAAGCATTTGCTTGTAGGTACCTACTTACAGTTCGTTGTCTCACCCACACAATGTTGGATCAAAAGACAATGCAATTTATTGGCCCATTTTTTTTAAAGTAATGTAGTGGTACAGGAATGAAACTTGTTTTTAAGTAAATATATACTTATAGATTTTGTCATTAGGGTTTGATTTAATATGACAATGGCACTAAAAAATAGGTAATGAAAAAAAGTTATGATTGACTAAACCAAAAAAAATCGTTTATTTTTGTGGCTTCTGTGCATAATGTTTTTTAACCGGGATTAATTTTTGGTGCCATTATAAAAGTCAACCCTAATGATAATATCTATACTAATTGGAAACAATTTGTGCATTCCTGTACCATACTTTTAAAAAAATTGGGCCGTAAGTCAAGGAAAAATTTGCATTGTCTTCTGATATTTTTCTTATGAGTAGCCGACGTCATTATTAACGTAATAATGGTTTGTAAAATAGTGACGGTTTTAGCGACACAAACACAACGCCAAAAACCTTAGCTTAACCAAGAATTGAACCTTCTTTCTCACTTTTGCAGATGTCACAAGTCGGTCTAACAGAGTCGGTAAAAGGCGATCCCCGCAAGTTCGAGGTGTGGAGACAAGGTCGAGCCGAAGTGCACACAATAACCGCGCCCACCGTGGAGGTGAAGCGCGCGTGGGTGGACCGCGTCAAGCGAGTACTGCTCGACCAACTGAAGGAGCTCAAGGGGGAGCGCGTGCGCCAGTACGGGGCGCAGCACCACAGGTCAGTAGGTTACAGGGTCACTTTATTAGCGCCCACTGTGCAGGTGAAGCGCGCGTGGGTGGACCGCGTCAAGCGAGTACTGCTCGACCAACTGAAGGAGCTCAAGGGGGAGCGCGTGCGCCAGTACGGGGCGCAGCACCACAGGTCAGTAGGTTACTGGGTCACTTTATTAGCGCCCACTGTGCAGGTGAAGCGCGCGTGGGTGGACCGCGTCAAGCGAGTACTGCTCGACCAACTGAAGGAGCTCAAGGGGGAGCGCGTGCGCCAGTACGGGGCGCAGCACCACAGGTCAGTAGGTTACAGGGTCACTTTATTAGCGCCCACTGTGCAGGTGAAGCGCGCGTGGGTGGACCGCGTCAAGCGAGTACTGCTCGACCCAACTGAAGGAGCTCAAGGGGGAGCGCGTGCGCCAGTACGGGGCGCAGCACCACAGGTCAGTAGGTTACAGGGTCACTTTATTAGCACCCACTGTGCAGGTGAAGCGCGCGTGGGTGGACCGCGTCAAGCGAGTACTACTCGACCAACTCAAGGTGCTCAAGGGGGAGTGAGTGCGCCAGTACGGGGCGCAGCACCACGGGTCAGTAGGTTACAGGGAGATACAGGGAAAACAGGGCTACTTTCTTCGTTGGCGCCCAACGTGGCACTAATGAACCCAAAATGGGAAAATCGTTTCTTCGGACCGAAGTTGCAGGCGAAGGCTAGTTTCTAAATAAATTAATCTAATACTGTTATACCTTTATGGTTATAGAGAAGAGTCATCATGGCAATTAGGGAATAATTGCTTAAAAGATGGCTTCGGTCACAAACTAAGTATTGTATAAACATACCTTTGAACGAAAATAAACTTTATTATCGTAACATTGCGACATTGGCGCCCAACCGTGGTGCTAATAAAATAAGTGGGTATATTAAGTACACTGAAACGTGTGTCTTTAAGCCAAAACAAAATACCAGGCATAGGCAGACTAGCATTAAATTAAAAAGGTTAACCTAGTATCAGAGATTGAAAAATACTTAAAAAGTATTTACATTGGCGCCCAACGTGGTAGTTTCAATTTTTTTTATTTTACATAATACATTAATTAATATAGGTACTCAGTACAAAGTACAATTACACGCGGCAGACGTAGTGTAAGACGAGTGCAATAAAACGTAGAAATGAGACAGCGCACTTTATGTCCGCATCTCTATTGCTATCTCTCTCGTTGCGCATCTCTATTACAAAAGTGATTTATTACACCGTCTGCCGCAAGTTTTGTGTCTAGTATAATCAAGGTGACCTGTACTGTTCATTAGCAATGTAATAAGTAAAACATTTTTGATTAGCCAATGGGGAAGAAAACTGACAATACTCACCGCCAGTGGCGCTGCGTTCGACGGACCCACGACATCTGTCAAAATCCATACAACAGAAATTTAAATTTTTACTTTTTTCTCGTTTAATAGCGTCATGCCGCGTTGTGTGGCAATTGGATGTAATAACAATGGTAACCACCACTTTCCCAAGGATAAAAGATTGAAATTTTTGATTATATTCATTTTTATTAATTTTCATACTACATGGAGAAAATAAAATATTGTCTATTTTCCTTTTCGATGGAAGGCGTGATGATTTAATTGGTGTGGAGGTCAATACTGATTTGGGAGCGTGAAATGTTTGCAGCTTTTCAGTAGGTGATTCATATTTTATTATATTTACATAAAAATATTATTTCGAGGTTATGTTTACTTGGTCAAATACAGAATACAGGATGTAGACTTGAGTCTTGAACACAACGTATTTATTGTTCCGGATACAACATGAAATTATTAAATTATACTTGTTTTCTACCTTATTTTATCCATTACTTACCTACTAACTAGATCCGTTTTACGACCCTTTAACGTCCCTCCTCGGGTCTTCAACTCTTCTTTTAACTGTTTCACAGTCCAATTACTGTACATTATTTTATATTCAAAGAGAATAGTACAAAAATATCACCAGTTATCATAAAAAATAACCACTCAATCGACAAGCTCAAAGTGACACATTGTTTGTTATGGGTCTGAGAGAGGCAGCGCCATCTGCATTATGCTTGGCGTTTTCTTCCCCATTGGTGTTACTTTAATATAAGCAATCGCCAGTTTACTTCAAACGCACGTTCACACCCCTGGACATATTCCAGAACCCTAATCCAAGCAGCGTCGTGGGACACGCCCCCCCCGGCGGCGGTGGTGCGGCCGCCCCCCGCCACCCCCCGCACTGCCTCCTGCGACGCGCACGACGAGCCCTGCTGGTCCACCGACCCCTCCGACGACGACGACGACGACCCCGAACACGCACCCGTATGTACCTAAACAATACACTACACAACACACGGTACACACAGGGTTTTTTCGGAGCCGGATTTATGCTAAACCGGGACGTGCCGAATGAGCGCCGGCAGCAAGAATATAATAGAATAGAATAAACATTTATAGACACTCGCATATTACAGAAAATAAAAAAACAATAAAGGCACAGAATAAAGGAAAAAAACTAAAATACAATTTTAAATAACACTTAAGAACTAAAAAGAGAACATTAAAAAAAACGAATGAGAGGCCAAAAAAAGCCCTGTCCCAGCATTTATGCTTCTGTGTCAGTCTTAGCTGGCAGCAGGGTGCAAGGGGGTGCACTTGCCACCTCCTGTCAGGAAAGAAATACATAGAAAAAAGTTTAAATAAAAACTGAAGGCGTAGGTTGCTGTCCACGTTCATCACCTTGTCACTAGATTCGGTATCTATTCTGCTCTATTAAGTAAGTTAATAGTATAATGTGTAGACGCAGATGCATCTCCCTGAAAAAAATCCTGGCGGGGGCGCCCATGCCGTGCCGTGTCCGAGTCCCAAGCTACATTGGTCATTCTAATATAATTTATAAAGAAGACCAATGCATTTTGAGACTGTGCTTTATACTGAATATACAATAGTACTAAACATACAGAAGACAATCAAATAATAAGCTGCTATCGCTGTACAGCAATAACTACAATTTAAAGTTGCACAGCACTGCGTACCTATTATTAAAAGCGCTTCACTTTCTGTCGCGTAGGTCTGTCTCAACCGACACATGACATCCTTCGTGCGCTGACTCGACTCGAGTCTCGACTGAATCAGCGAGCAGTAGGCTAATATAAACGTTTAAGCGCGTAGTGTGCCCCCCTGCCGGTGGCTTCACCGAGCGGCAACCGGAGCTCAACGAACACTAGTGTCACATACAGAACGTTGACTCGACCAACATAGCTTAGGCTCAGACACGGCACAGCCCGGTCTAGCATAAATTCGGCTTAATACACTGACGCCTCGGCCTCTACATCACCGCGCGCGTCCTGCATCTTGCGTGTCGCTCGGTGACCAATGCGCGTTTTCTCGATGTCGGCCTCTCAGCTCGTGGTCGCGACCACGCAGTGGTTGCCAAGACGCAAGAAGCGCGCGCGGTGATGTCGTGGCCGAAGGGTGAGGCTTCATGTTGTTCGGGTCATTCATGGAATAACGTATTTGGGATGTTTATCATGGCGAGCAACCTGCCGAATAGGATACAGTCTCAGACAATATGACTACCTACCTACTTAAATAACAATAGAACGAGACTTGATTGGATGCCCGATAAAAGAAGCCGAATCCGAAACTTTTTATCGAAGTTATTCCCGTCAAGAATTGTAACTTATGGGACTTACCTACATTAAATTAAATAATAAATTTTGAATGGGTTAGTGTACATACTAAGAAACTATAGCTAAGAAAATGTAGTGGTATAAACTAGAGTTAGTACCTATGTACCTAGCTTTAAATATGGTAATAGTAATAGTAATATACTTACCCCCCTACTAATAAAGATTGTATAGCAGATGCATAGTTACACAGTGTTATATCACTTCTTTTTAATGTCAAACTCAAATAAGTATAGTTTGACAGAGAGTAACCATTGTGTAACTATACATCTGCTATACAATCTTTATTAGTAAGGGGGTTATTGTGATAACAATGTTTTAACCATAAATATTGATACCTAGTCCAAACTCATAAGGAAAAGTTGTACCTAACTATAACTAGGTACTATTTTGTAGTTTTGTCTGGTCTATTTATTACATTCAGACTGTCATTAAAACCGATGGTTATTACTAACATTAATAAAGAGGTGCTGCTTATTGGGGTAGCTTAAATTAACTAGGGCCTACATTAATGCCAACTAATTTTGGGTTCACAGTGTTGAGTGAAGTGAAACCACTCTATTGTGTAAGTGTAAAGTGTATTTTTAAAGGAATGCGGGCTGAATTAGTCACGGGTAGCGCATGCCAAACGCTAGCAACCCGATCGCACTTAACGCTTCCCGTCTCTACAATATTGAATGTACCTACATAATAAGAATACCAATGAGGTTCTTTAAAGGTGAAATTATTACTGATCACGTCAAAAAGAATTTACCGTAGGAACTGCATTTAGAATTGGTACCGCAGAAACACATTCATATTTAACGTGTAACGTCCCCAGTCCAAGATTCACGCCGCCCGTCCGCTGCATAATTAATTTAGCTACCCATCATCGCTTTTAATTAGTTCTATTATAAAGTTTTAAACTAGACACTGGCACTGAAACTTGATTTAGTTCTGCACGGTCACGTGGCACCTCACTTAGTTCACTTTTTAACATAATCAGGTTAGTTACGAGTGCCGTATTCAATAATGGCTTTACCGCCGCCATTTTGTCGTACGTTACGAGTTTCAAAATGGCCGCATTGTTTAAGTTGTGTTGTTCAACAGGTGACGGAGGCCGTCGGTCTCAACGGTACCATACACAGAATGGTACAGTTCTTTTCGGTATCAGGCTCCACGCAAGCCACATCCACGTTTTACGTATCACAGTACTGATAAATATACATTTGAAGCTAAGCCAATAGAGGCAGTGTAAATACATACAATGAAAAGAGACTGATGTTATATCCAAAGTTAATTAACCAAAGAGTTCGACATCGAACGTGGATAATAATCAGTTGTAATTGCAGAACATTAACTACTGTGTAAGTCGTGTTTTGTTTGTTATGTCATTCACTGTCAGTGTGCTTTTTTATTTTCATTAAGCGCTTGCTTCGATATTATAATGTTATCATTGTTGTCAGTGTATATTTTCTTTTATTTAATTACAGTTTAATTATATTTACCGAAACATTTATTTAGATACAGCATCGTAACCGAAATAATATTAACATTCGAACGCTTCATACATAATATCTTTCACACATAGGTAATGAAATGATATATTGATCAAGTAAGCAATTTATCCATTTGGAGTTGGGAGCCGACATATTTATTTGTTTGCCGATAACCGTTACATTTGAAGTTAAATAGTTAATAGATACAAGAACATCACGGAGGTATATACTAGATAATTATTGTAATCGTATAATAGACGTTGATGTATATTATATTATATGGAAGTATTGGTAACTCTGCTTAGCTGCGCACGGGAAGTAGTTTGGGTCACTTTATGGTCAATTTATAGATGTGCCATGAGTTGCTTTTTTTAACGCTGTATTTATCTCATCGAAAATTCCAGTACCTGAATGTACTTATTGTATCTCTTTTATCTTCCTAAACATTCATGATGCGAAAGAAACTTATATAATTATTATGACATACAATACAAGTAGGTAAAATATATCTGAACTTAATGTCTTATAATCTACTATAAGTACTATATTGGCTGTATAACGCTGATTTGATTCAAAAAATATTATTTTGCACACAATTTTAGCTTTAAATTTGATATTTGCACTCGTGTTGGACTTTTAGATGGACGTTTTATAAAATTGTATTTATAATTTTATATTATACTAACCAATATAGTTTTCGACTATCCTGGTACCTATTTAATTACATATCGACGCTAAATCTATAATAGTTATCTATGCGGTACCTGATAAACATACGTTTATATGGGTTGTATTGCGTTATTTTATAGAGAAACATTCACTTAGGTATTATGGATTTCAATATTATACTTATAAGTATATGAGTACTCACAAAAGCTTTTCACTAATATGCATGGCAAATAGCATCCTACTTACTGACATACTGATTGGAAAAATGGTGAATGATTGGGGCTGCGATAATAAAATATATTTATTTATCATTATGTGAGTATTTATACCCATATAAAATAACAAAAAAAACAACTGTGTGTATGCATGCAGTATTGTAAAAGCAGTTTGAGCAGTGGTGAAGAAGCGCATGATTTTGTGTAAGCTAAATGGTATATTGAAGCCAAAAACACAGTGTAAAACTTGTCCAACTAATGTGTTTTTATCTTTCTTCACATAAAATTCCACAACAAAAAATATCTACAACATTCTCTTAAATATGAATATTAAAGTTTCAAAGTGTCATCGAAATGTTGTTACTTACAAAATAATTATGCAACAACCACATTTACACGACCCACCATCACAGCAAACTTATGTAAGAAGAGAGACCATTTTTACCCTGCTTCATTTCAAAAGTGCTAGACCAAACAACTTGCAACTACTGAGGCATACATATACGACGACCATATCTACTGGACATCAATTCTGCTAATAATCTGATCTCGGATTTCTCAAAAACTTACAGCCACTGAAAAAATTAAACTTCTTTTTATTAGCTGAAACGCTCCGAATGCTAGTGAACGAATAGCCGAATCAAATTCAGACCTGCTTACCTATTTATGTTTTTGGGGTACAGGCAGTGGGGTGTGGGCTGGTGGCGCTATCGGACTACACCGCGGTGGGCGCTAGCGAGGTGTCACTGCGGGAGGGCCAGCAAGCCGAGCTACTCAAGGTCGGCTGCGCGGGCTGGTGGTACGTGCGGCTCGCCGGTACGTGACCTGTGTGTTGTACATGTCGGTGCTACCTGTATACATACATACATGCCCGCGGGGGGACCAGCGAGGTGTCGCTGCGGGAGGGCCAGCAAGCCGAGCTACTCAAGGTCGGCTGCGCGGGCTGGTGGTACGTGCGGCTCGCCGGTACGTGACCTGTGTGTTGTACATGTCGGTGCTACCTGTATACATACATACATGCCTGTATACATACATGTCATGAACATAATAACTTTTTCTCACTTATGCTCTGAAATCTTATCATTCCATTTGAAAAAGGAATGCGGGGCGTTCCACATTTCCGAGGGGTCTGGTTCATCACATTCTAAATTTAAAATTCAGGCCAGGAATGAATTTCAATACTTACTTCCCGCACCAGCACCAGTGCGGGAAGTAGGTACAGTGCGAAGATGATCTGGGTGGTCTGCGGCAACTTCTTTTTTTTGTTTTAGCTGTTCACAAAAACAAAAAAAGCAAAGGCACATTTGCACCATACAGCCATAACTTTAGTTCCTTTTTTCTGGCACGCAAGCCAACGACAAGACAGTTAATATTATAAAGGTAAAATTATTTAATAGGTACTATAATAACGATACAATAAAAAAAATGGTGCGCACAGAGTATATTACTATAAGAATAAATAAATATTACATTGTATTGTACCAGATTTATCAGAGACAAATCCTCTAAGTAATCTTGAATTATGTACAGCGCCATCTACCGCCGAGAAGCGAAATGAGATGGGTTTTTGCTTCTCGGCGGTAGATGGCGCTGCACGTAATTCAAGATTACTCAGAGGATTTGTCTATGATAAATCTCATTTTGCTTTTCGGCGCTTCGAGCGATTAAACTGCTAGAATGCACCCAAAAAAAAACTGGCGGGAATTAAATTTAATTAAGTTTCAATTGAAAAGTTTTTTATTTCCTCGCATTTCTTGAGAAAAGCACTATACAAGCCTTGTTCTGGAAGCTACTTGCATTGCCTCGAATGATTAAAGCCCTCGCCTGCGGCTCGGGCTTCAAACCATCCTCGACAATGCAATCGCTAGCTTCCCGTTCACGGCTGTAATGTACTATTACTTCTAGCAATTACGTGCGTGATTAGTTTTGTATTTTATTCGATCATATTTCCCAGGCTGATTGTAAACCTCCCCCACAGGCGGGCAGGGCGAAGGCTGGGCGCCAGCGGCATACCTCGACCAACGCAAAACGTCGCGGTCGTCGAGTCGGTCGCACGACCGCCTGCACGACCACTGAGCGCCCGCTACCACACTTTGACACCACTGCCCCGGGCGGGAGCGGGGCGAAGCTTCACGTTGATGGAAAATGGCATCTATATCGGGTCTATCTAATACCCCAATGACTTTGAGTTAGCTCAAGGGCCATTTCACATGACTTCATAATAGGAAGACTTCGGTCGTCGCTTTACGTGATATCGTCAGCTTATTATTTGATAAAAAGTTTTGAGTATTTCGCCTATTTTAACAATATTAAATATTGTTCTGTCTTAATTGGTACCTACCTAAGACAATGTCTAGATTTTTTTTATATCAAGTATAGGTATTGTTGGTTGGATTGTTGCTCTCCACTCCACTCGACACGACAGAAAGTTTAAAATTAAAAATCAATGTTAGAATTAGAATGCAATCCAGCACGATTGAAATATTATGTAGTGAGCGTGAAGCAAGATGTTAGAAGGTAGCGACCCCACTCGTTGTTGATGGCAAACAATAATATTTGTTAAAATTAATGTAAATGTTGTTCTAAAAAAGCTTTATTGTAAATTAGTGTAGCCTAGGCCCGTGTTATATCGTATCGTTACAGCATCCAAAGCTACCCGTAGAGCGTTGTTGAGTGACCGTGACTGTTTTCATGTTTATATTCTTGTACATAATTATTTATAATAATTATAGTAAGTAATTTATTTCGATGCTAAATAGCTTTCGGTGTTACGTCTCAATTTTCCATGACAGTTACTGTGGGTATTCGTTTTATCCATGTGATAGGGACCTGCGTATTATCTAAGATAAGACATTGTAGAGTGATCAATCTTTCTCATATCATCATATTTCTTCACAATATTTTTATCAACAAATTGTTACTATTATATTGCATGAGAGTGCTGTGAATAAATTTATCATTAGAGAATGAGCAAAGTGTAATTAGTGAATTTACACGATTGCTACAACTTACAGTGCATTATTTTTTGCATATTTTATATAAATGCATAATGTACATTTATCAAACTTAGGTTGTTTCCTAGTCAGCATGTTTAGATGTATCTATTATTACTTATTTTTATTATAAAATCATGTATCCACATTTGGAAAGTAAAGTCGCTGAAAACTAACAACTTGGACTGTCACTATTTAAAATACTTAAGAACCTATATTCAGCGACTTTAGTTTCCTTCTCTGGACTTTTGTATAAGTATTACTAATTTTCTTTTGTTAATAAATTTTCCTTTTCCAGCCACAGTACCTGTTAGCCGTCATTGTATGATTATTTTCTCACCATATTTTGATGATCAGATTACACAGAAGTTGTCCATTTTATGTGTTTCATTTTAATTCCTTTATGTCATCAACATTTTATCACTCGCTGAAGACGTAGCTAGCAATTAACATAAACATACTTGTAGGTAGGTAGGTACTCGTAAAATATAGTTACGAACATTTATTTTTTATTTAGGATACAAACAGTCTTATACATTGGTATTGCATACAAAAAATATGAGTTTCTTATAGACCTATATAGATCCATAAAGTATATAAAATTACACAGAGTTTCGTGTTATGGAAGTAAGTCCTAAGTACTAACATAAACATACACAGTCTAGTGCTTTAGAAAATGTACAATAAATCGTCAAATTACTATTAATAATCAAAGTGCTATTGACAACTTATTATGCAATAACTGTCTTTAGGCTATTGCAAAAGATATCTATATCATTGAACTTTTTGTTATAAGTTTCAACACTACGTCGAAAAAAGTTATTTCTGGGGGTCAAGTCTGCTAATGTTTTCGTCAAAATTGTGGTTCAATGGTGTTTGAATGGTTATGCTTTTTGACACTGTTCTCGTTTCTTAAACCCAAAATCGAGACACAATATGTTTCCGTTTTGGGTTTGAGAAACACAATGTGTTTGGTTGGGTTTAAGAAACAAGAACTGTGTCAAAAAGCATTACCATTCAAACACCACTGAACTACGATTTTGACGAAAACATTAGCAGACTTGACCCCCTGGTATATACAGCTGAGTACGAAGGGACAACAAAAAGTTTTTGCAGGCGCGAGCCAGGTCTGGGTACTCTTAGGTTAATTTTTTCTAAAATGTGAGGGGAGGGAGGGGAGTCAACCAAATTATTTAAAATTTTATAAAGAAAGACTTGATCAAACATGACTCGACGGTTAGCAAGAGTAGTCATTGCGTGATGGTTGAGTGAATCTTCATAGGATATTGTATTCATGATTTATTCCACGAGTATTTCCACGGTAATCTCTCGATTACCGTGGAAATCATGAATACAACGACGAACTTTTTTTGAACTTTTTCTATACGGGCAATATGGCAAGCATAATTTGGGCTCCATATAATGAAGGCAAAATCAAGAAGTGATCGGACAACACTGAAATATAATAGTTTAAGGGTATGCGATTGCTTAAAAGGTTTTGAAACCCTTAGAATAAAACCTAATTGTCGGAATGCTTTGTTAACTATATAATCAATGTGTAAGTTAAAAGATAAACCAGAGTGAAAGTGAAAGTGAAAGTGAAATAAGCTTTATTCAAATAAACTTAATTATTAAGTACTTTTGAATCGTCTATATTTTTCTACCACCCGTTCCAGACTTTTTTAGCTGACAAGAAGAACGGGCGCAAGAAACTTATCAGCTGTAACAGCCATAAGTAACGATATTTACAAACTTGAATATATCGTTACCAGATAATTACAACAGGGTGACAGGATTATTGGCAACAACATAGACTTATTATATTACTTCAACAAAGTTCTTATATTAGCAAGTTATGTGTTACATCATTTCCACGCATTTTGATCTTTAAGATAATCGTCAACTTTATAATAACCTTTACCCATGAGCGTTTTTTTAACATGGTTTTTAAATTCATGCAAAGGAAGATCAATCACTTGTTGTGGAACTTTATTAATAAAGGCTATGCCTTTCCCCATAAATGAACCTCTCGTTTTTGCAAGCCTAAATCTTGGAACGGCAAGTTTATCTTTATTTCTTGTATTAAACTGGTGAATGTTGCTGTTCTTATCAAATGAATCATAGTGTTTCCTTACATAAACTAAATTTTCATAAATATATTGGCCTGCCAAAGTTAAAATATTTATTTCTTTGAACAATTCTCTCAAGGTATCTCTCCGCCGTAGATTGTATATGGCGCGAACAGCTCTTTTTTGGAATACAAAAATATTTTCAAAACTGGCAGCTGAGCCCCACAATAGCAGTCCATAAGACATTACACTATGAAAATAACTAAAGTATACTAACCTTGCCGTTTCAATATCAGTTAAAAGCCTTATTTTCTTAACAGCGAATGCCGCTGAACTAAGTCTACTTGACAAGGCTTCAATATGTGGATCCCATTGCAATCGAGAATCTAGTGTAATACCTAGAAATTTTGTACTCTCAGTAAAGTCTACTTTATCGTCATTCAATTTAATATTTAATTTTGTCTGCTCAACATTAGGTAAAGAAAATTTTACACATTTAGTTTTTTTGGGGTTAAGTGCTAAATTATTACTATTAAACCAGTGTGAAACTTTAGAGAGGGCACTATTTACTTCGTCCGAACAGTTATTACCTCTGTTTACTTTGAAAACTAAACGTTTATAATAAAAACCATTATAATACCCAAACAAGTCACGAATTGATGTGACCCGGCCAAGTGATAAATTGTTAATTTTATAATCAAAGTTAATAGGGTTCTTTTTGCGTGTGTACGAGATTACGGGGCATTTGTCCAAATTCAGAAACAGTTGATTGGATGAACAATATTCTGTTAAACGCTCTAGATCTACCCTTAGCACGAACAGCTATCGAGAGAAAAAACGCTGTACAAATTTCCAATACAAAATTTATACATCGAATGATTTTACGCGCGTTATTTTTTTCGATAGCTGTTCGTGCTAAGGGCACAGAATATATAATAGTAAAGGGTACTGATTGTAACTGTAAGCAATCGTCATTACTTTGCACAATCTTATTTTAAGATTGCGTCATCAGCATATAACAGGAAATTTGAATTTTGAATATTTTTGTCGATATAATTAATATTAATTGAATGCTGCTACTTTTGTAAGGTTTTCCATGGCACGCGTTAAAAGGTCAACCCGGCACGTTAACGCCAGGAACATGTGATCGTAACTGTAGCGGATGTTACCGATGAAGGACGCGCATACATTATGATAATTAATCACTAGCGTCACGGCTTTCTCGACTTCTCCGGGCCACGATGTGTGCCCATTGTCTTCAGTCACGGATGTTAATTAACACTGAAGACTTCGAGCAACGACGGCTTCGTCCCGAAGGAAGGAGTCTTAGCGATTATTACTCTATCCAAATTATTCTGGCATTTTTTGCGGGGGGCGGGGGGGGGGGGAAGTGCTCACAAGTGCAGTTCCGCATACTCACATACAAATCGAAGCGCGTCTTACTCTAAGACTGAAGAATTCGAAATCGACGTATTAATTTCAATCTTGTTTTTTAATAATTAAAAGCCGATATACCTAACTGTCTGCCTTATAACAATTTTCTCGCTACCTCGCTATGTCGAGGTGAAAAGTAGTAGTAGTAAACTAGTAGGTTTATGCCAATGATTGTACTAGAAGTGTCAGTGACTATACTTTTCGATGTTTTCATAAGTTTTCTGTTTTATTTTATAAAAATCGTTTCTCTTTATTATATTTTTCGTTGTTATTGTAATAAATATACCATAAAGAATAATTATTTAAAGTCGTAAATTATGCCTTAAAATCTTACAGACAATACGAGGTCTGTTCAAGAAATAAGGTGACTTACATTTTCACGGATTACTAATTTTTTGTGGCGTTAGTTGGTAGGTACTCCTGTCCCTCGCATGCTGACAAGGTCGGCCATTTTGGAAATTTATTTAATTTATGACAGCTAAAAGAGCGCGAATGTGTTTTTCCTCTGCGGCGATTTCTGCCTAGTCCAAAAAATGGATCAAAGAATATGCATAAAATTTCTTTGATTGCAGAGGCGTGGTGCATTACGAGTTCCTACCATAGGGTCGTAGGGTTAATAAAAGAGTACCTACTACCTCGAAGTTATGCGCAGTTTGCGCGAAGCAATTCGCAAAAAACGACCTGACTTGGAGGATCAGAAACGTGGCTTTTGCACCACGACACGACAATGCACCGGCTCACACATCGTTGTTTGTGCGCAATTTTTTGGCCAAAAGCAACACCGTAGTGCTGTCTCAGCCACCGTCTTCTTCCTATTCCCCAAACTGAGGAGGCCCATGAAAGGACGACGATTTGACACGATTGAGGAAATTAGGACTAACAGACTGTGTATATTTAAAAAAATTAAGGAAATATTTCGCTTAGGGTGCCAATCATTGTATAGTTTACCCTACTACTCTTTGTTGGTTTTTACACATTTCCTAATAATATAATAAAACCAACAGACATAATATTTCAAACTCTGAACTCGGAGTACCGTTGAGGAACCAGTTGAGGATTTTTTGAGATAGTCCTGTTTATCCTTATCCTATGTAAACAGCTTTTGACAGTTGTCATACGTCTTTTAATTTTAAATCGTTATTTCAAAATTGTCTTATGAAATCAAATTGTCACTAATTTTATTTTGTAATCTAAGTGTGGAAAACCAAAATAATGCTATCCGTTTTATCTTCTGCCTCCGCAAGTTCGACCATATTTCTTCGTACCGGTCACAGCTTAAATGGCTTCCTATCCGTCAGCGCAGACAGCAAAGCCTACTCTGCACACTCTATTCTATTCTCAACAATCCCCATACCCCAGAATACCTGAAATGCAAGTTTCAGTATCTTTGCGACTCTCACAATCGTCAACTTCGATCTACTAACTCTCTTTCTCTCTTTCATTCCGGTTATATGTCTGATTCTTTCACAATGCAAGCTCTGCGTCTTTGGAATAGTCTCCCTGAATCTATCGTTTCCTAAAGGTTGACTGGGAGAGAATGCTTATAGCATTAAGTTCGCCTTTTGTAACCATTTTCTTTGAAATGTACGCACGAAAGCACTCTAGGTTAAACAGTTCAACTACGAAAACAGCTCTTATTATGTACGGCATAAAGGCGGTCTTTAGGTCAACATGTATAGTCTGATGTGCTGTTCAATAAAGTTTGTTAAATCAATAAAATAAAATATAATCAGTCTGAGTTTGAACGAACTTAGAACTTAGAACCGCAAAATAATATTTTTAAAAGCTTTCACAGAAAAGAAGATTACCTAATGTCTTAGCAACAAACAATGGAGAGACAACGACCTCGTTAGGCCGACGACGAACTTATCAGTTCAATTTACTGCAATATGATTTATATACTAAATCCTAATACGTCCATCAGCCATTTTTGATGTCCCCACTGCTGGGGCACAGGCCTTCCTTATGGGTTGGTTAGGAGGATGGGCCATAACCCACCACGCGGGCCCAATGCGGACTCAGCCGGGACCAACGGCTTAACGTGCCTTCCGAAGCACGGAAGAGCTCGAGATAATAATTTTTTGGTCACCCATCCCATGACCGACCCTTGCGAACGTTGCTTAACTTCCGCAATCGCTGGGCCAGGCGCTGAACCACTGCGCCACCGAGCTCCACTAATATAAACATAATTAAATACATAGATATACCTAAATAAACTTTAAAGTTCAGATTTTATTTTTTATTTTTGAAATATAGGTAGGTACCTACCTACTATAATAATTAGCATGTAATTCTGTTAGTTGCTAAAACTAGAAAGCTTTAAATTGATAGACGAGTTAGGTTAGGTAGCTATGTAATGAATAAGTAAGATGATTATCTCAAAATTAATAGGTATCAAGTTTATCAACTATGATAACTATTTGTCACCGAACTTAACAAGGTATTGCTAGGTATTTTGTCTAGAATCAAAGGTCGTTTCTACGAGGGGTTAAAGAAAGGTCTATCGTTCACAATCTGTTGTGGGACATAACTATAATGAGGGGTACACGAAAAGAAGGGGCTGTTCGATAAAAAACTAGAAAAATTTGAGAAAAACGCTCATTAAGGTGGTTCGATGAGCTCAGTAGCGCCACCAATGGAAATAAATCATTTACGTTGTATCAAGAGCTTAGAATAAAAGTTTTGGATACTTTGCGCAAATAGAAGAGTAAAGTGCAATTTTTTAATATTTTTTCATGGCCTCAAATATAAACAATAAGTTATGAATGATATTGCTAAATGTGGCCACTTTTGGCACTAGTGACATGCACGACATATTGCATGTTTGAGTTCTTGAAACTATATTTAGAAAATGCATTTTAGTCTTTTATTTGCGTAAAATCATCAAAACTTTTAATACCTAGGTACCTTACTAAATAATATACTAGAAAAAATACGACTCGCACCAGATCAATACTCAGACGGGAATCGAACCCGCGACCTTTGGATATCCGGTCCACTGCTCTGACCGCTGAGCTACCGAGTCACTAGTGACATCGCCGAATTTCTTCTAGTATATCCTACTCTTACGCTGCAAGCCAGCGTTATTTCACCAATGTGAGGAATTACCTCGACATTCAATTGAAATATCTTTCCAGATATTTGGCAATTGATTAAGATGAAATAGCTATATAATTTTTAAATTGGAGATTTTTGCATTCACAATGCTATTTTTACACAATACTAAATAATATACTAGAAAAAATACGACTCGCACCAGATCAATACTCAGACGGGAATCGAACCCGCGACCTTTGGATATCCGGTCCACTGCTCTGACCGCTGAGCTACCGAGTCACTAGTGACATCGCCATTAGTATTGTGTAAAAATAGCATTGTGAATGCAAAAATCTCCAATTTAAAAAAAAACCTAGGTACCTTATTAAGATAAACAAATCAAATAAAACTTTAAATGTCAATTACCTATATAAAATAATTTTACAACACATTTTTATCACTTATTCAGAATTTCCTCACCGGTACAGCTACTGAGATGTGTTTATTACAGCAATGCCGAAGAAACGGGCAATCCCTGTCTGCTATCATTTTTAGAATGACGTTGGCGCTGGCCCGCACCCTGCGCAGTGCGCAGCGCACCGATGACGCACACCGTCGACGCATGGTTGCATAAAAACAGGCGGTGCGCGCCTCCGCAAACATGCCCGAGGCGCTGCAGAATAGGGGCAGCCCCAAAATCACTCTAAATGCATTGTTATAGAGGATACGGAGAGTGCTGTAACTTCGCTTAGTGTAGTCCGCCCACAGGCTGCACGTATAGAGTGATGTGCAGAAAGCTCTAAATAGTGTTATTTTGACCTCCTGTGAGCATCGCGCAAACCTTCGTGATATCATATTTGCTCTAATCGATAGCGCCCTCCGTTCCCGCTCAATATCTGCGTTGTCTTTAAGGTCTTCTGTGACTATGTATCCCAGATACTTAAACTGAGTAACGAATTTGTTGCAATGCAATCGAATTCAAATTGTAAGTTTAAATTGAACAATTAGAAAAAATATAGGTAAGTAAATTTGCTAATTAAAGATTTTATTACTTACCTACTTTATTTTTACTAAGACGATTTAATGAGAACTGGCCCCTTTGAATACCTATGACATTTGAAAGTTGATTGCAACAAAGTTACGTAATTAGGGGGCAGCCCTAATTACGTAACTTTGTAAATAAATTGAAACATTTGAAAAATGTAAAACGTGTAAAAATTAAAATTAATTGTATAAGTAAGAATATTAAATACATTTGAAAAATAAATTGGAAATTAAAAAAAAGTACTTAAATAAAACATTAAAATGTATAAGTAAAACAATCTTATAAAATTTCACATTAAACTATCACTAAAAGTAACTTTGCGCAACACAGGGGTGGTCCCTCTGTCCTTGGTCCGTACGCCCATCTCCAGAGAATCTTGATCTGGTTGAGTACTGTCGGCGTCACTTTGTCCGCTAGGTTGTGGCTGCAGCGTCAGCGAGCCAGCGACCACGCGACCACGAATGAATCGCCTCCAAATGAATGTGATACCGGTCACCAATATTATTCCAGCTAGACAGTAAATGATAGAATAATGGTGAATGTCATGATAAGAAATTTTATCGGTCAGGATATCTTCATTCTTTAGTTTCTCAATATTTTGATGTATTTCTTCTAAAAAGAAGTCTGACTTGTCGTTTGAAACGGAGTGATTGAAAGGGTTTATCGTGAAGTTGAGTATGTTGTTAATTTGATGAATTTCTGGTTTTTCAACATCCATCTTTAGTCTTAAAATACTTGAAAAGTCACGATGTGAAAATACTGTGAAATTCTCTGTTTTTATAACACAGTTCTCCGATAATATGTTGATGACGTTTGCGGCGGTTAGCTGCGAGGCGGTAACTTGATCCCCACACATGGCTCTCAGCTGACATTGATCACAACAAAAATAAAAATAAGTGTTGATATTTTTCAGACTAATCCACAGATTCTTGCATAAGTCGATGTGTATTTTGCATTTACTATTGAAGTCACTCACACATAAATCTTGATTTGACTTCGTAAATGACAGAAGTAGGTTGAAAAGTCATGATAAATACATTTTTCTATTTCTTCTGAAGAAAGTGGAAAGTATGAATCCTTTTGTAGGTTCACCCCTATGTACTCTGAAATAAGAATCAGGGTGACCATATTTCTCCCTTCTTGCTTAGGGACACCTATAATTTTGTGTAGCTCGTATTTGTCTCGGCTTATGAGTGGAACTTTTATTTCAATTATTAAACATTGTTCTGTCACTCGTGCTTTAACCTTCAATAAATGGTAAATATCTGTACTTGTCTGAATGGTCGTCACGGGTAAGGAAATATCATTTTCCAGATGGCCCGCTATTGAATTTAATTCATTTTGTAGTTGCTGAGGTGTTATAAGGTGCACGTTGAATTTTCCGTTGTAAATATTTGTTATAGTGTCTATTATCGTATCTTGAATATTTTTCAAATTCTGTAGTAAATTTTGAGTTGCCATAGCTGACGAAGTGAATTCATTCATGTAGTCTAGAATCGTTATTTCAGTCTTCATTTTATTAAAACTCTGTTCCAGGGTAAATATATGTCTATTGAATTTTTTGTGTTGGTTTTGAATACTTTCTCCAGTCCTTTTCAATAGATTATATTCAGCTTCCACTATCGATGTCTGATTTCTCATTAGTGTAGCCAAATGTTTTTCGTTCATATGAATAAGGTCAATGTCCTTTGCGTACTGTTCTGCAAAATTCTCATCCAATACTCCGAATAGGCTGTCCGACACCGTTGATAAGCTCGCGGCGTCGCCTCATATTCTGTAACTTTGGACGATTCAGCAAAACACTGTTGTAGTACTCGAGCTCTGCGTACGAGTGACGTAACTGCGACATGATAACTTCGCAATTACTTTGATTGTTTATTTTCGTACACGTGTTTTCTAAGTGGTCGTAGAAAGTTTGATAGGCTGAAAAACCTTCCCAGTAAGGGTCCATGTTGTAGTATACTACAACTTTCCACTCATCTCTGATCAGTTGAATATTAGCGATTTTGTCGAAATACAATCCTTGTGTGTTATTCAATGCAGTTATTTTGTAGCTGAAGCATGTAGATAATATAGTCATGAAGTAGTAAATAAACGTGTAAATAACCGAAGCGAGCGTTGAAGTAATGGCTCCGGTTACACTGTTTTCTGTCTCGTTTTGCCTTTTATTAACAGTTTGCGACTTAATTTCTTCCTCTTGCTCTGATGACGTCACAGTAGGTGTCTGATTAACTGCGTTATGAACGGGCAGGAGCGATAATTTGACGACAGGTCGCTTGATGACGCCGTGCTTTGTCTTCAACGTCACAACTCTGACGTAACTATCGCTGCCTGGATGCAATTGAATCACGACCCGAACCTACCTGCATATAAATTTATTATTTATTATTATTTTGATGACGCGTTTCTTTATACTATGCATAAGGCCGGACTGTGCTCTGCACGTGAGCATCGAAAAAATATGAATTTTGGCGCATCTGTTTCTATTGTTTTGGCTATATTGCCTGACCATTGCCTGCACCAAGGGATTTTTATGTATAGGTAAACGTATAAACGAATCTTGAGCGAAAGCTGAATAGAAAACAGTACCTACATACAGAAATGTAGATAATAATAAATAATATGTAATCTTTATTTTCCTCCTTTTTACATAATTTGTAGCACAATCTTATTATTATTCTAAATACAGGAAATATTATAGCTCGTATACATATACTGGGAAAACCCGTTAAAGATAAACTACACTCAAAACCTGAAAAAAGGAAATAAATTTAAGGTAAGTTAATGTTAAAGATGTTGGTGATGGATGATCCAAAATAATTATTCGTGCGGGTTGCTGGTATTTCAATTTCGAGATTTAAAATTCGATCGGGCATGTCTCATGTCTTTCTTAGTTACGCTACGATTCCAAAATGCATTTTTACAACGGTCTCTGAGTCTGAATGAGAGTGTGAAGATGATGCCTAGGTAATAGTTTGCAATTTGCAATTAGATGTGGGTTAAAATGTTATCGCAGATTCGAGTGATGATGAAGTCGGCGCGAGAGTCTCTCGGGCTGCATTTGGTTTTGATTAGATTTTTTATTAGGTTATTTTATGCAGAAATTCAGATGTTTTAGTTATAGTACTTACTTATATATTTAATAATAATAAAAAATATTTACAAATACATTTTGTTTTGTTTAATTCATTAAATTCATTTTCAATTCAATTCACCTACCAGAAGGTCGTGAAAGGCACGAAGATCTGTGATTTTTTTATGTACAAAAATTATAATTACTTTTTTCGAGGGGTTTCATCAAAATTCAGAAAAAAACGCATCTGGGCTACAAAATAAGCCCACAGGCTAGATGATCGGACGACAGATGTGGGCTGCGGAGGTTCCCAAAGGTGGGAGTGGTTTGTTTGTAGTACCTACGGCCGTGACGTGAGCTCTTAGTATTATAAAGTGTATTTCGATAGTTATATAATAATTTAAAATGTTTAATACTAGCGTTGCATCGTTGAAGCGACTAATGAGCAGCGAGTTTTTTGGCAAATAGTCTTTTAAGTTTGCCGTATAGGTAGGTACCTACTTAGTCTTAGTATTTTAGCTTAGGTAGGTAATCTACTTTTTGTTTGTTTATTGTTTGGCCTATCTTGTCTTCATAATTATGTAAGTTTTACCACGTGGAATGCGTAGGATACCTACTCAATAAGTGCTTAGTTTTGTAAATTGTTGCTATCGGTGAGGCTGAGGACCTGTAATTGGCTTCCAAGTGCTATATAAGCTTCCTACTGTGTTAAATTCAGCTGTTGGTCTTCCAAATAATTAAAATAAAATAAATATATTATTTATAGGTGCTCCCACACAGCAGCATAGAAATTTTTCAAAAACAAATCTTAAAAATTAATCTCTCCAAATTTCAATACCAAGTCAATGGACGAGCAAATAGCTGAACTATTACTATTAATAGTACTTTTTAGGGTTCCGTAGCCAAAATGGCAAAAAACGGAACCCTTATAGATTCGTCATGTCTGTCTCTCTGTCCGTCAGTCCGTCCGTATGTCACAGCCATTTTCTTCCGAAAGTATTAGGATTACACAGTTGAAACTTAGTAGATAGATGTATTCTGTTAACCGCTTAACGATTTTAACACAAAAATAAAAAAAAATAAGATTAAGGGGGGGCTACCCATACATGGAACTGAAACTGAACTTCATACCAATACGTGCGGGATGTCTATAGATATAGGTAGGTCTTCAAAAATGACATTGAGGTTCCTAAGACAATTTTTTCTCAAAGTCAACCGTTTGAAAGATAAACACTGCCAAAGTGGTAAAATGTGTGCCCCCTTTTGAAATAGCTGAGTAAAAAAAATACAGGGTGTAACAAGACCCTCAACGAAGCCGAGGTCTACGTATTCTGCCCATCATCAGGACCATTTGTGTTCAAAATTATTGCTGGGAAACGATTTTAATTTATGGCGTTAAAAAGGCATTGCATACATTACCACGCAATGTAACGCGTACAAAAGACCGCGCTTGCGAGTGAATGCTACACAGCTGCGTGCGGCCGAGTTGAAAGGCAGCGTTTATGTGCGTGCTCATGAAATACATTGAGTGATGACGTTTTGAAGCCATTGTTTGTTACGAAATACATAAAATTTTGATAATGTTTCTTTAGAAAAAAAATTTAAAATAACGAATAAAACAAGATTTCATAAAAATTTTGAAAATAAAATTTTGACATTGACCTTTAATAACTTCGTAGCTATTGGTTTCCCAGGTATAATCTAAAAGACAAAAATGATCCTGATGATGGGCGGAATGCTTGGACTTCGGCTTCGTTGAGTGTCTTGTTACACCCGTTATATGCTTTAGATCTTAATAAAAACTTTCACTGAAAATTGGTTTGAACGAGATATAGTATTTAGTTTTCGAGATATATCATATTTTCCAAAACCGCAAATATAACTTTGTCATTCATACCAACACTGTGAAAAACAAAGTTATTTTTACAGACGAAAAATGATAGTGCTATTAAATATGGTATGGTATATAAGGTAACTACGGAACCCTACGGCGCGTGGCCCGACACGCACTTGGCCGGTTTTTTTATTTTAATTTTCAATGGACTCTGATAGTTGCGTGGAGCGTGAAATCTGTAAATTTTTTGATGATAATCGATAATAACTATGATGTTTTGTTTTATTATGGCTATTGAATAAACAAATAAACAACATCTTACATTTTGTTTTCAAGAACCAGGAGTTAAGAAGTAATTTGTTACATTTTATTTAATTGGAACTCTTTATTTTCTCTCCGACAATTAGGATGAAAGAAAAATATTTTGATGTGATTTAGTAGCAAAGGTTCCTTCGTTTATTAAAGTTAAGATCAACCCTAATAGTTTTATAAGGGTTCCAGAATAAAAATCAGAAGTTTTTTTATATTTGTTTTATTTTATATGAAAGTGTATTTTACTTCTCAATAAAAATGACTTACATACTAATTGATTTAATATTTTATACCATTACATAATATTATAAGTACAGCAATATTGACTAGTTATTTATATTGAACAATACGTTATGAACAAACAGTGGCCCTACCATGAGTTGATGCAAACTGTTTACGTTACCGTAAACTATCGGATATACTGCTCACAGTCAGTGCGAGTGAAAGAGACAAAACGATAGTTTACGGTAACGTGTACAGTTTGCATCAACTCATGGTAGGGCCACAGTTCAACAGTTAAAATGTATCAAAAATTGGTTGGACAAGGTGCACGATTCTTACGTTAATAGGATACATACAACTAGTCTACTTAGGTCAAAATTTGGAAAGGCACTAATACTTGAAATATGGAAACATTACCTCTTTGACCACCGAGTCAGAATTGAAATGATTTATTGAATTAACAAAGTCAAGTTTTTCTAATGGTCAACGCAAACACCTCAATAATTACAATTTATCTCAATATTTAACTTATTCACAATATTATTTAAATGGCTAATCTGAAGCTGTTAGAAACTTTTTTTTATATGACCGATAAAAATTACAATGATTTTTTCACACAGCACTATTCTATTATATTTTCTTTATTTTGACATAATCAATTCATTTAACTACACAAAGGCCTATATCCAGTACCTAGTAGGTGTCGTGCGGCTGATATGATGATGACACAACGGTAAGTTTAGAAAGCTAATCATCTATGTCAAAATACATGCATTTTAAATCTGATCGAAAACAAATATGGGTGAGTTTAGTAAATTTATGCTAAATCAAAATGAATAAACTAGGCTTAGGCCTATTATGGTGCACAATTTCCACAAATTATGTCCTGCTTAGATATCCAAAGGATTTACACAGTCTTATTGTCTCTTAAAATAACTTAAGTGATTCACAGCTCTGTGTGCAGCGCGGGCTGCGAGCGCTAGAACACCAAGACGGTCCCAGCATCCTCAAACTTGGTCCTTCATGAAGACAACGTTACTTCAGCATGTCGTCATGCATTCAGCAATATCTACTGATATGATGAGAAAAAATTATCTAGCGCTTTTTACACTACTCGTTTTGTTAACCAGTCTTAAACTCCACCAGTCTCCGGTCCGAAATATTGGTAATACGTGGACACATTATCGGTTTAGTCCCATTGTTGAACAATATACTGCATGGCGCGGCACCCTCTGCGTCGGCAGACCTGAGAGGCCTCGTACATATGTGTATGTGACGGGTGGTCGCAGGATGCGTTTGGGCTGTTGCTGTTTTTTCTGGTGTTGTTGACGTTCCGTCGGTGAGCATGACTGTGAGCGTGATGTCAAGTTAAGGCTTTGGAACAAACGGCGAAGGGACACAGTTGACCGATGCCGGCGTTTTGAACCGTCGTCGCTCCCGGAGTCGCTGGCGGAGTTTGAGGATCGGTCGTCATTACTGACTTGCTCACTAGATACACTGTCACTGCTGCTCGAGCTGCCGAGAAAGTCGGCATCTGCGCCGCGTCTCGAGAGTCGTCGGCTCAGCGCTTTAAGGAGGCGGCCGCCACGAGGAGCTGACACTGGTTCAGGCATTTCTTCAGCTGGTGGGCACACTACTATCTTCGGAGTATTCGTCTCGCGTCAAGATCTGCTTTTCTGGCAACGCTGCTGGCTCACGACGTTCACTGACAAGTCGCCGACAAACTTTTCCTAAGCCACAAATTCGATTGCTTGTTCTTTTTTCATAAGTTCGATCAAAACACCACTTTCGTCTTTCAAATGAACCGACCTATATTTGATTTTGCTTTTGGAAGCAAAGTTGTTTATATTGGTAAACTTTTATGTTTATCGCAAGCAGTAAAGTTAAAGGGAAGTAAGGCTCGCTTCACGGAGGTGTGTCGCGAACTGATGGTGGGCAGGCAGCCGTGTTCTTTATATAAGGGCTGCTGGCACATGCGCGGAAGCTCGACTTGTTGTCCGTTTGTCAACGCACGTAGTTGCACGCTTTGTATTATGTATTCTGTGGCTTTGTGGCCACTAGGACGCTGCCCCAACCCCTATTTATGTGTATCAAGGCTTAACTCGTAATAATGTTAATGACTGTGCTATTAAAATAGATGCATCCGCTAACTGCACTTCAGAAATCTACCTAGGTACTTTACGTATTCTACTTTTACTGCAATTAAAGAATACCTAGATCTTTTAGACAAGGTATGAAATCAGGTGTTTATAATTAAATTAAATTTAACAACCTATTTGACCAAAGAATATTTTTGTCGATTATTGGTAAAGGTATTCCTTATTATTGTAAAGCTTGATATTATACCTAAAGATATACAGGCCATGAACGCCTCAAGATTTTAAAACTGTTCCTGTATTACTAATTTGCTCGTTAAACTCCGTGTGAAATTTAATTTCACTCTCTCAACTCATCATCATTTAAATAAAATACATAAATAATGCCATGTTTTGAAGTATATTTTCATTTACAATAATATAACTGTGTAACTGTATAACTGTGCAGTTAATCGAAATAAACGATACTTAATGTTAACTCAATAAAAACAAATTTAAACTAGTAGGTAGGTACCTTGTTATTGGGTGTTTAATACAAAATGAAACCTCCTAGGTACTAGGTCAGTTATGTATGGTCTAGATTATACAAAGTTCGACACCGTGTTTCATCTGACGTCTTGATTGTTATAATATAACATCACGTGCCTCTCAGTATATTTTGCAGCGTGCTGACGATGGTTACCGCTAGAGTTGGGCAAAATGTAATCTAAATACTGATTACTAACTAACTACGATTACATTTCGTAGTTAGTAACCAAATTAATAGATTACGATTATTTAACCGTAAAAAGTATTTAAAACGTTTCGATTACTAACTACAGTTAGTACTTTAGTTGCAATCACGACTGCAAGATTACTTTTTATTTTACCCAACTGCAAGAGGGTTATGTTTTTCGCGCATATCTTTTATTTTTGTGTGTTTGTTTGTCTGTAATATTCTTTATTACCTCATATCTTTCAAACGGCTTAACGGATTTCTATGATCAAGATATCGTTAGATTTGTCGTGACAGACCAAAATAAATGTTCTTAAGTAAGTAGCGTTGATAAAACCAACATGGCGGCTGTACGGTGCTATTATACGAAATGGAAAAAAAATAGAATTTTGCAATATGGGTGTCAAATTAAAGGGCTTATCATAAGGATTTTAAAAAGGTAGGTATCATGACCGTAATATATATTTATTTATTTATTTTATTTTATTTTATTATGTTCGGAATACCAACAGCAGTTTTACATTGCATGGAAACAATTTCTTAAATCTACTTAGCTATTAACAGGTATTCGCATATGGGTTATAAGATGTACATAGACCTTAAGCTATTTGCAGAATAGTTTCAGGAGCAAAATAAGTTACAGTTATTACATAGGTTAGGTATTATCATTATCAAATAAGTGACTGAATCAGTCCCTTTCAGAGTGGGTGCCGAAAAACTCAGAGATAAAAAGTTTTGTTATATATTTGGGTTTAGTCCAAAACAGTTCTAACTCACTATTGCTTTTTGATAGGTCATTGAAAGAATTACTCGCGCGGATGAAGAAAGAGTTACGACGATAATTTGTGTTACATCTAGGTATGGCTAAAGGTTGATTACGTCTTATTGGTAGTTTGCGTGGCACCCAGATGTTGACTTGCTTTAATAAAGCAGGGCAATCAATAACACCACCAGCAATTTTTAACAGGCAAATAATGTCAGAGACCTGCCGTCTCTTCTCCAGAGGTAGGAAGTGATACCTAACACATCTCGTTTCATAACCATGGTCCCTAACCCTGCATTTAAATTGTAAATATCTTAGAAACTTTTTTTGGATAGATTCGATTCGTGAAATATAGACGTTGTATTGAGGATTCCAGACCACTGAAGCATATTCAAGGATGCTGCGCACGTAAGCACAAAAGAGTACTTTTATCGGCTTAATAGATTTGAAATCACGGGTAGATCTTATAATAAATCCAAGGGATTTGGAAGCTTTTTTGACAATGTAATCAATGTGGTTTTCATATATCAGTTTTGAATCTTGGATCAACCCTAGATCTTTCATCGAAGTGACCCTAGTGAGTGATTCATCGCAGATGGTGTACTGGTAACTTATAGGGTTAGGTTTCCGAGAAAATGTCATAACGTTACATTTGGACACATTTAAATCGAGTTTATTTTGATTACAGTATTGCACAAAATTATTTAGATCACATTGTAGCCGGTTACAGTCCATCTCATTGTTGACAGACATGAAAATTTTCGTGTCGTCTGCATATAATAAGACTCTGGCGTAATTAAAACACGAGGTGATGTCGTTGATAAATACGATGAACAGCAATGGGCCCAACAACGATCCCTGGGGTACTCCAGATGGTATCGACATCCACGTAGATTTAAAACCGTTTATTGCAACCGCCTGGGATCTGTTACTGATATACGATGAAAACCACCTAAACAAGTCACCATGTACACCAGCCTTATATAGTTTTTCAAGAAGCAGCAGATGATCAATTCGATCGAAAGCCTTGCTGAAATCAGTAAAAATACAATCCACCTGCAGTCCAGAGTCCATGCATGACGAGGTATAATCGTTGAAGACCAAAAGATTCGACGTGGTTGACCTTTGACTTAAAAATCCATGTTGTTCAGGAGTAAAGGACGCTTTTAAAGCAGCGTAGACCTGACGGTAAACTATTCGTTCAAATATTTTGGCAAAGATACATAATTTGGATATGGGTCTATAATTTTTTATATTCGATCGGTCACCACTTTTATGCACAGGTGTCACAAAAGCAGACTTCCATACTGCTGGCACCGCACCTTCACTTATGGATCGTTTAAAAATTATGTATAAAGGAGAGACCAAATTATCTACACAATGACTTACGAAAAAGGGGCTCACACTATCAGGCCCAGCGCCTTTGTTCAGATTTATTGATTTCAGCAAATTCTTTATCTCTTCGGGATCGATATTAATGTTGCATATACCTGAACTGCTTTGGAACTCATTATCAAGATTAGGCTGTGAACTGTCAGCGTTGGGAGCGAGGAAAGTTGATTGGAAATATTCAGCAAATAGGTTGCAAACAGATTCTCCAGTATCACCAGATTGATCATCGTATAACATTACAGAAGGTAGGGCGTGAGAATTCCGTTTTAGCGACTTTGTATAAGACCAGAACAAACGGGGGTTGTCAATCACAGATTTTTCCACCTTATCGATGTATGACTGATAACATTCATTTTCCAACTTTAAGGCCCGGTCTCTTAGAGATGAGAAAGTGTTGTAATCATACTGGTTACCATATTTTTTATATTTTTGGAGATATTTAAATTTTTCCTTTAATACCTTCTTTAATGGAAAGTTGTACCAAATTGGAAATGAAGTATTTGATACAATTTTATGTGGTATAAATTTGTTACGGAGCTCAGTTAAAACATGGTAAAAATTATCAACACAGTCATCAATAGAACCAGGTAATAAGACATCGTTCCAATCTATTTCTGATAGGCATGAGTTGATTTCAATATAATTACCTTTTTTGTAGTTAAACAATGTTCTTTTATTAGACGTTAAATAACTAGGTATGTCACACTTGAACTCCATACAAATTGATCTATGATGACAATCCTCAGGTACTAGGGGATGGTCACTGGGGTGTACGATTATATGGTCACTACAAAACACGAGATCCAATAATCTGTCATTAATATTCCGTACGGTATTGTATTGGCTGAGATTACATTCAACAATTGTGTCTAAAAAATTTACTTGACTTTCGCTAAAAATACCCGTAGGCTCCAATTTGCCACTATCCTGTAGTTCCCAATTAATATTTGACATGTTACAATCCCCCAAAACGACAAAAATATCATTGGGAGCTGATTGAAAATTATCCCCAAGTTTGCTCGTAAAGTTATTTAATTGTGTATTGATCGAGTTTCCACATCCTTGATTACATAGATAAATCGTACACAAGTGTAAAGTGAGAAGCTCACCTCGCGTACGAAAGGACAGAGTGATCCAAATATCTTCAGCGGTTGAGCGCCAAGCAGGCTGGTCGGTGGCGGCGAGCTCACGGCGCACGGCCACCAGCACACCACCGCCATACCGCTGCCGAGTTGTACAATAATCGCGGTCACGCCGCCACACTATGTACCGCTCGTCAAAAAGTTCACTATCCTCAATGCCATCCAATAACCATGTCTCCGTTATAGATATTATATCAAAACTATTTAAGGCTACATTTCTTTTGAATATGTTAGTTTTCGTGCGCAGCCCTCGAGCATTCTGGTAGAAAATATTAATAACGAATTTTAAGATGAACAAATACTACACTAGATTTATAATTGGTTTGTATTTTGGTTTGAAATTCACAACACACACGCATACAAAATAATAACGTATTACGAAAACGAGATGCAAGTCGACGCATTAAAAAGACGATAGTATAAACACAGTAACATCGACATCTATAATCGGTACAAACCGAATACAACACGCAAGCAAAGTGCACTGTTTGATTTGCAGTATGATAAACGATAATACACAACGTGCAACGGAAAGTCATCTCTAAGTTCATACAATTACGGCAATTATCGGCAAAACAGTATTTAAAAATGACCATCGTTAAAAGCGGGTAGCGAGTAGAAGTAAGCAATACAAAAGAGTCAGGGCTTCCCACACCGCGGGCGCAACTATTACAAGATTTGCAGAAATTAGAACTAATGTTTAAACAATATGTATTTGTTGTAGGATTTAAATAATTAATTAGTTTTAAGTGAACTTTAAAAGGTCCTTTTCTGATTTTATTCGGAATGTTGGTGATGTGTCGGATTTTCTGACCAAAATCTTGCAATGCTTCACCCACACGTACTTGAAGTTTTTTTCTTTGGACAGATCTTTCGCTTTCTTAAGAAGGGATTTATTGTGAAGTGTAAGGTGGTCGTTAATATACACATTACCCCCTTCGGTGTACCCTATTTGTGTAATCGGTAGGTTCTTATGCTTCAATGATATTAAATGTAAAGATAGGTTACCCGCGATTCACAATGGCAAGACGAACGTCAGGTAATTGCCCGACTTTCAATTAGTCAGGCACAGTCTCGCGACACGGTAACACACGCGGCTCTCGTCAATCAGACGCAATAAAATTGTGAAATACCATAAAAAAATGTCTACTTGCGTCTTTAGACGATGTACAAATTATACAGCAACAGTCAGAGATCGGAAAAATGCTTTATTTCACACGTAAGTACTGTATTTATTAAAAAAAATTCTATTACTTTATTCGGCCATATTGTACAAAGAGCGAGCTGTCTGCTTTGCGTGTGGGAGTGAAGGAGACAGCTGACGCGCTGTCAATTGGCAGCCAATGCGCATGCAGCGGCCAATGTGTGTATCTATAGTACCTTTACGCTGTTTTAAATAGCAATGATGTTGGCGCATAACCTATCTTTACATTTAATATCATTGTTATGCTTACGCGCAGCTGCGACAAACTCTTCCTTGCAGTAACGATTATTTAGTGACATTATAATGGACTTATGAGAGTCTGATTTGAGGCTGGGGACCCGAGCAATATAATTGATGTCCTCTTTACGTATAGGGCACTGAATAATGTTGCCGATCTGCAGTGCAATATTGTAAAGGTTTTCAGTCTTTTTGATTGGAACGCCTTTTATCTCCACATTATTTGCCCTTGCCCATTGCTCTTTGTCTTGAAGATCTTCCTTGAACTTGTCCATTTCTGCTCTCACCATATTAATCAGATTAGTATGTTCCTCAACTTGTATAATTCTGGTTTCCAGTTCCTTAACTGTGGTAGATAGCTGGCTTGAAGTTTCATGAACGAATTCGACTGAACTCTTAAGGCTTGATATTTCTAGCTTAATAGTCTTGACATCCTCAACAAGTGACGCTAAAGGTGTAAGTTGCTTCGTGATATTCGTCAGGGCAGCTCTCATTTCTGCTAGTTGGACTGCCACATCAGGAATATTTTTAGATGTAGGTGCAGGAGATGGATTATTCTTGCAGTCGTTACAGCGCCAGGCAGACTTTCGATCCCCAAGCTTGCGGAAATTGACCTCCGAGATGCCAGCACAGGGAAAATCTAGCTGACGTTTGCATGAACTGCATGACGGACCGTCAGTGGCATTATTTCCACACCGCGCACATGTAAACATTATCGCTAGATAATTACGCGTAGCGACCCCGAGATTCAAAACCACTGGCAACAGATAGACGAACGAGTAGCGTGCAACCTTGATCGCGTCCGGACGACGACAGTTAATAATAACTAAAAAGATATAAATAAAAAAATATATTATAAAAAAACTCGCCTGCATCAAAAGACAAGTCAACTGAAAAGATGGAAACAAGATTAAATATTAAAGGCATAGAATTCAAATTATTCATAATGTCACTTTCTTTAGGCCCTCCGCTGCGTCAAGCGGGATCCCGCCGCGGGTACACGGCGCGGGAATATAGATTGCTGGTTTTTGACGGACAGATGCTTGCGCAGTGCATGAGTAAGCTCTAATCTATGTAAGCCCGCGCGCGTGTCTCGCTTTACACATAAGGGCCTTATGCATGCCTCCGACTGCATGTTATTATGTTGCCTCTTGTTTCCATCTTTTCAGTTGACTTGTCTTTTGATGCAGGCGGGTTTTTTTGTTAACTACATACTAAATATAGAATAGTTTAAGGTGAACATTGAACGTGGTTCCACCCATGATTACAAGCAACTTTTACTATGGGGCCAACTCTGATATTATTGTAGTTAGGTTTTGTGTAATCATAACCAGGTAGGTACTTAAGTAGTTAAATATTTGTAGTCGTAGTTATGATGATTACAAAAAGTAGTTGATTACGCCCAACACTAGATTACCACATAATAAAATAATGGGCATGCTACTTGGAGCACGCTCACGTTGCATTGAAGCTCAGGTCGTGCGACAGCGGGAAAACAAAGGACTCCACCGCTCTGCCGTCCGTTAACTAAAAGGGCGCAAAGCCACAAAATCAAATTTTAACAAATTTTATTTAAACATGATTATGATCATAAGTTTGTAAATTTAACAAGCTTTAATTGAACCTTTAATTTTATTTTGTACGACCTATGGTTTTCAAGTGGCATATTTTTCAAATATTTATTGCGTTTTTCGCTTATATTTCAAAATTTGATTTTGTGGCTTTGCGTCTTTTTAGTTAACGGACGGCAGCGCTGAGAGTTTGCATCGATCGTTCTTGAAAGGCTGCGAACTCACTGACAGGTGCCTAGATATATCCTTACTTGGTGACCGCACTGGTAGGCGAGTCGCTAGGATACCTAGTCGCCTTTTGGTTGTAAGCCTTGCACCTACGATACTTCTGGGTAGTCGCATGGATGTATCGAGGCATATAGCGCGCAGTGCAGCCGGTTACGAACATTCGTGAACGTTCGTTTTACTTGGTTACATATCTACTAGGCACTGTCGGTGCGTAGGCGGCCAAAGTGTATCTAAGTACCTCTATAGGTACGATAACCTAGATACTATTATCTATTCTGTGCGATCACGCATTTCCACTATAACACTTATTTAATTTCCTAGTACCACAGCTGACAACATAATACAGTAGTACATAATAAGACTGGAATTTCACATGTAAATATTGGTGTGACGTTGTAGCTAAAACATATGATCGAACATTGGGGGTAAAAGATCTTTATCTCTTTATTTTATGAGGTGTCGATATACTTAAGTAACTATCTATTCCTGTCGTAGGTAGGTAGGTACTACAGCAAGAGAGACAATTAATACAAAGTTCACAGTTTCTGCATTGTATTATAGAAAACTCGTATCGCACTCGTACATAAATAAAATAATTTTCCATTTTCTCACGTCACGTGCCTCTCTTGGCTCTCGTGAACAGTTAAAACGTTTCATTGTTTTAATTGATTGGAAAGTAAAGCGTCAATATTGGTTTAAGCCAAGTTGACTTTTTATACACCGTTAATTTTTAAGTAGTAATACATATCTAAAAATTTAACGGGGATGTCAGACCACGTTTCTAAATATGAATGTGCCGTTCAAAGTAACAAATAAATAGTTTGAAAATATCGGAAAAAATCTTCATTAATCGGCAAACTCACAAAAATAGCAAGACACGTGTATAGATTCATTCTTTTCATTATTTATGTAGAATTGAAATGAATGAAAAAATTAAACTTATCAATTTTGCTTGAAAATCTTGAAAAGCATTAACGTGAATGCATGCATTGTGTTTTTTATAGACTTAAGTAATGTTTTTGATTTATGTAACTATACATTATGTAAAAATGAGTGTGAGCCAACAAACTGCACTGCAGTTTGGCGAGATATAAAAATGTGAAAACATGTAATACATTGCTTTTAGGGCCATAAACCGAGCTATAACAAACGCGTTCAATCTATATATATAAAATTCAAAGTCCTGACTGACTGACTGAGTGAGATATCAACGCACAGCCCAAACCGCTGAACCTAGAGACTTGAAATTTTGAACATAGGTTCCTTATGAGGTGTAGAGGTGCACTAAAGAAAGGATTTTTCAAAACTCACCCCCCAAGGGGGTGAAACGGGGGTCCAGAGTTTGTATGCAAGTCCCTCAGTTTTGAAGCTAGGATCTTCAAATTTTGTGTTTAGGCTGACCATTAAAAATTAATAAATACGGGTCACAGCGTTTTTCAAAATTCTACCCCCGAAGGGGTCAAAAGGGGGATGAAGTTGTGTTTTGAAGAAAATTCTTTATTTTCGAATTAAAAATCGCTAAATTTATAATTTAGGCTTTAACTATGGGTCTCATAAGGAGGCTCAAGGTCACCCAGCGTGCAATGGAGAGAGCCATGCTCGGCGTTTCCCTGCGTAATCGAATCAGAAACGAAGAGATCCGCAAGAGAACTAAAGTAACCGACATCGCTCGAAGGATTGCTCAGCTGAAGTGGCAGTGGGCGGGACACATAGCGAGAAGAACCGATGGCCGTTGGGGCGGAAAGGTTCTGGAATGGCGACCACGCACCGGACGGCGCTCCGTGGGTAGGCCCCCGACAAGGTGGACCGACGATCTGGTGAAGGTCGCGGGAAGCCGCTGGATGCGGGCAGCGCAGGACCGATCGTCGTGGAGATCCTTAGGGGAGCCCTATACCCAGCAGTGGGGTGTCGTGCGGCTGATATGATGATGATGATGATGAAATTTATAATTTAGGCTTATGGATGGAAATGTAACGCAACGTATATTGTTATTGTTAGTATTTCAACCCCTATGGGGATGAAATTCATTAAATTCTGATCAGCCGTTTTTACGTGATTAGGCGGGTCCCCACCAAGCCAGCAGCCTCGTGCGAGGACGTTTGCCGCACGGGCCTCGCACGAGGCTGCTCGCTTGGTGGGGACCCGCCTAATCACGTAAAAACGGCTGATCAGAATTTAATGAAATTAAAACATGAGGACTTTATCGAATGTCCACGCGGACGAAGTCGCGGGCGGAAGCTAGTAATATATAAAACACTAGTACGTTATAGAATTAACCCAACAAAATTAAATTAGTACCTTACTGCAAGTTCTATGCCAGTAAACAGAGCATTAATACAGTTATTTTTTTTAGTAACAACAAAGAGGTTTTATGCTGCTGAAAATTCATTACATTTTTGGAATAAATAAATGTGTAAGTCCTTAATTAAGTCAAACAAATATTTGTTATTATCAAATTATTCATAATTCACAATATTTTGTTATAAAATATTGAAATATTTGCATTTTATCATTTTAAATTATAATTTTGAAGTAGGCTGTATGTTCACTCACCCCTTTGTTCGCAAAGTATTCTTGCGTTGGGCGTGTGAAAAAAACAAAAAAAAACCTGCGCGCTGCGCGCCTTTTCCCATAATTATCATATTGTGTTTTTGTCGTATTTGTTGCTGTGTGTGTGGTAAATTACTTTGTTTTTTCCTCGCAAATGTGTTGAAAAACGTCGTATGAAACTCGTGAGCTCTTGCTTATTGCACACTCGGCTGAGTTACGCCCTCGCCTGCGGCTCGGGCTGCAACCCACAGCCTTGTGTGCAATGAGCAACCTAAGCTAACTTATCTCATAATGTACTATTATAGTTCAATCATTGCGACTATTATCAAAAGCGTCACGAAAGTTCAAATGCATAGCCAGCATCGCGGCAAAGACGTCATTCTATTCAGACCATTACAATGATATTTCCTTCGGGTGAGAGCTGCGTAGATAACGTATGATTAAATTATTATATGACTACGTTACATGCACCTATAGCTGGGCACTTTGATTATAAATCGTGTCCATAATAACACGATTTTTCTATTTATATAACCAGATAAACTAAAGAAATACCTACTGAAAATGCTGAAATCTTTTAAAAATTAAAGTGAACCTCAGAATTGTAATAGTACATTACGATATTAGTGCGTAAGGATGTTATAACCAATACGCACGTATATCGTACGACGTTTTTTAACACATTTGCGAGGAAACAGAAAAAAAAAATACGCCAAAACCACAGAATATCAAAACTACATTTTCGGAAAATGACTTGGCATTTTTCATGTTTTTCCACTTCAAGAAATTTTCATACGTGGTTATGTATCTGTCCTTGGATATTGACGGCAGCAAGCTGTCGCATGCGGTTCGCGCTTCTGTTAGTATATCCGGTGGAGTTGAAGTAATATATTGCTCATCTTCATTATTGAAAGTTGTCATTTTTAGATATTCACAATACAAGTACAAAGAAAAGAAAATTTGAGAAAAATGGCGCGAGGATTATTTTCTGCCGTGGCTGCGTGAAAATGTTGGCAAAGATGCTAGAGCATGCAGCCAAGTTTTTAAATTACCGAATAAACAGTTTTTTTTTATTTTAAATAAACTCAATCTGTGAATGCACACTGTCTACTGACTGGCGCCGCGCGGCGATTAGTTCGAAATTTGAATAGCAACAGCGCGCTGCCCACTAGCTGGAGTCGTGCGGCGGCGATCAGTTCCATATTTGAAATGGCAAATAATACTATTATGGAATTTGTATGGACTATGACTTAACTATTTGCTTTGGTAACACACGCGTTTTTTATGACCCGCTTTACATATTTAAAACCGGTGGAATTACATCAGCTTTACGAGCAAGGGTGTTAAAAAGATTTTTAAGTAACTAAATATTTATATTGGTAATGTGTTATATCATATTATAGTTACTGATACTCTTGGAGGTCATATTTTCTACGTGGTCAATAATCACTAAAAAGACTATCATATGGTAAATCATAATAATTAAGAAATACAGTTGGTAAGCAAGTAAGTGTACTTATAATAGTATGAATTATTAGTAAAATTCATTGAGCTTTTATTTGGGATTGAATTCTTTATAAACTCATCTAAATTTGTCAAACATTTATCTTTAAGTGTTTATCCAATTGTAAAACGGGTAAGTGGACTTTGGACTGAAACTTTTGAAAACTACTAGATAAGTAAGTCACTCTGCCAATTTAGGATTGTTGATGTCGAGACCTCAGAGATTTTGTCTTGGTTTGTTCACCTGTGTGCCCTATTTAGCAATGTTGAGCACTTTCAAAATAATATTAGGACGAGTTTTGCCAGTATAGACGTAACCGGATATCCTATGAGCCGCTTTGACATCCAAGTGACTATCTAAATAGTATTATTATAATATCACAGAATGAATATACATTTTACTGCGAATATTTCAACTTATAAGTATCACACAAAAAATATCATTTTTGCATGGACTATTTTATCTTTATTTATATGTAAACTTAGAAGTTAGATAATGTAGATAACATTGAAGTCTACCTGAGGCCTAAATGAATTTTTTAACACAAACCCACAAAAATAATCTATTAACAGAACAAAATTAAAAACATTACACGCTCTGTTTTTTTCGGCAGTCGTCTAATAAAATAGTTTGCCTACCTCGGATGTATAGAAAAGGTAATTATTTCACAGTTATCGCCAGCATGAATGTGTTAGGTGCATGCATTGCATAAGCTCACTGGTCGTACATTATAAATTATATTTTTTTGAGTCAAAATATTTTTCTATGCTGCTTTGTTTAGACCAGTTTACACAAAAATAATAGTAGATTATACAACAAGTGAAAAAAGAGGGAATTTAGTTCGAGGGACTAGTTGGATCCCGAGAGCAGCGAAGGATTCTAGAGTTGAATCCCGAGCGTAGCGAGGGATTCAAAAGTAGAATCCTGAGCGAAGCGAGGGATATAAAGGACCGAGATGAATTTTTTTTTCACGAGTTGTGTACTCTACTTTTTACCATTGACTGCGAGAAAACAAAAAGGAGTAGGTACTTAATACCTATATAATAGTTATCACATTTTGATTATTTAGGTAGGTAATCAGTAATATTTAAACATTAGAAAATAGTGAAACTAGAAGTTTTCCAATGACATAAAACAACCACGCTAAAAGGGAAATTACATGATCAGTTTGGCATCAGTCCATTTCATCAGTTTGTATAGACTTTGAATTTTTACAGACTGAAGATCGTACCAGACTGATGGAATGGACTGATGCAAGACTGAACATCTAATCTCCCTCTAATATATAGAAAAGAATCCAAAGATGAGACACTAAAAATAACCTAATTAATTTGGCGGGATATTTTTTAGAAAAGAACCCAAAGATAAGACACTAAAAACAACCTAAATAAAATTGGCGGGATATATTTTTTTATTTATTTGTATGACTATGGCTTTATCTATGGAATAGCTTCATACTTTCAGCACGTTTTTTTATTTTTCTACATAATTCATACGATGCGCGCTTGTTCCAAATTCAAAATATTTTTATTCACTCGGTGAATAAAACAGCGTTTTATTCACTCTTATCGTTGAATTAAACGCACTTTTTTGAGTGGCGATGGTAAAAAAGAAGTTATGTGACATCTGTTCGAGATACTAATGGTATAAACAGGTATTATGTACACGTGCATGAGATTAAGGATTAAAACGAAGCTTATGATTCAACTATTCTTATATCAGCCACACGACACCCACTGCTGGGTATAGACCGATATTCGTGATAACACACGGAGTAACGAGAGCCTAAGCTAATGAGCTTTCCTCATTAATTAGTATTAGGGGTTTTAGTATGTTATTGCCGTTTTGTATGGAAAATTTTAAAGATGTTGCATTTTTACCGACATCCAAAAAAGGAGGAGGTTCTCTGTTCGTCTGTATATTTGTTTTTTTTTTGTATGTCCACCGATTACTCAAAGACGGCTCTGCGGACTGATTGAAATGATTCAAACGTTATTACATTAGATAAACTCCCAAGTTGGTCCCATTTTTATTTAAAATTTGGAAATCGGTTCAGTACTTTTCAAGTAATCTTGAAAAAAAGCACGAAAATATTATGATTTTTACCGACTTCAAAAGGAGGGAGGTACTCAATTCGACCAGTTTTTTTTTGTTTTTGTTTGTTTGTTTAAATTTTTCATTTGCAAGGATGAGACTAGGAGTTCGCTGGGGGTGGGTCCCCATTGTTTTATTCGCCCAATGACCGTGCAAAGACAAACAGCGTATTTTTTTTCTAAAGACGGATGTTTTGTTTTATGACTTTTGGGCACCACTCAACTAACCGTAGTTTTTGTAATCATTCATAAATTCAGTTGTAACTCCGGCATTGCGTAACTTTCAAGCATTGTGAACAAAAGAAGCGTTGGTGGCACATGTTGACCAGGTGTGGGAATCATTCCGAGGGTCAGATCTTTGCGAGACACATGTAAAATCAATGCGAAGTAGATGTGACGCAGTAATAGATGCTGGCTAGGCTCTAACTTGATATTTAGTGTGTAGTTTTATGTCATTAGTGTAATATTTTGCATTAGATTTTAATTTGTTAAATTATTCAATAGTAAGGTGTAGAAAATATTTTTTTTTTTTTATGTGACCTGACCCGACAGTTTATTTAAATATCAATTTGATTGATTTTATTTTGATGATATTTGATTTTGATTAAATATCAAATTATAACACGAAACTTTATCTGTTGAATAAAAGTTTGTTCGGCATAATATTGTGATATGTTTTATTACGTAAACAAATGTAACGCAGATTGAATTGACGATAACATAACAATGCCTAATGGTCAAAGGCTTTGCTAAAATCTTTAACTTTAAGGAAAGAGTTAAACTTACTACAAAGTGTCGAAAACAAGACCCTTTTTTCATAAAGAAGTGTTCGGAAGCAGGTAGATAAAATCACAATGAGTTTTTGGTGAAAAAACTTTGAAACAAAAATCATTTGTGTTGGATTGGAACTGCCCATCTTACACACCATTGGTTGACAAATGCAAAACAATAGAAATACAAAACGGACGACTGAATCTAAAAATGAACCTTAAGGTGTTCAGCTCATAAGTTTGTTGACTGTACACCGATTACTCGAAGACGGCTGAACCGATTGAAATGATTCAAACGGTTTAACATCAGGTATGTTTTCAAGCGGGTCCCATTTTTTTTAAATTTTGATATTGGATGATGGGATCCTGGAGAAATCAAGGGAACTCTTCAAATATTATAGGCACACCCATAGCGATTTTGCTATTTTCTTAAGTAACTCGTGCATTTGCTTTCGAAAAGTACCATTTTGGTGAAGTGAAACTGATGATGAAGACCATAGATGATCACCGGAACTATTCAATAGGTACTAAACTAACTATCTCACTGGTGCGATACGATTACTTTAATATGGTTGCTAGGCTATTTATGTGGTTCGTCATAATGCATATAGTGAAGTGGAGCTGATAGTGAAGTACCAGGAGAACTCCTCAAGAATTAACGCCCCTGCGTCGGGAAAACCATTATTTTGTAAAAGGTGATGAGCCATTGACATAAGACTATTGTAACTTAGATAATATCGTCGCTAAATATATCATACTTACCACAAAAAAGTTAAATTTAAACAATCTTAAGACCGATATTTTTAAAGGCGTGTATGCCGCACCTTTCGTGGGTCTACCCATGTTTTATCTACCTAGATAATATACCTACTGGATAAGATAATATAAATAATCTTAATAAAAATAACTAAAGTAATTAGCTACCAAATACAGAAGGTATTTACACTAAAAATAAAAAAATAAAAAATGTTTTAAAAACAAAAAACCGACTTCAAAAAACCTGAAAATAAAAACAAAACAGCTTCAAAATTAAATACCTCTAAAAGAAAGACAATATTCAATTCACTAGATACGCATATCATTGTAATAAAACTCATCTAATGAAGTCGGGTGGGGCTTTTAGAATAAATAAAGAAGTTGAACTTCAGCCCCTTTTAGCGGTTATGCTATCTAATTCTAGCAGTGACTACGAGGGAATACCGTCTAAAAATACTAGACTGTAGGCCTTAAAAATTCCACGCAAAACATTATTAAAATTAAAATTGTGTATTAGAATGAGGATCAGTAACAGGTTTGAATCCTATAGTTTTATTGGTATAATATAAAAACATATTCATAGCTATGAAACTTAGTGAAAGATTTTTTGAAATTCGTTTAGAAATGGTTGAGTTATAAGGGTTTCGAAGGAAATGCCAAGCTTAATGCAATATGTGCTTTATCACGTACGTCTCGATGACGGACGTCATAATGACCCCCCAAAATAACAGTGTTTTAGCTCGTATAGCTTCTCAGGTTTAAGAGATATAGTAAAAATTTCTTTACAGTTAATCATGTGGTGGCATAAGCTTTCTGATAACAAGAATCGTTACTGATCCTCATTATAATATTAAATAAAATTTACCGCGGCGCCACTTTCGCTCAGGGTGCCACCTTTAAGTCAGAACTTAATGTTTATAATAATCGCGATAAATTCTAAAAATTAATAATATAAAATCGCGACAGCAACATCTACACTTAAAAAACGAAAACCCCAAAGTTTTGATGAAGAAGAACTAAGTAGGTACCTAGAATTATTTTATTACACAGTAGAGATTTTTAAAGTGGAATAATCGTAAAAGTATGCACAAGGAAAAAATATAAAAACAAGTTTATTTTATAGTAATAATGGATTAAAAATTACTAAAGAATGTTAAAATCTCTGCCAGCCATTGAATATGCCAACAGATAGGTATCTACAATAAAAAATATTCAGAATACTTATTTGGTGTGAAATATAATGTATGGTTATGCCTTTTCTCGAGCTTATTAACCAATTTATAGAAATATACTTATTCGTTATGTTATATTCTACATTCCTGATGGTGTTACTGGAAAATAAATCTTTCACTCTAGTCTCTCTTTCATTGTTGTACAAGTACCTATAATATCAAACTTTACCTATAATAATGTATCATTGATTATCACAAATAACACAATTCTACACATAATCTGAAACATTTATGTTGAATAACAGTATCAATCATTAAAGATAATAATATCATTTTGTTCTCTCTATCTATCCCAAAGGTTATTGCAATATCATTACAAGATTGAAACAGCACATTAAGATTCCAGTCTATATATTTTCCCAAGAAAAATAGTCTCAAAAAGTTAACTATATTTTCACAAGAGTGAACTAAAACAACAGACATTGATCAAATCACATAATTATAAACATCATTTTGTACAAAACACTTTAACTTACACGATATAGGCCTTGCCAAAGTTTCCAGTGCTGCTACACTTTAACCTAAGAGATATAGGCCTTGCCAAAGTTTCCAGAGCTGCTCCGCTGACTGTTTTTGAAAATGTTATCTATTTTACTGAAGACTTCGTCAGCAGATTTCGCAGCATCCACCCTGTAGTGGAGCCCTCGCCGCATGTAATAGTCAACAAGAGGAACAGTTTGCGCATGATATGTAGCTAAGCGTTTCTTGAGAGCATCTACATTGTCATCTGATCGCTTTATCAGTGGTTCACCAGTAACATCATCTGTCATTGGTTTCCTAGGACGGTGGAATTCTTCGTGATAGCTTCTCCCACTTGAGGGGTGGATCAACCGCCCAGTAATTCTGCGAATTAACAAACTATCCTGGATACCAAACTCAATAACTGCATCCAATCCAGTTTTCCGTTTGGCCAACAGATCATCCAACTGAAATATAAAAAAACTGTTATAATACGATAATAAGAACAGTTACCATATTGTACCTAATTGTGACCTGACAACTGTTGATAATAAATTGTTTATCAGTGTTGCATAAGAACATTACTTATTTTGACCTACTTATAAATAATATGTATTGAACAGAACCAAAAAGTAGAAAAATTGTACCTTTTCAGCTTGAGGGACAGTTCTTGGGAAGCCATCTAGCAAGAAACCATTCTTGCAATCGGGTTGATCAAGGTTCTTGTCAATCATGTCTACCACCATCTCATCTGACACCAGTTTCCCTTCATCCATAACCTTTTTTACACGACGGCCCAGCTCCGACCCTGAAGCCACCTCCGCGCGCAGCATGTCTCCAGTTGATAAATGACATACACAATATTTTTCTTTTAGACGTGGCGCCTAAGAACAATTTATATATTTACTAGACTCCACAAAATAAGCAAGAACTGCTGATCGGAAAAAACTATAAAAAATTGTAAATCTACTACATATCAAGGTAGGTACTTTTTAAAATAAAGTTGAATAAACCTTAAAGGTTAAAGGTCAAACATTACAAGTTGAACATACCTGGGTACCTTTGCCTGATCCCGGAGGCCCTAAGAGTACTGCTCTAATGCCCATAGGATCATTATCATGCATTAACTTCACTGCAGGTGCTGCTGGGGCCATTTTAAGATTATTTTGTAAGAGAAAAAAAAGAAAATCCAAATATCTTTGCAAAATTTACGAGAACGAACGATGTCTACGTCTGGTACGCTGTCAATGTCAATGTCAAAAAGCGAAACGTCAACGTCACGTTTCACGTCAACGTCAAGTCAAACGTCTCCTTCTTGGCAACATTGGGTGCATTCCAGCTAGGAACCGACCAAACTCTATTATTATTCTATTTTTAGTTTGGCAATCTACTCTCTTTGTACTCAAGTATTGATATTTCATGAACGTCATCTCGTGTGTGCCTTACTCCTTCTAGCTTGCGAGCTATAAAAACCTTCAGTGACGGATAAACAATGTCTTATTTTGGTATTCAGAACAAACGCGACGCAAGCGTTTATGAATGATTGACGTCTGAACGTGGCACACACGAGGTGACGCTGAAGGTTATGTGTGCTGGAAATATCAAAAACTAGCAAACGAAAGTCCACTTTTACTCCCTAGATGCTCAGTGACGCAAAAATAAATAAGATTTAACACTCGAACATCATACAAAACAGACCCAGATCTCATAAACTCGTTGTTTAAACATGGCACATACAGAACCCTATGTGCCAGTTTTCATTTGTCAAAATATCGACAACTAAACCGTTTGGAGCTGAATGAAGCAGTCTAGCACCGTCACGTTTGATAAGTGACAGTATATAATACTTTAAATTCGTTCGCGTAACGGCACATCAATAGAAAAAGCGAAAACAATATTTCGACCCGTCACACTGTATGGCCCATACTTAAAACAGTCACGTTACGTGAATTTTGCCTCACGTATGTTGTATTGTAAAGCAATTAATATTAAAACTAATTTCCGTCACTGAGGATCTAGCTTTATCTGAAACCAATTACTGCAGTACTTACAATGCAATTCGAGGTTAAAATTAGTATGTAAATAAGCTATGGGTGACCATGAAGTATTATTTTTGCGGACATCGTATTCAAGTTTACTGAGACTGTATGTAGCGTAGCACATTATTTTTAGGTTTTTACACGACTGCCCAAAAAAGGAGTGTATATGTGTTCAGGGTTCATGTGTGTTTGTAGGTAAAGCTTGACCATAAAGAGTTGACAAAAATTTAGGGCGCCACTTTCTATGTAAATACGTCAAAATCACGAATAATTTGGCAACACTGACTAAATTTTATACTGAAAAATTTTAGTTTCATTTTTATTTATTTAATTTCAACTCTTTATGGCCAAGTTGTATGTGAGTTTCTTTATTCCACCATAACTTCTAAATGGCTTAACGGATTTAGATGTATGGATGGGGTATCGTTAGAATCCTTACATAATTCTGAGTGACACTGGCTATATTTTTTTACACAACTGCCCAAAAAAGGAGTGTATATGTGTTCAGGGTTCATGTACGTTTGTAGGTATGTGAGTTTCTTTATTCCACCATAACTTCTAAATGGCTTAACGGGTTTAGATACCGGGTGTAACAAGACCCTCAACGAAGCCGAGGTCTACGTACTCTGCCCATCATCAGGACCATTTCTGTTCTAAATTATTGCTGGGAAACGATTTTAATTTTTGGTGTTAAATAGGCATTGCATACATTTCCATTCCACGCAATGTAACACGTACAAAAGATCGCGCCTGCAAATGAATGCTACACAGATGCGAGCGGCCGAGTTTAAAGGCAACGTTTATGTGCGTGCTCATGAAATACATTGAGTGATGACGTTTTGAAGCCATTGTTTGTTACGAAATACATAAAATGTTGGTAATGTTTCAGTAGACAAAAAATAGGAAATAACGAATAGAATAATATTTCATAAAAATTTTGATTTTTTTTTTTACTTTGACCTTTAATAACTTCGTAGCTATTGGTTTCCCAAGTATGGTCTTAAAGACAAAAATGATCCTGATGATGGGCGGAATGGGTGGACTTCGGCTTTGTTGAGTGTCTTGTTACACCCGTTATATGAGGTATTTTAGATTATGTTTACATACAATTTGAGCTACTTTTTAACCTCTAAGTGCCAGTACGGTCGCCGGCGACCTGACATAATCGCTATATTGCCGTTCTGTCAAAGCCCAAGCGGTCGCCAGAGCCCGGTACCGGTAATCTGTTTTTTCTCTATGTAAATGACTATGATTTTGGTATCTAGAAATGAGAAAAGTATTCATAAATAAAACTATCTTTACAGAATGATAAAATAGCCTGATTACGAAATTATCGGGTTTTTTGTGAAAGACGCCATTTTATTTCTTTCTTGCCAGTTGGTGGGGAGGGTTTTTTTGTTTTTTAACAAAATGGCGGATGGCGCTGAAGGGTTAACGCGAGGTCACGGAGCTCACGGAGCAACTAGTTAATTAGGTACTAAAACGAAATAATATTTAGAAAATATTACTTGCCTCTCATCATCTTTGGGCAAACTAAAAGAACTAAAGTATGGCATCGTTAATAATCGTATACAATCATAATGATTTGACGCCACTGTAATTTTTTTCAAGATCGTACGGAACGCTCAAAAAGGCAAACCCGAGTGTGGCGACGCCAGCCATGACAGCCTTTCTGAGTATCCCGTTAAACGTGTAGGCTAATATCGTGACGTTGAGCCCGTCCATAGCGGGAGTGTCCGTTCTACCCAGTTTTTTTTCTTATGGCCTAGTCTAGTTTCCGCTTAAAAAGCAGACTCGGCCGAGACCGATATCGAGACCGGGATCTCGGTCGGACCTTAATAAACAGTACGGAAAACCGTTATTTTTTAAGAATAAGAATAAGAATCATTTATTTGCTGAGAATGTAGGTACATGCATAATTGTTGTTAAAAAATTTTGTATGTTCTATCTGGCAACTGGCAACAATGTTTAAGCTTGTTGAAAAAATATCGATAGGTACCTTTATCAATATTTTTATTCGATCTATCTATATTTTTAGCCAACAAAATATTTTCATCCGATATATCTACACAAAATGATATCCAATATAGAAAATCGTGTCAAAAACGATGTATTTTTTTAATCGATCTCATCAATATCTAGGTAACTAAAGTCGCTAGAATGCAAAGTCCTTGGTAAAACTAACTAACAGCACAGAATAGATAATAGTGCTAAGCTAACAGATGATTATAGCCTTTCTGTCCATCAACGTACTGTTACATCCCTTAGATGTATAGTTAGTTGCTGACAACCCTGGATAGGGTTGCTGATTCAGCGTCTGGTAGACCAGTTGGACGCGCTCGCTTCCCGAGCGCATCAGTCTCATTCCATCCTCCGTGACGGCTGCCATATCGTGAAAAATACAATTTCTTCGTTTCAATTAAAAATCCTTTTTTAAAACCCAAACCGCGAGACTCGCCCTAACATCTGGTGGCAGCGGTGGGATCTTAAAAAGGTCCTCGGTCCGTCTCCGTTCCAAAGTTCTAAATTGTGAAAAGTGCGTGAATTACGCGTATATGCAAACTCTATTTATCTCTGTGTCTGTGTCCAGTGAAAACTCTGTATCCAGTGTAAATCTATTTCTATATCCTGCATAAACTTACCTCTGTGTCAAGTGAAAGAAAACCTATAAACCAGCGTAAATCACACGAGTCTCGTCTCTATCCTTATAATCTCCGTATCCAGTGTGAACTTACCTTTATATCCAGCACAAACTTACCTCTGTATCCAGTGAAAGAAAAACATTTACTTACCTGTGTTACCTGTGTCCAGCGTAAACTGCACAAATCTCGTTCTTGCATCCAGTAATCTCCGTATCCAGCCAGTGTGAACTTACCTCTATAAACAGTGCAATCTCTTGGTGAAAATCGCCTTACCCCTGTAACCAGTGTATAAACTACGAGCGACAAACCCTTGCGAAAATCCAGAATCCAGATCCATAATCAGTAACATCGTCGCAGCCGTCCGTCGATTGCATCATCTCGGCGGCCTACAACATTGTTGCAGTGTTTCTACGAAACTTTAGTGCATCCGGCCGATCGTAATGAATCTTATCGTAGCTATAGCCGTTGTCGTGTTCTACGAACTGTGAGTCGTATTTTTGCTTATCGACTATTGCATACAGTGACTTTGTTAATCTTGTTGTAAGTGAAGAACTTAAATTGAAATTGTGATAAACTTACTATTCCGTTTCCGTTGTTAATTTGAAGAATACTATATCTGTGTTAAAATGTCCGAAACTAAGTCAAACCTAACTCTGCAAATACCCGTCAATGTCGATTTGCCCGCCGATACTGATGAGGAAAGGGCTCCTAGCCCAGTCGAAAAACAAAAGAGAGTGAAAAAAGCCTCCACCCCTCAACTTGAAACATTAGATTTGAATATCATTTTAAAATTTATAAAACCATACGATGGTAGTAGAGAAACATTGAATTCTTTTATTATTAATTGCAACAATGCGTATGAATTAGCATCAAATCAACAGAAACCCATTCTGTTCAAGTATATCTTGTGTCAACTCCAAGGAAAGGCGGAAGTTGCCTGCTCAATAAAAGAATTTCAAACTTGGGAACAACTCAAGGAATTTTTAAAAACCCAATTCAGTGATCGTAAGCATTCTTCACACCTTCTTATGGAACTACAAGAGAGCAAACAACTTCCGACCGAAAACGTAAGCCAATTCGCTCTTAGAATCGAAACACTATTATCACAATTACTCACCGAAATCTCACTTAGTAACTGTAAAATTAAAGAACTTCCAGGCCGTACCGCGGCCATGGAGGAACTTGCTCTCCATCACTTCCTCATGGGCTTACACCCAAGAATCTCCAACATAGTCCGGTGTAAATCACCGAGATCCTTAAATGAAGCTACTAACTTTGCAATTTCAGAGGAAAGAATCCAACAAACCTTATATAAAAGGAGCATCCCCGAAGCTAGACGCGATAATCGCCCAACAAGAATGAACAACCCTACTAGACCCTTCCAGCCACAAAGGCCATTCTCAACCGTTCCACATAATCACAACCCTAACTCTGCTCCTAATTTCCCTACCGGTTCCAATACAATCACGTGCCGGTACTGCAAGGCTCCAGGTCACTCTATTGAGCAATGCCGGAAACGAGAATATAATAATAGGTTCCGGTCCTCGCAACAACCCTCTGGCTCTGTTCCATTCCGCCGTGTCAACTTCAACGAAACTGAACCTCAAGGTTACGACGAGGTCGATGACCACTATGACCAGTCACAAGGTTTAAACTAGAACCCGTCTCGTTCAGGTGTCGCCCGAGACGCCATCTTGATAAAGACACCATTATTCCAAATAAATCCACTGTATCCACTGAATCCGCTGAATCCACTGAATCTATAAAAAATAAAACCACTGAATCCACTGAATCTACAAAAAATAAATCCACTGTATCCGCTGAATCCGCTGTATCCACTGAATCCGCTGAATCCACTGAATCTATAAAAAATAAAACCACTGAATCCACTGAATCTACAAAAAATAAATCCACTGTATCCGCTGAATCCGCGGTATCCGCTGAATCCACTCAACCTACTAAATCCATTCCTAAATTCACTAAAACAAATGGCAATCCTACCAAACCCACCGAATCCATAACTACGAAATCTGAAGAGATCTACGAAATCGCGCTCGACCCTTCAAAAAAATCATTGCCTTACGTAATTGTGAACTGTGAAGCAACAGTACTTCCACTGACCCTCCTTATAGACACCGGTTCTTCTATCAGTCTAGTCAAAGATTCCACTCTGAAACCTAATCTTCCTCTCCAGAAGGAGATTCTCAAACTCAAGGGTCTTACTACAACGACGTCGCAGGATGATGTCATTCCAACCCTAGGCTCACTCAATTTACAATTATCACTTAGTGACAAAAATCCCAAATACCGTCTCACGCACAAATTTCATGTAGTAAGCAACCTAGATTTCCCTTATGATGGCATTATCGGTAACGACCTTCTGACCAAATCCCAAGGAAACATCGACTTCACATTCGGCATCTTAACTTTAAAGAATTCCTACATCCACATTTATTTCTCAGAGCCCCATTATTCAATCCCTGCCAGAACCGAAACCGTTATCGAATGCTCAGTCGCGAACCCTGAGATAAAAGAAGGATTAATCCTTGACCAAAATTTATCAGAAAACTTGTTAATTGCAAATTGCCTAGTCCACGTCAAGGAAAACAATAGAGTAAACATATCCGTTGTAAATACCTCTGAAGAACCTGTTACCATAAAATCCGATCTCAAACTTAAACTCGACCCTCTCGACTCTCTCGACTCTTCAGAATGCGTAGAACCACCTATAGGAATCAATCATGTCAATACTTCATATAACAGTTTCCAACGCACAGAAGAAGTTCTAAAACAACTACGCACCTCACACCTCAATAATGAGGAAAAAGACGCTCTCTTACGACTATGCTCTGACTATTCCGATATTTTCCACCTCCCAGGGGAAAATCTTACCCATACAAATGCTCTCAAACATGAAATTAAGACGACAACAGACATCCCAATACACACTAAGACCTACAGGTTCCCTGAAGTCCATAAAGCTGAAGTACGGAAACAAATTGACAAAATGCTAGAACAAAATATCATAGAACCCTCTGATTCCCCTTGGTCATCACCTATCTGGGTGGTACCCAAGAAACTCGACGCTTCCAATATACAAAAATGGCGCGTAGTAATTGACTACCGCAAACTCAACGATGTCACCATTGGTGACACATATCCCCTTCCACAAATAACTGAGATATTGGATCAACTCGGTAATAGCAAATACTTCTCTACCCTAGACCTTGCTTCTGGATTCCATCAGATTAAATTAAATGAAGCCGATAAGACTAAAACAGCCTTCACAGTCCCTGAAGGACACTACCAATTCTCCAGGATGCCATTCGGCCTTAAAAACGCCCCTTCAACCTTTCAAAGGTTAATGAACACAGTCCTGTCTGGTCTCCAAGGCATTAGATGCTTCGTATACCTCGATGACGTAGTCTGTTACGGACACGACCTAAAATCCAGCATCGGCCATTTAACAGAAATCTTCCAACGAATCCGTAATTTCAATCTCAAATTACAGCCAGACAAATGCGAATTCTTAAGACGTGAAGTCTGCTACCTGGGGCATATAATCACTGAACAAGGCGTCAAACCGAATCCCGAAAAAATCAAGGCCGTAATCGCATTTCCTACTCCAGAGTCCCCTAAAGATATAAAGTCATTTTTAGGCCTTGTTTCCTATTATCGTCGTTTTATTCCGGACTTTTCTAAAATTGCCAAACCCCTTACTCAACTTTTGAGGAAAGATACTAAATTCAACTGGGAAAACCAACAACAAGTCGCTTTTGACTCTGAAACAAAAATTGACCACTGCACCTGTCCTTTGCTATCCCGACTTTACAAAACCATTTGTACTTACCTGTGATGCCTCTAACCACGCCATCGGCGCTGTCTTATCCCAGGGTCCCATCGGCAAAGATCATCCTATCGCGTATGCATCCCGAACTCTAAATAAAAACGAAGTAAACTATTTCACTATGGAGAAAGAACTCCTCGCAATCGTCTTCGGATGCAATACATTCCGACCATATCTATATGGTCAAAATTTCCAAATTATTACAGACCACAGACCGCTTAAGTGGCTTTTCAATCACAAAAACCCTAACAGCAAAATGCAGCGCTGGCGTCTGATGCTCGAAGAATACGAATACGAGATCATTTATAGGAAAGGTAGACTTAACTCAGCCGCAGATGCTCTCTCCCGTTATCCCGTAAATCCCGTCATTCCAAATCAACCTGAAAAAGAAAATAATAACCCTGACTCTACCGACGCCGATAACGACAACATACAAGCTCCATTCAGTCCACTGACTCTCGATGATCTTGGCGTCAATCTCCCTGCTACTCCTGACTATGACAGCAGCAGCTTACCTCAAATAGACTTGTTAGACGACGATGACGACTTCCCATTCAACTATAGCCCCACTGATCCTACTAATTCCAGTAAAATAAAATCCCCAAAATCTGATAATGCTCAAGCATCAACTAGTCGAGAAAACTTACCTGATCCAACTCCTTCGACTTCAGCCCAGGATCCTACTATATCTGCTACTCCAAACCCTGAAATCCAAGAACCTGAACAAGCTCCACTGAATCCTGAAAACTCACCTACGCAAGCTCGCGACTCTCCTCCAGCTCCCGATGATACTTACACTAACGACGAATATTCCAAATTCCTGAAAGAAATTAACAATAAAAACAATCAATTTAACACTAAAATCACTGAACATAACCAGTCCCTCACGAAAACCCACTGTAAAATCATCCTAATCCCTTCATCTATAGACTTAGATGAATCCAATCCGTACTTACCAGAAATCCTAGAAAAAGTGACAGACGAAACACGTTACAAAGAAAAACAATTGTACTCTTTCGAGAAAGTTCAAACCAATGATAACAAAGTTACTTACCTTATTTTCCCTAAAGTGCACCATTTCGACGAATGCACTTATCCGGAGATCTACCGAACACTTAAAAATATTAAAACTCAATTAACCTCAGAAGAAGACAACATTTCTGAAATAGCTATTTCAGACTTCAGAAATCCATTTCAAAGTCTATCTTTTGCGAAATTATATAACATGATAGTTTACATCTTCCACAATACTGATATACAAATAAATATTTATCACGATAATATAATTTATCCAACTCTTAGTGAAATTAAAAAGATTCTAAAAGAAAACCACGATCTTCCCGTTGCAGGACATTTAGGTTGCAACAGGATGCTTAACCGCATCAAAGAGAAATTCTACTGGAAAGGTATGAAAGGCGACGTAGAAAACTATGTTAAAGCCTGCCCTTCATGCCAAGAAAATAAAGCCCTTCGACAACTCAATCGTGCTCCAATGCAGATCACTACTACCTCTACCAGCCCATTTCAAAGAATAGCTTTGGACATTGTCGGTCCTTTGCCCGAGTCCGGCCCTGCCAAATTGAAATATATAATGACTCTTCAAGATGACCTCACGAAGTTCTCCGTAGCTTACCCTCTCCGCAGTGTCCACGCAAGAGACCACGGATTGCCTCGTGCACTTTATATCTCTGTTCGGAATTCCTCAGACTATCCTCACAGACCAAGGTACCAACTTTACAGCTGATCTCTTTAAAAAGACTTGCAGCTTCCTGAAAATCAAACAGCTGTGGTCCACTCCATATCATCCCCAGACTCAAGGAGCTCTCGAGAGGAGCCATTCTACTCTTAAAGAGTATCTTAAATCCTATGTAAATGAAAATCAAGATGACTGGCCACGATACGTCTATACAGCAATCTTAGCCTACAACACCGCTACCCACAGCACCACTAACTTTTCGCCATACGAACTGCTGTTCGGGCATAAAGCTTTTATTCCTGATTCCCTGTATAGCCAAGACCTCACCACATATCCTGACTACGTCAGAATGCTTCAACATCGCCTTAAATTATCTTGGGAAAAAGCGTATCAAAATATACAACATTCAAAAGAAAAATCCAAATCCTACTATGATGCAAGAACTCGATCTATCCGATACAAAGTAGGTGATTTCGTCTACTTGAAAAACCATTTAAGACTTCGTAAGGCGCTCTCTCCGATTTGGAAGGGTCCTTACAAAATCCTCGCCGTTCACGGGAACAACACCGTAACCTTACTAATAAATAGGCGCCATGTGAAACATCACTTTGACGAAATTAAATTAGCAGGCGTCTTTCCCAGTAGTCCCTAAGATTAGGAATAGCATATTTTACTCTATAGTACTATTTTACTAGTTACTATAACATTTTTAATTTTATTATTATTATACTATAATTAAACTCCTATAACCGTAGTTTTATTAATATAGCATTAGGTTTTAATAACAGTCGTTATATCATAACTTAATTTTATTTTCAGTGTGCCAACCTCAGTAGCGACAAGTTTTGTAGAACAAATCTCATCGAGTCCAGGCTTATATTTCGATTACATGGGAAAGGTTAAAATTAAAAACGGTAATTTGAATTTAGTCATCCCGATAGATATTTCCCACATACAATTACACATTGAAAATATAAATTCTGTATTAGAAACAGTTACGTACTTTTGCAATAAAACAAAAGAATTCGACGAATCAGAATGTGAAAATATAATAGAACCGCTAATCACCCATTATAAAAATATGGTTAAAGAATATTCATCTATAACCCATTTAATTGATGACAGATTGAAACGCAGAGCTTGGTTTGGCGGAGTAGGTACCGCTTTTAAACACATATTTGGCACTTTAGATGAGGATGATGCGGAAAAATACGATAGCGCTATAAATTATGTACAAGATGATCAGAAAAGGATAGCTTCATTAGTAAAGGAACACATTTTAGTCACAAGAACTACATTAACTAGATTTAATGAAACTATCAAAAGTTTAAGATCTAATGAAAATAACCTGAACTTGGCTATCGATAAACTTTCTGTAAAACTTAAATACTTATCCAATAGAACAGATCATTTGTCAGTAATGTCCGGATTAAACACAATTTATAATAACTTAGAAGCATCCATTCTTACCTTGTCCTTTCAAATTGAAGACATTACAAATGCCATTTTACTTAGCAGAGTGAATATCATTCACCCATCTGTAATAACTCCACAAGAACTGTACAAAGAATTGGCAGATAACTATAAATACTTACCTAACGAATTAGAATTTGTTGTACCTTTGGAATTGAAACTTATCCATAAAATTATGAATATGTCAAAATTAATTAGTTATTACTTAAATAAGAAAATAATGTTTGTACTAACAATTCCTCTCACAAATCCTCTTGAATTTTATTTATATAATAGTATTCCTTTGCCAATGCCTCATAATGTAACAAATCCAAATTCATTCAGTGTTATAATTCCCAGTAACAAATATATAGCTATTACTAAAGATAAAACCCACTATTGTAATTTAAATGATATCGATACTTGTCAAATCATTGACCATCAAAATTATTTATGTAAAATAATGAATATATTTCCAACATCGGCCAATCCCAACTGTGAAAGTGAATTGTTATCAAAAGTAGTTTCATCCCTTCCGGAATATTGTAAAACAGAATTTGTTAATGGCGAATTAGATATTTGGAAACCAATTCGCAATAATAGATGGATATTTGTACAATCGAAATTTAGTAAATTAACAATAGATTGTCTTCATTCAGAACCAATTGATATAAAACTATTAGGCACCGGAATTGTATACATACCTATCCATTGTAAAGCCTATTGCAAGAGTACTAGACTTTTACCCGATTATAATGTATTAAATGTAACTATACCTTCGATAAATTTAGATTTTAACTTAATTAACGATTCTTGTTGTAGTTTAAGTAAATTTAAAGAAGTTGCGAATAGTGTTCCTTTGTTAAAATTAAATAACATAGACTTGGAAAATTTACCCCTGACGCAAAATTTAGATAAAGATATGATACAAGATTTAAATAAAATTATAAATAAACCTCATTTCATCCAATACGGGGCACACTATTCTACACTTATTATATTTGTCACTATAATTGTAATTTCATTTTGTGTGTTTAAATTATTTAAGAAAATAAATAAAACTGGCAGCCTTCACAGACAAATGGAAATTCCTAAAGTAACGTTTGAAAAAAAAAATACGAAAAAGGATGATAAACAAACAGAACCTGAATTTATAGAATTAGCAGATATAGAAATAGAATCTAAACATACAAAAGCTCCCCCTTCTCCAAAAACACGCAGACAAATATAAACATAAATATAAAATAAATAAATATTATAAATAATTTGAAATACCAATAATAAATAAATAAATAAATACAATTACTTCAACTTTGAATTACTTGTCCATAAACTTCAGAATACTGATCCTGAAGTTTATTTTTTCATGGGGGGAGGTGTTACATCCCTTAGATGTATAGTTAGTTGCTGACAACCCTGGATAGGGTTGCTGATTCAGCGTCTGGTAGACCAGTTGGACGCGCTCGCTTCCCGAGCGCATCAGTCTCATTCCATCCTCCGTGACGGCTGCGATATCGTGAAAAATACAATTTCTTCGTTTCAATTAAAAATCCTTTTTTAAAACCCAAACCGCGAGACTCGCCCTAACAGTACGTACATTGTTGTCACCCTATCTTAAAAATCTCATACAAATTTTATCATGGATTGTATTGTAACTACTGCAGTGATTGGTTTCAGATAAAGCTAGATCCTCAGTGACGGAAATTAGTTTTAATATTAATTGCTTTACAATACAACATACGTGAGGCAAAATTCACGTAACGTGACAGTTTTATGTATGGGCCATACAGTGTGACGGGTCGAAATATTGTTTTCGCTTTTTCTATTGATGTGCCGTTACGCGAACGAATTTAAAGTATTATATACTGTCACTTATCAAACGTGACGGTGCTAGATTGCTTCATTTGGCTCCAAACGGTTTAGTTGTCGATATTTTGACAAATGAAAACTGACACATAAGGTTCTGTATGTGCCGTGTTTAAACAACGATTTTATGAGATCTGTTCTGTTTTGTATGATGTTCGAGTGTTAAATCTTATTTATTTTTGCGTCACTGAGCATCTAGGGAGTAAAAGTGGACTTTCGTTTGCTAGTTTTTGTTATTTCCAGCACACATAACTTTCAGCGTTACCTCGTGTGTGCCACGTTCAGACGTCAATCATTCATAAACGCTTGCGTCACGTTTGTTCTGAATACCAAAATAAGACATTGTTTATCCGTCACTAAAGGTTTTTATAGCGCGCAAGCTAGAAGGAGTAAGGCACACACGAGATGACGTTAATGATATTTCAGTGGTAGCTGGGTTGCGTTCCAAACCTACGCTCCGAGTGCAACCTAACCTCAACCTAACCACAACCAAACGCTCTAACGGGCGTTCCAAACATTAGAGCGTGACGTTCGGTTGACACAACCGTCCCGTTCCAAACGTCAGAGCGTTGCAACTTATTAACCATTAAAATGGATGGTTGTAAAACGCTCTGACGTTTGTCTATAGAAAAAATGACAATGTCAATTAACATTATTTTGTATTTTGATGTTTTTGAGTCTAATTCTTAAAATAATCATGGCAGATCCTAAAAAAACGGATTTAATTTGATTTAGAATAAAGAAAAGTTTAAATTATTCGTATTCCAAATAGAAAATTAAGACTTTGTATTGACATTGACATTTAAAGTTCTTGGTCGTTCCGAACCTTAGAGTGAGTTAAAAAACAACCAAATAACCGCGCCCTAAGGCTCTGAACGCAACCCTGTATTGTTTCAGTTTACATTATGCCGGGTCCATAGCGCGTGTTTTGCTCTTCACAATCAACAACACTGTTAGCGTATGTGTGAATGAAGTAGGTACACTAATACCCTATTTATGTAATATTTTGTGACTATTTAATTTGATCGGATTCGCGCTAACAGGGTTGCGTTCAGTGGCTCGAGTGCGGTTGTTTGGTTGTTTTTTAAACGACCAAGAACTTTAAATGTCATTAATATTACAAAGTCTTCGTTTTCCAGGTTGTAATACGAATAATTTAAACTTTCCTTTATTCTAAATCAAATAAAATCCGTTATTTGAGGATCTACCATTATCATTTTAAAATTTAGACACAAAAACATCAAAACACAAAATAATGTCAAACGACATTGAAATTTTTTTCTATAGACAAACGTTTTACAACCACCAATTTTGATGGTTAAAAAGTCAACGCTCTGACGTTTGGTACGGGAGAGTTGTGTCAACCGAACGTCATGCTCTAATGTTTGGAACGCCCCGTTAGAGCATTCGGTTGCACTCGGAGCGTAGTTCGGAACGCAACCCCGCGCTATCAGCATGATTCGGAACGCAGCCCAAAACGAAGTGATATATTCTGTGATTATTTCCTCTGTGATATTCTCACGTCAACGTCAACGTCATTAATTCATTTCATTCAATTCAATCAATCAATTTCTAATCATATTTTTGTTCACTCTCCCGTTGTTTTCCTTCTATTTTCTCTATTATTTTTTATTTTATTTAGATAAAAAGTATGTTAGGTTTCTTTACGTACGTGTTGGAACTCAAGAGAGAACTTCTAGTGGGTTTATCGTTGTCTATAATTTATATAACCTACTATCTAGTGGAAGCAGTCAAGGTAAAATAAATTACTCAGAGCGGGAACGGAAAACTCCTGTACAACTATTTATGTAGACGACTCGGACGTTGTTGCGTAGGCTGTATGTCGATATTAGTATTATTTACATAGAATAGATTTAAGACAGATGGGTTTCACCAGCAGCCATATAAATTCATTTCATCAATGGTGTTTTTAAACAAATGTGATGTCATTTACCAATATGCTTTTATATTTCTTTAGCTAAATAAAGTGTACCTTAACAATTTTAAATAGTCGGTCAATGTTCAGTTTGGAACAGCCTGTCCTCAGCAATAAAAAATATACACTTCCTCAATTGTTATCTTATCATATTATTCATAGATTGCTAGATTTCTATTGCAATAATTTGGTGGCCAATTTAATAAAAAACTTTTAGACTTTGGTGGTTCATAATAATAGACCAATTTTCAACCCAAATAAATAGTATGTAGGTACTTACTATATTTTTGTAGCATTTGAATGTTATTGTGTAAAATAATAATAGCAAGCATAATGCAGTGCAGTGTTGGTTTTTTGTTCCCTGCACTTGCTGAGTAATGAAATATCAATTTTATTATACATCAGCATGGGTATAATAAAGTAAGGTTTAAATGCAATTTATAATGTCATATGTTTTATTATATCAAACAGTTACAATGCAGATTACATAGGTCTTATAAATAAATAATTAAGCACATTAATTCTTATTAACATAATACACATTATTCCTTCCTAATTCGGTTTAAATTAAGATAGTTCAAAAATAAACATCTAAGATTTAAGGTAGGGCAAAAGCAGTTATACTACTGCATTGAACTTTGCCCCTACCATGAGTTGATGCAAACTGTTTAATTTACAATATACTATCATTTTCTCTCTTTAACTCGCATTGACTGTGAGTTGGGTTACCATTGACAAATTTGAAAAGTCCTGACAAAAAGCCGGATAGGACAAGAAAAGTCCGGACATTTTCAGACAGATCCAGACTCCATACTTTTTGGGACTTCTCTTTCGAACACTACTGCTATGTATGTTTTTTAACTGGATTTACACCACCCAATCTTAAAAACCCGCACAAATTACAAAGCCTGACAACAGTCTAAAAGTCCGGACATACCGAACGGATGGTAACCCTAACTGTGAGCAATATATCCGATAGTGTACGGTAGCCCAAACAGTTTGCATCAACTCATGGTAGGGTCACTTATCATTTGGATAAGTGAAATGAAACTGTCCATACACTCAAGTTCTTGTTTTTATGTACCTACCAACTTATACTGTCCATGGAATGCATGAATAGTTTATTGGGATCTATGATGTCATGCTGTATTCATCTTTAGGGAAAAGAATACTCCAAAATAGCAAAGCTTATTTAGTTGGCTCTTACATTAAAATTGTTTTGTTTTTCAGAAGCCTGTGTTAATATGTCGGAAAGGCGAACTGCGCGATTTTTTGGAGGAGAGCGTTCCTATACTGAACGAGAAGTACTGGCCGACGCCGTGGTGCGTGGAGTCGCGGTTGCAGACGGTTATCGGATCACTGCTGCGCACTCGACTGCTGCCGCCAGTGCCGTTCCGAAGGTACGACTTTCAGTGTTGTATTTTTATAATTGTTGTGAAAGTGATGAATCAAAGAAACAAATCCAGTCACCTGTGCTGTGAATGTGATACAAAAAAATCTAAGTTTTAATCAGTTCATCCTTTTACGAGGAGCTCGGTGGTTTAGCTCCTGGCCCAGTGATTGCGGAGGTTAAGCAACTTTCGCAAGAGTCGGTCATGTGATGGGTGAGCAAACATTTATTATCTCGAGCTCCTCCGTGCTTCGGAAGGTACGTTAAGCCGTTAGTCCCGGTTGCAAATGCAGTCGTTAACACCAATCAATCCGCATTGGGCCCGCGTGGTGGGTTATGGCCCGACCTCCTTATCCACCCATAAGGAAGGCCTGTGTCCCAGCAGTGGGGACTGAAAATGGCTGATGGTCATCCATCCTTTTACGAGCTACAGCTCCCCAGAAAGATTCACTGATACTCATGTCAAACTTTTAACACAGGGTTTTAAACTATGTTTTGAAATACCATCATGTAAACTCATTAACCTTTAAACTGTGGTGCCGTCTTTAGCTGATTTTGCGCATCAGTGGACCCGATTCCCTGCATAACCACAGACAAAGCGATAACCAAATGCCGGTATGGTCACAGACAGGGGTCATAACTTTCTTATTCGATTATTTCTTAATCATTAGAATTTTGCTCAATTTCTATTATAATAATACTATTCTTTATGTATTCCTTCTATATCAGATTTTTTCAGAATTAGTTTTGAGTAAAACATAACATTTATATGTCAGAAATGACACTTGATATTTGAAACAGCCAATCAAACGATTTTAGGACAAACGCTTGTGACGCCATTAGTTCCTCAGTATGCATCCATCCCCATTGTCATATAACGCAGGGAGGTGCTAACATTATCTGACGGTGGACAAGTGGCCCTCGACTGGGCGCTAGCGGCAGAGGAGGCGGCAGGGGTGGACGAAAGTGGTACAGGAAATGGCGCAGGAGTGCTTATAGTGTTGCCTGGTATCACGGGCGACGCACGCGCGGATTACGTGCGGTGTTTGGTAGCGGCCGCCGTGCAGTTGCGGCTGCGGTGTGTCGTCGTCAATTACCGGGGTCTGGGGGGACTGCCGCTCACGGTAAGTGCAAACTGATTGATTGATTGATAAACAGCCGTTCATTCCAGGTCCGCCTTTAGTGACATGATTTGGACTTACATTTAACATACTTACATATTTTCTCTCTTTATTTTAGTTAGGTACATCTATATCTGTTGTCCTTCTAGTATTTTTGCACCCACTCCCCATCTGTCCTCTTCCCCTTAATATTGTTCTACTCGAGGTTGCCTGGAAGAGACTGCTATTTAGCAGTAAGGCCGCCTTTTGTGTACTTGTCTATATTTATTGTCTGCTTCTTTGTAATTAATGTCTCTTTCTAGTGACTGATCATGTAGTTTCCCTCTAAGTTAGCGTGGTTGTTTTATGTCATTGGAAAACTTCTATTTTCACTATTTTCTTATGTTTCAAATTTTCAATATTACTGTTTACCTACCTAAATAACAAAAATGTGATAACTATAAATATTATAGGTATAAGTACTGCTATTTGTTTTCTCGCAGTCAATGGTAAAAAGTAGAGTAGGTACACAACCTGTGAAAAGATTAATTTAAGGCTTAATTTTTGCCTACACCTTCAACAATTATCGTCATATTTCTACCAATTTACATAAAATCTCAACTTATTATACACCTAAACCTTCCTCAATCATTTGGTGAAAAGCTCATGAAAATCCGTTCAGTAGTTTTTGAGTTTATCGCAAACAGACAGACAGACAGACGCGGAGAGGGACTTTGTTTTATAATATGTAGTGATAATGAATTCCTTGTTATTTTGAGATAATAAACACAAAGTCAACACATTGTAGCCCTCCCCCACTGTCACAATACAATTTATTAAGAGGGCCCCAATCATGTTATTTCAATGCGGACCTGGAATGACCGACAGATTCCGACCTCTGTTGATAGTTAGACGAACTGGGCTACTTAAGGGCGTTTATACAGCACACTAGCGCCGCTATTTGAAGAACACAATTTACAATTTCGTCTTTATTTAAGCACTATGGTTTGTTTTCCAATAGCCGCGCTAGTGTAGCTGTATAAACCCTTATAAGCTATACTTCCTATCTATTCATGTGATGAGTTCAAGTTGATATTTGCATTGCAGCTGTAGAATAGTGTATAAATTATGTTTCTTAATTTTTAATGTTTTTTGCTCCACACTACTACTTAAGTAGTAGGTTAGAGCTGATGACGCACGAAATATAACCTTGGTGTTTGACTATTGTGTTTGCGTCTACTAAACATTACAATTGGACTTTAACTTTTTTGTTACCTATCTCCTATCTGTAATAATCATAATTTTTAATAAATTACTGTATTTCTGATCGATACATGTAACTTATTACCAAACAGTTTTCTAAGCTAAGGTATGTTTTGATTGCAGTATGTTTGCCTGGCAGATACCGCATTGCTTATTTCTGCTCAATATATATAACTAATTAATTACCAAACAGCTTTTTAAACTAAGCTACACGATTACCTATGTATGTGTAATAGTACATTACTGGCGCGGTCTATAATGACTGCGTTGCTGGCAGCGATAATGATGGCCAAGATCGGAGCTTAGCGCAGCATTGCAGTCCTTGCTGTCCGCGCTATAATATAATAATAATAATAATAGTACATTACTGCAGCGGCACGCAAGACAGGCATTGAAGGACGAACGTGAAAATGTGGGCCGAGGCGAAGCCGAGGCACACATACGTGAGTCCATCAATGCCTAGTTGCGGCCAAGGCTTGTATAGTACTTTTCTCAAATAATGCGCGGAAATTCAAACCAAGAAGGTTTTTTTAACTTTTAATTTTTATTTAAAATTAAAGCAAAAAATTGAAAAAAGAAGAAAGGAGCCAGTTTCTTTATTTTTTTGGAATGTGCACATCAAGGCCTTTCATTTGATAAATTGATACCCATGTTGAAAAAAAATTTTTTTTCCAGTTTTTTCGTTTTTTATTTTTTTTCCAGTTTTTTTGGAATGTACTTATCAAGGCCTTTCATTTGATACCCATATACCTAATATTAAAAAAAAAGTTTTTTTTCTTTTTTTTTTTCGTTTTTTTTTCATTTTTTGGAATGTGCTCATCAAGACCTTTCATTTGATACCCATATTACCTAGGTATTAAAAAAAGTTTTTTTTCTTTTTTTTTTCGTTTTTTTTCATATTTTTGGAATGTACTCATCAAGACCTTTCATTTGATACCCATATACCTAGGTATTAAAAAAAAAGTTTTTTTTCTTTTTTTTTTGGTTTTTTTTCATATTTTTGGAATGTACTCATCAAGACCTTTCATTTGATACCCATATACCTAGGTATTAAAAAAAAGTTTTTTTTGTTTTTTTTTTCATATTTTTGGAATGTGCTCATCAAGACCTTTCATTTGATACCCATATACCTAGGTATTAAAAAAAAGGTTTTTTTTTTCTTTTTTTTTCCTTTTTTTCATAATTTTGGAATGTGCTCATCAAGGCCTTTCATTTGATACCCATATACCTAATATTAAAAAAAAAATTGGATTGTGCTCGCTCATCAAGGCCTTTCATTTGATACCCATTATTCGTGATTCATTAAAAAGTTCGCTCCATTTCTGAATTACACGTGCGTAATGAGTTTTAATAGAAACATTGCCGGTCAGACGCCGTCAATTTTTGTATGAAAATCCATTATTACACGTTAGTAATGGATTCTCATACTAAGATTGCCGGCGCGGTTTAGGTCAGTCCGTAAACTCCGATTTAGCACGAAGAAGGTTGTCAAAATAATGATCGAATTTCCAAGCATGTGAAAAATAAATTTATTCACTTCTAACAAGGTTTTTAGAATTTGTACATTTCATAATAATTTAACATTTATTTTTCTTGTCCTCGTGAGAGTCTGGAGTCCGAAATAGGACGAACCTGTGCTACAGATCTCCAGGCTCTCCTGGACATACAATACATAATATTGCAACAGTCTACGTAGTTATTACAGTTGTTATCTGTGAGGTAATTATAACATTAAAAGTTATAAAGATTATGGATATTCTAGAATAAATTTTGTGGGCTATAAAGGGGCTAAAATTTATTCCAGCTTGTCCATCAAGGGACAAGCTGGAATAAGTAACAATGACGACCAAGCTTGATGGCCGAGAGCGTAGTAAAGCTTAGCTTGAGGATTTTTGAGTAAATGTATTGAAAACGGTATATTTTCTCGTAGACACCGCGGTTATACTGTGCAGTGAGTCACTCTGACTTGGCGGAGGCAATTCGCGCCGTGGAACAGCGCGCGGGCGAGGGCGGGCGGCTAGTGGCGGTGGGCGTGTCTCTTGGCGGGCTCATACTAACGCAGTACTTGGCCGCGAGCGCTCAGCGCACGCGCCTGCACGCAGCGCTCGTCGTCTCTTCACCCCTGGACGTAGTTAGAGGTGCGTTAGTACTTAGAGTATCATATCGTTTCATTCTTTACTATTATTATGGAAAAGAAAGAGATAGCACCAACTTTAATGCAACTTTATTGAAGTCCCTAAGAACCTACTACAGCTAACAGCAGTAACAGCCTGCTTGCTTAGTCTCAACCAAAAACTCGGCTCGGCACAGGCGTACTCACGTTCAGTACATGCATGTTCATGCATGTTCTATCAGCCAGTGCTGCCTGCAGTCATTAGAGCTGTCTTGCGTAATAAAATTAATTACTAAACTTTACATTCAGCAGCAAAAAGAGATTGATTATATTAGCTACCCTTTAAAAACTACTAAATAAGACCTTGTTTCAACAGGATCAGAATGCATCGAGAGATGGCCCTTAAACGCGCTACTCTCATACCACATAGCTCGCAATCTGCGGCGAGCAGTAGGCGCCATGCGAGTTCTAGGGGCGGCGCTCGACTGGGGCGCGCTAGACCAATGTCGGTCTGTCAGACAGTTCGACTCGATTTTCACCGCCCCCCACTTCGGGTTCCCGACAGTTGACGACTATTACCGAGAAGCATCGTTAAGGGGAAAACTGTCGAGGGTGCGCGTGCCGTTGCTTTGCTTGTGCGCCGCCGATGACCCCTTTCAACCGCTAGAAGGTGAGAAAAAGTGATTTCATATTTTCCTCTCCTCCATTCACTCCCTGGATAGCCATCATCAGATAAAAGCTACAGTCAATCCGTGGCGGAGAACCAAGGCTTCAAAATTACCTCGTTTGTATGAAAATCGACTGTTGTCTAAGGTGTCTTTAATTATGTGTGTGACCGCCGTCTAAATAAAGAGAGGACAGAAGTCAAGCTTAGTACTACGTACGCTCGAGCAACGTATACATAGACACCCTTTCAGTTAGAGGGTGTTTGTGTGTGTTGTTGAACGTGAGTGGCGTGAGAGGCTCTCACCGACACGGAATAACTCGGAATTTCAGACCAATCTCAAAACGAGTTCGAGTGCGTAACGTAGTATCGTCGGTCGGTGAGAAAGAGCTGTCTATCTATATGTGTGCGTTACGCGCGTAGTAGGTACTAAGCTTGACTTCTACTCTCTCTCATTTTGTGCTGATAGTCCGACTAGGTCTTATGTCGATAAAACAGCTGATGCAAAGGAGACGGCGATAGTTTTTGATGACATAACTCGTGACGCCGCGCTTATTGGACATCGGATTTATCAGTATACCGGGTGTAACAAGACACTCAACGAAGCCGAGGTCTACGTATTCTGCCCATCATCAGGACCATTTCTGTTCAAAATTATTACTGGGAAACGATTTTAATATTTGGTGTTAAAAAAGCATTGCATACATTACCATTACCACGCAATGTAACGCGTACAAAAGACCGCGCCTGCGAGTGTGTGCTACACAGCTGCGTGCGGCCGAGTTGAAAGGCAACGTTTATGTGCGTGCTCATGAAATACATTGAGTGATGACGTTTTGAAGCCATTGTTTATTAGGAAATACATAAAATTTTGATAATATTTCTGAAGACAAAAATTAGGAAATAATGAATAAAATAAGATTTCATAAAAATTTTGAAAAATATTTTTTACCTTGACCTTCAATAACTTCGTAGCTATTGGTTTCCCAGGTATAGTCCAAAAGACAAAAATAATCCTGATGATGGGCGGAATGCGTGGACTTCGGCTTCGTTGAGTGCTGTCTCTTGTTACACCCCTTAGATAGTTATCATTTAAAAAATGTGGTTCGCAGTGATCCCGACGACGGAGGCCGCGGAGAGCCCCCGCGTGGCGCTGGCGGTGACGGCGCGCGGCGGCCACATCGGGTTCCTGGAGGGCTGGTGGCCCGCCGCGCCGCCGCGCGACCACTACGTCGCGCGCCTCGCCACACAGTACTTCGGGGAGATACTCAAACGGCCACACCTACTCACTATTTCCAATGAATAAAAAAATGAGATAGCCTGCCTTACCACAACGTAGGGCTGCCAAAGATACTCAAAAGGCCAGACCTACTCACTATTTCGAACGAATAAAAAGAAAACGGTCCAAATAAGATAAGCAATATCACATCGTAGGGTTGCCAAATTGTTTCAAGAATAATATGAATAGTAGATTTCCATTTAAGGCGACTGTCACAGAAAAAAGTGCCTACTTTAAGGCACTTTTGCTAACTACTACTAGGTACAGCGAACTTTGTTTTACTGAGGTTTTTGTCTGTAAATAAACTATAGAACCTTAGCTTCGATCTGTGAATTTTCGATACAGTATCTACTTTGCGAGCAATTAATTTAATTATAATGAGGACGCCACTTTGAGGTCTATTCTATAGGGGTGTTGAGATATCAAAAACCGTATCCATTTAAAATATAATTTCCATTTTTGTAACAGTTATTTACAACCTTTATTAATACGGCACCCTTGTGTCGAAGAGGATTGTTTTATTTTGAGGTTTCTGAACGCGGTAAGCCGAAATGGAATGAAAATCATATAAAAAGACAACCCGACCGACAGTTTTACCGCTGTATTACTAAAATATAGTAGATTTGGCTACTATATATTTTTCCAACAGTATAAATAGTTTCTTGGCCCAAAATATATCATGAAACTATATTATAGTATAGATTTATCAACCCTACCACATTCCAACAAATAAAAAAAACTGTTATATTGAAAAGCCCTAGATCAAAGTCAAATTTAAATCGATAACGAACTTCGCCATTGAAAAATGGATTTTACATTAAAAAAATTGTCAATTTCATATTGAATTCCATAACGAAGTTCGTTTTTGCTTATAAATGGAACATTTACTTCAGGACCAACCAGTTCTTTAGTAGTGGAAGATTTCTGGTGATGTGCTCTTTTATCTTTGGCCTTTACGTACGTCACTTACCTTCAAATGAAAGGTAAGTGCTTGATGAATGTGGATAAAAAATGGACACCATTTAGGTTGTTTTAGAATTTTACGAGCACTTCGGAAAGATCTATGAGAGCGTGCTGACTCAGTCCAACCAATACTTCACCAGGGTTTTGAGCGAACGAATACCTACGATATTTATAATAAGGCGCGTTTTTAGTTTCGCTGCCTCCGAGTTTGCAAATGTCACAAAGACAATAGTAAGAAGCCGGGAAGTATACAAATTAATAAATCAGGGTATTTTAAACTAATCTTACTTTAATATGGTAACTTGCACTACACGATGCAAAACCGTGTAATTTTTTTTTTACCAAAAATATTATCATTTGTGACTAATTCACTAAAAAGCCTATTTATTTTTATATATTTATTATTTCCTTCTTGCATTCTTTAATTTAGAAGATGCAATTTTTCTTGGTTTAGTTAGGAAATCATTTCTGGACATCACTCTACTATAATAATTTGTAATAATTCCAAACTAGGTAGAGCTTGTGTCAATCTATTTTTCTGCAACCGAATTGTGTGACATTAATGTCAAGTAAATCTTATCTGTCGGACACATGTGGACATCCGGCATTATGTACACACTATTTACCTTGTTGCTAGATGATTCATTTAACTACTTATCCTAAAAATCGATAATAGGACTGATAAAAATGCCTATAATATGCGTCATAATATGTTCTTACATAATAGCTTCTATCGATACCAGTGAGGTATCGAATTTTATCTAATTATTATAAGAAAATAGGTTTAAAACATTTTATTCCCGCTAAGAGATTCCGTAATCTCAAGATACAGCGAATAATTTACGTGATTATATACGGTTTGTTTGATAGCACCGGCAAATTAGTCGGTCAGGGTATTTATCTAGTTGTGTACTAAAAAAAATATTATGTATACTATAGTTTGCGACTAATAAAATTGTGATAAACTTACAAAAGTATTTGCGAGGATTTGACGAATTACTACGTTCTCAACGGTGCTATGTAATAAGTATAAGACGTAGTCGGATAAATGAGCTAGAAATTATTGGTGATAATGAAATTATCTATTCCTGTACTGTCAATTCCAAGGTTAGCTATAAACTCGCCCGAATTTAAACTGGTCCGCAATTCAAAGCAAAACAATTCTTGATTGAAATCGATTGAAACTGCAGTTACATTGCTACTGTGATAAGATAGTTGTTTTGTTACATTGGTTCTTACTAAAGCAGCAATGTAACTGCGATTTCTGTCAGAGTTGGCAACAAAGTTACAAAATCAGGGAACATTTCACGTCTAGTTAAATTCGGGCGAGTTAATAACCTAACCCCAATTCCATTTGAACAAATGTAAGTAATACCAAAGATAGTGATTTTGAAATAGTTGCATTATTTGAATTCAAAATTACTGGGGGGGAAACTGGGGGATCGGCAGTAAATTAATAATTCGGCAATTATGACTTGATTCTGACACGGATAATATAATACTTTTCTAGTATTTTGGGAATGTTAAGTTCTTCCTGATAAAGCAAATTGACATTGACATGATTGACAAAAAAATGACCAGAATCGAGTCGAATGCCTTCCTTATTTCTGCAATGCAGAAATAATTGGTGTGCTATTGTTGCTTTTTGAACCACCATTGACACACCAATGCCATTGCCATGTCATCAAATCGCCGTTGTTTTTGCATAATCGGCCTTTAAGGCAGCCATAGGTTTTGCTGTCAGTCATCGTCAGTCACGGCCCGTGACTGACGGTTAACCTAATACCGTGTAATGGGGTGACTGATGGTTGCATGAAGTTGATTTCTTCATTCCATCAATCAGTTAAACGTAATTCATGACTGATGGAATTTGACTAACGCTTGCATGAGCGTGTTATGGCTGCCTAACATTGCCAACCTATTTCAGTAAGTTATTGAGTGATTAAATTATTTGTTGATTTGGCTAATAGCATTGTTTATACTTGTTGATATATTATAAAATGACATTTATTTACTACGTTGTTATTGTAACATCACGTTTGAAGTTTGTTTAGTTTATACACGCACAAGGGTTCGGGTAGAGTGAGAGTATTATTATATTTATAATTAGATGTTATGTAACTAATATATCAGCGGAGCATTTCAAAGAGTTTTACGTATAATAATTAAGTAGTAGTATTATATAAATGTTGTGTGTCCGACGGTTTTTAACGAAACGAACATTTGTGGCCTTTTTAAGGGTTGAAGAAGCGGTCGCCAATGTTGCCAACTTTGTGCATTTTTGGAGTTAGTCTGCATTTTTATTATTAAGCCTTTTTATTTCTGACTTCCAACACAATTATAGATCTTAGTTGCTTATAAATCCAGCTCCTGTAGCATGACGAGCTCGATAACTGTTTTATCTATTTGGGATCTCAAAATTGACATTATTCAATGTAGACAACATTTTCCATGGGAACGTCATGCTACGCCTGCAAGCCTTGTCTCATTATACAAAATTCCATGGCAAAATAATACGAATGCATCTAGTTTGCAACAATTGGAACTAATTAGAACCCTGTACAGACATCATATTATGGTATTTGTTACAAATCATGAATGTTACACCACAAAAGAGTATCCTGCCAAAACACGTGGTTGTCGGTACATGGCCGCCGCTGTTCTTTGTGATATATTGCCTATATAATTCAGTTGACTACACTGTTTATATGTGTGCCTTTGCTGTTATGTACAGTTATTGTTGATTTCATTAATGTTAACTATTGGTAAATTCCTTAAAGGGAACTCTTGGGATCAATACGAAAAAAAAAACAAAGTCCATATAATTATTTAATCCTAGGCTGTTTCTTTTTTAATATTATTCATTGGTTTCATCCTAGCGACGCGACATCTTGATAAGAAGTAAGAAGCCGTCGATCGGTTCCGATCCGAAAAATCAAAATCGCATCGCTCTGTTAAGTTCGTGTCAAAAATTATGAGAATAGAATATAACAAAAAATAACCTGAACAAGGAGTTCTCTTTTGTTCGTTTTCCGTTATTTAACTTAAAGCTACTCGTACCTTTACTCATGATATGAGTTCCCTTCGGTAAATCTGAACAATTAGCAAGATCACGTAATCTGCTACCTACTGAAAGAAACAGAATAATCTTTATTAGAGTTTTTTTTGTTTTTGTGAAATAGTCACTTGCGTGATCTGAAATCGATTTGACAAAATATTTTTATAATTATGTGATGAACTTTCATGTTAACTACAGATTTATTTTATTTATATTTTAAGTATTTGTATTGATTTTTATGTTATTGTTAAGTCCTACCGATTTTTGGTACAGTTTATCACTCTGTTTAACGCTTTATAATTAACATTATGTTTATATTTACCATGTTAAATAAAGCTAATAATATAATTATTTTTAGTAGATGGTCGCCTAATGCCCAGTGAATTTATTATACTGAAGTCGGTAGAACTAAAAAAAAAATATGAGAGTAACAAACTACGTATCATTGTAATATCATGATCTACTGCCTTATGAATGTACTATCGACAACACTCCCGCTTTACCACTCCTAAGGTTAAAATCGCTTGCACGCCGCGCAGTCATCAACACGTTTAGTTCGTGCAGGGGCGATACAGAGACTATCAAGCATGGCTTGTCAAGCACGTACACGTAATGACCACCACCACTACCATTTGGGGGCGTGGCCTACCTTTGATAGGCCGCGGTAATCACGTGATATCTACGAACTTGATGTCAAGCCGTCAAGTGTCGCTCCTAGACGATCAAAATATGATTGACAAGCCGAAAAATTTACGTGCATGTCAAACCATGCACCGTTTAGTGCACTAAAACAATGGGCAACGGACTTCTTGAGATTGAACATCTGTGCGTGCGCACACGAATTTTTCTGCAAAGTGGTAAAGCACGTGAGTTGCCGATCGTGCAGTGTGATTTACCTAGAATATTGAATTTTTTATAGTTTACTAATCGAAGAATATGCAATTATATACAATTTCGCTTCATAGAGGCACTCTAGGCTATCAAGGCTATGTAATATAATATTATTGTAATGCAACCATATTGCCTAAATTTGATATTTTGCTATAGTTGAGAATCTAGTATTGAGTGTGAGGGTATTTCTTCGTTTGTGTCAAGGACTTTAAGATCAAAATTGAAATGGAGCCCCTAGACGATCAAGCATTTCTTGTCAATCATTTACATTACATTTACCATTTGGGGGCGTGGCCTACTTTTGATTGGCCACGGTAATCTATCTATTCTGTGGTGCTTGTCAAGCATCGCTCCTAGACGATCAAAATGTGATTGACAAGCAATGCAATGTAAATGATTGACAAGCAATTTTGATCGTTTAGGGGGTCCATTAGAAACCCTCACATCCTGTTGTAGAAGAGTGGTTCGATGTGAACGTGTGGAAGTAAGTTATTTGAAAATCCTTTCTGAAATTTTTGTTTGTTTATTTACTTTTAATACTGAAAATACTCTCAAACTCAATATCAGGTTGTGTAATAAAATCTCATAGTGATTAAATTCCTTTACGCATACCAACTGTGTACCTACTGTTTATAATATAACAAATACTGTTGGTGACAGTCACAGACCATATTATTATGGTCTGTGCCATCAGCACATACCAAGAGGATGATTCCTTCGCTATGATTTTTTGTTATCTATGGTCTCATTTGGAAATGGGTCCAATGTCGTTACAATTCTTTATTAGAGTAAGCGATCATGTACAAGGCACTGGAGTTCGACCGAAATCGGACCGAAGCCGCGGCACGCCTTAATTTGTTACAATAGAAATGGGATGTTATGGCATGGCAAGGATACGCAGACCGCGGGCTGCTTGCGGTCCCCCGGCAATATGCCAGTGGCCCGCCCAGCAAAAATATTCCCTCGTACATTTGAAGGGGAAAAAAACATTTTTGGCTATTTTTACCCGACTGCGGGTTATGTTTTATGTTTTTAATTTGTGCTGGTGGCACGCCATCATTTGCCCAAGTGGCCCATGGTCTAAATAAGTCTGTGCATGCCTGTGTTATGGCAACAATCCTGTATAACGCGGTGTCTCTTTTGCTTTGGTCGAGCTCCGGCGCGGATCAGCCCCCCTAGCCAAAGTAACATTTGCAAATTTTCGTTATCGCTTCGCTTCGACACATGTATGGATTTGACGTTTTAAATTTCGATAGTTAACGAAACCTTATGTCAATCCCATACATGTTTCGAAAGCGAAGCGATAACGAAGATTTGCAAATGTTACTTTGGCTAGGCCCTCTGGTCCGGAATCGGTCGGTAAAGGTATACGCGATGCTGGCTGTGTGCAGTAGACCAAGTTTCAGGCTAGTGCATTTATGTAGTTAGTAGACTGAGCATTTTTAGTAACCATTGCACGAACTAATGTAAATGTAACATTTAAATAACCAATTTTCGATATTGTGTGTCATAGGCAATGGCCCAACTTAAATTTCATTGTTGACAATAACCATAATCTAGAATTTGAGTGCCTAGACGATTGGATAATTAGATCACTCAATGACCGCACAATATTGGTCTAATATGGCGCTGATATCGCAAATCAAGTAGAACGAAACGATTTAAATCCAATGTAGATCGATCGGGATTGATTTCAAGAATAAGTCCAAAAGCCTATCTCGATCCTAATCCTGCCCCCTACATTAGTTCGTGCATTCATTCCGTCATTTAAGCGCTGTGCTACCAAAATATAGACCTAAATTAAAGATAGGAGAATGGCTTTAAACCATGTGTAGTTGTAGAACAAATAGAAATTGTATTAAGCATATTTAAATTAAATTTGTGGGAAAGGACCTGTAGATCAGATTGGTATCGACTCTGTACTAAGTTTATAATAAGCCTCGGTTCTGACGACGATCGAAATTAAGATAATTCGATTCAAGTTATCGTTCAGCTACAACAACTTAATCGAAATTAGGGTCATTGCAATAGTATATTTCACTCTGTAATTTTGAAAAAGACGGCGAGCTGTCAGCTCGTCTGCCGCTATATTGACGATTCGGCGGATGTCGTCGGATGGAGGCGTGGCTTTGTGTTGATGTGAGTTTCTAAACCGATAGCATTAACTTTAACTACTTTTGTAAAAAATCGATACGAAATAATAAGTGATCTAGGCCCGCATCTATAAACGGCTCTCAACGTGGATAGCTATCTTGAGATCATACCTGAGATGCTATTCCTATACGAATAGCATATCGAGTATGATCTCACTCAAGATAGCTCTGATAGCGTTGAGAGCGGTTTATAAATACGGGCCGTAGAATGATAGATCATAATTTGAGTCTTCGTTTTTTCGCACGATGTTCTCGAAGTGCAAAGCAAGTACTCTTGTAGATGGCGCTGACGTGGCGATTTAATTTTGTTAACACACACACACACACACACACACACACAAGAAAGTTAAACATAATGCGATCGAATTCTAACTCCCACACGCACGACACGTCCAAGATTCCGGAATTGAAGCGTACCATACCGCTGTGCCTTATATTGAGAACGACTAAAATGTTAGGCTTATTATTTTATTTTGGGTATTATTAGTTACTATTACCCATGTACAATGTCCATACGCGGTAAAAATTGTTTCCGGAATAATTAAGTCGAAGTTTTATTGTCGAAATAAGTATCTACTGTACTATCACGTTGTCGAATTTTTGTCGGGGTATTATTTATGATAGTTTAGTGTATGTTTTATAATATTTTGTTAATCTTAGACAGAGTAAATGCTTTTTTAATCTTATGAAGCACGCAATCACTACTGCTAAAATAAAACACCAAACGGAAACACAATAAAAGTTTGAAAGTTATTAATATATTGTTTTATTTTTAATGCACCTTTTATTATTCATGCGATCCTACGGGAATTGGAATTCAATAAAAAATGATAAGTATAGTAATAATATTAGATACATCTTTAATGATATGATGTGTTTAAAGAAAATTCGAACATTCTACTATCTATTTCACAATGCTGATGGTGAACATTTGCATTATTTTATTCATTCTATTAAGGGCCCTATATCCCTCAATGTGTATTTGTAAATAAACTAAAAAGAACCTTGGCTTCAATCTGTACATGTGAATTTTCGATACATTACAAATGTACTTAGCGAGCTTCGATCAAGAATACCCTAGATGTCCGGTCAGTCTCAAAAATGGTACCTCAAATAGCGTCCCACTTACAAACTGGGCGCTTATTTTGCTCAAAGTAAGATAAAAAATGTGTTTTTGTACAAAATAAGTGATATATAAAATGTGAGTTTGTACAACATGAGGTGATTATGTACAAAATAAGCTCCAATTTTATAAGTGGGACGCTATTTGTGGTGCCATTTTTACCCGACTGCAAAGAAAGGGTTATGTGTTTCGCGCGTATCTTGTAAGTATGTTTGTAAGTATGTATGTTTGTATGTAATATTCTTTATTACCTCATATCTCTCAAACGGATTTCTATGATTAAAATATCGTTAGATTGGTCTTTTCAGCCTAAGTGTTCTTAAGAAGGTGGCGTTATAAAAAAACCAACATGGCGGCTGTACGGTGCTATTATACATAGTGAAAAAAAAATTTTTTTTTTAGAATACTGCAATATGGGTGTCAAATTAAAGGGCTTATTATAAGGATTTCAAAAAGGTATATCATGACCGTAATATATAATAACTAAAAAGAGATAAATAAAAAAATAAATTTAAAACATTAAAAAACCCGCCTGCATAAAAAGACAAGTCGACTGAAAAGATGGAAACAAGATTAAATAAATATTAAAGGCAACATGTCATAATAACATGCAGTCGGAGGCATATAATTCAATCATTCATGTCACTTTCTTTATGCATGCCTCCGACTGCATGTTATTATGACATGTTGCCTTTAATATTTATTTAATCTTGTTTCCATCTTTTCAGTCGACTTGTCTTTTTATGCAGGCGGGTTTTTTTTGCGTACTCTGTTTTAGTTCGTGAAGCGTTATCTAGGATATTCTTGATCGAAGTTATAGCGAGCAATAAATTTAATTAAGATAGGGCGCCACTTGAGGGCTATAGGAGAGCCTTAAATATGTAAGTTTGAATACATAGTTTTTGTATTGGCCTCATTATACAATTAATTCACAGTACATTGCTATATTAAGTCCCTAAAGCAGGGTGATAAATAAAGCGACACCTTCAGACAAGTTGATTATTTCTAGAATAACATTAAAATATACATATAATGCCAATGCAAACATAACAAAAATAAAAAATAACTTAGTATGTGTGCGTCTCTTAAATATTGGCCGTGTTATTACAAAAGATTTTTAAACACTTTAATTAAACACCTGTTTAAAAGTAATGCTGTCTCTTTCAAACCATATTGTCAAAAAAGTGACCGCATCACATTTAAACAGGTGTTTAGTTTAACAGTGTTTAAAAATCTTTTGTAATAACACGGAACATCTTTAACTTAATGGAAACATCTGTAGGATGGATAGGGTTGAAAATAGAATGCAACTTGTTGTTGATGCAATAGCCCAGAAAAAAAACAAAATTGTGTTCAAGCCCTTGTATTTTCCTCAGACTTCAGTTATTTAATCTTTCACAAGTCATGATATATAAGGTGCCTTGTAATTAGTGTCAAATATTTTCAGGGCTGAACATATAAGTCATAAGGATCACATATAAAAAATATTTCGAAATTCTACACGCTAGTTTAGAATTTAATTTTTCAAACAAAAAAAGAATACCCTTATTTTTATAAAATAAGCCCATCCTGTACATGTACACTCACACTATCTAATAGCACGCATAGCATTCATACGCAACACACAACTATCGTGGTGTGCGTGAATGAACTTAAAGACACTCACCCACAGACAGGCTCGTTTTTATAGGCCGATGCGATAATATCGGATGGGTCATTGCGTCCTGCCTGACTCCTGCTGGCCCCTGCACGACCACCGCGATACGATATGATGACACTGAACTGACACTGAATGACACTGAACTTTCAAAATACCATTGTATCTGACAGTTATTGCACAATCTGTCAGTCAATGCACACAATAAAACTCACTTGGATTTCATGAACCTCAGTCTCACGAAACAGCCTACGGCTTCTGGTAGGCTGTAGTTGGCGTCATGATTATTATTTAGATAGCCAATTTTATCGCGCCAGCGAAGCCGGACGGGTGATCAGTCACCTTGATCGGAACCATTTCACCCATTTCCCCAAATCCTCTGAAAGCTGAGAGCACAGCACAACACCATGTTTAAATAATCCGCGTTATTATAGCGATAGTTCGGCCTTTTGTGGCTTACAGCTTTACGCACGCACGCACGACAATGCACCCGAACGAAAGAATTTCCGCAACTGACGGGACAAGTAGCGCGCGGCGCGCGCGTGTGCGTGTGCGTGTGCGCTGGGTTGCGTTCCGAACCTACGCTCCGAGTGCAACCGAACGCTCTAACGGCGTTCCAAACATTAGAGCGTGACGTTCGGTTCACACAACCTTCCCGTTCCAAACGTCAGAGCGTTGCAACTTTTTAACCATCAAAATGGATGGTTGTAAAACGCTCTTACGTTTGTCTATAGAAAAATGACAATGTCATGATGTTTTTGTGTCTAATTTTTAAAATGATAATGGGAGATCCTCAAAAAACGGATTTTATTTGATTTAGAATAAAGGAAAGTTTAAATTATTCCGTATTCCAACTAGAAAACGAAGACTTTGTAATATTAATGGCATTTAAAGTTCTTGGTCGGTCCGGACCTTAGAGTGCAATGATATTAAATGTAAAGATAGGTTATGCGCCAACATCATTGCTATTTAAAACAGCGTAAAGGTACTATAGTTACACACATTGGCCGCTGCATGCGCATTGGCTGCCAATTGACAGCGCGTCAGCTGTCTCCTTCACTCCCACACGCAAAGCAGACGGCTCGCTCTTTGTACAATATGGCCGAATAAAGTAATAGAAAATACATATTTTTATTAAATACAGTACTTACGTGTGAAATAAAGCATTTTTCCGATCTCTGACCGTTGCTGTATAATTTGTACATCGTCTAAAGACGCAAGTAGACATTTTTAATGGTATTTCACAATTTTATTGCGTCTGATTGACGAGAGCCGCGTGTGTTACCGTGTCGCGAGACTGTGCCTGACTAATTGAAAGTCGGGCAATTACCTGACTTTTGTCTTGCCATTGTGAAGCGCGGGTAACCTATCTTTACATTTAATATCATTGTTAGAGTGAGTTAAAAAAACCAAACAACCGCACTCTGAGTCACTGAACGCAACCCTGCACCCAGTGCACGCTACTACTTGTAGTTATTCTGTGCTACTACGACATACTAGAGATGTGACATGATATGACGTACACAATTGATTAATTGATTCAACGACGATTACATTAAGTAATTTATTTTATTTTTATCTTAAAGGGAGGCAAACTAATAATCATTAGCTAATCTTTCAGATTATAAAAACTATTGTACAAAAACAAAATTCTGTAATGTGATAGTTTTTCCTGTAAATGCCCGATAGTTTTAAGTTTATTCGTACATTGAAACTAGTAAATCAATTGAGAGAATTGGAATAAAGAAGCGATTGTTGTGTTTCCATGACTCAGAATGTACACGCTTGGCAGTCCCAGCTGTTGTTGATTGATGCATGAAAACAATTTTGATGGATTTTTGGAAACGTTTGGCGTTGTCGAAACATCGCTACGATCGCGATTAATAGTAGGATCGAAGATCAACACCGCCCGCAGTTTACTTTTGAATATTTTATTGTGTTATGCCTAAAAATGTGAAAGTTTCCCATGAACTCAGAAAAAATTATAGTAGGTAATATTTTTTTATCTGTTGCATATTACTAAGAGGTAATTTAATCAATCCTATACTGTACATCAAGTAGGTGTTGCCTTTGCAACCAATCCTAAGCTGCTAACCTTAAAAATATACGCTTGATGTGCACTTGATTTTATTAATATTAATCAATCAAGAATCTTTATATCAATAATTACAGCACTATCGGTCGGCTTTTCATTGAGTCAGTGCGGCCGGCCGGCGGGCGGCGCGCGGAGCGCTGATTGACCGCGGCATCTTTCGGCGGCAATCGGCGAATTTGAAGGGTTATTCCCTATTAACACTTTTGTTTCGATAAACGAAGTATGCAATAAATGATGTCATAATTATGATCATGATGTTGTTCAGGTCAGCTCATGTTTTACATAAAAGTACACTCATTAAATCCATAGCTGGGCATAGGCTTAAATTTAATAAGTCTAGACCTAGTTATTTAACTTCCCTTTTGTTTTAGTTGTTAAAAGATGATTGAGTTAGACATTTATTAAAAAGTTAGTCCACTGCTGATCATGAGGTCAAGTTTTGAGTAGGTAGGTACCTATGATTTTTAATATCTGATTTATGATACTCAATTACGGAAGCGCTTTTCGTATCCACTGTCGGGCAAAGTCTAAATTTATTAAGTCCACTGTTGATCTTAAGCCCACTAAGCCATGTTGTAAAAAGCTAGTTTTATTCTAAACAAAGGCGCTTTTTCTCATAGTAAGTCCATAGCTAGACATAGGCTTAGTTTTAGATTGGCATAGTTTTTGATATCCAAAATCCAAGGTAAACTCAAAATTTATTGATACCAATTTAATACTTTTTAACATACCTACGACATAAAATTTTTGTGAGTTGGGAATAACCCGCGCTTCGACGTTTGTGTGTGTGGGGTGGTGTGTAGACAACAGGCGCGTGCGTGGCACTGGCGCATGGCGGTGTCTTTGAAAGCGCCGCGCGCGTCCGCGGTCGATGGCCCGGCGCATGTGTGCAGTAGGCTAGTGTGTGTAAATCGTTGAATGTAGTTGTTGCTCAGCTGTAAAGGGGTGATGTTTTTTGGGGTTAGATGACCAAGTTGTTTACCTTAATATCTCGCAAACTAACCTGCAAATAGTACCCCATTTTTTGCTGACCTATGTATTATGACTTGCATGTTCAGCCCTGAAAATATTTGACACTAATTACATCGCACCTTATATAGATAGATAACAGTTATCCTTAGTTATTCTACTCTCTTAAAGGTACGGAAATCCTAAAAGGACACGCGAAACGAATCGCTATTACAGCTTTAAAACCATTTAAATATCTCCTCGTTCAGCTTACATTATGATCTACAATAATGATAATAACAATTTAATCATAACAGTGCATTGCAAAGACTGTATAATACAGTTAACGATGGCTCACCAGCGCACACAATATGTGGTAGCCAGATGTGTAGTTAGACAGTCAGAGCAGTCCCTTATGACAAGACCGCTTCGCAGACGTTGTCGCTTCGCTATGACAAGACGTTATCGCTTCGCTTTTGACTCATGTATGGGATTGACATAAGGTTTCGTTAACAATCGAATTTTAAAACGTCAAATCTATACATGTTTCGAAGCGAAGCGATAACGAAAATTTGCAAATGTTACTTTGGCTAGAGGGGCTGATGTCGCCAAAGTCCACGTGTGGTCTAGCGCCGCCACTGCACTTTAAACATTAGTTTCCATAGATACATTACATTACCTACAGCTCACGGTCCAACTCCAAAGGAAAGTCAAAAGGCTCGCCTAGTGCGTCACAGAATGCTGATATAACAAGCTCTGCGCGCGCTATACGCATCGTTCGGTTGCCATTAGCGCCTCGCACTTCAGCCGCCGCTTGGGGTAGCGACCCTAGCGCCATCGCGAACGCCTCGGCGCGTCGCATAAACTGCTCTTCAGTCTCTCCTTCTCTTCGATCGTTTGCATCCTGCCATGAGGACCACGAATCCGAATCACTGTCTTCGCCATTCTCTGAAAAATTGTAATCTGGTCTTACTTCTGAATTACATAGTAGTGGTTTCCATACACATTTGTAGGTACATATTTATGTACTTTAAATAAAAACTAATTTTTTTATACTTTATTTACAAATGTAGATATTGGTACCTAGTTAGTTTTCAATTTTTTTTACTTGTAGTACCTATAAGACGAGGCAAGTAATAGATATCTACTTTGGTACTTTCCTTTGATCTAGGACCTAGATCAATGGAAAGTACCCTATAAATGTTGATTCCCTTGAGAGTGTCAAAATATGCATTTTTTGCGACATAAACGGTTGTATCTTTTTTACGTTAACTTAGAAGTTTGATTTTTTTCACAGCTGCAAGGGATTGTTAACCTCAGTATAATTGTGATATATAGTTATAATAATTTAACTCAATACCTTAAAATAGACAGACAGACAACAAAGTGATCCTGTAAGGGTTCCTTTTTCCCTTCCCTAAAATCAAACAATTTACTAATGAATATCATGTTCCTACCTTCAGCGAGATGCCGGTGGGGAGTATTGGTTTGTATGTTAGCCCACACATGTGCGTGGAAGGCAGCCCTAACACGCTCTAAGCCAGCAGGTTCTCCTATTTCGGGGTCTGCTGGAGCGCGTAGAGGTATTAGTTCATAGTGGCGAGGGGCAGCGGAAGAAACCAAAGCTCCATCTTCCAACTCGCAATCCACCACAATCACTCGCACTTCAGTATCTTTCCCACTACGCATGCGACGCTCCATCACATCAATTGCTGTTTTGTCTAATGCCTATAAAAAGTAAAAATTCTTTTTTTTTACACCTTGTCAAAAGTAAATAAGAGGTAACGGAAGTAATAAAATAAAAAGCATTGCTTGTTATCATTTTTAACTTAGGTGACTTTGCCAAGGGGGCTAATAACCAGTGTTTCTTGGAGTCTGACTCGTACACAAAGAGTTCTGTACCAAAAAACGGCAAAAAATCACATTTGTTTTGTGGTAAGGAAGCCATTGGGAGCCCTACTTGAATATTTATTTTATTGTGTGTTTAGTATTTGTTGTTATAGAAAACAAACCAACAAACAGAAATACATCATCTGTCTAGCTATCACGGTTCATGAGATGCAGCCTGGTGACGAAACTGACAGATAGAAAGACGGACAGTGGAGTCTTAGTAATAGGGTACTGTTTTTACCCTTTGAGTACGGAACCATAAAAAGAAGAAAAAGCCTAATTTACAAAATACATAATTGATAATTTTGTAGCAAAGCATAAATGTATTTTTTTGTTTTAAAATCTGTTATCAGTGCTTTCTACTTTGAGCAAACGAGTTCCAGTCTTTGAATGGTGTACAATGTCCCTACTCAGCGGATACATCTCCTCCCTAATTCCTCCTTAGGTACAGGATATCTTTCTTTTTAAGGCGCATAAAGCTTGTAGTTAAAAGCTGTGATGCCAGAACATTTGGGTGTCTATCCAGTCTACTACACAATATCTCTGGGTTGCAGTGGCAATCTCTTCCTGATTCCTTAACTGTACCTAGTCATTACCAGGTGATCATGTAATGTACCTAATGCATAAATAAATAAAATTATTACCTACCTCAGATTCTGTGAGATAAATTAGGTGGCCTTCAATGCGAGCCTCCAGTTGAGAACTTAATTCCTCATTATCTGGTAATATGTGAAATCGCACATCTGCAGTGTAATATTTGTTTACAAGCCGCCAGGCGTGTTTATAATTATTTTCTGATTTGTCATTGATGAACATTTCAGGTTCATTATCAATGATTGCTGTAAGAGAGAAAAAAATGTTATCAGATACCTACCATCAAAATCTAACTTTATTTATTACTCTTTGCCGGCTCACTGGATATTACAGCCCTTGCTGAATCTTGATCTTTAGCACTGACAAGAATAACAGGTAAAGCGTTATATTCTGAAGATTCCATTTTTAGTGATAAAATTCAATCACAATTTTGTAATCACAATCACCAACACAATCCAAAACAGCAAACAGAAATAATCAATCACAAAGTGTAGGTATAATAAAAGCAACATTTTCAAGTCCAAGTGTCATGTGTCAACTGTCAACACACAGTAGGTGCATTCCAGCAGGCTAATCGTTGAGTCAGATCGTCAGTTCATTTTCATTGTGGAAAGTAATAAAATATGACCCAGGGGGCTTACCATCAGCAAATAAGAAACCATTCAGTTCAAAAGCAGGCCGTAAAAAAGACTGCTTAAGGCCTGCTTTCATACTAACCGTTGAGATCATGGTACGAAAAAGTAAGGCCGTTCAATATAAGTCCTGCTATAAGAGCTCATAGTAAGGCCCCAGTAAACTTTCAAACCGTTTGTCAAACTTTACCTTTGCTAGTGGGAATGGGTCTGCTTGTACTAAAAGCGTCGTATATTTATTTATTATTAACAAACAATCATACACATAAGTAGGTACCGTAAACTGGGGTGATTAGCAACTTGCGTGGTGAATAACAACAGCTAAATTTTCGATAGAAAAAATATAAAATGAAAATGAACTTATTGAGCTTATTCTTAGAACACTTTTCTATCAAACTAATAAGGTCATTTTTATTTTATTTACCTATTTTTTCTATTATGAATGTCGCCGTTGTCATTCACCATCACCACGCATGTTGCAATCACTCCTATTTACCGGTAGCCATATCAAATCATTTTTCATAATTCCGAAAAATATTTATTGGTTATTTTATTTATATTATTTCCAAGTATCTCCAATACTTATTAAGGAATAATAAATTTTCAATATTATTATTAATTTGGCATTAAAATAAAACAGCCTATGTATCATTATATTCATATTAATATTTGACAATTATTTAAATAAAGCTAATAAATGTTGCATTTTGTTTTACTATAATAATTAAACTAACTAAATTACAACTACTAAATCATTAAACTAACGGCCAAAAATATTACCACAACAAACCAATATTGAACACGATTCAATCGATTTTTGTTCACATCACTAGCAGACATGAGGTGGCAACATAATTTTACTAACTGACAGTTCAAGCTGTCAAAACACTGCACCGAATTACGAGTCGGAGTATAGTTTTCAATTCAGTGCCTTAGGATCATAGATAGAGTATATTAAAAGGGGCTTAGGATGGGTAGCCTAAGTATGTCATGCTCTCTTTAATCATTTCTGCGGTGGTTAGGTGTCGTGTGGGGCGGGTCGTTACGTTCCCTCAAATATGGTAGAGCGAAGCGATGGCTGGTCTATGCGCCATGCTCGTGAACGGGTGCTGCCAGTGGGAATAGGTCTGCTTCTGAGTACCTATCTTATCGCCTATTGAATTGTAAAAATTGCGTTTTCTATTTTTATTTTTGTCTTGTATCAAGTGTTTTTTGGTAAATTTAGCCTACTTAGGTGCACTTTCGAGTATGAGTGGGTCTTCAGTTTCTTCATAGGCTATAGAGAAATTCTAAGTATGCCATATTTTAAAGCATAATAGCAGCAATCAAACTTCCAGACATAATAATAGCAGCCACCATAAGCTCGTTACCATGAGTTGTTTTATGTGTGCGAGCTGGCGACACGTGTCTACAGCTTACACATGCCGTTAAGGCAAACCAGTGAGGTTAGGGTTTGAGAGTATAGTCAGAAATTTAGAGCCTAATTGCAGCAATAAGATCCAAAAAAAACCATCCATCACACTCAAATACTGTTGAAACTACGAGCATAAAACTGTGTGCGAGCAGGGGACCCGTGTCACTGGCTTGCACAAATGTATTTTCGTAATTATTTAAGCTACGATTATGTACTATACCTCAAAATTCTCAGCCGAATTGCAGCATTAGACTCCAAATTTATCAAAACTTTATCTCGAAAAGTTTTTGAGCTACGAGCCGATATCTATGTGTAAGCTGGTGACCCGTGTCACCGGCTGACACATGCAGCATATCATAAATATTATTTCCCACTATTGGTCATAGAAAACTTCTTCGTAACACGCCAACTGCAAAGAGAATATAATCACTACGTTTGCCCAACGGACACACAACGCACAACGCAACAAACCACATACTCAACAAACGTATAATAAAACAGTAATTACATTTCATCCTTTGCCATTTTTATGAAAAGCTACCTACTTAGTTGTTCAGCGACATATAGTTCTTTTTTAAGAACTACGTTTTTTTCTTAACCATGGGAAAAAAGGGGCTAATGACAGTGATGATCAATGAGCGGTTTTCAAAAGACAGTTTAAAATGTATACTGTGGTAGTGATCAATGACAAAGCGGTTGGTTTGCTGGAATGCACCCTTATTGAAGATTCCTGAAAAAAAACCGTATATTTTGAAAATAAACTCTGAAGCTGTATGGCGCAAATGAAAATGAGCCTTTGCCTTTTCTGCTCGAAGCGGAAAAAAAAAACAAAAAAAAAACTTAATTTTGTTGTTGCTTTGCTTTTGCTTGCGAGGTTTATATTTTGAAAGAACTAAATCTAAACCAACACTTATTAAAGCTCGTAATGTTAGATTTTTGAAGTGAATTTCATATTGAACAATCATGGACAATATAATTTCATGGACAGCAGAAGACGAGGCCATCATAGCGACCAATACCGACGCTACGGAATGCAAACGATGCGCAGTTGAATTGGGATATTGGAAGGATGATTACATCTCATACTTTGTAAAACATATTGACAGAAAAGCTCCAGAGATAAATCGTGGCTACTATGCCAGAGTCCGGGGCATGGAGATGTTTATGCATCAATTTTTGGAGGTTACACTTGAACTTTATTATTTTTTTACTAAATACCTACCTAAATATATAGGTACATAAACCTACACCAAAACGAACCTTGCTTTTACCTGCTATCTCATCTGTCATATTTTCTCATTTGAGGCACAGAATAGATCAGTGATAGCGAACCAATGGCACGTGTGCCATTAGCAGCATGCCACACAATATTTTGGGCAAGTTACCGATCACAAAATTTGTAATGGGACAATTTGAAGGCACGTCTATGATCTCATTAAACATAAACATTTAGAAAAATGCCACATTGATACATAATGGTTCGCCATTCCTGGAATAGATATAAGTACTAGGTACTTGAGGCATTTGAGATTGTTTTTTTTATAACACTAAACATGGTGAAAGTTAAAGGCTAGTTTTGATATACCTACCATAACAGCTTACACTTTCCGGGACTTTAGTATGCAGATAGTAGTAGATCACTACAAATGCACTATGGATTGTTTATAAAAACTGAAGAACATCAAGTGTAACTAAGTTCCAGTGGCAAAGGGGCTATACAAGCTGATTCCCATCGGCTTACCGTTTACAAATCTCTGCCCTTCCATCAATCAGATGTTATCATTTTTGTAGAATGGTTTACCTTCGCCATAATTTCACCCCTCGCCTCTGCTAAGTTCACAAACATTTTTATTATTTGTAATAAAATGTTTAAAAATTGTTTTTAGTGCGGTCTGCGACCACAAACAGAGAGAATTTGATTCTGAATTCCGAAATGGAATATCTATTATGTATGAAATTTCCGAATGGAAAAATACTGCATGACTGTGTAGGTAGGTAGGTCCATAACAGCTGCGTTTAAAATTATTCCGTTTTAGGAATTCCGAATCCAAATTCTGTCTGTAGGTGGCCAGTCTTATTGACACGTATATTATTATTATTATCGTATCTCGGCTTGAAATTCTCGGGACGAAGCCTGGTCCTTTATTATTATTAACAGGCAAGCAGTTGTTATAACTGATAACGCCTGTATCCTGATATCTATGCGTTTTGTTCACTGTTTATTGTTTAAATATCTGTCCAGGCGATTTTTTGACTGATTTACATTTGAGGCAGCCACAACATCATCCGGAAGCTTATGCTATGCCTATGTTAACAGCTGTTTTAATATATTGTTGATTTCAGAGATGTGATTCAAAATGTCAAATAATCAACCTTGGTTGTGGCTTTGACACACTGTACTGGAAGCTGAAGGACACCACTCAAGCTGTTGGAAATTTTATTGAATTGGACTTCCCTTCAGTCACATCCAAGAAATGTCACGTAATTAAACGCAACAAACAACTTCTTGAGAAGATAAGTAATGAAGGTATCTTGCACCTATTTTATAATTTGCTTATGTATGGCGTTTCATGTTATCTCATTAAATAATAAATAATTCCATCGAACTCGACCAAGTATTTTCTAATTTTAACTGTAACTAACCGATTAAATAAATGATGCTTTACATTTAAAAATTCTCAAGATAATATTGATAATTTATACTATAAATTGTAGGTGATAGTTCACAGGATCCACTAGTGACAGAATAAAATGACAAAATCTAATTAACATTAATATTGTTTTAACAGATGGTGAAGTGGTGATCAGGCAGGGTGATTTGCACTCCGATGGGTATCACCTGTTGGGCTGTGATCTCCGGTGCCTTGGCGAGGTGCGGCGCAAGCTGGAGGCCGCTGGAGTGAGCGAATCCGCTCCTACCCTGGTAATGGCCGAGTGCGTGCTCGTGTATCTGCGGCCCGACGCAGCCTCCACATTATTACGCCACCTCGCGACCACCTTTCCGCGCCTTGTACTACTAGTCTATGAGCAGTGTAACCTCGGCGACAAGTTTGGCGAGGTAATGCTGCGTAATCTAAGCGCTCGAGGCTGCGCCCTAGCTGGCGAGCGACTGTGCCGCGAGCCGTCTGTTCAGGCCGAGCGTATGATCACGCTAGGCTTTGACAACGCGCGTGCCTGGGACATGGAGACAGTTTGGCGCGCCATACCAGAAGAGGATCGTGTGCGCGTCGAATCTCTAGAAATGCTTGATGAACGCGAGCTGTTACTTCAATTAAACACACACTATGCGCTCACCGTGGCTACGCGTGGTGACGTTTTTGCCGATATGGACTTGAACGCGTAAGCTAGAAAAGTGCCGCCTGGCGTTTGTTTATTATACCTTTGTCCGAATGCGTGCGTGGGACGCCGCAATTTTTGACTCTAGACCAGAAATACATATTGGCTTTCTCGCTTGTTATGGCAACCATCTGTTTGTAGGCTAAATGTGTCAGTATTTTGTCTGTAGATTTTATTAATATGAAGATATTATTTTATGGGTAGTATTTAAATAAAGTGAAACTGTTAATGTTGACATTAAGTTGTCATCGTCACGTGGTGCAAGCGTCGTTTTACTCGGGCTCCGAAATCTGTAATTATTATACTCTGGAACAATATTGTTTGACAGTAGCAGCATCAATGCAGCATCAATACAATGCTTATTTTTAATTAGGAAAATTGGACACCATTATTTTAAAACCGCTATGACATGTTTAGCCCCAAGGTTTCCTAAGACCAACATCTTTTTCAATTTTATCCCTCATGTTTATTTCCAAACATAATGAGGAGTAGCCTAAAAGGCAACGGTTTGCGCAGACCGACGAAGTGCATCTTTACCTATTTAAAGTGCACCTAAGTGACGTTAGCACTATAATTAGTAATATTTTCCTTCTCACACGCAGTCGCTATACTAAAATCATAGGCGTAACTCGTCAGATTCGCAACTCGATAGATTTTGCTACTCGTTAAATAAACTTCTCGGAATAAACAGTCACGCAACTAGATAGATTTCGCGATTCGCCAAATACGCAGCTCGACAGATTTTGCAACTCGTATTTTTTTTTCGTTTTGACCAAATTTGGCTCGGTAAAAATTGTGTAGTCACTTTTTGTGTGGCCAAAAACAAGATGGGTGACCAATTGATGACACGCATTTGGATCTCGACACACCTCTATCTCTCGACGTATCTACGTAGGTGGTCATATCCGCTAGTCGACAGTATCTGTCAAGTTGCGTTTCTGACGAACTGCGTGTCTGATGAGTTGCGTATCTGACGAGCGGAGAATCCGTTTTAAGACCTGGCGAAATTATGGATGTGCGCTGTTGTTTGAATAGACTGGGGGCTTACCATCAGCAAATAAGAAGCCATCCTTAAGCCGTTCAGTTCAAAAGCAGGCCTTAAACAGGACTGCTTATGAACTAAAATCGAGGTCATGGTACGAAATAGTAAGTCAATATAAGTCCTGCTTTATATGAGCTCATAGTAAGGCCCAGGGGGGGTATTACAACCTCTTAAAACTTGCCAGGTTTATGAATTGCTATAGTTACATCTCTTTCTCGCTGTATAGCAAATAAAAGAGATAGATTGATAGCCAGTCAGAAAACTGCCAGGAAATAAGAGGTCATAATACGGCCCCTGGTCGCGAAATTGATATTTCTTTTTGTTGTAGGATAGGAATAATTACTTTAAATTATCGAGGACGTGTTACTTGTTATCATTTTCATTTATGATACAGAAAAGGCTGGAAGTATACTACAAAGTTTTGTTTACATTATCCCGTTTGTTAGATGCTTGTTTCCTTGATTGATAATTGTATATTTTAAATGTTTTTTGTTATAAAAAACACTTAATTGACAAGAAAACTACCTGTTCTGTAATCACAAAATTATAATAATGATTCCTGTTTGAATGTGATATTGCAAAGAAATAGTTAAGTTAATTTTTATGATTATTTTTGTTAATGCTGAAATGAGTCATCATATTAATGTAGAATCTATTTTTATTTATTTATTGGGTGTTACAAAGTATAATATAAGTTATTTTACAAATACAGTTATATATCACAAAATGCGACTTTAATGTTCAAGTCAGTCAGGAATAGTCAGGATGTACAATGCGATTAATTGGACTTTGTCCAACAGCTGTGACCAACTTTAGAGCGGAAAGCCAACTTGGCGCTAGTGTAGATTTAATGTAGAGCTGTCATTTTGTTGTTTATTTGCTACCAAATTTTGGATGTTGGAAGCAAATATTTTCGTAAATATCAGTTTTGTTCCAACACATTTTGGTTTTCTTTTTTTTCAATTCGATCATCGATCATTTAAGTATTTTACTGTCCAACTTAAATTATATTAATGATTATTATCAGTTGATAAATAGTTATTTAAAATTGAAAAACAACCAGGGAAACGTACACAATTTCTCTGTAGTAGTTAAGTACTGATAATAAAACTGGATTCAGACACACCGCCATTTAATCGCATTGTATATCATTAAGTTCGGCTACACGCTCCGTCTTGCTCGCGTGCTTGCTTGCACGTTAAGCGCGTATGTACGTGTAGAATGGAAAACGGGGCATGTTTTTGCACATTGCAGTCCAATACTCCAGTAGTTTTTAATTTCCTCTGTAACAAAAAGTTGTGATTGTGATCCTTACAAGAACCCCTAACAGAGAAAACGAACGTGACCTTAGGCTAGGGTAAGGGGAAAGAAGGATCATAGTCGGTTTAGTTCAAATTGAGTTAATAACGCCATCTGATAGAAAAATAAACTTGCTATGACTTGACATATTCAGAAAAAGGCAAAAAGAGCCATTGTCGACACTAGCGTCAAATAAATTTTGTACCGATAATCATTGTCAGGGGCACAATGTAAAAAAACCGGCCAAGTGCGTGTCGGGTCACGCGCCGTAGGGTTCCGTAGTTACCTTATATACCATACCATATTTAATACCACTATAATTTTTCGTCTGTAAAAATAACTTTGTTTTTCAGTGTTGGTATGAATGACAAAGTTATATTTGCGGTTTTGGAAAATATGATATATCTCGAAAACTAATTACTCTATCTCGTTCAAACCAATTTTCAGTGAAAGTTTATATTAAGATCTATAGCATATATTTTTTTTAGATTTTTCACTTACCTATTTCAAAAGTTAGAGGGGGGGGGGCACACATTTTACCACTTTGGCAGTGTTTATCTTTCAAACGGTTGACTTTGAGAAAAAAATGTCTTAGGAACCTCAATATCATTTTTGAAGACCTATCTATAGACACCCCGCACGTATTGGTATGAAGTTTTTATTTTCTTAAATTTTTATCTTATCTTTAATTTTTTTTATTTTTGTGTTAAAATTGTTAAGCGGTTAACAGAATACATCTGCGTACTAAGTTTCAACTGTGTAATCCTTATACTTTCGGAATAAAATGGCTGTGACATACGGACGGACGGACAGACATACAGACATGACGAATCTATAAGGGTTCCGTTTTTTGCCATTTTGGCTACGGAACCCTAAAAAGGAGATAAGTTTTTCTCACCGACTCTGATCCTTCTTTTCACTTACCCTTCAATTATTTTTGTCTTTTGTATTGCTACTCAAAGCCAGTATATTATTTTTATACTTAGTTTCTTTGTAATAGTAAGAAACGAAAGAAATACCTATTTGTAAGGACATAACAATTTAGTCTTGTTGTACCTAATCATATCATAAAAATATTCCTATGACTAATACAGTAATGTTATGTAATACTGGTGGGTCCAGGAGAATTAGGTCGCGTTTTGTTATTACTAATTTAATTTGCTTTAAAAAGACTGTATTTTGTTAAAAAAACATCAACACTGATAAACGACTAAAATTAATTTGATTATTAGAATTACAGTCGCCTTGTATATAGTTCAATGTGAGTACTTATGTAAAACATACAGTAATTGTTAAAATAATTTGTTGGGATAACTAAGAGCTCGTGTATGAAGCTATGCTGAGGTAAGTGTAAGAAACGTGTTGCAACATTTAAATTATTATGTAACATAGTGTTATCTCTGATTTGTCTGTAGTGTATAAATTTTACCAGATATAAAATTATAATTTAATTATTAAATTATTAAAAACATTCAAATATTTATTTGATTTTTACTTCTAGTACATAAAACTTAGGTGTTTGTTAGGTAGTTATTACAAAGTATACAATTTGAATATTTTTCTTGGAGAAGGAAAAATATCTCATGAACTTGAAGTGAAGCACAATAGCTAATCATCAACCTTAGGTTTAAAATCGATTGAACAAACTTTACATTCTGTAGTAACCAACCACAAAATAAGGCTGCGTTTCCACCAGAGATGTGCTAGGAAGATGAGCGAAGCAAGGACGTGTAGCGAAGCTGTGAAACAGTGCGCAGATGAGCGGTGCAAGAATAAATTAATAAATAAATATTTGACAACATCACATACATTGCTCCGATTCCAAAGTAAGTAGCTAAAGCACTTGTGTTATGGAAATCAAAGACAACGGTGGTATCACAAACACCCAGACCTGAGGCAATATAGAAAAGTTCATTTTCTACATTGACCCAGCCGGGGATCGAACCCGGGACCTCGGAGATGGCGACACCTTGAAAACCGGCGTGCAAACCACTCGACCACGGAGGTCGTCAAGAATGTGTAGCTGGCTCTTTTCAGATGCGAGCGAGCGGGGTGAGGTGTCGCTCGCCTCCATCCATAGCACACATTCCTCGCAAACATTGTTTTGTATGTCCAAAAACCTCGCTCCGGGAAGCCGTTTCCACTAGAGATGTGCTTAGACTGCTTACCGACCGACGCGAGGTAAATGAAGCGATTCTATTGGTTCTTTACAAACAAAACGCATCTCTCGTTATCTCGCTAAGCATCCTCGCTCATCTCTGGTGGAAACGCAGCCTAAGACACTTGTCATGTCAAGGGCTTTTCAAAATGACAAAAAACTGTAGGCTCGATAGATGGCGTTGATAAAAATGTGTCAACTGTAGAAACGTTTCTGCGTACCAAACGCTACTCATCATCGTTCATAATGCGCACAGCTATGGAATGGAATTCCCTGCCGGCGTCTGTTTCCGAGCGCATACAACCTGACTCTATTCAAGGCCAGAGTGAATAAGCACCTTCTGGGCAAGCTCGCTCCATCGTAGACCCTGTCTTTGCTTTTGGGCAAGACTGGGGTCAAGAGCAAACCCATTAAATATTAAAAAAACAAAACGTAGGAAAACTCCGTTTAATTTTCTGACTTTTTTAGGTCGATGGTTCGGTTGCTTAGTTACCGACATTGTGTGTGCTTTACTTTTGCGAAGAATGTAAGTTTTCCGTTTTCCGCGACAGCACACTTCACTTTACAATCAACGCCATCCAATAGATACTATATATTTTTAATGTCACATTGAAAAGCCCTCTTTAAATCAAATCTTACACAAGTCGGCTACACGTGCGGCAAGCACGCGGCGAGCGCCCGCCGCAGCGCCTGGCGCACGTCGGCGCGGCCCTCGCAGAACACGTGCGTGGCGTGCCGCTCGATCTGCACGAGCGTGTCGTGCCGCGGCAGGTGCACGATGTCCCCCTCCACGCGCGCCTCGGTGATGCCCTCGCGCGCTAGCGCCACCACGAACGATTCTACGTCCAACGCGCCCCAGTGTACCCGCGCCGTTTCTCCATCTGGTTTAGAAGAAAACAATGATAATGTTTTTCAATGTTTTTTCCTGTCCCGGGCCTGCTGGAAGAAATTTCAATGTGAAATAAGTTGTGCCCTTGTACAATAGGCTAGTTGACAAAATTTCAATAACTGCTTAATATTTTAGCTTATTAGGCATTTTATCGAAAAAAAAGGTTTATTTATTTTTAATCGAGCGTTTACATTATAAATTTCGCGTTTTAAAAAACCAATTTTAATTTGGTTCCAAAACGCACAAGACTGTCATGGCGTCTTGAATGACGTCACGCCGTGCGAAACAAACCAAAGAGCGATCGTGTCTTCGTACGTTATAGCTAGTAAAAATGAATTTCTCATATTATAAGTACTGTATAGTGCCCCAGTGTGATAGCACGACTATAAAAACGCCAAACCAGTTATTTATATATGTTCCAAACAATGGAGAAATACGGAAAAAGTGGCTAAAACTTGCGTTTGGTTGTGGTTAGGTTGCACTCGGAGTGTAGGTTTGGAACGCGCCTCCGGTAGTGATACTCGAAACGTCAAAGACAAGATTGGTGTTTCGCACGGCGTGACGTAACGCTTTCTGATTGGTGTTCACTGTCACGTGACTAAAGGTTTCATTTTACGAAATTTATTTTTTAAAAATATTATTAATCTTTAACGCTTTTAATAATTAAAATTGTTTGTTATTTTCTCCATAATATAATTAATAATTATAAACTCCTATCCATTATATTTATTCTTAATGGAAACAAGCCTATTCTTCTGTCCATTTCTTTTCCGTTTGTAATTGTGTGTGTACAGAACAAATAAATAAATAAATAAAATAAATAGATATGACATGGGAATCAAAGTTGGATTCTACTTAGTTTTTATTGTCTTTAAGTTAGTTAAGACGTTAATAGTTTAAATAAACACTCAATTCGTTTATTTAAGAGTCCGTAGCGATTTTGCCGCTAACTGCCGCTCTTTCGCACATTTCATGTTTTCTCAAGATTTATTAAATCTGAGTTGGTGGTAATAAATCCATTCGATTATCTCTCAACGCCAACGCAGCAGTAAGGGGGGATAGACGTAACGTCGTAATGTCGCTGTGAGTGGGGGCGGGGGCGGGCAAACTACATGCTTATGAGTAGGTAAGAGATCGACTCACCAGAAGTGCCGGCGGCTGGCAGTGGCGGTGCTGGCAACAAATCCAAGCGATTATCCCTCAACGCCAACGCAGCAGTAAGGGGGGCCAGTCGCAGCGTGGCCGTGGGGGCGCTGGCGGGCGTGGGCGTGGGGGCGGGGGCGGCGCGCGCGGCGGCGGCGGCGGCCAGCGCGGCGGGCAGGTGCGCGCGCGCCGAGCGCCGCCGCACGCCGCATGTACGCGCGGCGCCGCGGCGGACTACTACGGTGGGCACTTCCGTTGTTATGTGCGCTCTGTCGCGGGTGGAAGGGAAATATTGTTAAAGGATTAAGTACCGACCAATGGTCGACTGTCCGACTCAATTAGCAGCATTATCATTAAGTTATATTTTTTTACTAGTTTTTACGTTTTGCACTAGGCGCGGGTACTGCGGTACCTACAGTGCTGTCAGTGCTTGCGGTCAAAAAGTGTATTTGGAATAAATATCTTTATTTGTGTTTAGTAGTACACAACTACACATACATAGTCATACAACCCGCAATGGTAGTTTCTGTTACAGTATATTTTTATCGTTCCAAGGCTCAAAAAAGTGGTCGATAATATGACATCTTACCTCGGTGCTGAGTGTTGGTGATGAGCGGGCGGTGGGGCGTATTGGTCTGGCAAGGCCAATTCCTTCGGCCTTAGCTCTCGAACTAGTTTACTTGCTTGAGAGTAGTTTAGCGAAGTGTCGATGGGGCAGTGGAACGCTTTCATACACAACGGCTGGAAGGGGGCCAGCGCCTCTGTGTGGGGGAAGTCGGGCTCTAGGAAAAGAGATTTTGAAAGTTTGTAATCAACTCCTATAGCTATAGGCGCGATTGGTCCAATAGTGGTGAAAAAAAACCAATTCGCAATTAATGAGCCCAATTTGCGTTTCTAATGCGAATTAGACTAATCGCGAAAGGACCAACTGAGAATAACTCAAATTGGACGATGATTCACCATATCCGCAGAGTAGTAATATACACTCGCGTGCAACCAAATCGACTCGCATGTTGTTATACAAAAAGGACCCACATTATTTATTTATTTTCCAACTTACAACTTACACTATATTACTTGGGGGGCAAAAGTTACTCGCGTCCGTAGGATATCCCATCTTTTATAAGACACACCCTACACGTGCCCCCTGGGTGGTGCCAAAGAGTAACAACGCCGAGTCTTGGGCGGCGGTTAAATAACCCGATCTAGCAAGCCTAACACGTTTGTAACTGTTGGAGGTAGGAAATGACCCCAGCAACTCGGTCCCTGCGGTCATGTCTCGTAAGGCTGAGGGTTTGAGCTTCATTGTTTGAACCGCGAGGAAGAAAACCTCAATAAAAATCACCCTAATCCCAGTGGTGAGGAATGTGCCCAAGGGATGAATGGCTGGAAGGTGTCCAGTCTTTAGCACCAACCTCGGTGTGTCCGGCTAACATCGTTGTATTGTGCCTTCTTGCAGGAACGGGCGTCACCCCGCAAGCGACCGTTAAATCGTCCCAACTCGTGGGAATATTATGAATGATAACTCAAATAAATCCTCCAACCTCAAAAAAACCTTAACCCAGCAGGCATTCCACCCGGGCCTCTTTAACAGACAGCGATCTAACTCTGCATGTGAAGTGCCAACTCACAGATCGAACCCAGATCAATTGACTAGCCCAGAGAAAAATATAGTTGATCTTACCCAAACATCGAACTCCCAAAAAGTCAGTATGGAACAACAACCACCTCCATGGCAACGCGTTCCAGCATCGAAGAAACGCAAAATAAGGGATCACTCGACATCACCAACTGCCACCCAGACAGTGAACCGTTTTGCCAATCTTCCAGTAGACTCCGGCGAACCCGAAAATGAACCTAAGCAACCAACTAAACCCCCTCCTATTGTATTATACGGAATTGAAGATCTCAACGAACTTACAAAATGTATAGAAACTGTTGTAAACCCAAATGACTTCAAGTTCAAAATCATCAACAAAAACCTGATGCGTGTCTCAGTTAATTCTGCAGAAAACTACAAATTAGTGATTGATTTGATACGCCAGAAAGGGCTGATCGGGCATACTTTCACACAAAAGGATACAAAATGCTACCGAATTGTAATAAAAAACCTTCACCACACGACACCACATGATGCCATCATACAGGAAATCGAGAAGTTCGACAACAAAGTTCGAGGTGAAATAATCAACTGTCGGTATGGACCTGATAAAAAACCAACCTCAACATTCTTCGTTAACCTGGAACCCAGCGTTAACAATAAATTGGTTAAAGAAATTAAATACATCTACCACCAACGAGTGAAAATAGAAAATCCACATAAAACCAAAACAATTGTCCAGTGCCAACGTTGCCAGCAGTACGGTCATAGCAAAAACAATTGCATGAGACCTTACAGGTGTGTTAAGTGTGGAGATGGCCACAAAACTTCCGATTGCACTAAAAAAGATAGAAACTCGCCTGCCAAATGTGCTCTCTGCTCCAGCGATCATCCTGCAAACTACAAAGGCTGCCAGGTGTACAAAGAAATCCTATCACGCAAGACGAACCCTAAAAGGAATTTACTTAATGTCAACAGGAACGTACCCGTCATAGAGCCCATAAAAAAGTTCCCTGACTCTCACCATTCTTCAAAGCAAAGAAGTAGCGAGCACTCGTACGCCGACGTAACCTCAGGCAGGGCTGAAAGTCCTTACTTGACAATCAGATACAACAAGACACCCCTCGTAATGATCTGAGTAAGACTTTCGAGCAACTCCTTAAATCACAAAATGAAAAAATTGATCTCCTCCTTCAACAAATCAGCACCCTTATGGGCTTACTGTCAACAATAATAAGCAAGCTCTCACCGTAAAAGAGCTCTTTCTACGAATTGCGACGTGGAACATAAATGGTTTGTCTCCTAATATTCACGAACTAGAGATCCTTATTATTTCCAACAGACTTGACGTAGTTTTAATATCTGAGGCACATGCCACAATAAGAAGCTCTTTCCGAATTAAGGACTTCATCATCTACTTCACTCCTCATCCTGATGGTGGGGCTCACGCTGGATCAGCAATAGTTATTAGGGCGAACCTCAAACACACGCCATTGGAGCCTTTCCTGTTGCAACGTCATCACGTCATCACTGTTGCAACGTATGCCGATGATACTGCCTTTCTATCAACCGACGCGGCTCCTGAGATTGCTAGCCTTAACCTACAGAAACAGCTCAACAAAACCCACAAGTGGCTCTGCAAATGGCGTATTCGTGCAAGTGCTACCAAATCACACCATGTCACTTTTGCTTTGAGGAAAGGAAATTGCACTCCGGTCAGCCTCGGTAGCGACACCTTACCACATACTGACATTGTCAAATACCTAGGATTCCATCTAGACCGACGCCTCACATGGAAGAATCACATCAAAGCAAAAAGAGACGAGATCAACCTTAAATTTCGTAATTTATACTGGCTAATGGGAAGAAACTCGGTGCTGTCCGTAGACAATAAATTACTGATATACAACTCAGTCTTGAAACCTATTTGGACGTACGGCATCCAACTGTGGGGTGTGGCCAGTAAATCAAATATTCTCTGCCTCCAGCGAGTACAGAATAGCATCCTGAGGGCGATAGTAAATGCCCCTTGGTTCGCGAGGAACGACGAAATCCACGAATACCTTGAAATGCCAACTGTAGCGACTGAGATCGAGCTATATCGGAAACGACACAAAGACCGCCTCCACAATCACCCAAACCCTCTCATTACAGAGTTGTTAGACCCGACAATGGTGGTGAAAAGGCTAAAAAGAGACCACGTGCTTGATTAGGAGGAGCGGTGATGGCCGCTTCACTATACTCGTCCATCCTTCCTTCCAACCAATTCGCTTATGGTCTGGCGACTGATTGCAAATAGTAGAAAATTAGAAAAAAAAAAAAAAAAAACTTACAACTATCATTACAGGCTCTTAACCTAATGCGATAGTGTAGACTAATTTATTAACTTATCGTTAAAAAAACTATTATTATAACAAATAATGCCGCCTTTGTGAATGCGTTCAGTGAACAACCGAATATGTCCACGGTATCAGCCATATTGTTTAGCATCCTCAGTGCTCGAGTAAATGGTGCTTTTTTATAAGTTAGTGCGCGCGCGCGGTATAGCGAACAAAGGTGGCCGTCTCCGCCGCCACACGTACCGGTCTGGGACACAGAACCCCACCGATTGCAATACTGCTTGGTTGGATACCTTGCCTCGCAATAACTTGAACAAATATGTTACCAAACTTAAATCTCTCCTAACTTCCAATTTATTGTACCCCACCATTCCGAGCACAAATAACGTCGGATATACATAAAGGGATAGAATGGATACACACCATACATTTTTAAATACAGTAACCTAGTGAATTTATTCTGTATCCGTTCCAACATTAACTTATATTTCGCTTCATGTTCACCTATTAATATAATAGGTTATTTTTTTTCAATTACGGTAGAACATTACTGGATTTAAACTCCATAAACCATGAAAGAATATCGAAGAAAAAAAAATAAACGAGTGGTCATAAAGACATGCACGCTTATTTGATTTTCTTGCTGCAAAATTTTGGACTGCTAATTTGAGAGGTGAGCATATGCAAGGGCGGATCCAGGGGGGGGGTCATGGGGGTCATGACCCCCCCCCTGAGCTGGTTCCAGGACTTAGGGATTTTATTTATATATTTTGTCACCATACAGATTTTATGTAACTACATACCTTCAATATTAAATTAATTTAATATAATAACTTTGTATGATGGTAAACGTTTGGGAACGAACGCATCGAAAATTTGAATTTTACCGCGTCGCACTTGCGCGCGCTTGTCGGCTATACTCCGACAGTCCGACACGTAATTCGATGCAGTGTTTTGACAGCTCGAACTGTCAGTTAGTAAAATTATGTGACCCACCCGTGACGTTTAAGATTTTAAGACAAGATTATTAGATTAGTGGATGAAACTGACAAAAAATCGCGCTGCACGGCCGTTTTTACTATTAACAGGGAAGATTAGTGGATGAAATGAAACTGACAAAAAATCGCGCGCTGCACGGCCGTTTTTTAGTGTAAACAAGCAAGATTACTAGATTAGTGCATGAAACTGTCTAAAAATCGCGCTGCACGGCTGTTTTTTTTACTATAGGCAGGCAAGATTACTAGATTAGTGGATGAAACTGACAAAAAATCGCGCTGCACGGCCGTTTTTACTATTAACAGGGAAGATTAGTGGATGAAATGAAACTGACAAAAAATCGCGCGCTGCACGGCCGTTTTTTAGTGTAAACAAGCAAGATTACTAGATTAGTGCATGAAACTGTCTAAAAATCGCGCTGCACGGCTGTTTTTTTTACTATAGGCAGGCAAGATTACTAGATTAGTGGATGAAACTGACAAAAAATCGCGCTGCACGGCCGTTTTTACTATTAACAGGGAAGATTAGTGGATGAAATGAAACTGACAAAAAATCGCGCGCTGCACGGCCGTTTTTTAGTGTAAACAAGCAAGATTACTAGATTAGTGCATGAAACTGACTAAAAATCACGCTGTGTGGCTGTTTTTTTTACTATAGGCAAGGCAGGCAAGATTACTAGATTCGTGGATGAAACTGCCAAAAATCGCGCTGCACGGCTGTTTTGTTCTTTTTTTGCAAAAAATTAAGATTTTGCGAAAATCTCCGGATTTGCTCTTGTTGAATGGTGACAGCCCTGTGTGACCCCCTCCTGGAGCCAAAGCTGGATCCGCCCTTGAGCATATGGCCTATCTATGGTAATAAAAATTACTACATAAATTGACATAAAATTAAAAGAACTCGACGTGGCGACATTAGTGTGAAAATAACCTGCTTAGTCGATTTGGTTGCACGCGAGTGTAATATAATGCCGCACAAGTTGGGAAATCTCTATGGTACCTGTAAATATGATGGCGTGTGCGGGATTGTTGGCCCAAAGTTCCACCAGGTGCACGGCGGCTCCAAATCGTAAGCTCGGATGGCCGCAGAACACAACGCATGGCTGTGGAACAATAAAATTTTATGTAGAGTTGGGTAAATAAGATTAAGCCTAAAGTACTCTTTCGGTGTTGTTATTACAGAAGATTTTTAAACACCTGTTTAACTTGGGCACTCTGTCACTTTTTTACAACATTATTTGAAAGAGACAACATCACATTTAAACAGTGTCTAAGTTAAAAATCTTATGATTCTGGATTTATTCTTTGGTAACTACCTATAAGAAATGATCAGAAACAGCAGTTGTACTTAATACGTGCCAAACCACTTTGCATTTTCGTGTGCGCGCGCATCGTCATGACATTATGTAATTTATTCAATTTAATTCTTAATAACATTAATATTTTCTGTTTATGTTTGCATGCTACTTAAGTTGGCTAAATAGGTTAAGCTTCTGATACAACTACTTTTAAGATCTCCATTTGTACCCTATTTAAAGCAAATAAAGATATTTGTATTTGTATTTGTCCCAGCTTAAATTAAACAAACTTTTATCTTGTATATAAATGACGACGCGACGGGCAAGTGATTTTGTCATTAGGAGTGGTTAATAGTCAATAGTACACATCAAAGTTTATATGAAAACACAAATTAACTAGTAAAATAATTATGAGAGTTTTATACCTGACGGAACTCCGCGCTAAACGCATCATCATGTAGATGCTTAGCGTGGCGTAGTCTCCCAGCCCTCGCCAGAGCCGCGTGCGGGAACGGTTCTTCAGGAAGGTACACTTTAGCTTGCTTTCCTACTGACACCCACTCAGCTAATATGTTGCTGTAAGCCAGCGATGAATCGGCCACTGGCGATACCACGTATAAGGGTACGTGTTGTAACCCTGCGCCGTCGAGGTGTGCTGACAAGCATTCAAGGAGGTCATACAATACTCCGCTTGGGTAAACTGGACACAGTACACAGCCACCGCCTCGCAGTGTTACGGTAGCGTGGACACATAAGTCGCCCAACATGTGGTCAGGATTGTGGGCTGGAGTTTGTGTCAGTGCCGCTAAGATTAGGAGATCGGCTCCACGTAGCGCTGCCTGTAACCAATAACAGTCAGATTACCAAATGCACAAAAATCAAAGTCTTTTGTAATATTAGCTTCCGGCTGCGACTTCGTCCGCGTGGACATTAAAAATCTCTAGGATACCTTTTGATTAGGATAAAAAGTATCCAATGTTTTAATCCAGGCCTTAAACTATGTGTGCTGAATTTCATCCAAATCCAGACAGCCGTTTTTTATGTAATAAAACAAACATCCAAGCTTTCACATTTATACTATTAAGTACTTACGTCTATAACTTTACTTATTTAAATGCTTATTGAAGTACTTTAGCTATATTTTTTTTCTCACCTTTCTCTATCTGCGTTCAGCCTTTAGGCCATAATCAAATTGGTTGCATTGGCTATAAAATGCATTAACTAACCTGGTTGATAGGCCGCGGATGTGTAGTCAGCGTAGAGGATCCGCTAACATAGGCAACCTTCTCTCTGGCTGACCGTAGCACCCAATTGGCTGAGCCCAGGCAGAAGCCGGAGCTCACAGCGGTAGCGTCAAGAGCGCCATAGATATCTACGTGCTCGTCGTAACCGACTACACGGACCCTTGACAGAGCCCGGGCGACTGACGCAGGTGAGAACAACCGACGCCATGAACGCGGTCTTGAAGCTAGTGCGAGCGGTGGGGGTAACACATGAAGCAACTCTTTCCATCGCTTCGCTGCACCAACATTTCCCCCTCCGCCGGCCCCAGACACCCATTCCGCTAGCTCTTCTAAATAAAACCTCCCAATCTGCAGGGTTGGCTCTGTGGCATACACCTGTCCTTTAAAGCCTGTATCTTCTGTGATAAATGGCAGTGCCATCATACATGTGTAGTTGGAGATCAGGATAACATCAAGCTGTGAGAAGTCTACCACTTTGTCGAGTGGTGGACAGAACTCAGGAATACTGTCAACGAATACTCTTCCACAGCATTCTTTTAGCTCCTGAAATTAGTTTTGATTTAAATATTATGATATAAGTATTGTAATATTTTTTGTGAATTAATCAAAGGGCTTTGCGATTTGCTGTTCCATAAATCATCCACCAGTTGGCGCACTACCGCTAACTTGCCGCTAATGTAGATGTAGACCTGTCATTTTGTTGTTTACTATTAATTTTTGTATATTGGAAGCTCATAATATCAATTTTGCTTCCAACACATTTTGTTTTTTTTTTCAATCTTTAATTCGTTTACTATCCATCATTCACTATAATTATTTTTATTATCAACTGTTAATACATATTTAAAAAATTACCTGGAATGTGTGTATATGGGTTATGTTTCCATTATAACAAACACTTGTGATATTCTCTTAAGCTAGCTGATTATGGCTTTACACCCTGTATAATTATCATTTCATTAGGCCCATTGTCTTTTAGAGACAAAAAGACACTTTGTTTTATTGATAGTTTGATCTACTTACCCCTTCTAGGAGTGGGTCATTGAGGTGAGGCGGTGTGTAATTTGGCAATGAAGCCAGTCTTGTGCTCGGTACTGGCGGCAGCGGTAGAAAATTTAAGACTGAGTGTGCTGACAGCCCACAGTCCAACATAATTAGTAACTCTCGAAAAGAGAGCACGAAACAGGGCTTCGACGCATCGCTGCTCAGACAGTACTGAAACACATACGAATTCAAACTAAAAATTATCTACAAGACGTTCGTTTGAACTAGAACCGTTTGAATTTTTTGCAAAGTATACAATAACACAGCTTTTTCATTAAAATAAGAAGTAATAAACGATATTTACCAGCTTCATTTCGGTTTGTTTATTTTATAACCTTTCGTTAAAACGTAATTAATCGATGTAGTTATTATATTACTATGTTTGAGGGTTTATATATCTCTTATTTGAAAAGTGATTATGTTCAACTAATAAGTAATAACTATAAATTCTGCTTAAAAAATATTAATATTAAGCTGGGGGGTTAAAAATCAGCAGAACTATGGCAGAATACAAAGACAATTAAACATTGACATTGACACTGACAGTTAGCTAACTATGGTTGCGTTCAGGAACTATACTATAGGTAGGTATAAAACGTAGTGATTATTTCCTCTGTGGGTAGGTACGCTCCGAGTGCGGACGGCGCGGCGGCGGCGTTCCAAACATAAGAGCGTGACGTTCGGTTGTCACAACTTTCCCGTTCCAAACGTCAGAGCGTTGCAACTTTTTAACCATCAATTTTATTGGTGGAAGGGCTTATTTCAAGTCCGCATGACTAGCTACCACCATCTTACCTAAGTAACGCTATAACAACAATAGGGAATTACACCATTTTTTTAAAACTGCTTTAAATTAATCCTGAGGTCGTAATAAACCAGTAGAATTTTTATTTTAATTTTATAAACCCATTAAATGCCCTAAAACACGATTTTAATTTTTGATTTTGAATTTTCGCGCAAAAACACTAGCCACCATTTTGTTTGGGCTTGTGACGTCACTCCGTTAGTAAACAATACGAATACGAAGAGACTTGAAGAGAGCTGTCATGTTTGTTTACTATCGGAGTGACGTCACATCGCAATCCAAAATGGCGAATGGCGTTTTGAACATTTGATGAATAGATTAAAAAAGACGATTTATAAAATTGAATTATACAATTTATTTTCCATTTTTATGAATAAATATCGACGTTTCTCGTTTACTATTAATGAAATCTATCTTAAATATGCATTTTTATACTTTATCTTACATGGTGTATAATAGCCTATTTTAAAAATTGTTTGTGTTCCGGCGGGTAGAGATTTAATTCTTTCGAGTCTCGCCGCTATTATTCTGTGGTCTCGTCTCTTTTGGGTGGATGAAAGTCTCAAGTCTTTTTGTGTACCAAGTACACCTACTAGGTAAGATAGCCAGTTCCTCAGTGATGAGGATTCCGGGAGTAGTGCGCTTCCACCTTCGGCCTTATATCGTCACTTAACATCAGGTGAGATGAAGGCCAAGCACTATCCTGTTGTGCATAAAAAAATTGACATTCCGTAAGCTGGGGTGAATATCATCAATATTTTGGTTTCAACGGTTCATATTATTTTTGTCAATTTTTATGCACATGTCCTATGATAGGAATAGGACCCCTCGATGGGGGCCGAACGCACATGGCACATGTGCATCCTATCTACTACGGGCAGCCAGTTCCCCTACCGGAGTCTCTTGCGCCGTCCAACATCGTCGCCGTCCGTAGGTACTGCGCGAGTCACCGTCACCAGTGTCACCACCTGCTGCGCAGTTACGTACGTACGGCATACGCGCATCTCACCACCGAGCACACCCTCATACTATTTTGTGCTCCTACTGCGGCTGAAGGAACATACGATGGGTATAGAATCAAATGCAGCTCGTTGCATATTTTTTCTCAACTGTGAATGCCAAACAGTTCGCCTTTGAATTATCTATTTTATTTACTAAATACTTAGATTCAAAACCATCTAAATATGGTAGAAAAACCGATTTCTAAACAGGGATTGGGATCAAAGTCAGCTTATATAAACTTACAGCTTGACCATAAAGAGTTTTGACAAAAATTGAGGGTGCCACTTTGTATGTAAACACGTCAAAATCACGAATAATTAGGCAACACTGACTATATTTAGTACTTCAACTTTTATGGCCAAGCTGTAGCGTCTTATTTTGCGTCTGTAAAATTCAAAGGCAGCTTAAATTGCCGTCGACCAATCACAGCGCTGCGATGGCGTCAAAATTAATAAAGCGGCAAAAAAGATTCTTTGCAACAGGTTATTGAATTTAAATAGATTTTCAAACAGTTTAAACTACAAGAAAGTGACAAATACTTTCCCTATTCATAATGGAAGTGAATGCCACTCCAGTTTCATCGAATAAGTAACTCTCGAAAGAAAGAATTCCGTTGATGTTTAGAATCAAACCCAGCTAAAACCCGACTGCTAAACAGCTGTCGGAATCAAACACTTAGGATCAAAGACCGCTTAATGAAAAGTTTTCTTCGAATTTTGGCATAATCCTTAGTCCAATTCGACTTAATGCTTGCCATAATTAAAAATCACTCTCTGATAAACTTTTTCTGAGACAATTAGAAAGGGATATATTATATTAAACAAATTTAGTACTGAAATAAAAAACCCGCCTGCATAAAAAGACAAGTCGACTGAAAAGATGGAAACAAGATTAAATAAATATTAAAGGCAACATGTCATAATAACATGCAGTCGGAGGCATGCATAAAGAAAGTGACATTATGAATGATTGAATTATATGCCTCCGACTGCATGTTATTATGACATGTTGCCTTTAATATTTATTTAATCTTGTTTCCATCTTTTCAGTCGACTTGTCTTTTTATGCAGGCGGGTTTTTTAATGTTTTAAATTTATTTTTTTATTTATCTCTTTTTAGTTATTATATATTACGGTCATGACATACCTTTTTGAAATCCTTATAATAAGCCCTTTAATTTGACACCCATATTGCAGTACTTTAAAAAAAAAAAATTTTTTCACTATGTATAATAGCACCGTACAGTCGCCATGTTGGTTTTTTTATAACGCCACCTTCTTAAGAACACTTGGGCTGAAAAGACCAATCTAACGATATCTTAATCATAGAAATCCGTTCAGCCGTTTGAGAGATATGAGGTAATAAAGAATATTACATACAAACATACATACATACTTACAAACATACAAACATACTTACAAGATACGCGCGAAACACATAACCCTTTCTTTGCAGTCGGGTAAAAAAGTTTTTTTTATTTTGCCAAAAAAAATATTTGTGCTCTTAGCTGGGTTTGATTCTATACCCCTCCAGTTCCTCCGGCGAACGTAGCGCTCGTGCTGCGCATGCGCTTCTGCTTCCTCTAGGAAATAATCATTCGCACGAGAGAGCTTTTCGGAGTACAAGTGCCAAACGACAGATTGTACCCCATCAGCATCACCCTGATAAGTATTTTTATTCTGCCCCCCTAGCATGACCCGAAACTCGATATGATAAAGCGATTTATTACGTCATAACTGTCAAAAGACAAAAGAAAAGACAAGTGTCGATAAAACGCTATAACACGCAATATACCTACTAATATCGTGTATCGGTGGTGATGCTAAGGGCTGGTGAATTGTAAAATTATCGTTTTCATTTAGATACCACCTATCCACTCGTGCTTCACACGCCAATCCAGCCGTCCAGCTATAATATACAGTTTGACCATAAAGAGTTGACAAAAGTTGAGGGCGCCACTTTCTATGTAAACACGTCAAAATCACGAATAATTTGGCAACACTGACTATATTTTGTACTGAAAAATTTTAGTTCCATTTCATTTAATTTCAACTCTTTATGGCCAAGCTGTACCTACTTTTTAAGTGTGGTGTGTTTATTATCTTAAGAATACCTAAATTAATAAGCGCCGATAAACATAAAATTATTTGTACGTAATACTTACCTGTAAGTAAAGTGGAAGCGGAGCAAGCAGTCCTCCAGGGAAATCAGATGTTGTCTAAGAACTCACAATGAAGGCTTCCCACCTACCCCCTGGAAGATGCCACGTCTTGTAAACATGGAGATTCATTACCTCGATATGGAAAATATTTCAATGTTTGCTTTACAAGATGAATAACCTACTAGTAATAATTAGTTTGTAACTAGGTAACTAACGTTGGTTAATAAGTTGGGGAAACTTAGCTTAACTATTATGATAAAAAAATAGGTAGGTACCGTCAAAAGGGGGAACTTTAGACTAGGGTTTTAGTTGAGACAAATCTATGTGAAACTTTTTACGGCTAATGCTGGTACCTACCACTATCGGTTGATTTGCGCCTTTTTCGCAGGTAAGTAAAAAAAATGTTTTGCAAATTTTTTACATTATATCACCTTGCGAAAAATGCTCATAATTTTGTCGATAATAACTTACTGTGGACTTAATTTGAGTTGCTAAATCGACTGGCTGTTTTTGCGATATAGAACCTTATTCTATTTATTTACGTCAAAATTGATTTAACTAATGACACAAAAAAAATATTTCAAAAAATTATAGATGCGTTCACATCCGGGTAAATTGAGACAGTGTTTTGAAGCCGATTGAAAAAAGATTTGTTGGTTAAGTTCTTGACTATACTCCAGAAAGTCACGTTTATGTAAGATTTTTGAAAAAATCTTTGAAAGCAGAAGATTATTCATATTTCCACAAGTTGAGGGTGTTCAACTTGAGACTGAAATCGAGAAATATGATGACATATGGCAACTCTGATTGATTTTTTATGTATTTCTAAGTCCCATTTTACTTTAGCAATAGTCTGACTTGAAAATAGCGGTCAATAACGTGAAGATTTTAAGTTACCCCAACCTATAGTGTAACTTGGGACAACAAGTTTAAATTTTTTTATAATAATATTTGTGAATAAATTATTATTTTTATTATAAAATCATAACCTATTAACAGGCACTGGAGTCCAGAATAAATATCGGAGTGGTTGTGATGATTATCTATACCTTTTTTTTAGTATTGTATTGCAAAACTGGCTTAAGTTACCCTGTTTGACGGTATATGCTGGTTACATAAACCAAGACCGACTCAAATCGGGCCTTACAACATTGGGATTTCAGGGTCTATAAGAAAATGACATGTGTATAAATTTGGCTGTCTACGGTTTTCAACTATGCATAAATTGTAGATTTAGTTACTTAGAGAACCCATTTGTCAAAACTTGATTTTAACAAAATTTATTATTAATGATCTGCGGGGCTATTCACGATTGTCGGAAATTGATATGATGATTTGCAGATGAAGGGAGCGGCACGTGGCTGCGTGTTGTACCAAGGTCTAGTTAAAATAAACTCACGAATGCTGATAACACTTGATGTTTTAATCATAAAACAACAGGCCGTATTCACAGTCAATAATTAGTTAGAGATTAAAATGGATTAGCCTAACAAGACAACACAAAACAATTTTTAGTCGAGCCAGTGAGACGGAGCAAAAATATAGTTCGAACGGAAGTGAAGACATTATTACGGTGTTGCTAGATTCAAAAGAGAAAAAGAAATGTAAAGCATATCACACACTCTCGCAGATAATTTCAACACTCCCCCTTATGGTTTACATTTGTTAAAGTCAAAAGTAAAAAAAAATATTATTAAATTACAACGACTCTACATTAAAAATGACTCTATGTCAAATATTTAAGTTATACACACTTAATAACATTTAAACCATTCATAAAGTATTGATGTTTTTGAGTACAAAGTGGTTTGGTCAAAATATCTGCCAACATCTGATCGGTAGGTAAATAGTTAACAATCACAATACCATTCTGCACTAAATCTTTTATATAATGATACCTTAAATCTATATGTTTAGTCTTCTTATGAGAATATTCTTTTACAAGTAAGAGTTTTTGAGCACTCTGGCTATCGTTGTAAACTATGACCTTAAAATGTTTATTACAAATTTCACTCAAGAAATTTTTAACAAAACATATGTCTTTACATACATCGCTGATCGCAAGGTACTCAGCCTCTGTACTTGAAAGAGCTGTACTTCGCTGCTTCCTGGCTTCCCAGTTAACAACATTGTTACCGAGTTTCACGACAAAGCCGGTGTACGATTTACGATCACATAAATCGTTCGCCCAATCCGCGTCGGCATAGGCATTAATAGTAAAATCATTCGATTTCCTAAATACCAGACCATATGTTATTGTTCCAGCTAAGTAACGAAGTACTCTCTTCAATGCTTGCCAGTGACTTTTATTAAAACAAGTAGCAAACTGACTAAGTTGACTGCATGCATATGATATGTCCGGGCGTGTACAAACAGATAAATACATTAATGAGCCCAATAATTGTCTATAGTTATACATGTCATCATCCAATGGTTTAATATCTGACTTGTCGAATTTACTATTCACTGGCAAAGGTGTAGAAACAGTTTTACATTCTGACATATTATATTTCAACAATAGGCGCTTTATATAATCTGACTGATCTAACATTAAAGTACCATTTTTCTTTGTAACATTAATACCTAAACAATTAGTTAGTTTACCTAAATGTCTGATTTCAAAGTTTTTCTGCAACATACTAAGAACTTTATCTATACATCCATTGTGAAAAACATACATATCATCTACATATAATGCTATTATGATATACTCATTATTATTATTTTTTATATATACACATGGCTCACATCGACTTTGTACAAAATTATTTTGAGACAAAACATTATGAATTTTTAAATTCCACATGCGTGAAGATTGTTTAAGACCATATAAGCTCTTATTTAGTTTACAGACTTTATTTTTATCTATACTTAAGCCTTGAGGGGGCTCCATGAATATTGTTTCATTTAAGTCGCTATTCAGAAACGCTGTCGTTACATCAACATGATCCATTTGTAAGTTAAACTCATTGGCTAGTGAAAATAATATTCTTAGAGTGGAATGTCGAACGACAGGGGAAAATGTTTCGGAATAGTCAACGCCTTCTTGTTGAGTAAAACCACGGGCAACCAATCTAGCTTTGTATCGATCTAGCTTACCTGTAGCATCATATTTTCGTTTATACACCCATTTGCATTTTATGATGTTGGCATCTTTGGGACGATCAACTATCTCCCAAACTTGATTTCTATTTAACGATTCGTACTCACGGTTCATTGCCTCCATCCACTGGCGTGAATCAGCTGAACTCATGGCTTCGTCAAATGTTTGAGGATCTGAGAATGAACTACCGTGTGCTAGTAGTGAGGATACATCATAATCTTTGTACTTTTCTGGCAAAACACCTCGTGTGCTTCGAACAGGGCGCTGTGAGACAGACTCACCACCGGAAACTTCCTTGGTAATGTCATCTTCTCCTGGAAATGCAGGCGGCGGTTGCGAAGGTGTATCAGAAGTCACATCGCAATCCTCATCTCTTTCATCTTCCTGCGCCATGAAATACTGGTCAGACAGCGGCGACGACAGCGGCGACTGCAGGTGCGCCATATCTGATCCTGAAATCATCGAAGATTGATTAATATTTGTGCCCTCAGACTTATTACTAGCATTATCACTATTTTCAATATTCAATAAATTATCATTCTCATTAGGTAAAATATTATTCTCATTATTTAAATTATTAAAATTGATATCATTAATTATTTCATTAGAATTAATATTTAAAATGTCATTTGAATTAAAGCTTTTCTTCCATTCATTTAGATTAAAATTGTAAAAATTTAAATTATTCTCCGTCGGCTCAGACTTCTGCTCTTTCTTTCCCAAAAATTCACTCTCTATAAAAGCTACATTTCTTGAGTAAACAACAGAGCGTGGATTGGACGGATCGATAAGACGATACCCTTTACACGTCTCACCATATCCTGCAAATATATAGGCCTTTGCTTTAGCATCGAGTTTACGCCGTTTTTGATGAGGAACAAAGGAATACGCTGTGCATCCAAAAATTCTAAGATGGCTTAAATCAACTGGTAAATCAGTCCAGACCACTTCAGGAATGCGATCGGATAATGCTTGGGTAGGAGACCTATTTTTAAGGTATATTGCAGTCATAACTGCTTCTCCCCAATACTTGTTAGACAGACCCGCTTCCTGAAGCATAGCCCTAGCTTTTTCTAGTATAGTCCTATTAACCCTCTCAGCAATGCCGTTCTGCTGCGGGCAATAAGGAACACTAGTCTGATGCACAATTCCTTCTTTTTTTAAAAATCCCTCTAATTCAGCATTACAATACTCTGTGCCATTATCCGTCCTCAAGATTTTAATTGGCAAACCCTTCTGTTTTTCTACAAGTGCTTTAAAAGACAAAAAATGTGAACTCACCTCTGATTTTGTCTTCATAAGATATCCATATGTCTTTCTTGAGAAATCATCGGTGAAAGTGAGTAGGTAGCGCGCTCCACCCCAGCTGGTTTCTTGCATTGGGCCGCACACGTCACTGTGGATGAGTTCCAGTGGTCTTGCAGCATGCCTCGCAACTGCCCGGGGAAAGGATGCTTCATGCATCTTCCCAGTAAGACACGAGATACAACTGCTTGGTAAGTTGTCTTCAGATTCCTGAAAAACAACACCAACACACATGTTTTTCCCATCACCAAGTACCTTCATACCTTTAGTGTGTAAGTGAACCTGTAGACTGGTGTGAATAAGACCGGGAGACTTGTGTTTAACTCTTTTATTATCTTCTCACATAACTAATATAACTAACAGATATTTATAAGCAACTGCTTAACTAAGCTTGACTATCACCTGACGGTACCACGGATCACAATAGACTGAGTCAAACCTATAGCTGTCGCGCATGTGCAAGGATTGACATAATAGTACTGACTTTAATATTGGAACGTACCATAGACCTTCCATCGTGAAGGTCCGATACTTCCCTCAACACACCCCCTCAATCCGCTGCACATGCTGACCATCCTGACCTAAAACCAGTTTTCTAACTTCCTGTACAGCACTACTAAATTTCGAATTATCTGCCTAATCATTCTTATACAATCTTAAACACTTTCCTACCCAACAGTTACAAAACCTTTATCTAAGTTGTATCTATCTCTCATTACCCCTGTCTACCCCTTAACATAACGTTTGACATACAATACATAACCCATAGCAAAACATTGCAAACATTTTCAAAACTAAAACTTTCTATCTGCCTCTCGATTCCTATAACCCGTTACAACACTTCTCGAGCTCCTTACTACATTTCAAAACCAAAAACTTTCAACTAACTTTATCTCCTACTCGACCTATCTTATTTCACATCATAAATAACTTTAACTCCTACTCGACCTCTAACTAATCTACCACATACAACATGCAACTAAACATAAATACAAATAACCAAAAAACAAATCTTCAATTATAAAATACACTTTAATATAAAAACCGTAAATGTGATAGGAAACTTAAGGCCAATCTAGCAATAGTTATTGTATACTATGTTTTATTGAAAGTTGTTCCCCTTTTCTTTTGTTTCCGTGGTTTATTTAAGATTCTGAAGTCAATGATTCATTTACTTACTTTTGAATATTACCATTCCACACCCCCTTAAATGAATCATTACATATGCCAAATACACCCCCCTTAATTAGTATATGCACCCCCTTAATTGACTGGGCTTCTTAAGTTTACATCACGCCTTTACACCTTTCTTATACAAATCTTACACACCCCTATAAAACTTACATACTAATACCCCACAATATTGACCGAAACGCAATTAGTTCACTTTTGCCCGCACTTATCACTACCTAACACTCACTCTGATACGAGTTTTCTTTGACACCTTTCAAACTTCACTGGTGGCAAACACTTTGTGAGTATGTCTGCTATCTGCGAACCCGTTGGACAGTACTTGACTGTTATTCTATTTTCATCAATCTGATCTTTTAAATAGTAGTATCTCACATCTATGTGTTTACTTCTTTTGTTCATAATTCCTTTCTTCATAAGCCAAATCGCTGACTGGTTATCCACTTTCATTTCTATTTCTAATTTTTCATTGGTCATTTCATATATAAAATCTCTGATGAATAGGAGTTCTTTACAGCATTCTGCTGCGGCTATAAACTCTGCTTCCGTACTCGATAACGCCACTATCGGCTGCTTTCTTGAGCTCCATGCCACTGGTCCACCGTTCAGCCAAATCACGTAACCCGACGTGCTACGCCTAGTGTCTGGATCCCCCGCGAAATCTGAGTCACAGTAGCCTCGAAGCACTTTATCACCTTCACCAAAATGAATGCCTTTGTTTTTCGAACCTTTTAAAAATTTTAAAATCGTTTTAGCGTTGTTTAAATCATTCAAATTTGGAGAACTTTGTTGACGCGAGCAATACCCTACATGGAAGCTAATGTCTGGCCTTGTTTTATTCGCCAGATATAATAATGATCCTATCATTTCCCTATAGAGTTCATGGCTCTCTATATCTATTTTCAGCTTTGGATGTTGTTCAATCAAAATGGTTGGGGTTTTGCATTCTCTCGCTTCATTTACATTAAATTTCTTCAAAATTTTTTCGATATAGTTTTTCTGACAAATTTTTACTCCTTGCTTTTCTTGTGTTATGTCCAGCCCAATATAATTTGATACTTTTTCGCAGATTCTTAGATCGAAACCTTTTCTTAGTGTATCCACTACATGCACCAGATCTTCTTCTCTTTCACCAACTACTAGTCCATCATCAACATAAATCGCAAGAATTATCCTTCTTTCACCTTCCATTACAAAAATACATTGATCTAACCTTAATTGTTTAAAACCCATTTTAACTAAATGTTCTGTAAATTTAATGTTCCACATTAATGGGGCTTGTTTTAACCCATACAGACTCTTATTTAATTTACATACTTTATCTTCTTTATTGCTGTAACCTTTTGGAACTTTTAAATAAATACACTCCTTTAAATCTCCATGTAAAAATGCTGTTTTAATATCGAACTGTTTCATTTTCAATTTTTTATTTGCAACAACTGACAATAGTACTCTCAAAGAATTTGTATTTACAACTGGACTATATGTTTCATCATAATCTATTTTATACTTCTGTTGAAATCCTCTTGCGACTAATCTTGCTTTGTATCTTCCATCTGACTTGACCGTGAAGATCCATTTGCTTGTTACTAGCTTTCTTCCTTCTGCTTCTTTCTTATCCACAAAGGTCCACGTATTGTTTTCTTCTAACGATTTGATTTCTTCCTCTATTGCTTTCTTCCATTTATCTTTTTCCCTTGATTCTATCGCCTCCTCATACGTTAACATAGATACTTCCGTATCATATTCCATGACATAATCTTTATATCTTTCTGGTAACCTTCGTTCTCTCGCAGGTTGATTTCTTCTTCTATTATTTTCCACCGCTCGACTTCCCTCAGTTTCTTCATTACTATTTCCATTTTCTGCTTCACTCTCTACTGCTCGACTCTGACTTTCTTCAATTCCTTCACTATCGAAAAATTCTTCACTTTCTTCAGATTGTATAACGCTATCAAAATTTAAATTACTTTCAAAAATGTTTCTTCTATTCACATTCACACTATCATTCTCATTTTCAGCTTCTTCATTTGTTCCATCATCATCTGCTTCACCGTCATTTGTTTCACCGTGATTTGTTCCACCGTCATTTGTTTCACCGTCATTTGTTCCACCGTCATTTGTTCTGTCTTCATTTATTCGATTGTCGATTGTTCTACCCTCTCTTGTTTCACTACTATTTCTTCTATTTCTGCTTTCTCCATCTTCTCGACACCCTTCATTGGTAACTGTTAAACTTTGCCTTGTTTCATCTTCTTCTGTTTGTTCATCTTCAACTAACTGCCAGAGTCCACTCATTTTAACCACATTTTCTTCATCATCTAAATATATTCCTTGTTCTTCTTCGTTTATTCTTACATCCCTCGCTCTTATTATCTGTCTCTTGTCATCTACCCAAATTTTGTAGCCGTTTCTAACGTAACCGATAAGTATTCCTTTGCCGCATCTTTCGTCAAGTTTTTTAAGGCCAAAATTTATTTTGTAGTATGCTGTAGATCCAAATCTTCTGATGTTCGACAGGTTGGGTTTTATCTTGAACCACATTTCCGCTGGTGTTTTGTTTCTGCCTTCCGTTGGACTTCTGTTAAGCAGGAAACTGGCTGTAAGCAGTGCTTCACCCCACAGATAGTTTGGAACCTTGCCGTCGAACATTAAAGCCCTTGTTCTTTCCATTAGGGTTCTGTTCAGTCTTTCAGCTTTTCCATTCAGTTGAGGCGTGTAAGGTATGGTTGCATCCAGCACTATCCCTTTAGCCTGGCACCACGCATGTAGGTTATTGCTCGAGTATTCACCCCCATTATCGCATCTAATTTTCTTTACTTTACTATCGAAATGATTTTCAGCTAAACACACAAATTCTTTAATTTTGTCAAGGCACTCACTTTTGAAGGCGATCAAGTACACGACACAGAAATGCGTAAAGTCGTCTAAAAACGTAATAAAATATTTTTTGTTGTCCCAAGTGGGAGCTTCAATCGGGCCGCAAATGTCTGTGTGTATAATTTGTAAAGGGAATTTAGCTTTAATTCTATTATTTCCAAACGGTTTTCTAGTCATTTTCGCTTTTGTGCAGATTTCGCAAAATTTGTTCGGATGTTCCCCCCCAATTTTGATGCCATTTACCAATTTCGCCAGACGAGGCACGTCGGATACATGACCTAGTCTTCGATGCCAGATGTTAACACTCTCCGTGAGTAGCGCTTCGCGAGTATAATTAGCCAAGAACTCTGTTTCATACAACCCGGTATTTGTTTTATTTCCGATTAAAATAGTTTTGTTAAGATGGCGGATAAATACCTTGTCTCCAGTCCAAACGCTTGTGCCAGACAGCAGTAGACACACTTGATGCAGCATGAGCATTCTCTGTTCCTTGACTACATTTCAAGGACTTGGAAAACTCAAACTTGGGGTTAGGCTGAACCTGCTCTACCTTGACTTTGTAAAGACCATTATGGTTGTTAGCAACTAGTACTTGATTGCCAGTGATTTTAAAATCTTTATAAACAATACATTTATCTTTTAGGAAAGTTACAGCATAATTTTTTGAGGTTATTTCACTAACAGATAATAAATTATTGGAAAGTTCGGGTACTAAAAGAACATTATCAAGACCTACATTAGATGAGATATTAAGTTTACCAACTAACCTACTAGTGAGCTTCTGCCCGTTCGCTACATGTATGACGCTATTTTTCTCCTTCACGTCTCTCAACAGGGCGGTATCAGCAGCAGCACACATATGAGCGGTGGCACCGGAGTCAACAATGAATTCATTAGAATTGCAGGCCGAGAAAGCTGAAGCAATTAGTGTGTGTTCTTCCTTTTTCTCTACCTTGTTGTTATCACGCTTCTTCTTGAAACACTTCTTGACAGTGTGCCCAACACGCTTACAGTAGTCGCAAACAATTTTCTTCTTAGTGAAGTAGGCGGAGTTCTCAGCACCATTATTGTTCTCGTGCCGTCTGTTATCCTCTTGTAAAAGACGGGCTCTCACCATCTCAGAGTTCAATCCTTTAGTCAAATTGGCAGTTTCCAAGCTCGTGACCAGCACGTCAAACTGTTCGGGTAAACCAGCTAAAAGTATTTCTGCTATTTCCGCATCGTCGATTACTTTCCCTATGTCTGCTAATTGGTTGACTAGATTCATTATTGCATTTATGTAGTCTGTCATACTTGAAAAATTATTGAAATCAATGCGATGTAATTTTCGCAATAACAGTACTCTGCGGTAAATACCTTTATCCTCGAACATTTTAGCTAAATTGTCGTACGCTTCTTTGGCTTTTGTTGCATTTCTAACGAATTGATAGAGGTGAGGTTGTAATGACAAACAGATTCTTGCTAATGCTTTGGCATCCAAAGTGGCATCTTGTTCTGTGCCAAGCACGCAATTCCAGAGCCCTTCAAGAGTGAGGCACATTTTCAATGCGAATTTCCAATTCAAATAGTTGTCCGATCCATTCAATTTTTCAATTGACACGTTTTGCGGCATGGCCATATTGGAGGTTATTTTTCTTGCTATTTCGTTTACTTTTACAACTGACCTTGGTCTTCTTTGGCTGGGGCCGTAACCTGATATGATGATTTGCAGATGAAGGGAGCGGCACGTGGCTGCGTGTTGTACCAAGGTCTAGTTAAAATAAACTCACGAATGCTGATAACACTTGATGTTTTAATCATAAAACAACAGGCCGTATTCACAGTCAATAATTAGTTAGAGATTAAAATGGATTAGCCTAACAAGACAACACAAAACAATTTTTAGTCGAGCCAGTGAGACGGAGCAAAAATATAGTTCGAACGGAAGTGAAGACATTATTACGGTGTTGCTAGATTCAAAAGAGAAAAAGAAATGTAAAGCATATCACACACTCTCGCAGATAATTTCAACAGAAATCTACCCGAAAGCATTCGATTCGAATCCGTCTCCGTTCCGATAGATTCGAAAACTGCTATTCACAAATACATTCGACTAGCATTCGACTCGCTTTCCGACGTTGACTTTTTAGTCATTGTGAAATGCATTTACAAAGTTTGTAGCTTTTGGTAGAAATGATAAAAAAATAAGCTCGATAACATAACATTGATATTTTTAAAGTTTTACGTAATAAATTACTAAAATTAACATTGAAATTTCACAAGATTTATCCTATTTATCTAAAAAAAACTAACAGTCATCATTAATCTGCGATATTTAATATATTATAATATATTTCATTTTACATGGTAACATTCTTTGTAAACGTAACGTAAACAAACGTAGAGGTTATGTTTTTGACTTTTTGTGTTTGTTTACTCACTCACAGAGAAAGAAAGCAATACTATTGTGTTTACTTAGTTAAAATTTCAAAGTATTTTGTTTGATTTGGAAAAATCAGTGAGTGATGAAAAATGCTTAGTTTTTATATTTGACCACAGTGGACTCAAAATTAATACCTAATATTTTTAGAACCCTAGAGTCTCATACGAGTCCTACGACCAGCGTCTAATTAGTCTCACTTTCATACATTTCATTTTCATAGAATATAAACTAGAAACTATAGGTACATCACAAAAATTAAAATATTATTTACTTACGATGTTTAGGGTCTCGAATGTTGTTAAATTTCAAGTTTTTTTACCTTTATTTATCACCTGTTATGTTTTTTTACATTCATTCTTACCTTATTATATTGTTCGGATCTCTTTCCGATAGAAATATGCTCTCGGATACTAAATCGAATTCAATCGACAAAGTAATGTCAAAAATATTCGATCAGAAAGTTGCTTTCCGACAATCGTGAATAACCCCCCTGGAAAGCTTATTTAGATTCGGGTACTTACCTATTCAGGGGAAACCATATCCAAGTGAGTAGGTATTTATTAGGCATCAAAATTCTTTACATTTTACACAGTAATTTACGGCGTAGGTATCCGCGCCGCGCACTGTGCTCGGCCTCTCAATTTGCTGTCTTCGCCATAATGTCCCAAAGGAGCGAATTAAAAGTTGCTACGCCAACGCCGACTTTGCGTTTGTGATCTACGAGAGGCGATTAAAGGGCTAGAGCAAAAACCTTTTTGCTTTCAATGATGGAATCTTTGTCTAGAGTAGAGACTCTAGAGACTTTAGTTTATAATTATGATGTTGTTCTATGTTACAAAGATAGAAAAGTCTTTGAGATTTCGTCTATTGGAAAAGGAATCAATCAGCTTGCAATCGTATTCCTAATTTATAAATAAATGAGATTTCTGTGGCAATCTGTGCGTACATTACGTAGGTACCCATTTTGTGCGTCTAGGTATTTCATATTTTTCAAATGTAAAATCTTATTTATATTTTCAAATATTTTTCAAGCGGCGAAAAATGTGATTAAATGCGGCTATGAATAGGTAGGCACCTATTCTCAGTGCTACAGTAGCGATTTTCAAGATATTTCTATTAATTAGTAAATTTATAGGTAGGTAGAGTCTGATCGGAAAGAGAACCGTCTTGGGCTTCGTACTCGATTACCATTTTTGACATGTGACGGCACTGTAACGTTTTAGTGCGACTGTAATATCTTGATATCTATCAAGTCAAGATACCTAGTCGCACTATAATTTCGTATAACAGTGCCGTAAACATGACAAAAACGATGATAAATAAAGCACAAATCCCACGACGGCACGGTTCTCTTTCTGAACAGACTCTACTTGGTATTGCTACCTGAAAATGGTGTGACTTAAACATCGAAATATTATTTAATATTTCGACATACTTAAAATTACCTTAAATACGTACCTAAGTATGTATTACCGTAGCAAAAACCTAGTAATACCTAATAATTATTATAGTGGCACAGGCTAAGAGTTGAAATCTCCTCTATTAATATAATTCTATGGTAAATTTAAATAAATAGGTATATTATTCGATTATAAGTTGCTTGCTATCCTCCTATTCAAGCCTCACAGACAGTTTTTTGCCTTTTTTGTGACGCTAAGGTCGCGCAGCGAACTTTGCGTTTTCCAACAACAACACTGAACACAGTAGAACTATACAAAACTGTCAAACAAAAGTAATAGGCGGCACCTTCGTATTCCTTCAACGCCCGATGTGCCGTGCTATCGGGCACATAACACAATAGATTTTCTATTGTTGTATTGTTTTTCGGGCGTTGACGAAAGTAAATCAAATTTTATACTACACCTGCGGGTCTACCAGCTAAAAATAATGAAGTTAATGTTAACTGTAAGTATGTGATACATTGCTTCTTTTCTTTGGTAAGTTTTTATTTGTGCCAAAACAAAGTAGCAATGTATCACATACTTACAGTTAACATTAACTTCATTGTTTTTAGCCGGTAGACCCGCTGCTCGGAAAGTACCTTGATACTTTATCAAATTTACGGTAGAAAGTACGTCATTGCATATCGAACAAATATGCGGGGAGAAAACGCATCTGAGCGGGAGAGAAAAGTGTATGAAAATCCATTTCTTACGTGGTTTTTCTTTTTTAATTTTGGGTAAGACTATTCGCCGGTAACCTAAATAGCAAAAGCCAAAAGTTTTTACAGTGAGTTTTTATCTTCAAGTTCGCAAAATGACACTGGCCACTAGCTGTGTGTCGGATGGTGTCGGGCTGGCAGTGCGACCCTGCGGCGGCAGGATAAACAATTTGAAAAAAGAACATGTGAAAATTGCAGACGCCATTAGCGCCATTTTCAATTTGTGTGTTGTTTGAGTATTCAGTTTTCGTAGAAAGTATTTAAAACTATCTAAATGATAAGTAGTGATAGTTATGATAAAGATTTTTTAACTCCGCCGCAGTTGAAGGAAACAGCAAAAATACTGATTGATAACCTTTTACCACAGAAATCAATTAAAAAATATAATAAAACTTATGACGATTTCAATATAAATTTCAATTAGTAAAGATTTAGATTTTTATTTTCCTCGTAGGTGTAGTATAAAGCACTATGTATCACTCGAGAGAAAGTGCGATTCCCGTAATCGGTCTCTTTCTCCTCTCGGTGAACAATGTACTATTGTATAAAAAAGAAGGAGATTCTCAAATCGAAGGTTTTTTATGTGTGTTTTACCATAAGTTTGCCAGTTGCTAACCGATTTTAATACTTCTTTTATCTGAAAGAGCATAGTTCAGGTGTATAGGTAGTCCCATAAATTTTCTACAGAGATCTGCATGTCTTGGCTACCCAGTAGTTTTTTCATCACACGAGTTTTTACGGATTTTCAGGCATAATATTTTTGTTCATTAGCCGATTTAGATGATTCTTTTTTTGTTTGAAAGGGAAAGAGTGTGGTAACAGTAACATTCTAATTTCATTGGTATTGTACCTTGGACTCCGAAGATACATAAGGAAACTCCTCAAAGTCATATAGGATAAGCATAGTGATTGAAATAGGTATTGGTAGGTTTATGACAATCCAAAACAAACTGAGCTATGGTCTGCGGCGTTCTGGACTAGACTTGGACTACGAAGGTACAACGGAACTCCTTAAAAAAAAGCAGCGTGAATTTGGAAATTGAGTTATGATGGGCACTGTACCATTGAAAATATAACATAAAGCTAAAAAATATTTAAACGCCTACATACTCCCACAAAAAAGTTGAAAATAAAAAGCTTTAAATTAACCTCATTCAAAACTTGAAAATAAAAAACCTGCTTCAAAATTACTTCTAAAAAGCTAGAAATAATAATCAAATCAATAAACGCATGTTGGGTGTGGGGATTGAGAATAAAAAAAAGTAGTTGTCTTCCAGCCCCACCCGACTTCAATAGATGTGTTTTATTAAATTAAGTATTTAATTTTGAAGCTGTTTTAATTTTTATTTTATTGAAGGAGGTTTTTAAGTAATGAAAACTTCATGTCGATGAAACTCTACATTTTTATATAAACGTCTGTACTCTGTACGTCCTAGGTACCTTAATTAGGGTATCATTAAACGATAATCACTTCGAAAACAATTCGTTGAGTCATGAATTTATGCATGTAGTGAATAAAGTTGTTCTAATAACGTAATAACCAATCGTCGTGTGCTGCCTCGATATCTCTGAGCTCAACCGACCGCGACGCGCGACAGCATACATAATATTCACGTCCGTCCCTCCGAACTGTGCGCACGCGTCGCTCTCTCGTTGAATTCGACACAAACATGGCCGCCGAAGTCAAGAAATTTACCAGAAAGGAGATAGAGGGAACTGATGTCAAAACAGCAACGAGGTTCGTCATCGACAATTACGTTTACGATGTGACAAAATTCATGGATGAGCATCCTGGTGGTCACGAAGTGTTAGTCAACGTGGCCGGCAAGGACGCGACCGAGGACTTTGAAGATATCGGACACAGTATGGATGCCAAAGAGTTGATGAAGAAGTACCGCATCGGAGAGGTCGTCGATGACGAAATAATTAATAAGAAGGGAGGACAGGTGAAGTGGGCAGCGCCATCTACTTCTACGAGCGATGAAGATTCAAGTTTTTTGAACTCTTGGAAGTTCCCTGTGGTGCTGGGGATCCTGGCCACGGTACTCTACACATACCTGTTCGGTTAGCGCCCCTGCGCTGACGCAACTCGTGTCGTAAGAAAGGTCAACTGCGCATTATAATAATGCACGGCGACCTGTGACGAATGTGTGTTGGTTGGACCTCTTGTGTTCTATGTTAAAGGTTAATGAGCGGGGTGTTTATGTCAATTTATTTAAGGTTTATAAAGTTTTGTGATATTTAAATAAAAGTTTTGTTTCATACGTGTGTGTGTTTCGTTTGGTAGTATAGTAGCGGTTCGGAGACCGGTTCCGTGGTTTTTGCTCGTAGCGTGATTTCCGTGGCCCACTCAAGGATATTAAATATCATTGGGCCTACTAGTGCGTTACATCACAACACGACCGTGACGTTAGTCGTTTTTCCATCGGCTGGTATTTAGAGGAATTACTGGCGATTAGATGTTTGTTCAGGGTTAACTGGTTTCAACTATATAACATAGATAAAAACTTAGTTGTATTATAGATTTTTCAACACACTTGCTCGTAAAGTGAGCACTAATACATCGCTTTTAGGGCCATAAACCGAGCTAGAACAAACGCGTGCAATAATATAAAAAAACACTAGTACGTTATAGAATTAACCCTACAAAGTTAAATTAGTACCTTTCTGCAAGTTCTGTGCGAGTAAACAGAGCATCCCCAATTTAGCCGGGTAATACAGTTTTTTTTAGTAACAACAAAGAGGTTGTATGCCGCTGAAAATTCATATACATTTTTGGAATAAATAATTGTGTAAGTCCTTAATTAAGTCAAACAAATATTTATTATTGTCAAATTATTCATAATTCACAATATTTTGTTTTAAACTATTAAAATATTTGCATTTTATCAATTAAAATTATAATTTTGAAGTAGGCTGTATGCTCACTCACCCCCTTTGTTCACAAAATATTCTTGCGTTGGGCGTGTGAAAAAAACAAAAAAAACCAGCACGCCTTTTCCCATAGTTATCATATTTTGCTTTTGTCGTATTTGTTGCTGTGTGGTAAATTACTTTGTTTTTCCTCGCAAATGTGTTGAAAAACGTCGTATGAAACTCGTCAGCTCTTGCTTATTGCACACTCGGCTGAATTACGCCCTCTCCTGCGGCTCGGGCTGCCACCCACAGCCTTATGTGCAATGAGCAACCTAAGCTAACTTGTCTCATAATGTATTATAGCAATGTCAATTTGAGTTTTACTGATAAAGTAATTTTGTTGTAAACTTGTATAAAATCTTTTATACATCTCATCTTTTTGACTTTGTCTAATTATTACCAATTACCTATGATGTTATGTTTCTCCAGCGGCTGGTGTTTAGAGGAATTACTGGTGATTAGGTGATTGTTAAGGGTTGACTGATTATTATATGCCTACATAGTTGTCTAATGGATTTGATAATGTCAATTGGAGTTATGGAGTTTCACCCCTTTTTTAATTTACTATATCTATGAGTTTCACTCATGTAACTTTGTTGTGTAGGTAGGTACCTACTTGCATACAATCTTTTATCCATCTTATCTCTTCGACTTTGACTTTGATTAGCATTATGATGATAAGTTAACAGTTTAAATAGAGTCCCTGAATCTTCAATCGCCACGCCAAGAATTCAATAGTTTCCGATTCACTGAGCGGAGAAAAGTAGGCAGATATTTCCAAGAAGGTGGGAGCTATACCTAGAATAGCTTGTATGTTTTTTAAAATGCAAATGCAAAACCGAGAAATATATGATCAAAAAAATAGACAAGCATAATATAGCAGCGACACCAAAAAGGTTATTTTTTTATATGACATTAATAGCTGAAACTGAAGGTTTCTTAAACAATTATTTTCTCGATGTAGGGCTTTCATGCATGGTTTAATTTAATTCGTGTCCATTACATACTAAATGGAGGCAATTAAAATTGAAATAGAATTTTTCGAATTCAATAATTGTTGAGTTTTCCAAGGTTTTCCGTCGCCTGAAAAGAAGCAAAAGTCAGGAAACGCAATCGCATACAAAGTAAGTAGTTTTTTTAGTGATTAATGAGTCTTATTATTTTAGACTCTATTAAGTTGTGTATTAAAGCAGGGTTGTAACTTTGTAACTTTATGGGGAAAGGCATAGCCTTCATTAATAAAGTTCTACTAAAACGTTTGCTTTTACGAGTACTTATGTCAGTGACGTATTTATGATAATAGTAATCTAGGTAACTCCTATGAGGTTGTTGGTTTTTAGTAGTATAGTAATCTAGGTAACTCCTATGAGGTTGTTGGTGAAAACACCAACAACCTCATAGGAGTTACCTAGATTACTATTATCATAAATATCAACATTATTATGTTCTACAACTTATCCGAAAACAGCCAAATAAAATCGACTCTCTATACAAATACCCGAATAGTACGGCTCCTTTCAACCAAGTATACGGTCCCATCCGGCAGAAAGCATGAAACTTGGCATGCATGTAGCTTTTACGTATATAATAAAATATAGAAGTAGCAAGCAGCAAGTCGTAAAGTGACTTTCCCCCCCCCTGGGGGGGCGTTTTGTGTTCCCAATTGCAGTTTTTATTTTTTTAATAAAAAACGGTGAAAGCTACAACAAAACTGTCTAGGAACAATATATTTGTCATTAAATTCTCTATTAACCATTTTTTGAATGAAGGTGATAGCACTTATAGTTTTCAAATTATGTTTGCCTTACACCCGATATTTTTTTATAAAACCACTTTGTGGGAAAACGTATAGGATAACACTCAATTTTTTTTCGTTAAAGAATGAGACTTGGCACACTTGTTCCTTAGGTGGACCAGAGTGGAAAACGCCCAAGAGACAGCGGAAGACACCCTGCTGGGGGGGAGGGGGAGGGGGTGAAATTTTCTAACGCCACGCGTACTGTTGGGCGTAAAACTGCTAATTTATAGCTACTATGGCAAATCGGGTATCATTTTCGGATAAATAAAGGATGGCCAATCATTTTCAGAAGTAAAAAAACACATTTACATGCAAAAAAAATAATTGCCGTAATTGAAAGGCCGAACATCTAAAATTTTCCAAAAAAATAATAATTCCAGTGACGATAAATTTCTAACGAATACCGATATCGGCTTGAAAAAAATATGATAAGAAAGCCATATTCATACAGATTTCAAAAATATAAGATTTATCGGAATAGTTTCATAAAAAAATGTGTTAAAAATATTATATACAGCGTGGCAGTGGCATAAATAAATCTATAAAAACTCCCCATTTCTTACTCTAATTTAAAAAAGTTACCGTTAACGGTGAAAGCTACAGCAAAACTTTTTAAAAACAATATAATCTTCATTAAATTTTCTACAATAATTTTCTTGGAAGTATGTTGATAGGACTTTATAGTTTTCAAAACAAATTCACAATCATTGGGTAAGTAACGAAATTTAGGCAAATAATAAAAATACCTACCTATTTCATGACTAATTACAAATTGAATTTATTTTTTAATTTAAATCACACGAGTCTCCCCCGCACTAACAGAGCCTAGTACAGACTCGTGTGATTTAAATTAAAAAATAAATTCAATTTGTGATTAGTCATGAAATAGGTAGGTAATTTTTTGAAGAATATATTGTTTTTCGAAAGTTTTGCTGTAGCTTTCACCTTTAACGGTAACTTTTTTGAATTAGAGTAAGAAATGGGGAGTTTTTATAGATTTATTTATGCCACTGCCACGCTGTATATAATATTTTTAACACATTTTTTATGAAACTATTCCGATGAAGCTTATATTTTTGAAATCTGTATGAATATGGCTTTCTTATCATATTTTTTCAAGCCGATATCGGTATTCGTTAGAAATTTATCGTCACTGGAATTATTATTTTTTTGGAAAATTTTAAATGTTCGGCCTTTCAATTACGGCAATTATTTTTTTTGCATGTAAATGTGTTTTTTTACTTCTGAAAATGATTGGCCATCCTTTATTTATCCGAAAATGATACCCGATTTGCCATAGTAGCTATAAATTAGCAGTTATTACGCCCAACAGTACGCGTGGCGTTAGAAAATTTCACCCCCTCCCCCTCCCCCCCAGCAGGGTGTCTTCCGCTGTCTCTTAGGCGTTTTCCACTCTGGTCCACCTAAGGAACAAGTGTGCCAAGTCTCATAATTTAACGAAAAAAAATTGAGTGTTATCCTATACGTTTTCCCACAAAGTGGTTTTATAAAAAAATATCGGGTGAAAGGCAAACATAATTTGAAAACTATAAGTGCTATCACCTTCATTCAAAAAGTGGTTGATAGAGAATTTAATGACAAATATATTGTTCCTAGACAGTTTTGTTGTAGCTTTCACCGTTTTTTATTAAAAAAATAAAAACTGCAATTGGGGACACAAAATGCCCCTCCAGGGGGGGGGGGGGGCGGAAGTCACTTTACGACTTGCTGCTACTTCTATATTTTATTATATACGTAAAAGCTACATGCATGCCAAGTTTCATGCTTTCTGCCGGATGGGACCGTACCATAGGTATAATATAGGTTGAAAGGAGGCGTACTAGAACAGCTGATCGAGTTTTGTATAAAAGTCAATTTTTTTGTCTGTTAATGGAAAAGTCGTAGTAGGTACAAATGTTGTTGTATATTATTCATTCATTCATTTATTGTTTTCAGAAAACATGTTCCACAATTTTACAAAATTAATAAATTACAAAATAAATAAAATAAAATTAAAATTAAAATAGTATTACATTATTTGCCTGCACATGTATCATGTCACAGTGATACAGGTACAGGCAGTCAAAGCGCTCGGAAAAAGCTCGCAGGAGACTATTCGGACTGGCCCGCACCCTGCGCACCAGGGATGTGCACCTCTTGCGCATGGTTGTGGAGAAACAATCCACGCGCGCTTCAGCGAACATCCCTGAGGCGCTACAGAATCAAGGCAGCCCCAACAGAGTCCTGAATGCATTATTGAATTGGACGCGCAAGGCGCCGTACTGCTTCTGCGTATAACTCACCCACAGACTGCTCGTGTAAAAGGACGTGCAAAATGCCCTGAACAGGGTTATTTTGACGTCTCTAGAACAGCGAGCAAATCTGCGGGCTATCATATTCGCACGAACAGACAGCGCCCTACGCTCCCTCTCAATATCCGCATTGTCTTTCAGGTCCGGGGTTAGAATGTGCCCAAGGTACTTAAATTGTTCTACTCTATTAAGAGGGCAGCCATACAGTTTAGGTTGGGGTGTTTGACTCAGGGACCTTCCCCGAGCCTGAAAGATCATCCACTCGCTCTTCTTCACATTATAAATCAGACCGTGTTGTTTAGCATATTTTTCGCAAATGTCAAGCAGCTGTGACAGTCCACATACAGAGGCACTCAGCAGCACCATGTCGTCCGCGTAACTAATATTATTAAGGCAGACTCCACCAATATGGCAGCCGACGTGTGTGCTGACATATTATGATGTTACTAATCTACTCCTGCGAGGTTGTTGGTGTTTTACAATTTATTCTGTGGTAATAAAACACAAAAACAACACTAGCACAAATTTAAGGGACTCCGCCCTTAAATTTGTTTTTAAGATTTTCCCTTGATTGTATATAATACTAATTGTATAATACTAATAATAATTAATCAAAATCAAAAAATCATTTATTCAGTCTAGGCTGTTACAAGCACTTGTGAATGTCAAAGAAGCTACGCCATCGGTTCGCAAACCCTGAGCGGGAGACCTTGTAACGAGAAGAACCGGCAAGAAACTCGTCAAGGGCTGCTTTTTTCTCCCTGTATATTTCATACAGAGTCGTCAACATTGAAAAATGAGCTTCACATTTAAAGTGAGGTCATTTTCCATCACAATAATTAACAAAAGTTTGCACACAATGGGTAGGTAGGTTGAAATTAAATACCTACTACATATCGGATAGGTAATTGTGAGAGTAAATAACTTTCAACTAGTTGAGAAATCAGTAATCACTAGGATGTCTGCTACTCGAAAGTGCACCTAAGTAGGCAAAATTTTTATTATTAATAAAAAAACGCAATTCTTACAATAGGGATGTTGACTATTTTTTTTATTATATGTTACATAAATTACCTCTCAAAAAAAGAAACATTGGTAAAAGAATTAATTCGCTAGCATGAAAACTGCCCGAGATATCACAGTGTGAAATGCACACAAATGGACTCGATCAAAAACGCTCCATACTAATGGCTTGCACGTTATGACGACACGCCGTGCTAGTTTGTATGCAACGCATAGGAAATTTGTTCAGCAGCTATATTAAATATTGTGTTTATCAAAATGGTTTCTTCGACAAATTTGCTATACATTTTACGGACTAATAAAAGGTATCATTTATTTTAATAAATTGTATACTTTTTAAATGGACTTGTCCACCCAACTTTGAAGGGTCATAAAACAAATAATATGCAATATATAAAACCAAGAGGTATACAAGCTACTCTAAAAGTTTAATATGTTTACGATTTTTATTAGTATTTCGTTATTTTATTCATTAGTCAACATCCCTATTCAATATGCGTATATAGCGTATGCGTATATATGTATATGCGTATATATATATATATATATAATATAGGTACTCAGAAGCAGACCCATTCCCACTGGCAGCACCCGTTCACGAGCATGACGCGTGGACCAGCCATCGCTTCGCTCAACCATATTTGAGGGAACGTAACGACCCGCCCCACACGACACCACCGCAGAAATGAATAAAGAGAGCATGACATACTTAGGCTACCCATCCTAAGGCACTGAATTGAAAACTAATATCCAAAAGCTTTTCATAGGCCTTTACTTACAAAAACTACTGACTATAGAAAGCAAAATGATTGCAATAAAAAAAAGAGAAATCAAAACAAGGTTTACTTGCCTATTAGTTTTATGTTTTGAGTAAGAAGTGCCATACATATTGATAACATCAAACACATTTTGTCTAATTTTTCTTCGTATTTAAGTGCCTTCCTATACTAAAACTTTAAGTCATCATTACAGACAAAATCTGAGTAGGTATAAGAAAATAATAAATTAATATAAGTATAGACGACGGTTCATAATGATGAAGCATTTTTGAACTTTGCCGTTTTAGGTCGTCCAACCAAGGTCAATAATAATTAGTTTATTTCTGCAAAATTATACCTACCTATTACTAACCTACCTATAGCCTTTATTACCTTACCCCATAGGTATACCTACGATCGAAATATTAATCAAGCATTTTTTTTATTTTCCTGTTGTAGGTAGGCACCTACACTACAAAAATGCTTAGCGATGCGTTAGGTAATTTAAAAATAAGTAGGTACCTAGGCTAGAATAGAACTGCATTAAAATGTCAAAACAATTAACCAGACAATTTATTTTTATGATGATAGGTGTATTGTTTAATGGCATATTATTATATTTGTACTTAGTCCGAGATAATTACTATGTAGTACTTGGTCTTTCACACTCTTGATACGCGAATTTCAAAGCTAAAAGCAGAAAACAAAAATCGCCACCTGGCAACACTTAATGTCAATGTCAATTGTTTTTTCGCGCTCGCACGCGATTGTTCCTTTCGGGATTTTATTTGGAAATTTCATTGTTCTTTTGTGTAATATTGTGTTAAATTGTGATTAGCATGCCCAAACGAAAGTCTGAAGAAGATTCGACAGAAGAACTATTCAAAGATTTGGGAAAAAACACCAAAAGTATAAATGATAAGTTTGTAACTAGAAGGAAGATTGTAAGTATTTTGAGTTCTTATCTTCACCATCTAAGAAGCTCGTATTAGGTTGAAAAACTAATTTCTGGTAAAACATGAATACCTACAAAGTTATAACATACAAACTGGCAAAGTAATTGTACGCATTATCGCGTTGCGACTATGCGAGCCCCCCGTGGGGTGGTGATAGGTAGTTGGATTTGTTTATAAACAAATATCCTCGTGTTACAGCGATGTTTTCTTCTCGTTGGGAAGGTATAAACCGATACCGAGTAATATTGTTACTATTGTACATAATATGTAATCCCGTTGGGATAATAGCATCTTCTCGTTGAGAAGGCATAAACCAATACTGAGTAATATTTTTATTATTGTACATATGCAATCCCGTTGGGATAAAGCATACTTCTCGTTGAGAAGGTATAAACAGATACCGAGTAGGTATCAAATATTCTTAACTAATGTACATAATGTAATCCCGTTGGGATAAAGCATACTTCTCGTTGAGAAGGTTTAAACTGATATCGTAGGTATCAAATATTTTTTACTATTGTACATACGTAATCCCATTGGGATACTAGCATACTTCTCGTTGGAAAAATATAAACCAATAACTAGTAGGTATCAAGTATTGTTTAATATGTACATACGTTATCCCGTTGGGATAAGAGCTTACTAGGTTATTAGTAAGATCAAGTAAGAATTTTGTTCTAAAATTCAACAATTGTGTTACCTATTCATTGTTCATGAAGCTCTAAAAATGTGGGAAAATCATTGCATAGACCTCCAGACATAATGGTTATTTACCAAATAATTTTTCTTTTATCAAATGAGATTACTTACTTTTAGCCCAAGATGAATGAGAGCATGGGGAACATTCCCATCAACAGTAAACAACACAAACAGTATACTTACTAAGATTTCAAAACATCTTGACAGTAGAATGGGAAAAGATTTTGATAATTAACTTCATTTTCCTGAAAATTGAAAATTTATACAAGCGTAACGTAGGTCTTATAGGTTTATTGACACAAGAGGATACAAGAAATGCTATTGCCACTATTATGTCAAACAATAGACATGATGACTAAATCAAACATTGATACACTATGACTATCGTCAAGAATTCAAGCGATGTTATAAGACTACTCTGTCGTTTAAATTATAAATATATACAAATATTAAAATGAAGCTGATTAGCCCATTATTGGACAAGAATTTAGATTTTAACCTCAAAGTTAACAACTCGAAGAGGATACCAACATTAACCCGGGTACCAGGCGCTGCCCCACTAAGCTCACGAGGGATTCAGAGGCAGATCTTGCTACCCGTACCTAGAGGTAAAATTTACAGAAACACTGCAATATTTTTATTTATGTTGGGAAACATTAACTCAGGATCCTGTAATAATTGCAGTGGATAAGAAAGGGTTACCATATCCTTCTTACAGATTTATTTTTATTTTTATTTTAAAATAAAAATAATTTAATTTAGAAAAAACTATATACCATGCAATAATAATATTAATTTATCTAAGAAGTTAATTATTTTTAAAGAAATTGTTAAGCTTCTTGAATTAATTGCAATATTGTTGAGTAGTCTGTAGTCAATTCTTTCAAGTATTTTTACTGTGCCTAAAAGTTATGGTACTCACAAGTTCATACTTAACTTAAACACCTTTAGTAAGTTTATAGAGACTTCTCATTCTAAATTAGAGATGTTAGGACTATGTGCAAATTACTAACAAGAGGAAACTGTATGACTACTATAGAAATGAAAAATACCTACTTCTTAGTGCCAGTTCTAGTAAATCACAGACACTTTTTAACTTTAAGATTCATCTTTCATGGCAAATTATATCAGTTGAATTGCCTGCACTTTGTTTTGACATCAGCGCCATTTGTTTTTACAAAATTACCTAACCCGTACATTTTGTACTGTATTTAATAATAATATATTTATATGACACAATCTGTCTGGGACCGTCATATTATGAGGAATGTCTCCAAAATAATAATAATGTCACAATTATTGTATTTGAGACATTAGTTTTAATTATTAATAGAACAAGGAGTTTCCTGAAGGCTTCCAGAGTGAAAGATTATTTAATCTTAATTCTCAGGTTTTGATAATTCGTAAAAAAAAAAAAAAAAAAAAAACTTTTAATTCAACAGTTCCTAAAAGATAGATAGCTTTAAAATTAGAGAATTTGTATAACTATTAGGAAATTTAGTTCTGGAGGTTAGAAGCCTCCGGAGGCAACTATGATAGTAATGATTGCATTACATTAAAGTGCTTATTGAAGCACTTAAAAAAGGTAAATGGGATTCACTATGGTGAAAAAGAAATATTACTTCTGCTATAATAGTAAGATAAAGCAATATGATTTTAAATTGGAAATCTTTTGGGAGTCGGTCACTGGTTGGGGCGCATTTTGCAACGGCCAGAGTGCTAGAGGTCATTGGTCTGATGAAGAACTAGACTCTCATATCAGTTATTGTGAATTATTATCTAAATTTTTTTACATTAAAATGTTTTGCTCAAGACCTAATAAATTGTGAAATCCTTCTTGAAATAGGCAATACTACTGCATTCTTCTAAGTCAACAGACTAGGGGAGTTCAGTATCAGTATCCCTTATTAAATGGTTTGGCAATACAGATCTGGCAGTGGTGTGTGACTTGAAATTATTGATTTTTATCATACATAAAATCAATATACTATACTAATGCTGATTATGAGTCCAAGTAATTAACTGTAACTGTCGACTGAAACCTTCAACGTTATAATTATAAAATTGGGAATGTCTGACATTTATATACCTATATATATATATTTTTTGCATCTCTTGGTAACTTCAAATGTGTAAGAATATATTATGGCACAGGAATCCACCTGTGTGGAATACAGGCATTCACTGTTAATTGGTTGAAAGTTATTCTTTTACGCATTACTTACTTTTATTTACTTTTAAAAGATGTTCAAAAAATTTAAACAGACAGTAGTGTTATGGTCAGAAGTAGCTTCTATGGAACTTTTATATTCTATGGGTCAAAATAATCAAAGAACTCCTCGAACATGTGGTCCAAAGATGCCTAGTTTTGTAGATTTTATCAATCTTAATTAAATTACTTCAAAAGTTATTACCATTATGACGATTCTATATTTTTGCATACATATAGTTTTTTACTATTATCAATGATCACAAACGTAAAGATGACGTTTAGCTTTCATTGACAAATACTACTACTAAAATTTTCATTGATGATGTGATGATAAGCCTATTTAGAGGCAAGGAAATGTGACGTTGCCATATTTCACATAAAGGTGTTTTGCATAGGTAGTCTTAACTTTTTTAAATTATTTTGTATGAAAAATAATAAATGTAAAGAATATTTAGTTGAAAAATATTTCCTACACTATTCGATTCTATTTCATGGTCTCTCATTTATACCCTAGAGTTATGGGATTTAAAAAAAAAAAAAAAAAAAAAAACCCAATGGCAGTGTGTAGGAGGACCCTTCTAAAGTACTATCATATGTTTGTATCTGGTACAATGTGTATCCATTGAATAAATTAAGCTTAGAAAAGCTCACCAATAAGTCTGTTATAAATTCCATTTAAAAAAAAAAAAAAAAAAAAAAAGATTAAATTAACATAGCTACTGATGTCGAAATAATTTTTACAGATATTCTAAAAACATTCGCTCCTGATAGACGTCAACGTCACGCTTACACAATATATGGAAATAACCAGGGGAATGATAATTCATTCAATTATTTGTTTATTATTTTCAAAAGACCGCACCATCGTGTGTCTGACCAGTCCATCAGTAGATGGCTGAAGCTAGAGATGTCAGACGGTGGTGCCATGCTGTGCTGCGACCCCATGTGTCCATAGGGAAGGTCTCTCTGTAGACATTATTATTAGACCAGTGGGTTGGTCTCCTAGGTCGCCGGCCTTTGCAGCACATTATAACAAACTACTCTATAATGAGCCGTACCATGAATGAACCTAACCAAGCATTGTTTGCTAGAGCCGTATTGAATAATTTCATTTGCTTTCATTTAATTTTTATGACAGAAGTTGGCATAAGTCATAATAACTAAGTAGTTTTGATTATGAATGTTGAGCCAATAAATAAAATTATTTGTAATATTTAAGTGTTATGTTCTTCTCTGAACATCTTACTAAGTGTTGTTTGCTAGAAAGGTATTAAATAATCTAATTTGATTTAATTTTAAATATTAAAGACAGAAGTTGTCATACATACATAGGTATCTGTTTTGATTATGAATCTTGAAACAATAAATCATTTGTAATTTTAAAGTGATATGTTCTTCTCTGAACATTTTAACCAAGTGTTGTTTGCTAAAGCACTATTAAATAATTTAATTTGATTTAATTTAAATTTTAAGAAAGGAGTTGTCATAATTATCTGTTTGAATATTGAATAAATCATTTGTAATTAGTGTTATGTTCTACTCTGAACATCTACATAGTAATTATCTCGGACTAAGTACAAATATAATAATAGGATTAAACGAACTTACCTGAAGTGAAGTTCAATCCTGATTATATGAAGTACTTAGTCCGAGATAGAATATCCCGCCCTCCCTTAATTTAATTTTTCTTAGGTAGTAATTAAATTAATTTTCCCTGGCTGTGTTGCTAGGGGCTCTGAAATATTGACATTGACATTAAGTGTTGCCAGGTGGCGATTTTTGTTTTCTGCTTTTAGCTTTGAAATTCGCGTATCAAGAGTGTGAAAGACCAAGTACTACATAGTAATTATCTCGGACTAAGTACTTCATATAATCAGGATTGAACTTCACTTCAGGTAAGTTCGTTTAATCCTATTATTATGTAACGACTACCTACCTACCTAGTGCCATAAAAATCTTAAAATATTACCTACGTACGTAATCTACCTTTACTTACTTAGGTATCTACCTTAAATTGATAAATCATCTTACTTACCTTGGTAAGTATGCTTTGTATTTCCTTTTATTTTAAATCAACCAATCTACTTAATCCTACTTCCTACTATCCTACTACCTATATAATATTATAAATGTGAAAGTTTGTGGGTTTGGATGTTTGGATGTTTGTTCCTCAATCACGCAAAAACTACTGAACGGATTTAGTTGGAATTTGGCACACCGATAGTAGATAGCTTAGATTGAAACATAGGATACTTTTTATCCCGAAATTCCCACGGAAACGGGAACCACGCGGGTGAAACCGCGGGCGGCCGCTAGTATTATAAATGTAAAAGTTTGTGGGTTTGGATGATTGTTCCTCAATCACGCAAAAACTACTGAACGGATTTGGTTGAAATTTGGCACACAGATATTAGATAGCCTAGATTAAAACATAGGATAGCTTTTATCCCGATATTCCCACGGGAACGGGAACCACGCGGGTGAAACAGCGGGCGGCCGCTAGTAAAATAATAAATATTTTTAACTTCATCTAATCTAAGTACCCTAGTTACCTACTGCAGAAAAGGTGGTACAAGTAGTATTGTTATCTACTTAAACATTCTTACATCATTATCTCTACAATTAATGTTACACCTTCATTATTCATTGATAATTATTCTTACAGATTGAAGTTTCTGTACGTTTATTTGACACGTCATCACAGAATTATATAATAGTACCTAGGTACCTACCTATTAAACGTCTTCATTACAAGGGGTTAAATTATAAAATTGCCGTTTTTTTTCTCATACACAGAGGCTCTTATATCTTCTATGTTGTTCAAGATGCTTCGGTTACTTCGAATTATGATCATATAACGGCCCACTTTCAGCAATAAAAAAAATTCAAAATTTTTTCCTTAACGCTAAAAAAAGGATCTTATAAGTGACTCCTTTTTTCGTTAGCAGAAATGACCACTTAATTCGTTTTAATGTAAAGCTAGGGTTTCCTAGGATGACGGTGCTGTCATTATTACGGCCGCAATTCAGCGGCGTAGAACGTTGTCAATGTAAACAATACGGCGCGGTTTCTGACGTTACGGTGGCGCCGTATTGTTTACATAGACAACATTCAACGCCGCTATATTACGGCCGTAATATGACGGCACCGCTATCCTAGGAAACCCTAGCTTTACACGTGACGTGTGGCATTATAGCTGAGTGTGCTTAAGGCGAGGCCAGTTCACGATTTGATGAAAAGATCGATTTTTGAACTTCCAATGTGAAGAACGGATGTAGAATTCTACTTCACAAAAATTACTGTAGACTGAACATTATGTCATGAAACACAATAACCGAACAGAATATTGAAAAATGGCATGGTTACTCTGTAAAAAAATCCTGAATAACACCATAAAATTAAACTTCAAATCGTCAGATTTCGTTATTTTCAACGACAGTGATATGATCTTTTATGCAAAAAGGATAGCTTTTTTATCGATCTAACACAATAACCGAGTACATTTTAAATAAATGATCAAGTATTTTAGAAATCAATAAATATGTACTAAATTTCGTCAAATTTCTGGCGAAGCGTCAATTAAAACTACGCAATATTCAACCTTATTGTAAAGACCTAGTGAAAGAGTAAATTTCGGGAACTGCCTCGCCTTAAAAGTTTTAAAATTTTAGCGTTCATGGTTGTTAAATAAATCAAGAAAATGTTAGTAAGTATGGAAAATTTGAATCCTTTAAAATTCTCCACACAAAACGGACATTTCGTACTTTTATCTCTAATATATTACGTTTTAGCAATAACTTAACTGCCTACGTAAGTAATATGTACAAGTATCTCTTGATTTTATTGACATAAATAATTTTTTTATTCGCATTCATCCACAAACCAAGGAAGTCTGACCACTTCGTAGTAAACCAAACTTCAAGGTCTGAGCAATAATCGTCATAATTTTGTTCATTGAAACTGGACAAAAATAGACGTTACAAAATAGGTAGGTACTAAGTGGACTTTGTTCATTAGTCGTTTTGTAAGTTTACTAGAGTTCCTAGGTAGGTGGTAATTTTACATAAATGGACCTAGTAGGCCCTACTAGGTGAAAATGTATAAACCTAGGTTTTATTATGTTTGCAAGGAACGCAATTAACTAGCTAGTATATTTAAAAAAATACATAAGTATAATGGAATTGTATAAGTACCTACTTATGTGTATTTTTTCGAAAGTTATGTAGGTAGGTATGTTAGTATTACCAACTCTGAAATTGCGAATAAAATCTGCTGTTTCATTCATTTTGATATTTTCATTGACACCTTATTTTTTTTTCTTTTGTTCATTTCACCTTTGGTTCATTCATTAACACCTTAGATTAACACGTGTCGTTGTACCTACTTATATTTTTAAAGCATTTATTTAGCAGCTTATTATTATAGTTAGCTCAGTAAACGATGTTTATTTACACTAATACATTAGTTGTCTGCTATTTTAGTTTTCTTGATTGCTTACCTGTTATTATTGAAAAAAAATACTCATCGGCTATACCTACCTACGTAGGTATTATTTTAACTATCAACATTTACGAAATTTTAACCTTAACTTTAACCCCTAGGCCTTGTAATGCGTCATGTAAATGTGTCAAATCTACAAAATGAATATTTATTTATTAGAATAAAGGAAATAAATTAAAAATTAGCAATACCTCATTGAAATTAGTAAGTAATTTTAATAGGTGAAGCTTTAAAGTTAAGTACGTTTAGTTTGAAAATATTGAATATTTACTTATTTTATTAATACAGAATACATCGTAATAACTAGGAACTTAAGAAAAATATAGTATTTTCATTTAAGGTGCCAAAAATCAGTAAGTATCCATATAAAAAATATAGTAAGTATCCTTTATTTAATTATTAAAAACAATTTTTTGACTCCCTGTCGAGGGGGTTTTTTATTTTGAGGTTTCTAAGCGTGGTAAGTCGAAATGGTATGGAAATAATTGAAATAATAACCCGACCGACGACAGTGTTACCACAGAACAATTAATACTTTGGTGTTACCGCTAAAATAAAGTAGATTTAGTTGGTTACTAATATATATTTTTCCAAAAGTATATACAGTTCAGTTGTTGTTGAAATGTTACGTTTTGCAATCTTCGTTATTCATTCCCAGTCGAAATAATATCTATGGGATTAACGTAGTTTTCGATAATCATCGAATTAAAAAAATTAAAAAACCCGCCTGCATAAAAAGACAAGTCGACTGAAAAAATGGAAACAAGATTAAATAAATGTTAAAGGCAACATGTCATAATAACATGCAGTCGGAGGCATATAATTTAAATCATTCATAATGTCTCTTTCTTTATGCATGCCTCCGACTGCATGTTATTATGACATGTTGTTTCCATCTTTTCAGTCGACTTGTCTTTTTATGCAGGCGGGTTTTTTATTTTTTTAAATTTATTTTTTAATTTATCTCTTTTTAGTTATTATATATTACGGTCATGATATACCTTTTTGAAATCCTTATAATAAGCCCTTTAATTTGACACCCATATTGCAGTATTCTAAAAAAAAATTTTTTTTTCGCTACGTATATTAGCACCGTACAGCCGCCATGTTGGTTTTTTTATAACGCCACCTTCTTAAGAACACTTGGGCTGACAAGACAAATCTAACGATATCTTAATCATAGAAATCCGTTCAGCCGTTTGAAAGATATGAGGTAATAAAGAATATTACATACAAACATACATACATACAAACATACTTACAAGATACGCGCGAAACACATAAATAAATAAATAAATATAAATAAATGCTTGGACAATTTCACACAGCGCCATCTAGCCCCAAACTAAGCAAAGCTTGTAATATGGGTTGCTAGACAACTGATATACTACTTATATACTTTTTTAAATATATACTTATTATACATAGTAACACCCAGACCCGTCACAGAAATTAAAATTCATCATTTCAATTTCTGCCCGGCCGGGAATCGAACCCGGGACCTCTTGCGTGGTAGGCGGCATGTTGACCACTGCACCACTCAGGTTGTCAACCCTTTCTTTGCAGTCGGGTAAAAAATATTATGTATAGGGAGCTGGTAGTATTATAACAGGCAAGTACAGGCAAAGTTGAGTCAATGTGGAGTAAATAAACTCGCATAAGTGGCGAGGCACATTTCTTTGTAGAATGGCCTCGAGGCGCGTGCACTCGACGTGCCCATCAATCTTTACCCGGCAGGATTGAAAGTATTTTTTCCTCACAATCGCTCGAACATTGACATTTATTTTCTTTTCAATGGTTTTTTGAGGACATTGGCAAAGGAATTTATCAAACGTCCGTTACTATAAGTTGTAAACATTGAGGGTGGTTTAGTTTTACGAATCATTTTAGTTCTATCTCGTATAGAAATTCTAATCATCTAGCGTTCTAGCGAGACGTCTGTTTCGCTCGTAAAACACTAAACTTATTTTCAGTCTTCTTAATTAAGGCCAGTATATTCCAAAAACTCTGTCTTTGTCTTTTTCTTTACGTGTGAAGAGTAATGAAAATAACCTCACTTTTTCATTTTTTCAACGTTTTTGTTGTTATTTTGAGCATAAAGTCACTTCTTGAAAAAGTAACCATTGAATATTCTGCTATATGTCATTACCTATTTTTCTATATATTATTCATGAATAAGGTATGAATAAACTTTAAGTATTATCCAAAAATACAAAATTAATAAAAAAAATCTTTGTCTTTGCATTTTATAGTCGAGTAAAGTTACGAAAATCGTATTTTGAACCGTAAAATAATCAAGATCGTTTATGAAACCTTAACATAATATTTTTATTTGCTAAAAATAAAGAATATTTGATTGTTTATCGTTGAATCAAAAATAGTCCAATTTCGATAATTTCGAATATAATGGCCTTAAAAGTTTTTGATTTTAACTTAGTTTCAGTAACGCTGGATGGACAGTGGCGGTTTTTTATTTACTTATTTTGTGTTGTGATTATAATATTTTTTTTTGTTCTCACAATGGTTTGGTACTTCCGCCAAGTGACGCCTGATAATCAATTAAATTATAATCTTGTATTTTGACTCCACATAAACATAAATACCTAATTAATAGTTAACTTACTGAACCGGTATGTCCGGTATAGGCACCGTAGAATCGTTAAGGTATCGTAATATTTTTTTTACGCTAGGATTGACGAAATTAAAGTTTTCATGTTCTGTGAATGAATAGTAGATAGTTGCTTTCAAAATAGAACCTAATTTATGATTTTCTCTGTAATTGCCCTCTACATAATTTGTTGCTTATAGGTAATTAGTTTAAACGATATTGTTATCTGTTTAATTGTTTACTCGCTCAGCCGTTGTTTCATATCTGTAGGCGTTATCACTGTTTATCATTATTTTTAGCTGTCACGATGATTGCACAAAAACTATGTCATCATTAAAATGTGTTTTAGTTTTAGGTAATGTATTTATGTTTTTTTTAAATCCTACTTCCTACTAATGTTATAAATGTGAAAGTTTGTGGGTTTGGATGTTTAGATGTTTGGCTGTTTGTTCCTCAATCACGCAAAAACTACTGAACGGATTTGAATGAACAGATAGGTAGTAGATATCCTTCATTAAAACATAGAACTCTTTTGATCCCGATATTCCCACGGGAACGGGAACCACGCGGGTGAAACCAAAATAAAAAAGGAAAAAGTAAAAAAAAGTTTCGACAACTCAATGGCTGAACATATTTGTATGAAATTTGGTATATAGATAAGTACTTAAATTTACTAGCTATTTTTATCCCGAAATAATACGATTTAAGTAGGAGGCAACAGCTAGTAATTAATATGCCTTATTGCATAAGTATTACCAAGTTGAAATATTCATATAATTATTTATCAATTATTATATTTTAGGATCTTTATCTAATAATTTTTAAATAAATTGGATTTTCATTCTCAGCCTTTTATGTAAGGTAAGTATATACAAATGTGTAAAAAATGCTAACTATTGCTAACAAAAAAGTTTTGTGTCAACCCCATATTTATAAGTATTATGTTGTCCATAAATATATTTTTTTATTTTATTCATTAGAAAAGTATGATTTATTTAAACATGTATATGTAATAGGGGTTAAAGCTGTTAAAGTATGAAATTGCCGATTATTTTTTTCTGACACACAGAGGCTCTCATATCTTCTAAGATGATTACGTTACTTCAGTTACTTGTTATTATTACGAATTATGATCTTGACGGCCCACTATCAGCAATAAAAATATTTCAGATTTTCTTTCCTTATCGTTAAAAAAGTACCATAAAGTGACTCCATGTTGTAACGTACACTACGATCCTCATTGTTTTCACTAAACACATGTGGAATTAGTTAGCTAAGTGTTTAAACATTTGTGCTTAAAAGTTTTAAATCCTTGGCGTTCATGGTTGTTAAATAAATTAAGACAATGTTAGTATGCAAAATTCAAATTCTTTTAAATTCTCCAAAACGGCAATTTCATACTGTGCTTTGCAGCAGGATTATTTTTAAAGAAAAACTAAAAAAAAAATATTTTATCTAGACTTTTATGTTCTCGTGATTTGTCAAATACTTAAAATATAATCAAAAATATTTATAAAAACGCTTGTTTGTTTCTCATTATCAATAAGTTGTTAAGAAAATGGCGGCTATTCACCCATTGTACCTCTAGTTTAAATAAACGTGCCATAGTGATTATCTCCCTTTTATCTCCACTCATAATGCTTTGATAAGGATAACAGTTGATATCGTATGGTATTTAGTTAACGATTATTATTATGCTAATATTTATTTATATTCTAATACTAGCATCCGCCCGCAACTTCATCTGCGGGTCGCTCGGAAAATCCCTAAGGAACCTTTGAGCGGGATAAAAAGTATGCTATGTTCCAGGGTCCCTCAAATATGGTTGAGCGAAGCGATGGCTGGTTCACACGTCATGCTCGTGAACGGGTTCTGGCAGTGAGAATGGGTCTGCTTCTGACTACCTATCTTAACGCATATTGAATTGTATGAATATATTTTTTTTGTAAGAGCCTAGACTGTATAATTACTTAAAAATTTTTGAACTTAGCTTGAACCCTGTAAATTGATTCATAACGAAATGTGTTAATTAAATAATGTTATTTTTTTTGTTAATCTATGTTAACAACGATAACGATCTGGAAACGATATATATATTTGTAAATATCGTTCCATCTGATAAAGCTGGCAAGTTTTTTGGGTCCATTTTTCTTGTCAGTTAAAAGACGTCATAATGGGTAGTAGGATAAAAGAATTGACGATTTAAAAACGCTTATTATGTGAGCTAATTTGAATAAAGAATATTTCAATTTCAGTTAAATTTTAGCTTTGTTTGATAATAACATTTCACTAGACATTTCTTATTTTTTTTCCTATACTAGTAGAGACATTTATTAGCATTAGCATTCAGGCACAAAATATAGAATTTCCACTACTTACTTTGTGATTCAGTACCCATAGCACGAACAGCTATCGAAAAAAATAACGCACGTAATATCAGTCGATAGATAAATTTTGTATTGGAAATATGTACAGCGCCATCTATCGCCGATAAGCGAAATTAAATTTTCCATAGAGAATTGTCTATCGAGTAATTTTACGTGCATTTTTTTTCTCGATAGCTGTTCGTGCTAAGGGTACTGGGTTGGCTTTTTTTAAAGTAATTGATATTTTGTTTATTTCTGTATAACTTATTAGGAATATTTGTTTTTATTATTCATATAAGTGCCTGCCTACCGGTGTTAATAGTTATTTGTTATACAAGTGACCAAAATCAATTTGTGCTGCGAGTTCCGACTTTAAATCACGAACTAGCGAAGTAGTCTAGAATTGAATCACGTGACTTTCCTAGTAAAAAGCTAAATTCAGCATTAGGAACATGTTCACTCAGCTATTTTGGAGTTAGACAATTATCTTCATCGTTGGACGCACTAATTTTTTGTATAATTTATGACAAAATAGTTCGATCAATCCTATGCTGAAAATTTTTATTCATAAAGTACCTAGATTCCCGTCGTTTTGTTTTAAATTAAGTACTTTGTGTTTTTCTCTTATTCATTAATATCCTATCTTATTTATTTATTTATAATCATAAAAAACTAATTTGTTTCATTGGATTTTTCTTATTTTATATTTATTTCATACATGCGACCTCATTTCGTCCATACTCTTTATTTCGAATTATCAACCTTCTTTAAAACTCCTTGGTATATCCGTACATTTTATTTTTTTACTTTTTAATCCATATATGCACATTGGCATTTTTTTACATGCCAAAAGCGCCCTTTTCGTGCTGGAGAGGTGAAAAATATATTTAGGTACTGTTAAATTCTAAACTTTTCTATACCCAGCTAAGCGCCTGGAGAAATCAGCTTGTTCACGTTGTGTATTGGAGTGAAATGCTGCGATGCGATATAGCGTCCGGCAGCGCGCCCGACAATGTGCCGGACCGGACATGGGCATACACGCCGGACACCGGCTCGCCTCTAGCTAGCTAGACGAACCTGCTAGAGGTACGTCAATAGAATAGCTGATGAGAAAATCGACAAGGCTCTATTCAATTTAAAATATGACTCAACGATGTTATTGGAATGAAATGATGCTCTTACCTTTTGAAAAGCAAAAAATTTACTCGCTCTTTAGGACTCTGTCAGAGAATATTTAAAGTAGACAGAGAGTCGTTCGGCATAAGTGCGGTTTTCCGTGCACGCACACACAGACAATACGTACAGGCAATTTCAGGACAAACCGCCTAGGTAAGTAAGTACCATAAAACTTAATATTAATATTTAATATTTCACAGTATAAATAAGTTTATGGTAAGTACCTACTGTAGCATTTTCAAAGTATTTCCTAGTCTAACAAAACGAAGGAAGTTTTTTCGAATAAGGCCAAAGATTTCGACGTCTAGAACACAGAATTTTCTGACTCTGTCTCTGTCACAGGACGGTGTTAAGCAAAAAACAATACGTCTAGTCACCAACTTAAGTTAGTCTGTTTCCAAGACTAATAACACTAAAATATGTCTGATGTCTAAAAGCCGTTCATCATAATGTTATTCCCCCATATACCATGACCTTCCAACGAAAACATAATAATATTGTCTGGGAACTTGAATAAAACTGACAGGTGAACTTCACCCATCTCGTTTTCCATGAAAGTGAATATCATTATTCTTTATTTGTTCAAAAAGTTCCGCAATCTCTCAAAGTTGTTTATACTTTCCGAGGCAGCGTGCATGCGTGGTATTCCTGCGTTATTTCTCAACGGCAGGATACATTGTTCAATTCATGTCGTAGGCGCGTTTTGTTACCGAGGGGCGGTATGTGCCTTCCTACATGTGTTATTGGCTTCATTACATTTGTTTTAGAATTGTTTTGCCGTAAAAGTTACAGAGAAACAAAACAGAAAAAGACTTAGAAACTAAATTCAGTTGCTGTTTGAGAGCGAGCAATCGAAACATTAAGTTATGTAGAAATAAGTTAGCATTTTCTTTCACTAAATTCAAGCATTTTAATGGCAAAAAAAGTTAGTTACTACCGGTAGTACCAACGGAGTACCAGGGGCAAGAACAGAATAAATGTGTCTTATCTATATCTAGGTACCAAGAATCAGGTACGACTATAAGAACCTAAAACGATAATCCATTAGGTAGGTACTACCTTACTGTCAAAAGTTTTCAGATTTTTCTGATGTTTACCCGTCATACGTTACGGAGGGACCTAATCGTCTCATAAGATAGAAAAGTTTCCATTTCCCTATCTTTTGGTTTAGGGGATTAGTTAGTATTTTATTGGATTTTAGTTACGATTAGGTAACGTATTAAGGATATAAATTTGCGGCTTTTGGCTTATTTTTAACACGTTTTTATTAGGTTGCTTTCTCGTTTCATGTGTGTTTGTTTCAGGAATCAGAGGGCCTATTACAAGAAAGCATTGCGATAAGCGTACGATGTTAGTCCCAATCCGTGGCATTACCTGACGAATAAGGTTCAATATCAAGTAAATTAACGGACGAATTGCGTCCGACTATCGTGATTTTGTTTTGTAATAGGCCCTCTGCTTAGGTGTTATTATTCTAAGTAAGTTCTAACAGTTAAGAGCGAAAGATTCAACCGTCATATTGTACATTATTTCGACTCTGGTCGACCTTTCGTCGACTTTCCATGTTGAAGGCCCATACAAATTATATTTTATCCCAATTTTTATTAAGCCAACAATTTTCACATTTCATCGCGAAGTAGGATCGATAAGCTCCCTTGTTAAATAAGAGTTTTCCACGCACATTCTAATTATTCAGATCAAGGCCAACGTAAAACACCTAGCTACCACTTCTACGAAGTTAACGATTAATTTCATGAGCTTATGTCTTACTTAATTAAAGCTTTAAGTAGGTAGGTACTAATCTCCTTTTGATATTGTAATGGAACGTAGTAAGTAATTATGAAAGCATAAGCTTCTCGAGGTATTTATAGGTTTTACAAACTACTTACTTACTTGAAATAAAACACTTTTAACGGATACTAGCGCGGTTTTATTGAGAGTACCTTGGTAATTAGTTGGTATTTGGTTTGATTTTTGATTTTCCCGACGTTTCGGCACCTTTGCAGCTGCCGTGGTCACGGGGGACTGAAGCTACTTGTGAGTACTTGTGAGTCACAAGTAGCTTCAGTCCCCCGTGACCACGGCAGCTGCAAAGGTGCCGAAACGTCGGGAAAATCAAAAATCAAACCAAATACCAACTAATTACCAAGGTACTCTCAATAAAACCGCGCTAGTATCCGTTAAAAGTGTTTTATTTCATGTCTAGTGAGCGCGTAAGCTTGAGAAGTGAATACTTACTTACTATGATAAACCGCCTAAAAAGAATCTTAAGGAAGGTACTGAATCTCGTAAGTGTAAAGACTGTAGAAATATGTTATGTAATAAAATATGACAATGGTACCAATTTTTAGCCTCTGTAATTGGACGAAAGAAAAGTAACACACACCTGTACAATTAAATAATGTAAAGGTACTTACAGGAAATATTTAATGTGTAAGTATGATTAGTTAATTTATTGTAACCTACTATTTGTTAACTCATTACATAATCATTAGTAACGTCTTATGGTGCGTTATGTTGCTATGCTAATATGAACTGGCAACTAGCAAAACATCAAAATCCAAAAATATTCATTTTGCAATTACAAGAACATCGTCACTGTTAAAGAAGCTACGCCGTTGGTTCGCAAACTCTAAGCGGGAGACCTTGTAAGGAGAAAAACCCGCAAGAAACTCGTGAAGGGCTACCTTTTTTCCCCTGTATATAAGATATACAGAGTTGTCAAAAATTGAAAAAACAAAAACTAAAAAGGACCTGCATACTTTTGTTTTAATCATCCAATCCCATGAAAAACCTCTGTAAAAGTGGTTTTACATCGGCTTAACTTTCCTAACACTATCAAGCTTTTACTGCCACAATTTTTTTGTAGAGTAAAGAGTAAAATAGATAAAGTACGTAGTTCCCAGTGCGCCGTATAAAGTCCACTAATCTCATCCCCGGTTAAGCTGGATGTAGCCGTTTGATGAATTCGGGGTTTTCACTTTTAACTCATAAATTATTTAGGACATGACTGTCGCGGTCGTGTGTGAGGCTGAGTAATGTGGGGGGTGGAGGGGAGGGCACTAATCGAGTCCCGCTGTTTAGAGCGTTTCCGTGTCGCGCGTGAAAAATGGCACCCATCGACGTGACGCCGACGCTCGTATGGAAAAAGTCGGCCTAGGAACGCCGAGTTCAAAGGATACTTACAACAATTTCTCGTATCGAATTTGTAATGCCTCTTTTATTATGTTTATTTGTTGCACATGTGGGTGGAAAAGCTAAAGAAGAACATGAAAGAAAAAGGGCAATCGGAGCTCTTTTCTCTATCACGCCGGCTGCTGAGCTCTATCACCCCACAAAAGCATACATTTTTATCTGATATATAAGTAGGTAGGAAATAATGGACTGTATTTGAACGTGAACTTCTATTACTATTTAGTTAATAATAATAATAATAAAAAATTTATCTGCCAAAATTATTTTTGCACAGCTAAGTAGGGCACTGGTTCCCACACTAGGATTCCCTGTGTCGTACAGATTAAGTTTACAAGAATTATGATTATGTAGTATGAATATAAACTTAATTATTATTACTTAATGTTATTATGACAAACGCAAGCAAGCGAAATGAAAAAAATAAAATAAAAACATAATAATAATATAGAATTAGCAAAAACCATTATGTATGCATATTATGTGTGCGTGTTTGTTAGTTTGTGTGTGTGTGTGTGTGTGTGTGTGTGTGTGTGTGTGTGTGTATGCGTGTGTGGGTGTATGCGTGTGTGTGTGTATGCGTATGTGCGATTGTGTGTGTTTATGTGCATACTGCATATGTGTAGTGTGGTAAATGATTTATTAAGACTTCGTTTTGTTTTGGTTAAACAAGTGACAATGAGACAAGTGTTTATTCTCTGAATTAAACAAGAGATAAAACACTGTCTGAATTTATGACGCCATCGGCATCGCATGTCGCAATAAAGATGGTGCCCTAGTGCTTAGCTAATGCACACTGTGGTCGGCAGATGGCACTGTCAAGAGTTTCACATGAAAAGTCTGCACCTTTATTTCCAGGTCCGTCGTCGATTTTCCGTGGGTTTTCCGGTTGTAACACGGACGAGAAATTTCCCTGCTAACTGCGGCATACGGACGGAGATGACAGTACATCAGTTTTTTTGTCATTTGATGAGTTGAGTATGGTTGAGTGCAATGTTCATACAATGAAGACCTATGATGCGAAGAGAGGTCAAACTTCACCCATCTGTTTACCACATTAAAATGTGCCAACTCTTTGATCTGTAATAGCCAAACCGCAAATATGTTGCCTAATAAAATATGGCCATGGCAATTAAAAAAGGAAAAGCGATTGACAAAATTTAGTCTAATCATCCTACATTTAGATTTTGGGGGTAAATAATTTATACTAATAAATAAAACTTAAGTGTTGTATTCGTAAGTAGGTACGTAATCTCCACATCGCAACATTTTAAACCCTCACTAAAATGAAAAGGTAGGTAGTCGTTTTATGGATCATGAAACGAAAATGGCTCATGATGATGAAGTTTTCATTTCATTTGAGTTTATTGCTTCGAATTTGATCTTTGAGCGTAGTTTATTCCAAATGATGAACTGGTAGCAACTCTCATGATATTTTAAACGAATATTCAAGTCAGGAATATAAATAGAAATGAATAGTGTTCAATCAAAATGGCTCATGATGATGAAGTTTTCATTTCATTTGAGTTTATTGCTTCGAATTTGATCTTTGAGCGTAGTTTATACTGTCGTTTTTTCTGTTTTATGGGCCCATTCCTGTATAATAGACTCCATCATAAACTTAACATTGTTTCATTTACGAAATACTTCTGCAAAAAATGTGTAACTTCCTTCCTTCATAACCTCAATTACGATGACACTGAAAATCTAATACTTCCGATTGAATAAGTCATCATAATTGTATAATTTAGTTGTTAAAGTATTGTTTTAATTTAATTTTAATTTTATATTTAAACTAAAGTGTAGTAAGTGTAGTAATAGCTATATAATCTCTCCATAGTATATAACTTCATAATTGAGACATTGTAGTGTATTTCATGGTCACATCACGAGGAGGAGGGTACTGGTGCACTGAGACACAAGCCTTGCTTAGTTCAGGTACCAGTTCTCTCGCAATCTTATGTTATTATTTTAGCTGTACTCTTAGAAATTATGTTCAAATTGTAGATTGTTGGAGAAAATAAATAAATTTTATTATTATTATTATTATTATACCAAATGATGAACTGGTAGCAACTCTCATGATATTTTAAACGAATATTCAAGTCAGGAATATAAATAGAAATGAATAGTGTTCAATCAAAATGGCACAAAGCAGCAACGAATTTCCTACTATAAAATGCTGTACGTTCTCTGCTGCTTTATGGCCAATATTAGGGTAAAGGGGCCTAAAACCACGCCACCGCGTGCCGCGCTCGTAACGCGGTCGCCAATGAGTTCAGCAAATTCAGCGCGTGAGTTTAACGACCACCAAATGTGCTGCGTAGGTGTGTAAAGAGTTTGTATATTGCTGGATGGATGGATGGAGCTCGGTAGTTGCTATTGCAGCAATTTCTGAAAAATGTTTCTATTAAGTATACAAATATGAACATATCCTACCACTCGATCCTCTATTTGGATGGGCACGTGTTGTCAAAGATCAAAAGAAGGTACATTTTGCTTAGTGTTTCATACAATGATACAAACAGTGTCATTTCTCATTTTTCTTCAGTGAGTCTTCTGTCAATCTACACAGTTTTGTACATACTCTAGAAGGCTAGACTCTACTTTGGCTTGTCATAAAAAATGCTATCACTAGCTTAGTTTATATCTCGATTAATATTTGGAGTACCATGATCACCTCTGCTGTTTGTGATAGCCATCACAATATAGCATAGGGCAACAGGCTGAATGGAATGTTGTTTATAGTGGTTGGGCCTGGATTGCACTGATATAGCCTCAACCTCAATACAGGCAGGAATAACACACGAGTACTACGACGAATACACACAAGTAATGAGAGAGCCGATCGTATATTGATCTTTGATTAAATACTTATGTGAAGTGCAATTAATGTTTACAAGGTAAAGAATAAACATAATAAGTTATTTTAAGCGCTACTTGTTGCTATATTACTCTCTTCTTTTAATTTAAGAGATATAGAGCTATTTCAGATATATTATCTCAATTTTTGGTGCCTTAATTGTTCATGCGTATTTCTATTCTGTACAAGGCCTAAACTTTTTAGATATCATCGAATAACAGCGCCATTGGTATAGCTAAGCCAGATCTATACCAAGCTTATGAAGGCAAGATGAGCGGTCTTCAATAGTGTCAAAAGTCTTTTATGTCCACACTAAATTAAAATGCCGTCCACAAAGTAAACCCTAAACCGTACACTAGCCTCAAATAGCCTCAAACAACTCGTTTCATGGCTGGATAATACCTATAGTCGAAGATCTTTCCTTAGCTAAGTCCTTTCGAGATTTTTAGCGGTTTTAAGAAAAGCAAGGAAACATAATGTAACGGAACATAAATAATAGTCTATAACTCTATAGCTATACGTCATAGTGAGCTGTCACTGTCAAGTTGACAGTTGACAGCTAATGTAATAAACTGGCGCGTAGTGTGGTAGATTTTTGCAAGGCAAGCTTACAGGAACGATCTCATTTATTATTGAATAAGGAAATACTATAATACTCTCTAAAAGCCAGGTAATGTGTTGGAATACTGTGAACCATAATAATGTGAAATACAACTCTTGTTATTACGTTGATTGAACTGTTGGTTTTAATTAAACATTATCCCTTTTGAGATAAAACATATAGCTTGGTTACATCTCCGAAGTGGGAACACTTTATAAACAAATTGTTTATATAGATAGACCCGCCCATAAGCTCGACTAAAATAGCAACTGATTGCAATTAACTATGCAGTCAACGTATTAACAAGTACCTAAATTGTAAAGGACAACGTATCAAGCACTTGAAAATAGAGTTATGTATAAGGATTTAGAGAGGTAAGTACAATGCTTTGCGGATGGCTGGAAAAACAAAATATCAAATAGGTAGGTAATAGAATTACTGCTCTTTGTGGGTCGAAGTACCTAATAATGGAATGGAACCTATCAAGCAGTGTAGATGATGATTTTGTCAAATACTTGAAACTTTGAATTTACTATCTGTACCTAATGTATAACTGTTTTCAAGAGATGTATTAAACACAGTGTCCCATCCAATGCTGATGCTGACTAAATTCTATTTAATAGCATAGTAGTAACACCATGTGATATGCTGACCCGACCATTGACAAGACTGCTGAGGTGAATGATTGAATTCCTCACATATTTACAATGATCTTATAATGAATTTTACCTCATTTATAGTTTTCTTTTGACCTGATGATACATGCTTGCCTCACCTACATGGGTAAGTGATATACGGTGAAAGAATGCAAAGTACCAAAACGTTGATTGGTAATATTACAGTTGTAGTAAGTACTATCATCATACACATTTAAAGGATATGATAACAGGATAACAGTGCCGTGAGTATTAATTGAAATCATCTAGGTGTTAAACAATGAGAAAGATAAATGTCCTTATGCATATAACAGTAAGTATAGGTTTCTTATGTGACAAAATATGATAATGATGATATGATGAATTTGATATTATATGTTTACCAGAATACTTTATATGCATTACTTTCCTACATTAATAATAAAGAAAAAAAATTTAGTTTGATTGATCATTTTCATACAGAAATTCAATACAAGAGTTTTATAGTGACTGATTGAAGTTTAAAGAAGACTCAGGCATTTACTTTAAAATGTTAACTAATCAACACCCGGAAAACAAGACGATAGATTTTCTATTGCTCTCCGGATACTAGCGACCCCTCAGATAATGATTTCAAATAATCAATATAATAGTATATTGAATATTCCAATTTGCTAAAAATATATGTATAAAAATGTATAGTCCAGCTGCAGCTGGAGTTTAACACAATTAATTATTTTAAGATTGCCGTGTCCTGTGTCAGAGTCTCATGTCGATACAAACAGAAACCACCTGTAATGTAAGTACAACATGGATATGCAATTGATGTTATGGAATTTGAAGACACAAAATCATAGTCAAGTGTAAGTATACTTGTTGCAATAAGTTCATATTTAGTGATTTTGAAGACTTTGGTTAGTATGATTATTTAGAGAAATTTATACACCTAGGTTTTGAATAGATAGCATATTGTTTTGTTGGCTTGTTAGAGTAGTTAAGCTCTGCCTGAAATTTCAGGGATCTGGGGTTCAAATCCTGGTGATGTTATGTGTAAATGGTAACCTGAGACATTTTTTTTACTTCATGTTATCTACATAAATGTTGTTCAGTCACCACATTATAGATGGAGTCTTATGTTTTAATCTTGAATATTTAAAAAAAAACTGTGAAATGTATTATTTCTATTAGCTGATTATAATCCTACTCCGGAGGCACAAGAATAAAAATAAAAATGTGTCCTAGCTTCTGACACAGAGTTCACCACATCTCAATGTTTGAACATATAAGCTCAAGGTTCACATTACTTATAGGGTATTAGAGTGAAATTGAAATTACATAATCTTTTTTTATATTAAGAAAACAAAAAAAAAAAAAAAACATTTTGACCTTAGTATAAAATATGTGAAAAGACAAATTTATTACCATTATCTCTTGGAATGAATTGGTTTCTGAAATTTCAGAAACAAGCAAAGTGAGACATTGACTTATATTATATTGTGTTGCAGTTCTATTGTGACTAATGGGACATTTAACCTCAGAATTTGGTTAACTCTGAATTATGACTGGATTATTATAAGTCATACACCAGTGAAATTTTGCATAAAACATAGCTATGGCTGTAATCCTTTAAAAGTTAAGCCAAACAATCAATATTTTCAACTATTGGTTGACTTGTGTTGTGACTGGTAGGACAGAACTTAGAATGGTTCATTACCTACTGCACTATCCATAAAATAGTTAATTTTATAAAAGTAATTAATAATTTATATTTAAATTCTATAATATTACATTCTATATTTTAGCTTATTATTATGAATCTCATTTATGTATGTATGTGCAGTATGAACTTTTAACTACACATTGTGTTGAAATGAAATGCAGGACAATAAGAAAAATTCAAAATTAATAGTTTTTCCCCTTGTGTGCGAGAATGACCCGACTATAAATACCTCTTATTAAAATGGATCATTAAGACACTGTTTTTAAGTTACAGAAAATGAGTGAAAGAGAGCGATCGAGCCTAGAGCGTAAATGGAGTACGACTGCGATCTGCGGAAACCAGATCTACGACTACGAGTACGATAGCAACGTTCTCGAAGCGACGCTGCAGCGTATGACATTTATACTCGGCCGAGGCCGTAATCGAGGCAGGAGGAGCAGCTGGCTGAGCTGAGCTAGCTGGAGTGATCGCACGGCCCAAAATAGGCGCACGCGAGACTTACGCTTAGCGAACAGGAAAGAATTATTTATCAGAAAAGAAAGTGACTTTGAAAACTTGAATCTAGGTTGTAAAATATTGGTAAAGCAAGCAGTGAGTCTACAATTATCATGGCTTCAAACATGCGCAGATTGTGTTAGGAAGCAATTTTAATAAACTAGCGGTAGGTAGGTCAGTTGTTAATAGGTAGGTAGTAATGCTGTACTGCCGCGCAACTAGTTTAAAAAAAAAAAAAAACTACAAGAAAAATGTATAATTGGGATTTAAGGGGCCGTACGATGTTGATGTAGACTATAGTACCTACTCAGTTGAGTGATTGACAGAAACATATTAGTTAGAACTTTTATTGTTAAAAAAGTTAAAGTGACCTCAAATTTTGTAGTTTTCCAATGCTGTGCCAAGCGGTTGGCTTGAATAACAAATAAATAATAATAAATAAATAAATTAACCTTAGCTAGCTTTCTATTTTTGTGATTGACAGTTTTTCCAAAATAATGAATTAAATTAATGAAAGTACCTATTAATTAAAAACGATGTCAATGATTTCGATAATTTAACTATGAAAATTGCTTCCAGCGTTGGACGCCCCCTTAAAATGTTTTGTTTTTGTTATGTAAAAAAAAAAGTAAGTGTGAATCGATTTATAGGACTTATTAAAATAGTCGAGTCTTTTCATCACCCGTGCTAGTACCCACGACAGCCGCGACTGAACTCTGTTCTGTCCAAAACGGCTCGAAAATCCATGTAAAATCATAATGTCAATGTGTGCGTGCAAAATGGCGCATTGTTCGCAGTGGGCTCTCTAACTGCGGAGCGCCATGCTGCTACGTACTTTGTGACAGTAACTGGGTACACAAAAAAAAACGTAAGAATGAATTAATGGTAATGATAAATAGGTAGAAAGTTTTATACTAAATGCAGTCTTGGTAGGGTTTAATAACCTACCCTACATACCTGTTATTAGACTTACTTAAATAATCCTCATCCTTAGTAGACTTTGAGATATAGAGTATTTCAGGATCCGATTTAATGAATGATTATGATTTGGCCCTAAAAGGAAATAATCATAAAACACTCGATATTTTCAAAGAGTAAGTATTATAAGGACACTCGTTTTGAATTAGGAAATGCGCAAATTATGAAACTGTTGTGGCTGGTATTAAAATATTAAATAAATTATAGTTAACATTCGACAACGCCCTGCTTACTCTTCAAGTAAAAGAAAAAAACAACCATGATGATGATGGCGATAAAAACAAGTAAATGAAATACACTCTCTACTGCGTTACTTGATAAGATAATTGTGATAAAGTGTTAATAAAGGCTAAAAGAATGATGTTGATAACGATAACAACTTTACTGTTATATTGAATACTACACTAATGTTACAAGAATGATTTAAAAGTGATATTTTGAGAGAGAGAGAGAGAGAGAGAGAGAGAGAATTTTTTTATTAACTCAAAGACCACACGTTACAATAACTAAATAAAGCTAAAAATTTCACAAAAAAAAACAGGTCTTAGGGCTAACTAGGACCTACCTCAGCTTGTGTTGCCATGACACATACGTGTCACAGCAACGCTGGTATTCTAGCAGGACGTCTTCATCATTTTCAATAAGAAAATGATGAAGACGATAGCAATGATAACTAATTAATGAATACACTACCTACTGTTACTTGATAGGAGAATGATATACAAGTGATATTATATGTTATGAGAATGATGTTATTATGTTAGCGATAATAAATAATTAGTGAATGACTACTGTAATTTGTTACAATAGAGAGTTCCTCGATTGATTGCTTTGATTTTGTATTACTTACATTAATAAATATGTTGACTTTGTGATGTTCTGGAAGGTTGACACGGTCGTGAGATCATGCAACTGAAAATCAATAACTAACGATAAGGGGTCAACTGCAGAACAAATGGTAATATGATCAATACCTAACTGGAAGGCGAAGGTGGCTCTAGTTGAAGGGTGAAGTCTTCGATGCAGTCTAGGATAATTGAATGACTGGAAGGCGAAAGTGACCCTACTTGTAGCGTGAACTCCTCGATGCAGTCTAGGGCAAGTGAGACTGGAAGGCGAGGGTGGCACTACTTTTAGGGTGAAGTTTTCGATGCAGTCTAGGATAAGTGAATGACTGGAAGGCGAAGGTGATCCTACTTGTAGCGTGAAGTTCTCGATGCAGTCTAGGGCAAGTGAGACTGGAAGGCGAGGGTGGCACTACTTGTAGGGTGAAGTCTTCGATGCAGTCTAGGTTAAGTATGAGCGATGGGTGTTCGAGTCACAGAGGGCAGGAGCTCACGGAAGTCTCGAGCACCGCAACCGTGGCGGTGTCGTGTGAAGGGAAGTAGCACTTCACCACAAGCGGTGTCGTTGAGAAGGGAAGTAGCACGTCACTCCCGGTTATATTTAAGTGAGAGATGGGTGTTCGAGTCACAGAGGGCAGGAGCTCACGTAAGTCTCGAGCACCGCAACCGTGGCGGTGTCGTGTGAAGGGAAGAAGCACTTCACCACAAGCGGTGTCGTTGTGAATTGAAGTAGCACGTCACTCCCGGTTATAGTTAAGTGAGATATGGGTGTTCGAGTCACAGAGGGCAGGAGCTCACGTAAGTCTCGAGCACCGCAACCGTGGCGGTGTCGTGTGAAGGGAAGAAGCACTTCACCACAAGCGGTGTCGTTGTGAATTGAAGTAGCACGTCACTCCCGGTTATAGTTAAGTGAGATATGGGTGTTCGAGTCACAGAGGGCAGGAGCTCACGGAAGTCTCGAGCACCGCAACCGTGGCGGTGTCGTGTGAAGGGAAGAAACACTTCACCACAAGCGGTGTCGTTGTGAATTGAAGTAGCACGTCACTCCCGGTTATAGTTAAGTGAGATATGGGTGTTCGAGTCACAGAGGGCAGGAGCTCACGTAAGTCTCGAGCACCGCAACCGTGGCGGTGTCGTGTGAAGGGAAGAAGCACTTCACCACAAGCGGTGTCGTTGTGAATTGAAGTAGCACGTCACTCCCGGTTATAGTTAAGTGAGCGACGGGTGTTAGAGTCACAGAGGGCAGGAGTCCACGGAAGTCTCGAAGCACCGCAGCTGTGATGGTGTTGTGAAGTAAGTAGCGCTCACCACCCAGCTATAGATTAAGTAGCTAAGTAAATAAATTAACACTTCGATGTAAGCGCCTATTTCACTTGTTCTGATTTATTTTGGTTTTGTTAACTTGATAGATAGTTCTGATAAAAACTAGACTGACACTAATAGAATAAGTACTTAACTTGAATTGACTGACATTGTTGCCTCATTAAAGTGAATAGGTAAGTAGTAATTGAACGATGATGACCACTGTGACCGTGATAGACTAATCCACCAATTTTCTTTGTTTTATAAAGGGAAAGAATTATTTTAACTTATAATTCGGAACAAAGTTTATTTTAAACGATAAGAACCTACAAAGTGACAGTAATTTAAAGCCTCAAATCCTAAGCGCGAGAATGAACGCTACAAACCCAGAGTGGAGTCACACTCGCCCATTATACTCTGGTGGCGGCTGAGACTTGTGACGTCACGGCAACGCGAGCAGCAGGTACCCATTCATTATCTTCAAACTTTGAATGTGAATATCTCTGTAAACTGTAAAATTCAAAGGGTTCTTACTTATAAAAAAAAGGAACTGCCCCCCTAAAAGAAAGACTGTACCTCTGAACATAGGTAATTAAAATTGAGTGGACTAGTCTATTGTAGAATAGGTAATCACACCTTGTAATACCTTCTTACATGTGAAAACTTGATTACTGACATTTTTTTTGGAATATGAATAGAATCTGTAGGTTAAGTAGGTACCTACCTATATAACAATTAAAATAAACTAACAATAATCATACTTATAGTTGATGTAAGTATCAATCAATTGGAATTTGAATTCAAAAGGATTTTATGTGGGTAGGTATCTAGTGTTTTCAACGAGTTATACCATTATGCTGTTTTAATGTTCTCTTAAAATAAAACTAGTATAAGTTTAAGAGATAGGTATTCGATACATTAGCACCCTTGGTATAGATTTACTGTTACCTATTTATTTTTAAATTGTAAAACGAAGGGACTCGTTCTTGAAGGATGGCCGACTGTAACGGAACATAAATAATAGTCTATAACTCTATAGCTATACGTCATAGTGAGCTGTCACTGTCAAGTTGACAGTTGACAGCTAATGTAATAAACTGGCGCGTAGTGTGGTAGATTTTTGCAAGGCAAGCTTACAGGAACGATCTCATTTATTATTGAATAAGGAAATACTATAATACTCTCTAAAAGCCAGGTAATGTGTTGGAATACTGTGAACCATAATAATGTGAAATACAACTCTTGTTATTACGTTGATTGAACTGTTGGTTTTAATTAAACATTATCCCTTTTGAGATAAAACATATAGCTTGGTTACAATAATAACCGTAGTTACTGCAGGAAACAGACGTGGAATTCTTATCCTTGGTTTTGTGTTTAGATGCAGTCTCTAGAGGGAAGACTGTGGATATTTGGGGACAGTTTAGGACTTAACGTGTAACCTTGTAATGTCGAGAAAAAAAAGGATAGAATTGTCTTTGAAAAAAAACATTCATTCAGCGCCATCTACCACCGAAAAGCGAAACGAAGTGTTCCATAGATATAGATAATACTCTATCTAGTACTTTTTCGCGCGTTTTTGTCTTTTGATAGATGTTGATGCTAAAGTCTTGTCAACGAAAGTTGAGATTGAAATGGCGGCGGCGTCACTTTCCCTGTTAAAAACGTCAGTTATTGGAAACTGAACCATAAAATAAGGCGCAAAATTAGTTCTTTTTCCAACCGAGTCTCATCTTTCGTTGACCAAATTCTACCGATACAGAAAAATGCGTTCATAAATTAAATAATTGGCCGCCATTACTCACATCAATCTGGTTTCACATCAATCTGGTTTTTCATCAATCTGGTTTTTCATCAATCTGGTTTTTGATGCGACGTTACACGGTCAATCCAGTAAGCAATCCACGGTGGTGTTTGGTAGGGTTGCCAACTTTTTTGCATCAATTTTCGCGTGATATCGATCGATGACCAGAGTGGTGCAGTATTCAACATGCCAGTCTACCACGCAAGAGATCCCGGGTTCGATTCCCGGATGAAATTGAAATGATGAATTTTTATTTCTGTGACGGTCTGCGTATAATAAGTACCTATCTATTTCGAAAAGTAAGTAGTAAGTAGGTACCTAGTAAAATCAGTTGTCTAGCACCCATCTTATGCCTTGATTAGTTTAGGGTTAGATGGCGCTGTGTGTGTGTAAAATCAAATATTGATAATTACAATACTACATTACCAAGCTATGATCTATCTGAGTGCCAAATTTCATCCAAATCAGTTATCCAAATCAAAAAAAAAAAAAATTTTTTTTTAATCAGTGGAAGCTAGTTAAAAATAAATGTGGGGTTAAAAATAAATATAAGTTTTAATCCAGACTATAAACTGTTTGCCAAATTTCATCTAAATCAGTTCAGCCTTAAAAACGAATATACAGACGAACAGAGAAACAATCTCCTGCTTTTTGAAGTCGGTTAAAAATATTGGATCGCAGTTAATATTTAATATTTTTAACCGACTTCAAAAAAGCAGGAGATTGTTTGTCTTGTGACATGGACAGGACATCATGGACATGGACATGTCCATGGACAGGACATCGGGAATTTTATAAAAATATAGCCTATATTTATTTTTAACTAGTTTCCTAGCTAATACATCCGGGTGGACATTTGAAAAATACCCTAAAAACATACAGACGAAAAGAAAAACAATCTCCTGCTTTTTTGAAGTCGGTTAAAAATATTGGATCGCAGTTACTTGTGGTAGATTGACAATCAACCACAAGTAACTGCGATCCGATACAAGTGGACTTGTGGTTGATTGTCAATCTGCCACATGTCCACAATATACTGCGATCCAATATTTTTAACCGACTTCAAAAAAGCAGGAGATTGTTTTTCTTTTCGTCTGTATGTTTTTGGGGTATTTTTCAAATGTCTACCCGGATGTACTAGCTAGGAAGTTAGTTAAAAATAAATATGGGCTATATTTTTATAATGTTCCCAAAAGTAATACAAATTAATTTCAATGTTTAAAAAAATAAAAACCCCTAGGGTATCTTAGACCGAGATCAAAAGTATCCTATGTTTTAATCTAGGCTAATAAACCTGTGCGCTAAATTTCATCTAAATCAGTTCAGCCTTCAAAAAAAAACATGTATCGGATAGCAGTAGATTGCGATAAGCAGACTGCAAGTTCTCTGTTCGTTTGTATGTTTGTTTTTTAGCGATTTTTCGAATGTCCACCCACGCGGATGTAGTCGCGCGCGGAAGCTAGTTAAAAATAAATGTGGACCTATAACTATAGGCACCCATTACACACTCAATCAGATTGACAAAGATTGACAGAGATTGATTGTGTAACGTCGTTTCAATCTGGCGTGGTTTTGTTTTAATCTGGCGTGGTTTTTTGTCAATCTGGCTTAGGGTTGGCACCTTTTTCTCGAGGTAATAGTATTATTTCCAAAACATTAAAACATTATAGTAGGTACTTACTTTTGGGATATTTATAAAAATGTAGTCCACATTTATTTTTAACTAGCTTCCGCTTGCGATTACATCCGCGTGGGTGGACATTCGAAAAATCGCTAAAAAACAAACATACAAACGAACAGAGAACTTGCAGTCTGCTTATCGCAATCTACTGCTAACCGATACATGTTTTTTTTGAAGGCTGAACTGATTTAGATGAAATTTAGCGCACAGTTTATTAGCCTAGATTAAAACATAGGATACTTTTGATCTCGGTCAAAGATACCCTAGGGGTTTTTATTTCTTTAAACATTGAAATTAATTTGTATTACTTTTGGGAATTTTATAAAAATATAGCCCATATTTATTTTTAACTAGCTTCCTAGCTAGTACATCTGGGTGGACATTTGAAAAGTACCCTAAAAAAACATACAGACGAAAAGAAAAACAATCTCCTGCTTTTTTGAAGTCGGTTAAAAATATTGGATCGCAGTATATTGTGGACTTGTGGCAGATTGACAATCAACCACAAGTCCACTTGTATCGGATCGCAGTTACTTGTGGTTGATTGTCAATCTACCACAAGTCCACTTGTATCGGATCGCAGTTACTTGTGGTTGATTGTCAATCAACCACAAGTCCACTTGTATCGGATCGCAGTTACTTGTGGTTGATTGTCAATCTACCACAAGTGGACTTGTGGTAGATTGACAATCAACCACAAGTCCACTTGTATCGGATTGTCAATCTACCACAAGTAACTGCGATCCAATATTTTTAACCGACTTCTAAAAAGCAGGAGATTGTTTTTCTTTTCGTCTGTATGTTTTTAGGATATTTTTCAAATGTCCTGTCCATGTCCATGTCCATGGACTTGGACATGGACAAACAATCTCCTGCTTTTTTGAAGTCGGTTAAAAATATTGTATATAACTGCGATCCAATATTTTTAACCGACTTCAAAAAGCAGGAGATTGTTTCTCTGTTCGTCTGTATATTCGTTTTTAAGGCTGAACTGATTTAGATGAAATTTGGCAAACAGTTTATAGTCTGGATTAAAACTTATATTTATTTTTAACTAACTTCCACTGATTACTGATTTGGATAACTGATTTGGATGAAATTTGGCACTTAGATAGATCATAGCTTGGTAATGTAGTATTGTAATTATCAATATTTGATTTTACACACACACAGCGCCATCTAACCCTAAACTAATCAAGGCATAAGATGGGTGCTAGACAACTGGTTTTACTAGGTACCTACTTACTACTTACTTTTCGAAATAGATAGGTACTTATTATACGCAGACCGTCACAGAAGTTAAAATTCATCATTTCAATTTCATCCGGGAATCGACCGCGGGATCTCTTGCGTGGTAGACTGGCATGTTGAATACTGCACCACTCAGCCTGCCTAGCATGACCGATTTATATCGCGTGATATAGCATTTTATCGACACTCAACTGTCAAACTCCTTTGTCTTTTTGACAGTTAAACGTGATAAAACGCTATATCACGCGATATAAATCGGTCATGCTAGGCAGGCAGGTCATCGATCGATATCACGCGAAAATTGATGCAAAAAAGTTGGCAACCCTACCAAAAACCACCGTGGATTGCTTGCTGGATTGACCCTGTAACGTCGCATCAAAAACCAGATTGATTTGAAACCAGATTGATGAAAAACCAGATTGATGTGTGTAATGGCGGCCATACAGGCTGTCTGTCAGGTGAAAATGTCCCTCTAGAATTTTGAAGAAGTACTCGATACAAAAATAAAAAAGCTTCCATATTCCACAAGTTTGGTATTTGCTATTTAAATGGAATCTTTGTTAATAATTTCCACGCCATAATTAAGATCTCCAATTAGGCAGGGTTGCGGGCAGAGCCGAGTGGCTGCGAATTAAGTGGTGATATTTGTTAATTAGTTGCGCGCATTGTTAATTATTATGATGCCTGGCGCTTGCGGCTTGCCTAAGCTTGGAACAATCGCCTGTGCTTCATACTATCTAGTTGTCAATTAGTAGGCGAATATACGAGTCTGTTCGACAAGCAAAATATAATAAGTCCCTTGCGATGAAGATTCCTTTGCCGTTTTCAAATAGGGAAACTTTTACAAAATATTAGAAATGCCACTTTTGCTTGCAATAAAACTTTACGTGGAGTTTTTAAGACCCATTAGGTACTAGTACTTTTAGAAGGTACCAAAGTGGCCACTTTTATCAGTTTTGCTATCTACTTCTAGAAATGACTGGGAATGTAACGATACCTTCTAAAACTATTAGTATCTGAAATCGCAAAAAAACAGCTGTTTCATACAAAAATTAAAAACGAAAATATCACAATGTATGAAACAGCTGATTATTTTTTCACGATTTCAGAGTTGGTCCCATAGTAAATGTTGTTCAGTTTGATGGTCCCTATCTACCATATTCGGCATTATAAGGCTTTTATCAAACACCTTGTATGTGTCTTAAGAATCCACGAAAAGTTTTATTAAAATCCTCTGAGGGCGCCACTTTTGGTATGGGATGCATCTTAATTGGTACCTATTCCATTCGACGTACGTACTATTATTTTTTCTGTGGTATACAATAGTGAACAGAATCATTAAATTTTTAGGTTATTTTAATGAAGGTGTCCAAACTATTTACGTATATCGGCTAACTAATTATTTTCATACGATCTTGTTCCTAACGGGGTCGTTGACTATTGACCGATGTTCCCTTCAAAGTCCAATAACAATTAAGACCAGATTCCTTTGCGCGCCGGGCCGGTTTCCACTCGATTGCTTTTTTAACGAGCGCTTCCCTAGCTGTGCTGATATTTAGGAGTGCTAATTTCGCCGCGTTATCTTTTTTAATTTGGCACAGACGCCGGAAAGCTTTGGGAGAGAATCTGCGAACAATTCGTGCTTTATCGTTATGGTTATGATTATCATTTTTATTTGTTTACTTTGTGTGAGTGATGCAAGGGTACTTTACGGTTTCATGAGAAAAAATGTAAGAGTATGTATCCCTGAAAAAAATATTGTAGGCACAAAGTATTTATCATTAACAAAATACCTAATTAAAAGTGTATTCGTTAAAGAGCAGAAAAACTAAGAATAATTGTAATAGAATTGTGGTAAATAAAGTTATTTTTAAACGACATGATGCTTTTATACAGTATTAGAGTCATGCTGTGGGTAAAGTTTTCCCAAAGCGAGTAGTCGTGTCTGCGCGCCGGGACACCGTGACATTGTAGCCTGTGACACTGTGACATTCAGGAGTCCCGGGATCACAACACACATTAAGTTGATATTGACGTTTAAACCCACACCCGTTAATTACTTTCAATTGCAAAAATAGAAACTCTTAGTTAAATAAAGGGATTTTAACTTTACTTTGAAGTTTCCTTCATGGAGTAATTAACTTGTTGTATGCACTTGCTGCGTTGTAAATATTTTATGCTAGTATTTCAAACAGACAACTTGTTTGATGCAGTTAGTAAAAAAAGGGACGTGTTTTGTGTATTTTGTCAATTCATTATGCAGCGCAGAAAACGCGGTAGCTTAGTATGTTACAGCACAAGGCTGTATTGAATCAAAATCAATAAAGTTTCCCACCCGCAACTCGCTTTTAAAATTAAAACATTTCCACATTTGACCGAGTGAATTTTTAAACTGTCGATACCTCCAGGGGCCTGTTTCTCGAAATCTACAAGCCTTGTAATACGAGTGTGTAACCATAGAAACGCTTGTAAAACAATAAAATTACAAGCGTAGCGTTTCACGAAACTGTACTTATCACGTATGTAGTATAAAATCTTAAACAAATGATCAACTTCACAAGTAAATATTTAAACGTGTAACTGTAATTACGTTTCTCAAAAAAATGCGTTGACACTTGTAGCTTGTAACTTTCAGAAACTTTGCTAGCAGTGTCGGGGGACTCTTTAATTTTTATTTACCGCTAATTATAAATAGTTCTAAAACGAAACAAGCGGGTTAAAATCTTATACTATCGGTGATTAAACATTGTATATGCTGAAATTATAAATTATTGTCCATTACATAAAATAAAACGAGAAATAATAAAGTGGTGACTATCACACTCGTGATGTTATAAGTTAAATTATGTTTCTAACAAAATATAATAAGTCAATGGTTTAAAACATTGTTCAACGATTTCAATCATGATGTGAAAAGTTGTCATACTCGTAAATTTTTCAGAGAGATCATCCAATCGAACTTGTAAAATGGCATATTATTATAGTAAATTTTACAAGGCTTGTAATGTTTTTGTGAAACACATTTTCCATGCACTTGTATTATTACTCTTGTGAAATACCAGAATCACAAGTTGGCGGCCATTTTAGTGCTTTGATAGTTGTCAATTTGCTGTCTTTTAGAGACTGTCAGCGACATTGACAGACATTTATAAAATATTTATCTTATCAGCCAGTACATTTATGTCATTATTACAATCTTAAATCAACTATTTTGTTAAATTTTGTTCTGTGCTTGTTATTTTCAATATTTTCCTTCGTGAAACAGAATTTACAAGTCCTTGTGACATATTGAGGCTTGTAAACTTGTGAACTTGTAACTTTCGAGAAACAGGCCCCTGGTCCGAATCGAATCTTCCACTCTCGAATGGGAGACTCGATTGGGGGACTCGATTGGCCCTCGACAACCCCCTCCCCCCACTGCAACGATGCCACTCGTGTCATTGAGACGTTTAATTCTCTGGAAAGCGGAGCAGATACGTCCAACTACATTATCTTGATACCTAGTATTTTATTTTATCGACTTTCCAAGAACATGATTTTGATAGAAAGTTTTCATTCGTTATTGGAATTTGATTGTTATAACTAAAAACAAACACGAATAACATTAAGATAATTAATATATTAGAAAAACGGTCCCGTCTGAGGTGCTACGGCTACGGGCGAGTCGATTTTTTCTAGTATTTTTTCTAATACTTATATATTTATCTTAATATAATGGATAAAAAGAGCATTGTGAATGCCTAAAATCTAAAAACTAAAAAACGAAAATTTTACATTATTGATTCGTTCATATAAAATAAACTAAAATAAATAATAATAACTTCACGAATTTTCGCAAAACATGCAAGTTCACGAATTCACTTTGTTGTTTTACTTATAAGATTTTTTTTGGTTTTTTCAAAATTAAGCTAAGTCATCGTAGAATAGAATAGAATAGAATATCATTTATTTGCATTTGATTAGGGTACACTGGAGGTCTTATAGTAGGTATTTAAAAGATCTGCCTATTCAACAATTAACAATAGCATGCAAATATTATCTTAAATTAAAATTAACAAGTAAGTCAACTTTTACCATTTCACATTGAGGATGTCGAGTAGGTACTGTTTTTACTATTTATATCTCCTAATAGCAGTGAGATTATTAATTAAAATAATGTCACAACAATTAAAATACAATTAAAATACAACAAAATACGTATTTTATTGAAAGCAGGACTTTCAATAAAACTTAATAATTTAGTGGACCAGGCTTCGTCTAAATTTTGATTCCTACCGAACAGCAAACAGCGATGGCAGTAGAGTGGTTATATTTTTAAGAAGTTTACTCGACCGCCGAGTTTGCTTCAATAACTCTAGGTCTTAGCTCTCAACATTTTTATTAACTAACCCGCTTCAGTATTGATAACAGCTTCAGTATATTTTATAAGTAGTTAGGTTTAGGTACAAATAATGTTGAAATATGTTTCTGCATGTCGTACTACACAGCAACAAATACGATAAAAACAAAATATGAAAATTATGGGAAAAAGCGTACCTACAAGTTTTTTTTTCACGCGCCCAATGCAAGAATATTTGCTAACAAAGGGGTGAGTGAGTTATGATTTAGATCAGTTGCGATTTAGACTAACAATATACTAACTCAATTATTGTTTTATCCTTGCCTAAGTATGTGTTGGAAAAACTTGAAAAACGTGGTATGAAACTCGTGAGCTCTGCTCATTACAAACTCGGCTCAATTACGCCCTCGCCTACTACGGCTCGGGCTGCAACCCACAGCCTCGTGTGGTTAATTGTTACTGCAACATTGGTAATACTTATAGAAATTAATATTTACCGATATAAAAACAGAGTCTTCAAATATTTTAGTGCCTACGAACAGTGTTGATTCAATCATAACTTTCAAAATTTTTGTTCCAACTTTTTCATTGTCATTCAATATAGATCGTCAAGTTAAAATTATCATTACATCTACTAGTCATTACAGTCCTCAACAGTCCAAAATTTCCAACTTAATCAGGCGCGAGGATATTACCTTCATTAAACGCTCGATTTGGGTGGTGACTAGTGGGGGGTAAGTGGGGGTAGATCGATCAAGTGTCCGCAATAAATCACAAGGCGATCGAAAAGATCTCGTTAGCAGACTTGAGTGGTCGCGATGCCATCTGGACGACTGATTGAGGGTTGTCTATCTGATCTGTTATTGGTTTTAAGGGATGATGGCTTCGATGTGCAACTTGTATGGTACTGCTTGAAGTGCTTAGAAAAATGTCCTCCATTTATTTGAGATCTCAAATATCTGTGCTGTAATGATAATTATTTAACTGTGTAGCTATTTAAAATGTAAAAATGATGATAATGCTGATTAAAATTTTAATTTTGAAGAATCTGTATCTATGTTATAAAAGGCGAGAAATACAGCACTTTCTTGTCGGTTTTTCCCGGTATAATATTTCCCGCTATAGTTCTCGAAACGGATGGCGTAGCTTTATTTGGAGACTAAGACTGTGAGTCACAGCCGTGACTGTGGTTAAACTGACAGTAATGTGACTGACGATTAACCTATACCGTGTAATGTAGTGACTGATGGTTGCATGAAGTTGATTTGTTCTTCCATCAGTCAGACTGATGGAATTGAATGACGCTTGCATGAGCATGTAATGGCTGCCTTACAAATACTTAGTATTCATTGCTAACAGATTGAGAACCTCCTCCTTTTTTTAGAAGTCGGTTAGTAAATGAATTGGCTTTAAGTTTAGAGTTTTATTGGGGGTCAAAGTTCATAATGCGGTTATTAAGCAACGGAAGGTAAGTTAAGCTGTAGTTGCCGGTCATTAGGAGCACTAGCTAGTAAACACCCTCCGACACGCAAGCCAGTGCCCTACTGGGCATGTTTGTACAGAAAAACGGCAAATGGCTATTAACCTATTACTAATGTGACCGACCCACCGGCCACTCCTGTGGCCATGTAAAGATTTTGCAATTTGAATAATTTAAAGGTTTATTCATAAGCTAAATGGCATAGTGCTGTTAAATTAAAGTTAGATACTGATTTAATATCAGTTACACGTAGCTAATGTGTTATTGCAAGAGTGTTGGACGATACATCATCTTGTGATCAGTTAATTTTATTCGAAAATACTAAAAACTGCTTTTTGACCTAATAAACGAACGAAACATCTGATATATTTTTTTAGTTGAGCCATATTTATTCTGAGGTTGAGCATCTGACATCAAGCACATTAATGGTGGCATAAGCAGTTTATAGTGGTATAATGGGGCCATATTTTCGAAAGGCGACGAGCGCTTTTTACTACTTAAATATTTTCAGTAGACAGCATGGCTGTCCAATGAAAATGGGCAGTAGTTGTCACACACACAAACTTATCTAGCCCAATGGGCAAAACTGGAACTAAGAATTATTTTATTACCTAGGTTATGCCGTCGACTACTAGTTACATTCCCACACGACATAAAAGTGCAATATACGGCGTTTCGTGATCGAGGGATATCCTTTGGCAGAGTTAACCTTCTGAACCCTTAGATCATTTTAAGAAGGGGAGCCATCTTGGATTTTTGTATGGGAGGGAATTATAACACAATCTTTTTTTTGTTTGGAATTTGAAGTTTTTTTTTTCAAAACCCATCGTGTGGGGTATCGAATGACCTTTCATTCGATACCCCACACGATGGGTTTTGAGCTGATTCCAAATTTATGCAATAAAAATAATAATAACATTGCAGCTACTGTTTTTAAAAAAAAACAGAAAATCATTTTCCAAACATAGGTACTAAGTTTGGGCTCTTGCAGGAAGAAAACCACTTAATGAATTCTTATGAAACATACGCCAAATAACTCGTACCTAATAAACTCTTATCTCACATCCTGGAAGCATTTTTGAAAATAACTAACATTTAGTATTTTTTTGAATTGTTTAGATTCTGGTACTTTCTCATAGAAAAATGGGATCAAAATATTTTAAAATTTCAAAATGTTATTATTTTTAAAATTGCTTCCAGGACGTTAGATAAGAGTACCTATATTACAAGTTATTATGCGTACGGGACTATACATAGATTACAGCGACACCGTCACAGGGTCAGGTAAGTTTGTGTTTTTCGAGTGCGTGCTGTCAATTTGTGACAAGGCTCATACTTGTACTATTAGTTATTCTGTGCCCATGCGATAAAAATAAGTAGTAAGGACCGCTCGCCGCTTTTCAAAAATAGGGCCGCTGTGATATGTACCTACCTTTTAAGTGTGCCATGTCTCTAGTAATGAGTTGTAGCAAAATAGTTTTGATGAGTTTTCTGTAATAGATCATTCATGAAGAGCCGTAAACCACAGTCAACTTTCAGTGGGCAGTAATAAACTACGAATGTTACAAAAGTTCAGCGGACAAATAACTGTTACTGTTGTTCGTGTTTGATGGAAAAAACATATAAACTTTCAGATACTGTGGTCATAAATAGACGCACGTACTAAGATACCATATTTAGATAAAGTAACAAACCTATTCTGGCAAGGTAAAAACCAGTAATAAACAGAAATTGTTACCTTACTCATTTGTAGTCAGCGGTGGAATTTCTTGGATTAAACTTGTTTCTTCATTATATGAAATTCTTTTTCACACCAACCCCCCTAGCATGACCTCCGAAACGAGATAATAATAGCAATTTTTAAATTTAAGATTTTTGCATTTACAATGCTATTTTTACACAATACTAAATAATATACTAGAAAAAATACGACTCGCACCAGATCAATACTCAGACGGGAGTATTGATCCCGTCTGAGTATTGATTGATCTGGTGCGAGTCGTATTTTTTCTAGTATATTATTTAGTATAGCGATTTATCAAAATATGATATATCGTCGATAAAATACATATGTTGTATGTTTTTCGGTCATGCTAGGGGAGCAGACGCTTGCGGTCCTCTCCTGGCGAGTCCCACATGCCTCCTCCTCACCTGCGGGAGGGGACGCGCGTAAATGCGTTTTTCCTCGGCATAAAAAAGGGGGCAGACGCCTAGCGGCACAAGGTAAAAAAATGTAAAAAATCTAGCGGGTGCCTCTAGAATGGCAGGTTGACAGAAAATGTATCCCGCTTGGTGTCACTACTGTAGATGGAGGCCTTCTTTCCGTGTGCATATGGGTTATATACAGGGTGTAACAAGACCTTCAACGAAGCCGAGGTCTACGTATTCTGCCCATCATTAGGACCATTTCTGTTCAAAATTATTACTAAACCATTTTGATTTTTGGTCTTAAAAAAGCATTGCATGCCTTACCACGCAATGTGACGCGTACAACAGGCCGCGCCTGCGAGTGTATGCTACACATCTGCGTGCGGCCGAGTTGAAAGGCAGCGTTTATGTGCGTGCTCATGAAATACATCGAGTGACGACGTTTTGAAGCCATTGTTTGTTAAGAAATACTTATAATTTTGATAATGTTTCTTTAGTCAAAAAGTAGAAAATAACGAATAAAATAAGATTTCATAAAAATAAAAAAATAAAAAAAATTGACTTTGACCTTTAAAAACTTCGTAACTATTGGTTTCCCAGGTACAGTCTAAAAGACAAAAATAATCCTGATGATGGGCGGAATACTTGGACTTCGGCTTCGTTGAAGATCTTGTTACACCAGTTATATTCCCGGTTATTTTTCAATTACGTCTAAAAATGATGGAGAATAATAAATACATAATAATAATAATTATGATAGTTGTAAGTTGGATAAATAAATAATAATAATAAATAATAATGTAAGTTGTGGAGCTCGGTGGCGCAGTGGTTCAGAGCCTGGCCCAGCGATTGCGGAAGTTAAGCAACGTTCGCAAGAGTCGGTCATGGGATGGGTGACCAAAAATGTATTATCTCGAGCTCCTCCGTGCTTCGGAAGGCACGTAAAGCCGTTGGTCCCGGCTGCATTTGCAGTCGTTAACACCCACCAATCCGCATTGGGCCCGCGTGGTGGGTTATGGCCCATCCTCCTTACCACCCATAGGGAAAGCCTGTGTCCCAGCAGTGGGGACATTAAAAATGGCTGATGGACAAGTTGGACAGTAAACGAATTACCTAAATTGAAGAAGAAAATCAAAATGTGCTTGAAGAAAAATTGATATATTTACGATAAATTCAATCGCACCCATCAGCGAGTGGACGATTTGTGAGTCAGAAATATATCCTGCCATGTTGTGTTGCTATTCCTAATCCTACCTACTAAAAAATTTTTAAATGTTGCCATCAAAAAACGTGATATTAACATCGATAATCTGAGATTCAAGATACTTACTTTTGAATATTTTTTCATTTAAATCAAATTCATTAACGCTTTATACGAGCTATCTAAGTGCCTGCTTATTTCGCGGTTTAGCACCAATTAGTGGTTCAATTAAATAAATTGAAATGGAACTGAAATCCTATGAAATATAATTATGACAAGAAATATGTGAAAAAATACCAAATAAGTAATAATAGTTAGTTATTATTTTATACCATTTCAAGTGTAATATAAGTTTGTCTAACAATATAAAGGTTTTGATGAAAAAAGTTCCTATTTACTTTTTTGTTGACGTTCTTTGGAATCCATGCCCTGACATGAATTCTAAATGATGCATATCTCCGAAACGAGAAAATATTTTGCTAACATATCCTTTGACGGCTCTAATGATAGAAAAAAGTAGACAGCGGAAGACGTTGTCTTAAGATAATTCTGAAAAAGGGAAGCAATTTTTTTCGCCATCCCCACTAGGAATAGTGAGATATTTTGTTCCATGTAATTTGTTGTGAAAATCGTCCTGTACAAATATTTCAGAATTTCAGGTGCTGAAATTAGGCACTCAATGAAATAACCGTGTTAATCATTACAAAGTTTTGATAGTAGTTTTCTACGCAATTAACCTGTGATTTTTTTTATTATTTTTTGGTGTAGTTACTTACACTATCACTAGGAATTTCTCGATCAAGTCTAGAATTACGTTTTGTTTCTTGTTCATCCTCCCTCCCTGTGTGTGTGTGTGTGAGATATAAAAAAGCTATGAGTATTTCTTAGTAGGAGTAAAATAAAAAATAGTTTAAATATTAAATATTTTATTTGAAAACAAACTTATTCGGTTTATGTATACGTAAGTTCCATGTGTTACATACAATAGTCACCTCGCGAACATCCGTGCCGCCTTCTACTTAACTTAGATCAATTTTATTGTAAAATTCTCATCTATTTTGTATTTACAAATTGTATTCTATACAAAAACGTGTCAATTTTGTTTAAGTAGTAATTTACAAGTATTCGGTACATTTATTACTTATTCTAACCGTTTAAAATAACGCCCGAACAATATTTTGTTGATACTATAAATATATAATATAAGTACAGTCGACATCGACAGCACATTAGGTTATCCAAAACTGTCAATTGCTCCAAGTGATAAATTAAATTCAAAGTTTATTAGGATACATAAGAGGTAACGTAACGTAGTCCAGTATTATTGTTTTTTTTTAGCATTCACAATGCTATTTTTATACTAAGGTAATAAATATAATACTAGAAAAAATCGACTCACCCGTCTGAGCTGCTATGGATGAGTCGTTTTTTCTAGTATTATATTTATTACCTTAGTAACCCAGTATGCTGTTGTGCACACAATGACTGCTGAGCACAGATTTAATATTTATATTTGTTTGGTAGGAATTTGTTATTAATAAAAAAAACATAAATAAACAACAAAGTATTTACTTAAAGCGATTTCTTGACCGAAAGTGGCGCCCTCAGAGGTTTTTATTTAATAAGTTGTTAACAGAAAAGGATAATTAAACTGATGATTAATAAAACTTTTCGTGTAATTTTTAGGGGTCATAATCTAGTATTTTTAGAAGGTATCACTACATTCCCTCGCAGTCATTCGTAGAAGTAGATAGCAAATGTGTGAAAAATTACCACTTTCAGCAGATTTGCTATCTACTTTTAGCAGTGACTACGAGGGAATGCAATAATAATGTCTAAAAATACTAGACTATAGGCCCTAAAAATTCCACGAGAAGTTTTATTAAAATTGTGTAGTAGAATATTAAATAAAACTCACCGCGGCGCCACTTTCGGTCAGAAAAGCGCCTTAAAATAAATATAAGGTCCTTCTTAGTGCACAAAATTTCAAGGGGTCTATGCACTCATGCAAAAAAACAACTTTTACTATGGGACCAACATTGAAATCGAGAAAAAAAATTCAGCAGTTACATAGAAAATTTAAAATCGAATAGATCAAATGAATGGAACAGCTGATTTTTTTTCTCGATTTCAATGTTGGTCCAATGGTAAAAGTTGTTTGTATGCATGAGTACCTTGACCCCTTAAAATGTTGTGCACTATTTAAGAAGGACCCTATATACTGCTCAAAATACCATAATAGTTCAGAAAGTTATTTATCTGATAAATTCAATCAGATTTTATTTGAGTTTGATATTGTTCGACTTGCGGACTTTACTGTTGTATTTACAGTATGATTTCTCCTATTCGCCGTGTGTCAGTTATAATTGAAAAATGACATAAGCGTTTTTTTGTATAAAACTCCAATTTATATTATTCTAATTCACACACGGCGAATAAGAGAAATTATACAGTAAATTCGACAGTCAGTCGAAAAAATTTCGTACTGAAATTCGGAAATGTGGATACACCATAATGATTGGAGGGAGGTATGCGATACGATCCACATTATGAAATAATATCTCGTTACACGAATAAAGCAGACGGTGTAATTAGAAATACTTTGTGATTATTATACCCATCCATTTGTATCTTTTTTGCTATTTCTGCAACGAAATCTATGTTGATGACTTATAAATATGTTGCATAAAAATACTCTTTGTTTAAAAGAAATCAAATAGAACATTTGATTAGGTATTTATTGATTTGTCCGATTCGAACTTCTCGTACATATACATACTATTCTTAATTAATAACGAACATAAAATATTTCCGAGAGATGTTGCTAACCGCTTTACAAATAATCTGGATTGCTCAATAAAATCCCTAAGCAATCTAATAAATTCATATATTAAGTTACTTAATATAACTGAAAAATATTAGAAAAAATCGACTCACCCGTAGCAGCTCAGACGGGACACGAACCCTTAGGATTCCGGCCCAATGCACTAACCAATTACGCTACCGAGGTAGCATAATTGGTTAGTGCTGCTACGGGTGAGTCGATTTTTTTTCTAATATTTTTTCAGTTATATTAAGTAACTTAATATATAAAAATAGCATTGTGAATGCTAAAATCTAAAAATTTAATAAATTCATATTTTGAAAGTAGCATTTCATGCATGGCTTTAGATGTGTTTTTCATAATTCATCATAAATGGTCAAATATTTTATGAAGTGTTGTTAGGTGAATTTTACTTTAAAAATGTGTTACTTCCAATGTTTTAACTGAAGTTTTTGCTGTTTAATGTTGCCAGAACTAGCTATAATAAGATTTTGAAAAAAAAAAACCAACGCAATGATTATAACTCTTGATTATCCTATACAACTACCACAGGGAAAAGATAAAAAGAATGAAAAAACTTCATAGTTTATTATCAATAAAATGGTATGGAATGAAAAACATTTTCGCCTTTTTGTAAAGCGCTTAACAAAATATCTCCACAATCAACATTCGTAAAACGGACCGTTCTAACGACATTATCATTTATAATTTATTACTAATAGATATCTTATAACTTTTTTCATAAAACATTTATATTAATTTTCCTATATACCTATTTACAGTCTCCGAACAGAGTAACATAATAACAGTACGAGAATGAAAAATGATTGATAATTTTCTTTTCAAGTTTCTGCTCAAAACATTACACATAACGGGTGTAACAAGACACTTAACGAAGCCGAAGTCCACGCACTCCGCCCATCATCAGGATCATTTTTGTCTTTTAGACTATACCTGGGAAACCAATAGCTACGAAGTTATTGAAGGTTAAAGTAAAAAAAAAAAATATTTTTATGAAATCTTATTTTATTTGTTATTTTCTAATTTTTGTCTACAGAAACATTATGAAAATTGTAACTATGTATTTCGTAACAAACAATGGCTTCAAAACGTCATCACTCAATGTATTTCATGAGCACGCACATAAACGTTTTCAACTCAGGCAGTATACGTAGACCTCGGCTTCGTTGAGTGTCTTGTTACACCCGGTAGGTATGTAATAGTATAATATAGTTAAAACAAAAGTAATTTTCTGATCTTAAACCATTAGCACGAACAGCTATCGAAAAAAATTACGCGCGAAATAACATTAGATAGAATAATTTTGTATGGGAAATTTGTACAGCGCCATTTATGGCTGAAAAGCGAAATAAAATTTTCCATAGATAATTACTTCGAGTAGTTTTACGCGCGTTTTTTTTGTGTTCGTGCTAGGCGTAATATTATGGACTAGTCTGTTTGTGAATAATTATGATAACACCATTTACACTGATGATTAGTTTACTTATTTAAGGAAAGTATGTTTTTTAAATACTTTTAGGTCACACTTAGCACGACTATAATTATATAAACTATATATATTTGCCATTGAAAACTATCCTTTATTCGCATCGATAGCGAGCAGCATTTTGTATTTCCGGTAGTTTTCGATGTAGTTTAATACAGTTTATATAAACTTGTTCGAAGTACCGAAGTAGTTTGGTATAAACCTCTGAGCAATGGCGGGTTCTGTTAAAATTTTACATATCCCAATGTGAAATTACACTAACTAATGTTATTGGTATTTACATTTTGATTATACAAGGTGAAAATTGGCGAAAACTGTTACTTGTTTAAATAAAAATGTATTTTTATAATTAAACATTTTTCTTATGATGTAACAGAAATAATTCATTAAAATTAAGGCGTATATTTCCACCTTGTTACATTCAAGGTGTGAAATAACTATTATAACTATAGAATATTTAGTGCAAAATTATGGTCTTATGTAACAAAAGTATTTTTTAAGATATTGATTGTTAATTAGAACAACAATATTTCACTAAATAATTAAATAAGTAGGTACTTATGATAAATTAATTAACTAAATTATAGGTAATGAGAAAGGAATGAAAATTTATATTACCAATTTAGAAAACCGGAGTAAAGGCCTCCTCAAACCTGAGCGGTATCCTGTACCGGTGGCGGTAACGGTATACCCGACCAGTATTTTGTATGGCATTACCGCAGCTGTTGCGGAACACCTTTGAACAGCGCGTTATACCGCATACCCATCGGGATATCGTTACGCATATTTGTAAATACCCGACGCGGCTCGGGCGACTCGGGCGCTCGTATTTGATCTGACGTGTCGACGATCGATCGAAACGAACTACTTTATTCCTGTAGGTCCCGCGTATAGGTTAGAAATTTAAGGCAGCGCGAAGCGCAGCGGAGCGTGAGCCTTAAATTTCGAGGTTATTTTTTTATAACAGACAACAGAAATATTTTATTTTATTATAATAACTGACGCGGTACGTTTGCTGTTTACAAAGCAATACTAGCTCTTGTAATTAGCAGACGCATTATTTTTATTTTATTTATTTAGGAAACAACAGCATAAAATATGTACAATTGTACAAACTTAATGATACAATAAATGTTAGCACATTAGCCTAACAGTTTCCACTAGTAGTTAATACAAATTTTAATACAATTTCTGTTGAGTAACAAAGATGCGAATTATAATAAACGTACTGTTTTTTTTATAAGCAAAAACAAATTTAAAACTATTTGTACTTACATTTTGTTTTAATATAATAATTATGGACTGTTAATATCCCGACACGTCTGCTATTTACGAAGCAATTTCGGGTGGCCAATGCGTCAGGTATTTACTCCAACACGTCTGCTATTTACGAAGCAACTTCGGGTGGATAACGCGTCGGTTATATACGAATATGCCATTTGAGTAGGCCTTAAAGCGTCAGGGCTGCGGCCTACGACACACGCTTTCTCATCACAGTGTTTCGACTCTTAACGCACTTAATTAATAGTTATTACATTAAAATGTTCTATCCTTTATAATCTTATTCACTTAATTTAGTAACTGAAAACTAAGTTTTCACTTAAAATTTATTTAGACGAGAAATTTCGTAACATTTATTTAAATAAGTACTCTCTATGCGCTCGAAAGTCACTTTTAAAACGCACTTTATATTGCACAAATTGTATTGTCTTTATCGCGTTAACATACTGCCATGGGTAGAGAACAATAAGCTTATAGCTACCTACTCCTTTTGGTAAATATTTTTGGTATGATTTCATTGTCAAATAATAATAATATGTTATAGTTGACAAAAGACTGTCGCCATTTTTTAGGCCCCGCGCTGACAGGTGCCTAATCGCCTAGATACATCTGGTTACTTGCTAGTATTATACGGTGACCGCACTAGAAGGTGGGTCGCTAGGATAAGAGCCTTGGTCTCATGGTCTTTGATTGTAAGCCTCGCGCCTACGATACATGCCTAGGCAGTCGCATGCAGATCAAGGCGCCTAACGCGCAGTGCTGCCGGTTGCGAACATTCGTGGACGTCGTTCCTTTTACTTCGATACATATCTAGAATGTTTCGTGGCATTTTGTTTTCTTATCAGACCAAAGCATAAATTGCTTTTAATTTGTCCAACACATTTTCATTAAATTAAGTGCCATTTATGGGTAGTTCTTGGGAGAGCAATTTTTGAGTGTCACAGACTCATATCTCCTATAAAAACAAATAATTATGATTAAAACTATCATTACATCGTTTCTACATTTCATTAAGCATCGTGTCATATAGATTTCACTGGTTAAAAACTACGTAGATCGGAGTAACTCACCCTCAACACCTCAAAAACGGGGTTATTTTGCACGTTTTTACGTGTCACACGGGCGCCGGCTTATGAGAAATCGCGGATATTTTTGAAATCACCCACGTTTTTAATCAGTTTTGTACACACATTTAAAATAGACATATCACGTTATATACTGATCTAATTTTAAATCCTATCGGAGGGAAACTTTTGATTTTATGGACCTAAGTAAGTATGTCACACGCCTAGCTACTTTTTCACTGCGCCCTCTTGCGAAGGCCATTGCTCTGGACTGGCTAGTCACAGACAAATAGTGATTGATGTTTTCGAATCGACAGTTACACCGCTACTGACAGGTAAGATGGCTGTGTTGCTGTTTCCCACGCTTATGGTGCAAGACTAAGTTCTACGATTTTAAAAATTTTGGTTCTCATTTCTAATGTATTTCCATGTCACATTTTTGCAATATAATTGTGCTATTTTTTGTAAACGGGTTCTGAGGTGCAATACCTTACTCCCAAATGTACTTAACCAGTAACAAAGTAGCAGGTTATATCTTTTCAATGCCGATAAATTTCAAAATTAATGCTTTTTGGTAATTTCCATGGCGTAATTTCCATGTATAAAACACCATGGAAATTACATAAAGCCCATGGAAATTACTTTGTTTTATTTTTGTTTTATTATATCAGCCGCTCGACACTTACTGTTGGGTGTAGGCCTTCCCCAAGGTTCTCCACAACGATTGGCCCTGTCCTGCTCACATCCAGCAGCTTCCTCCGACCTTTACCAGATCGTCGGACTACTTTGTCAGGGGGCGGGGGCATCCGGTGCGCGATCACTATTCCAGAGCCACCGGTTTGTCTCGCTATGTCCGCCCACTGCCACTTCAGCTGTGCAATCCTTGAAGTGATGTCGGTTACTCTTCAGCTGTGCAATTCTTCAAGTGATGTCGGTTACTTAAGTTCTTCTACGGATCTCTTCATTTCTGTCGCCAAACAAGGCAAGTTGGCAACAACACACACACTGTCGTTTTGAGACACTGAAGTAAGTTGGACGCAAACAATTTTCGAAGATTTGAGTTGGATCTGACGAGAGATCTCTTCCTCGAAATTGGACTCACTTTACTAGGACTGTCTGTCCTAGGTATAATTAATAGTCTGGATAATTTGAGTACACTGTTCCTAAAGCTTCTAGAAAACTCTGAGTATCGGCTTTCCGTCAGCTCTCAGAAGTTCTCTAGTGATTCCATCGTCACCCGCCACCTTGTTGTTTTTTAGCTGTTTGAGGGCCATACTATTCTCAGGCTGGCGTCCTGGATATCTTTGGTAAAGTGTCGGGTGAGCTTGGCTTTCGTCGATCCTGTATTAATTTCTTCGTTACTCAAAAAAGAAAATCAAAAGCAAAGCAAGTGGCTTGGCTTTTGATTGAAATACTCGTACATAGGTCAGTTACACTCCAGTCTCCCGATATGACGATATGTGCTGGTGGTTACTCTACTCTATGGGCGGTATGGCTTCGTATGCAGAACTGCCACACCGGTGTAGGTCGCATTATCACCTGGCTGTGGGCTGCCGTGTTACCGTCGTCCGTTGCCGAGTTGCTGCTGCAGGGCTTAGTTGCATTTGATTGCAGACCTAGAAGCTAACTCCAATCTTCATTCATGAGGGGTGGTATACCTTGCTGCTGTCCAGTGTCGGTGGTCAGGTCACCATTGTTGAGGACGGCAGGTTAATTCGTATATTCAGCGAAAAGGGAAGTATGTACTTCTGCCGGGCTAGGAGTCTGTGCCCGGGACTTGCAGTCCAACTGATCTGCATTAGAACTTGTATCGTTATACAGAGCAGGTTGGTTAACTTAGTCAGCGTTATTGTTTGAAGACCATACATAATTAGTGAAAACTAGTCTTTAGTAAACGAGTATTGACCTAGGTCGTACAGATTGTTGATACTTTTTACCAAATATTTGTTATTTTTATTATTATGATGCTCATCCATAATATGCAATCAATAATATACTCTAAAAGAAATTTATTAATTAATAACATTATTATTTATTACCTTCATGTTTCTACATTGAGTTCCTTTGTAAGTTTTTTTTTTATTAATCTACTATTTTTGTTAAATATAATTATAATACAATGTAGTTCTTAATACTACCCCAACTAACTTTTATTTGAGCTTTAATTTCATATCTGACATGATTTTGAGCAAAATTTTATCTGCTGGGTAATTTCCGTGGTCTTTACTGTAATTTCCATGGATCGCAAATTTTCTATATTTTTTTTTAGCAAAAGTATGCATTCGCTACGTGGCGAATTTTGATATAATGTTTGAATTTGCATAAGCTTTCTATTTTTTTGTGTAATTCACTTTAATTTAGTGATTTCAAAAATGCTGTGGAAATTACACGGAGAACACTTTTCCGAAGAACTACCCTTATATTAAAGTGCTCTAAATATTTGAGGTGTTTGCGGTTTTGTTTAAGGTTTAATCGAATGTAAGGAGCGTCTGACACCTCAGTTTATCTCAAGCCACGATCTTTGTTTTGTGTACGAGTTCCATTAAATAAATTCTTGCCATTCTAAAAACAATTCTGAAATATACAAAAGATACGTAAAGGGCAACGATTTGAAGGTTTTGGAAAGAGTTTTTGTTAATTGGTACCGCATCGTAAACAATCAATTCCACTTTATAATAATAATAATAATAACCTTTACTTCTCACCATAATCTTTAAATTTACAAAATGTAGCTTGGATTGGAATGCAACAGTTTATGTGTCAGTTATTTATGTAGAATTGACTCTGTTTGTTAAAAAACGTGAATACATAAAAGTTAGTTGTAATCTGGCGACTTATTGCTTTTTTTTATATAAAATGTTGTCGGATCTGCAACTTTTTAAACTTTGTTAACCCTTTAACAGTAAAGTGCGGAGTAATAAATATAGTTACTCAACCCACAGCCTATAGTTCTCTATCGCGTGGCGTGTAGCGCCTATCGTAACGTAGGGTTGCGCGATCAGCTGGCGAGCTGCGCGCGCAGCACTCGCGCGTGGAGCGCGCACGCCAGCAGCAGCGCTAAGATGCAGCGCGAGCTATTCGACAGCCCCGCTGAACCGGTCTGCATCGCCGCTGGCCGCTCACCTGATGACAACATAATGAATATTAGCGGCCTGCAGGCGTAGCTTGACGAACTTGTCAAAATTTTTGTTGCTGTCGAAATGTCACTTTTAACGCATAAACAAAATGTTTGCCTTCGGTATGTCTGTTTTGATATTTCGATGTACCTACCTATTCTTGAGATTCTTAAACTACAGGGGCAGAATAGAAAAGGTTGAGGTATAGTTCTAAAAGACATGAAACGGGATAGAGATTACGAAGCTCCACACACCCTAGCCTAGGACACCCTCTGTTCTAGGCTAGGGTGTGTGGAGACTTGTAAAAAAACAGACTATATCCGGAATCCTCAGTGATGAGGATTAGGTGAGGTGAAGCCCAAGCAAAAAAAGGCGGATCTCATGAAGCATAAGATTTTTAGATGTTGCATTGATTGTTGATGTCAGAATAAGGAGGAATGAGATAAAAATGATAGCTTTAAAGTCATGAATGGCAACTTAAAACCCATCTGTCCACGCAAGCCATAATTTAACAATCCATTGCGTTTTCTCTAGGGGACAAGGAGTTCTGAATACTAACCATTGAGCACATGCACGCGCACCGAAGCGACCTCCGCATTCGACGGCGAGCAGCTGTACCGGCCGGAGTCTGCCGGCGCGGCGTCCTGCACCAGCAGGTACGAGGTGGTGGCCGCGCCCTTCTCCGTCACCACGGACACGCCGCCCCGCGACGAGTCGTACGATATCACCTGCTTCAGGACACAGCACGCCAATCGTTACACACAACGGTATCATTAGGGTTACTTTATTAGGGCCAGGGGGGGTATTACAACCTTTCAAAACTTGCCAGATTTATGAATTGCTATAGTGACATCTCTTTCTCGCTGTATAGCAAATAAAAGAAACGCATTGATAGCCATTCAGAAAACTGTCAAGTTTTAAGATGTTGTAAGTAATATGGGGGCTAGGGGGTTACTCCCGAGCGACGCGCTCGAGAATACTGAGATCGAGTTGAAATCGAGTAAACTTCAAAACGGTACTATTGAAACCATAGGTGACTAAAAAATGGCGCCAACCGGAAGTAAGTCTGTTTTACGATTTTTGACAGGAAAACTGCTTAAAGGGTAAGTCGAATGACTACTTTGACAGGATGTAGCACTAGACTAGAAGTCGGCGCACTCTCGTTTTCAATGTAATGTAATGTTCTTCTCGTTTTGAGCAAAACATGATTGAACGTGGTACATAATATATTTTTCAAAACACTTGCTCGTAAAGTGAGCCCTAATACATCGCTTTTAGGGCCATAAACCGAGCTATAACAAACGCGTGCAATAATATATAAAACACTAGTTCATAATAGAATTAAACCCTACAAAGTTAAATTAGTACCTTACTGCAAGTTCTAAGCGAGTAAACAGAGCATTCCCAATTTAGCCGGGTAAAACAGTTTTTTTTAGTAACAACAAAGAGGTTTTATGCTGTTGAAAATTCATATAGATTTTTGGAATAAATAAATGTGTAAGACCTTAATTAAGTCAAACAAATGTTAATTATTATTAAATTATTCATAATTCACAATATTTTGTTATAAAATATGAAAATATTTGCATTTTATCACTTAAAATTATAATTTTGAAGTAGGCTGTATGCTCCTTACCCCTTTGTTCGAAAAATATTCTTGCGTTGGGCGTGTGAAAAAAACAAAAAAGAACCTGCGCGCCTTTTCCCATAATTGTCATAATTAATTTGTTTTTGTCGTATTTGTTGCTGTGTGGTAAATAACTTAGTTTTTTCCTCGCAAATGTGTTGAAAAACGTCGTATGAAACTCGTGAGCTTTTGCTTATTGCACACTCGGCTGAGTTACGCCCTCGCCTACGGCTCGGGCTGCAACCCACAGCCTTGTGCGCAATGAGATATTGATATGATGATATTGAATGATAGATTGGTTTTGAGAATGATGTAATATATACTATAGAAATATCATGCAATATCTTTTACGAATATTAAAGGTTGTCATTGTTTACTGGAACCATTACAAAAGATATTTGAATAGACCGTTCAGGTTGTGAATAAACATTTGGCTTTGCTTTATAATAAGTGGTTTGATATACGTAGACCAATTCAATATAAGTCAAACAAACAAGATCAAATAATCATTAAGTAAAAGGGTTATGGTGTTAATATAAAAAAGGTTCACCACCCTTGGTGTCGAGCGTTTGTCGTGATTAATGTAGGTGGTTTGCTTTGCAATTAGAGCTGGTATTGATTCAGCGCCGGCTGACTGCCGACGCAGCCTGCCCACAAGCTTACAGCTGACTCGGAATAAGACGAACACGAGCTTTGCGGGCTACTGCTACCGGTAAAAGCTGAACGCTGTTTTACATACAGAAGCAACAATAGTCTCTTTTTGTCGAATTTTGTTAATCCAGTAGCCACGGTGGGGCAGGGGGGGGTGCTTGCCCCACCCTGGCTTTGACCTGTGGGGTACCTACCTAATCTTACCTAAGTAAGACAATATAAAAATGACGCGGAATTAATGAGATAGGCCCGTAGCAATACAAAATATGCATAGAAAAAATTTACCAGGGTAAGACCGCGGGTATAGTTTGCTAGTTACATATTATTTTAGACTGCTGCCCCACCCTGAGCCCATGGCTGGCTACGCTCATGCCTATCATCCAGTGGGGTTGTTATTCAAAATTCTGTTTCCAGATATACTTCTGCATCAGTTTTAATATGTTTTTGTGAACGAAATCAATACATAATCTACTAGGCTTGCTTCCCAGTGCAGTGCTTGTTTATGATTGATTTCGATGTAAATATTGTATAGTCTTGGCGTTTTTACTTCCTCTATCTATATTTATAAAATCGTAAACTGAATGACTGAATGACTGACTGACTGACTGATCTATCAACGCACAGCCCAAACCGCTGGGTCTAGAGACTCCAAATTTGGCACGTAGGTTCCTTATGAGGTCTAGGGGTGCACTAAGAAAGGGTTTTTCAAAATTCACCCCCTAAGGGGGTAAAAAAGGGGATCAAAGTTTGTATGAAAGTCCCTCAGTTTTGAAGCTAGGATCTTCAAATTTTGTGTTTAGACTGACCATTGAAAATAAATAAATACGGGTCTCAGCGTATTTCAAAATTCTTCCCCCGAAGGGGTCAAAAGGGGGATGAAGTTGTGTATTGAAGAAAATTCTTTATTTTCGAAGTAAAAGTCGCTAAATTTATAATTTAGGCTTATGGATGGAAATCTACCGCAACGTATATTGTTATTGTTAGTATTTAAACCCCTATGGGGATGAAATGGGGGTGTAAAGGGGTAAAAAAAACACAAAAATAGATAAGGATGTCGTTATTGGGGTTTTCTAGGATGACGATTGCAAAAATGACATTTATTTTGAAGTCCAACACGGTGGTCATGATTTGACCCCTAAAGGGGTGAAAATGGGGTTTAAATTTTGTATGGAAAAATAAAATGAAATAGACATTACAACTTTAAACTTCGTAGGAGCACATCTAAAAATTAATAGGCAAACATATATTTTGTAATTTTGAAAATCAACCACTTAGGGGTAAATGGGGTGAGTAAACATAAAAATCAATATGGATGTCGTTCTTGATGTTTTATGGGATGGTGATTGCGAAAATGAGATTTATTTTTAAGTCCAACACGGTGGACATGATTTAACCCCTAAAGGGGTGAAAATGGGGTTCAAATTTTGTATGGAAAAATTATATAAAATAGACATTACAACTTTAAAATTCGTAGGAGCATGTCCAAAAATAAATAGGCAAACACATATTTTGATATTTTGAAAATCCTCCCTTAAGGTGTAAATGGGGTAAGTAAACATGAAAATCGATGTGGATGTCGTTCTTGATATTTCATGGGATGGTGGTTGCGAAAATGACATTTATTTTGAAGTCCAACACGGTGGCCATGATTGGGCCTGGACATGCACATCCAGGGGACGGGGACGGGGACGGGGACGGGGACGGGGACGGGGACGGGGACGGGGACGGGGACGGGGACGGGGACGGGGACGGGGACGGGGACGGGGACGGGGACGGGGACGGGGACGGGGACGGGGACGGGGACGGGGACGGGGACGGGGACGGGGACGGGGACGGGGACGGGGACGGGGACGGGGACGGGGACGGGGACGGGGACGGGGACGGGGACGGGGACGGGGACGGGGACGGGGACGGGGACGGGGACGGGGACGGGGACGGGGACGGGGACGGGGACGGGGACGGGGACGGGGACGGGGACTGGTTGAAGGTTCCCTAAGGATTTTGAAGGTTCCCTAAGGATTTTCTCTAATATCCACGCGGACGAAGTCGCGGGCAGAAGCTAGTTACGTATAAGGAAATATCAGGATATATATATCAAATCACAGTTAGACAAATCTCATATCCATTTGAATATTAAAATTACGAGGCAGATAAAATTTGAGACTATAACACCGAGATTGAGACCCACTAATCTCTAGAGACAATAATTGACATCGTCTTGTCGAAACGACCGCTTTTATTGAAATGTTTGAATTCTCCATTCGACGGTTGAACAGGACACGTATTTCGTTAAACTTAAAGTGTTAAATTAACTCGCCATTAAAATATATAATTAGTCGGTATAAAGTGTCCTATGTTCGCAAGTGGCGTATCTTCCAGAGCGCAGTTTATGGGCTCATATTGTCGGTTGTTTACTTCGGGATTAAGACTTGTACTTCCTACTGGCAAGTTAACTGCTAGACTCTTTAATGGGTGACATTACGAGCATTATAAAATGCAACTGAGATTTATTTTAAGTTTGAGTTTTGCACTTTTATAGAGCTCTATTACGAAAAGTTTCACGCGATACACGCAGCTGCGTCCGTGATTGCGTAAGTTTGACAGTTTTTCTCTAGCGTATCCGACATCATTCGTTCAATAGTCTTTGGGCTACGATAGCCAAATTGAAAATGTGTTTAATAGCCACAACCGACGAACTGCGGACGACTATCGTGACCAAGTGACTGCGTTACACAATTGCGTATGTTATTTTCGTAATAGGCCCCTGATACTAGTAAACTGCTAAAAAGTAATACCTAGTGTAGGAAATGAAGCGAATTTTTGTATGGAGACCCCAACATTAAATCCTCAGTCAATGAAACTTTGCAGAGATGTAATATAGTATGAACCAAAACCTATGTACCTACAAACAAATAAATATAAAAAAAACCGATTTGGATAATTTAAAAAATATGTTTCATTTATGATAACTACTTTATCATACTGTAAAGTTTCGTCTACTGAGGATTTACTGTGGGGGTCCCACTACCTTCCTTTTTTACACTATTATGACACAATACCGTGCACATTATTTTAATTAATTACAAAAAAAAAATAAGTATAACCTGCATTTTTTTCTTTGTAGGTTTTTAACGCATTTTTATTTCGTGCAATAATTTCTTTAAATGTGAGTAGATACCTATATATAATAAAGCGATCTATAACATATTTCAGGATTTGCGCAAACATTAAATAGCATAATTGTTCTTAAGTTAGGTAAAGTCATATTTTCCTTAAGAATTCAAAAGCACTTTGTCTACATTCGCTCAGTTCCAACAAATCTCTGTTCAAGTCGGTAATTTTAAATGGATTACACATTGAACGCGGTGCTTTCTCGCCAGTGAGTGGGGGGTGGGGGGAGGGGGTGTTATTTGAATTTGTATTGTTTTAATGAAGTGTGGTATTTGAGCGGGCTCGCTACGGAGCGCAGAGGCTCGGATTACATTACGGACTAAGTGAGTTATCTGATAAACTCTATTCGTTTACTTTGCTTTAAATTGCTGAAAAAGTACCTACCTCTCTATTACTAACCGACAAACCATACTACTGCCCTTCTGATTGGTGTCTAATTTCATATAACTTACTTATGTTTTTTTAAGAAAATTGATGATACTTACTAGATATAGATTCCGGCACGAATAGTGAGTGAGAGAAATTGTAGGGGATTTACCAAAAATGAAACGTCACCAATTCATCAGATGGGACTCGAACCCACAACCCTTCGATTATCTTCGATTACCTACTAAGTGCTTTTTTTGGTAAAAATTGTTACATCATGTCAATCAAAGTCTATAACCACATCCCTGTAGCGATAAGACAACTGCCCTCTAATTTGTTCATAATTAGTCTACGTAAGTGGCTAATAGAACAATGTTTCTATAATTTAAATAATTATTTTAATTAGTGAATGTAACATATGATATTGACATGATTAATTTATATATTATTATTGGAATTAGAATTAGATTCCTATTAGTTTATTTTATATTTAATATGTTGCATGCCTATCTGGGCGAATGTGCATTGTACCTAATGTAATTAAGATCCTGTTATACCACATTCATGCAATAAATAAATTTCTATTTCTATTTCTAAATCTCAAGTATTAAGGGGCCATAATAGGAAACATGGTTTGCGCAGGCCATATTTTTATATAGAAAAAGTAAAGTTGTAGCCACAAAAAAAACATACGACAAGCTAAAGAAATTATCTAGTACCTACAAGTATTAAATTGCGTATAAACCTCACAGATGATTGTAAAAAAAATCAGAATATCATCAAAAGCGCTTGTCGCGGGTCATATTTTTGGCGTAAATAATAGCGGAAACGTATTGAATTCTACATCAAAATACACTTTAACGTACTGAGCAGTTGCTCCAATAACTTTTTTTTTGGAAAAATAATTGTGTTAAAGATTATGATGAAAAAACAACGAAAAACATCGAAAAAGTGCAGAAGTGAGGTTATTTTCCATACTCTTTACACGTAAAGAAAAAGACAGAGACAAGTGATTTCGCGTAACGGAGCCTTAAAGAGTCATGAAATCCCTGATTTAACATACGTATTAAAAATTTAAGTCGTGTCATCAGGAGAACATTTGTAGCGTAGCGGGTATTTCAGAGTTTCAGGATTAAATCCCTGTCGAGAATCCAATTATTGGAAACAAAGAGCGATTTATAGACGCGATAAGTATCTGATTTGAGTCGCGACAACGTCGATAGATGGCGCTCGCCGATTGTCGAGCACCGACAGTAAGAAGGTTGTAATTAAGTACTTTGTTACGAAAGGGCACACGTTCGATTTTGACACCTCCACATGAAAACTAGACTAATTTATCTCTGAGTCATTTTTTATGTTTTCAACCGCCTCTGTGGTCCCGTGTAAGACGCAGGGATCCCGGGATCAATTCCCAGGGGGGGGGAGGGTACAATTTGGACTCGGTTTGGTTGATGATAGGGCTTATTTCAAGTCCGCCTGGCGAACTACCACCATCTTACCTAAGTCTGACGCCATAACAACTTTTTATTTGTGTTTCGGCCGGTAGAGGTAAGATAGGCAGTTCCGGAGGATTTCGGGTATAGTGCGCTTCCACCTTTTAGCATCAGGTGAGGTGAAGGCCAAGCATTACACCGTTGTGCAAAAAAATATATTAAATAATCCATAAATTGAATAAAAGGTAGTGATACAAAATCAAAGATTTAGAAAGTCTCGTCGACATGTTGGTAGCACGCATCGCTAATAAAATTCATTATGCATCGAGCTTGCAATTTGGTCTTATGTTTCCAGACATGCTTTCGTGAAAATTATTTATTTATATGCAAAATAATTGAGAACGAAAACACTCAGATTGTTTTTCAGACATCATTAACATTTAAGTAAGACATCAGTTCGGTATACATATTTTATTCGAGGTTTGAGTGAGATTTTTGCATTCACTGTGCTATTTTTATACAATACTAAATAATATAGTACTAGAAAACATTCGGCTCGTCACCAAGATTAATATAGTTGTTTCATCCTAATCAATTATCAAAATATATGGAAAGATATTTCAATTGAATGTCGAGGTAATTCCTCACATTGATGAAATAACGCTGGCGTTGTTTTTGACAACGCCACTCAGTAGGTAAGAGCATTGTACCGGACTTCCATTCCAAAGGCAACCTTTGGGTTCGATTCCCACCTGAGACAATAATGGTGATGTGTCGAATGTTTTCTATTAAGTATATTATTTAGTATTGGGTACCCATCATTTGCATAAAGGAAATGGAATAAGAGAACTCTAGATTGACTATAAAGTTTCCAAATAATATTATTTCAAATAACAGTAAAAGTTAAGTTGAATTTTACAACTTCTGTCACGAGCGGAAATCTACAGGGTTGTCAAATCTAATACAATTTAACAATAATCCTTTTTTGTTAGAATTAAAGATTTGGACGATGAGGTAAATTGTAGAGTAGTGATGAGATATTAAATGGCCAACTTTCATTAACAATTTGATCTATGAAAAATAAAAATAAAAATTGTTTACTTATACTTTTTAAATCTTTAGTGGACAAAGGTGTTATGTGACAAAACTAAAAAAAATACTTTTTTTGCATGAACTTTTAAATTTTTTGCAGGGTTTAAGAGATGATAAATTGACTGATGAGCTCAAAACGCGATTTGATTCGTGTCAAAAATATAGAGCCTAGCAGAGGTTTAACTGACAAAAATGCATACATTTCAGACTTTAACATAATTTTCAAACACTCATAACTCATTTTGAACTTTTTGTTAGTTAACACCTTTGTCCATTCACCCCTTCTATGAAATATCAGTTACGGCAGTAACAGCACCTTTTTCAAAACATGATAGTATTTTTATTGGCACCTGCAAAAAATATGTATTTATATTATTGCCAACCCTAAGATTTGAACCCATTTCATATAGAATCGGGTCAGAGCCCTGAGCATAAGTAATAGTGGTAGTTCATCGGATTCATTGGCAAAATTTCTGCAGTACCTATTCAGTTAAGTATGTACCTACTTCAATCTACATAAAACACAAGTTAATTATTGATTAGATTTTTCCTAGCAACATTAAGAGGGTATCATCTTAGTAATAATAATTAGAAAAACAAATATTGTCACCATGTATACTGCGAGCAGAGACCTACTTGGCTCAACGCTTTCTTTTAAATATTTTGTGTCTCATTTTGTACTAAATAAATTGTTTAAGTATTTTTCTGTTTTTCTCAAGAGTGTTTTAGACAAGGCCCATTTAACAGTAGCGTAGTTTTGGACGCGACATTAATAGACAGCTTAATTCAAACAATGAAACAACAGACATTTATTATAGCTATATTTATCCTTCATAAACGGTTTATAATATTTATTGTATACCAAAGGTAATTTTTTTTACTGCGTACGTTTTGGAACATCCTTTTAAATTTAAAAGCGCATTTTGTACCCCATATTATAAGTTTGAAAATAAAACAGCTTCGATAATATCAAATTGTGTGGAATAGAGAATATGTTCAATCGTAGTTGTGTGGAATCCATATTGTGTAGAATTGCGCATAGGAAGAAACACGTTTGTGTAAAATTGAAGACTGTGTGGAATAGAGAATGTGATCAATGGCAGCTGTGAGGAATCCATATTGTGTAGAATCACTAATAGGGAGAAACAATATTGTGTAGACGATCGATTAATTCCTAAAAAGTGTATTACACTTCAAGACTTCCGCGCGTACAGTTCGTTAGAAATAAAACACATTTTATCCCTTGTCATCCCGTAACCACGGCCCCGGAAAGCTGTCGAAACGTAGGGAAATCAAAAAAACCAATAAATCCAAATAATAAATAATTCTAATCCGTTAAAAGTATTTGATTTCTAATACAAAGTGTGTTGTGTGTCAGCACTCCAATAGAAAGGACATGAACAAAACATTTCTATCTTTACAAAATCTATATTCAAACTGTTAATGAATCCTTATTCATTACTTCGTTGAGTAAGTGCCGCTGTAATTTATTCAAATGTTATACAAGTAAGCCCATAAATGGAGAAATTACACTTTCTCCACATTATTTGTTTTTGTGATTTTCGACTTTTTCGGTTGAAATCGACAAACCAATAAAAATATTAGTGTTTTTCAATATATAAAAAAAACATTTAATTCCACTATCATAAGCGCAATATTATGGAAAATATTAATACGAAAAATAATTGTATTAATACTTTGTAAACAAAACTATGACTCTACTCATTAAATATTTTTTGGAATTGGTTGAGTAGTTCCGAGGATTACAAGCGAAAGCTTTGATTTAATATTGGCAGAGAAAACAATATATATACAAATAAAAACCGACTTCAAAAGTTATACCTACTTTCTTATTATTACTTCTCTGTAGCAGCCCAAATAGTCACATTACGGAATTATCTATGTTACTATTTATTTGACTAATAAAGCAGAATTATATAAGTACACATACCTTTTACACGATTGATTTAAAATTTGAATTGGAGAAAATTGGGATTCCAATGCCATAACTTGAAACGTGAAACAACAAACAGACTTACGGCCAAATACTCAATGAATGAATCTTAAAGTTAAGGCCACCTTAAATTCAAAAAAGTTGTCAGATTTGACAGAAACTCTATGAAACTGACAGCTTCCTTAAAGTTAAGGAGACCTTAACTTAAGATTTTAGCTAAGAAGCCTTTGAGTATTCAGCCGTTAGCTTCGCGATTTACTTTTGACAAAATATAATTAGGAACTAGAAAAAACCGACTTCAAAAAACCTGCCTCTAAAAAAAGGAAGAAATAATATAGAAATCATTAGATACGCATTATCATTGTTATAATAAAACACGTCTATTAAAGTCGGGTGGGGCTGGAGTACATCTTCATTTTTTTATTCTAAAACCCCACCCGACTTCAATTGACGTGTTTTATTATAACAATGATAATGCGTATCTAATGATTTCTATATAATTTCTTCCTTTTTTAGAGGCAGGTTTTTTGAAGTCGGTTTTTTGTTTTTAAACAATTTTTTTATTTTTTTATTTTTAGTGTAAGTACCTTCTGTATTAGGTAGTGTAGGTATATTATTTAGGTAGAAAAATCGGCTCAGCCAAACGTGAGATAATCGCGGAGAAACATACATACATACAAACTGAATACCCCCTTTTTTTGAAGTCGGTTAAAAAGACTACACAAAGGTATCCCTTCCCCAACAAAAAAAATCATCTAATTCGGTTCATAAATAACAAAATTGTCAAGTTAGTTGATTTAATATCATAGTATTTTCAGGATTACTTGTAAACTACTGAACCGAATTGAAAAAAAATTAAATGGGACCATCTCGCAAGAAAACTCAATCGAACAAAAAAAGAATTATCTTAATCGGTCCATAAATGTCGAAGATACGCGCGAACAACGATAAAAAAAAAAAAAAACATACAATCGAATTGAGAACCTCCTCCTTTTGATGAAGTCGGTTAAAAATTGTATTTTAGAGGAGAACTTAGAATCGTTAGTTAATTCCTCGTAATTTGCGCTAATAATAGCTTTATATTTTAACACGCCTTATGCTAATTGCTTTGATTATTTATATGTCTAGATAGATAGTCGAAGCTAAGAATGCGTCGAAAAAAATATCACCCAGCAGTTGGGTGACCAAAACAAGCACTCATTGTATTTTTAAGTAGTGTGACCCGGCAAGAGTTTTTATTACAATACTAAAAGTTTAGTACGTCAAAAGCGCAACACTATATCTAGACATATAAAATAATCTAAGGCTAATTTGTAATAAAGTTTTGAATAATTACTTTTTGTCCGCTCACCTCGTCCTCGTGGTACCAGAATATGTATGCGGGAGGTTCGGGGCTGAATTGGATGAGGCAGGTGAGGTTGATGGTGGACCCAATGTCCACGTGGAGGTCTGGACCTCCCAGGATCCGCGCTGACGGCACTGTAACCAAGACAATAAAACAGTTTAAAAAATAGAGAAATGATTTGCTAAAATATATCAACTGCAGTTTGTATCGTTTTTCAGTTATCAATAGGGTTGCCACCTTTTTTCAAAAAAAGAGTATTTTTTAATTTAGGTAGAACAATAATAAAGTACATTATTAGTTTTATACTTTAAAATGTATTATAATGTTACTTTTCGCAACATAAAAAAATCTTTCATAAAGATATTTACACAAGAGTTGCATAATTAGAGCATTTTAGCGTACTCTATTGCTGTCATAGATTAAAGAGTACATCTACACGAAATAGAGGACAATACTCTATTTTAGAGTACGGGTGGCAACCCTTGTAATAAATAATAATAATAAGTAATAAAAAATATGGTGAATATGCCATATCTCCCGAGACAGCTTTTACTAACGAGTGATATACACGTATTTCTCGCCCAAGCTTTCATTAAAATCTGATTATAACTATAGTTACGTAAAATCGGATAATATGCTTATCCGGCAGCCTGAGACACAACATCTGAAAATGACCTCTATAAAAGCACAAAGTCTTATTGGTTAACACAATTCGTCCACACGCCATGCTCGAGTGGAAAAATATACATGCCTGTCACTTATTTGCCGTTTTTGGTTTAATTGTTTGAGCACAATGCCATAAAAAATAACTGAATGTTCTTAAAACTTCAAGCTTAAGCCAAGTAGTAGTATCGCATCGCCTCCATGTGAGATCTAAAAATAACATTTACCATTAGGTTTTCACTCCTGCGATCGATGGTGTTGACGTAACTGATACCTAGATTTTGTTTTTGGCGGTTTTGCAAAGCAATGCGACAAAAATATTAGTGTGGTTAGATAAACTATAAGCAAAACGGTAATTTCGTAGATAAGCAATAATGTCATCGGGTAACCTAACTAATAGATAATTGCCTATGGTGTTAAATAGTTTTTTTCTTTCTGTAAGCGGCTATTCTGTGCTGTAAGTTAAATTAGTATTAGAGAGTCCGCTTTTGTAAGGAAATAAAAAGTTTGTGTACATTTCCTTTTGCATTACTTTGTTTGAAACGCCCCTAGAAACTACATAGAGTCGAAATCCGAACTGCAGTTGTTTTTATTAAGTTGAAAGCAACACTTACAATGAAACAGCAAGTTTTAAGGAAAGAATTAGTTTGATTTGGTATGTAAATGGCTAAGTCCGGGCGAAATTAAATGTAAGCATTTGGAAGCACTTCGAGAACTTTAAAGACACAAAGAACGTGCAATGAGCGGAATGAATATAAAGAGCATATTTGTATATGTTTTTTTATAGAAATAGATTGATATAACCCATGATGAAAGATTAAGTGTGAGTTGCACCAAAACGCTATCAAAGTTATAGTTATCGTCAAATGACATGCTACTAATTTGTCACGCCAAACTTCTCAAAGGACATCATGCTGGCTGGCAACCTCTTTTTTTGGCTAACTTATGCTTGACCGGTACTTTAACAAGCTTGTTATCGTTAAAGTTAGATGGTGCAACTAAGTATATTATAAACAGAATTAAATAAATATTTAAGGGGGGCTCCCATACAACAAACGTGATTTTATTTTGCCGTTTTTTGGTACGGAGCCCTTCGTGCGCGAGTTCGACTAGCACTTGGCCGGTTTTTTACTTATTTATATATATTTACTATTTAATATTTTATATATTATTATATTTAGATTTTTTAAAATACTTAATTCTGTATTATTGTTTTTTAAATCAATTTTAGACCATTTTATTTGAACGCAAAAATAACATTAATTTTGTGTACTTGTTGCCATTGTTGTCAACTTCATGCCTTTGGTTTTATCATTCTATCGATAACTGTTAATTAACATTAAAGATAAAACCGAATTTAATTATCAGCCAGAATAGGTTACTATTCTAGCTGTTGATGTTTTTCTCCGTAAAGTAAAAACTCATGTCAATTGCGATTTAATTTACAAAATCCTATTACTTCACCCTTTGCAAAATCCTTTTCAAATCGTTATCGCAATAGTAGTTTATGATACAAGGTTGGTAAGGAGGTTTTTAAAACGAGTTGACGTTTTATAAGCCCGAGCCGTAGGCGAGGGTTTATAATCGTCACGAGTTTTAAAAAACCTTAACAACCGTGTGCCATACTACGTTTTTCAATACATTTGCGAGAAAACATTATAGGTACTGCTGAAATTGTAATCTATACATATAATAAAACTGTAAAATTCTAAATATTTGTGCGCGAATTACGCAAAAACCGCTAAACGAATTTTGATGAATTTTTCACAATTTAGTAGATTGAGGTCCAACTTAAAATCTAAGCATTGTTTCATCAAATTTGGGTGGGTGGAACCAGAGAAACAGCTTGAACTCTCGGTAGTACTAGCTTTCATACACTAAAGGGGTCATTTTAAACTGGTTGCAATATTTTTCTACTGTCCACGCGGATGAAGTCGCGGGCGGAAGCTAGTAGAAATTAAAAAAAACGTTCGTAAACAAAAACGCACGGCGCCGGCGTGCGGTAAAATCAACTTTCCGCACGCTGTGCTACTCCGTAAACAAAAACGCACGGCGTGCGGTAAAATCAACTTTCCGCACGCTCGACTGTTATCGTAAACTTACATTTTCGAGCAACTGTATTGAAATAGTAGTTTATGATACAAGGTTGGTAAGGAGTTTTAAAAAACCTTAACAACCGTGTGCCATACTACGTTTTTCAATACATTTGCGAGAAAACATTATAGGTACTGCTGAAATTGTAATCTATACATATAATAAAACTGTAAAATTCTAAATATTTGTGCGCGAATTACGCAAAAACCGCTAAACGAATTTTGATGAATTTTTCACAATTTAGTAGATTGAGGTCCAACTTAAAATCTAAGCATTGTTTCATCAAATTTGGGTGGGTGGAACCAGAGAAACAGCTTGAACTCTCGGTAGTACTAGCTTTCATACACTAAAGGGGTCATTTTAAACTGGTTGCAATATTTTTCTACTGTCCACGCGGATGAAGTCGCGGGCGGAAGCTAGTAGAAATTAAAAAAAACGTTCGTAAACAAAAACGCACGGCGCCGGCGTGCGGTAAAATCAACTTTCCGCACGCTGTGCTACTCCGTAAACAAAAACGCACGGCGTGCGGTAAAATCAACTTTCCGCACGCTCGACTGTTATCGTAAACTTACATTTTCGAGCAACTGTATTGAAAAAAGTTTTTATTTTATTTGTGTAAAACCTTCCATGTTCACACATTAAATCGTTTATACCCACATGCGGTTGATAGTGTGAGCAAGATCGTCACGACAGGCGGTGCCAACTAGCTACGTAGATGGGCTGTTGTATGAACTTTACATTCCCCTGCTCCTAGCTACAACACCAAGCACCTTGTTTTGTAAGCTGTACGACGTCCTGAATTTAAAACTAGGTGGTGTTTTTAGTTGGTTTAAATATGTAAAAATTATAAAATTCTTCAAAATCGCACGTATTTTACAATTTCAAATGATTACTGTATTCTTTTAAAATTAGATTTATTTTATGAAAACGTATGGAATTATAATATAATGCGACTACAGAATAAAGTAGTGTGGCATCATTTTATTTAAGTCAAAGTAATCATTTCATATAGATTTCGACTTGCTGCTTGGTAAATATACTTTTTTTTGCAAGAAACGAATTTAGCAATATTGAAACAATCATCTAGCATTACTCTGCATTACACGTAATTTGTCAAACGTCTATTGTCAAGTTGATTTAGGTAATGACAAGACCTTGGCTTTTGATTACTCTGTCATCTGTGGTGCGCCTAAATTACAGGATTCCGTTCGTGCGTTGTCTCTCGCATATGCGGATATTACTAATTTATATTCGTTCGGAGTCTGGAGTTTCGGGAGGTTGAGTCTGGAGTTTCGAGAGGTCGCCGCAAGGTCACCGGTGGGGAACAGATGTTGCCGCGGTGAAACTTCTATAGGCTCTTGTTGATATGAATCATCAGTACGACATTGCATACAATGGCTAAGTTATGAAATGATTTACCTATAATACTTGTAATGTGTCACGTGCTATTAAGTGGTAACTTCAGCTCGGTATTATATCTATTTTCTAAGTTACGAAATGATATGCATATTATTATACTCGGTGTCAGTTTAATAGCTTTGGCTGTTAAGGTCTTAGCTTAGCAGTGCCAACTAGAGCGCCTCCAACGGATTTAACTTTATAAAAGTAAATTTTTAAATTGGGTTAATTAAAAAACAACGATTCAGTGTAGTTAAAATACCCAATTTGTTGTATTCAACAAAATTCTGTATAATACTTTTTGGTTTCATTCTTTCATTCATAAATCTGTTTGCTTATATTGTTAGCTCCTGTCAACACTTAAATTTATAGATTAGGTATCTACATTCCGTTGACCTCAGAAAGTTTAACAAACTCCAAGATTCAATAATGTTTTCAATTTGTGTTTGAATTAAAAACAGATGGATTAAAATGGCTAACTTAGTTTAGGCTTTTGCCTAATACTATGAATATTAAATCGGCACTGAAATGGGGATTTTCTACGCATCCCTGCCTTTTAGAATTAATAAATATACATTTTGAACTCTAGCTGATAGACAGAGAGGTCGTTTTGAATATTTGTTATTAAAGAGATACCTATTGATTTCAACGAATAATACTTTTATATTTTTCAATAAAAAAATGTTGTCTTTTGAGACTGAGTCGTAAATTGAATTGATTGAATATTTCATAATGGATTGAAGTCTCACTTGGGACAAATACTTTAATAATTATGCTAAAGTTGACACAATACTCGTCTCGTAAAAAAAGTCGTTTAGCCCGATTGAGAATAGGTATATATGTACTTGAGTTGTAATAGTTATAAGAATTTTAATTCTAGTATATTGTCTAAATGACTTGTATCGTACGTATTCGATATTATTATATTATATTACAAATTATACTTATTTCATTTACAAAATGAATTTGGTTATCAGAAGATTATCGGAATGTTTAATATTGTTAAAGGTTTCTCAGCTTTAAAACTCGTTTTGATCAGGCTGTAAACACGAGGTTAGAAACAAAAAGTTAGTATAATTTGTGAGATTGTAAAGTTAATTAATAAGGAAACAAAGGGGACACACACCACAACTATAATTACAGATTTGGACGAAGTCGTCATAATAATATTCCATGGGTCCTGCTTGCGCTGCGGGCGGTGTGGATGCCATGTTTTCTTCTGAAAACAAGTAATTTTAAATCAAAAGACTTTGTCAAATGTTGCATTTATTTGTAATGTACTCGTTATGTTGGTATTTGGTATAAAATAAAGATGGTAGTTTCATTAAGTATGACTGCTAAACTTTCAATTAAAAAAAATATCAAACTCGTGTCATGTTGTGGGTTGGAATTCCAAAGAAGACTTGGTTTATGTGAAGAATTTCTTCTATTGTAGGTAATAGGTATGTCTGTTGTTAATTTTTCACTGTTGTAGTTGTGTACTTATATGTACTTACGCACACACATCTTTCCTTATAGAAAAGCATAGGTAATTCATTAATAAATCAATTTATTGATCGCAGTCAGTCTTATCACTACATAGTATAAAACAAAGTCCCGTTGTCTGTCCCTATGTATTTTTAAAATTACGCATCGGATTTTGATGCGGTTTTTAGGGTTCCGTATTTAATAGAGTGATTCAAGAGGAAGATTTATAAGTTTAATACATGGTGTCAAATTCCACACTTCACCGAAGCGAAGCGAGGGCGAGTCGCTAAAATTATATCCCCGAACCGTTGCACTGCTTGTATTTTGAAAGTTTATATTGAGATTTATTTTTTCAGTTTTACTACGTTTAGTTTTAAAATCATATTTTTCATGAAAGTTTAACGAGCATAATTTCTTATTTAACTATTTTATTTATTCAGAACTTCTAAGAAATACGCCTGTCTATAAATTTTATGAAAGTCATGATGCTCTTGAAATCGCGTACCTATTTATTGGGAATATCCAATTATATTTAATTGTTAACTCCATAACAAGAATCGTTATTCGACCCTAGAAATGAGAAGGAAATCTGAGTTGAATAGATTGGCTACAGAAAAAACATGCAAATAAGTTCGCTATCAGCCGGACGATATCCGCAATAAAAATAGCTTTCTGATGCAAATCCAATTCGATTGCCACCCTTGATTTCAATAAGGTCTATAATTTGAGAAATTGCAAGTAAATTCGAGCCATTCACGCCAAAGCAACGTGCTACTGACAGTACTTAATAAACCCGCTCTATCCACTCGTTTAAGACTTATTGCATTTCTTTGAAAGGACTGGTTCATTTTACATAAAATATTGCAGGTGTTTTGAAAGCTTTCTGAAAATTAGTTGTCCAATATTGGAAATAAAAGTCGTAATGCATAAAATGTATCGACCCGAAAGCCGGAGATACTCTCACAAAAAAGTTTTGTTGTATCACATACCCAGATATATTAAAATTATATATTCATGGCTATGCACCTCCTAGTGCCACAAATATTTAATTTTACCCTTCTTAAACCACCTGAAAGACAGTGCGGCGATAAGGAACAAGTAAAAAGCACGACCTTTTTAAACTTCTCAAATATCATTACTTAAGTATAGATTTTAAATTATAATTGAACTAAGCAAACAGTAACTGTGGCAAACAATTTTCGTTGAAATTGCTCATTTAATTTGTTAGTTCTCTTGTGTATTTCACTGGTTTGAGGTAGTATTTCAGCTGGTTATTGTTAATGTCGTAATTCGGCACACGTTCGAGGCGCACACCGTTAAATTTTCATTTGCGGTACGAACAGAAACGTGTTATAATAATTGAATCACCCGCCCGCCCGGGCCATTTCAGTTAATTCTGTGCTTTATGACGTCATATTTCGCGGGCCACAAAGAGTGCTAGTTGGTGGAGAATTGCTTAAATGGCGTCGCACTTGGCCACTATACGGCTTCATCGCTGGTCGCTTACGACCGCAGTAATGGCCTATTCTATTGAAGCCGCACCTACAAGAATATTCGAGCAGAGATACCCACACATCCGTAGAGGTTTTTAAAATATCGCTTATTTTTTAAATGTAGGTTCCATAAAAGCCCCAATTAGCTTGTGATGCGCGATTTACACGAGTCAATTTTCCAGGCAACTTAGTTTAGGCTTTTGCCTAGCACTGTTTCGACTAGCAGTCGATCTAAGTCGATTAGCGTGATTTATCGACAATCGCTTATAAAATCAAATCGTTACCTCATTTCAAGGCTTGCGATTAGATTTTACAAGCGATCGATAAAAGTTACATTAGACAGACAATTTTACAGAAATTCTATTCCATTTTTAATCTAAAAATAGTTTAAAAAAAAACAAAAAACCGACTTCAAAAAACCTACCTCTAAAAAGCAAGAAATAATATTCGTAATAATAAAAATACGTCTATTGAAGTCGAGTGGGGCTTTTAGAAATAAAAAAAAAGAATCTGTACTCCAGCCCCACCCGACTTCAATAGACGTATTTTTATTATTACGAATATTATTTCTTGCTTTTTAGAGGTAGGTTTTTTGAAGTCGGTTTTTTGTTTTTTTTTTAATATTTTTACGGCGAGGGTAGAATCCTGAACGTAGCGAGGGCTTCAAAGTACGTCGCCCGAGCCAAAAATTTATTTTGCGGCCGAGTGATACACTGTACTTTTTATCACCCTCTATGAGAAAATAAAAGGCGCCTCATATTTTATTGTATTATTATTATTTGATAAAACATACAGTAGCAAAAAAGACGTTTTTTAATTTTTTTTTTCTTAATTTTTACTGACAAATTATGTAATTTTGGAATGTGCTCAATAGGCCTTTCATTTGATACCCATTTATTGCAAAATTGATAAAAAAAAATTTTTTTTCTTTTTTACTGAAAAATTCATGTTATTTTGGAATGTGCTCATCAAGGCCTTTGATTTGATACCCATATTGAAAAATTGAAAAATCTTGGTTTTTTTTAAGGAGAAAAGGAGAAAAAGAGAAAATAAAAATCTAAGAAATATTTTTTTAACTTTTTTTTAAAGAAGAATTAGACAGAATTATTGGTTCGTGTGGCCAAAAACAATATTTGCGTTCGATTTCATTGGCGCTGAATACTAAGATGTTCCAAATTCAATAAGTGCGCGAAAAAGATCTTTGCGGCGCACTTATTTATAAAGAGGATTAAAAACTCATTACTGCCCGCTAAAAGTTTCATATAGAAAACACCACCTTTGGGTGCACATAAAGGCGAACCAAGTCGTCCTTTTCGAATTGATGGGGATAAAAAGTAATTTACGTAAGTAGGTACTACACTCTAAGTTAATCAGTACAACTAATTGCCTAGACCAATTATTTATGGTGTGATTTTGCTTTTCGTAAACAATAACCTACATATTCATTATATATTGCACAAAACTTCCAATTTTTGTATCAAAATAAAGATATTCATAAGTACAAAATGTTAAACTTTCGGTAAGTGCACAGACTGGGTTAAAGAACAAATTGGTTGGCCTCAGAGCACTTTATTTGTCAGTTTTGTGGCGAGCCAGCATTCGCCAGTTCTGACCCGCAAATTGTGTTAATTGCTTGGCTCTTTGTTGCATTATATGTTTTATTCTTGCACTAAGTAAAAACCATAAACTGGAATATTAAGTTTATGGTAAAAACCATGTGAACCTACAGTGACTGTATGGCGGATAGATTTTTTTTTTTTAATAAAACGATGTGCTAGTCACTTTTTAAATGCCGTCATTTGAAGCTAATTAAATTGTACATTGACTTTGAAAAAAATACTTGCAGCACATCCATCCACTCAACCAAATAAAAGTATTTGAATAGGTATTAGAAAAAATATAAAAATAATCTAAAGAATAAAGACAAATCAAGCAGCTAAATATACAAATTATCGTGTTCTAAAAAGTGAATCTGTAGGAACCTTAAGCAGTCGGTTTCGTGTACTATAACTAAATACAATGTGAAAATCACTTTTGGTACAAAAAGTACTATATTTAGTTGTAGCTGTGACTTGCCTCAAGAGGGAACAAAGCGATTGTGCCGCAGCGCTGAGCATTATTTGCTTACTGGAAGACAATTGCTAAGCAAAAGTTTTTCGGTGTTCATATTTGAACAGCGTGCTTTACGTCGCATTGCAGTTCGTATAGCTTAAACGACATCATACTATCCTATATTGAATTAATTACTCTTCATAATATGTTAAATTATAGGATCAGGCTTACATAATTAAAAGCACTAAGTCATTGTTTAACAGGGATATATTTGAATAACCATAAAGCCATACTCGTATTATCAAGGAAACAACAGATTTGACCTCATTAATCACTATAATATTCGATTAACCAACACCAAGCAAGATTTAACAAGAAAACATAACTAATCTTATTATTCACTATATTTTAACGTATTCCTTTATGATCACTAAGATTCTAAATTATGTAACTAATAAAACAACACATTAGACTGCATTATGCATAGTGAATAATTACTTATAAAACATTAATCATCATACATTAATTTTACTTTTGTAATCACTAAGCTATTTTAAATAAATTGTATTACCGATGAAATAACACATTAGTCCTTATTAATCATTCTAACGAACATTGCATTAAATGCCAATAAGACAACACATTCAATCAAACATATTAATCATCACATCATGAACAAAGGGTTCTGAACAGAGTAACATCTTAGACGTTTTTAGACGTTAATCAGAATAATACAGGTATTCAATACTTATCTTATTATTCGGCGAGGCACAAAATCAGACTCACTCGTTACACCATTAGATTTTACTTTTATGCTTTCATTATTGGCGGGAATTGACACTGCTTTCCCGCCATTACTGTCCATAGTCTGATGAATGAAATATCTTTTATCTTGATAACAAATGTAAATCATTAATTTTCAATAAGTATGCGTAACACAATACTACTACCGTTTGTCATAGTCTTTGTGATCATTCTTTTAAATTCTTAATCAATAATTTTAATAAAGTTAGCAACTAATTCAAACCGGAAACCAATCATTTTGTTGATAAATTTTAATAATATTGTTTCAATGTATTCAACTGCTTTTAATTTTTCGTTAATATTAATTTAACTCATAAAAAATTATATTTCTCATAATTAAACTAAGAACTATTTAATAATAACATCATTATGATAACTTTATTATCAATTGCTACCCAACCGGAACACTCGTTATTTATAGTTCGTCCATCCTGACACATTTGCGTCCCCGCAAATCACGTGGTTTCTGTAGAGATATCTGTAATAAGAAAACATTTTGTATTCCATGTTATAAATTGATACAATTTTCATTGTTATGATTTACCTATTTTTTTCATCGTCTTATCCGACGGCCCCTTTTTATTTATTTTTGAATAATGGTTCAATATTTACTCTATGTTATATAAGTTATCAAAATACAACGAACAATTAACCTTTAATACTTAGGAAATTTAATTAATTCGAACTACTACACATAGTTTTCCCATGAAAGTTCATTAAAAAGGCTTGGTATAATTTACTTAAACCCTTTATTTCAGATAAACTTTATTTAGATCCCCGTTACATGCCACCAAGGTGGCCCTTAATACTCGCCAACCAGGCGGCCCTTAGCAAAATAAATCTCGTTGTTCATCGTCAGGTTAGACAACCTTTTTTTCCATCGTCAGTGCGGACGGTTTTTAACAAAATAAACCTTTTTTATCGTCAGCTTAGACGGCCTTATTTAATCGTCTGGAGTGACGGCCTTTATTGATTAGTTCCTTTTTTTCATCGTCTGGAGTGACGGCCATTATTAATTATCTCCTTTTTTTCATCGTCTGGAGTGACGGCCCTTATTGATTATCTCCTTTTTTTCATCGTCTGGAGTGACGGCCCTTATTGATTATCTCCTTTTTTTCATCGTCTGGAGTGACGGCCCTTATTGATTATCTCCTTTTTTTCATCGTCTGGAGTGACGGCCCTTAACAAAGTAACCCTTTTTTTCATCGTCAGGTAAGACGGCCCTAAACTCAATTATAAACTGTTCGCATTATTGGAACAGCCATTTTTTTTTATTGTAATTGCAGTAACATTATTCTTCCAATAAATCTAAAAACTATCTGTGCCATCAACTTGAGACTCACTAATCTCACTATCACTTGCCTAATGCATTGATTTATTAGGCTTCAAAGCAACTACTTAATACACTTATACTCATTGTATACTCCTTATACCCATTGTATACTCCTTATACTCTTTTGGTCCCTCAATGAATATTATCATATTATAAAATCAAAATACTACAAACTTAAAACTTTCGAGTAATATCATCCTACCACCAATTCAAATTTTCTAGCTGCCAGGAAACTAATTATCAGCTTTTGCAAAGATCAAAAGTTTAGTTACTTTATTTACATAATATACCTACTCGTAAATAATATTAAGAACCAGTTTTATTAAAATACAGAGCTGCAACATATTTATAAAATAATACTATTTTAGAATAAAGTCGAATGAAAACATGAATTGCGGTCTTCTAAATAATCTTATAATAACCCTTGCTGGTCAGCGTATTTTACCATTTACCACGTACCTATTTTAAATCGATGCGAAAGCAGTTCAACTGTGAACGAATTTCATCAATGAAAAGGCAATGCCTTTCGACCTAAATATAGTTTTTTTTAATGTCTAAATCTTGGAGTGGCATGCTCATCTTTATCTCCTGTATTAAACAATGGAGCTCACCTTATCAAGCGATCCATATAACTAACAACCTTAACTAAGCTCCCTTACATATCAACATATGAATTTTCCTTAAGGCAGTACAAGATGGCTTAAACATCTCTTTTGAAGTACAAATATATTCTCAATATTAGCTGCTGACCCTTACAACAGTACTCACAGTAACCATTAAATTAAAACATATTTTTAATTAATATTATTCATAGTACACTACATTATAAAAGTAACTGAGGTAGGCCAACTTTGCCTTGCCGTGTCAGTTAAACTGCTAATGCCACCGAAGATAGTCTTCTTGATAAGGTATAATATAGGGTTTAGATACCATTGTTTTCATGTATCATTACATTTAATCGGTACATTAGAGTTTTCGTGTTCTCAACAAACTCAAACTATGTCTGCATTCAAATTAATATTGTATTGATCATTAAATTTATGTTAAAGCAATGTAAAACTGAAAAAGGGAGCACTGATTTCGTCATTAGAATAATTTTATTATCAATAACAGAAAAATTCCGTCGACTTGATAACCTCCTCCTTTTTTGAAGTCGGTTAAAAACAAAACGGAGTCTTAGGTAGAATATAAATCATTGGGAAATATTCCAATATGTACTAAAATTTGAAATTATTTTCTTTTTCCATTATTTTACTTGGTACATGTTATAATAATTATATACTTACAATATTATTATGCACCATATACAGGTAAAATAGATATTGGCTTAAAAGTTGGGATCCTTTTATCTCCTGATTCAAACAAAGGAACCAATTTTATTTACTACATATTTTCCCATTGTGTCAGGAGAGGTACTTCCTTTAAAATAAATGCTAAATACTATTACATCAATATTAATAATTAAAAAAAAATATATACTAGTAGGGACCCAGAGCAGAGCCTCAGTTTCCGTAAACATCGATTATATTATCACCACATTTTTTTTTTAAGTAAGTACCTCAACAACTATCGACACCCGATTCAAGGAGGTCAACAAGACAACAATGTTAAGACAAGAACTTAAATTTCTGATAGTTTCTAAGGGAACCCAAGTGAGGATGTCCACCAAATCACCCCACATCCTCAACATCAGAATCTAGACAACCTTATTCCTAATTTTAAGAGAAAACTCCATCCTTGCTCTCCTAGTTCTTGACTAATTCTTTTTTTCAAAAACCAGTTTTGCTTTTCATCTGACATATATCTGGACTTTGCCAGAATACATGTTGTCTAAATGTTTTTGATAACTTCAACATATTCAATGCTATCAGGATCACAGTAAGTAGGTTAACAATTAAATTAAGTTGTATCATTGTCAAAAGTTTTATCGAATTTTGTTTGAACCACTCCATGATTATGGAGATTATTGGGTTTCCTAGTAGGGATTGGTGCAATTCCAATTTTATCTAATGTATAGTTATCGGCTCATTTACTAACCATTTCGCGTTTTGAGACTGACATAATTGATTATGCTTTATACTTAGAGACAACTTAGTAATTGATAGTTAGTTAGTTTTAGTGTATAGTTAAATATTGATACTAGCCATTTGTTAAGTTTTTATTTTTCAATTATTTCACAAGAATAAACTGTGTCTCAATTGACTGATTCAAGACATATTTTCGTAATATTGCATACTGTTTGTTCAGCGAAATACCTATATCGAAAACTTTTTAGCCATGTTTCTATCAAAATGTAATTATTCTATTCTTTTCCAAAACTTGCTCCATAACGAACTCAAACGCTGGGTATTTTCAAGACGGGGGTCTGTACGTACATACTTCACATTAATAATTATTTATTACAGTTACACACACAGTAACTAATTGTTTTGTAAATATTAGAAACTTTTTATCTTGAACTATGTAAGAATATAACGCCTACGTCTCATAGCGAGATTCCTACTAAACAAACTTGCATCCTTTCACAACTTTCCAACGAGTCATTACCTATATTTTTTCTCAGAATTAACAAACCGCTAACAAGGTAGGATATATTATCATTATCATTGAAAAGGTCGTAACTTTTCACAGCTTATAGCTGGTTTCATTATCATTATTATTAATATTATATTGTTTTCTAAATTCTCAGTTCATAACTGGTTATACAGTATCTGCACGGGCGCACCAAGTGACAGATCCCCCTAATTAGTTAATTGATTGCGTATTTATTGTTAATTGATAGTCCGCAATTTCCTGCAAGATATTACTATTGTTGTTATCATTATTATCATTATTATCATTATTATCATTATTATCATTATTATCATTATTATCATTATTATCATTATTATCATTATTATCATTATTATCACTATTATCGTTATTATCATTATCATTCCTGATTAGTTTTTGCAAAGTGTCAATATACTACTTACTAATCAACCGTTCATCGAAGTTATATAACACGGCAAAATAAGAAATTAAATATTTATAAAAAAAACGACATTTGGATATAAAAAGGATCTTGATAGATTGGATTAATTCATTAGATTATGTTAATACCAAATACTGAAAAACTTTTCTTATAACATCACAAAGCTAGACGCCTCTAATGTCTCAAGCGGTCATTGTAAATTAATAAAACATTTTGTAAATTTTCATAATATCATAAATAAGCTCCAACTAAAATTATTTTCCACCCGTAGCAAACTTAATCTACAGGGAAATATAAAAACTTCAATATCCCTAACATTTAAGGAACACAATGCATTCAAATACGACTTAATTCAACTTCCAACGTCATCTTATCTTACATAACCTACATCGCATTACCTATGCACTGCATTTTTATCAATGTATGCCTATCATAACAATAATCGGAACGGACTTGCCTTGTTTTGCTTGCGTGCCAATAATACCCTTCTATCGTTAGAGCTGGTATCTTGCGAAACCTTTCTTGGACTTCATGAACGGAATTCATGGATGGATTCTCGGCTCGACTTCGTTGGCATCTTGTTTTCGGACATACTTGGTTATCGCCACTTCTGAAATTGTTAAATTATAGGATCAGGCTTACATAATTAAAAGCACTAAGTCATTGTTTAACAGGGATATATTTGAATAACCATAAAGCCATACTCGTATTATCAAGGAAACAATAGATTTGACCTCATTAATCACTATAATATTCGATTAACCAACACCAAGCAAGATTTAACAAGAAAACATAACTAATCTTATTATTCACTATATTTTAACGTATTCCTTTATGATCACTAAGATTCTAAATTATGTAACTAATAAAACAACACATTAGACTGCATTATGCATAGTGAATAATTACTTATAAAACATTAATCATCATACATTAATTTTACTTTTGTAATCACTAAGCTATTTTAAATAAATTGTATTACCGATGAAATAACACATTAGTCCTTATTAATCATTCTAACGAACATTGCATTAAATGCCAATAAGACAACACATTCAATCAAACATATTAATCATCACATCATGAACAAAGGGTTCTGAACAGAGTAACATCTTAGACGTTTTTAGACGTTAATCAGAATAATACAGGTATTCAATACTTATCTTATTATTCGGCGAGGCACAAAATCAGACTCACTCGTTACACCATTAGATTTTACTTTTATGCTTTCATTATTGGCGGGAATTGACACTGCTTTCCCGCCATTACTGTCCATAGTCTGATGAATGAAATATCTTTTATCTTGATAACAAATGTAAATCATTAATTTTCAATAAGTATGCGTAACACAATACTACTACCGTTTGTCATAGTCTTTGTGATCATTCTTTTAAATTCTTAATCAATAATTTTAATAAAGTTAGCAACTAATTCAAACCGGAAACCAATCATTTTGTTGATAAATTTTAATAATAATTGTTTCAATGTATTCAACTGCTTTTAATTTTTCGTTAATATTAATTTAACTCATAAAAAATTATATTTCTCATAATTAAACTAAGAACTATTTAATAATAACATCATTATGATAACTTTATTATCAATTGCTACCCAACCGGAACACTCGTTATTTATAAATAATGGAGGTTATTGAATAAATCTCCTTGTTATTAAGATAATATTACCAAGAAACTTTACTTAAAATTTAAATCTCTCCCGGCAACTATTGTAATAACATACTCAAGGAAATAGAGTATATGAAATCCTTGCTTCAAGAACGTTCGCGCAGAATAAGCCGGGATTAGCGCAAGAAGCTCCGGTATTAAATTAGCTCGTAGCAGTTGCTACAACTTGCTCCGGGACTTGCTACGAGTGCTACGAGGCTACGACTCATTTTTACATGTTTACATTTAGTGCAAGCAATTTATCAAAATAAGTTTATGAATAAATATTATATAAAAAAACATGTCGATCGATACGATAGTGGTTGACTATTTATTTTAATTGTTAGTTAGTTGATAATTATTCTAGCCGTTTTATTAAATGTGAAGATACCCTTTACTATATGGCCCCATATAACAAAGGGTATTTTCACATCTGAATCCAAGGGCGTTTTGATTTGCGTCATTGCGTTGCCTTGATATATTTTCATAATTTTAGAGTAAAAATATTTTGACCCCGTGTGCAGTGACAACAATTATAGGTCCTAGACGAGTAGCATTTAGCAGCATAAGTTATATTATTTTTGCAACTTATCATTTTATATCGAGGAGAATGACGGCGCGGCTTTCAAAACGCCCGTGGATTCACCCGGGGACGCTATACATATCTATATCAGATCTGTTTATTATAAAAAATCAGAAAAAAATTTATGATTGATACCTCTTCGTACTCGTACATAAAAACCTCTAAGTAGTGTGTCAACAAAAAAGTAACAACCGATATATGGTGTACATTGTATATATTTATTTGACTTGAACTAAGAGTTTGATTCCTTCACGAGCCTCTTCTGTCCAATTTACGTGGTGTTCAAATGTAATTGAATGCAGGTCGCTCGCGGATTACAGCGCGAGGCGGGGCTGCATAATAATGCAGGCTCAAAGTGCAGCCCGCTCAGGGATTATTGTAATTTCTAATGTAACCACAGAATAAGGGATAAGCTGCCACTCTATACTGCGTTTACTCAAGCAACGGCAGGCCTTGGGCGAGCGCGCCAGGCAAGTCTACACACCGAGTGAGGCTGCGTTCAGATGATAACGCACGACCCGACCTCAACCAGAACCCAACTCAAACTCAACTCAACCGGAGCCCTCTCCTTGAAATACAGCGCTTACAATTTTGAGTTTTATGACACATTCATAAGCTCCGTTATATTTTGTCGATGCAACTGCACACGCCCCGCGCTCAACCCAAACTCAACTCAAACTCAACCCGAACACAACCCGAACTCAACTCAAACTCAACCCGAACTCACCTCAAACTCACCTGAACATTACACAGGGGCTTATTAATGTGCAGCCTGAGCCGGCTCGCGAAACATTTACCACGCGTGGCGGACCTCGTGCGAGGCTGCTCGCTTGGTGTACTGTGAACCCAGCTGCTATTCACTACCGATAGACTAGAGCTGTACTAACTACACTTGTTGCACTATTGTCAGTTTTAAGTAAACTTATGTTTAACATAATTATTATTTTATTTTATTAAGTTTCGTGTAAGATGAATACTTCATGTCAAAATTCACGTTTATTGATTGTTTTTTTTCAGAATATTTTATTTTAACAATACGAAAGTAACGTACAAAAGCTCAGTGGACACATTTAACTGATAACTTCCAAAAAGCTTCCAGATGAACAGTATAGAAGCAATTCTCTGTGTTACACCACAAAAAGGCTCTAGAGGGCGCTGGCATTTTCGCTGTGTAATAATGCAAGCTCAGCGTTGTTGCGGCCCCGGGCGACGCAATGCAGGATCTCAGGGAATTACGAATTACTGAGCATTATAAACACAATTTGTGCAATATATCAAAACACGATGTTTTTAGACAATACAACAAGAGTTTTGTTTTGATATTTAGAGGACAATAAAACAATTAAAGAGGTGTTTAAAACAGTGTTCTTCAACATTAGCTTACAATTCTTATTATAAACATTATTGTTTTTTTTTAAATAAGTGTTTGTCCAACAGCCATTTTTGATGTCCCCACTGCCGGGGCACAGGCCTTCCTTGTGGGTGGTAAGGAGGATGGGCCATAACCCACCACGCGGGCCTCTGTTACTCGATGGGTAATAAGTGTTTATCAGTATATATTAAGATAGACAACAGTATCAACATAACGCAATAACATTTTTTTAACAATGTTAAATCCTTTTGATTTTTTTTCGTAATGAAGAATTCTTTAGGAATCAGAAAATAGGAAAAAGAAAATCAGTCAAGGTAACAAGCACTTGAGCGTGGAAAATTGTAGCTCAATTATTATGAAGCAACCTGAACAACCTAAATCGTCGACATATTCCAGCTACAAGTGATATAAGAACATGTTTTTATATGTTTCTGACAGACATATTTAGGCAGCGTGCGTCATTCATTTTCCGAGGAACATGCGGGTTTTCTCGCGTTTCAAAAGTTCGTGAGTAATGAAGTCATGTGAGGCGAGGAGATAATGGCTCCCACGGAGCTTAGGCTCTAACGGCCTTAAAACAATAGATTAGAATACTGTTGCTAACGAAATTTACGGATTTGTTGAAGAAAAGGTAAACATTCGAGACGTCTGTCTTTATTTTGAAAACTGTGTCGTATAACTTTTCTATAAAGTGAAGAGCGGTTTAAACCTCTCTAAACTTTATAAATCTTAAGATTTAGGGTTCTACATTCTAATTCTACATTCTACTTATCTAAAATTACAACTGGAATTGCTAATTATGCTCATTTAATCATGTCCCAGATATGAACTTGGTGATATAATTGTCCATAGGATAGTTTAAAACTAAGGTAAGTATCTTTTCTTTTTTTTTTGTAGGAGGAACCGCGGTTTTATCGCCTTCCGACCCACCCCATCAAGATCGTTCTCCGTAACTACCTACTCAAAATATCATTTTCCAATATCCGAAATATTCTAGACACATCTATCGTAGTATTAATATTGTTGTAAATAGTAAAATAATAATAGGCTTATTATCAGTCGGTTACCTTTACTGACTGTATCATAATGCTAAAATATCGAGGTTAAAATAGACAAGTAATACTTTATGCTATTGAAACTTGATATTATTAATGTTTGAATACTCCATGATTTCTGTTTCGGTTTAGCACTAAAGTTTTTCATTAAAATGTGAGGAGGTAAATTAAGGACACTCCAAAGTCTAGGCCGTGAGCTGTGGCTGAAATGGAGCACCTCCGCAAATTGGCAAGAAGCTTACCGTGTACCGACAAAACTTAAGCTGTACCCCGGGGTACGCTGCATTTGCGGCGCTTGCGGCGAATTTTGCTGCGAAAACACCACGTGTTTTGACACCGAAGAGTGTTATTATGTTGAGCTTCATCCTATTTGCGAATCCAAGAGGCGACGTTTAAACGCAAGAAGCGAATACCACAGGCACAAAATATAAAGTAGAGCTTGGAACAAATTGGGTTTTCCGTGCACTCACACAGAGATTGCGTACAGGTAATCTCAGGCCAAACTGGGCTATAAGGCAGTCCTACCACAGGGAAAACAGAAATCTTGTGTGAAATTATATTACTGTTACAACAGATCCTAGCGCAAACATATTCACGATAAGGCGCTTCTGTCTGGAATACATAGATTTTATAATTTTATTTGTGTTGGCATTTAGGAAACTCTTTTCCTTCAAATACAGACACTAGGAACAGCCAAACAATGTAAGCAATGAGCAATGAATAAATTATTCATCGAAAATCTCGGTTACAACATGCTAATTCTAAATTGAAATTGGGATTCTAAAGGGCTTGATGAATATTTCTTGAGGGATGGAAGTTATTTATCCTTTTTGGAAATGTAGGTACTGGACTAAAATTCACAAAAATAATTAATGTTATAACGGTGCTTGTCTGTATATTATGAATACCACGACTACATGGTCTTGCCACTAAAGCACGAACCTATATTGGCACTGGCGTGTTAAAAATTTAAAGCATTTAAAGTAAGAATTCATCAATGAAATAGATTCATAATTATTATTTTGAGGTAATCACAAAGAAAACAAATGCCTTTTCTCCAGTCAGTTAATGAAACCCACGCCGTGAAAACACCAAGAAATTACAAAATAGTTTTTTGTTGTTTCAAAATTTCGTTTAAAACACAATCCGTTGTTTGTTACTCAGTGCTAAATTAAGGGTTACCAATATCTATAGTATACTAGCATTCGATCGCGACTTCGTCCGCGTGGACATTCGGAAAATGGCATTTGTTCCCAACGAGTCACACCATCAACTGTCACACTGTGACTAGTTGGGAAGTTTTTATTAAAAAAATCCCAACAAGTCACATCTGTTAGTCGATGGGAACTTTTTCTTAGAAATTTCCCAACCAGTCACATCGTTACAGGTGAAATAACCCTGTAACAGGGTGACTGTGACAGTTGATGGTGTGACCCGTTGGGAACAAATGGAAAATGGGAACCTTTGACCGAGATAAAAAGTATCATATGTTTTAATGCAGGCCATAAACAATCTGTGTGTCAAATTTCATCGAAATCTGTTCAGCCGTTTTTGCTTGATTGAGAAACAAATATCGAAACATCCAAATTAGTTGGATATAACTCGTACGTTTCATGTCCTCATTTGCGAGCGGGTTGGTTAATGAAACGGTCTTGCTGTTCGAGCACGAACCGATGTGGTGGCAATGGCGCTTAACACGTCCATTACCGGAGTAATGACGTGCTCGCTGCTATTACGGCGCCGATACATTAGGTCGAAGAGGATTTTAACTATAGTAACGGCTCGTTAACGTGTGCACCCATGGAACGTTAGTTACCAATGCTATAGCATTAAAGTTTGGAGAACATTAATATTGGAAAGCATGCTTTAATCATAAGATAAATAGACCGATCGGGATACGTTTTTAGGTTTCAAAAATATTAAAGTTAGTTTTTTTTCGTATATAGTTTCTGCACCATTCACATAGCCTAATACATGAATTTGGGTCATTTTGGATGGGTGCATAAGTAATAATTTAGGTTTTTGTCTTTTTTAACACTATCGGACGAAAAGAAAATTAAAGTTGAAAATTTTACTTTAATGATAATTACGAAGTTATATCCGATGTACATGAACTTTTTGTGTCATCTTCATCCACGGGAACACTGTTATTTGACTATTACCAAAGCTATTACCTAAAAAGTTGCCGTAGTAGCTCCAAAAGAATATTACAATAATATTGGTTAAATAAGTGTCAAATGTTTTAGATCAATGGTAGCAGGCTATCTTAAATACAATACTATCAATTTTGACAGTTTTGGAGTTCAATTATTTATAACCAACACAAATAATTGAATTTCTAAAGATGCATCGGCTAGATGTGACACAAAACGCAAAAATACACTTTATATATGCCGATGTATCGACAGGCAAGATTTCATAAACTTTAGAATTTTTGAAGGTTATGCCCTCAAAATAACGTATCCCGATCGGTCTAAAATAGGTAGCTGAAAATGTTATACTGTCACAGAAAATACACACTAATGGTACTGCAGAAATCTACTCGTAATTTTCACTATTTTGTGGAAGAATCATTTAAGGATCTCCAATCTGCTGAGCCATGCTTTCGTCAAAGTGTAATGGAACAGAAGAGCCTAACACAAAATATATTATTGGCGAAGCATAATAGGTTATCTACCTTTGACACAAAGAAGAAGAAGTTTATAAGCAAAGTCCCATAAGTCTTGAACTTCCTTATAGCCATTCCATGGAGGTGGCAGTCACAAAACAAGCTTGCCCTGATTAGGCGAGCCTCATCAATCCTGCACGAATGCCTCACGAGCACGCGCGTTGCATTATTTAGATACCATCACGTGACACATCACTATGGGAGACGAAGTTTGGTTCATTATTAAGTGACATTCGGGCGACGCAAACTTCTTTCGTGTTTGAATACCATCGAAGTTTGAAAATAAGTTTATTAATATTGTCGTTATTCTCTTGATTTCCGGTTACGCTTTTTTCGGATACCGGATATATTATTTTCAGCAACCGTTAACTGACAGTGACTGTGCCCTGTGGCTGAAAAAATAACCCTAAAAATTGTCAGTCATAAATCTTTTCATATTAAATTTCCTTCTTTTGCGAAAGACAAATTCGATAAAAGTGATTCAAACAGCCAAGTGTGTACTGAGGAGATTTGTTTGGCGTCGCACCGTTGCATTCGCGTTTCCTGTTATTCCTTTCGAGAGATTCGCGTGAAATGATATCAGTGGCGCCAAAAAATTCGGGGAACCACCGCCGCGACGCTGCGATGGTAACGAGAGCGTATATTGTTAGGATTGTCAACTCACTTTACGAATACGGTGTTAATTATTAAAAGTGAGTTGACAACCTTGTTAATTTATCACTTGTCTGTTATAAGATAAGTTAAAAAGTAAAAATAAAATTATAGTGATGATGTTATTACTCCATTTATTAATATAGTTTTACGGTTTTCCATAGATAATGTGTAAGTAATGGTAAGATAGAATAATAATATGGATATTATCAGTTTCTTACAGAAAATTACTATCATATACTTACCACGAAATCATTTCGAAGAAAATTGATTACGGAAAAGTTTTGAATAATTAGTATCATTTGGAACTACTTAGTACACTAAATACATTATTAATGAATACATTATTAATGAATAATGAATTTACTGTACGGTTCGACATGGGGCACAGTCCTTCCTTATGGGTGGATAAGGAATGGGCCATAACCCATAACGCAGGCCTAATGCGGATTGGTGCATTAACGACTGCAAATGCAGCCAGGATGAACGGCTTAACGTGCCTTTTGAAGCACGGAGGAACTTGAGGTAGTAAATTTTTGGTCTCCCATCCCATGACCGACACTTGCGAAAGTTGCTTAACCTCCATAATCGCAGGGCCAGGCACTAAACCACTGCACCGCAGAGCTCCTCGTGTACGGTGGGTAATGAATAATAATCCGTGGTGGCGTCCGGTAGAGTAAATAGCATTAAAGCTCCCCTTCATACTGATGTCTAATCTCTACCCTACCTGCCAAGCGAAGAGATTATAGCAACACCCTCCCATGGGAGAAGCCTATGTACGGAGACTGAGTGGACTTTTATGAAGAAGATAATAAATATAACAACTTTACACAATATTGTCGACAGCCCTAACAATCGATCATGTCTTTAAAGCCATCGTTGGAGGAAAACGTTATTGAATTTGAAATTCTTTGATTTTATTTGCGGAGCGCGGCGCCAACGAGGCTGCCTCGCGGACGCGTGGGTTCTTGACGGATCAAAACACTAGCAGTCGTCGCCGTTACTGAAACGAACCATTTATTCACAACTCTGATTTATGGACGCTACTTGTTAACGTGTCGGCTTATTCTTTTACACCACTTTTTATTTGGTACTATAAAGCTTTTTCTATAATACTCTAAATCACTTGAAGTTTAAGTGCGCACCTAAGCATAAATCTAATTTTTTTTCGTACAAATGTATTGTGTACCTAAATGAACAATGTAACATTATCATAGTCAGCAATATTATTAATGAAATTATTTGGTTTCTTTTTAGCTTTGACATTTAAACGTAATTCAAAAAATCTAACAAAAATATTTTAAAGTGCTTAGAATCCTTTTACACAATTCTTTACTATCTATTTACTAAATTGAAAAAAATCAAGTTATTATGAAAGAGAGTACTTACATTTACTGCCACTAAGGCCGACGAAATAAGCTTGATAAAAAAAGAACTTCATCCATTTTCAAAAACAACTATCTACCTATAAATAATTTTTAATTTAGCAACATCTTTCATTTTTTTTTTAAATAGGATGAAAAACGTTACAGGGCGAAGGATCACCCAATAAAGTTTCACTCTACGATAACTCTGTAAAAGTAGACAAAACTCAAATTCTTAAAAAAAAACTTACATACTTAAACTGAATTTGCGTAAAAGAAGTCAAACTTATTTTAACATTCAACAATTCAATGACCTCAGAGAAATTGTTGTAGCGATGGTCGCTGAAATATTTCGTTTTATCGTTTTGCTTTGTAGAGTCGGGCGCAAGTTTATAGTTTTATAAAAAATAAAATTCAGTTAGGAGAGTCTCCAGGCACAATATTTTAAAGCAAACACCTTTCCAAGACAGTAAGAGTGATGTTAGCAAGGAGCGGGGACTAACAGAATTAAGCGAGAGCTAAACGCGGCCGGGGCGAGGTGCTAACTGTGAGTTAACGCGAGTAAAGCTTGGTACAGGCACGAGGGAAACTATTTTTTTTACCATTTTGGGATGTACATCCAAGATTGTACTCAACAAGAAAAATGAAATAATAGAGTCTTATAGAATTAATTATTGGTAGGAACGTGAGAATTGTACTTAGTTTTATCATTTAAATTAAAATATAGTATAGAACCTCGATGAGCGATTTATCAATACAGCTACAGAGCCTTTTAGTTGAATATTTTTTTACTTTATTATTTTTTTACGAGATTTCGTGTTGAGAAAAAAGAAGTCGTACGAAAATTTTAATAAGTACCTAATAAACAAATAGTTACCAAATTAGTTTACAAGTTGCTATCAAAGGTTTCAATTTATTCAATGACTCAACCACTGAATGCCGACACTTATTTATTACGGCGAAAAAGTCAACAGCGATGACACGGAATTGCGTATACACGCAAAATTGCACCAATGTAAAAATAAAGTTCCAAGAGCAAAATAATTATTCAAAATAAAAAAGTCAATTACTAAATTAATCGACTTCAAAAAAGGAGGTTCTGGGTTAGGTTGTTTTTTAAAAAAAAAAATTGTAAGTGGGACGCTATTTTGAGGTGCCATTTTAGATACTGACCGGACATCTAGCTAGGGTATTCTTGATCGAAGTTATTATGCATAAAAGTAGGCGTCTATTTATCTTCATTATTGATTTTAGAATCGGATCGGATAAAGAGTATTATTATATTTAGATGAATTGGGAGCATATTTTTTTGATGACGGTTCATCTGAACCCAGCTTTATGTGTCACTGGCGACGGCAGTAGCGAAGATTGCCATAAATTGTCTCCCGCTGTCTTACTTTTTCTATTTGAACAATATTAGGTCCACGGGGCCTGGACAAGATAAACTAATTTATTGAATTCAAATTAACAAGAGGATATTTTTTTACTGCCACCTGATTTATGTATAATTTCTGCGCACACTTGTTTGAAAGAAAATATTTTGCAGTCATAATGTACCTACCCAATAACTAACTAGTGGCTTTATTAGCTGTAGACCTCACGTTGGTGGCATTTTTGAACAGTTTTAGAAATGGCTGAAATATAATTTTCCCCTTATCTCTGCCATTTTGAAAAAAAAAAATTAAAATACTTACTGAATTGTCAAAGAAATCCATGTAAATATCGAACCTGCTCACAAAATTTCACGAGAATCGGTTGAGAAATACGACCTATTGAGAAAAACAGATGGAAAGCCGAACTTGCGAAAGCATTTTAAGCAAGTAGATTTAAGAAATTGTTTCCATACAATGTATAAATGCTGTTGGTTCCGAACATAATAAAATAATAAAAAAAAAAAAAAATATTTTTTGCCCAAACTGAAACGGAGACATAAACGCTCGAGCTCGCTCGGTCAAATATTGTATAAGATATCTAGTATTTTTGTATGCACGTCACACATACACTATGCTGAAAAAAAAATCCAGATACCTTAATGAAAATTAAAATTTATCTCTTACCGATTCATAACCACTTGTTGTATATTTGACTTCTTTGTTGAGTAGGTACTACTTATTTGTACTGTACGATCGCTTTGTGTCTCTAAGGAGTCACATGTAACAAAGACGATATCCTGTTGGACTATAAAGTTGCAAAAACAAAGTCACAAATCAGCGAATGAAGTCCCTATGCGAGTTCTTGCCGTGTGGAGCGACGCAAGGTCAAAAGGTGATGAGAAAATATTGTTACGGCACTGAAATTCATTACGAGATAGCACTTTATCCAGTTAATCTTATTCTTGCATACGTATAATTATCAATATATGTATAATAATCATTAATTCGTCGTTAATAATACATATTTTGATAATATATTCTTAAAGTTGTGTAATTTATTTACTTACATATATTTATTTATAGATAAAAGTTTTAGCTATTATATTTCTATTAATTCAATATGAGTATACTTTAACATACTTACTATCTAAATATTTTGTTAGAGTGAAATCTTTGCTCAGCTATGTGTATTTGACGTTGATAAAACTATGCTAAAGATAGTGGAAGATTAGGTAATGCTTAGGTTATTTATGTTAGATTTTGTCTTGAAATTCTCTGTTTCATCAGCTCTGAGACAACATGAAGTGCAGCCCCTTGGGAAAAGAAAGATCTCGAAAAGTTGTTCTAAGAACGAATTCTTCGATAAAGTCTTGCGAGTTGGAACCGTGTGTCGGACGTCCGATCTTATTATGTCCGCCTAATGTTGCTTATATTACTACTCGAATGGAGCAGTAAATTCAACTCTGCTACGAGGACAGTAAAGTCGTTAATGGAATAAAAGCGTGCAATGCGAAGGTGTGTGTCGCGTAAATTGCATCCGTTTTCTTTCTCGGTTGCTCCCTGCAGTTGCTTTAACAGGCATGAAGCAACGCTATTACGCCCAACTTCCAAATGGAAAATGGAAACTTTTCCTGAATTTGGCTGCTAAATGGCTTACGGGGCAGTACTTTCGCAGCGCGATCGAACATGGAAACGATTGCAAAGTTTCGATACATTATGAGTTCCCGTTGTAGATTTTGGGATTACAAATAACTTAGTAACTTTAACTTTGGTTTTAAACAACGAGTAAGCCACAGAGAGTTCTTTGAGGTTGCATCGTTAATTTAACTACATTACTTCTGAATATCTCTGAATTAAAATAGTAGTAGTACCTACTCAGTAGTATGAGTTTAATTCGAGTCAGTAATTTGAAATTTAAAGCTGTCAGATATGATCAGCATTGTATATATATGGTCCCATTGCCATCTCATAACAATCTCATAATCTCAAACGTCAATTCACTGACTACATTAAAAATAAATACTACTTTAGCCTCTGTTTTAAATTATAATATCATTGACTTTAGGTAGTATTCAAAAATATCTACCTTTTAGTACTTCTTGAATTTAAAAGCCACACCTAGATTGAACCTCGTAAAATAACGACTACTTCAGTTAGGAGCCATGTAAATTAATACTGCTTAAGTAGCTGTCATTCTTAGTAGTGAGTGGGCATTGGATTACATAAGACAAACGGGGACCGGGCTTAGGCAGCCCCGGTCTTAGCCGACCCTGCTTATTGCTGGTGAGGGACTTGAGGTAGTTACTTATTTAAAATCATTTACTTGGAGTGTGGCTTTATATGTATCCTGTTATGTACGTTTTACTCTAGCGAAGTAGGTTCTTTGGAATCTTATTTTAGGACTGGTTGCCTCTGAAGTGGAGTTGGATGGAATTTTGCTTCATCTTTGAATTCAACTTGCGACATACGAATGTAATTATTATTGTCTCCAAACCGTGCGCTTTCCCTTGTAATTTTCCATACAATGACGTTTTCAATATTGCCTCCAAACCGTGTGGTTTTTTTTCAACATTCTGCCAATTAAATTTGTCGTTTTTTAGAAGATAGGGCATGCGCTTTTGAATGCAATGAGGCATGCCTTTGTTGAAGGCTCAAGAGGGCGTAAGATTAGAGGAAGAACGCAAAGAAGAAAGTGAAATTGAAGAACGAAAGGTGAAAAGTTCTTTAAGGTAAGGAGGGGAAGTTGGTAGGAAAAGTATGGAGTAAAGAAAAATTACTACTTAGACACACAGTATTATCAGTTATGTTTTAATTCAAAGAACCTACTATTTAAAAAAAAATATGGAAACTAAATAAATAAATATGTAATCAATTCTGAATCTAAGCTCTAATTTTTTATGCTTCTGCACTAATTTAAGAATATTACTTAAAGTTGGTACTTAAAGTTTTAATGTTCATTGCTGATTACAATAATAATAGGACTTTTTCTTATCTTCTAATATTAAAAAAATGTTTATCGTACACAAGCGCTCTACGTAAGTATTTACTTTTTCCTAGATTTTAGACCGAGTGCTTTTTACTGTCGAGACACGTTATCTTGATGCTTCCCAAAGCCACGTCCACTTGGGGCGTGAATTTGAATGTAGATTAATCCCGAAATAATTAGCTGCAGCAGCAGAGCAGTAAAAGACGGTAGTTCGAGGCAAAGTACCCTAAATATTGTTGATGGCAAATTTTGTTGAAAGGAAACACTCCTTTATTTTTAAAAATTTGTTTAATTAGGTACATTTAAAGATTTTTGAAAAATAACTTGTCTCGCCTGGGAATCGAACGGGCTAAAATTCGAAAAAAAAAATCTGTACTTTTATGATACCAATCTATAGGAGAAGGGACAATTGCTTCTAAATAGCCTAATATTCTAAATTAAAGGCAGACCAAGAAAGATAATAAAATTTAGTCGAGTTCAAAAATTTACCTATTTTATTATCTTTTTCGAGTCTGCCTTTAATTTAAGATACTACGTTATTTAAAAGAAATTGACTATTACTATTGACCCTATTGATTAGTATTATCGTTAGGACGTTATTTTTTCGGTTTGTGCCCGTTCCGATCCCGATCAAAAAAATCTTTGAATGCAGTTTTACTAATTTAAAAAAAATAAAGAAATATTTCCTTTTAGTAAAATTTGCCATCGACAATATTTAAGGTACTTTCCCTCCAAATACCGTCTTTTAATTTTTATTTCATCGAGTGAACCAACCAAGCGCAACGATACTTTATTAATTGCCAATAGGCGCATAAAATTAGCTAAAACGGGAAATAATTCGAAAACTTAAATTTTCTTTTTCTATGGCATAAAGTGTTGTTAGTTATAGATAAAATAAGAAGAATTAAACATTTTGAAACTCCGCATCAAAGTAAAAAAAAATAAAAACTAAATTTTCGACATATTTTGATTTCAACATTAGAGCATAATAATTAACTTTGTAAAAGTATCTGTGTTATGATATGACGCCTGCATGTCAGGTAAATAATTCAAAATTAAACTAATTGATCAATCGGGACTATCATTATTAAAGAAGGTTCAATAAGTTGTAGATATTTTGGCTTATCTTACCAGAAATTATAGATAACTGCAATTCAACAATTTAATCTGAATAGATTATAATGTGTGTTAATTAATTGTTAAAAATTAAACAGATTCTCTTTGCAGATTTCTAAAGTCACAAATATTTGTGATTTTTGGAAAACCAAAATACATAACTACTTAAAAAGTGTTTAATTTATGCCTTCAAAATATTATTAGTACTATAAGGAACAAATTAAACAACAAATGTCCATGATTATTCATTTACTGATATTTTTTTCTTAGTTACGTTTCAATATAAACGTTATTTCTTGCAATTTAGGGTCGTAATTTGTGTACCAACTCCCGACCGTGCTGTCGCGAGTCCCGATAGTCGCGACTCGACGCGAGTACGCAAAGCAGTCAGTGATTGTCAAACTTTTATGAACACGTGGGACCCCGGCATAGAATAACTAATAGTGGAGATTAAATTGAAATATGTGTTCATTAGATCGACAATAACTAAATTGATTAGGATGAGATAGGTATATGATTTTCGGAACGTTTACCTATTTATAAGCTTTATGTATAAAATAAATAAAAATATCTTAGGTGGAAACAAGCAAATTATGAAAATAATAAATGATTCTATATGCGGCTGTGTGCGTGTATGCGTATGCGTGGGGGGAGTGGAGCGAGCCGCCCGCGCCCCCCGCGCCGCGCCGGCCGGCCGGCCGGCCGCCCCGTCTCGTCGTCGCTTGTCGGTCGGCTCGTCGAGGAGCGCTAGCTCTGCGGTAAGCTAGCTAGCTGTGTGTTTGTGTCGCTCGTGCAAAATAATGTATTATTATTAATTATGCACGCATGATCATGCATTCGGGATTATAAAAACCTAACATGCAGATGGTTTGTTATGTTATGTGTTGTGTACTTACCCATAGTTATGAAAATAACTGCAAATAAGTAGGTACCTAAAAATACTTCAATCCAAATAACTGGTTTCTTGCTGCCACACAACCTTTTTACTGAAGTTGAATGAAATCGTTGAAATGATAAGTCCGAACTGTTTACTTTGCGTTTATTGAATTACTGAGTCACACAACATATACCTACCTATCGATACACAATGCGAACTAAAAATTAATAAAATATCTGTTATTTATTGAAATTGCTGACATCGCGCTAGGTACATATATGTGCGGTTGTTCACCGTACAAACTTAATTATTTATTATGAAGGTTCTTGATAATATCGATCGATCGAAGTAAACTTATAAATAAAGAAGTTACCTACTGAATTAATTAGGTATGTGTCTACGACCTAAGTACACGTACCTAAAGATACCCAGCCTCCATAGCATGACCACCGAAACACGACATAATTATATCGCGTGATATAGCGTTTTATCGACACTCAGCTGTCAAAATCCATTGTCTTTTGACAGTAAATCGTGATAAATCGCTATATCTTATAGCGTTTCGGTGATCATGCTAGGCTGCTGTTTTTTTTTACTTATTATTTTGATTTGGGAGTGGAAGTAGATTGTTTGATTATGATTAAGTATTAGTACTAAGTACGCGCGCCACCCCCTTTTCGCCGGGCTATATTGACGCCACTACCAACCCTTTTGCCGACTCGACGCAACTCAAAGTCACCGGCCGGCGGGGCGGCGGCGCCAGAGCTCACACGTACAAGGGAGTGTCATGGATGTGTATGTAGGACTTAAAAGCAAGGTGATTGATTTTCACAATATTACATCGCTGTCGTGTGCGCTGCGCACGGACCTACGGCTGATTTTACAGCTTTCTAATAAGTACTGTTTTCAGATTTTGATTTTGTTGAATACGTAAACTCGACAAACAAAATCTCAACGCACGTTAGCGCGACAAATCGCGACAAACCAAATCTCGAAGCACAAAATCGCGACATTCCAAATCTCGACGCACAAAATAGCGAAAAACCAAATCTCGACGAACGAAATCGCGACAAACCATATCTCGATTATCACGCTGTTATAACAGTAAAATATCGTTAATAATCGCAACATAAAATTATAACGATATTATATTTTATTTATCCACATTAATAAAAAAAATAAAAAAAAATATGTTAAAGATAAAAATATGTATTTTTTTAATGACAAAGATAAAAAAAATATCAAAAAAATTATAAAAAAAATCGACTTCAAAAAACCTGCCCCTAAAAAGCAAGAAATAATATACAAATCATTAGATACGCATTATCATTGTTATAATAAAACACGTCTATTAAAGTCGGGTGGGGCTGGAGTACATCTTCCTTTTTTAACCGACTTCATCAAAAGGAGGAGGTTCTCAATTCGATTTTATGTATTTTTTTTTATTTTTTTTATCGTTGTTCGCGCGTATCTTCGACATTTATGAACCGATTTAGATGATTCTTTTTTTGTTCGATTGAGTTTTCTTGCGAGATGGTCCCATTTATTTATTTTTTCAAATCGGTTCAGTAGTTTACAAGTAATCCTGAAAATACTATGATATTAAATCAACTAACTTGACAATTTTGTTATTTATGAACCGAATTAGATGATTTTTTTTGTTGGGTAAGGGATACCTTTGTGTAGTCTTTTTAACCGTTTTCAAAAAAAAGGAGGTATTCAGTTTGTATGCATGTATGTTTCTCCGCGATTATCTCACGTTTGGCTAAGCCGATTTTTCTACCTAAATAATATACCTACTACACTACCTAATACAGAAGGTACTTACACTAAAAATAAAAAAATAAAAAAATTGTTTAAAAAACAAAAAACCGACTTCAAAAAACCTGCCCCTAAAAAGCAAGAAATAATATACAAATCATTAGATACGCATTATCATTGTTATAATAAAACACGTCTATTGAAGTCGGGTGGGGCTTTTAGAATAAAAAAAGGAAGATGTACTCCAGCCCCACCCGACTTTAAGTCGGTTAAAAAGACTACACAAAGGTATCCCTTTCCCAACAAAAAAAATCATCTAATTCGGTTCATAAATAACAAAATCGTCAAGGTAGTTGATTTAATATCATAGTATTTTCAGGATTACTTGTAAACTACTGAACCGATTTGAAAAAATAAATAAATGAGACCATCTCGCAAGAAAACTCAATCGAACAAAAAAAGAATCATCAAAATCGGTCCATAAATGGCGAAGATACGTGCGAACAACGATAAAAAAAAACATACAATCGAATTGAGAACCTCCTCCTTTTGTTGAAGTCGGCTAAAATACAATCATTATGATTTGTCGAAATTTTGTGCTTCGAGATTTGGTTTGTCGCGATTTCATGCATCGAGATTTGATTTGTTGCGATTTCGTGCGTCGAGTTTTGGTTTGTCGCGGTTTCGTTTGTCGAGTTTACGTATTACACTTGATTTTTTATGATAGCAAATAAAACACATTATTTTATATCAACGATTTTTTATTTATTCACTCTTTTCCTTTGTTACATCAAATAAAAAGCTTTCTTATACAAGTCTCTTTAGATACCTACTATATAACAAAAGTTACTGTAGGTACACTTGAATGCGATTTTTGGTATAAAGTATCGAATCACAGGTGGGTAGGTAGGTTATGTTAAGTATAAAAGCCGCAGTGTGATCATACCAATATACATTAAATTATTCTGTCCTTTCAGACCTACATTCACCACGTCAAAGTTTAACGCACATTCACAAATCCTACAATTAGGAAATTCCATTGTTTTTTGAATACCCAGCGCGGTCGGTACAAAGCACGTAATTGAAATGAAATAAATAAGTCGCCGTGTCGTGTGCGCACCGCGCAGCGCGCGGCGCGCGGCGGCGCCGGCGGGGCGCGGGGCGGGTGGTAGGTACTCTCCCCACCCCGTACTCACCGCATTCTCCACTACTACTTGCGCGTAATTTACAATTTCATAAACGTGATATTAAAATGTTTAATTTTGATGTAAACATGATTGTAGTACACAAAAGCCTATTATTAAACAAAAATTTCCCAGTTTCAATTTTTAACTACTGAGAAATATAATATTATTGAAACGTAAAAAATAAATGTTTAATTTTTGTCTAAAATGTCTAAAAAGAGGCATTATAGCTTAATAAGATACAAATATCATAGTTACCATTTTGGCTTATCTAGATATTGAGATTAGATGAATACTGTGAAAAAAACAAGCATACGAATTTGGTTTCAGTTTAATTTTGCTATTAGGTGATGGCATTTGAATGCACCTTAAAATTATACTAACAAGGTATTTGGTTACCTATTTTGCTTTTAGGAAAAAGTTAGGCAGTGTACGAAATCTCATGATTTTTATATAAAACGGTTACCACCGCGGATTTTTTACATCATATATCTAATTAATATTTGACACTTAATATCAATCCCCGATAAAATAATAAAAACAACGAGTTTACGAATTATGTCCAGATAAAGCTTGTTTTATGCGCCTACAATGTAAATTTAAGTTGTTAAGGTGTTTTAAACTCGAACTTAATTAAAAACTTCCAAAAGTCACTGTTGCAACTTATTAAAAACAGAACGTGATTCCTTAGTAGTTTGAAGTACGAAATTGAAATGGCATAAACGTGTTTTGAAATAGAAAATAAAACGCTTCGATGTTCATAAGTTTGTACCTAATTACACATTTAAATGCGTAACTTTTAGTTAAGTAGCGATATAGCGTTCACCCAAGCGGTTATATGGGAACAGTTTAACTTTTGAAGAATACCGGTACCAAGGCATAAGTAGAAAATGAGTAATTTATTTCTTAATTTCACTTTTATTTAGCAAAGAAACAAAAGTGAAAAGAAGTTAAATAAATAAATAATAAATAAATAAATATTTGACAACATCACATACATAGTTGAGTAGATTATGTAAAATACATAATAAACTCAACTTCTTTTCACTTTTGTTTCTTTGCTGTTGTGTTGCTGATGTTTAAAATAATAAACATAAAAAATAAAATGTTTTTTATTGTTTAAGATATTTATTTTTAAGAATTACAGACAATGAGACATACATACATACATATATTTATTTAAGACATTTAATATATTTATTTGTCGTAACCGGCAATGATTTGAACAGTTAAAAAAAATTTTTTTTTTGATATTTTCTGAATTTTTAGAGAAATGTAGCCTATTTGAAATAGTGCAGACTGCAGGCAATTTAAAATGGTAATAGTTAATTACTAGGCACCACCTGTGTTTTTAAAGGTATTAGTCATATCTCTATCACCAAAATATTCTGCACATATTCCATGGCTGAAAAAACTATAATACTTTCCAACTTCATCTAAATCATTTCTTGTCGTCACGATTCTCATAAAGAGTGTCAGCCCTACAGTGCATAGGCTCCTTACTCGTGAGAAATCTAATAAGGGCCGCCGCACGTGCGCTCTTAGCCTGCTAACGCGCCAAGAGATTTTAGCGCCATACATAGCTTAAGATTAGTTTTAGGAATTTCATTTTCCTATGCAGTAGTTTATTATGAAGTCTTCCAATAAAATCTAGATGGAGGAAAAGGAAAAAAAATGGAGTTATAAATAAACATTTTAATAATAATAATAATAATAATAAAAATATTTTATTGTTCCAAAAAATATTACATAGCTTATTAATTTGACACTTAAGTACACTAAACTAGGTCGAACCTGTTCTTATAGGCACTTATGCTCTTTATTAACAAATGGTTTGTGTGCGCTATGCATGTGTGCGTTTGTATGTTGAATGTATGCTTGTATGTATGTTTGTGTGTGTGTGTGTGTGTGTGTGTATATGTTTGTGTGTGTGAGTGTGTGTAAGTGTGTATATGTAAAAGTTACTTTCGCTACAAATTAAATTATTTAATCTAAACCAGCCTAATAAAATATTATTTTACAATGGAGAGTAGTTCTTCCGTCAATTGATAGTCCAGTGTCAACAACCACTTTTTCAAAATTTTCTTACATGTGTGTTGAGATTGGCCAAAGACGTTAATTTTTTCAATAATTTTGTTATACAATATTGGTCCTGCAACATATGAAAACCGATGAGCGAAACAAGTATTACAAGTTGCTCTAATAATACGAGGTCTGCGCCTTGTACCAGTATCACAATTATTTTGATATTGTATTGCGTGTTGATTTAAAATTATTTCAAGGAAGTACAACTGGCGAACCGTAAGTACCTCAAAATCACTGTACAATTTAGCTGTGGGGTACCTATATGGTAGCACATTAATAACTTTTATCACAGCGCGTTGTGCTCTTTCTAACGGCAAAAGGTTACTTTTAAGTGCACCTCCCCAGACACTAATACAATAGGTCAGTATAGACTGACATAATGCAAAGTATAGTGTTTTCAACAGATTTTTATTAGCAATATGCCTGATTTTTCTAAAAACTGCCGTAAGTCTACGTATTTTTTGTGACAATATCTTAATATAGGGTGTAAATGTAAGGAGCGAATCTAATACAATGCCAAGATATTTAAATGTTCTAACGTTTTCTAAATTTGGACAAGTACAGTTATTTTGTCTGAGATTACAGTTTGACTGATGCGCTTTAATTGAAAAAGTCTTCGAGCATGGTTGAGTTTGTTCAGTTATAGTAAAGGACATTAATTTAGTTTTATCAGTGTTGATGGTTAGTAAATTAGCAGTAAGTTGATTTTTTATGTTCGTAAAACCAGCTTGGGCATCAGCAAACACCTCTTCCCAACTACGGCCAGTGAAAATGAGAGCTGTGTCATCTGCGAAGGCAACAATTCTACCATTTTTGAGTAGAGTATTAATGATATCATTAATATAAACTATAAAAAGGGTGGGCCCTAGCACACTCCCTTGCGGGACGCCATATTGAATTGTTCTACTATCACTCACAGCTGAAGAAATTTTAACAGTTTGCTGCCTATCACTGAGATAGCTTTTAAAGAGGTCCAGTTGACTTCCTCGTATTCCAATTCGTTCGAGCTTCCGAAGAAGGAGGGGGATGGACACGGTGTCGAAAGCTTTCGCTAAATCTAGAAAAATGCCAATGCATTTCCTACCACTATCAAGTTCTTTCACTAAAAAATTTGTAAGCTCCGACACCGCGTCCCCAGTTGACCTCCCTCTTCGGAAACCGAACTGATTGTTTGAAAGTATGTTTTTCTCCTCGAGGTATTTGATTAATCTCTTATTAATGAGTTTTTCTATCACCTTCGATAATGAATTCAAAAGCGATATTGGCCGATAGTTGTTCATAGATTTGGTATCTCCAGATTTGTGTAAAGGTATAACCCTAGAAAGTTTGAACGAGGACGGTATAGTTGAGGACGCAAAGCAAATATTACAAATGTGTGCGATTAAAGGTACTAGTTTTTTCACATTATCTTTTAATATTCTGTTAGAGATATTGTCCCAGCCGGGGGAACTGTCGGTCTTAAGGCTCCTGATTGTGCTTAGTACTTCATCGCAATCAGTATCAAGTAGGACAAAAGAATCTTTTATAGAAGGCTGTGAACATGGTGAGTTGTCGAAATCAAGTAAAGGACTATGCTCTCTTATAGTTTGTGCTAATTTTTGACCTATACAAGAGAAATATTCATTCAAATCATTTGCGACTTTATTTGGGTCATTGTCAAGTTTTAACAGATCAGTACAGTCATTTTTCTTGGCCTTGTAGCTAGTTAATTTATTTACAACTTCCCAGGTCTTTTTAACGCTAGTGGAACAAGCTAACTCTAACAGTGATTTTTCATAATTTGTTCTAGCCTTCCTTATTATTTCGGTTAGATAGTTTCGGTACCTATTGTAGGTTATTTTGAGTACTTCATTATCGGGGGCTTTTTTTAGATCAAGGTGGAGTTTATCTTTATGTCGGACACATCTTAACAGGCCAGAGGTGATCCATGGCATCTTAGGTGTATTACGGTTAGAGTATGTTTTATGTACTGTATTTTTAACAATTATATCACTCAAAGACGTTATCAAATAATTTGTAGCTGTTTCTGGGTCATTTGTTTCCATAATGGGGTTAGTGTCAAGTAGTTTTAAATCATCTGAGATTTGTGTGTAATTAATCTTTGTAGTTGTTATCATATCACCTTTTTGTTGGTTATGTCTATTATTTATAAACAATAGCACCGTATCATGATCTGTAACATTGCTTTTTAACACAAAAGTATTGGATAAAAAATTTGTTTTTATTATCGTGTGATCTAAACAATTTTCTTTACGTGTTGGAAGAAAATGAGTTGGGTAAAGCCCATGTGAAACCATTAGATCCAAGTAATCTGGAGCTTGTTTATCTTTCGAATTTGGTGTTATATCAATATTTATGTCCCCAGTTAATATAATGTTAGTGTAGTTAGACAAAGAACTTAATAAGTGCTCCAGTGAACTCAAAAAGTTATCTATATTAGAGTATGAAGGAGACCTATATATAGATATTACAACGGTACACTTATTTACAACAGTAACCAAACAGCTAGCATCTAAGATATCAGCTGGTTCATAAGTTATTGTCTTTAATTTATTTTTAATATAGACCACAACACCGTCATTCTAAGTATGATAAACATTGTAAGTATGTAGAATGTACTGTTCATGGCATTTTGCGTTGGAGTAAAACTGACAAAATACTTTATAACCATACAAAGCTAAAATATGCCAACAACTCAATAAGTATAACGATTGCAGAGGGAGCCTTTAAAGAACTTGCTTTTGTTTCAATCCTGAAATCTTGCTTGCATTGCAACCTTTACAAGAAAATGTACAAGTAAGTTCTTCTGTTATGTAAGTAACATAACTAACGAAATTGTATGATTCCCTTGCACACGGTAGCCGGGCCAATATAAGTTAGCGTAAACTGTGGCCGTAACTCTGGAGGTTGAGGTTCGATACTGTTTTGCGGCTTGCTTATCCCTTGTGAACGAACTATGCAGGTGGAAGTTTATTGTTAAATAGTTATACTAACTTTTTGGAATACTAAAACACTGTAATGTGATTAAGTGCTGTTTTTATAGAGTTACAACCACAGATAATCTAAAAACTAGATGATCTGTGAGCTGTAGACCTCGCTTTAACATATCTCCGCCATTTTGAAAAATTTCGAAGAGCTGAATCGACAAATTTATATATACATATAATTATCGAACCTGCTCATAAAATTACACGAGAATCGGTTGAGAAATGCGACCTGTAGAGGAGAACGGATGGAAAAACAGACAGACATAACGCAAGCAAGCTCATGAGAGAAGAATTTATTGAAAATAAAATTGTGCGACTCTGATAGTGTGTATGTGTATCTACGTGCGAACGTTGTGTTGTGTGTTTGTATTGTGTGTATATTATAGCCTCTGCATGTCTGAAAAACAGCGTCATGTATGGCTCCAACATCAACGCCGTAACATAAATGCTGAGCCGGGGACTTTTTCTAAACTGTAGCACTGCTCACAATTCTAAAGTACCTAGCAAAGCTAAGTGTTTAATTTCTGTTTTTATTTTCATGTGTGTTATTGTATGCATTGTTATAGTGTGTGAAATAAATAATTTTCATTTATTCATCCACTCAATTTCTCAAAATTAATACTTGAGTAAATGGCCACTATTTTTACTTCGATAATTCAATGTGCCGTGTCACAACCCTCATCACGTCAGTAATTTATCAAAATGGACGCGTTGGGCACAAAAGGCCGGGTCGAGCCGAGATCTATTCCATAAAAATACAGTCTTGATACGAAGACTTGCAATATTAATCGCCAAAGATTTTGTCCTACGCTATTTCTTAACATTATTTTCATTATATCTTATATATTTTTTCATTATTTTCCAATATTTAAACCAATAAACCTAAAGTAACAGCTGAACAGAATTTCGTATTTATGCTATTTTAGATTTTCAATCTGTAAGTCAAATTCAGCCAATGACCAGTACGAACAATACGTACATGAATGAAACATACGTTGGCTACTGGTCTGCTATTAAATAACATTTGGAAGCATAACTGAATACCGTAGTTCCGGTTGCCGCCGGAACACTGTTACCAAATACATAATTCAAACCAAAATGTACCTGAACAACTCAAATCGATTGCAAAAGCTAAAATGAAATTAGCTTTTGTTTATTCCAAACGTTGCTAAGAGTCTTTATTGAAAATTTGCTTAAAACTCTCGGAACTGAAACAACTTCCCCCTGCAGCCCGCTAAAACAATAAAGGGCAAAACGATAAAAATTCACTTTCTATTCAACGTAAACTTTCCGACAATAATAACTCGTCGTGCCGCAAAAACGGTAGGAATCCGTCAAAATTGGCTCAGAAAGTTTTGGAAAACAGCCCAAGTTTATACTCTATTTAGTGAAGCTTCGTACGGGGGAGGGTAGGGCAGGTGGGTATAATATAACATTACCAGTAAACCCATTTCACGGGTCGGTTATCAAAGAGAAACTCGCAGCGAGTACCTACGTGTTCAAAGTATCGCGGAGTTTTGCAAGTTACAGCTACTTCTCGATTCGTAATTATTCCCAAGCTAATTTAATGCGATTTCATTGGATCATAAAAGATGGGGGAGGGTGGTGGGGTGAAAGGGAGCTATTTTGATTTAAGGAATTGGTCCGTGCTGTGCTGTGTCAGGCGGTGTGTGAATAAGCAGAGGGCTTACACCGAAAACTTAATGACGATATTCGGACGCTGTTCGTTCAGTTTCGTTGCATTGTTAGCTTATCTCAGAAATAGGAACCAACATTATTTCTAATGACGAAAATCGTGCCTAAGCTTACAGTTAAAAAACTGATGATCGTGCGAGTTACAAAACTTGCTTTATCAATAAAATCCTGCAATAAATATTCCACAAAACTTCTGAAAGCCTTTTATTATTTGCCCCTGTGTGTAATACAGAAGTAAATTTTCAAAAATTAGTTCTCGCGTCAAGGCTGTTATTATTTTGGCACTAAAGTCCATTCCACGAAACCAGATCCCAAAGAAAATCGGTCCAAGTGCGCCTATTGGTTAATGCGCGTGATCTTCAAGCCTAGCTAGCCTAAAGCCTAGCTCTAGCCGCACGCATTGACCAATGAGCTGCGAGTATTTTGTCCCCTAGAAGTTCGATTCGTGGAACGGAGTATAAGAACTAATCGATAAGCTATATCTACTCCTAATTTCTTCAAGTCCTTATGGTATAAAATATTGTCAGTTAACAAAGTGAACAACAAATAAACACCTGTTTCATATTAAAATGCTTTATGCTCTCGAAGGTTGAGGTCATTTCCTTAATAGTCAAGAAGAGGTTAATGATGGCTGGCATCTTAATGTGGCAACTGGGGCCAACCACTGCCAACTCCGAATCCCAACTTTTTAATTGTCTCCGCTGAGAATAGCAAGGAATTCTCCTTTCATTAAAAACAAATCTTATTACGTCTGAATAAGGTGATCTTCACTTCCATCAGACTATACAATAAGACGGGGACAATTTAAGCTCAGCTGAAAAATGACGCCTTCTGGAGAGAATCTTTTTGGTAGTAAAGGAACTCCTTGAAATGTGCCCACAATACTGTGAGGCCTCGAATCCTAGTGTACTCGTGAATATTTGACGAAGCTTGCGCCGGGCTCACGTAAAATATAGACGAGTTTCTGTGTCGTCTGTCCGTTTATAGTGACACTCCTTGCCAATTATTCAGTTGACTAAATAAAAATTGTTTTATTGCAGGCCCCTGTTGCCCCAGACTTATAAATGTCGCAAGACTTTGTCACAGACGTTTGTAATTTTGTTATGCGCATTTGAGATTTAAAAGTTATCTGGCAAGCAAAATAAATTATCTGGTGAGAAACTTTCGTATTGTGAAGTACCTACAAATCACTTTTCTCTCCACCTCCATCGTTTTGCACGATGATTTTGTTGGTGTTTGATACGATGATGGTGCGTCTTCACGCTTAGACAAATTTTAATAATCAAGACATGCTCGCCTGGAAATTTTATCTGAGCAAAAATGTTCCATTTTGCAATTTCCTTTTTGCTTGTTGATTAATCGGGCTCGCTTGATTGTTAAGAACATCGAGATGTGCGTTCGTATACCTTGAGATGACCAATGTTGTTATGTTACGCATATTTGTACAGTCAGCGTTGTGACAAGGATGAGTTTTGAAATTGCCTATTTTTTCATCCTTTCGTGATCTTTGACTAATGCGCAAAAGAATCAAAATAAGGACAACACAGTCATAAGAAAATTTCATCTCAATGCATTAATGAACCTAAGTACCTACAGGTACTCGATCTATATGTGTGTCTCCATACGATGATCGCTTTACCGTTCCCTTTAACATATTCTGTGCTTTTACTTTCATCAGACGCATGCCTTCAATAGCGCACGCTGACCATGCGCTTTCGTTTTCCTCTTGCGCTCAACAGAGGCATAGGGCAACAGGGGCATGCAATAGTGTATACGAGTACCTTATCTTCCACAAACAACGTCAACTTGGTATGGCAGAAAATTGAACGTGAAAGCACACGGTTTGGAGGCAATCAATATTGCATGCTTTTGACGTTGGCTTGAAAGTTGAAGCGACTCGGTGAAGACAGATCCTATTTACCATTAATAACTTCTATACCTTTATTTCGCAAATCTAAATCAGAATAAAATTAATAAAAAATTCGGCTGTGGAAGGCAGAGTAGCTTGGAATAGACTTTTCACATAGTGTGTTTGTGTGACATGCGATCGTATTAAGTATTTACTCGCGTCGCGCTGGAATTTTCGCTGGCAGTGGTCCCTTTATGGAGACTCGCCGCGGTCCCTGGTAAAAAATGGAGGATCTGAACTTCGTCCTAATTGAATCCCCGGACGTCATAGTTGATGTGTAGAACAGTATCGTTGGTTGATTTTATTTTTTATTTTTTTATTTTATTTATTGAACATTGTTACCACAGCATTTACAGAGCATTAACGCAGGTATAATTATACAATACATAAGCCAATTACGGAAACAACACTTTGTAAACAAAATATATAAATGGTTACAAAAAAGAAAATGATTTTAAACAAATATTAAGTTTAACGGATTTGAAAAAGAAATTTAATAATAATGAAAATTTCGAAATAATTTATTATATTGTCTCATGATAGGTGTGTGTGAATGTTTGTGTGTGTGTGTGTGTGTAGGTTTGTGTGTGTTTGTGCATGCGTGTTTGCCTCCTTCGTAAAAATAAATTCACTCGCACTGTATGTGGGTATGTAGAACGTAGGCTTACATGGCGTACAAAGGTGGAAAAAAGATTAAAATATTGAAAATTGGTTTTAAATTATATTTGATTAAAATATTGTTTTGAAATGTTACGTAGTTTTAAAGTATTTTACTAAGACAAGAATGTGCATGTGAGGTGCCCTCTAGTACTATAATACTCTATGGAGGTGCCTATCATAGACTGTTGAAGTCTAAAGTCAGTTGACAGCTGTTATTTTACACTATAATCATGTCGACAGATTTTTTGATAACTTTCCACTAATTAAGTATTTATCTATTTTTTTTAATTAATTTTCCTGGTAATTTTTGTAAATAAATAAAATACTGAAACATAACCTCATTTATTTAATTGATTGTTAAGATCAATCTCTGCTATTCCGCAAAGACTGTGCCGCCATCGATACCCGCAGACCATGTCATCAAATTGATCCAGAAAGTTTTTGTGATCCTGTAGATCCGTCCCGTCACCCGTCGCGATCACGACCGGAGACGGTGACGTCATCCGATTTGGCGATGTCACTATGATGATGGGATATAGTCATGGGGGAAAAAAAACTTTGTTCTGTGGTCATAGCACTAGAGTGTATTTACAACACGATTAATCTGACAATGACGGTGGTCCTCGGCAACGTCACTTATAAATGTGTGCTTAAGCTTAAGATGGCGCACCGCCATCTTACATCATATACTTAGACGATCGAAATGCGCACAGATTAAAAAAGACCGTATTACCACCTCAAGCGCTCAAGTTGGTGATCGTGCACATTGTAAAATTAACCGCATTGCACTGCACCGTTTAGACGCATTTGGTCCACTAGCCGAAAAAGTCTCTTTGTACCAAATGGTCCATTTCGCAGAACGTTCACTTCGCATTTGGTTTTTCGCAATTTCAAAATCAGCATTGTGCATACGATTCTTGTGGGTGCTTGCCCATCCTTCTAATCTATCCTTAATAAGGGGGCACCCACTGCCCTGCACTAAAATGTTTGTAAATACGAACATACTCGTACCTACCTACTCATTTTTGATTCTAAGGCTATTCCTTAGATACAATACGAGTGGGCGTCGTTTCCAATTTCATTATCCAAATAAAACAATTACTTATCGTCAAATTAATTGATTAAACTTGAATCCATTGGGAGTAGATCAGTGCTTTGGGATTTTGAACCTTTTTGACGTCATTGCGTAGGAGGTTGCAAGAAAGTTCCTATGTCTAATTATAGCTCGGTTAACTCGTCAACGCCCGGGAAAACAATACAACGGGCGTTGACGAGTCACGTTATACTAACTTATTTTGATATTGGCAAGTTTAAAAAAACTGGATTGTGCAATAAAAAAATATAATGCTATCGGAATAATCAATAATTCATAGATTATGTGTGAAACTCGTTAGGGTTGGTTAACATTATCTTAATTGTTAGTAGAGAGAGTGCTTTGTAGAGTGCAAGTCGTACTCGAATGCCAGTGCATCAGTATTTTTAGTGCCTTTCCAGTGAGCGTTTTCACGTCTTCCAATAGTGTCGCACTCTACTAATACGCTACTAAAATGCCGATATACATGCTTCCAGTAGCGAGAAGTGTCGCACGGGGCATGAGCGGGCGCAGGGCGGCACATACAAAAATCATTTTAATTCAAGTTGAAAGGCAACTAGAACGCTACTCACTTTAGTCACTAATACGACCGTTTACACATTTCTACTAATGCACTCTCCTAAAGTACTCAATTAACCGCTAAGATAATGTAAACCAGCCCTTATGTGCAGTGGCAACTCTTTCTAGCGCATTGCTATATTTGTTCCTGCTTCAACCGGGTCGTTTTCTTGTTTGGCACCAAAATAAAATAAAAACTGAGCAACATAAAGTTTCAGCACAGAGCCGTGCTTGCAATGCAATTCATCCAAATAATGGAAGCTCTGTTTACTACCTTTTCAACCAACCTCGTAGTTGAGTAGCAATGCTTGTTCAAATACAATGAAATTGCTCTTGTGAAATTCTCACTCAGAAATAAAATAAACAATCTAACTTGTTAGCAACATTTTGTTAAGCAAATAACTAAATAAATAATGATCACAAGCGTAGATCGTTTTTTTTGATTTATTAACTTGAGATGATAATTAAAAAGTGCTGGTAAGTTCATAAAATCACATTAATTAAAAGAATCCTTACTAATATTATAAATGCGAAAGTCCGTTTGTTTGTTTGTTACGCCTTCGGGCTTCGATCAGATAATCGAAGCCTTCAGGGCCGTACCGGCTAACGCATCAAACTTCGAAAAGTCTGCCGGGTTTAAAATTAAAACGCCACAAAAGCCACAATTGGGCAATAATGGTAAACCCCAATTTATGATGTCACACGTACATCGATATATTCCAATTAAATAACTTCAACAAATAGTAGGAATACGTAATTCCTTTACTTTGATTTCTTTGTTTTAAGTTGAAACTCGGCAGACCTGCTGAAGTTCGAAAAGTTAGGCGCAGGTCTTAATTACTGAACCGATCATCATGAAATTTTACATACACTTTGCCTGGGGTACAGAGAAGGACATAGGGTACCTTTCATTCAGAAAAAAAGTAGTGTTCCTGAGGGATAGCAAAAACTGTCCACGCAGACGAAGACGCGGGCGCTAGTTAGTTAATAAAAATGATAAATTCATAATATTGTTTTCAACACTTCAATAAAAGCTATAACTGTAAAAACTTTTCTTTGACACAAAACAATATTTTGGATTGTGACCACACGATTTAAATTAATCTTTAGTATTTCCAATAGTATGGAATTGGGACTGTCCACACTTTTTCGAACAGGAAAATAAACGTAGTGATTATTTCCTCTGTGAGCAAAATGTTCTTTTCACGAGATCTTCATCACTTTCTTTATAAGAGCGGTTAACTTTATTCTTGACTGCGTAAGAATATGGTTGTGACCCCAAAGTTTTTACTATAAATGTATATTAACTAAATGAGCTTTTCTGACTAGAATTGGATAGGGCGGTGGCAAACGAGTCCCGTTCCTAAACAATCAAGTAGAAAGTTCCTTTGTTCCTCGTTGATTCAGTCTTTGTGAGGTTTTTCGGTGGTACCTGAACAAACACAATAAGCCACTAAGCCTTCCTTCCTGAGCCCAGGACTAGACGCCCGTAACATTTACCTAGAGAATTTGTTTTAATTGTTTAACTTATAGCAACTTATAGTAGCTACCTTAGTATCCTAGTTAGTAGCTTAGTTACATTGTGGTCACAGCAAAAGACTGTCTAATACTTGATAACTATTTATTAAGATAATTTCCGAAAACTTACCCGCGTTACATTAATACTTAATATTGCCTATAAAGTTACATAAATGTAGCGATGATAGATGAGAGTAAAATCGCTCAGGGCGTTAAATCAAATTAAATTCCTAAACTTCTATGTTATTATCTTCGAAGTTATTATTCTAAGGTTAGCTTCCAAATAAATAAAAGTTTGAATACAGCGTCCGGTCAGCATAATTTACTTATTCTGAAAGCTGGACATCAAAGTATTAAATAGCAGCTTTAAATATTTTTAATTCTTCTGATAGTATTATTGTATTTTATAAATGTATTACATTTGTGCTATACATGATTCTAAAACTGTGCTTATACTGTGTTAATCTCATAATCATAATCTGATAATTTTTAATACATAATATACTTACGAATATAATAATAATATTTCAGCAGATATTTAGTTTATTATTTTATGTAAATTTTAAAGACTTTCTTTATAAAATTAAGCGTCGACTTAGTATCACGCTCGAATTGGATTCCCTTTGCTTTTATATTTCACGCTTAATTAATAGTTTAACACGTTTAATTAATTCGTGATATTCGAAAATGAAAAAATAGTGTAACTTATTTACTTATGTAATATTTTTTTTAACTGATTGAAGTACTTAGGTATAGAATTTTTCTAGCGTTGCAATTCAAGATCTTTGAAAACGGTAAAGTTTCCATATTGATCACCAATATTTGGGGTCATGTTTCCACATAAGTGTCTCAAAGTGATAATCTTTGTTAGGAACAACGAGGTTTAGCAGAATACCCCCGGGATTACGTAATGGACCAGAAACCGATAACTAATATTAATTCTAATGCCCCATAGTTAACCCGATTGAGCTTTGCTCATCTAACATAGACACAAAATACGGTTCAAAAACTATATAAAAATTGAAAAATTCATTACTTTAACAGGGTTTGATTGAACTTTTGCTTCCTAGTGCAAACATTTTGTACCAGGAATGACATATTGCCGTATCTAAAGACTACAATCATGTTATTATTAGAATACAAGTTGGATAAAATGAGTTTGTGACGTATTTGCAGTTCGTTTTCCATCCAACATTATTGATTGTACTTGATGGAAATGTAGTATGAAAATGAAGTGACCTACTTGTAGATATGGGAGCGTGTATTCAATCAGGCGTAGTGTCAGTGAGTACGCCGTCTATAATAATGTTATTGGCGCGATCAATATAGAGCTGCGACCGAATTGCAATTGCAATCGCATCGATTCCGCGAACGGGGAATGTTGTCGGAATTCAATAAAAGCACTGTCGCTACGATAACGTTGGCTTCTAATAATGCACAGACCGCACGATCTCGTTAGATCTGCGATGTTGGATGGTCGCGCAAAGGATAAGAAATAATAAGACTGTATTTAAAGGAGTAATGTTCGTTTATTAAAGACATATAGCGCCCTATATATTGGGAGTAAGTGTGTATGAGTACATGGTAACAAATGATATGGTTTCGTTAGTTTGGCTGTAAAGATGAAGCTTTTTCTTTACCAACAAGTGGTATTGGTTCTTCTTTATATTTGTATTTCTCAAATCTTCCTGATCTTCCTGATGATCGAATGTAAAGGACGGAGGCAGCGGCTGAATCTGAGCAGCCTAGGGGCGATCGTCATCGTGGAGCTCCTTGGGACAGGCTTTTACCCAGAGTAGTATGATGATGTGATGACGATTCGCAGATTGTAAATTTTTTATTAAATAGCAATAAGTGATTGTGATTGCGTGATTGCGCCACCATCGTAATTCATGTCAATGCTATATGCAAGTCAGAGTTGAATTTGTTTTCTAATTATTATTATTTTTTAATTTTAAGCTTTTTTTTCCTACCTCAATGGAAAAAGACTCTCGTAAAATTTAAATGCGTAATTTTTACTCAGTTCCAGGAAATTCAAGATATGACCTAAACCGGTTAGTCCTAAGGCGTGTTGCGAAAACCGCTTTGTCAGCAGCCACCGACCAAAATGAAATGAGCTCTTAATGCCTTGTCTTGTGTAGAGAAAATTGTGTCACGATAAAATCTTCTTCAGACTTTTAGCGGGTTTTTTACAGATTCTGGTTTCTTTCATGTTTATGTATATTCAACTACTGTATCACATCAGCACCGGATGTTTCAACAAAAGCTATTACTAACTAATTTAAGACTACAATTACTTCAATTTTAAAATAAAAAAAACACGTTGCATGGGCTAGATCTACTCAAATGGATTAAAGCAGATACTTAAATCGTTTGTGACAGGAATACAAAACTCAACAAAATTATTTGTAAACACCAAAATTGAAATATTGCTGTCACATCAACACGTTTAATGTAACGCAATTTCAATAAAATAAAATGAAATTCCATGGATAAACAAACAATAATAAACACTTCGATAATCAAACCACGATAGAAGACAAGCGTTCCGCTTTGTGATATAAGTATCTCAGGAATAAGGTTTAAAGAAAAAAATCCTAGACAAATAATAACATTATGACGAATCTTTTTTTCGTAGTAAGTAAGTAATAGCCCAGAATATAATATTTTTAAAAGGTACTTAGGATGAATTTAATTTTGATGCCCTTAATGAGTTGCTGCTTAATTGCAGTAGGTATCCGAGATCCGAACAAATTAGCATGCAAGGTTTGGGGCAGCGCGTGACAAGCGCGGTGCGAAACCCGCGGAAACGCTCGTAAAACGTGATGTCACCGGAACACGTCACGTGACGGAGACAAGGGAAAATGTCCAAACTTTTACGCCTTATTAACATTCAGCTGTTGGCTTTCCTTCGTTGGAGGAATTAATGCTTTATACTTACTATAGCATCGGTGGAGGTTGTTGTTTTAATGCTTCCACAGGAATTGCACTAGTATATATAGCAAGCAAGAGACATTTTTTCTTTTTTCTTCTTTGGGGAGCTTACGGCATCATTTATACTAAAATAACAAGCAGAAAGCTAATTACAAGCTTCCACAGATGAAATACGTATTAACTATGCTGTGCAGGAGAAAACTCAATATCAATGTTTCATTATCTCCTGTGGGCAAAACTAGTACTCAAACACAGTATTGCGTTGCGGTTGTTAGAGGTATGTAGGTGTATCAGGTTTTTCCCTATCTTTAAAGGGAGGTTACTCTCGAACACGAACTCTAGGTTCTGAGATCGAATTGGTATCCAGTAAACGTTAAAACAGTACAATGGAAACCATAGCAACCGTTTTCAATGTACTAAAATAACAGATTCTTGACGTTTATTCGATACCAATTCGATCTCAGAACCTCGTCCGTGTTTCGAGAGTAACCCCTCAGCGTCGAGTAGCACAAGCAGTGAAAACATAGATTTTATAGCTGTTCAAAAACAAAAGTAACAACGTGCACCCTTGAATTATTTATATTTAAGTATATTTAAAAGGCTTAGAGCATAATATAACGCTCACGCCCGACACAGTAAGTTTCTTTGACAGTTTACAACTGTATTTCATAATCATGAAATAGATAACTTAAAATATGGAAAACTTTAACAAAATAACTCTTGATTTATAGGATAAAGAGTGAAAATAACAGCCATTAAAGTTATAGAAAACGCTTTAAAAGCAGTTTTAATAAAGTTATTTGCAAGCGTGATAAAAACGCAGCCAATTTTTTCTTATTCAGACTCTGCTCCTCCAGACCGATACCTAGTACCATCGAAAAAAAATTGATAAGTTTTTGCTTTGAAATCTGAGTTTATCTTACGAAAGTTTATGTAGTGGCTCTTTCCATAAAAAATACTCAATAGGGAACATGCATAATACACCGATTTTGATAAATTTGAGCTTGATCGCTGCGGACACGTATAAAAACATGATGGAACAGAAAAATAAAAAAATATATGTATTAAGTATTTTAGTTTTATCACACGGGGGAAAATAACGTTTTTTTTTCATTTTCTGGATATATTGCACTTAGCAGTCGGATAGAATAATGTATTAGAAATAATATTTTGTATAACACATGTTATATTATGTACTTAAACGCAATATTTAGTGAGATATTTGTAAATTCTTGGCTAACTCCATAATAATGCGCCTGAAACGTGACATAAGTGACGTCACAAATGTTGACCGTTTCGTATAGAGCGTTTGCGGCGGGTGCTGATGCGTGCTAACTTTAAGTAACTAATAAATCACGAGAAAAAAACGCAAGAGAAAAGTTTTAATATTACAGTTGATTTTCTCCCGCATTATACTTTTGATTTTGATACAAAAAAGAAATGAAGCATGTTCCCTATGAAATTTTGCATTTTTTTAGTTTAGGGGTGCTGGCTCTGAAGCCAACGACACTTTAGCAATAGCGATATCAAACTTTATTATTGATTTGGATTATGGTGATTGACTGCCTAAGTAATTTAGGTAGTTATAGATTATAAAAATGTCAAATCCATACACCTTCCGAAGGCTATGTTTGTGTATCACTTTTACTAAATGTGACTTTGTTCAGGGCTTAGGGGGCTGAGCCACATGTGGCTGAACACACTGTTATAATTTTGCAGCCCAGAAAATCAACCTACGGAGGTGGCTTAAGGTTCGCAGTCAGAGTTATAAGTACGTGCACTGATATTGGCACAGCTCGCTCGAAGGCGGGTGTGTGCATTTGATTGCACGAGTTGCGAGCTTATTAACTTGCGCACGTGTGTGCTATGTTGCGCGTAAATATCTCAACAGCTTTAATGACACTCCTTTCAAAATCTATCGCAATCGCTTTCATTTAACAGATGGATGTGACACATTGCTACATTTCTTCGGTAGGTTTTTATTCAATCAATCAATGTGTCACATCCTGAAAGCGATTGCGATAGATAGCTTAGAAATAAACTTCCGATAAGATAATAATAAAGCTAATTTAAGGCTCTTATAGCCCTTAAATGGCGCCCTCATCTTAATTTAATTCGCATGTACAGATTGAAGCTAAGGTAATATTGTTTATTTATATTTACTAACAATAACCTCAGTAAAATATGGTTCGTCATAGTAGTGGTAGTATGCAAAAGTGCCTAAAGTAGCCACTTTTTGCTCTTTTGTAGGCAAAAGAGCAAAAAGTACTACTACTTTTTAAACAAAATATAGATAGAACTTTAGCTTCGATCTGTAGGTACATGTGAATTTTCGATACATTATGTACTTAGTGAGAACATCATATGAGAATAGAAGACTAAATTGGGGATGGCAAAGCAAAGCTAATTGTAGATGTCGCTGCGTACGCTTGTTCCTAAGACAGTAGACGTTCAGAACAAATCTATAGGGAAATAGGTATTTATTTTGTGGTATTTTTTTACCGAAACGGACCCATTGACCTAAAATGGATATTACCATTAGGAGGGCATGATCTCAGCTTTTTTAAAATATTTATCTGGTTTACGAGTTATAAAAATAAATGTATTGGCGGCGCTAGTAGTAGGTACTACGTCGCCTTAAAGTAAAAGCCCTTTGTTTTGACGGTTTTTGTGGAACAAGCCAACGTAGCGCCACTTTGACGTTGCCTTCCCCGTTAGTCGTGTCGTGTCGTGACGTTGCGCTGCGGACTCTGCGGCCGATGACAAATGGCCATGCAGGGATGGCCATGCATTCTGCAGGGATGCAAACCACTATTATTAGAATAGGTGTATTTTTTAATTTAAATCTACATTTTTAAAATCCGTGTGTTGAAATAATTGGATTTATATAATATCTTCGATCATTCGAAGAATATCATCTTAAAATCAAAGCTATTACGTTGTTATAAAAGAAACTCTTTTAGCATATTGAATTCAGCGTTATCACTATCAGTTAATGATTTAAAAAACTGAAAATAAATAATAAATAATTTCATTAATAGTTTCTAGCAAGGGTGTTTCATTGTTAAACGTATTTAACTTTATACTGTGTATTTACATACAATACATGCATGCAAGATAAGTTGAATTTATTTACAATAAATTTTTGAGATAGTGTGTATGTTGATATCTATAAATATTGGTTAGTCACATAAGAACAAAAGGCTATCAAAGTGAAAATGCCCCTTTCCACCCCTAAGGCCGTCCGTACATCTGTCCGGTGACCGCACCTCAGAGTCTAGCCGTTTGTGGCGGTACATTTCACTAGCGCTGCCGCTTAGCCGAAGCTAAGCTTTTGAGTCCAATTACAACGTTGCATCGCGGCCGGGTTTGTGCAATTGCTTGCATTTAAGTCTGGGGAACACGATTAATCCATTTTAGACGTTGATTATAACAACAAAATGGCCGTCTGTGGCTGTAGCGGGCGGCTCTGCGCTCTCAGAATTAAGTGGAACGTTTTAACTTAGAATTATTTTAATAAGGCCTGTGGAACTACTATCCTTTATAAGTTCGTACACTTTATATCGCTCTAAAGATTTCTTGAAATGATATCATTTGTCACACCAGAATTACAACGGGGCAAGTAGGTGTACAATATACAAATAAATAACATCGCCGCCTACAATATTTCATGCCACTCACGTATCGTACATCAGCCCTGCTTTATTATCCGCCGTAGTTCCAAGTCTGGATATAATCTCGCCATTAACATGAGCGTGCGATACGCCTGCTTAGGTACTTGCTTATAAACAATTCATGCTTGAGATTGCACAGAATTGAGCATTTTTCCGAGCAACATCTCCCATGCAACTCTGAGTATTCATTCACCCAAATGAGGCTTTTATTTATTTTAAAGCATTGTAATTTGTGTGACTACAGTCATTGTAAGATAAAATTCTTAAGTTGAAATACAATAGAAAGATAGTGCACTTGACGTTATATCGCTTTTTGAAAGGGAAGTGCCGTCTCGTCTTACAAAAGCCCGCAGTCAAATAACTCTATGGGAAAACTAGATTTACAGACATGTTGCCTGTTATTGTCTATAGAACAATTTCGTTTTCGAGATATTGTTTTAGAAATCCAGAGAATTTTTGTACCTATGTAATATTTTAAGGTTAAATGAGGAACAATGAAACTAAATTGAAATCCTTGTGCTAATGAACCATACGTCCACAAATTAGGAGACGTTTCATCATCACTGCTCTTTGTCTGAAAGACGTTTTAACCACCTACCTTGTATGAAATGTAAAGTAATTTTCGTTCCAGTGCTTCCAAAATTGTGTGAAATCTGAATTTTCCATGCGGATAGCTACTGCAAGCGACGACTGCCGCATAATGCAGATTGCGAGCTGGTCTCTGTGACTCTTTGCACCATTAGAATTCATCAGTGGACTGCTGAGAAATTTACTCCTAATTAAAATAGCTGCAACATCTACAATTTAGGATTTGAATTCATGCCAAACTATTACCGAAATTTTTTGAACAGTATTAGGGAGTGTTGCGACTTTTTTTCAGTAAAGGGAAATGTTTTGTGGCTTTTGGTAATAAAATACAGCATCCAGAGATGCGGTGGCAATAGCCAACTCCAACATTAGCTTTCACCACCGTGGCCGGTGCCGAGTTCCCAGAGTTTGCTCTTTGAAACTACCTCAAATTAGGTCCGCCACCGTTAGCATTCTTGATAAGTAGTTTAACGACTTTGAAATATTCCAGCATTATCAAGTAGTTGCGCATAAAAGGAAGAAATTTATCATGGACAGCTGACGTGAAGAAAAATTAAAGTCATGCCAGCTTTCAGTAAAACTTTAAAATTTCACGAAGCATTTTTCAAAGTAATTTAGAACCACATTGTGAAATTGCTAATGCGTTATACTGCATTTACTGCACGTTCTATAATTCACACCTTGTTTTTAATGGTTTGATCTATGGCCAAGAATAATGGTCTACCGTTGGTAGCGTTTCGTTGGATTTTACTCCGATGGTTTTAAAGCCTAAAATGGGGTGATATCTCATGTGTGGTTCTAAAGAGCCATTACAAAGGAGCTGGTTATGATTGAAGTAGCCGATTGGGCTGAGCCAGCAGGTCACAGTAATATATTGTGGCATTTGACGCGCAAACCTAATGAACCGGCTCACGCTACTCCTGGCTACATCAATTTCCCGATCCCAATCTAACTTGAGAATTCTAAGCCACTTGCTGCGGCTGTATGAACAATCTTGCATATTACCTACCTGACGGTGAGTAGTTGCTGGAATATGATCCTTATTATTTAGATCTTACCACTTGGGTTATATTTAGTGATTTCAACAAGAGGGATTGTGAATGTTAGATCTTCGTCGTTTTGACGAGGTGCTGGTTGATTTAGTTAGAATGTAAGTTATATTGCAGCGTGATTCACAGAGTGAGACACAGTTGATTTTGATTATGATTGTTAGCTTGAGGGAAATATTGCTGCATTTGAAATTTATATTATTATGCATACGTAGGTACTTATACATTAGTACATTACAACCGAGAACGGGAAGTTAGCACTGCACTTCATTATTGAGGATAGTTGCCGTGCTCCCAAGCCGTAGCCGTAGGTGAAGGCTTTAATCATTTGAGGCAATGTAAATAGCTTCCCGTACAAGGCTTGCGTATAGTGTTTTTCTCAAGAAATGCGAGGAAACAAAATTTTCTTAGTTAAAATGTAATTTTAAATTGGTTTGTGTGGCCATGTGAAATGACCAGTGCGGTAAGTTAAGGAAGTGTTGAAATTCATTACCGCACTGTCTATCGGACCGCCACGTATTAAATGAGGAATCTTCAGCATTCCTTTCTCAAATGTAATGCTAACATTTCAGAACATTCAGCAAGTGAGAAAAATTATAGATTTTTTTTCTTAAAATCAAGTAGTGTGAACTAGATTGTATTTTATATAGTATTAAGTGCTTGCAGTCTTTTCTCTGAGAGTACACTATAATAATTAAAACTTTGTCATGTTATATACTTTAAATCCTTAATAAAGAGACAGAATTTGAAATGGGAAAGGGAAAACCAAAGATAAATTTGCTTAACAATAAAATTATTATATTAGAAAAAATACTAGAAAACATCGACTCACCCGTAGCAGCTCAGACGGGATCCGTCTGAGCTGCTACGGGTGAGTCGATTTTTTCTTATAAAAAAATTGTTTAAAAAAAACAAAAAACCGACTTCAAAAAACCTATCTCTAAAAAGCAAGAAATAATATTCGTAATAATAAATATACGTCTATTGAAGTCGGGTGGGGCTGGAGTACAAATTCCTTTTTTTTATTCTAAAAGGGGGTAGGGGTACCTTGTAGGTAAGGTATATTATATATACCTACATATGTAGAAAAATCGGCTCAGCTAAACGTAAGATAATCGCGCAAAAACATACTTAAATACGGGTCAAACTAAGAACCTCCTTTTTTAAGTCGGTTAAAAAACTACACTTAAGATATCCCTCTTCCAACAAAAAAATAATTATCTTATTCAGTTTATAAACAAAGAAGTAATACGACCAAGCATCGAGGTAATTCACACAAAATCATACTATTTTCGTGCTTTTTTCAAAATTACTTGAAAAGTACTGAACCGATTACCAAATTTTAAAAAATGGGACCAACTTGGGAGTGTACCTAATGTAATAACGTTTGAATCATTTCAATCGGTCCAGCCGTCTTTGAGTAATCGGTGGACATACACAAAAAAAAAAAATACAGACGAAAATAGAACCTCCTCCTTTTTTGGAAGTCGGTTAAAAATAGTATTGTGAATGCCTAAAATAAAATAAAAACATTAAATCTTGTTAACTTTGAGAAAGCTATTTGTAGTTATTTCACGTTGTTAACAATGTTCATGTAGGTACTGTAATAATTACAGAGATGTATTGGATGCAAAGAACCAGGTAAGAAGGTAAATGCACATCTCCATTTGGCAATAAATAGAAATACCACTGACAACAACACCAACTACCCTGTACACGTGTTTCGCTCCTACACGAAGCATCGTCAGGAGAGTGCAAAGCACAACACCGACATCAGATTGCCATTCGACTTCAGGTAATATCTGATTCTATAAATAGAGACATATTTTACGAGTGTCCTGTCCACTGATGTGTACAATGTTAGCGGTCGGTTCGTTAGAGTACGAAACCGGATCAGTTTCCAGCCGTAGATTAACGGGATTACCGCGGGAGGGAACTTGTCGCAGATGGATTACATTTGCCTAAAATTATCTTTTGCACTAACCAACGTGTCTGCATAAATCCTAGGTAACGAACCGTAGTACCTAATACTATTGTTGCAGTTGCAAAAATTTACAGAAGGCTGCTCTTGCGTGGAGAAAGAGATTGAATACAATTTGGCTGTATTATACACCGTTACCTTTTTTTTTAACTAATTATCTATTTTTAATAAGGATTTATGAAATTATTATTCGAATATCGCTAACACTTTAAGTTACGTAGGTACTAAGAAATTTAATAGCCTATTTTTGTTAATAGGTTATAGGTCCGTATAGTCTAGCTAGAGTCTTTAGTTTCATTTTCATCTAAGCCAATGTTGTTGTTATTGGCATTTTACAAAAATAAATGACTTTTTACATGGTCAACATTTTGTTTGGCAATTTTTATTTTATTTCCTAAGGTGGACCACAAATAGGTTTAGTGTAGCTGCACAATTTGTAGCGTTATTAATATTTAGTATTATTGTTAACCCAACATTGTAGGTCGGGCAACAGGCCTCACCAAGGGATGAGCCCAATCCCCCACTTGCCCAATCCTATCCTCAACCCATATGGGAACACCTTCCATATACCAAGAGATAAAAAAAATAAAAATAAAACATTGCATTGCAGGTCACAATATACTCATTATATGGGCATATACATAAAAAATATAATATCGTAATTTTCTGATTCTGAAATACGTTATTAATATTAACGCATGATAAGGAAAACTTTCTCGTGCGTTAACAGTGTTCAGAAAATGACGTGTTAGCTGTTAGAGTTTATCTACAGTTTATTAAATCTACGCAGCCAGATAGAATAGACATCGTGATAAGGAAGACGAAAATATAAGGAAAATAGTATACAAAACTATTAAGGCTCCTATAGCCCTCAAATAACGCCCCCATTTTAATTAAATTGATTGCTCGACAGTACAGATATAAGCTAAGTTTCTATAGTTTATTTACAAACAATAACCTCAGTAAAATATAGTTCGTTGTAGTAGTACCTATTAGCTGGCAAAAGTGCCTAAAGGGACCACTTTTTTCCGCCTACTACTACTACAAAGAAATAATGTACTTAGCGAGCAATTAAATTAAGATGAAGGCGTCAATTTGAGGTATATAGGGCCCTTAAGTAAAAAATGAATTACTGGACGACTGTAAGGTTTGATGGTCAACGTATTACAGACAATATGAAATAGAGTAACGTATTTTCTTAGGAACTTTACTGGAATTTAAACAAAATACAGTCACCTACTTAGAAATTCACGAACAGAGACGAAAGTTTCTGATCCACTTGAGCCGTGGCTTACATATTGTCAAGGTAATGTACTATCGACAACAATTCCGTTTTACCAGTCTTTAGGTTATTATAAAAACAAAAAAACCGACTTCAAAAAACCAACCTCTAAAAAGCAAGAAATAATATTCGTAATAATAAAAACACGTCTATTGAAGTCGGGTGGGGCTGGAGTAGGTACAAATTCCTTTTTTTTATTCTATAAGCCCCACCTGACTTCAATAGACGTGTTTTTATTATTACTAATATTAGTTCTTGCTTTTTAGAGGTTGGTTTTTTGAAGTCTTTTTTTTGTTTTTATAAACAAAAAATAAATTAGAATAATCGGCTTAGCCAAACGTGAGTTAATCGCGGAGAAACATACATACATACGGGTCAAACTGAGAACCTCCTTTTTTAAGTCGGATAAAGAATTACACTTAAGATATCCCTTTTCCAACAAAAAAATAATCATCTAATTCAGTTCATAAACAAAGAAGTTATACGACTGATCATCGAGGTAGTTCACACAAAATCATACTATTTTCGTACTTTTTTCAAGATTACTTGAAAAGTACTGAACCGATTTCCAAATTTTTAAAAATGAGACCAACTTGGGAGTTTACCTAATGTAATAACGTTTGAATCATTTCAAACGGTCCAGCCGTCTTCGAGTAATCGAGTCTTCGACGAATACAAAAAAAAACAAATATACAGACGAACAGAGAACCTCCTCCTTTTTTGGAAGTCGGTAAAAATCGCTTGCACGGTGCGCCGTCACTAACATACGTTTACACAAATTTTTCTACAAAGTGGTAAAACATGTGAGTTGCCGATCGTACAAGTCACTCTAACATAATATATTTTAGTTTGTAACTGAGTTCTACAAGGAAAACATTAATTGTTATTGATGACTGATTCTTTTTAGCTTTGTGTTGGGAATACTTCTTAAAAAAATTGAGGCTTTGTAATATCGAGCATATATTATCGCTTTTCCGTCGCTTTGTTTACACCTAAAAGTTACTTACATGACGAAAAAACTTTCGCCTAAATTAAATATTTTTTCACTTCTCATGCTCGTAAAGTTCGTCATTATGTTGGGTATAGGCTGCATAAAATCGCTTTTCATGCTCTAGAGCATAACGTAAAATCTTCGTCTAAGTTCAGACTTTAAGACAAAGGTCGTCAGGTAAACAGCCACACGCAATTTAACTTTGTTAAACAAACTTGTTATTTTCTTCATTTTTATACATAATCTATGTTTAATACTTTTTTTTTGAATTTTTGAAACCTTGATGAAATTTTTTTTTTCTATTTTTGATTAGTGGTATCAAATGAAAGGCCTTGATGAGCAAGCACATTCCAAAATTATATAATTAGTCACTAAAATTTAAGAAAAACAAATATTTTTTATTTTTTGAATATGGGTATCAAATGACAGCTCTTGATGAGCACGTCCCAAAAATATATGTAATTTTTCACAAAAAATGAACAAAAAAAAATTTTTTTTCAATTTTTGAATATGGGTATCAAATGAAAGGCCTTGATGAGCACATTCCAAAATTATATAATTTGTCACTAACATTTAAGAAAAAAAATTTTTTTTTTCAATTTTTTAATATGGGTATCAAATGAAAGGCCTTGGTGAGCACATTCTAAAATTATATAATTTGTCACTAAAATTTAAGAAAAAAAAAATATTTTTTCAATTTTTTAATATGGGTATCAAATGAAAGGCCTTGGTGAGCACATTCTAAAATTATATAATTTGTCACTTTTTTTCAATATTGTTGAAAAAAAAGTTTAATTTCCTATTTCCTCACAATCGCAGTGAAAAGCAGAGTGTATAACTCGTACATAAAACCCATTTTACCCTCGACTTGACTATCCACCCTCGCCTACGGCTCGGGTGCATATTATACGTCTCGGGTAAAATGATGCGTTTTATGCACTTGTTGTACAATCTACTATTTTTTGCCAATTACATTGTTTAATATAGGTACTTATAATCGGTTGCATGTGTCACACCTGTCACCGGCCATGCAAAATTGTAGTTTGGTGGTGATATTTTATGTTAGTGAATTTAAATTACCTTATCATTTACGCTGTTATTTAATACAACTGGAATGGAGCGCACAAGATCGTCGTGATATTAATAATGTATGTGAAGTTCTACGATATGAGATTCAGTTAGTCAAGCCAATTCGACAAGCGCTTCATTAGTGTGGGTTTGAGTGGAACTTTATTACCTGAAAGATACATAGTCATTAATTAAAAGCAACAGTGATCTAAAGCTCACTTAAAAATGGTGGACCCAGAAGTACTTTGTCAAACCAACGGAGAGCGTTTGTTCTGTTGGGTGCGACATGGTTGTAAAAAAGTACACATACTTCTCGTAGGTACCTAAGTCTTCGATATTCTAGCTAGACCTACATATTTTTATAGAAATGTAGTTGTAGGCAGTGACGTTTATATGAATTTCGCGCCAACTAGATAGGCAGTTGTTTCATAGACTTGGGTCCGAGTGGCGTAAAATACCATACTAGGAGCCTTTTAAAGCACTTGGCGGTCGGTCGGGGATGGCCTCTCTACATTCCTGTGGGTTCATAATGGTTTCCGGGTACAATCTTGGGAGACAAAAGGTGTACTGTACAATTATATGTTTAGTTATTCACAGAAAAGTACACAGGCGCTTACGAAATTGCTGAAGGTAGATGCGCCGGTGGTTGGAATATAAAACAATAAAATATTGAGTTAAAAACTGTATCCGTGTCAATATTAAATAAGTAATGATGCGCATGTTGCTACAGAATTAATAATTTCTAAGAAAATGATTTTTTTACAATCAGAATACTTAAAGAGATTTTTATTCAAGATAGTAATTACTTTCTACTCTTAGCAGCTATTCCGTACTAACTTATTTTAGTAAGTGTTAAGTCAGTTTTTAACCGACTTCATCAAAAGGAGGAGGTTCTCAATTCGATTGTATGTTTTTTTGTTTTTTTTTTTTTTTTATCGTTGTTCGCGCGTATCTTCGACATTTATGGACCGATTTAGAAATTTTTTTTTTGTTTGATTGAGTTTTCTTGCGATATCTCCCATTTTTTTTTTTTCAAATCGGTTCAGTAGTTTACAAGTAATCCTGAAAATACTATGATATTAAAACTTGTCAATTTTTAACCGACTTCATCAAAAGGAGGAGGTTCTCAATTCGATTGTATGTTTTTGTTATTTATGAACCGAATTAGATGATTTTTTTTGTTGGGGAAGGGATACCTTTGTGTAGTCTTTTTAACCGACTTCAAAAAAAGGAGTTATTCAGTTTGTATGTATGTATGTTTCTCCGCGATTATCTCACGTTTGGCTGAGCCGATTTTTCTACCTAAATAATATACCTACACTACCTAATACAGAAGGTACTTACACTAAAAATAAAAAAATAAAAAAATTGTTTAAAAAACAAAAAACCGACTTCAAAAAACCTGCCTCTAAAAAGCAAGAAATAATATACAAATCATTAGATACGCATTTTCATTGTTATAATAAAACACGTCAATTGAAGTCGGGTGGGGCTATTAGAATAAAAAAAGGAAGATGTACCTACTCCAGCCCCACCCGACTTTAATAGACGTGTTTTATTATAACAATGATAATGCGTATCTAATGATTTGTATATTATTTCTTGCTTTTTAGAGGCAGGTTTTTTGAAGTCGGTTTTTTTGTTTTTTAAACAATTTTTTTACCAGTTATAATATAAGATTAAACAATTATAAACTCCAATATAGTGTCGCAGTTACAATTATTTATATTCTACGGACATTATTTTACAGTTCAAAACCGGTTCAAAAGTACCAATCAATTTAATAGTGAGTAGTATAGGGTTAGATATCAACCATATCGATTAGTTGATCCCTCAGAACCCTCGGTCCCCTATCAGTCCCCTGATAAGAATCTCTTCTGCTCGGTCGGACGCCGACAAAAAAGGCTTTTTAACTTAATTTGACGTTTTCTTATCCAGCTTCCTCTAGAAAACACAACCTATCTTACTACTAATCTATCAAACAGAGTTTCTGTATGGGTTTTTATACTCTGCATTTAGTAAGGGGTTCATACAACCCCGGAAAATTTTAATTAAAACCTGAGAAATTTTGTGTTTTTATTTGAATGGGAAAATGCAAAATGACGAAAAAGACGCAAATAAACTATTGTATTCGATAATCAATCTCATTAAAGGGGAAAAGCAATACAATTTCGGTCTAGAGTTGCCACTATGTAGTTTAACTTAAAACATATTTTATATTTAAAAAAGTGATGGTTTCAGGGTTTATCATAATTTCAGAGGTTGTATGCATGGACTCCCTACCATATTCGGCTACATAAGGCAATTTTTTTACCATTTATTTCAGGCTTCAATGACCCTTACAATAAATGCCTTATAGACTAACTAAGATACATAATAAAAAAACATCTTATAATTACACTATTAATTTTATACACAGTCTGTATACCTAAAACAAATGAACCAAATGTCCAAAGACACCGTTTGTAAAAGCAATAGTGGCTTTTGGTGATGGATTCAAATTGACAGATTTCGTTGAAAACGACAAATGAAAATGAAAACGACAAAAGTTAAATATGAAAAATTCACATATTTTTTTAGAGCAAAGTTCATTAATCTCTTTTTTGCGCGAATATGACATTAGCTGAGGAGGCAGTTAAAAATAAAAAAAAAATGGTTTTAAAATAATTCCTTTGTGTTTTTCAGCTGTCAATGTTACAATATCTGAATCTGATTCGAACTAGTTTCCAGATAAGTAACATCGACAGCCGAAAAACGGTACGAATGATCCGCTTATTCGTTTTTTTTTGTTTTCGAACACAAAAAAATAACAAATAAGCAGATCAATTCGAGTCGTCGAAAAGTTTCCGCTCGTTCCGCTGTTGAACAGTTTGAAAATTAACAACACAGGCTCCTGGGTATTGGCGGAAAGAGTTGTACAACAAACAGACAATGCAAATACACTTTGTTGTATAAATAATACAGTAACTTGAGCACGGAGGCTTAATTACTAATTGAAATCGGACGTTATCAGTATTTATGGATTTCCGAGTTCTTTACAGTTCGGTTTGGAATCAAACAATAAGCTTGATTTAAGTGAAAAGTCAAATACTGAAGCATATTTTCTCAAGCTTGTATAAATTCCTATACAACTCTAATTATTGCTTAATTACCACTCCATTAACAACATTGTTTGCTATAACCACAACATTCATAATAATGTTAAGATAAAGAAACGTAGGTATTAAAACAAATGATAAACAAAACAACCAATATACCAATTTCCATATAAGTAAGTATAAACATTTATGTCAGAAGATTACAGCTATAATAATTTTGAGTTGTTTATGTTGAATAAATAAAATAAAAATCTAATATAGAAACTCTTTAACTGAGACCCAGTTTAGTTAAACCATACACCACAAAGGTAAAAACGCTAATTTTTACAACTGAGGGGACAAGAAATTTGAGCGCTTCAGTTAGCTCGTTACGGCAAATTAAATCTTTTTGTTACCACTCTGAATTGCTTTTGAACGATATTTTGCGAGACTTTGCGAATTCGTCTGTAATTTATGGCAATATTAGGCTAATAGCTTATTAGGCTGCAGAGACCTTATTGGGTCTGATGCCCAATTAGTGTGGTACGTTAGCTATAGGCATTTTACTTAAAATCGGTTTTATGGAATCGATATCCAGCTTTTCAGTGTTTGTAATTTATAACAAAATGATGAGAAGCTTGGTGATATATTTTAAGAAATACATCATCGAAGTAAATAAAAGTTCATTATTATGATGATAATTTCACTGCGAATACTGAGATACGAGTATAACATTTTCCACTTTTTGAGGCTCTTCAAAGATTGTAAAAAAGAGCTATTTAAGACATCTTTATTATGTAATTGATCTCGGAATTTAATTAGAATGAATGAATTGGAGGTTAGAATATAGTACTAACATATAACAATAATACATCACAACAGGAAATTAGCGTAACATTTGTTTTGACGGAAATCGAAAGTAAAGGAGTTCAAGGCGCGGTCCCATTGAGAGCTACGAGTATGAACCCGCTAAGCGATTTCGCTTGATGTGTTACATATTACATTATGAGGTAGTAAGCTAATAAGCTTCGAGCCATTGATGGTCCATTGGTGAGCTACAATCTGCTGAGATAACGGGGACACATTGGCATGCTATAAACGAAACAACTGGCTCTTAATTCACATTTTTTTTTATTTGGTACAAAAAACAGTAATACAATGTGTTTTAACTAGTCATTAAGAGTATTAACTTGTAGTCCGCGCCCTTATTTGACTACTAGCCCCAGCATAATCAATGTGCGAGCAAGTGCGACTGACACAAAAACCAAAAAAGGTTTTTATAACAAAAAAGCTTCTAAATATAGTTATAGCTGACAATGCGACCGCGCCTTAAAGAGGTCATGTCCAAGAAGATTGAACGAGCGAGTCGCAATGAGAGATAGGCGGCAAGGGTCGACACAACACAAATGGATGTTTGTATTGCTGCTGCTTAACAAACCACTGCGATTTGAGACAAAAAAGGTTTTACACAACTTTCTTTTTTTACTTTATTTTTTGTGAAAAGGTTGCAAAATTGCAAAAATTTTGAGATATGAAATTAGCTGATGTTTAAAGTAAAGTGTCGTAGCATGCTCGTAGCTTATTCGTAGACACGTAGCACTTTTGTAGCAATTTTGATGTTCATTTATTTTTTAATTAGAAATTAAAATATTTTGGTGTGTAGGAGGCAATGAACGTACATGTGTACGTGTCATGTGACAGCACATCAGATTTACATGTTGATCTTAAGACCGTTCTTACGCCCTACGTAATAAAAGCTGTTTTCACACTCACAGCATTATTTTTTAACATAGCATTACTTTTTGTAACCAAATTATCACCGTTATAGAAGGCGGAAGACCAAAACAATGTAAAAGCTGAACAATGTTAAGGAAGAACCATAAAGATGAATCACGCCGCGTACTGCCCCATTTAAAGATTTAGCTTAAGTAAACGTTAATTTGGGGTATTAATAACGTCTTATAGTTTTAATTAGCAAATTGCCGGGGATGTTATCTGGGGAATTCGGGTGACATTCCGAATCGGTGCGAAGTATGCAGTAGGAGCGTGCGGTGCGGCGCGGCGCGGAGAATGTCGCCAGATGCGAGGCCGTATACAAAATACTGTGGTATGATTATGATCCTTGCTTGAAGGGCTATCGCTAAAATTAAACGACAGAACCAAAACAATAATTTAAAAAAATCCATTACTTTCACCGAAATCCTCTTTGGTCTATCATTCTAGCTTGTCCATCAGCCATTTTTAATGTCCCCACTGCTGGGGCACAGGCCTTCCTTATGGGTCATAACCCACCACGCGGGCCCAATGCGGATTGGTAGGTGTTAACGACTGCAAATGCAGCCGGGACCAACGGCTTAACGTGCCTTCCGAAGCACGGAGGAGCTCGAGATAATAAATTTTTGGTCACCAATCCCATGACCGACCCTTGCGAACGTTGCTTAACTTAACTCAAGCTTCATCAAGCCATTCTAGCTTATAATCCATTAATTATTAGAAATTGTCAAACACGACAAACTCATACAAAGTGAACACTTTGTATGAGAACTCATACAAACATGGATATGCTAGGTATGATGATTAATTAACTACCAAAATGTTAACATCCATGCCGAACAGATTTTAATGCTCATCTCATCACACAAATATTATTTGCCTTTGCGTCGTTGACAAGTCTACAAGAGGTTTCACTTTTTAAATCACACATCGTTGGTGTTGAAACGGGGTACTAATTCTAGAGCTAACGCGGCCACTCGACCGCCCGCCGGCCGTGAGGGAACCCTCCAGTGGGAAATGGGGTCACCCTGTGAGACCAGCTTTTATGATATTTCAAAAGCAGTTTCGCATCACTATTCTACAACCGACATATTTATTCTGCTGCAGCAATCACTAGTTGCATATTCATTTTGATTTGATGTTGGGTAAATAGTTTGATAAATTAATTATGTAATATAAATGTCTGTAAATTGCATAATATCTTAGCACAAATGACTATTCCCTAGTGTGTTACTGGAACAAATGATCCGGGAGGGAAAACCCTTAAACGAGGAGTTTAAGGGGAAGCGGGTCCTTCCCAAGAGAGTGGTAACGTCTGATTTTCTCATATTTGCGCCACCGCCGAGATTGTTAGCTCTTTATTAGTATGTGTAATTTAAGTAACGTTGTACCTTCTTAACCTATATGCGAATATTTTTTAAAGCGATTCTTCGAATTTTTTCTTTTATTTTTGTTTAATAATATTATTTTCAACACACTTGCTCGTAAAGTGAGCCCTAATACATCGCTTTTAGGGCCATAAACCGAGCTATAACAAACGCGTGCAATAATATATAAAACACTAGTTCGTAATAGAATTAACCCTACAAAGTCAAATTAGTCCTTACTGCAAGTTCTATGCGAGTAAACAGAGCATTCCCAATTTAGCCGGGTAATACAGTTATTTTTTTTGACAACAAAGAGGTTTTATGCTGCTGAAAATTCATATACATTTTTGGAATAAATAAATGTGTAAGTCCTTAATTAAGTGAAATATATATATAATTATTATCAAACTATTCATAATTCCCAATATTTTGTTATAAAATATTAAAATATTTGTATTTTGTCACTTAAAATTATAATTTTGAAGTATTAGTAGTAGGCTGTATGCTCCTCACCCCTTTGTTCGCAAAATATTCTTGAGTTGGGCGTGTGAAAAAAAAACAAAAAAAACATACGCGCCTTTTCCCATAATTATCATATATTTTTTTGCCATATTTGTTGCTGTGTGATAAATTACTTTGTTTTTTCCTCGCAAATGTGTTGAAAAACGTCGTATGAAACTCGTGAGCTCTTGCTTATTGCACACTCGGCTGAGTTACGCCCTCGCCTGCGGCTCGGGCTGCAACCCACAGCCTTGTGTGCAATGAGCAACCTAAGCTAACTTGAGACAAGTACTTGACATAATGTACTATTTTTGATTACATCTTGTTCCTGGTGGGTCAGTACAAAGGTGTCCTACCACCATTGATCTAAGGGCCAAGCCAAGCCCCACATTTTGACTAAAGTGTTGAGTTTGCCGAGTTAGGAGCTTAATTGGCTCTCCATGAGATCTAATAACATTTTTGCAATGCAAGCAATTCCGTACTCGCCTTGGAAATACTTTACATGAATTTTTTTTCGTGGGTTCATTTTGGACAATTTCTGTTTTGTGTCAAAAAGCAGAGTGGAGTGGAGACCTTTGTTTTCTCATCCGTTGTTTTAAAACTAAACATGTTTGTGAAAAATCAAATGCATTTACTATAAGGTACCTAACTAAGCAGAGCTCTTTCTCAATCAGAATATTCAACCACTGTAACTTTAATCATCTCGATCTCAATACATCTTAAACTTATTTCATTAGGTCGGGTTTGCACATTAGATACGTCCGGACACTAGCAGTTGCCAAAGTGCTTCATTACGTCACACTTGCTCCTGTAACCCCCTTAAGGCACGGTCCCATTACGAGCTAGTTATCAGCTAGTAGCTATTTTATAGTTCAAAAATAACTAAACTGCAATTTATCTACAAAGATGGACAGAAATAGCAATGATTAACTTCTGTCTTCTGTCACATTTAGCTACAAAAACTAAGGCTCAGATCATAGTTCTACTATGCTCAGATACTACGACTCCTTTTCGAGCTAGAGCGCGGCTACTATACGAAGTTAATAGATGTTAATGTGAATTAGGTAATACATAGTTCTGTAGCTCATTAGTTTGCCGTTGTGCCTGTGTTGCTTTATTAAATTCATAAAGTTTCTTAGCCAACTAAGAGTATCGCATGTTAATAGTTCACTATGTTAGATAAATATTAGGTATAGTTGATAGCTGTCAATGGGACCACATCCTAACCCCAACCGCATCCGCCTGTCGCTGACGGCTCTTAATATCAGAATGGATGGATTCAATTAACGCGATTTCATTTTGTAAAGGGAACGTTTTCCCCGCACGCTCCTACGGACGTTTGTTTTGTATAGTAAACATTGGCGCTTTTTATCTCGTAATCTTCTTTTGTGAATAAAAATTTTGGGTTTACTGTTAGCTGACGGTGTTTGCGGACTTATTATTAAGTTTCATAAAGGGAATAATTGAATTTCAATGTTTCAACAAGTTAGGAATTTGTTAATTTCAGGTTCGCAACGAAATGTTAATAAATGGTTGTAACTGTTCATTTTTCAATATGGTTTAGGATTCCGGGTGAAGGGCGTTTCCACGCGGCCTTATCGTCACTTAACATTAGGCGAGATGAAGGCCAAGCACTCCCGTTTTGGATACGCAAAAGCTCTAGCTAAAAAGGTTCCTATATTTCGTACATATCTCGTTTAGGAAAATGTCCTTAGCTAGAGTCGGTATCCCCAGTAGAAACGCTTTATTTGGCTACTCTAACCACAAAGTCGCCTTATTTTATTTTATAAGACGACCCGAGCTTTTGTCCCTTTGGTCCCAACTGAATACATCTAATGGTACCTACCTACATACTTATTTGCCTTAGAAATATCCTGGAATAGATTCCTACTTTGATAACATAATTCATGATTAGAAAAAAATATTTTTCGGTTTAGGTTTAATGTATTTATTCTCATACTTAAGCTGTTCTCAACTTGTAACGTTCACCTAAAATGAGATTACATTAAAATCTTTAATTTGGCGCAGCGCAAATGCATTTTAACGTTTACAAAAACACAAGCAAAAACTAAGTGAAACCTAATCAATCACAATGTAATTCAGTAATGAAAACGATATGCACAATGCACAACACACTCTCATTACGCAATGATACACGACACGCAAATTATTGTAATACAATTTTTCAATATTTCGCAATATTTTCTGTAAAATATTACACAAATGGATCAGTTAAGATTGGTTAAGACTCAAGTTGTCTTATTTTCCAAAACGACTTCTATTCTGATGTTTAAAAACTTTAAAAGTTTTTTAAACTAGTAGAAAATTGGTTTCCAATAGGGGAAAAGTATCAAAGAGTGGAGCTCGGTGGCGCAGTGGTTTAGCGCCTGGCCCAGAGATTGCGGAAGTTAAGCAACGTTCGCAAGGGTTGGTCATGGGATGGGTGACCAATAATGTATTATCTCGAGCTCCTCCGTGCTTCGGAAGGCACGTTAAGCCGTTCCCGGTCCCGGCTGCATTTGCAGTCGTTAATACCCACCAATCCGCATTGGGCCCACGTGGTGGGTTATGGCCCATCCTCCTTACCACCATAAGGAAGGCCTATGCCCCAGCAGTGGGGACATCAAAAATGGCTGATGGACATGGACTTACAGTTTTCAGTACGATTGACTGACTGAAACATTAATTTTCATAGAACACGTACCTATTCTAGACAAAAATGAAATAATTTTATCACACATGAACGAACGGTTACGTTTATCAATATTTTGACGCTTCAAAATTGTGTTTTATTTACGCATCGAATGATATGGTTCGAACAGTAGCGGATATTTTTAGCGTAGTATTCGTATTTATTGGAAATATCCATTGTTTAATATATGAAATTTTACAAGGCGTCAATATTGAAACCGAACATAATTATGTAGTTATTATGTAGTTAGTAGCGTAAAATCAAAGGGGCTTGACGAAGGTTGTAACTTGATAAAGCTCCCTATTGTGTAAGCACTTCCTACTCAAATAGAGTAACTAAATTCATTATTGCATAATTTATTTTAGGATTGGCAAACTTAACGTTGGAGAATAGTTGGGTAGTGACGTTCGCAATGTAGGACAAGAGTTCAAATTACAATAGTAGAAGGAATAATGCGTTGTCCGAAATGATATTGAATAAAACTGTGCTTTATTTAAACATTTCCTAGCTTCGTTATTCATATAAGTTTATACAGTTTATGAAGAAAGGTTTGTTAGTTTAGCATTAAAACAAAAACAAAACAAATACGTTATGTTAGCTTTATCAAATAAGAGCAAAACTTATTTATAACACACATTATTTACAATCTGACAAACTTTATTGATAGGAATTTGCGGCAGTTAATGTCATAAAATGTATGAAGAAACACAAGCTGTTTCTCCCCACGGAGATTGTGTCTATTTCATACATTTAATAATGATTGAACAGTGGTAAATGCTAAATGATATTATTTGTTTGTTTGTTTAATAAGCAGACACGCAGACACACACACACAGACCTTGGTCGGAAAACATCCGTTGATAGATCTCGGCGCAATCTGTCGAAACAATCACAACGTCAGTTCATCAGCATTTTATCTGAGTAGCTTTTCTTTAATCAACTTTCAAAGGAAGCCTTTATGGTTCAACAACTGTTTAATCGTTTAATATGATTCTCATTTTCCTTGTGATGAAAGTATTAAAGATATCGGATTTACAGTGATTAAAGAAGTGAATATTCAGAATCGGGATGACATCGTAACTAAAAATTGGTGCTAAGAAGTTATTATGGATTATATTCGAACAATTTCAATTTCTAAGCCGTTATTGGCACACGTTCAGCTGCCCCGCCGGGCGCCAGTCCGGTCCGGTTCTAATACAGACTGCATTTTCCCCAGCTTCGATCATTCGTATTCTTTCGGCAAGTGGCTGGTAATAATATTATTCGCGCAGAATGGCTCACGGACTCTTTATGGAATAAAATTTTCTATCAGCGTTTCGGGGCGATATTTGGGCGTTTGGCTCCGATGAGCCCGCATCGATGGCGCGATACGTATTGGATTTCGGTCCGTTTATTTAGACAAATACAATCGGGCCAGTGATGAATTTGATTGCGGGCGCGGTACGGGAGGGCGAGCGGCGCGGGCGCGGCCAGCCTCCAGCTTTTATCTCTGGATTTACAACAAATTGCTGATTTGGGCGCGCGAGCAACCCGATTAATTCAAAGCACGCCCATCCGCTCCAATAAATATGTTAAAATGTTCCGTGACAATGGCTCGGTGCCGATTTCGCATCGCATTTTCGAGTCGCCATTATTGTACGAACGGCCCGCCTGCTCAAATCGAGATGGAATGGAACGCAAACATCGTTCGGTGCGCGACTATAATATGCGTCAATGGTCGGTTGTCACCGATGTAATGCTGGCCCGCGGTTACCAGCGATAATGGAATCATTAGCATTAATAACTTGGTTATTCCAATAAAACCTTTTGAAATGTTTCATCCATTTAAATATATTAACCAACGGAAATTTATACCAAGGCTACACAAACCTACTGTTCTCATGGTAAACCAAATTGAGAGCGGATACGAAAATTGCGAATGCGAATCATATTATTATGTTCTACGTAATTAAAGCTTGTTCTCTTAGAGCAATGCGGGCTTCTGTACCAGACTTGTTCTACATTTGAACCCGATTTTTGTGAGCTAACCAACTGTCAACGATCACACACACGGCATAACCCAAATCAATTTATATTAGATATTACCATATGACCTATAGCCGCTAATTAACCCATCAATTAGGACCAAATAAGATACCTAAATTAATCTGTATTCCAGATTCAGCGAAATAGCATTATGTTGTCAGTTATTAATCTAAATAAAACATCAAGTTTCAAATTGTTGTCAATTTATAAAAAACTGATGAATGAGAATAAGTAAACAAAATATTTTATTTGATGATAAAACAGACCGGTGTTATAGCTCTGAAGATTATTACTGGTGGCACTTTATTACTCATCAAACGCGCGTTCAGCCGCGCCGCGACATTGAGAGCCTTTTTCCTTACGATCTATAATCATAAAACGTCATAAAACAGTAGAGAGATATTACGGCTCTAATACCATTCGCATTGTTGAGCCGGAGCCGAACTTGCTAAAGTATAGTAGTAACCGAACACGGTATTTTTTTAGAAGTCGCGAGTTTACAATACAACTTTAACGCAAAGGACTGAGGTGACGAGTATTTTGTTAATTTATAATTTAACAATTTATCAATAGAAAACGGACAATGTCTCTATGTAGAAAACTTCATGTGTATTCGAATTTTAACGTGTAATATATTTTGATTTAGCGTTATTCAAGATGAGGCTGCAAAGATATTTTTTTTTCTGTTCAGTATCGACTTTTACCAAATGCCTAAAAAGGTGTAGGTAATAAGTAAAATATTAAATGTCATTTATCTTAGGACTGATCGACTGTTCGTAGAATAAAACACAAATAATTATGAATTCTAATATACCAACGCACAGCGGGCATAATTATGTGTCTGTCAAAGTATCCGGTCAACAATAATAAAGGTTAGTACTCACCTACTACGTGCAGAGTGACAAAGAAGGATCGCACCGGCTGCGTGGACACCTGGCATTCATAGACACCAGCGTCTCTCTGCTGCGCCCACTTGATGTGGAGCGTCCAGTCGTCCGTATGCGGCGAGTGCGTCGCCTGGAACCGCTGGTCCGACGTGTATGTGTATCCGCCGACGGTCAGGATGTGCAGGTCTCGGTGACGGATCCATGACACCTGGAAAGGTTGAAAATAAGGCGATTTGAGTATCATTGCATTCTTTGGCATAGTTGCAAGATGATGCGCTGCTTTAGTTTGAGGCGCTGTCAATGCTAAAGGGTGTGACTTTCCTTGAAACGGTTAGCGGTAAATCAGTGGTTCAATTCATGTTCGAATTGTGTTTTGTTTAGTGTATTTATTGCAAAATTTAGCCGTAACTGATGTTACGCAATTATAGGCAATAATGATTATCAGATAAGAATATTTTAATATAATATTATTATGATGCAAAAGTATTTAGGCTTTTCATCTAGCTCGAAGCTCAGCTGCCGATGATGGATAGTATTTTTAAGAAAGACGTATCTCATCTAACGTCAGCAAAAACAAACGATTGTCTAATACTCTAAAGTGTTAAAATATTTGTCACTATACAAGTCTCAGTATCTTAACAGCAAAAGCGGTAAAAAAAACCTTAATTTTGCTTTTCCGTCGTCTCGCATACGTAGGCGAACATTTATGTTTGTTCCCCAGAAATAACGTTTAATTTCACCGCCCCCATTTCATACTTGTAAAAATATTCGCCGGCCCAAAATATAATGTAGGTAGGTAGTGACATCAAATCCTTTTTATTTCCAGGCCAAAAAAAAACATTTTGTAATATTTCGTTTGAGGAAATACCTCGGCTGTTGCGTAAGCACGAGGGTATTGTAATAAAAGGGCGATGAAATAAAGCTTCGCGCAAACTAGCCGCAGCGGGCCGCAACGCAACGCAACGCAACAGCGTACGCACATATTAAGGCTATTAGTGCCCTCACAGTGGCGCCCTCATCTTAATTAAATTTATTGTTCGCTTAGTTCATAATGTATCGAAAATTCCCTATATTCTCATCGTCACACTGAAACGAGTCACACTGTGACTGGTTGAGAAAAAAAATCGCAACGAGTAACAGTGTGGCTCGATGCCAATTTTTTTTCCGAACGTGTCACACCATACGCATACCAGTGTTACTGGATGAGAATAAAAATTCGCATCGAGTCACACTGTTACCCGATGCGAATTTTTTTTCCGAACGAGTCACACTATACGTGAACCAGTGTTACTAGATGAGAATAAAAATTCGCAACGAGTCACCCCTGTTACTCGTTGCGATTTTTTTTCTCAACCAGTCACAGTGTGACTCGTTTCAGTGTGACTTGATGAGAATATAGGGAAAATTCATACGTGCCGATTGAAGCTTAGTTAGAAACTTAGCTTCAATCGGTCATCATCATCATCATATTAGCCGCACGACACCCACAGACTGCTGGGTATAGGCCTCTTCCCAATCAATCGGTACTTTAGTTTATTTGCAAACAATATCCTCAGTAAAATATAGTTCGTTATAGTAGGAGTAAGCAAATGTTCCAAAAGTGAACCATCCATTCTTCTTCCATCCTCCACCGATCGATGAGTGGACGGTGTTTGACGTTTGTGGGCGGTAAACAAGCAAATACCTCTTACTACCACATCGGCGGACGCATCTGCAGATAAGTCCATCTGCATGCATTTGTCGAGGTGTAGAGGAGGCTTAATGTGGCTCAAGTTGCGAGCTCCGATTCTGCGTCAAGGATTATTGGCGGCGAGCGAGGGGCGACAGCGTTTTGAGTCACGCGAGTGGCATGCAAATCATTCTACTACTGTTCGAATGATATGCTCGCTTTATTGCTCACACACTTTATTTCATATGACCTTTGCGGAAGCAAAAAGTAGGACCTTGAAGGGACTGATTTTTTTTGTGGTGTACATTTAGTGAGATAACAAAGTCAAAATGAGATTGGTAAACCTTTAGTTAATTTCATGCTAACAAACTGATTCCTATGTTATGTTGATTAAAATAGGAAAATATATAATAGAGTTTTAGCGAATATTTTTGTCTTGCTATCTTTTATTTTGTGATTATTTTTTATTTGTACCTACTGCTTGGTTTGTTGCAACTGTGCCAAAGAATAAATAAATTATCAAGGACTATAAACATTTGCTTCATACCATAGTTTTTATCTGGTATTAAAAATACTTATTTGCTTCTTTTACTATAGCTTGCTGTTCGACTTCACAACGAACACAACTATCAAAATAGTGCGGCATCCATTACGGAAAAATACCGCAAATAGAAATGTATTATATTCATTCGAGTAATAGCAAGTATTTTATAAAAGGGTTGTACGCATCACTAAGCGTTTTATATTCGAGGTACCGATGTTTTGTACATTATAATCGTCGGCAAAAATGAAATTCCTTTTCATGCACCATTAGGCTCAAGTTACCCGCCTCGCATTTATTTGCAAGGTCACTATCTTATATACAGTAAATACTTCGTACATTTTGTAGGTATTTCTTGCAAAACATGTCGCAACACGTTTTATATTCAAAATCCTAGCATCGCACCGGGTGAATACTAATTTTCAGTGATGCCCTGAGGTCTTAAAGTGATGTAATCTGGGTGAGATGGCGTTAGTAGCGCATAATACATTGAAGGACTCATAAAAGAGTATATTGAACTATGAAAATTATTTTTATTTTTTTGTGTTATGTTAAACTATGGAAGCTGGAAAGAGATAGAACAACACACAACAATTATAAACTAAGCTGAACTCGTAGTGTGGGTACTAAATAACGCATAGAATACATAAGTATATAAACTACCATGACTCTGGGGCATCACACTAATATCTGCCCCTTCCAGGATTCTAACCTGGGAGCTTTGGCACAGAAGGTACGATTACGGCTACCGCTGTACCAAGAGGCCGTCTAGTTTGTTTTTCTTTGACTTGAATTCAACTATAAGATTTGGTGATATCGCTTTAAATTAACCCTTCATTTAATTAATTCAACGTCATTTCAGTCGTCAGAGGATCGTTAATCCCACCATTAATATTTTACTACATAAACATAATTATGTACCTATGTAACACAAAGATAAAAGATATTTCAACGGAAGTTAAACTCAATAGGTACTCGTATATATATGCACTCTGTACATATATGCACACTATGCCTTTGCACTCAATACTGGCATAGTTCGCTATCATTCCAGAATGGAACAAAGGGGTTTCTTTGAAAAAACAAAAATGTTTCTATAGCATTCCTGGCCCGATCGGGAGTACGGGGCACTATAGAAATATCTTTGGATAATAAATCGCGTGCCTACCGCTCCGCACTCGCGGACGATATTTTCAATTAAATTTAATTTCTTTTATCCAATTAAAGTTTCAGTTCGTATACTACCCATATTTGTTTAGTGTCCATCAAAAAAACAAGAGCTTTCTGTGTGATGAAGTATTTTGTTTGCTTTTGATAGTTGACTAAGCACAAACGCAGTAAGTTTAGACTTTATTCGAATCGAGATAAGTAATTTATTTAATATTATTAAAAATATTAGTAAAAATATGTGATTTCAAAGATCCATCAGAGATGTAAATTTTTTACAGAACGCAAATTAAATGTCAGTTGTAGTTGTACAAGAACTATGTTTTATTGAGGTTATTGTTTGTAAATAAACTATATAGAACCTTAGATTCAATCCGTGCATGTGAATTTTCTATACACTATGTACTTAGCGAGAAATCAATTAATTTAAGATGAGGGCGACAACAACAACGCTGCATTAATTTGTAGTTGTGATCATATTTTGACATATTACAAATGTCATGTTTCAAAGTGCTTGCTTAGCTTTACTAATTTGACAATCAAATGAGTGAGAGACTGTTATTCATAAGCTTTATAATAATTAACTGAGGACTAGTCGTAGTAACATAATTATATAAACTCTGTAACGATTGTATATCGCACCCTTAGATGAAAACTTCAGTAAATAAATAGTGATTCATGTAGGGAGTGTGAGATATATAAAAAAAATTGCTATGCACTAAATTTTATTGATCGTATTGTATTGTAAACCTAGATAGATCCAAATTTTTGGTATCATTTAAATTAACTTTTGGTAGATAAATAAGAAATAAAGCAGGCATTGAAGGAATGACGTCGTCACTACGTCATACATTAGTATATCAGCCGAAAAAAATATTTCACAGCGGAGTTTAATAGCTTTCGGATATGCATCCGAAAGTGCTGTAGATGACGTATGTGTAGGTACGTCTTAACATTATTAACTTCTTACCTCTCAAGTTTGCTAAACATTCATTAAATTCACAAAAACATTTTTATGAAATTTCCAAACAGATCTACGTTCAATATTTGTAGGCAAAAGACAGGCAGATAACTGCACATATCGGATATCGGTCATGCAAACGCTACCGATATTGTACAAAACTAGACGAATCAAAAGGATTCAATCAGATCTACCAAAGCAGATTAATCGGACGGCCCCAATCTTTTAGAGCTTAGTAAGTACCCTAGTTAATAGCACGAACGTCTACAAAAAAAGACGTTTAAAAAACGATGGAGTAATTTTGTATGGAAAATTTGTACAGCGCCATTGAAAAGAGGACTGACATTTCCTATGGTAAAAATTTGATAGTGTAAGTATTTATACTTACACTATCAAATTTTTCAAGCGCGTTTTTTTTCTTCTTCGCGTGTTTCGTTCGTGCTAGGGCTAATGCACCTGCCTTCAGGTTCAAAATGTACTGCTTGGTGCGACTTTTTTCACCTCACGCTCGATCGTAAGTGCTTTAGGATTTGGTATGGCGTTGATGATAATAATAAAATTCTTCGTCCGTGTCTGAATCTCCGGACATTTTGAATCACATTACAGCAATTTTTATTGCTCTTCATTAGTTCGGTTTTCGACCCGCGGCCACCTGCTATGTAATGTGAAATTGTGAACACAATGAGCCGCGCGTGTCACGCTAGGAAGACGATCCGCGCCCGCAACCGCCTTATGTATGTATCGGCGTTTATAAGCGCTGCTGTCGCGTTGCTGGATATCCAATACATACCAGGGATGTTGCAGATGCAGATTTTTTGAAACCTGCGAAAGCGGATGCGGATGCAGATTTTTGAAGACTCACATCCGCAGATGCGGATGCGGATGCGGATCTCATGTTTTTTTAAGAAAAGCTTCATTGTGGAGGCAGATAAGCATAAAAATTGTAATCTTTAAATTTTTCATTAAATATTTTAAAAAAGTATTAAAAATAAAAAATTGGCACGTAATATTTAATAAAAGTAAGGTTCAAGCCTGTTTTGCAGAGGTTCATAAATTAAACCCGCGCTACTGAAAGGATAGGAGCACTAGCGGATGGCGGAGATAAAAATCTGCGAGCTATTGGTGCTAACATTTTTATTTTTCTTGATGTACGCTCCTCCGCACTGCCTCCGCATCTGCATGTAAATCCGCATTAACTATTGCGCATGCAGATGCGGATGCATCGATTCAAAATGATGCGGAACGTCCACAATTGTGGATGCAGATGCGAATATTCGCAACATCCTTAATCCATACAGCGGGTTCGTGATGCAGCGGCAGCGCTGCTGTTGCGCGACTAAAATGCCTAAGTAAGTATATGTAAAGCGCTCTTATCCAGAAGTTTAAAGTAGGTAGGTTCTTTAAGAATAAACACAAACAAGGTTTCCTTTGGTACTATTTAGAGATAAGATATAGAGAGGAGAGGTTGTACCAGTAGGGTTGGGTCCCAAGACGTCGTTCCGCTATCGTCTCGCGAATCAGCGGATCACAGGGTCACAGACTCGTGGGTTCGTCTGAGGGCTACTAAATTAGCAATTGAAATAGTATGATTTCTGGTTTGATCCAGTAGATTAAAAAAAACTTTAGTGTTTTTATTTCAAACGTAAAAAAGAAGAAAATCAAAAGACTAAATTGTTGCCGCCGCCATTGTCTTTTAGCCTTTCATCGATAAAAATCAGCGCGATTGGGTCCCAGCCTGCCTAGCATGACCGATTTATATCGCGTGATATAGCATTTTATCGACACTGAACTGTCAAATTCCTTTGTCTTTTTGACAGTTAAACGTGATGAAACGCTATATCACGCGATATAAATCGGTCATATAGGCAGGCAGAATCAGCTTGCACACTACTTCTTTAAAATATATAAGGTGAAACCAAATTATTTAACAATTCTGAAACAAGTGATAGTGTTGCTTGAACTAACTGAACAACTTTCTCCAAGGAACATAGGTCGAAAAAACTTTTTTTCGTCTTTCAATAGTACCTAAATTGGTCAACTGGCTAATACATTTTGTATGGGAGTATGAATTTATTCTTCGTTTTTCGACCTAGGTATGTTCATTGGAGAAAGTTGTTCAGTTTGAACAACACTATCACCTGTTTCAGTATTGTTACCTAACATAATTTGGTCCAACCTTATAATGTATTCATTGCTGGGTGAATTCTAAATCACTGTTCTCGTGGCTCCACTCGGACCCGAGGCGATGCGACCCGAGATGGGATATCGGACCTTTTATTTTAATTTCGCGAGCAAAGGATATTGACTTTGTACAAACTCGATTTCACGCGGACTTTTTGTATTATTTGCCATGGATATGTTGACAGACCAACTGAGGGTAAATGTTCTGTTGGCCCGCGAAGCACAAAATTTTATTATATATCTGTCTCTTTTCGTTACAAAGAAACATACATAACTACAACACAGTGTGAAAGCACTACTCAACTATATTAGTGATTATGCTCAGTATCATCTCAGTATACTCAACCACGTCCACACTTTTCGGCAAAATGTGACACTCAGCTCACAATGATAATTCTTTTATTAGTATCTCATAGTAACCTAATATGCATATTGGCATATTTTTATGATAATAAATATGTGAGGAGTAACATTATATTTGAAGTCATGAATTATATTAAAATATTACATATTTAATTAATAATATATAAATAAATCGGACGACGCTTCGTTGGTGGACTGACGATCTGGTGAAGGTCGCGGTGCGCCGCTGGATGCGGGCAGCGCAGGACCGATCGTCGTGGAAATCCTTGGGAGAGGCCTGTACCCAGCAGTGGGTGTCGTGCGGCTGATATGATGATGATGATAATGATATAAATAAATTATAAAAAAAATTGTAAAAAAATAAAAATAAGTAAGTACAGCAAAAAAATAAGAAAAATAATTATAAAATAAAAATAAATTTAAATGCTTAACTAGAATCCGACCTTTTAAAATCCAACCAAGTACGATACCAAGTTTATATAAAAAGCTTTTCTTTTTGACAGTCTTCCGGCTAAATGAGAATCCGACCTATTGCGAATCCGAACAAGTGCGAATAATTGAGTCCGTATTCCATCGCCGAGCCACATTTTTGCGAGCCGCCCGTATTCTCGCTCCAGCAAATTTATAATATTTCTGAGCAGCATAAAAAACTTGTGGAAAACTATGGAGTCGAGTGTTCTGATACCCCTCCCCTAAACGAGCACAAAGTGACGCAATCAAAAATAATTCTAAATAAAACAAGCGTAATTTGAGCCGAATTTCTTCACGTGGAACACCTTTGACCTAAACCAGCTGAGTTGTAATTGCCTGAATAGTTATTCAGCTTAATAGTATTAGCTTGCTTGACTGCCCACTGTAAATAATTAATCACTTGGCCAAATTTCAATCGCATTACAGTGGTAATTCAAACACCTTTGATTACTGATGTGCAATTTAAAATAGTCAAGCCTTAGCAGTTTATTATTAAGCTTTATATTCAATTGGTTATGTTAAAACCAACGCATGAGAATCGGCGATTTAATACCTTCAATCTTAATTTAATAGTTTTTTTATCTAAAAAGCGAAGAAAAGTAGATAAAAACATGTAAAAAACGAGAATTTGGAGCTAGACGTCAACGCAACTGCGCCGCTTTGGAGCGATCGAGAAATAAAATGCGCGTTAAACTACTCGATAGATTGATTGTCTATGGAAAATTTAATTTTGTTTTACGGCGGTAGATAGCGCACTACAAACATCTCATACAAAATTAAATCATTAAAAATCAAATCAAAAAAATCGATTTTTTTTCCGCATTTTTTTCTTGACTACTTTCGTCCTACTCGTACGGTCAACAACGAAAGTAGTTTAACACTTTAATACTTTGTCGTAGTAACTTTTTTGATTAATGTTTCAAACAGAGAGACAACTGTCAAAAAATTGCTATGACGAAGTACTAGTGTTAAGCGACTTTCGTTGCTGACTGTACATGTGCTCGTACCTACTGATTACTTGAACCCATTCGATTTTATTTTATCAGCGATCGACCTGCTCGGATCGACCGATATTAACGCCAGTCAATCAAATCTAAAAAAAAAAACAAGTCGAGTAGTACGAGTATTATATATTTATTTACAATACTTCACAACACAAGTTCTACATTTCTCCTTTTCTTTTGTATGTCAGCAAGTTTTTTATCTCTCTGTTCCAAGTTCATTGCCCCCTTGGGACCTCTCCACTGTATCTCAACTGCCTAATATTTTATACACACATGTATCGCGAAAAACTTGCAACATTCAAACTACTGTCCCACCGCGCCTCCGAAGGGATGAAGCTTACTACTTTTTAGTTGTTCAGAGTTGTTTTTCGAAGGTTGGGGATTATAAAATCGACGTCAGATTGAAACTTTCAGCTACATTTGTTTGTCTCGTAGAGATATGGAAATAGAACTTTATTATACTTTATAAAACGATTTAAGCGTTTTATACACATTTGCATCTCGTTTATATATTTTGTTTGTGGCACAATGGATTTTATATAATTGTGACTATTTAAAACGTGCTAGTTGGAAAGTTTTTTTTTTAATTAGATACATTGATGTAATTAATGTCACGAAATGTTTAAAAAAATGAACTATTTACACAATAATTTTCACTTAGATTGTGGTCGTTTTCTCGGTTTTGTCTTGTTAAATTCAGAATACGACTAATATTGAAATGAAATGATTGTTTATTTTCCCATCACAAATAAAGGATTTAAGTGGTAATTAGAATAAGAAGCTACACATGGAAGGTTACTAAATTTGTGAGGGACTGGTGCCAGCAGTAGGTTTCAGAAAAGAAACCTGTGACACAGGTCGCCAGGCCCACAGACAATAGTTTTACCGTATCCATTATGTAATTTGATTGACCGTGAAGTATATTATTAAGAACTAGAAATCGATTAAATCTGGCTTGTATCAAAGCTGGAACACAATACATATATGTATGTAAACAATAAATAGTTGCGACAAACTCAAGAGCGTACATTTATCGTACATTTTCGGTACGATATCATCGTAACTCGGCTTCATAACCACGACCCTTCCTAACTATTTGCATGACATTCCAGACTGTGATTACTGCTCCGAATATAATACCGTGTACCTTATAATCGTGAGAAGCGATGAGGGGCCGAAAAGCAATAAAAAAAATTGGCTGTCATTTGGCACCTATAGGTACTATATTATTCTTTAAAGTTTGTAGCGTCCAGTTCGTCGCTGCAGGTGTCATATTCCCATCTTACTGGTTAAACTCTATGGAATCTATGGCATTTTGCCTAGTAGTGACTCAGTAATGGGAATATGACATCTGTCAGAAACTCGAAGAAATGATCACTGACAGTGAAGTTGCATGTTAGAGAATGGCACCCCTGAATGAGTAACAGTACGCTGTCTCAACCAGTGTCAAGTAATGGGAATATGACATCTGTCAGAAACTTGAAGAAACGATCACTGATAGTGAAGTTGCATGTTAGAGAATAGCACCCCTGAATGAGTAACAGCTGTCTCATCCAGTGTCAAGGTAATGATAATTACCGTGGCAGGTGCTTGAAATATAATACTATAACTTATTACCAATGTGCTGCTACGTATGCTACGTGCGTATTGACTATGTCTTATTATTTTGTGCTATTAGCACGTTTAGCCCCACATATAGAGGAACAGTTAGTATGAAACAAAGACACGCGTGACTAGTCGTACCCTACTGAGCGGTTTTTCTGACAGCTGAGAATTTTAGTTTATTTTTATGTCGATAGATGGCGCTATTCAACTAGGTAGTTTTTTTTTTATTTTTTCTAGCAGCTGAGTATACCACTTAATTATTCAACAATTGACACTGGCAAAAATTACTCCCCGAAGAGGAGTAGATTGCCATAACAACGTCAAAAATTGGCATTGACTCCTTTCATCCTTTGCTTTTTTCTTAAAAAGTTACGTATACTTAGTTGAACAACGACATCAAGCCGTCTTTTAGGTACTACTTTTTTTAAAACTGCTTTTTGAAAACTGCTCATTGATATTATAATCGCGACAGGAAAAGGTTTAATTGAAGTATTGTTTATGAAAAAACTTTGTCTTGATGGCTACTTTTAAAAAAGTGTAGAAAAAGTCTGACTCAAACATTCAATCGCTGTACTTATAAACACAGCATTACAAGAGGAAGCCGTTACTAGTCGTATCCTAATCGATATTAAAAGCGCGACAGGGAAAATGGTTTAGTATCGGTATTGTAAAGAAATTAACTTTATCTCGATACCCATTTAAGAAAGTAAAAAATAGTCACATTTAACCCTTTAATCGCTGTATTTATAAACACACCCTTACAAAAGGAAGCAGAATTGCCATGATACAGTGACGAGCGTGACTAGTCGTACCCTAATCGATATTATAAGCGCGACAGGGAAAACGATTTAGTATCGGAATTGTAAAGAAATTAACTTTTTCTCGATGCCCACCACGAAAGTTAAGAAATAGTCACATTTAACCCTTTAATCGCTGTATTTATAAACACACCCTTACAAGGGGGAGCAGTTGTCATGATACAGTGACGAGCGTGACTAGTCGTACCCTAATTGATATTAGAAGCGCGACAGGGAAATGGTTTTGTCGAGGTACTTGTTGTGATTGTTTTGGCCCTCGGGAACTGACGTGCTGATTGTGTCTCGCTAATTGTTGTGAGAACAGATGAGTGTGAGTGGCACTTGAATGTGATGACAGGCGAGGCGAAGTTGGTAATGTTTATTTTTCTATCAACTATAAGTAGTCTTAAGTAGAAAAAAAGACAAGAGACTTTAGTTTCACATCCCTTACAACTTAATTTATAATATAATTCTCTACTTTCATGGAATATAGGCTCAATTTCCGTTAAGTTAACTGTTTTAAATTTCAATTTGAGATGATATCTCGGAGATCGGTAGCCACAACATCCACTACAAACTGTACATTCAGTACTACAAATGATATCGCATTAATAAATAACAAAGTTACAATAGAAAACTCTATTTGAAGTTCAGTGATAGAGTTTTCCGAAACAAACTGCAAGTCATTCTGGATCCGCTTAGTAATGCGAGTCACAGAAACATCAGACGAGCTTGTCTTTAAACAGTTTTAAAATAACTGGATTCTTATTCCGCGTTGCTGAATGTTCTAGAAACTGTATTTTTCAATTTACATGATTATTTTTGGGAGAAAACAAATCACCGCTGGAAGGTAGTCTTATTTTCGAGAATTTGGAACGCCCGCCCGCCTGTCTCTATATATTCTACGTCGAAGTATCGGAATTTAATAAAATATGATATTGAGTCGTGCTCGCCCGCCGGCGGCAGTCGGTTTGATTTAAAATGTCGTACCTACTGGCACCCGTTTGGAGAAAAACGTTAAAGGTGTTATTCAAAAGATTATTAATCACATGTTTAACTTAGACACTGTTTAAATGTGAAATAAAATATGTAATAAATTAAGAAAATTGTGTTAAGAGAAAATGGTAATAGATGAGAAAAAGTATATAGAAACTTAAGTAAAATTGTTTAAAAACAAAATTGTAAGCAAGATTACAATAAATGTAAAAAAGCCCTTTAGTCATAAAATATGTACGTTGACAATCTGTAAAATTTGGTTGTAACATGTAGAAAATAAGAAATACACTGTATACATAATTTTGGAAATTAGCAAACAGTACTAAAATTGTAAAATAAAAAGAACACAATATGCTTAATAGATAAATGTTGTAATAAGAGAATAAGTCAAAGACAGGAAAATTGTAAATGCAAAAGAATTAAAACAGTAAAGTAATAGCTTGTAATCAACAAGGAGAAGAGAAAATTGTAAAACACCTGAGAAACAATGTGACCTTATTTACCCCATCATAGTTAATAAAATAAATAAATTAGGAATAGAATAGTTATTCTGGCAAACCCACCTGTTATAAGAATGAATGCGGATGAATGCAAGAAAGACTCGTATGCAGAATGAAAGTGCGAGAGGCATGATGAGCAAAGTCTAAGTCTAAGTTTAACAGATATTTAAAAATCTTTTGTAATAACACCGATTAAGTTTGTCTTCTTCTTGTTTTCTGTCGTCTAGGATAATTTCAAGGAATTAGTTTTAGATCGATATAATTGTCTGAATAAAGCCTTTGCAAGACTTTATTCGTGGAAAACTTAATTTGAAGGTCTTTTTAGGTACACTTTTAATACGTATAATAAAATTATTTTTTTAAGTAAATTTATGCGTTTATTTTAAGACGGGCAATAAAAAGAAGTCGCTTAAGTATAATGTATAGCAAGTCGTGAAAATAGCCTTGTTTTTTTTGCAGCTGTTGTTCAAAATGCTTTTTAAAACACAACCATTTATGCAGGTCTATTTAACATTTATGTCATATTTTAAGCTCAAACGCAAATTGAGTCAACGTAATTGATGAGTGGATTAGGGTAATTCTCCAATCTGCTCATACATTCTTGGCAAATCCATAAATAACTGGGTAGATTTTCCAAGTACTGTACAAGTAAACAAATCATAGAATATATCTGTCAATTTGTTTAGTAGCTCCAGCTAAAATGAATAGCATTGCATTATAAAAGCACTGAGAATAGAAGGAGTTCCTTTAATACACTATAATATATTATGTCCTTTGTTTAGGTGCCAGGCTTCCAGAAACTTGACGGACATATTTAGGTTTAGTAGGATTATTAGGTTAAACCACAGAATAAATAAAAGTACCTAGTACATACAGCTAACATTTCAGCGTCTATAGTTATAATGGCGTTTTCTATAAACCTATACAAATAAAATCCTTAGTTTATTAGATCACTTAAGACTTTTTATAACTAAAAAAATATTTGCTTTTCAAATGTCGCTTCTATACCGCCCTTGATCTCCAAGATAAAGCAGATCGTAGTAGAATATCAATAGTATATTTTGACTGATTTGTTGTATCATTTAATAAGATCACACTGAAACTTAAGATGTGTAGTTTTTAGTTTATAAGTAAACTTCGAATAATGTTTTGTAATTTCTAGACATAAAAAACCGGCCAAGTGCGTGTCGGGCCACGCGCCGTAGGGTGCCGTAGTTACCTTATATACCATACCATATTTAATACCACTATCATTTTTCGTCTGTAAAAATAACTTTGTTTTTTACAGTGTTGGTATGAATGACAAAGTTATATTTGCATTTTGGAAAATATGATATATCTCAAAAACTAATTACTATATCTCGTTCAAACCAATTTTTATTAAGATCTATAGCATATATTTTTTTAGATTTTTCACTCACCTATTTCAAAAGTTAGAGGGGGGGGGACACACACATTTTACCACTTTGGCAGTGTTTATCTTTCAAACGGTTGACTTTGAGAAAAAATTGTCTAAGGAAACTCAATATCATTTTTGAAGACCTATCTATTGACACCCCGCACGTATTGGTATGATGAAAAAACTTTTTTCAGTTTCAGTTCCATGTAGTTCAGTCCTATGTTCCCCCGTAATCTTTTTTTTTCTGTTGTGTTAAAATCGTTAAGCGGTTAACAGAATACATCTACCTACTAAGTTTCAACGGTGTAATCCTAATACTTTCGGAATAAAATGGCTGTGACATACGGACGGACGGACAGACAGACAGACATGACGAATCTATAAGGGTTCCGTTTTTTGCCATTTTGGCTACGGGACCCTAAAAATAATATATTATGCAAATATAAGTACAAATGAACTTATTACAAACACATATGCAGACAACACATTTTAATTACTTATTTTGAACGAGTTTATTGTCTGCTATTGTCGTATAAACCTAATTTATTTGTGTACACACCTCTATATTTAATTAATCCACCAAACAAATAAGCATTTTCAAATAAAATTACGCTTATTATAGAACAGAGTAGACATCAAATAATAATTAAAACTTTGAAACCACTGCGTCTGAAAGGCGATAATTATAATAATATGAACTCTATAATAATCAATGAATAATGTCGCAGCCAACTGGTTTAATCACCCACTCAATTAACGGTCTAGTCATTTAATTGAACAGCATCGTTTAATAACCGGCAAAATTTTTATTGTGGTTGTGGCAGTGTGGTAGTATCCATTCTGCTGTCACTCCCGTGCTTTTTCGAAGACAATTTTTATTTTTTCACGCAACCAAATATTCTGAAAATTTTTCAAAGAGCTTATTCCTAACTATAAAAAGAATTTCAGAAAAATTGATTATTTTCAGGCATTCCTAATGGGGATTATGCGGAAATCGTATTAAACGTGATCGTATTAAGCTGGTTATACTGTAAATCTAATGCTTGTTTATAGCAAAATAATATATGTTGATAAGGTATTACACTTGTACTATTAGTTATTCTGTGGTAGGTATTACCATAAGAATAAATTTATTTATTACGTCTTATGGTCTTACTACAATTGTTGCTTGTGTTTGGGGCTTTATCGGCTTTCTGTAAGACAGGGATTAAAACAAAAATAAGTAATTGAATTAGAGTTATTTGAAATCAATTATACTTAAAAATGTGAATTGTCATATTTTTATAAACGAGCACTCATAAGAAGGTGGTTATAGCAAAGACAGAAGAGTGTGATTTAATCTTTGAATGAGTTTAGTATTCTGTATAAAGTAATGAGAAGATTAACTAAAACCCCATTAAGTATATCCTTAAGCTCATAAGAATATAGACAAAAATACGCTAAAGAGATAAAACGTGAATATAGTACCAGTACATGAGTACAGTCCCGACTTCCAAGGCGCACTTAAGAAACACATTTTTTCCCAGAACAAACAGCGAATGTTCTAGGGCGGTCATCATTTCGCCTATTTTCATAATCTGCATTCGCGTCGGGGACTTTATGGCCTCGCTTTAGGGTCTGTATTTGCATGACAATGGTTGAGTCATTTAATTTATTGCCGCTGGAGCTTGATGATACCCAGTAACTTGCGTCGCTTTGTTGGTAAAAATGGCGCGAGTTCTTCTGGATGTATTCTGGTTGGACAATGTAGGGAAGTATCGGAACATTTAAATTAGCCTATTGTGCCGTTATGAAGAAGATTTTGTATTTTTTTTTCTTTATTCCTTTCATTCGAGACGCGTGCTTTTCTCAAGCAAAATCATTTTCTTTGTATATATTGGGACGCATGTTGATATCCTGTAACTTTAACAATAAACTCGCTTGGAAAGGGAGATTAACTGAGAAGCCACAGAATTTTATTTGTGATGCCTTTGAAATAATAAAATGTAGAAAGTAACTTTAGATACTCTGGTGTTGTTAGAGACTGTCAGTAAAAGGTTTTTTGACCCGCTGCTGTATAGAAAAATCCCGTGTGATGTATTGGGTATATTGAAAATAGGCGGGATAATATGGTAGCGTAATCTGGCCTTTATCGCGGCCGGGCCGGATAGGAGCCAGCCTACTGCGTGCACGCCCAATATTGTTGGGCTAGTGTTGGGGTGTGAATAAATAATACATTCCTCGTCCATATACGCTCCTCATCCACACAGTGCACGTCGCGCTCTTCTTCCAATCTCATTTTAGAAATTCCTCGCCACTCAACTGATTTCCTCTCATATTCTTTATCTGTGCATGCTGTACGTCTGTGGAATTTACTCCCGGAGGGTATCAGGAAGGCTCGTTCTCTGAGTTCCTTTCGCGATCAAGCCAGAAGACATTTCCTTTCTACTATCTAACTTATTTCCTCTCCTTATTATCACTTCAAGAAATCTACAAAACTTCATTTCTTTTTTTTATTCTTGTATATCTATATCTGTTCTCCTTCCCATATCCACTTCCCACTGTCCTCTTGTTCTCTCACTCTATTACTCAAGGTTGCTTGGAAGAAATCTATTTAGCAATAAGGCCGCCTTTTGTGTGCTTTCTCTGTTTCTTGTTTTTCTTTGTAATATGTCCTGTCTTAGTGTGCAATAAAGTGTTTTTTATTATTATTATATTTAAAAAAAAAACACTTGTGCAAATGGCAACGTCGGCGGCCGCGTAAAATAAGACTTTGCTAAACAGTCAAAAAGAAAATTATACCACTTATCTTTTTAATAGGGATGATATAGTTTGGCTTAATTAACGTGAGCTATATTGAAAGGTAATTACCACGAATTATGGCAGCATTAGCATGTGATTCTCAACTGCCACTGTTGAGTACCTATGTCATAAAATTTGTAAAAATCACTATTATTTTTAGCAGTTTTTTTTTCTGATAGCAACCCCATCACTATTAGAGATTGTATTGCGAACTCCGGAGATAGAGGCTGTGGGCTCCCGGTCGATAGGGAAAGTTATTCAATAAAATTATTTTATGTAAGTACTTACTTTTCAGGGTTAGGAATTTTGCTCGCGTAAATGGTACAAAACTATGTATGATGGTTATCAGGGCGGTGTATACAGGCATATTGTATGTTCTTTGGTGGTAGAGAATGAGACTTTTGCTAGTTACTTTAGTTCTTTGTGTCTAAAGCATTGATTATTTGTAAACTATGTTTTGGTTGCATAAACAAAATTATAATATATAATTTTTAACGGGTAATCTTTTTTTGTCAGATCCATGGGTGTTATGTTAGGTTTATGTGTGTTATGTATGTGTGATGTGTTGTATGGATGTGACGTTTCTGAAGAATAAATACAGGTTGAAAATGAAAAAAAGTAATGCGATGTTTATTATCTGCGCGTGATAATTTAGAACCGGTTTTATTATGCAAACTTAACTTACATGGTCTCTCTATGAAACGGCATGATAACAAAGAATTCATAGAAAGAGTAATCAAATCGTAATAATTATGCAACAAATGCTAATGTGCCAAATTAATTCTTATTAAATCAGAGGAAAGCAAGAATTTAGAATTTGTTATTCCCACGACCCGTCACGAAGGAAGGCGAACAATTATTATAATTTTCGAATAATTAAAAGGGGACATTAAAATGACCTTTTTATAGATATAATTACGATTTCCCCCTAAGCTCAGCATTTGCGCAAAAACATTTTTGTCACACCACTACCCATTTTATTGAGAATGAAAAATTATTTACGAGAAAAAAACAGTGTTTGGTATTTTTCCTATGTAAGTATAGTCAGGTGGGGTAAGTGAAACATACTTTATTTTTATTTTTAATTAACAAGGTTTAGTAAAGCTGTAAAACTCGCAATTAAAGTAGCTGTGTAGGCAATGTTCTCCTCATTAAATCAGCCTTTAACGGTATGAATATAAATATCTTAAGACTTGCATTAAGCAACAAAATCACGAAAAGAATATAAAGGCTAAGAAGTGTTTCACTTACCCCTGACAAGGGGGAAGTGAAACAGAGGCCATAATAGCTTTAAATATTGAGTCAATTTAATTAAAAACAGGACAAAAGGATCATTTTAAACCGTTAACATCCAAAATGTATCAAATTCTAATAAAATAGGGTCCAGTTTCAAAGATTTATCAAAAAAACGTAATTTTCATTTTATAACATAACTTAATTTTCTTTTTGGTTTACTAGCTAGTTTAATGATCGCAGCGATATCTGTGTTGTATTGAGGGCAGTAATTCGTCATTCCTGATTTATTGACAAATCGCTATGAGAATAAACTACGATAGTTTCTTAGATATGGTTGGGTGTTTCACTTACCCCGGTGTTTCACTTACCCCACCTGACTATATGTTTTTTAAAAAAATAATGATTATTATATTATCCAATAACAGACCGTAATGTCGGAAGATTATAATTCTTCACTTCGTTCCTTCCTTTCGATTTAATACGTGCTATGGGGAATTAGTTTTTCTTTGTTGTGTGGTATTAGATAAGAAGAACGCAACGCAATAACTAGCTAAGTAAAAGCAAATAGGAACTAAAACCTACTAAAGAGTGACAAAGACCACTAAAGACCACCTACCGGTTTCATTTTGACCTCCCAAAATCGTTAACGCTCAAGATTTCCAACTTTTCTAGTACTTTCTAAGCGTTTGTAGGGAAGTTGTCGTTACCATTAAGGAATCTTCCCAATTTTCCCAGTTTAATGTTCTGATTCCGTTCGGAAAAGCACTGTCATGATTGATGGTCTTTTGAAACTTCAATGGAGATGAGGCATTTCCAGTTTCATGTTCGCCCTTGGCCGAAGAGACAGAACTCAATAAAATTTAAGTTTCACATAACTTTAAATTTATACTTTTATTGCTCGCTGGCCCTTGTGGGGCCTTTAAGCTGCTTGATAAAGGAACAAGTTATTTAATTATTTTTTGATACCTAAAGTTATTAAGATAACGCAAGGTAGTATTTAATCTAGGTGAAACAAAAGGTATAACCGCACAGTCATTACTATGATACTAGTGTATATAAAACCACAAACAATATTGGAAAAGTAATTTTCCACCTTGAATTCGAGAATTGAAACTAATCTGACTATCATACTACTTCTATTCTGACTACTAAATTGTTGTTATTGTGTGAGTTCTAGCTAATGATGTATTTATATAGACACAAACTATATTAAACACGGCGCAGTGATGTGATTGAATTACGAGCTTCGATGCATAAATAACATCACGCGTAGTATCAACAACATCAATCCATTGACAGTTTGCGCCTGAGTATACCCAACTATCATGTCGTATGTCTAGACTAGACTACTTAAACAGACGTTCAATGGACTTTGCATAGGTCGATATTTTTTTATTTTTATGCTAAGTTTTTCAGGTCATATTTAAGAACGAGACGGACGGACGGACGTTATTTTTATAAATGAACGAAAACTATTTTTTTTTCTATTTTTACTAATATTTATTAACTTTTCACTTATTACCTACGCTTAAAACAAAGTCTAGGCATGTTTCAGTCAAAACATCAGGAGTAACCTTAATTTTTGAGGCATTTGTTACGTTAATTTTAAACTGCAAATCAGTTTAAACTTTTATTAAATATAGGCAATTCCATTAAATAGACTATCTAGATCTACAATCTTTAACATTACACTAAAACTTTATTGAGATGTATTAAAGATTTAGTGGCACTGAAAGTCGAAGGACGAACAGTCAGACGCTCGAACTACTATACAATACGTCGTTTGAGACGCTCGTTAAATTTGACCGGTCAATTGCACTCACCCTAGGCGGGCGAGCCCGGGGGGCTTCATTAGTCGTAGACTTGGGAACCGGAGAAATCATATTTCATACATGGTCGACTCGGCAATGATACCGATCGTGACAAACGCTTACCGAAATCCGTTGCCCGTGAAAAAAAATATTTCTCATTTATGGAAGACTTAGTAGCCGCCGGCGAATTCGTCCGCTTAGACTTAGCTCCACACAAGGCTTTGACCAAGATAAAAAAAACCGGTCAAGAGCGAGTCGAACTCGCGCACCGAGGGTTTTCGTACATAACAGACCATACAACAAGTAACTGTGCATCATAATAAATACACTGCAGAGCTGTAGAATAATAAAGTTATTATTGCAGTGTGAGGTCAGCACCATCTCTTGGCCGATAGTGGAACTATTTTTTTTTCATAGGCCAGCGCCATCTCTTGACCGATATTAGAACAAAATAAATTTTTCTTAGGTCACGGCCATCTGTTGACTGGTAGAGGAACTAAATATTTTTTGTTTTTTTTTTAATTTCTGAAAAAGTGTGTTATATTGAGACATCGTTTTATTTTTCCTGTAATCTTTACATAAACTACTATCACATAGAATTATTTCAGATTTTTCTCTTTGCAAACTTCGGAGATAAAAGGGGGAACGGTATTTTTTTTTACACTTTTCATCATAAGTCGAAAACTATGCGGCCTATAAAAAAAGAAAAAAATGTTTTAAAATGTGCAAACAGCGCTCTTTCATATGATACCCCACATGCCCTAGTCGCCCCACTTAAAAATTTTAACACCCCTTTTCAGTCCGTGTTGTAAAAAAACTATTTATTTTTTTATTTCTTTCTTATTTGCAAAATAGTTGGACAAAGGTCATCTTTTACTATTCCAAATTTCAAGTTGATACCATTAGTAGTTCTCGTGATATCCAGCTGTGACAGACAGACAGACTGACAGACAGACAGACTGAGTCACACCATAAGGGTTCCTTTTTACCATTTTGGTACGGAACCCTAAAAGTATCCTTTGTACCCCTACCCCCTAGCATGACCTCCGAAACACGATATATGTCACGTAATATAGCATTTTATCGACACTAAACTGTCAAAATATTTTATCTTTTGACAGTCAAACATGATAAATTGCTATATATCATATCCCGTTTCAATAGTCATGCTAGGATGAATTATAAATGTGTGCCATATTCAAATCCGTCCAGCCGTTTAGGTGCGAAGAGGTGACAAACTCACACACACAAACACACAGTACACACACACACACACCACACACACACACAACACACACACACAGACCAACACACACACAGACCAACACACACACAACACACACACATAGACCACACTTACACAAACTTTTACATCTACAATATTAGTAGTATTGCTGGAACTAAATATTAATCGTAGATAACATCATCAATTTATTTCCAAACTACGAGTAGATCAATTAATCTCAATTAACGCTTACACTGAAAGCTTTACCGAAAAACTTGTAATGATTTGACTGATAACATAAGGCAATATCCATTTAGAAAAGTTGAACGCTGTGTTGGTAAAATATGAAAGAATTTTTCTATTTCATAAACTGGTTTCACTAAATTATCCGATATCAATAAAGATGTTTTATCGATGAGACATTTTGACACATTTTCTGATTGGTGCCACCAAGTTGGTTGGAAACTAGTCGTAGTTGGAAAGTAGTTCTGAACAATTCAACAATAATTTACAGACTTTATGAATAGAGTAATCTGACCCTTGAAGTTAAGTGGACTTTGATTGATCGAGTTATACAAACCATACCTACTTAACTTTATTGTCGGATGTACTTAATATAGATTCTTATTCAAACTTTGTCACCTAATTTTTCTTTGCTTTTTAGACGGGATTATAAGTTTATTAGAAAATTACCTGAAATGAAGTTAGTCTCAACAATACCTACCTATCATATACCAGAGATCGATGAACACGTCTTGTCAGCTAAAAAAGTCTGGAACGGGTGGTAGGAAAATATAGACGATTCAAAAGTACTTAATAATTAAGTTTATTTGAATAAAGCTTATTTCACTTTCACTTTCACGCTCGCAAGCCCTTTTGCACTTTCGATAGTTTGATAATTTTGTTGCGTCCACTCTATTAAATTTCCCCATCCACCGATTGCTACCAGCTCCCCAAAATTGGAGAGGGGAGAGGTGGGAGGCAAAATTACTCGTGATCGTGACGTCACCGTGCTCTTCTCCCGGCTGTGGTCACTAAATAAATTTAGTTTTGATGCGGGCTTCGAGCTTTCTTCAAAGGAGACACTATTTTTTGCGTGAACTGGGACTCAGCCTGCCTAGCATGACCGATTTATATCGCGTGATATAGCATTTTATCGACACTCAACTGTCAAACTCCTTTGTCTTTTTGACAGTTAAACGTGATAAAATGAGGATTAAGTTGTGCCCTTCCCGTTCCTGTCTCAGTTCGTGACGAAACAAGGATTCCGTATTATGACCACTGGTTTTATATAAGTCCTGTTCCCGTTCTTTAACTTTTTAACCGACTTCAAAAAAAGGAGGAGGTTCTCAAGTCGACGGTATTTTTTTTATTTTTTTTATGTATGTTTTAACATAACTTTGTCAATCTCAAACCGATTTTAAAAATTATTTTTTTGTTTGAAAGCATATAGTTACAGATTGGTCCCATTGTCATAAGATCACGATCTGATGATGGGATCCTGGAGAAATCAAGGGAACTCTTCAAATATTATAGGCACACCTATAGCGATTTTGGTATTTTCTAAAGTAACTCGTGCATTTGCTTTCGAAAAGTACCATTTTGGTGAAGTGGAACTGATGATGAAGACCATAGATGATCACCGGAACTATTCAATAGGTACTAAACTAAGTAGGTATCTCACTGGTGCGATACGATTACTTTAATACGGTTGCTAGGCTATTTATGTTGTTCGTCATAATGCATATGGTGAAGTGGAGCTGATAGTGAAGTACCAGGAGAACTCCTCAAGAACTAACGCCCCTGCGTCGGGAAAACCAGTATTTTGTAAAAGGTGATGAGCTATTGACATAAGACTATTGTAACTTAGATAATATCGTCGCTAAATAAGCTTTAAAATTTAATACCTCTAAAAAACCTACACAACCTAATACAGAAGGTACTTACACTAAAAATAAAAAAATATAAAAATTGTTTAAAAAACAAAAAAACCGACTTCAAAAAACCTGCCTCTAAAAAAAGTAAGAAATAATATACAAATCATTAGATACGCATTATCATTGTTATAATAAAACACGTCAATTGAAGTCGGGTGGGGCTTTTAGAATAAAAAAAGGAAGATGTACTCCAGCCCCACCCGACTTTAATAGACGTGTTTTATTATAACAATGATAATGCGTATCTAATGATTTGTATATTATTTCTTACTTTTTTTAGAGGCAGGTTTTTTGAAGTCGGTTTTTTTGTTTTTTAAACAATTTTTTGTAATGCTAATAAGAATAGGTACCTACTATGTTTCACCTACTTCACCTCGCCTACATAATCACAGTCAGCCACTTTTCTTATCAGTAACCACTTGTAAAAGTTTCCGAATTTCATTGTCCTACGTAATACCCAAACTTTGGTAACCGCATATTCCGAAGGGACAAACGAGTAGGTCATCGGGCCATCAATCTTGCTCCGTTAGCATAAACTAGTCGCAGTCTCTGACGTCACAGTTCCCGCCAAACACTGCAATAAACTTCAACGAGCTGCACAAACAAACAACTTGGCGCGATTTGCTTGCCACTAAAAGGAGGAATTATTCCAAATGTCCGAGCCTTCACGCTGTGGTTGTTTGCAGAATGGATTTCAACTTGCTCACTTCTGTTGGTTACAATTAGTGTAACCTTAGAGCAACGCGGCTTCCGTCCGGAATAGCCCGTATTGCTCTAACCCCCTTACTAATAAAGATTGTATAGTATAGCAGATGTTTAGTTACGCAATGGTTATTCTCTGTCAAACTATTTGAGTTTGACATTGAAACGAAGTGACAAAACACTGTGTAACTATAAATCTGCTATAAAATCTTTATTGTAAGGTAAGTGTGTAACATAAAAGAGGTTTAGGTTCAACATTGATTGTATACGTATACCCCTTACTAATAAAGATTGTATACCTAGCAGATGTATAGTTACACAGTGTTTTATCACTTTCTTTTCAATGTCAAATTCAAATAGTTTGACAGAGAGTAACCATTGTGTAACTATACATTTGCTATACAATCTTTATTAGTAAGGGGGAATTATTCCAAATGTAACCTTAGAGCAACGCGGCTTCCGTCCGGAATAGTCCGTATTGCTCTAACCCCCTTACTAAAAAGATTGTATAGTATAGCAGATGTTACTTATTTTACCTATTTAATATTGTAAGAACCTAAATGTCTTTCGAATCGTATCTTCAAATACCTAACCCCATGAATTGTTAATAGCAATATAATTTGTTATCACAACGTAACTAATTCAGTTATTTATAACTATTAATAATAACATGACTTTGTTTAAAATTTTAGCACTAAAATATATTACGAGGTGATGACAAAATAAAGAAGCAACGAGAGAAAGCTTTCTCCTTATGAATTTATTTTGAGTCATAAATTAAATAGTAAAAAAACGGCCATGTGCGTGTCGGGCCACGCGCAGTAGGGTTCGGTAGTTACCGACCTTATTTATACCATTACCACTATCATTTTTTCATCTGCAAAAATAACATGTTTTTCATAGTGTTTGTATAAATGACAAAGTTATATATTTGCGGTTTTGGAAAATGTGCTATTATCTCTAAAAATGCTAACTATATCTCGTTCAAACCAATTTTCGTTGAAAGTTTTATGTTATGTGGGGGGAATATGTATATCTTTCAATAGGGAACCTTAATATCATTTTTAAAGTCCTATCTATAGAGTTTCAGTTCCATGTATGGGGTATTCCCATGATCTTTTATTTTTATATTAAAAATCGTAAAGCGGTTTACAGAATACATCTATCTACCAAGTTTCAACTGTGTAATCCTAATAGTATCGGAATAAAGTGGCTGTGGCATACGGACAGACAGACATGTTGAATCTATAAGGGTTCCGTTTTTTGCTATTAGGCTACGGAGCCCTAAAAACGGGTGGATGTTTTGGTCGATGCTCGGTTTCTCCCAGCGGGGCCATTGCCGCGCCCCGCTACCCTGAAATCACTGCGATATTTCTTTCGTGACAAATACCATGGCTTTTGGAAGGTCATCTGTGTGACACTAGTATCTTAGTAGGTGATGCATAGTGTGGTGAGACTATCGAGGGTATTATGGATGCGTTGACCTATGAAAGTTCAAACTTGGTCGAAATCAGAACACTTGGAAAGAAGGAAACGGTTATTTGAATTTTAATGGGTTCAAAGCAATGTTGTGATCTAAATATATCCGTCCATTAGTGATGGAAACAAACATCATTTGTCATTATGATTGTTTACTTACCATTAACGTTTGTCTAACTACGAGTTAATGGTATTTAATTTCTCAAAGACTCTATTGTAAAGAAAGTTTTGTAATTTACGTACAATATTGTAAATTAAACCTAAAGCTTCAGTCATACATAGCGAATATTCGTTGCGAGTGCATTCGCTTCGTTGCGAATAAATACTAGAGCTTCGAATTCTCGCTGTAAGTGTCTATTCGCAGCATTCGCAGCGAGTATTCACTGTGTGTGAGTGTGACTGAAGCTTAACTGTATGCTGGAGTGGAACTTGAATTCACATTAATAAAAAAAACATTACAGTTTTGTAACGCTTCGTCACACACAGAAAATATTCTCTGTGAATAGGCAATCGCAGCGGGAATTCGCTGTATTATTCGCTGCGCAACTACGAGTGCGATCTGCGAGTATTTATTCGCCGCGAACGCTTTCGCAGTGAATATTCACTGTGTGTGACTAAACTTTAGTAATCTTGGATCTAACATCAAACATCAAGTTGACACTTTAATAGAGCACTTATAACATTAAAAATATTAAAATATAAAAGTAAAAATGTTTTTTTTTGTTCTGACGTTGATTAACTTACTCAAACAAAAGTGATGGATGAGTAGTAAGTGGTTTTTTTATCAAAAGAATGTTATATTAAAACGTGAGCAAGTTTCACTGACCGTTTCCAGAATCACGTCGAGTATTAAAATATAATGTTTTGTTGTTGCACGCGCGAATTTACATTAACATGGCGATATTACCATAACAATACTGGTGATGAATTATATTGCAGATGTCGGCGCCGAGATCCTGGCATACACGAACGCCTGTACATTTAGACTGCGGTTTGTCCTTTAGGGGGTTGATTTATTCATGGAATAAACAGGCTCTTTTTGGGATTCAGATTTTTGTATTCGTTTCTGGTTTATCAGTTAAAATATCAGAGGATATCTAAGAAAATTATTAGAGAAGCGATGGAAGTGGTGTACTGAAAGTAAAAAATAAATGAAGAGCGATGTGGTTGCTTATGTCCGAGATCCCGGGATTGTATTCTCTAACTGCTGTTGATCTCTGCAGAGGTATTTCAGCCTCTCGACGAAAGATGAGAGAAAGAGATGAAGGACTCTATGAATGACGATTTTGACGCCCAAGACAATTTTTTTTATGGTAATGATGTCTTGACAAATGTCACGAATGTTGTTAAATTGCATTGCAAGGGACAACATTCGTCTATGTTAATTATTTCATACCTACATAACGCAATAGTTAATATACCTAGTGTAAGATTGATTTCTAAAACGCTTCGGTTCCTTTTAGTATTAGGGATTAAAGTATGAAACTGCCGTTTAGTATGGAGAATTTTAAAGAATTTGCATTTTCCATACATAACATTGTCTTAATTTATTTACCAACCATGAACGCCAATGTTTTAAAACTTTTATGCACAAATAGCTAACTTAACTAACTAATGCCACATGTGTTAAATGAAAAAAAGTATAGGCTAAGTTACAATACGAATTAAGCGGTCATCTGCTAACGAAAAAAGGAGTCACTTTTAAGATACTTTTTTAAATGTTTAGGAAAGAAAATCAGAAATATTTTATTGCTGATAGTCATGTCATCATGATCATAATTCGAAATAATAAGTAACTGAAGCATCTTTATCATCATAGAAGATATGAGAGCCTCTGTGTGTGAGAAAAAAAATCATACTTTAACCCCTATTATTACCATAAAATCTTATTGTTCTTGATACTAAACTAAAGGTTGTTTCCAAATATATTTTATTTTCATGATAATATGCGTTTTTAACTACTAGCAAACGGTGCGAAAATTGGTAAGAAAATGAAACGCTTTTTTGCAATAAAAAAGGTCTCGTCGTAACTCTATTTAGATTTATTTCAGTGGAAAAACTACAAAGCCAAAGAGGAGATTAAAAATAGTCGTGGAATTTCAAATCGTGAATGCATACTTACGTCATTTTGCTTTCATTGCCTCAGCCAGTTAACGTCAACTGCACTCCCAAATGAAAATTCTCCGAGCATGCAAGCGACTGAGCAAACATCCGCAGTACCAACTATTTTGAAACATATCCTATTAGGAATAGGGTTGATATCCTCGTGAGGTTGTTGGTAATATATGCATGTAATCTGTAGGACGTACGTGACGAATTAATAAGCCTGCTTAATTAATAGACGCGGGATGATCCGGGCCGAGACCGTGCTGTTGTCTCTTTCTTAAAGAAGTTGATCTCAATAGTAAGAAAGGAAAATTTAAAATTTCTTTGTTATAAGTTCCGATACGTGATTCCTCGACTTTTGTGATTATCTTATATATTTTATGATTTAATTACAAATGTATAGTTTTAAGTTTTCAGACTTTTCCCTGTACTTGTAGTACAAGACGGTATTACTTGCCAAATTTCAAACTTATAGGTCAACGGGAAGTACCCTATAAATTTTGATTCCCTTGAAAAGTGTCGAAATATGCGTTTTTTGCGGATAAACAGCCATATCTTCTTTTTACGTTAACTTAGTTAGAAGTTTAATTTGTTCACAGTTTGATTTTTTTTCAGTTTCATTTACAGAGTGAATGTGCGCCCAAGAACATAAAATGAGATTGAATATTATTAAGCCTGTCATTTGTATAATTTAAATTGAACACAGACTTTCAAAATCTCTGTCCTAAAACAAATGACAATCTTATTTTTCGAGAGCTAAACTAAATGTAGTCATTAATATCCTCAAAATACCGGACCGCAGACTCTGTACAAAGTCAAAAAGAATCCTTTGAAAGCTCCAGCAGCCACAAGGGTCACACTTATTAAGGGATAACTCACGTTGGACTACAGGACTGAGTCTCGGCCGTATTTGTAGTCTTCGAGCGTCGTCCGCTGCTCTGTATAGCTACTGTCCCGTTGAGGCGTGAAAGAAAAAACTTTCTTATATCTTTTTATTTCTTTTTACAAACAAAATGAATTCTACTTTCAGAAAAATTTCCTACCTTCAATATTTAAGGTACCCACTTTCCCTCCGTGTGGCAAAGTTTTGGGACACCCTGTATATTATGCAAGGGCATCAGGGACAGCACAGTGCAGAATCGTGCTCGGATCGGGCTCGGCTCGTACTGAGCACGGTGTAGCGTGAGTCATCCCTTATTCGAATGGCGCGTACCTAATGGCTGACATCAAATTCTTAACGAATGGGATTCCCTGGAAGGCGCCGGAATCTAATCTTTCCCCCACCCGTGTATGATAAAATGTTGATGTATTAATACCATGACTGAATTTTCACTTAATATAAGACAGCCGATTATTGTAAGCGATTTATTGTTATTTCGAAAGAGTCATCGAAAGCTATCCTGTAAACGTTTCGTGTTAGCAGAGCTTCAAAATACAACTTACCACTCACACCATTCCCAGAAAGTAATACCGAAGTAAATATTTTAAACGAAACCTTTCCTGCTGAGAAATATCTATCGTAACATGACTGATCTTGTCCCTTCGCGTGCCCTCACAAAAAGATGCCGTATCAGGGCTGGCGAGTAAATTGCCCCTTTCATCAGCGACATTCAGGGCTGGCCTATCGCCGATCGCTGATAGATGCCCCTACCCGCTGTATCATGCATGTTTGTGTTAGTAATTGTAACAGTTCAAAACTGAACATGTTATTTTTTTATCTCAAATATTACTTAAATTGTAAAGAAAAGAAATATATTAAAGGAAGGTTGTCACTGACCTTGTTCTCAGGAACTTATCGGCATTTGATTATGCAGTTATTCACAAAAAACACAGGTTTTGTAGTAAATCATAAGCACTTCAGATGTCAATCAACAATTAATAAAATGTTCATTATTTTTCAAAGGAGCTTGTGTTAAACATTACTTGGACTCATAAATTGTTGTACTTCACAATTTGTTTGTCATAATTTGATGATGAGAAAGAATAACATAATATTAGCTTAGAAGGTTATAAATTAATAACAGATAATTACAGAAGATTATGACAGATAGGATGACGTAAATCTGACAGCTAGTGATAAAAATCGGAACTATTTAGCAATTGTGAATTTTCTGTAAGAAAGGCAAAGGGTTTTAACCTTACTGCCAATTTTGGAAAACAAAACGAATTAATTTCATTTCCACAGATAAGTTCATGTGATAAATTAATAATGTTTAAAAGCATAAATTGTTGGGAAAAACTTAAATAAACATATTGGTTTGCATAAATGCGAAACTATTTTATTCTCGTTCAAGTTTGTTTACCAAGAGATAAATGTGACTAAATAATGCTGAATTGTGTTTGTTTATTTTACTGAATAATAATTAGTAAAATAGAACATGATTAAGTAATTAATTGTTATAATAATCTGTCTAAAGAGTAATTTAAGGTCATAAAAATAGGCGGAAGTTTCTTAATTCTTTCTTGGCGCCAAGGTTTAAATATTAATCCTCGTGACGTTCAAAACATGGATTAAGTTATAATTCATTCATAATTATTATTGATAATATTATTAGTTTTATTAGCACTCATCAGTTATCGTCATAATTGTTTATTTCTAAAAAATACTTTAAAGAGGAATGAAAATTTGGCGATTAATTAGGTTTAGTAAGTTGGCAGCTATGGTACAGATTGCACGATTGCACAATCACAATTAGGCGGTCTGCACAATTTATATTTTCAATATGGCAGAACTGGCGCGTCGGATTGATGGCGACGGATTGTCGCGGGGGTAAAATAATAAAGAATGTTGCTAACTAAAATTGCAAAGTACCCATTTTTGTATGTGTGTTTAGTTAGAGATAATGAGTTTACTGTATTTTAAGCAGGTGGAAAAGCGGAATATTTGCATTAATTAGTACTCAGCAATAGGTATTTTGGCAATTTAAATTATACGGGATTAGGTAAAGCAAAGTGAAACGATTAATTAGTTAAAATCTAAATGAAGTTGGTTTGAGGGTATTAGTTTATGTAAGGAAATTATATTAATCGTATTATTAAAGATTGACAAGACAAAACTGATTACGTAACTTTTAGTAATATTATTGTGAAATTTTATTATTCAAAAATGATTTTCTCAAAGTGTTGCGTTTCGAGGTTATGACGAATTATTGAAACTGTTAACGACTTCACATAAAATGAAACTTATAGTTTTTGTTGATTTAAATAAGATAATTATCAAAATGTAATGTAAGTAATTTTTAATATCTCCATTAATAGGGTTAGTGAAATATTTTCATAAGCTGGGAACACTGAACTAGGGGAGGAGTTAGAAACAGGGCACCAATAGGAGTCGGCTAAAGTGCACAATGTAAATTTAGCTATTTTGATGAAAAAGGCGCAAATTACTTGGCGCCGTTTTTGGTGTGCGTGGTGACGCTAACTTAGTCTTTATAAGGGATAGAACAAGGGAAGCGGGAATCATTTCTCCGGTGTCGAGCGAAGCGTCAAGACGTAATTTTTGAAGAAACTCCACATCCCTCTGTAAGATCGCGTAACTGAAAAAGTTTATTTATAAATCAAGCAAATTTCAAGAAGTCAGCAAGAAAGTGGTCGAGGTTTTCTGACGAATAGGGCCGCATTTGTCCCGCGAATCTTTTGCATAAATGCTTTAATTTGAGCTTATCTGGTATAATTAAGTTCATAATTAAAGTATGTAGATTTTGTTTGCGATAATCATAAAGTAACGTAGCTTTCCCTGTAAATTCTTGAATTAGTATAGTAGGACTACTAGAAATTGAAGCTCATAATTAAAATATGCAGATTTGTTAGTGAAATCTTATAGAGTGATGTATTTCTCTCGGTGGGGTCAAGAGGTAATACAACTGTATTGGTTCTTGAGTCTGTTGAGGTCAGGGCTGCATTATTTTGTGGGATGAAAGCTAACTAGATTTGCTAGTATTATTATACAATGTTGATTTTAGATGAGTATTCATTTAGGTTTGTGTCTTTTTGGGGCGATTTGTCAGATCCTCGCGGGGGGTTTAGGTAGAAAAGTCTAACCATGTGGCTGGTTAGATGGGTTTCTGTTTTTTAAGATACCTAGATAGTCACATAAATGTAGCAAACGTGGTATAGTTGGCCAGATTCCCGCTCCAAGAAGGAAGTTGTAAATCTGATTTCGCTGGCACGCTCATATCCTTAGTGTTTGTTATATTTATACCTCTGTAGGGCCTTGGTCGTTCCTTCCCCCTCGGCCAAGGGTTCGTCAAAAGGTTGCTAGGAAATTAGGGAGTGCCACTCAAACTGTACAGAATTGGGCAACAGGATTGAGGGTAAGCAATCCAAGAATCGCATAGGAAATTCTAAATTTAGACGCAAATAGGCAGGTAAATTCATTAATAAGGTAGGAATATTATTATTAGGTGAATTGAGCAAAAGTAAAAGGTAGCATTTCAAGAAGGTGGGGTATTCTTTGAAGTGAGATCTGTGTGGGCGTCAAAGATGTCGGGAAACATCATGGGAGTCGCATAGGAATTCAAAAATTTAGTAGTTGTTAGGCAGGTAAATTCACTAGGTAAGATTCCATGTCTTAAAGTAGGCGCCTTAACAGGAATCCATAGGTAGAAGCCTTAACAAGTATCCGTAGGTAGGTGCCTTAACAAAAATCCATTTAAACTATAGCTCGGTGTAGTGAATATTCACAATGTAGCATTAATTGTGTTGGTTTTACCAGTTTCGGTGAGTACATATTAATTAATTACTTCAGTGAGTGGATAGTGAAAGTTAATTTATTACTACTTATAAAAGAAAGTTCCTTTATCTTTGAATTGGATTGGATTTATGATGATTTTGTGTGTAGACTACTGATTTTAAAAGAAATATTCTATTCTAGTAATCTAGAAGGTGTACTGAAATCTAGATCTGGGTGTATGAAATAAGCCTGCGTTTCTATATATGCTAAGGTTGATTCACGGCTATTAGAACGCTAGATCAAAAAGTTTGAGTGGACTTTTTCTATTAATAGAATAGTTTTGTATAATATAGAAACAATACTTCAATTATGTACTATAAAAGTATCAAACTGTTTAGTGAATATATCCAAATTCTCAAATGGTTAAACTAAAGTACTTTCTCATCAATATTTCAGCTAAGTTTCGTTTACCAATTCAATTGGAAGTTGTTTCAATAGAATTATATTCCACAATTGAATTTAAGTACTTATTGACAAACACAATTAATGTACAGGTTAGATATCATTAGAAGACTAAACTGAAATTACCATAGTTCATAGAAGTTATAATAGTTTCCGATGTTGAGATGCGGAAAGACTGCGACCAAATAATACATTCCCTTTGAATTAAATTGTCTTTCCTTCAGAAATTGGATCTATCAGACCCTTTTGAATGGATAGTAATGTTGTGTCCATAATTATGTTATAATGTTAAACAGTTTCGCTAACAATAAATATATTTTTAAATTAAATTAAAATTGTGCAAATCCACCATCACAATAGAAAGATAATTCTTCATTGTGAAAAGCTGTTAGATCACTTGAAGCACTTTGCTTGTCCTCTTTTATTAAGACAGACATACTAAGACTAAATAATTCAATTAATTTATTGATTAAAGTTGTCATGAAAGATTATGGTGGAGCCAGGGGAGAAATGCCCACGTCTGGATGTCGAGTTTCACCACGGAGTGCGGGGATTGGTGCACTCCGTCTAGCTGGCAAAGAAACCATTGTTTACTTAGTACTTGACTATAGCACAATAGTATATTTTATATTTGACAAAAAACACTAGAACAATTATTAAGTAACGATGATAGATTTTCTATATTCTGAATTAATACAACGTTAACTTCTATATTTATTACCATTTTACCTTCTTTTACTCTATTCCTAAGCCACTAACCACATAGGATAACCTAAATTAAATAAAATAAGAAAGTAAGAAAATAAAATCATAATTAGTAGCGGTGAACAATTTTCTATATCTGACTTTTGGTGATCATAGCTTTTGGTTATTTCATTCATTTCTTATTATTGTAATATCTATTAGCATTCCATCATACTAGACTTTTATAAACATACTGAGCAACTTATCCTAAATAAGTAGGTACCATATTGAATTTCATATAAGTACAGCGGGTAGACATAAGAGTAATTTGTATACCATTTAAAAGTATGCAGTAAACTAAGTCAGTTATTAGAATAAGAATCTCCATAAAGCAATAACAACATTCTAGTATGGGTAAAGATTAGGTAGTTTCATCTTAAAGAAGTACTTAGGTTGGCTGAAAGAGATTTCTTTAGAGATAACTCTTCATTGCTCACAGGTCTTGTTATGATTTAGGTAATAATGATTATAAGTGCAATAAAGATTATATCTATGTAAAATTTAATATCAAATTCTATTAACAACTTACTAGGGTAACGGCTAATTTGTGATATTATCATTTAGTAACAGTCATAGTAACAGAATTAGTTAAGAATGAATAAGGAAAGAATGATAGCGTTATAGTCGGGAAACAAAACAATGATTGCACTTCTGAAAAGAATCTAGGTTACTATTATTCACAATCAGGGATCGCCCTAGAAATCACGAGCCCTTTCAGACCACATAAAAGCACGTCAGTAATGTAGGTTATATCTATAGGTAGGAAAGGTTAACAAGGAATAACTAAGTAGACGATAGGTTTGAATATTTAATCGGAGCAAAGGATAAGATTTGATACATAAAAAACATTGGGTAGGTAACTTACATAATATAAAGAAATAGGTAGTTAATTGACATACATCGTTCAGCATTTTAGTATGGTAGAAGTAGGGGTAGGTAAGGGGGGGTTACATTTTGGGGGTGCCTTGACCAGAATTTTGTATAAAACAAGTATCAAATCTTCATAGTGGTAACTTACAGACTTTTTGGTAGGTATAGTTCAAGTTTTTGTGTAGTCCTGAAAGAAAGTGGCTGTTTTCATTTAATTATGTTCCAGTCACATTTTGTTGCGGTGAAAATGGACTCGTGCAATTGTTAATTTGTGTCCCGTCATCCTTCCTTATTTATTGATAAACAGTATCAATGATTTATTGCACTTGTGCAGGTTTCATCACATTAGGGGTCGGTTTTGATTATGTGTTTGGTTTATTTACGTCCTGAAAATAACACTTTCACTTTTATAAAAACACGTTGATTTGACAATGGCTACGCAAATTAGTTAGGTTAGGGTTGCGTTTAGAACAATCGAGCGGGATTGTGACAACTAAACGTCACGCCATAATAATGGAAAGTGGCATTGAAGCGTTCGGTTGGAAAGATTGCGCTCGGAGTGTGGGTTTGGAACACGCCTCGGTACAGATAAATAAATTTCTCTTTGAGTCACAGAATAAATTTGTCTTTGAGTACAGAGAAAAAAAAAAAAAAAAAAAAACGAGCATCTAGAGCGATCATTTACTTTATTTTATTTACGTATTATAGGCGTCATGGCTACAATAGACTAGCTATTGGCAAGTGGGAGGTCGTTCAGTTCAAAGCAGGACTTAAACAGTACTGTTTAGAGCCTGTTTTCATACTAACTGTTGAGGTCATAGTACAAAAAAGGTAGGGCAGTTCAGTGTAAGTCATGATATAAAAGTTTGTAGTAAGGCCCCTTATTTTAATTATCTGTGGTTTGACATTACGAAATAAAATGACAACGAATAAACTCTACTTTGACAGTCAAGGTAGACACAGAGAAGTTGCGTTCCGAATCGCTTCTCAGCAGTAGTGCTCGGTCCGAATCATGCTTAGGAAGTCACTGTTATTTTTAAACTGTCTTTATACATCCTTGATACCTAATCGATAAATCCGTAAATTTTGACATTTGGATTGATGTTATCTTATATTAGAGTTTGTAGGGGTCAAGCGCCACGCTTTGTGTACGTAACAGGGCTGCGTGATAGAGTTGTGCGGAAAGGGTCTGTTTATGAATAGCGACTGAACTGTGTTCGCGTAATCGACACAGTGAATTCAATTCGAATCGCGACGGTTTTATTTCACGATACGGTTGTAACAAGTAATTTCTGATGTAGCTTAAATTCTAATTCCGATTTAATCATTTAAGGGTTTTCCTTTATCTATTTTTATTCAATGATTAGAGCAGTCACATTGGCTGATGCCACGTGGTAACACGTGTTAACACATTATAAATTGACGTCGGATTTCATAATGGATGAATGCGTTAGAATTGTATCTATCAGGGGGCTTACCATCAGCAAATAAGAAACCATTCAGTTCAAAAGCAGGCCGTAAAAAAGACTGCTTAAGGCCTGCTTTCATACTAACCGTTGAGATCATGGTACGAAAAAGTAATGCCGTTCAATATAAGTCCTGTTATAAGAGCTCATAGTAAGGCCCCAGATAGCACGTTCGTATAAATACGGCGGTTTTATTAAGTCGGTTAAATTTATGGGCCGTCACATTTACGTTCCGAATGGCGTGGCCGATTAGACGGTACAATGTGGAATCGATTAGCAGTCATGATAAAGGTATCAAAGTTGGTCGATCGCGCGGGCAAAGTTCACACGAAGTATCGCGAGATGGCGTTCTAATGCGTGCGTGCTAATTCGGTTACGCAAAAACATCAAAGATGGCGTCAGTGGTAATTATTTTACCACAATCAATGAAATAATTCGTGATTACCATAGTAATAAGTAGAACTGTGGGGACGGAAAATATGTGTTAGATATATCGAAATAAAGACTTGTTCTGCCTGAATTGCCAGGTTTCAAAAAAAAAAAAAAAAAAATTGCGTAAAATAAAGGAACGAATGCCATTCGGGGAAAATGTACGGAGTTCGAATGAATGGGATGAAATTTGAGTAGATTTTCATGATTGCCAGTCACTGTTTACGTTCGACAGCTGTCAAATTGACATTATTTTACGTTGAAAAATAAAATACTTTAAATTAGGAGTTATTGCAATATTTTAACTGTGAAAGAGTGAATAAAGATTCAATGGATGATAAAAACACTAAAATACGTTTATTCCTTACTAATCATTTATTTTGTGGACTTGCTATTTAAATAAAGTTACAAATAGAAATAGTGAATGAAAAATAATTTGTGAAAATATAGCTTGGATAAGTGATTTAAATGTTAGCTTTTATGTTGATTACAAGGGGAACTTAATCCTTTTTCTTGACTGTGGTGTCTACAGCAGACTCATGGTAAGTCAGTCACAAATTTTAAATAACTAAAATGTATTGTCAAAATAGTTGGTAATGTTAAATTCTGAAATTAGTTTTACACTATTACACAAACAATTTGAACCACCTCTGCTAACCATTAATTGTTGAGTTCAAATGTTTAGGTAGTTAGTTTTGTTGATAGCAATTTTGGGTTTGCATCCAAACTAATAACATAGTTGAGTAATAATATTTCAATGCAATACTTTGAGTAACTAGGTAAAATTTCAAATAATAGACAAGTGGCAGAATTGCATAAGTGTCGCAAAACTCACTTTTCGGGGTAAATAAGTAACCAAATGGTACTTTAGCGTTAACTTCAAGCGAATGAATTGTAGTTTATTTAGTTAACTAGTAAGATCAAAACCTTAAAGCAAGTTAGTGTGCAGCATTTAAGATTCAATTCAATCTCCATTAATAAGTCAATTAAGCGAAACGTTAAGTAATATTTAAGAAAACCTAGGACACAACTCTAAGGTACATTATTGAATATCAGACTTAATTTGTATTTTCTAAATATTTGACCCGCAAATAATTTTCAGAATTATTTTTTCAGTTAAGTTAGAGTGGAGTTAGGTTAGCATTTTTAACTACAGTAAAATGATTTTAATCAATTGGTTAAAGGGTACCCTTATTAGTGGTTCCTAAGGAGAAGTTAAAAGTTAAAATTTAGTGAACGGGACTTAAATTTATTCGAGTCATTCTTGTGTCGCTCTTACTATTAATGTTGTTATAAATTGAACGTAGTAAAGTAGATAGTCAGCTTAGCTCAGAATTGAAGCGAATAGTTGATATTATCAGAGGAATTGTAAACACATATCATTGGCTCTTAGCGTCGACAGGATTGATAACATAATAAATATCGGTATATAGCGTTAGTGGAGTAAAGTTAGGATGTGTGAAATTATTTTATAGGTATTGTTGTTTGTGATGGACAGGGGTAACAGTACCATTATTTTTAACAAAATTTTAAGCATGACAATAGAGTTGAAGTATGATTAGTTTTGCCACTCAAGTGAAGGCCAGTTAATAAGTACTTAACTTGAAATAATTAAGAAGGATTAGGGACTGTTTACATTGAAAGATTTAAACAGTAGGGATAGAAATGATTTGTTAGTGAACAATTGCAGATGACCATTAGGTAGTGATAGTGCGGGGACTTAAATTAGTGATGTAATCAAGATTGTCTATGACACTTATCAATAATCATTTCAGGGTAAATTGAATTTTATAATTTAAATATTTATAAGAATAGTGAAGTTAATTTTGGAATTAAGATTTAGTTCATTGTTGGTTTCAAAGATTTTATTCAAACTTCAAGAACCCAATGTTTCAGAGTTATGATTATAGTTAACAATAAATTTTGGGTACCAAGACTATAAAAATATTAGTTACAGATTAAAGTAGGGGGGTCGTGGATTAAATTAGTTACACTTTTGAAGTTTATTAGACATATCAATACATATTGATTTGACTTTAAAATTTATTTAATTGAATGATTAAATGGTTTATTTTAAGATTATGTGCAGACTATTTTTTCAACTTAGGTTAAATATTTTCTAAATGAGTTCCTTATGATATGCCTTATGAAGAGAGTTACTCAGCATAAATGTTTTTATGATATATCTATCTGAAGAGAGTCATACTTATGGTTGACAATAATAGCATTAGAAATATATTTAGTAGGAAGTTGTTGTAGCATTAATTATCAAAACGGTTTAGTCATTGAAGCGGTGATGGTTAGGGAGGAATAATATAGGAGTCAGTTATAGAAATTTAATGAAAAATAAGGTAGTGAATTTGCTTTGAAAATAAATTGAGTCGAACTAATTAATTTTAAAAACTAAGTGAGCAAAGAGTAGAGGGCAACGTTTTACGTTATCCGATGCATTGAGTAACATAAAGCTGAGTCGATAGGGGTTTATATATTTTGTTTGATTAAAAATCTGACCTTGAACTAAACTCAAGAAAAAAAAATAAGTTTCATTTACATTACAAGGGTGAATAGAAATTAAGTTTCACTTAGGGTATACCAACATGAGTTCACCGTGAACTCACCATTATCATTATGAGTCATCTCAGAAATAAAAATAGAGTTAGAAAATAACGAGCCAGAGGCTTTAGTTAATTCATTTCTAGTTAGGGAGTGGGGATGTTATTTATTTTATTTAACAAACTTTATTGTACATTTCAAACAAAATGTTACAAAAGGGCGAACTTAATGCTAAAAGCTTTCTTTCCCAGTCAACCTTTAGGAAACAGATATCAATGAAGGCGGCACAAAAATATTAGCAAATACAACATAACGTATAATTTTAAATGTTAAAGTGTTACTTCTTTGTAAAAGAGTTTATAAATACATAAAATATATTAAAGGTATTAGGATCTGTTCGAATCATATAATATTTTATTTTTTTTCGTAATCTTATTGGTTTAACCCATTAATAACGACCGATCGTAATAAAGATTAAAAATAAGTATAAGGAATATCCTCAATTTAAAAATATAAATGAGCGGAAAACTTTTCTTATTGGTTACCAATCACCGCAGTGATTGTTTGACATTGTTTTGGTTTTCCTGAAAACTTAGTTTTTTTGGTATTTTTCCATGTTTAGTTTATGCATCAAGGTATACTAGGATACTGCTGTGATATAAAAAAAAAAATTGTTTCAGTAACAACTGGGTTAAATTCTATTCTTTAAAATCTATTCGTAAATTTTTATGTTAATTAATAATACTGTCAAAAATTTACTATATCTAAATGGTTATTAAGTCATGCATTTTATTAATGTAGTGTAACGCCTCTGTACATTTAGTTGCCAATAAACGTGATTTGATTTAATTTGATTAGAAGTTAAAGATGGAGTAATTTTTTTCTTGTTGATACTAACTTCGATTTGATTAATAACAGTACAAAAAAAAAACACAATTAAAAAAAAAAAAAAAAAAAAAAAAAAAAAAAAAAACGCTTGATTGCGGATTTGAACTTGGGTTTGCCGGTCCGGTGTAGAAGTGCAATCCCTTGTGCCAGCTGTGCTATAACTCAGGTGACTAAAATTGCGTACTGTAGGATGCTAAAATTAGTGACGCGACGGCGACGATTGTGAGTGAGTATGCTTTGACTTTTTCTAATTCACCTTCACATCCACTTGTAAATTCACTCACTACTGCCAGTATGTTCACTAAGATTAGCAAATTAAACTAAATCACGGTATAATATTCGCAATCGCAAATACTAACAATATTATCATAAGTACAGTTAGTGAGGAAATTACAAATAGAGTAAACTGGGGTAGAATTTAGGTCGAAATTGATAGTTAAAATATTTGATGAAAGTCTTGTAGCTTACTAGTATAAGTAGTGTAGTGATAAAGCATATGTTTCGGAAGAATGTTGGTATAATTTTAATAGTAGGTTAGGTTAACTTCTCAAACGTTCCGGTGCCCGCAGTCACCAAAAGGAAAAACGCGCAACACATCCCGGTTAATAGAGTCACCACGAGTTTTATTGAATTTTTAGCTTTATTCAACAGAAAATACGGATTAAAGTTGTCTGAACTTTTTATTTACATTTCCCGATAGAACAAACTTGTTATTGGTTAATTTTTGGAACAGGTAGATACTCATTTCATTATAAATAAAAATTAGTTTTGTCAGTGATTGTAATGGCGTATCATTGGGTCATTCTTACCGAAAATAGTTTAGGTATAGGTAGTTAATAAAGAAAAGCCGCCAACTCCACTTTTCTTTGGGAGGTTGATAATTTTCATAGGTAGATTAAGATAAAGGTAATCTTTTTAATTGCCTACTAGTAACTTTAGATTTTAAAGAAATTGAGTGAGTAAAGGTTTTCTAATAATGAAGATGCTTTGCGTAGAAATGTGGATTAATAGGGTGCAAATCATTTAATAGGAATGCGTATTAGCGGAATGTGTAGCGTATAGTATGAAATGCGTAGTGCGTAGCGTTAAGTATATTTTGCGTAGTTAATGGGAAATAATGTGTCAATTCAATGAGTCTCAATGTTGTGTAGAATTTGATATGGTGACAATCGACGTATTTAGTAAAAAAAATTTATTCAAAACAATTCAATTTAGCAAATTAATTTGTACTCAGGTAGTAACTATGATATAATCTTAGGTGGCGTGAAAGTAGGCTAGTAAATGAAGATAGTGGACGTTGTGCGATGAGGAAAGAAGAACAGAGTGAGAATCTAAATTAGATTAGGAGTGTGAATAGAATGAAAAAAAAAGTAGCTAGGAAAAAAATATAGATTCTTTATGGAGGGCTTTGGATTATAACGTATGTGAAGCTTGAGTACAGAATTATTATTGGCTCAAAAGATAAGATCCGCACACTACTTTAAACGTTCAGTCTTGGCTAGCGGTCGGATTGGCGTTTTAAGGTTAACAAACTTGAATTTTGTACAGAAGGACCTTTTGGTGATAGGTTAATAAAATAAAAAAAAAACGGAGAGAAAACAAACACTTTTATTGTTTGTAATTGTCCTGGTGTAAACAGCTGTCCAAAATTCATACTACACAAGAAGCCAAGAGCTATGATACAATCGACAACTACACATTTTCCAAGGTGATATTAGGGTTGTTCTAGAGTCTTAAGTAAGCTTTTGGAAATATAGGGTCATTGTATATGCTCACTCTATCTGGTAGAGTAGGCCCTATTAGTATAGAAGGAGGCGTACAGGAATATGGAGGGGTACTTTGGACGGATACGTTGTGTCCTACACTATCTTTTCATAAGGTTAGAAAAGAGCGTATGTGTCCGGGTAGGTCTAATAGGGACTATGGCCTCACAACCCATTCCTTACCTTGTTTTTGTACACTTCTGGTGTTGAATATGCATAAGACGGAATTGGCAAAAGCAATAAAAGTACTTGAAACTCGCTTAATAATTTTTAATATTATCTTGGTTTAAATACACTCTTCAATCTTAAAAAAAAAAAAAAAAAAAAATCATTTACACTAGGGCTCACCCAACAATTCTTTGATTTTGGGAAAGTAATAATAGTTAGGGTTATAAAAAAAGAAGTATAAAAAATATAACTTTGAAAAAAAAGGAGAGAGTAGAAAGGTTGATATAAATATTTGAGAATTGAGAAAGAAAAATTCTACTCCGGATCCAGTACGTAGTATTGTCACCTATGAAGAATTTTGGGGTCGAGCTGTAACAGTTCAAAACTGAACATGTTATTTTTTTATCTCAAATATTACTTAAATTGTAAAGAAAAGAAATATATTAAAGGAAGGTTGTCACTGACCTTGTTCTCAGGAACTTATCGGCATTTGATTATGCAGTTATTCACAAAAAACACAGGTTTTGTAGTAAATCATAAGCACTTCAGATGTCAATCAACAATTAATAAAATGTTCATTATTTTTCAAAGGAGCTTGTGTTAAACATTACTTGGACTCATAAATTGTTGTACTTCACAATTTGTTTGTCATAATTTGATGATGAGAAAGAATAACATAATATTAGCTTAGAAGGTTATAAATTAATAACAGATAATTACAGAAGATTATGACAGATAGGATGACGTAAATCTGACAGCTAGTGATAAAAATCGGAACTATTTAGCAATTGTGAATTTTCTGTAAGAAAGGCAAAGGGTTTTAACCTTACTGCCAATTTTGGAAAACAAAACGAATTAATTTCATTTCCACAGATAAGTTCATGTGATAAATTAATAATGTTTAAAAGCATAAATTGTTGGGAAAAACTTAAATAAACATATTGGTTTGCATAAATGCGAAACTATTTTATTCTCGTTCAAGTTTGTTTACCAAGAGATAAATGTGACTAAATAATGCTGAATTGTGTTTGTTTATTTTACTGAATAATAATTAGTAAAATAGAACATGATTAAGTAATTAATTGTTATAATAATCTGTCTAAAGAGTAATTTAAGGTCATAAAAATAGGCGGAAGTTTCTTAATTCTTTCTTGGCGCCAAGGTTTAAATATTAATCCTCGTGACGTTCAAAACATGGATTAAGTTATAATTCATTCATAATTATTATTGATAATATTATTAGTTTTATTAGCACTCATCAGTTATCGTCATAATTGTTTATTTCTAAAAAATACTTTAAAGAGGAATGAAAATTTGGCGATTAATTAGGTTTAGTAAGTTGGCAGCTATGGTACAGATTGCACGATTGCACAATCACAATTAGGCGGTCTGCACAATTTATATTTTCAATATGGCAGAACTGGCGCGTCGGATTGATGGCGACGGATTGTCGCGGGGGTAAAATAATAAAGAATGTTGCTAACTAAAATTGCAAAGTACCCATTTTTGTATGTGTGTTTAGTTAGAGATAATGAGTTTACTGTATTTTAAGCAGGTGGAAAAGCGGAATATTTGCATTAATTAGTACTTAGCAATAGGTATTTTGGCAATTTAAATTATACGGGATTAGGTAAAGCAAAGTGAAACGATTAATTAGTTAAAATCTAAATGAAGTTGGTTTGAGGGTATTAGTTTATGTAAGGAAATTATATTAATCGTATTATTAAAGATTGACAAGACAAAACTGATTACGTAACTTTTAGTAATATTATTGTGAAATTTTATTATTCAAAAATGATTTTCTCAAAGTGTTGCGTTTCGAGGTTATGACGAATTATTGAAACTGTTAACGACTTCACATAAAATGAAACTTATAGTTTTTGTTGATTTAAATAAGATAATTATCAAAATGTAATGTAAGTAATTTTTAATATCTCCATTAATAGGGTTAGTGAAATATTTTCATAAGCTGGGAACACTGAACTAGGGGAGGAGTTAGAAACAGGGCACCAATAGGAGTCGGCTAAAGTGCACAATGTAAATTTAGCTATTTTGATGAAAAAGGCGCAAATTACTTGGCGCCGTTTTTGGTGTGCGTGGTGACGCTAACTTAGTCTTTATAAGGGATAGAACAAGGGAAGCGGGAATCATTTCTCCGGAGTCGAGCGAAGCGTCAAGACGTAATTTTTGAAGAAACTCCACATCCCTCTGTAAGATCGCGTTACTGAAAAAGTTTATTTTTAAATCAAGCAAATTTCAAGAAGTCAGCAAGAAAGTGGTCGAGGTTTTCTGACGAATAGGACCGCATTTGTCCCGCGAATCTTTTGCATAAATGCTTTAATTTGAGCTTATCTGGTATAATTAAGTTCATAATTAAAGTATGTAGATTTTGTTTGCGATAATCATAAAGTAACGTAGCTTTCCCTGTAAATTCTTGAATTAGTATAGTAGGACTACTAGAAATTGAAGCTCATAATTAAAATATGCAGATTTGTTAGTGAAATCTTATAGAGTGATGTATTTCTCTCGGTGGGGTCAAGAGGTAATACAACTGTATTGGTTCTTGAGTCTGTTGAGGTCAGGGCTGCATTATTTTGTGGGATGAAAGCTAACTAGATTTGCTAGTATTATTATACAATGTTGATTTTAGATGAGTATTCATTTAGGTTTGTGTCTTTTTGGGGCGATTTGTCAGATCCTCGCGGGGGGTTTAGGTAGAAAAGTCTAACCATGTGGCTGGTTAGATGGGTTTCTGTTTTTTAAGATACCTAGATAGTCACATAAATGTAGCAAACGTGGTATAGTTGGCCAGATTCCCGCTCCAAGAAGGAAGTTGTAAATCTGATTTCGCTGGCACGCTCATATCCTTAGTGTTTGTTATATTTATACCTCTGTAGGGCCTTGGTCGTTCCTTCCCCCTCGGCCAAGGGTTCGTCAAAAGGTTGCTAGGAAATTAGGGAGTGCCACTCAAACTGTACAGAATTGGGCAACAGGATTGAGGGTAAGCAATCCAAGAATCGCATAGGAAATTCTAAATTTAGACGCAAATAGGCAGGTAAATTCATTAATAAGGTAGGAATATTATTATTAGGTGAATTGAGCAAAAGTAAAAGGTAGCATTTCAAGAAGGTGGGGTATTCTTTGAAGTGAGATCTGTGTGGGCGTCAAAGATGTCGGGAAACATCATGGGAGTCGCATAGGAATTCAAAAATTTAGTAGTTGTTAGGCAGGTAAATTCACTAGGTAAGATTCCATGTCTTAAAGTAGGCGCCTTAACAGGAATCCATAGGTAGAAGCCTTAACAAGTATCCGTAGCTCGGTGTAGTGAATATTCACAATGTAGCATTAATTGTGTTGGTTTTACCAGTTTCGGTGAGTACATATTAATTAATTACTTCAGTGAGTGGATAGTGAAAGTTAATTTATTACTACTTATAAAAGAAAGTTCCTTTATCTTTGAATTGGATTGGATTTATGATGATTTTGTGTGTAGACTACTGATTTTAAAAGAAATATTCTATTCTAGTAATCTAGAAGGTGTACTGAAATCTAGATCTGGGTGTATGAAATAAGCCTGCGTTTCTATATATGCTAAGGTTGATTCACGGCTATTAGAACGCTAGATCAAAAAGTTTGAGTGGACTTTTTCTATTAATAGAATAGTTTTGTATAATATAGAAACAATACTTCAATTATGTACTATAAAAGTATCAAACTGTTTAGTGAATATATCCAAATTCTCAAATGGTTAAACTAAAGTACTTTCTCATCAATATTTCAGCTAAGTTTCATTTACCAATTCAATTGGAAGTTGTTTCAATAGAATTATATTCCACAATTGAATTTAAGTACTTATTGACAAACACAATTAATGTACAGGTTAGATATCATTAGAAGACTAAACTGAAATTACCATAGTTCATAGAAGTTATAATAGTTTCCGATGTTGAGATGCGGAAAGACTGCGACCAAATAATACATTCCCTTTGAATTAAATTGTCTTTCCTTCAGAAATTGGATCTATCAGACCCTTTTGAATGGATAGTAATGTTGTGTCCATAATTATGTTATAATGTTAAACAGTTTCGCTAACAATAAATATATTTTTAAATTAAATTAAAATTGTGCAAATCCACCATCACAATAGAAAGATAATTCTTCATTGTGAAAAGCTGTTAGATCACTTGAAGCACTTTGCTTGTCCTCTTTTATTAAGACAGACATACTAAGACTAAATAATTCAATTAATTTATTGATTAAAGTTGTCATGAAAGATTATGGTGGAGCCAGGGGAGAAATGCCCACGTCTGGATGTCGAGTTTCACCACGGAGTGCGGGGATTGGTGCACTCCGTCTAGCTGGCAAAGAAACCATTGTTTACTTAGTACTTGACTATAGCACAATAGTATATTTTATATTTGACAAAAAACACTAGAACAATTATTAAGTAACGATGATAGATTTTCTATATTCTGAATTAATACAACGTTAACTTCTATATTTATTACCATTTTACCTTCTTTTACTCTATTCCTAAGCCACTAACCACATAGGATAACCTAAATTAAATAAAATAAGAAAGTAAGAAAATAAAATCATAATTAGTAGCGGTGAACAATTTTCTATATCTGACTTTTGGTGATCATAGCTTTTGGTTATTTCATTCATTTCTTATTATTGTAATATCTATTAGCATTCCATCATACTAGACTTTTATAAACATACTGAGCAACTTATCCTAAATAAGTAGGTACCATATTGAATTTCATATAAGTACAGCGGGTAGACATAAGAGTAATTTGTATACCATTTAAAAGTATGCAGTAAACTAAGTCAGTTATTAGAATAAGAATCTCCATAAAGCAATAACAACATTCTAGTATGGGTAAAGATTAGGTAGTTTCATCTTAAAGAAGTACTTAGGTTGGCTGAAAGAGATTTCTTTAGAGATAACTCTTCATTGCTCACAGGTCTTGTTATGATTTAGGTAATAATGATTATAAGTGCAATAAAGATTATATCTATGTAAAATTTAATATCAAATTCTATTAACAACTTACTAGGGTAACGGCTAATTTGTGATATTATCATTTAGTAACAGTCATAGTAACAGAATTAGTTAAGAATGAATAAGGAAAGAATGATAGCGTTATAGTCGGGAAACAAAACAATGATTGCACTTCTGAAAAGAATCTAGGTTACTATTATTCACAATCAGGGATCGCCCTAGAAATCACGAGCCCTTTCAGACCACATAAAAGCACGTCAGTAATGTAGGTTATATCTATAGGTAGGAAAGGTTAACAAGGAATAACTAAGTAGACGATAGGTTTGAATATTTAATCGGAGCAAAGGATAAGATTTGATACATAAAAAACATTGGGTAGGTAACTTACATAATATAAAGAAATAGGTAGTTAATTGACATACATCGTTCAGCATTTTAGTATGGTAGAAGTAGGGGTAGGTAAGGGGGGGTTACATAATGATGATGCATTAGTTACTAAATGGGCGACGGTCTTTAGGTGACCTTACACGACCGAATAAGATGTTGACTTTAGCATGTAGTACTTAATTTATTATTGTAACAAGATGAAGCTAGAGATTAATAAAAATAAATCAAAGTTACTGCTTTATTGTAAAATTGTTTTAAATTAGGCGTTTGTTTTTGAGGCATTAGACTACTTATAAAGACTTGGGTTTCAAAACAAAATCCTGTTGATTAATCGATAAAGCGACACTATAATTATTATAGCTATTAATTTTTTATTGCATAGGTGCACAATTTTCTTGTAGAGTCTTTCTAACATTAAGTGTTTCTGCTTCAGTGATCAGACTATGACGATGACGGTACCGAGTTTATTGTTTATTGTTTATTGTTTATTTCACACCACAATCATATAGACACATACAGTTTGTACAAGATATAGTGGTACAATCTAAAGACTGTGGCGGGCTGATACCTAAACTAGGAAGATTCCTGTGTCTCAGGTTACCAACCCTCCACCCCAAACAAGATCACAATATAACAGTATTCACTCAAAAAGCTACAAATAGTTTTCAATTCATAGGTAATTACTAAAAACAAAAAAAACATATTTTTTTTACAATCTTACACAAGGAAAAGTTAATGCCTAACAGCGTTTTTATTTTATTTTATAATTTTACATTACACAAGACACTTATTCTTTTTACAGATCCATAGATACATATAAGTACATACACATACATATACACATATATTTATATATATGTACGTACATACACACACATACACGTACGCACTCATATTTAAACATGAGCAAACATAATACATCGCACCACACGCCACGTTACAACAATTAGTTTGGTCATAAGCCTTTGCTAAAGGACTGAAATTATTATGTAGTGGTAGATAGATATGGGTGATCATTTTGTGTGTTAATAGTCTTTCCTGTGTGATATAATAAACAATATAATTATTTTAATGTAAATTATGTTTTAATATTGAATAAAGATATTTTCTGTTGCATGGTAGTCTAGGGATTTTAATATTTTCTTGAGTTTGGCTTTTAGACCCGCTTTACTCATTTTAATAATTGGATCCATATCATTAAAGTATCTATAGAGAAAAGCCCCAGTATAGCTCACTTGGCGTTTTGCGAAGCATGTCTTAAAGGTGGGTACATTAGTGCGCAGTCGCCTTTTGTGTGTAGGTAGTTGAGATGGGTCAATCGTTTTGTGGTGTCGAAGGATTGAGTTATAGATAAATAACTGCCTTACCGTTAGTAGATTTGCTTCCTCATATAATCTATCTGTTGGGTATCTTCGAGGCTTCCGTAACATGACTTTAATGACAGCCCTCTGAGCTCTTTCGATCTCGATGATATGGGTTTTGGCGGCACCGCCCCATATCGTGATACAATATGATAGAAGCGATTGACAAAGAGCAAGGTAGATTTTAGTCATAAGAGACGAATCAGCTGAATCACGGAGGTTCTTAAAAATATGAAGCAGTTTCCGTACCCTTTTACTTAGTGCAGAAATATGGGGAGCCCAATTTAGCTTGTTATCTATTATAATACCTAGGTATTTGTGGGTATTTGTATGATTTAGATAGGGGCAATCGCAGTCATCGACAGAACACATACCATGGTGAGCTTTTAAACTAAGGTGGATGGGAGGGCTGGTTGCCTCAGTAATTCGGAAAGTGATAAATTTAGTTTTCGCTACATTAATGGTAAGCAGATTATCATCAAGCCATCCTATAACCTTTTTAAGACCATTTTCAGCGTATTTTTGAACTTGAGACCAAGTTTTGCCACGAAAGATAAGAGCGGTATCATCTGCAAACGCAAGAGTGCAACCATTCTCTATTTCGATGTTACAGAGATTATTGGCATAAACGAGGAATAAAGTTGGTCCGAGTGTGCTACCCTGAGGAACACCGTATGTGATGAGGGAACTGGAACTAGTAGTAGCGGAAACTTTCACTACTTGACTTCTATTTGTTAGGTAATCACGAAACCAGTGAAGCACAGTCCCTCGAATTCCAAGATGTTCTAGTTTAAGTAAGAGTAGGGGGATCGAAACAGTGTCGAAAGCTTTTTTCAGGTCGAGAAAGATTGCTAAGCACCTTTCACCTTTGTCTAAGGACTCAGTAACCGCTTCCGACAGTTTCGCAACAGCATCCTCAGTATTTCTACCTGAGCGAAATCCAAACTGGTTTTCGGCTAGTAAACCCTTACTCTCCAGAAATTTAGTAAGACGAATATTGACCACCTTTTCAATAATTTTGCTTATTGTGCTGAGTAGCGAAATAGGCCGGTAGTTCGACACCTCTTCCCTGCCATCACCCTTATAAATTGGAATAACTACAGCTTGTTTGAAAATGTCGGGAAATTTTCCTGTAGAGATGCTTAAATTGCACAGGTGGGCTATCATAGAACATAAGATTTTGTGAGAGTTTTTAATAATAATTGTGGGAATGGAGTCTATTCCTGGGGCACTACCAGTCTTGAGACTGAGAATTATTTTGTCTATTTCTATATAATCTGTTGGGTTCATATACATTGACTGGACGTTACCAGTGGCAGCAGCTTTCAGTAACAGATTTGACTCATCGGTGTTTCGATTAGTCATTATGTCTGTTGCGAGCTGTTCACCAATAGATGTGAAATAATTGTTGACCAAGTCTAGAGATTCCTTTTGTGATGGTAGCAAATTTAGCAATGTAGTTGCAGGAGACCGATTAATTTTGATATTGCACAATTCCTTTACTGTATCCCAAGTAGCTTTGTTGTTCTTAGAATGTTCATTAAACTTATTCGTGTAGTAGTTATTTTTTAGAAACTTTACTGTGTTGTTGCAAATGTTTCGGTATTTTATATAAAAGTTTTTTAAATCTGTATCTTCTGGTTTTTTCTTAACAAAGGAGTGTATACGGTTTCTCTTTTGAAAACATTTAATTATACTTACTGTTATCCACGGTTTCAGTGGTCTTTTTCTTTTTGTGAAAGTGACTGTTTGGGAGTGCTGAACTATTAAGTCTTGTAGTGTTTCAATAAGGGTAGTGGCGGCAAGATTTGGATCGTTTATGGTCAAAAACGAATTCCAATCTTTAGTTTTAATAGCTGTTGCTAAAGCTTCGTAGTTGATTTTTGTTCTAGTCAGTGTGGTAGCAGCTACGGAATTTTGTGCGAGGGATGAGGAAACAGATAAGAATACTGCGTAATGATCTGTGATATCCGTCGCAAGCACATAGCTTTGAAAAGACCCTACTAGTTTACACATAAGGTGATCCAGACAGGTTTTTCCGTGGGTAGGTTTATCAATTGAGTTTTGGAGACCATGCGAACCTATTATTTCTAAGTAATCATTTACAATGTTATTGTTGGTATTTAAGGTGTCGATATTTATGTCGCCTGTAATAATAATGTTGCGACTTCTAGTAGTGGTCAAAAGTGTATCAAGGGAGTCAAGAAAATTTGTTGGGTTTTTAAAACAATCAGGTCTGTAAATACCAAATACTGTAGTATTACCAATCTTAGCTGCCAGACAATTTGCCTCATTTAGTTCAATCTCTTGAACACTGGCCACAATAGCATTATTGATGTACATGATTACGCCGTCATTTTGATTAAAGCTTTTTTTACTAAAGTATAACGTGAAGTTGTCAATCAACGGGGGAACTGAACTTTCATCACACCAACATTCGGTCAAAACGATAATATGTATCGTGGTTTTTAGTCTTGTTAAGTAAATCAAAAAGTTATCGAGGTTTTTATTTACACTTCTTATGTTAAGAGATATTATGTTAAATTTATTTTTATTGTTAGATAAATAATTGTTAAGATCTGGTTCTAGATAACTGGGATCTTCGATAAGTTTACATGTAGGGGTACATGATTTTTCGATTTCTTCAAAAAGATTTTCTCTATCCATATTTAAATATTAATGTAAGTTTGGTCAGGGTGTGATACAGTTCGCGAAAGGTGCTTAATGATTTTGGCTGTTTATTTCTCCTAAGCTTTGATAAAAACAGTATTTTTCCGATGTATTGTTGTGTGTGAAGGGCAAGTGCAGAATAAATATATAAATAAAGTGTTTTTTTAGAAATGTAGTATATAACAAACCATGTCTGTTGATGTTTGCATACAAATATTATGAATATAGGGTTGTGATTCTCAAAAACGATTACTGCTATTATAATAAGTTCAAGTTCAAGTGCGGCTTTGTGAAGGATAATCATTGCTTTGAAATACGTATACAAGTTTAAGTACTTAACTAGTCATTTATTTCTTAAAGTTTGTAATTGGGCTTCAGTTTTGACCAGTATGTAGGGTTCTCCCTGCGTTTTCCTCAAGTAAACCAGACCGTTTGAGGTCCAGCAATATTCATATCCCATAGTTTTACGAAACTCACGTGCAAGATAGTACAGGCGAGCACCGTGGGGGGTGAGATGTTCTGACAGGTATATTTCTGATTTTGGTCCTTCTAAGCCCAGGTGCGTCGAGTTAAGCTGTTCCGTTTTATATCTAAGTGAAGAAGTTTTAAAGTTTTTAGCCGCAGTTAGGAAGTTTCCCCTAAGGAGTGTTGAGGAAAACTCAGCTACAATGGCCGTGCTCATTTGATTTGGTTTGGTTGGCAGACGGTAGACATCTCGTACCTCAGTAGGCTCCATCTTGATTCCCAGGGTTGTCGATAGCTTTTGTATCATATCGAACAGTTTTTCTTTGGATTCCGACTTTTGTTTAGGGACATTCCTAATTTGGATACTGGTTTTCCGTGATAATCTTTCCAGCGTATCGCATTTCGCTTCGATGGTTGTAATCTGTGAAGCAATCTGGTTTCGATCTTCTTCAAGGCAGGTTATAGTCTGTTGCACCGAGTAGTCCTTTAATTCGGCACACCAGAGACGGTGTCATTTGCGGCTTATCTGGAGCCGCGTCAGACAGCCGAGCCGTAATTAAGCTGTGACACGGCAGGTAATGAGCCGTGCGACGACCGATTAATAATGGCCTGTCGTGTATTATCTGTGGGCTATGTCGCTGTGTCCACCTCCGTGCAGTGGAAGGACACCACTTTTTATGCTTTTCTGCTCTGTACTAAACTTCACAGTTGGACAATAATAGCAATATTTTTACGCTACTCTGGCACGTCATAAAACATCAGTGTTGGACAGGGTCGGTAATAAAGTTATGCTGCTATTTTAATATGGAAAGGGGGAATGGTACGGGTGACTGCTTTTATACCAGGAAAATCACTAAGATCTTGCTCTGGCGCCATTCCCTAATTTTTCAGACTTCTCTCGACTATGTAACCCACTTACACCATACCCCTTACTACTGTAGTTATATTGAGGTACTTTGAGAGCAGCCTGTCGATTCTGTAACCAAACTCGCATCTCACTTCGAACCTCACTTCACTCCGCGTGAATTTGTTATTAGAAATTAGCTGAATATAAGCTATTTTACCGATTGCAAAAGGTTTTTGGTAGCTACCGTTGCTATCTCAAATCTTTAGTGATTATAAAACAGCTTAATATTATCTCATTTATGATTTTAAATTCCCGCGAAGTGAAGTGAGGTTCTAAGTGAGATGCGAGTTTGTTACAGAATCGACAGGCTGTCATCGACTAAATTCAAAGAACTCTTGATCTTCAAAATAGTTCAAAACTCGAGAAAGTCTAAAAGCGTATTCGCGATAAGTTTCACATGACAGTACTATTTGGCCCGCTCCAAATGCCTGTTGCCCAAACTTTACAGATATAACTAAATTGATTGTGTTTATAAAGCCCAAGGGAAAGGTACGAAGGCCGGAGATATTGTTTTAGTGCCGGTATTGAAGTTTGCACTGGTAGGTATTGTTTTACTAAATTGTGTTTTGATAAAGCTGAGCTACCTGAATGGTTTAGGCTGAGATAGAATTCGACAAAGTTTTGTTATAAATTGTTACTTTTGTTGGACAGTTTACTACGAGATTTATCATTATCATTAATGTTTTTACAGTAAAAACAATTCTGAAAATATCTTGTAAGGGATTGATAACTTGAACATAAGTGCTGCTATTGTACAATTTATGTGTAATAGATCACAACTAAGTATCATCACTAAGAATACCTAGAAAAGTTCGTTTTCAAAATTAACAAAGTCGGGGATCGAACGCGGGACCTCAAAAAAAATTGTTTAAAAAAAACCGACTTAAAAAAACCTACCTCTAAAAAGTAAGAAATAATATTCGTAATAATAAAAACACGTCTATTGAAGTCGGGTGGGGCTGGAGTACAAATTCCTTATTTTTTACAAAGTCGGTAAAAATTACAACACCACGAATACCGAACTCGACTACGGAGGTTCTTCTTCTTATCGAATGAGGAATAGTGGCCACCTCTGGTGTTAGAGTTTATCAACAACTACGGAGTTTGACTCGATTTGATGCAAAAGGTAAATTTCAACAAACAATTTGAATTGGGAGTTGGGACTACCAAATTATAATAAAACGCAGATCTTACATAGCCAAAGAGAAAGAATAGAAGTGAAATGAGAGCGCCACGAGCGTTGATCCGACCCATCAAAGTATTTAAGCTGGCCGCGGTGACGCGTCGTCCGTAATGAAAAAGGCGACAAAGGAGCCCAAAAGGGGGGAATGGGGGGGTAGGGACTGCCACTTATTTCGGCCACAAACGAGACGCGCGTGTGGCAACTTGAAATCCTATTTTTAATAAAAATTATCGTTTGCCTGATGGTATTTCAAAGTTGGAGAAAAATACGACATACACGTTTCTGGTGAGTACTCGCAGGTACTTAGACTTTATGATGGATATGTGCATGGATAGCATGTAAAAGTTTAAGTACTATTTACCTACTTAGTTGCATTAATTACGTGACTTTATCATTTTGAATTAACATGCTAACTTATTAACAGAGGAGCTTGGTGGCGCAGTGGTATAGCACCTGGCCCAGCGATTGCGAAGGTTAAGCAACTTTCGCAAGTGTCGGTCATGGGATGGGTGACCAAAAATGAGCACCTCTCTCCGTGCTTCGGAAGGCACGTTAAGCCGTTGGTCCCGGCTGCATTTGTAGTCGTTAACACCTACCAATCCGCATTGGGCCCGCGTTGTGGGTTATGGCACATCCAGCTTATCCACTCCTAAGAAGGACTGTGCCCCAGCAGTGGGGACATTTAAATGGCTGATGATGCTATCTTTTTAATAATAAATAATAATAATAAATTACACTTTATTGCACACACAAAAAGAATTACAGAAAGAAGGACAGTTACAGAGAAAAAAGCATACAAGAGGCGGCCTTATTGCTAAGCAGCAATCTCTTCCAGGCAACCCTTGGGTGAAAAATAAATAAAGATAGGACTATAAGGGGACTAGGGTGCAATTACGGAAGGAATAGTGCGTCTGAGAATAAATATATCTAAAGATAAATACAAATAAAAATAAAAATATATATTAATAGTCAGTCAGAATAAGAGGAAAGGAAATAACTTCTAACTCTATCTCGGAAAGAACTAAGAGTCTGAGCTTTCCTGATATCCTCGGGTAGGGAGTTCCATAAGCGGACAGCATGGACAGTAAAGGAATAGGAGAAGAAATCGGTGGAGTGTTGAGGAATTTCAAGGGTAAGATTTGAAGAAGATCGTAGTTTACACTGCGAAGAGGAAGAGAGATAGGAGAAACAGGCTTTGAGATAAGGTGGTGAGGTTGGAAGGAAAAGTATGGAGTAAAGGAGCGTAAGAGTGTGTAAGTCCCTGCGCCGGCGAATAGGGAGCCAGTTCAATTTAGAACGGAAGTGAGACACGTGGTCAAATTTGCGAAGATTAAAAATGAACCTGATACAGACATTCTGTAGTCTCTCAAGTTTGTCAAGAAGTTGCTCTGACAAATCAGTGTAACAGACATCAGCGTAGTCGATAATAGACAGCAGTAGAGATTGCGCCAGAGTGATTTTGGTGCTGGTAGGCAAGAAATTACGAAGTCGGTTGAGCGACCCATACGCAGCAAATACCTTTTTCCTTACTGACTCTATCTGTGGTCTCCATGACAGATGCTGGTCAAAGACAATACCAAGATTCTTAACTGATTTTGAGTACGGAATTTAAGTACTGTCGTCGTAATTTTACATTTAATGTCATGTAAAATAAAGCTAATTGGTTGACAAAAGAATGATAAGTATTCGCACTCGCAATGTTTTTGAAAACGGTTATCGTAGTTGCTGATGTCCATATTGGAATCATAGCAATGTCTTAATAAGCTGTCTATCAAATGTCCAAAATTGATTTATATTATAAAACATCAATTATGTTTCATAGTAAGTTGTTATTAATAGCAAAGCTACCATAGTACATTAGTTTTGTTAAATTTAGCATACAGTGGATGAAGTCAAACACAGTAACTGTAGGTCCTCAGCAAAGTTAGGCGCCCGAGCAGTGCTGGGAACTTTCAGTTAGTTTTCTGATATGACATCTGGTACAAGGCTATATTAAAATCCTATTGTGCCACTGGAGACTGCATCTGGTGGGTCGTCTTCGATATTTTAACCGACTTCCAAAAAAAGGAGGAGGTTCTATGTTCGTCTGTATATTTGTTTTTTTTTTTGTGTATGTCCACCGATTACTCAAAGACGGCTGGACCGATTGAAATGATTCAAACGTTGTTTCTCCGCGATTATCTTACGTTTGGCTGAGCCGATGTTTCTACAATATAATATACCTTACCTACAAGGTACCTACACTAAAAATAAAAAAAATAAAAATTGTTTAAAATAAAAAACAAAAAACCGACTTCAAAAAACCTACCTCTAAAAAGCAAGAAATAATATTCGTAATAATAAAAATACCTCTTGAAGTCGGGTGGGGCTTTTAGAATAAAAAAAAGGAATTTGTACTCCAGCCCCACCCGACTTTAATAGACGTATTTTTATTATTATGAATATTATTTATTGCTTTTTAGAGGTAGATTTTTTGAAGTCGGTTTTTTTACATTGTGAAACGATCAACAAAAATAACTTCTAAACTCCTAACATGCAGAATTAAATCTCGCTCTAGACTTCGTCTGCGTGGAATTCCACTTCTCGTAAAAAATTTCATAATACCGAAATCAATTCATCAAAGTTCGAAAGGAACAAGAAATTAGTGGATTATATTGCAATCTTAAGAAAAAACTTGCTATGAATTTGTTTAAATCCAACTAACATGTCAGTTCGACGATTTTTGAGTTACCTAACTAGTCAGATAATATTTTTTGTTGACTTTCGATACCAAATGTGTCGAGCTTTTAGTTGTAGCTTTAGTTAGAAGCTTTACTTTAATTATTTCGTTTTTTTAATTATTTGCGTAAAATTCTATTTTCAATACGAATGTGCTTTGTTACATTGTATCCAAAAATTCTTTGCAAATTTTCCCCGATATTCTTTGAAGCATGATCGGAGTCGAGATATTTCATAAAGGCTAGAGCGTTAGTATACAACTAGTTCGGGGTAGAAAGGGTTTAAGTTTGGGATGTGTGTCGAAATAGGCTGCTGTAATGGAGAAAGTTCTTTCTAATTTCGGATGGATTAACAAGTTGCTAATTACGAGGTCACGGGATCAACCAGGTGAAAGGGACACTGCGAACTATTCTGTATTCATTACTTCTCTGATTAATGTGTTCGGTTCGGGGCTAATGGACTTTGCTGTGGAATGTGTACCTACTGGTGAAGATTATACAAACTAAAAACATTGCTTATTTATATTATGTATATTATAAAGAGTAACTAAATTACTAATTAGTTTTTGTATATGTTATAGTCAAACTCCGAAGCTCTGGCACTCCTAGGTTTGGCTAGTCAAAGATTGCGTATAACATAATACGAGTTTAAAGTTACCAGAATAATTATGATAGATTTTTTCTTTTTAGAGAACAGTAGTATTTCGTTCATGGAATTTTGCGTAATAATGTAAAGACAAATCAATAAAAAATAAAGTAAAATAAATAAAATAAAATCAAGCCACAGCTGTTAGTGGACTAATACTTTTTAGCGATCTAAAGTTAACAAATTCTAATGACATAAACATAAACGAAGCATAAATGCTCAAAATCCATGCTTTGCACACTGTGTGTTTTTATACGCTTATATGCGTAGCGCTGCGCGTAATACAGTCGTGTTCTCGCTCCTCATAACAATTTACGACGCCAGATTATCTGGCCAAACATTACTGTGTACAAAAAGTGAATATATATAAATGGAGGAAAGAAATGATGCGACGGTTTTGGCGTCCTTTGTGTCGGTTATTGTACGCAACGAATTTTCTGGGGCTTAGTGCGATGCTTGGAAGGCCGATGAAAATTACGTGCAGAAGGACTTCTTCTAGGGCCTTTTTTGTTTTTCATGTCGGATTAGAGCATTTTTATCTGTAGTTCTGTAAAGGGCATACTCAGAAAAAATATACATAGAAACGTGAAAAGTGTTTTCACAGCTCCAAGTAGGGTAAAGCCACCTAAGAGTACGCACTACCAAAGAGTACGCAGTGCTTTTAAATGGTACTTAATTTCAATGAATATTAACACTGTGATAACTGTCGGTTGCCAGTAACGTGTAGTATCATCAGATACGCAATCAAGTAAAATAAATAAATAAAAAAAAGTTTCTATTTCCCAAATACAAAAGTTAGTTTGTGGTGAGACCGCGCCATCAAGTTGGTAGCTTAAGTATTAATATTCTTATTAGAGTTTAAAGGTTTTGACTTCTTTTGATTTTATTTATCAACAAATTTAAAGACATATTACAAAATTTACATAAAGGCGCGCTCTGAGAATGTTGGTTATTCTTGAAATGTTATTACTATATTTTGCTAATAAGTGAGGTTTTGTGTGAAAATAACTTGATTTTTGAAACTGTCATGGCTGAAAGTCGAATAAACGTGATTCTTAAGAGTGTGCGTGCACCCAAAGAGTGCGCATAAAAGAAAAGAACAAGAAAAAGAATAAGAGAAGAAGAATCGCACGAAGACAAATTTGACGTCAACTGAAAAGAAATCTACGAAAAAAAACGGATCCAGCTGGATACAAGAAATTGTTCTATGCCACCTTTTTGCTGCAATAATCTACGTAGAACCTCCAGATGAAGATTGGATCAGTAAAGTAGTGTTTGTGGTACCTAGTGGCATGAAAAGTGATTGCATGGCATGACCTAGGATTCAGAGTGTTTACGTGCCAATTCCATGAGTAAAATAGATGTTCAACCATGGGCAAAGTTTCCAATAGTCTTATGCAATAGGTACTTTTTCCCGGCCCAAGGTTCCCTTATAGGTTTAAGTCACTGTACCCTAAGAGTGCGCATGAGACAGTTCCTAGATTTTTTTATTTATTAAATATTGTATGAAAGTTGATTAATATTAAAAAGTGAAAAAGTGTTCCCAAAGAACAGAAGCCTAATATAAGTAAAATTGAAGACTGAAACTCAAATATTGCATTAAAAAAAAAACTCACAAAACTGCGCACTCTTTAGTTATGTTACAGCCACAGATCACAGAGCACCTTAACTTGGTGTAGTAAATGTAATTTTAATGATCGTATTGTCTTCACAATGATATCAAGTGTATTTCTCAAAAAACTAAGCTACAAAGTGACTATAAAAAGCTGTAAATACATTGACTTTGAAGTCTATAACATCCAATTAATTTCCTTGTACCTATTCTTTCATACTCCTTGATATTACATTAAATTAAGAAAAAAATATTATAGGATATATTTTTTAAGGTGGCGCCGCGGTGAATTATATTTAATATTATAATTCTAATACACAATTTTAAAAGTTGATTGAAAAAAGGTTTTTGGGCCCACAGTCTAGTATTTTTAGCCGGTATCGTTACATTCCCTCGTAGTCACTGCTAGAAGTAGATAGCAAAACTGCTAAAAGTGGCCGTTTTTGACACATTTGCTATCTACTTCTACGAATGACTACGAGAACATGTAGTACATGTACATGTCCAGCCTTCTAAAAATACTAGACCATGGGCCCTAAAATCTCCACGATAAACATTATTAAAATCTTTTTCTATTCATAACTTATTAAATAAAATCCTCTGAGGGCGCCACTTTCGGTCATACAACCGCCTTAACAGAAATCAACGGTTGATAGTTTTGAAATTGATTGTCCAGTGAAAGTTTCTACTGAGTATGTTTCAAGCATTGAAGTTGCTAGAATACAACACATGAAATTATATCAAAATCAAAATTAACATTATGTTATGCTACTGGATAAATGGATCAACAATCTATTAACGATTAAAATTAACTGAACTTTAGGCTCTGATGTAGGTTCATTATAGTATCCCAGGGGACATGTTCAAAGTTCAAGTATGGATTAGGGAATATAGCAAACCGATTGACGAAGGTTTTAGCTATCAGCCAGAGATAATGCGTTAGTAATAGCTATTCTGGTAATATAGACATATAGACAGTCTATCAATACTTGTATAAGTTTCGCAATTTTCTTTGATGGTTAGTAAATTAACATAATTATCAGTATTTAACATAACTATCAAAAGTTGTCTAAGGACAACTTGTACTTATATTGGATTTTAACAAAACGTTTACGTATTATGAAAAAAATGTGTTGGAATCTTAAAAGCATAAATTAATTATGTGAACAACGTCACTTAGTATTTGGTTTTAAAGTGGAATTGATTTTTCTCAAGTTTGACCTTACTTAAGATCTGTCACTACTAATTAAAGAAAATTGAAATTGAATGAATTTCTAAATTAAAACTAAATGAATAAATTTAGTTGCTTGAATTAAAAACAGTATCAATTTATTGTCGGTGACATGATATTATAAAACTTAAGTTTACTTACCTACCTAAAATGTTTTTGGAATCGGTCTCAGAAAATTTTAATTTTTACCGAATTTGTTACTTAAACATTCTCGCACATCCAACCCCATATAACGAATTAAAGAGATAATTAATACTGTAATTAATTTTAACCAACCGATAAAGTAACTTTAACAACTCTTTACCGACCTATTAACATAATTACTGCTTTTACGATTTTTATGGCTGAAAAATTCAACCCTTTTTCGTTCAGTACTTGCTTAACAAATATCCAGCTTTCAGTAGAAACATTTTTTTTCTTAGATAATTATTAAAATAAAAGGGTAAAGGCTTTTATACAAGAGAAAGGTGAATGTATAGATACTTTTGATACAATCTTTTGATAAAGTCGTTTAGTTTTGTTTGCTTCACATATTTATTTGAAAAAGGTATCAATATATTTCAATCGTATATTTGAATGAAACGAATTCTTAAGTAATTGAACATGATGAATTTCACGAACGTATTACCTATTGAAATCTTTTATTGATAGCAAATCATTTTTTTAATGATGTTGTAAGGTTTGCTCTTTTCATCGATTCAGGCAGAAATTGGTATATGAAAGAATTTGATTTAATATTTACTTTCTTCTAAATTTAATAAAATGAAATGCTACTTCGTGAAGTAAACAAAGGTTAAATTGGGAAGTACAAACATCGGAAATAATTTCAGAGTTGTACTAATATAGCAGGGGCCCGATCGCGCTAATTATAAACGATAAAATCAAAACCACTACACGTTGGTTTTCATTTAGAATCGTTATTTAAATTGTCCTAGATTGGCATCCTAGTCAAAATTTAACACTATTGCGGTATTGAAGTGTTGTAATGGAAAATTTTCTTACCCCGGGGGTTGATGATATTTACCCCACTGTGAATTTTAGTCGGTAGAGCAGAGGGGTTAGGTGGATTCGCGTGGCTCAGTCATCCATGGACTAACTATGCTATTGGGCGCCGTTTATAACCATTAAAGTTAAAAATTAAAAGATAAAGCGTCCATAGATCGAAACAAAGTGAGGTTAATAAATCAAACCAACATCAACGTTAAAACAAACCTTTATTTAACTTAGGGCATGACGTTAAAGTTAACAACAATTCTTACGGAAAACCGTCATAAAGATTTAAAACCACATAGAGATAAAATGGTTTAACATGGAGTCCGCAGGGTTAAAGTGAGGTCACACCTTGTATTTTAATACATATTACCTAGAGAACCCATTATAATGTTAAAACCGCACAGAGGCTAAATGGCTAACAGGGCCCCTTAACAGGTTATGGTAAGACCATACAATTATTGCAATAGCACTAACCTTAAGATCACTATGAAATTAAAACCACATTAAAAAGAGGGATCTAAACTAGAAATCCTTAGAAATTAAAGTGAGGACGTACTCGCTCGCTTCCAGTCAGACGGACGGATTAAAACGCCGGCTGTCTAGAAACAAACCTGCACGTACCTACTCGTAAAACTCATGCTAAGGTACACATCACAGTCTACACTGAAGCTAAAATTGATTTAAGAGAGACATTAATACACTGGTTGACCATAGGTTTGCTCCGGGCTGATATTGAACATGTCGTCAAATCAACATTATATGTTTGATGTAACCGTTGATTACTTCGGCGGGTACATGACCAGAAACACGGCCGTTACGATGGGAATAAAAGAAAGCTGAGGAATACCTTGGTTATATGGTTATGAAGGTCTAAGTACTCATGATATTATTAGCAACATCCAACACGTGCTATGTCACGCCGATATTACATCCTCGGTTTTAAAACAGGTAAGTACATCTTGAAATTAAATCCTGAAACTGATCCTGAAATCGGATCTTGAAAGCTGAACCTGGAAGCCCAAGTTTGGGCTTATTACAGGTTTTATCCCGAAGGAAACATGATGAAAAACAAATTAATGAGCCTCGTGCCCACTTAATTGGATGCTCAATGCATCACAACATTAATGATGAAACTACCAAAGAATCAAAAATCTTTTGGTTTCACATTTAATTAGATACCTGCATCTGAACGACACAGTGCAAATGAAAAGAATGGCCGGCAGGGAACTTCCGTCCTTCTGGAATTCTCTCGAATGCCATAGACAAAAGACCACACCAAAGACAAACTGCACTTATCGAACATACATTACCTTTCAAATGAAAACAATTATTAAAATCTTAAATAGCATGCCAAAACCTAGCACTTATCTCCAATATTTAAAATAACAAATACGTGAAAATCGTTCTGTTATTTGATTTCAATGTCAAAGTATACATTTATTGTTCCGAAACGCTTAGGTAACACGGAACGCAACGCCGAACGTCACATCTGACAGTTGTCACTTGTTGATGTGTGCGTGAGCTGTGATGATTGTAAACAAGAAAATTAATTTACTTTAAATATTGAAAAGTACGGAAATTCTTAGTGAATGGAGTGTTAAAATGAATTCAAGTGAATGCTTTGTTGCTAAAGTGGGCGGTACTATCGCCGACACCCGCTAAACTACTGGAAATTGACTCAAACCAGGTAGAAAAATCCATGCATTAATTTATCACAAACCAATACTAAAACTCCACCAAGACACTGAGTGTGTTCAATAATACTCATCTAACAAACTAATCTAAGCTTAATACCTAAGGTCCTTGTCCAACCGCAAGACTACAGTGAGAATTTCACTATAAAAGGTACCTTGAAATGCAGTATTTGCTATTGTATAGCTGGGCTAAGAAAAACGGTGTTACAGTACCGTCTTAGTTGGGAAAGAAAAATTTTATTCAAAACGAAAGTTTTGAATAAAATTTTTCGTCAGGAGGAACGACGAAATCCAAAACTACAATCTAAACTGAACAAAACAGATCTTAATCCTATCACACTTAAAGATAGACCACCTTCAGACTCAAAAGACCTTTCTTAGATAAGAGAAGCTTGAGTCATTCCAGGGAAACTTACCAATAACTCACAAAAGTAAATATGAAAAAGGGTAGAACTGTTTCATAGACTCCAACACACAAAAGGGAGCTAATCCAGGTTCTAGCCATAACCAGTGCTAAACACAGGTTGGTTTAACAAAACCAGCACATAATTTACCAAACTATAAAACGGGGTAAATTACATGAAAAACCGTAGTATGCAAACAGTGACTTCTAACGGCAAGGTGTGAGGAGTGGAATATCCAACATCCCTATACACAAAATAACTGCTAAAGCAAATCATCACACAGGACGACACGCCATCACAACAAAGAAAGCAGAAATGTTACCATCCTTGGTATCATTTGTGGATCACACCAATGCGACAAGACCTGCGGATGTAACACGGATAAAATAAAACACTAAAAACAAAATTATAACCTACTTAACTAACAATGACGAAACAGCATTGTGCACAAGGTAACACACACTGGCAGATTTGAAACCAAAAACCATATAAAGGGGTTTCAAGCGCCTTCACCGTGACCCCGCACGACAGTGCCACCAATGCGAAATGCACCAAGCGGCTTCCCGTCTCTACCCCTCAAAGTACAAACCCCATTACCTAGTTTTTTATCTATTACACGTTCAAACTTGGGATTGGGCAAAACAGAAGAGTATTTATCTAAATGGACAGTAACAGCCTGGCCATCACAAGGTTGATCCGATTTACAAGTTGCTCCATCAAGTACCATTTCCCTACCATGATCAAGGTAATGAGCAGTTCCTGCATGAACGGAGGTATTGAAGGCACATTGGATTTCCTGAATGTTTTGATCCCATTTGCGGTGATCAAAACGCACATAAGAAACACTGGCACGAACAATATCCCGATTACCACTTTCAGAATTAACAGAGGGAATACAAGCCAAAACATCAGGAGCAAGATTAAAAGATTTCCAGAAATTAATTCCAAAATGGACTGGAAGAGTAATCTTTGGTTGTACATAAAACTTTATTATTTTAATTACATTTTTATATTCAATAGGAACGTCCATAAAATATTGACAATAATACTCGGAACCATTAGCAACACTAATATCACAAGGTTTATTAAGAGCTCTCAACGGAATACCAAGTTTAATGAAAAGTTTGTGAGCGTCGTTACCGAGTATCGAACAGCTAGCACCAGAATCAAGTAAACCACTGACAGGGACGCCATATGCCGAAACGGACAAATATGGCCTAATGTCCCCCAAATTGGGTTGGAAACAACTAGCACTACAATCAAGTAAACCACTGACAGGGACGCCATACGCCGAAACGGACAAATATGACCTAATGTCCCCCAAATTGGGTTGAGTACTGCAAGACGATTCTCTGCAAGTACTAACAATACTCAAAGAGGCTAGGTTACCTAGATTATTGGGCCGATTACAATCTGGACACTCAGTAGACTTAACATTAGGTGTGCCACATTTAAAACATAAAGTTGGGCGAGATGCATTACAACGAGACGTATGATGCTCGTTATTCTGACATACAAAACAATAAACAGAACCCTTCTTAGAATTGGAGTTCTGAACAGACGCGACCGAAAGCTTTTTATTAGGATTTGCAGCATTCTTAAATTCGGAACTATTAGGCTTGGTCTTCGGTTTATAGTGAAAATCTGGTGCAGCACTTGGTTTAGAAAAAGAAGGTTCAGTAAACCCTTCCATCCGAAGCTTACATGATTCGATTCGGTTCCCTAGTTCTTTTAGATGTTCAATCGACCGGACGTCAACCAGCATCAATTCACGATTGTACTCAGGCCGCATGTTACGCATCACGATCTTCAGTTTCTCTGCGTCGGACAACTCCGTACTCAAACGAGACATCATTCCTAAAATAACAGATAGAAACACAACTAAGGACTCGTGCTTAGCCTGTGTACGCGATTGTATTTCCTGCATAAGCCGATCGTCGAAATCAGGAAGATCAAAATCAGATTTTAAAGCTGAAACTAACTCATCATAGCTGTGGAACCTAGATTTACTCGCTCGATACCAATAAAGAGCAGGACCCTCGAACAAGTCAGGAAATCCGGTAAAAACATACTCCTTGGGTATCTTCCTAGCAGCGCAAAGCTCCTCCAACCTAGATAAGAAAGCACGGACACAAGTGACACCATTGAATTTTAAATTGAGAGAACACAGATTGTAAGATTTCTCTGGTTTATAAATAACGGTCTGCCTATTGAAGCGGGGAGAACTATCTTCTGTTTCAGATTCCGAAAAAACATCATTTTCTAAGATACAATTAATAAGCTTCCCCTGTAACACTAAAAGTTCTTCCGGAGGGTTAGTGATTCTAGAAATTCTAGAAAGAATATAATTAGCACGACCAACAAGACGTGGTGAACGTGTAGATTCCGGAATGCTTCCCTCACCAAAAGAATTAACAAGCAGACCAGCCTTAGATTGAAGAACCGAGACTTCCGTTTCCTCATTACTAGTAGAAACAGCCGTAGAAGGAATTTTTAAGTTACCCCTACGAGCTAGTTTCAAGGTACACCTTAAAAGTTTTCGTAATTGGTCAACGCTGCTATGCTCATTAAAAGAGACTTTAAAAATTGATAACTCATGTTCAAGTTCTTCCCTGAGCAAGAAGTTAACGTTACAATTAAATTCAGCCATATTAGACTAAAAAACATTTTAACACAAGTTAAATAATGCACTATATATTGAATTATTAATCTCACTTTTCTGGGCCACACGTTGGGTACGCCACTGTAATGGAAAATTTTCTTACCCCGGGGGTTGATGATATTTACCCCACTGTGAATTTTAGTCGGTAGAGCAGAGGGGTTAGGTGGATTCGCGTGGCTCAGTCATCCATGGACTAACTATGCTATTGGGCGCCGTTTATAACCATTAAAGTTAAAAATTAAAAGATAAAGCGTCCATAGATCGAAACAAAGTGAGGTTAATAAATCAAACCAACATCAACGTTAAAACAAACCTTTATTTAACTTAGGGCATGACGTTAAAGTTAACAACAATTCTTACGGAAAACCGTCATAAAGATTTAAAACCACATAGAGATAAAATGGTTTAACATGGAGTCCGCAGGGTTAAAGTGAGGTCACACCTTGTATTTTAATACATATTACCTAGAGAACCCATTATAATGTTAAAACCGCACAGAGGCTAAATGGCTAACAGGGCCCCTTAACAGGTTATGGTAAGACCATACAATTATTGCAATAGCACTAACCTTAAGATCACTATGAAATTAAAACCACATTAAAAAGAGGGATCTAAACTAGAAATCCTTAGAAATTAAAGTGAGGACGTACTCGCTCGCTTCCAGTCAGACGGACGGATTAAAACGCCGGCTGTCTAGAAACAAACCTGCACGTACCTACTCGTAAAACTCATGCTAAGGTACACATCACAGTCTACACTGAAGCTAAAATTGATTTAAGAGAGACATTAATACACTGGTTGACCATAGGTTTGCTCCGGGCTGATATTGAACATGTCGTCAAATCAACATTATATGTTTGATGTAACCGTTGATTACTTCGGCGGGTACATGACCAGAAACACGGCCGTTACGATGGGAATAAAAGAAAGCTGAGGAATACCTTGGTTATATGGTTATGAAGGTCTAAGTACTCATGATATTATTAGCAACATCCAACACGTGCTATGTCACGCCGATATTACATCCTCGGTTTTAAAACAGGTAAGTACATCTTGAAATTAAATCCTGAAACTGATCCTGAAATCGGATCTTGAAAGCTGAACCTGGAAGCCCAAGTTTGGGCTTATTACAGGTTTTATCCCGAAGGAAACATGATGAAAAACAAATTAATGAGCCTCGTGCCCACTTAATTGGATGCTCAATGCATCACAACATTAATGATGAAACTACCAAAGAATCAAAAATCTTTTGGTTTCACATTTAATTAGATACCTGCATCTGAACGACACAGTGCAAATGAAAAGAATGGCCGGCAGGGAACTTCCGTCCTTCTGGAATTCTCTCGAATGCCAAAGACAAAAGACCACACCAAAGACAAACTGCACTTATCGAACATACATTACCTTTCAAATGAAAACAATTATTAAAATCTTAAATAGCATGCCAAAACCTAGCACTTATCTCCAATATTTAAAATAACAAATACGTGAAAATCGTTCTGTTATTTGATTTCAATGTCAAAGTATAAATTTATTGTTCCGAAACGCTTAGGTAACACGGAACGCAACGCCGAACGTCACATCTGACAGTTGTCACTTGTTGATGTGTGCGTGAGCTGTGATGATTGTAAACAAGAAAATTAATTTACTTTAAATATTGAAAAGTACGGAAATTCTTAGTGAATGGAGTGTTAAAATGAATTCAAGTGAATGCTTTGTTGCTAAAGTGGGCGGTACTATCGCCGACACCCGCTAAACTACTGGAAATTGACTCAAACCAGGTAGAAAAATCCATGCATTAATTTATCACAAACCAATACTAAAACTCCACCAAGACACTGAGTGTGTTCAATAATACTCATCTAACAAACTAATCTAAGCTTAATACCTAAGGTCCTTGTCCAACCGCAAGACTACAGTGAGAATTTCACTATAAAAGGTACCTTGAAATGCAGTATTTGCTATTGTATAGCTGGGCTAAGAAAAACGGTGTTACAGTGTAGTAATGAATTTTGGTATGGTATTTCAGTTTTCTTTCTAGTTCATAAGGTTATCCCAAAAAGTATCTGAATAATATTATATAATAAAATAATAAATAAATTTGACCGAGCAAAACGTCTACCATACATACAACCAGTACTTGGTTATAAAGTCTGTGATCTCTGCTTTAGCTTGGCCAAAAATGCTTTCGTACGTCTGCCCGTCTGTTCTCCTCTACAGGTCGCATTTCTCAACCGATTCTCGTGAAATTTTGTGAGCAAGTTCTATTTTTTTTTTATTATTTTGTCTATTTAAAACAAAATGGCCGTAGTCTTGGTGTGAAGCATATGGTGTTCCTCGTTTTTTACGATAGGGAATGAACGAAATAATAACTAATTAATTATTCTCTAGCTTATTTTTTACTCGGTAATTGTAAGTTGTTGGTAACAACTTACAATTACCGAGTAAAAAATAAGCTACTGGAAGCGACAAAAAAGCAAACAATAAAGAGATGAATATTTGTTGAATATTGGACAAAAATTTAGGACTTGCCATTGAATATGACAAAAAAGACCTAGGACTAGGAGTAATCAAGAGCCAAAGCTCTCAATTATTTGTTGTCTTCTTTGTACATAATTTATTTTTATGTCAAAGTGATTTTTTCTAAAAATGTAGTCGCTATTGAGTCGAAAAATCTTTCTTCACTATTTTACTTGGAGCTTAAATACATATAAATTTCACTCACAATTTGTGTCTCTAGTTTTGGAACCTGTCTTAAACTGGGAGCTCTATGTAAAAATACACGGAGACTTTGCTTGTATTCCTAACAAATATCCATTTTACCAAAACGAGACAAAGAGATTGGATGTTGTATTATTATAAAATATACTATTTGACATCTTGTTTGTTACGTTAGCGTTACGTTACATTAAATAGTTTTAAATAATCAAGGTGGTTGTTGAAATTTTGTAAAGCAATAAAGATGGAAAATATCTTTCATAATTTAACAGGAAAACTTTTGAGATGTCATGTGTTTTGATCTAATAATAAATTAGATTACCTTTCTTTCAACCATTAAAAGTAAGTTAGTATACAGAACAATACTAAGTTCAGTTTGATTGGAGCTCATACAGACTTAACGATAAATTAACAAAAGACACAAATTAAACTTTGATATCAGAGAGGTTTTCAGGACCTTTGGCAAGGTTTTGCGATAGCAGTAAGTCATTCGGAAGATTAACAGGCGGTAATCAGGGTCGTGGCATGTTGTGGTTTTTGTCCTGATAATAAACTAAGGGCTGACAACACAGATCGTAAGGTTTGGGCAATGTTATTGCGACTAGCGACATCTAGAGCGACGAATGGTAAAAATAAGCTTGTCATGAAGTATGCTTTTTAAGTTTTCTTTGCCTCCGTCGTCACGAGGAATTTTCCAGATTTACCTTTCTGGAAATGGACAAAATAAACAAGGGAATGGCCAGCGTTATGTACTCGTAACAAATGGTGATTGTTTGTGATCCATTTCACATTTTGGGACCCAAACGATTCAAGAAAGTATAAACTCATAGAAATGCATTTATAAAAAGAAGTTATTAGGGGTTTAATGGAAAAAAAACTTTCTCAGTAGTTCTAGTGTCTTATTATAATTGTTATAATAATTAAGTTTATTACTAATTTATTCAATTTAAGTGGCTACAACTGGGTCATTTAGTCCAACGGTTAAAATTAAGTCGGTTACATTGCATGAGAAATTACTTCTGATTTAAGAGTCACTGCCTCAGTGTCCCTTGTACCTACTCTATTATCGCTGGTAGGTAGGCAACCACCTAACTTTGTAATAATGCCCTAAACAAACGAAAACGAGAGCACATGAGGTTTCAAATGAACAGTGAATGGTAAACTATAAAAAATATAAACAAAGTAATTATAACTTTGATGCAATAAAAAAATACTTAAAAAGGAACGTTGATGCAATAAATTAAAAACATAACTCTGAAGTTTAACACAAAAAACTTATGAGATTTTTAAGCGGCGGCGAAGATATTTAGTCAAGCGGCTACTAGTTAGGTAATGTAGAATATTAAAGGCTGCGTTCAACGATAACACACGGCCCGACCTCAACCCGAACTCAACTCAAACTCACCTCAACCTCAGCCCACGTTGAAATGCATTTTTTTGAGTCTTATGACACATCAATAAGCTCCTGTGTAACGTTCAGGTGAGTTTGAGGTGACTTCGGGTTGAGTTTGAGTTAAGTTCGGGTGGTGTTCGGGTTGAGTTTGAGTTGAGTTCGGGTTGATTTTGAGTTGAGTTTAGGTTGAGCGCGGGGCGAGTGCAGTTGCATCGACTAAATATAACGGAGCTTATTAATGTGTCATAAAAATCAAAATTGTATGCGTTGTATTTCAAGGAGTGGGCTCCTGTTGAGTTGAGTTCGAGTTGAGGTCGGGTCGTGCGTTATCATCTGAACGCAGCCTAAGTTTTTACTTTTGGTGGGAACAGTGAAATGCATGGGCTTGTCCAAAATGCATTAGAGCCAGAAAATGTTCGCTTCGTTTAAGCAAAGTGGGTTTGCACACGAATAGTTTTACTTCAGCTCTTATCAAGAAGATATGTAAATGCGTGGTAGTATTAAATTGTTTGGAATGCCTCCGAGTAAAATAATAAAATGTTTTTTTTTATTCGGTACAGGATTGTTGTAACGGGTTATCGGGAGCTTTTGATGCATTTTAATGTGGGGTTAAGTGAAAAATATATTTTTATTGTTGTTCTTTACACTTCGTCACGCAGCCCATTATTTTTTTAAGCTATTTTGTAAATTAAGGAAAATAGGTAATCTTACCAGAATATTCGGCAGGATATCAACCGGACTTAAAATGCATACCTGTAACAAAGATAATAATAGTTATAAGATAAGTTCACATGAATGATGCATAGGCATTGATGATGAATGATGTTGAAAAAAAGAACAACAATTATGAATTTACTTTAGTCTCATTTCAATAGGCAAATATTAGGGTTGAAAATAAGAACTACGATTCAAACTATTGAAACTATCCTCAGTGATGAGGATTCCGGGTGTAGTGCGCTTCCACCTTCTTCTTATTGTCACTTAACATCAGGTGAGGTGAAGGTCAAGCACTATCCCGTTGAGCATAAAAAATATTATAATAGGCAAATTACATAATCGTTTGATGCGCCAGTGCTTACATAACTAAATTTTTCACAGTAACGACGCTATCGCTGAAAGGGTTAAAAAGGGATTGTAAACATTTTTGATGGAGCAACGCATGAGTTTGGGCGTCATCGGTGGCATAAACAACTAGATGTTTATGAGTCGGCTCTAAGCCACGTTCGACGAATAACTCAACGAGACAACAGGGGACCGGCCGGAGTGATATAGGACACAGTGTAACTGTTTACGGTAAGCTAACTTACGTTCGTTTGGATTTGAAACCTGGTACAGTCGAGTTCATTAATGGGTAAACACTTTTGACCTTCATTACAAAGGCTGGTTGAAGAAATGTAATGATACATTATTATTGAACGTGACTTAACCTATCAATTTGACCCAGAGGGAAGAGAAATTGAGATGTATCAAAAATACTTGAAATTAGGTTTCCGATTATATTTTACAAACGATTTTAGATAAAAAGCGCTAGTTACCTACCGTTTAAGCGCTACGTCTATCTAATAGGGTGCCAAACGTTTCATCCCTTTTTTTATACTGGAGAAAACCGCATATCCTTATCCTTACTAATTATAAATGCGAAAGTTTTGGCATCACGTGACGATGCACAATGTTATTCGTTTATTGGCCTTGTATGTGTTTAGTTCTTTGTACTGTCTTTGTAATTTTGTGTATCGTTGTGTGTTTCCAAAATAAATGTATTTTCTTTCTTTCTTTCTTTCAAAGTCCGTTTGTTTGTTCCGACCGATCGTCATGAAATTTTAGATAAACGTTGTCAGGGGTATAGAGAAGGACATAATCCCGAAAAAAAGTATCGTTCTCGAGGGATAGCAAAAAAACTTTCCACGCAGATGAAGTCGCGGGCAGCCACTAGTTTTATTATAATAATTCTACTGTGGCATCAAAGTTGAGGAGGTAGGTTGGCAACATTTGTGTGCAAATTACAGAATTACCTGGCCGCACACAAATCATCTTAATCGGGGAATAACTCGCCTAAAGCGGCTCCTCGCGACAACATTTCGTGCTGTACTAGCAATACATGAAGATAATTTACGAGACTAATATTTTTTCAGAATTGAGACTAGAGATTTATTATGCTTGTAGAGAAAAACTTTTGCCTCTAAGCGAGTTTTAAAAAGAAAAGCTTCTTTGGCCTTAAAAACAGCAGAAAGTGCAGTAAAAAGACATCTCGTGACATTATGTCCCTGTCTTACTTTTTCTAATATTATTCCCAAAAACGAAACGCCAAACATCTTTATGCATTTTGCTAATTAATAATTTTACTTATAGTAGTGCCTTATATTCATAAATAAATGTATTTTATTAATACTTCTGAGATATTATGTTGGGTTAGTGAATTGTATAGCATTTATGGGATTTTTGTAATTTCTTGATAGACTTTTACTTCTTCAGCAGCTTACTTCTATCATTTATTATTAGTACGGATAAGCAGTGAGCAGAAACCGAAATCAATATTAAGAGACTTCTATACCTATGTACTTTTAAAAGACTTGTAAGATCAAAATGTCAAGGAAAAATATAAGGATGCAAATAGGAACATCAAAATACCTACATTATTTTATATAAAAAAAACAGCAATCTTGATTTGTTCACGGTAGAATCAATGTGCGTTCTATCTCGTTACAAAATAAGAGTGATTCACTGAATATATTGTGGCATTGAAAAAAGTATTTTCGATCGAGTAAACCTCGTTTACTCGATCGATCTACTGGTGGATCCTCGTCGGTGGATCGTAAAGGAATGAGGGGTTTTACTTACCTATGTATTCCAATAGGTCATTTCGTTTATCGTTTTTTTTTAAATTTGCAATTTATGAGGCTGTAGGTATTGTTTCATACGGAAGCAGGAAGCACACAACCTAACACTTCATATGGAGAAAGCTTCGATCAAGAATACCCTAGATGTCCGGTCAGAGTCTCAAAAATGGCACCTCAAATAGCGTCCCACTTACAAACTTGTGCGCTTATTTTGCACAAAGTAAGTGATAAAAGATGTGTTTTTGTACAAAATAAGCTTATTTTATATAAAATTCGTGATATAAAATGTGAGTTTGTACAAAATAAGAGGTGATTATGTACAAAATAAGCGCCAAGTTTGTAAGTGGGACGCTATTTGAGGTGCTATTTTTGCGTACTGCTTAAGTTCGTGAAGCGTTATCTAGGATATTCTTGATCGAAGGGAGAAAGGCATACAATCCAGTAATATTTACTTTACCGTGAGAACAAAGTGCACTGAAATTGTTTGCATATTATTCCAATAAATTCACTGGAGCTTGAAATGAGTTTAATATTGTATTTGTTGTAGTACCGATATGGGATAATAACTGCTATAAAAGTTGCGGTTAAGAAATTAAGTGAAATGGATGATTAGAGTACAATATGTCCCATTCTAAGAAGAGCATGCAAACTAATATAGAACTCTATAAATCAAGTTAAATATGCTACATTAAAAGAGAAAAACATTATATTAGAGTCAATAAGATTTACCTACATGAAAGAATAATACCTACATAAAATTTATAGTTAAGTTACTTAATATAACTGAAAAAATATTAGAAAAAATCGACTCACCCGTAGCAGCTCAGACGGGACTCGAACCCGCACCCTTAGGATTCCGGCCCAATGCACTAACCAATTATGCTACCGAGTCGCTAGTGGGAATGGCGTGGGAGGTGCGGAATCCTAAGGGTGCGGGTTCGAAAATTTATAAGTTATTATTATCAAAATATAAAGCCTATTAATACCTCTCAAAGCAATTAACAGAATGTCATACCACAAAATAAAACGGATGATGTATTTAAAATTTGATTATCGCTAGAAAAATTGTGTTTAAGCAACATTTTTCCTTGTAGAAACCACAAATCAGCGAAGTCGACGCCGTTTACCCCGCTTCCTGTAAGAAGAGATCCCGGGAAGATATGGAACACGCGAGTACCCAGGGGCGAGCACGGGTTTTATTTCCACACATTTTTATACTTATTTATGCAACTGTACTATAATGAGCTCGGTGGCGCAGTGGTTTAGCGCCTGGCCCAGCGATTGCGGAAGTTAAGCAACATTCGCAAGGGTCAGTCATGGGATGGGTGACCAAAAATGTATTATCTCGAGCTCCTCCGTGTTTCGGAAGGCACGTTAAGCCGTTGGTATATAGCCCGTCCTCCTTACCACCCATAAGGAAGGCCTGTGCCCCAGCAGTGGGGACATCACAAATGGCTGATGGACTATAATGAGGGGCATTAAAACACGAATGTGGGCTGATAACAATATCGCATGAGTGTTTTAATACCTACCTAATTATGTAAAGTTGCATACCAACGAGACTTTATCTACACCCATTTGCTTTTTTTTTGGGAAACAAACAATATAAGTATACTTATGGATTAAAAACACCAATGATTATTTATCTACACCCATAATATGTATCCTCTACGAAGGGTTCTTACTTTGACCTTGACCTTGAAGTTGACCTTGTCCTTGAAGTTGACTTCACTTTGACTTTGACTTTCCTCCCCCTGCTCGTCATCATCCAAACGAGTGTTATTATTTTGTACTGTATATTTTTCATAATGTAACTCGTAAATAAATATTGTGGTTACTATGACACTGGTAGTTATAATGTTGGCAGTATTGTTTTAAGTAGTGAAGAGAAGCAAGCAGTACATAGTTATGCAGTTTTAATAATGCCGTTTTGCTTCTTTACTGAATTAACAGAATTTTACACCACAAAATAAAATTAAGCACGATACTTTTAACGCTTAAGAAAATTGTGTAAGGCAACGTTTACCCCGCTTCCTGTGGGAACAGATCCCGGGGAGATAAGGGACACGCGAGTACCCAGAGGCGGGGCACGGTTTGTATCACATTTCCTTACCGCTGATATCCCGAGGAGAACTGGGAATTATACAATTTGAGTTTTGCAACGTAGTCTGATTTCTTCGAGCAAAGTTATACAGTACTTTTTTCCTGAATGAAAGGTACCCTAATCCATTGAATGAAAGATTTTATTGGCCAACATCACACAAAATAAATTTTACAAACAAAGAAAAAGAAAAAATATAAACTAAGTAAACTAATGTAAACAATAAAATTAAGTAAAATCAGATTAATAGGGTGTGTGATGAGCCAACCAGTACCCTGCCTCACCATTGCGATGAGACCGGTGCTAACACCGCAACAGTGCAGGTATTCTGGCAACAACAATAATTATGATCAAAATATTTCGTTAACTTAAAACCTATTAAAATTTATAATGAACAAAATACAATTTACCTATTTAAAGCAACACGTGAACTCCTAAAAGCAAAACTGTGTTCGCGACTATTTTAAGTTATTGCGAATACTTGCCTGAGGCAGATCGTACCTATGCTCATTTGCTATCGCTATTGTATGAAAATAACGTTATAATAACCAACTTATTTTAAATGTCTTTACTTTTTAGAAAAGAGGGTCGATCCATCAATTTTTTTAAGATAATCTATAGTTTTGTTTGTTTGCACATAAGTATTTATAGTAAGTAGAGGTGAAAAATATAAACCAAAACAAAGTTAATAAAACTATTTATTGCCTTTTTATGACAGTACTAGTTTTTCGTTGAGCCGGGGGTCAGCTGGCTCGAGGGTAACCAATCTTTTCCATGCTAGTCTTATATGGATGGAGACGTCATAGGCGTAATGGTTTGTTTTCACCGAGTCTCTTCAACTTTCAAGTCACCTTGCGTCAAACGCATTTCAACTTTCTGCCATGCTTTCAAGTTTTTTTGAGAAGTAAGGGCATGCGCTATTGCATGCCCTGAGGCATGCCTTTATTGAAAGCGCAAGAGTGGTAAGAGAGTGCGAGTGGTGGCAATAACTACACATTATTTTAATTTTTCTATAGAACACTATCCAACGTTATGCTCATAAAAAACTTCATGAATCATCCACTGTCGTGAAATATCTTGTTCCATTTTGTAATTTACAATTCTTTTGCAATTTGCATCGTTCAAAGACAAAGGGACGAGAGAAAAGAGTTGAGTCGTGTTTTCCCGGCAGAACCGTTTAAAAGCAGGTAATAAATTAACTTGTTGACAAATGGTGGCAATTAACTGGGCCGTAATTAAACCGGCAGATACGATCGGCGATGCAAAGGGAATTATTATGTTGTATTCTGAAAGATTTGAGGTGCTCTAATATTACATTTGGGCGAGGTTGGAATGAAAAGTAACGTTTATTAAGCCATTTATCACAGTCATGAAATGATTACAAAGTGTAAAGTGTTATGATGTTTTTTATTGTTGAATTATTAATAAAGAAATGTAATATTCTTAAAAATATGTATGTGTTGTGTATTATATGCTATGGGTTTCGTTAAAAGCATAGTCCAAAACTAGACTTTACTAGACAGCATCAAACGACGAGGTCTTGTTATACTTCATTCATTAATTTTTCATACTCATGCTTTTTTGGTACCTTTTACTGGCAGTATTTCTAAGCTGTTTAAAATCGCTCTTTTATGTTTTAAGTATATTTTATGTTTTCTTCAAAATTTTCCACGATAATAACATTGGTTTATCATTTCTAGGTTTGCGGTTTCAAAGGAGCCATAGCTGTGGTATGCTTAGATCTAAATAAGAGCCCGCATATTCCGGCAGCGACCGGCTAACTGCACAAATGACATTCCCAAGTCGACCTGTCTTACTGCGTCTCGTCTGATGCTAGCATTACTCGAATGATTGCGAACGGATTAGTGTAGAGTTGGTTTTATTAAAGGCAAAACCTGGACCAATGTGGACGTCGGGGAAGTGCAGTTTAATCCAATTAGGATTAAAGCAGCATTTGGAATAGTCAGAGCTTAAAAAGCTTTTAGTCATTATTCCTAAGACAAATTAATTGTGTATTTTTTAGAACTATTATTTTTCGTTAGTGAATATCGTAATAAAATAATATATATAGTTTACAAAACTTCGTAACTTTTATGAATTTCCACCCATTCCCAAAGGCATGGTAAAACTGATAAACCCTCGAAAATCGTAGTTTATATCGGTAAATATATTTTTTATTTCACAATGACAAAACTATTGATAAAACATTAAAACGTGGAACTTATGAGAATGGAGAAAGTAAAATAAAGATTATGCCTTTTATAATTATAACCAATACGTGAATATACCACAGAACAAAGGAAGAAACCATCAAAAATGAACAAATATTTTCCACTTCTTTCATTTATGTCAAAGATTTATCAATATTGGTTGTACAGATGTCATATTCTGTTGATAGGGTTCCGTGCATGTGCCTGCTCCGCACTTTGACTGTCAACCTGGCTTTGTTCACAAATAGAATTTCTGCGGCCTGTCGCTGCGAGATGTGATGTAGCATCACTCGAAAATGACACGGGTTATGTGGATAAAGTACTACTTATGATTTGTTTATTTTTACTCTATTTAAAGAAAGCTAAATCAGCGGAAAAGCCTAGGAAAGAAAGAGGTCGTCCAATTGAAAGATAGGTGACCTAAGGATTGGTTTGAGGGTAAGGATTGAGTTTGGAGGAGGCCTATGTCCAAAGACCAGAAACCAAAGACCGATAAACAAAAGGCTGCTATAGAGGTAATGTAACTGAAACTTGAAAGCTTGACAGGTCGAGTTATAAAATTGTTGTGTAATTGATAAGTCGTGGAGACTTCATTACTCGTCATGTAAAAGCAAAACGATTCCAAGGATTTCTAAATTGGCATGCAAAAATGACGATCTGAATCTTTGAGTGTGGCGAAAGTTTATGTAAAGTCGTCTCTTCATAGTGAGGGCGTACTTGTAGATAATAATATTGTGTAGGGAATAGAAATGGGTTGCCCAGATTTTATTACGTATAAATAGGTAATATAGATAGGTATTTCAAAAGGCGAATCATTTTTTATCCCCGATCAATCGAGTGGGTTCATATTCGGCGTCCTGTCTCCACCGCAAGACAATCGGTTTATCGTGTCCCCCAGACGGTGTGGGTCCATTGTAAGGTATGGAATCCGTATCCCTTGGCACTGATGCTAGCGTTTGCAATGACCGGCAACGATGCTAAGAGACCACCGAACATGCTTAGTTGAGAGATTGAAATGAGATGAAATGGATTGAACGTAATATGATAGCGCAGATTACACTAGCTTTTAATGATAATTTGTTACTTATTTTTAGGACAAGTATTTTTTACTTAACATTACTTGATTTGTCGTTTGGTAAGGCTTGTTCTTATAATGTATTGTACAGATGTCATTGTCGATTAAAAAACTCTGTGCACCTAAGACCTAACTTTATATCATTTTATTGCAGATGTTCCATATTCGATTTTCTATAGAAATATTGGATGTAAATTCTCATATTATCTAAAAGTGTTATTTCACTTTGCAAGAAGCAAGCTTTGATTTGGAAGTGATTATTTAACGCTTTTTCTCGTAAATAGGTAAGCTTGTAAACATTTTCATAGTCTCGATTGGATTGTGGCATATCCAGGAAATTCGATTGATTTGGAGGTGTTAGAATCATGTGTACCTTTTGAAACGCAAAAGGTGGCAAAAGGTTGAATATAATTTACAGCATTGTGTTGTGTGCTTTACCAAGTTTCCCTCCTCTACTTATTTGTTTGTGAAAGACGGGATCTCAATCCTGTTAGGATCATGATTGTGGCGTTTGATGTTCTTTGTTGTTAAGGCAGTAAAGAGTGGATTTACTTTTTGTTCGTTTTAAGAGAGTCTGAGCCCTTAAATATTATTCTCTTTATTACTTTTAAAAGCAAAAGTTAATTTCTTGAAAATTAAATTGAAATACAATTTAACAAGTTATAAGTATAACTTAGCTGTAAATTTATTACTTACTTGACTTTTCTGCACATTAGTACACACACAATACATTTATATACCACACACAACACACACAATACAATATAATACCTACTATACGTTTCACTCACAAACACTAGTCTAAAAGAGTTTTCAAAAATAAAACTCAGATTTAACGCGTTTTCTGATACGGTGACCATGACATGAAAAATGGAATTAATATGTCATCAAAATTGAAATCAGGTTTTCGCTTATTTATGTTTATTTTGTAAGCTTCACTGGAAAGTCTTATTCACAGATGGTTGAAATAAACTGTTAGATAATCTATTATACTACCAGAGTAAATAATAATATCTCCAGTGTTATTACTATAATATCTAGATTTGCTTATAGACTTAATCCAAAGCTAACGCATGTAATTAACGAGTGAGCCTATACAAACATTGAATGATTTGGGATACGTTTGATCATTCCACTGGAAAACTAGCATTAGTCTTTGTCGGGCAGCAAAGGACCGATCGTTGTATATATAGAGCCTCGGGGGTCAGGAAATGCCTATACTAGCGATGGATGTCGATATGACAATGATGAGTCTTTGAAGTACAAAAAAGTTGCAAGTGGCAAATTAAAAAAAAATATGTGTCTAAAAGTTTCAAATTAACGGTAATAACTACATTAACATAAATATACATCAAGCGAAGTTGGCGCTTTGGAATCAATAGATTTAGATAAAAATGTATAGTGTCAATAATGTTATTAGAAACGGTTTTGATTTGATATCTGACCGCTCTGGTCGGATTTATCCAACAAATATTTTCATGACCATTTTGGTGTTTAGTGGTACAAAACGACCTTGGCAAAAAGACACAATAAAGTAGAATGAATCCGACTCTGGCGGTCGAAGGGTTAACCCTTGTTATTGATCATATAGAAATCATATTATTATACAAACATTGAATATTCGAACTAGCATGAGACTTTGACCAGTCCTTGCAGCTTGCAGTATAAAAGTTGTCAGTGGCAAATACCAGCGAAATAAGCGCTGCGGATTCAGTAGACCGCAATGCTAAGGTAAGAACGGGTGGTAGCTGTGGAGAGGATCACAGCGCGCTGCAGAGCTTGAGGCGTGTGGCCAGTCAGACTGTAGCTGTTGGCGCCGTTATACAGGCGGTTGGTCCCGATTAGCTAGGGGTACCATTAAACCACTGTGATGTTTTTTTTATAGTTTATCAAATCATAAAAAGTTTTTATAAACAAATACGTTGCACAGGCGGTTGGTCCCGATTAGCTACAAAAACATTACAGTGTTTTAATGGTACCCACCATTAAAACACTAATGTTATTTGTATAGTTTATCAAATTATGATTTTCTAAACTAAAACAAATCAGTACGAGTGTTAAATGTGTCGTACTTATAACAGTAGTTTGGAATAATTAAACAAAGACAATATTCTAATGCAGTTTAAAAATGATGTATTTAGGTACGTAAATAGATGCGAATCATCGCTTCAGTCCCTCCAATCCTATCAGCTGCTGAATGAATTCAGTGGCGAGAAAATTAAAGCAAATACCACATTATTTACTAGAGCACTCAGTGGCAGCCCTGAGCCGCCTGCGGCACTAGTCGCCAAATACACTCGACTATTTCACAAAGTGAATCCCTGATTTCGCACCTCGGATTTCCTAGCGGAATTTAAAATAAAATCTATTTCGCAGTGAAATTTAAACTGGCGTTTTGGATTCGTCGAGCAAACGAAATTGTAATTGTGGAAAAGTAAAATAGAGGGCGCCACGCTTCCGACCCAGTAGTTTGACTCGGTGATATCGTGTTTCAGCCTATTTTTTAAGCTTTATCATCCGATTTGTAGTTTAAAATTGGCATTGGACACGTGATTCCTGGGAAAAAAGTTTCCAATTTACATTCTTTTGTTCGTGCAAAACTAAGCGAATCAGGGAATACCGAAGTCAATTGGTTGAATTTTACGATTTATTAGTTAAGTATAATCGATAAAATAGTTGTGTAAATAGTTACTGATAATATAAAAGAAGTTGGAACATTATGGTATAACATTAATTTCCGTAACTGTCAACTACACCAAAGATAACACAAATTCTCTTAGAATAAAAACTGATACGAGATAATATATACTTATTAAGTTTTCTGACAAAATAAAAGTGTACAAAAACTGATGGAAGATAATATATTTTCCTGATAAAAAAGTCTGAAGTGTAAGATGCAGATAATATTCCTTTGTTTAAGTATATTTAATCTACGAGCCGGTGCATTCACGTCGAACGTTATCCTGTGGGAGGATGTCCAAGTCATTTCAGTCTGCAGCTATCGATGAGATTATAAATAGTGGAGTGACAATATCTTACGGCAGACTTAGCGCTGGATAAAATGTATGAAATAAACGGTTTGCAACTATCAAAAGTACAATACTTATATTTAATGACCGCTTGGCGCATTGGCAGCGATACTGCCTCTTGAGCCTGTACTGGATTTGAATCCTGCCTGCCTAGCATGACCGATTTATATCGCGTGATATAGCATTTTATCGACACTCAACTGTCAAATTCTTTTGTCTTTTTGACAGTTGAACGTGATAAAACGCTATATCACGCGATATAAATCGGTCATGCTAGGCAGGCTGGTAGCTGCATAAACAGGGTGTTTAGTAAATGATTTGATACTGACTAATTAACTGAATCTAGTAATTTAAACAGATTTGATGATACAGCTATATTCAAATATTATGTTAACAACAACATGTTTTTTGTCATACTCGTATAATTATTCCATCAAATAAAACCTAGATAACGCTTCACAAACTAAAACAGCACACAAAAACGGCACTTCGAAATAACGCCCCCCCCTTACAAACTGACTGGGCGCTTATAGTGTACAAAATCACATCTTCGATCAAGAAGACCCTAGAATCTAGGGTCTTCTTGATCGAAGATGTCAAAGTCTTAATAATGGCCCCTTGAAATATCGCCCCACTTAAAAACGGGGACGTCATAAACGTATAAGCGCCTAGATTTGAGACTCTGATCTGACCGGACATCTAGGGTAGTTTTGATCGAAAATAATATAATTCTAAGAATGAAACTTAACAGTAGCTGTGTTTGTGACCGCTGGCTTCAAAGGAGATGGGTAACTTGGTATTCTTTTTACCGATTTCTACTCTTTTCACTGGAAACGCGACGCTATCACCCGATCTGTCTCCTGTGAGATAAAGAACTAGTTAACTCGTTACACAATTTTCTTCATTATCTCAAAGAGCTAGGGCGTATTATTCTTCGTTCTGTCTGAAAGTAACTGCAATGAAAGCAACTCATGTTGCAGATGTGTGTTATATTGAAGCCAACAGTACCCTCATTTTTAATGGTGAATAGGAGCGGTCAACATTTTTGTGTTACCTAATATGAAAAGTGCCAGCGTGAAAATGTATTTAACTTGCCGTATTTTCATGTCAGAGGTTTATGTATGCAGTCAGCATGTTCAGGAGTGCGCAACCAAGCAAATTTCTATATTACATTTTTACCTATTAAAATTAAACAAGCTTAAACAAGCTCATCGTGTTTTAAGCACCTGCTTTTATGCCTCGTAAAAATCGCGCACATAATAACTTTCGCTACACAATTTTCTTTTAGATATGAATTTCAGTTCATAAGTTTTAACGACGTTTTTTACTCCTGAAATGAGGCAGGTACTCTTAAAAATGAGGTTTTTAGGAATATCCCTCTTCTGTAAAGACTGTCATTTAGTATTTTACATAAACACGTTTAAGGCTGCGAAGGTAGTATATTCGGCTGAAAGGTACAATGTTGAAACATCTGTGGCACTCAGATCAAGTCGGTCGTAACTAGGTAAAGAAGTGGTCCTTTTAGGAAGTGGCCAATGTGGGAGATGGTCAATCTGAGAAAGCAGTCATTACGGGAAGTGGACGATCTGGGAATGGTCATTCTGGGATGTGGTCCTTTTGGGAAGTGGTCATTTTAAGAAGAGGACATTATGGTCCTAAAGGGCCATGTCAAACTCACAATCATTGGTGGGCCAAATACATGACTGTATTATCTACATTGACAGTAGAATCAGTGGGCCGCAAAACCACAAAATCTAGCTTAAGGCGCTGTAGGTAGTGAAACTAGCGCCGCCACTACATTTATTTTTATTACTCTTAAACCAAGTCACTATTTAAAAAAAGCTCATGTAATACTCTTTTAAATTGTCTCTAATATTTTTTTAATAACTATTCAACAGTTTTCATTCTCTCTGTAAGTTTTAAAATCCAATTTGCCTCAAAGTGGCCACTTTTGGCAATTATGGATTTTAAAACTTACAGAATGAATGATAACTGTTGAAGAGTTATTCAATAAATATTAGAAACAATTTAAAAGATTATTACGAGCTTTTTTAAATATTGACTTGGTTTACGAGTAATAAAAATAAATGTAGTGGCTGCGCTAGTTTCACTACCACCACGCTTTAAAAGAAAAATTAAACTTATTGCTTAAGAGGCGGTGGTAGTGAAACTAGCGCCACCACTCCGTTTATTTTTATTTCTCGTAAACTAAGTCAATATTTAAAAAAACTTACAGAAAGAATGAAAACTGTTGAAGAGTTATTAAAAAAAGATTAGAGACAATTTAAGAGATTATTACATGAGCTTTTTTTAAATATTGACTTGGTTTAGAAGTAATAAAAATAAATATAGTGGCGGCGCTAGTTTCACTACCTACAGCGCCTTAAGTAAAGTGTTACTTTTTGAATATAAATATTATTGAGACACGCCTGAGGGCCGCATCAGGACGATGTTTTTTAAATAGGATCGGGCCGCAGTCAAAGGTGCAGCATGTTTGACATGGCTGGTCTATAAGTTGTTATTCATTATAATGAATGTTCGAGAATTGTTTTTGAACCAGATTTTCAGTGATCATTGTTTTGTTCCTGAAGTTACTACCGCAATAACAATATTTCACTGTTGAAAAAAGTAATAAAACATAATCAAAAATTTTGTATAAAAGCTAGAGGTATTTCATTAGTAGCTCTATGTTGATGAAATGTTTAATATATGAACTATAAATATTTTCCTTATAAGATAGAAATGAGTTTTAGAAGTTTCATGATGATAAAAGTACTTTGTTTATCTTCATAGTTTTAAAATATAGGTTAAAACTAACATAACAGTGATATTTTTGGAATCCGTCAATAAAATATGGCAGAGTTATCAATAATTTAAGTTGAGAAATTTTAAGTTGAGGAATTTTTGCGCGAACTGATTGTTAAGGCATGACGTGACGTCACCAGTCGCTTGCGTGGCTCAGCTGGCCGCTCGAGTTGTTCCGTAGATGACGTCACGGGACCTGTGTCTGATGAGCATTAGCTTTAATATCGAGTAACTTTTAATTTTTAGAAGTAATATTACGATTTGTCTACAGCGAATTAAGAAAATAGTAAACTTCTCCATTCTCTAGTATTACCGTCATTATTCGTTGGCTAAACATTGCCGTGAAAAGTTAATCGTGCAGGGCCCCCTGAGATACGAGATGACAAAACAGCTGACTCAGCGCTCTGAACAATTTGCCGTGCGTCCGAATCGATCCCCTCGAATCTTATCGGGATAACAGATTCCTTTGTTAAATAAATATTGCTCTGCCGAGTCATTCCTTCGCTCGAAATACATTATTGTTCATTGAAATTCTTATTGTTATTCAATAACACACATTGAATAACAATAAGAATAGTGTAAAAATGTAAATGTTAAAAAACTTATTTAAACTAACATTGAAAAAGTCAATTCCAGTATTGCATTACCTAAATAGCCTAGAAGTCAGATTTGTGACGTCAAAGTAACCTGTTATGTCATGAACTTCCTATCGGGTGAATACCTACTAGTTAAGAATGTATTAGTACAGCATTGGCGAGCGAGGGGTGGAAATTATGGCGAAAATAAGCCGTTCGTTTTTTATAATCTGCATAGTGGATCGGTGAGGTGGGATTTTTAAAGGTAAGCCGATGGGAATCGGCTTGTATGGACCCTTTACCACTGGTACCTAGTTAGTACCTAATATACTGGAAGTACTGCCGCATGGCCATTAAAAATTAAAAAAAATTGGTAAATGTATAGCAGGTACTAAAAATTGAGGAAATCGTATGTTTTATTAAATAATTTAACACTTTACATTATACAGACTGAAGAAAAAAAACAAAAAGCAATATACTTATTCATTAAAATTTTGAAAAAAATACATCTAAAAATTATTAATTTTTCGCCGTTTGGTGAGCTACGACTGTGGCTACGAACTCTTTTTTTGTGTTGAATACCGGCATGCTATTGCACAATTTTAACTTGTTTCGGATCCATCAGAGATTTTTTAAGAAAAACAATTTGTTTAAAACCAGTTTACATGTAATCCACCCATAAGGAAGGCCTGTGCCCCAACAGTGGGGACATTATAAATGGCTGATGGACATAATGAGAGGGTTATGTTAGTGTCAGACCACCTTTTACGACATCCGCCACTTCAATATTCCACAAAAAAAATATCCCATACAAGTGCGCTCCACCCTATTATCTATGACTTTTGAATCATCGACAGAACGTGCCCGGAAGTGTTTTAAGCATAATAATTATCAGGAACATAGCACCCCCTTTTTTCCTAGCAAAAATGGTCTTACGCATAACCTTCCTGTAAGCAGGCTCGAATGTGGGACATATTAATGCATTCTATTATACCTTTAGCAAACCATGAGATGGCCGGCAAACAGTGAACTTCCTAAACAAACGTAATACCATAATAATTTGCAATTTGAGCATACTCAACTCTTTTTGAGGAGCTCGGTGGCGCAGTGGTTTAGCGCCTGGCCCAGCGATTGCGGAAGTTAAGCAACGTTCGCAAGGGTCGGTCATGGGATGGGTGACCAAAAATTTATTATCTCGAGCTCCTCCGTGCTTCGGAAGGCTTGTTAAGCCGTTGGTCCCGGCTGCATTTGCAGTCGTTAACACCCACCAATCCGCATTGGGCCCGCGTGGTGGGTTATGGCCCATCCTCCTTACCACCCATAAAGAAGGCCTGTGCCCCAGCAGTGGGGACATCAAAAATGGCTGATGGACAACTCTTTTTTGTGATGTTCATCGGATTAAGACAATATTTGTGTTTTGGTTTAATAACAAATTGAAAACGCTAAACCAAATAAAAATTAAACCGATTAACAGTTTTGTATGAATAAAAAAAAAACCATTAAGTATTTTGAATTGGGTTAGTACTTATTCAGTTTTTTTTATTTAATAGTACCCTAGACAAATACACATCACAAAAACAGTGAATTATGCTCAAATGGCTTCTTAATTTCGTATAACACGGTCTGCCAAGACCCAACGACGGTGACATATCCCAGTCCTAAATTCGGGAAGGTCATATTAAAAATGGAAAGGAATTCCCTAGCACTGCAATAGCTGTACGGCCACAGCTGTGCATACCTGCGGCGTCAGCGATTTATAATACAACTTGTTTTCTGTAACATTTTTTTTAGTGAACCATAGTAGTTACATGTTGCATAATAATTTGTTTTTTTTCCATCGTTTTCGTGCAAGGTTTTCGACCTCATTCGAAATCACACAAGAATTCTTGGGTCTGCTCTGATAAATTATTTACGTTCAAACCTACAGGAAGGCCAAATAGCGCGCCTTATTCAATTTGGTCCTTGAAATGGCGGCCATTTTGGAAAATCGCTTCAGAGCTTGTGAAGTGACGTTTGATCCATTATGAAGATATTTCAATATTAATAGTAATAGTCCGTAAGCCCGCGACAATATTGCCTATATCATATGACATCACGATGAAATGCATGGCACACGGTCAGAAATGTTGTGCAGAGCGAGGATCAGAAGATTATCGCAAATAAATTTGGCCGGAAGCTTGAGAAAATCCTTCGCTTCCGGTCAAAATTTTAAGGTTATAAATATTTACGTCATGTGATATCAGTAGGAGACCCGTGGCGTGGCATCATTTAGCCCTTCAATAGTTAAGTAGAGAGAGTTTACATAAGTCCGTCAGTTCTGAAATGGCCGGAAATCTGTCAAGTACTTTCAGGCCATTTCAGAAGTGACAGACTTATGTTAACTCTCTTTACTATTGAAGGCTAAATGATGCCACGGGTCTCGTATTGATGTCACATGACGTAAATATAACCTTAAAATTTTGACCGGAAGTGAAGGATTTTCTCAAGCTTCCGGCCAATTTTGCCATGCATTTCATCGTGATGTCATATGACGTAGGCAATATTGTCGCGGGCTTACGGACTATAATGTAACAGTTTGGTCTTCATGCCTTCCTCTCAGCAGAGAAAAGGCCTTGCTTTATGATTGGTGGTCTAAGGGCAATCACACACGTTATATTGCTTATTGTTAGCTTCCCATTCTAAATATAATTAAATTGAATCATGTATTCGTGTTAACTAACTACAAGAACAACACAGAGCCGTTAATTTGAGCAAAATTGTATGTTTTTAAGAAATATTTTTAATTAATAACAGGGAATAAATCGTGCTATTTCTTATTAGATTGCGTCTTATAATCAGTGAATAGTGTTAAATTGTTTAAAAGGTATTTTTTTTGTAAAATATCTTATTTGGTTCTGAAGAAGAAGAAGATGAAGCGGTTCCTTTGGCTTTGAAGATTAAAAAAAAAAAATTTTTTTTCACGACTATTATTTTGTGCCTAGCTTATTTAAAGCATGCAGCCAGCTTTAGTATCGGAAAAGCCGAAGAAAACTAGACAGGTAAAGTAGGTCACCTCTCCACCTAGGCACCCAGCTCCGTTCGTAATAAAACCAGCCATAAACACCCAAGTTTCAGGCCCGCGCAAAAATTACAAGCCGCTAAATAAATTGTGGCCATTGCCGGGTTATTGCTTCGAAGTTTTCTTTTACAGCAATTTGAAAAAAGTGAATAAACGTCTTGCAAGTTTGAGGAAATTAAATTTTGTTTGTTTTTTCTATCTCAAAGGTTTACTCAGGTAGTCAATGGTAAATTCAGGTTTACCATTCTTATTTGTATTATGAACTTGAATATCATAGAAGTGAAAGAAAATTTGTTTTATGAACCTACTTATAATTTCCCTGGAGAATCTACATAAGAAAACTCTTGTGATATATTAGAATTATGACTTATGACTGCGTGCTTCATAATAACTGTAACGTTATGATATTACAGAAGGAAAAGAAATGGGAACTGAAGGGTATGAGGTACAATTACACAAACATAATGCTGCAGTTAAGATGTATATTTAAAGGGGCAGCTATTAGTTAAAAACATTTAACTACCAGGATGTTCAACAATTTGAATCCGATCACTCAGTGGTATAGTGGTTTGCCCAAACAAGTAAGACGCAGGGGTCCCGGGTTTGATTTCCAGAAGGTTTAGGTTTGGTTGGGCTTATTTCAAGTCCGTCTGGCTAGCTACCGCCATCTTACCTAACTCTAACGACTTAACAATAATTAAAATAATGCTGTGTCGCGGCAGTTATAATAGAGGTATGCCATATGATACTCAGTTCCTCAGCGGCGAAGATCCCGGGTGTAGTGTGCTTTACTTTCGGCCTTATTGTCACTGAACATCAGATGAGGTGTTGTGGATAAAAAATACTAAATTTATTAAAGTTAGTAAACTTATTTTTGTGAAACTGAAAGACTAGTTTATGCTTTGTCAGCGGCCATTTAAAAATACTGAATAATCCTCTGTATAAAATATACATTCTCAAATTTATATACCAGATTTTATAACCATTGGATGTTTTTACGACATTTTATGAGTCTCTAAACAAATTGCGACTGCTACTGTAGTAAAATCTAGCTAACTCTACTTAAGCCATAAAATTACAAAAGCCATAGTCACGCACCAGAATAATGCATGTTATATAAAGTACGGCATCAGTCTTTTAAAAAGCTTCATGTTGTTTACTGAATAAAGACCGAAAATAAGGTTTTTAAGATTTACTTAATCTTAAGAATTGAACAGAGTTTTGATGATAATAGATAAGAACAAATTTCAAGAATTCGTAAACAAGTAAAGATATTTTTTTTAATTTGAATCTCAAAGTAATAAATAAATCTAATTAAGAATATAAACGAGAACAAGCTGTTAACAGATTCTCCCGTCAATCCGGCGGGTGTCGCTCGTTACTGTGAAAAACGTCGATATTCTAGATAACATAAATTACTCGAGAGAAAGGGGAGGGGGTAGTGGGGTCTTTTGTTCTGTCGGTCGTTCGGATTGTTCTAGATCCTATAGTTGTCTTTCAAGTGCTTAAGTGATAATTGGTTAAGTTTTAAACACATAAGTGTGGCCTATTTAATTCCGCAGCAAAAAATGCAATGATCAAATAACAATTCAATGATTTATTGCTTTCAGTCGTAATCTTTTTGTGTATATAAGTAAGTACACTTGGGAAAAGTTTTAAATAACATCATCATCATAATTATCATCATCATCATATGAATACATAAAGAGGATGGGCGGTTCGGTGGGTGGATGCCATAATAATTATTGTAAAAATAGATAAACAGGGCAATAATAATACAGCTTCATTCAAGTGGTCCTAAGTCAGTTTTCCGCGAAGGATAACATCAGATCGCCCTACCTTGACAAACTTTTCCTAAGAAATAAAAAAATCAACATTGCGTAAATCCGATAATCCATCTCAAAAAATGTGTTTCTAGAATTTTAAAATAATGAACTGTACTTACTACTTTATAAGCTTATGACGCTGGGGCCCTATTTTTGAAATCATTCGGATAGATCGTCGAATAATTAAAAAATAGGGCCTCCTATGGTCATTCGATCACAGCGCAAACATATATGCTTCGCCAGTCTTTAGTTAAGTTTATTCAAAAACATTATATGGTTTATAATTAGTACGATCAAAGGTCACAAGGTAAAAGGCCCTTTGCGATAACGATGTAAGCAGATCCATAGTATTCCAATGAAGATAATAATACGATGTTGGTAATTAGTCCATAAATCAAACCGGTGAAACGTTATCGCTTTTGTCGCTATAGCCATAGAGCGGAAATTAGGATGACACACCCCGCTCTCCGGAGACCGATCTCATTGATTCCCGACACCACTCGCGGCTACATTACGCCAATGAATCATCACGTGATATGATCCTGTGACGTCACGACCATTGAACCATTAGCGAGCTCTGAATACAGAAGTTCGCCGATTGTTAAATTCAGCAAAACTTTTTAACGCCATGCCATAGTATAAAAATGAGTACTATAGCGTAGTAGCCTAGCCATGCGGTGCTTGGGCGTTGATTGCTGTAAAAAAGTTAACGAACTGATGGATTTAAAATATTCTGTTAGTGAATTGAAAACTTATCATTTGCCCATTTTTGCGAACACATTTTCTAACAAACATCTACATATAGGTAAAATATCAATCTGAGGTCAGTCGATTTTAGAAATCATACTACGAGCAGCTACATAAATTGAGGTCTTTGTGTTAAATGATTTATTGGAAACAATAACTGACATAAAATCCAATAGTAAATTAAGAAATCGAAAAGCTATTACTGAGTAAAATATTGTAGGTAATTATGTGAAAAACTAGAAAAATATTCCGATATTGTATTGCTTGTAACAAATAGAGTTATTTTTCAAGTTTGCGACTAAACCTCTGTAAATAACGATATGAATTTATCCTCTATGAACGTTGAGATTTATCGTTGTAATAACTGGGATGAGTGAGTAAATCATTATGTGGCGGGCGAACCGCGTCTAGCTTTTGACGAAGCTCCAACTAGCTTTTGGACGAAGTTCATGCATAATCATTACTGGCAATCACGCCAAATGTAAGTAGATTTTCCGTTACCAAATGTAGTAGTAACCTTGGTTATGCAAAAGTGTAAAATAGTAATTAAGTATGATTTTCAACTATAGTCGGGCCTAAAATAATGAATTGCTGTTGAACGATAATACCTGAGCATAATAATGGTACATACCTGAGCTGATCTAAGGACCCACTCTAATGGTCATTCTAACTACTAAAATTAACGCTAGTAGAATATAAACAGGATATATATTGACAGGAGCTAGCTTATGCCATTCCCATACAATGTTATTCTATTCTACTTAATAGCGTTAGTTTTAGTAGAATGGTCATTTTAGAAAAAAAAGGGGGACTGGTTCGAGACCCAAAGACCCCAAGGAAAGATGATGATTGGCCCTGCGCTGATTGGTCTATGCTGTTCTGTTATGCTTATAGTAGAAAACTTTAACCAGTTTCAACGGGTTCTTATCGATTCTTCTTTACCCCCAATGTTGCATGAGATATTATTGTTAAATGACCACGCAAGCGCGAAGCATTTCCGTTACAGCTTTTGCAAAATGCTTTCATATTTCTGTCTGTCGCAACGCAAGGGTCGTTCATCAGATGGGTCACCATAATTATTATCTCAATCTCCTCTATGCATCGTAAGACAGGTTATGCCATTTGTACATTTTGCAGTCGTTAACACCCAACATTCCGCCTTAGGCTCGCACGGTATTCAACTTACCCAACCATAAAGAGCCCTTTGTCCCTGCAGTGGGGTCATTAAAATAGTTCGTAACAACATAATTAACATAACCTGACAATTTCTTACCACAAATCCAGTTGCATTTAATAATGCTTGTTATGCTGTAGTGTAGACGGTAGAATTTAACCAAGAACTGTAAACATTGGCCCGGAGAGAGCATTCAGGCATGGGTGTATCTGCAAACACGGATAAGAGCACCAAGCTGGTTGTTTTCAGTAGGAATAAAACTACCAAAATTTCTAATGCATTTACATTTACTGCTTTATTGACATTTGTCTCTTATTTTCTCCGCTTTATTGACAAGAATAGCAAATTATTATCAGAAAGGAACATCAATTAGGAGTTGATAGATTGGTTGACAATAAAAATTATGATGAATGCAAAAGCGCGTCACAAAACGATTTCACATTTTCTGGCTTACACGTTCGCTGCGGCAGGATTTTTCTATACTTTCCATTCCTTCGTTACAAGGTCTATACACCTGGTAATAAAACTTCCATTGTGGCGGCACAAGGCTTATAGACCCTGTAACATTTAAGAAACTTTAAATCCTTTTTTGGCTTCATGCAAAAAGATATATGATTTTTTTGCTTTGAATATAAATAATAATGAACTATTTGACATACACCTGAAGGCGTTCGTTAACAGCTCGCTTAGTTTAAAAATTAAACCTATATTTATAATACAGGGTTTATGCACCCTGTGCCGCACTGAATAAGGGAAATCTGGTGCGTATTTTAGGGATGTGAAATAAAAACATCGATGGTCTTAATTAAGTTTAATATAATGAAAAAAAAAGATAAAACAAATATGAATTAATGTTTTTCAATGAAACATGGGTAACAAAAGATTTTTTTTCACTGAACATATTCAGTTAAAAAAACACTTTTTTACTAAAGGTTCTGAGTTTTTCGTAACATCCAACACACTTCCTCTTCTTAACACCTTTTACCAAATTGTGTTTATCAAGTTTTCGTGCGGGTTCTGAAAAGATTAATTTATTAATTTATTTTTTATTTGTATGTGTATGTATGTGTTTTATATATATACAAATCTTTCCTCTTTATAATATTAGTATAGAGTACCTATAGAAGTAGATACGCAATAAATGTTACTTTTCTGTAATAAAACAGAGAATAAAAACCTGCCTGGGTAGGCAGGTACCGGTGCCGTGGGTACGGGAAATGTAATTAGGTAAATAAAATAAATAGTAATGATGATTCACCTGTCTTTGATTTATCAATCTATGATTAGATTTAATATTCACTGCATCACTGTCCTCACAAACATCGTAGACAATTTTTTTGGCACCTTTTGATTGGTCTTGACGCCATGTCGACGCGTGCGTTTCGTGGTGAAAGCAAGCCAACACTAGCCGCGCGAAGCGAGCGCGGGGTGCGGTACCAGGTGCGCGAGGTACAAGGTGCTTCAACCAGGTTACGCACTGTGATGAAATTTTATTTCATCCATGCGGTGCCAGGTCTAAAAACCTGGTATTAAGGTAGGTACACCATTGGATTCTATTTTAAGAATACATCTTAGATATATATTCATCTCTTTCCTACACCGAACCAAGTTAAAGTTATGCCTTCCGCGTGACAAGGAAGTTTATACTTTTCTTAGTCGCACTGTAAGCGAGGCGTATAGACCTGGTTTCGCACTCAACGTGTTAAACAATCAAGTCATTCATTTAGCATTAGATTTGTTAGGTTTCACTGTAGGAGTCGCCGTCTTCACAACTGAATGTCCTTGAAAACTCTGAACGTTTACTGACCCTATCCTCCATCGGCATCATGCAGTGAACCGAAGCGGTGCGGATTGCCGTTTGTCATACGACATTGTCTCGACGACGGACGATGCTGACGTCGCCGTCGCTGGCATCGTAATGACGTCACGGTGCGCTGTGCATTCGACGATAACGCCGCGTCGACGAAACGTAATGACTGACGTGAGTTATGCACTACACGATTGACCGATTTCGGAATGTACGTGTGTAAGGTATCGATGATGGTTCCAATATCCAACATTTTATCATTCAAACCAAAATAGTATTATGCTCTACTACCATAGTTAGGATGTTTACAACATGCAACATTCAATTCATTGTTGACTTTGGTTTATCTAATAATAAATTAAGAGCGCATTATTTGCATAGTCGTAGTGGTAAGCAAACTAACTCTAGTGTTATTTGTTATCCAACGAGTGTCCATAAAACGCACGACTGAAATTGACCGGGCACATCGCAAATTAGTCGCTGTTTTAATGCCCTAAATGTACCGTGGAGTGTTGACCGTTTATAGCTGCTAGCAGCTTTTGCAGTCGATCGATTAGATGCAATAATACAAACTAGTGTTACTCGTTGTATTGTAAAAACGTGTTATTAATAGGTAACTAGAATATACAAATATTTCTGTTTCAGCATCAATAATAAATAAAAAAAAGCACAAAAAAATAAATAAAAAAAGTACAAAAAGTGTTTCGTGAAGCAAAACTTCGAGCATATTTAGCGTGACCTTCTTCATAGTATATTTCATTCGCAAATATTTAATTTCACCCTAGAGGAATTCGAATATCGTGACTTAGGTATATTGCGTCTTACTCTGCTTTAGGCTATCATGAAGAAATAAGAATGAATTTACATATTATTTTACTCGAGTAAAACTACATCATACTGTTTATGGTGACATAAAACGCGCCGACTCAAATAACCATAACCACAAAAATTAGACAGTACACACATTCGCGAATCGCATGTCATAACCGACATCCGCCAATTTCAATAATAGCCGACATTTGTCGTTTTAATTATGTAACACGGAAATTTATCCGGTTTTGTTATTTCCCAGCGGGCAACGTGTGTGAAGGGATTAATGTTGCTCGTAAATTTCGGATCTGAAATAATTTGAGCGAAAGAAAAGTTGTTTTTCAGCGACCAACAAAAGGCGCACGCGTAACACGATTACGAGCAAAGTGTTTTTGGTCCGTTAGCAATAAAAGATGGGTGGCCATCAGAACACTTGTCAATTCCTCAAATCTCGTGTAACTTTGTTTACTAGTTTGCAAGCGGGAAAGTGTCTCACGTCGCGTCGGTGACGCTATAGTAAACAATTTTACAAATACTTGTTTACATCGTAGTTTGGCAAAAGTTTCCAAGCACAGAATCCCCAATCATTAAATCGTAAGTTTTGGTCAACTTGTTATTTTGGTGGTGTCTATTTTTTTGTAAACAGAGGTCATGGTAACTGGTCATAGTTTTTTTCTAATTTCAGTCATGCACGATTAAATCGTGAACTACTAAACTTCACGATTTAAACATGACTTAAGTTATAGCTTAGCCCTTTCAGTTTTGTTATACCTACCGTAAAAGAAAATAACATCAAACGAATGCCAACTATGAAAGGCATCACTTTGTTGTGGCGTACGCAACTTTGACCATACATATTTCTATGCATATTTGTCTGTAACACAAAGCTTATATCTCGATTTACTTTATTCATTCGTGAAAGAGTAGCAATAAAGTGAAATATATCGAGGGTTCGCATAAAAATATTGTGTTAGGATGGGATAACTTTATTATAGGGCGATACGGGCCCTTCCCGGTCAAAGCCGAAATATAAGAATGGCAAGGGTAATGTGGTTACTCTTTATGTGGGTCACAGAGTATAAAGTTTGTTGCTCGCGGACAGACATACAGATTATTGGACATGCATAATAGATTTACGTATATTCTGACCCTAGTTGGAGTGTTTTTCTCGTTCTGTTTTGAACTTGACTTTGGTAGAGGTTGTATTGGAAGTATCAGACAATGAAGGCATTGGTACAGTGACAGTAGTGATAGTTGGATCTATTTTGGACAGACTATGTGGCCCGCCCACCCCATACAGATTCTGATTCGGAATTCCGAAACGGAATATCGATAAAGTATGAAAACTTCGAACGGAAAAATACCGCATGAGTGTGGTAGGTCCATAGATTTGTATATTAGCTGCGTTCGGATTCTGTTTCGAAATTCCGTATGTAGTCGTTGTGTTGGTATACACTTACCGCGGTACTTTGTAAATACATTAAGATACAATGTAAGTAATCGTTTTTGCCAGTATATTAATTGAAAAGTTTAGTTTAGTTCCACAAGTTTTTTGTTATTTTGTTTTTGGACAACGTCACATTTGTGGTCAAGGTCAATCACATACATTGTGGTCAAGGTCAGTAGTTAAGGTGCATCCCATACCAATTTGCCACCCTCAGAGGTTTTTATAGGATCATATGGAACTTTAAATAGTCTAGTATTTTCAGAGGGCATTAGATTCCATTCGTAGAAGTAAGTAGCGTGGATGTGTCAAAAGCGGCCACCCTTAGGAATTTTTGCTATTTACTTCTATTTTGGTCAAGGTCAGTAGTTAAGTTGCATCTCACACCAAATGTGCCACCCTCAGAGGTTTTTACAGGATTTTAATAGAACTTCAAATAGTCTAGTATTTTCAGAGGGCATACATACAATACATATACTCACGCCTGTTTCCCATGGGGGTAGGCAGAGACTATGGATCCCCACCTGCTACGATCCTTGCACACTTCTTTCGCTTCATTAACATCCATCAATCTTTTCATACATGCCCTACGGTTTTTGTCACTACGTACACCAGCCTTTTTTATTAAAACCTCTATTTGGTCCGTGTAGGTTTTTCTGGGACGCCCTTGCGCAATCGTTCTTTCCACATTCGCACAATATATCTCTTTCGTGATTCGCCTTTCATTCATCCTCTCTAAGTGACCAAACCACCGGAGCATTCCTTTCTTAATTCTTGTCACTATATCATCTTTCAGACCACACCTTTCACGAATCACATCATTGCTCACTCTATCACTCAATTTGACTCCACATGTTTTCCTCACCGAACGCATCTGTACTGCATTTATTCTGCTTTCATTTTTCTTCTGCCATACCCAAGATTCACTTCCATACATCAGTGTCGGCACCAGCACTCCGTTATGAATAGCCATTCGCGCCTTTGCAGATACGATTTGGCTACTCATAAACGAGTGTATGGCACCAATGTGTCAAAAACGGCCAGCCTTAGGAATTTTTGCTATTTACTTCTAGAAATGATTATTTTGGTCTAGGTCAGTAGTTCAGGTGCATCCCATACGAAATGTGCCACCCTCAGAGGCTTTTATAGGATTTCAATAGAACTTTGAATAGTGTAGTATTTTCAGAGGGCATTAGATTCCATTCGTAGAAGTAAGTAGCGTGAAACGGCCACCCTTAGGAATTTTTGCTATTTACTTCTAGAAATGATTACGAGGGAATGTAATGATATTTTCTAAAAATACTATAATACGGGTCTTAAAACTTCCATTCCATGTAAATTTTACTCAAATTATTTATTATAATAATACTATTAAATAAAATTCACCGCGGCATCACTTTCAGTCTTGGTACCGTCGCTCGTCGTTACGAAAATCAGAATATAAATTCAACACAGAATAATAAACAAATATTTTGATCTTCACATAGAATCTGTGAGATTTTAATGGTCGTAAGATCTTCGTTGTTGTTTACCAAAATTTCCATTGTTTAAATTTTTTACAGCCAGTTACAGTCTGAAGTGCCAAATCGAGACGCCAAGAGCTTGTTCAATTTCAACTGACGAATAACTTGACGGCAACCGAGAGTCCTTGCTTTGTACCCTCGGACGATAGAGGAATATCCTCAAAATACGAAGGGTGACAAGAAAGTGTAAGGAATAAAGGGAATGTGACACATAGAAAGGGCGATGCGTAAGAGGTTGGGTAAGGACTTTTTATTGTCACCATGAAACTTCTATTTTGTTTTACGTTACGCTCTTTCTTTTCTTATCGTATAAGGATTAGTGGCCTTCTCTGGTGTAAGAGTTTATAAAGCCGCTTGTAAGGCCTCTAACTTGGCTTAAAGACTGTTATCAGATGACAACAGCCAGGACTGACGGTTAAACGTGCCCTCAGAAGCACGGAGGCGCTCAGTTATAATGCCACTTAACGGTCACCCATCCGACACCTGGCCTGACCGAGCGTTGCTTAACAAACGTGATCGAGTACGATCAGTCTGTCAATCTCCGTAATGAGCGCTACGTTTTATACGTTACGTTTGATGTAGTATTATATTGCTTTCTTTGCAAAACGTAAACAGAAAAATAATAATAAATTTGATTGATTTTGTCCGAAATTATTTTCCAAAAATAAATATATACCTACGAGATAAGGCCGCCTATTGTATGTTTTCTTTTTGTCTTTTGTTTCTTTCTGTATTATGTTTTCGTCGTGTCCAATAAAGTCTTTATTATTATTATTATTTTGTTTTTGATTTTTCTTTTTCAGCTTACGCTTTATTACTATTATATTACAATGAACTCTACCGATTTTATCTTAACAAAAAATAAAAAATGCGTTTATAACAGGTACTAAAGCTTTAGTTACGCAATGTGAAAAAAGACTTTGATATTTTGTTTATATTTTTTACAGAATCCTAGATATTTGAAACCAAAAAATAACAAGGGACGATAATGGACGCTACGAATACTCTTGAACGACCCTTAACCCTTAATTATAGTCTCGTGAAAAATCGAAGGTCACTTGTTTTTGTTTACATAAAAAATGGTTCCTTAAGGCTGTGGCTTTTAAGCACAATTTATGATGAAAGTACCTATTTATTGCAGAGTTTATATAATGAAAATATTTGAAAATATTTTTTTACCACGTGGCTACGCTCGTGCTCGGCTCATCAGCGTAGCAAATATGTGTGTATTGGCTCCATTTATAGAAATAATATTGAACGCACCTTCAGACTAAGTGACCAATGTGTTTCTTACCTATTTCTAATGGTCGGTGCGTTGTAAGATAATTCAAATGTCGTCTTCTTTACTTCTCCTGAAATAAAATATGAAGCAAAGAATAAAGAAGTTTCTGTTATCGATAAAACTATACCAACTTTTTGATAAAATAGAGGGACGTTCAATATATTTGAACAAGGCTGCAAATGCAGCCGGGACCAACGGCTTAACGTGCCTTCCGAAGCACGGAGGAGCTCGAGATAATACATTTTTGGTCACCCATTCCATGACCGACCCTTGCGAACGTTGCTTAACTTTCGCAATCGCTGGGCCAGGCGCTAAACCACTGCGCCACCGAGCTCCCCAGGGAATAACGATTGAACGAGTATAAATTTATAAGGCATTTAGAAATTGTTAAATGATGTAAAATAATGACAGTTCATAAATCTGCAAAAAGTACTATTGTAAATAAATTAAGCCAAGAGGGCACTCTTTGGCATTTCTATTTTAAAAAGATTTTTATTCTTGCGCGTTATACAAAGAATTGAAAGAGGTTGAAACCCCAAATGTGTGACTTCCTTACCTTAATATCTTTGATGCCGGTGACCTTGGCAGTGAGCGTCGTGTCGGCATTGAGCGTCGTGTCGGCGCCGACCCCATATCGTCACTCCAGGGAATCACATCGAGCTTGCGGTTTGGACATATTTAGGTGCGTATCAAGAAGGTTAATTTCTCTTGTAAAATATGTGTAAGGAATGCAAGGAAATAAAAGTTTTTAGAGTTAGTTTTTTGAACTTTTTCCAATGAAGTAGCTAGTTGTCGTTTTACATTTTCTTTTAAAGAAAACTTTCGTAATAGTATTTCAAACTATGTATAGCTTTCATTAATAAATGCTTTGATAAAAAGTATAAATCAATAACAAAATAGTTTCCGAATAACTACTAAGGTTAATATTAGAATTCTAATTTAAGCTAAGTTCTCCTATAATGAGATCAGAAGATCTTCCACGCGATGAGGTCGAGAATGTTACCCAGCCAAACCACGCCAGGTCCGAGTCCGAGCTGCTCAACTATTTGGCGAGGGATCAACCTACGAAACTTGCGGTTTCTTAGAATCCTTGCTATCGCTAACAAGATGAATAGGTAGAAATAACGTTCTCTCTAATTCTAAACATGTTTATCATCTCCACTTAATATTGGAATATTACATTATCTGATTACAATCTGCACTCTTGAATTAAAAAACCGGAGATACTAAATAATAATTAATAGTGACTCGGCAGCTTAGTGGTCTTAGGATCGGACCGGACATCCAAAGGTCGCGGGTTCGATTCCCGTCCAAGAATTAATCTGGTGCGAGTCGTATTGTTTCTAGTATATTATTAAGTGTTGCATAAAAATAGCATTGTAAATGCAAAGATCCCAAATTTAAAAAAAAACTAGAGATGTTCGTATTTTATATAAGTTTATTTAGTTAGTTTTTTATTAGACAGTTAGACTTTACGACCTTTGCACGTATTAGTGGAGTTTTATGTGATGCGCATCCTTGATGCAGCTTTTTTGTGTCAGCTGGATGGGACTGCACTGATACGTGAGGATTTGATGTAGGTTACAGGGTGCACGCAGATCCAGGTCGCCAGCCGCGTATCGATTGCTGTTCCGCGCAGCCGCCGTCCACTTCGACTCGTCTACCTTCAACAGCGTACATCACTGGCCGCGTAGCTCATAATACCTCAGGCTACAAACTGAGCTAGCGATGGGTAATGTACAAGCCAAGATCTCTGCTTAGAAGATGAACTAATGCTCTTCATCCTACGATGCTCCTAAACCAACGGTATACGGAGCGTAAGTCAGGAACAGCGTTGTAACTTAATCGAGAATTAGCTTCATAATGTCCGATTTGAATTTAGTACTTCCTACAGGAGTTTTCTTTTAGAGGGTTAATAAATTGCACCGGTGTCTGAGTATTGATTCTGTTGCAATTTATGTGGACGAGTAGAGTGTTTTAAATCGGGCTGCTCGCGGTCGAATAAATCCTTGCGCGGAACATAAATTTTAATGGAGTCGCAGCAATGAGACATTTAATACTTTGGTATGGTCGAAATATGTATAATTTTCAACTTCCACTGGAAAAACTTTTAACTCGTATTATTACAGAGCAATAAATTTGTAGGGAGATGTTAATGAGACTGACTTAATGAGTAATTCTGCGAAATTTAATACGCATTAAAATTGTGTTATCGGTATTCATCTCGATTGAAATAAATTTATATTATTTTATCATTTCTTTTATGTTCGAATGTTTGATTTACGATTTACAATGCGTACCGTGCATTTTTTTTGGTCTTATTTACTAATCTGACAAAGTGACGACCGATTTTACTATTGATATCCTTTAATCATTACATTGTTTAATTAATTCAGAGATTTTAATTAAACAAACCTTCACCGAGGTATCGATTTGCTTCCTCGAAAGCCTATTCACAATAAGGTGCGCGCAATTTGAAATCAGGAGGGATACTACCAATAATAATGGCGGCATCAGTCAAAGAAACCCCTGTCGGGTGGGGGTGGAGGGGTCGACTAGGCTTAAAAAGACAACTTATTAAGAAGAACGAACCTTTTGTTTTTGTTTTCAATATTTGTAAAAAAATGCTACCTATTATAAAATTTAAACGTAGTTTTAAGAATTAAAAATAAATGGTAGTAATTTTTCTTCGTGAAAGTTGGGAGATTATAGTGACTTTTGTGAATAAATAAGAGAAAATTTTAACATTTTAAGAGCTAAAACATTACACGTCGAATAAAAACTCAAAAATACACTAGAGATTAAATGTCGCCGTAAAAAGATGAGCAGTGTCACACGTTACATTGCGTCGCTGGCTTTAAATTTTAAAGCTTAAAGTTTTCTTGTTAGCGAAACACGAGACACTAATTGGCAATTTGCACACTATTATCACCACGGCATCTAAACCCATCTCACTCATTCATATTAGCATTGTGGCTGCAACGATACGGTATAGTGTAACGAGGTAATAAATTCGCGATTCTGACTTAAAAATTGGGCTATTTAGATTAATTGGGGGCATTAAGATTATATGCTGCCGTAAACGCTTTCCGCGGCGCATTATGTAAGTAGCCGTTTTCCGCGCTCGTGTCACAATATCTTTCCACGCCATAAAGCTGTGCGCAGATTAAATTATCCTGAGCTCGTAAGGCAAGTAATTGTGACGTCACGGCGAGCAAATATGCGCTAATGCGCGGGATCGGTGCGCACGTGTCAAATCAACTTTATTTCATTGTCAGAGATGTCGGTGTTAAAGGTGTTTCATTCTTGTGACGTAGCGACGTTAACCAGGTTTTTAGATATCTTTTATTTTACGAAGAATAAAAGTCCGTTTTGAAAAGCAACAAAACTTCTCTTTAGCTTTCTTTTACAGGTGATCTATGTACCACGCATAGAAGAGTGGAATAAAATTTATTAGAACCTAAATCTGTTATCTGTGCAAGTACTTACTATACTTTTGTTTGAAAAAAAATTGAACTGAAAAGTTTAAAAGGTTACAAAATAATGTGAATCCTTTAAGAAAACGATGAAAATCTTGTTTAATCTATGTGGACGTAACGCAATCAATGGATTTATTTGATATAACTTGGTGTTACTGACGCGAAGTGTCATTTTAATAAACATTTGATCGTGCCTTAGTTGCCAATAAAATATGATCAGGGGGTATTACCAGCTCTTAAAACTTGCCAGGTTTATGAATTGCTATAGTTACATCTCTTTCTCGCTGTATAGCAAATAAAAGAGACGTATTGATAGCCATTCACAAAACTGGCAAGTTTTAAGAGCTTGTAATACGGGGGCAAGACAGGATGTGGTCTTTCAATTTGTAGTGTTTGATTGATCCTCAATATTTGGAATCAGTATAGTAATTAACAAGAACAAGCTATTGCTCTATAGACGTCTCGATAGTCCTACGATAGATATTGAGATATTGCTAGCGATGACTTAGCAATATTCCGCACTTTGAATAGAATGCATTAAGAAGCCAATAGAACAGTACCGACATACTATTATCTAGTCTCGAATATCGCAAGATAGAAGTGCATAAAGTGGAATGCTGTACTATGCTCTACTACATAATTAAATTGATTATTATACCTATGATCTATGAGGGTAAAGATATTGGTTAAAGCATTGCACATTATCTGTACCTATAGTCTGCTGGAGCTCAATGAATCTCAAAGATGGCGCACTGGTTAAGCATTAGCACTCATTCTGCGATTATGTCATCAGATTTAAATATTCTTTCGCGTTTCACGGAATTAAAATGCAAAAACAGCATCTTCGAAATTGATATTTCTTTAAAAAATCTCAGATCAATTTATAAATGACTTATGTGCCTTTTAGAATCTCACTATATACCACGGTTAATCTAACTATTTATACTTTGAACTTTCTTTTGACGAACTTTACGAGGATAAAAGATAACTACAACATCTTAACTTAGCTGAGCTCACTCTTAATTGTAAAGAACTACAGAAGGCTAATTTCTGCTTCATTTCAAGAGCTGAACTTCTGTAAACTCATTAGAGGCCAGCGTGGAGGTCAAAAATAATAAAGTCAGTCAGTCAGTTCGCAATTTATTCCGTCACATCGATACAAATTGGAGTTTCGTCAGCGGCTAGGCAACTCTTTGAAACTCTGAAACAACTTATTGGTTGAGAAAAGTTATGCCTTGTGCTGCGTTTAAAAAACTTTAAAAATCTGTTTTTACTACCTTATATTTTCTTATATTTCCATTAAGGTATGTTAATCAGAGTTTTACATAAGTTGACCTTCATGAAAGAAGATTTTTGGCCGAAGGGTGTTTTGTTCCGACGTTTTCGCGGTCGGATACCGGACACTGCGTCGCGCAACACGTGGCCGCCGTCAACACGTGGAAAATAGTTTATTAAATCTAATTTAAATATATGTATGTTAGTCTGTAAGGTATTAATTGTATGGCCCTTGTTGCCTGAATTAAATATATAAATAAAATAAAATAAAAAAAAAAGTATGAAAGTTTTGTAAAAGTGAAACGAACAGAATTTATATAATCTTAGCAATTTCCCCCACTCACGAGCCCGGGCCGAGCGGCGCTGTATAAAAGACGGCGTCACCTGCGGCACGGCCTCACTCTGCGCACGGCGTTTGGATGCGACGGATGTTTCTTTGTGGCGTTATAGTGCTCTCTCATATTTAATTCAGTGTTAAATATTGTCGTATTGATTAAAGTTAATGTCTGATTAAAATTAGATCATGATTAAAGTTAGTAAGAATTAAATTAAAGTGTTAGGTTGTTGTAGACCGTTCTTTTTTTAAAATCATTTTCACTTATGGTTTGTAAAATCAGAAGTGGGATTCACTACGCGTTCTACCAGCTTGTTTTGCCATCCAAAAGTTAATTTTCGTGTTAAAAGTAGTGTTCTGTGTGTTTTAAAAGTGCCACGTGTTTTGTAAAAGTTGTTTTCGTGAGTATTCGATAAAAGTGCCACGTGTTTTGTAAAAGTTGTTTTCGTGAGTATTTGATTAAAGAGCCACGTGTTTTGTATAAGTTTTCGTGAACATTTGTAAGAAAAAAGGTGTGCCACGTGTCTTTAAAAGTAGTTGTCGTAATTATTCGTAAAATTGACACGTGTCTTGTGAATTGTTCTCGTTAAACATTTCGGGACGTTCCTCTTGGCCTGTAGAGCGCGATCATCGTAATAAAGACCGACGTTGTAGTGATTTATCTCGTAAACGTCGTAGTCACCGTTCTTCCAATACGCCGCCGTTGCCTAGGCGTGATGATCGTTCTGCAGACTAGGATATAGACGTCATAATGCTTCGCATAGCTCGCAAAGTAGAACTCGCGATCGCCGTAATAGCTCAAGTGACCGCCGCGAGAGCTTACAGGATGTGGTGTTTGATCAAATTCTCATTAAAAAGCATTAAAAAGCTATCGAAAATAGGCTACAACAACCTACAACAACGCCAACGGTTGATAGTCCGTCGCATCTTCTTGGTGATCATACGCCGACGCCATCGCTTATCGTGGCGCCAACCCTCGCCAGCAAACAGGGTTCCGGCGTTACCGATGGGGCAACTTTGGGTACAGTGCGTGATGCTGACGCTAGTACCAGCGCAGACAAAGGCGTGGCGGACAGGATTGTTGGAGCTCTTTCATCCTTGATACAAGTAAGGTCTCATAAGTATTATATTTCCTCATTTGACCCGAGTATACATGATTTTGGTATGTGGTGATACCAATGCTAAGCTACTGTCAAAGGACTTATTAGAGTTCCTATTGGTATATGTTAAACCGAAACATGATTTTTGATGATGATTTTCGAGCCTCCAACAATGCTGTCCGTCCGTCAAGCCACATAGGGCCGATGCAATCGCGTAAGCGAGATGCACCTAGGTTTGGAGACAACTCTAAGTGTCTCATTTGTGGCAAGTTTGGTCACAAGAATGGCATTGCCCTAAAAAGTCTAAAACTGATACGACTCAGTTCCTTTACCACCCAATGACAATAACAGGTCAACCAAATTTTGTACTTTTTGTAAAACAATCAGTTTTGAAGCATTTTAATTTTAATAAAATTCCAACCTATCGTTAAATGCGTAGCATAAGAAGCCAGGAGATTAAGGCAGCCTCTTATGTCACTGCTAGTTAGAAGTTGATTTATATGTTGTACCTGTGGCCTTACTACGAGCTCTTATAGCAGGGCTTATATTGAACTGCCTTACTTTTTCGTACTATGACTTCAACGGTTAGTATGAAGGCAGGCCATAAGCAGTCCTGTTTAAGGCCTGCTTTTGAACTGAACGGTTTCTTATTTGCTGATGGTAAGCCCCCTTATGAATGTATTAGTGCGCCAACTTTAATTGGCACTGATGTTTTAAACCGAAAGGGACTGACTTACATACGGACTAATAATGAATAACGGTGCAGCACGTGAACACCGTGGAAGTTGAATCTATCAAGACGCCTTTAACTGGGCATGGTAAAGACCGCCTTTTAGAAATAATTAAAACTTTTTCAAGTTCATTTATTATTATTCATAGGTAAGGGTCAGGTACGGCCGAGCCCTGTGAAAATAGAAGCCCTAGTAAAATCGACAAACCTACTAACGTTAGAGGTCCGCCAATTTCGCACGCTGGTCGGTTTACCTTCAAGGTTTTACATTCACCCTCGAGCATAGGAAAGGTTGTATGATGCAACATGCTGATTATTTAAGTAGGAATCCTCCAGCACAAGTCTCCCACATACGCAGTCCGGTCAATTGGGCAAAAATTGCTCAGACTGCTGATGTGGAGACGCAGGAGTTTATGACTAAACTAAGGGAAGGGCAATTAGATCAAAACAGGTATTTTATAAAAAAAAAAACTTTTATTTTATAAACATAACCTACTGGTGAAGAGCCGCGTCTCTTATGCTTCATCCCTAAGGGTCACAGGTTGAGCTTGCTACGGGTTTTTCATGATGACCACGACCATATTGGCGTCGATAAAACCACCGATCTTATTTTACGACATTTTTGGTTTCCAAATTTAAGATCTTTTGTTACGAAATATGTTAATCACTGCCTTATTATGTTTATCTTATAAAAGGGTATCATGAGGCAAGCTACAACACAAGCCTCACCCCTGCAATTGTTAGTGGGCATTGATGCTGCGACGCCTGCCATTAGGACACTGGTGCGAGATGTAGCGCTAAGTGATTGCCAACCTAAACGGGAAGCTCTTATGACCCTCAGAAGACAGCGGGCGACTGAACTCTTGACTGCCAATCAACAGCGTCAGGACGCCTACGTCAACGAAGATCACCGACAGCCACGCAGTTTCGTCGTGGGTGATCAAGTGTTCGTGAGCAAGGCCACACAAAGTACCGGCAAGCTGGACTCCGGTATGCGCGGGCCTTACAAGGTTCTGCGTGCGCTGCCACATCAGCGCTACGAGCTCGAGCTGCTGGCCGGCTCGTACGGCAAGAAAACTCAAGCTGCTGCTGAACACATTGGCGCGGCGAGTGGACGCCGGAATCCGGGTGCGTGAGAAGCGTTCTTCGGAAGTGTGAGTGATTGCCTCGACATTATGGCAAGTCTGTAGTGCCTCGACATTATGGCAAATTCTTTATGCCTCGATATTATGGCAATTCCCTAATGCCTCGACATTATGGCAAATTCTTTATGCCTCGACATTATGGCAATTCCCTAATGCCTCGACATTACGGCAAATTCTTTATGCCTCGACATTATGGCAATTCCTTAATGCCTCGACATTATGGCAAATTCTTTATGCCTCGACATTATGGCAATTCCCTAATGCCTCGACATTATGGCAAATTCTTCATGCCTCGACATTATGGCAATTCCCTAATGCCTCGACATTATGGCAACCCCCTATGCCCCGACATTGTGGCAGTTAATTGGCCCCGACATTGTGGTATTAAATTTTGTTTGTGTTATCATCTGGAGCTTCAGTATGGGTTGCCGGATCCGGATGGTAACATGAACCTTACCTACCTACCTACTTAATGTGGTGCTGAAATGAATTCGTCATTGTCGATGATGGAGTTCTTTCACTCTTTCATCGCGAATGACGTTTTGGCTTAGTTGCTTTGCGCTGGTCGCTTATCGTGTCTCAATCACTTGAGTGCACGCTTGTGGTTGTGCTGCGGTGGGTCGCCGATGCTAAAAACTAATAAAAAAATAAAAAACATGTTTGCTTATTTTTGTTAAGTGTGTGTTCTAGATGTAGAGCCAGACGACGAGGACCACCACGTCATCGTAGTCTGTGAGGACCGCTACCCACCAAGGTCTGACGAGGACCACATGCCAAGGCCTAGCGAAGACCCGGTACGATCGGCTGATGCTGATGAGGCTGTGGTGCTGGTCCCCAACCAAACGCCAAGGAGAGAAGAGAGTCAAGCTGACGAGGACGTTCAGCTGCCAGGAACGGCCGTCTTAGCAATTTCCCCCACTCACGAGCCCGGGCCGAGCGGCGCTGTATAAAAGACGGCGTCACCTGCGGCACGGCCTCACTCTGCGCACGGCGTTTGGATGCGACGGATGTTTCTTTGTGGCGTTATAGTGCTCTCTCATATTTAATTCAGTGTTAAATATTGTCGTATTGATTAAAGTTAATGTCTGATTAAAATTAGATCATGATTAAAGTTAGTAAGAATTAAATTAAAGTGTTAGGTTGTTGTAGACCGTTCTTTTTTTAAAATCATTTTCACTTATGGTTTGTAAAAATAACATAATATAATATCAGTATTATAGATATCCGTATACTTTAGTAACTATAACATTTTTATAAAATATTTTTTCAATCCTCAGATAACAGAATATATCAGTCAGTTTAAATATTAACCAAATATAATGAAAGTCATTCAAAAATGTGTCAGACAAATGAATGACAAGCATTTTCTATTTGCCAGTATAATACGCTATCAAACGGATAAAGCTCTATCTAGGCATTGAAAAATCAGCCCTAAGTAACTTAGCGGAGCTTTAAATAGCGATAAAATTATCGTTCAACTCCGCTTAATATAAACAGCTTATATATCTTAGATAAATCATCATTTTATACCCCACTCCTGTGGCACAAGATTTCATTATGGAGTTTAAACTGAGGAGAAGTTTATTTGGTTTGAGAAGTCGATAAAATAGGTACACGGGTTTTTATTTGTATGAAATTCCGTCTAAATAATAATCATTATCATTTATTTTAAGCTCTTCATATTTCAAGTATTCTATATCAAAGACTCTTGCAAGTTCTAAGTAAAAAAAATATTGATTCCTGATGTTTTAACTAAGTACAATGCAACGCGAAAGTTTAAAAGTATATCTTGCAAGTTCATTGGGGCGATGTGAACGAAGCACAGATATTGCGAAACGGGCCAAACTTGCTGGCTGAAATATTACCGGCTCAAGCATTCCTCGAAGGAGCGAAATTAAATCCAACAAATGGACGTTCTGGTGGCCAGCGACATCGGAATGTTTCGTTCTAGAACAATACATAAAGATACCAATATACATATAACTATATTTAGTACTTTTATCTACTTGTAGGATGGCATTTGGACTCATCTAAAAAGCACATTTGGTACAATAGGTACCTACAGGAAAGGTGGTTTAGTGATACTAAGTTATACCAAAATATAATGTAAATACTATTGTTTATAATGTAACAGTAAAATTCATTTTGGTAATACCTATACATATGGTAGATAGGGTACCACGTATACAATCCGGGAAAATTAATATAAGCTTTGAAAAATTGTTTAAAAACAAAAAAACCGACTTCAAAAAACCTGCCTCTAAAAAAGCAAGAAATAATATAGAAATCATTAGATACGCATTATCATTGTTATAATAAAACACGTCTATTAAAGTCGGGTGGGGCTGGAGTACATTTTTCTTTTTTTATTGTAAAAGCCCCACCCGACTTCATTTGACGTGTTTTATTATAACAATGATAATGCGTATCTAATGATTTCTATATTATTTCTTGCTTTTTTTTAGAGGCAGGTTTTTTGAAGTCGGTTTTTTTGTTTTTAAACAATTTTTTAATTTTTAGTGTAAGTACCTTCTGTATTAGGTAGTGTAGGTATATTATTTAGGTAGAAAAATCGGCTCGGCCAAACGTGAGATAATCGCAGAGAAACATACATACATACAAACTGAATACCCCTTTTTTGAAGTCGGTTAAAAAGACTACACAAAGGTATCCCTTCCCCAACAAAAAAATCATCTAATTCGGTTCATAAATAATATAATAAAATTGTCAAGTTAGTTGATTTAATATCATAGTATTTTCAGGATTACTTGTAAACTACTGAACCGATTTGAAAAAAAATTAAATGGGACCATCTCGCAAGAAAACTCAATCGAGCAAAAAAAGAACTATCTAAATCGGTCCATAAATGTCTAAGATACGCGCGAACAACGATAAAAAAAAAAAACATACAATCGAATTGAGAACCTCCTCCTTTTGATGAAGTCGGTTAAAAATCATAATTTTTTCAAAGATTTTTTTTATTGCATACTTATTAACAACCCTAAAACGGAACTGTGTTTTGCTTTTGCATATTTATTCAGTGATTTTGCATATCAACGGGATTATTATCGAAAAAAATATTCACTTTGCGTATAAGGTCTTCACTTTGCATTTTTCCATATAAATAAAAAAATCTCAGCATCAGGGTTTATTTTATAATAGTTTTCCAAGATTGTATGCATGGTACCCTACTATATACCATACTCGGCTTTATAAGGGTATTAATTACCAAACAGCCAGTATAACGGACCTGCAATATGTGGCTACGGTGCTACAGTTTTCCGTAGTTCGTAGCACTTTCGTAGGCATTCGACGTAATGAAACGTTCCATAAAATCGTAGCAGCAGCGGTCGAGTTTTAAATGAAAATATTATGGCATCGCATTACCACACATTTATTGCCGGGTGTCATGGTAAAAGGATCGTAGCTCACCGCCAACGTTGGGCCAATGTTGTAGCAACTTGGAATGATTTTGTATCGCAATTATAACTTTGAAATAATTCATTTAATTCATTAATTAGCACTGCTTGGCCTTGTTTGTTAATGAGGTAGTAAGCATTTTTACGGTACGGTTTTACTATTAGTAAACTAATAGACTGATTGCACGTAAGTACTGCTTTTATAAGAGAACTTTAATTTACATCCTAATATTACTTAAGATAACCTACACATTCATAATATAGGTATTATAATATTGTCTAGATTCACATTTATCAGTACAATTTTTACTACTAAACTTCCCAACGAATGTGTAATACTGTTCCAGTGATTCTGAAACTATGTTCAAACATTGGTGACAAATAATCGTATTATTGGAGCCAACGTTGGCATCCATCCTCATTTTCATTGCTCATTTTCCAAATTGAGAGCTGTTTTACGGCGGCGCGCGCAATGGCCGCACCTCTCACGCCTAATCTTTATGTTCGAATAAAGCGAAACACTAAACGTGCCGGATAAATGGAGGAATTACGACTATTGCCGTGAAGGTATTACCGCGAGACGCGCAGCAAACGTTGAGTGAGTTTGAGAGCAAATGTGAATTAAGAGGCACGGGTATTTTAGAGCTGAGACTTAGTTCTATTATTTGTGCTAGTCGAATTGTGCGTGGCATTCCCATAGTTCCTGCGTAGGCTCATAGCGGAACATGACAGACTGATCGTACTCGATCACATTTGTTAAGCAACGCTCGGTCCGGCCAGGTGTCGGATGGGTGACCGTTAAGTGGCTTTACAACTGAGCGCTTCCGTGCTTCGGAGGTTCATCTGTTAACAGTCGTTAAGCCAAGTAAGAAGCCTTACAGGCGGCTTGATAAACTCTAACACTAGAGGTGGCCACTATTCCTCATTCGATAAGAAGAAGAAGTTCCTGCGTTTGTTAGAGAAAGGATATTAAGAGGAAAACAGGCAATGTAGCGAGTTAGGGTTTTTCCCGGTTTTTCTCAGAGGCCCGTAAGAATCCCATTATTATTGGTGGAGTCTGCCTTAATAATATTAGTTACGCGGACGACATGGTGCTGCTGAGTGCCTCTGTATGTGGACTGTCACAGCTGCTTGACATTTGCGAAAAATATGCTAAACAACACGGTCTGATTTATAATGTGAAGAAGAGCGAGTGGATGATCTTTCAGGCTCGGGGAAGGTCCCTGAGTCAAACACCCCAACTTAAACTGTATGGCTGCCCTCTTAACAGAGTAGAACAATTTAAGTACCTTGGGCACATTCTAACCCCGGACCTGAAAGACAATGCGGATATTGAGAGGGAGCGTAGGGCGCTGTCTGTTCGTGCGAATATGATAGCCCGCAGATTTGCTCGCTGTTCTAGAGACGTCAAAATAACCCCGTTCAAGGCATTTTGCACGTCCTTTTACACGAGCAGTCTGTGGGTGAGTTATACGCAGAAGCAGTACGGCGCCTTGCGCGTCCAATTCAATAATGCATTCAGGACTCTGTTGGGGCTGCCTCGATTTTGTTAGCGCCTCAGGGATGTTCGCTGAAGCGCGCGTGGATTGTTTCTCCACAACCATGCGCAAGAGGTGCACATCCCTGGTGCGCAGGGTGCGGGCCAGCCCGAATAGTCTCCTGCGAGCTTTTTCCGAGCGCTTTGACTGCCTGTACCTGTATCACTGTGACATGATACATGGCAGGCAAATAATGTAATACTATTTTAATTTTATTTTATTTATTTTGTAATTTATTAATTTTGTAAAATTGTGGAACATGTTTTCTGAAAAATAAATGAATAATAATAATAATTAAAAGGGAAGCTTTTTCGGTGATGGTTGTAATAATACCTACACTAGAGTTTTATAAAGAAATTGGAGCACAAAACCTGCTTCTTTTTGGTCGCTCCAACTTAAGATGCTTATCTGTCCTCTCAGACAAGTGGCTTTTAAGCATTCAGTGACTGACAAAAGGTCGAATTTAAGGCTTTGACATTCAAGAAGCTCAAAATAAAATGTTTCGTCTACTATTTTCTCATTCCATTTTTTATTTTGACATCCCAGTAAATAATGAAGACAGGTCTGGTGCTCTTTCGATTCGTAATGGGGGCTTTTCAAAATGACAAAATTGTTTAAAAAACAAAAAAAACCGACTTCAAAAAACCTACCTCTAAAAAGCAAGAAATAATATACAAATCACTAAATACGCATTATCATTGTTATAATAAAACACGTCAATTGAAGTCGGGTGGGGCTTTTAGAATAAAAAAAGGAAGATGTACTATAGCCCCACCCGACTTTAATAGACGTGTTTTATTATAACAATGATAATGCGTATTTAATGATTTGTATATTATTTCTTGCTTTTTAGAGGTAGGTTTTTTGAAGTCGGTTTTTTTGTTTTTTAAACAATTTTTTAATTTTTTATTTTTAGTGTAAGTACCTTCTGTATTAGGTTGTGTAGGTATATTATTTAGGTAGAAAAATCGGCTCAGCCAAACGTGAGATAATCGCGGAGAAACATACATACATACAAACGTAATACCTCCTTTTTTGAAGTCGGTTAAAAAGACTACACAAAGGTATCCCTTCCCCAACAAAAAAAATCATCTAATTCGGTTCATAAATAAATAACAAAATTGTCAAGTTAGTTGATTTAATATCATAGTATTTTCAGGATTACTTGTAAACTACTGAACCGATTTGAAAAATAAATAAATGGGACCATCTCGCAAGAAAACTCAATCGAACAAAAAAAGAATCATCTAAATCGGTCCATAAATGTCGAAGATACGCGCGAACAACGATAAAAAAAAACATACAATCGAATTAAGAACCTCCTCCTTTTGATGAAGTCGGTTAAAAAAACTGTAGGCTCGATAGATGGTGTTGCTAAAAATGTATGTGTTAATGTTATTTTATTTTACTAAGCTTCGAAGAGTACTCAGGTAGGCAGGCAAATGTAACCCTAAAATGTTTCTCTTTGGGCAGATGTCAGCCAGCGAGTGCTTACTTTCCTCTTTGGTACAGGCCGTTTATTTTTGAAAGCCAATATTGACACTTCTCTTTCCATCAACGCCATCTAGTGAGGCAAATAGTTACTATTTTAATTTTTTAAATGTCACTTTGAAAAGCCCTCATTACGAAACGTATTTTCGTACTTAATGTATCGTAATAAAGGTCATTGCTATGCATTGAGTCGGAACCTTATCGTGCTTTAACGGTGACGGATCGGTGATTTCGCTGAAGACTCGTCCGTTGTCGTGACAAATTCGTCGCTCGAGTCGCGCCACTTTCGCCTAATGTCGTATTAAAACAAACGACGCCAATTTTGTGTGACGTCATTAGCTGTTGCGTGTATCAACCGGATTTATGTTAGTACCTACTCTACGTAATAAAACAGCATCTGGTACATTTGAAAGGAAACTTCCTTGCTTCGTATTTTTTCTTTTATTTTTACACGACTTTGCGGATGCTGATTTAATACACGTACTTAGTACTTGTTGTATGGTCTGTGTAATACTAACTGTTGTACGACTAAGAGGTACGTACTTATACAAATTAAACTACGTTATATAATGATGTATTTTGATTTCTATGAAATATTATTTGATTGCCACTCCCAATACGATAAACACAGACATTTGATTAATATTATCAAAATATCAAATTATCAATCCTATGAAATCATAATTTTAGTTGACAGATTTTGTATCTAAGAATCCTTTGACGCAGCGATTCTAGATATGGGATACCATTAGTGGCTCTTGTGTTTGACAATGTTCGATTCTCCTTCATTAGGAAACATTCAGAATTCACCAAACATCTTGAAAATATTTGCTGTCGCAAATATTTTCAGTCTTCGTTAACTGTCTACGCTGTGAGATGTTTTGCGAACTAACCTAGTTTTATGATGAAAAAAGTGTTCACGTCCCGAGCAAATTGGGTTCAATTTGCTTTGAGGTGAAGCCGTCGAGCAATATATTTTTGCTTTTAGATAATGTTAGAATAGTTTTCTTTGCCTATAGATCTCTGTTCCATATATTGTATACAAATATCTATTGTCTACTTAGAATTTACTGAAAAAGTATAAGATATTTGAAAATCAAACAAAGAACAAAGGACACTTTTCTCTGCTTTGCTTTTGCTCTAGACCATTTTTCTTTACAATAAAAATCTTGATAATGAAAATATTTGACATAAATTTTACACTGTTAAAGTATTAAAATTTTTGAGTTAAGTATTCAGAATTACGCAAGTAGGCAAATATTAATTTATGCAAGTAGATAATTTTTATAATCGATGTAATACGTTTTAATGAAGCTTTTGTATGACATATAGCTAATATTTATAGTTTGGATAGAAATTGTTAAGGACAAAAAGGGTAAAATAAAGACGAATAACCTAAGTTTGTGAAATTACATTTTGTGATTTTAATAAAACAATATATTATTATTACGCAAATGCAGGAAACAGGCTCTTCCAGCATGAGCACTAACTTAGCAAAATTTGCATAATTATCGCCTACGTTGCGATCGCTCGGTACAGTTGATACAGGTTATGTACATTTCTGTACATTGTATTGTACAGATTTAATATACGGGCCCATGACTTCGTCCGCCTGGATATCTGGAAAAAACCCTAAGGAACCTTTGATCAGAATGAAAAGTATTCTATGTTTTAATCCAGATATTAAATACTTTGCGTCCAGGCTAAAAAATATCTGTATGCCATATTTCGTCCTAATTTGTTTAGCCGTTTTTGTGTGATTGTGAAAAAAACATCCAAACTTTCACATTTATAATATCATACAGGCTGTACCAAAACTTTGCCATACGAAGGGACCTTTAATATTGAAGGTAGGAAACTTTACTGAAAGAAGACTTCATTTCGATTTAAAAAAAAACCTGAAAATAAAAACAAAAACAGCATCAAAATTAAATACCTCTAAAAGGCATGAAATAATTTTCAAATCACAAGTTACGCATATCATTGTAATAAAACACGTCGAATGAAGTCGGGTGGGGCTCTTAGAATAAAAAAAAGAAGTTGTCCTCCAGCCCCACCCGACTTCAAAGACGTGTTTTATTACAATGATATGCGTATCTAACTAGTGATTTTAAAATTATTTCTTGCTTTTAGTTAGTTCAATAAAATAGCATAAGTCGAGTAGAGGTAGCCCAAATATAGATTTTCAGATTCACAGCTTAAAAAATGAGATAGATCCTAAATAAATATGCAAATTGGGTCAACATAAACCTAGTTCCTAGCAAAGGGGAAATCGTGAAATCCTATTTCAACTACTCAATATTTGTCACGTTACAATCGTTCGTCGTTCGTGGATATTCTTCTCGTCTTGGCATTGCTCACGTACGTCCCCATTTGCGGTGACAGGTTCACAATAGGCCGCCTCGCAAGTTTGCACCTTTGACATACAACTTTAAACCCTATTTCCATCGAATACTGCCGATAGCAGCCGCTCACATAAATTTGCAGATCTCGTACCCCGATCTGTCTGAGAGTGAAGTCGAATTGACGTCCGATATGCTACTGTTCTATAGCTTCTGCGATGGAGGCATACATTTTAAGCTTTACATTATAGTATCTTATATATTTTTTATTTTTTCACTTGGAACACACGCCACATATTCGAATTGATACTAAAACATTTTCTGCGATGATACAAATTAAAGTATCATCACAGAAACTGCCTAAGCCATTTTGTCCACCACCCTGTCATCGAGATATTTTTGCAAGATCGATTTATCATAAAGACAGCGGCCCTTTTTATATGAGTCAAAATAAAAAAATTAAGTTTTTTTTAAAAGTCAATTTAAAAGCACTTTGTTTATTGATATAGTACAGTTGTACATGTTCGCTTCGCTCGCTCAGCACTTGTGTAATGTGTTTGGGCTGAGCTCATCCGTAAGCCAAGTTTGTATAAGCCGGGATATGTTAATTAATTTCAAACAGATAATACCGGGAAAACCGATTTTGTATACAATATTAGAATACTATTTGTTTTAAGTAATAGAAGGATTATTATTGTTTATGCTTTGCTTTGATGTTATAAAATAAATATTTAAGTAGTAGGAAGGTATTGTAAATCTTACGATTTCTTTCTTTAACCCTTTACCGTCCGTCATTTGCTCTGTTTGTAATAAAGTTTAAATAAATAAAAATAATTATTGTTACATAAGCCCATCAAATAAGTAAAGTGACGTAAACCCACCAATGGGAAAGTTCAGTAAGTGGACGGGTTGGGAGGGAACAAAAGACCTTAAGAAGTATTAAATAAAAGAATTCTCAAACAAATGATAGAAATAGTTGCAAAAAATAAGGAAAACCCTCGACGTCCCAGGCTGACTGGTAAAAATCGGAAATCCAAATTACAATAATAAAAACGTTTGTGAAATGGGGTGAAAACTGGATCACTATTCTTGGCAATTTTAAATTGTAACTTGAATGAGTATTATGAACTTTATGTGGTTGTAATAAAGGTGAGTTGGGGGTGAAGAGTTATGTTGGTGGAATGGAAGATTGGTAAATGGGAGCGAGCAGAGACCCGGCGGAGGCAATTCGTTCCACATTAGAGGGCGTAAAGCTTTTTTATATTAATTGCGAGTGCCATTCCAGTCTCCGAGGCCTCTGTGTTGTGGCCCGAATGAAATGTTATGATTCAATTATTTTTTTAATGTCATATGATAATTTAAGTTTCTGTTATTTTAATTTGAAATTAACAAAGGTCACTTTTACAACGATTTCTGTTCAAAATTCGTAAGGTTAAGGGTTAGGTCAATGACATCATCAAGCCTATGAAAATATATTTTTATTACCATGCTATGGTCTATTCAAACCAAATTGTCTCAAATAATGAAAATAACTTTTTGTTATAAGTAAATATAATATTACATACCTTACTCATTAATAAGTTTCTTACCAAGCGAAACTTTAAAGACAATCTTCATTTGGTACGTGATAAGGTTTACCATATTTTGTTCCAGAGTCATCGATCTCTATACAATATTCTTTGATATGGACAATCTACATAAAAAGCATTTATCTATCAAAGTGACTTATTAGATACTAGCCGCCGCTCGCGACTTCGTCTGCATGGATATATAGTTTTGTTTTCAATCCCTCGGGAATAGTACTTTTCCTCCGATTGAAAGGTATCCTATGTCATTTCTGTACCTCTGATAGCGTGTATACAAAATTTCATTATGATTGGTTGAGTAATTAAGACGTGAACGAACAAACCACTTTCTCATTTAAAATATTAGTGGTAAGGATTTCAAGATCATGTCAACACTGACATTAAATAAGTCATAAAAGATGTTGATGCTTTTATTAAGCTTTCCGATAGAAAACTCGGAAATTACAGCCCTAACTTTTCATACAATTAAACATGCTTGACGGACGACCTTTGGTCACGGCATTACTTAAAGAAAAGTGCCTTTTTGGGTAACGATCAATTTTCTTTACGACCATTTATCTAAACTAAAAGGAAATCGCTATAGGACAAACTCCTCATTATTATCAATAATTAAGGAATTAAATATTGTAGGTTATTTACTTTAACTAAAGTGAGTTCTTCAACTTTAGGTAGGTAAGTACATACAATTCAGATGGAAGGCATTTGTTACATCTTTTATTGAATTTCATACTTCACTGAACGTCACGAACTGCGACGGATTGATTACACATGGGCTACAATGGGATTTGGTACCTATGCCTTGCCTTACTATGCTCAATTCTGAAGAAAACGTTATGTTATGCACACTGTACGGGATCTATCTATTACCTAAGTAAACATGTTTAGATCTTTTTCACGCCACTTATCACAAAGAAACACCTTATAGTAAAATTAGAATCATTAAACTTTACCGCGGTCTGCTGAAAGTCTGAGGCACTTCCCAGACTTTACATCACTAAAATACGTTATTCCTTTTACCCTAAAAATCCTCTACAAAAACGAGTTAAGTAAAGCGCATTAAAGCATTTACTCATATTACCCGAACGAACTATAGCACAGTTACCATTCAGCCCATCACCTCAAACGTGATCAATTCGGCGTAAAACACGAGTGCCTCTCGTCTGGCCTATAATAAAACGAATATATATCCCATTCGTGCGGTATGTACGTATGCAAAAACCCGTAGGCGTACAGTTCAACGGCAGTCGTTTATAATACGGAATTCCGTCGATCCGGAAATTATTGGAAGCAAAAAAACAAACAACCGACTTTCGCCGGCACGTAAACACTTCGTTCCACCCTCAGACAGGAATAACCAATATCCTACAGGCCTCTGACAGGTGAATTAGAATCTTTTACAAACGTGTTAGAAGTCGATTTTGCTTGTACTCACTCGTTTGTATAACCACTTCTGTTTTCGCGTGGCTGTTATGAATTCCACAGTCAGCCACTTAGGGATATCTGTTGACTCGGCGGAATTAAATGTAAGCAAAGAATGCAGGTGCCCCAAATGCTAATTATTCTACCTTCACTGTTATTTATACTTTGTAATTTGCTCGGGGAGAGGTATTTATGCGATTAAACTGCTTCGTGGGCAAATCCTTTTGTTAGACCTAAGGTAAACATTACAAGGGCTGTTTTTCTCGCTGAATAAATGTAAATAAGTAGTTGTTTATACCGTGGCGTGGGAGGGTTTTAATTGTTGAAACCTTTGAATCGTATTTATTTTGGAATTGGAATGAGAAACTTTTAAATTCTTTTGTAAATCTCAAACTAATTAATATGCATTAGGCCTTGTGCAAATCTTGTCTTTTCTAGATCATTACTAGACTTGGCAAGTTCATAACATACAAAGTTGATGCAGCGTGCCTTTGAATATAAATCGTTCTTAATTTAAAGTTTTCTTGAAATAATTATTCAGGTTTAATCATGCGTATACACCCCAATGGTGTACATGCAGGTATTACTGGATAAAAAGGAGTAATATTAAGCCAAGTTAGTGTTTAATAATCGTATATCACAATTTGAGTCTGTACCCTTAGCATGAACAGCTATCGATAAAAACATTATATAGAGTAATTTTTCTATAGGAAATTTTTATAGCACCATCTAGCGCTGAAAAGACAAATGAAATTTTCCATCGATAGATGTTCGTGCTAAGGGTACAGATTCTTGTGATTGAGAAAACCCTTACCAATCTAAGCAAAATTATTATTAAAGCTGTTTTTGTACACACAACAAATCACACAATTTAAGATTTTTACCTTTAAATATAGTGAATAGCAAAATATTAATCCACCCCTTATGTTAAGCTGAAAGGGCATTATACCCGTGAAGTCTCATGGACAGGATACACGAGACAAATGAGAAACATAATGTACCCGAGGATGGCCATTACCATCCGGACCGAGTGTACATTAAAAGTCCCAGAGCCAGTCTGTCCGCCCCGGACATATCCGGAATAATCGCCCAATCAACACGGACAACTCAGAAATGGCAGATGGAACTAAAGTATCCTTTGTTTGTTGCTGAGTTTGAGGAAAAAATAAATAAATATTTATTGTGCTTTTAGCTTAGAATAACACCTAGAAGCCGTGTCCTCGTATGCAAAGTGAGGCAACTAATACTAAGCCAGAATGGCTTAGTTTTCAAATTTATATTCTTCATACGTTACCTAATCGTAACTTAAATCCAATAATATAGTAACTAATCTAATAAATGTAGGAAAATTGAAACTGTTTTGTACTTAAATATTCAGTACGATTAGGTAGATAATAATGGAGAATAAAAATCTGAAAACGGGGCCATTTTGGCTGTTTTAGTTGCCTCACTTTTGACAGTGCGCTTTGTAGAGAACTATCGTTCTAGATGTTATTATGATATCCTAAGGCTGTTAGGTGTTGAATGCCAAATAAAAATCGAAAACACATCGAAAATTATTGAAGTTATTAGTGATATATTATGATAAGTTATGATTTGTTTAGGGTACTGTTGTTACAATCCTTTTTTTAATAATTGTTTTTTCTGACTTTTACAGCACGTTTATTAGCCTTTATGTTTTTTATAACATTCTTTACAGTAAGTAAAGAAAAAAATTATCGAGTTCACGTCAGGATCTTAGTATTGAAAACGGGTGCCATGGTTTCCATTGTACTGTTTTGACGTTTACTCGATAACAAGAATCTTATATTAATATTCTAATTAATTTATGATTCTTGCTCGATACCAATTCGTTCTCAGATTCTCGTTCGTGTTTCGGGAGTAATCCCCCGTTTGTTGTATTAAAATTTGAGCGATTTTAAAGTAAAAATAATAAACAATCTGCAAACGATCCCATAAAACAAATGTCACTCAAAAACAAAAATAACTCCGAGGAAACGTCACAACGGGAAAGAAATTTAATTTGGAACAGCGAAACAAAAGCGGTCATCCAAAAATAGGAAACTTTACACTTTTGGAAAATTAAGAAAACACAATAACTGGCGCGCAAAGTTCTCGAATAACTCGACAACAATTTTGCAAGCCGCTGTTTTGGGAGAAGCCTTACGTTTTTTGGGTTCGCTAATAGGAATTAGTTGATAAAAGCCGGTAAACAAGGTTAGTGTCGTTAGTTTTTATGCGGGCAACATGTGCGTGGGATTGGACATGGTCGGCGATAAACTGACCTCGTCTCTTTTTAGGGTCTGTAAGTGGCTGTAATAATAGTACACAATGGTATTAGTTTCCAGTGCGCTGTCGATTTTATACCGATTTTTATTAAACTACCAATGGATTGTTTTGTCACAACTTTATTTCTTTTTATGTGCTCTTTAAGTAGAGTATTTATATTTCACAAGAACAAACAAAGGAACAGACTGTAATATCATTAGTATAATTGAAAATATGACAGACGTCAGAACAATTTTCGAAAAAAAAATGTACTTAAGCGACAATAAATGTAATGTAAAAAACATAATTTATTGGCCCGCAGAACTCCATTTTACTTCACGTTATTCTAGACTCGTAGTTACCTTTTTTAACGAACTTTTGAACATAAATGGTAGCTCTGGATTTGGTACTTACCTACCTTAATTATCAAAATGAAACAGTAATAGCTATATACAATATTGGTAGCTAAACTTCGTCTAACTAAGATTACAAGAAGTGCAGCTAAGAAACATAATTACTCGCCAAATGAGTTGCTAACCATAAATTATGAAACATGTAGCTCAGCAAGAGCGAAAGTTGCGTAACACAAATTGTATTGAGAAAGTTTTCATGCACAGCCGTAAATCTTCAAGACGTGATCTATTCACTGCCGCTCCTCAACCGAACAGAAATGAAATAGGTCCTTAGATGTAAGCAAACTTTGCAGCATCTTTCTCAAACAAAAATATCGTAAGACATGAATGAATTTTATCCCGCTTCCTTACACGATAAATGTCAAAGGCCCTTATTTTACTTCAAGAAGCGAGTGAGGTCTTTTAAACATGAGATTCCTTCCGGGAATAAATACGGGCAAACAAATTCTTTGACAATATGGAATCTTGAATTTTTTCATTGGTTCCTGGAAAATAGCACAAGATTAAATTTTAATACTGAAGGTACTTCTTCAAAGAGATGATTTTGTTTCTTCCTTTTTATCAAAAAGATATACAAAAAGATAAAGCTTTTTTTATTTTCTATATTGTTGGTTTTATTATTCAGTTTATACTTAATCAAATCGTAATATGTGTAAATTCATCTCACCCCATAATTCTAAACTCATAACTATACTTTTCACTCAAAGCATATAATAGAATAGCAACATATGGACTCTTATCACTACCTCTGTACAGTTAGTCCATCAGCCATTTTTGATGTCCCCACTGCTGGGGCACATGCCTTCCTTATGGGTGGTAAGGAGGATGGGCCATAACCTACCACGCGGGCCCAATGCGGATTGGTGGGTGTTAACGACTGCAAATGCAGCCGGGACCAACGGCTTAACGTGCCTTCCGAAGCACGGAGGAGCTCGAGATAATAAATTTTTGGTCACCCATCCCATGACCGACCCTTGCCAACGTTGCTTAACTTCCGCAATCGCTGGGCCAGGTTGTACAGTTAGTGGTGTCAAGATATTCTTGCCTGTTCAATAAATCCACATGGATTTCTAATTCGCTTTGCTCGATTATTCACCACAGAATCTATCACATCTCAGACTGTCCATTCGAATGCCTTGCCAACTCCTCATGGGACGCCAACACCGCTTTACATATCGCACACACGGCCGCCAGAGAAACCGCAGATTCCCTAGCAGTTACTGGCGAATCGTTGCGAATGCACACGGAGTGAACAACCGCTACGAACGATTCAACGGTTACTGCCATTTTTAGCGATGATCGGTTTCGGATAGCTCATTCTATTTGGCGAGTGTCAAAACTTGGTTTTATAATCAACTTATTTTATTTACAATTAGTAGTTGGAAAAGTTTGCGGCCTTTTTAACCGACTTCATCAAAAGGAGGAGGTTCTCAATTCGATTGTATGTTTTTTTTTATCGTTGTTCGCGCGTATCTTGGATATTTATAGACCGATTTAGATGATTCTTTTTTGTTCGATTGAGTTTTCTTGCGAGATGGTCCCATTTAATTTTTTTCAAATCGGTTCAGTAGTTTACAAGTAATCCTGAAAATACTATGATATTAAATCAACTAACTTGACAATTTTGTTATTTATGAACCGAATTAGATGATTTTTTTTGTTTGGGAAGGGATACCTTTGTGTAGTCTTTTTAACCGACTTCAAAAAAGGAGGTACCTATTCAGTTTGTATGTATGTATTTTTCTCCGCGATTATCTCACGTTTGGCTGAGCCGATTTTTCTACCTAAATAATATACCTGCACTACCTAATACAGAAGGTACTTACACTAAAAATTAAAAAATTGCTTAAAAACCAAAAAAACCGACTTCAAAAAACCTGCCTCTAAAAAGCAAGAAATAATATACAAATCATTAGATACGCATTATCTTTGTTATAATAAAACACGTCAATTGAATTCGGGTGGGGCTTTTAGAATAAAGCCAAATAAATAATATTAATTATATATAATAAATTCAATTGACGTGTTTTATTATAACAAAGATAATGCGTATCTAATGATTTGTATATTATTTCTTGCTTTTTAGAGGCAGGTTTTTTGAAGTCGGTTTTTTTGTTTTTTAAACAATTTTTTTGAAGCATGAATTTTGCGTGTTCTGGCAGGGACTTTCTGGTAATAGCGGCAAAACTAAAATAAATTGATAGAAAATAGTTTGATTTGATTTTTTTCGTAGACTCGGCATGATTAATCAATCACGATATTTTGAAATAAATGTTTGAAAAAGAATTAATTTTACATGTGAAAGCTTAGCAAATACTTATTAAGTTTATTGAATATAAAGTAAACGTTATCAAATTCAAGCTTAGTTCAAAATTTTATATTCCTAAGGGTAAAACCCCATTTGTCTGAAAGAATGTGGGATGGATGAAATACAAATACATTTTTTAATTCAACAAAAAGATTTTTATGGTTTTAACTGATACAATGTTTGCATTGCATTCCACAAATTATTATGCTCTCAATTTTTTGTTAATTTTCATTCATTCATTTATTTGTTTGGAAATTACTCGACGAGCTATCTTTTTTAATAGCTTCAAATATTTCTTTACCGTATCCAGAGTTGAAACAGCAGGCAGCTTGCTTACCTGTAAAAATAGAAATATAATTATTAATATCTGTCTTTGGTCTCTTAATGAAATTAAAATTTTATTTCAAATAAACTGACAATGTGGCGTGCTTTTGAAGTGATAAATCTACACTATCCGGGCATATTTTAGGTACAAGAAGAATAAAAAATTCCTAAGTCTTAAAACTACTTTCTCCTAATAATAATAATAAAACGATTCATTGTTACGGTAGGTGTAGTGGATGTAGATTTATTCTGTGGTAGAGGTCACATTGCGAACGTTGCCGACGAGTCGCAAACATCGCTTCCAACGAAGTTTCCCGCCGCTAGTCGCGGAGACAGACTTCACCGTCAGATATGCACTGATTAATGATGCGCCTTCAAAATACCCCGGCAACATCCGCGAGTCGAAGACGGAATAACAAAATGTTCCAGTTATTTCATTTTATCAAACGGTTATGATAGAAAGGATGTGTTTTGTTTCAATACAAAGCTGATCTAATTTTATTTTAAACTAGCTTCTGCCCGCGACTTCGTCCGCGTGGATATTAAAGAAAATCCTTAGGGAACCTTCAACCAGGATCCGACCAGCCATTTTTACGCAATTAGGCGCGCTGCTTGAGACATCTGCCGCGTGTGGCGGACGTCGCACAAGGCTCCCCGTTCCCGTTCCCGTTCCCGTTCCCGTTCCCGTTCCCGTTCCCGTTCCCGTTCCCGTTCCCGTTCCCGTTCCCGTTCCCGTTCCCGTTCCCGTTCCCGTTCCCGTTCCCGTTCCCGTTCCCGTTCCCGTTCCCGTTCCCGTTCCCGTTCCCGTTCCCGTTCCCGTTCCCGTTCCCGTTCCCGTTCCCGTTCCCGTTCCCGTTCCCGTTCCCGTTCCCGTTCCCGTTCCCGTTCCCGTTCCCGTTCCCGTTCCCGTTCCCGTTCCCGTTCCCGTTCCCGTTCCCGTTCCCGTTCCCGTTCCCGTTCCCGTTCCCGTTCCCGTTCCCGTTCCCGTTCCCGTTCCCGTTCCCGTTCCCGTTCCCGTTCCCGTTCCCGTTCCCGTTCCCGTTCCCGTTCCCGTTCCCGTTCCCGTTCCCGTTCCCGTCCCGTCCCCGTCCCCGTCCCCTGAAGTTGAAGATCCTAGCTTCAAAACTGAGGGACTTTCATACAAACTTTGTTCCCCTTTTTTACCCCCTTAGGGGGTGAATTTTGAAAAATCCTTAGTGCACCCCTAGACCTCATAAGGAACCTACGTGCCAAATTTGGAGTCTTTAGACCCAGCGGTTTGGGCAGTGCGTTGATAGATCAGTCAGTCAGTTAACGATTTTATATATTAAGATTGAAAAGTAAAACTAAAATTTAATAATACGAAAGTAATGCTTGAATATTGTTTTCACTCCTCTTGCTCAAAAAGTGCGTCATTGTAACGTACAAGAGTCGAGATAAAATAGCATAATAAGCCCTAGGGGATAAAGTTTTTTCTTTTTTAATGTTTGTCTATTACCAATGAGCGTACTAAAACGAAAAAGTCTTTATTCATAATCACGAATAAAAACTCGCTCGACTTAATACTGGGGGCCTATTACGAAAAGTTTAATGCGATACACGCGGCTGCGTCCGTGCTTCGTTCTGATTGATTCCTATTACAAAGCACTTGCGTATGCGATATTGCAAAGTGATTGCGTAAATTTGACAGTTTCTCTCTAGTGGATCCGTCATTATTCGTTTAATAGACTATGGACTACGATAGCTACATTGAAAATATTTGTAATAACTATAACCGACGAACTGCGGACGACTATCGTGACCAAGTTTCGTAATAGGCCCCCAGTTTCTCATTATTATTTTTGAAAATGGAACTTAAAGCATCTCTTCGGTAAAATCATAGACTTATTTAAACTCTGTGTACAGAGTGAATCGTAGAATGCGTGTTTGTGTTGCTTAGCTGCTACAGCAGAAATTAAAAAAAGGTACCATGGCGCGAAATCATTAGAATTTTTTTATAATTACAAACTGATTGAATTGTTATTGAATTGTGACTGTAATAAGAAAGAAATAATTTTAATCTTCTGCCGTCAAGCACAATCATTTATTTAAATATTGTACAAAAAGTTTATAAAGTGGAGGAAAGAAAAACGAGTGGATTCGTTTACGGAAGTAAGTAGGTATAAACTATTTAATATTGTATTTTATTTTCTCGCAATCGTAGTGAAAAGTATAGTGTAACACACGACGCTAAAACCCATTGTAACTCGGTTTCTATTTATTCCCTCGCTAAAGCTCGGGAATAAAAATACCTCGTATGCAATGGGTACTTTTAGCGTCTTGTATAACAATCTACTATTTTATACATGGACTCACTTTATCATAATAATTTAATTGTAATGTATAATTTTTCCAGTGAAGAAAACTATTATGGAAAAAGCTGAAGAGCGATTGCTCTTGAGAGATTTTATCTTTTCGTCAGTCGTTTGTAAGTCTTGCCTAGACCGTGTTGTCCCAAAAAAATCCCAGATATCAATAGTCAATACGAAAAGCTGCCGGCAAGCAAAGCAGAATTCAAATAACAAAGAAATAAAATAAAAGCCACGAACATAGCCCACATAAATCTGACAAACACCATCTTCAATTTGATATCTTAACTTTCTGTCTTCCTAACAAACATCAGCAAACTTGGGTGAAGTTAACGAAATCGGGCGGTTATAAATTTATATAACTCCTGTCTCCCTGACAACTCGGGGAGGGTTTTTCGTTGAAACAGCAACTTATACGTCCGCCGTTCTGGAGACGACAGTGTGAATTATTCTCGGTAAGAAAATCGCCATTGTTGGCGAGATCATCCCCCTATCCCCCCCAATTTATCCTATTTCATACACAAACTATTAAAATTCCCCTTTGCCAAAAGTTACACTTAATTACAGTAGTTTGAAAGCGTGAAATAGTACGAATGTAAATGTAGAATGGTAAATTGTTTACGTTAGGAGTTCGTCGGACGCCGCTTTGCGATGCAAATGTTGGTGGTTGTTGGTGAAATAGTGTTTTTATGCCAACAAGCTCGTCGCCCTTGTCCTCAGGGCGACACTTACCACGTCGCAGAGCTTATACAATGTACACTATGTTTAGTTGGTTGTCAATTTAAAAGACTCAGAGTAAAATAATAAAAATAAACAAAGTGTAAGTTGATAATAGAAGGCGACTAGAATATTTTTCTTGTTATTTTTCACATTATTTCGCATGATACTTTGGCTACATTCACCTGACAGAGATTAGAAATTTATACTATAGAGATGGAATAACAACAAATCATTAAAATGTAAAGGAGACTCGTCATTTTATGCTCAATTTGTATACTTACCTTTTTTATCTGTGATTCTATGTATATGTACACCAAATTACAGCTGCCAATTCCAAATCAATGTCAAATTGACATTACATTTTCTTAATTTCAAAAAAAACAAAGGAATTGTGGTTTGTACAGCCATTACATTGAATACTACAATTTCTGCCTTTTGAAGATTTTAAAGAGTTGTTGTTTCCTTAGTGTTTTCACATAGAAAAATATTCATCATTGAATAACTCTTTTTCGTCATGCGTTAAAAATAAGACATAACTTTATTCATGGCTATATTTTAAGACCAATTTCAATCGTATTACAAGTTAAGCATTTTTTCTAGGGAATGTGCTGGGTCTCCTTTAAAGATAGTAAAACGTCCGAAAACTCTTAACCAACCTTAAAATCATCTAGTTAACTTATATTTCCCGACCAGCTCTTATTAGTTTTAACATTAATATTTTGCAGCTAAACTATTATTAGCTCACCTAGGAGAACAGAGGTTATTCTCCTAGCTCTCGCATAATGGAGGTTGCAAATTAGCCTAACAACCCACCAATTACGCTTCTCCGTCTCATCTCATCTCGTTAGAGAGTCTATCATGATCACGATGAACCCGCTGCAGCGACATATTGGACATAGGGTTTAGTAATCTAAGTATTTTCATAGTTCTGTATTACCGAACCAAAGGCAATGTCAAAATGTCTTTATTCAAATTTTGAATCGTCTATATTTTCTTACGACCCGAATGTTTTAGTAATCGAAGTATTTTCATATTCGACTAAGGGTCATTTCTTGCAAGAACTTTTGTATTGCTGAATTTAGTTGATTTTTTAATAGTATTTTTAACCGACATCAAAAAAGGAGGACGTTCTTAGTTCGTCAGGATCTTTTTTAATGTCCCCGACTACTGGGGCACATGCCATCATATGGGTGGATAAGAAGATTTTGTTTACTATTAGGTATATTATTTAGGGCATAAAGTTAAATAAAAACAATAATATTTTCCAATGAGTAATTTGCGTCGTGAATAAAAGAATATAACAATTCAATACATTCTTACTTGCAAATTGTTGAAATTCTATGAAATAATTGCAATAATTTTTAAAATTTATGATTACGAATATTATTTCTTGCTTTTTAGAGGTAGGTTTTTGAAGTCGGTTTTTTGATTTTTTTAAAAAAAATTTTATTTTTTTATTTTTAGTGTAGGTACCTTGTAGGTAAGGTATATTATATATATAGAAAAATCGGCTCAGCCAAACGTAAGATAATCGCGGAGAAACATACTTAAATACGGGTCAAACTGAGAACCTCCTTTTTTAAGTCGGTTAAAAAACTACACTTAAGATATCCCTCTTCCAACAAAAAAAATATTATCTTATTCAGTTCATAAACAAAGGAGTAATACGACCAATCATCGAGGTAATTCACACAAAATCATACTATTTTCGTGGTTTTTTCAAAATTACTTGAAAAGTACTGAACCGATTTCCAAATTTAAAAAAATGGGACCAATTTGGGAGTGTACCTAATGTAATAACGTTTGAATCATTTCAATCGGTCCAGCCGTCTTCGAGTAATCGGTGGACATACACAAAAAAACAAATATACAGACGAACATAGAACCTCCTCCTTTTTTGGAAGTCGGTTAATGAATTTAGACATTAAATAAGGACATTTTTTAAATCTATGTAATAATAATAATAATAATAATTTATTTATTTCAGACATTAGTCCATCATACTTTGTTAGTAATTGTACAATTTAAATAAATCTGTGCAGATTATGAAACTAGACAAGGTCAAGACAGGATGCTAAAACTCCGGGAATTTCCGGACAAATACGTATGTATGGTAACCCTGTGCGGGATGGGACATGTTTACGGGCGCCGCCGTGGTGCTAATTTATTCGTTTGTTTTCTGCTAACGGCGACATCGAGGTGAGGGTGGCGAGTGACGTCACGGAAATGACGTCATCGATCGCAGGGGTGAGAAACTTTCAGTTGCGTTACATGTTATAGGAAAATATTTTGTGATACATAATAATAATATGATGGAAAGTGCTCCCCGAGAAAAATGCTATCGGCTAAGTGAACATGACAACATAACATCTACCTACACAGCTGTGTGTTTTATGTAAACATTTTAAGTAATATTGAGCCTTTGAATAGCAGTACCTTGTAGCTGTGTGTGTGTAAGTTACATACGTTAAAATCAAATGACGAATTGAGAACCTCCTTCTTTTTGTCTTTCGGTAAAAATAATAAGGTACCTAATAAAAACACTTTTCAATTAGTTATAATAAAATTAATTAGTAAAATCGAGTTTTACATCAATAAAATAAAATTCAATTTGTATTGATTTATTAATAGTTAAGGAATTTTCGCTGTCAACGTGGAGTATCACCAGTCGGTTGATTATAAATTCTACAATCATGATATTAATTACGTCTACTGGAAATGTATGAAAATCTGGGAGCCCTCGAGTCACGAGTGAATAAGTTACGCATAGTTATGCAATCGCATTTCATCGTAAGTAGATTGCATCACCGCTTACCACCAGGCGTTATAGTGATGAAGCACTTGCCTCTCTGCCATAAAAAAGTCTGTTTTTTTATTCAACAAAAAAATTTGATCATTTTATTATGATAAGGTATTTTTTTGTGATTCTGTTTCAGATTAAATCAATATAAATTAAGTAGGTACTTCAATAATAATGTGAATAATTTGCAGACGAACGAAGGTGCAATTACGATAAACAAATAAATAAATAAAACTTTATTTATATATATATATATTTTCACTTCTCAAGCTTACGTGCTCACTAAACTTGAAATAAAACACGTTTTAACGAATCAAACCAAATACCAAATAATTACCAGAGTACTTTCAATAAACTAGTATTCGTTAAAAAGAGTTTCATTTCAAAACATTATTTATTTCTTCACAAATGAGTATAGTATTATATTATCTGTGGTAGTACCAAGCAACAGTTAATATAAACAATAGTTGTGAAGATGTGAAATGTCATTTTTATCTCTTGAATAAAATAACAGACTTCAGTCGAAATTTAAATACTAAATATCATATTAAATATCGTGACGAAATAGTTTTCAGCCAATAGCTGAACAGAAAAACGATTTCCAGTAAAAGTTGCCAACTAGTTCTGCATTTTAAACACCCCAGGGGAGTCCTCCCCTGGCTGCAAAAACTGGATTACTGTCAACACTCGAAGCAACTCGCACTATCTCTCGAATACTGCTAATCCAACGAAATAGAATTTATTTTGCGAAAAAAGTTTTTTCTTATAATTCACTCTCAAGAAAATTCGTTTTCTTGTCAATAAGCGAAAAGTCTTCAAAAGTAAACTATTTTTTAAAAAAAACGAGATTTAAAATGATTGTATTAAATTAAGTTTATCTTAAAAGTTTATTCTTTATTTGGAAACTAAAAAAAAATACTTACCTTTAAAGATTACAAAAATTATGATAGTTAAGTAGTTTAGTTTGCATGCTAATTTTCGAATATAATTTTATATTATACTCAGCACGGGGTATCGAAAGGTGTGAAAAGTGACGTTGTGTATTGTTTCGAAAATTTACGTATGGATTTTTTGTGGAATGGAAGTGTTACTTTTCGAGTTTTCAATACTTTGAACGGCTGATTTTGCAGTTAGTACGTTGTCTTTTGTAGGGTGCGAAGTTAAAATAATAATCCAAAGTATAGAACGACCTTATTGATAGGGAGCACTTTAAACATTAACATTAGCCATGCAAATGTTACATGGCCGGCCCCATTCGTCACAAACTGTTTCTCTTGTTTAAGTATTCTGGAGCTTAGAGCTTCCCTGTTCAGAGCATCAAAGCACACAGAATTCAACATCGAATTGCTTTGGACATTGAATTGCACCCAGTGAGTTAAATTTGATCTATTTAAACAGGATCAAAATGTTGTTTTAACTGGATACACACAGCAATAACATTACAAAAAATCTTTTGATGAAAATATTGAATAGCAGTTTTGTTCTTCGTTATATTATAAAGGTTTTTGATACGATCTGAGTCTAACAACATAATTATGTATATTTTGAATAGTTTGTCAATATCTTAATTTACTTATTTAAATATCAATAACTAAATAATCAATCATTTTAGGATATCTCAAGAAAACCATATCGCGAAACACTTACAATGTCGTTGACTGTACGTACAGCTAAGGCCGTAGACACAATTACATATTCCTCATGCAGCGACTGCGAGTAATAATAAATGGCAAACCTGTGTTCATCCAGAACATCTGTTTACGGAGTAAAAGGTCTGGAGCGCCGACAGCGCCCGAGAGGGCCGTGAATATAGAACGAGCTCGATACGTGTGGCCGCTTGAATACTTCATGCTGGTCGGTACACGCCCTTATATTGGACCTAAGTGTAAAATCCTTACCTATACTTTTAAATGAAAGATGGTCATAACTAAAATCCTCCACCAATAGTACACTCTTTTATCAAGTGAAATATTGTTTAGGTACATGGAAAAGACCATTCCGGGAATATGTTAGTTGAATGTAATGTGTAACCCCGTGAGATGACGTAAATACTTCATGCTGATTGGTACACGCCCTTATATTGGACCTAAGTGTAAAATCCTTACCTATACTTTTAAATGGAAGATGGTCATAACTAAAATCCTCCACCAAATGTACACTTTTTAACAAGTGAAATATTGTTTACATGGAAAAGACCATTCTGGGAATATGTTAGTTGAATGTAAAGTGTAACCCCATAAGATGGCGTGAATACCTCATGCTGGTCGGTACACGCCCTTATATTGGACCTAAGTGTAAAATCCTTACCTATACTTTTAAATGGAAGATGGTCATAACTAAAATCCTCCACCAAATGTACACTTTTTTAACAAGTGAAATATTGTTTACATGGAAAAGACCATTCTGGGAATATGTTAGTTGAATGTAAAGTGTAACCCCATAAGACGGCGTGAATACCTCATGCTGGTCGGTACACGCCCTTATATTGGACCTAAGTGTAAAATCCTTACCTATACTTTTAAATGGAAGATGGTCATAACTAAAATCCTCCACCAAATGTACATTTTAACAAGTGAAATATTGTTTACATGGAAAAGACCATTCTGGGAATATGTTAGTTGAATGTAAAGTGTAACCCCATAAGATGGCGTGAATACCTCATGCTGGTCGGTACACGCCCTTATATTGGACCTAAGTGTAAAATCCTTACCTATACTTTTAAATGGAAGATGGTCATAACTAAATTCCTTCACCAAAAGTACACTCTTTTATCAAGTGAAATATTGTTTAGGTACATGGAAAAGACCATTCCGGGAATATGTTAGTTGAATGTAATGTGTAACCCCGTGAGATGACGTAAATACTTCATGCTGATTGGTACACGTCCTTATATTGGACCTAAGTGTAAAATTCTTACCAATACTTTAAATGGAAGATGGTTTTATCTGCAACGATTAAAATGCTAGTCGTTGCACGCCCTTTTTGATCTAAAATATTTATTATAGTTTAATATATGGAAGAGAGTCTTCACTTCAAACCTTGATGAACTGGGTCAACGCCGGCCGTATACGGAAAAAAAGAGTAAGCACCACCACACGCAAAAAAAGGCGTTTTTTCACAAAAAACCCGACAATGTCGCAATCAGGCTATGTTTAATCATTCTGTGAAAAGAGTATTATTTATGAATTTACCATTTACCAGGCTTGTCAATGAAATAAAGTTCCCCATACACGAGTAACATATTTCTATGAAAAAACACGAGATATCTGTGCTGTGCCTCATTGGGCCGGTTCGGCGTTGACGGAATAGCTTCAATGTTTTTATCTGTGCCTCATAGGCCCGGTTCGGCGTTCAGGGGAATGTAAAAGTTGTTGACAAGTGAGACGGTATGAATACTCAATGTTGGTCGGTACACGCCCTTATATTGGACCTAAGTATAAAATCCTTATACTTTTGGGCTAGTTTTATCAGAAGAGACGTCTTCACCAAAAAACCTTTAGAAACTTGCACTAGTTTAATATGTAAAAGATTATTTGCATAGAAAAGTCCTTTCTCGGAATATCTGATTTTTTAAAGTAACCTCACCATGATACATTTACCCTTATATTGGACCTATGTGTGTCCTTAAACTCCTTGGAGTACTGTAATGGAAGAGAGTTTTTGCTCGAATCCTTGATGAACTGCTTGGACTATTTTCATGAGTAAAGAATCGCGTTAACATAGAAACGATCTTTCTGAAAATATGATATTCTTGAAGGTTTCACGTAACCATAAGTAAATAGTTCATCACGTTGGATAAGTAAAGTTAGTGAAATTGTATCTAACGGCTTCACAAAGGTCGTACTTAAAACTTAAATAGTTTCCGAATTTGAGCTATCTTCGGCGTAGTGCAGCGTCAATAGCTCCATTGCAGCCGTAAATATTTGATGGCGATCGATGCAGCCGGTGCATACGAATGACAGGCGAAATAAACGAGATAAAATATATCTGAGAAACGAGTATACTTATATACCGAATATACTTTACTTGAGAAGATTATGCAATGCTTGATGATATTATAAAAAATATTTAAGAGCTAATGATAATAAACTTTTAAAGAAATGACTTTACTATTATGACACAAGAATTTCTAGTTCTGTGCTGCGACGTAGGTACTCAAGGTAGTTATTAACTCAAAGGACGCATCTGTGTGGGAAGGATACGTGTTTTCCTTATTTCTAATAGTTAAATGACAACAGCCTGTTATTTATTTTAAAAATGCAAAATAAAAAACAATGTACACAATAATGTACAGGATATATGTAAAATAATGATATAAACTTCTGGAGGAAGAAGAGTTTTTAGTTATTAATGAATAAGTGTGACAGTAACATTGTCAAAACTTCATTGACATGCGGAATTCGCTGCATCTGTATTAGAATGCAAATAAAATATGAATCAAAGGAATTGGAATTAGAAACGGGATATAACTCTCAAGCAAAGAAATCCAAGAAGTGCGATTTTCAAGAAGAAATCTTAAGTAAAGATAAAAATTGTGACCTGCCCGTAGCATCTGGCCATTGAGCAAGGAAAATACGATCTTTCAAATAAAACAAGCAAAGATTTTAACTAGGATTGAAATCTTAAGTAAAGTTTTTTTTCTGTGATCTTAGAGATTAATTCTACTTTTAATATGAAAGAAGAATATAATATTATATGTAATATTGAAATAGATGACAACGTCTAACTCAAATCAAATAGAAGTAAGATCAATTGAAAGTTATTGATTATTCATATCCATTTGGGTGACACTTTGTTTGGAATGTAAAATGTTAAGATCTAAGTCACCATTATTTATTAAGGCACAAATTTTAGTACTTCCAATTTCCCAAAGACAAATTTTAAAAGTCGATAATTTATTACGTAAGCTCTTAAAATGTTTCACATCGACAAGTTATGATACTTTACTCAATAAGCTTAACGGATCTTTCAACAAAACTGTTCGACATAAAATTGAGGTTTAATCGATTCAACTGCGCAGAAAGCAGTATAAATCAGAGAGCTCAAGCAAATTAATGAATTGGAGCCATAAAGATACGGCATGGCATAAATATGAAGGTGTATGAGTTTACGGTTCCCCTACTATCGAGTTACAGTTGCCATGTTCGTTGCTTTACGATGGAAATATTTTAGACGCTGCGCTGAAGTAACTGCGAGAATTTTGCGGTAAAATATTATTTCAGTTGAGATTTAAAGTCTTTATAGATTCTCAGCGATAAAAATACTCTGTGTCCCAGTCACTGAAATGTACGTTTAAAAGCCTTTGCTGTTATCAACATAGGGTGCAATAGTGTTCCTGTTATGATTACTTTTAGGTATATTTAATAAGATTTAGCTTTGTAAAATGAGGTATCTAATCAAATAGAAATAAACAATTCATAATTAATAATAAACATTGATGCCTTGTTCGATACTTTGCGTTTTTGGGTTTCAGTTAGTCACAGAATATAACGAGTATCTATTAGTATTAACTAACTAGTGAGCGTCTCAATAAAAAAACGGTTTTAGTAAATCATTCAATTCATAAATTTCGCCTGGTATGAAGCAGTCACTAAGCCTTTAGACATTGACGTGCAATTTTAATCTGTCAAACCTGATAAACATGTAACAATGTCAGAAAATTGAGTTGTGTACTCGCGTCATCTGTCCACACGTCGGAGATAACGTAACCCTGGTAGGGGTATGATCGAAGGCTGTGCTGATGGATCGTAGGGAGTATCAAGGCCTGAAAGGGTTACAGATCGTAAAGTGCTATCGCGGGACCCGAGTGTTCCTCTTATCTGCTTGGCGAACATTGATATTGCTTGTGAAAACGTTGCCAATAAAGATTTTCTCCAAATTACAGCAGTAAAAAAAACTTTGGGAGTTATCTGTGCGGATTTCGGCTGTTGAAATAGGCCTCATTGGTGCTTTTATTGAAATGGAAAGGATGTAGGCCTTTTGTTATTTGAATTTCGGTGAATCCTTTATAAAATGTTACAAAAACAAATAATAAAAATCTGCATGTATTTATGTTATGTAGATAAGATAGCTTCATTTGTATTGAATTACATAGGTGCTTATTTACTAATAGTACTACTAGTATAATTATAATACTAGTATAGACCAGTGGCTCTGTAAGTTAGACCTTGCATAATTTGTGACATTAATATACGGACATTTTTCGAAATGGCAATAGTTATATTTTATGATAACTGTGTGGCTAATAAACGTTTTATTTACTTCTTACATACTTACATATACTTATCCACCATTTTGAAAAAAATCACAGATTTTACAGTCCCCGCAAGAATAGGAGCATTGAAAATAAACTTAAAAATTTACGAAAAACCAAAATCAAATCAAATGCAAAATCCTATTATATTTTTAAAGTTACCTAGGTAGTTACTTACTAATATAATATAATGATAAATAAGTGTTTGCTATCTATTATTGTTGTTGTGCCCGACAGGGTCCATAGTGATCTAAAATATTATAATTTAAGAACTACTGTAACACTGTGGAATGCAATAAATGATTTGAGTATTGAGTATTGAGTAGTACCTATTGATTTTTACGATGACTGCCTCGACGCGGCCGAAATATTATTAACCGATTTTCGAAATTCCAACGAGAATGCACTTCTCGTCTGCTTCAGCATCTTTTAACAGTATTACCATGACGATCGGTCAATAATCATAGAAGCTACATCACTTTTTATGTACGGAAACACCCGATTTTCTACAATTCCAAATCTAAAGGGACCACCTTAGTCACAATTATTAACCGATTCTTTTAATTTTGTCGCCATTTTGTAGCTAAACTAATACCCTAGGACCCATTTTTAATTTTTTTCTTAAGTCGGTTTTTTTTCCGAAATATTTACAATTTAGTAAACAAACACCCCCCAAAAAACCCGAATTTTGCAAAATTCCAAAAAAGTTACCAGTAGATTTTCAAAATTCAAACGTTTACACGTGTCTCGATAAGCGCCACCGCTCACGGGCGCTTAATCGCCGAGCGATTTTTTGTAGCCCAGAATAGAACTTATGGAGTTCAATACGTAAACGCCCACGAGCTACAAAAAGTAGCTCACACATAGCTCGGCGACTAATCGCCCACGAAATGACACTGACAAGAGTGACAAGCGGCTTTAACCCTAAAAGACACCACAATTTTTTTCGCTGGCTGACATAATTATTTTTGTAATGGTAGAGTTTGCAATAAAAAGTAAGAGAATTATTATTACATGATATGCTTACCAATTTATATAATTCTTGAATTTGCGCATATAAAGTAAATGCAGAATTTTTGTTCTTCACACTATTTTGACGCTAAAAGGATCTGTACCCTTAGCACGAACAGCTATCAAAAAAATAATCATTGGATAGATAAATTTTGTATTGGAAATTTGTACAACGCCATCTATCGCCGATAAGCGAAATAAAATTTTCCATAGAGAATTGTCTATCGAGTAATTTTACGTGCGTTTTTTTTCTCGATAGCTGTTCGTGCTAAGGGTACTGAAGACATTTGAATCGTATACATTGTTTGCTTCATTTGTGAAAAGTATATAATTACTGACATAAATAAATCATAAACTTTATTTTATAGAGCTTAGCAATAATAAAAGTGATTGTTCTATAATATTATTACCGGGTGCCTTTTAGGGTTAACCTACGTCAGCGACTAAAAAGCGCCGTGATTGTCGCCGCGATTATCGCCGCGTTTATCGCAGCGATATCGCCGCGATTAACGCCGCGCTTATCGCAGCTACAAAATAGCGCCCGTCAGCGGTAAGCAGAAATGGTTTTGGTACTATTCCCGTCTCGATCCTCCCAAAATCCTCGGAAATTATTGGTACTATTCCCATCTCGATCCTCCCAAAATCCTCGGAGCTATGGCCAAAAATACGTCTCAGGCTATTTGCATCTGATAACCATTTTCAATGGTAAAATACGAAAAACTGATTCGACCAAAAATCTTTATACTTAATTATCGAACATTCTCACAAGATTTTAGGAGAATCGGTTGAGAAATGCGTCCGTATAGAGGAGAACAGCCGGACACCCGGACATACGAAAGCATTTTTGCCTAAGCTGAAACTGAGACGCGTCGTTTGCGCTTCGCGCTCGCTCGGTCAATAATATTAGTTGTCCAAATAATATAACTTATAGTCTAAGTCTGTTGCAAACAAGAGTCTTCCACAAATATTCTTCGCACTTCAATAAATAATTCATAGGAGGTACAAACTACTTTATTATATAAACTATTTTTGTACCTGTACAAAAATCTTCTACGACATGTGACAAAGGACAAAAATCCAAACAACAGTTCACGGTATTAGCTTACACAATAACGATATTATTTTGTAAACAACCTTACATACCATACCATGTATATTTGACCGCTAAAAGCGACGCACTGGAAGAGCTGAGCGCACGAAATGGTATCAAATTGACCTTTGTACAGCCGGGACTCGAGCCAGCGTCCTTCAGGACTCGGTGAGAATTTTAAGGTTTAGGGAGGGAGTCCATTACAAGATAAAGCGGAAAGTTGTAATAAAAATATCCCTGTAAAATAATTTAAGATTGAGAACTATCTGCTTTTGCCAATTGCAGACAGAGTAGAGTGCAGATTTTCTGTTGGTAGTGGGTATGCATAGTGACTTTGTTTGCAAAGCTGCTAGTTGTAAAATAAATGCCACCTATCAGTGACTACTAAAAAATATAAAAATTGGGTTAAAGGGCCGCATCAGCATTACCGCTGAAAAGCAAAATAAAATTTTCCTTATATATTTACTCTATCGAGTACTTGTGCGCGCGTTCTTTTCTCGATAGATGTTCGTGACAGAGCTTCTAATTTTATTGTGATGTGGCTGATGACTACCACGTAAGGTTAATTCCTGATGTTGATTGGAATTTCCTCGTAGTACTTCAATAGGTAAGCGAAATGAGAGATATCAACGTCGACCGCTAACTACCAGAAGCACCTTCCAAATAAAAGGTAACCTAAATCGCCATCGCTTACCATTAAGGCCCCTCCACACGTCCCTTCATGGAGCTACATTTACATAAAGGGCGCGTGCTCCGGGCCCCGATAGCGGGCCATTGTAGGAACGACAACTGATGGCTCCAATACACTGGTACGATACAAGTACGTCTACGGTTTACTCTTTCTTGAATGATCGAGTATTCATATATACTAACTTATTGAAAAATGACAAAGGGTAATATCTGTAATTCTATAAATTATTGGTCAACCTATGTGCTGTTATTTAATTTTATCTATTCCTAAAGACTATGTTAAGTGATATAATATGATTTCGTTCGCGCGTCTCGCTATTGTATTGAAAATATTTGCTGAAAAGACGGGGAAGTTAGATCAGAACAGCTGTTTATTTTGAGATCAAAGAAATTCATTCTGATGAATACAACATTGATATGTTATTTTAAAGGCGCCGGGAGATGTCGCTATGTATTTGGCACACCAATTAGATATTATACGAGTAGTATATCATCACCGTGATAAATTAATACCGAACGCTATAATCCGCAGTCTAAAGGTAAGTTAATTATACCTCGTCAAACAGTGATGCGTAATAAGCATTAATGACACGGCGAAAATGTGCGATCCGATTACAGCCCGCGAACGGACCAATTGTTCACGTAATTGATATTCGGAATCATGTCAAAGGGGCATTAGTCTCTCTAATATCTACTCCGCTCTCACTCCGCTGAATTAACGCTCAGCCACCGGGCTGGCAAATTATTTTGATGTCGTTCCCTTTGAGTTGCGTCCCGTGAATAAAAACACCCGAAACTTTGGTGGTTTTAATTATTCTGTAAATTAATTTGTGAAATGAGAAGGGTCATTTTTGCTTTTCTTAAACTTGCAGGTTACTAATTTCTTGTTTACGAAACTTTTGGCTTTAGTTTCTCGTTAAGAACTCGTTACAAATAATTTTTAAAATAAAACATCGTCGCAACATATTTTGCTCCGACTTTACTTTGAGTAGCAGAAGATATTGTGTAACCATTACAACAAGTGAATCATTATAAGGGTTCTCTTTTTCCCAATTGAGGTTCGGAACCTCGTTCTTTTTACTACACTGTATATTCCTTTACTTCAGTGGAACAAGACCCTGTATTATTTCGTAAACTCTTCTTTTTTGGTGCAAACAATGGTCCAACCTACTGCATAACAAAGCAGATACGATTCAATGTTGCATTGCATTAAAAACAAGTGAAGTTGCATGTGAAATGTTTTATCAGTTGGGAGTATCCAGTATTGTGGACAATAAAAGTTGAGATTACTGCATCCACAAGCACACATGTCGTTTTGTTTGCTTTGTAACACCCGGGACATCTCAGAATAAGAACGTATGTCATTGGGTGAACATTTTATAAGTATTCTGCTATGGTAAAAAAAATTAAGTGAGGTGTAGCACAGCTATTAATGTTCTAATGTACATTGAATTAGTGTTCAATTTTTTATGTAGGTTTACAAGGGCAACCGAATCATAGTTGTTATAGTGTTTGTAACAAAATAAAATGTTACTTTCTATTCCCACTTTTTTCTGATCTAAAAATAAACTTAATCAAAGCTCATAAAGCTTTTCATAAACGACTAAAATAGTTTTGAGTCTGCAGCCATTATTTCACATTAGAAATCGTGGACCTCGCCATTGTGCTCTATGAATCTTCGAATATATTACACATTCGGTCTGTAAAGCAGTGCAAGTCTATTATTTTCACCATTACCCAAACTCCGATAAATTGCCTTTATTACTTGGGCCAAGGTGCTTAATAACTAGCATTTAGAATTCCAAATTGTAATAAAGGATACTCTATTATATATTGACCTGATTTTGGTCTGTTGATTTAGCGTGTTTGCTGTGAATGAAGTTAGCTAAAATTATTAAATTAGCTGTTGGATGCTTATATAAGGTTTTGATCAGCTCTGAAGCATTAAAATGCTGAACTAACAAGGTTTATGATTGTGGGTATGAGGTTCTAAGAATTTCATATAAAATTTGTTTGTTATTTTCGCATGCCTTACGCTTACGAACTTTGTGAGATAAAATGTTTTGATAAATAGAACTAAATCATTGCTTTATTATGTTATTGAATTTCCAACTCAATATAAAATTATAATAATTTTATATAGTCAAAGTTGGTTCTTGGAAATAAAAGTGGAGGCAATTAGTTGGCAAATCTAAGCCGGGATATAGAGTTATTTTTACAGTATTAAAGAAAATCCTGGGATCAAATCTAATTATTAATTTTCAGTGTAATATAAGGTTTACAAACAAAAACAATTTAAAAACATATTTTATAAATATAGTACTTAACTCTAGGAAAAAAATAAAAATTACTTTCAACAATCTATTGTTATTAGAAACCTACTCAACGCGTCATGTTTCCTTAAAATATTTGATAATAAAATGTAATGAATGTGTTTTGTATCTCACATCCTACTTCCTACTAATATTATAAATGTGAAAGTTTGTGGGTTTGGATGTTTAGATGTTTGGATGTTTGTTCCTCAATCACACAAAAACTACTGAACGGATTTGGATGAAATTTGGCACAAAGATAGTAGGATAGCCTAGATTAAAACATAGGATACTTTTTATCCCGATATTCCTACGGGAACGGGAACCACGCGGGTGAAACCGCGGGCGGCCGCTAGTATTTAAATATTCTTAATTCAATAAAAGAAATGGTTGATAGAGGTTGAAAATAAAACGATAAAAAAGCTGAAATTGTCAATAGGTAACAATAATGTTCAAAGTGAAGTTTTTAACAAGGTTGTCTCACACAAGAGCTTAAAGACATCTTCTGGCTTTGTTAATTTCGTTTCCCACGTAAACGAATACAGCAGCAATTAAAGTTTAAATCGTCACTCGAACTTCAGCATCTGTTCGTCGCGCCTTCTCATTAAATTCACTTTTCGCAATTGTTTGAGAACCGCTAGAAGAAAATTACGGACTCAAGGTTATCGCATTTAAATAAATTATAAAAAGGAAAGAGTGTAACATCGTAATGTAGCGTTTTAAATTCACTAAAAGTTGGGGTGGTAAGTGAATGTTGAAAAAGGAAAATATATGAACGGTTACTCTAAGAAAAAGAACAATATTTAAAATATCACTTCTCACCTTCGATCAAGGATACCATAGACGTCCGGTCAGAGTCTCAATAGTGGCACCACCAATAACGGCGCACTTTCAAACTGGGTTGATATTTTGATTTAGTTCGCCACAGAGAAAGCAATACTATACGTAAGAAGAGACGGGACTTCATAGACCAAAAAAATCTACGAAATGTCAAATCAAACATACCTCGACGTAGCCAACATAACGAATGTAAAACAATGTTTTACCAATACCAACCTACAGGAAAGAAATAGAGATGGGCGACCTTATAGTATTAAATTTCGATGAATGCACTGAACTGCGCTTTACTTAAGGAATAATTTTAAAATTTCTACTAACATGACACAATACTCTGTTTTTTAACCAGTACTGAGTCAAACAAGTATGTTAGAATTAATTATCAAGCATTTAACTTATGGGCAGTACTTTTAATTAAAAAACAGAGCATGTGTTCAGTTTAATATTAGAAATATTAACTAAAAAATTTAAAAAATATGTATTTTCAAAAAAAAAACAAAATTAATCCTCATCGTCGCATTTTCGCTGATCAATTCATTTGCTCATAGACCATAACAGTGACCTGAAATAAGAGTTACATTAAAATGGATATAAAATTGCAATTATAATAAAATATTAAACTAGTTTATAATATTCAGAATTGGGCCAAGTCCATTTCTTACACCTAAAATTAAAAGCATCGATATCGATATTTATATATGATGTAGCACCACTCTATTTTCCTGCAGATTATTTTTCTGACTAAAATTTTATTATTTCATTCAAATACCTACCAGAAATTGTAAACGAATGTTATATTGGTTAATGTTACTCACCGAAGCTCATCTGAAGAAAAATTTGGCCATAAATAACCGTTTTGTATCGTCTTTTCATGCCGATTTTAAACCACAAATTTCACATTTTACAATCTTCATTGTGATTTACATGTACTGCACCTTAACTTGACTATTAACAAATTAAAACATTAAAACAAACTTTTAAATATCACAAAACTATTATAAAACAAACTTTTAACTACACAAATTAATTTTATTTGTTACAATACTTTAAATGTTGCCGCCAATGTTTCTCTGACAGATGACCTATCATCAAAGAACGAGAAAGAATAAGGAAGAGTGAGACAAATATAGTCGCCATCAAAATTCGTGTCCGCTTCATAGAATCTTTTTTTGTATGGAAGTTGCGACAGACTAGTTCGCTTTTGGTTGCGCCAACATACTCACGTGCCACAATTTTATTAAAAAACTGTAAAAATAATAATCGAAACACAAATATATCAAATGGAAAATCATACTTTCGGTAAGCTTAGATCGTTTTATAAGATAAATGATAAAACATCTAACTATTTGGAAACAAAGCTTTTTCATTTTTACGCGACAAACACTAATGTTTGACCCAATGTTGGTAATTATATTTTAAGAACAGAAAAAACAATCATCATCATCATCATCATCAGCCTATCATCGTCCACTGCTGAACATAGGCCTCTCCGAGAGCACGCCACTGAGCACGATCCGCGGCTATACTCATCCAGTTTCTGCCAGCCACCTTGCGAAGATCATCGCTCCACCTTGTCTGAGGGCGTCCCACACTACGTTTGCCGATACGCGGTCTCCACTCAAGAACTCGTCTGCCCCAGCGGCCATCGGTTCTACGGCTAATATGGCCGGCCCACTGCCACTTTAGCTTGCAAAAAACAATAAATTAAGAATTTTAAAATGACGTATTTACATAATTTATACAAGGTATTCTCTTCTTTGATCCTTACTTTTTAAAGTTGAATTTGGAAAGAATAGTTATTGTACACTAATACAAATTAATACTCGGGTTGATGTTTCGAATTTCAAAATTTCCAATCGTTTTTTGTCATTCATGTCATAAGATCATAAGTGGATGTTGACACAAACAAAATTGCGCTTTAGGTTTAGTAGATAAGGCTTATATTAGTTTAAACTGATAAATGTTGGAGGACGTTTTTATCATTTGCTAGTTTTGTCAGTCGGTGTCATATTCCCGTGCTGTTTTGTACGTGAGGGGATATCTTAGATATCCTTGATCGAATAGCTTCTCACCTACTTATTAGCGATTTTGTAAACGTCCACGAAATCGACATTCAGACTGTATTCTGTTCCCATTAACATTGTTGATGTACAAAAAATATTCAATATTAGACTATCAATCTAGAGAGCTATCTTGCAGACGTCTCCGATATCACCTACTTTTGTTTTACTATTTGCTCTCCCGATCTTGCTCGTAACGTATCCATCCATCCATTTGTCTCGCGTCTGTTTGTCTATTTATCATTGAAAGCGACTATTTCTCTTGTTATATCGCATCACAAAGTTCCAGCGGGACAGTATTGAAACTGTAATGGGATAGGATCGGGATTACGCTTTATAAATTCCTAGTATAGGGTCCTGTTGAAAGGATCCTTTGATAGTGGGGTTTTCAAGCACGTCTTCTTTAGTCAAAGCTTTTATACGCTTCAATTCTGATATAAAACTTAGCTGTATAATGAAGCTTGAGGAAACTAAAGTTATTTTATTCAGATCGTTTAATATTTTATATCATTTTTTTATTGAAGACTAATAAAAATCAGATAAGGAAGCCTTGTGTGTTTGCAATGGATTTCATTGGACTTTTTAATTCCAATGAGCGGTTTACTGACAGCTGAGAGTTTTAGTTTATTTTTATGTTGATAGATGGCGCTATTCAACTAGGTAGGTTTTTTTTTAATTTTCCAAGCAGCTGAGTATACAACTTAATTATTCAACACTTAACACTGGCAAAAATTACTCTCTGAAGAGGAGTAGATTGCCATAACAACGTCAAAAATTGGCATTGACTTCTTTCATCCTTTGCTTTTTTCTTAAAAAGTTACGTACTTAGTTGAACAACGACATCCGTCTTTTAGGTACTACTTTTTTAAACTGCCTTATGAAAACCGCTCATTGTATACGCCTTATAACACATGCATAAAATATCTGCCATATCTATAATATCATAAAATATCCTAACAACAAAGTATGTGAGTAAATTATGAAAGTTATAAATAAGAACATTTAAAAAAAACTTAAACATCAGTTGCCTGAATGCCTAAAAACAATTATGAAAATGGAGCCTTTATAGTAAGTTATTTGTCAATTTTCTCTAATAACTGTGTTTTCCCCACTTCATTCCAAGGTTGTTCTAAAGTCAACAGAGTATCTGTTACTCAAAGCTGTAAAAATAAACGGAGGCTGTGGCCGTGACCTTTTCTCGCCATATTTTAAGCTATAAGCCACAGAGAAGAAACAGTCTTTGTTGCAAGTCGACTAAATAAAACTCGGTCGCTATTTTGATTTTATTGCTGAATACGACAAGGTATTATGTGGGCTGAAAATATTAGATTTACATAGTTTACATTGTTTCAAAAAAACAAATTTTGATCGACACACAATCTACGATCAGTTTTTATTCAACACGAAAAAATAAGATTTCGTTTGTAATATATAACCGCTAGTGGAGGCTAGATGCGCTGCCGCATAGAAAATTGTTTAGTCTAAATAACACAGAGCCCGTGGTACATTTAAAACACGGAAAAAGTTACTGTTTGCCTTTGTGATATAGTTATTTATTACGCCATTTTAGATACTTAAACCCAAGTTTTACATATCGCAATTCGCCGAAACTTATTTTAATTATGATCTCCAAAAGTGTTATTTTTTTATTTTTGAGGTTACCACATGGTTTAGCATACACAGATTTAAGACCAGATAAAGTCCAACCATTTTTATGTGGTCTTAAGTCTGTGTATGGCTACTTTCCATAGTCCTACTATTATTATCTGTGGCATCGATCAAAGCTGTAGAACACGACAATAGCTAAACCATGTGGTAACCTCGAAAAATAAAAAATATCACTTTTGGAGATCATCAGGTTTCGGCGGGTTGCGATGTGTAAATCTTGGGTTTTAGTATCTAAAATGGCGCAATAAATAACTTATCACAAAGGCAAACGGTTACTTTTTGCGTGATTTAAATGTATCACGGGCTACTGTGCTAAAACTATTAAACTGTTTTCTATGTGGCGGCGCACGTTTAAACTAGTATTTTTATCAGAATTTTACTAAACATAATTATTTCGTTGTATTTTTTTTTGATTGGCGGCGCTAGCTCGGTGCGCCCTTTTATCAAAATAGTGAGGGATATAAATGGAGTGGTATATTAATAAGAAAAAATATAAGTGGGCTGTAAGTAATTCATTTTTTCCTTCTCACAATCCACCTGATTTTCAGCTTCAAGGTTCTTGATTAAATTGTTTATGAGCCTTCTTTACTGCTGAATTCGTTCTTCAGGTTTACGACTAGAATTTTGCATATCTATTCAAAGAGAAATTACTCCATTGTTATTTAAATGTCTGAAGTGAGAGCAAATTATGAGGAGACAGAGAAAGGCCGTTGCGACGATGAATATTTGGAGAATTATAAAGGGAGACAGTGCGCATTTTTCTTCCATAAGATCAATAATCCTTAGAACATTTTTGAAACATGGTAAAATAAAAAAAAATGTGGCTTTTTATTTTTATTGATCATCACATGCGGAAAATCTGTCTCATCTGTACCATCTCCTTAGAAACTCGTACTTATTTTGAAGTGATGTGAAGAATTTAATAAGCAGTGGGCGCTGGCAATATTACATTCGCATTAAAACAGCAACTGGAATTTATAGTATATCTGCAACCTAATATTTGCCAATAGCTGATAGCCAATAGATGTTTGAACTTCGACATGATAACAAGTTTCGCAATGGTAGCGGGTTTATGATACCATTAACATGATCATTTATTATCAACCATCGAAAAGTTTTTAATCAATATAGAAACACGGTTATTGAATTCTATGCAAAAAAATCAAGATTGATTTCACTATTACTACAATATTCAACTACTTTCGAGGCCGATTGTTTCGAGGCTCCCTTCACCGCACTTGATTGGTAGTATTCGGTATCAAACAGCAAATCAAATTCACGATTTTTCGGTTAAAATTTGCACGTCCCACTCGGCAAACCAGCGTAGGAGATGCAGATGAAATTGTTTTCCGATATTCAATGCATCGGTTTTGAATTTTCAAACAGCGTATAGAATAGAGAGTCAGATTATGTTTTATGGATAAACGCAACTATTTTCTCCTGGAAATATTTCTGCTGTTAAATAGAGTTTATTTGTTTATTGACCGAGCGAGCGCGAAGCGTCTCCGATTCAGCTTGGGCAAAAATGCTTTGGTATGTCTGTCCGTTTGTTCTCCTGTAAAGCCCAATCGCGGTAATTCTGAACGATACAACCAAAAACGTTACGTTGTAATTTAGGTTATATTTACCTAAAAATCTTTGGTTTAGCTTCATAATTTTCACTTAAACTGTCCCAGATTGTAATCCTAGACTCCTTAGGCAGAGTATTCAACAATTTCAACAAAACTAAAGCGAGTATTTTTCTGTAAACGAAACTGAAACGGTAACGATTTAGCTTTGGTTAAATCGTTGAAAATTAGCGCGATTATAGGCCCGGTCGCGTTTCTCAACCGATTCTCGTGAAATTTTTGTGAGAAGGTTCAATAATTATATATAACTTTTATCGAGCAACAAATTTTTCGAAAAAATACGCATTTCAGACATTTCGCAAAATGTTCAAAAATATCATAAACGCGCAGTCACAAAGCCACTTTATTTTATTTTATTTATTTATTAATAAGGCAAACAAACAGCTTATTTTACACAAAATGAAAGTGGCAATACAATAGCTAATACATTTTTCAATCATGCAGTATAGAACTACTATTCGACTTACAGTTAACTTACCAAATACAATTGATTTTAGCAACACAGATTTCTAAGAGAGATGTAATTTTCCAAGAAGATGTTCCTCTATAAATGCTGTCACTGATTACTTTATTAATTGCTGAACCTTACAAATCAGAGAACAAACGCAATGGAACAAACTAATAAGTACAGTATGGGATTCCAGCAGGGTTGCCAGATGTCCTTTATTTTAAAGGACATCCTCTATTTCAGACGCAAAAATTGATCTTGTCCCTTAATTTGAAATTCAATAGAGGACACTGTAAAACCAGAACTAGTAATAAAATCAACAATTTTCTTTAGAGCAGCCAAAAGTAATGCCAAGTATACTTAAACACAAATTGAGAACATACTCATACTACGATAATACATTGCGTATAACTAACTAACATTGTTTTTTATTAACAAATGACGCTGCTTGATGCATAACAGCATTTTATTGAAATTCAGATTATTATCCTTAATTTTCATCCTTTGTCTTTTATTTAATCTTATCAAATGGGAGCTGGCAACCCTGGATTCCAGGCAAAGCCAATATTGGCAACAGAATTCTATGGAATTGCTACGAAACTTGAACAATATAGCATTCTATTCCCGTCATTTAAGCGTAGATTAAACTATAATTATTATTTGCTGTATATAATCGTGACATTTGGTTGACACTAGAAACTCTCATCAAGGTGGAATAATAAAGTATTTGCAGCAACTTAATTTTTATCGCATTATGAAAATGGCAATAGTTAATAATATTATTAGACGTGAGAAAATTGCAATAACGACAATTTACAGATAAATGAAGACCTGGCTTTTAAAATAATGCCAATCAGTGTTTCTTTAAGGTACTACTCCGAGGGGGCGGTGCCCCTCCGGAGCAGCCTTAGTTCCCCCTCGGAGAAAAATGTGTTGCGTGTAGGTAGACGAGCAAACTATTGTAGTGATTCGACAGACCCCCCCCCCCCCCGAACCTCTTAATTGCCACCCCCCCCCTGGAGAATTTTGTGTGAAAGAAACACAAATGCCATTATTCTTTTGAAATCAATTTAAATAAAATATTAGTATTTTGTTATTTTATTTTAATTATTGGTTGAATTACTTTTAAACTCCCGACATTTCGGTAGGTACCTCTTGGTCTCGGAGTGACTAACTAACGCTAATTGTAAATTGTGATACACACTGATAGATTATATATGTATTAATTGACGTTTGTACGTACATATATATTAGAACAGTGATTAGTAAAACTATGTGCTCATTGTGCACCTTGTCTTTGTCAATCTAAATACATTAAAATTGTAAAGTCATGTACAAAGCTATTCTATTGAGCAGTGGGATATGTCCCTATTAATTTGTAAATTCCGTCGGGACGTTAGAAACACAATAGAAAGTTCGGATCGGGCGCCGGTCCGGGTTACTGGTTCAAACAATATCCCGGATATCACCAACACAGTGTAAGTTTCAATCGATTTGCTGTTAGGGTTGTCACTCAATATAAAAGCGTGCATCATCTGTTTAAAGATATTTGCGTACCTATTCTATGGAGTGCCATCTAGCTTAAAGTTTAAATTATTAATAAAGTCATGACTAAACAATATTTCTTTAAATGTTAATGTACAATATATTTTTATGTTCTTTAAATAACATATTTTCTAGACCATTTGTGGGGTGGAGGTTTGACTACCTGAGACACAGGACCCGTCTTAGTTTGGGTGGCAGCCCGCCATAGTAATTTTTTCAATAGATTAAGATTAGATAAGTTTTTCGTACTGTACAACAAACTCTTGCATTCCATTACAATATGTAACTGTTAAGATTATGGTGAGAAATAAAGTTATTATTATTATTATTAATTGACTTTGACTTTGACATTGGTTCACGATAACTTATACGTACAGTCAGCAGTATATCAAGCTATACAAAACTGTCAAAAATCTACAGTGAATTTTGAACCTTAATCTGCTCTAATTAAAGTTTAAAAATGATTGAAGAAATTTGACAAGTCGTAGAATCCCAGCGTGCCGTCTACCGTACACAACGTAAAATTAATCGAGCCTAAAACAGTTTTTTTGGTAACTTTTGAAACATTTGTTTTAGTAACTGACAAATATTTTTCATAAACAATATTATTTAAATGCTACTATTTCGTGTGATAAACCGATAAAGCTCATGAAATAAAACACTTTTAACGGATACTAGCGGTGTAATTAGTTGGTATTATTATAAAAATCAAACCAAATACCAACTAATTTTTTACCAAAGTACTTTCAATAAAACCGCGCTAGTATCCGTTAAAAGTGCTTTATTTCATGTCTAGTGAGCGCGTAAGCTTGAGAACTGAATACGAAAAAGCTCATTTAAATAGGTAACAATGAAACTTATATCCTACCTAGTTAGCAAATATAATATCACTTTTCGTCTTACGCATCAGTAAACACGTCACAGGTACTATAAAATATTGAAATACGTGTCAGTGCCAACCCTATCAGAAGCGAATGTCTGCTCATCGCTTGTTCAATTTCCATACGAGATGGCAATATCGCGTGTGATTCGTCACATTTGTCACTCGGACGAGACGGTCATCGCGCACTTATCGTACGGACTTTATCGACTGCAAGATGGATAGTTTTGTCGGCCATGTTTGATCAACAAATAAAAAACATATGCAAACTAAAATATTTTATTTGTTTGCCTGTTTATATATTACTAGCGATCCGCTCTCAATTCGCTTAGGTTCCTTCTTTTTTTGCCAATTGCGACCTTCCAACAACACCCAGAAAGAAAACAAATACCTTACAATCGTCACCTCCAATCTCCAAGTCTGTTTCGGTCCCATTCGTTCCCGTTCGAGTCCCATTCCCATCCCGTCATCGGTGTAAGAATTGATTTTCGCGCTCGTAATTTTTTGTGATAGCTCCTAAGATATTCATTTAAATGGTATAGTATAAAGGGGTAAAATAATGTGCATAAAATGCTTAAGGTAACTAACGTATTTAAATTGATAAGGATTAATACTGTATCCTTCTAAATAGCTTTCGAAATTCCTCAGGAATCACTCTAACTATTAGTGAAAACCGCATGAAAATCCATTCAGTAGTTTTTGAATTTATCGTGAACAGACAGACAGACGCGGTAAGGGACTTTGTTTCATATTATGTAGTGACCTTTATTTTTGACTCTTTACTTTGTTAGATCTTTAGATAAGTACATTATTGTAGCAACTTATCATACGTCCTATGAAAGATTATGGTAGTCGTTTCCGTGCATATAGATATTATATAAATAAAAATAATAATATCTATTTATATAGATATTACGCAATGGCGATCAAAGGCCAAAATCCAAGGCTTTAGGATTTCCTAGTGAAACGAAACAAATGAAGGTAGCGTTTTCGAATACGGACAGAAAGGACTTTTTGCCTGTGTCGCTACTTGGACCCTGAAGGGTATGATTTATCTTGTCGCGAAAACCTTTTTATACAAATAAATTTCTATGTAATATTTCTTACACTAGCATCTCATTACTTCCTATAGCAACATAAAGGGTGCATGACTTGCCTACCAATCTCTAGGGGCTCATAAAGCCCGGCACACACTAAAACTGCAACCAAGAGTAGCTCCATCATTGTAACTCCCAAGTTTTGACATCAAACCAATGACCCAAGTTCCGCACTTAACTATAGATATTAGTTTAATGGCAAAACCGAAGACAGAACCTACCACAACCAAAGATATTAGAATTAAAAAGATGTGTTATGTCAGTATATGCGACGCCATGAATTTGTCCGCAAGGCGTATATACCTGCCTCGTTATAACACACTAAATAATACGATATTACACGGTCAAGGTAACTCGGCACTTTAAGTCGATAATTTCGTATGGTCGCATAGGCCGACTTAACTTGACCGTGTTGTAAAGTGTGAACAAGATAGTATGATTATTTACAAGAGCGTAAACGAGACAGATACATATTGCACAATGTCGTCGTGAATGTCGCGATACTAATCATAGAATATCGTTAAATGTGTCACAGAAGAGACATTCGATGGTTTGATGCCTATGAACTACAATGATGTCTGAATAAAATAATGAATCATTTTACTTCAAGCGATAAAATAAAAAAGCTACTAATAGTCATAATTAGGGATGTGCAAGGGCTTAAACCCAAAGGTTTAAACCGGGTCTTTACGAGTTTAAATCCGAATTCGACCCAAAAAGCGGGTCGAACCTATTACCACTAATATCTTGGGTTGTTTTTGGGCACAATAAAATTTACCTATTAGTTTCTATTGCTAAAATAACAAATAGTCTGTTGCGTAATGGATTTCCACTTCGAAAAAAATATTTTTTGTAACCAAAACGAATTTTTAAAATATATGTAACTTCGTAAAACTTGTAAATTTAAATAGTAAAAGTGTTCAAATTAGTAAGGAATTTAGCTTTAATTAAATATGGGCGATAAGAAATTCCATGTCACAAGGTTTAGGTAATCCTTACTAATATTAAAATGCGAAAGTCCGTTTGTTTGTTACGCTTTCACGTCTTAACTACTAAACCGATCATCATGAAATTTTGCATACACGTTGTCAGGGGTACAGAGAAGGACATAGGGTACCTTTCATTTCATCCCGAAAAAAGTAATGATCCCGAGGGATAACAAAAAACCATTCCACGCAGACGAAGTTGCGGGCGGCCGCTAGTATTTTAATAAAATTCAGTGGCATTTCATTTAATACATCGCAATTCATTTGCTGGAAACCTATAAAAATAATAGTAAATATATAATAAGTTAATGAGGGCTTTTCAAAATGACATTTAAAAAATAAAAACAGTAACTATTTGCCTCACTAGATCGTGTTGATACTCGTCGAACCCTTAAAATAGTAACTATTTGAATCACTAGATGGTGTTGACACTCTTCGAAGCTTAGTAAAAAACTCACATTGTCACCTATTTTTATCAACGCCATCTCGATAGATCATCTGGCTCGATAGCCTACAGTTTTTTGTCATTGTGAAAAGCCCTCATTAATTATTCATCTCGTGGATAATGCTTGAGCAATGTCGTGGCATTGTCCGTTCTGTACATTTATAATCTATGACAGACATCTCTATCACACTCGGTAATCGGAGTATTTGCTGTCGCACTCAATCTTTTTAGGATAATATTTACTGACATTTTGTATTTCTAATGTACAAATATGAACGAAAATTAGTTAAAATATAATACTTACGCATGATATGTGATCCCTAGACTTTTGGAAGTCTTGCTTGTGTAATTAGTACAAGTTCGCATTACGCAGGACGGCATTTTTACTGTGTTTCGCGGGAGCACTTCAAAGTGTCAACGTTGCCGATGCTTTTGCGAGACTACACTCAGGTGAGCTAATTAGCCAAGTTTAAGACTGCCAGTGTTAAGGCGCAGGTAACCCATCTACCTCTTTTTAAAATTCTAATATCTTTGACCACAACGCTTACTTTAACACGCTTTTTATGATCCTTATGGATGAAGTTTAGAGTTATAGTTCTTATCTTAGGTGAAATAAAACGGTTGCTCAAATTATTCAAGCATTTCTAGTGGGAATTAAAGAAAGTTCTTAAGACAAAATCTTTTATTACTTGTATTAACGAATGGATATCACATTAATGTCTGTTTCAACGTAATAAATTCAGAGAATATTATGTTTTCCGTGAAAATAGCAGTCTTTTTTATTAAGATTTTAGTCACTATCTTAAAGAATACACAAATACACTTTAAGTAAAGAACCGTTTGGGTTCATTATAATGTATAATGCTTTTGACTGTACATGTACAGTCATGTCTACAGTTTAGTAATAAAAATATATCTGTATTAATTCGCCGATCGCAGGATCTTTTTTATAATTTCAAATCTGTACACGCCTTCAAAAGATAAATTTTAACTAAACTGGAACTTTTATGTGTGTGATACGTTAATAATATCTTAATTACTCATTGTGTTTTTGATCAGATGTAAATAAAAGCAACAATCCCCGATATCACAATATAATCGCAATTCAGAACAGAGCAATACAATAAAGAGGAGGGTAGTTTAATTAACTCTGCGATTTATGGCACCAGATTAATAAAATGCAGTAACACCAACAGCGGCATATTACAAACATAAATACTTTCTAATTGGAAACGTTAATTACGAATAAAGATAAGGGCTATATAATACCGAATATTGTTCGTAGTAAGTGTGGGCAAAGTTGTCTTGGAATTAAAAAATATTTTTGATGACAGGTTGTAAATTGAACCGACAAAGAAGGATTCGCACTATTGAGTTTGTCCTAGGAAGATTTTTAAGTACCTATAGTATGTTCACATCTTAAGCATCTCGTAGTAATCGATATGTTATAGTCAAATCCCGGCGCTCCTAGGTTTAAGAAGCCTTAGTCAAAGTCCAAAACTAAAGCGTGTTTCGGGCTTTGACTAACGAATTTATGGCCAAACCTAGGAGAGACCAACTTAGATAGTCATACGCCGAAACTCAATACGATCAAATAGGGGTTTGAGTTGACTAGCGTTGATTAGGGACAGAACGTGTTATTTTGTATTTAAATGTATAAAAAAATATCATCTTTAGAGTGAAAATTTAACTAAATCAACAATCTTCCTTTGAAACAAAGATTTCTGTTGTCAACTTGTGACTGTAACAGATACAACATCCTTTTGATGTAAGTATTCGTACATCGATCGACGGCTTTGAATAGCAATTTGAAGTTATTTTGTGGAACTTTCTTTTACCTGAGTAATTTCAGAATTGGACGCGTAAAGCTAAAATAAGGGTGCAACACGAAGGAAAATACCTTAAATATTGAAGATAAAAAAAATACTGAAAGAAGACTTCATTTTATTTAAAAAATAATAGGAACTGCATTCAAAATAAAAATAAACGCATACGATGCAATACAATAAGTAACACTTTCGATCGGTATCGTAAAAATAAGGATTGCTTTTTTACATACTTGGTGGTGTTCGATTCCTGCATAAGGCAGGCGATTTTTCAAAAATCTTTGAATGCACTTCCAATTTTTATTTAAATAAAAATAAAGTCTTTTTTCAGTAAAATTTCCTACCTTCAATATTTAAGGTAAAGTTTTGGGACACCCTGTATACAGGGTTATTTGTAAAACACCAACAACCTCGCAGGAGTCGATTACTAACATCGTAAACAACAACATTAATTGTTCTACGACTTTTCCGAAAACAGACAAAAAAAATCGACTTCCATACAAATGTCCGAATAGCTGATCGAGTTTTGTATGAAAAGTGATTTTTTTTTTGTCTGTTTTTGGAAAAGTTATAGAACAAATGTTGTTGTTTATGATGTTAGTAATCTACTTCTACGAGGTTGTTGGTGTTTTTCAAATAACCCTGTATAAGTCTATGGTGTTAATAAAGTCTTCATCCAAGTTCAAACACATAAATGTTTAATACAACACCAAACAAAATGAAACATCACTATCACCAAGAAGTGATCAGGAAGTCGTTCAAACTGTAAACAAATAGTGCGGATCTTTACACAACGCTCAATTTCCTGGGCCCACTTTTACGGGCCCATTTAGCGAAACTAGAAGCCGTAAAGCTGATTGGCAAACGGTCCGGGTAGCGTTAGCAACGGCTAACAGAGTTATTATCTCCAAAGCCTGCTCGGGGACAAAGACGATGGGTTCATGTCACGTGACATCGCATGACAATACCATGTGCTCACTACTGGAATTACTGGAACGCTTATGGATTTGGCGCGAAATGTGTTGCGTGTTTTGGAATTGTCGCTTTGGGTACATACGGGATTTTTAAAGTTTTGTAAATTGGAATACTTGATTTGTTTATTTATCCTATAAAGACTTAAATAAATTAGGTCACAACTACTTGAAACTTTACATTTATTATGTGACATTATGTAAAAACAATGTATTGTAATAAGTATTTTCCGAACATCTTTTATTCTATTTATTAATGTATTTAATAAAAAACAACAAAAAGATTCTCAAAATTATTCTTTAACGAACCCAAATTTACATTTCACACCGCGTTGCCACGTAGAGTACCTATGTTATATATTTTCAATGCAAAACGTTGCTTTAAATATTTTACGGGTAAGAAACATGGAGACATCCAGTACAGTTCCCGTGAAAAATATATAAGAGCAGATCTCCCAGGAACGGTTGCTCCCAGTAAACAGTTAGGAGTTACTTGAAATTGTTTGAGAAACTTTCTAGTGAAGAATAAAATCATGGCGTTTACGTTTAAAACCTTTGCAACTCTACCGACAGAACGACTTCAAGAGTACGAGACAAATTAATGACATACTTGAACAAGAATTTTTTTTTTTAATACAACGTTTTTATTTCACGTAAGTATGTAAAGAATCCTTTGAGTAACACAAGGTCACTTTTAGAATTAAATCTAGCTAACATTAAATTTTATTTTAACTTGCTTTCAAATCGTCTCGTCATAGTAATTCTTTCTTGAAAATGCATTGATATTAAGTTACTTAATATAATTGAAAAAATACTAGAAAAAAATCGACTCACCCGTAGCAGCTCAGACGGGACTACTGCTACGGGTCAGTCGATTTTTTTTCTAGTATTTTTTCAATTATATTAAGTAACTTAATATAAAAAAAATTGCATTATGAATGCTAAAATCTGAAAATTCAATAATGCATTGATATTTATGTGATTCGAAATGGATCGAAAACAATAAAAATATAATGATAAAAAATCTAATAAAAAATAAATAAACGAACTAAAACACAATATATGAGTAAATGTAGGTATTCGTCTAAAAACCTAATAGATTACGAGGCCATAACAAATTTGGTAACGATCGCGTAAGTGGCTGATAAGAGTATAAAAAACCGGTCAAGAGCCGCGAGTCGGACTCGCTCAGCGAGGGTTTCCGTACCATCATTGTATAACAGACCATACAACAAGTAACTGTGAGCTGAGCTGTAGAATTATAAAATTATTATTGCGGTATGAGGTCAGCACCATCTCTTGGCCTATAGTGGAACTATTTTTTTTCTTAGGCCAGCGCCATCTCTTGACCGATAGTAGAACTAAATAAATTTTTCTTAGGTCAGGGCCATCTGTTGACTGGTAGAGGAACTAAATATTGTTTTGTTTGTTTTTTGAATTTCTAAAAAAGTGTGTTATATTGAGACATCGTTTTATTTTTCCTGTAATCTTTACATAAACTACTATCACATAGAATTATTTCTGATTTTTCTCTTTGCAAACTTCGGAGATAAAGGGGGGTACGGTATTTTTTTTATACATTTTTCATCATAAGTCGAAAACTATGCGGCCTAAAAAAATAAAAAAATGTTTTAAAATATGCAAACAGCGCTCTTTCATATGATACCCCACATGCCCTAGTCGCCCCACTTAAAATTTTTAAGACCCCTTTTCAGTCCCTGTTGTATTTTTTTTTTTTATTTCTTTTTTATTTGCAAAATAGTTAGGAAAACGTCATCTTAAACTATTCCAAATTTCAAGTTGATACCATTAGTAGTTCTCGAGATATCCAGCTGTGACTAACAGACAGACTTAGTCACACCATAAGGGTTCCTTTTTACCATTTTGGTACGGAACCCTAAAAACAAGACAAACCTCATGTATTGAGAATAATCTAAATCGTTTTGGAGATTGATTTTTATTAATACATTAAAGAAAATACGGGTGAAAGCTTTTAAAATGAATTCGGAACTCTTTCATCATTTTGTTTAAACAGTAAAATTATATCTTCATCGAAGCGGATTTAAGACAAATGTTTTCCAGGAAGTTTGTTGTCTTTATTTATTTAGATTCAGCATTCCGTAATTAAGAGTCGTAGACTCGAATGCCGTGTTTGTCGTGGAAATGATTTCACGGAGGAGTCCATAATAATGAAAGTAAATTCGGGAACTTAAAGGAGTTTACCGCCTACAGAAAGGAGAGATTCCCGACTGGATTAATTTTCGAGTGCATTTACTTGGGTACGTTCACTAATAACGAATTTAACGACAAGCGAAGAATGATTTGTATGGTGAATAACCTGAGATGTTTACCTACATGCTATTCAATTTTTTTATTAAAAGTTTTGTTTTTGTAAAAAAAATTGTGTCAGTAAAATTTTATTTATTCATTTTAAATAAACATTTTGATACAATTGTGTAAAATATTTCATACAACGTGTTACTAAAAAACCCTTAAAGCCAAATATGGTAAATAGGGACCTTCAAGCTGAACTACTTATACTATGGGACCATCTCTGAAATCGCGAAAAAAATCAGCAGTTTCATACATTTTGATATTTTCATTGTTATTTTTTGTTTGAAACAGCTGTTTTTTTTCGCTATTGGCCCTATAGTAAAAGTTGTTCAGTTTGATGGTCCCTAATCTACCATACACACACTTTTATACTAAGAATAATAACACCTAGAAGCCGTGTCCTCGTATGCAAAGTGAGGCAACTAATACTAAGCCAAAATGGCTTAGTTTTCAGATTTATATCCTTCATAATACGTTACCAAAGCGTAACTAAAATCAAATCCAATAATATAGTAACTAATCTCCTAAATGTAGAAAAATTAAAACTGTTTTGTGCTTATTCTGTATGATTAGATAATAATGGAGAATAAAAATCTGAAAACGGAGCCATTTTGGCTGTTTTAGTTGCCTCTAGAAAACTATCGTTCCACTTACGTGTTATTATTCTAAGGTGGTATTTTTAATTTTCATAGGTTTGTGTAGTTTTCTCCATCACAACTCGGTATTTTGATTAAAAATATTTTACCCTTGTTTACAGCACTCCGCATTTGATTATTCTTACATACCTGAAACAAATACATATTTGATTTGTGATTAAAAGTTTAAAAACAAAAACAATTAAATTAATTGTTTTCTTAAATAATGATTTCTTTAATAACTTCAAATTAAAGAAATAACTCTTTAAATAAACTCCATAACTTTTAATTCATTGCAAAGGCTTAAAAGAAAAATGGTTTTGCGCTACTAAAATTCATTAATTCAGTTTTGTTTTTTCTTCTCATTACTAAGAAAAGCTCAAAATACCTTCGAGTTTCAACAAAGTCTTGTTTAGTGTTCACTTTTTGACCTTGACCTTGGTAGCTTACGAATTCAGTGCCTTGCAAAACAGTTTCTATTGAAATAAGATCTCAAGATTATTTATCTAGTAGCTTACGATATAAATTAAATGTTGTCACAAATAAATATCACTTTGTTAATTTATTTGTAATTTGACACAAACTTTATTGATGAGCGTAGCTAAGTAAACAAGTATCTAATCAATTTAGAGTAATTAAATAGAGATGATTATTGATGAGTATTGAGGTACTAAATTATGTATGTATAGGTAATTCTAGACTCAAATGTAATCGAGGTACTAATAGGTAATTCTAGACTCAAATGTATGAATAATTTAAATAAATATAAATATTTGACAACACGTACATTGTTCTGATTCCAAAGTAAGTAGCTAAAGCACTTGTGTTATAAAAATGAGAGACAACGGTGGTATCACAAACACCCAGACTTGAGACAATATAGGAGAGTTCTAAACTGACCCAGCCTCGAACCCGGGACCTCAGAGATGGCGACACTTTGAAAACCGACGTACAAAGCCACTCGACCACGGAGTAGATTTAATAGGTATATCTTAAATACATACATACATATACTCACGCCTGTTTCCCATGGGGGTAGGCAGAGACTATGGATCGCCATCGCCACCTGCTACGATCCTTGCACACTTCTTTCGCTTCATTAACATCCATCAATCTTTTTATACATGCTCTGCGGTTTTTGTCACTACTGTCACACCAGCCGATTGAAATCATGTCATCTTTTTGTGAGAATCCTACATTGTAATATTTTCTAGTATTTACATAATCTAGATGCACATTATGTTAACTGAAACATTTCAGAATATTCTTCACAGCTTTTACAAAATTATTAATATTTATAACATTTTCAAAGTTACGCTTTATTTTTACATTACCACAAAATTCCACTGTTTAAAAACCAGTGAATTCCACAGAGAAATTTTGCCCTTGCCAAATATTCCAAACACTATGCAAGTAATTGATGTGGACACAAAATATTATGCACATTAAAAATATACCTACCGTGTTATTACTAAAGATTTTTAAACACTGTTTAACTAAACACCTGTTTAAATGTGATGCTGTCACTTTTGTTGACAATATTGTTTGACAGAGACAGCATCACATTTAAACATGTGTTTAGTTAAACAGTGTTTAAAAATCTTTTGTAATGACACGGATAAAGTGTGCGTGAGTGTATAAGATCGTCAATAAAAATACGCCGTATTTTCCTTTTTCGTTTCGAGTTGTATAAAAACTTCTTTATGAGAACTAGGTAAACACGAACTTTTACACTATTCATTACGTGCGAGGTGAGGAGAAAGGCAAACATTTGTTTGGGCCGGCGTAATCAGGGTGGTGTTTGGCTCTTCTGCCGTGAGAAGGCGTCGCTTGATATCCACTAAGTTTTGTTATCAACTATTGGGATATCGATAGTGAATTAATGTAGGCTTAAAACTCTTCCATCGGTCAACCGTTATTTACAGATTTAACTTTTAACAAATTATCTTTTGACAACACCACATTCATAGTAGGAAGTATATCATTTTTCACAGCCACCCAGCTTCGAAACAATAACGTTTTTTTAAGAATTTATTGTTAAGTTTGTAAGAAAAAATGTTAAAGTAACCCTACAAGTAATAATTACGTGCCTGTTTCACAATCTATGGATAAGGCACTAACACTTCTAGGGCCCTATTTTTGTATTATTTAATTTTAAATCAAAGCAAAATTCAAATCTTTAATCTCTTAAAAGATCCAATCAATAGTAATAATAATTTTATTGGCTAAGCTATCCAGTATACTCAAACTACATATAATGGACGGTAGATATTGGAATTTACACGTAAAACAGGAAAGAACTAATTCGCGACGCACCCTGCAAATTAACATAATAAGTGGCGCATTCCTTTGCGAAACACATCCCTCAGTAAGTACACACACAATCACACATTATACTATCTAAATAAAATTAATGTGTCATGTGGACAACAAAAGTGACCCACCTAACAAACCGCACACTGGATAATTAACCAAAATAATCCCGTCGTTTATATGCGTCGTCCGCGAGGGGGCGGGAGAGGGCCATCAATCTCCAACCAGTGACATCTCGCGGCCAGAAGCTAAACTACCTACGTGCTTCGCGCGCCAAACGGACAGGGTTGTGAGAAATTTGGATGATTAAAATTTAAATCTCGCGATTGTTGGGTTTGTTGAGGTTCCTACTGCTATTGTCTATTTTTAAATTTTCATAATTCACCTGCTAGTTATGAACTAAATAACAAGTGCTTGAGTAAGGATTGAGAGATTTGCCGTGTTTAATGTTCATATTTATTTTATCAGTGTCATTATGTGTCCAAGCAGATAAATATCTGATAAAATAATTAAAATAATCGTCTCTTCATGTTAGTTTATTCACTTAAAGGCTACAAATTGTATTATATTATAAATCTATTTCTCTAGAACTCTAAATTGTATAGATTTTCATAACACATTCCAAAAACGTCTTTCTTGAAAATTATTTTGATTGGAATGAAATGGTTCCAATCAAAATAATGTTAGAAAAGATTTATTTTTCTCTGGTTTGGTTCCGTTTTTAAATCATATAAATCATTAATCTTAATTTGCATAAAACACGGTAACAATGATGTAAAATAGAGCGTAGCACTATACATGTTTCATCGATCTGTCGATATGCAAATATTTTGTCGTCATGCTTCTGATAATAATCAGCTCAGACTCTTAGTTCTTTCCGAGATAGAGTTAGAAGTTATTTCCTTTCCTCTTATTCTGACTGACTATTAATATATTATTTTTATTTTTATTTGTATTTATCTTTAGATATATTTATTCTCAAACGCACTATTCCTTCGGTAATTGCACCCCACTCCCCTTATAGTCCTATCTTTATTTATTTTTCACCCAAGGGTTGCCTGGAAGAGCTTAGCAATAAAGCCGCCTCTTGTATGCTTTTTTTCTCTGTAACTGTCCTTCCTTCTGTAATTCTTTTTGTGTGTGCAATAAAGTGTAATTTATTATTATTATTAATAATAATTATTAATTAGGTACTTACATAATATATAAAATTCTAAATTTAAAAAAATTATAAATTACAATATTTACTTACATTATTTCGCCGTTTCGGCTACGGAACCCTAAAAAGGATAAGGAGGAGAAAGATATAAGTATGCATATTACAACATAAAATATCTAGCACCAAACGTGATTACACGTCTGGATTGAAACGCAACACAAAAAGATGCTTAAGTATATCATTGGATGAAAAACTGTTCCACTGTGTTTATCAAATTACTCTCTCACAGAAAATAACAATATCTTTGTCTGCGATTTCGGAAAGATTCAGTTTGCTGCTAACGTCACAAAGACTTCGTGTAAATATATTTGACAGCCCTGGCACGGACGCTAAACAGACCAGTTAATTCGGGCGGTGCTCTTAATGAAATAGCCAGTTATTTATAGGGCGGAGACAGCCCTGATGATTTCATTGTGCTGCTACATGCTGGTCAAACACCCCGGAATGTTGCACAGGAAGAAGACCATTTAGTAGCTCATAAGAATGAACAATCTTTAGAAGTAAAACTAAACCCAGATGTAACCGTCAGAGAGTTAAAAATGCCTACAAAGTACTGAAAAGAAGACTTCAGCGATCCTTGCTCAACATTTTTTACATTACTGTGTCGAAGTCAAAAGACAATGCGTGCTGCTCATAAAAATCTATTAAACAATTTAAAAAAAAGCTTGGTTAAGGTACCTATATTTTTTAATCTGAAAGTTTAAATAAGAGTCAGATTATCTCTGTATGACTAGGTACTGTTCACGATTCCATATTTTGTGGAGAACCACAGTAAAGTACTCATGTAGCAGCAGAACTAAACTAACTAAAACGCAAGATATTGTTTTACGAAAATACTTTTTGCCCTATATAGTGGAACTCTATAGCGGACTCGTAGGAACTCCACATTCGGTTACATTAGATCGATCATATTTTAAACAAGATAAAAGAAAAAATCAAAATCCTAAAAAGGCAGCCTATAATCACCATGCCTGTAACCCCCGGGAGAATTTAAAGTAATTCAGCGTGACACTGGTCGCATCGCTGAGTCAGCTCATTCACCGCGGATAATGTTCGCGAGAGAGCATATCGTGAGCGTTTATTACGTGCGGTATATTCGCGGCACTTGTCATTTTAAATAAATGAACCTCGTTATACCAGACCATGACGCTGGAGTTTGTCAAGTGCTATACATGGAGTATGGCTGCAGTAAATTGAGTAATACAAGTACGGATCTCGGGCTTATGAGTTGTAACAAAAATGGCATTTGAAATAATGATATGGGTACAGTCGATGCATTTCTTTAGATAAATTAACCTCGTTATACTAGACCATGACGCTGGAGTTTGTCGAGTGCTATACATGGAGTATAGCTGCAGTAAATTGAGTATTACAAGTACGGATCTCGGGCTAATGAGTTGTTTTGAAATAATGATATGGGTACAGTCGATGCATTTCTTTAGATAAATGAACCTCGTTATACTAGAGCATGACGCTGGAGTTTGTTGAGTGCTGTACATGGAGTATACCTGTGGTAAATTGAGTGATACAAGTACGGATTTCGGGCATACGACTTGCAACAAAAAAGGCATTTAAAATAATGATATGGGTACATTCGATGCATTTCTTTAGATAAATGAACCTCGTTATACCAAACCATGAAGCTGGAGTTTGTCGAGTGCTGTACATGGAGTATAGCTGCAGTAAATTAAGTAATATGAGTTGTAACAAAAAGGGATTTGATATTGCTTTATACATAAATACAATAATAATAAATGGGCACAGTCGATGCATTTCTTTAAATAAATTAATCTTGTTGCACCAGTCCATGACGGAGGAGTTTGTAGAGTGCTATACAAAGAGTATAGCTACAGTAAATTGAGTAATATAAGTACAGGACTACAAGTAGTCTTAATTGTTTTTAGGAAGCGATATGTGAACGGTGTAGCATAATTTGATTTTTTTAGTAAGATCAATTAAGCTGTTTAAAAAGTAAAGTAGTTGAAGAAGTAAGTAACAGTTGAGCTATCTCTAAGACTCGGATTTCAGTCGGTAATGTTCTAAACGGCACAAAATCTATAAAATGAAAAATGAGTTCTCTAATAAACTTTTTTTGCTCGATTCGTACTTTTAGAAAAAGAGCCAGACATAAAAGTTTAATTTGCTAAATAATGAACTCCCCAAAACCGCGATATTACCAATCAGTACAAATCAATTTTCATGGATTTCGATCCTGATCTGTTCTTCCACCACACACACACACATTGATTATTTATTATATATTTCCCGTTGCTATTAGGAAAGCACGTACGTATCCGCCAATCCTACAAGGAAAAGTAAGCTTGCATAAAACAATGGGAAACAAAAGAATCCACATTTTCGTTCCAAAATAAAAGCATGTAACCAGATGAGAAATGGCCACATGTCCCGAGCAACGCGGAGATACACGGATTTAAGTGTATGGACATGGGAGATGGGCTGTGGGGGGTTGGCCACTTTAATGGCGTTCCGTTTTCCGCAGCCCATGTTAAATGAACTACGCGCGTTGTCCGCTGTAGCTGATATAGTGGGATTAATTCGGTTCGCTAAAGAATAATGAACTTATTATTTCATGATATTTTTGACTGTTCCATAGATTTGAATTGTACTCTTACTTTTTAATTTAACGACAAAGCACCGTGCTTGTGATGTTGTGTGTTGGCGGACAAATGAATAATCTCCATTATTTTATGACGAACCTACAGTTAATAAACTGGTCTTCAATCTTCTCGTCAATATTTGTCTAACGAGAGAACTTGTATCATGATCATAATAAAGGAAGTAAGGGAGTATTAGTTGGGTGAACCTCATTCCGCAATAAGTATAGCAATCAATAACGCTTCTCATTGGGCTATATTTTGGCCACATTTACTTAATAACATACCGATTTCTGCACTAAGTAACATAGTCCATTCCGTTATACGGACACCGCGTCTTATTGTATCTCCATCAATCCTCACTCGGCCCACAAGACTCTTATAAAAGTGACGGCGATGTATTTCGAGATAAATGCTATAAAGATTAGGCCGTCATACATTGAGCTTTGTGCATTCTAACCTTCAAAGATTCCGAATACAAAAACAGCTATGAAACGAAGAATTCTGATCATTACGACAACCATAATATTTTCGGAGTCCTCAAGAGAAATGTCACATGAATAACACTTTTTATTATCTTTCTTACGAGTTCTGGGTATTGGTTTGTTCCTAAAGGTTCGCACGAAAAAGATTAGACATTACTTTTATTACTGGGTTTTATGAATTGCTGTAAGTTTTATAACATTGGTGTAGATATTGAAAAATGTCTTAAGTTACCTACTACATAATAATTCTACTTATCTCGATTTTTATTTTGGTACGTCAGTACCTATATTGTCTTTAGATAACAAAGCCGTGGGCTTGTTGCTACTTAGTTCCACTCTCTACAAACACAATCATACTACTGAAATGTAAACAGTTCTTAAATTGAACCCTATCAAAATTCATGGAAGGATAAATATGATATCGAAAGCATCTCTCAAATAAAAACTAACATTAGCGCGATAAACTGACTCGTAATCCTTGTCACCTAACACATTTTTTCGGTCAATCCCAATACTTTCGACCTAATTTGAAGGCCGTTAAGCCACCTCGGCCGAACGGCAATCAGTTCTGTCGAAATCCGCCACGATCCGCACAGATCTGCGACTCGCTCGCATCCGCCGTGGCATTTGTCAGCGGCGAACACGGCATCAGTTCAGATGAGAAAAGTTTGCAACAGATTTATGTGTGTCTCGCCATTGCCAACGCGTGAACTAAGAGGAAAAGTTCCGGTTGTAATAGACAAAAATCATTGAAACTTTTTGGAGTGTTAAGTTATAGATGTTTATGTGAAACGTTTATCTGATTATAGGTTCTTTTTAAGGTTGTGTACGGCCGGTTTTTTAAATTATAATACATACGATGTCGTAAATCTGTGTGCTGCATAAACCACAACATGACGGCTAATAACACTCAGTTTGAATTTGACATACGATTTTTAGGATGATCCCAATCGATCAATGTGAAACTTTTGTTATCATCTCATTTTATAACATTTTTTTTTTTTTTTTTGAATTTATTTATCCAAATAACATTACAATAATAGGGATGTTGACTAATGAATAAAATAACGAAATACTAATAAAAATCGTAAACATATTAAACTTTTAGAGTAGCTTGTATACCTCTTGGTTTTATATATTGCATATTATTTGTTTTATGACCCTTCAAAGTTGGGTGGACAAATCCATTTAAAAAGTATAAAATTTATTAAAATAAATAATACCTTTAATTAGTCCGTAAAATGTTTAGCAAATTTGTCTAAGAAACTATTTTGATAAACACAATATTTAATATAGCTGCCGAACAAATTTCCTACGCGTTGCATACAAACTAGCACGGCGCGACGTCATACCGTGCAAGCCATTAGTATGGAGCGTTTTTGATCGAGTCCATTTGTGTGCAATTCACACTGTGATATCTCGGGCAGTTTTCATGCTAGCGAATTAGTTCTTTTACCAATGTTTCTTTTTTTGAGAGGTAATTTATGTAACATTAAATAAAAAAAATAGTCAACATCCCTATTATTCTAAAGATGCCTTTACGCTTATAAACCTACGAGGTTTGTCCAAGCGTTGCACATTCGACTAGGACGATAACAATTAAGTAAAAACATAAGTAAAAAAGTTAAGTAAAAAAAAAATGTATAGGATAGGTAGGTAACTCATGTTTCGAAGATAGTGAGAACCAATAAGATTATATTATTTCGTCTTATTTAAGCAATGAAAGTTTTGTCAAGCAATAATTGTGTATGAGCATAAATTGAAAAGATCACGTAAAAATAAACCAAAACTTTGCGTGCCTCTGGAATGTAATAAAAAGGTATTGCTGTCTCGGCACTAAAGGTAACCAAGCTCAAACCGTAATTTGTTTTCACTCCGAAATTCAAGTTCTTCGTGAAACTAAACAATATGCATTTTTAAGATAGGAGAGGTGCACTGACACTCGTGTATCACCCAACAAATTCGGAGTCTCTATGTCTCGTAGCTTTTTATCGCATTGTATCTCAGACTTGAAGAAATGACTATAGCAAGACGTGTAGAATAAAAAGAAAGGGTTTCATTGACCTTAATAATTCTAAAAGTATGGGATGACAATCTGAGTGGTGCAGTGGTCAACATCAACATGCCGGTCTACTACGCAAGAGGAATTTAAATGATGTTTATTAAGTAGGTTTAGGTACTTATATAAAAATAGTATATCAGTTGTCTAGCACCCATATTACAAGCTTTCGACACGCAAAGAAGATTACAAGCTTTGCTTAGTTTGGGGCTAAATGGCGCTCTGAGGAAAATTGTCCAAGCATGTATAATATTATAAGATTTTTGAGGTAATTTTAATAAACAATATATTTGAAGGATGGATTAACTTAACATAACATTACATTGTCATCTATTACAAGAGATGAGATTAGGATTTATCGTAATGAAATCAAACAGTCAAAATGTTTAAAGGAAAAATATATTTCTATGAATACAGTGAGTTGATCAAAAGATATCTGGGGGTCTATTACACGCAGCTGCGTCCGTGCTTCGTTTTGATTGTTTCCTATTACAAAGCACTTGCGTATGCGATATCGCGAAGTGATTGCGTAAGTTTGGCAGTTTTTCTCTAGAGTAAACGACATCATTCGTTCAATAGTCTATGGGCCGCGATAGCCAAATTCAAAATGTTTGTTATATCTACAACCGACGAACTGCGCACGATTACCGTGGCCAAGTGACTGCGTTACGCAATTGCGTACATTATTTTTGTAATAGGCCCCCTGTCCTCGTTTCGTTATCAATCCATTTTTATAACTCTATTCTAAGCCTGCACTAACACGGCACTAGTATTAAATAAGTACATAAAGAAATCTAAATATGAATCTAAGCTGCTAGGCTTGCAAGTATAGTATACAGTAAACTTGTATGCAGCTTTTAAAAACATTACCTTATTTAAAGTAGGAGTACCTAGCGTGTGAAAATGACATAAGATGTTTAAAATAGCGATAATATGAGAGTGGCGTGCAAAATTGTGTGGTTTATTTTAAATTTTTACTGAGAGTATTTTTAGTATATCGTGCCGTGATAAAAACCTAAATAAACGTTGTATAGCTACTGTAATATTTGCACTTGTACAAGATTTCATTTACGTGCCTTATGAGTAGCGGCCAGTCTTTCGCTTGCGTACCAAGTAAGTAGATTTTAGAGAAATTGGATTATTAGAAACTGTTTATAGTGTCTTCACTTATTTTTTGGTATACTATAAAATATGGCCTCGACTCCATACATTTTGAGACCGAATAAAAAAATGAGAGTAAGGTTTTCAAAAGGAATAAAAAATAGTAGAAGCATAAATGAATAAGCCAGTAAAAGAGCTATTTTCAAACGAGGAACAGGTCGAAGGTTTTTATAAGATAATGAAGACATTTATTCGTCTTAAATTATGTGGGATCTCTTTTGAGACCTAAAGCTATTTCCAAACGCTCGAAAGGGTCCTGCGTGTCGTATTTAGTCAAGTCAGTAAGAAACTACATAGAAAACATAAGTAGGTCCATATTGCTTTTAAAATGGTTATTTATAAAACAAACACCACATCCTCGCATGAGTGGATTACTAACATAATAAACAAGTCGTTGGTAGAACAAATGTTGAACGACTTTTCCCAAAACAGACTAAAATCGACTTTGGATTTTCCATACAAATGTCCGAACAGCTGAACAAGATTTGTATGAAAGGTCGTTGTTTTCTGAAAATGTCTATTCATTGACATTTTCAGAAAACATCGACCTGAATTTGAATAACTATTAAGTAAAATAGGTACTAATACTTCAAGTGGAATAAGTTTTCGCAATCAATATGATAATGTAGTTCTATTACCCTCCTTTTCGTTTCAAAAATAAAATGTATTCAGTAAAAATCCCTTCAAAAATTGGAAGCGCGCGCGCCGTGTCATAAAAGAAGCGCTGGATACGCGATAAAACATTATTTAAGCATTCCCCTTATTAACCCGGTCTGGCAAGGGTGTTTTAATTTTTGATCCGGATTCGGGTGGCGAGATTTCCCCCGGGCGAGCATTCATTACGAGTAGGACGTTTATTGTCCGCTTCGTGATGTCGTGAATGATAAACAAACTGAATATGCGAAGGCCGAATAATTATGGTGTTTATGACATTCATAAAAAGCCTACAAGTAAAACAATAAATATGACCATGTGACGTCCGACAGAGTTGAACAATACTAATCCTTCACACTCGTGGTGTAGTGGAAGGCGACTGATGATTAAGAACCTGGATAGAGCAGAAAATGCACAGCAGGTGTTTTTTTATAATTTAACTAAATTTAGGATTAAAAAAATACTAGAATAAAAAACAAAAAACCGACTTCAAAAAACCTGCCTCTAAAAAGCAAGAAATAATATACAAATCATTAGATACGCATTATCATTGTTATAATAAAACACGTCTATTAAAGTCGGGTGGGGCTGGAGTACATCTTCCTTTTTTTATTCTAAAAGCCCCACCCGACTTCAATTAACGTGTTTTATTATAACGATGATAATGCGTATCTAATGATTTGTATATTATTTCTTGCTTTTTAGAGGCAGGTTTTTTGAAGTCGGTTTTTTGTTTTTTAAACAATTTTTTTATTTTTAGTGTAAGTACCTTCTGTATTAGGTAGTGTAGGTATATTATTTAGGTAGAAAAATTGGCTCAGCCAAAAGTGAGATTATCGCGGAGAAACATACATGCATACAAACTGAATACCTCCTTTTTTTGAAGTCGGTTAAAAAGACTAAACAAAGGTATCCCTTCCCCAACAAAAAAAATCATCTAATTCGGTTCATAAATAACAAAATTGTCAAGTTAGTTGATTTAATATCATAGTATTTTCAGGATTACTTGCAAACTACTGAACCGATTTGAAAAATAAATAAATGGGACCATCTCGCAAGAAAACTCAATCGAACAAAAAAAGAATCATCATGTAAATCGGTCCATAAATGTCGAAGATACGAGCGAACAACGATAAAAAAAAAAAAAAAAAACATACAATCGAATTGAGAACCTCCTCCTTTTGATGAAGTCGGTTAAAAATGAGCCGATTTTAATAGTATTTTTTCTATAAAACTAGTTATCTTAATATAAAAAAATTGCATTTTGAATGCCTAAAATCTAGAATTTTAATAACATTGAGATTCTTTTGCGATCACTAAAATTATCATTTAATTTATGGCAGTAAAATTGACGACAGCTTTTTGTAACAGTTAAATAAACGACTACCTAATAACATCATTTACAATATTATTCCGGTTAAGGCGAGGCAGTTCCCGAAATTCACTCTTTCACTAGGTCTTTAGAATAAGGTTGAATATTGCGTAGCTTTAATTGACGCTTTGCCAGAAATTTGACGAAATTTAGTACATTTTTATTGATTTCTGAAATACTTGATCATTTATTTAAAATGTACTCGGTTATTGTGTTAGATCGATAAAAAAGCTATCCTTTTTGCATAAAAGATCATATCACTGTTGTTGAAAATAACGAAATCTGACGATTTGAAGTTTAATTTTATGGTGTTATTCAGGATTTTTTTACAGAGTAACCATGCCATTTTTCAACATTCTGTTCGGTTATTGTGTTTCATGACATAATGTTCAGTCTACAGTATTTTTTGTGAAGTAGAATTCTACATCCGTTCTTCACATTGGAAGTTCAAAAATCGATCTTTTCATCAAATCGTGAACTGGCCTCGTTTTAAGGAAAAGGGAATTTTGATGATTAAAATAAAGGCCATTGGGGATATTTGACGTGCTTGACGAAAGTTCGCGAACAGAAACCGAACCAGTATTAAATTGAAGAATTCAATCCCACTTTTCAAATTATGTATTATTTTATTATAATCCGACTGGCAGAAAAAAGTTATTTCACATTATGTGTGTGAGTATATGTTTAATGTTATTAAACTTTTTTGAATAAAACAAAAGTTTTTACTTTCAGCATTGTGAAAATATGTTGTACAAGCATAATAAACGTTTATTTTGTCTTTATTTATTTATTTTTGAAATGCTATGATATAAAAAATAAAAAATGAAACATGTCCTGCAACAATGCGACCTATACCACTGAGTAGCACATACATGTATCTACATACCTAGCCCTATTTCGTTTGTGTACGCCGCAGGTCAAATGTCCGAACGAAATGCCCAATGACCTTTATTTTCACAAATAAAAAAACAAGGAGGAAGCGTAATCAATAACTTGCATTCTAGTGCTTGTGTTGCCTCTAGCTGTCACCGCGTCACAAGCGACCGTGATTGATGCCAGCTCACTATCTGTCCGTACGTCCACGTCTCTGCCATAAATACCGCCATTTCCTTCCACACAACTTTGAACTCCAACTCCTCAACCATAAAGCTTAATTCAAATAATTTAAACAGAGTCTGCATTGTTAACGAATCCTTGCTTTCTGACATTTACATTCGGAAACAAAGGTTCAGTTGTATTTTCGTCAGCAGCAATGGAGGAGGTGATAACACGACTGACTGACTGACGTTATTAATTCCCATCATCTGACAAAAAAGGGGGATTCAGATGAATTGTGTAAGGTTGTTGTATTATTTTATATTTTCGTAAAACAAAGCAAGCGCTCGTGTGTACGACAACACAGTAAGTACGATATTCGTTGTTACGTCGCAAAATGTAATAAAGAGTGATAAGTATCATGATTGTCATGGTTTTGTGTGACGCCGACGTGGAATAAAGGAACAAACTTTTGGTGGTAATGTTTATTTTAGTTAAAGTTGTTGTATGGAGATGATTATATTATATAAACTACTTTCTAAAGGACAGTAACAGTTAATGTTAAGTACCTACTGTGGTAAAATGAATTACCTATTGTCTTTTACCTCATTGGTTGTGCTATCATAACATCATGAGGTTTTGAGCATGAAGGTAGGTACTGTGATTCATTAGCATCGTATTCGAACTAAATAATTTGAAGGTGTTCATAATTTTTCCCTCATCTAGTACCTACATTCTGTATTCGATAAACGTGTGAGTAGGGAGTATAACTAAAAACTAACAGTATTTTTTCTTTTTATTGATGCGCCTCTGACCTTGCAGTAGCTACCTAAGATTTACATAAAGCCCGAATTTTAAGAAATGACATCTCACACCCTACTGCCAATTGGCACACCAATGTCTAAAGCAATTCGTTTCATTAAATACCGTAGCCAACCGTAATGGCCAATTATGATGTTCACTCACTTTACTGAACAACATGGAATAAAACCTGCAGTTTGTTTCACAGTTATAGGCCAATAAACGTGGACATTACACTCCAATACAAAGATCATGACTAGACATCTCAACTGTGATAAAACAGTTTATTGATGTCAATGGTACAAACAATTTCATTGGATTGAACGCAAAAAGATCAGATATCCATTTCTTAAGAAACGTCTTAGAGAAAAAGTTAAAGTGAAATAATACTGAAACGAAGCTAGAACGTTGGTAAAGGGCGGACGGCTTAACGTTGAAATATCACTACTTATTTGTTAGCAAAACGAGTATTTAGTAATGGTTTAGTAGTTATTTTGGTATACTTTCCAACTTTAATATTATAATTGTTATCAACAATACTATCAAAGGCAGGTACAGTTTAATTTTTCAATAAATTAATAAGAAACGTGTCATTTATCTCTTAATTCAAAACTGTTATATTAATTACGAACTTAAAGCTTAAGAACACAGTCTCTCAAACAGTACAGAGAGTAATTACTCGTGAGCAAACAGCATGTAAGTGAATTTGGCTTGACAATGCCATGCACCCATCGTGTGGCGCTTGTTAAGAACTCCTTTACGACGTTTCAAATTTAACTTTGCCCACTTTGTAGGAGCTAACGAACCTTTCTTTGTGACCGCTGCACAGACCGGGAGTTTTATAGCTATTTACGAGATTTTATTTAATTGGCAACGTTCTGAAGGGCGGGAAGCCGTTCGGGCGACTTTGCTCGTACAGTTTAATGGGCTAGCGTTCATGGGCGGTTTTTGTGAAAGTACGGGTCAAGTGGGTGCTGAAATGGTTATGATAATAATTGTGGGAAATTAAATTTTATTGGAGTGTTCATTTTAATGACATTTTAAATGCAGTTGGATTTTCATTGATAAAACTTTTGTTATGTCTGAATAAGCATAACGATACGTCATGTTAAATATTCGAAAGCTTTCCGTGATGATAATTCGTTACAACGACTCCTAGGTGAATAAAAATGGCGCCAACCGGAAGGAAGTCTGTTTAACGAAGTCGAATGGCTACTTTGACAGGATGTAGCTAGACTAGAAGTCGGCGCACTCTCAAAGAATTTTGAATTAAAAAGAAGACATTCTATCAAGTATTAATTGAATATGAAAAAGTACCCAAAGAAAGATCAAAATCCTCATAAAGGTAAATATACACTTCCATTTCCCTAATATCCAATGAGCCTTTACTCAAAATATCGTTACTACCTACACCTATTAACCACAACAGTCCCTAATGCATACAAATTGTCGCAGCGCTATTACTCCGCGTGCTGAATACCAACACGTGAAGGTTACTCCAGTTAATATGATAAAGAAACCGGACCCGGCTAAATCCGGGATAATCTCGTAACGGACGGCTAATTGCACGGCCGGTCCGGCTTGGGCTAGGCACGTGCTATCTCAGCATTAAATACTCTATGATCTGCTTGACCTTTTTGCCCTATCCAACTTTGGGACAACTAATGCCGATAAGGCAAAAGTCGTGATTGTAGGTAACGCCACCTTAGACAGGTGAAGGGATCAACGAAATGTAAGTATCAGTGATACTTACTTATATTTGATTGAATCAGGCGTCACTTGGCGGAAGTCCCAAACCATTTTGAAAAAAGAAATATATGTAGCTTACTTCCGCAAACAAAATATGCAAAATGCACCGTAAACCAACACCGAATGTCATTCGGTGTTGGTTTACGCACGATCTAACTCCTGAGGATGCTCCGGGTTGGGGCGAAACACGTGTAGAGTAGCCTAATTGGTGAATGTGCAAGGTCTTGCTAAATGCAGGTATTGTGCACTTATATTTTGTGGTGTGCATGAGCATATTTTTTTGCGGGCGGGCGGGCGGTGCATCTTGCATATTTTGTTTGCGGAAATAAGCTACATATATTTCTTTTTTCAAAATACTTACTTATGTTTCCTCGCATACTGTTTCTTCTCACTATAGGTACACAAGAAACTTTCTTTCAATACATAACAGTTCTTACAACTTATTTTATTCCTACACAGTTTCTCATTCATTTATAATATAAAACTAGTTAATTTTTAATACTTTTCATCCTAATATTTCTGCAGATTAAACTTAAATTATTATTAAGTCACCGGCTTCCTATTGTGTAACTACAGCTTCTATCGCAAATCGTTTTCAGTTACATTATTGTTGCGGCGATATTACAAATTATTTCGATGACTTGATCTATGATCTATATCTTCTATGACCTAAGTGATGCTATGCATGTAGGTTACACTGAAAAAAAAGAATGATTGATTTTACTAAATTCCGCGTAAATTTTATCAAATTCGCGGGTTAATATAGGTCCTACACACTAAATTGTTGATTTTACCAAATAAAACTGGTTGATTATTTAACCCATACGTTTAGTAAATTTAATAGTATGATTTCGTCTATTCAACTAATCAAGTCCTGTATATTTTACGTCGATGACTTTCGATATTTTACGATGAGATTCAATAAATGTCACTAAACGTGTTATGTAAAATATGTGAAATTAATATTGCTACATTTACTCATTTCGTTTTGTATATTTGACTAAAAAGTTCTGTATATATGTTACGTCGATTACTTTCGATCTTTTACGATGAGATTTAATAAATGTCACTAAACTTGTTTTGTAAAATATGTGAAAATAATTTTGCTAATTTACTCATTTCATTTTGTATATTTGACTAAAAAGTCTTGTATATTTTACGTCGACTTCTTTCAAGGTTCAACGATGAGATTTAATAAATGTCACTAAACTTGTTATGTAAAATATGTGAAATTAATTTTGCTACATTTACTCATTTCGTTTTGTATATTTGACTAAAAAGTCTTGTATATTTTACGTCGACTTCTTTCGAGGTTTTACGGTGAGATTTGATAAATGGCACTAAACTTGTTATGTAAAAAATGTGAAATTAATTTTGCTACATTTACTAATTTCATTTGGTAAATTCAACTGATTCAGTCCTGTATATTTTAACATCGATTACTTTCGACCTTTTACTTCTTCTTCTCTCTTCTTATTTTTTTCTTCGCTTCTTCTTTTATTCCCACCACAATTTTTGAGACACTTCGTTATTCTTTTTATTTGTCCCTTACTTAATAACCATTTTCTGCCCTTTTCATATTCTTTAGTATTTAATTTTAACTATTCTCTATCTAGCATTTTCTATTTACATTCTTCTATATAATAATGCACATTTGAAAACAACCAAACATTTAAATCAGAAAACCATCAACGACTGAGATTCGAACCGCGGCCTCTTGAGCATTAAGCGAGCAGTCACACCATTACACCACGGCAACTTGAAAGTTAGCGGCTAAATTGGTCATTGCTTGATGCTCCACGTTTCATCTATGTCATGTGACATCCCAAATGTCACATTATGTACCTTGCACAATATGTATATTATGTACCAAGTCATATTAACGTAGCACAAAAATAAATAGAAAGAGAAAAAATGGGTAGTGTACTTGTACATCCGTGTCTTATAAATCTTACTACAAGCAAAATATCACTTAGGATTTAATGACCAGCGTCTCCAAAATGTAAATTATTTTTTTTTGTACCTACACTACCTACCATGAAATAAGAATCAAAATCGAAATTAGAACACGAACCTTATAAACATTAAACACGTAATACGAAACAAAACACGAACCTGAATTCTAAATCGAACTTAAAATTGGAATCCAAAACCGGATCGGATCGGACCTGTTTTTTTTTTCTTTTCGACACTATAAGGAACCTATTTAATTTGTATTAGCAAATAAAAGTTTGAAAGTTTTAATATATTATACTAAATAATATACGAAAAGAAACCACAACCCGCACCAGGTCAACGGGAATCGATCCCGCGACCTCCGGACATCCAGTTCAACGCTCCAACCACTGAACTATCGAGTCACTCAGACATCAACTTTTTTTAAATTTGTATAAAATAAAATAAAGGATAATGACTAATAAAAAATATCGTCCACACAGTAAAATTCTCAAGTGCTAAGCCAATCCGCATAATGGCGCTAATGAACAACAAGTCATCACAACTTATCTATTTTCATGTAATTGAATCACAATAGCTAAATAAGATTCAGTTAAGTCTGTACTAGATTTTGAAGAGAGAGAGAGAAAAGAAAAATCCGTGAAAGGGCGCTATTGTCCAACTTGAACTTCATAACGAATAGTACTATTATGTATTCTGTGAGTCTGTGACTATAGTAGTTTTAAAGCATTTACTAACTAAACAAAGAAGTACATTCTTGGGCAGTTTTTGAACAAGTAAGTTGAATGCCCCCCTAAAGATACAGTCAACGGCACGCTGAGCCTCCACGACAGGTCAATGATATTCAATCAATTTTATAATCAAATGCAAGCCATCAAGGTTCAAAATAAATTACAGTTTTTTTTATAACCTCATGCGTTGCCGACTGTACATAAAGGCACATCAAAGGGTAAACAAGACAATTTTAGTAGAGTAGCAAGCGTCACTTATCGGAAATTTGGAGAACTATGTTGCTAAAGTTGATTTTATTGACAAGCTTGTGTAAAATGTACATATTTCTAATGTCAATTATATTAAATATATATCTCATAATTTGTGTAAAGTAAAATCAATCCTCTAATTTGGTAGTTTTTACGAACAACTTTAGTAGAGTAGCAAGCGTCACCTATCGGAAATTTGGAGAACTGTGTTGCTAAACTCGTACTGTTGTTTAAACAAAAGTTCTTTGTTGATTTTATTGACAAGCTTGTGTAAAATGTACATATTTCTAATGTTAATTACATTAAATATATATCTCATAATTTGTGTTAAGTAAAATCAATCTTCTAATTTGATAGTTTTTACGAACAACTTTAGTAGAGTAGCAAGCGTCACCTATCGGAAATTTGGAGAAATGTGTTGTTAACTCGTACTGTTGTTTAAACAAAAGTTCTGTGTTGATTTTATTGACAAGCTTGTGTAAAATGTATATATTTCTAATGTCAATTATACTAAATAATATAAAATTCAAAGTCTTGACTGACTGAGTGAGATATCAACGCACAGCCCAAACCGCTGAACCTAGAGACTTGAAATTTTGCACATAGGTTCCTTGTCAGGTCTAGGGGTGCATTAAGAAAGGATTTTTCAAAACTCGCCCCCCAAGGGGGTGAAACGGGGGTCCAAAGTTTGTATGAAAGTCCCTCAGTTTTGAAGCTAGGATCTTCAGATTTTGTGTTTAGGCTGACCATTAAAAATTAATAAATACGGGTCTCAGCGTTTTTCAAAATTCTACCCCCGAAGGGGTCAAAAGGGGGATGAAGCTGTGAATTGAAGAAAATCCTTTATTTTCGAAGTAAAAATCGCTAAGTTTATAATTTAGGCTTATGGATGGAAATCTAACGCAACGTATATTATTTTTGTTAGTATTTCAACCTCTTTGGGGATGAAATGGGGGTGAAAAGGGGTAAAAAAAACCCAAAAAAATATGGATGTCGTTATTGGGGTTTTCTGGGATGACGATTGCAAAAATTACATTTATTTTGATGTCCAACACGGTGAACATGATTTGACCCCTAAAGGGGTAAAAATGGGGTTCAAATTTTGTATGCAAAAGAATATAAAATAGACATTACAACTTTAAAATTTGTAGGCGCATGTCTAAAAATAAATAGGCAAACACATATTTTGTTATTTTCAAAATCATCCCTTAAGGTGTAAATGGGGTAAAATATGAAAATCGATGTGGATGTCGTTCTTGAGGTTTCATGGGATGGTGATTGCGAAAATAACATTTATTATGAAGTCCAACACGGTGGATATGATTGGACCTGGACATGCACATCCAGGGGACGGGGACAGGGACGGGAACGGGAACGGGATACTAATATCTCTGGTTACAATTCTGAATATTATAAACTAGCTTCCGCCCGCGACTTCGTCCGCGTGGACATTCGATAAAATCCACATGTTTTAATTTCATTAAATTCTGATCAGCCGTTTTTACGTGATTAGGCGGATCCCCACCAAGCGAGCAGCCTCGTTCGAGGCCCGTGCGGCAAACGTCCTGCCTCGCGAGGCAGCGCGCTTGGTGGGAATCCGCGTAATCAAGTAAAAACGGCTGATCAGAATTCAATGAAATTAAAACATGTGGATTTTATCGAATGTCCACGCGGACGAAGTCGCGGGCGGAAGCTAGTACTAAATATATCTCATAATTTGTGTTAAGTAAAATCAAAACTCGTACTGTTGTTTAAACAAAAGTTCTTTGTTGATTTTATTGACAAGCTTGTGTAAAATGTACATATTTCTAATGTCAATTATATTAAATATATATCTCATAGTTTGTGTAAAGTAAAATCAATCCTCTAATTTGGTAGTTTTTACGAACAACTTTAGTAGAGTAGCAAGCGTCACCTATCGGAAATTTGGAGAACTGTGTTGCTAAACTCGTACTGTTGTTTAAACAAAAGTTCTTTGTTGATTTTATTGACAAGCTTGTGTAAAATGTACATATTTCTAATGTCAATTATACTAAATATATCTAATAATTTTTGTTAAGTAAAATCAATCCTCTAATTTGGTAGTTTTTACGAACAACTTTAGTAGAGTAGCAAGCGTCACCTATCGAAAGTTTGGAGAACTGTGTTGCTAAACTAGTAGAGTAGCAAGCGTCACCTATCGGAAATTTGGAGAACTGTGTTGATAAACTCGTACTGTTGTTTAAACAAAAGTTCTTTGTTGATTTTATTGACAAGCTTGTGTAAAATGTACATATTTCTAATGTCAATTATACTAAATATATCTAATAATTTTTGTTAAGTAAAATCAATCCTCTAATTTGGTAGTTTTTACGAACAACTTTAGTAGAGTAGCAAGCGTCACCTATCGAAAGTTTGGAGAACTGTGTTGCTAAACTCGTACTGTTGTTTAAACAAAAGTTCTTTGTTGATTTTATTGACAAGCTTGTGTAAAATGTACATATTTCAAATGTCAATTATACTAAATATATCTAATAATTTTTGTTAAGTAAAATCAATCCTCTAATTTGGTAGTTTTTACGAACAACTTTAGTGGAGTAGCAAGCGTCACCTATCGAAAGTTTGGAGAACTGTGTTGCTTAACTCGTACTGTTGTTTAAACAAAAGTTCTTTGTTGATTTTATTGACAAGCTTGTGTAAAATGTACATATTTCTAATGTCAATTATACTAAATATATCTAATAATTTTTGTTAAGTAAAATCAATCCTCTAATTTGGTAGTTTTTACGAACAACTTTAGTGGAGTAGCAAGCGTCACCTATCGAAAGTTTGGAGAACTGTGTTGCTAAACTCGTACTGTTGTTTTAACAAAAGTTCTTTGTTGATTTTATTGACAAGCTTGTGGTAAATGTACATATTTCTAATGTCAATTATATTAAATATATCTCATAATTTGTGTTAAGTAAAATCAATCCTCTAATTTGGTAGTTTTTACGAACAACTTTAGTAGAGTAGCAAGCGTCACCTATCGGAAATTTTGAGAACTGTGTTGCTAAACTCGTACTGTTGTTTAAACAAAAGTTCTTTGTTGATTTTATTGACAAGCTTGTGTAAAATTTACATATTTCTAATGTCAATTATATTAAATATATCTCATAAATAAGTGTTAAGTAAAATCAACTTTCGAATTTTGTTAGTGTTACGAACAATTTAGTAGCGTCACCTGTTAGAAAATTGGAGAAGTATTTTACAAACTTTCTTTAGTGTATTCAAATATTTGTTTAATGAATTTTACTATACTAAGAATAGTTTTAGTCAATCTGTTTTGTTATGTAAAATCAACAAAGTGTATTTTGTTAAATTCACCCTTGTTATAGTAAAATTAACCATGAAAAGGGTTGACTATGACAGTTCTCTAGGCAACCTACGCTACTTTAGTACATTCAACAATTCTTTTTTTTCAGTGATAGGTATACACACATGATCGTTTTCGAAATATAATTATCATCTTCATCTTCATACCAGCCGCACGACACCCACTGCTGGATATAGGCCTCCCCCAAGGATCTCCACGATGATCGGTCCTGCGCTGCCTGCATCCCGCGACCTTCACCAGATCGTTGGTCCACCTTGTCGGGGGCCTACCCACGAAGCATCGTCCGGTGCGCGGTCGCTGAACCTTTCCGCCCCAACGGCCATCGGTTCTTCTCGCTATGTGTCCAGCCCACTGCCACTACAGCTGAGCGATCCTTCGAGCGAAGTCGGTTACTTTAGTTCTCCTGCGGATCTCCTCATTTCTGATCAAGATAATTATGGTGATAGGTATTTGTGATAGATGTCGAGTCTCACAAGACTCCTTTACGTAGAACTATACGAATACAATGTAAAATAAAACTTTTTGTATTAGTTACCTATTCATATCCGCCTCTAACTATAGCTAGACTTAAAATATATAAGATAAGATACTAATAACAGCATCATTAAACAACTTAGATTCTAAATTCCAACCACCCAAATATAACTTTTTAATTAGTCTACAACTATTATAATAACAGTGATTAGTGTCCAACCGACAAATTAATTAAAATAATGTTGAGCCCACATTAACTACTCTTTAACTTAGGACGGTTTTACCCGAATTCGTTACCATTTAACAATTAACCCACGTCCGAAATTTAACCGTTCATACAACAAATTATAAACTCAATTAAAAGTTGGATTTTTGCTTACGCTTTGAACTTGGGAATGACTACGGTAATATGACGGCTGTAATAGTATTGTTATTGTAATTTAACCTTTGTCCGCGTGTGTAAACTCCTTTTAAATGGGAAAGATTTTATGTAATGAAATTGATCATGTAACTACAGTAACAAACTTTCAGGACGTGTTCAATCCATGCAATGAAACTAAACAATTTTCTTTAAAAAACTTTAAAACATCAGTACCCTTAGCACGAACAGCTATCGAAAAAAATAACGCGCGTAAAATCATTCGATAGATAAATTGGAAATTATTGGAAATTTGTACATCGCCATCTATCGCCGATAAGCGAAATGAAATTTTCAATAGAGAATTGTCTATCGAGTAGTTTTACGCGCGTTTTTTTTCGATAGCTGTTCGTGCTAAGGGTACTGAGCAAAACCGATCACGTCATTACTCTGATTTGTATGAAAAGTCTATTTTTTTAACATTGAAAATGTTTATGTTTTCTTTTGTGATCGAGTATATTATATAGTGCCCCATTTTATGAAATTGCGACATTTGCCTGTAGTTACGCAGAAGTGGAATGATGGACTTTAAAATCATCGTACACAAAATTGAGTGGGAACGTATATTTAACTATTTTGTTTAGTTATTCCTAGGTATTTTATTTTTATATTTATTTAGAATTACAGATAAGTATATTAGTTAAAAGCAAAATTTTTTACCAGTTCTAATGTATTTACTAAACTAATTTTAATTATATTTTGTTGCCGTTCTTTTTTTAGGGTTCCCAAACGAAAATAACAAGTGAAGCAGTTTCTATCATTACCTATATCAATAACTAAAAAATACTAAAATCTTGAAATATTTCGTAAAATTGAAACTAGTTTAGAAAAGTTCTAAATACTACAGTTAGTGACGTTCCGACAGTTTCAATTTGAACTGGTGGGTTGTTAGTAACCAAGATGATGGCCATCAAGCGGCTTACAGTCGCCGACGTCTTAATCCCGGGATTACCGGGACACATTGACCCGGTATCAGCTGGGACATTGCCGGTTTCATTTACAGCACTATTATTTGTATCATAATAAGCGATGAGTAACACATACCATTAAAATTGGCAAATAAAACTTAGAAATTAGAAATTAATTTATTTGCCTTTGAATAGGGTACACTGAAGGTCTTAATCTAGTTTAAAAGTTCGGCCCATTCAGCCATTAACAACAGCATGCATTCTTTTAACAAATTCAATATTTACTTAAATTTACATTGTTATTTGAAACAAATGCAATATATATTATCAATTGAAATAGTTCACAATATTTTGATGTCAGTAAAAGATTCACAAAGTTGTGGCGTAACTTTAGTTATTATATTAGAATTTTATAATACTGCCACTTAGTTTATTTAAATTTATGTTTTTTGTTATTAAAAATAGATTAAATAATGTTCGTAAATATTTACCATATTGTTTATAAAATCTAAAACTAAATACCTTTTATATATCTGTTATGTTTTATTAGTATAACTTAAAATTTTATTATTGTGTTTGTACAAATTTGTCCGTGCAAATTTTTGTGCATATAGATAATTTTGTTGTGAGTGGTATGCGCGGGCGCTCGTTACCGGTCGGCCGGACCGGTTCGACGGCGGACCCCCGCCGCACGCCTCACCCGCCGCGCTCGCCTTCACTTGTTCTCGAGCCGCGGCGCGATACAACGTTTGCTATCGAATCATTATGATCTTTGCTTCCGCTTTAACTTTCCAACTACTGTTTAGTGTATCTTATTTTCATTCCTCTATTCGTGTAGTAGTTCTATATTCTTCTCCTTCTATTATTGTGAACTGTCTTGCTTTTTATATGCTTTCGTGTGTGCTGGTGCAATAAATAAGTTTCGCACAGTTGGACTATATTATTCACGAAGGAAGACCTACAACCAAGACGTACGTATCCATACTGGTGACCTGAAGAAGAACACAATTGAAAAATATGTCTACACCACGAGTTGAGAATGCTGAAACAGCGCGGAGCAATGCGGCCGCGCCTACCGGAAGTCTACCCGCCAATCAAGAATTGTGTCGAGTTGGAGTTCGAATTCCACCGTTTTGGCCGGAAGACCCTGAATTTTGGTTCGCACAAATTGAAGGTCAATTTGCATTATCCGGAGTTACATCTGATATTACGAAATTCAACTACGTAGTTAGCAACCTCGAGCATCAATATTCTAGAGAAGTGAGAGACCTAATAATTGCGCCACCTGAAAATGAAAAATATGCAAAGTTGAAGGCTGAAATCATTAAAAGGTTTACTGCATCGCAGGAGAAGAGAGTTAAGCAACTGCTGATGCATGAAGAATTAGGAGATAGGAAGCCTTCTCAATTTCTTCGACACCTACAAAGCTTAGCTGGAGCCAATGTACCGGAAGATTTCGTGAGAACTATTTGGAGTAGTAGATTACCCACCAATATCCAAACGGTGTTAGCAGCGCAACCATCGAAAAGCCTGGAAGTGCTAGGTGATCTGGCTGATAAAGTAAGCGAGATAGCCCCTTTGTCTCCACGCTCCATCTCCGGGTTCATCTATGGATTCCATGGCCAGAGAAATAGCTGAATTACGGAAACAGCTGGACCGGATGCACGTCAAACTCAACGAGAGAAGTCGATCCAGTTCCAGAAGCAGAACACCATCGCGCTCTCGGTCTAACTCACGTACCCGTTCTAATTCCCATTTTAATAAACATCCTATGTGTTGGTACCACTGGAAGTTTGCTAATAAAGCACACAAGTGCATTAAACCGTGTGATTTTAAGCCATCGGAAAACAAAGCGGGCGGTCGATAATGGCGACAAGCGATTGCCCTAGTTCCGGTCGCCTATTTGTAACTGACGGTAAGTCTAAGATGCAGTTTCTCGTTGATACTGGCAGCGATCTCTGTGTTTTCCCTCGTAGCAAACTAAAACAGCGTAGATCAAAAACCGATTATACATTATGCGCGGCGAACGGAACAACAATTAATACTTACGGGTATGTTCACTTAGTACTAAACCTAGGGCTGCGCCGCGACTTTGCTTGGAGATTTATAGTAGCCGACGTAACCAAAGCAATAATAGGCGTAGATTTTTTGTGCTTTTATAATTTGATGGTTGATTGCAGAAACCAACGTCTTGTCGATAACGAGACTAGGCTCTCGACCACGGCTTTGCCTGTGACATCTTCCGAAAATATTTCGTCAGTCAAGGTAGTGACAGGTAATACTAGATATCATGAAATTCTAAAGGATTTCCCTGATATAACACGCCCCGCTGGTGTACCTAAATTTATTAAACATAATACCGTGCACCACATTAAGACCACACCCGGACCGCCAGTTTCTTCAACACCCCGTAGATTGGCACCAGATAAGCTGAAGATCGCAAAGGAGGAGTTTGCAGGTATGTTACAAAACGGAACCGCCAGGGTTTCTGATTCTCCATGGTCATCTCCTTTGCATCTAGCACCAAAGAAAAATAATGGTTGGCGACCGTGTGGCGACTACCGAGCGCTCAATGCTCGAACAATACCTGACAGGTACCCTATCCGCCATATTCAGGATTTCGCGCACAATATTTCAGGGTGCACTGTGTTCTCAACCATTGACCTTGAAAAAGCTTTTAACCAAATCCCGGTAAATCCTGCGGATATTCCAAAAACGGCTATTACCACACCCTTCGGGTTATATGAGTTTCCCTATATGACATTTGGCCTCCGCAACGCAGCACAATCTTTTCAGCGTTTTGTCGATGAAATGCTGCGTGGCTTGGATTCTTTCGTATACGGGTATATTGACGATTTTTTGATCTTCTCCCCAGATCCTATAACACATGAGGCTCATCTGCGTGAAGTTTTCACAAGGTTGCAAAATTATGGCATGGTCATTAACGTAGCAAAATGTGTGTTTGGAGTGTCCGAAGTTAGTTTCTTGGGCTACAATATATCCGCTCAAGGTACGAAACCTTTACCTGAGAAGGTAAATGCTATTTCTAATTTTCCAACCCCTAAAACCGTTAAAGAGCTTCGCAGATTCCTTGGTATGTTAAATTTTTACCGTAGGTTTATTCCAGCGGCAGCTGAGTGCCAAGCCCCACTGAATGCCTTGTTGTGTGGTTCAGTAAAAGGTTCCCATCCGGTTAATTTTACTCAGAGTGAGCGAGATGCCTTTGACGCCTGCAAGCAAAGTTTATGTCAGGCAACGCTGCTAGCACACCCAAGTAGCGATACCAAATTAGCGGTTGTCACAGATGCGTCAGATACTGCAATGGGAGCTGTCCTGCAACAGTTTGACCAAGACGCGTGGCAGCCGTTGGCGTTTTTCTCCCGAAAACTGAGTCCAGCACAGCAAAAATACTCGCCATATGATCGGGAGCTCCTTGCTGTATACGAGGCTATAAAATATTTTAGACATATGGTTGAGGCAAGGGACTTTATTATTTATACCGACCACAAACCACTCTGTTTTGCTTTCCACAATCGTAAAGATAAGTGTTCTCCTCGACAGTTTAGGCACCTGGACTATATCTCGCAATTCTCTACAGACATAAGGCACATCTCTGGTAAGGACAATATTGTCGCGGATACGCTGTCGAGAATTGATGAGATCAGTCAGCCGGTAGACTTCACCAGCCTTGCCAAAGCCCAGGAAGACGACGCTGAGCTGCGAAGTGAGATGTTAAATGCCGAGTCATCTTTACGATTGAGGAAAGTAGCTATACCTGGATGTCAGTCGGAATTATACTGTGATGATAGGGATGGTACACTCAGACCATTTATACCAGCACTTCTCCGAAGAAAAATTTTCGAAAGTCTGCATTCTCTTAGTCATCCAGGTACTAATGCCACGTTTAAATTAGTTTCTGAACGTTTCGTTTGGCCCAACATGAAAAAAGATTGTCGGGAGTGGGTTCGATCGTGCATTCCGTGTCAAAAAGCAAAGGTCACTAGGCACGTTTCATCTCCGTTAGGAACTTATAAGCTGCCCTCCGCAAGGTTCAGGAATATTCACATTGATCTGGTGGGTCCTCTCCCAGTTTCTCAGGGATATCGCTATTGCCTCACGGCAGTCGACCGTTTTACTCGTTGGCCTGAGGTAATACCACTCCCAGATATTACTGCCGAAACAGTGGCAAAAGGTTTCTTGTATGGGTGGATAGCCAGATTTGGATGTCCCACGGATATTGTTACTGACCGTGGACGCCAGTTTGAATCAGCTCTTTTCGGGACCCTAGCACGCATTGCAGGCTTCCGACGTAAAAGAACCACTGCTTATCATCCAGCGTGCAATGGCCTAGTGGAGAGATTCCACAGGCAATTAAAAGCTGCTATTATCTGCCATCAAAACAGTAATTGGGTGGAAGCTCTTCCACTAGTGCTTTTAGGCATAAGAAGCGCATTTAAAGATGATCTCAAAGCCTCATCAGCCGAGTTGTTGTACGGCGAAGCTTTGCGCTTGCCAGGCGAGTTTTTTGTCACCTGTGGTGAAGGCACTACAGACTTGACTGAATACACGGCGCGGTTACGTAATTTTGCTAGAAATCTCCAACCAACGCCGGCGTCTCGCCACACTAAGCAATCAGTTTTCATTTACAATGATTTACCTAACGCCACTCATGTATTTCTAAGGGATGACACTGTACGTGGCTCTTTACAACCAGCTTATACTGGACCATATGAGGTCATTAAGAGGGGTGAAAAAGTTTTTAAAGTCAGTATCAACGGTAAACCAGTGACAGTAACTATAGATCGCCTTAAACCCGCTTACATCATGTCGGAGCAGACCGCTAATACTACTACGCATCAACTTCCAGTGAGTACTAACATACCTCAAAATGATGAAAAATGTGTAGACAAAAAGACACGGTCGGGACGAACAGTCCGTTTTCCAGATTATTATCGCCCGTAGGACGGTCTCTGGAGGGGGGTGATGTGGCGTAACTTTAGTTATTATATTAGAATTTTATAATACTGCCACTTAGTTTATATAAATTTATGTTTTTTGTTATTAAAAATAGATTAAATAATGTTCGTAAATATTTACCATATTGTTTATAAAATCTAAAACTAAATACCTTTTATATATCTGTTATGTTTTATTAGTATAACTTAAAATTTTATTATTGTGTTTGTACAAATTTGTCCGTGCAAATTTTTGTGCATATAGATAATTTTGTTGTGAGTGGTATGCGCGGGCGCTCGTTACCGGTCGGCCGGACCGGTTCGACGGCGGACCCCCGCCGCACGCCTCACCCGCCGCGCTCGCCTTCACTTGTTCTCGAGCCGCGGCGCGATACAACGTTTGCTATCGAATCATTATGATCTTTGCTTCCGCTTTAACTTTCCAACTACTGTTTAGTGTATCTTATTTTCATTCCTCTATTCGTGTAGTAGTTCTATATTCTTCTCCTTCTATTATTGTGAACTGTCTTGCTTTTTATATGCTTTCGTGTGTGCTGGTGCAATAAATAAGTTTCGCACAGTTGGACTATATTATTCACGAAGGAAGACCTACAACCAAGACGTACGTATCCATAAAGTAATGTCACACAGAATATTATAAAATTCAAATCATTTTTAAAATCCTAAAAAAATATTAATGTCAGTCAATTAATGCCTAATTTTAATGTCAAAATAATGTCTAATTTAAGTGTCAAACCAATACCTAATATAATTTTCGAAATATCTTATCTTATCTTATTATTTATTCAGGGTCAGTTACAGGTTTTGGATGACTATCTTAATTTAGCTGTCAGATTATTTCATACTTATTCTGTTCTATTATTTTTTAAGTTAAACCAGAAGATAGTTGTAGATATCCGGAAACAGTCAAACAGGCGTGCCTTTGCATTAGAGATGTTCCGTCAGGTTTCAATTAGAAGAGGCCGAGTGTTAGTAACCAAGATGACAGTAATCAAGCGGTTTAGTGTGGCTGACAACGTATTAATTCCGGGATTACCGGGACGCGTTGACCCGGTACTGAACGGGACAGTGCCGGTTTAATTCTCAGAACTGCTTGCTACGATTACAGCTTGTAAGCAGCTTGTACTAGCTATGTATGAAAACGTAAATTCCTAATACAAATTTTCGATTCACTAAATGTTATCTTACTATGGCGAAAAATCTTCGCGTCCGACTTACCTCAGTGTCTCAAGACGAAAGTCTATGAACAGTGTGTGTTGCCAGTGATGACTTACGGCAGTGAAACGTGGTCGCTAACTATGGGTCTCATAAGGAGGCTCAAGGTCACCCAGCGTGCAATGGAGAGAGCCATGCTCGGCGTTTCCCTGCGTGATCGAATCAGAAACGAAGAGATCCGCAAGAAAACTAAAGTAACCGACATCGCTTGAAGGATTGCTCAGCTGAAGTGGCTATGGGCGGGACACATAGCGAGAAGAACCGATGGCCGTTGGGGCGGAAAGGTTCTGGAATGGCGACCGCGCACCGGACGGCGCTCCGTGGGTAGGCCCCCGACAAGGTGGACCGACGATCTGGTGAAGGTCGCGGGAAGCCGCTGGATGCGGGCAGCGCAGGACCGATCGTCGTGGAGATCCTTAGGGGAGGCCTATACTCAGCAGTGGGTGTCGTGCGGCTGATATGATGATGATGATGATGATGAAATGTTATCAACCATTGCGCGGATAAACATTTTAAAGGTCACTGCTGCTCATCAGTCATATTATAATTATTAAAAGCTATTGGCTAGTTGGCAATAGTTTTTTTAGGCTTATCTACCTACTCTGAAAAAAATAGCAGGCGATTAGACGATGTCCTTTTCCTTCCATGAATATAAACTTGGCATGTTTAAATTTCGTAAAGAATGCAAGAATCAACTACTTACTGAAATAAACTTTCTTCATCAAAAAGACGGATACGCAGCCAGTGCAGAACCCCTAAACAAATCCATAAACATAATACAAACAACAATTATTATTAGTAAACACGCTATAAACAATATGGCTTAGCCCAAGTCTAAACATGGCGTTACCGTCCTTGGCCTTCCGCTTGCAGAACCCATAAACATCGTCCATGTACCGATAAAAATAACTCAACTGCTTATGGCGGTCTCAGAGGGATTTTTCTAATCATCTAAGGCACTTTCGATATTATAAACTTGATGTTTAATAATGAAAATGATGGACTAAATGCTCAGTTTTTATGGCTGCTTTTCGACAGGAAAAAATATATATGACAATACATATGACAATATGGAGTTCTCTTATCCCTTTTACACTGGTTGCGTTCCGATCCCTTATATCGCATAGATCGCAGCGATCTGAGATCGGATCGCATGACTGGAACGCATCCTGTGTGTTTAAGCTCTAAAACAACAAACTAAAACATGTTTTTTGACACAATCAAACAATAAGAAGTACTTGAAGATTTCTAAGTACCGATAGAAAACTAGCAGTCTATTTTCTGTTGCTGACTCCACAGAGTCGGCACAAGAGCTAATGTGGAACAGGGACCACTCGATATCGACCTGAGGGGACTTAGTGGAAACCGAACGGCACACAGCAGAACTTAGCGGGAAATAGGTTGCAATAAAAAGGCCACAATATTAATCTGTATCGTTATATTTTCAAATGATTATGGATCCGTCGCATCGAGTATGGATTATGAGGGTGCGGTGCGGGAGTCCCATTTACTAGTGAACTGTTTGAAGTTTCATTAGAATTAAAATTACTTCGTTCTTATTAGTAATCACTTTCTAAACACTTTCTAATCACTTTCTTTCTTTAGCTTATTAAATTAAGTTAATTAAATATTTGTTTACTGTTGTTTTGTGTCAATGCTGTGTACAATTGTTATTGGGATATAATTTTAAAAGGGATTTTTAATGTAGATTGCAATGTAATAGTTTCTATTCTGTTATTGTACCTTTAACAATAAAATAAATAAAACAGAAAAAAATTGATGCTCTCAATTAGAAGTTCAATTATAATACGTAGGTACTTAATCATTAATAATAATTAAAAGCCTAGCGAACGTTATTTTATTTCCATTTATCGGTCCAAACCCTTTGAAATAAACTTTTTAATCACTCAACAAGTGATATTTAAATTAGCAAAGCCATTCACTCTTTTGAGACGGAGTGATTGAATTTTTTAATTACTTACCAAATTGATTGTGTTAAATTCAAACAGAATTAAGTACGAAAAAATTTACTTACCCAAATAAAAATTGGTTGAAATAAGTGTTGCTATCCGTTAATTTAAGTAAAAGCCATGTAACAATTTACAACGTCCATAAAACCCGATTCATTAATCTAGCCACGGAAAAGATTTAACACCCTCACAGATTATAATTAAACATTTTCCATCCATGTCTATAACACAAGTGTGAGGGAGTGGGGAAATTATGAAAAAGTATTTGGACTGTTAATATAATTGCAAGTATTTCATGGGAGCGGTGTAGAGATGGGCAAAGGAGGTTTGAACCCGACCACTGGGTTTAAACACAATAAAAACCCACATTGGTGTCGATTCGGTTGGCAACGACTTAACTAAATTGACAGGATTTAACTAAATTTAGTTTTCCATCCTTCTCTTTTGGTATCGAAAAGACAAGAACAGGATGCTAAAATTAAGTTTAGTCCTGTCAATTTAGTTTAGTTGTACTAACCGAATCGACACCATTGTATGTTATAGAAACTTTTTATAGTTTTTTTTATTTCTATTGATATGTTAAATAAGACGTTGCTATAGAAACAATTTCTTGTTAAATAAATACGGAAAATATTCAAAGGACAAAACATTTGTTATTTCTAAAGATTAAAATCTTTAGTTCATCAAAATGGTATATGGGCGTTAACTGGGTTTAAACCCAGCAGTCGGGTCACCGGGTCCTTTGCCCATCCTTAGAGCGGTGTAAAAATATACTTACGACCTCTGTAGTTACGTAAAAATGGGGGGACAGCTTCCCGTTTAAGAGTGTGGAGTGTGAGTGGGGGAGTTGCGGTAAATTCACCTTTTATTTTTACCGCCCTTTACTTTTTATTGCGCGTTTTACGTACGCGCGTTTTTGCCAGTATTTGCGTGTGATAACATGCTGGACCCACGCTTGATAATGTCTCATTCCGATTTAACGTTTGTGGCTTGGTGCTTTGATGTGTTTTATTAGACCTAAGGTAGTGGCTATAAATGCTATTTCATTACATCAGCCTAAAAATGCACTTTTCTAAACTAAAATTGAAATAAGGGTAATTACAGAACCGACTTTTATTTACCAACATCTAAATTCGGGTATAACAATTTTATTTCCCGTTTGATAACAGCTTACGTAATGGTAAAGTAAATAAATTATGACGAGGAAATAGCTTCTTAATTGAATAAAAGGTATTGAACGAACCACAAACGAAGAATCGCCAGAAAATCTCCAAGGACATAATGAAGTTAAGGATAATACTGAAACCAGGAAATTGTTTAGTATAAAAGCCCCTTTGTTAGATAAAAATGTATGGAATAAGTTTTAGCAATCAGTAGGTAGTATTATCATAAAAAAAGTATTAATAGAGAATCAAATAAGAATTTAGAACTGATTAGCATATTATACTCCTTTGTATATGTATAACGGGTGTAACAAGACACTCAACGAAGCCGAAGTCCACGTATTCCGCCCATCATCAGGATCATTTTTGTCTTTTAGACTATACCTGGGAAATCAATAGTTCCGAAGTTATTGAAGGTCAAAGTCAAATTTTTTTTTTAATTTTTTTATGAAATCTTCTTTTATTCGTTATTTCCTACTTTTTGACTAAAGAAACATTATCAAAATTTTTAGTATTTCGTAACAAACAATGGCTTCAAAACGTCGTCACTTGATGTATCTCATGAGCACGCACATAAACGCTGCCTTTCAACTCGGCCGCACGCAGCTGTGTAGCATACACTCGCAGGCGCGGCCTGTTGTACGCGTCACATTGCGTGGTAATGCATGCAATGCTTTTTTAACACCAAAAATCAAAATGGTTTCCCAGTAATAATTTTGAACAGAAATGGTCCTGATGATGGGTAGAATACGTAGACCTCGGCTTCGTTGAAGGTCTTGTTACACCCTGTATGTTAGTTATATGTCTACAGAAAAATTATCAAAATTGTATGTATTTCGTAACAAACAATGGCTTCAAAACGTCATCATTCAATGTAATTCATGAGTACGCACATAAATGTTGCCTTTCAACTCGGCCGCACGCAGCTGTGTAGCATTCACTTACAGGCGCGGTCTTTTGTACGCGTTACTTTGCGTGCTAATGTATGCAATGCTTTATTAACACCAAAAATTAAAATCGTTTCCCAGCAATAATTTTGACCAGAAATGGTCCTGATGATGGGCAGAATACGTAGACCTCGGCTTAGTTGACGGTCTTGTTACACCCGGTATATAGCATCTCCATGTAATCTATGGTAATTTCCTAAATTTTAACGATAGCTTAATCATGTAACGGTTCAAACTTTAACCTATATCGACCCTAGTACACTAAATAGTTATTACGTATAAGTTTAATTGTTGGCACCCAAGATCTTCTTTTAGATTATTGTAAAATACAACAATTTTTGTAAATGACATTTCGCGGGCGATTATCGCAGCTACAAAAAGTCGCTCGTGGGCGGGAGCCGTTATAGTATTTTAGTACCGGAGATTCCCTATACTACGAATCTTTTTATGCTATAGCAAGACTCTTAACTGTGAGTAGTCGTTTAAGTATATGCGCGGCTACTTACGGATACCGTTCCGCGTATTTTGCATTTAAATTTAACTTTACTTTGAGTTAAGCCGCCTTTATGCAGGAACTTGCGACTCCCTGCTTATAACGAATTTCTCGACACCCGTTCCGTTTTTAAAAATTCAGCGGAATTATGTCGTTTGCATACTAATGTTGTACTTTTCATCAAACTTTGTAATTGTTGTTTAGGTTAATTTTATTTTAGGAACAACTTTGATTTCGGAATTTACAGTTTAATGTTGTTTTATTTAAGGCGCGGTGGTAGTGAAACTAGCACCGCCACTTCATTTATTTTTATTACTCGTAAACCAGGTCAATATTTAAACTATTCTTATGTAACTATTCTTTAAATGTACTTAATTAACTAATTTTTATTTTGCACGTCTGAAAAGACTAAATGTGAGAACTTGTTACTTTATTGTCACCACTGTCTGTACCATATTTAAGGCAAATAAATCATTATCATTATCATTAACTATAATGGTTCCGTTTTTTGCCATTTTGGCTACGGAACCCTAAAAAAGCTCATGTAATAATCTCTTAAAAATTGTCTCTAATATTTTTTGAATACCTCTTCAACAGTTATCATTCATTCTGTAAGTTTAAAAATCTATAATTGCCAAAAGTGGCCACTTTGAGTTAAAATCGATTTTTAAACCTACAGAAAGAATGAAAACTGTTGAAGAGTTATTCAAAAAATATTAGAGACAATTTAAGAAATTATTACATGAGCTTTTTTTAAAAATTTACTTGGTTTACGAGTAATTAAAATAAATTTAGTGGAGGCGCTAGTTTCACTACCGACAGCGCCTTAAGCGAGGTTAAGACAACTGAGATTTTTTTTCATCTATTGATATTTGATATCGTTACTGCATTCTGTACATTTATAAATTAGCGTTGTCAGGAGAGAGGAAGTCATATTTTCTTTTTGCCTTTGTTCAATTTAATTTCATTATGCTACAGCCAAATTCTGAAGGCCATTTTACAGTCTTGCGCAATTTCGCCCGCCTGGATGTCTGGCTCGCATGCTCATTGATAGCTTCTTTTCGACATAAACATTCAACGAAACTTTTGCCAATTCAGCAACTTTGTTAACAAGCAGCAAATATAAATTTGATTAATGTAAAAAAATATGAAAAAATAACTGTTTTCATAGGCAAAGTAGTCGTGATCGATGCATCATCATTCAGCGAAGTGGAAGACCCACTTGTCTGGTACACTTTGCTCATCAGTGGTACAAAATTATTTTCCTAGCCTATTTGGCAAGTTTAAATTTTTAATACAATAGCTAACTATCCTAAGTACATAATATTTTCACTTGCCTAATTATTCCCTCTCGAAAACAAAAAAAACTGTCTGTTAGCTCTGAAATTTCAAGCATATTTGGAGTTTTTGCACTTAGAAGGTCTTCAGATATTTTAAAGCGGCCAAAATATTTCAGCGGATTGTGCGACTCGTCGGAGTTTGTCCGGAAGTTAGTTGAAGCCTTTGAGTCATGGCAAAACAAGCGACGAACCGGTCGGTTTACAGCCAGGAGTTAATGCTGAAAATACAACATATTGGTGCTTTGTAAATAGCACAAGCTTTGACAAGTAACACAATTGCGTACTTAAGTTTCTCGTAGTAAGGAAATCTCCAAAACACTATGGTATGCTAAGATAAAAGATCATCTCGGTGGGTGGTAAACCTTGTAGCGTTTATGGAATCCCTTCCTGTATTCTTCCCCAGTACTTCGGAGCCGCGGTAGCCTTTAAGCGACCATGTAGCATGTATCCCCTACCACGAAAAACTATCGAGTGTTAATCGAATTCATATCGAGCACTAAATATGTATTAATAATTAGTTCGTACGTAAAATTTGTTCTTCTATACCCAGCACAAACAGCTAGGTATAAAAAAAAACATAACACTTTCTTTGCAGTCGGGTAATAACGCACGTAAAAACATTCGATAGAGTAATTTGGGATATTTGCTCAGTGCCATCTATCGCCCTAAAGCGAAATTAAATTTTCCATAGATAATTAGTATCTATAGAGTACTTTTATGCGAGTACTATTATAAACAATTACAATTTTGACTCTTAGTACCTAGATATGACTACAATTTGGTCTTTTTACAAGAAAGGTTGGAGTCCTAAACTTGATTTGTAGTTGTTACATAAATGAAAAGAATGAATTGCTCAAACACAATAAAACTGCTGGTATATGCTAAAGACAACACCTGACAGTTCCAGTGAAGTAAGATAAAGAATGAATACGTCTAGACGTTGTGAAATCCTTAGTGCCTATTGCTCAATATAATAAAACCAGTCATTGTTTTGAGAACGCGTCTTTTTATTCCGTCGTGGTGATAAAAAGTAAGGGCTTTTGATAAATACGTCCTTCGAATAGACATCGGCAAGTTATGTTTGACATATGCTTTGTTAATATTTATGTTAAGGCTAGCGCCACCAATACATTTATTTTAATTACTCGTAAACAGAGACATTATTTAAAAAAGCAAAGATCATGCTCATTAATTGTCTCTAATATTTTTTGAATTAACAGTTTTCACTCTTTCTGTAAGTTTTAAAATCCATTTTAGCTTTAAAATCCAAGTGGCCACTTTTGGCTAGAATGGATTTTAAAACTTACAGAAAGAATGAAAACTGTTGAAGAGTTATTCAAAAAATTTTAGAGACAATTTAGGAGGGCACGATCTTAGCTTTTTTTTAAATAATGACTTGGTTTACGAGTAATTAAAATAAATGTATTGGCGGCGCTAGTAGTAGGTACTACGGCGCCTTAAGTGTCATTTTTTTCTGCAATACTTTAGACAATTTACCTATCTCTATATTTAATTCATTACAAATTGTTTTATTTACACGCATCGAGATACTGCGATCTAAGCTAGATTAGGTTCATTTAAAAACACATTTAAATTAACACGAAAGAAATTAATATCGTTGTCTTGATCTTCAATCTTTCAGAGTGTATAACAAATTTTAAACGAATTTTCAGAATTTAGCGTTTTTCAAACACGAAATTTAAAGAATGAAAGCATTATCATTTATGATAACCTTAGATTTAGGAAGTAAAAATCTTAAATTAGTGCCGTATAGAGAGAAAAAAATAATATATGATCAGTTATTCTTTTTTTTACTATTTTCTGGCGAAATTAGAATCCGACCTTTTGCGAATCTGACCGAGTGCTAATAAACAAAAAATAAAACAAAACAAAAAATAAAAAAATGAACCATTCATAGAGATCTCCTTTTAAGTATTTGTATACCTGTATCAAGAAAAAAATTGTTTTTGACAAGTGGAACCAAGGAATAAAAAATATCAATATGCAACAGAACTGTATGATTGTAAAAAAATATAATACCTTCTCAAAAATTGAGTTCGGCAATCTAAAAAACTCAATTAATAGTCTCATGAAAACTAATATTTACCACTACACAAATATCTATAAACCATAAAACTATAATTATAACATGAAAAAAAACACTTTTAACGGATACTAGCGCGGTTTTATTGAAAGTACTTTGGTAAAACGTTGTTTTTTTAGAAATACAAATTATTATTTTCGGCTGTCCACCAGCTATATCAGTTAATATGTTTTTACGACTCGCACAAGATTTACGGGTGCAGATTGCATTTTATTACTTCGGTTTCCATTCGACCTAACAAACTCACAATTCATTTTGTATTGAACACTATTATTATTTGTTCGAAAACTCAGCAATACACAGAATCAAAACTAAGTGCTATCGCAACTAAAATGGTATATTTTTTCCCAACATGAAAAAAAAAACGAGTTATGCTCCGTAGGTATTCATTTTGTTAGGAATATTGGTAGAGTGTTTACTTAAGGTAAAGAGGGGTTGAGTTTAATAATGCTGTAGGTACTATTTGGAAATATGACATTGACATTGACATTACAAATACAAAGGCTGTAAGTAAAATATCGCACAGATAAAGAACCTTCACATTATTGTCAGTTACGTGTTAAGCCTAATAAAAAGTAAAACACAAAAACCTATACTATTTCAGGAGCCCAATCGCGGTAATTCTGAACGATAAAACCAAAACCGTTACGTTGTCATTTAGGTTATAATATTTACCTAAAAATCTTCGGTTTAGCTTCATTATTTTCACTTAAATTGTCCCAGATTGGCATCCTAGACTCCTTAGGTATAGCTTTCAACAATTTTAACAAAACTAAAGCGAGTATTTTTCGGGAAACGAAACTGAAACGGTACCGATTCAGCTTTGGTTTTAACGTTGAAAATTACCGCGATTGGGCTCATCTTCTTAAGGCGAGGCCAGTTCACGAAATTTACTCTTTCACTATATCTTTAGAATAAGGTTGAATATTGCATAACTTTAATTGACGCTTCGCCACAAATTTGACGAATTTTAGTACATTTTTATTTATTTCTGAAATACTGGATCATTTATTAAAATGTACTCGGTTATTGTGTTAGATCGATAAAAAAGCTATCCTTTTTGCATAAAAAATCATATCACTGTCGTTGAAAATTACGAAATCTGACGATTTGAAATTTCTTTTTATAAGTTTTTATGGTGTTATTCAGGATTTTTTTACAGAGTTACCACGCCATTTTTCAATATTCTGTTCGGTTAATTTGCTTCTTTGTTTCTTTTTCAGTCTACAGTAATTTATGTGAAGTAGAATTTTACATCAGTTCTTCACATTGGATGTTCAAAAATCAGACTTTTCATCAGATCGTGAACTGGCCTCGCCTTAAGAAATTTTTACGCAAACATTCAGTGGCTCAACCACCATAATACACAGTCTTTTTATTTTGTGCCACAAAATTTGTGTTCATATTCCACATTAAAAAATACCCATTTCAATAATAGAAAAATATTGTTATTAAAATTCTGATTTGATACATTGTGCCATCGATCACTGTTCTTTTCTAAATTCCCGGTGTAATCAACGATTTCTTTTATTAAAAAAAACACGCCAATTTCATACATTTTCATTAAACGACCACGCCGAATTGGAAATTAATGTAAAAGTAATTTTGCGAAAAACGGGCGTGTTTGAATTGATACGGGATATTAATATGCTTCAAACGATTCTTTCCAGCCGAAAATTCTGGGGACAAAAAGCTTGGATATTGTAATTACATTCTAGAATAACGATTCTTTCGCTTTATATGAATTCTTCCGATTTTATTTAAAAATGGTGGCGTAATGGCGGAGGACATTATAACCTCATTAGCTTTGTGTACAGGAAGGCAAGACAATGGATCTGTTTACTAACTTTCCAAACGAAACGATGAATCGCATTTTTTGTTTGCCTTCATTTCACGATCAATGTTACTGAAGTGAATTTTCAGCTGTTTTGTAAACTTCACACGAGTACGAGTAAATGTGTCCTAACATTCTGTTATTCAATCTCGAAATAAAGACATAAAGGCGTTTTTTGAGGATTTACTGCTAACTTTGGGTTTTGACTTTGACTCTCTCCGTAAGTTGCACTTACTTCAAAATATGATTATTCACTTATGGCATTTTAATATTCTAAAAAAAGTTTATCGCATGTATAAAACATACTCTAGGGTCAGATTTACATATTCAGGTAACATAATTTCTATGAAATCCAGTCATGTATGTAAATTGGTTCTTATCTGGAATCTGTGAAACGATATACACACAGTATTATGACAATTAACTTTTTTTTAATTTAATTATGGCACAACAAACAAGTACAGTTTCACATTGTATGTAACGTTCTAAAAGTAACACATTATTATAAATGTTGCCAGCCCCGTTGTGCGCAGATTGAGCATGAAAACATATAGGGGAAAGTGATAATAATTATCGAACAGAAACTACACCCTATTCATTTCAAACTCAGGTAAATAATTTAGAATTATTTCTAACAATACTAATTTGTATTTTTAACTATCACATAAAATAAGATGAAGATGAGAAAAATAATGCATACCTCAGTTGAAAAATAGTGTCTATTTGAATATAATTTGTCTGCATTTTATTGATACGAAATTGCTCAGACATCTGCCACGCACAAAATGTTATTCCAATTTAGCAATGGACTGCAATTTAGGGCCCATTCACACAGAGCGTCCCGCGAAACTAACAAGTGACACGTGCCCAAAAATAGTCCAATTTGCTGACGGTCGGTCACATCACACCCGAGTATTTTTGATAACTTGGACGCGATGGAGAAATATTAGTTATTCTGATTTTTATAACTGACAGAAAAAATCGCAACTGCCAGGGCCAGTTGCGAAACACTTTTTTTTGTTGACATTTATTTAGTGTATGAGCAAAATAAAGCATTATGAAAAATTTTCTGACTTCTCGCTACAAATAAAGGTTTTAGATAAATGGATATAGTCAATCAGTAATCATAAACTAGTGGCGCTGTCATTGTTCGAATAGGCTAAAATATGATTATTCCTTATATCTCCGCCATTTTAGAAAAAATCTAAAAACTGACTCGACAAGAAAATACATAATATAAATAATAATAGAAAATACATAATAGAAATTATAATTATGAAACCTGGGGGCTAATTGTCTAATTTCAAAATCTATCGCAATCGCTTTCAGGGTGTGATACATTGACGCTTCTTTTTGGCACAAATAAAAACTTACCAAAGAAATGCAGCAATGTGTCGCATCCATCTGTCAAATGAAAGCGATTGCGTTAGATTTTTAAAATTAGCCAATGTAGCCCTGATCTGCTAAGCTCTTTAATAAATTACCAAATGACCTAAAAATAATTAGCGATTGGAGAATTTTCAAAAATAAACTATAACTATATTTGTTAAATAAGTGTTGCTAGTCTATTGACGACTTTTAGGAAGTATAATTCTATTAGGTAAATATCTGTAATATAGTTATGACTCATGTCTAATAAAATAAATATAATAATCATCTAGAATTATGTAATTGTATATTTTAACGTTGTTATAGATTTAGAAATTAATTAATTGCCTGATAATATAATATAATTATTTAATAAAATAATAATAATAATAGTGTAAACGCAATGTAGGTAATATAATGTGTGTATAATAATGTAATGGTATAAAGTGTAATTCCTTTAACATACTTATAATGTAATATTCAACACAATGTGAATTATTGTTCAGAATAAATTGATTTGATTTGATCACAAAATTACACGAGACGGTTGAGAAATTCGATCTGTATCTATAGAAGAGAATTAAAACAGCGGGATTAGCGAGAGAGACATAGTTACGAAAGCATTTTTGCCCAAGCTGAAACGGAGACGCTTCGCGCTCAGTTAATTATTATATCGTTACGTTATCTTACTTGACAAGCGTAAACTTGAAATTGTCAAGGATAAAAGCGCAAAGTAACAACATAAAAGTAAAACACGTGCAGAAGACATTGATGCATAAACATTATAATGAGGACACTTATTTATGGAACTTCCATTATGTATTTTTTCTTATTTGCCAATAATATTGTATAATAGTTACTTACGATTATCGTTATGTCAAATAAAACAAATAAGTTTGTACTTTTCTTACAATTTTTCTACAAAACACTGTGTTTTAGGAAACTAATAAAACCTATGTATTTATAGAAACCAATACCAAAATCTTAAATTCTTTAGTTTAATTATTAGTGCTGTTACTTATTTTAAAAGGAAGTCCAATTTATTTTGATGTTGTACAATATCCTTCCATGAGCATAACTATTGGTTACCCTAGATTTTGGTGATTATGTATTCTATTATTCAATATTTAGCTGTAACAATACCTATAGTAACTGTAGCTCTGCTTAGGTAAGGACTGATCGGTGTGGGTCGTCCGGAATGGTCTCATGTGTATTTATTGTTATTTTTGTACCTAAAATAGCAATAAAGCCGTATTGAAAAAAGCTATGTTTGTTTTCGTTAACTAAATATGCTATAATTTAGCAAAATATTTGTAGCTAATATATTTAAAACAATTTTTTTCTATACAACTGTGTTTAATTGAATGCTGTGTATGATGCTTACTTACTTTACAAACCTTATAGTAGTTTTTTATTAATACAAATGGTCACCTATTTTATATTACGAGCAACATAGTTCACTATGCGTAGTTAATCAAAGCGTAAGCATTTTATTGAATTCTGTATAAGAAGTTATATTAATGTCACTGTGAAACTCAGTATGAGTCCTGCGCAATCTCACCAATTTGAGTTTTGTGAATTCTTTCATATTCGTTTACTTAAACTTTTCCAACGATATCAGTCAACCTTGTTACGAAAGCTGACCATTCAAGAACAGCCAATGAATATTGGGTCGTCATGTCTTCGGACCGAGTCCGAGCCATTTCCGTCAACAAACCCCTCCGCCACCCCTCGCAAACATGCCCAGAATACAAGGCATACCAATCTCAAACCATTCTCTGCTATGTACACTTTCGGAGCAACATTTTCTAAACTAGACCCAACTGCACGAGGGTTTGCTTAATCAGTTATCCGCTTTCCGCTCAATGTGAACAAACACTTTCGGGTATGGGTCTGCGGTTTCAATTACAAGTAACATTACTATCTCCTATTACTACTTACACAAGATTGACGAAGCTCTATGAGTTAAGGAGTTCTACCAATGTTTGTAGAGTTTAATAAACTTCAGCAAAAGCTAGTAACTGGATGGATGGATGGCCAAACAATCATTATACCCCATATCCTCCTCTACATTTTTTCAAGGGAAGGTCTTGTTCTATGGCTGTTTATTGGCTTATTATAATAATGAACAAAAAAAAATATAACAACAAATTAAAACCTCATTTGTTTTAAAGCAAATTAATAGTCGGCTCATCCAATTTTGATATTTTAAACACATAAAGTTATTACAATTTGAAATTTGTTTTAGCTAACCATCATTCGTCTAACAAATTTTAATTTAGATGAAACTTTTGACCAAACCTTGTTAATGTCGAAGTTACGGTTTGTTCTATAGTTTTAATTAAACTCAGTCTGTCACTCATTTTGATACGTATTTACATTTACATTACAGATTTGAATGATGTGAAAAAACAGCAATTTTAAAAATCTAAACACAATACTATTGAGATATCATTGAGACACGATTGTTAATATTAAGCGGGTGATCCATTTGCGGATTGGCGAGCTAACGGTTTAAATCGTTGGCCCGTCGGCTCGCTGGCTAACGTTGGTGATCCATTGGCGAGCAAAACAATCTACTCTCATCGTTGGTGAAGTCATGGCGTGCTCTCAGACGCAGTTTACTTTTTTACTTGGGTTACTGTTACATCAGGAGACAGAACAAAAAAGATGAAGAGAAGACGCCATTAAGTGCGCGTAAAAATTGGGTGCAAGAAAGACAACGCTTTTTCCCATTTAAATTTACTATCAGAGTTTATTGGTGAACCAAATGATTACCGAAATTATTTGAGGATGTGCGAGGAAGTGTTTATAGAGCTACTAGGTTTATTTAGTGTACCTTCTAATAGAAAAACAAGATATAGGTCGCAAAAAAACTGTCGGCTCGCCGGCTCGACTGATCCACTGGAGGTTTTTTGCACCGTGGACTTAAAATTTCAAGCATGCACAAAGAGCCAGCGAGCAAATCCGCCGGTTTTTAAGTCCGCAAACTTTTAAGTGCTCTATTGGCGGTTTAGACCTTTGGCTCGCAAGATCGTTGGCGTACCGGCAGTTTTGCTCGCAAATGGATCACCGATCACCGCCTTTAGCAGAATCAAGACCTTTTCATTCTTGCGATAAGGTTAATTACGGTAATTAATTGTTTGTTTTTAAAAACTTATTCATAGACAAATCAACTCGTAAATAGTTTATGAAGGCCCAAAAAAAACTACGCTCAATAACTTTTGATAATTTGTCAGTCTATGACATTTCCATATTGTGGTGAAGCAGGAAGCTTACAAAGTGTATACTGTATACGCTTCGTTTGCAACAAGCCGTCCGACACCATTAGCGAAGCAAATTTTTTCTGCGTCGTTTCTGAAGAAATTGAAATTCTTAGTTTCCGTAAGTTAAAGATTTTTATTTACTTACCTGAATAATATCTTTGTAGTTTCAGCTTTGAAGAATTTAATGCAGCGACTTCGAAGTTACGGAACACAAAGGACGGGACTGAGCGGTGAAAGCAACATAAGTCACGAGAAAAACTTATATGTGTATTTATTTGAAAGTTCATGGTCATGTTTTAATATCAAATAAGTATCAAATAAATCAATGTAGAATATCAAATAAGTACTAAGAAAGTAGGTGAGTAGCTTATTAAGTGGCTTCGGCAATCATGCCGAAGTCACTTAAGGTAATAATAGTCGAATGAAGTCTTAAAGCATGTTCACATTTGTATCACTGTGCTGTAGCTTACTCTCATCGCTTATCATGATCGCGTATCATTTTTGGACTAATATGGACGTATCATTTACTAATTTTGATGTATCATTTAGCTGCTGTGGACGCTAAATTGTGCACGATCGTAAATTCATTCATGAATACCTTCGAACAAAGAAAAACATTTTGGTTTTGTGCCTTAGATAATTATTTCTAAACACAGACAACAACTGTGTTTCAAAAGGAGTTAGTAGTAAATATATTGGGAAGTCTAGCTCACAAGAGTTGCGTCCTCAACGCTCGCTACGCTCACTACATCGCGCTCCGCGCGACGTCGGCCGCAACTCTTCTGAGCTAGACTATCCCAATTCATTTACTACAGATGGATTGATCAAACAACGAATGAAAGCTCAGAGGTCTAATCGATTTTATTAGTCATGGATTATATTTAAATATAATGACTATGTTGTATTAAGCTCATATTCATAAATCACATGAAACCTTACGGTCAGCTTCATACGTTGATATGAAATTCATAAAACAAAAAGAATCATTAAAATTAGAATGTATATGTCCCCACCCTCCAAACGTGACTAAGCGACATGGTAACTTATTACCAAACACTATACGCTGCATTGTCTGTGGTCCGTCAAACTGTGGAAAGACAAATTTAGTTATCAGTTTATTGTTACACAAAGATGGTCCGCGTTTTAGGAATCTGTATGTCTATTCAAAATCTTTATACCAAGTTAAATACTTATATTTGGAGAAAGTTTTAGGCATGGTTCCTGGTACATCGTTGCAGAAATACAATCACAACAGCGAAATCTTGAGCCCACATGAAGCTTTGTCAGATTCTATTATAATTTTTGATGATGTTGCTTGTGAAAATCAAAACAACATAAGGGATTATTTTGCAATGGGACGTCATAAGAACATTGATTGTTTTTATATTAATCAAACTTACACAAAAGTCCCCAAACAATTAGTAAGGGACAATTCAAATCTACTAATATTATTTAGGCAAGATGACATTAATTTGAAACATGTTTATGATGAGCATGTTGGATCTGATATGTCATGGTTTCAGTTTCGTGAACTATGTGCCACTGTTTGGAAGAAACCCTTCAGCTACCTTGTGATTAATAAGGACTGTGAAAAAAACAATGGATGCTACAGGTCAACATTTGACACATTTGTTGTAGTGGACTAACATACAAAATAGGATGTCTAATTACATATGAATCAATTTGATTTGAGACTTCAGAGCGAGCGAATCGTTTTATAATGGAAAAAAAACTCAAAGAACAAATTGTTAAATCCGCAGCAGCTGTTAAAAGAAAAGTTGAAATGATAAAAGATATAAAGAATGCAAATAATATGGCGCTGGAAACAATATTTAAGCCTATTGTAGATCCTCTTACCTTGTTAGCAAATAAAAATGAAGATAAGCATCTCGAGGAAGAGAATCGTGAACCGTTGATGAAAAAAACTAAGAATAATGACAATCTTACGACATGTACTTCTGAGGAGGATTTAAATGAATCTATCGGTGAAGAGGAAGATAATTCCTATAGCGAGTTAGCTAAAACTTACAACAAAACTCTTATCGTACCACCGTCTGATAACCTAAACGTGAGCGATGGATCTTTTAAATCATTTCCCTCATCACCAAGTGTTAAAAACCAATCATCGTCGTGGTCTACATCATCTGAAGTAATTGTTAATATACCATTTGGAGTTAGAAATGAACGTGGAAAATTATTGCTTGGCAAAACCCGCGTTTTTGATGATGGTAAAATCTTGAGAATTGGAACAAATACTTTGGAAAAAACTATAGGTTTAAAAGAACTATTGTTTAAAAAGAGACCCAATTTAGATGTGGTCACGGACGGTGATTTACAAGATTATAAATTGCTTTTAATAGAAACCAATGCACATAGACGTAACTTTGAGTCATCAAAACCAATAAACAGCAACAAGGGATTCAAATACACTAATGTTATTAAGCCTTTGTTCAAGTTCTCTCGAAATGCTACCACAAGCCTGGAGAGTATTCCAAAAGGAAAGGGTATACCGCTTTTGAAGGAAGTAAAAGAAAATACTGATTATGTTTACTGGGATGACCCGAACGAAATAGTAGAACGATTAAAATTACTATTAGCATCATGGGCAGCGGGCAACACTGGGGTGAATAACGAAATCATTGCTATTGTTGATGAATTGTATGAAGCTGGTCTCATAACTACTGTAGAATTTAAAGAGCTTCCGTCAGGAAAATTACGCAGTACATTTTCAGTGGTCGACTCATCTAGACAGCGATGAACATAGACAAGTTTGGTCATCACGTTCATAAACGTTTGCGGTTATCAGAATTCGTTGATACTTATAACGATACGTTAGTGAAATCGGACGCTGGGTACTACGATTTGAAATTGTCTAAATTAAAAGGTCTTTCATCACCAAACGAAAACGATGAAGCAGTGAACAAAGCTTATGTAGATGAAATCGCCCAAGAACTAAGAAATGAAATAAAAAAAACACAAAGTGATCTAAAAGTGTACTTAAAAAATTTGGAAAATATAACATCGGACCGTTTAACAAAGTTATTTTATTCAAAGACAGAAGTAGATAATTTGATTAAACTTAAATTAAATAAAAAATGAGTAAAAGAGACATAGTTGATGAAATCCACAAAGCAGCAAGAAGGAATTTTCCTCGTCGAAGGACTATCATAAAAGGAATAGATGATTTATGGCAAGCTGACCTTATGGATTTTCAAAAATATTCGCATTTTAACAAAGGATACAAATACGTTTTGGTTGTAATCGACACGTTATCAAAATACGTATGGGTATTTCCCATAAAATCAAAAGACAAAAATAGTGTTACCAAAGCAATGCATGAGATATTATCTTGTTCATCTAGAAAACCTTATAATTTACAAACTGATCTTGGCAAGGAATTTTATAATGGAGTTTTTCAAAAATTGATAAGAAAATATGATATAAATCACTATTCCACCCACTCTGTCAAAAAGGCTTCTATTGTAGAACGCGTAATTCGTACAATAAAATGTCACCTTTATAAACTCTTTAGTTTATATGGTTGTTACCAATGGTTAGGACCAAACTTGAATTCAGTTGTAGAAAAATACAATAACACTACTCACCGTATTACTAAATACAAACCTGTTGATGTAAATAAAGTTAACCAGATGGTTGTTAGATCTAACATTATGCAAACACAGATATCCAACACAAATAGACAACCTAAGTTTTGTATTAATGACAGTGTTCGTATTAGCAAATTTAAGGGTAATTTTTACAAAGGCTATACACCGAATTGGTCAACGGAAATATTTAATATAGTTAAGGTAAACGATACAAACCCACCAACGTATATTTTAGAAGATAAACATAAACAATTAATTTTAGGCTCATTCTACGAACACGAGTTGCAAAGAACAAAATTTCCTGATCTCTATCTCATTGAAAAAGTTATAAAAAGAAAAGGTAATAAGCTTTTTGTGAAGTGGTTAGGTCTCAGTAAAGAAGAAAACAGTTGGTTGGATAAGAGTGCCTTACTTTTGTAATATAAATTACGTGTTGTGTGAAAATTATTCATTTAAAACAGATCTATGAAGAAGGGTAGAGGTATTTTAAATAACTTTATTAATAATTTACCAATTGAGCTACATATCCCTGGTTATCAATTTTGTGGTCCTGGTACTAAACTCCAGAAGCGATTACTAAGAGGTGATCGTGGTATAAATAAATTAGATGAAGCTTGTATGCACCACGACATTGCTTACAATAACGAGGACTTGAGCGTTCGACATAAAGCTGATTTAGAACTCTTTAATATGGCTAAAAAAAGACTAAAGTCGAGCGATGCTGGAAAAGGTGAAAAAATTGCGTCATGGATAGTAAAGAATGCAATGAAAACAAAACTGAAAGCTGGTGCTGGCATACGTCCATTTATGTCAATTGTGAAAAAAATACAATCACAAATAAAGAAGTTGAAGTCTAAAGATAATCGCACAGCTATTAATTTTGCATACTCTGCTGCAAAAAAACTATTTAAAAACAAAAAAGGAATACGCTTACCACGATGTATTCCTATTCCAAAAACTGGAGGTTTTTTACCTCTTATTCCAATTTTTGCCGGTTTGTCAGCCCTCGGTTCACTTGCTGGCGGTGCTGCAGGTATAGCAAAAGCTGTTAATGATTCCAAGGCTGCTCAGAAGAACCTACAAGAATCTATACGTCATAACAAGGCAATGGAAGCGGTTGCTCTTGGAAAAGGGATGTATATTAAGCCTCATAAAAGAGGAGCTGGATTATACTTGAAACCTTCAAAAAACTAAACAAAGGGCTACCCAGACGTCCCCTTACAAATATAGACATTTTGAAGCACGCAACTGACATTCCTTATTTTCGAGGAGTATTTATGAGAGATTCACTCCCCTCAAAACCAAGAAAAATTGAGTGTGCTATATTAAATTTAGATAGTTCAGAAAATCCGGGAACACATTGGGTAGCCTACGTGAAACAGAATGAGTACTGTGAATATTTTGATAGTTTTGGTGATTTAAGACCTCCATTAGAATTAATAAACTATTTTAAGAATATGTCAATAACATACAATTATGTGCGGTATCAAAAGTTTGGTACTATAAATTGTGGTCATCTGTGTTTAAATTTTTTAAGGAAGTATTGGAAACAACATTTATAATAAGAGTAATATAATAAACTTTATCAGTATAAACATGTCTTTCACTGTGTCGATAACCGGCAGAGGAGCGTCTTTGATAACAAACTACTCTCCTACAATACAATTAGAAGGAGAGTATGAGTGTGGTTTATTATATTTTTCAACTTTTAATTCCATCCCTAATATAGACGAAAGAAACAATAAATTTTACTATGGTAAAGATGGTGTTATAAAAATACCAGAAGGGTCTTATGAACTTCAAGATATTTATGATTTTCTTAAGATTAATATCAAAAATGTTGCGTTGAGATTGACTGCAAACAATAACACATTAAAAACAAGTATTTTTTGTTCAGAAGAAGTTCACTTCAATAAGATTGACTCGCTGGGTAAAATTCTGGGTTTTGGTATGGAAACAATACAGGCTAATATAAATACAGAGTCCAGATATCCTGTTAGCATTTTATCAACAACTATCGTGCGCATCGAATGCGATGTAATCAGTGGATCATTTGTGGATGGAAAAGCAAGCCATATAATTTATGAATTCGTACCAAACGTACCACCTGGTTATAGAATTATTGAAATACCAAAAAATTTAATTTATTTTCCCGTCAATCAAAGTTCAATAAGTGCTATCAATATTATATTATTAGACTCTGAAAATAATAAAATTAACTTACGCGGTGAAGAAGTACAGCTATACTTACATTTTAAAAAGACATGTTGAATTTCAATAAAAGCCTATATACTACACGAACTCAAGTCAGTTCTAAGAGATCACCTCGTAAGGGAGCACCATTTCGATCAATTAAGAAATTGACAAAGAGCAATAAAGAATTTTTGAAGTCACTAGGATTGATAAAATGAATTTTTTAAATATAACTCAACCTGCATCGTACGATAACAGCATTGAAAGTTTTGAATATCATTCGTATAAACCATACGTGACAAGTTTCAACAAGAATGATGAAATACGGATACCGATAAATCAGCAAGACCTCTACGTATTACCTTCACTCAGCAGTTTGTATATTGAGGGCAAAGTAAATGTGTATAAGGATACAAAAGAGAAAGAACGAGTAACAAGTGTGCGATTTGTAAATAACCCTGCATTATTTTTATTTCAAGACATTCGTTATGAAATAAATGGAGTCGAAATAGATAGAATTAAAAATGCAGGAGTGACAACTACAATGAAATCTTATCTGTCGTTGAACGATAACGAATCTAAATGTGGACGAGTTTGGGGTTGGTCTCCAACAGGCACAACTACTGATGGTAGTGGAGTATTCTCCACCTGTATACCACTAAATAAAGTGTTGGGTTTTGCTGAAGATTATGAAAAAATTATAATGAACTGTAAACATGAATTAGTTCTTTTAAGAAGTAATACAAATCTCAATGCCTTAAAATTAAATGCTGGTGAAGTTGTGGATGATATATCAATAAATAAAATTATTTGGCGAGTGCCTCATGTTAAAGTTTCAGATCGAGAAAGAATTAGTTTGCTTAAGCACTTAGAAAAAGATCGGCCGATAACTGTTGCATTTCGTAATTGGGACTTATATGAGTATCCATTACTTCCCAAAACACGTAAACATACTTGGTCTATTAAAACGTCCTCACAGATAGAGAAACCACGATTCGTCATAATTGCTTTTCAAACGAACCGTAAACATAATGCAACAATGTCAATGGCAGAGTTCGACCATTGCCATATACGTGATGTTAAAGTTTTCCTAAATTCTTCTTATTATCCATATGAAAGCCTGAACATAAGTTTTGCTGACAACAAATATACATTAATATACGAACAGTATGCCAGGTTCCAGCAGTCTTATCACGGACGCCGAGCTGAACCGTTGATGAGTATAAAAGAATTTAAAGAAACTGCTCCCTTATTCGTCATTGATTGCTCTCGCCAACACGAAGCGTTAAAGGGATCGATTGACGTGCGAGTTGAAATCGAAGCCGATCAAGAAATACCCGACCAGACCGCTGCTTACTGTTTGATTCTGAACGATTGCATATTAGAATACAAACCTTTAAGTAACATTGTAAGGAAAATATCATGAATATCGATACGATAATCGTGGATCTACAAGGGTTCAAAGATTTAAAAAATAAATTTATAGTTAAAGAGTTAGCAATCGCTACCAAAGATTATACTCAAACGTTTTTAATAAAATCACCCTATTCTTTTAAAACTTTATCATATGAAGAACAAAAGCAAGTGCGCTGGTTGGAAAAAAACCGTGGCTTGACTTGGAGCGAGGGATTCATTGATCATCGAGAATTTCGACGAATTGTGGTTCCTTATTTAATTGGAAAAAAAGTATTAGTTAAAGGATTGGATAAAATAATGTGGCTTCGAGAGCTATGTCAAGAATGTGAAATAATAGAATTAGGTGAAAAGGGTTGTCCTAAACTTTTAAAGTTACATAATGATTACTATGATAGAGGAAACAAGGTTTGGAATTGTGTTCATCATAAAAAGATGTGTGCATTAAAAAATGTACTGTGTCTCAAGATGTGGTACTGTGATAATTATATCTTTGATTTTTTTTTAATTAATTATATTAAGAAATATTTAATTGTAAGATATTTTTCAATAAATCATTATAACATATAATATGTTTTTTTATTTCACTTTAAGCATAAGCAAAACTTGGTTAATCGGCGATATGCAGTAATTTGTGACAGTTATTAGTCCATGTTTATTTTTTTTATTTTTATTTTTTTAGCTAAGTAACTCTAGAAATCTATAGTTATAATAATATATTAGTAATATTCTCAAAGTCTGTTTTCATAATGAAGAATGTCAGGCCAAACCATAAACCTAATATTTATTTTTTCCACTAATAATTAACTAACACAGAATTACTTCAGTAACATCGATTAGCCTAGTTTGCCCTATTCATTGGACTGAGTAAAAAACATAGTTGACTTAACTTCAAATTTTATTACATTAAAATATAACTTTGTACATACAATTTTATTTTTAAAACAACCACAATAACATTTAAACTTAGATACAATTCAAATTTATAATAAACAACAAAACAACCTCATTAATAACTATAGCTATATCCACATATTTTTTTCGAAATGTTGCTGATAAGGCCCTCCGTTTGGTCCATGATTGGGTCCATATCATCTTCTACAACGTATTGTGCACACAGCATGGTGTTCTCTTCTTCAGGATCGGGCGCTCTTGATTCTAAGTCCACAACTTCGATCTTGATCAAGTAGCGCCCTCTCTTCGGTGCGCTTTTGAGCACGAACGAGTGCTGGTAGTTGTGAAAATGCTTTAAAAAACATCTTTTCTTTTTTTGTCTTCTGGTTTTCTTTATCTTTAAAGGACCCGCCTCGTCAATTCCTTCGAGCGGGTCTTGCACGTTTTGATACTCGTACATTGGTCGTATTTGAGGTTCTTCCTCTGGCTGTTCATAGACTGGCGATGCGGGTGGTGTTTCCTGGAAAGAACCAAAATAATAATTAGTTGATTGTAAATGATAATAGAAAATTAAAAACCTACCAATTACTAACATGAGTAATATTTCACTTACCATGGTAGCTTTACAAGCGTCGCTGCAACAACGAGCTGTGTTGAAATGAAAATGCAATCTACGAACAAACCTTACTTATAACTGTAATAATGCTATCTGAGCAAAATCGATGGGATCGACAAGTCGTCACAAGTTGGATGTAAAGTTTGATTGTGTAAGTAAGTAATACCAAGATGACTGTATCTTTCACAGGTGTGTTGTTTATTCCAATTACCATTACGTAGGTACCACTACTGAGAAATAAAACATTTACGAGCAAACCTTACTTATTTTTATAATTTGCTTATCTTAGCAAAATCGATGTGACCGGCAAGTCATAACATGTTGGATGTATAGTTTGATTGTGTAAGTAAGTTGTCGAGTAAGTGATATCCGAATGCAATTGTAACTCCCACAGGTTTATTGTTTATTTCAATTACCTATATCAATTCTAAGAAATAAAACATGTTTGAACATGTTCTTTGTTAGGTATGGATAATAAAAAAAACATCAAATTGATAAACTCATATTTATTAACTTTTTTAGTTTCTAGGTACATATTAAAAGAAAATCAGTCAATTATAAAATATCATACACTAACATTAAATATATATTTTACAAGTAAGTATTTTATTCGTACAATTATTTTAATGAGTACTAATTTAAATGATAAACACTAAATTAAACGATAAAATAGTAAATTATATGAACTCACAGTCGTATGTTCATGATTTTAAATTACATTAAGTAGGTACATTTTAAATTCATTTATATTTTAAGAAAGAAGAAATCATTTAAGCTAAATACTGTAACATGTGCTTATATAAATAAATAAAGAATAATAACAAAGTACGTAGGTACAATAAGGAACAAGTAACTAATACGTATACCTAGGTACTAACAAGAGTGAATTATAATATTGATATGGAATAATGTCCCCATGATTTGGTTAAGACATTATCATCCATAATAAAGCGTTTATCATCCTTTCTCGATAATGCTATTTTATTCTGTTCTCTAGTAAAAATTTCATGTTTTATACTTTTAAAAAGAACATTTGTAGCTTTCAACTCCTTTCCTGTTTCAAGAACATTTAAGTAATCAGAAAATTTTATTTTTTTTGTTACGGGTTTCTTTACACCTTTTGCCTTTTTTACTTCGTTATCAATGGTTTTTATACTATATAGTTTAGATCGCAACCCTACAAATTCTAATAAAATTTTACCTCCCAATTCGTCTTTAAACAAACCAGGAATTTTTTTGTTTTTTGGAACAATACCAAAACAGTTTTTTGTAGAATAATTGCTGGTGTCAAAATGATTTACAAAATGATTTTTTAGATCACTATAAAAATCATTCGTTTGTATTGAGTATAACAAACTGTCGGTGTCTGTGTAACACAACGATAACTTTTCATTATAGAACTTTTTCATGATTGAATAGTGAAAGTTATACATATGACTTTTTGATATTTCTAAAACTGAAAATCCTATATATATAGGTTTATTTAAAATAACTTTTTCTCGTTTTAATTGTATTGCCACTAAATTTTCATTAAACACAGTCGAACTATGGAAATTAGGTCGGGCTATCAGATGCTCAGCAGAGTACTGCTTATTTGTTTTATTGCGATTGTCATTCCATTTACTAACAAGCTTTACGTCAACTCTGCGCTCGGTATCTTCCAACGTTTTTCCGAATATGCTGTTGTTCAAAAGTTTAAAAAAATCTTGTTCAAAAGGTGAAACAGATTTTTGTCTCAAATTCGTATTCAAATCGATATATTCTTTTAAATACGCGCTCTGTTTGAATGCTATTGCTCTATGAACCCGCTTTAACCGTAATCCTTTAGCAATACATGTCTTCAGGTGAACATAGTGTATGACGTACTGATATTTATCGAATAAATTAGGAATAAGTTTGTTTTGCTTTGCTCCGGGTGGTACAAAATTTTGAGCACAGAATGGAAGATCATTATGCAAATCATGTAAGCTTTCAGGGTATTCGAGATCAACTTCCAGAATGTATCCGTATTCATTATCGTCAGGGATGTTCATTATATTAAGCTGACTACATTCCTCCGCATTTAATAATTTAAAATCTCCATACGGCAAATAACTACACATAGCATAACCATACAAATTGTTGCAGTCTAAATACACCAAATAATTATCAGGTTTAGAAGAGTCGTAGTCCATCTGGTATTTGTTATTGGATTGAGCATATCTTTTCGAACATAAACATATTCCTCCTCGAATACCGCTTTGTATCATACGGAGTATTTCTAGGTCCGATATAAGTTCTAACTTAACTTTAGTTTTTAATAGCATTGCATCGAAGCTAAGGCTTGGAGCAGTGAGATAGAATGCCGGATCTAAATCATAGTTTTTCTTGCAAGTTACGCGAAATTTTTCAAAAATGTCGGCTAATAACAATACATCACTTTTGACGTATACGTCTGTATATTCTCCTAAGTTATGTATAGAAAAAGTTGTCCACACGTTTTTCGCATGCTCATAATCAAACTGACTTATTGATTCGCTTGTAAGACTACTATAAAACTTTTCTATCGACGGTAAGCTAGTTTCTTTATACATATCCCAAGAAGACATATACTCATATGGATATATACCTTTTTGACATAATAATGAAAATTGTTGATCACTCTTGCAGATTCGACGTAAATGCACGAAGTCATTACGATTAAGATTTTTTGCTAACTGTTCTAAACTGGTTCCTAAAAATTTAAATGAGTCTACAAAACGTACTGCGATGAAATTATTTTTTGAGATAGGAAGAAATTTAGTAAAAGATATATAGTTTTCTTTGCTTTTCGGAATAACTTTAATTTGGCCTGGTGTATTACTAAGTTCACGAATAAACAAGTGACAATCGTAACCGGACAAGTTGTGGAAGAAAACTGGGATGAATTTAGGAATTCGAAACTGGCGATTACAGAATGAATGGGCAGCGCCTCTGTAAATTCCGGTGAAGTGACAGTGATCTTTTACTTTGTCATCTATTAATAAATTAGAACATAAATAGCAATATTCAGCATTTTCAAAACTAATTGACTCGTTTTCATTTAAACTTATAGGTACAGGAGTTTCTGAAGCCGACTGAATGGTTTCAAAAATTTTTTTCACATCGTTCTGTAAGCAATCAACAAACTTTGTAGCACAATCAGAACCACGATATTGTTCTAAACGGTTGAGAGAACTATCATAATTACAAACAATGTAATATGCAAACGCAGCAGGAATATGTCGCTGAATGCTCGTCGTGTGATTACCTTGACTTTCAACACACGGCTGCAATAACGTTTCGAAGTCTGCATAAATTACAAAAGGTATAAATTGTTTACATTGAATATTTTTAAATTGAAGTAAGGTTCCCTTTTCGGGTAAAATAGTTGCAACCTCACCACAGTGGTGGTTTTCGTATTTAACATTTGAATTAAAAAACAATAAACAATCTTCACAAAAATAAAGCCTACCGTGGTGTTTCGTTACTTGGTTTCTAACTAACTTTGGAAGATCTTTTATGAGACAATAATGGGACTTATTGTTGTCCTGCAGTAAGAGCATATTAACATGACATTTTTTTCGCAAAATTGTTTTGTATAATGGTCCGGTAATGTTATTTTTACTATCCAAACCATAAACATTTATACTTATATTCTCATTATTTTTTTCAAATATTTTTATGTCTTTTATTGAAACTGGAAATGACATATTCATTAAATTTAATTTAGTACTAAAATGAGGATAAGACGAAACTCGAGAAGCATTTTTTAGGACAGGGTGCAATGCAGCCATAATGGTCCATGCGAAACAAAATTCATCATTATTTTGTATATTTACACAAGCACGTTTTGTATAAATTTTATTGGGTAATTTTATATAAGATGATCCTTTCAATGGAGTGTATTTGTTAATATTAATTTCAAAATATAAAATATCTATTAAAGACCACCCACTTCCTTTTTCTTGAAATTCATCTACCTTTTTAGAAATTATTCCTGATATATTATTCAATAAATCGTTAAAATTATAATTTAGATGTAAAGTTATATTACCAGTCGTAAACGACTTAATTTCCATAGAATCATCTTTGGGTAAAATTACTTGAACAAAAAGTTCGAAGTTTACTTTTAGGTTGATATGATCAGACAATGCTGAATCGATTAGCTTTTGTAACTTAGTAGCAATACGGCGTAAGTAGTGGTCAGGGTCAGTGACAGCTACATTGGCGCCGGCGCCGTCTACCTGACACTCGCGCTCTGCGCGTATGCGATAAGAAGCAATGCGACTGCGAAATGCTGAATTAATTTTTTCAATATTAGTATCGTAACATACTGCACTTTTATTTTTATGTTGATTACTACGTAAATGACCTGGGAAAGCTTTACTTATAACTGACTCTTGACAAATTGAACAGTAGATAGTTTTACCCATGGTTTTAAAGGTCGAAGTATAGGTATAAGTAGTAATAAAATAAGTAAAGAAAAATCGTAATTATTTTCTAAATAAAATACAAAGTTACCTACATAAGAATATTAAAAAACACAACATTATTTTTTCGTTGTGTCCCCGTAAAAAGTAGCCTCCTTGGTGAAGCGTTTCTTCCCTTCGGCGCAAAGGTTCCTGACCTGCTTCCAGAGCGGGTCGTCCGGCTTTACGCGAAGGCGAAGATTAGCACTCCACTTGTCATGGCGTTCGCGAGGGTTGTGGTCTATGATGTCCGCTGTGTTGTACACCCGGACATCAAAGAAAATCTCTCCGTCGGTGAGGAGTTCCGCCTGACGGAGAATGCCACCCGCCACACGCCTTGACAGTGACGACCACAGAGGACTGGAGGCAGGCTTGTCGTTGGAGGCCACGTCGTCGTCGTCCGAGCCAAACAGCTCAGTCAAAATATTTTTGTGTGGCGTGCTTATCGACTCTCTGAAACAATTATAACGTAAGTTACATTTTTATCAAAGCATAAAGATTTTTTTCCGTAGAACTTTTATACCTAAATTAGTGTAAATATAATCAGTTTACATACCCACTATTTTTCTTTTTGGAATACTCCTTTTTGGCACCCTTCGTTGCTTTAGCCTTGGCCTTGGGTTCGCCGTTCTTTTTCGCCTTCTTAGTAGGTCTGTTGATGAAAAAGTTCAATTTAAAATACATTCCTAAATCAACAAGTCTAAACAACAATTTGATGTAACTTGTTCAAATTTAATGATGGAAAAAAGCTATCTACTACACAGTGATTATTATAAGTCATACAGATAATAAATAATAATTACTTACACTAAATCTTCTTCGAACTCGGTTGTCGGATCTTCCGAGTCCGAGTACACAGCTGCTGTGGCGGTGGCGGCAACGCGTTTCTTGTACTGTGATTCAGACCTGAGAAGGCAAATTGACAATTGGTTTTATGTCGATTATAAAATCAACATAGAGAAATAAAAAAAAAAAAACTTACGAACATTATCTCAGTGAAGGTTGATGAACTGTAGATCACTATTTATAGGTAGGTACTAGCAACAAGCTTACGAACTTGATGTCGATTTGAACGTAATTGATTTGAAATATTCAGGGGAGCTTCATTTATACTTAAATTTTCACAATATACATACAGGAAGAAATGTGTGTGAAAACACACACACATATGCAAAAAACGAAATCAGCAATAATTTTCGACAAATTGATGTATCGATTGCAACAAAGGGTTTTCATATTACAAAGAATAACCCACCGTGTGAAAATTTGTTGGAATGCGGCTGCAGTCCAAGCTCCAAAAAATAAATAACTGCGACTAATATGAACTACTTTATTTATTAACATTTTACCTTTATTTTCCATTATCACATAAATCAAACTATCCAGCCTCTCTATTATCTAATTTCAAAATCTATCGCAATCGCTTTCAAGATGTAACACATTGACACTTCTTTTGAGACAAACAAAAACTTACCAAAGAAATGCAGCAATGTGACACATCTTGAAAGCGATTGCGAAAGATTTTTAAAATTGACAATAAGCCCCCTGGTAGTAAGCGGTAACATTATCATAAATTTAAATCCTATTTGAATGGCTTCTTGTATTTAAAATCGTTTACTTATTTTTTCTTTAGAAAATGTATATTTTGTTAATTATACCTACTGCTAAATTATACCTATGTAAACACAAAATAAACTTGTATTTTATATCTTTCATACATAATTATTTAGGTAAGTACGATTATTTAAACTTGTGTGATTACTCAAATTCTTTATCAAATATATTTTGGGTTACTTTGCGTGCAGTGGTTTATCCGTATGTAATAGAGGTAAGTAGATACAATTATTTTAATATTGATTATTATCATTACAATTTCGAACCCGCACATAAGAAGAAAAATATTAACCACTGAGCCATCGGGTAACAAAATGCATTGTAATCATTTTATCATGCATGGGAAATACATACTGATATTTGTTACCGGTTCCAATTATTCTACCGTAAGCATTTAGTTTCATATAAGTCACTTTGTACAGAGTGAGCTAACAAATCGCTGTTGAGTATGAATTGCTATATTGTTTTGAATGCTATAGTAAGCGTATAGAAGTTAGCTCTCAGTGTACGTGATACGTGGTGAGCATTATAATATTAAAATAATTTTAGTTCTTTGTAACCACCAAAGAGAGTGGACGATTGTAAAGTGTTTTAAAGTGCTTTCGCTATGTCAGTCATGAAGGGATCAAGTGTCCTGCTATGCCCGGAATGCATCTCAGCTTTGAAAAATCTAAGTTTGTTTTGTAGGATTCCATCATGCATCCCGACAAAGGGAGACGTAGAGCATAAAGTATCAGTGTTTCGTCTTTCTATAAACGCGAGTGTGAAATCACTGTGAAATATAATGTCTGATGAAAATTATAATCAGGTGAGTTACTATGTTTGTCAAGTGCCCTGCAATTTCAGGGATGCATTTAAAATTTCAGATAATCTTGAAATCTGTTTTGTAAGGCTTCTTCATGTTTTTCATATAAGGTTGCTCTAGATGAAAATACAATGTAGACTAAGTTGTAGAGATTATGGAGAAGTCAAGTGCCTCGCAATGTTCAGGATAAATCTCAGCTTTGAGAATCTCAGAAATCTGTTTTGTAGGGCTCCTCATATATCTTAATATTAGTAATATTGATGTAAGATAAACAGTACAATTTGGAATATGTTTTAGAAATTACGAAAGGGTCAAGTGTCTCGCAATGTCCAGAATACAACTCAGATTTTACTAAGTCTGTTTGTAGGACTCCTTCGTGTTCTCATCCAAAGTAGCAATGTAGCTTGGGGAAGAAAAACATTAAGTATTATTTAAATATGGTGTAGAGATTATGGGGAGGTCATGTGCCTCGCAATGTCCAGGATACATATCAGATTTCAGAATATCTTGAAGTCTGTATGTAGGGCTTCTTCATGTTTCTCATCCATGATGGCAGTAAATTAGATAAACTTTACTATTTTAAAATATGTTGAAGAGACTATTGGAGTCGAGTGCCTCGCAATGTTCAGGATACATCTCAGATTTCAGAAAATCTCGAAATCTGTTTTGTAAGGCTCCTTTACGTTTCTCATGTAAGGCTGCATTATAGCTAAGGGAAAGTATTTTTTATTAATGTGGTTATAAGGGAGTCAAGTGCCTCGCAATGTTCAGGATGCATCTCAGATATCAGAGTAATCTAAATACTGTTTTTAGGGCTTCTTCACGTTTCTCATCTAAGTTCTGCATTGCAGATTTCAGAATATTGTTTTTTGAAATATGTATGTAAAATTATGGAGAAGTCAAGTGCCTTGCAATGATAAGGATACATGTTAGATTTCTGAAAATCTTGAAATTTTATCTGTAGGGCTCCATTGTAGCTTGGACAAAAAAAAATATCTTTAAATTTAAAAAACAAATAATATTTTTTCAATTTATGGTGGAGGAGTCAAGTGCCCTGCAATGCCGGGATATATCACAGACCAAAAAAAATATTTGAGTTTGTGATATAGGGCTCCTTCACCTGGGGCCAAGCGGGCGATGGGAGGTGAACCACCGCCTGCCTTGCAAGGCCCCGACAGCCGGGGAGACGGTCAAACTTGCTCGACCATCTTCCATCCGTGAACCGGCGGCGGCGTGAGGGCAAGTGCCGGGTTTTTAGTGGGTATGGCCCCTCTCCCGAGTCCCATTGAGCTCACGGGAGACGGTCATGGAGGGTAACAATAGCTAGATGATGCTGGCGTGCCTCTCCTGGCGAGTCCCACATACGAACCGCCTGCTCACCTACGGGCGGGGGATGCGTAAGAGCATTTTTTCTCGGCATATAAAACAACAAAAAAAAAACTAATGATACACACTGGTACATTTACAACATGTTATAACTGACGGCGAAAACATAGGTATAGGAATAATTAAAATTGTATTTTATTGCCAGACAGAAATGAAATGGACGTCTCTGAGGTTTCGCTGTGGATCATAAATTGTAAGTTTTGTATTTACTTATTATTTCAAACATATTTATTTGTAATGATCGATCTTCATTTGGTTCTAATGCGGTACATAAGCAACCAGTTTTTATTCTATTGCGTTTCATTTGTTTCATCTGTAGTAAATGAATTGGGATAGTCTAGCTCAGAAGAGTTGCGGCCGACGTCGCGCGGAGCGCGATGTAGTGAGCGTAGCGAGCGTTGAGGACGCAACTCTTGTGAGCTAGACTTCCCAATATATTTACTACTGGAGTTTACAAATACAAAGATTTCGTTTGTTTCTACATGATTTTAGTTAATGCCGCCATTTTGATAGGTCTGGGGAAACGCGCTGTCAAAACGATGTCGTCTGCTGTTGCAAATTTTCCGACAACTGCCCAAACGACTTTCAACTTTGCAGTCATAACAATAGTGGTCAGTATACTATGTCTGGCTATCATCTGTCACAGCGTAAGAGCGTATGAGAGTTAGTAATTTTGAACTTTGGACTAATAGATATAAGAGTCTTGTTGGCATGCTGGACTCCATATAATTCCACATGTCGTATATGTCACACTTGGACCACTACCGGACTAGAACTAGCAAATGTGGAAAACCTTTTCAATCTGCAGGGAAACATTTATCGGACAAAGTTATCTGCATCGTATAACTAGCTAGCCCATTTACTGACAATGAAATCTTTATTACAATAAAATAAATGTAGATTTTTTGTAATAAATACCTATCTTATCAGTGTCCAATTTAAATGACGAGTGAGTTACATGCGTTAACACCGTTCAAGTAACAAAAAATTGTAGGTGATGCAATGATATAACATTATATTTATAACATTATATTGGTTCTAATTAATTTACATTTTTATTTATGCATTTTAATATTTTTTATATGGATTTTATGGATTTGATTGCGTTTATATTTTTTCATTTATTAATATATTTTATTATTTTTTGTTTTTATTTAACTTATTCTACTAATTGATTTATTCTTACTGTGTCAGAAAGTATGTAAGCAAGCTCATGAGAGAAGAATTTAGAAGTGGTGAAAATAAAAATGTGCGACTCTGATAGTGTGTATGTGTGTGTACGTTGTCGTGTGTGTTTGTATTGTGTGTGTATTATAGCCTCCGTCTGAAAAACAGCGTTATGGCACCAACATCAACGCCGTAACATATGCTGAGCCGGGGACCTTTTCTCCACTGTAGCACTGCTCACAATTCTAAAGTACCTAGTAAATAAGTGTTTAATTTCTATTTTTATTTGCATGTGTGTTATTGTGCATTGTTATAGTGTGTGAAATAAATTATTTTCATTTCATTTCATATCACGCAGAAACTTTTTTGACACAAGTTAGAAGTAAAACTGACGCGAAAAGTATCGGTGTGGCTTTACAAAATACAAAATAAAGGACGTCATGACACAATGGATAACTCTTGGGTTAACATTTTATTGGGATTGAACTTTTGCACCAAAAGGATCATGCACTGTGAAAATCATTTCATCTAAAACTGTTTTAAAAATTGTCATTTTTAACACATAATAAATAAAAGACTTCTCCTTCTTCTTATTTTTGTTATGGCAATCTACTCCTCTTCAGGGAGTAATTTTTGCCAGTGTCAAGTGTTCAATAATTCAGTGGTATTGTTTCAGTTTACATTAGAAAGCGGGTGCATCGCATTCCCATGCTGCTTGGAACATTTGGCATCAAACATATCGATACAGTTTACTCGGTAAGTTCTGCCGAGGTAGCCACCACTACAATAAAAGTCTCAGCTTCACACAACCAAGATTGCACCTATTTCAATTAATCTCATTTATTGTTCAGATGCGAAGACACTTGTACCACAAAACTGCACCAATTTTAAGACACAATTATCCACTATAAAACAATTTGCAAATAATTAAAATAGCCACCGAACTGAACCCGACAAAATGGCGCCAAAAAACTCAAATGAAAGACTATACCTATTACTTACATAAAAGAAAGATATTAAATAGCTAACCAAAATGCACTACAAAAAATATTTCATCAAAAACTGTTTCAAAAATTGTCATTTTTTACAAATAATAAACAAAGGACTGTAACCGTAGGAATTTATATCATAAAAGAAAGATAGAAAGATAATGGCTAATCTAAGCGTAATGGACGCACGGGAGATCGACAGGTGTTCGTGATTTATGCGGTAATCGCGTGTTTATTGCGTTATAGATATGTAGCCCGAATGTTAAATTAGTACAAGCATACTGTTTACGACATTGTCACATGAAATCAGAAGGTTTAATGAGCGGCGGGAAATAAAGTACCTAACAACCTTCTCTATTGCTTTTTCCGATTTTATTACTTTGTTCTTTTTTAAGAATTCTCGATTACTTATAGCATTCAGCTTTCATTTTGGAAAACTTATTTTGTTGTTATATTGTAGGCAAATCGGAAACTGTTATATACTAACCTTTTTCATACCATAAACTTTTGGTGTCGTTGTGGATTTGTCATCGGACTGTCACTCGATTAAATGACTATGTTTTCAATAAGTTGTGTATTTAAAAGAAACGTCTGTAAGTTATTTTTTATGAGCATCAACAATTAATAACTCTGGCGTTTTCTAATGAATTAAAATTTATTAATACCGCTATTTTTAGCATAGTTAACAACTATGCTAAAACCAATCTGGACTTACGGAATAGAACTATGGGGCTCCGCCTGCGACTCCAATATCATGATAATACAAAGGGCACAGAACAGAATGATTGTATATGACTGTTTGTTACCTAAATAAATAAATAAATAATAAAAGAATTACATCTTAAAACAAATATCAAACGCGCCATGGTTTACCAAAACAGAGGAGATCCATGGCATCCTGAATCTGCCAATGGTCAAAGAAGTGATTAACTGCCGTGGTGCTAACTACAAGTCACGACTACAAAAACACCCAAACTAGCTTGCTGAACAGCTAACCATACCTGAGAGCATTCGTCGACTGAAGAAGAGGCGAGACATCTTTGACTAGACCATAGTCGACTAGACAGTTGACTGCTAATAATAATTGGCGCGCTCCGATGGGAGTGGCTCAGCCATATTGACTACAAACCCTCTGCTTATAGTCTATCTGACTGATTGCAAGATAAGGAATAGAAGAAAAAAAATGCCGTTATTATCGCAGCTACAAAAAGTAGCTCAGCGATTAATTGCTTGTGGGCGGGACGCCTAGCGAGACTCCCATTTGTTGCAATGTCAAGTATGTCAACGTAACCATAACTTCGCCTGCAGCACATACTACTTTACAAAAACCAGAATAACTATAAAAATATTTATAAGCTAGCGTGTTACCTGAAAATTCCTTAGTTTGATCCACACTCCGTGACGCCAACAAAATGGTGTCGACAAAACATAACATATGACGGTGCTAACCATCGCGTGATCGCTCCACCACATTAAATCAACCTTATACAGACACGTTAAGACCCACTTTAGCATAATATTCTCGTACATAATGTTCACAGCACCTGAGTTTCACAGTGAGCATTAGAATTCTGAACAGCCGGGGTGAAAATATGACAGGCAGATATTCGTTTCATTTAGTTTTTGGTTAAGTGTGAAAATGAAATCTTTTGAATACTGCACGGCGGAAACATTTCGAGATTAAAATAAATACAGAATTGTTTGAATTATTTTTATTCGATTTCCAAATTAATATACGCACAATGGTTTGTACACATCGGATGCTTTTTCGTAAACATACAGCATTAAGTCAACATGTTTTAGTTAAGGCGGTGGTATGACCGAAAGTGGCGCCCTCAGAGGTTTTTAATTTTATTTAATAAGTTTTTAATAGAAAGAGATTTTAATAATATTTTACGTGGAGATTTAGGGCCCATGGTCTAGTATTTTTAGAAGGTATCACTACATGCCCTCGTAGTCATTCGTAGGAGTAGATATAGATAGCAAATATGTCAAAAACGGCCACTATTAGCAGTTCTGCTATCTACTTATAGCAGTGACTACGAGGGAATGTAACGATACCGTCTAAAAATACTAAACTGTGGGCTCTAAAAATTCCACATAAAACATTATTAAAATTATATATTAGAATTAAAATATATTAAATAAAATTCACCGCGTCGCCACTTTCGCTCAGGGTGCCACCTTAAATAAAATCTTAGATTAAAATCAAACTTTGTTTTTCAAAAGACCGCAAAAAAACTTGTTTGTTTCACTTTTGAAAATTGTTATTGCAAACAATTAATTTGTATTAAGTGAGTTTTTAAATTTTCTATAAAAAGAAATAAGGTGATAAGATAACAGATCTAAGAATAAAGCTTACTACATAATATTTACTCTACTGTCTGTTATTTATTACTTATAATTTATAAGGCGATATGAAAGCGCGAGCATAGCGTGTTGCGATACACGCGACCGTGCCTGCGACTGCGATAACCGAACGCATTACATCATTGCTATTCGCATCTATATGTAGGGGCTGAAATATCACCACTGCACCTTACTGTATAGGGGTTGGGAACAGCATTTAATGAATTATTTAAATTAATTACATTATACAGGGTTATTTGTAAAACACTGAAACATCGTAAACAACAACATTTGTGTTCACTTTATTTCAACAACATTTGTTCTACAACTTTTCCGAAAACGGACAAAAAATTACACTGCCCATTGCCCATATAAATGTCCGAACAGCTGATCAAGTTTTTTTTATCCACAATGAGATAGTGCTTGGCGTTTACCTCACCTGATGTTATGTGACGATAAGGCCGAAAGTGTAAGCGCACTACACCCATAATCCTCATACATACATAATACATACATATACTCACGCTTGTTTCCCATGGTGTAGGCAGAGACTATGGATCGCCATCCCCACCTGCTACGATCCTTGCACACTTCTTTCGCTTCATTAACATCCATCAATCTTTTCATACATGCCCTGTGGTTTTTGTCACTACGTACACCAGCCTTTTTTATTAAAACCTCTATTTGGTCCGCGTAGGTTTTTCTGGGACGCCCTTGCGCAATCGTTTCTTCCACATTCATAATCCTCACCACTGAGGAACTGGCTAACAACCATTTTTAAAAAGTTGTTATGGCGTCAGACTTAAGTTGGAGATCTATTCCCCACTCATCCGGAGGAATTTTAATAAATATTGGAATACTTACAGCATTTGCCCCATTCATCCTTTTATTTTGAAAACGTAATATACTTAAAAATTAATAGGGTACGCAAATAAAAGTAAAATTTATTTTTTTATTAGTTGTTGGTTCAAATTAAAAATGTATAGTAGCACGAAAAAGTGAAATGTGGTAGCGGACTTGAAGTACCACCAACCAAAAAGAGTACAAATTGATCGGGACCCCTGTGTTTTACAAGTGTGAGTGAACCACTAAACCACAGAAAAAATAATATTTTGACTGACAGAAATTGAAACTGATGTTAAAAATACTCTTTACAAAAATCTGCTGTTTCATAGATTTTGTTATTTTCGTTATTAATGTTTGTATGAAACAGCTGATTTTTTTTTCGCGATTTCAGAGTTGGTCCCATAGTAAAAGTTGTTCCGTTTGATGGTCCCTATCTACCATATTCGGCTTTATAAGGCTTTTACCAAACACCTTGTATAAAACTGCCTGTTTTAGAAATAAAAAACATATAATATTTATGCTCGTTATTTTTATTAAAAGAGTCAGTTTATTGTTTAAGTGTCTGGAAAATATTAACCTAGTTCTGGAAATATTAACCTAGTTCTGGAAATAATATAGTTAAGTATCGTTAAATGCCTTGCCAACAACTATTTCGTTCCAACAGGTAGTAATTTTAGCGATAAACTTAATAGAGACCAATTAAGTTTATCGGTAAAATTATAACCCATTTTACGAAAACATTTAATAGCGTAAGTAAAGATCGTAATTGAAAATACCGATCGATCCATAAATATGCTGGTTATCAGGGTAAGATGGACTAAATTTCAATATTCGCATATGCGAATTTAAAAAAAACCACCAAAAGAATGTAAATGGAACTGCATTTTCCGAGACGAGACCATATGGCTCGCACTGTCAAAAAGTAATAGAGCCAAGCTTCTAACTCTACAAGCCCTAACTTCACAAACTCTAACACCTTTGTTAAAATGTGTATTATACCTACATAGTAAAAAAATAAACTGTGAATCATTAACAGTGAATGCCATTACCTTCAGATACCTAACGAATCAATATTATTTATTTATTAATTAGAAGCTGCTTTAATTTTCTTATAAATATTACGTCATTATTTTCATTTATTAGTGTTTCGGGTAATTTATTATAAATTTTAATTGATGAGTGGAATGTACTTGAAGAGGTAAGTTTTAATCGGGAAGTCGGTAATACCAATTTATTTTTGCATTGTCGCAATAAATACTTTGAAGGTATATCACATAGCCTCGTATAAAATTGTCTATGTTTGCGTATGAATTTACATATTTCCAGTATATACAAGCATGGCAAAGTAAGTATCAAAAGTTCTAAAAACTTTTAAAAAGTTCGTTCCTCGATTGTTCTATTTGCCAAGCACTGCACAACCCGCATGCCCTGGTGCCTGTGTTGCAAGCAGTAAATATTCCTTTGAGATTCGGAAACCAATCCGTAAAGCCTGAGGTTTGCAAGCCGGACTAATTTTTTTCTTCAATCGGGTGCAAAAAAGTTTAGCGATAGAAGTTTTGCTGGTATCCATGATCTTTCACTATGTGGCAGTATTTATTCTAAGGGCCAGGTTCCGGATATATTCCAGATATTATACATAAACATGTTTAGAAAATAGTGCTAGCCTAATAGGTGCTATCCGAAATATGTGAAACTGACTCTTGATTGTCGTCCAGAAAATGCAAGATTATTGTTGAGAAAAAATAATTTGAAAAAAGCTCCTGCCCATAAATTATAGGGAATAATATTCAAACTCGCATCCTTGCTTCTTGTCATGATTATCACGCCACACCCATCCTCAATGTGTATTCAAAATTTAATTGAAATGTTTAAAACGATGTACAGTCGAGTTCATTAATATGTTGGCATTTTTGACAGGCTGGTGGTTGATCTTTATTATAAAGCCATAAAGGTTGATGAGCTGTCAAAAGTGCAAACATATGAATGACTGTACCTATTCCGTTTTCTACACAAATCTATAACAAATCCGTTTTCAACTCACAAAACTATTCAGAAACTTAATTTTTTGTATCGAAGGTAGAAAACGGAATAGATTTTGGGTAGAATGCGGAATTAAATGTTCGTAGGTAGAAAAAGTTGGTGGAATATGGAACACATCTTTTAAACAGCTGCTTTGTAATCAAATCACTTAGTAAAGATTGATTACAATAAAGTATAATCATTCAATCAACACTCTTTTGTATTTAGTTAACCAAAGTTTGCATCTGTTTGTTTTTGCTTTAATGAAATTAAATTTGAAATTGAGTACCTAGGTCAGTACGTGTTAGTTAAATTCAAGTGTACAAAAGACCGCACGTCGAATAATGTGAATCATATTAAAACAAAAAGGGGTTTTATCGAAAAAGCCTCGATATTTGAAATGTTAATATTCGAAATCACATCATCCAATATAAATATATGTTTTTTTATTAAAGTTCTCGGTACGTGATCTGGGTATAATAGGTTTTCGGGAGACAAAATTGGTTAGTTTTCTTTTGCGCTAAAGTCAGTCAATATTTGAAGAGGTTTTACTTATACAAAGATCATTCCTATTCACCGCGCACGTACTCTGAATGTTTAGTAAATCGGTTATTAACTTAGTTTCACGGCGTAAAGTGCATATTTGCTTTTGGATTCTTTTACATAGAGTCTGGATTAAGTAAAGCTCTTGTTATTCAATTATAAAATTTATTTTTTTACTTATTTCTTAGAATTCATTATTTATTCTAAAAAAATAAGGATTTTTAAAATTTTCACGATAAATTCATACTTGTAGCTTGTAGGTTTATTTAAAAAACGATGATGCAATGGCAAAACTTATGTAATTTTACAATGAACTAATTTATACAGGGTTTTTTTTAAATGTGCGTATATTTTTTATGATTCAGTGATGATAATAGACATTGCATCTTTTACATAAAAAATATAGTTTTTTTATTTACTTTATCCGACGCAATAAAAATAATTCGTTGGATTTCGAAATTCCATTGTGTCGGTAGTGAAGCGCGTTGCCCCGCCCAAGGGCCCTATTTTTGAATTGCTCGTCTGTCGTCGAGCGCTCTTTTCTACTGAATCAAAATGTATAGAGGTCGAGTCGAATGTCGAACGAAAATCAGTAGAAAAGAGCGCTCGACGCCAGCCGAGCGATTCAAAAATAGGGCCCCAGCACCTCTCTGTACTTTTTCAATTGAATTATCATGCGCGATCGCGGTGAGATTTTTCAATGAAATAATATATAAATAAATCCGTAGCTTTGAATCATCTTACTGAATCATTTAAAAGTATTATGCACACATAATAATATAAAAAATCCTGTGTAACTTATACAGAAATATGCTTTTCTTCTTTTGGCAAGCGATAGACCTGCGAAAGGTGGTCCGCCATATGTGGGGCTTTGACATCAACCTGCAAATAGGTCGCTCTGCCCATGAGGATCAACACGACAATTGAATATATCAATTTTGTATATCACATCAAATACAATATCAATATCTGAGTAAATCTCTGTTTAAATTTCTCAAAACCATCAAGAAATGACAAAATTGTTAAAGATTTAAAAAGTGAGTTTAAAAAACACGGCTGGCCCTTGCGGATCATGCGATGACGTCACGTGCCACGATCGCCCGAACAAACACCTGCCGCGCCGCTGCAGCGGTGCACGTGGCTGATGACGTCATCAGCCAATCGTGAATTGGGGAGCGTTTTTGAGAATGCGACACGAAAATCGCTCTATTTTCGTCGTTTTTGGTCAAATTTCAATAATTCTTTCACTGAAATAATTTGTTTTGATGTGACTGAAACTCTACATATTTAACTAAAACCTCGTTGATCCTCATTGTGCCATCATTGACACTTTGGATTATAATACAAAAACACGTTTTTTATTTACTACCTACAGCTAACTAATATTAAAACACATCATTGTAGCTTTCCGACGATTCACTTCACCACGGTTCCTTGTACATACGAGTGTAGTCAAGAAAGAATGAATCGCACGCAGGCAGTTGGATGACAGGTGACAAGGGGGGCTACTTGTATAGGGAGCGCTGTAGGGGGACGTGTTGAAGAGTGGTGTTATGTCATTGGACTCATTGAAGATGATGTTAACATGTTGCAATCTTTTAATTACAAAGATCTTAACCAAAATCTGGCATTTATAGAATCTGGCGTTTTAAACTCATCTGGAATTTGTAGAATCTAGCATTTGTCGACTAATCTCATTTTGTAGACGTAGACAAAATTTGCAACTTTTAAAAAGTTACCTTACCTTTCATCTATACATGTAGTCAAACTGTAGAGCTTAAATGTTTGGGCGCGCATCACAGAAAAACCGATGAATAGATTTTCATGGGCTTTTCACAGTTTGGTAGCTTAGGGTCCAGCTTAAAATTTAAACTGTGTTTCATCTGATTCGGGTGAGAACCAGGGAAAAAGCTTGAACTCTCCGTAACTAGTACTAGCTTTCATGCACTTTTAAACTGGTCGTAATATTTGTCCACGCAGACGAAGTCGCGGGCGGAGGGTAGTTAATCCTTCAAGCCCCGGAAAATAAGACACAATACATTTTCCATTGTTGTGCGGCCCTCGGGCGTTGATAAAATAATAATTATTAATAAATGAGATAAGTTTTACATTCGGTTCAGTCGACTATAACATGTAATAACTTTTTTACTATTTTGAACTATGTATCTAAAATTGATGTTAGGTACATTGTGATTGTGAACAAATAGTTTGCAAATAACTTTGTAAGTACTTAGCTGCAACCACAGACATTATAACGTAGTATTGTTGTATGGTCTGTGGCTGCAACTAAAAGCATTCGATTGTACCGTTAGCAGAAACAATGTTTTATTGTTTCTTACTGCGTAAGTGAAAACTTTGTCAGTTCAAAATAAATGTCTTTCAGTAAGGGCATTTTGGCTGAAAACTTTTTATTTTTTTGAGATTTTAGCATTCACAGTGCTATTTTTAATTAAATAATACACTAGTATAGTAAAAAACAAATCATTGTCTCAGGCGAGAATCGAACCCGCGACCTTTGGAAGTCCGGTCCAATGCTCATCCAACTCGTTAGCTCAGTTGGGATTCTCTTTATATAAAACAAATATTAAATTAAGGGCATTAGAAACGTTAGATAGCTTTTGCTTCAAGTGAAAAGAAGTGGGAATATCAATTTGCATTTAAAGTAGGGACTTAATCAATTTGTATTGAAAGATATTTATTTACTTATTCGATTTTAACAGTATCTCGTTTGCAAAGCAGCAGGTGTTAGAAAATGTAAATTGGAAAAGTCAGAAAAAGTAGGTAATAATTGAGATTGTCACTCGAACGAAATAATCTTTGAGTATTTCTTTAATTCGATTAAACATTTTTATATACATTTAGAACTTTTATTAAAATTATCACTAATGAAATTTTAAGTACACGTTTTATACAACTTTGAAAACTATAGCGATGTAAAAACAATATTTAGCATTAACGTGAGTGGAAGTAATTGCTAATTATACGTGTTTGCATTCATCAGAAATAACTAGGTAATGTTTGGTGCTTTAAACAAAACTGGGGCCTAATCGCGCTAGTTTTCAACGATAAAACCAAAGCTAAATCGTTACCGTATCAGCTTCGTTTACAGAAATATACTCGCTTTTAGTTTTGTTAAAATCGTTGGTCGTATTAATATTAAAGTAAGATTGTTGATTTTATAAACTATTTAAAACCTTGTATAATTTTACTGGCTCAGTGGCGCCACCCAGAAATATTTTCAACATTCTACGTAGAGCCGTAGAACCAATTTGTATCGTTCTTAGAACATTGAGAAGATTCGACGTATCGTTAATGAAATAACGTTTTAAGTCTTACAGAGAATTGTTTCTAAGGAAATGAAATAACTCCCGATATTATACTAAAGCAAATTTTCCCTTAATGCACACTTCATACGGTTTTATATTGAAATACATAATGATGCGTTGTTGAACAATTTTTTTTGTTCATCAATTTCACCATATTTATTAAATTTCAAAACATATCTAGGGATAAGGGTTTCATAATAAATTTGAAATAATTAACTCGTCAAAACATTGTAATTATTTATGAAAATAACCGTGTTATTACGTGGAATAATAAACAACAAAGTTTACTCGAACTTGGAAACAATACTGAGTATGATTGGTAGGTATTAGGAAATTCTGTTTATTGTTATTATTCTTGGTGAACGTTCGAATGTGAATTTTAATAATATTAATGCAATCGCCAAGAATAAAAGTCTAATTAGGTAGTTGGAAAGGGTTCGAAAAATCATCTTGTATGGTTCAGTCATATTTTTATTAGATTTGAGACTCGATGCTGCAGTGGCTTACTGCAGTACATTCGGCCTGCTATTGCAGTGGTTAAGCAACTGTTACTAGGAAAATTTCATTTGATGGGTGACCATAAATCGGGAACTTCTTCGTGCTTCGTGTCTCGACTGCATTTGCAATCCACCAAGACTCATTGGCCACGGCCTGCAGCCATCTTTAAGGAAGGTTTGGACCCTATTAGTAGCATCGGCAGTAGGGACGTTAAAATGGCTCATAAATTATAATGAAAACAATGTCCATCAGCCATTTTTGATGTCCCCACTGCTGGGGCACAGGCCTTCCTTATGGGTGGTATGGAGGACGGGCCATAACCCACCACACGGGCCCAATGCGGATTGGTGGGTGTTAACGACTGCAAATGCAGCCGGGACCAACGGCTTAACGTGCCTTCCGCAGCACGCAGGAGCTCGAGATAAAACATTTTTGGTCACCCGTCCCATGACCGACCCTTGCGAACGTTGCTTAACTTCCGCAATCGCTGGGCCAGGCGCTAAACCACTGCGCCACCGATCTCCACTGTGATGAAAACAATAGGTTTGAGTAATGTCAAGAAAAGTTGCATTAAAATAAAAATAAATAAAAATCATTTTATTTGCGTTTTCCACAAGTAGGACTTAAGATAGGTACTTATGATTAGTAGGTACATTTGTATGTAACATAGTACTTGTGGAGTCTGATGCCTAGGATAAGCAAAAGCCTGTGTTCCAGGATCACCAGAGCCCCAGATGTAAAGCCCGGATGTACTACTTTAAATAAATTATAGCAGTCCTATATCCGAATTTAGTATACGAAATCTAAATTACAAAATTTCTAACTAGTTAACATTAATGTTATAATCAGTGTTTATTTTTTTGTGTGTGGATGTGTGAGTGTGCGTGTGTGTGTTGGTGTGTGTGTGTGTATGGGTGCATGCGTGCGTGTGTGTGTGTGTGCTCAGCCCTGCGACAGTGTCTTGGGATCGATTTATATATATTTAAAACACTGAGCACAGCACAGTCACAGTATATAAATATTTGTACACAAAGTGTTTATTGCGAACAAATTAGGAACTAAGTAAAAGGCACAGTGTAAAACTAACCAACAGGTTGCATTAGAATTTCGGTATCAGCATATGACTTCTGTTGGAGCCACGCTACTAACTTCAATTTGCAGCTATGTCTATTAAGAGGATATATTTCAATGTGTTTGTTTATTAGGTTATAAAGGTAGGGTCCTAAGAAGTTAAAAAATCTGTGGCTGAACTTTGTATTGAAGCAGGTGATGGGAACGACTACTTTGTTTCTTTTCTGGAGTAGGACAGGACACAGGGGTACGGACTTGTGTTGGTGTAAAATAATATATAATATGAACAACTGGCGGACTGTCAGGACTTCACAGAATTCGTACAGTAGTTTTGTTGGGTAATACATTGATTTAAAAGTAGCTACCTTAAGGACAGCTCTCTGAGCTGTTTCCAGTCTATACAAATGGGTCTTGGCCGCACCACCCCAGGAGGTTATACAATAAGTAAGGACCGATTGGCATTGCAACACGACTAAATTAAAAATTATTACCTAAAAAACTTATGACTACATTAAAAATGACTAACATATCCCTTTCGAACAGAGATAATTTCTCTCAGTTACGTCTTTAATTCGGGAAGCTTCGAAAAATCTTCGCGTCCGACTTACCTCAGTGTCTCAAGACGAAAGTCTATGAACAGTGTGTGTTGCCAGTGATGACTTACGGCAGTGAAACGTGGTTAACTATGGGTCTCATAAGGAGGCTCAAGGTCACCCAGCGTGCAATGGAGAGAGCCATGCTCGGCGTTTCCCTGCGTGATCGAATCAGAAACGAAGAGATCCGCAAGAGAACTAAAGTAACCGACATCGCTCGAAGGATTGCTCAGCTGAAGTGGCAATGGGCGGGACACATAGCGAGAAGAACCGATGGCCGTTGGGGCGGAAAGGTTCTGGAATGGCGACCACGCACCGGACGGCGCTCCGTGGGTAGGCCCCCGACCAGGTGGACCGACGATCTGGTGAAGGTCGCGGGAAGCCGCTGGATGCGGGCAGCGCAGGACCGATCGTCGTGGAGATCCTTAGGGGAGGCCTATACCCAGCAGTGGGTGTCGTGCAGCTGATATGATGATGATGATGATGACGTCTTTAATGGGCAGTTAACTGTGTTGCTGTTTGTACATTAAAATTGAATAATTATAAGGTGAAACATGAAATTAAAAAATAAAAGGTTACAAACATAGGAAGTTAAGATAGCTATAGAATATTGGCTTTGATCAAAACTTTTTACATCTGAAGTTGATTCAAGCATTCTGGAAACTATCGAATTGAAATTTATCGATACAGAATTTAACCAGCCGGGCTGTTCAGGTGAACTATAAATCAAATCTAAACTTGCTCGTTGGAATTTACTGTAATGGGAATTCTCAATATTTATTCGATTAGTTTAGAGTCGATTTTATCTGAAGTAGCAAAATTAACAGGTTTTTATTGCTTAAGTTCTGCACCCAAAAGTTAAATGTCTCGTTTGTGATTTTACCTAGCGACCACGCGCGACTTCATGCGCGTGAAATTACACTTCTCATGAGAATTTTGTCAAATCCTTTTTAGTGCTTGTCTGTAGAAATCTAGTCCCATTTTTTAGGCAGTTTCGCCTTTTATTTGTTAGAACATGGTTTTATGATAGATACTTATTGTAATGTAAAATACTCCATGTCTTTGAATGTTAAGAATCTTTTAATTCATGAGTAATTTTGAGCGCTTGTGTCGCGCTTTTGAACAGAACGTGATAGAAACCACAGAACAAAAAAAAAATGAAAACTCTGCATCTACGAGTACTTTTAAAACAAGGATATATCGTGTTGTTTTTATCTCTTATTGCACAACATTGACTTTCCTTTCTGAATAATTTTTTAAGCACAAATATGAGTTTTATTTATAATAATAATAATAATAAAGACTTTATTGCACATGATAGAAAAACGATACAATCAGAAAAAACAAGAAAACATACAATAGGCGGCCTTATTGCTACATAGCAAATTTCTTCCAGGCAACCTTGGGCGAAATAAAATAAGATAAATAGGATAAAAGGGGAATAGGTGCACTTTAGAGGACAGAATATGAATATACAAAAAAGGATAAAAACATTATATATATAGATATATTAATAAAAAAATGGCTGTTTGAATGAATGAATGAATGATTTATTTGCACAACCATACATTACAAAATTATTACGTAGGTAGCTTACAATTGAAATATAAAAGCAGCAAGGGTAGGAGTACCCACCTTATACACATTTAACACATTACAATTTTTTTACTTTTTTACTAAATGATTTGTTGACACTAGGTACGCGGAACTCGAACGCAATACTCATACTAATACAATTTTCCATTCTATTCATAACATAATGTACAGTTTAGTGATTACAACACCCAATTCTAATAACAATTTAACAACGCTCCACTTTGCCCATAAAGAGTCATTCTAACTAACGCGCTCTCGCTCATTAGCCCGCCGTTAGCAAACTGATCGACAGTTTTATCCCTCACCATCAACACCACATCTACCTCCAAAATGGCCGAACATTACCCTAACACCCTATATTACCCTTACTCGTCCTACATTACCCTGGAAATTTTTATCTTTACAAAATAGAGCAGACATTTGTCGAACGTGGACCCAAACATCGGGCTAAAACTGCCAGCGAATGGCATTCAAATCACATTTATTTGTATGTTGTCATCAAAATATCCGAAGTTTCTTTTTAGCTCGCAAAGGGATTTTTTGCGGCCTATTTATAGAATTGAAGGGACTCGACCCACATTGTGGGGGGTTGACATTGCAATATTTTGAGAACACGTGTAGTGTCCAGTTGTTCGTAATTAGAAAGTTTTCTTACTTTTGCTGAGCTGTGTCGCTTTTGTAAGCTTGCCTTTTGTCAGCAAGTTTTAATAGGCTGTGGTGAACGTCCTTGTATTTATGTAACGAATTCATGTCAACAGATATTTTATAGCTCATTATTTTTTGGATAATGAAAATGAAGGAAACGTTATGGCGTTAGAATCAACCCACCACGTGACTTTTAGAGAAACTATAGTGTACAAAATATTTATGATACACGATTATACAAATATACACACGGCATGTGTATTAACATCGAAAAGCTTCTCTCTCAAAGCCTCACCAGTACTATTAGTAAAGTGTACCAAATCTCCTGTGTTCGATAAGTCCTTCTCTTTATCTGCCCAGTCACATAATATTCTGGGACTTACATAATTTATCGCGGCTCCTTTGTTTCCACACCTGAAAAACTAGTTTTATTTATAGAGCCTCGGCCAGTAATAAAACTGGGTATTTTAGCTGCACCCAGCTACCCGGGTCGGCCACTCGGGAGGTGTGCTCCCGTTGGGAATTATCCAATTGGGCTAAATGACGAAAGATAATTTATGCAGAACGTTACCTACACCTTAGGTAAGCCAAGCAATAACAACATTGGTTACTTGGGAAAGCTTTGTTTGGTTAACTTGTACAAGGTGAGGATTTTCGTAAGGATTGTATATTTGAACCAACTACGAGTATATTATTATAACTAGTATTTCGCCCTGGTGCGCGGGCTGCTGAAGCAGCCCGCGGGCATCGCCCTGTTGGGCTGTAAGTGGTGGACTTTGAAGAGTTGGGACAATAAATTGTCGAATAGCCATATCGCCATCCGATCAAATCACATTGCCTTTTGTCTGCAAGTTTCAGGGCGGTGTGGTGATGCGTGGTAAAAATGAATGCTCTATTAATCTTTCTAAAAACTTTGCAGGCTGATATTTAAATCATAGAGAAACTAATATAAAACTACTATGTGAAACATCAAATCAAATCAGGGGGTGCTAGTAATCCCCGAGTGCGGCTCGGCTACCATCAATTACGAAAACTGCACCTGGGAAATTAATAGCACTTGCTATTTAACTTAATCGTTTTGCTATTTCGAGTTGCACAATTCATGGTGTGTGTGTGACCTAAACGGGCTTCCAATTAAGCAGCCTGCAGCTCCAGCTTAGGGATCGTTACAGTTTTCAGGCCAACTCTACATTTCCCAGTTACAAAGGCCACATCGTCATAATTAGTCAGTAAGCGACAGCGGCATAATGCTTGCTCGGAGGCGTCAACGAAAATGTGTAATCTAAATCTAGTCATATGTGAGAGACCATAGCATCTGAGTACTGAAAATAAATACCAATCTTTGTTCATCTTCTCAACGATTTGATCATCCCATTTGATCGTAGATCGCCAAACTTCCTGCAGCAATATCTTTTAATTAATCAGGAAGGGGCATAAACATACCCAGTGACAAATTTTTTAGCAACTCGCGATTCCATGGCGGTCGCAAAACTTCGATGATCTCTTTGTCCACCTTCTTAAAGCTTACAGGTTTACAATGTTGGGTCTATTAGAGGCCCAACTTTAAGTCAAAACCTCCTGCCTTATGAATCACAATCACGCCTTTCACCAGTTGCTTCATCTCCTTCTCGTTATCCGTGGAGTCGAGATAGTCATCAACGTAGTGCCTTCTCTTAATGGCTTTGACTGCTTGTGGATGATGACATGAAACAAAATCGACGTATCGTATTACGACGAATAATACAAGTAGCCGTGCATGGAGATGATGTGGCACCAAAGGTCATCGAGGTGATCTTATAAGTTTCTGAGGGCTTCTTTCTTTCCATTACCCTCCAAAGGAAGCACTGGGCGTTTTGATCCTGATCATTTACTTAATCTGTAGGAACATTTCCCTGATATCTGCAGTAACGGCTACTTCTCTTTTTCGGAACCTAAGCAGGACATCAACTAATGAATTCGACAGATCTTGGCCAGTCAGTAATTCGGTATTCAGAGAGTATTTTCCAAGTTTGTTGATATTTCGAATGCTAAAATGTAGGAGATACCAGACTCGACCAACTGGTGCCTGAGCAGTTTTCTTGGCATAATCTTTTTCCAAGATGTTATGCATAATTCTGCTTCGTGTAGTCTACTGCGCATCTCTGATCAAAATCCATCATCTTAATCAAGCGTAATCTATTTTCGACGTTTCTCTTATTGTTGGGTTGGGAAGCTTGATGTCGTCGTTCCTCCACAGCAAAGCAGACTCCCAGTGGCCGTCGATTTTCTTCGACTTAGTATCGAGAATGCGGAGTGCTCGTCGTTCTTCTGGAGAATATCTAGGTAGCTTAGAATTATTGAGGCGTATGCTATCAAGTCTAAATTAATTTTCTAATATGAGGTGAAGTTCATCCTCTTCTTCGGACTGAAGTGACAAGCAAACTCGGGCATAATCTTCCTCGAAATTGACGATGAAACTCCATGCAGAATCCAACTAAGTTCAGTGAGAGAGACGACAAGCTCGTCCATCCTGCCTTCTTTTATACCTTTTCGGACGAGATCGGTCGTTTGTATGTAACTGATTTGAAGGACTTCGGTGGTTGTGGTTCTATGCCGCCTATCCGATCCCGCAAGCGGAGCGCATTGATTTGTCATTACAGGCGGGATGAAACGATTTGGGCGCCGTTTTATTTCTAGCAAGCGGGGCGTAAGGGTGGGTAGGGTACCCACTTAGGATCGGGAATCTCCACGTTTTTCACGGATCTTAACCTGAACTTCTATTTTAATATTTGTTTTCTGGAGTTTTCTAAATCCAAATACTTTTTTTATACATTATACCCCTCTTTTCCACCTCTCCTGAGAGAGCAATTATGTCAATCAGTCAGTGAGTGAGTGGTAACTGGTAATCGAGCTATAAATGCTGAGTTTTCTGTAAATTTGTAAACTTGTCTTATTTTACTTTAGCAAGAGGGGTCTAACGATTTAGCGTTTATTTTCTTGCGGGTGGCTTCGTGGTTTTCAGTTTGTATCGCGGCCATTTTGTTTTTCCGCTATTTTTTATATTTTAGAATCCTCTACAGCTTTCGTTTGTTATGCATAATTCTGCTTCGTGTAGTCTACTGCGCATCTCTGATCAAAATCCATCATCTTAATCAAGCGTAATCTATTTTCGACGTTTCTCTTATTGTTGGGTTGGGAAGCTTGATGTCGTCGTTCCTCCACAGCAAAGCAGACTCCCAGTGGCCGTCGATTTTCTTCGACTTAGTATCGAGAATGCGGAGTGCTCGTCGTTCTTCTGGAGAATATCTAGGTAGCTTAGAATTATTGAGGCGTATGCTATCAAGTCTAAATTAATTTTCTAATATGAGGTGAAGTTCATCCTCTTCTTCGGACTGAAGTGACAAGCAAACTCGGGCATAATCTTCCTCGAAATTGACGATGAAACTCCATGCAGAATCCAACTAAGTTCAGTGAGAGAGACGACAAGCTCGTCCATCCTGCCTTCTTTTATACCTTTTCGGACGAGATCGGTCGTTTGTATGTAACTGATTTGAAGGACTTCGGTGGTTGTGGTTCTATGCCGCCTATCCGATCCCGCAAGCGGAGCGCATTGATTTGTCATTACAGGCGGGATGAAACGATTTGGGCGCCGTTTTATTTCTAGCAAGCGGGGCGTAAGGGTGGGTAGGGTACCCACTTAGGATCGGGAATCTCCACGTTTTTCACGGATCTTAACCTGAACTTCTATTTTAATATTTGTTTTCTGGAGTTTTCTAAATCCAAATACTTTTTTTATACATTATACCCCTCTTTTCCACCTCTCCTGAGAGAGCAATTATGTCAATCAGTCAGTGAGTGAGTGGTAACTGGTAATCGAGCTATAAATGCTGAGTTTTCTGTAAATTTGTAAACTTGTCACAGGCAGTAATCTAATGGCCCATGTTATCACAGAAAACGCACCTAGCTTTATGCTTGGGTTCCTTCGTGCTGTTCGTCAAAACTACCTAATCGGGCATCTTCTCCTCAGAGTTGATCACCACGATCGGTCGTTTGTATGTTACTGATTTAGAGGACTTCGGTGGTGATGGTTCTATGCCGCCCTTCCAAGTCCGCAAGCGGAGCTCATTGATTCATTATTGCAGGCGGGATGGAACGATCCGTTTTATTTTAGCAAGAGGGGTCTAACGATTTAGCGTTTATTTTCCTGCGGGTGGCTTCGTGGTTTTCAGTTTGTATCGCGGCCATTTTGTTTTTCCGCTATTTTTAATATTTTAGAATCCTCTACAGCTTTCGTTTGAGTAGTACCATTTTGGCGGACAGTTCCCCGTCATGAGTAGCTTAACCTGGACTTCCACTTTTAATATTTTTTTCTAAGAGTTTTCTAAATCTTGAATACTTTTTTCCTACACAATAGCCCTCTACAACTGTTCCTTTTTGGTAATAAAAATGTGGCGGTACCTGGAATATAATATAAACATTACTTTCAATTCCAGTGTTGCCAACAGTTCATATAAAAATAGTCAAATGTCATATGCATATGCCTATAATTGTTTCTTCGAAGCGTGAAGTTCTTCACCGTACGAACTCGTTCAACGTTGAAGGATCCTGTATCTGTCATAATAAGCGTCAGAGTGACGATCTTGCCAGGTTGTTACAGCCGCCCACCGCACCCTTAAACGCCAACTCGACGCTTCAACCTCTGGCTCCTACCACGTTGGCTACACTGCTCTCTACAAGTGACACGGTGAACCCTTCATCAAGCAGAGCACACGACGTGTTAAAGTTGCCTTCAGGCTCCTGGACGGTTGCGGGAAGCACTTTCAAAAAGACTCGTTTGGAACTTGCCGACCAGATGTTTCCGGTAGTCGCGGTAGTCTCTGGGTCTTTCTTCTATTCGGTCTCCGTCTCCATTCAGACATCACGGTGAAGTAACTTATGGTGACTACCTCTGCAAGTTGAGCACCCCGACCTTCGACTTGCATCTATCTCGATAATGAGTAGCTTTCAAGCATCATTAACGTATTTTCCGCTTGCAGATCCACTCCCAGCGTTGGTTAACGTCTTCTCTTTTGAACTTGTCACAGGCAGAAGGTAATCTGATGGCCCGTGTCATCACAAAAACGCACTTAGCTTGTTGCTTGGGTTTTATCTTCGTGTTGATCGTCAAATCCTTCGTCAAAACCTTATCGGGCGAAATCGGTCGTTTGTATGTAACTGATTTGAAGCACTTCGGTGGTTGTGGTTCTATGCCGCCTATCCAATCCCGCAAGCGGAGCGCATTGATTTGTCAATTGTCATTACAGGCGGGATGAAACAATTTGGGCGCCCTTTTATTTTTAGCAAGCGGGGTGTAAGGGTGGGTACCCACTTAGGATCGGGAACCTTCACGTTTTTCACGGATCTTAACCTGGACATTAATTTTTAATATTTTTTCTGGAGTTTTTTAAATCCTAATACTTTTTTCATACATAATACCCCTCTTTTCCACCTCCTTCTGCGAAAACAATTATGTCAATCAGTCAGTGAGTGAGTGGTACCTGGTAACCGAGCTATAATTAATGCTGGGTTTTCTGTAATTTTGTAAACCTGCCACAGGCAGTAATCTAATAGCCCGTGTTATCACATAAAGCGCACCTAGCTTTATGCTTGGGTTCCTTCGTGCTGTTCCTCAAAACTACCTAATCGGGCATCTGTCGTTTGTATGTAACTGATTTAGAGGACTTCGGTGGTGGTGGTTCTATGCCGCCCTTCCAAGTCCGCAAGCGGAGCTCATTGATTCATTATTGCAGGCGGGATGGAACGATCCGTTTTATTTTAGCAAGAGGGGTCTAACGATTTAGCGTTTATTTTCTTGCGGGTGGCTTCGTGGTTTTCAGTTTGTATCGCGGCCATTTTGTTTTTCCGCTATTTTTTATATTTTAGAATCCTCTACAGCTTTCGTTTGAGTAGTACCATTTTGGCGGACAGTTCCCCGTCATGAGTAGCTTAACCTGGACTTCCACTTTTAATATTTTTTTCTAAGAGTTTTCTAAATCTTGAATACTTTTTTCCTACACAATAGCCCTCTACAACTGTTCCTTTTTGGTAATAAAAATGTGGCGGTACCTGGAATATAATATAAACATTACTTTCAATTCCAGTGTTGCCAACAGTTCATATAAAAATAGTCAAATGTCATATGCATATGCCTATAATTGTTTCTTCGAAGCGTGAAGTTCTTCACCGTACGAACTCGTTCAACGTTGAAGGATCCTGTATCTGTCATAATAAGCGTCAGAGTGACGATCTTGCCAGGTTGTTACAGCCGCCCACCGCACCCTTAAACGCCAACTCGACGCTTCAACCTCTGGCTCCTACCACGTTGGCTACACTGCTCTCTACAAGTGACACGGTGAACCCTTCATCAAGCAGAGCACACGACGTGTTAAAGTTGCCTTCAGGCTCCTGGACGGTTGCGGGAAGCACTTTCAAAAAGACTCGTTTGGAACTTGCCGACCAGATGTTTCCGGTAGTCGCGGTAGTCTCTGGGTCTTTCTTCTATTCGGTCTCCGTCTCCATTCAGACATCACGGTGAAGTAACTTATGGTGACTACCTCTGCAAGTTGAGCACCCCGACCTTCGACTTGCATCTATCTCGATAATGAGTAGCTTTCAAGCATCATTAACGTATTTTCCGCTTGCAGATCCACTCCCAGCGTTGGTTAACGTCTTCTCTTTTGAACTTGTCACAGGCAGAAGGTAATCTGATGGCCCGTGTCATCACAAAAACGCACTTAGCTTGTTGCTTGGGTTTTATCTTCGTGTTGATCGTCAAATCCTTCGTCAAAACCTTATCGGGCGAAATCGGTCGTTTGTATGTAACTGATTTGAAGCACTTCGGTGGTTGTGGTTCTATGCCGCCTATCCAATCCCGCAAGCGGAGCGCATTGATTTGTCAATTGTCATTACAGGCGGGATGAAACAATTTGGGCGCCCTTTTATTTTTAGCAAGCGGGGTGTAAGGGTGGGTACCCACTTAGGATCGGGAACCTTCACGTTTTTCACGGATCTTAACCTGGACATTAATTTTTAATATTTTTTCTGGAGTTTTTTAAATCCTAATACTTTTTTTCATACATAATACCCCTCTTTTCCACCTCCTTCTGCGAAAACAATTATGTCAATCAGTCAGTGAGTGAGTGGTACCTGGTAACCGAGCTATAATTAATGCTGGGTTTTCTGTAATTTTGTAAACCTGCCACAGGCAGTAATCTAATAGCCCGTGTTATCACATAAAGCGCACCTAGCTTTATGCTTGGGTTCCTTCGTGCTGTTCCTCAAAACTACCTAATCGGGCATCTGTCGTTTGTATGTAACTGATTTAGAGGACTTCGGTGGTGGTGGTTCTATGCCGCCCTTCCAAGTCCGCAAGCGGAGCTCATTGATTCATTATTGCAGGCGGGATGGAACGATCCGTTTTATTTTAGCAAGAGGGGTCTAACGATTTAGCGTTTATTTTCTTGCGGGTGGCTTCGTGGTTTTCAGTTTGTATCGCGGCCATTTTGTTTTTCCGCTATTTTTTATATTTTAGAATCCTCTACAGCTTTCGTTTGAGTAGTACCATTTTGGCGGACAGTTCCCCGTCATGAGTAGCTTAACCTGGACTTCCACTTTTAATATTTTTTTCTGAGAGTTTTCTAAATCTTGAATACTTTTTTCCTACACAATAGCCCTCTACAACTGTTCCTTTTTAGTAATAACAATGTGGCGGTACCTGGAATATAATATAAACATTACTTTCAATTCCAGTGTTGCCATCAGTTCATATAATAATAGTCAAATGTCATATGCATATGCCTATAATTGTGTCTTCGAAGCGTGAAGTTCTTCACCGTACGAACTCGTTCAAGGTTGAAGGATCCTGTATCTGTCATAATAAGCGTCAGAGTGACGATCTTACCAGGTTGTTACAGCCGCCCACCGCACCCTTAAACGCCAACTCGACGCTTCAACCTCTGGCTCCTACCACGTTGGCTACACTGCTCTCTACAAGTGACACGGTGAACCTTTCATCAAGCAGAGCACACGACGTGTTAAAGTTGCCTTCAGGCCCCTGGACGGTTGCGGGAAGCACTTTCAGAAAGACTCGTTTGGAACTTGCCGACCAGATGTTTGCGGTAGTCGCGGTAGTCTCTGGGTCTTTCTTCTATTCGGTCTCCGTCTCCATTCAGACATCACGGTGAAGTAACTTATGGTGACTACCTCTGCAAGTTGAGCACCCCGACCTTCGACTTGCATCTATCTCGATAATGAGTAGCTTTCAGGCATCATTAACGTATTTTCCGCTTGCAGATCCACTCCCAGCGTTGGTTAACGTCTTCTCTTTTGAACTTGTCACAGGCAGAAGGTAATCTGATGGCCCGTGTCATCACAAAAACGCACTTAGCTTGTTGCTTGGGTTTTATCTTCGTGTTGTTCGTCAAATCCTTCGTCAAAACCTTATCGGGCGAAATCGGTCGTTTGTATGTAACCGATTTGAAGGACTTCGGTGGTTGTGGTTCTATGCCGCCTATCCGATCCCGCAAGCGGAGCGCATTGATTTGTCAATTGTCATTACAGGCGGGATGAAACAATTTGGGCGCCCTTTTATTTTTAGCAAGCGGGGTGTAAGGGTGGGTACCTACTTAGGATCGGGAACCTTCACGTTTTTCACGGATCTTAACCTGGACTTTAATTTTTAATATTTTTTCTGGAGTTTTTTAAATCCAAATACTTTTTTCATACATAATACCCCTCTTTTCCACCTCCTTCTGCGAAAACAATTATGTCAATCAGTCAGTGAGTGAGTGGTACCTGGTAACCGAGCTATAATTAATGCTGGGTTTTCTGTAATTTTGTAAACCTGCCACAGGCAGTAATCTAATAGCCCGTGTTATCACATAAAGCGCACCTAGCTTTATGCTTGGGTTCCTTCGTGCTGTTCCTCAAAACTACCTAATCGGGCATCTGTCGTTTGTATGTAACTGATTTAGAGGACTTCGGTGGTGGTGGTTCTATGCCGCCTTTCCGAGTCCGCAAGCGGAGCTCATTGATTCGTTATTGCAGGCGGGATGAAAGGATCCATTTTATTTTTAGCAATAGGGTCTTACGATTTAGCGTTTATTTTCCTGCGGGTTTTCAGTAATTTTGTATGGCGGCCATTTTGGTTTTCCGCCATTTTGAAAGTTTTTTCCTTCCATTAGGATCTGCTTAGAGTACTCTACAACTTTAGTTTGAGCACTATCTACCTATGTAGAACCATTTTGGCGGGCACTACCCCATCATGAGGATCTTGACCTGGACTTCAATTTTTTTTTCTGATAGGTTTCTAAATTGTAAATACATTTTCCATACATTGTACCCCTCTACAAATTCTCCTTTTTGGTAATAAAAATGTGGCGGTACTTGGAAAATAATCCTACTTTCAATTTCAGTGTTACCATCTTTTCGATATAAAAATAGTCAAATGTTATTAGTATTAGCAGAATCTAATAGTTTTAGATACAAAATATAAAAAATGCCGCTATTTCTATTTTACAAATTTTTGGGGTAAATCTCGAAAAGTACCCTGAAAATGGGTAATTTTTTTTACAGGGCACTACTACTTGATATTATGCATAATTCGTCAATACATGGCAACAAGTGGTTTTTTTGCATTTTGGGGTAAATCTCAAAAGTTACCCTGAAATGGGGTAAAAATATTCTACCAATCAATACACTGTACCTATACCTACAGCCGTTCTATGAAACTCAAAACGCTCCAGTGTTTCCATCTGGAAGAAAATCGACTGTATGGTGGGTTTTCTGTAATTCTGTATGGCGGCCATTTTGTTTTTCCGCCATTTTGAATTTTTTTTGCGCTTCAGAATCTGCTTAGAATCCTCTTCAACTTTAGTTTGAGCACCATCTACCTATGTAGTACCATTTTGGCGGGCAGTACTCCGTCATGAGCATCTTGACCTGGACTTCCACTTTTAATTTTTGTCTAATAGTTGTCTAAATTCTAAATACTTTTTCTCTACACTGTACCCATCTACAAATGCTCCTTTTTAGTATTAAAAATGTAAGGTACCTACTTGAAAAATAAACCTACTTTCAATTTCAGTGTTGCCATCTTTTCGATAATAAAATAGTCAAATGTCATTAGTATTGGCAAAATCTAATGGTTTTTGTTAAAAAATATTTAAAAATGCCGCTATTTCTTTTTTTTTACATTTTTGTGGTAAATCTCGAAAAGTACCCTGAAAATAGGTATTTTTTTTTTCAGAGCACTACTACTTGATATGTTGCATAATTCGTCAATACATGGCAACAAGTAGTTATTTATATTTTTTGCATTTTGGGGTAAATCTCAAAAGTTACCCTGAAATGGGGTAAAAATATTTTACCAATGATACATTGTACCTATACCTACAGCCGTTCTATGAACCTCAAAACGCTCCAGTGTTTCCATCTGGAAGAAAATCGACTATATGCTGGGTTTTCTGTAATTCTGTATGGCGGCCATTTTGTTTTTCCGCCATTTTGAATTTTTTTTTTGCGCTTCAGAATCTGCTTAGGGTCCTCTACAACTTTAGTTTGAGCACCATCTACCTATGTAGTACCATTTTGGCGGGCAGTACTCCGTCATAAGGATCTTGACCTGGTCTTCCACTTTTATTTTTTTTCTGATAGGTTTCTAAATTTTGAATACTTTTTCTGTACATCACACTCCTCTACAACTGCTCCTTTTTGGTAATAAAAATGTGGCTTTACCTGGAAATTACCTCACTTTAAATTCCAGTGTTGCCATCTTTTCTATATAAAAATAGTCAAATGTCATTAGTATTGGCAAAATCTAATGGTTTTTAATAAAAAATATTTAAAAATGTCGCTATTTCCATTTTTCACATTTTTGGGGTAAATCTCGAAAAGTACCCTGAAAATGGGTATTTTTTTTTTACAGGGCACTACTACTTGATATATTGCATAATTCGTCAATACATGCAGGCAACAAGTGGTTATTTAATTTTTTTGCATTTTGGGGTAAATCTCAAAAGTTACCCTGAAATGGGGTAAAAATATTCTACCAATGATACATTGTACCTATACCTACAGCCGTTCTATGAACCTCAAAACGCTCCAGTGTTTCCATCTGGAAGAAAATCGACTATATGCTGGGTTTTCTGTAATTCTGTATAGCGGCCATTTTGTTTTTCCGGCATTTTGAATTTTTTTTTTGCGCTTCAGAATCTGCTTAGGGTCCTCTACAACTTTAGTTTGAGCACCATCTACCTATGTAGTACCATTTTGGCGGGCAGTACTCCGTCATAAGGATCTTGACCTGGTCTTCCATTTTTATTTTTTTTCTGATAGGTTTCTAAATTTTGAATACTTTTTCTATACATCACACTCCTCTTCAACTGCTCCTTTTTGGTATTAAAAATGTAAGGCACTTGGAAAATAAACCTACTTTCGATTTCAGTGTTGCCATCTTTTCGATATAAAGATAGTCAAATGTTATTAGTATTGGCAAAATCTAATGGTTTTTCATAAAAAATATTTAAATATGCCGCTATTTCTATTTTTCACACTTTTGGGGTAAATCTCAAAAAGTACCCTGAAAATGGGTATTTTTTTTTTACAGGGCACTCTTACTTGATGTGTTGCATAATTCGTCAATACATGGCAACTTTCTCAAGTGTCGTAAACTGCCTCAAAATAGCCTTAAAATATTTGAAAAATGTATAAAATTTACAAAATGGCCGCCACCGCGTCCGCCATATTGATTTTTCGATTGTTCATATTTTTCCTATATTAAGCAGCATATACTGCGTGCAATGACGTTTCGATTTTCTATCTCACTCGCACCCAGCCGCCGCAATAGGACTTGAAAAAAGGGCATCTCGAAAATGACTTTTTCCTCTGCAGGTTTCAGGGTTGCCAGACGTTGTCGACCAAACTACCAAAATGTCACTTGTGTACAGACTATACACGAACCCTTATACTCGGAATTTCCAAAAAATGGTTATTTCACTTTTTTTCATTTTGGGGTAAATCTCAAAAGTTACCCCGAAATGGGGTAAAAATATTCTACCAATCAATACATTGTACCTATACCTACAGCCGTTCTATGAACCTCAAATCGCTCCAGTGTTGCCATCTGGAAGAAAATTGACTTAAAAAATGGCGTGTTTTCGTACCTCAAACAAAATGGCCTCTACAACAGGCGCCATCTTGAATTTTTAAAAAGTTTCCCCGATTGGTAAAAATTGAGGGTAATTGTGGTGAAACGGTAAAAATATTATTCTCAAACTAAATAACACTTTAGAACTGTGGCCCCGCGGTTTGCTGTCCGAAAATCGATTTTTTCAAAACTCTCCGGCGCGGCCGCCATTTTGTTTTTTTATTTTTTTTATATTTTACTAAAGTTTAAATGTCAAACTCTACCACTCTTGTAAGTTTGGCCAAAATCGGTTGGAAAACAAAAAAGTTACAAACTTCGCCACAGCCGCCATCTTGTTTTTCCCAAATGTCATAATTTTTCCCCAGTTCGATTGAGGTTTTGCACATTTTCCCCAAACATCACTATACCCTTTTTCACCTCCTTCTGGGAGAACAATCATGTCAATCAGTGAGTGAGTGAGTGAGTGAGTGAGTCAGTGGTAATCGAGCTATATATAGTATAATTAGTGGGTTCCTTGAAAAAATAATAAATCCAGTTCATTTACGAATATAGTTAGGTCCATAATACCATAGTTGGGTCTGCATTTTACACAACAACTTACTTCAGTGTCTATATACCTATAATTAGTAGTACTGTAAGAAATCTCATAAACAAGGAGGAAATCAGAATGAAAATAAATGCAATATTACTAAAAAGAAACGCAATTTAACGTTTAAGATAAAAAATGATTATTTGTTAAAACTAATCTGACTTTAAAAATCCATGTTTTTAAATCTCGCATCAGTTTATTTCCAACGTTTCAACGGAGCTTTGTTATACTATCTACCAGGTTTTCCCAACCTTTTTTGTGATGCGACTCCCTTTACATGTTGTCACTTTTTTGCGGCTCCCTTGTAAAAGAATAGCTTTTAATTGAGAATACACATGCCGTTTCGCGATAGCGCAGCGCAGCGACGCTCCGGGGCGCCGCGACATGCGACGCACAGTTTGGCAACCACTGACCTATACATTTAACTGTACCCACGATGCACTCACGATGATGAATAAAAATCCCCATTATTGTCAAACGCTGATTGGTGAGCGGGAACGCACCAGCCGGCCGGAGCTTTTCTCTGACAATTGAACAAAGTCGGGCGTAGATAAGAGCCGCCCTCTACCCTCGTCACGCCTTTGTCTTGCTGTTTGTTTGTGTTTTTTATCCCGCCTCTAATCCGGGAACTGATTGTCCTGGCGAGAATTTAAGCTTTAGCTCTGGAAGCAGCGAGAAAGTTAAAAGGCCTCGTGGAGTCACACTTCAATATCATTCGCGTGTTTTTAAGAGAATAGAGGGATTCAACTTTTAAGGCTAATGAAGTTATTTAAATTTTTGGATTTCCTAGATGCGGCTATCTTATTTTGTGTTATTGTTCCACTTCTAAGCTGGAAACTGATTGTCGTGGAGAGAATTTAAGCTTAAGCTCGGAGGCAGCGAAAGTTAAAAAGCTTACAATTCAAAACCTTTTGCGTGTTTTTAAGAGAATAGAAGGGGAAATTTATGGCTAATGAAGTTCTCTAATAGTCTTCGAATTTCTTTAATAATTTCATTATTTCTTGAATAATCAAACTCCCATTTGGCATGAAAACACCTAGCATGTAAAAAGTTTATCTACCCACTTAATCTCTTCACCTACAGCTACAGCATTGTGATCTTCTTAGCGAATGAGGAATAGTGGCCACCTCTGGTGTTACAGTTTATCAAGCCGCCTGTAAGGCCTCTAACTTGGCTTAATGACTGTTATCAGATGACAACAGCCGGGACCGACGGTTTAACGTGCCCTCCGAAGCACGGAAGCGCTCAGTTGTAATGCCACTTAACGGTCACCCATCCGACAACTGACCGGACCGATCGTTGCTTAACAAACATGATCGAGTACTATGTTCCACCATGAGCGCTTCTGATTGTGTTAAAATAACAAGCTTCTTTATATATTAAACGTCTATATACATATTTCTAAATACCCACAAGAAGAAGTATTTGTACCTATGTAGGTACAAACAAATGTTTGTACCACAATTTAGGCGTAAGTAAAATATCGCTTCCGTTTCATGGTAGAGGTTGTACGTGCACTTTGCTAGCTTTTTCATTAAACTTTTTCCTCGCGATTACTTTTGAACTCTAAACGGAGGCCACATGGAGGCTTTTCATACCACATCATGTATGCACGCCAAAGCAACAAGCTAACATAAAATATACTCTCGTCAGTAAAAGGCGTTGAATTTTTTATCACTGCCAGTTTTTAGTCTTCCCAAAACACAAAAGATATGCCCGGATAAAAGCATACCTCCATTTTCTCCTCTCATTCAACTTTTGTTTTGTTACGGCTATTCGTTGTTGGTAATATTGGTTGAATTATTTTACACAAAAATATTTTCATAGGAAAATTAATGGTAACTTTAAAAGTATTATATCGGTCCTTGGTAAGTAAAGAATTATGCAAATCGACTTCCTTATCTTATTTCACAGAAATCTTCTGAGGACATAAGTAAGTATTTGGTTTTTCCTTGTTATTAATTTTTTCATTGCTATTTTAAGTAGGTGGTTTCAAATAACCACCTCATTTTTTTAATGTCGGTTAAAAATGTGACAGCTTAACAAAAATAGAAGAAAAGATGTGTCGGTATCATTATAAACCGATATTATTTGCACTGGACTGATAAATAGTATTAATACAGGATGTTTGGAAATAGCCTTATACAGCCGATTTTGGTGGATATGGTTCCATGCATACAACCCTGGAAGATTAGTAAAAATAAACCCTTAAAACATATTGCTGACAATTTTGTTTTTTTTTAGATTGTATGGAAATTTGTCAACTGACAACCCTATACGCAAAAAGACTATAATTCTTGATAATCAATCTTAGTGGCAATCTTAGACCGAAATTGTGTTTTAAGCAGTTTAGCTTATAAAGAACAAAAAAACTGATGTGATTTTCAGCATTTATCATATTATTCGGCTTTATAAGGCTATTTCAAATAACAGGGTTTTGGAAAGAAAATACTGTATAGGTACTTAAAATATATGATAGAGAAAGTCATTGGATAGGTATACTTAATGGAAACAATCAACAAAGAGTACCTACAAAATTCTTCTACCGCATTGTATAAACGAGCTTGTGATTTTCCTTTACAGGAAATTGAAAAATACTCTACTACTGTTTTATTTGAAACGCTGAAAAGCAATCAAAATAAATAAAATTTAACAAAAAATACATATTGGTACCCCAGATGTATTTTAATACCGAAATACAATAGAAATATTTCAACCGAAAACTATTTGTTTTAAATGAACGTTGACCAAATTTAATCTGATACTATTTTTTTACTTTAGCGCCTGGCCCAGCGATTGCGGAAGTTAAGCAACGTTCGCAAGGGTCGGTCATGGGATGGCTGACCAAAAATGTATTATCTCGAGCTCCTCCGTGCTTCGGAAGGCACGTCAAGCCGTTGGTCCCGGCTGCATTTGCAGTCGATAACACCCATCCGCATTGGGCCCGCGTGGTGGGTTATGGCCCGTCCTCCTTACCACCCATCAGGAAGGCCTGTGCCCCAGCAGTGGGGGCATCAAAAATGGCTGCTGGACACTATTTTTTTTACTCGTGCCTTGAAATTACTCCGTCCACCATCAAATAAAATCTCGCTTTTTCATAAAATTACAAAAAAGGCATCGCCTCTCCATAGCGTCATATAAATATATAGGTACCTAAATGTGTTCTCAGTGCTTGGAGTTATTCCCGAGGGATACAAGATCTTGTTGCCAATTCCTTTTCACCTTACAGTCACTCCTCGTCACTCACTTGAGTTCGCACAAAGACTCTTAAGGGGTTCCAGTATTTTTGACTTAGAATACAGGCTTGAAGTATTGTAAAATTGACATGATTTGATTCTTCATTTCGTAGAAATCCTCTTTGAATTCAAATACCAAGTTTATTAAGAAGCTTTTAGCAAAAAAAGTTTCAGGCAATAAGAATTTAGGTGCCTTGAATTGATCTTTGCGTCTCAAAAATAAATTCAATTAAATGACGAATGCCTCAGCACACGTAATTGGTATTAAACTAGTATAGATCTATAAAGAAAATAAAATATTTATTACCAACAAATTCAATTAACTGCATAAAGATGGCTTCTTTAATTCAGTTTGGAGTTTCAGATAAAGAAGGTATTTTTTATAATATGGAAACTCAAAATATTATACAAATGTTAACGTTCAAAAAGTTGTTCAAATGAAATGGACATACTTACTACGGTATCTCAAGCAATAAACATTTATCGCTCATACTTGCTATATCTGAGCTTCGTGAGAGCTCCGCAAGATGGCGTGTTTACGTCAACACAATCCGAACTTTTCCCATACATAGATAATATTAAAACTCGGGGAATCTCAAGAAGTGAAATTAGATGAGCGGTTTCATTGGTACCTATGGGTTTATGCAGCGCCATATTTAGTGGACATTTCAGAGATTTCTAGTGTACAATAACAATGTTATAGCTTGGCAATAACAATGGTGACTTCTCTTTATCGCCTGTTTTAACTCCTTTAAAATATCGAAACTTCTACTTTAATATTACTTTCAGATAAGGCACAACCCGAACACAATTATGAACCTAGGTTGTTAAACAGACCTAGGATCTTAAAGATAATAGAAGTTTAAATACTATCATCACACCCATGTTTTATGTGAATCACTCCTTACAACTTACATTATCGGATCGCAAACCTATACGGCCTTACCACAAAACACTGTTTAACAAGTATTTAGCTAAAACACTGTTTAAATGTGATGCTGTCACTTTTTTGACAATATTATTTGAAAGAGACAGCATCACACTTAAACAGTGTTTTAAGATCTTTTGTGGTAAGGCCGTTAGATTTCTGATTTTGGTCTTACCTGTAACAAAAAACAATTCATGATTAGTTTAAAGTAAAAGATTCTCTTAGTACCAAACAATTAGGTACTGTACTAACGGTGTTTAAAGATTTATAAAAAAAATATTGAATTTTTGAAAATTAAATATTTATATTTTTGATTGGATTATTTGTTTATCAAAAATTTGGCAAGAAATAATATCAATCTGTCAATAAATTCGTCAACTAAATAATACAAACTCCATGTTTTCAAAATAAAAACATTATGGGAGTTTGTTAGGCCGGCCTAATTTAATTTAATTTTGTGATGTAAATGTGTTTACCAAGAATCTTAATAGAATATTAATATAAGATTCTTGGTGTTTACCGATTACGAAAGAGTTTAATGTTTTTTTTATTTGCTTATTCTTAACCTACTATTACATACTGTCTGCCTTACTAATAAAGAACTGCAACCATTTTGACCTCTTCTTATTACACTGGACTGGCTACTGTCAACTGTTCTTGTGCCTACTTGATTTCCACCATTTTGGCGCTGTAGGACGTAGTGTGCGTACAGGGTACTAAATCTAATGATGTGCTTATGTCGACGCAAATACCGATAGCCCTTTATACAACTTAAAACTTCCATTCATACTTGTCAAAAATGTCAAAATTAGTTCTTTAGACGCACGCTAGTGGCGTTTCAAATAGGCACAAAAACTTTGCTGTCAAACCATACAGACAGCCAGTCCAGTTAAATAGAAAAAAAAAACAGGTCAGTGACTGCAACCCACCCGTTTTACAAGTAATAGATCGCGTATACAGTCGGTTAATAATAAAGACTTTTATTGTATTGGGTAGTTGCACAAAGTTTAAGTTTCCATAGTAATTACCCACTCGTTAATAACAGGCGTATGTCACGGAACTGTCAAAATTTGTTTATTAGTCAAGCTTTCGCTGTATCAACCGTATACATCGCGGGTAAATGTTTATAGTAAGGCAGTAAATGTATACATATTTTTCAGTTAATAATGCTGATAAGCAATAAGGTTTTACTACCGAACCTTTCAAAATCAAACTAATAATATTGAATACAGCGAAGTTTTCAACTTAACAATGACCAACCATCGAGACCAATCCAAGTGGGAGGGCTTTCAAAAGTTCCATAGGGGACTTTCAGAAACCTGCTGAAACTTAGCAAGTTCTCATTCACATAATTAGATTTACATATTCATAGAAGTTTCAATATAGTTCGATGGAACCATACTTATGATATTGTTTTGAGATGCCACCTAAGAGGCTTATTAATTAGAAAATATTTACGTAATATGAAACTAACATATTTAAAATTGTAAAGAGTATTTGGTTCTGTTTCCTACTTTTAAGTACCTACTTATTTTATTACAAAAGCTTTTCTATCATCACATTGTGTGTGTTAAAATAGATACCTATTAACTACTTAGTCAAATATTGAAGTCAAGACTGTAGTTTGTTTTGTAATGATAATAATAATAAACCAATTGTAATGGCAATACGTGAGAAAAGGGGGCGTTTACACGACGAATACCGAATACCCGATCATTAGGCCTGGGGCCCTACCAGCTAACTTTTCGAACTTCGGTAGCCCTGCCGAGCTTCAACAGATAAATTAAAGTAGTTAAGAAATTTCGTATTGTACTATTTGTTGAAGTTATTTGGAAGATAATAATGTTCGTGTGACATCATGAATTGGGGTTCGCCATTTTGGCCCAATGGGGGTCGATTTATCTGTTTTAATTTGAAACCCGGCTGACTTTCTGAAATTCGATGCGTTAGCCGGTACGGCCCCTATGGTGGACAGAGCTAGAGCCCCGGAAATAGGTGGACAATTTACAGAGCGACGAAATCCCTCTTGTTAGTTTGCCATACTATCATTACTAACAGATCCGGGCACCTGGCAGATTTTCAGTAGTGGGGGTGGGAGTGGCTGAGCAACAAAGGGGCTGAAAAAGCGATTGAAGGTAGGTATACAATTCACAGAGCTCTGGATTTGGTGTGGAATAATAAAAAGCCAATCATGTTTCTAAATCGAATATAACATTGCCAGGCATTTTGACTGGTGGAAAAGTAGTGCCAGGCGACATCATTGGTGCGCGAAAAGTGGTAAAGTTTGATGCCGCTTGCCACTACTTTTCTACCAGTCAAAATTTGTGGCATTATACTGTCATATAATATGAAAAACGCAACGCAACACGCAATGCTGCAACGCACACGCATTTGGTGTGACCCAGGCTTTATTGTTCGAATTCATACAACATTGCTCACAAGGGATGAGTGAGTAGGATCCCTTATAACGATCTACAGAGCCATTTGTCTAATTATAACGCTCTGGTGCTAATTACCTTCGACGTTTAATGCCACCTCAGCCACAAATTACTGCACTCTACGGATGAATTGGATACAACATATCTTCCTTGATGAATGAGGAAATTAATAAACATTTCCGTAGTAATTGTATTATTTAGGTGGGTTCTTATATTACAATAAATATGTATTTTTGCCTTTGTTTTTAAATGTTAAATGAAGTAAAGTAACATTATGTAGGTATTAACTTATTTAAAGCATTTGGTTAGCATGAAAAAATTGACTTGAAAATAGCTACCCACATAATTAAATAAAAAAATAACTTACGTAAGTAATTATAGAGCTCTTCAAGTTAGTATACTGAAGTTGATCATTCAAGGGTGAACCATATTTTTTTATAAAACAAAAACAATTGCAATTTCCATTTCAACCAAAAGCTAACCCACATTAAAATATCAACTAGATTATAATGTTCATTATTGTTACATAAGTGTTTGCTCGTAGCCGCATAATTGTGTTATACATGGATTATAAACACGGGGCTCCGTCCGTGCGTGATGTGGAATACAGCTAAATTAATAACTGCGTCCACTATATGTTTTCCATGTGAAAGCTCTTCGTTTTATGTTGATTTGGCGGTTTTGTTATGAAATACTGCAAATGTTTGGGAATACCATAACCAACCGTGAAAAATGTAAATTTTGTTTTCTGGTAGATGCAATAACAATTTGGTCAGAATTATTCATTGTACTTACATATGAATCTACTATACACCCTGTATTTTTGTTATCCCATAACTCTGAGGTAACTTCTATAGGTCAAAATAATAAAAAAAAAACTCCTAGAACATGTGGTTCAAAAATAATTAGTTTTGGAGATATTATCAATCTTATTTCTTTATTTTTCACACATATACTTTTTACTATTTATCATGACGTTTAGCTTTCATTGACAAATACTACTAATAGTACCTACATACTGTGCTACTACCTGCTAGCAAAGGTGTAATTAACCGACTTCCAAAAAAGGAGGAGGTTCTATGTTCGTCTGTATATTTCTTTTTTTTTCTTTTTTTTGTGTATGTCCACCGATTACTCGAAGACGGCTGAACCGATTGAAATGATTCAAACGTTATTACATTAGGTACACTCCCAAGTTGGTCAAACTTTTTGAAATTTGGAAATCGGTTCAGTACTATTCAAGTAATTTTGAAAAAAGCACGAAAATAGTATGATTTTGTGTGAATTACCTCGATGATTGGTCGTATTACTTCTTTGTTTATGAACTGAATAAGATAATTATTTTTTTGTTGGAAGAGGGATATCTTAAGTGTAGTTTTTTAACCGACTTAAAAAAGGAGGTTCTCAGTTTGACCCGTATTTAAGTATATTTCTCCGCGATTATCTTACGTTTGGCTGAGCCGATTTTTCTACATATATAATATACCTTACCTACAAGGTACCTACACAAAAAATAAAAAAATAAAAAATTGTTTAAAAAAAACAAAAAACCGACTTCAAAAAACCTACCTCAAAAAAGCAAGAAATAATATTCGTAGTAATAAAAATACGTCTATTGAAGTCGGGTGGGGCTTTTAGAATAAAAAAAAGGAATTTTCACTCCTCTTGCTCAAAAAGTGCGTCATTGTAACGTACAAGAGTCGAGATAAAATAGCATAATAAGCCCTAGGGGATAAAGTTTTTTCTTTTTTAATGTTTGTCTATTACCAATGAGCGTACTAAAACGAAAAAGTCTTTATTCATAATCACGAATAAAAACTCGCTCGACTTTAATACTGGGGGTCTATTACGAAAAGTTTAATGCGATACACGCGGCTGCGTCCGTGCTTCGTTCTGATTGATTCCTATTACAAAGCACTTGCGTATGCGATATTGCAAAGTGATTGCGTAAATTTGTCAGTTTCTCTCTAGTGGATCCTTCATTATTCGTTCAATAGACTATGGACTACGATAGCTACATTGAAAATATTTGTAATAACTATAACCGACGAACTGCGGACGACTATCGTGACCAAGTTTCGTAATAGGCCCCCAGTTTCTCATTCTTATTTTTGAAAATGGAACTAAAAGCATCTCTTCGGTAAAATCATAGACTTATTTAAACTCTGTGTACAGAGTGAATCGTAGAATGCGTGTTTGTGTTGCTTAGCTGCTACAGCAGAAATTAAAAAAAGGTACCATGGCGCGAAATCTTTAGAATTTTTTTATAATTACAAACTGATTGAATTGTGACTGTAATAGGAAATAAATAATTTTAATCTTCTGCCGTCAAGCACAAATCATTTATTTAAATATTGTACAAAAAGTTTATAAAGTGGAGGAAAGAAAAACGAGTGGATTCGTTTACGGAAGTAAATAGGTATAAACTATTTAATATTGTATTTTATTTTCTCGAAATCGTAGTGAAAAGTATAGTGTAACACACGACGCTAAAACCCATTGTAACTCGGTTTCTATTTATTCCCTCGCTAAAGCTCGGGAATAAAAATACCTCGTATGCAATGGGTACTTTTAGCGTCTTGTATAACAATCTACTATTGTACTCCAGCCCCACCCGACTTCAATAGACGTATTTTTTTACTACGAATATTATTCCTTGCTTTTTAGAGGTAGGTTTTTTGAAGTCGGTTTTTTGTTTTTTTTTAAAACAATTTTTATTTTTTTTATTTTTTGTGTAGTTTCCATTCTGCTGTTACTTTTGTATATTTGTGAATTCGAAGTGAAATTATTTTTTTAAAAAAAATTCACGCAACCGAAAATTCTGAAACTTTTTTCTATTACTAAGGGAGCTTATTTCTACCTATAAAAAATATTCAGCCGATTTCTTTTTTTTCAAACATTCCCCATTGTAAAGTATTTCCTGTGCTATTCGATTCTATTTCGTAGGCACATTAATACTCTGGAGATATCAGGATATGGGATATAAAAATAAAATGCAAACCATTATTGATAACACACTTATACATAAAGTAAATAAGAAAATATTTCATTTCCGACCATCGCAGCCGTACTGATTAGTCCCAATTTTAATACTCCCATTCGTCCGAAACGTCTGGGCACGCAAATAAGCCGAATTTTCGGGCCGTCTCTGAGATAATTTCTAAGCTTATGCCAAATAAGATTGGTGGAGTTCCTAATTTGAATCTTAATAAGACGCTGAGAGTTATTACTGGATGAGTGGGATATCCGATGAACGTAATCACTTTGTGTATTTTGAGATGTCTTTATACTTACAGAGAAGCTTAATTTGATAACGTCATTTGGGTTGAATTTGTCGTGATTTGCGTACCTGAACATGAATATAAACCCAGTAAGAAGATATTTTAAATCCTTCCTAGCAAGGTTGTATTAAAATAAAGCCCAATGTAATTAATTTATAAAGTAAATGTAAACTCTAAGGTAAATGTAAACCGGACATGATATTATTTTATCATGTTGTTCAGCTGGATCAAAAAGATAAATCGATAAAAGGAAAAATGTGTTAAAAGTAGTACTGAAATGTGTGAAAAAATTCTGTGCACGATTTTAGACTTAAAGCATGCAAAACAACGATGTATTTGATAACTCTAATTAAGTAGACCTCGAAAAATATTTACAAAGAAATACTCGGAATTAAATCGTCAGATCGAAAAACTAATTTCCTACCTACTACATACCTGAACCTCTATTCTAGTAAACAGATCGAAAACCTACATTGAATAACAACACCAATGAAATCCCAGCAGAATAACTGAATACACACAAGCGAATACAGAGAAAACATCTCTTGATTTACTTACTCGTAACTTTACAACAACTATTATGGAAACTGCTCTCGCGGCAAAAGTGCCATGGGAAAATATACATCCCCTAACAAACTATTTGTCCCTTCAGCGGTGCCCGAAGCCCTCGACTCAGAAGATAGAAGGCAAATCTCATTTGCAAAAAACAGTTGCAAGTTTCTTAGCGGTGAGTAACAAACTTGCAACTGTTTTTATGACAACTATGATAAAACAAAACACTGCCATGGTTGTAATGTAAGATTAATAATGTGGTATTTACACGAGTTGACTTGAGAGGCAGCTTGGTAGGCGATTTTAATCAATTTAACGACAATCACTTTGTAAAATCGAATAGCCAAATCATTGAAATTAGGTTTGCGATTAGATTTTACAAGCGATTATCGATAAAAAGCGCTGATTTACTAAACTCACCTGATTACTAATTGACTAACTAAAAGAAATACATAAATAGGGCTCTACAGTTCTTGTGACAAACTCACGGTACTAACAGAAAACGATTAATTTTAAGGTGGTGGTTCTATCTAATACACGATTTTAAAAATGTTTATCGTGGAGATTTTAGGGCCCACCCACAGTCTAGTATTTTTAGACGGTATCGTTACATTCCCTCGTAGTCACTGCTAGAAGTAGACAGCAAAACTGCTAAAAGTGGCCGTTTTTGACACATTTGCTATCTACTTCTACGAATGAGTACGAGGGCATGTAGTGATACCTTCTAAAAATACTAGACAATGGGCCCTAAAATCTCCACGATATACATTATTAAAATATTTTTCTATTAATAACTTATTAAATTAAAACCTCTGAGGGCGCCACTTTCGGTCATACAACCGCCTTAAGGGAATCGAAGGCAAAATGCAAGCATTTTGTGGCCATAAGTAAAACGTTACCTATGCTAAAAAAAAACAGAAAATCGATTAACCAGATTTCGATATAGTACCTTCTAAAGCAATCTAAAACGATGAACCTATATAAAGCGATTGAAACGTCACCAGCTTTCTTCCCTTTCTCTCATATTTCATTTCACGTCAGAGTTCACGAGTGCGCGCCGATAGGATAGTCCCGGAACTCGTGGTAACGGCATAGATGCTAAAAGTTCTCCAACTTCATAACTCTTGATAGATAAAATGTTTTTCATGGGTTCAACTTAGATTGCATCCATTGAAAGGTTTATTTCAGTTTTATTTATAGTGCTTGGCTTTAGTGTTATCCTTGTTTTGTTTTATTTGGGAAGAATGTAAAAGGTAAGAAATAGATTTGTGAGTAGGAGGTTTTTACGCCTTTTTCTTCTAGATAGTTGACACGCATCAAAGTAAAAAATAAAATACTAAACTACAAAAAAAACTTATAGTGGATACGCAAATAAGTACAAACGATAGAATGTAGTTAAGCATCTGTTCACTTTATTACTATGTTAAGTTAACTTTATAATCTAACATTATGAGTCCGAATTTAAGGATTTACACAATCTTTTATTCAAACCACTTCCCGAAAATACTCTTCGATAAACTATCTTCTAAGATCAAATTGTCTTGTCATTCCAGGCCTATTAGACAAATTGGTAACATTTGTCTGGTCTCTGAACTTCAGGACTAACATTTAGTCTTAATATTAAGCCTCCAATAAATACCTTAACAAGTCTAGACTTATTCGACGCAAGGAGGCCAATAAAATATAAGTAACAATAAGGAAAAGTCGACACGGCGAGGGATGAAGTTGATCGCACACGATTAATAATAATGATTGGATCTATTAATCTTTAGCTTACTACGGCTTTCTCCTATTTATCTTCAATTTTTTGTTGCAGCTTTCCTCGGAAATGGTTATAGACGAAACAAAACGAATCGCCGTCATTTGTTTCCAGCTTTTAAAGTTGTGTTGTGTTGCTACCTTTATTTAATTATTCGTTTAATTATTGACAGGAATGTTAATATACTTTTAAGTGTTATTTGTTTACTAAAATCACAGGTATTAAACTAATGACGCGTAATACCCGTGATTATAATCTAATATTATAACGTTTCATCCAATAATAAACTATTTTAATGTATGATAATGCTTTTGTGTTGCAATAAATAAAGGTATTGTATATTACTGAAAAATTCTTAGTGATGATTTTCAATCTTTAGTTAAAAGATATTCGTCAGTTTATATATTAACCAAAGTCACAATTTATTTTATTTTATTAATGACAATTTTTTTTAATTTGACGTTATAATATGCTTTCAAACGGACAAAGCTTTATTTGGCCATTGAGACATCAGCCCTTAATCAAATAAACTTTAAATAGGTATAACTATATACTGTCTCATTCCACTCTTACACGTAGCACAGAGGGTGTCTTAAAACAATTTATAGATACTATATAAGTACTTATCTGTTTTTCCTTATTGTCATAGGAAGTGAAAAGCTTTTGAACATTGACATCTTCGAATATAAAGACCCTTCATTATATTCAGAGTATTCAAAACATTGATTCAGTGACGAAATTTTGCCCTTCATTCTACAATCACAATAAAATTTTTCAAGAAAAGGTTCCAATCGAATGATGAAATATGTGATGTGAGTTGACACTTGGCCCGATCAAGGTTATGGTTTAGTGAAAATTTATGGGTGCCGGAATTTCCGTGGCTTTTAGTGTGTTCTTGATTTGTATGTATGGGACAAAGGGGAGGCGGGCCGTAAACGCCACACGCCTGCCTCATCGTTAGGTGGCGCGCAGATCGAATACGTTATCATACTTCGGAGTACATAGCGTTTGTTTACTTTGTATCATTCTGTTTTCTTGGAGTACACCGCAGAGAAAGCAAGCAGCGAAAGTTGTGAAAACATTTGGCTGTTATACGCAATTTATACTTTCGGTTGACACGTGACAGTTTTTAGGTCACACACGGGGTGAAGTGTGTGATGCCATTATTAATGTCTTTCATGTTTATTTAAAATCTGAGGTTGCCAGGATTTATTAATACAATCTGCCTCCAAATCATTGTTTTGGTCAAATAACTTAATTCAAATTCAGTCTTAAAAAAACTGTTAATTTCATGTTTTAATTGAAAAAGAATCGTCATCATGACCATCAATAATGAATCACTAAAAAATTACAAAAGAATAATTATTTGATTTTATAACTAACAAAGTCATGTCATAACTTTTAAATCATTCGTTAAAAATGTTGCTTCTTTAGGGATAAAATACTTCAGCAACATTTCGACTGGCAAAACTTATAATAAAAAACACAAATCACTTTCAAAAGCTTTTACAAGCAGACTGAAAGCAATGACAAATGACGTTAACAAAAGGTAACGACATATTTAAGGAATAACCGCGCCAAAGCGATTGCTTTATCGAAAGCCCTGTATAGTATACAAATAGAGATATTACTTTCTATAGTTTGGGGTCGATTCAGTTCCGTACGTCTATTAGGGCTTGTGTAATATTTGCGGTAGTGTTATCGCAGCCACATATTGTAGTGGCGAGCGGTCAATGGGTGGAATGGCACGCAGAGTGAATGCAAACAACACTGACAAGCCTTTTGTATCGATAGAGGCTTTGGAAATAAACTACAATGATATCTGTACGATGATACCAGTAGTTTCACATGGTTCATTTCACACCTTGCTGTTGGTTATATTTGATTGCTGAATTTAACGGTTTCCCGTTATCATGAAATGTAAATACGATGTTCACGAGTTGGATTCAACATCTCTATCATATCATAATCTGTATAAATAAATGTTGTAAGCTATCCGTTTTTTTGTTATATGATTCCGGATACATTTACAGATATCCGGATAGATTACAGTTTTGTTGTTTACCAGTAGATAATAGTGTAGGAGTAGTATTGAGTTGATTGGGTCCTGTACAAATGTATCTGTGTGTATATGAAATTCAAACGTAAACTGATCGAATGAATACAAACATTGAAATTCATCAAATCGAGATCAAACGTACTAACTTTACTTATTGAACTTGCTTTGAAGTCCACACGTCCAAATGATGCCTCTGTTCTAAACCATCGGGTTAATTAAGATTACAAAATGAGAGATGTCATAACACGTCAGTCAAAACATGTCACTGACATGTTTTTTAACCATCTGTTCAGGTGTTTATTAAATTTCATTCAGCTGACCTGGTTCCTCAAATCATGTTCATTAGGGACTGGATTTAATTTAATTATAGTCCCTCTTGTGATCACACGGCACGACTTGCAAACATTGATGCGCGACATTGCGCACAAGCATACGACTTGCAAAATAGGGCGCAACGTTGCGCGTCGTGTTTCAAATGTTGCCTCGTGAATACAAAAGTTGATCCTGCCACTTTTGTTATATCTAAAAGGAAGCAAACTCCTTTAAAAAAATGTCCCACATGTAATTGAGTTGGCGCTGTGAAACTATGCATGAAGTCGTGTTGTTCTATAATTAGGCGACGTTTTTCGTGCACAAGCGTTGCATGCACGATTCTATTTACGACGCGATTTATCACCGCGCATTGCGATTTTCAATTAAATGTTAATTATTCCGCCGTCAGATGGTTTATTTAAATTAAGCTTTACAAAAAGTTGCATGAAATATTATTCACAAATTGCTCTCGTTCTCATTACTTTATGAATGAATGCAATTGTGTCGCGCAAATGTATTTAACACAAGTTGATTTCATGTTACGGTTACAGTGCATGGAGAGAGAACTGACTAATGGGGAACGCTATGCAATTAAGTAGGTATTGAATTTTGACAAAAAATTAAATATTTTCATTTCTTAACACAACTTTGTGGAATTGTAAATCTTGAATCCGTAGTTAACTGCAAAATGTGAACTGGGGAGTGTTAAGAGTCTAACTATACGTTAAAAATGATCAGTAATAACGCTTTATCGATGTAAATGCAAAGTAACGATATAAAAATCTGCATTTTGAAGTGCTTCTTACTCGAAGCAGCATGGCGTGACCTTTATTTCATAATGGCATCTTCCATGGTAAGCAGACTTGCCATGAAAAATAAAATACCTATATAAATAGATGGATCTAGATATTTAAACACTGTCCGTGTTATTACAAAAGATTTTTAAATACTGTTTAACTAAACACGTGTTTAAATGTGATGCTGTCACTTTTTCGACAATATTGTTTGACAGAGACAGCATCACATTTAAACATGTGTTTAGTTAAACAGTGTTTAAAAATCTTTTGTAATGACACGGTGTTTAACTAAACACATGTTTAAATACTAAATAATATACTAGAACAAATACGACTCGCACCAGATCAATACTCCCGTCTGAGTATTGATCTGGTGCGAGTCGTATTTTTTCTAGTATATTATTTAGTATTGTGTAAAAATAGCATTGTGAATGCAAAAATCTCAAATTTAAAAACATGTTTAAATGTGATGCTGTCTCTGTCAAACAATATTGTCAAAAAAATGACAGCATCATATTTAAACACGTGTTTGGTTAAACAGTGTTAAATTTTTTTTTGTAATAACACGGTAGTTATTTGGGTGAATATACGATGGACACAAGTCGAATGAAGAAAACCCTTTTTTCTGAGATTACTGCTGTTCTTTAGTATATTCACAGGCATTTGGCTTGGCACTAAGCTCTTAATATATTGGTTATGAAACCCCCATTTCCTAGGGACAAGACTCCAGCATCAGCCCCTGTATCACTTCACATGATATATTCCCACTGAAACCGCCTCTCTCTTTGTTTGGCGGGATTTATCGCGACCGAACTAAAAACGCTCCCGAAACACTACTTTACGAAACCTTCTGGGATCAAACGCTGAAGTAGGGTACGTTTTTGCAGATTTGGCTTTGTTTTTGTAAACACACAAGTAGGTAGCTGCAACTTATAAAAACAATGGTAAAAAGAACTTCGTTTATCCCTGGTATTTTGTATTAAATTCTTGCCAATCAATATAAATTTCTACTATCCTACTAATATTATAAATGTGAATGTTTGTGGGTTTGGATGTTTGTTCCTCAATCACGCAAAAACAATTGAACAGATTTCGATGAAATTTGACACACAGGTAGTTATAAACTGCCTGGATTAAAACATAGGATACTTTTTCCCGGACAAAGGTTCCCTAGGGATTTTCCAAATGTCCACTTAGACGAAGTCGTGGGCGGAAGCTAGTTTATAATAGTAGGATTCACAATAATAATATGGACATGAAATCAAAACTCTTAGCCAAAGTGGTTTCGTAAATCCGCGTCGCGTTCGCCAAGAGTCTCGTATGTGGTGACTTGTGGAAAAATTTACTCAAAGCAAAGCCTCTGAAATATGTGCGTGACGTCACGGGAGGCAACTGCGCTTCGCTTTCAGGCTGTATGACTGACGATTTTTTCATACAACAGGCTTTTAAGCGAGGGAGTCGATATTTGTCATCATATTGCGTTCCAAGTTAAAATCGCTTTATTTTAGGCGAAATGTTAGAAGAGTATTGGATTTTAGATTGAAGACAGAGAGCGACAGAGTTGCGAATGTTAGTTAAGATTGAGTGACAATTTCAGTGTTATAATAATTTATTTTTCTACCGTCTTTGTATAGTTACTGCTATGCTATAGCTAGGTAACTGCAATGGGATATAATTTATTTAATTTGACAGATAAAAAAACAAGACTGTTGGGATTCGTAATAAATGATAGAAATAAACTGTTACTGATAGCTTAAACCACCTGATTCAAAATCATCAGGAGAGCTTTGAATCTTTCACACATTTTTTGTTTTCAGAATTTGAACTTCGATAATTAGTTACTATTGTGAGAAGAGTGAGAATAGTTATTTGTGTTTCATTCTCTGTCATTTGTTTGCTGGTTTTCAATTATTTTACAAGTAAAAGAAGTCCTCTAACTTAATCGAAAAACACAAAAACATATTGCAACCTGCAGTCAATGTCCGTAAAAATAGTCCAACTTAACCATTTAACCAGTCTAGAGCGGTGTCCAGATTAAAAACTAACTCCTAACGAGACCGGCTTAATTAAAACTCGGGTTGAAGTATTACTCGACCAGCTCGCACCTCCCTCCTCAAACAAGCGTTTTCATCAAACTTATGCGGCCTCTTTTAACAAGATAAAGCAACTTTGGATCAGTAATTAATCTAGGTAGACAAAAGATTTATTTGCACCGATAGACGATGTTGATGGACTTGTCGGATGCGGGCTGCCTAATGCTCTGCTTTTAGCATTTTGCGTGTGTTTTGGGAGTGAATTTGCAATCCTTAAATGCATTAGATTAGACTGTCATTAATCATGCCTTGATTAAAGGATTGGTGTAGACAATAATGAATTAAGAACAGAACGTGATTTGAATTGGTTTGTGTTTTGAAATTTTCGAACAAATTATTCAGATGATCTTAGGAGCTGATATTGCAGTATGAAAAAGATAATAATCAATAGATAAATAAATTAAAATTATATGAGTTGATGATTTGTGCGTCAAATGTTTTTGCGTTGAATCAGCCTACTTACACTGAGAAAAATGCCCATCATAAATGACGTGAATTCAGATTAAAATAAGATGGATTCACTTAAAGCACGGAGTATACTGATATCACCAAAAAGTACGATGATACTACTGTTGCTGATGATAACGGTATTTAAGATGACATGTCACCATACCTTTGGTAGGACGAGCATTCAATATTTTTTATATTGTATGCTCGTCCTACAATATAAATTATTGTATGCTCGTTCCTACTACTTATGGTTACTGTCATTGTACATCGAGTTATATCCTATTATTTTTCCTACTATTTCTCGATGACATCCTCTTATGTCAAAAAATATAATATTCTTTCATCATATCTCAAGTTATGTCCTATTATTTTTCGTACTATTTATTGATGACTTCCGCATATCTCCAGTTAGGTCCTAATATTTTTCCTACTATTTAGAAATTATTTCCTCATATATTCGGTTGTTTTCTACTATTTATCGGTGACTTCCTAATATCCTTAGTGAAGTCCTACTAATTAAAATATACTTTTCTCGTATTTCGGGTTAAATCCTACTATTTAGCAACGATTTCCTCATATCTCCGGTTATATCCTATTACTTTACGTGCTATTTATTATTACATCCTCTTACCTTGGGTTATCCTAGTACAGTCGCCATCAGATATACTGTAGCAGAAAAGGTGATCAAATACTTCTGAAAAGTTTAAATATCAATAAATTCCATACAAAGTGTAAACGAAGTGTATGGAATTTATTGATATTTTAAACTGTTCAGAAGTATTTGATCACCCTTTTCTGCTACAGTATATCTGATGGCGCCTGTACTAGGATAACCCAAGGTAAGAGGATGTACCTAATAATAAATAGTAGGTACGTAAAGTAATAGGATATAACCGGAGATATGACGAAATCGTTGCTAAATTGTAGGATCTTACCCAAAACACAAGAAAAGTCTATTTTAATTGGTTGGACTTATCTAAGGATATGAGTCACCTTATTTGCTACAATATATCTAAAGACGACTGTACCTACTACTTCTTTCTTACCTAATTCACATTCCTAAAATACTTAAAAAAAGAGGATCGCGCATAAGTAAAAAATAACAATTTAAAGCATGTGAAATATAGAAAAAGTAATAGGTACCTTCATAACTTGGCAATATGCAATTGCATTAAAAACTTAAAGAGAACAGGAAGACACGTGTATAAAAAAAACAGAAATAGTAATCAAGAGTAATTTTATTTATTTTTGAAAGTTTAATTATTGCAATATCAATATTTCTTTTTGAAAGTAAGTAACGTTAATTTTTACAATATTATTTTTTTACTTTTATATAAGTAATTATTTATTAATAAATGTATTGTACAACAGAAAAAAAGACACCAAAAATAATGTACCTACCTATTCGCAAATTGAGCACAAAAAGAGTACAATGCCCCCCTTTCGGCTTAATACCCATGCTTATAATCCCGTACCTTTATGCTTATAACAATCACAGTATTTGTCAGTCAAAAATAATTTACATAGTTAAAAATAAATACCTATTTAGCATGTCACAACTTACTTACGTACCTAATTATACTCATGACACTAAGAACAATCTTTAGGAAAATCCATAAAATATGCAAAATAATTTAATAAGTAAAATCATGATTCGCTTTCAATGACTTAGATAAGAACCACCCAGCATTCTGCAAGATAGGTACTGTGGGTTACACCCACTGTCTCCGTCAAATCCTTCCAATATTTCTGCTCGTGATGTTTGCCAATCTTTCCTGGAGCGACGGGCAGGAGCCGCAGGAGGTATGTTAAATAAGCAACCGAGGAGTAATATGACAGCAATGAAATTTAATCTCTGGTTTTGTATCTGAAAAAAAAATGCTTATTGTATATAACACTACACATTATTATTAATTTATTTTTTTGTCAAACGAGGACAGACCAGAATAATTACATAAATCCTTACCGTCACAAACTGCTAGTGTGTCTGTTATTTTTTTGCGAAGAAACTTGTGCTTTGTGGTGTTCAGCTTCTGCCGGGCAGCTTTTAAATGGTGTCAGATGAAGCTTCGAAGCTGTCGAGACCGCCGGATTTTAAGCTAAAATCAAACATGTAATTTGTGATAAGAATTCAATGTTTTAGGTCCATTTCAATGGCAATAATATGATCATTTGATTTTTTCCTTCAAATGATAAGTACACTTTATATGAAGAGAAAATTAAAATTTACCCCAAATACGTTTTTTTGTCCTCCAAAATGATACGTTTTATATAAAAAGTTAATTTTCTTCCCCCCCAATAAAGTGTGCACGCGCACGCGCACTACATAGGCTTGGCAACTTACCTTCAAAACGTTGTATATAAGTATTGAGCTAGATTCCATTATTTTAGCAAGTCATGAGTTGCTTTATCCATAAGTATTGCACTTTGCACTCACTCACATTTAAAAAAATAGTCAAATATAAATAAATTCTGTACACGCTAAAAACTGTCCTTGCGACTCTGCGACTCCGACTGACTGAATGGAGAGAATATACAAAACGAACGACAAGTCGATAAGTAATGAACGGCGAATTTACGTGCTGTCATCGTATTTTTTAGGAATCATACAAAAATTGATGCAAACTCTTAAATAAGTTTCTGTAATCGTATTTTTGTAGGATTCATTTTAATTTTGATACTATAAGGGGACGTCATCGTATTCTAGATGCTTCTTCTCAAAAACTATGACAACTTTTTATGGAAGGTGGCACTTTCATTGTGATTTAGAATTATAATCTTATTTATAGATTATCATACATATTTATAGGACAGTGGGCTATTTTCTATTACATATTGTTATAATATTAAGAAGATAATATTATTTTTGATGACCAATTTTTACGATATAATATTTTGGTTAAGACTCTTAAATAAGTTTCTGTAATCGTATTTTTGTAGGATTCATTTTAAATTTTGATGCCAATTCCTTATATTTTAAGTGAGGGTAATCTCAAAATAAAAGGAACTGGCACATAATTTTATCATACTACTATAAGGGGACGTCATCGTATTCTAGAGATGCTTCTTCTCGAATACTATGACATCTTTTTATGGAAGGTGGCACTTTCATTGTGATTTAGAATTATAATCTTATTTATAGATTATCATACATATTTATAGGACAGTGGGCTATTTTCTATTACATAGTGTTATAATATTAAGAAGATAATATTATTTTTGATGACCAATTTTTACGATGATAAGTGTCATAATATTGCCTTATTTAACCATATAATTCGACTACATCATAACACGTTTCAAGATAGCGTAATATAAACCTATTATTTCCTTATTTTAGGACAACGCACTTAATTTAAACGTACGCCACGATATTTTAAGATTACCCCAAAATGACATTTTTCTCAGTGTATAGTCTAATTTTCAAAATCTATCGCAATCGCTTTCATTTGACAGATGGATATGACACATTGCTGCATTCCTTTGGCAAGTTTTTATTTGTGCCAAAAAGAAGCACCAATGTATCAGACATAGATTTTTAACTGACTTCATCAAAAGGAGGAGGTTCTCAATTCGATTGTATGTTTTTTTTTTTTTTTTTATCGTTGTTCGCGCGTATCTTCGACATTTATGAACCGATTTAGATAATTTTTTTTTTGTTCGATTGAGTTTTCTTGCGAGATGGTCCCATTTAATTTTTTTTCAAATCGGTTCAGTAGTTTACAAGTAATCCTGAAAATACTATGATATTAAATCAACTAACTTGACAATTTTGTTATTTATGAACCGAATTAGATGATTTTTTTTGTTGGGGAAGGGATGCCGTTGTGTAGTCTTTTTAACCGACTTCAAAAAAAGGAGGTAAGTTTTCAGTTTGTATGTATGTATGTTTCTCCGCGATTATCTCACGTTTGGCTGAGCCGATTTTTCTACACTGAGAAAAATGTCATTTTGGGGTAATCTTAAAATATCGTGGCGTACGTTTAAATTAAGTGCGTTGTCCTAAAATAAGGAAATAATAGGTTTATATTACGCTATCTTGAAACGTGTTATGATGTAGTCGAATTATATGGTTAAATAAGGCAATATTATGACACTTATCATCGTAAAAATTGGTCATCAAAAATAATATTATCTTCTTAATATTATAACACTATGTAATAGAAAATAGCCCACTGTCCTATAAATATGTATGATAATCTATAAATAAGATTATAATTCTAAATCACAATGAAAGTGCCACCTTCCATAAAAAGATGTCATAGTATTTGAGAAGAAGCATCTCTAGAATACGATGACGTCCCCTTATAGTAGTATGATAAAATTATGTGCCAGTTCCTTTTATTTTGAGATTACCTTCACTTAAAATATAAGGAATTGGCATCAAAATTTCAAATGAATCCTACAAAAACACGATTACAGAAACTTATTTAAGAGTTTTGGCCAAAATATTATATCGTAAAAATTGGTCATCAAAAATAATATTATAACATTATGTAATAGAAAATAACCCACTGTCCTATAAATATGTATGATAATCTATAAATAAGATTATAATTCTAAATCACAATGAAAGTGCCACCTTCCATAAAAAGTTGTCATAGTTTTTGAGAAGAAGCATCTAGAATACGATGACGTCCCCTTATAGTATCAAAATTAAAATGAATCCTACAAAAATACGATTACAGAAACTTATTTAAGAGTTTGCATCAATTTTTGTATGATTCCTAAAAAATACGATGACAGCACGTAAATTCGCCGTTCATTACTCATCGACTTGTCGTTTGGGTTATCCTAGTACAGGCGCCATCAAATATACTGTAGCAGAAAAGGTGATCAAATACTTCTGAACAGTTTAAAATGTCAATAAATTCCATACACTTCGTTTACACTTTGTATGGAATTTATTGATATTTAAACTTTTCAGAAGTATTTGATCACCTTTTCTGCTACAGTATATCTGATGGCGACTGTACTAGGATAACCCAAGGTAAGAGGATGTAATAATAAATAGCACGTAAAGTAATAGGATATAACCGGAGATATGAGGAAATCGTTGCTAAATAGTAGGATTTAACCCGAAATACGAGAAAAGTATATTTTAATTAGTAGGACTTCACTAAGGATATTAGGAAGTCACCGATAAATAGTAGAAAACAACCGAATATATGAGGAAATAATTTCTAAATAGTAGGAAAAATATTAGGACCTAACTGGAGATATGAGGAAGTCATCAATAAATAGTACGAAAAATAATAGGACATAACTTGAGATATGATGAAAGAATATTATATTTTTTGACATAAGAGGATGTCATCGAGAAATAGTAGGAAAAATAATAGGATATAACTCGATGTACAATGACAGTAACCATAAGTAGTAGGAACGAGCATACAATATTTTATATTGTAGGACGAGCATACAATATAAAAAATATTGTATGCTCGTCCTACCAAAGGTATGGTGACATGTCATCTTAAATACCGTTATCATCAGCAACAGTAGTATCATCGTACTTTTTGGTGATATCAGTATACTCCGTGCTTTAAGTGAATCCATCTTATTTTAATCTGAATTCACGTCATTTATGATGGGCATTTTTCTCAGTGTACCTAAATAATATACCTACACTACCTAATGCAGAAGGTACTTACACTAAAAATAAAAAAATTAAAAAATTGTTTAAAAAACAAAAAACCGACTTCAAAAAACCTGCCTCTAAAAAAAAGGAAGAAATAATATACAAATCATTAGATACGCATTATCATTGTTATAATAAAACACGTCAATTGAAGTCGGGTGGGGCTTTTAGAATAATAAAAGGAAGATGTTCTCCAGCCCCACCCGACTTTAATAGACGTGTTTTATTATAACAATGATAATGCGTATCTAATGATTTGTATATTATTTCTTCCTTTTTTTTAGAGGCAGGTTTTTTGAAGTCGGTTTTTTGTTTTTTAAACAATTTTTTAAATTAGACAATTAGCCCCAGGAGCAATGTATTTAAAGTTGTGATACCTACTAAATTAGTTTGTCATTAAAAAGAAAGAGTCAAAACAGCGTTTAAGTAATCACTCGCAATAAACGATTCATTAGTAATGAAATATAGTGTACATAAAATCTTTAAGGCTTTACGTATTTTTGAGAATGAACACAATGACATGGGGGCCAATTCCAATAGTCTAACATAAGAGCAATAATAATTTTCTTCGAAGCCTATTCTGACTTTGCGCTATAATCTATAACGGTAGTGTAAGTCTTGGGCGGCATTTGTGAGTATAATTCCTACATTTATGACGCAAACGCGTAAGGTATGACGTAATAAAGGCGGTAGGTGGCCTTTGATAGCCACTTGGAATTCGGGACAACCACTTTTCCCGAATTTTATGGCGCAATGTGATCGGTTAGGGCATCTTATAGTTGGCAGCGTATGGTCCATTTGGGTAAGCAGAAAGGTTCTTTGGTCAAGTGTTTGTTAAAAAATGCAGTCAATAGCAACATTAAGTAGGTTTTTGTACAATTAACAATACGAAGTTGTATAAAAGAACCAAGATAGCGAGTAATACCCGCTCTGCCAATTTGAAAGCCGGACAATGCTCACAGTCCCGTTTGTGACGTTCGGCTATCTCCCGTCACGAGTTTAATTGAATGCTGTTTTATTTCAGCCTTTCTGTTTTGTTACGTTCATAAATAAAGACCGAAAACCCTTTTGGGAGAGGGAAATACATAATGTATGATGTTATACGAAATGTTGAGGAAAAAGGTGCTTTGTCCAAACGAGATACTTCTTAAATTATCTCATCGCCATTTAATGCTGTTCGCGGGTGAGCCGAGTCGCCATTTATTACGAATTTTAATTATGAAACATTATAAAACACGGGTACTTTTTATGTTACGACTAAGGTGTTCATTAGGAGTAAGCCCGAATTTATATTTTCAAACTAATTTATTTATAGCTGTCCCTTTTCATTCGTTGGCTAAACGCGTACAGTTAAACAACTCGTGCGGAATAAAATCGATGAAACAGAACAAATGGACGAATCGTATATTTTTGCTTGTAGGCTTAGAACATACGTTGTATTATATTTATACGTTTGACTTCCCACTCATACGTCCGACACAATGAGACAAAACTATTTTTTATTAACAATGAAGTGAGTATCTGCTGGTTCCAAAAATCAACCAATAGGAAGCTATAGTTCTATTAGGAAATGTAAATAAAAAGTTCAGGCAACTTTAATCTTCATTTTCTGTTGAATAGAGCTAAAAATTCTATAAAAAACTTGTGGTGACTCTAGTGACCAGGACGTTTTGCGCATTTTTTTTCTGGTGACTGCGGGCACCAGAACGTTTGAGTGGCTACGAGTATTATACAATTTTATTTTCCTTCCTATTTCTGTTTTCGTGACATGATAATGTATTGTACGCCATTTCCAGGAATAAACCTTACAGAAGAGTCTAACTATCCTGCACGATCTACAGGTATGAATAAAATTGCGAATTTATTCAAAACATTAATAAAGATAATCTAAATAAAGCAGACCTCATTTCAATTTTTTAAACTTAATGCAAAGCTTTTAACCTTCGCTTTCGAGTGCAACTTTGTTTTTAATTCAACAGATAGATATCATTACGCTGCTAAGTTTGTTTGAAAACTTTTAATTCAATTCGAGAGCTCTTTTATTTTAGTGAAGCCACAGCGCTAACTTCGTCAACCAACTAACATTTTAACTTAAATGTGTTTGTGTTTAACTTATCGCTTATCTCCAAACTTAAGCATCCTTTCCAGATTTGAATAACCACAAGGGTTTTGATAATTTCACCTGTTTTTCTCCCATTACGAGACTAAAGTACGTTATAAATTCAATTTGGTTGATAATCTCATACAATATCTACGCGCTCGAGTCTAACTAAATATTCCTTCGTCAATTTGCCTATTAAGTGCATCGGATTAGTGCACAAAAAGTGTTTCCACATTTCGCTTACGACAGTTCAACAAACTGTGGCGGAATATTCATGAGAGGAATTGGTTCGTGCTGTCGCGCTGTCGGGCCGTCGCGTCACGTCGGGCAGTGGGAGATTTGACTAATCTGGTCGATGAAAAGTATTAGTCCAAGGGGTATGCCGTAAAACCCAGAATCGATGTATAGAATAGCAGTTCGCCATAAATGTGTTTTTCTAATAACTTTCCTTATGGTTATCTATAAATTTAAAACTCTAAATTGATTGATTGATTGATTGATTGATTGTTGGGATACGGCTAGAGCCCTAACGGCTGAAAGTAGAGACACCATTTTTAGAGGGTAGATACCTTTCATGGTGTAGGTGAGTACTAAGAAAGGATTTTGGAAAATTCACCCCCTAAGGGGATGAAATAGGGGATGAAAGTTTGTATGGAAGTCCCATAGTTTCAAAGCTAGGATGTTAAAATTTTGTATGTAGGCTGACGATGACGATTCAAAATTATAAGGGGTAGGGGAGAGGGGGGAGGGGGGGATGGTGACTGTTACGGTGATGGTAACTCTCGATGTACTTGAGGAAATGGTCGAATTTGTACCTATTTCTCATTTTCTATTTTTATAAATTGGGCAGATTTAGGCAGCTAATATTTATACTCCCGAAGACCTGATAAAAGTATCCAATAAATAGATATAAATTTAAGGCTGATCATGATCCTGGGTCTTGTAGATCATTAAACATAGCAAAATTATAAAACTGTGGCTATGTACTTTGAATAGTCTGTAAATGCAGATATTACAACTGACAAAATAAAGTAAACATATTAATTTATTCTACATATTCGTCTAATACTAATTCCATATCAATGAACTATTTAGGACACCTAAATTTTAAACTTTGAATGACGCCTTACATCACAGAGGAAATAATCACTACGTTTCACCTTACATTGGAAACGTGACACAGTCTACTCTCGTCAAATATCATGAATTTGTTAAAGCACAGTAAAAAAACAAAAAATAAACATGGCCAGTACGGTATCAACTAAAGAGGTATCGTTTGTGGTAGTTTTATATTTTTATTTTACATAATATATTTGTAATGACTTTTCATCGGCTAGATAACTAAAGTCTCCTACTGTGCGTCGGGCCGTCGTCGTCCCACCATGTCGCCGGCCGTTATCCAGTTAGCCGTATACTGGGAAGTGAGTAGCTAAAAGATTATATTTATCAATGCACATTATCACCTGTCAGTTTTGCTAAATGTAGCATACTACTTTCTGCATTCACACTCCATACCTAATAAAACTAATAAAAAAAAACTCACATCTAACTTTTCACAACTCCGTTCAGATACATCTTATAAGGGCTACCTCCACCCCTTTTCCTATCCCGCTCCGATAATCGCCACGACATCCATAAATCAATTCCGCTCGTTGTTGTCACGGCATACAAATTACGCGTTAGCGTCTCCCGAGTGTGTTAGCTCGCTAATATCGCCTTGACAATGTGAGCGCTTTTAAAATAATACCTTCTCCACTTTCCCGATGTTCTTAACAGCTGATACATTATTTTCGTGTTTATTTTGTTGGCTACAAAAGACGACGTGGAATCATGTTTTGAGATATTATAGAATAAATGGTTCAATGTGTGAAGATTTTAATAAAACCACTGGTATTAACTTTCGGTATGTAAGTGCTTTTTGAAAAATTAAGGTTTTCAAGGAATCTTTAGTCACCTTTTTTTTAGCCGATAGGTTTCTCAGCACAATATCGATAACAATATTAAAAAAAACATTGAAAAATTAAAACTAACTAAAGTGGATAACATTATAAAGCCCGCTCGAGCTGACGCATCTGAAGAATGATCCCTTCTATGCTCAAGACACAGTATATAGTGACCGCGGGATGTCCGGGAGCCAATCTCGCGAGTGACCATATTTCTGACAATTACCGGACGGCCGGCGTGCGTGAAATACGATCCTTTATTTACCGCACTCTGAGCTCACCCTGATTTCTCGAGGGATCCGATCGGTCACGCTTTTGAGTCCCGATGTTAAGAAATGTTTTTATGAAATCAAACTTTTCCTTTTTTTCGAAGCTTGTTTTGATTTTGCCGTATTGGGTAAGTAAGTATTTTTTTTTTCCATTTTTGTTACATTCAAATTGCAATGACATATCTCTAAAAAATCTATGCTTGCTGTAAATGTCGGTAAATCTCTTACTTTTCCTAATAATAATATGTTTTTTTTATAAAAAATATCGGTAAGCTAGTAATTTATTTTGTTTGATACTTGTCCATTTACTCAGATATTCACAAATTAATAAAAACTCCTAACATCCAAAAAGTATTTTATACCATTCTAATTTTCAAATATTTACATCTAGCTAGATAAACAAAATCTAAGTAAGATAATAAAAATCTTCCAAGTTTCATCGTCTTTCCTCTGTGATGTCTCTAATTAAAATATTTCCCTAAGAGAATAATTATGATTATTTAGAATTAGGATTATGCGTCCCCAAGGAGCTGTTCATTTTCTGGGGCTTTCTTCCTATTCATTACAGATTCAGTCGGTAAGGCTACGGTTTATTTTAATAGTCCCCAAAATTATACGACAAATTTTATAAGCTTCAAACAATTTTATAAACATTATTTATGTCAGACTATGTCCATAACTTTTAATTTAGCTTTTACTTTTGGTTTTGCTACAAATTATTTGATGTTCCACGTCTTGGAAAGGGTAAAATGTTGATAATAGAAATCAAATTTTATTATTATTCATTTCATTTATTTTAACATGCACATCAGAAACAGAAATGTGTCTGTTCTCCAAGTAAAATATAACAATATTTTTTTCAGTGTTTTGGTTTCTAAGACTAAATCCAAAAAAACATGATGCAGTTTAAAAATAATTTTCCTATTCCGTTTCTTTAGGGATTTAATCTCAAGACAGATAAGCCTACATTCGACTTCGCCCAGAAATCTTGGAATTACTTTTACTAAGTAAAAAATAGCCTTGAATAAGCCGTTTGTGAGCCGTCGAGGCGGTGCCGGCCTCATATAACATGATGTGATTTACGATTTATGCCTTAAATGCCTAATCCCTTGAAAAGGGAATGTGGAAGAATCTTGAGAGTAATTTGAGAACTTGATACTTAAATAATAGGTTTTTACAGTTATTAAAGTAATAAATACAGTCTTGGTTGCGGAATATCCAGGAGTGGACGAAGATTGCTAGCGTACAATAATGTTATCGCTTATAGCTTAATGCAAGAAAAGGCTAAATTCGCTGATCTGAAGGCTAACCTCCAGTAGTGGAGAGCCACAGCAAGAATAAGAATAATAAAAAGTCTTGTATCACTGTGAAAGGCATTTATAATCTCAGCTCCTCGTATTGTTTAGACCGAGCCAATATCACACGAATAAATTTTCCCGAACAGTACATTATTTCATGGCAGAAATTACGCGCAAACGTGTGCAAAATATAGAACCATCGCACGTCGGGCTTTTTATATCCCAAGGATATAAAGAAAGCTGCGTGCTAACGAGGGTTATGGGGAAATGCCGGAATGTTATATTTTCTCGAATATAAGTTAGTGACGCTCAATATAAGAGCGTGGTTGTTAACAACAAACTACATACTATCCTAATACACGCTGCATCTGCATAAGAGAGCTTGATTCCCACTTGCATTAGACATTATACTGCTGACTTAGGTACTTCATGTCGTGCAGATAGTAGGTAGTGGCTATTTACCACCGAGACCATACAAGTAGCCGAGATGAGGATGTGAGGAGTGACGAGACTCGACAAAATACGCAATGAGTAGTTTCGCTGCAGTCTCGGCGTGCGCAACATTGCTGACAAGCTTCAAGAGAGGCTTGGACATGTTCAGCGTCAACCACCACATTATGTGGGTAACCAGGTGCTCAATCTCAATCTCCCTGGGTCCAGAAGGAAAGGCAGGCCAAAACGAAGACGTGGTAAAAACGGACGGTAGAAACTCAAATAATCTCTCAGGACGAAACCATAGAATCTGCGAAGTGGAGGAGAAATATTTGGAAGGCAGACCCCACCATCATGTGGAAATAATAATTGCGCAGGAGAAAGAGAGAGACTTAGTAAGTTACAGTATGAGATAATTAATTACCTATGTCAAACATTCGAAATACCTACTATTGATAGTAGCATTGACGTTTGTAACGAGGCCAAACGAAACAACTCGTTACCAGCACCTCGAACCACCACACCAGGGGGTCACGTCTGCTAATGTTATCGTCAAAATCGTGGTTTAATGGTGTTTGAATGGTAATGCTTTTTGACACAGTTCTTGTTTCAATAACCCAAAACGGAAACGCATTGTGTCTCGATTTTAGTTTAAGAAACAAGAACAGTGTCAAAAAGCATAACCATTCAAACACCATTGAACCACGATTTTGACGATAACATTAGCAGACTTGACCCCCAGATGGGACTCGAACCCTCAACCTGTGGAAATCCGGACCAAAATATATTTGTTTGTGGTATATTATAAACATTATAGTGTAAATAAACTTTAAAACTGCTTAATAATTAACTGGTACCGGTAGTCCATTAAGACTTGCCACTGCAATGCCTCCATTTCCTGGCGCAAGATGGAGGAATTTTAGCGCTGTAATTACACTCACTGGAGAAGTTAAATACATAAATACTTACTTCAACAGTGTTTCAGTTTATACAATAAATAATATTAATCAATTACTTATATTATTATAAAATGTTATGTTCACTTTAAACTTTTACACTATTTCAATTAAACAAGTTTGTTCTTGGCTAGCTACCTCCGTTTTCGTACTTTCTCTTTATAAGTGAAAGTGAAAGTGAAAGTGAAATAAGCTTTATTCAAATAAACTTAATTGTTAAGTACTTTTGAATCGTCTATATTTTCCTACCACCCGTTCCAGACTTTTTTAGCTGACAAGAAGAACGGGCGCAAGAAACTTATCAGCTGTAACAGCCATAAGTAACGATATTTACAAACTTGAATATATCGTTACCAGGGTAACATAATTACAAAAGGGTGACAGAATTATTGGCAATAATTAGTATAAGTACCAAAATTTATAACAAAATTGCACACGTGTAAATACTTTAAGGTATCAGTAAATATTAAACAGTAAAGGTTCCAAAATCAAAGTACACAATAAGAAATAAGTGATGAATTTATAATTTTGACGTACCTTGATTAAGATTGATTTACTTTTCAATAAAACCACCAAAAGATTTTACGTCGCGTTTTCCTTTAGCTTTTATGTTTTAATTGTTTCCTTCATAGATACTTATTTTGCAGCGTTGCTGAAAGTCTTTTATGACTACCCCCCTTGGTTGGGGACCTACTGGGAGGCACGGAGATAATGTACTTCCCCTGTCTCTTGTTGATGGTGATTCGCCCAAATCACAGCTTTCATGGTCCACTGACACTTAGGGCCAGTTGTCTCTAACGAGAAAAAAGGACAAAACTTTTTGGAAATTTCTCCGAATCGTTTCTCCTTGTTCGGTGAAAGTTACTTTCTTATTTTTCACTTTATTTGAAAATCGCTTTTCAATATTCATAAAAGGTTCCCGCTATTACTCCACTCAGGCCAAATGGCTGTGAATTGAGTCTGTCGGTAATTTCTTTCGTTCTAATTGTTGATGGAGAGGAATTTGTTCGTAATAAATATTTGATATCTGTTGTTCGATTCTTGATGAATTCCGAGTTCCGATTTCTAATTTCCATGTTCCGTTATTTGTTCACGTGAGAGTTCTTAATGCCCGTCCGAAAAGAATTGATCTATTGTTGGTGGAATCCAATTGGATCTTTCATTTAAAAGCATCCAAAGTCGTCACTTCTCACTTCTACAATGTTCTATATTATTTCCATTACAAATTCTAAGTATGAGATCCATCCTTTAGTATAGTGATTTATTACGACCTTCGTGGTCGAGTGGTTTAAATGCCGGGATCGCAATCTCTGAGGTCCCGGGTTCGATCTCCGGCTGGGTCGATTTAGAAAACGGACGTTTCTATATTGGCTCAGGTCTGGGTGTTTGTAGTTCCACCGTTGTCTCTGATTTTCATAACACAAGTGCTTTATACAATACTAAATAATATACTAGAAAAAATACGACTCTCACCAGATCAATACTACGGGAAACGAACCCGCGACCTTTGGATATCCGGTCCAATGCTCTGACCGCTGAGCTACCGAGTCACTCGGTCGGTCGCGGGTTCGTTTCCCGTCTGAGTATTGATCTGGTGCGAGTCGTATTTTTTCTAGTATATTATTTAGTATTGTATAAAAATAGCATTGTGAATGCAAAAATCTCAAATTTAAAAATTTAAAAACAAGTGCTTTAGCCACTTTGGAATCAGATCAAAGTTTGTGATGTTGTCTAATATTTCTATATTTTTTTTTGTTAGACTCTTAGCATCTTACTCAATGTTTTTGATAGTTTAATCAAGTCCTCGATATCCTCAACCTCAGAAAGCCACATTGCGACCGAGTCAAGCACTCACAACTGGCTATGTTCACACGCAGTGCTGATGGATTTTAGTTGGCAATAAGAAGCTTGATTGATATGAATTGTTAACTCAAAGCTACTTTTTGGTCACCCATACAAAATTGATTGCTCGTTGTGACTTGACGTCCCGAAATCGGCACAGGTGAAATTATACACAAACTCTGTAATAAGTTACAAATACAAATCGTTTATTTGTCAGAATGTAGTGTTACAATAAATTGTGATCATAAGATCACAATTTCCGATCACGATCCACGATACATTCTACCGTAGACATGGCGTACAAAAAGTTTCGCGTATTACTTCATCAGCTACATAGAGACATACTCGTATAATCGATAAAAATGTATAGGTATTGCAAATTTTCTGAAAATTCAATTTAGCTTCATTTAAAAAACTTACATTTGATGACTTCGATTTTGACTTATTTTGACTTTAATGTTTGTCAAAAAAGTAAAAACTATACTTTACAGCACTAATGCTACGGCTCCACCTGCGTTAACGTTAACGTTAGCGGTAATGTCCAACTACGCTTTAGCTAAGGCGTTAAGTAAATTTAGTATTGTAATTTGTAAATTAACACCGTTAAGTCTTGGCCACATCTGCGTAACGCCTAGATTAACGCTTTAAGCTATGCGTTAAGACGTAGGTGGAGCCGTAGCATAACAGTTCAATCCTTAATTTGGCTACTTCGGTCAGATAGATGATCGCAGTTTGGCTACCTAGGTATAAAGTTATACTTAGTAGGTACCTACGTATTTGTACAAACAAATCTTTTAAGTATCAAAATCGAATAAACGTCAAAAATCTTTATTCCAATCTGTTAAAATTACGGATTCTATGATTTCCATTGTACCGTTTTGACATTTACTCGATACCAATTCCGATCTCAGATTCTCGATCGCGTTCGGAAGTAACCTCCCGTTTGCTTTCTTTTTCTTCAACCCCCTCTAAAATTGAGGAGAACTAAAAAAATTCCCAGGTAGCTTAATTAGTTATGTAAGATCGTTCTATAGGACTCGGAGAAAAAAGTGCTAAGTCGGAATAAGTTTTAATTGACATCAAAATCCGTCGAGCTGGCAGCTCTCGACAAATCTAGGTCAGGTATGAATGGTTTGATCGCGTAACGATCTTACGGCTCAACTTCTGTCGATATTAATTACACTGCTGCTGTGAAGCCGAGTTGATGGTGACGTATTTAAATAAGAGTACCTACTTAAAAGGTCTCTTATCGTATGATAGTAAGACTCGAAATAATATAATAAAAGACAAAATTGAAATCCTGATAACAGTAGTCATTATTCACCATTTATTGATTACTATATGAGTTACGAGTCTTTCTAGTACCTAATCAAAACATGCGTGTTTCGAATTACGAGATTTAGTTAGTATTCATAATTTCATCGTCCATCCAAGTAGTGTATGTGGAGTTGAAGACCGATCGGGTAACTTTGTCATCAACCCCTATAACACCAGTCTTAAATGACTCGTAATAGAAAACTAAGGTATTCCTCAAAATGGCGGAAAATAATATTTTTGGTTTCGAAGCAGTGCAGTTACAATGGGGTAGTATAACTGTTTTTGCTGGGTGATAAATCACCGTTAAAATTATACATTTGCAGCATAAACATCAATATCCCAATGACGTAAATTTCTTGCTTATTTGGCTTAGACCTAAGACCAACTTTTAATTGACATCGAAGCTAGATCCCTACTTAGCCCTGTGATCTAGGTCAGGTATCATTGAGAGGCGATCGGGTAACGGTCCACGAATGTTAGACTTATTTCATTTGTATGATAATTGTGATCAACGCCATCTGTCGATTAGCTTTGAATCTCGTTTGCGCCACATTCGATTATTGTTCAATTTGTTACGCAGGCCTGAGTCTCCCAATAAGTGATTTAGTAGGCCTTAATCGGCTTTGTTATATCTGGTTTATTTCCATTATTACGAATAAATGAGTATAATAATATACTTTTATGATCGTATAAAAAGTAAGTAGTTCATTTTTACTAAACAAGAGCCGAAAACTTTGCCTTATGATGGAGTGATACCTAAATGTTTTTTATTTTGTTATGAGAACTTTTTTGGATATTTCTTACTTGAAGTATAACAATGAAATACAAAGTTAGATAACTCATCTTCAGAAACGAGACGAAATACTAATAAATGAAACTTAGTTTGAAACATAATGTTGAGCAATTAGGTAAGTACCTACTACAACTAGCCAATTCCAGTTTATTGATTCAATTCAAACAGCTGTACATTCACAAACCAATTTAATGTAATGCTAAACCACAATTTATTAGGCCATTAATACAACACAGGGAAAATAGACCTTGTTCTAATTTTCTGTATTTTGTATCAAAAGCGCTAATATTCAGTGCAATTTCCTACACTGTGGCTATAGTTAACAAAGTAGGTAGGTACATCAAACCGAAACCGCATGTTGTGGCATGTCGCTAATATATTACATGGGCGGATGTGTAGCGACAAATTACCTGTTTTATTCACTAAACTTATTCAAACACCTTCGTGATATCATGCAGAGCTGTAGAATAGCACTAAAGGGCATTTCAGACTATACGCTATAATAATAAGCTATGCTATACTTGGGTTAAGCTAATGACATATAGTATAGTTTACTTTAATGTCATTGGCTTAACCCTTCACACGGATGTCTCAAAAGGCGACTAACGAAGAACATCTATCTAATGGTCTGTCTTCACCGAGACGATTGAACTTTCAATTCAACTTGCGTCAGACACAAGCAATTCCACTTTCCACTTTCTGCTATACAAACTTTGACGCTTTGACATAGCTGGACGTGTGAAGCACGACCAGTGCAAAGAAGGTGGTAAATGAAACGATAGTAATACAATTTACCAGTGTAATGAAACTACAATAATAACGGTGAACCACTTTTACTTTTTCCACAGGAATACACTATGACTATTATTAACTAGGTTATAGCAACAGTACGTTAGCATTTTTCCCTAACTACTTCTTTTCCCGACGGTTGAACAGTGACTGAGCTCGCAACTGACTTTCGTTAACCGTTTCGCCGCCTATCCCCACCACTTACCTCCCCATTCCACTACAAATGGCGGGAAAATATGGTGGGAAACGGTGTTGCCAAGCTATTAAACTAAAATACTACTATTTTATCATTTCAATTTGACTCAAAATCATAACAATAAAATGGATAATTTACTATCAAACGACAAAACGTCACATTCGTCCATCCTGACCTCGTGCATGTCCTCGTGCACGGTCAACTCAAAACATTCTAACGTCACATTCGGCCAGTTGTATGTTAACTTATACCGCATTTGATTTAACAAATTTAATTGGTTTGACTTATTGTTATAATTTAATTTTGTGGATTAATTAATGCTAAAAGAGAGAATCTACTGAATCTACCACCATTTCACAAAATGTGAGGCCACTCCAAGAAAGAAATGGCTAAAGAAAACTTGGAGAGGGTTGTCGACCTCAGTCTTTTATATTTAATAATTTATTTTCTTTATTTATACATTTGCACTACATGAGATTTATAACTACTAAGTAGATCTTAAAGTAACTACTTATCGCATGCACCTTGACGGGCATAGCAAGTATAGCAACGTGGAAGAGGGGCAGACATTTAAATATTCTTATCATTAAAATATTCGTTACCAGAATAATAACATTTAGTTAGTAACAGTTGTTTTAATGAATTTATGAACTTATTAATTTTTGGTTCAGCTCTTAGATTTTATAGTAATTTATTATAATATTTTTTTTTTACTAACATCGGGTAAGGACCCGAATTATGTTAAGTTAAATTAGATGTAGTTTGCTCAAGATTATTTTTATATCGCGGGACATTGTGACGAGGCGCGTCTATAATTTTAATATATAGATTTGTATGTTTCCCAACAAACTTGCACATTTCTAAATAGTATAAGCAAAGTAATGTTAAAATTTTTAAATTTTTAAAATGGGGTTGCATTAACAAGAGGAACTAACTGTTGTAAATTATCGCGCCTAGTATGATCATCAGACCATAAAGCTATGACATTTTTGAAAGCCAGTAATATTGTGACATAAACATTAACTCTAGAACATCTTGAAAAATATATTACCATATTTTTTTTTACCATAAGCAATCAACTTCTTTATGTAAGTACAACATTTCTTATTAGTTCTTTCTACTAAATCATGGATTTTATTATAAAATTTAATAAGAGATAAGTACAAAAAGTAAATATAACAGTCGACGGCGCGCCATCGCCGGGGTACCACGAAAGGGTAAACAAATTCAATCACAAATTGTAGACTTTTGACAGATAACCTGACGTGCTGCCAACTACATAACTCAAATTATCAATGGTATCAACTTATTAAACTTCCAATAAGTCTTACAGTTTCTTATAGTAGGTACCTATACAATTTCAATTTACTATTATCTACTAGCTATGGCAAAATGCAAGGTAATAATAATAGGTAATAGTGTTATAATTAAAGTTGTGTTGCAACAATCATTATAAGTCAATGATATTCATTGTTATAAATATTATTTTTAATTATTTCACAACCCACAGCATGAGCTAGGTACTTATAGGTAATATTTAACTTAGCTAGGCTATACTACAACTACCTACTTTAACAGGTTCTGAATAAGTATACATTTGAAATACATTTGATAAATCAATGCATAGGAATTCTGGTCCGTTTCTATGTTCAACCAGATAATTGCAGCTGAAACCTATTAGCCGGCGCAGCCTGTTGTTGTCGTGTCACAAAAAACTAAGATCGACCAATTACGGAACAGTTGTTTCGACCATCCATCCACGCGTCGCACACCGCGCCACCCTCGCCTTAGCGACGTGTAACGCATCGGCATCTTGTCAGATGCAATATGTTTCTGAAATATATAAAACATAATCGACAGTAACCGTCCCTAAATCATAGGACAAACGTCATCAAAATAAAACATCAGGGTCAAAAGGAAAAATATTTGAATCTATTCATAAGAACAGCTTCATTGTGAGATAAGAGACACTAATACCACGGTACATACAAATTCACATAATTATGTACAAAATGATATTTAGTTGCATTGTTATTAAAACATTAACTTTTCATGTCAATTTATTCATTTTATTCCACAATTTGTGGTTCTCTTGCATTTTATTATGTAATGTCCTCAGTTTTAGTAATTGTTAATGTCGATACTCGCGGGACTACCGTTTGCCGCTATGTGGACGGACACGGCCTGTCAAGATATATATATTCAGGGCTACCGTTTGCCATAGTGTGGACACGGCCTGCCAAAAATTCAAGCTAAAGCTATCAACCGAGGACACACATGGCCCATACAATACGACACACTCGGCCGCTTAACCGGTACCTATACTTTAGGATACACATGACCCATAGACGCGACACACTTGGCCGCTTACTAAGTACTACGCTTAAGGACATACTTGGCCCATAGATGAGACACATTTGCCCGCTTACTAAGTACCACACTTAAGGCCCATAGGCGCAACATACCTAGTCGCCTAAAAACTACAAATAGTTCATATAGTGGTAGCTTACACACTGCTATGTACTTAACATTGTAAGAATTATTTTCTCAAGCATAAATATAATATTCAAATTAACCATAACTATATAAGCATCGAATTGCAATATTATAAACAAAGAGATAACCATGTAAAATGAAGTTGTGTCTTAAAGAAGAACGCGGTCTTCATAAAGTCTACTTATTTCTTTTTACAGATCTTCGTTCGTACATGTTTTATTGAAAAGTATTCCATATATTTAATTAAAGGCCCGTGCACTAAGTTAAGCAACAACAACTTAAATAATCGTTTGCAGATGACGATTTGAATATGAAATTAATAAAATTGCATAATGTTGTCACATAAACGTGTAACATAATTAAATGACAACCTAGCCTTGTAAACCGCTGGCGCTTCTAGCCAAACCGCACGCGCATTTAGCCAAATCATAGGCGCATCTAGCCTAACCGTAAGCGCATCTAGCCTAACTATAGGCGCATCTAGCCTAACTATAGGCGCATCTAGCCTAACTATAGGCGCATCTAGCCTAACCGTAGGCGCATCTAGCCTAACTATAGGCGCATCTAGCCTAACTATAGGCGCATCTAGCCTAACTATAGGTGCATCTAGCCTATCTATAGGCGCATCTAGCCTATTTATAGGCGCATCTAGCCTATCCATAGGCGCATCTAGCCAAACCGTAGGCGCATCTAGCCAAACTGTAGGCGCATCTAGCCAAACTGATGGCGCATCTAGCCAAACTGATGGCGCATCTAGCCAAACTGTAGGCGCATCTAGCCAAACTGATGGCGCATCTAGCCAAACTGGATTTGCATCTAACTAATAAACATTCATTTATTTCCTAGAATATTCTAGTATACATTGATGACATTATAAATTATAACAAAATCTGCATATCCTGCCTTAGTTAGGCGTGGAAATCTGCCAGTAGCTAGGTGATTATAAAATTTAAATTTGAGAATCTGTACTTAACATTAATCATTAATAAAATTATTACAACTAGGTACTTTTATTTACACATCTTTCCATTAAATAATTTAAAATCCCAATAAAATAAATGTCAAACTGTTATGTCAAATATGTATAATATGACATATTAACAATAATAGTTGCCTGCCAGTACAATGTTATTTTAATTAAAAGTTATAAGATATATTAATTACAACTAGTCAAACCACAGGTGAATCTAGCTCTGTAAACTGATGGCGCATCTAGCCTTCTAATATAAAGGCGCATCTAGCCTTCTAAAATAAAGGCGCATCTAGCCTTCTAAAATAAAGGCGCATCTAGCCTTCTAAAATAAAGGCGCATCTAGCCTTCTAAAATAAAGGCGCATCTAGCCTTCTAAAATAAAGGTGCATCTAGCCTTCTAAAATAAAGGCGCATCTAACCTTATAAAATAAAGGCGCATCTAACCTTGTAAAATAAAGGCGCATCTAACCTTGTAAAATAAAGGCGCATCTAACCTTGTAAAATAAAGGCGCATCTAACCTTGTAAAATATAGGCGCATCTAACCTTTTAAAATAAACGCGCATCTAACCTTGTAAAATAAACGCGCACCTAACCTTGTAAATAAACGCGCATCTAACCTTGTAAAATAAACGCGCATCTAACCTTGTAAAATTTAAACTTTTATTGTTAAAGACTGTTTTTACCTTAATAAATAAATAAATAAAATGAAGGCAAATCTGACCTTTAAAATGCTTCACCCTTATAAATTCTCAAACCTATTTATCATTCTAGTATGAAAACGAACAAAAGCTATAGGTACCTTACTTTAGGTCGAAGGCGCGTTTAGGCTTGTCCTAGCCTTACAAACTGAATGTGCATCTAGCCTCGGAAGTCAAAATAAATTTTAGTTTATATAAATATCTAGTATAAATTGCTTAGGGTTGGGTGAAATATTTAGAACAAGGTTCATTTTAGTTTGAAATATTTCATAAATTCCATATAAAGAAAATTTAATTTTAATTTCATTGAAATTTTCACTGGACCTATCCTTATGTATCAAAAGTTAAATATTGTAAGCCAAAGACGCGTCTAGCCTTGTAAACTGTAGGTGCATCTAGCCTTTTAAACCGAAGGCACGTCTAGCCTTTTAAACCGAAGGCACGTCTAGCCTTTTAAACCGAAGGCACGTCTAGCCTTTTAAACCGAAGGCGCGTCTAGCCTTTAAAACCGAAGGCGCGTCTAGCCTTTAAAACCGAAGGCGCGTCTAGCCTTTTGAACCGAAGGCGCGTCTAGCCTTTTGAACCGAAGGCGCGTCTAGCCTTTTAAACCGAAGGCGAGTCTAGCCTTTTAAACCGAAGGCGCGTCTAGCCTTTTAAACCGTAGGCGCGTCTAGCCTTTTAAACCGAAGGCGCGTCTAGCCTTTTAAACCGAAGGCGCGTCTAGCCTTTTAAACCGAAGGCGCGTCTAGCCTTTAAAACCGAAGGCGCGTCTAGCCTTTTAAATCGAAGTATTTATTCTTCAAACTAAGAAATTAGGACAAATCATGTACTTCAAAGTAAACTTACATCATTCATTTAGGAACAAATAAAAATGAAATCAAAATTATAATCTTTTACTAGTAAACGTACCGCGCATCGAAACCACGTAAAAAAATTTAAAAACGTAGCTCGTACACCAGATAATGAAATTATCTTTCGTATTATTTTATTCACGAAAGATGAGCTACTTGTAGGTAGGTACAGTTTTTTTTTTTTTTTTACTGAGATCACTTCTGTAAAATCACGTTAATTAGTGAAATCGGCAATTTTTGTGACCGTGATTCTTAATAGAATAAGAATTAACTTCTTGAACTAAAATAAATTTCCTTAAGGGTCCATTATAGGAAAACATGGTTTGCGAGGGTCATATATAGAAAACGTAAAGTTGTAGTCACAAAAAAACATACAACAAGCTAAAGAGATTCTCTAGTAGCTACAGTATTAAATTGCGTATAAACCTCACAGATGATTGTAAAAAAATAAGAATATCATCAGAAGCGTTTGCGTAACGGAGCCTTAAGCTACGACTATAGCGTCAGGGTACAGTGTTAAGGTAGACTACTAACGACAATTACTTACAATGGTATGAAATATAAAAAAATAAACATTATAATCTCTGCTGAACACATTGTCCGAGATAAAAATACTCAGTAACATAGATACTGAAAATATACAGTTCCTATTTCCATAATTCATTATGTAATGCATTTCCAGAGTTAAAATCACGAAAGTTACAGTTGGGCAGTAAAGATAACAAAACTTTCATTTCATGACCTCGCTTTATACAATCATGAAAATTACTATTCCATTATCATGCACTATTTCATCATGGTGACTGACGACTGAGTGTAGTTTTGTGTGCAGTGTATTGCACGACCGAAGTGTAGCCTCGATCACGTGCAGTTTTGTGTGCAGTGTATGCACGACCGAAGTGTAGCCTCGGTCACGTGCAGTTTTGTGTGCGGTGTATGCACGACCGAAGTGTAGCCTCGATCACGTGCAATGAATGTGAATAATGGTATATGTATGCACGGCCGAAGTGTTGCCTCGACCACGTGCAATGTTTGTGAATAATGGTGTGTATGCACGGCATGGCAATGGTGTATATGCAGTTTATTAAAACTTGAAACTACCCAACTTAATTTCGTAATTTTAGCTCGGTTTAAAACGTTAGATAAGTAAGAAGTTCGTGAGCGTACATACCTTGGTTCTTCCACTGCTGATTTGTAATGAAACTACAATAATAACGGTGAACCACTTTTACTTTTTCCACAGGAATACACTATGACTATTATTAACTAGGTTATAGCAACAGTACGTTAGCATTTTTCCCTAACTACTTCTTTTCCCGACGGTTGAACAGTGACTGAGCTCGCAACTGACTTTCGTTAACCGTTTCGCCGCCTATCCCCACCACTTACCTCCCCATTCCACTACAAATGGCGGGAAAATATGGTGGGAAACGGTGTTGCCAAGCTATTAAACTAAAATACTACTATTTTATCATTTCAATTTGACTCAAAATCATAACAATAAAATGGATAATTTACTATCAAACGACAAAACGTCACACCAGGATATATTTAAGATCAACAGGGGGTGGGATATTGCAATATTGCTCCAAACCGAGCGCTTTGCCTTTTAATACCTGTCATGTTTTGAGGTTTTTATTTTTGAGAAAATAGGGCTAGGCCAGATGTGCTATTGAATGCAATGAGGCATGCCTCTGCTAAAAGCGCAAGAGGAACGGGTAAGCGACTGTGTCAAGAATCACCTTATCACCTCCGTGAACCCAAAAATAGGCAGCACCATATCCCGAAGAAAACGGTACAACATTGCGATCACCAAGCCGCGCGCGCAAATTGTGGCAACATCCTCCCACGAGAGGATTCATCCCTGAATACTTTATATTTACTTACTTACTTTTTATTTACTTTTTACTTACTGTATGTGTCATGTGTGATTCAAACATTGAAAGTCATTTCTCTATTACATATCCAGATTATTTTACTTTTTCATCTGAATTTGATTTTAGCTAGTGATTTGGGACTGCAAAACACCACAGACATGCCGTTAATTGTAAATGGAAACAAAAATAAAACACTAGTAAAAGCCGTCCTTGTAGTTGGATAAAAGGGTAAAAAGTGTATTATTTACCTATCATTTAAATCTGTTGCAAACTTAATAAAATTAAACTACATGACAATTTATCGCAGAAAGAAGTCAATAGCAACTCATTTAAAAACACAAAAACATTGCATTTAGATATTATTTGATTGGTCAGCTTGACAAATTTTTTATCTCGCTAACAAAAGCCAATACGAGACCACAAAGAAATAATTAATTACCTTTGTATAACTGAGTTTTTATTATCAACTTTCAGACATTAATTTGGGTCCATTGTTCAATACTCATTCAATATTGGATTGACATGAATTGTGCCTATTGTTTCCCTTAGGGATTGACAGTCCATCCAATACAGTGAAATACTGCATAATAGTAATGAGATTGGCGCAATACTACCTTCTACCTATCTATTCTATCGTGGGTTACCTGGAAGGCCATTATAGACTAGCTAGATCAAACAAGCTATAGAAACAACTAATAGCTATTATACTTATGTATTCTGTGACTATATGGCCAATTTCCAATAATTATGTAAATGTTTGCTCCATTACAAATCCGAAGTCATCGAACTGTGTCGAATACATGGCGATTATATAGATTTAAAGATTTTGAGCAGAGGGCCTATTACGAAAATAACGTACGCAATTGCGTAACGCAGTCACTTGGTCACGATAATCGTCCGCAGTTCGTCGGTTGTGGCTATTAAACACATTTTCAATAAATTTGGCTATCATAGCCCAAAGACTGAACGAATGATGTCGGATATATACGCTAGAGAAAAACTGTCAAACTTTGCAATATTTCACTTTGCAATATCGCATACGCAAGTGCTTTGTAATAGGAAACAATCATAACGAAGCACGGACGCAGCTGCGTGTATCGCATTAAACTTTCCGTAATAGACCCCCTTGTTATGATCGTAACCATAACAATACTACGTAAACTTAGGGCTACTCTGCACTGCGATGCGGCGAGTTGAGGTGCGTTTTTAAATCTGCACCGGACAAAACGCAATAGATTAAATGCGCGCATTGCGGAAGAAATTCCGCAAGTTTTGCCATTCGTGTCTCGCAACCTTCGTAGAAAAAGCACGACCGGCGCAGTCATGGACTACGATACGAAAGTACGCACGCATTTGCGTTTATTTGATACTGAAGTGCTCAAGAAATATAATCGTAAGCAGTATTGGGTATGACACTTGATAATCTGATAAGGATCATTGATTGGCCCTAAGATTTACCATAAGGATACGAGTTGGCGAAAAGCTATATCTATATTGAGGTAAAGGTACGTAAAAGTACCTAGGTACTTTTGGTTTTGATGAAATTGAAAATAGACAAATTTTATTTTATTTAATTTTTATTAGCGAGACTGAGGAAGCGGATATTTTTCTGCAATGCGCGGGATTTCATTGAGACTCATAATGACGCAAAATTTACGTGCGGAAACGCACCGCAACAAATCTGTAGCAAATCACAGAATAAAAATCCACATGCGTTTTTTTCCCACAGACACTAGCGCGGTTTAATTAAAGGTAATGTGATGTTCATAGGTAAAGTTTTTTCATTAATTGTTTATTAAGTATACCTAACGGTTCGGCTCGGCACCTTTGTGCGGTATCTTTTCGAATAAGTATATTATTATTAATTGACTTTTATTGAAATTTTTGCAACTTCACTTCATGTTTTCTTTCGCGTCATGATTTTTCAAACGCAAAGAAACTCTGCAATATTTATTTGTTCTTGATGGACCTTCAAATCATTTCCCGTTGGAATTTGAAAAGTGTGTTTTTATCGTTCAATCGTTTAATTAAACTCATTGCAAAGTATTCCTGTATGCCGTTGAAATGAAAATCCGTTAATTAAAAGAAACATTATGTTCGAGTGGTATTGTTCCGCGCTTTTGTGTCGCCTGACGCCTTCCACCTATTCGTGACGACACTACATAAGTTTGGATCTATCGAAAGTTTCTACGAGGACGGTACTTTTTGTCACGTGATATTGGCAATCTATTTTATGCGGACACACAACCTTTCACCAACTTGCCACACTTTTTATGTGACGATACACGTAGTGATTTCTTATTGTATCCGAAAAGTTGAATTGTTTGTTTTGGGTCAGAAAGTTAATTCCCGATTCGTGAATGGAGGCACATGCCAAAATAAAAAAATCTGTTAAGTTGTCACGTTGTTTGTTTTTAAGTATAGACAGAAAGTTTTCAACTCCTTTGCTACACTAAATAAGAAACTATAATATATCATAATAGTTACAAAATACACTGCTTTTAACCACGTTTTATACATAACGTATAGTTAAGAAATAAATCTGCTATTTAACGTTTTATTACGAATGCATCAGACGACAATGACAAGATTGTATTAAAACCCCGTGCGATTTGTACTGAACAAAGCAAAATCTGTTACAAGTAAGTTAAGTACCTACTAAATCAGTAATCTGATGAGCTTAGCGCAATGTGCTTAACTACCACGGTGTACGAGTACTTATGTCATTTTCGGTATATTTGTTTACTGTTTTGTGAGAGATATTTACCAGTTATAGGTATAGATAGCTTATAATGTCCAGTTGATTTTATTTCCTCCTTTCTTGATGTCATTATTTTTACTTTCCATAATTTTGTTTTCTTTACTATACTTAGTTATTATAATTGACAATATTAAAGTTATTATAAAATTTTGAAAATGTATAACAGTAATATAAAACATTTGAAATATAGGTAGGTACAATGTGTTACAAAAAACCCCTGCACCGACCCCAAATAAATTGGAATAAGGGTGGGGAGATGATGATTTTCGTATGAAACAACTGAATTTTTTTTCGCGATTTCAGAGTTGGTCCTATTGTAAAAGTTGTTCAGTTTGATGGTCCCTATTTACCATAATATTCGGGATTACGGATTTTTGTAACACGTTGTATAGAAGGGAAATAGACATAGCAGATTTCCGAAATGTGGATAAGTTTTCTATTATATGATAGAAAGTTATGAAGATAGCGTTACAAATCATCTTTATAAGTTATGTAACTTCAAAATAATACACCCATAGAAATGGTAGCGATTTTTCTGAATGAAAATAATAAATAAGAATTTTAGAAATAACAGGATCTGGTATTTCTTTGTCAACACGCTTTCTAAATCACAAGTGTCTTAATAAATTCCATTACTTCAAAGAAATACTACCTAAGTAAACTCTCATTGACTTTATCGTCAAACAAAACAAAGCGAACAAAGGATCTGTTTTAGGCTAAAGTAAACTAGTCTTAAAAGATTACAGGAGCGTCTTTCAGTAAGCTGTGAAGCTGGAGGGCAAATATATACTTGTTTAATGTGAAAACCAAATATTTGCAGAGTCTAGACTTAGTGGACAATTTTCTTAGTGATAACTTACCGATAACGATGTAAGACACGGAAGGTTTAATTCTCAATACTCAAAAAGTTTACTGAATTCCAATTCGTTTCACTAACTTTTTGATATTTATACAACATTGACTTGATTTTCACTGCATTTTTCGTAACACTATCTTGTTCCGTCACTCGGAAACATAATAAACAAATTAATTTTCCTTGATCTTAAGCATCAGCAAATCGGTGTTGGATTATCACTGCGAACTGAAATCTATGGAACATGCATTCCTCTTAAAAATCGCACTATACTTACTCAAAAAATCACAGCCAAGTGGGGGAGCTAAAATTAAGTAATGCAGCACACAGCGACTGAAATAATCTGTATACTCGAAGATATTTTCTATACGTCCTAGATGATACGTTATTTCTGCATCTTTTTACTGCCTTCTTTGCGTCTTTTTAACCGACTTCAACAAAAGGAGGAGGTTCTCAATTCGATTGTTTGTTTTTATCGTTGTTCGCGCGTATCTTCGACATTTATGGACCGATTTTGATGATTCTTTTTTGTTCGATTGAGTTTTCTTGCGAGATGGTCCCATTTTTTTTTTCAAATCGGTTCAGTAGTTTACAAGTAATCCTGAAAATACTATATATTAAATCAACTACCTTGACGATTTTGTTATTTATGAACCGAATTAGATGATTTTTTTTTATTGGGAAAGGGATACCTTTGTGTAGTCTTTTTAACCGACTTCAAAAAAAGGAGGTATTCAGTTTGTATGTATGTATGTTTCTCCGCGATTATCTCACGTTTGGCTGAGCCGATTTTTCTACCTTAATAATATACCTACACTACCTAATACAGAAGGTACTTACACTAAAAATAAAAAAAATGTTTAAAAAACATAAAACCGACTTCAAAAAACCTGCCTCTAAAAAGCAAGAAATAATAGAAGAATTTTTATATTTATTATTATATTTAGAATTTAGGCTTTTAGAATAAAAAAAGGAATAATAATATGTACTCCAGCCCCACCCGACTTCAATAGACGTGTTTTATTATAACAATGATAATGCGTATCTAATGATTTGTATATTATTTCTTGCTTTTTAGAGGCAGGTTTTTTGAAGTCGGTTTTTTTGTTTTTTTAACAATTTTTCTCTAATACAAACTGCAAATACTTTCTGTAAAGTTTACAGTATTTGCAGTTTACAGTGTAAAGAACGCTAACGTCTGTCACCAGCCGCGTGGCTGGTCCAACTAAAAGTTGTGTAATTTATTTTTTGGCTCCGTGGTGCCATTTTTTAGCAACATAATAGGTATGTTGCTAGAAACAAAAACAAAATATTATTTTGTTTGCTATTAGTGACACTTTCATAAATTTTAGTTAGCTTCTTAATACTTTTGGTACTCGTATTTAATGTTATGGCGCATGTGGAGGTATAATAATAATTACTGTTCACCTAAAATTTTAAATAAACATTAATATGTCAGCCGGGCGTTCCTTAAGGCGAGGCCAGTTCACGAAATTAACTCTTTCATTATGTCTTTAGAATAAGGTTGAATATTCTTCCATCAGCCATTTTTTGATGTCCCCACTGCTGGGGCACAGGCCTTCCTTATGGGTGGTAAGGAGGATGGGCCATAACCCACCACGCGGGCCCAATGCGGATTGGTGGGTGAATATTGCATAACTTTAATTGACGCTTCGCCAGAAATTTGACGAATTTTAGTACATTTTAATTGATTTCTGAAATACTGGATCATTTATTAAAAATGTACTCGGTTATTGTGTTAGATCGATAAAAAAGCTATCCTTTTTGCATAAAAAATCATATCACTGTCGTTGAAAATTACGAAATCTGACGATTTGAAATTTATTTTTATAAGTTTTTATGGTGTTATTCAGGATTTTTTTTTACAGAGTTACCATGCCATTTTTCAATATTTTGTTCGGTTAATTTGCTTCTTTGTTTCTTTTTCAGTCTACAGTAATTTTTGTGAAGTAGAATTTTACATCAGTTCTTCACATTGGATGTTCAAAAATCAGACTTTTCATCAGATCGTGAACTGGCCTCGCCTTACCTACGCTGAATAAATGAGAACTTAATTAATGAAAAACATTTTGACTGCTAATTTGACTCTTAGGGATATAATAACTAGGTCCAATTAAGTAATTAACCGTTGCTTTATAATAGAAGATGGGCAGTCTAAGCTACAAGGCATTTACCAAACTTTTATATGCCATCAAAACGGTACTCTTCAATGGAAATTCCGGGCCGAATCTAATCTCAAACTCGAAACTGTAAAACCGTCAGAGCTGATTGTGTAAAGACCACCCTTTAGGAGACTTTGAAAACATAAAAACAAACTTTTGCGAGATCGCCTTGAATGCGAAACTTGATAAAGACGGGATCATGACACCTTCAGGAGCTGACTCAACAAGTCTGATAATTAGGGCAGTTTCGAGGTATCTAGCACTCGGGAGTCGAATCACGTGCCGCTCCCAGGACACTAGCCCCTAATTAAGCGAGTGGCCAACAAAGGAGACACTTTCTAAATGGAGCGCCTATCAATCCCATCTCGTCCCCTATTTGCGAGAAAAATGACTCTGAAGATCGTCAGGTGGGGCGAATTGAAGTAGGTGTCCCATCTGCGCCCAGTAACGCCTTCATTTATAACATAATCTTGGCATCTTCGGATTTCGGACTCTCATGACGGAGTTCTTAGTAAATCCGCAGTAAATCACTTTACAACCATTCAAGATAAGTCCCGGTTGAAGAGATTACGTTATTGAGTTTTGTGCTCAACTTTTTTTCACAAAGTTTTGGAGCTTAACTTAATAATACAATAAAAGAAGAAACTGTTGACAGTATAATCCAAGTGTATTTTGGTATTGAATTCGCAGCTTACTTTGACGGTATTATGGTAATCAGTTGGTATTATTGTGAGGAATGAAAGAATAGTGATATCGTATAAGGAAGATGAGTAAAGCCGATATTTCATATCGGATACCAGTATGAAAGGATGCTCTCAATATGTTGTTCGTTTTATTATAGTGAACAGTGGTCCCTGGAGGCAGTACGCGTGTTGTACTGACGTATGAAAAATCAACCGAAATTGATAAAAAGAAATAAGACGTAACATCATAATTTGTGTTGAAATCTTTAGAGTTGGCTCGAAGGAAAAGTGTATCACTTTTTCTCAAATCCTGGACCCTATACACGCTGAAATTTTAATCATTTGGTTCCCGCCGTGGAGTGGTTCAAATACCAATTACTCTCCTCCTCGCAAAAAAAAATCAGCTGTTCCATACAAAAGTGCTGTACCTACTCGACCTTAATGTATGGAACAGCTGATTTTTTTTGCGAGGAGGAGAGTTGGCCCCATAGTAAAAGTTCCTTATAATCACGAGTGGAATATATGTATGATGTTACGTCCTATTTCTTTTTATCAATTTCATCAATTTAGGTTGATTTTTCATGGAGGAGACTCAGATCGCTATACACACTCAACTGATCTGACAGCATTCTAAAAGATTAAAGGAAATGTTTTAAAAATCCGCGAAAATAGCATGAAAATGTATGGAAATCCGTAAACTGAAAACTCTGACCCATTAAACTTTTAGAATGCTGGTCAGATCAGTTGGGTGTGTATAGCGATCTGAATCTCCTCCATTCACTCCCTGGATGGCCATCATCAGATCACAGCCTGGTACATCCCTGGCAGAAAACCAAGGCTTCAAAGTTACCTCGTTTGTATGAAAATAACCCCTGTATCCCTAGACAAAGTTGATGAGTATTTGACTCCACCCACATTGGCGCATGTACATTAAAAATATCTACAAATGTAATAAATAGTACATTACAGCCGTGAACGGGAAGCTAGCGATTGCATTGTCGAGGATGGTTTGAAGCCCGAGCCGCAGGCGAGGGCTTTAATCATTCGAGGCAATGCAAGTAGCTTCCAGAACAAGGCTTGTATAGTGCTTTTCTCAAGAAATGCGAGGAAATAAAAAACTTTTCAATTGAAACTTAATTAAATTTAATTAATATTAAAAATGAGATTTATCATGGACAAATCCTCTGAGTAATCTTGAATTACGTGCAGCGCCATCTACCGCCGAGAAGCAAAAACCCATCTCATTTCGCTTCTCGACGGTAGATGGCACTGTACATAATTCGAGATTACTTAGAGGATTTGTCTCTGATAAATTTGGTACAATCATGGTACAATACAATATAATATTTATTTATTCTTATGGTAATATACTCTGTGCGCACCATTTTTTTTATTGTATCGTTATTATAGTACCTATTAAATAATTTTACCTTTATAATATTAACTGTCTTGTCGTTGGCTTGCGTGCCAGAAAAAAGGAACTAAAGTTATGGCTGTATGGTGCAAATGTGCCTTTGCTTTTTTTGTTTTTGTGAACAGCTAAAACAAAAAAAAGAAGTTGCCGCAGACCACCCAGATCATCTTCGCACTGTACCTACTTCCCGCACTGGTGCTGGTGGCTGGGAAGTAAGTATTGAAATTCATTCCTGGCCTGAATTTTAAATTTAGAATGTGATGAACCAGACCCCCTCGGAAATGTGGAATGATAAGATTTCAGAGCATAAGTGAGAAAAGGATAATTACCTACTTAATATCTTATCATTTACCGAAATCGCAAACCACATTGAGCTGCTCAACTTGGTTTAATGCCACGTTTAATTGACGTTGATCGATCACCGTCTCTTTTGATCTCAACTTGAGGCTGACAACTTCTCAGTTTGATTACTTCACGATACAAAGAAGTTCGCCAACTCGCGATACCTCCTTGATTGAATTTTGATGAAATAGAATGTCCGAAGCTTTGACCAGTTAAAGTACTATATTATACAGCAAAATAAATAAGATTTTGCTCATGTTATAAGATGATGTTGCTTTATTCAAGTAAGAATAGAAAATTTCAAGCTGATTCAATTTTTGTTTCAGCTGCGGTAGTTTCGACAATCAATTACAACGTCGCGTCGACGTAGTTTTTTATTAAAAAATCAGAACTCCAGAATTTGCTGATATTTACCTTATTGCATTATGTTTTAACATATTATTATTATTGATCACTATGATGATAGTATTTATGCGGAATGAAAGTATGTGTTAACGTTTATTTGGTATTAATGTTATGCGAATTGGTCATTTCGCCAAAAACTGTATGCCATAGTATGATGACTTAAAATTTAATGCAAAAATTTTATGCATTCACATATGGACCCTATTGCCAATATTATTCCCCTGCATGGATCCAAAATCCAACCTGACACGACAATACTAACATTAACACAAATCATAGTTAACACGAAGCGCGAGCAGGTGTGGCCGTTTATGGCCAACATTCTCTCTTTATTGGCCGTTCTTCACAGGAACGGCCACCGTGATCTACGGGGCCACACAAACTGTGGCCATATCCAATTAAAAAGACTTTATGACTGTGAATATGGGTTTGACATTTATAAAGTTGTTTTTCCAGGACTGAAAAGGAACGTACACAATGTATCAATCACCATCGATTACAGTATCATATTAGACTAGCTTGTATTTGTTTTGTATTGTAATAAAAGGTACAATTAAACCAAATCCACCTTAAACTAAAATATGGACTAAAGTTAGTGCTGGTTTGAATCACAAGATGTTACTTTTTGTCTCAAACACTATTTGTCTCAAAACGGTCCCAACTCAATATAATGCTGATCTGCGACCATTTGCTGTGTGTTTTTTTGTTATGTGTGATGCGATTCGATCACACACAACAAAAAAAACACACAGCAAATTTAAATTTCAAAAATAGTCTGTGACTCTATAGGCTCTAATAGACTCTATAGGCCCTCAGATGTCAGAGTATTCTCCGATATTGAATCTTGAAGTACTCTTTCCCATACTATTTCAAACCTTTGTGGTTTAAAACTCCACGGAATATATTCCGTAGAACTATAGTTCTTCACTTAATAAAAAATAATTACCTATTTCACCGGCCCTGAAAGATAATTTTTCCCTTTTACAAGCTCTCATTGTGATGGTTGAGAACTTTCCTGGAAAACAATGATTGTGTTTTTTTTCATAGACACCAGTTGATCATCAATCAAAGTACCCTTTCGCGGACTTCAGGTAGAAAATGACCCATCATAACGACGGGTAATATAGGTAAGACGACTTAAAGTTATTTTTAGGGTTTCTGTTTTTAAAAGAGAAAATACCTTAAATACCTTCACAGAAGCTAAGCCTCCACTTTTTTTGCTTTTTAGTACAATCAACATCATATTAGCTGCATTTAACCGCCTCTGTGGTCTAGTGGTTCCCCCACCCGTGTAAGACGCAGGGGTCCCGGGTTCCCTGGTGGGGTATAATTTATACTCGGTTTGATTGGTAGTAGGGATTGGTAGTTGGGGTATTTTTAGTCCGCCTGGCTAGCAACCACCATCTTACCTAAGTCTGACGCCATAACAACAACTTAAAAATTGTTGATAGCCAGTTCCTCAGTGATGAGGATTCCGAGTGTAGTGCGCTTCCACCTTCTGCCTTGTCGTCACTTAACATCAGGTGAGATGAAGGCCAAGCACTACCCCGTTGTGCATAAAAAAAAGCTGCATGAACAGCCTCAAGCTTATTTCCAACCTCTCAGTTGATGGAGTGAGAAAACTGTGACCACTTAATCCGACCATAGTATAGTTAAGTCAGGCCCAAAAACGAGCTTTATTTTCGTTCTTCATCCTAATGAAGATCAAGATAGGCTACAAACGAAGTACATTAAGGCTTTCCACAGTATTCTAGTTTATTCAGGCCATGATTTCCTTATTTATCGGTGCCTCCGCTGACGTGCTCAACCCGCATCACTACACTTCTGGCAGATTTACGAGCAGCCGAACCTTACACTTCGCAGCTGGGAAATCATGCTTGTTGCTTGCATAAAATCTTTCGTTGACTTTGTAAATGGGTAGAAAGATTTGTTAATTTTCTTCGTCATCGTCATTATTATGTTTTCCACAACGACGTGCACTGCTGATTGTAATACCACAGGAGTAATATAAACAACTCAGTTTTCCTGCTGTTGCGCCGAGAAATGAGTAACGTTCTATTTAAATTTTCGGTACCGCGTATACCGAGCAGGGTACGTGGTACTTGTTGTATGGTCTGTGACTGAGCAATACCGATGCTGCGTCTACAAAACAAACGAAAAACGTCGTGGGTACACTATTGCACGCAGAGCTTTTGGTGCACCGGCGACGCGCGACGCCCACTGGGAAACGAACTGACACGCTGGGGTGAGTTATAAATTTCGAACATCTTCGGAACGCTAGAAGCTTTTTTCACAGAAGTTTTATTGTTCCATGGTACCTATAGCTAATAGCTGATCATTTGAAATGGTCTTTGTTCTAACGGGTTTCAATAATTGACAGCAGTGTAACAAAAACCCCAAGGTCCAAAGTAATTTTAAACTTGTTGTTATCATAAACTTAAGCTGTTTTACATCACGCGGCACTTCTACTTATTGGCAACATTGTGAAATAAAAATATACGCATTTATCCCCATAATGGAATTGAAACGTTTTATCCCCAATAACGCTATTAACACGTCGATAACTGACGGTGATTTTGTTCATTCTTTTTCTAATTACATTTCTTGTCAAAGAGCGAAAGCTTACAGGCGGCCAGTGGGCGCCGCACCAATTGAATTATGGTTGCAGGAAAAATACGACAGCGTACTGACAACCACTCCCATCTCACGACCATACGAAAATGACCCCTAAATCCTCGTAACAAGGTAGTGTGTGCAAAAATGGGTGTCCCCGTGTATACCAACATAAAATCCTCGTCTTTTCACGATCTCTTGCGTAACACCCGAAGATAAATCATATCGAAAACAACGTAAAATTACGGTTGCGCCACGTAAGAAAATAAAGGAGGATAAGGAAATTAAAAAATAGGCACTTTATTACGAAAGAGCTTCCTGAGCTTCTGCGAGATAAGATTTTGTTTTTGTTAAATAATAATCTTAATAAAACGCATTCATAAATTAAGGCTTAAAATGATTTTTATATACTTATTTTAATTTTGAATTTAAATCACGCCAATATTTCAGGAAACATTAATAGGAATCTGGTACACATAACAGCACGATTGGTAACTTATACCTACATATGTCACCTACAGAATTTGAACGTGAATCATCCAATTTCCTAACGAGACATAAAAACATTAAATTCAATAAGATTTAAAATCAATTGATATTAGAGAAACTTTGTATTACCCAATGATTCTGACCATTTATTACTTATTTTTAATACAGGAATATAGTCAGAACTTGTATATGACGCCTTTTGGTCAATTTGTGGTGAATTGGGATCCACCACGAGGATGCAATCACCAGTTTTCAGGGCTGATCCCGAGTCCATTTTTTACACGGCCACATTTCAGGTAAGACTTCTTTCACCCATCTATTCCAAAGCATGTCTCTTAGTTTTCGTGTCTTTCGCCACTGTTTCCGGAGGTACAAATCATTACAGGTACTCGCTCTATCGTAGCTCCCATCCCCATCATGGCTCTCGGGCAAGATTGGCATCGAGAGCACACCCAATAAAAATAAAACTACAAAATTAATTAATACTAAGTACCTATCTAACATCCTTTCAATCCGTAACACAATCCACTAAACAACCCGTTGAACAATTAGTTTTTAATCCCACACAATCAACATCACTTAATTTAATCAAAAGTACGAACTCCCTCGAGCCCTATAAAGTTATTTATAACGAACCATCTTCGATTATTCAAAATAATAAAAGAACCGAAATTCCCAAACAGATTAGCAATCAAGAACCCCCGATATTCGACCCCACTAATGGCGCCTACAATAACAATATTACAACCCCCTCTTAAATAGTCCCCAACTAATAATTGGGACCGGTAACAACATTGGAACATTAGCATAAACAAAGGGCGTGAGTTGGATCTTCGCAGTATGTTGAGGAAGCATTTTGATGACCCCGATTCGAGATTGTTTCATCGACGGCTTTGTTTTGATCAGCCTTAAGTTTTGTGGTACATAGAAGTCGATATATTTGAAAATCGATTATGATTTTATTGACTATAGGGTGTGTACATCCTACCTACTGATGTTTACTATCTTCGTGACTGATTTAGATCAAGTCGGATCAAGTTAATCATTTTAAATGTCAAGAAAGAGAGTTATACATTTTGAATTTGGTATAACCAAGAATATTGTCTGGGTTCATCAGTGAAGGGTTAAAAGGATTTTATTGTGTAAAATTCATCTGAGTGAAACATTATAAATACCCCTGTGTTGTCTGGCGCCAAGATGATGTATTCAGATATGCAACCCTGATTCCTCCCCATGCCATGCAATCAAATTAACAAACAAACAATTACAGACGACGAAAACAAACGGGATGTTACCCGACACTTCCCTGCGGAGTTTGTGAGTTTGTCCTGGATTATGAAGTTTCGAGTTGGACCGACGCAAAATCGACGAATTCAATTCCTATGATTAATTCATGATGGTGGGTTTTGATAGAATCTATATTGACAAGGAAATATTGCTTTTGTTATTGAACAAAAGCGTACACAGAATTTTATTATTATTTGGAAATTGAGTGCCAACATTTTGTTCTAAACACTTGATTCTACTTTTATAATAAGATAAATAAAAACAGCGTTGTGAATGCCTAAAATCTGAAAGTTCAATAACTTGATCTATTGTTTACTTGCATTTTGTTTGTTGTTACTTACATTCGTTGTTATACTTTTATGTGTTGTGGTATACAATACTGAAATTGGTTGTGGTGGATGCCCTTGGCAAATCGACTATGGGTTTAACTAGAATAGAAACACAGCTTGCGTTGTTTAAGCACTGGGTTTATTTCGCACAAGTTATGTACCGTGAATAATTACAAGGAATAGACCCATTACAATAATCACGAATAATAAATATCTCAATGATAATTGATATTTAGTGACAAAATGTCAGAACAATGCCCTGTTTTCTTGTGATCTCATCAATGGGAACACGAGGGAGAACTGTTTCCCGTTGTCCCATTACCATATATAATTATTAACTTTATTACCATTTAGGGTTGTGGAAATTCCCTCCAATTTTTCTTCTCTAGCCACTGACAATAGAAGAATGGTGAGAACTCTTTGCAGACGCCACACCATCTTACAGAATTTTCCAAATATTTCTCAATAAAACTCAAGCTTTACATACGAGTAATAAAAGCTAGTTTGAACCCTATGATATATGGGTATATATCATAGGGTTCAAACAAGGGTTCAACAATTCCTGTATTACATTTAACGTTCGTTACATTCACATAAAGCTGGAACAAAGTAATCCCAAATAGCAAGAGCAGCCGTGCGGACGAAGGGAAAGAGGCGATAATTTAGCGATAGTGTCTTGCGATGGTGCTATCGATCGCGATAGTGGGGTGGGGGGTTGGACACTCTCCAAAGCCGCGGAAGATGTAGACACTGTGTGATTTTCGTGTTTTCAACCGTGTGACAATGGCCATATAAGTGTCTTTATTGGCAACTTGCTTGCCTTTAGGTTATCTTGTCAGATTCAGTGGCATTGACGCCCGCTTTCATTGACTGTGTACGACAATGTGTGAAGACCATTGTTTTAATAATAACACGGAGTCGAAAATTAGTCAACGATGTAGTAAAATAATCTGAAATTTTATTCTTTTTATTTTTTTTTAACACAATACAGCTATTCTTACAGGAGTTCCTAATACAATAGTGTAAATTGGGCTTAATAATCAACAAAATGTTAACCAGGTTGTGTATTAGCGATAGAAATTACTGCAAAGATTTTTTTGTATGTATTTATAAATTTATCGTGTCGAATTTTGCTGAAATGTTTTCAGTGATACGATAAAGTTATCCTCAAGCGTGTACATTCTTCCCTTACACGGATGGGTTGTACCGGTACGGACTTTACACACCACTTACCATTAGGTAAAGTGAGGAAGTTGAGTCTAATTTGAAAAAGCGACTTTATTTTATACTCCATAGAGTTCATTTACAGTTTAATCTCGTATGGGACTGATGTGCTTTGATAAAATCATCTTTAATATCTGTGTACAAGTTAGATGTAAAGTGTACGCTGTGTACGTAATCTAGATGCTCTTCTAGACAGTTTATAAAATATCTCAACGTTAGTGCACTTTGATATGAAGATTATTGCACTCAAAGTGATGCCAACATGATATAAAATTTATTGCTCGATAAGTACATAATGTATCGAGAATTCAAACATACCAATTGAAGCTAAGATTCTATAGTTTATTTACAAACATTAATCTTTGTAAAATATAGTTCGTTGTAGTAGTAGTAAGCAAATGCGCCAAGAGTGGCCACTTTTTGCTATTTTGCCTACTAGATATACTACTACAACGAACAGGAGCATGGGGGGGGGGGGGCATGTTAATATTAAGGATGATGAGAAAACAAAAATATGAATTGTAGGTACACCTAGTGAATTTATTCAAGTTTCGAGATGCGATATTTATCGGAAAAGCAAGTTGCACGGCCTCAGAACTTTGGTTACTTTGCAGTTGGCTACATTTTTTAACCTCTAAGGGGGGGGGGGCAGCTGCGCCTCCCTGCCCACCCTTGGCGACGCTCCTGACAACGAACTATATTTTACAGAGTTTATTGCTTGTAAATAAATATAAAAATGTTTGAAGATACGTTTTGTACTTGGCGAGTAATAAAGGACATCATCCATTTTGGTCCAAATATGAAAATGCCGACCAAAAAGCAAAAGTGCTTTATTCTGATAGATTTTATCCACGTAAGCATTTCTTATTATGCCACCGAAGCTGTAGCACCGCTATACTTGATTTTAAATAAGTTCAAAAAGTCTGTCTTTCATAAATTTTGGCACAAATGTAAAAAAAAGTCGTCCAAAAAGCAAATTCTAATAGATTTGCATTATAATAAGAAATGCTTACCTGGATAAAATCTATCAGAATAAAGCACTTTTGCTTTTTGGCCGGCATTTTCATATTTGGACCAAAATGGATGATGTCCTTTATTACTCGCTAAGTACAAAATGTATCTTCACACATTTTTATATTTATTTACAAACAATAAACTCTGCTACCACCACTGTACTTGATTTTACTTGAGTTCCAAAAGTCTGTTTTTTATACATTTTGACATAAATGTGAAGCGGTGCTACAGCCTAGGTGCCCATAGTAAAAAATGCTTAAATGGACAAAATCTATCAGAATAAAGCACTTTTGTCTTTTGGCCGGCCTTTCATATTTGGACCAAAAATTTATGAAACATGGATGATGTCCCTTAATTGAGATGAGGGCGTCACTGTAAGGGCACTATCGCCTTAACACAAAATGATCAACGTGTTTCATAAATCAATGTAAAAAGAAATGTTTGATCTTTCACTTGCTGTGGAAAAGTAGGTCAGAAGGTTTATTTATAAAAGTTTTAGAAATCACATTTATACTTAGAAATAGATTAGAAATGGTTTTTTTTTGCGTACGGAGAACACAGTTATAATGATATTCGATAAAGAATCTGTGTTAAAAATGGGAAAGAAAATGTTGCGCTATATGGCTATACGCTTCTTCCGCCATATTTCATCTGCCTAAAAATTACAAGTTCAAAGTTTCACTTACAGCGAAAACGTAAAAAGTATTAGAAAATTTCGCCACTCCCACTAGCGACTCGGTAGCATAATTGGTTAGTGCATTGGGCCGGAATCCTAAGGTTGCGGGTTCGAGTCCCGTCTGAGCTGCTACGGGTGAGTCGATTTTTTCTAATATTTTTTCAGGTATATTAAGTAACTTAATATATAAAAATAGCATTGTGAATGCTAAAATCTTAAAATTCAAGGTCATAGTTTTAACATTCCTAGAAAAGTCTAGATATTTTTATCAAACATCTCAATTTGTAGCTGACAAGATATGTGACATCTATCACTTACCTCTGAAACATTGCAAGACACAAATAAAAGATTGGTTACTGCACTTGGATTATGATGATACGGAACGGATCCTCCACTTCCAGGTATAAACATAACACGTCAAGTCACAACATCATCTTTTTTATTATACTATGGATTTTAGTTCGCACTTGAAACACAAAAAAATTCATAAATTGGAAAATAATTTTGTTTGAAACAGAAATAGAAAATTTTATGTATATTGAATTGATTGTTAAAAAACAATGATTGTGCACCTATTTTAAGTGAAATGCTTATAATGTATAGTGTGAAGGAAGACGCAGGCAGCTGTGACACAGTTAATACTAATACAGCTGCCAACGTTAACCTAAGTTTTATAATATTTCTGAGCCTGTCTTCAATAAGCTAATGTCTAAATTTGTAAATCGAGTGAACAATAAACTTTTTATTATTTTTTTTTTTTTTATTATTCCTGACTGATACTAAAGCATTTTTCTCAAACATGCTTGGAAATTCGAACATTATTTTGACAACCTTCTTCATGCTAAATCGGAGTTTACGGACTGACCTAAACCGCGCCGGCAATCTTAGTATGAGAATCCATTACTAACGTGTAATAATGGATTTTCATACAAAAATTGCGGCGTCTGACCGGCAATGTTTCTATTAAAACTCATTACGCACGTGTAATTCAGAAATGGAGCGAACTTTTTTTTTAATGAATCACGAATAATGGGTATCAAATGAAAGGCCTTGATGAGCACATTCCAAAAATATGAAAAAAAAAACGTAAAAAAAAGAAAAAAACTTTTTTTAAATATTAGGTATATGGGTAATATGGGTATCAAATGAAAGGCCTTGATGAGCACATTCCAAAATTATGAAAAAAAACGAAAAAAAGAAGAAAAAAAACTTTTTTTTAATACCTAGGTACATATGGGTATCAAATGAAAGTTCTTGATGAGCACATTCCAAAAATATGAAAAAAAAAAGAAAAAAAAACTTTTTTTTAATACCTAGGTATATGGGTATCAAATGAAAGGTCTTGATGAGCACATTCCAAAAATATGAAAAAAACGAAAAAAAAACTGGAAAAAAAATTTTTTTTTTCAACATGGGTATCAAATGAAAGGCCTTGATGTGCACATTCCAAAAAAATAAAGAAACTGGCTCCTTTCTTCTTTTTTCAATTTATTGCTTTAATTTGACATAAAAATTAAAAGTTAAAAATACCTTCTTGGTATGAATTTCCGCGCATTATTTGAGAAAAGTACTATACAAGCCTTGGCCGCAACTAGGCATTGATGGACTCACGTATGTGTGCCTCGGCTTCGCCTCGGCCCACATTTTCACGTTCGTCCTTCAATGCCTGTCTTGCGTGCCGCTGCAGTAATGTACTATACTTCCCCATACAGCAATACTTTTTCATCAAGCTTTTCATTTCTCGCAGTCAATTTTTATCTTCACCGAAATTCAATCAAGGTACAAAACATATGCCTACTTAATACTTTTTATTATTAAAAAGTAAACTTAACTTCATCTAAAATAAGAAAAACCGTACGATCAACTATATTTTATTGTAGAAAACTTATTTTCTATTTCTTTAGCGAAGTATCTTCGTATCTGTATCGCTGAAATCAGGCCTTTTCTTTACTTCATATGAAAAAAGCGGTCATGTGTGAAATAGATTCTGGCATTGGGTGTTCTGCAGCAAAATTGTTCTTTTCATTACAGTTATATCACATACAAGGATAGCTATACAAGGAAGGCTAGCTAAGGATACAAGGATAGCAAGGATGAGGAGCTCAGTGGCGCAGTGGTTTAGCGCCTGGCCCAGCGATTGCGGAAGTTAAGCAATGTTCGCAAGGGTCGGTCATGGGATGGGTGACCAAAAATGTATTATCTCGAGCTCCTCCGTGCTTCGGAAGGCACGTTAAGCCGTTGGTCCCGGCTGTATTTGCAGTCGTTAACACCCACCAATCCGCATTGGGCCCGCGTGGTGGGTTATGGCCCGTCCTCCTTACCAACCCATAAGGAAGGCCTGTGCCCCAGCAGTGGGGACATAAAAAATGGCTGATGGACATATCACATACAATACACCTATTGATAATATTTCTAAATATAGTTGACTTATTATCACAAAATATATTTTAAATGTGAGGTACGTTTCTGATTCTGAGACTTCAATTCAATTAAGTAACTATTCGACGTTAGTTTCTTAGCATTGAATTTTATTTTTGTGTTTTTTTTTGTCTGGGACAATTCACCGATTTACATTATTACCTTTACGTGCTTGTAATTAGTTTTAACGTTTCTACGTTTGATCTTGTGTTAAACGGAATAAACGATTGCCCTAAAATTTTACTTAAATGGCAATTTTCCCCTATTTCCCAACACCTTTTTCTATTTACTTCTACAAATTTATAAGAAATGAACTGAACATTACATGTCTATATCAAGGGTAAGCCAATTCTATCCACATATTCGCGCCTTCCTAAAGCAATAGTACGAAGCAATTTTAACGTGGCCCAGAAAGACCACTAAATAAGTCCCTCAAACACATGAAAGGGGCTCTTATAAGGGCCCAATTACACGCGAAAGGCCACGTAGTTTTCTCCAATATATTTGCCACGTGTTAAAATAAAACGTATTTAGCCTTCTTTGAAGGATTGACGAATTCGAAGCGGCAAACCCTTTGTGAATTTTAAATGAATCAGGACGATTATTGGAGGCTTCGAGAGACACGTTTCGGTTGAGCTAAGTGGTTTTAGTACTCATTTTTGGGGGTTAGTGCTTGATGAAGAGCTTTTCAGTAAAGCTCTAAGTGGTAATAAATTAATGTTGTTTTAGGTTGCTCAGCTGCCAGTGAAATCTCATTTGTCGATAGGCTTTAAAATGTGGTACATAAATTACACTATTCGTGTAAGCCATCGATTTTCACCATGTTGTTAACCAGTTTTTTTTTAATGTTGCATTTCTTGATTATTTTCTATATCGAATTTATGAGGGGACTAAAGTGGAATTATAATCTTATCGCGAAAGTTTTAAACAAAGTGATCACTAAGCACATCAGAGATTCAATTCTACTTAATGAATTGCAAAAAAAAGTCACTTTTCGGAATCTAATACTTTAAATAAGTGCTTCACAGTAGATTTTTGTTAACCCTGTGCTCTCAGCGAGGGAAACGTCACCGCTAGGTACTGAATTGGAATCGATTGATAGTTAATCTTTAATTTTGAAATTAATATGATAATAAGTAAAAAACGTTGTATCACAATATTGTGCTGCAAACTCATGCAGCTTGTGTATGCAGATATCTTTTGCATAACGTTTTCCTTTCATATAATATTTAATCGTGGTTTCCTTTCCGGGCACGCACATTCATTTTTATGACAATTTCCCAGTGGGTTTTTATTTCGTTAAGCAAGTTTATTTTTAAAAACAAACTCCGTGTATGCGGCGCTTAACCTCCGACCGCACGCTCGCGTGTGTTTACGTAAAGGAAACAAAGGGTCCACGGCGGTGCCTTTGATCTCGCGCCGCTACACATTTCGGCGGCTTCAGAAGCGAGAATCGACCCCATTCTTTCAACAATTTATTTTTGTTAAACCTACTCCGACTAGTAGATTCATCAACTTGGGTGCTGGGTATTCTCAAGTTGATTGCTGGTTTATTTTACTTGGCTCCTTTACTTACTTCTTTAACGTTGTTAACATCTTAATCGTCTGCAAATCACTCACTCCATATAAGGCTGTAGACGCGCATCACGTTCCATTTTTTAATTTTCAATACAAATGATCAAAACAACTCTGCGAGAGCCGTAATGAGGTCGAACTTTATAAAATCCTGTTAAATTATTAAATAGATATATAAGTAAATATATACAAAACACGCAATACATTAGACAAATACCTCATTATTCCTAAAAAAAATACTTTAGAGTCTCTCTGGGTCACGTGGTCTTCTTCCTAATGTTGTCTTCTTCCCAAAATCGTCACTTTCCTAAGTGGTCACAGAATAGTATTTTTTAATATTTTATTTCTGTGATTAAATTCTTTTTTTCATAGTAGTAAATTCATTATTCCTCATGCCACTCACTGAAGCAGAAGTAATGAAGGAAGTTATGTCGTTAAAAAATACGAAATCCGAGGGTCACGATGAAGTATGTACTCTTGTTGTAAAAGAATGCATTAAGGAAATAATTTCAGTATTAACATATTTAATAAACCTGTCCTTCTCCTCAGGCACTTTTCCAGACTTGCTAAAGCTGACTACAATAAAGCCGTTGTTTAAAAAAGGAAATGTATTCGATGTTGGTAGTTATCGACCTATAGCAATCCTGTCTGTTTTTTCGAAGATAGTGGAGAAATGCATGTATAAGCAATTAATCAACTTTTGCAATAAATATAAACTGTTAAATGTCGACCAATATGGTTTCCAAAAAAACAAATCGACACTTCTAGCATCACACAGACTAGTCGAAAGCATTCTCATTGGTATCAATAAAAAGGAATTAACTACTGCTGTCTTTATTGATCTAACTAAGGCGTTCGATCATGTTGTGCACAATTTACTTCTACGGAAATTAGAAATACTCGGAGTAAGAGGCCTGGCACTTGAGTGGATAAAATCTTATCTTAGTGATAGGAAGCAATGCGTAATAATAGATAAGCATAATGACAAAAATGAATATGTAGCACATTCATCGGGCTACAGTAAGAATGTTCACGGTGTACCACAGGGTAGCGTACTGGGTCCTATTTTGTTTCTACTGTATATTAATGACATTGTTGACATTACAAATCAAAGTTTTGCGGATGACATATCCATTGTGGTAAGATCTAATAATAATATAAATGACCATGAATATGACATAAATAATAATATTGAAAAATTAATTAGGTGGCTTGACATACATAATCTGAAAGTGAACTTGACTAAAACTAATTTTATACAATTTAATAAACGCAAAAATTTTAATCTTGACATTCACTACGGAGACATTAAAATCGCCGAAGTTAAGCAAACAAAATTCCTAGGACTTACAATTGATCAGGAGCTGAGTTGGAAAGCACACATCGATAATCTTTGTGGTAGAGTTAATAGGTTTGTTTATGCATTAAAACAAGTCAGATCTGTGACAGATGTAAAAACTGCGTTAACCACTTATCATGCATATGTAGGTTCCATATTGCGTTACGGGTTATTGATATGGGGAAATAGTACACATGCTAACAGAGCGAAAATTGCTCAAAAAAAATGCATTAGAGCTATATGCGGAGTTCCTCCACGAACATCATGTCGTCCTCTGTTTCCACGACTTCAGTTATTAACGTTGACGTCGCTTTATATCTTTGAAATATGTTCATTTGTTAAACAAAATATGTTACTTTTCACAAGAGCATGCGATATTTATCCTAGAAACACTAGAAACGGCAATAGATTGGTACCGCAAGAAATGTCGAGTACGGACCAGTTAGAAAAAGCTGTTTATGTATGTGCATAAAAATATACAATAACATACCGAACGATATAAAGGAACTGAACATAAGTCGATTCAAAACGCACCTGCATAAATGGCTTCTAACGCACACTTTTTATGACATAAAAGAATTTTTAAATACTAAGCACTAATTTGTTACTATATTATCAATAAATATTCAAATATAATTTTTTCTATAAAATGTCGTAATTGTAATTTATTATTTTCCATTTAATAGTTTATAAGAAATATTTTTGCATGCCTATTATTGGCTAAACATGTTTGGCTACTTACTATTGTTTAAATTACCACAATTGTATACCATGTTTACAAGCAAATAAAGATTTTGTATTTGTATTTGTATTTAAATTTTCTCTCTATAGAGATTTTTCACTCAAGGAGTGCACTATAGTGCACTATAGTGCACTCCTTGACAATACAAACAATAAATGAAAAAAACAATATGAGTCGTATTCTTATTTGTTAGCTAAAACGTTTGTGAAAAATACTTCTGACAAGAAAATTTGAAATTACACTTGAACAGATTGTCCTCGTTTTAAAGTACCTGATAATTTATTATGTTTTCTCTCTATACGGCACTAATTTAAGAATTTTGCTTCCTTAAACTAAAGTTTACATCAATAGTAATGCTTTCATTCTTTAGATAACTTTTGTGGAAAAACGCTAATTTCTTTGAAATGCGGATATACACTCTTAAATATATGTTGAAAACCTACAACGAAATATTTTAGATGCAAACTTTACCTATACGTAAACAAAATTGAATAATACCTAATATTTAAATAAGTACTTACGTTTTATTTTCTGAAGAAATTTGTATAAGTTTTCATTGATCCCTGGAAACGACACAAGCTTTCAACCAAAGTAACTCGTATTTACTATATCCAATAATTTTTAACCGACTTCATCAAAAGGAGGAGGTTCTCAATTCGATTGTATGTTTTTTTTTTTTTTTTTTTTTTTTTTTTTTTTTTTTTTTTTTATCGTTGTTCGCGCGTATCTTCGACATTTATGGACCGATTTCGATTATTTTTTTTTTGTTCGATTGAGTTTTCTTGCGAGATGGTCCCATTTAATTTTTTTTCAAATCGGTTCAGTAGTTTACAAGTAATCCTGAAAATACTATGATATTAAATCAACTAACTTGACAAACTTTGTTATTTATGAACCGAATTAGATGATTTTTTTGTTGGGGAAGGGATACCGTTGTGTAGTCTTTTTAACCGACTTCAAAAAAAGAAGGTAAGTTTTCAGTTTGTATGTTTCTCCGCGATTATCTCACGTTTGGCTGAGCCGATTTTTCTACCTAAACAATATACCTACACTACCTAATGCAGAAGGTACTTACACTAAAAATAAAAAAATAAAAAAATTGTTTAAAAAACAAAAAACCGACTTCAAAAAACCTGCCTCTAAAAAAAGGAAGAAATAATATACAAATCATTAGATACGCATTATCATTGTTATAATAAAACACGTCAATTGAAGTCGGGTGGGGCTTTTAGAATAAAAAAAGGAAGATGTACTCCAGCCCCACCCGACTTTAATAGACGTGTTTTATTATAACAATGATAATGCGTATCTAATGATTTGTATATTATTTCTTCCTTTTTTTAGAGGCAGGTTTTTTTATGAATTTGTGATTGAAAATGATAAGGTGAATCATTAAAGGAATCATAATTAAAAAATAATAGAATTATTTGAACAAGTCCCCTTTAGCAAAAAATATAAAGTTTACCTTGTAACAATGTAAAGAGAAAGTAACAAAGTGTAAAGATGTGATTAATTTTGTTCAACGGTCCATATATTTATAGCGACAGCTTGTGATGAGTGACATCACAATCTGTTGCCAAATTTCTATAAAGCCTTATTAACTTGCAATATCATTTAATCCTCTCACTATAAAGCTTTTTATCAGAAATTAATACCACAGATAATATAATACTATACTAGTTTATTAGAAGTCTATTAGAAAAGAAGGACTATAGTCAGTAAATTTCGAATTGAGCCATCTGCTAGAAAAAAAACTTGCTATGACTTGACATATTCAGAAAAAGGCAAAAGAGCCATTGTCGACACTAGCGTCAAATAAATTTTGTATCGAAACTAGCTAGAAGTAAAAAAGGAGAGAAGTTTTTCTCACTGACTCTGATCCTTCTTTCCCCATTTCACACACATTTCAACTAATGGTTTTCTATCAGTTTGTTTTTAAGACTTAACGATTAAAACAAAATCCAATAACAAAGTGTAACAGTAAACAACAGTAGTAACAGCTGAATAATTCAAAAGCAATCGCGGTGATGCAAATGATTCTTGTACCTAGCTGCTAAGAACCTCACAGAAAGAGTGGCCAATGAAATATGCTAATCCGAGCAATAAATTGGAGTGCTAGCCGCCTATTCGGTAACTCTAGCCTATTCTCAAAAGAATTGTAGGCAGCTTATCTTGTTTAATTGCTGTAATTTTTGCATTTGTAAAAGTGTACCACAGGGAACATTTTTGGGACCCTATTTTTATTCATACATTCTAAGTGAAACCACAGAATAGATCATCATCATCATCAGCCTATCATCGTCCACTGCTGAACATAGGCCTCTCCGAGAGCACGCCACTGAGCACGATCCGCGGCTATACTCATCCAGTTTTTGCCAGCCACCTTGCGAAGATCATCGCTCCACCTTGTCTGAGGGCGTCCCACACTACGTTTGCACAGAATAGATAATAGGATGAAACTCTTTGTTGATTTTGCCACTAATTTGTCTGATGGTATAAAGGAGATTTGGTTTGGAGTTTTTTTGATAAAAGAGGCACTAAAGCCGAACAATATTGTTAAGATAAAACTGTTCATAAATAACAATTTTATCATTAAAATCACTTACCTGAATTCCATTAAGACTAACAAAAACAAATTAGCAACAAGAAGTCTTTTGCTTAAAATAAAATCTTACCAAACTTTCCTTGAACAAAATACAAATATTTTACCGAGATTAAATAAGGCATGATAACGTTGACAAGGAAAACAAAAAGGCTGTAAAATTAATTTAAATTCAAGGGGCGTTAATGTAAGGTTCTGGTAAACTGAGGGTAGAGAGCTGTTAAGTTAAGAAAGTAGAGGGAGAAAATTAATTTACACAAAAAATAACCTTACTTCTAAATAAAAATTGTGTTTGAATTACTTAATGATTTATTGTTTCCTTTCTTTGACAGTATTACGGTATTGCATTTCTAAAACTCTCAAGGTTTCGTTTTGATTTTTAAATAAATTAGCTCTGGATATGGACAATGCCTGTACAAAATATTAAATACTCGTATTATACTTTTTGTGACCGAAGACAAAATGTCACCGACCGAGAAAGAAAGTCTATAATTCCAGATATAATTATTGATTGTTCTATTTTCCGACCGTTATTCATTGAATGTTTTTTTTTATCTCTATTGAACGATTTCCGGTAACCCATTTTTTTAATAGTGAATTCCGATTGATTTTACATTCATCTGGTCACTGGACTCGTGTATTAAAATTTATTCGTCCATAATGACATGATTACAGTGCTCTCAGCGGATGGTCGGAATTTAATTCCCGATACCATTGTTAAAAACAGCACAATTAGAGTTCAGTAACTTAATCAGTATGTTTTCATAATATTTTATAAATATGTTGAAATTTTTCAATGAATTATCTCGATAATCCCTCTTGTGCTGCTTAGTAGTAGTAGTTAGTATAGTTTAAAGTCTCATGATCATGACTTGTTGTCAAACTACCTACATACGACGTGGACAGACATAGAAAGAGACAAAACACTATTACTTGCAATTTTTTTTTGTAACTAGGTAAATCTGAAGTTATTTAGGGGTACCGTGAAAGCAACAACGCTACAAATTCTTTAAAATTCATAAATTAATAAACGGTAGTAGGTAGTTTGAATATAGCTATAACTTATGTTGAATTTAATACTCGTATATTTTTATGTCTTCACAAAATTATTCAGACTTGATTCGTCTTGAATTAATTGAAGTAAGAAAATAATTAGTTAAAGTTTTTCTTAGTTTTTGTGTAAGATCAAAATGGCGGAGATACCTACCAATATTATAATAATAGGCAACGTCGCGTCTCATAACGTATATTAATGAAGCGATAACAGTATCCTGCCAAATGTTTTGTGAATAATGTCTTCTTCCTCATTACTGCTTACTGATCTGGTATCATTTAATTGGGCATCTCCCTTACATCTTTGGAAGATAAAAGATAATAAAACAGGCTTGATAAGAGGTGGAATATCTTTCTCGTTTCATAATTGGGTATTTCAAGATGGCTATAATTTTCAAGATGGCATCGTGAAAATTTCCGAAATGATATTTGGGTTTAATAGCTGGTTTGTAGGATACCATGTAATTAATTTCAGCTAGATATCAATCTCACCTTGATATCAATTTCACCTAGATATTCATTAAATGAAATAACTGAATGTTGCTATTTCTATTAATATTTTTTATTTATTTTCATTACTCGATTTAAACATGCAACATTTTTTATGCAATAAGTCATGTTATGTAGTGATTCCAAATCTTCGGTTAATGCAATTTTAAAGTTTTTTTTTTATTTATGACTAGGCATTAGCATTTTCCATTATTTACACTTACACCTTCTAAAAAATATTTGAATAACACGTCATTATATTTTTTTATATCTGTTCTTTATTTTTTAATCACAATACCAAATCCAAAACCGGTAAACGACCATCAAATACCGAAACTGAAATAAAGCCATTCGACAAAGTAGACTTTACCAGCTCACAGTAGCGTATCCGACCGGCCGGAAATAATCGAAACTCGTGTGCATTGTATCGGTGTGAGAATCGGAACATCGGAACATCGACTCATTGGTTATTGATAAGCTTGTATAAGCTGCTTGGTGCATTCTACGCAATGGCGATAAGAGTCTCGCCATAAATTCACGTTATTTTTTAAGCCAGTTTTGATAAAGGGTCCGTCTAAGGTTTAATCCGCTTACTCAGCGTGACTACGAGCTATAGATAAAAGAGGTCTTGTCTGTGGTAAGGGTAAAAAAAGGATTAAATATTTTTAGAACATTTTGGCATTAATTTATGACTAAGTAAAGAAAATAAAATATGAGCGGATAAAAATTATTACTTAGCATAACATTTTAACTCGATTTTATTCACATTTTTAGGGTATTATCACTAGTTTCAGTTTTTCTAATACCCAAGGTGGGTGGCTAGTGAGGTTCAAGCATAGCGGAATTGATGTAAAAAAAATTTGAGTCCTAAATATTTTCAACCAACTACTTACTGTTTTATCAAAACTACTAATTTTACAATAATGCAGAATTAACTAGGACACTTTTTTAAATATTATTTTAGCTAATTTTTCCGTTTTTATTTCCTTTCCTTAATCTGCTGAAAATCACTCACTATACCAGATTTTGATATTCAATATGGCTGAATGCAGTTTTTTATCATCGACTGTTAGAGTGACATAATCTTTTTCTTATTTCCAATAATTTCCCAAATGAACGAACATCAAATTCTTTGTATATTTGCAGTTCTTTGTATTTTGCTATGCACAGAGAAAAACTCACTGTAACGGAATTGCTGGGCTTTATATCGAATTCCTTTTATTTCGGTATCAGGATTAGCCCCCGTACAACAAACTCTTAAAATTACTAAATTACTACATCCCTTTCTCGCTGTATAGCAAATAAAAGAGACGATTGATAGCCATTCAGAAAACTCTCTGAGTTTTAAGAGCTTGTAATACGGGCGCAGGTATATAATATATAAAAATCTTTGTTTTGTACTATAATTTTGTGAATTGCTTGAAACTATATAAATCCTATTTAAATTTAGTATTGTTAGATTGAAACAGAATTTCAAACCCTAGTAGCGAAGTTGATTTTCTTTTGAGTATTACGCCAGTTAATTGTAATCATTGTAATATTGTCATGTGTGGTACTTACAATTTATAAACCTATCCTTACATAGTCAACAACCCTCTTCCACTTTACTAATTAATTACTTAAAGGGCATGATTTTAAATCCCTAATACAACAACAAATCCTGTGTCCCCGCTAATCCGAGGTAATGTATCTGTCCCTCAGGACTCATTGCGTGTTATAGGAGTATCTATGTCTTTTATGACCAAAAATATACCGCACCTCTTGTGTGAATATCTGTTCAAATAAAACATAGGATACTTTTTATCCCGGTCAATAGTTCCCTAGAGATTTTCTGAATATCCAGGCGGACGAAGTGGCGTACAGAAGCTAGTTTCAAATAATTCTAAGCCATTTTGTACATCCTCTGCTCATGTCATGCCGTTTTGTCTGCAATAGGTTTTAGCGGTAATACTCCCATTTATTAACACTACGTTAAGTTTATTGTTTCCAAATTCTGGGGTTGAAATAAAGCATCATCTTATCTAAAACTTATTGTACAAAAGTTAGCGATAACGCTCAATCGAATAGCGCTAATAGGGAATATGCATAAGTCACCGATTTTGATGAATTTGAGCTTGATCGCTGCGGACACTTACAAAAACATGATGGAACAGAAAAAAAAATAAAAAATGTACTTATTTTAGTTTTATCACACGATGAAATCAGGGGAAAATAACGATATTTTTTTTTTCATTTTCGGATATAATGCACTTTACAGTCAGATAGAATATCGAATAAGAAATAATATATTGTATGACACTTATGTACTTAAACGCAAAATTTAGGGAGATAATTGAAGATTATTGGCTAACTCCATATTAAACGCGCCTGAAACACACCTGAAACGTGACGTCACCGTTTTGTATAGAGCGTTTTCGGCGGGTGCTCATGCGTGCTAACTTCAAGTAACTATATCACGAGAAAAAAACATGATAGAAAAGTTTTAATATTACACTTGATTTTCTCACGCATTATACTTTTGATTTTGATTTAAAAAAAAATGATGCATATTCCCTATTGCGTAGGTGTTACTTTTTTCTGTCATCTCTACAATAGTAAAAAGAATAATTCGTTGATAAAAATGAATAGCAATGAGCAGGATAAGAATACGTCTATCCCAAACAAACGAAAGCAACTAAATAATTAAGACTAACTTAAAGAAAAATCTTTCTAATTCTTAGGAACTAGCATCCTTTACAAACAAAAGGAATAGGCTTTTATTAGCAAAATATGTTACAATGTTGTGTAGGCGGTATACTATCTTGTGTATTTTACAAACAAAAGGCAAAAAGGAAGCCTTTTATTAGTGAAGTATATTACATTTTCGTAAAATCCGGGTCTGTGTATGTGCGGAATGAACTTTGTTTGTTTTCTTAATTAATTTTGTTAATGTTAGTATATGTATTATAATTATAATACGATCTATGGTAACTCTTCAAATAAATAAAATTGTTGGCACGAACATGCACTTCACTGTAATTATTAAAATTTAAATTATTGTTCGATATTTTATTTGTTTGATGTCTTTTTCTGTGCCTTACAAGCACAGACTATAATAACAAATACTAAAGTAAATAAATAAATAGCTTGTTGTGTAGTGAATTGTCGCAGTGCAAACACGTGTGGTGTGTGATACCATTTCTTTTACCATATAACACTAATGACACTTTCATGTTCTTTAGAAAGTTAACATCAAAAATAATGAATGAAAACATTGAAAACAGCTTTTATCTACACTCACAACGTAATGTTCCAAATATGAATTCAAAAAAGGTAATATAAATACGTACTTTATTTTCGTGAATAGGTAAAATTAAAAAAAAAACTCATTACGATGCAGTCAGCTGCATCATAAAGTAACTTTTTTTCTCATTACGATACAGGGCAAATCCAAAAAGAAGGTAGTGCCGTGCTATTAAAAAAAACAACGATATTTTCCCCAAGGAAATATGACTCATCTCTTTTTTTTCTAATGGAGTGCGCGCCATTTTTAGAGCATTACAAAAAAAGTTTTGAATTTTGATTTCAATTTTTACATTTTGTTATACTGAATTTCGTAGGTGTTTTCTATTCTTGCTTAAAAATGTGAAAAAAAATGACTGCAAAATTATTTTAGATGCAGCTAAGGAAACAACTTATTACAAGGTACATAGCTAATACAACCAAAGTCTCTCTCTCTTTTCTAACGTTGATCTTTTATTTAGTAGGTTTAATCCCAAATGTATGAGTGTAGATAAAGTAGTGTATGAAACTGCACATAACTAGGTATTAAAACACTCGTGTGATACTATTAAAAACCTCGCCTACGGCTCGGTTTTTAAACACACACTCATGTTTTAATACCCCTCATTATGCATCAGTATCATAAACTACTATTACAAGTTCAAGCTGAGCCAGCGAAGTCGGGTGGCCAGTATTTACTGCAATAAATAGGTTAAGATGTGAATATTCATGAGGCGTTTTAGCATGAACAAACAGTATAGGTACCTACCAGGTCGGTAGGGGTATCGGGACGCTGGTCCAGTAGGCCCGCGTCACTGCAATTGACGTCACGGGTTGACTTGTGCGCGTTTAGGGTTGAGAAACGAATAACGGATGTTTTGGAGGTTTTTTGCACTCTAGGGACCCTATTTTTGAAAGGCGACGAGCGCTCTTTAGTACTCATTTTGAGAAGTGAATACTCATTTTCATTCGACATAGCAAAATTCGTATTTTTGAATCGCTCGTTTGTTAGTGACGCCATACTTATCAGACCCGGGGGGTTATTCACGATTGTCGGAAAGCAACTTTCCGTATCGAATCGGAAAGTCTCCCGAAACACGCGATTCACGATTATCGGATCGAATATTTTTGACATTACTTTGTCGATTGAATTCGATTTAGTATCCGAGAGCATATTTCTATCGGAAAGAGATCCGAACAATATAAGAAGGTAAGAATGAATGTAAAAAAACATAACAGGTGATAAATAAAGGTAAAAAAACTTGAAATTTAACAACATTCGAGACCCTAAACATCGTAAGTAAATAATATTTTAATTTTTGTGCTGTACCTATAGTTTCTAGGTTATATTCTATGAAAATTAAATGTATGAAAGTGAGACTAATTAGACGCTGGTCGTAGGAGCCTAATATTTTTTAGGGTTCTAAAAAATATTAGGTATTATTTTTGAGTCCACTGTGGTCAAATATAAAAACTAAGCAATTTTCATCAGTCACTGATTTTTCCATTACACTTTTTTTTCCAAAACAAACAAAACACTTTGAAATTTCAACTAAGTAAACACAAGTATTGCTTTCTTTCTCTGTGAGTGAGTAAACAAACACAAAAAGTCAAAAACATAACCTCTACGTTTGTTTACGTTACGTTTACAAAGAATGTTACCATGTAATATGAAATATATTATAATATATTAAATATCGCAGATTAATGATGACTGTTTTTTTTTAGATAAATAGGATAAATCTTGTGAAATTTCAATGTTAATTTTAGTAATTTATTACGTAAAACTTTAAAAATATCAATGTTATGTTATCGAACTTATTTTTTATCATTTCTACCAAAAGCTACAAACTTTGTAAATGCATTTCACAATGACTAAAAAGTCAACGTCGGAAAGCGAGTCGAATGCTAGTCGAATGTATTTGTGAATAGCAGTTTTCGAATCTATCGGAACGGAGACTGATTCGAATCGAATGCTTTCGGGTAGATTTCCGACAATCGTGAATAGCCCCGCCGGTGGCCACAACTGGCACTAACAGCCGTACTTAGAGACGTCAATTAAGTTTAATGTTTCATTAAAATAGTTGCCATCTCTTTCTTTTCCATAGTGATAGTACAAGAGGACACGATACTTAATGAAGCATTACACTTAATTGACGTCTCTGAGTACGGCAGTAAGTGTTATTACATCTAAGTTACGCCTTCGTCTATAGACGAAACTCGACAGCGACGCCATCACCGAGTCAAATAAGTTTGTGCTGTTCGAGTGCGTGTTGTCAATTGTAACATTACACCGCATGCGATGAAAAAGGAGCGCTCGCTGCCTTTCAAAAATAGGGCCACAGGCAGGCCCTAAGCCAAGTGGCTTTCTACAATTTGAAAAGACAAAAAAAAAATATGTAATGGAATGGACGTAAGTGGTCGCTCATCATAGATCACGACGACTTGAAATGTCAATTTCATACACTTATTATCACTTCTATTCTACTCGAATAATCGAAAATCCAAGCGTTTGCCATTTATCTAAGGCCCTCTGATAAGTCAGAAATAACTAAGCTAGATTTCAAGTGAGGATAGTAAACAACATAATATTATGAAATAATATATCTTACCTAGATCTATTTTAACATGTTTTTTTATAACTGTTGTTTACTATTATTATCCCCACAAAAGGTTCTGGTTAGTTGTTTGTGACTTGTTGGCAGTCACAAGATACTCATTAACGAATGCTTTTATACTATTCTTATAACCTTATTAAACCATGGCTATATGAAATATAAAATTAAGGTTAACGTAAACAATTTTTTGGTGTCAACTACAGAACTAGATAAATAGAATGTAATTCAATGATGGCTTTTCAAAGTGACATTTAAAAAATAAAAATAGTAACTATTTGCCTCACTAGATGGCGTTGATGGAAAGAGAAGTGTCAAAATTGGCTTTTAAAAATAAATTGCCTGCAAGTATTAAAATCACATTGACACATACATTTTTATCAACGCCATCTATGTTTTTTGTCATTTTGAAAAGCCCTCATTGTACTCGAATTTTGAAAATTTTAAAAGCTTTCAAAGTTTTGATTCCATTTTCCGATTTGAGAAGTCAATTTTTCGACTAAAGAACTAGTTAATAAAAAGAATATAATTGATATGCAGCCACTCGTATTTAAAAAAATTAAAGCCTTTCACAAAATTTTTGTTCTATATTTCGATTTGTAAAGTTAACATATTATAAGTGAGATTCTTAAAAGTCTACTTGTAAAGAAAGAAGGTCCGTATTTTGTAATAAAATTCCTCAGTCGATTGGAAATTCTTACTTGAGAGAGAGATCGAATTCAAGTTTGAAAAATGTAAAATCTATGGTTCCTTAGAGAGTGCTTGAATTGAATTTATTGAAACAAAATATAGGCACTTCAGAATAAGAAAACATTTATGTAAATGAATCCGTATAAAAATACAGAAGTAAATAATTAGCGTCGAAATTGCTTTAATCAAAAGTTTAATTTTCCTAATCTTGAACTTTGCTAATTTGTCTAATAATAACTTGATAATTATCATAATTTTAAAGGTCTTTCTTTATTGAGATTGCTTTTAAAATAACTCTTTTAGCGACATAGATTCGGATATTTATACAATTTATTCACCGGTAGGGCATTATTCTCTTAAAAATTATAAACATTGTTGTTTAAAATTCGTTCGTGACATACCCTAAAAACGCACGGCTTAAATTATGAGATCCAAGATTATCCCTTTCAAACAACGACCATAAATTGAAAGACTTTTAAAAAAGAATAACACCCTCGCATTGTTTGATCGTATAAAAACAAAGAAACGACTTTTATATAAGGCTGTAGCGGCCTCCGTATAATCTCCTAGCGAAAGATATGATCCCGACTTCCGCAGGCGACCAGGAAAAAGGCACGAATAGATACGCTCTCACATACTTTATTTTGACCGAAATATCGCAAACATTATTTAGTTTTCCTCATCGGTGATTAGATTTTTTCGTGATAACTATTCCTCTATTACGCTATTAGATGGTACTTACACACTACCAAACTTTAACTTCTACAATCTTTTGTATTTTTAACGTTTAAAAAATCTACCATTTTATACTTCATAGCGGTGACATTCTTTTTCTTAATGCATGAGGCTTTATTATCTAGCTATGTCTTCATTTATTTTAACATAAAAGCTTTGTAACTTTAGAGTTCGCGGTTGTTAAATAAATTAGGAATGTGAGCATAGGAAAAGCAACTTCTTTCAAAGTCATCGTTATGTAACGGCAATTTCATAGATAAAGACCTAACATTATTATGGTTTTGTTTTCTAGCGGGCGGAGATTTCATAACTTTTTACAATGCTTATGACGTAACATAGGATTTTATCTCTGTAATTTGATTAAGATAACATTTTTCGTTGAGATATACCTATTAGAATTATGCTAAGGCAACATCAAGGTTTTCCACCAACATCTAAGGTCTGTCAGCGCAAAAATATGACAAGAGGATGTTACCTACTATAATTACACCAATACTCCTTAAACTAGTCTCTAAAAAGTGACATTATCACCTAAAATGTCAAGTACTCTTCTATTACAGGCGTCTCCACTACTTTCGCTGTGCTATCGCTGTCGAACAGTAGATGAGCGGAGTGGAGCGGAAAGCGGTCGCCCTCACGTAATTATCACAAGCAATTAAACTGCGCGTCCCGCTGCGGAAACGTCGCGACTTGCTTTTGTTTATCTCTGTGTTTCTAGAATGCCGGTGGTGGAAAAATACGAATAGGCAAATATATTTTTTGTTTACTTTTTGGTGCATTTTGTACTTACAGGGACATCTGAGAGCAAGTTCAGCACACTATTATGTGTGTCAGGTAATAATAATAATGTATTTGCACTTCTTCCAACATAATGCATCAATGGTGCAGTTTAACCTAAAAGTTACAAGAAAAAAACTAAAAACTCACCGTTCTGTTTCCGAGGTTGCGCACGCGACAGCTCAGATACGCCGATTTGCCAACGAGAGCTGTGACGTTGCGCGGAGTCGCCGCGTCGAAGGAGGGCGCTAGTCGCGCACCCCCGCCCCCGGGCAACGAGTTCACTGACCCCGCCCCGCCCGCCACGTCACATAAGCCTGAAAACAAATTGCCATATTAAATCATGTATGTATCAATCCGTAAGGCGGTACAAGTATTGATTAAGTATTTATTTAAAATACTATTTTAAATACATTTTGTGCAAAAGGATTCTTTGATGGAATTAAAACCGTTTAAATTGTAATTTTTTTATGCCAATTGATCCTATTTCATGTGGGGATCAAAAGACTCTATAGGACCATTTAGGGTATGAGTTTACTAGAAACGACAGAAATCGTTAAAAACTTTTCCCATACATTTTGTACGGAAAAACGAAAAATTTACTCGAAATATTCTATATTGCCAAACAATCCTATTTCTTACTGTGAACAAAATACACTTTAATACCAACTGAAATTTGAGTACAGAAACTACAGTAATTCACAACATCGTCTTCACACGCAGGCACAATCTTTTACAACATTAGATCAAAAAAGTAGTTTTTTTGCTAACGGTAACTTTTTCCAAAATCTGTGAATGCAGTTCCTGTAACTATAACAGTTAAGGTATCTGCCCTTAATGTACCGTCTCAAAAATCCACCCTGTATAGAGAAGTAAGATACAACTCTATTAGAAACAGAGTAACAAACTAAGCCCAAATAAAGCCTCGCCAGTTATTGAGATAATCCCGCGTTATTTTTCGTCATTACGGAGGCGTAACAGGTGAATGATTTTTTTTCCTTTCCATCGTCCGTCGTCAACGTCACCAGCAATGCCTGCGGTCACTTTGTCATTCCTGTCCTCTCCTAACCTCGCAATCACAAAAGCTCATTTCGCGATTTTGACTCTTAAGCCATGTCTTACAAAAGCTATTTTTGACCTTTGTTCCTTTACGTAAAGATTCCAACTCAATCCCCTGACCTCTAATGTGAAAGGAATAGACATTATTTTCCAACAATGACTTTTCTTATACTGTTTCCTTAATTAAAGGGATATTCATCACTGTTGGATATTGATGGCCGATTGATTAAGTCGCTTGTTACTTTTTTGTATCGCTGGATCAAGGATTGATGTTGTTTTTCCAGAAATTAATTATATTTTTTGTCTATTAGAATGGTATTCAAGATCAAGTCGGTGGCTTATTAAATATAAAGAGGTGGATTTAATCTAAGACTTGGTTTGCAAGTATATTTTACAAGTTACGAGTACCATCAATTTGTGTCACAATCTGTTTTCTATAAAATAAGCTAACCAAATTTCCTTTATATGAAAAATCTTGAAAGATTTCAGCTGTCGAATTGGGAGAGCGCTTAACATAATGTGCTAGGTGAATACAAATGGCTACTAGTTCCTAGTTTTAAAAGAAGTAAAAAGGACTGTACCTACCTAATTTCAATTGACACTTCAGCGGCACTGTAACTTTGACTGCATTTTTTTGCACATTTCTTACAGCTTCAGGCAAAGGAGAAAGTTTAAATCAATTTTAATTAATTACCCACCGTTGCCAACGGTGCGCAACTTAGTTTTTTTCTCCATTTTTCATTCACAGCTATTATTTTATTTGCATACGAAAGAAGACGACAGAAAGTATAACTTAGTTAAGTTGACTGACTCTTAAGTACTGATGAAGCATTAGTTGGTATAGTGAAAAAGTATTTTTTCTGATAAATGGATAAATAATTTAAAGTTTACGTTTACTAATTAGACTAACAATAAATAAAATGATGACTTAATATAATTAAAATCCTTAAATAGTATAATTAAAATCCTTAATAGTATAACTATTTTTGTGATGATTTTAAAACAAAAAGAGTGTACAACCATAACACCAGGAGAGCAAATGATGGCATTCTGGTGCAACCTCGTTCTAAGAATTATTATGGTGAAAGAACATCAATGTATATGGTACCGAAAATATTTAATAAGTACAATCTATTAAGACAAATTCCAGCTTTGAGTAAAAATGTGTTAAAAACTAGATTCAAAAATTCTCTTTTGGACGAAGTAACAAAATAATTTTATTTTATTTATGTTGTAAATTAATCCTTATTTATATAATTACACCTAAAAGTAACTTGCATGTTTTGTGAGGTAGGTATGTGTGATGAATTGTTAAAGAGCGCACATCCCGCCAACAAACTGTATTCACAGTTTGTCAGGAAATTATATATGTGAATATCTGTAACATACCTTGTGATAAATAAATTAAAAAAAAAAAAAGTAGCCTGTAAACAAATTAAAGTTTTTTTTGTTGACATTCGGTTGACAGACATCAACCAAGCTGCGTTTGATTTTGTCATTACTGGATAACTGAATGGATGAAAAAAGTATTAAGGGTTGGGGTACCACTAGAGATGTCGTAATTAATTATAGAAAAAACTATTTTTAGGAGAATGACATCAGTACTTTTAATGTTTTCTGTATTAGTAATCTGAAGAGCCGCATTATACCGGGATTGGAGTTAACTATAAAAATGTTCCAGTATTTATCTTATTTTCATAATCATACAATAAGTACCTACTACATTTTTCCCTTATTAATAAAAAAAATATTTGGGATATAATACCACCACATTGAAATAAAATACCACTTTTTGTGTTTGGTTTCAAGTAGGAATTAAAGCACATAGAACCATTTTTCATTTCACACTTGAATCAGAAATAGCTGAAATGAAATAATAAAGCTGTCAGTGTTGCCACTTAGAGTACAAATGACGAAAGTAGTTGCTTTTAGACTATTTTAGGACTTGTTAAAATCAATATTATCATTTCTCAAAAGCATGTTTTAAACTAAAATGATGATTTTTATTTTTGCTATAGGTATGTACTTAAGATTAATGATACCTAATAGGTTTATCACTTAGATGACTACTCAAGTGTAAAATTTACAACTTTTGATTACAAAATGCTCGCTGGACATAGCTGTTCTAAATGTAGTTTTTTTCTGCAGAATTTCATAACAACAGCTCAATCAGCATAATATTTACTTTGCGATCAAATCGCGTAACATAAAGTACGAATATTGATTTTCTTCCAAAGACGATGTTGGTGAATGCAGTGAGGTTCAATCAAACAGACAATTCATTCACATCACATCACACACAGCCTTTAAGAACGACGAGCAACGAACGAGCGTTTTTGTAACGGGCGTGCGCTGCAAATATCGTAATTTATTGTAAATACGTATTGCTATACAAAATGAGTTATTTGAATGTAATACCAAACTTTGACCAGGAATTCGTGAGTTGGTTCCTTTTCTACCTCTCAATTTAATGGCATAGTACGCCTTTTAATATCCATACGAAGCTAGAGCTATACCGTAATAATTCATCTATTTAATTGACCACCTATTTTTAAATTATGAGTGATCAACTCATGTCTTTCACCCACATAATAATCACAAACGAGAATGGATACGCAATCATGTCTAAAAAATTATCTATTTCTGTACAAAAGTAGGGGTGACGATGTTTCAAACCCAGCAGGGATTCTAAAACATGAACCAAATTGATCTTTATTTTATAGTTCAAATCAATTAAATTCAAAATTTTACTGCATACCATAAAGTAAAGGTGGTAATTGCATAGAAAGAGAACATTATGGACCCAGTAGGGTATAGCAATTGAAGGAGGGAACGTCTCATTATAATATAGTATTTCTGTATACTTCATGATATTTCTTATCTTTAAATTACTAAAGTTTTATTCATATAGTGACTCGGTAGCTCAGTGGTCAGAGCATTGGACCGGACATCCAAAGGTCGCGGGTTTGATTCCCGTCCTAGAATTGATCTGGTGAGAGTTGTATTTTTTCTAGTATATTATTTAGTATTGTATGAAAATATCATTGTGAATGCAAAAATCACAAATTTAAAAATTACTAAAGTTTCTTCTGTAAATATTTCATTAAATAGAGGTATGCAACATTTAAGTGATTCGACAATCGACATGTTAACGTTATTTGTTACTAAAACAACTTGATCAGTTTCTTTGTGTAAATTTTCATTTTTTATTCGTTTTTGTTTGATGTAAAACATAATTACAAGAACTGCAAACGTCGGGATGGGAAATCAAAAACTAAATAATTATAAAATAACACCTGAATTACCTACGCGATGTAATCCATAGAAAAGTGTTTTATTTCTAACTGCAAGTAAGTTACGAATGTTTTTTTATAGTATAACAGAAAATTATTCGGACTGTATCGAGCACATCAAATCGATAGTAGTTTTTCTATTTTAATTCCGAAGCTTTAGTTTTGGAGTTAGCGCTTCGGGCTTCAAACCAGTTGTTTGTTTTAACTTTAGCTCGCATTTAGCTATGTTTAAGTCTATCGGATTCACCAATATACTTTGATTGGAATTGTTTAAATTTGCTATAATTATAGGTACCTAATACTTCGTTAATACTATATTAATAGGTTTTTATCACTTTTAGATTCTATTGAAACTATATACCATTGAAACTTTACTAGTAAGTACTACAAAATAATCAAGAAAAATCTTGCGATCGTATTAACAAAAAGTTTATTTATACTACTCTTAGTGTGAATGAAGCCCTTAAATCCTGCAGTAACCATAGCCAGTACACAAGTCAAATCCTCGAAACCATATGTTTTGTAAATAAAGTCGTGATCACGGAACGTTTCTTCCTAATTGAGTGTTAAGCGCAACACCAGGCAACATGTTCCGTGTTTGACGCGAGATAATGACGCGTGGACGCCTGCCACTGACGGCGCACGAGTCACCGCTGATAATACAAAACAGATGAAGCTTCTCTGATAAACAAGGGGTGTGGTGTAATGGTTTTCAGCGATTTAATGTATCGAGGGCTTTTTAAAATAGGGCTTGGAAAATTTATTTGGTAAACGTGGTAGGTATACCAATTTTGAAGATTTTAGTATTCACAATACTATTATTATACAATACTAAATAATATACTAGAAAAAAATGGACTCGTCACAAGGATTGTCTCAGGCGGGGATCGAATCCGCGATACAAATACTATACCCGGATATACAAATACCGTAAAACTAACTTCTTTGTATGAGTTTCATTTATGTAAAAATTTCCAATCTTTATTTTTTTAGGCAAGTGTATCATAATAGTATTACGATTTAGCAAAGAAAAGTAGGCGAGCAGACTGTGAGTGAACAGTATCGATGCACTTTTTTACAGTTCCTCGAGTCGTATAAAGTCCAATATATCAAAATGTCCAATGTATCACAATGTTCACAGTATCGGAACGTCCACAGTGTCGAAATGTCCGCAGCATTTCTGTTGTGAATCACAACATTTTGATATGGTTGCGTTTTTCATCAGTTTGTGGTCTGTGTGAATAATGTATTCATTTTCATACAAATTAGCCCACACCAACGCCATTTCGTTGTGGTGTGCACTGAATTTTTGAGGTACTAGCCCGGGAGGTTAGTCCCCCAGGAGCAGGCCTAGTCTCCCCCTTTCCCCGAAGAAAAAAATGTAGATAGGTCGGCAAACGCCGTGACAGTGGATTGCCCCTTGAAAAATGTACTATTTCTCACTAATGCTATGAAATGTTATCATTCCATTTGAAAAAGGAATGCGGGGCGTTCAACATTTCCGCAGGGGTCTGGTTCATCACATTCTAAATTTAAAATTCAGTGCGGAAATGAATTTCAAAACTTACTTCCCGCACAAGTGCGGGAAATAGTATTCCAAATTCAAAACGGTCGAACTAATCGGCGAGCATTATTTTTATAAAACTTTATGCTTGATATGACTGGTCATTTAGCATGGCTACACGAACCAATTTAAAAATCAAATTTTTATTAAGAAAATTTTATTTTCCTCGCATTTCGTGAGAAAAGTATTATAAAAACCTTGTACTGGAAGCTATTTGCATTGCCTTGAATGATTAAAGCCCTCCCCTGCTCGGGCTTCAAACCATCCTCGACAATGCAAAATAGTAGCTTCCCGTTCTCTGCTGTAATGTACTATTAAATCATAGTCGACATTACTAATGTTATTCAACCATTACAAAACCGCACAGCGTTTGAGCTTGCTATTTGAGCATTCCGATTATTAAGGCCGCTGTCAATTAAGATGTAAACACAGACTAATTAAAACCTAAAGCACTGCACGAAATTACTTCGAGAAACTCGCTGAACAATCCACATGTAATAAACAGACAGGTAAACATTAGTTTGGAGTAAGTATAATAAATCTTTGGGCGCAGTTTCAGTTTAATATCCTGTAAATGACGCCTCCCTCTTCGTTCGAGTTCACAACAGTCAATTTCCGGAACAAGAAAAATAATGAATGGTATACAAGTTGTCAATGTAGATGTCAATCAGATTGTAATTTTCATGGAGTAAGAAATGGCTTTGATATAATTTTAAAAGTCGATATTATTTAATTTTTATAAATCAATAGACAAACATAATTATTTAAATAACAATTTTGAATATAATTAGGCTAAAATTAAATAAATAAATAAGTTACTTACGCTAGTAAGGTATCTATTCTAATGACTTCAAAAATTACATCAATCAAAGATCAATTAAAAAATTCTAATATCATTGTCAAAAAAACGTTTACATTTTCAAAAGAAAGAAAAAAATTACTTTTTTATTTTTTATGTATGTATTCAAACAATCTCATACATTTGCGGACGATAAAACTTGTTGAGAAAAAATCTGCGTCCACTACACTTTGAATAAAGGAAGGCCCTATCGTATTCTAGGTTGTCGTAGTCTATGTTGTTGCCAATAATCCTGTCACCCTGTTGTAATTATCTGGTAACGATATATTCAAGTTTGTAAATATCGTTACTTATGGCTGTTACAGCTGATAAGTTTCTTGCGCCCGTTCTTCTTGTCAGCTAAAAAAGTCTGGAACGGGTGGTAGAAAAATATAGACGATTCAAAAGTACTTAATAATTAAGTTTATTTGAATAAAGCTTATTTCACTTTCACTTTCACTTTCACTAGAAATTTCAGCGTCTCTAAGCTCAGGCACTCGAGAATTGCACACCTACCAACCATTCCTATGCCACTTATTCGCAATCTCCGAATAGTTGTCTACATAGGAATCCAGCCGTAATCTTGTATTAGCACGCCTCCGCATGCCGAGATAGCACAGATCTAAATTTCAATTGCTTTCGGGTTGCGAACGCGAGTGTACAAGTAATTGGATATACAAGGGAATCCGTTATGTTGACACTATAATAGGTTGTGTCTTAGTTTCCGTTTGTTTACGGAACGTTCTGGATTGTTTTCGACGGGTATATTTGGGTTAGTTTAGCAATTAGGGTGGCGTGTACTTGGCAATTAGTCTGGTTGGTTTCAACGTTAATATCGACTAAAAATAACTACCTTTGTACACTACTTAAAGTTTCAGAAAGTAAAGACAATCCGATGCAATTAACTGGTCACATATTTTAAATTGCTGCTGTAAATAAATTTAGTTTCCGGATTCTATTCTTTTCCATAGTATTTTGATGTAGGTATATAATTATTATTCTGTATGAGTTATTTAAAATAATAATTCTTCTTCTTAGTCGTACACTTCTGGCGGAGTGGTCGTGGTCATGGACTGTCTAGTGGGTTTGTTGCGGCTTTCGCAATACTCCTCCATCTCTCTCTGTTCGTGGCACTGCGTGTGCATTCAGTGAGGGAACACTTTCTAGTAGATCTTATTATGTCTGTCCATCTAAATAATAATTATGTTTATGCAATTAATTTCATGTTAAGCCTTTGATTTTTCAAATATCCCTTGTCCACCTAGTGACAACTTTAGATTGTGTTTTCGCTTAGTTCTCCCAGACAGAGTAATATAGCCCCCAAGACCCACCCCTGTGGCATCCAGAGTATTAACTAGTTATTGATGAGTCAACTTGCTCTTTACCCTCAGATTTCCATTACTTATGGCTTAATAACTATGTCAGGAAATACTCTGAACTCCCACTTGTGTGTATTAAAATTTGCGTGTTTTGAATTACTAATGCAGTGTTTAGCGTCCATGTACAAGAGTATCAAAGGCCTTCGCTGAGTTAACATGATGAGATTTTGGTAAGCACATAAAATATAAATGAGTGTTTAGAAATTGCTGACGTTCAAAGGGTAACAAAATTGAACTCATGCATTCCAAATTGTACGTCCACCTTTATGTTCCGTCATCTTGGCTTCTCATCCTTGCAAAAAGAAAAAAAAACAATTGAAAGTACTTTTATTAAGGTGGTACCCTGAGCGAAAATGGCGCCGCGGTAAATTATATTTAATATTATAATTCTAATACACAATTTTAAAAAAGTTTATCGTGGAGATTTTAGGGCCCACAGTCTAGTATTTTTAGACGGTATCGATACATTCCCTCGTAGTCACTGCTAGAAGAAGATAGCAAAACTGCTAAAAGTGGCCGTTTTTTAAACATTTGCTATCTACTTCTATGAATGACTACGAGGGCATGTAGTGATACCTTCTAAAAATACTAGACCGTGGGCCCTAAAATCTCCACGATAAACATTATTATTATCTTTTTCTATTAATAACTTATTTTTTTTATTTTTATTTTTATTTTAAGGTATTTGGGTTGACAACAGCTTAAAATTACTTAAATTACTACATGAAAATTACATAAGAGTAAAGCCAAAAGTAAAGCCACGTCATCCTCGAATTACTAAAAAAAAAGCATTAACAAAAATTATCTAAAACAAAAGTAAAGATTTTAAACAATTTTACAAACGAACCCAAGCAACACGTTTAAGATTATTATTAAATTTACTTAGGAAGAATATTAGAATAAAATATATAAAGTTAAGTAACATAATAATATATATTATATAAAATATATATATAATTATAATATATACATACATATATTATATCTGCTATGCACAATGACATAGAGTACCTACGATAGTTACCCAAGCTCAAGTCAAATCAAATCAAGTTTGATTTGATTTGTTTTACCCAAGATGTTTTTTTTTTCTTTTTTTTTTCAAAAGTGTAAAGTATTAAATTAGATAGTAGGGCTTAGCAGCTTAAATAATTGTTTTTTAAAAGAGGATTTAGAGCCCACAAATGGATCAACACTACTAAATTCACCATTATACAATCGCGCAATACGTGTAAGGACACAGTTTTTGCCATTATTAGTATGATGGAAAGGTATATTAAAGGTGTCTGTCTGGCGCGTGCGGCGAGATGGTGATTAAACAAAAATCTCTGAGTGCGACACTTTCGGTCATACAACCGCCTACGCTAAATAAAGTATTATGTAAATGAGTATAAATATTTCTTAAATTCATTTATTCACGCGCCTGTTAAATATAAGGCAGTTTTTAATGTATCTAACTGATTAAACTAAAATTTCATTAGTTACCGTAAATTTAATTACTCGCGTTTTAATGAAACTTTTTACCTAAGTCTATTTTCACATAATCTAATCATCTCCTTTAATTAACTTGAAGCTCACTAAAGTTTATCATAATAAAAACTTGGGCTAGAGTAGAGCCCAGTCTAAGATAATAATAGAAGTTCCAAGGAGAGATTAGGCTGTAAAACTTCAGATCGGATCGATCGCTCTCCCGTTTCAGATGATCCTTTAAACAAACACTTTGAAGTTGAAACAAACTTTGAAATTATTGAAATATTATAATACTTACGTCCCAATTCTGAAAGGGAAGGATCCATTATTACCTTACCCCAGCTGTATGTAAATAGGAAAGTAAAGTAAACCAAGATGTAGAAAAATCTATAAATAAATTGTACTACATTGAATGGATTATAACATGTAAACATCTTTATGAATGTTCAATCAATTCTTAATTTCAAAAGAAACTAAGTTAAAGTCTGCTATTAATTTAAAAAAAAAACCTTAGTGTCACCAACATTGTATGATCATGGGGAAGACAGAGCTAAATTAAAGTACTAATCAATCACTAAAGCGGGTATAACTTTTATTAGTCCTACAACTGTGCGATAACTAGCTGCTGTCAAAGTTATGGTCTCCCGATTGTCTTTGTGTCCGATAAATTAATTAGTGAATCTGCGCCTACTATTCCAGGAATGCGACTAACTTAAACATACAATTGTTGGAAACACAATAAAGCAGTTGATGCAGTCAAGGCCATTAATAACAGCTAGAATTGGAAATGCTTCGAAGATGTTGGAATCTGACTAACATTCCTTTAGACAACAATTTTGGTTTGAGAAAATTCAAATATTAAGTAAGTAAGGGTATATTATGTCGTAGGATATTCTTACAAATCGGATCCTTACAAAAATCCCAGTATGATTACAAGAAACCGGATAATTAGAATCTGAGACAGATTTTTGCAATCGTTTAGGATTTTTACTTCTCTCTTTTCTTAATTAGAATAAATATTTTAATAGAAACTAAGTTTTATAACTAAGTATTTAGATAAGGAAATTTTATTGACTGTCATAGAAAAATAAGTAATACAGACCGGAGTCTCTTGGCACAGGCATTTTTTTTGCTTAAAAGGGGGCTTCAAAAATTATTGTTATTTATGTCATGAAAGTGAATAAACATTATTATTATTATTATTTTACAAAAACCCAGCGTCATTTTGCGCGTACTTATATCTAGGTTAGGTTATTGGCTGTTAGATAGTTTTTCTCGATAGGTGTTCATGCTACGGGTACTGGTACGAAGTGATCGAAGAACCTACCCCTAATTTTTTTTTTGTATATTGGTATGTATACGTATCTGTTAAGTTGCAACAAAATTAAAGCTCAATCATGAATGCGAAGGAAGCCTTTTTCCCATTACTTATCGCAAATTGTATTTGCCACTAAACATAGAAAAGTGATGTCTGTACTGGAATGGTAAACACGATTTTTGCTCAAATAAATCTATTCCCATGATTCTATTTTTAGAATGTCCCACCGTGAAAATCAATTGCCCGTTGAATTTTTCAGATATAAATTCCGTCGAATCTCCTTTTCCAAAAAGCGCCAGTGCTGGCATGCAGCCAAAAGTGTTTACTTTTAAAAACGTTTAGTAACCACCCCCTCCCACTCTACCACGCCAAGTACATGACAGATACATTACCGTAACTTACAGCTCTCCAGGTTCCAGCTTGAAAATCTAGTTTGATATTTTGCACAGAAATATTTTTACTTTACCAACTATTTGATACCTTGATTTTTCATTCAGTAATTGAATGTAATCTTTGTATAACCCAATTTTTTATCATAATTTACCTTTTCGGGATGACTTGCTAAGGTATAGTGGGCGAATTCTGTACATGATATTGTTCCTATAACTGACTCTCGTATTATTCCTCTGGAACTGGATTTCCAATCTTAAGGTAAACTTATTTTTCTGATAATAATAATATATTATAACTCAGTACCTACATAATAATATTTAGCAAGATGTCACAAAATTTATCCCGCGTGGTGGCGCTACTGCTGCTGGAGACCTTTGTATAGGCATTTACCCCCAATTTTTCCTGTTTATTTTAAATTATATCTAAAAAATGGTTGATAATTATTATTATGGACTTTGGACAGTAAATAAATTAAAGATCGAATTAAAAAAAAAGAAAACCAAAATGTGTTTCAAGAAAAGTTTACATTATTACGAAAAATCGCTTTCAACATCCACATATTGGTGGCAAACACATAGAAAATAACAAAATGACAGGTCTACATCTACACTAGCGCCAATTTGGTAGTAGATAACCAACTGGCGGACGATTTATGAATCATCCAAATTATCCTGCCATTGCAGTAATTAATACATCTGACAGATATTTACATCTGACGAACTACGAGTATAATGTGATATCCCTGAAAAAACAATTAACAGTTTCGTTCGACATATTCTTCGTTTTTATTGTCAAAAGCTAAACGATAAGTAATATCCCTAAAAATCTGGAATCCCGAAACCCAGCCTACTAAAGCAATTCCTTTAACCAATTCCAGCATCCCTCCATCTTGGCTCGTAAACAAATTAAGGCTAGTCGTAAACAAATTAAGACCGAAACTAACACACACATACCTTCGTATTTTTGTTTTATGTTGACTTATACAGTGTTTGTTACCCGTAAACACACGTAAACTTTAATTGTACATGTTTATCTGACTTGATGATGGGATTCCCACTTTGTGTTTGTTTTATAAGATATATTTATAGCATTGTTTAAGTTTTACTTTCAACTGATTTTACAAGTTGTTTCTAAGTAAGTATTTGATACTATCGACGTAGATAATTAATTCAGAGTTGTTTGAGTACATACCTCTGTATGTATTTTTTTAAATTTGCATCGTTAAACAATACAAATGAAGAAAAAAATTATGATTAGCATTTTAAGGAAATATAGTGAAGCATTTCGCTCCAAATTTAAACTAAATTAAAAATCAAATTACTGTGAATATGTAGATAGTCTATTTCAGATTCCTATTTTTTCAAACTAACAACTCGACCTGTTCGTTATATTCTGAAGTTACAATTATTAATCTATTAAATAACATAAAATACGACATATTATATTACTCTTAATTTTGTTTTTTTATTAAATATTTTATTGACCATTTTCCTTTCCAAAATAACATAACACTTTGGATAAACTCTTTACGTGCCAAATATTACAAGAAACTTTTTGTTATGAAAGGAAGCCTTGTTTAAAAAAAATAGGTAGTATAACCTATTTTTTAACTAGGCTCTAGTTCCATTGTAATTAGTTCAAAAATTAAAAATAGCTTATCCACCAACCTACTTTTACAACAGCACCTCATTTTCCCTGAAGTACCAAACATTCCATGATAAAATGTCGAAGCAAAAACCACTATTTCAGTTTGCGGCCCTGTCCGAATGTTGATAGTAAATACTTAGATAGTAAAGTTTTTATTCCGTTGTATTCGAGGAACGGTCACGGGGAAGTTTATGACTGTTCATGAATTATTTAGCTGACATTGACGGTACTGTGTTGTGTAACTACATTTCTTCCTTTTTATATACTCTTAAAATGGTGGCCGATGTACTGATTATTATTTCCGCGTGCTATTGTACGCGAGAATAATTATGAAGTTAAATTTAGTATAATAAATTTTATAATATTAGTTATCATATTTAATGCGTCAAAGTTTTTTGTGGAAACAATTTTTTTTTATTTAGGATTTTTTAGAAATGGATGCATTTTTTTAATATATCAATAATAGGATATAGCACAATTTCAGTGTGTACTCTGAAAACTTATGGAGTTTATTTGATTGAAGTTAATGGATTTTTTATAGCGTTGTAAACTTTGTGTTATCTATGTGCATCTAATAATAAAGTTTTTTTTTTGTTTTTGTGTTTGTGTTTTTTTTGTGTGTAAAAAAGTATTTTAAAATTAAGGGAAAGAAACAAGAGTGATAAAGAATTTAAACAGAGATTAAGAGGACCTACTAAAATAGTGAAAGCCGGACGATTTCCGTTAACTTAGCTAGCTAACCCGCATTATTATTATATTTTTTTATATTTTATATTATAAAAAATGTATAAGTGTGTTTGTCTGATACGCCTTCACGTTTACTTAACTACTCAACCGATCATCATAAAATTGTGCATACACTTTGTCATTTTGCCATAGAGTACCTTTCATCCAGAATAAATATTAAATATACAGTTCCCGAGGGATAGAAAAATAACTGTCCACGCAGACGAAGTCGCGGGCGGCCGCTAGTAATCATAAGCGAACCTCGTCCGATTATCGTGTTGTAGTTTTAGTAATAGGAGTAATCTGCCCTATCTACATTCGGACATAGCCGCAAACTGAAATAGTGGTTTTTGCCCTACAATGACTGACAAAAGTAATATCGAAGCGATGTTGTGATTGAGATGGCACTATACGCGATGTATAACTCTGTCTCTATAACAACATCTCTTTGCTATAAGAGCTCAGAGTACGGGCTCTGTTGGTTCTATTCTATATCCGGATTTCACTAATAAGATAATTAATTTACAACAAAGATCTATTCCTCTCTTTTCTTGGTCCACATTGATAGATGGGCTTTTTTTCGTTCTGGTTGGATAAAAAAGCCTACTAATTGAAAGTATTTTAGTTCGTACAAATTTGTTTCCTATCCTTGAACGAAGCTATTATTTACTCCTGAAAAGAACACTTTTTGCGCAATAATGAAATTGATTTAGTAAAAGTGTTACAATTTTTTTTATAAAAATACAATATAACATTATGTCCATGTAGCATTATTGTTTTTTTTGTTCAATAATAGTTTCACAATTAACACTAAAAATATTTCGCGCCGCTGCAAATTCAGTAACTGTAGTGTTAAGGCTGAAATTCATCATTAGCAATTGTTTCGCAAGCTATGTACTTACACAAGTATTCAGTTTTGGGAATTCATAGAGAACATTATTATTTATTTGATTTAATATGTATTAAACAGTTCTAAGTTAAAAATTCATTGAAATTATATAAGCCCACTAAAATGTGAAGGGAGAATAGTAGATTATACAACAAGTGAAAAAAGAGGGAATTTAGTTCGAGGGATACAAAGGACCGAGATGAAATTTTTTTTCACGAGTTGTGTACCTACTCTACTTTTTACCATTGACTGCGAGAAAAAAAATAGCAGTACCTATAGTATTTATAGTTGTCCATCAGCCAATTTTGATGTCCCCACTGTGGGGCACAGGCCTTCCTTATGGGTGGTAAGGAGGACGGGCCATAACCCACCACGCGGGCCCAATGCGGATTGGTGGGTGTTAACGACTGCAAATGCAGCCGGGACCAACGGCTTAACGTGCCTTCCGAAGCACGGAGGAGCTCGAGATAATACATTTTTGGTCACCCATCCCATGACCGACCTCTGCGAACGTTGCTTAACTTCCGCAATCGCTGGGCCAGGCGCTAAACCACTGCGCCACCGAGCTAACTAAGAGGGAAACTACATGATCAGTCTGGCATCAGTCCACTTCATCAGTTTGTATAGACTTTGAATTTTTACAGACTGAAGATCGTACCAGACTGATGGAATGGACTGATGCAAGACTGAACAACTAATCTCCCTCAAATATATAAAAAAGAACCCAAATATAAGTCACTAAAAAGGACCTAATTGATTTAGCGGGATATTTTTTAGAAAAGAACCCAAAGATAAGACACTAAAAAGAACCTAAATAAAATTGGCGGGATTATTTTTGTCATTTAATTGTAGAACTATATCTTTATCTATGGAATAGCTCCATACTTTCAGCACCTTTTATTTTTTTTTGTACCTAATTCATACGATGCGCGCTTGTTCCAAATTCAAAATATTTTTATTCACTCGGTGAATAAAAACGCGTTTTATTCACTGTTATCAATGAATAAGACGTTTTTTTTTGAGTGGCGATGGTAAAAATGGTATTACTTTATTGATTATCGATGTAAAAATTGCCATTATACATTGATTCTGTTTTTAGAATCAAAGTATTTTCTGCAAATTTTGATAACGAAAAATGTAAACAAGTATGTAGGTATGTAAGTAAATTGCATTAGGTGCCTATACTAACTGTTTGATGTAAAATTAAATCTTTAAAATTGATTGATGTCGAATTTGTACCAAAATTGATACCTACGTGATGAAATTTTAATGAAACGACAAATTGGAGGCGTGTGCTACCATGAAATTGGACAACTTTTCAATCGGCCGGCAGATAAGGGCAGATGTTTCTAATTGAAATATCAGCTGAACTACCAATTTCAAATTAATTCACACACACAATATTAGTAAGTAGGTATACGCCATGAAATCCATCCATTTAATTACAAACGCTCAACTTATCAGAATGTCATCAAATATCTAATCAAGTGACAGGCACTGGCAGTACCGTTTTCAGTACAAGCAATTACTGTTTAAGTTATGCCAACGTGGCGTTAGTATCGCTAATTAGCCAGTAACAGGCCATAACGGGTGATTAACGGCGATCGACACTTCCCCCCAACTATCCCCCTTAAATTCCCTCCTTTCCCTCTTCGTACCTCCTCGTCTCACCTTGAAGGTAAGTAAGAATAATCGATTATGAATGTTTAATTTTTACACAATAAGGACGGTATTTTTTTACAGTCAGCAACAAAAGTCGCTTAACACTTTAGTACTTTGTTAAAGCAACTTTTTTGACAGAATCTCTCGCAGTTTGAAACAATAGTCAAAAAACTTGCTTTGACAAAGTACTAAAAAGTTAAACTTTCATTGCTGACCGTACATGAATGAGGTATATAATGAGTCCAGGTCCAGCATTCCACGCCATACAGCATCGTAGGTCTTACAGCTGTCTTATAGATTTTGCCCTTGGTACATTGAATACAATTTATACATTATACATATACTCACCTACCTATTAATTATTATTACCTTTTGATGTATCTCAGATGTAATCAGAAAACAGTAATATTACAAAAAAGTTATTTTATAAAAAATTACTTTATTTTACTGGATTGAGTTCCTTTTTGTCTGATAAATAAATATAGAAAATAAATTCACTACTTTAGATCAGTCGGCCTCAGCAGTCATACTTCACGTTCACATGGTGAAATATTCTTCAGAGTTTAGCCAGGTGAACGTTTCAGAAATCATGGTGATTAAAGTCAATGTGTGCAGCATACGTCATATTTGAACAAAAATATCTCATTTTCGAAAGAAAACATTCTGCGTATTCCCTAGATTTAATAAGAGATGTATCTTCAATTCTATAACTTAATTTCATTTTATGAAATGTTCGTTCTTTCTGAGCACGTTCTAACTCTATTTGTACATGAAATTTTGTTTTTGATTACATTTAGACACAGACATAATAGAACCATCAATGCAATGTTGACATAAGTCATCGAAGAGAATGATTTATATTTTCGATAAAACATCGATCTCATTGTCCTTGCGATCGTGATGAAAGCATAAACTTATTATACTTTAGAAAGGTAACATCTGTCTGCTGTATAGAGATGACATCTAGATTCTAGACAGACAAGGTGACATAGACACCCAGAAGGTCAAAAAAATAACAAATTATTCTCGTAGAGCAGTAGGTTAGTTAGAGCATCGCCCTGCGATTGCGGCAGTAAACCAAATTACGCAAGTTTCAAGGGATGGGTGACTAGAAATTTAGTAGCAAGCTCTTTCGTTCTTAAGGAGGCACGCTACGCCGTTGGTCTTGGCAGCATTTGCGGTCGCACCAATCCGCATTGGGCCAGCGTGTTAGCTTATGGCCCGTTCATCTTAACCACTCATAAGGAAGGCCTGTGCCCGAGCAGTGGGGACACGTCCCTAACATTGAAAATGGCTTTTAGCGCATTACCAGCGATCTTGCCTTTTTAGCCAATGGTCTGGTCATAGGTTTAAAATTCTAGTGAGGAGTTTACCTATTTGTGCGTTTATAATTCTCAAAACATGAAGGTTTATTACTTTCTTATTTATGTTTTTCTATCCTCTATAGTCATCATTTTATAGACAAAGCTTTGCTTAGAGCGAATAAAAGGTCATTAAGCGAGTATAGACTTATTAAATAATGTTATACGTCTAAATACTATGCAATGAAGATTTTTATAAAAAAAATGGGTTGAAAGTATATGAACCTTCATATTAACAAGCATCGCGTGTCAAATAAATACACAGGTATAGTTTACAGGCCGATAATCTAAAACTTTATGAACTTGTACTAGAAACTACTTCAAATTTAATCAAGGTTATTAACACACCTACTACCTACGCTATGTTGTAAATATTAAAATACAAAATACTAACCTACAAAAAGTGGTTTTCGTACACTAGGTATATGAAAATTAAAAAAATCTGTTAGGGTGTTTCAGCATGCCAAATAAGACTTTTTTTATCTTTAGCTAAATTGTTATAAGAAACTTTTACTGCTTTATATTATAAGACCATACCATGCGTTAAAATTTTGTATTTCTTTTGAAACTAAAAAGTCTGTTTAAATAAATAAATAAATAAATAAAAATAGCTTTATTGCACACGACAAAAAACAAAAACAGAAAGAAACAAAAAAGTCTGTTTAAATAGGTAGGTAAGTACTATTTTTTCAATGTTGTTCATGACGTCACCAACTTGTACAAACTATGAACAAAACAATTAATGACCATTTCGAATGCCCGATTAGAATCAGTTGCTTTTTATAGCTTACGACTACCACTTTTAAAATAAGCCACTCTATCAATCAATCTTGTATAAACAACTTAGTAATTAGAAGTAACAAATGAAATTTACGAGTATAATGGAATTCGGTCTAAAATAAGTATGAATATCAACTTTATAAATATTATAACAATCATACATTTTGGGAAAGATAATGTAACTGTATTTTTACATTCTGCCCTACTAAGCGCAAAAGCGGTATCTCAGTGGAAGCTACTTTCGAGATAATTGACGTTATGTAAAATTTGTTTTTTCGTTAATTTATAGATTGTTATTTTTGGTTATTAAATGTAATTTATATATAATATTAGGTATGTTTTCTATCACAATAGTTAAAATATGTAAAATATACGTGGAAATGCCTTAATCATGAGATACTGCTAAACCGCTAAGTAATTACAAACATAAGATTTGAGTTGCCGCCTTTTGGTTAGCTTTCTCCTACCATGCTTGTATACAAAAGGATATGAATTTTCAGTCGAATAAAATACATATTCTTATAAAGAAAAAAACAAATCAAAGTGCACTTCTAAAGTCTTTAATTATTTAAGTTTATAATCATAAAAAAACATATTTAAAAAAGAAACGCGTTCTATGAATAATTCTAATTAGTCAAAAGTGGGGAGTTCTCTCCAAGCGAATTATTATTAGGTACTTTGTAGCGTAGCAAATAAAGTTCACAATGCAACAGCGCACGCACGCCGGCTGGGTTAGGTTACCTACGTAGGTACGTCTGACCGACTGTTTAACCGTAAAATTAAAAAGTATAACAAACTCAACAATAGTTCTACCTCTGTTAAACCTACTTGATTAGTTATTTATAGTAAAACCATTAATCTGTGTTTTATCGTGTCGTGTTACAAAAATTCATACACCAAAGTTTTGACCGCAAAGAGGTTACGAGGATGATACTTTTACCTAAATTAACATGCAAATTATACCCTTAACTATATTAACACTTACATTACCAGTACCTGATTGTCGAAACACACAATCAAACCACTGAACACATTAATTGACAGTATTTTCACTAATTTAACACCTCACAGTAATTATAAAATTGGCACTTGTTGTTTACAACAATAACAAACAAGTAATGACACGAATTTAGCCACGGCAGGGATAAATCATTGCAAGATGTATTAAAAATCCGACCGTATAGATTACACCTTAAGGATCAATTCGACTTGCAGCTGCAGCCGTATTTTGCCGCTTTTTGGCTTAGAACACGACATACGTAAAATGCTCCTGTTTTTTAAGAGATTTGGCGGTATTCAAATATACGGCTAGTTGCCTACGTTATATTTATATACCTCTAATACCCCTAGTAATTTAAGGTAAAACTCCGTAAAACTGAGATTTAGAAAATTTTCATAACGTTTTTTTTATACCTTTTAAATAACATACCGCTATAAGGCTTAGTTCAATAGATGCGTCTTTTTCTAAGCTATCCGATGCCATAAAAATCAGATTTACGATTTTTTTTGAGATACCGCTTTTGCGCTTAGTAGGGCAGCATTAGGTGGTTTAGATGAATAGATAAATTTAAGTCTTTTCAATAACAATATGTGAATAAAATCTTCTGTAACCATTTTATGCAAAGTGAACAGTTTGTAGATCTACTATTCTAGGTAATATTTAATTTAATTATCATTTCTATGTTGTTCTGTCAAGCCTGTTAAAACTAATGCAAAAAAAATTGATTGACCATAGATTTTGGTATGATCAGTCTTACAGGAAGCCATTATCCATAATCTTGAAAAAGTTAAACGTCCTTTCTGTTCAGCCAATTTATCAACGCACATTTACAGCAATCAAAAACTGTCGCTAAATAAATTGCAGAACGAAATTGTTTTCCACTCTGAAAGTAATACCTATGAAAACGGTTTGTTTTCCTTACTGTAAGCAAAGTAAAAATTGAAAGCGAGCATTCTCTTGCAATTAACTCGTTCCATGCACACATTTATTTTTCTCTGTCCATTCGGACGGGTGGTCAAATAAAACCAGCCATTCAAGCTGCGACCGAACGCCCGACAACAATCGGCCGCGTGTCGCACCGACACTAAACGAGTCTGTTCGATTAAAAACGAACAATAGTCTAACTTGTTGGGGTGAAACAAACATGCATACCTATATATTCTATGTAACTTGAAACTGAATATTTTCACTTGTTGGAAAAAACTGCCTGACTGTAAACTTTTCAGAGCCGTATTTTTAAGAACTTACTTTCAGGAAAATCGTATTTCGATTTACAGAACAAAAGCACCATGAAAACTTATATTAATTATCAAATTGTAATGTAAACTGCTTAGAATAATAACACCTAGAACGATAGTTCTCTACAAAGCGCACTGTCAAAAGTGAGGCAACTAAAACAGCTAAAATGGCCCCGTTTTCAGATTTTTATTCTCCATTATTACCTAGTCATACCGAATAAGTACAAACCAGTTTCTATTTTCCTACATTTATTAGATTAGTTACTATATTATTGGATTTTAGTTACGATTAGGTAACGTATGAAGGATATAAATCTGAAAACTAAGCCATTCTGTCTTAGTATTAGTTGCCTCACTTTGCATACGAGTACACGGCTTCTAGGTGTTATTATTCTAAGGTAAACTGTAAGAGTCCCCGCAAACTGCAGACTTTCTATCGGCCGATAGTTGGGTCGGACCTTTTTAAATAACTATGAAGAATCGGCTAATACCAAATCGTTGTAATGTGCGCACTTGCATACTTCTTCATACTGACGATACAATGTCTGTAGTTTGCTTTTACATTGCCTATTACATTGCCTTTTAGGCTTTGTTTTTTAGGTTGGAATTGGCGGTTGTCCCAGCCCTTTCGTCGCTGAACATGACATTCGCTGAACATGATATTCTCAAAACATGATAGATAATATTAAATATTGTGCATTATTTCCACTGAATATGTCCATCAGCCATTTTTGATGTCCCCACTGCTGGGGCACAGGCCTTCTTTATGGGTGGTAAGGAGGACGGGCCATAACCCACCACGCGGGCCCAATGCGGATTGGTGGGTTTTAACGACTGTAAATGCAGCCGGGACCAACGGCTTAACGTGCCTTCCGAAGCACGGAGGAGCTCGAGATAATACATTTTTGGTCCCCCATCCCATGACCGACCCTTGCGAACGTTGCTTAACTTCCGCAATCGCTGGGCCAGACGCTAAACCACTGCGCCACCGAGCTCCCTACTCCTCCACTGAATATACTTATCGGTTATTTAGTTGATGGTTTGGATAAGGTTTTTTAAAGATTAATAAATTGTACTTTATAAAATTACTAAACAAATGGAGTAGTGGTTAAAACAAAGTTAACTATTTCCCAGCCCCTAAATCTATTCGCGTGCTTGTTCGAGGCCAATCACCGGAGGTTTGGCTGCGATGGAGTTATTACGGGTTACACCGCGAACCGGCAAATTAAGCCAACAGCTTTGTTTATTGCCTTGGATGGAGGTGCTTTGAAACTATTTTGAAAAAGTTTTGGAATTTGAAACTTTTACAGTTTTGGAAAAGCAATCTTCATGTTGTCGGATCACAAAGACTTCCTTCTTACTTTCATTGTTATGATTATTTCATGGGTTTTTTATTATTGAGTTTTGAGTTCTACGAAATGAATGAAAATGTATTTTGATTTGAGTAGAGAGACAAGAACAACAATTAAAATCACAATATTGTATCCTTCCACATTTAGATTATCAAGAAAACAAAGTAAGAGCAATTTAAGGAAAAGCAAGTTTTAATTTTAACTTTTTTATTATAAAATTTTCTGTCGAATTCCAATAGCCAAAATATTAATTATACCTAATATACCAACCTATCTTATCAGCAATTAATTAATAATAAATTATATAAAATTCGCGAGCGAAGAGCAACAAGTATTGCCAGCTCAGATATCTCACGGTTCATTTGCTCGTGATGTAATCACTAAAGAAATTATGGCGGAATTTCACCGTAAAACCGTCCAAATCTTGATGAACGAAAATTTAAATAGTAATATCTACTTGAGTAAGAAGCAATGGGTCTACTGCGTTACTACAAACATAATGAAGGTCAAGCTTATTTTGACATTTGAAGTCCCTATTTTTATAGCTTTTTGTCACTGGTCGCTTCTAGTGGCCCTACCATGAGTTGATGCAAACTGTTTACGTTACCGTAAACTATCGGATTTACTGCTCACAGTCAGTGCGAGTAAAAGAGACAAAACGATAGTTTACGGAAACGTAAACAGTTTGCATCAACTCATGGTAGGGCCACTGTTTAATGATGCCTGGTAATAACGATATGAGCGTCGTTATAAAGAACAGAGAAATCGGAAAAATCTATAGAAATAGGGACATCAAATGTCAAAATAAGCTTGAATTTCATACGTGGTAAAAAAAACTTCCGGTGAGTTTATTGTAAAAAAAACTTTTATTTTTTCTCTGTTTGTGGTTTCCACTACAGTGCTTGAACTACCCATATAAATTAATTAATTTAATGTTTTTAAAACATCCCGTCTCATCCCGTTTCGTTACAAATTTAAGTAAGTTAATACAATGGTGACTAATAATGGAAATAATTAATGATTAATTAAAAGAATAAAAAAACCATGACTCGGAATGAAATTTAAAAAAAATCATCATCAACCAAAAATAATTTGAACCCGGGATCTTTGATTCAAGGGGCAAAGGGCTTAGTACCAAAACATAATTTAGCTTTGAGATAAAACTACTGTAACATTTGAACCTTTCAACTTAAGTTCAGTTTGAACATAAAATCCCTGCTTTTTATTTCATAAGTCTATCCCGACAAGCAAGGCCGAGCCAGATTCATTTTCATAAATTATTACAAAGAAAGGAATAAATCTCGATTTCCTTTCAATAATAAGAATAACATTCGTTTTACGTTTTCATTCGTTGCAACGCTTCGCAGTAAATCACATCGCGCCACGCTCGCGTCGTAGAACAAAGTAACTGAAAAGTTTCAATAAAGGCTTTATGGCCGATCGCCAACCGTCGGCTCTTAATAAAGAAAATGTTCAGCTTTAGTACTTAAGGGGAGGTGTTCACTGTTCACCTGAACAACCTACGTAACGTAACTTAAGTAACGTAACTTGATACGTTTTGAAAAGGACAGAATCAACTTCGTATAATTTTGGTATAACGGCGACACAGGGGACGACACATCGACATCATTTCGTAATTTTTAACAGCTTAATAATTTCGGAATGACAATTTTTGAGTGGGGCAGAAAAGTTTTTTTCTTTGTTGACGACTCTACTTACGTAAAAAGTGCGAATATTCTATCCTTTGAGTTATAAAGCCCTATTCTAGGTATATTATTAACTAACAGAAACAATAAAAACATTGAGTTCTACTAACTATTCAGATAAAATGATTTGAATTATATTTCACAATACCTTCTACTCATTATGGAATTATGTAATTTTAATAGATGAGCGTTTCCCAATAGTATGTACATGCTTTTACTAGCAGACGTTAGAACTATTATTACTAGAAGCCTTAAATCACACGATCGTTCATATTTCACTCAGGAACCTATCTAGTGAACTGAAGTTTACAGGGAAAATGTTAAGTACTTCAGTTTAGTTCTCAATCATGTCATATCGCATAGGTTTCTGCATTTACGTAAGAAGTATTACAGCATTATAATAAAAAAATAAATGTTTATAGAAAAGCATTACAGAAGTTTATGTAGGTACTATAACTTTGAATTGGCTGGAAAGCGTTGAATTTAATACGTAACATTGTAGGTATAATTTATATTTATACTCTTGTAATACTGAAACTTCTACAGATAATGTTACAGTAAATTTTAATAATGCTTTCAGGCTTTTTCAAAATGAAATTCCGAGAAGATTCTGTCATTGATTTCCCTTCTCAGCATCTATTCACAGCTTTATCTTTCTTTTTTTATCATCAATAATTAGTTGGACACTAAAGCACGAATATATTGCGAAAAAACACACGTAAAAAAATCGATACAGTAATTCTGTATGGGAAATTTTTACAGCGTCATCTACCGCCGAAAAGCGAAATTATCCCATGGAGAATTATTACTCTATCCTATCGAGTACTTTTACGCGCATTTTTTTTCAATAGATGTTCGCTGTTGACAAATTTATAGAAATGCACAACATCCAGAGGGCAATTCCTTAAGGCGCGGTGGTAGTGAAACTAGCGCCGCCACTACATTTATTTTTATTACTCGTAAACCGAGTCAATATTTAAAAAAAGCTCATGTAATAATCTCTTAAATTTTATTGTCTCTAATATTTTTTGAATAACTCTTCAACAGAATTATCATTGATTCTGTAAGTTTTAAAATCCATAAATGCCTAAAGTGGCCACTTTGAGCTAAAATGGATTTTAAAACTTACAGAAAGAATGAAAACTTTTGAAGAGTTATTCAAAAATATTAGAGACAATTTAAGAAATTATTACATGAGCTTTTTTTAAATATTGACTTGGTTTACGAGTAATTAAATGCAGTGGCGGCGCTAGTTTCACTACCTCAGCGCCTTAATGGATTCCTGAGTTTAGTAAATGAGAAATCTGCAAGCATTCACAGTGTACTCTTTGCAGTACACTAGCGGTCTCCCCATCTGCTTTTAATGTCGCAAGAACATAAACGGAATTCTTTGCAAAGCACTCCCGACAATTGTGTAAAGTGTGAAGCACACATACTGCCGGTTCACTACCCGCATTCATTAACAGAACTCATTCGGGATGAAACGTTGAGTCGTTTCGCGAACTTCAGCAGTAAAATTAAGCATTTTAGTAACATCGAGGGGGTAAACTTTTACGGCCCCATCTAACATATAATTTAGAAACAGCAATAAATGGTTCCTAAGCAAACGCGAATGTTCTCCGGCTATTTGCCGACCTATTTTTGAACTCTGTCGTAATGAACGCGGTACGTACAAGATTTATTTGCGATTCAAATATGGGGAGTTGGCATACATTTATTAAATGGAAAGAATGACCACAAATAATGGATATATGAATAAATTCCAAATGTGTAAAAAAAAACGAACGATTTTTGGTTACCAACTCCCCATATTTAAAGCGCAAATAAATCTTGTACGTATCGCGTTCATTACGACAGAGTTCAAAAAACCGACTTCAAAAAAGCTGAAAATGAAAACAAAAAAGCTTTAAAATTTGATACCTCTAAAAAGCAAGAAATAATATTCAAATCACTAGATACGCATATCATTGTAATAAAACACGTCTATTGAAGTCGGGTGGGGCTGAAATTCAACATCTTTTTTTATTCTAAAAGCCCCACCCGACTTCATTAGACGTGTTTTATTACAATGATATGCGTATCTAGTGATTTGAATATTATTTCTTGCTTTTTAGAGGTATTAAATTTTAAAGCTTTTTTGTTTTCATTTTCAGCTTTTTTGAAGTCGGTTTTTTGTTTTTATTAAAACATTTTTATTTTTTTATTTTTAGTGTTAGTACGTACCTTCTGTATTTGGTAGTTTTTAGTTTATTTATATTATCTTATCCAGTAAGTATATTACACCTGGTACTTTACTATCAGCTCCACTTCACCATATGCATTATGACGAACAACATAAATAGCCTAGCAACCGTATTAAAGTAATCGTATCGCACCAGTGAGATACTTAGTTTAGTACCTATTGAATAGTTCCGGTGATTATCTATGGTCTTCATCATCAGTTCCACTTCACCAAAATGGTACTTTTCGAAAGCAAATGCACGAGTTACTTAAGAAAATACCAAAATCGCTATAGGTGTGCCTATAATATTTGAAGAGTTCCCTTGATTTCTCCAGGATCCCATCATCAGATCGTGATCTTATGACAATGGGACCAATCTGTAACTATACGCTTTCAAACAAAAAAATAATTTTTAAAATCGGTTTGAGATTGACAAAGTTATGTTAAAACATACATAAAAAAAAATACCGTCGACTTGAGAACCTCCTCCTTTTTTTGAAGTCGGTTAAAAAGTTATGTTAAAACATACATAAAAAAAATACCGTCGACTTGAGAACCTCCTCCTTTTTTTGAAGTTGGTTAAAAAGTTATGTTAAAACATACATAAAAAAAAATACCGTCGACTTGAGAACCTCCTCCTTTTTTTGAAGTCGGTTAAAAATAGGTCGAACCCATTAGTATTATATTAATACAAGCTAAAATAATCAATGGGGTTGGTAAACTTTTCCAAAACTGTTGTGAATTATATTTTTTCTGGTAGCTTTTGGCTTTGGAAACAGGAATAACAAATTGCGGAATTTTATAATGCTTCATTTTAATTTAAATAAAAAAATATTTTTTTAATTTACAGCATAGTACAATAAATCACTATTACGGCTGTATGCGTAGGTTATGCCTTTGCTCCAAAGACTTTCTATGTTGTTGCTCAAAACAAAGGTATGATTACTCTTTGTCACTGTCTGTCAAATCTGTCAATCAGATTTTTAAATCAGTAAATGCAAAGGAACTTCTTGTTCAGCCGTATGTTTGATATTTTATCGCGATAATAATATAAAAAAATATATTTAGTTAACAAGGTAAAATAAAAAAATCATAATATTATTTTCTTTATTCTTCAAACTTGTGCTATCAAAAAAAAATATAAAACAATTCTCATCGAAAAAGTTTACCAACCCCATTATTATCATCGTTTTCGGCCACACTAACAGTTTTGTTTTAAATACCGATCACAAATCTAGACTCATTTCTCTACGTTGGGCTTAAGTGTACATGTACATATACTTCACTTTTAGTAGTGGAATAAGACATTAATAAGAATAAAAAAGTTCATTAGATTTGATTAGAAAAATTATTATGATTATATTTAAATCCCCTATTTTTCATTAAAACGGTCGATCGAAGAGGAAAAATATCCATTAATTAACCGGTGGAGCCTCGTCAGTGCATTGTAGTGGAATGACGGCTGAAGTAAACTTATTTTTATGTAATTAAAAGCGAAATCATCAGCAATTAAACCTTTTTTTGTAATGAGCCTTAATACATAATGACAGTAATTACAATTTTATAATTTAAAACTTTTGTAAGTCAAGGGTTAAGTTCAACATGAAATTTTAAGCTTCAAGGCTAGGTCTAGGTAAACAATTAAATACTTGTTACAACTTTATCCATATTATGTGAACTTTATATTCAGTATCCTTGAAAACTAAGGAACATGTTTCGGTATTTAGTAAAATAAATAAACGTTTTCGTTTCATTTTGTTTGTTACAGAATCGACGGTAGACTTTCAGTTATATCGAACATAGGAAATTAATTGAAATATGAACTTGATACTCAAATATGAACCTATTATCCAACAAGTACAAAACTTACTACCAATTTATACTACCAAAGGTTTATTATTAGAAAGTATTTAAATAATATACTGTTTACGGAAAACAAGGTAACCAAAGCCAGAGTGATTATTAATAAATCATTATTGTAATTTCTAATAATGAAAATTAGAAACAAGCACTGTCTTAATTAAATTATAGAGCTTCGCTTAGTGCCCTGATCTCAGGAAAATATCTATTTATAAATTCCGTTCACATTAATTAGTACCTTGTTTAAAGCATCTTAGGTGTAGTTAATTAAGGGGGTTATTTACTGCCTGCTTCAGTGGAGTTAGACTTTTAAAATAAAAGGTGATTAGTACTTTCAAGTGGCGCCCTCATTTTAATTAAATTTATTGCTCGCTAAGTACATAATGTATCAAAAATTCAAACGTTGAGATTAAAGCTAAGGTTCTTTAGATTATTTACAAATAATAACCTCTGTAAGATATAGTTCGTTGTAGAAGTAGTTGGCAAATGTGACAAAAGTGGCCACTTTTTGCTCTTTTGCCTACTACTACTACAACGAACTATATTTGACACAGATTATAGGTAGTTTGTAAATAAACTATAGAACCTTAGCTTCAACCTCAACGTTTGAATTTTCGATACATTATGTACTTAGCGATCAATACATTAATTTAAGGTGAGGGCGCCACTGTGAGGAAGCTAATCTCCTTAACCAACAGGAGTTTAAATTACACCTTCTCCTTATAAAAGACATACCTAATATCAGTTTGTAAATTTTGCCCTAACTATCAGTCGTCAAGATTGAACGAATAAAATTACGGCAGAAAACTTATTGACGATTATTATGGTCTAGTTGAAAACAAAAAAAGTTCAGAAAATCTTTAGTTACGTTTGGATACTGTGAGGTATAATGTCATTTATCGAAAAAAGAAATAAATTATAAGTATCGATTACATTATAATTAATTTTGGGCCTTAATTATTTAGTGCGTGCTAAAACACCATAGTGAGTAGAGTCACCATAGTTGCTCTAAGAATAATAATTTATTTTGTATTTACTATATTAGTTCTGAACATGTGAATGTATATGTCCCCTGTTTATGTGCCCTGAGGCCGTACTCTGAGCTCTTACAGCAACCTTAAAGTAATATTGTTATATGGACAGAGCTATCATCGCGTATAGCGCCATCTCATTTACAACATTGCTTCAATATTACTTTTGACAGTCATGGTAGGGGGGCTGTTTATCAAAACTTAAAAGTTTTGTACTTTTTAAAAAGAAGCATTTTCCTTATGAAAAAAATTATTCCAGAAAGAAATCCGTTTATAAAAACACGTTAAATTAAACGCTTCAAATGTTTTTGTTTATTTAACTAATATGTTTTCACCCTTATATTAGTCATTTCGTTAATCAAAAAAATCAAAACTTTAAAAAAAAACTTACAACTTGTATAAAAACTCAATGGAAATTCTTGAGTATTTATGAGGGTGCCCGGCGACTCTCCATTCCTTCTGACCATTTTTACAAGTGTCTTGCATAAATTATTTGGAAAAAGACATAATTTACATGAACTTGTAAAATTTTTCATGTAAATTTTACTTGTAGCTTGTAAGTTTCGATAAACATGGCACGGACTAGAAACTTGTGATTGAAGTGTATTATAAAAACTAGAGCTTAACGTAACAATTTTAACGAATCAGCATAATACCTAAAAAAACAACCACATTTCAGTATAGAAAACAAACATGTGAATATTAAACAACATAACGAAAACCGCAGGACATTCTCACGAAGGTACAATTTAATATTAACTAAAAAGGATTTGAGTCCGCTAATGATATCTGCGGGCGAGCCTTTGTTTCGTAGCATAAACAAACGGAGAGCTGTTCAAAAATCCCTTTAATTAAAACCTTTGCCACGTGAAAGGGCGTGCCAACATCAAGAACACCAGAACTTTGGCCACTTTTTCCCTTCGAACTTATTTCATTTTCAGAGTTCTTGCCTATTAACGGCGGGCCTAATTAAATTGATAATTAACGTAACTCACGTATGCATGATTAAAATATAATGTGGAAACATTTTCTTGAACGGAATACTCCGTTGAAAGTAATTTCGAAAGGCTCTTATTTTAATAACTTTATCAAAGTAACGAATTATGGTTTTTTTATCGTAGTCACGTGGGCCGGTTTTACCTAATCCAAAGTCACAGCTCGGTGGCGCAGTGGTTTAGCGCCTGGCCCAGCGATTGCGGAAGTTAAGCAACGTTCGCAAGGGTCGGTTATGGGATGGGTGACCAAAAGTGTATTATCTCGAGCTCCTCCATGCTTCGGAAGGCACGTTAAGCCGTTGGTCCCGGCTGCATTTGCAGTCGTTAACACCCACCAATCCGCATTGGGCCCGCGTGGTGGTCTATGGCCCGTCCTCCTTACCACCCATAAGGAAGGCCTGTGCCCCAGCAGTGGGGACATCAAAAATGGCTGATGGACACAAAGTCACAAAGTTCGGTTTTGCCAACATTGCAACATTTTATTCTTGCCAAGCAAACGTCATTTTAAAATCAATAAAAAATACAAAACATTGGTTTTTTTTTTTACAAAAGAACACCTTTATCAATCTAGGTAAATTACATAAAAACTTAATCCTACGACCTTTTTTCACCGACGTTAATTTCAATAACGGATAAAACTTTCTAAGCTCTGATGAAATTTAAGGCGGTAATAAATTATGAGGCAAGGTGGCCAGGGAACCCAAAAGGCCAGCAATGGTGGCCACTCAGCCGAGTATAATGAACACTTCGAACCTGCAGCATTACACACAAGCCGTGAAATTTCAGGCCGAGTGTAGGCCAAGGGCGAGGATACAAGGGTTTCGTGTGGTTCAAATTATTATTTAACGTTTTATGTATTAACGATTAAACACATAAAGTCAATATTGCTGTTGTTGTAACAAACATAATAATACTTTTACTTATTACATAGTTAGTAAATAACTTGTAAGTATTACTATCGTGTACACTACTTAAGTTCACCTAACACAAAATAACTTTTAAGGTATACTTAGAAAACGCACACTAAAAACTTAGTCTAATCCCAAACACAAAGTAAAACTTCAAATTCAACAACAATGCATTCTTTTAGTTTCTGTCGATACGTATTATCTGCGACAACTGTTGAACATCGCTTTACACCTTTTTGTTAACCCACAACATTTGCCCAAACGTGTCAATAATGATCCCTGTCCCCTGTCCCCCGCGTACCGATGAAGCGTCAAGTCCCGCTCCAAAACCCAACGCGTCCCAAACTAAATTACGATGTCAACGGCCCCTACATCCAACGGTTCTTTAGAGCACTTTTTATACCGACGTGTTATGTCGACGTGTATAAACTTCACTAACAATGGCTGCCAATGGAACAGGTAATAAGTAGTTACTTTATTTTCGGATAATCATGTTTGCCGCTCATCTCCCATATTATAACGAATTTATTGTTAACTAATGAAATTACATAGGTAGGTACGTAGAATTTCCTTCTTACTCTCCAAAGGAAACCTCAAAAGAAAACCTAATTCTTCTTTTATTTTTAAAAAGCGAAGTTAAAAAGAGTTCTTATACTACACCTGCTCGGAAAGTACCTTGATACTTTATCAAATTTACGGTAGAAAGTACGTCATTGCATATCGAACAGATATGCGGGGAGAAAACGCATCTGAGCGGGAGAGAAAAGTGTATGAAAATCCATTTCTTACGTGGTTTTTCTTTTTTAATTTTGGGTAAGACTATGCGCCGGTAACCTAAATATCAAAAGCCAAAAAGTTTTTACAGTGAGTTTCTATCTCCAAGTTCGCAAAATGACACTGGCCACTAGCTGTGTGTCGGATGGTGTCGGGCTGGCAGCTTAGAGTAAGACGGGGTTCTGTACCAGAAAGAGTGGCCATACGAAGCGTTTCCCTCTGCCGAAGTACAAGCCCAAATGGGCATACGCGTTAGTAAAAACCACTCAACTAGCAAAGAGATCGTTGCAATTACTCTCACGACTATGGATCGTAAAACACTCGTATGAAAGATCCTATCAATACAAAAAGCAGTATAAAAGCAGCTTTCTAGATCTTTCAGCATTCAATGATTTTTGGCTCTATAAACATATAAACGTGGACTCAACGAATTCATATCGCATTTACTCGACAATTGTATAAAGATATCTCTCAATCGCATTCAGACAACCGTTAGTCTTATGACAGCTCTTTAAAAGCAACCAAATTGCTAATTTGTCGTAAAACTAGCTTTTATAGCACTATCTTTCGTCACTTAATTTTTACAGCATTATTGTGGAGTAAAAGCTGTTCATTCAACAAAATAGCTTCTCAGTTACTATTACAGCATCAAATGTCATATTATAGCTTTCGGCAAGGCTTTAATTCGACTTTACTATTAAAGTTGAGAAAACGCTATCAAATGATCTACTACAGGCCCAAAGGTGCCCAAAGATAATTTTGGAAGCCATCATGCAGCATAATAGTGGTATGAAAGTTAAATAAAATCTTGTACAGCAGTGTGGAAAATGGACAATAATCGGTGGAAAAAACTTAAAACAAGTGAGGGTTCCGACGGAAAGTTAATAAGATGTTGAAACAATTGAAACAATCAACATCAACCAACGGATGAAAAACAAATACTTAATATTAGTGCGGATTCAGTAGGAAATATTACGCTAATACAGATTGTTTGTAAACCGTATAATAGATCGACGATTTAATATTGCGCTAAGGAACCCTAAACTTTCTGCAATGGCGCTCTTAGAAGTCGTAAAATGGAAACCTAATTTCAATTTTTCGGCAAAGAGCAGAGTGAATGCTTTGTAATGATAATTGAAATGCTATTAATGGCGAAACAATTTTATCTTTTATTAATATATTATTTGCGATTCATTATTTACTAGAAATCTTGTGGCCCATGAAAATATTAACTACAAATGTAAGGATTATAGACGAAAAAATTAATTCTGCATATGAAAGTAAGACTAATGAGCTAACTATAATAGCTTACTTTATTGTCATTATGGCTGTAAAATCGTAAAAGTATACTTAGCATAATATGGCAACATACATTTATTTTTATTTCCTTCGTTTACGCGAACACAACAGTGACAACACGCACTAATGATTTTAAGATAAAACGGTCCATGAGTGCTGCTTGGTTGCATTTCCATGATCAAAGTGTCGAGTGATTGTAACCGCACTGCTATATTACCATTAATAAGTCGAATGAAAGAGGTTCTACTGACTATTATAGCACCAGTAGCACTTCAGTTGCGATTACTCAACATTCTTTCAGCTAAAACGCAATTCAGACGATAATCTTACGATATTTACAGCATTTAAAGCAGAGAGAAGTGCGCCCAAATCGCGTTGAGAGAACGTTCACAGATCGTTTACTCAACATTTTGTAAATCCGTCTCACTACTAATAGCTGTAATAGAAACGTGCTGCTGATTTTTTTACGACATATTTTGCTAGTTGGGCAGTTGCACCCGGATTTCTTTCTAGACCGAGTCCAGTCGCGCATGTGAACGCTGCTGTGTTTAAAATGTCGAATTGATGAGTTTTTTGCTATTAAAAGAGGTCTAGAACATTATGTATACAAAAAGACGGTGTTACATTTCACATGAAAGTATTTTTTTATCGTATTATTGCTATTTGTTTACATTTAAACATTAAATTCGTATATTTTATTCTTGATTAGTTGTCAGATTTGTTCAGTGACATCGGGTCTGCTAGTCCATGGACGTCCGTACAAATTTCAGATCTGTCGCTAGATAAATCCGAGTTCTCGCCGATGGACAACTTAGTGATGTTACCGTTATATAATGTTTGACGATAAAGTTTTGGTCAATTTTGGTCTTTGCACTGATTCTGCGTCAAATTCATTTGCGACATTTTTGCATGACATGATGATGTGAGCGCGACAGACATCGTGATATAAATGTCGAGTAATAGTCACGGTGCTCATCCTAGTGCGGCTGGTTTATACGATATTAACCTACGTCAGTATTAGTCAGCTGACGGAAAGGCGTAAAAAAACTAGTTTTCTTACTGACCTAGGTTTCTTGGAGCAAGTTGTTCAGTTTAAGCAACACTATCACCTGTTTAAGTATCATAATTCATTACTCATCTTATATTTTTGTTCTACATGAAGAATATCACCATAAAAGACAAAATAGTAGATTGTACAACAAGTGCATAAAACGCATCATTTTACCCGAGACGTATAATATCCACCCGAGCCGTAGGCGAGGGTGGATAGTCAAGTCGAGGGTAAAATGGATTTTATGTACGAGTTATACACTCTGCTTTTCACTTCGATTGTGAGGAAATAGAAAATTAAACTTAAAAAAGTTTAATTTTCTATTTCCTCATAATCGAAAAAAAATTCAACAATATTGAAAAAAAGTGACAAATTATATAATTTTAGAATGTGCTCACCAAGGCCTTTCATTTGATACCCATATTCAAATATTGAAAAAAAAAATTTTTTCTTAAATTTTAGTGACAAATTATATAATTTTGGAATGTGCCTTTCATTTGATACTCATATTCAAAAATTGAAAAAAAAATTTTTTTTTGTTCATTTTTAGTGACAAATTATATAATTTTGAAATGTGCTCACCAAGGCCTTTCATTTGATACCCATATTCAAAAAAAATTATTTTTTTTGTGAAAAATTACATATTTTTGGGACGTGCTCATTAAGAGCTGTCATTTGATACCCATATTCAAAAAATAAAAAATATTTTTTTTTTCAAATTTTAGTGACAAATTCTATAATTTTGGAATGTGCTCATCAAGGCCTTTCATTTAATACCACTAATCAAAATAGAAAAAAAAAATTTCATCAAGGTTACAAAAATTGAAAAAAAAGTATTAAACATGAATTATGTATAAAAATTAAGAAAATAACAAGTTTGTTTAACGAAGTTTAATTGCGTGTGGCTGTTTACCTGACGACCTTTGTCTTAAAGTCTGAACTTAGACGAAAATTTTACTTTATGCTCTAGAGCATGAAAAGCGATTTTATGCAGCCTATACCCAACATAATGACGAACTTTACGAGCATGAGAAGTGAAAAAAAAATTAATAAGGAACAATAAACACATTAACAGCTATTATAATTTCATGTCAGGTGGTTAGCTGATGGCGTTAGTAGCTGTAACTTGTTATTAAATATTAAATTCTGATTGTCTTTTCATATTAAAATAAATGATATGTACACCTACTTTACAAGATATAGTAATTTATAATAATAAAGATTAATACAAATAGTAGTAAAATGTTTGAGTTTGTTCTTGTTTGACCTTTATTCCTTTTTCGAAACTTATCGATATTGCTGCATCGACAGTTGAGCCCAGCCCTTTATGTCAAAAACGTGTCATATTTTGATGTGTGACCCATCCGTACACAAATTTTTGCTGTTTTGTTTTATTTTTTATGTGTGAGTGTCGTCATTACAGTGTTGTTTTTGTATGTGAGTGTGCGGAACTGCACTTGTGTGCACTTTCCCCCCCCCCCCCCCCCCGCAAAAAATGCTAGAATAATTTGAATAGATTAATATTCGCTAAGGCGACTCCCTTCGTACGAAGCCGTCGTTGCTCGAAGGCTAGCAGTGCGACCCTGCGGCGGCAGTATAAACAATTTGAAAAAAGAACATGTGAAAATTGCAGACGCCATTGGCGCCATTTTCAATTTGTGTGTTGTTTGAGGATTCAGTTTTCGTAGAAAGTAAAATAAAACTATCAAAATGATAAGTAGTGATAGTGATGATGAAGATTTTTTAACTCCGCCGCAGTTGAAGGAAACAACAAAAATACTGATTGATAACCTTTTACCACAGAAATCAATTAAAAAATATAATAAAACTTATGACGATTTTTTGCAATGGAAAAATAGTTACATTAAGCTTCACTAACTGCAACAATTTCAATATAAATTTCAATTAGTAAAGATTTAGTTTTTTATTTTCCTCGTAGGTGTAGTATAAAGCACTATGTATCACTCGAGAGAAAGTGCGATTCCCGATCTCGGGTGTTTTTCTCCTCTCGGTGAACAATGTACTATTATTTTACTTGTTCGGTTTCCAAACCAATAGTTTATACCTATAAAAAATAACTTTGTCAAAATCTTGTAGGTTTCAAATTATCCTTCCGTGGTCTAATTATCGAAACTTTCTTAATCGAAAGGCACGTTCCAACTTTTTAAGTGATACAAACAAACTATTTTTGTAGTGTTGTGTGTTGTTGTACCACAGTATAATATGCTCAAGCAGTAAGGTTACTACACACAAATGTCGGAATCAGCGCACTCGCACAGTTGCATGTCGCTGCGAGAGCTCTAAGCATGGTTCGCAATGCGTCCCAGTAGCCCGCCAGTGCCGCATCGTCTCCATGGCTCTTTGGAGGTTGGGTGTGCACGTGTCGGATGGTTATGTAATCACTTTCACAATGTCTATAGTACTTTATATCAGAAGGATCATGTTTGCTATCAGTCTGGAGTGCCTACCGGGACGAACCAATAAAAGATTAAATTAAGTACAACAGTTTGTATTTGACAAAAAACACTTTACATATATCGTTATCAAAAGGCGCGGATACGCGGCTCGCGACTACCTAAGACGAGGGCTGCGGAGGTGACTAACGAGAAACGTTAGCTAGGAGCGAAATTGCTTACGCTTAAACTTTTGACAGCAACCTAGACGCCTTCAGTGTCTTTTTCCTGACAGGAGGGTGCAAGTGCACCCCGTTGCACCCTGCTGCCGGCGCCCATGTCGTCACGCACCTAGAATGTCAACCCTAGCGCTCCGACGGGACGGCGTAATGAGATAAAGCCTTATTTACCGTTCTGCTTCAGCTAATATTTATACTGTGATTGTACCATCAGTCGACCTGTCACTTTACCTCGGTCACCCTTTGTCCTCCCGGAAAGTCCCTGATTTGACCCAGTGGGACCGAACAGTTAGGCGCGTCAAACTAACAAACTTATAAATGTGTTGTGTATTTGTTTTCTAAGAGTTTTAGTGACCTTTGTTCGGAAGTTATTTCCGAATGTTTTTCTTTCGAGTTTTCTAGAACTGAGTCAAGTGGTTCTAGTTTGATGTATATGTTACGGCTAATACCCGAAGTGTGGCTACACCTAGTTCTACCCGGTTAAAACTAGGTGTAGCTGGTAGCTATTGATTAAACCTATGAGTAACCGATTTGTTTACGCTAATACTAGGTGTATACGGTTGCATTCGGTTATAACCAGGTCTTTCTGCTGGCTACAACTAGATGTAGCCAATATGTAGCGAACACTCCTTCCTTATGGGTGGATAAGGAGTAAAGTAAACTTATATTATTGCGACGATCCTATGTTATCTAGCCTAAAAACTTGCTTTTAGCCTTGCTTCTAACATAAGCCTCAAAAGCACTAACTACCTTTAATTACATACCTGTAATCCTAGATCAAACAAGAAGATTTCAACATCGTGAAAGTTCTACAATTCAGGACATATGAACACGCCTAAAAGTTATCAAAGTGAGCCAGCGAACAGCTTTCAAGACTTTAATTAATTTTGCAGTACAACCTACAAATGAGAGTTATGTAATACAACTATTTCACACAGAATACAAGCTCCTAGAAATTTATTTATTTCTTTATTATTATTAAAACACAAATTACAACAATGTTTTCTTACATTTAACAGTGCTATATTAACTTATTTAGGTTTTACCAAGCACTGGGATTCATCCCCTTATCAACAAAATTAAGGTCTAAATATAAATTAGGTATTAGGTATAAACTGTTTGAGAATCTTTGATTAGGCACTATACTACTTCTGGTTTAATTTAACAATGGAACAGTGTTTATATTAAATTACTACGAGTACTTATATTGATTTCAACTAATCGAACTTTAATCTTAAATAAAAAAAACAAAATATCTAATAATAAATTTGTGAAGGTAAAGAATGATATTTTCTTATTTATACTACTTTCAATATTGGCCCGATCACGACGATGTTCGCATTTTATATTTAATCTCATAATTATTATTAAATATTTTTTTACAACTTTTCAAATACTAGTTACCTGGTAGCTCAGGTTCCTCTGGAACCTATTTTGGGGACTTGTCTCTTCCTTTAAGTTATAAAAACTTTATCCTAAGCTACTTAATGTAAAAGAGAAAATAAATGCTTTTATTATTATTATTATCATTAATAATACTGCTTTATGAGAAGTATTATAAAGTAGAGCGTACACAAACCACCTTTTTTATTTCAATCCGTAGAACCAGAAAGATTTTGAATTCAAAGAAGCTACAATACAAATAAATATAACTAGTTACCTACAAAAATAATGATGAAAAGCCTACAAACACAAATAAAGGCCATTCGTCACCGTCGCGGCATCACTGGTATTAAAAATTAAACCTTTCTGAATTCGGGTGCGGTCGCGAACATTTGTGTTTTCTCACAAAATTAAATATGAAATCGCCAAAAATGTTTGAGTATCGGTGGTCTACATCAAAGCCTGGTCTGTCGCAGTAAGCCTCTTAAAATTTATACACAAATTGACGTAAGAACCAGTTTGTGACGTCACTAAACTATTTGATTTGGGTATTTTTTTCATTTTAGCTTCATACGTAAAATGTTATCCCATATGAAGCAAAACTTTTAGTAACTCAAAGTAATCGAGATTACCCGAAAATCAAATCAAAATTTAATTGTGTCTTAATGCCACGCCACGTAAGTTAAATTTATATTTTAATAAAATAAAAGATTGATTACTTTAAAAGCATTATTTTAACGAAACATTCTATGGATCATTAAAACACTCGTACATTTTATTTAGAAATGTAATTTTGACTCAAGCATTAATCATGAAAATCAACTGAAATAAAGATACCTCTATACTTTACTTTTTGTGTTGTAAAAGTATTTTTTATTAGATGTTCTATCAAAGAACAATTGGCCCTCCGTCCACTAAGTCCTGTTAAACTCCCCTGGGGATTCATTTGGATATTTTGTCCACGTGAATCCCCTCCCATAATGATTTTGCTTTTGTTTTCATTTGTAGTATGTTGTTTCGATTGTTGTCCGTTTGTCTCTTGCTTATAAGACCGTTTTTCTCAGTAATATTTGGAATTTTATATTATTAGATATTTTATTTGATTACAATATCATTTTATTATTTGTAGGTATAGGTGATGATAACCAAAGAAAGTAGTCAACACCTTAAGGAACCAGAAAAGGGTACGATATTAAATACCTCAAATGATTTACAAGACGTTGTATATTTTTTTATCAAAATTTTCATGAAGACATTTTTTTCACAAATACGTGGAGTGTCAAATGACTTACAAGTAGAATGTCTCAAACCCTTATTATAAAACCATTTTTTACGACGCCCGTGAAGACGCACAAAGAGAGGACAAAGGGCCTTTTTGGGTCTATTGTGACGAATAAACTGTATAATAAATCATAATCACATTACTGCTCTTGCGACAACCCGGTAATACAGAGCAGCTGTGTGAACTTGCTGACAAATTAATTAAAGTACTAAAAGTATTTTATTTTTACTTTTCTTGAAGCATAATATGACTTGTACTTTTGTATTTAGTCATACCCCTCTCCTTAGAGTAACGCGGCCTCCGGTAAGGAAGCCCGTATTGCTCTAAGCCCCTCTCTATCAGAATGACCTTTTCGCTGAAAGACAAATTGAATGACATGAAAGCAAAACGTCTGAAATTGCGATAGTCCGTGATAGTGACTCGGTCATACTTCCAAAAAATACTAACTTCCTAGCATTTTATTAAATGTAGCATACATTCTGTTACTCCATCTTGATACAATGGTTGGAAAAAAACACTGTATCATTACCATTTCCACTTCAACCACCCTAACAAGCGTAAAAACTATGGATAACTCCTCCCACGGGAAAGGTCAGCAGGCTTTCAGTAGACTACAATAATGGTCTGTTAAGTTATGATGATGATGATGACGATGAAAATTATAACAAAATAACACAGAAGATACAAGCACAAAATAGAGAGAGGACAGAAGTCAAGCTTAGTACTACGCGCGCTCGAGCAACGCACACATAGACACCTCTCACCGAAATGGAATAACCGGAATCTCAGACGAATCTCAAACGACTTCTAGTGCGTGACGCAGTGTCGTCGGTCGGTGAGAGCTGTCTATGTGTGTGAGCGTTGCTCGAGTGCGTAATTCTAAGCTTGACTTCTGTCCTCTCTCTATTTTGTGATAAAAAGGGTCATGGTCCTAAACTGTTTCATCTAAACCATTTACACTCGATGAACACAGACAAATTAGAAGAACAGGTAAATTTATAATTGAAATCATACCATTCACGTGAACAAAAGCCCGAAGTTATTCGAAAATTATTCGAGCGATATTTGATTCAGCAACCACTTGGGATTACACTTCGACTGTTGCCTTTGAACTCTCGAAACACGGAAACGTGTAATTTTCTGGAAGTAAGACCGACTTAACTGGTTCCCGAACGGAATATGAATGAATCGAAGTGAGATAAGGCAGGTCGCCGGTCCGTGGACGTGGGAACTTTGTGTTGACTTGAAAATTAAGAACCTGCCTTTCTATTGCCTAATTTCAAAATCTATCGCAATCGCTTTAAGGATGTAAAACATTGAAGCTTCTTTATGGCACAAATAAAAACTTACCACAGAAATGTAGCAATGTTTCACATCCATCTGTCAAACGAAAGCGATTGCGATAGATTTTCAAAATAATACAATTAGCCCCCGGGCTATTCAACAATACCGGCATATTCCAAATTTGTTGTAATTCCTCTCTAGTCCATTGTTACTAGAGTACTATGTCGAAACATTGTAAAAGTAAGCTATTTTGGTACTGAAGAAATAATTTGGGTGACGGACCCTGACATTAACACAAACTAGGAAAAGGTTTATTTGCTAATTTTTGAAGCACTTGTCTAGACTCTAATGGGATAGTTTTTCTGGACAGTTCTATCTACCTTTTTGGATCATGGTTCTACGTAGTTCAACTTTCTATCCACGTCTTTTTGACAGAGGGCGTTTGCCTTAGCATTGGAAAGGTCTTAGACTGGAAATGTCGATGGCTGAGAATCTTCAATGATTCGCATGGAAAACTTAATTAATAAAAAAAAGTGATCATACTACGTAATGCTCATCAAGAAACGTACTATAGGTATATACTATACGTAGTTTATAATCGATTCCCAAGTAGCCGATTCCAATGGAATGGTCGCTCATTGTAGCATCTCAACTTGTGATTTTTTATTATAACTTTTCCAATTTATAACGAAGGAGTTGAGCGCGCCGGCACACTTTATATTCGTCTGAAGGAGCCATCGCGAGCAATGGCAGATTTTGTATCGGTTCTACTTTAAAGGAACTTGAAAGTCAACTCAGAAGTCACGTTATTACAACTTCAATGAAATACGAATTGAAACCGTTTTGAGTTTCCGCTTTCTGTGCATCTTTCAAGGTTTTTGAATATTTCTTAGTAGAGTAGAAACAAACGTGTTTGAAATAGTTCTACAAAATATATTTTTTTAATTTGTTCCTAAGAACAGGCAGTTTGGTTTGAAGTTATGAGTTTTGTCAAAATATTGACTTTTTACTTTTACAAAATGCCATTCATACTGTGACCTCTCTGTGTCTGCTGTTTCCTGAAAGATAAAATTTGGGCTTCTCTAAAGCCCTAGAAAACATGCATTATTTTGCGCGTGCCCCATTGTCACTTTCCATAAGGTGAAATGGGGATAACGCGCAATCATCTTCAATTATTCAAAAAATCAAAATCAAAAATTATTTATTTCCTTATTAGAGACATACATCAATTTTTATTAAACGGAGCCTCCTTTTAGGCTTGTAATCGCCTGTGCCAAGAAACAACGCTCTGCATTACTTATGTAATTAATATATAAATATGTTTATTTGGTAATTTTGATTTAAAATTAAACCTACTTATTGATTTAATATAATATATGATCAAAAATTACGTGTGTATTAGTATGTGTAAGAATGTGTTGTGTAGTGTGGTAATTGGGATGTATTGTGTGTGAAGGGTGAATGTGTGTGTGGATGTGAGATGTTGTGTAGTAGTGTGCATTTAATTATGTATGAAGATGTGAGAACATGTGTATTTCTATATTCATTATGTGAATGTTGGTTAAGTTTAGTTTCCTATATGAATTGAATAAGGCCTCAGTTTCAGCATAGTCTAAATTTTGTAACCAATTTCTTATTTCAGATTTACACACGGCGAATGGTTATGTATATCTAACTCTTTATTTATTTTATGATATAGGTGTGAAGATAGGAATTCAAATTGTGCTTTAGCAAACTTTTTATTATGTATGAAATAAGTAGAATACAACTTACCTAAAGGTGGTAGATGAGCCAACACGAGCAGGGCGAAGTGCAACGCCGCGCCCCCCGCGCGGACCATGGCGGCGCTGCGGCTAGCGGGGCGGGCCCCGCGCGCCCCCGCTCCCTACCCGCATGCCCCGCGCCCGACCACGACCGAGCAAAACCGACCACGACCGAATGAAGTCGACCACAAGCGAACGATAATCAGCGGCGATAGCACAGTTCAAAATGTTCGAGTTTTGTTACACAAAACTATTTTTATGTTTTCAACTACTGTTTATTAAACCTAGTTGCCGACCAAAGCACACGTGATACGTTGTTTTAATTTTATTTGGTCAACATTTGTGTCAACATTTTGCGCTCACAGATTGCAACGGTTATGAATGGACTGAAATAAATACACAGCAAAATCACAACGCGTGGAACACTACACACTATCACATAATCACTGCTCAGTTACTGGAACGGTGACAAAAACCTGTAACAAAAATCACAATTAAGTATTTTTAATACAATATAGACACAAGTGTATACACAAGGGCGGATCCAGCCCCCCCACAAGACCAATTTGCGGATTACATTGACTTGCATTGAAAATGACGATGATGATGATGTTTTGTGTAGGTAGCGATCGTGCCTCTAATTTTATTTTATTATCTTAAAACGTGGCCCGATGCTCCGAGGGCCCCCCAAATTTGAATCCTGGATCCGCCCCTGTGGACACTACCCAACAGATTTCAACTATTTCAATGAAGTTGAAGCAGATAATTGCCATGGTTGCCTCTTAATGTGGTAAAGGAGTTGTGCGGAAAGTTACCTACTTTGTAACAAATTAATTCATTGACCCCATTTTATATTACTCAATTAACTTCTTAACTAAACGAAACCATTGTCAATATAAGCGAAATAAATGTATTTTTGGTTACATTTTCAAGTTATTAGCCTTAGAGCAACGCGGCTTACGGAGAGGGTTACCATTTCAAAATTTGGAAAGTACTGACAAAAAGCCGGACAGTTCAATAAAAGTTCATACATTTTCACAGACAGATCCAAACTCGATACATTTTGGGACTTCTCTTTCGAACACTACTGCTATGTATTTTTTAACTAGTATTTCACCGCCCAATTTTAAAAAGCCGGACAAATTACAATGCCGGACAAAATCCGGACAACAGTCTCAAAGTCCGGACATGTCCGGACTAATCCGGACGGATGGTAACCCTACTTACGGAAGCCAAAGCTTGTAGTGGTTTGGAGCTTGCTTTAATTCTCTTTTATTTATCAGCAAAAGAGATGGTCCAAAAATGTATGGAGCCTGGGCCAGGTCCTATGTACGGCATAGAAAAATGAAGGAAATGAAATTTTATGTCGATTCAGACTATTCAATTTTCATGATTTAGCTTTATTTTCTGGCTCAAAGCATTTTAAAATACTTTGTGACATTTATACCGAGATGGCGGCATGATGGCGGCATGTCAATGTCATTTTGACAACTCAATCTATACATATCTCATGATTTGGGTACGTATCAGAATGTCTAAAGTTAGAATTTTTAAACTTTTTTAAATTTTATGCATTCACAATGCTATTTTTATATTAAGATTATTAATATAATTGAAAAATATTAGAAAAAATCGACTCACCCGTAGCCCGCCCGTAGTAGTCCCGTCTGAGCTGCTACGGGTGAGTCGATTTTTTCTAATATTTTTCAATTATATTAATAATCTTAAAGTTAGAATGTCTAAACTTAAAATGGCAAAGTTCAAAATGTCAAAAATTTGAATGTCTAACGATTAAAATATCAAAAGTTCAAAATGTCAAAAACGAAAATGTCAAGCGGTCAGATAGTCCAAACTAAAAATGTCTAAGTTCAAATGATCAAAACTCAAAATGTCTAATAGTCATAATACATATAATGACGTAAAGAATTTACTTATGCCTTTCTTTCATTTAGGTACCTAATTAATTAGGTAAAATAATTGCGTGTTAACCTCTGTGTCTCCGCCGCACATCACCATAGCCACGCCGCTTCCTGATTCGGTAGCCTGTGCCAGTCACTGATTCAGTAGCCGCCGAACAAAATCCACCAATTGAGTTTGTAATAGAATTTTTTCTGGCGCTTCGCCGGCCGCTGCCGCGGCACGCTCGCTTCGCTCGCTCGGCTCGCGCGCTGGGTTCATGTCAACCTAACATGCTCGTCGCTGCGCTCCTCGCACCTATCTCGTGACCTATGGTCTACGGTTTCTAAGTCCCAGTAGACTAGTTTAGGCTCATTTCCGGCAGCTAAATTTGCTATAAAGCATTTCAGGCGAAGCCCAAAGACCTCCACAGACTCAATTAATCTCAAAGAAAGCGATTCGTTTTAAGATCCAACCCAATTCAAATAAATCATTGTGAACTTTAGACTTAATGACCATTGATATTTCAACTCGTCAAGTATTTGATACGTTTGATACTTTAAATTTTGCTATTTTGAAGTTAAACATAATGATTTTCGACATTTTAAACCATTTGAATTTTGATTTTTGACATTTTGAACTTTGCCATTTTAAGTTTAGACATTCTAACTTTAGACATTCTGATACGTACCCCATGATTTGCAATAATTTTTGAAATGGATTTGAAACTATTTATTTTATCTGGTTGGACTGACGAAATAGTTTTTACAGTGATAAACCTAGTGGTATCTACCCAAATGCGACATACCTAACCTATAAGTACCTATAAGTAGTGCGTGGAAAATCTCAACATAAATCATCGATGAGCCAAAAAATTACTAGCAAATTTTAAATATTTCTATTTTTCTGAGAATCCTTATAACTTTTCCTGTTTTTTGGTGTGCCGTACATATACCTGGCCCTGATTGGACCATCTTGTAGTGATGTTGTTAGGGAAACAGTGTGTTATACTCTCAAAAGAGATCGTTTAAATATGCAAATTAAATAATTTAATACCGTTTCTTTGAACGTCTCAATTAATCAGCTGAAGTTATAAGCATGTTAACTTCTAACGTTTAGAAGCCTTTTACTATCGGGGTAGGCTCGCAAAAATTTCAACGTAAATATCTCTAAGGCGGGGCATAATTACAGGGCAACTTGCCCAAAATAAATAACAACGAAGAACTAATTAGTTACGGTTCAGTTGAAGATGGGAGTTAACTTCGTAATTAAATTCCCGGAGAAGGTTGTCTGTCGAATAGAATTATTATCTATGCTACTTCTCATCTAACCTAGACAAAGTAACATTTGTAAATCTTAGTTACCTACTTATCGCTTTTCGATTTCGAAATATGTATGGGTTCATACAGGGTTATTTTGTAAAACACTAATAACTTCGCAGGACTAGATTAAACACTAATAACTTAGCAGGACTAGATTGCTAAAATCATAAACAACAACGTTTGTTCTACGAATTTTCTGCAAACGACAAAAAAAACGACTTTTCGTACAAAACTCGATCAGCTGTTTAGACATTTGTGTAGAAAGTAAAGGTTATCAAAATCTTATCTAATTTTAATATCTTCCAGAATCATAACTAGATACCTAAGTACTAGCAGTTTTTACTTTCTTAACTCTTCAACGCCCGGAAAATGAGACACAATAAAAAATCTATTGTGTCTCGGTCGCCATCGACCGCTCCGGCGTTAATGAATTAAAACGAATGGAATGCGACGGCATCGTAGTTATATCCTTGCATTATTCGCTTATGGCTTTAAAAATACACTTTCCCATCTTTTCTGTTCACGTCAATTTTATGGTGAAACCAGGACAAAAAACTATAACCCGTGCGATGCTGTCGCAGATGGATCTAAAGTGCACGACCTAATTCGACGTCCGGTCGAAGATTAAAAACTTTATTTTTGGATAGCACTGTGAAATTGTTTAATCAGAGAATACAGCGGAAGAAGGACGCTCCACTGCGCAAGTGCTCAGCAAACAAGCGATAGAAATGGGCTACGTGGTTATATTGTGAAGAGATTTGTGCGCTAGAATCAAATGTTCACATAATACCGCAATTTTTCAGTTTATGTCGTACCAGTCAATTTCATTGTTTATTTTCACAATAGCAATCTTGTTTATTTATAACTTGTTGTAGGATTATGTATTACTTACTTATTATTTTTAACACAACACTTAACACTTAATGAAAATAACATTACATACATACATATACATACTCACGCCTGTTTCCCATGGGGGTAGGCAGAGACTATGGATCGCCACCTGCTACGATCCTTGCACACTTCTTTCGCTTCATTAACATCCATCAATCTTTTCTATGCTAAAGGAACGTCTAGTGCGTTATAGTGCTTCAAATCAATTATTTCTAATATTCATAGCTCTTGAATAGGTAGGGTTGCTGAAATACTGTATACAAACAGCTGTATTTCCATCACTTACTTGTTCATTGAAATATCCATTATTTTTAATGTCCAACCGATTTAAATATCGCAGCAATTCATTACACAGCTCTAAAGCAAATTCAATATGTCAAATCAGCTGAAAATTAATTATATTTCAAATAATCCTTTTAAAATCAACGTGGCGTTAAAATATTTCAGCCAAAGATTTTTTTAAAGAAATACTTTTTAACAGCTGCTCTAAATGCAAATGCGAGGTTTTTAAATATTTTAAAGTAAGTTCACTTCTATTGACTGAAAATATACATAATTCAAATGAATGCATATTAAACACAAAGAGGCACATTGAATTTAACTACCTTAATTACATATTTATTTAAAAGAAAACTGAATTCATCTGCGATAAATGAAATACTAAACATACCGCTGTATAAGTTTCCTTTTTTTGTAAATTAGGGACTAATTAAATGTATCTCCTAAATCTGTTCTTAATTTTTACATTGAAATCCTATAAGTTGATATTTTCATCAATTTGTAAAAAAAACCACTAGGGAATATTATTAAAAAACGTATAACAAAATATTCCAAGTTAGGTACATTGTAAGATCATCTTCTGAATAAGTTTCGAATTTTCAATGAATTCTACGTAGGAGTTTTAGGCGCTATTTTGTCCAGTTCTGTTTGGTGGCTATTTTAATTATTTGGAAATTGTTTCATATTGGATATTGTGTCTTAAAATCAGTGCAGTTTTGTGGTACAAGTGTCTACGCAATTGAACAATATGTGGGATAATTGAAATAGGCGCGATCTTGGTTGTGTGAAGCTGAGTCTTTTATTGTAGTGGTGGCTACCTCGGCAGAACTAACCGAGAAACTGTCTGTCTTGATATACTTCGTGCCAAATGCTCCAAGCAGCATTGGAATGCGATGTACCCGCATTCTAATGAAAATTGAAAATTGAAACAATATCTACCACTATTCATTCAACACTTGACACTGGCAAAAATTACTTCCGAGAGGAAAGTAGATTGCCAAAACAAAAATAAGAAGAAGAATTCTATGTATATTTTTCTCGGTTATAAATCTACAAAAAAGGAATTGCTCACGTTTTGTTCTCATTTTCATTTCGTTACGAACAATTTATCGTAATTTGTAATTCGTAATACATATTTCGTACCTACATTTCCTCTCGAGAAAATAACTTGGAGAAAATTGTCCCATTCCTAAAGCTTTCTAATTCAGTAATTATGTAGATATTTAATTCTTTTTTGGGATGTTTTTACAAATGTTCATTTACATAATTCTCAGTCTCATGTTATGAGCAAATGGATGGAATTTTACCTAAGCACTTTTAAGTATTACGTAGTTTTAACTTTTATAAAAATAGTCAAGTTCACCCTACTCTGAGATCGCACTAGATACCTAAAACCCGATTTCACACAATGATAAGCAGTTAGCAGGTAAGTACAATATTTGCTCTTTTAAAGACGTGGGACGATACAATATTATGTAGAAAAGTTCGGTTTTCTAAATGGCAGGATGGCAGGATGAAAAATCCCACTTGGTGGCGCTGCTGTATATGGAGACCTTTTGTAGGTAAGTGTGCTTAAGCTAGAGTTTTCTAGCAAAGCGGTGCCGTCATATTACGGCCGTAATATAGCGACTTTGAATCGACATCGTAACGACAAAAACCGCGCCGTAGTATTTACATAGACAACGTTCTACGCCGCTAAATTACGGCCGTAATATGACGGCACCGTCATCCTAGGAAACCCTAGCTTTAAGGGTTATGTTCCCGGTTATTTTTCCATGGCGTCTATAAATGGTTATTAATACTTAATTATTATTATGATGGAAGATGGACAGTAACCAATTAGTAAACGATTAAAGAAAATCAAAAGTGTGTTGCATGAAAAATTTACGAAAAATCGCTTCCAACATACAAATACTAATATATCTATGAAAAATTTATAGATCTATCATTTTGTTATTTGACAGATCAACATATCTACACTAGTGCCAAGTTTGCGATCGATAGTGCACAGACTGGAGGACGATTTGTGACTCAACAAAATTCATCCTGCTATTGACCCAGCTGGTGACCGAAATCGGGATCTCAGAGATGGCAACTTAATGCCGGTGTTCAAGCTACTCAGCGACGGAGGTCGTCTATCTATCGTATCTTCATGTTGTGAAGTAGAAAGCAGCATTCTTAAAACAATATCGAAAACGTTTACATCATTATAAACGTTTCAAAGTTAATGAAAGAAGTCCAAAGCTTCCAAAGATTAGACTGTCAGTGGTTCGGAAACGGGCAGATGGTACAATCAGTGACTCGATCTTCAAAGCGAATTGATCACATACAAAATTATCGAAATTTCTTGTGTACCCCAAGCAAACTGCTCCAGGCATTGTCCCCGACTGTGCCTTTGACGTTCATTGGATAATTTAATAAAATCTGCTCCAAGACAATCCTTTGTCTCTTCTCACTTGAGAATACCATTGTAGGTTCATATTGTTCTGAATGCTGCACGGATGTGGCTATTTTATAAAATTTCAAATAACTCACACCAATTGAGTCCCAAAGTAAGTCCCAAAGTAAACAACGCTTTGCTGGTGGATACTTAACCATGTATAGACTCTATGTGTTTTTAAGTGTGAGTACATAAAACTTCATCATCATCATCATCATATCAGCCGCACGACACCCACTGCTGGGTATAGGCCTCCCCTAAGGATCTCCACGACGATCGGTCCTGCGCTGCCCGCATCCAGCGGCTTCCCGCAACATTATTATATTAACTTAAAACTTAAATGACTTTATTTTCATTTCCTTCGCGGAAGATGCTAGCCACTAAGCACTTGATATAAGCTATATAAGCATACATAATAAAAATTCTAATATCTTTGTACATAATTATAATTTCCTTTTTGAATGTTATTATTTCCACTTAAGTAGGTCCATCAAACTATTTTAGAAAAACGATAAAACAATTCACCAGAATTTCAAAAGCAAATAACGTAAATTTCCAGGGAGAGGCCTACATCCGAGCCCGACCAATTTCAATATTATTCCATTAATATTGTAAGCACTGTAATTTCATTATCACTCAATAAAAACAGGTATTTTTAACAGTTGCAATTTATTTCTGCAACTCCTATTAATTTTGTTTCAGAGTTTAACAAGTATTTTACTACAGTATAGATATTCAATACATATTCAAACTAATATACCTATAATTTGCTATTACTATACCTAAATAAGTAGTCTATTATAAACTCTGTTTAGATTATGTTCAAATTTATAACAAAATCAACTTATCTACCATATACATAACCTCGTAAATGCAATAGCTTTTCTACCAACTTTTCGGAGAAGGTAGGCTTTTCGAAAGGTACTACCTTAAAGGCTTTTGCCTGTACTCTAACTTTTACCAACAACCGTGAGCTTCTCACATTTGCCCGTTATATTATAAAATAACAAAGTTTCACTTCTGTCATTGGAAATATAACAGAAACATATTTTCTTTCACTTTGAGCACCGAATTCAATAAGCTCGTATCCACATAGAAGATAATCGAAACTCAACAAATATTGAAAATGATGAATGACAAATAAAACACTATGTGGAAAAGTTCTGAAATGGTGAACGCACACTGGATGACGCTACGTGTCTGATAATTTCGTGAAACTGGCAAGCCGCTGAATGCAAGGAGAGGTGACTCTTGGTGGAATCCTTTGTCCAGCTGCAGTAAGTATCGAGCAACTTGTAAAGAACACAATATGACGTCATTCTCGAATATGTCAGAAGTTACTAATACAATATAAGTCTTTTATCATAAGTTAACTTGCTAGATCAAAATATAAAGGTACCACTAAGGCAAGGCTTTAGTGAATAAGTCTTAACATCATCATCAACGCTGGCTGCTATAAGTATCTATATAGGTGGCGTCACGAATCGCGAGCGGTGAGCGAAATTGGAGGGGATTACTATATACGCATGTTTACAGTACCCGCACCACGTCTAAGTTGCCTTTTACGACACTTTTTGTACAAAAGTTCAGTTTTCAAAATTGAAACTGCCAATGATCGAACTCGGAATCTCAAAGATGGCAGCTCAATGGGAACCGGAGTTCAAGCTACTCGGTGACGGTGGTCTTCTATCTATAATATATATCTTCATGTTGTGAGGTAGAATGCATCACTCTTTAAAACAATTTTGAAACCGTGTACAATCTTTTACGACACCCAATACGGTTGGTGCTTTTAACTTTGCCAAACACCTTGCGGCTAACATAATAAGTAATTGTTATCTCTTTCATCATATTTTTAAGTACTTTTGCGAACTTCAACAAGGATCTTCGAGACAGCACGAACAAATTCATGCACGGTCCAGTTGAATATAAATGACGATTTACTGACTTGGATGAGGCCCTAGGAACTTAGTGCCGCGCAACTTCGCTTTCTAAAACCTCTCCAAACATTACTCCCTTCTACCGGCACTGAGTACGGTAACCATACGCACGCGACTTGCAGGACAAGGAAGTTTACTAGCAAGAACTCTTTATTTTAACCCGTTAAAGAACATTTAAAAAGAAGCGAGTTTTTTAATGCAACAAACTGAACTATTAGCAAAAAATCGAAGCTAAAATACTACTTTTTAGTTAGATTACAAGCTAAAAAACTAAAGCTTTAAAGAAGTGTGCAATGCATCACAACAAGTGAACAATCTTTTTTGTTTGTGAAATTAATATCATAGTGACATCTTGACATAAAATGATAATATAACTCTGAAGCTTTTTGCAAGCTTGAAAAATCATTCTGGAAATTCAGAAAATTTAGAATCATGTGTTACCAAAAAAGTTTTTTTTTTGTTTTAATAACTCCCAAAAAAATTTCATACCTTGGTGTCCCTACAATGTCGGATCGTCAGCGGTGGGTGCCGTGTAGCCACTCGCGAAAAATATTTGCTCACTTCGCAAACTCAGCTCCTAATGGACGGGAGTTTGCCTAGAAGAGATACTCAGTACTATATCCTGCGATAACGGTAAAAATATTGAAAAAGTTAATAACGCAATATTTTAAATCATAGACACACTATGCACTATCATTTTTGGAAATGCCACCTAATTGAAATTAGGTTTACAATTTTACAAGCAAAAAAAACTATTTATTTAACAAAAATATGTTCAACCTGATCGTGTGGGGTGGTGGGGTTTCTCACCGAGAGAAAGGCAATCAAAAGGTAGTTTTATGTGATGGTAAACTTCTGCTAGGTGGAAGTACTTTGTCCCAGTTCAGGCTGTTCTATCGGAAATTGTACGCTTTGCCTGCTCTCTTTCTAATCGTTTTAGCCAACATTTACCAGTACCGATTTACAGTTCACACAACTTTGGAAAAGTTAAGGAACCATTTTTTTTATCTGTATAATCAAATTGATTATTGTTGTACCTACCTAAGTGATAAATTTACGAACTAAAGTAAAGTTCCTGAGTATTATGTCACAGCGAATAATATTCAGTAAAAAAACTGAAAGACGCTGAGGCCAAATAGCCAAGCATCCTTGCGATAGTAAAAAATAAAATGAAAGCTAGCATATAAGAATAAGATTTACATTTAAAATGTATTTATGCTGACAAAATATAAAAACCTATTAACTGCAACAACCCGCAGTAACCCAAATAAAACTTAAGTCAGACAACATGCTGACTATCAACTTCACAAGAGATCTTACAGTAAAGATACTTCAATATTTCGTAAAAATATTTTTAGAATCTTTCCCTAAAGGCCTCTACTACAAAATCCAAACCACAATAATCGGAGTAAATTCGTTCTGCTTGCGAGCGACGCTCGAATAAAGACCAAAATTAAGTAAAACGAACGACGAATATCGTCCGTTTATAACGATTCTTTTTCTTAGTAGACTCTAACCTCAGGTTGTTTGCTCCACTTCCGATCTAAAACTTACGACACCCGCCATTTTTAAGCTCGGAAAGTGATTGACGAGTCTCAAGAGCAGTTCCCAACAATCGCAAAAGAATTAGAAGCCCCAAATATTTCTCGAAGTTTCTAAATCGAAATCTGTAATAATCGTGCCCACAACTTTTTAACTTAAAACTTTCAGCTATAGACTTGTTACTGATGGATTTTGAATATTTTATGGGTTTTATTTTTGTTCTGATATTGAAAGGTACTTTGACAAAAGGTCAAAGTTTCTCGTGACCACGGTAACAGCAAAGGTGCCGAAACATCGGGAAAACAAAAAATTAAACTAAATACTGAATTACCAAAGTACTTTCAATAAAACCGCGCTTTTCATGAAAAGGTCAAAGGTTTCTGTCAGATTTTATTTTATTGTTGCATAAACATTCACTTTCGTTGTACCAAAATAACAACTAGGTTAATCTCTATCTATGACTATGTATTACAAAAAGCTTTGATTTATGAGATTATTTTAAAATTATAAAAAAATATGACATCATGTAACGAATACTACCAATTCCCAGCTACTATTCTTCATGTTTTAAGTCCTAAGACCTCTATTGTAGTACATATTTACCAATCATACCAACACAATCCCTGACCATTTACCACCATATGTTTAAGGAGTGGTGGAAGCAATAAAAGGCACCGGATGTTGCAAATAAACTGAGAGTGGTCCTGTAGCAAGCAGCCAGCTTGCCTGTTGATCTAGCATCAATGACCTCATAAAATGGGTTGCTTCGTAAAAATATGAGTTTATAGCCGCTTTCATTGCTCGGCGTTAATAAATACAAACTTACATTTGAGGTTTGTTTAGGTTTTTGAGGTCTTCGTAAGATGTTGTGTTAGTAAAACGTAGCTGTAAATAAATAAAATACGATGTCAAGTAGTCAGTGTGTTAGTATCTTTTCGCGAATATCGGTCAAGAGCTACAGGAAAACATGTAATTTTTTTAGGTTGTTTTCTACTAAGAGCCTGTTTTACAGGATCCGTATTACTTAATAACATTTTGTATTTTATCAGCGGACATGCTGTAACTTCGTGTTAAACGTATAACTGTTATTTTATATTTGAAATTACAAATTACGTTTATCATCCGTTTGTTAAGTTATCTAATTAACTATCTTGTATACAATATTGATGAGATGTGTAGATACTGTGATGGCATTCGTATTATTAGCAGATGTGCGGGCCGGGCTCGTAAAACAAAACTTGGAATAAAAAAGGATTCAAAAAAATGTTTCGAATATTTCTTCTAATAGATTAAGAGCGACAAGTTTTATTAGCGCACAGCGGGGACTAAGACAAATGGAGTCTTGGGTAGGCCGTAAATTACGCTCAACTGTCATACAAACTATTCAAACTGGTGAATGATGGACAATTTTAGTTGAAATGCACAGGTTTCTAAGAGTTTGGTAGATTTAAATGTGTTACAGATGGGTGAAGTAGTCGAAGGAAGGAAAAAACTTGAGTTCTCAGAATTGGTAGGGCGGATCGTGAGAAATGGTGCGTAGGCGTCGCCGTGAAGATTGCAAGCATCAAGCTGACCAATGAGGGGTCTAAATGGGCGTAGAGCGGGCGGAGAAAAACTTCAGTAGGAATGGAAGAGATAAAACGAGGATGCAACTAGCATTCGGGACACAGACGCTAAGACAGACAGTAGGGGGCAGACGCTTTTAATATTTTAGGAGTGTTAGATTGGGAGTTTCGTGACTCCATTGTAACTAACTGTGTGAGCAATAAAGACTAAAGAGTTAACTATTAAATAAATACTAACTTTGTTAAGTAAATTGTAGATTTGAATATTAACAAGTGTAACTATTTTACAAAGTGAATCCAAACAACGCCGAGTGGGGTATGTAATTGTATACATTGTGATTTATTTCATGTGTCAATAAAGGTACAATCTCTAGATTAACGAGCAGAATATCGTATACAACGTAGAAATGTATCAATACGAAGAACAACTCCATTCTAGGGGTTTCTCTTTAATAACCGAATGGAACTCGGTAGAACACCTCATTTTTGTGTTGACTTTAATATGCGCAATAATTGTATTAGGGTGTTGTGGATATAAGATATTCAGTTATTGCAATCGTCGAATATTAAATAGACGGAGGTATTTGCAAGATGGTCTACCAAATGAGATAGAAATGCAAAGAGCCGGGTTAGATTGAATTGGATTGCGTTTTCTTAATGCATAGTTAATCTCGGAGATAAGGATGGTTAACGTGAAAGTATTAATTAAAGCTCTAGAGACTGTAACTTTATGTAGCCTGGTGGAATACGAAACACTAATATCTATTATGAATGTTAATAATCAAGTCTAGATTAGACTAATATGTGAAATAGTTTTTTCTTTCCATTTTTCAATCAATGTATCAGGTTAGTTCTATAAATGTGTTCGTATCTCACTTTAGACTTAATTTGTAAAATAACTATTGAAACTTTAGTGTGTGTTTAATTAAAATTAAGTGTGAATCTAGATGACCTTAGAGAGTTTTTTCTTTGGATTTTCGCTTTCTCTCTATTTAGTGTGGTCTTAAGATAGGAGCTGAAAATCTAGCTGTCATTATATAGCAACCTATAGGTGACAGCTTAAATAATCAAACCAGTTTCTTTTGCTATTTCGAAGATAAACTAAACACATTTAATTTAAATAAATAATATTTTTTTTCCATAATTATATGTTTTACTGCTTAGAGATAAGATTCCTAAGAGGAGGCACAGTGTGAGGCATAGTCAAACTCGTGTTAAATACTAAGAAATACTTAGAAGAACCTTTGAGCTAGTTTGTTTGGCTTCGTTTAACACTTTGCGTTCTCACACGTATACCTTTCAGTTGAATCACGATTTCTATGAGCTAAATTCATTAGATTTCAGTCTAGGTCTAGGTAGATTTCTATACATATACCTAATTAAATAAACATGGGATAGTAGGGAGTGATTAAAGACTAAGGAAGAGACTACATTCAAACCGTTGAGGTTACTTGTGTATAGGTAGGTTATTTAAACGTGTTAGTAAAGGAGTCTAGCTGCTGAATTTGGACGAGAGACACAACAGGAGCTGAGCAGAAGGAAGTATAATGTATTAGTGTTGAATAGGTATAATGTGTAAGTACATTTTGCCTCTACACAAGACATAGACATTGTTAGGTGCACTTATAGACTTGTATTTAGGATAGGAAATAGGGATAGGTATACTAGGTGATCTGTGATGAAATAGAACTTGCACAGGATGTTTAGATCCTGGGGTGTTTGACCGCTTGAGGCTGCGAGCTAGGCATTCCACTCACTGACTTTAATCGAATGAGGGCTCTTGGCTATAAGAGATTATTCTCTTAGACTTGACTGTACGGGATGCTATGGCCGGTACTCGCGAGCTCAGCCTTATTGAGCCTAAAGGCTATCTGCGTGTGGATTCAGCGAACGGGTAGAAGCATTTCTGGGTCGTCGTCACATTTGCACTTTCATAGCGTTCAGCCATCGCCCGATTTGGCCAAATCGAACTTTCTCAATTAATACAAATATGAATAAATAAAGTTTACCATGGTTTTATGGGGAAAGGTGTCTAGCGAACACCTTATAAAGTAAAGTAAATAAATGTCCACATCCTGGAGATGTCTGACAAACGCTCCGCAGCGTAACAAAGATGGCTGACGTTCCCCAAATAATAAACCCCAGAAGGGTTTTTCCTAGAAGGTTTTGTAGGCGCTATTAAACGACCAGAGTGTAATCCACATCATGAGCAGACATCTTTTGGTTATAGCTTAGGTAATTAGTGTAGAGGAGAGGCGAAAGTCGCGATCAGATTAAAACAATTTGCATTTTAATATTAACAAGCTTCGCAATGTTATTTAAAACCATAGGCCTGCGGAATGATGGATTTATCTCGATGAGCCTCCGTTCCATTCACACGCAGCTACTAAATAGTACAAACATAAACACGATTCGCAGATCACTTAGATGCCAGTAACATCGACTTTCACCAAGACCACCAAATACATAGAAAAACATTATAACTAGACGATCACATATACAAATTAGGATTTGAGCCACTACAGAAAATGGTGCCGTGACCAGGATTCCAAATACGTATTCGAAATAACGATACGATTGGATCAAAAGGACCAAATAATTATGATAAATAAAACAAAAATAAATAAAATAAACACAACGTAGAAATCGTAATCAGTTGAAAGGAATACTTTTACAGGGATGTTACGAGACATCGTGATGCGAAACAAGGAGGCGAGATAAATTGTGCATGGAATAATTATTTTAATTATGTGCATGGTGTGATTATTTTATTGTGTTAAACTGTTTACATGTCTTTTGAATGTAGGGGAAAGACACAGTTACAGTCAGAATTCGTCATAATGTTATCAACGAGATCGAAAAAAAAAAAAATATATACATACCTATTTCGTAAATTGTAAAATTAAAAGAATTTATTTTTAGACAACTGTATAGCCAAGTTATTTGTTCACGGAAGACAAAAGCCTGTCTGACAAGCTTGTGAATGGGAAGCGAGACAAAGGAAACCTTAGGGTAATGTTTTATTGGTTTGCAACTTAACTGCTGTTGTCCATTGAAGTAAAATTTGACGGTTGTACATTAAAGACAAAAGGGAAGGACGTGGAGAATTCTTACCCAACAAAATAAACAATAAAAGAGTAAAATAAAAATACTTTCCAATATTATTCAAAGCATAGCAGCGCGTTTGACGATTTTGACTGTACGTAAAAAGGTTAGCATAATAAAGATGTGTGATTTAGGTGGAGACAAAGGCGGGAGCAGATTCTCAAGATATTGTTACATTTCAATGTAAGTCTGTTATCATGAGTATTTTAATCACATGTGGAACTATCTACCTTTCTCATAAAGAACGATCTGTGCATTTAGGAGTAGGGGAAAGTTTAAATCGAAACTAGTTTGTCGGCAGTTGAGTTAAGTGACGTTATAATGCCTAGGCGCAGTAAGAGACGGGTTAGAGGTCAAGATAGGACAGGGGAAAGTCGCGAGAGTAACGGAAGCATAGGGGAACAAACGGGAAATATAGATAACATAACTTTACAACAGATGTCACAAAGAATGGATGAATTTCAAAATACATTACGGCAGTTGAGCGCGGAGCGATTAAACGAGAGGATAGAGTCGAGTGGGAATGTGCAAAATAGTCATCAGACGATTAGACAAGAGTCGATTAGCACAATAGCTAGTGGTAGTGTCGCGAATTCGGAAACTAGAAACTTATACGTCATACAGCCTTCAGTTGCGAAGCCGAGTTTTGACGGAAAACCATTCGCGAACCCTATTGCGTTTTTGAAACGATTAAAAAAATATATTAGAGAAGTGAACGGACAGGACCGCGAAATTGATATAGCGCTAGGTTGCATCACGGGACATGCACGAAAATTGATGGAGATGTACTCAAGGAGATGGAATACTTTTAGTGATTTTGAGGACGACTTTAGACGGACTTATTGGACTGAACAAATACAAGAATCCGTTAGGTATAGGTTGATTAACACGGTGTACACAAGTGAATCAGCAATTTCGATGTCCGAACATTTTGCTGAATATGTTGAGTCAATGCAGTCCTTGACCATATCTTTTAGTGAAAGGGATTTAGTAAATTCGATAATGCGTCATTATCCTTTGGATGTTCAACGGTTGTGGTTTACGAGAGCAGAGGAACCCACTATTATGAAAGGCGCGAACTTTCTTAGGAGTATCGAACAAAATGTAGTTGTGGGACAGAGAGAGATAGGTAGATATGCTAGAGAGAGAGGGAATAATCAGAGAGGTCGTTACAGTAGGACACAGACAGATTATCCAGTTGCGGCAACGATTTTAGCGGAAAGATGGCGAGGCAGAGGCGGTTCGACTCGGGGAAGGGCTCACCGACGAGGCAGGATAGGTTACGGATCATATTCTAATAGGAATACATCACGGTCGAACGTGTTGGGTGAAATAAATACTAGGCCAGCTATAACATTCATGAAGGAAGGTGAGGGGTCAACATTATCAACGTCTGTGAGGGAGGATAAAACAAAAAACTAATACCCCCTACACAAGCGGAGTCCGATCGGTTATCAAAGTGTAGGAAGGGGAATGAATGGACTTCAGAAAATAGGAAAGACGATATAGCGTATAAGATTTTAGTTAAAAATGGATGGGAGCCAGGTCAGGGTTTAGGAGCAGACGGAAAGGGATTGAAGAGGCCATTGACCGGGGGAGTGTCAGTGAGTAGCAACAGTTTGCGAGCAATAGCGTGTAGCATAGGTGTCTTATTGGAAAATCAATTCAATCATGTGATAGAATGTGACGAAGAAGGGCTTGCGTGTGATCTTTGTACAAGCAGGGGTAGAGAGGTTTTGTCGATATCACATGAGCTAGACGAGTTAGATTACTTAGGTGTTGATTATTCGTTGCCTAGATTACCCGAGATAGGAGTGGATGTGTACGGGATGCGTATAAGTGCATTGATAGACACAGGGAGCCAAATAAGCGCTATAACTAGGGAACTACACGATTCTATTCGGAAAGAGAGAGGTGATTTGCCCGAGATCGCTATCCCGGCTATACAGGTGCAGGGAGCATTTGGATCACGGAGTGAAAGTGCGAATCGTATGGTACTAATAGAGCTAGGTTTGGGTGGCACAATCATTGAAGCGTCAATGTTAATTCTGCATAGGCTTCCTAGGTCAATGATATTAGGATACGACTGGTTGGAACGTGTCAAGGGGATAGTGGAGTGTGGCAGAGAAAGGACGTTATCAATTGAGCACTTAGGAGTCAGGACTAGTGTCAAAATAAATTCGAGTTGCGAATTAAAACGGTTAGGCGGGAGAGACAATGCAAACATGATAAATACGATGTTAGAAACGGACGCCCAACCGGCGGTGTATTGTGAGGCGAGCGAGAAAATAAACAATAGCGGAAAGGTGGCTACCTACTTGGACGAGATGGGTTTAAATGACGAACAAAAGAAACTATTGTTACCCGTTTTAAACAGATATAGTAGAGTGTTTACCGACGAATTAGGATTGACGGACAGATACGAGCATGTTATTGAATTAATCGACGACACGCCTTTTATAAAGCGAAGTTATCCAATACCTTTAGCATATAGGGAGGAGATAAAAAGAGAACTAGATGGGTTAGAGAGTTTAGGAGTTATCCGTCAGGAGGCGACACCGTGTTGTAGTCCGCTTACCTTTACAAAAAAGCGAGACGGAACAATTAGACTCTTATTAGACGCGCGCGAACTCAATAAGAAGATGGTGGGGGACGCGGGAGCGCCACCACTTACATCAGAAATCATACAATCCTTTTATGGGGTTAATTACATCAGTCTTATTGACCTCAATAATGCATATTTTCAGATACCATTACATCCCGATTCTAGAAAGTATACAGGGTTCACTTTTATGGGGAAAACCTATACGTATTGTGTTTTACCTCAAGGACTTAAGACATCGGTGGCAGGTTTCTCGAGGGCTATGGATTCGATACTAGAAGGGGTGCGCGAGTTTTGTATAAATTATATAGATGACATAGTAGTGTTCACTAAGGGGGACCTAAAGTTACACCTAGAACACCTAGATCAAGTACTGAGCAGGTTAGAGGCGGCTAGACTAACGAGTAGGAAGGAAAAGTGTAAATTCCTATGTGTGGAGGTAAAGTTATTAGGACACATTGTAAATACCAAAGGGGTACAAATGGATCCGGATAGGGTAAGGGCGATATTGGATTTCCCCGCACCTCGAACCATAAAACAATTAAGAGGATTTCTGGGATTAATAAACTATTTTCGTAGATTTATATCAAAGTATAGTGAGGAGGTTAGGCCTCTGTGTGACCTATTGAAACAAAACAAAAGATGGTCATGGACACAGGAAGTAGACGATTGTTTTAAAAGGGTGAAAACTTTATTTGTAGATACCGTGCTTCTTGCACATCCAAACCCGAAGGATATATATTATTTACAAACGGACAGCTCGAATATAGGTGTCGCAGGATACATCTACCAACTAACGAGTGAGGGGGAAGAGAGAGTTATAGGGTTTTGTAGTAAATCATTATCAGAAACGGAACGCAGATGGACAGTCACTGAACAAGAGCTGTGGGCCATAATTTATAGTCTATCAAAGTTTGAAACGTATTTAAGGGGTGCTCAGTTAGTAATTAGGACCGATCATAAAAGTTTGACGTTTCTACAATCGTGTAAATTACTAAGCGCTCGCATGATACGGTGGGTAAGTTATATAGGACAGTTCAATTATACGATTGAACATGTCAAGGGTAGTCTGAACACTGTAGCTGACGTGTTGTCACGACATATAAGTGGAGCCACCGATATCTTGACTAATAAAACTGTGGGACCGGAAATGAATTTGTTTGAAATACCAACTGGACGACTCATAAAGAATAAGTGGGAAGAGATAAGAGAACATCAGGGGCGCGATCGTGTTGTTAGCGAAATAACTAAGCGTATAAAAGCTGAGAGCGAGTCTGAGACTAGACATTACAGACTAATAGACGGGATTCTCTATAGGATAGAGATAGGTTCGGGTAGGTCGCGATTATATGTTCCCGAGAACTTACAAACGGAATTGATTACTAGTATACACGAGGAAGTAGGACATTTTGGGCGATACAAGGTGCTTGCGCTAATGAAGCGACGTTACTACTTCACTGATATGGCACGCAAAATAGGACAGGTAGTTAGGGCTTGCGACGTGTGTCAAAAATCGAAACATGCGTTGGAGGCACACTCAGGACCAATTAAGACGGTGATAGCTAGGGAGATAGGGGAACGAGTATTTTGTGACATTTATGGACCAATACCGGCAGGACGCTTTGGTCATAAGTACGTGTTTGTTATGCAGGACGCCTTCAGCAAATTAATTAGATTATACTCATTACGACAGGCGAGTGGCAGGGCCTCGTTAACTTGTGTTAGAAAATTTCACGAACAGGTCAAAATAAAGGTTTTATGTTCGGATAGAGGTGCAAATTTCACATCAAGGATTTTTGAGTCAGGTGTTAGACAGTTAGGCATCGTGCTATCGCACACCTCAATCAGAAACCCGCGACCTAATTCTACGGAGAGGGTCAATAGAGAGCTAGGAAGAATGTTTAGGACGTATTGTGAAAAATCACATTGTTCTTGGGTTGACGTATTGCCGAAAATAGAGGATTGTTACAATCAAGTTATACACACCACGACGGGTTACACACCTAACGAAATAGTATGGGGTACAGGAACTCGCTTATCTACGGATAACGACAAAATTATTGGAGTAGGGTTAGGCCTACAACAAGAGCCATTAGAATTAGTTCGGGAACGAGCGAGACAGAACATATTGAAGTCAGCCGAGAGTAGAGAATTTCATTATAACAAAAATCATAAACTAGTGTGTTTTGACATAGGTGATCTAGTGAAGTTGAAAAAGTTTGCGAAATCGGATGCATCTAAAAAGGTGACTAAGAAGTTTGCACGTTTGTTTGAAGGACCATACGTCGTTGGTGCTATTCCCAGTAGCAACGTGTACACTCTAATAGATAAACAAACAAACAAGATAAAAGGGAATTACAATGCGATACACCTGTTTCGCTATTATGTGAATAGGTAAAAATAATAAAAAAATAAAAAAAAAGAAAAAAAAGTAGGGACAATGGTTTGTGAGGCGCCATACTTATGTAACAAAGGAGGCGGAGTATCGGGGTTTATTGCCTACTTGGGTATACAATGGACAGATAAGAGCTATAGAAAGGGAACGTGAGAACTGAACGAATACCGTGGGAAAGTTTGGAAATGTGGACAGATAGGAAATATAATTTAAAACGACCGTACATTCGGATGTAGGTGTTTAAGATTCTATTTAGGGGAATGTGTGATGGCATTCGTATTATTAGCAGATGTGCGGGCCGGGCTCGTAAAACAAAACTTGGAATAAAAAAGGATTCAAAAAAATGTTTCGAATATTTCTTCTAATAGATTAAGAGCGACAAGTTTTATTAGCGCACAGCGGGGACTAAGACAAATGGAGTCTTGGGTAGGCCGTAAATTACGCTCAACTGTCATACAAACTATTCAAACTGGTGAATGATGGACAATTTTAGTTGAAATGCACAGATTTCTAAGAGTTTGGTAGATTTAAATGTGTTACAGATGGGTGAAGTAGTCGAAGGAAGGAAAAAACTTGAGTTCTCAGAATTGGTAGGGCGGATCGTGAGAAATGGTGCGTAGGCGTCGCCGTGAAGATTGCAAGCATCAAGCTGACCAATGAGGGGTCTAAATGGGCGTAGAGCGGGCGGAGAAAAACTTCAGTAGGAATGGAAGAGATAAAACGAGGATGCAACTAGCATTCGGGACACAGACGCTAAGACAGACAGTAGGGGGCAGACGCTTTTAATATTTTAGGAGTGTTAGATTGGGAGTTTCGTGACTCCATTGTAACTAACTGTGTGAGCAATAAAGACTAAAGAGTTAACTATTAAATAAATACTAACTTTGTTAAGTAAATTGTAGATTTGAATATTAACAAGTGTAACTATTTTACAAAGTGAATCCAAACAACGCCGAGTGGGGTATGTAATTGTATACATTGTGATTTATTTCATGTGTCAATAAAGGTACAATCTCTAGATTAACGAGCAGAATATCGTATACAACGTAGAAATGTATCAATACGAAGAACAACTCCATTCTAGGGGTTTCTCTTTAATAACCGAATGGAACTCGGTAGAACACCTCATTTTTGTGTTGACTTTAATATGCGCAATAATTGTATTAGGGTGTTGTGGATATAAGATATTCAGTTATTGCAATCGTCGAATATTAAATAGACGGAGGTATTTGCAAGATGGTCTACCAAATGAGATAGAAATGCAAAGAGCCGGGTTAGATTGAATTGGATTGCGTTTTCTTAATGCATAGTTAATCTCGGAGATAAGGATGGTTAACGTGAAAGTATTAATTAAAGCTCTAGAGACTGTAACTTTATGTAGCCTGGTGGAATACGAAACACTAATATCTATTATGAATGTTAATAATCAAGTCTAGATTAGACTAATATGTGAAATAGTTTTTTCTTTCCATTTTTCAATCAATGTATCAGGTTAGTTCTATAAATGTGTTCGTATCTCACTTTAGACTTAATTTGTAAAATAACTATTGAAACTTTAGTGTGTGTTTAATTAAAATTAAGTGTGAATCTAGATGACCTTAGAGAGTTTTTTCTTTGGATTTTCGCTTTCTCTCTATTTAGTGTGGTCTTAAGATAGGAGCTGAAAATCTAGCTGTCATTATATAGCAACCTATAGGTGACAGCTTAAATAATCAAACCAGTTTCTTTTGCTATTTCGAAGATAAACTAAACACATTTAATTTAAATAAATAATATTTTTTTTCCATAATTATATGTTTTACTGCTTAGAGATAAGATTCCTAAGAGGAGGCACAGTGTGAGGCATAGTCAAACTCGTGTTAAATACTAAGAAATACTTAGAAGAACCTTTGAGCTAGTTTGTTTGGCTTCGTTTAACACTTTGCGTTCTCACACGTATACCTTTCAGTTGAATCACGATTTCTATGAGCTAAATTCATTAGATTTCAGTCTAGGTCTAGGTAGATTTCTATACATATACCTAATTAAATAAACATGGGATAGTAGGGAGTGATTAAAGACTAAGGAAGAGACTACATTCAAACCGTTGAGGTTACTTGTGTATAGGTAGGTTATTTAAACGTGTTAGTAAAGGAGTCTAGCTGCTGAATTTGGACGAGAGACACAACAGGAGCTGAGCAGAAGGAAGTATAATGTATTAGTGTTGAATAGGTATAATGTGTAAGTACATTTTGCCTCTACACAAGACATAGACATTGTTAGGTGCACTTATAGACTTGTATTTAGGATAGGAAATAGGGATAGGTATACTAGGTGATCTGTGATGAAATAGAACTTGCACAGGATGTTTAGATCCTGGGGTGTTTGACCGCTTGAGGCTGCGAGCTAGGCATTCCACTCACTGACTTTAATCGAATGAGGGCTCTTGGCTATAAGAGATTATTCTCTTAGACTTGACTGTACGGGATGCTATGGCCGGTACTCGCGAGCTCAGCCTTATTGAGCCTAAAGGCTATCTGCGTGTGGATTCAGCGAACGGGTAGAAGCATTTCTGGGTCGTCGTCACATTTGCACTTTCATAGCGTTCAGCCATCGCCCGATTTGGCCAAATCGAACTTTCTCAATTAATACAAATATGAATAAATAAAGTTTACCATGGTTTTATGGGGAAAGGTGTCTAGCGAACACCTTATAAAGTAAAGTAAATAAATGTCCACATCCTGGAGATGTCTGACAAACGCTCCGCAGCGTAACAAAGATGGCTGACGTTCCCCAAATAATAAACCCCAGAAGGGTTTTTCCTAGAAGGTTTTGTAGGCGCTATTAAACGACCAGAGTGTAATCCACATCATGAGCAGACATCTTTTGGTTATAGCTTAGGTAATTAGTGTAGAGGAGAGGCGAAAGTCGCGATCAGATTAAAACAATTTGCATTTTAATATTAACAAGCTTCGCAATGTTATTTAAAACCATAGGCCTGCGGAATGATGGATTTATCTCGATGAGCCTCCGTTCCATTCACACGCAGCTACTAAATAGTACAAACATAAACACGATTCGCAGATCACTTAGATGCCAGTAACATCGACTTTCACCAAGACCACCAAATACATAGAAAAACATTATAACTAGACGATCACATATACAAATTAGGATTTGAGCCACTACAATACCGTACATTAATTATTTTGTGACCGTACCGAAAGTATATAGATGACGACCTCTGTTTATTGATTATTGTTTATTATCACACCACAATCATATAGACACATACAGTTTGTACAAGATATAGTGGTACAATCTAAAGACTGTGGCGGGTTGATACCTAAACTAGGAAGATTCCTGTGTCTCAGGTTACCAACCCTCCACCCCAAACAAGATCACAATATAACAATATTCACTCAAAAAGCTACAAATAGTTTTCAATTCATAGGTACTTACTAAAAACAAAAAACAAAAACAAAAAAACATTATTTTTTTTACAATCTTACACAAAGAAAAGTTAATGCCTAACAGCGTTTTTATTTTATTTTATAATTTTACATTTGATACATTACACAAGACACTTATTCTTTTTACAGATCCATAGATACATATAAGTACATACACATACATATACACATATATTTATATATATGTACATACGTGGTCGACTGGTTTGTACGCCGGTTTTCAAGGCGTCACCGTCTCTTGAGGTCCCGGGTTCGATCCCCGGCTGGGTCAATGTAGAAAATGATTTTTTCTATATTGTGTCAGGTCTGGGTGTTTGTGATACCACCGTTGTCTCTGATTTCCATAACACAAGTGCTTTAGCTACTTTGGATTTGGAGCAATGTTTGTGATGTTGTCAAATATTTTTTTATTATTATTTATTCTATCGTATTTACGAAAAGTTGTACCAATTAAATATAATCAGTTATACGGCAAATGGTTTCAACTTCACTTTCATAGAAGAAACTTTAAAACTGTAGTTCCCAACTCTGTTATTACCTTGTCTACGCATTTGTTAAGAACTCATATTAAATATCTCAAAGTTACTTGAAAACGATATCGCTAAAGAAACTTGAAGAACTAACTCTTTATGGTTTTAAGAATTAAGATAAAAACTTGTTAGAAAATTGTTAGTGTCAGATTACTTAAATTTTTATTTTGTTAGAAAATTGTTAGAGCCAGATTATTCAGATCTTTATTATTAATTTTGTTCATTACTTTTTCATAAATTAAATTTTTTAGAAAAAAATATTTTTTTTGTGTTATTTTACAATAAACTTAAACTTTTCGCACTAACAAATCCCCTTAAAAACGCATAATAATTAAGCAATATTTACATAAAGAGCAAAAAGACACGCGCGTGCGTTCACTGAAGCCATGACTTTGCATAACTCGGTAAGTATAATTAATCGCTGAAACTACACTACACATGTTATATTATAAACAGTTTAACCTAAGTTTAAAAAATTATAATCTTTGAAAAGAGTTTCTTTTTATAAAAAGCAGGTTCGATTTGTTAATAAAACATTTTAGCATTTTTATTTCACTTACGCAAATAGCAAACTATTTTTTTTTGCTGTTTAATTTTCATAAGCGGCACATTTCACTATTGTTAAACGTCATTGTCGCTACGACAAACAATGGGCTCCAAAGCCTTAATTTAAGCCACATACATTTGTGTGACTATGAAATAATAAATAACTACTAAGGTACTTTCTCACTTGGAAATTTCCCGTATCATTAGCATTCCACTAGGTAACACAACCCAATCGAAAATAAACACATAGTCTCAGTTCACTACTAATGAAAAGCCTGTCAAGATTTTATTTTGCATAAGCTACAGATGATCAAGTGCAGACATGTTGGCCCAACTAGTTGACATCTTGATGGAAGTTCGGCTTAATTAAAAAACAAATTTGTTAACCGCCACCTCGCAGAGTTGGTTCAACATCAGAAAACAAGTCAAACAAAAATATATAAAGTTTCTTAATTATTTGGATCCCTTTAAACCCAGAGTTTTATTTTATTTAAATCTCTTTGTTAGCTTAAGAAAGTCTCATTCGCTTAAAGATACGAGTTTGTTTATTTTTAAATGTTTTGGAAAACTGTTTAAAAAGAAAAGGCTTTCTTTTAATGAAACATTTTTCTCCGACACTTGGGCTTAGAAACCTGAGAATTAACATAAGTATATAGCTCAAATGACATAGGTAAATACTATGCAGGAATTTAAACAAGTCCTTTTGGGTTTTTCAGAATTTTTGCATTACATGTGTTTTTCTTTTATTCATTATTGTAATTTGTAACACATATTGCGCAAAAATACATTTTTACAATGTTTTTTCTTAATAATAAGAAGCGTTAGTATAAATTACTATTCAATAAAAATTAGGGAGATCTTTAAAAATCCACGTTTCCTTTTTCTTACTACTTTCCGTGTTGTTATCTGAAAAAATGTAGATGAAATATGGACACTATTTCTATCAACATACTTCTAAATTATACTATCGTGTAATAAATAAATAAATATGAAAAAAACCAGAAATATCCAATTTTACGCATAATGACACATTTTGATTACGCAAAATGACACTTACGCGAAATGACAAATACGCGAAATGACATACGCAAAATGACACAGGTACGCAAAATGACACATAAGCAAAATGATGCATACGCAAAATGACACATACGCGAAATAACATGAATTAAAAACATCTGAAAGAAGTCGACGCTATATTGACAGTTCAGCTAGCAGCGCGCGAGGACACAAAAAATGAAACTTTATTTCAAAGTTTGGCTAAGCAAGTTCATTAAACGTTATTGAAATAACTTAGTCAAATTACTTTGCTTAGGCCGACCGTTTAATGAAAAGGCTAAGTCATTAATTAAACAGCTGATTACGCTAGTTGGCTGCAACATATAAAAAACTAGCGTTGTTTAAAGTTCAGCGTACCTCATAAAGCCTTATCTGAATGAGTCGCGATGGAAAATGGGTGTTCACTCAATCCGTGACTAAAGTCGTCTTGGTGTACTTAGTCGAAAGTTTGAAATCACAACTGTTTCGAATTAACTGCGCAGAAACTTTCTATTTTAACAGCTGCGATCGTTCGTTTGCGAAGGACAAGAACCTCAGGCTACGAACCCAATTTTAAATAATCCTCTGCAATCCTTACGTTTTGTTCTATCCTTAAGCAGATTGCTTTTTTAGCTAACTGTCCTCTTGAAAGTTTAAAGTTAAGAATACATTTGAATTGATCTTGTTAAGCTTTGCCAAAAAAAGAAGCTACCCTACCTTACGTAAGTTTCTTGACACAATACTACTTAGGTATAAAATTGTTTTGTTTTAGCATTTCAAAGTATGATATACCTAGTAGCTGAAGTTTTCTGATGAAGTCCGCTTTTATATTTGACCTCATTGTCACTTAATATGGTTAAAATAAGAATCAGGATAAAAACATTAATAATACAATTTATAGTTTAAGATACTATTACACATTACCCCAAAATGATTTTAATACTAGGTAAAGCACAGGTAAATTAATGTGTAGTGTAGCTTTTAAAAGATGAATCAAAAATTGACATAATAAATAGGCCAGTTTAGAATTGACTAGAAATGCATTTAATTTTACATTTTTAAGACTAGAACAAATGTTTTCTTGACTTTCTAATAATTAATTGAAAAGGGTCACCGACCCATCACCCACAAACAGCAATTAAATCTCGACACATTCATTCCAAAAATTAAAAACAGTTTTGGCGTGTGTCCAAATTTTCGGACACATCCGACCCAAAGTATTTGCGAAAGCACTAATGAATTCTCTTAGCGTTTGTTGACGGAATTGGTTATAATTTAATTTTTGCCATTTCATCAGTACAAATTAGGCTTCGCCGGGACTAATCGGCGTCACGTTTCTTGCGTTCCGTTTCAGTTTTGAGATTGTGAAGCTTTTACGTAATTTAAGGAGCTTTGTATTCAATGAATGTTGCTGAAAACATAGCTCACAATTTTTTCCTCGTCGTTTTGCAAAAGGACTGTCGATTTTTTTGACAACTTATGGAGTATTCTGATAGAATCAAAGATAAGCCATATTTATGAGCTTGTTTTTTTTTATTAATATTTTTTGGTTTTTGGAAAAAAATATGTATAGTAACTATTTATCGGATATAAAAAAATACATTAAAGGACGTATTTTTAACGAATGATATCAAATGCTGACGCGTCTCATATTTAGAACAGAACACATAAAATTTTATAATCAAGTGTACGACCCCACTAACGAGAAAGACTTTTAAAAGATTATACCCAAGCATTGCTGAGTAGATGTCTGGCAAACTTCCCGCTCGTAACCTCAGCGAACCTTTACGAAACTCCTTCCAAAAAGCAGTCCATCAGCCATTTTTGATGGATCCACTACTGGGGCACAGGCCATCCTTATAGATGGTAAGGAGGATGGGCCATAACCCACCACGCGGGCCCAATGCGGATTGGTGGGTGTTAACGACTGCAAATGCAACCGGGACCAACGGCTTAACGTGCCTTCCGAAGCACGGAGGAGCTCGATATAATACATTTTTGGTCACCCATCCCATGACCGACCCTTGCGAACGTTGCTTAACTTCCGCAATCGCTGGGCCAGGCGCTAAACCACTGCGCCACCGAGCTCCACAAAAAGCAGTAATTAAATAAAAAAATATTATGTCAAATGCATTGTAAATGCTAATAGCACCTGTCCTAAATTAAATTTTACACCAATCCTCTTCAAAAGGGTGGGAAAAGGGGCACTTACATATTTGATACAGTTGATTAATTATTATTACACTCCCACGTGCTTCGGTCACCCTCCGCGGCAGCGTAATGAGCGGTATAAATCAAATAGACGCCTGTGACGGACAGACACGCAGACTTATTAATATAGCTAACCAGTGAGGATGGAGCCATAACAGTCCTATTTTTAGAAAGCTAATGATCTCCTACAATAGCTATCACTGAAAAGCCAAACATAATCCTCTTGTTACATTCAACGCAACGAGGATTATATTCGGAAGCTGTTTAAGATGAGAAAACACAAAATTCAAACAGGAATTGTGAAATTGTGTATTTTAGATTTGAAAAGGAAATACCTTCTAATGCGCGGAATACCTTATTATACCAAAATATGTGGGAAGTATTTAAGATCATTCTTTTAGAAACCTTTTTTATTTTATTAGAGGATAGAAGGAAAGAGTTATATCAATACGAATCCAGTTTGTGTACCTGATGTAAATACTCTGTGCAAATTTGAGGTAAACCACAAAAATTCGCACCAGTAACAGGTAAAGGAAAAAGTTCATAGGGCGCAAGTATCAGAGGGATCGTATCGTACCAAACTCATTTTCAAATATCTACCTATTGTTATGTAGGTACATTACTACAACAAATACGTTCATATTAGATTAGGAACACATGTTTTAAATGCGTTTTTAAACTAAACATAGGTGTTGGACACCTACCTTGTTGGAAAAACTGTTCGACGGTGGATGAAGATTCCACCGCAGAGGAGGAGGCGTTACACCGCAGCACCAGTCAGCCCGTGACCACGGCCGATGCAACTCGGTCGAAACGTAGGAAAAAAAGTAGGTGACCAACACTTATGTTTAGTTTAAAACCTGTGTTCCTAATCTAATAAAATGCAAAGCGAAAGTTTAAAAGTATATAAATACGTTCATAGGTTTTCAGTGCTGTGAGATGTGAATAGATTATACTTACTTATTGGATGTTTTTTTTATAAAATTACTCTGTTAACGAAAAAATTGATTGTGAGACTTCAGACTCAATGATTCAATACACTGGTATACCTATACGAATGGTTTAAAGAGGAGAAATAATAATAAAATAATAACAAAGGTATTGCTAACATTAATAAACGTCCTAAATTTTCAGTATTAGAAGATCTATAAGGGCGATCAGCATAAAATAATGATGACAGTCCTTGAGTGCCTCCGCCATGAAATGGCTAACACAAAGGGAACTAGAATCTGGAACTGCGTAACACTTAATTGGTTCCGACTTTGGGATCCCGAGATAAACCCATTTTTGTTTCCGAATCCATCTGAAGAGAAGCTCTCCTTTGTTTAACCACGTTATTGTCTAAGTTCTAAGCTACGACCTTAGTTTTAGCGATGAGCGATGCGACACGCGGTGCGGTGGTTAAAAGTGAAATGTGCTGATGCTGGTAATTTAAGAATTCTTGGTAATCCAAGAATTCTTAAATTACCAGCATCAGCACATTTCACTTGTAGCGCCGCATGTAGCGTTGGATCAGATGGATTAAGTTTAGACGTTAACACAAAGCGAGAGACTACACCATATCTTATTTAAAAGTCAACCTTATTGTTTTATTTTATCAAAGTGATTTAAAAAAAAGATTGATTACTTTCATACTAAAGACGAACGAGATATTGTTAATTAAATTACTGCATTTATAATGAAGACTCATAGTTTACGGGTTTATTAAGTATAAGTAGTTAGTTTCAAAGATTTTATGGAGTTTGGTTTTGGAACCCCCAATCAACCGCTAATCGCGTCGCTCTTGCGACCTCTACTCGCAAAGTCGTGTCTGAATCTCAATGCTAGCTTAAGCATCTCAGGCACATCTCTGCGAGTATTGTTGTTCTACCGTTCGACCTAAATATCCAACTATTGTATTGTTCCTTACTTCTTTACGATGTTTTCGCGGTAACATTATTTTGTTTAAAAGCACTCCTGTATTGCTTAACGTTTGAAATTTTGCTTTTGTTTGCGGTTTCCTTGTTTTCTTTTATATTTTTGGTGAATCGGTGAGGTTAATGCCTTTCTTGCGTCTTCTAAATAGTTTGATATAATTTATTTTCATTTCTCATGCTCGTAAAGTTCGTCCTTATGTTGGGTAAAGGCTGCATAAAATCGTTTTTCATGCTCTAGAGCATAAAGTAAAATCTTCGTCTAAGTTCAGACTTTAAGACAAAGGTCGTCAGGTAAACAGCCACACGCAATTAAACTTCGTTAAATAAACTTGTTATTTTCTTCATTTTTATATGTACTTTTTTTTCAATTTTTGAAACCTTGATGATTTTTTTTTCTATTTTTGATTAGGGGTATCAAATGAAAGGCCTTGATGAGCACATTCCAAAATTAAATAATTTGTCACTAAAATTTAAGAAAAAAAAATATCTTTTTATTTTTTGAATATGGGTATCAAATGACAGCCCTTGATGAGCACGTCCCAAAAATATGTAATTTGTCACAAAAAATTAAGATTTTTTTTTTTTTTTTTCAATTTTTGAATATGGGTATCAAATGACAGCCCTTGATGAGCACGTCCCAAAAATATGTAATTTTGTCACAAAAATTTCAGAAAAAAAATTTTTTTTTTTCAATTTTTGAATATGGGTATCGAATGTAAGGCCTTGGTGAGCACATTCCAAAATTATATAATTTGTCACTAAAAATGAACAAAAAAAATTTTTTTTTTTCAATTTTTGAATATGGGTGGGTATCAAATGAAAGGCCTTGATGAGCACATTCCAAAATTATATAATTTGTCACTTTTTTCAATATTGTTGAAAAAATGATTAATTTCCTATTTCCTCACAATCGAAGTGAAAAGCAGAGTGTATAACTCGTACATAAAACCCATTTTACCCTCGACTTGACTATCCACCCTCGCCTACGGTTCGGGTGGATATTATACGTCTCGAGTAAAATGATGCGTTTTATGCACATGTTGTACAATCTACTATTTTCACTTCTCATGCTCGTAAAGTTCGTCATTATGTTGGGTATAGGCTGCATAAAATCGCTTTTCATGCTCTAGAGCATAAAGTTAAATCTTCGTCTAAGTTCAGACTTTAAGACAAAGGTCGTCAGGTAAACAGCCACACGCAATTAAACTTCGTTAAATAAACTTGTTATTTTCTTCATTTTTATACATAATCCATGTTTAATACTTTTTTTTTTCAATTTTTGAAACCTTGATGAAATATATTTTTTTTCTATTTTTGATTAGGGGTATCAAATGAAAGGCCTTGATGAGCACATTCCAAAATTATATAATTTGTCACTGAAATTTAAGAATTTTTTTATTTTTATTTTTTGAATATGGGTATCAAATGAAAGGCCTTGATGAGCACATTCCAAAATTATATAATTTGTCACTTTTTTTGCAATATTGTTGAAAAAAAAAAGTTTAATTTCCTATTTCCTCACAATCGAAGTGAAAAGCAGAGTGTATAACTCGTACATAAAACCCATTTTATGCTCTTGTTGTACAATGTACTATTTTACCAATAATGTCTTTCTTACTTTTATGTAGATAATTACACCGTACTATGACTGACACCCAATTTTGCATTGTATTCAATCTGAACTTATCACAACCTAGAGCCAAAGTTACGCAGTAAATATGAAAAACAAATAACTCGAAAACTGTAGAACTCGAAACTTAAATATTACAGATTACATTGTTAGTTTGTTATGTGCATGCTCGAGTTCCTTGTTTGCTATTTCCTGAACTATCGTACACTTTAAAATAGTGCAAGTGCATTTTTTAACGTAAGGATATATTACGATGTTGTAAAACATTCATATTATTTTATTAACATATTACATTGTAAACCAGAGTATTCATTAATAAAACATCTATCACAACATTACAGCTACATACGTAATTGCTTCCGGGCATCGGCGTCGGTCTGCGCCTGCGCCGGTGGCGTTAAATCTGGCCCGGTCTGGAACACTTCATTTGCGGCGCGACCGCATCCTAATTACTTTATAAATAAACAGACATTCACACGCTTTAATTTACTGTAATGGCTGTAGCACTACTGTTATATGTGATTAATTGCCGAAAAGTAATGCTGTTAGGGGTTAAATAAAGCTGAAATTAAGGTGATAAGTTAAATAAATATATACGTACAAGTAGAAGAAGAAAAATAATAATTATAATTGACATAATAACTATCTATGAAAGACAGATATTTATATGAAATAGTAATAAAAATATCAAGATAAAGTGACTCTTAAAGATACGGTATACGTACACACTGGCCTTTTTACTTTTTCCGTTGTCTATGGCGTTGCACACCACGTATTGATATGCCATAAATATATTTGATTTGATTTGATTATTCTACTAGATTGCTCTGCAAGTATCCAGTCTCCATAGCAAAGCAAACAAAAAGTTTGCATTGCTTTAGATGACAAGTTCATACTGAAGTGCTGACCACAGAACCAAGATAAATTATGTTCTGTGGTTCTGACAATCGCTTTTCTTCCGATTCGTGATTCACACAATATGGATTCCCCACACTGCCACATGAGAATGTGATCAATGGCAGTTGTGCGGAATCCACGAAGTCTTCAATTTTATACAAACATGTTTCTTCCTACTCGCCATTCTACTCACCAATTCTACCCAATGCCTTTCATTACATTCGCTATTACACACATTCTGTTATTACACGACTGCCCAAAAAAATTGTGTATTACACAATACAGGGATCATGGAGTTCTAGTGAATTTGTCATTTTTGAACCCACGTCTCTACAGTTTCATTGGTAGGTCACTCCTGTAGAGTAGAAGAATACTGTGTGTGTACTCCATTGGCAGTGTTGGGTTGCATAATATTGAGTTATAAACTCGCCACAAAAGTTAATTCGTCATTAGAAAAACGGTAAAAGAACATGTGTAAACTCGCCACATTTTAGGTAGCATTTAAAAAATTTGCCAAGACTGATAATGCCATTTAATTTATTAAACTAAAGCTTACTAAGAGCGTTTCATGTTTAACCAAGGTATTTTAAAATGAATTAAATAATCTTAAGTAATATTGAAACTATTTTTAAAATAATGTAGGTATTATAAATTTCCAAGAATCGTTTCATTTAATTTGTTGTACTTAGAGCATTCCACGTTTTACAGGGGTATTTTAAAATTATTGAAATAATCCTGAGTGATATTGAAACTATTTTTAAAATAAAGAAGGCATTTTCTAAGAATCGTTTCATTTCACTTTTTGCACTACGAAATATGAAGCTATGAGATCTGAGAGAAAAAGCGTTTATATTGAATTTCATCGTTATAATCTTCATCGTGAAAGATGAACATATAATTACTTATTCGAAGAAATAAAAGATACATTTTTCAAAAACATAGGATGCTATATAAGTAAATGCAATAAACTTTACACATAAAAGCAAAGCGTGTATGCACTCCCCAAAAAAAACTTTTAATATCATGCAAGTTCCGGGGAAGTAAAACTACAGTTTGATAATTTAAATGAAATATTTTCCGATAGTATTGGAGGTACCTATCTATAGAACTTTAAAAACACAGCACAGTACCTTAAAGCAGTTGAAAAACATAGCTCAGTTAAAACAGTGCCCCGACTTGTCCTAAATTGGATTCCCATCTAATATTACCTACATTACCTATACACAGTTGTTAAAGATGCTGTAAAATAGTTTATACTTAATTCTTCTTTAAAATGATAAAAAATTTACTGTCTCAAAATGACCACAATATGTAATTATGCCAACTATGTTTTTTTATGCACAAAGGCATAGTGCTTAGTGACGTTAAGTGACGATAAGGCCGAAAGTGGAAGCGTACTACACCCGGAATCCTCATCACTGAGAAACTGCCCCCCTACCATGACTGTCAAAAGTAATATCGAAGCAATGTTGTAAATGAGATGGCGCTATACGCGATGATAGCTCTGGCCCTATAACAACATTACTCTAAAAGGTTGCTGTAAGAGCTAAGAGTACGGCCTTTGGCTATCTTACTAAGTGCCGAAACACAACAATTTTTAAATTGTTGTTATGGCGTCAGACTTAGGTAAGATGGTGATAGCTAGCCAGGCAGACTTGCCACCAACCAAAGCAAGCAAATTGTACCCTCTCTATGGCAATCGAACCCGTGGCCCCTGCGTCTTAGATGGGTGGGCGGACCATTAGATCACAGAGGCGGTTAAATGTATACACCGTTATTTTTTAATTATATCTAAAAATGAAAAGTGTTAATCAGACCACATGCATGAACAATTTTACTATGTGGCCAACCACGAAATCGCGAAAAAAAAACGAAAAGTACAACATCAACTCGTCTATAGTGTATTGAACAGCTGATTTTTTTCGCAATTTCGTGGTTGGCCCCATAGTAAAAGTTGTTCATTCACGTGGTCAAACTACCTTATCATATTTAGATATTATACTTAAAAAATAAGGGTGTATTTATTGTTTTTCCATATTACCAAATAAGCTAAGTATGGAGCTAAATTGGGATGAGTTATCCTTCCTGATTATTGTTATACACCCATTATCTAGCTAAAAAGTAACTCTAACCAAGTTCGCCATCTTTGATGTTCATTACATCTTATCTTCTAACAACCAGTAAACAAATTATCGAGTTCGGAATTTCTGATTATTATTTGTTGAGTTACTCGTTACAAAGTTTTGGATGTTATATTTTGATGAGAAAAGGAATTATTCCTATCCAATATGTGTGTTATTACAACGTCAAATATTTATAAGAGTTATATTTACATAATTTCAAGTTTATATTAGCTACTGATGTGTTAAGTGAATTTATTTTACTGCCCGTGTAACTGACATTATAACATTTTAGAGGAATGAAATTTCTACACATTTTATTTGAATTCAAGTTGCAATCAGAACTCCAGTAATCCTGGAACTCTGATACTTACTTCCGCTAACACAAATAGTGGGTATTTAACCTCTGGCTAAATAAAATAAAAAATCACAAAGCGACTCAATCACGCAAGAACAGCTGAACGGGTTCGGATGAAATTGGGGACACAGATAGTTTATGATCTGGATTAAAATTAAAACACGAAGACCAACCTCAAAAGATCGCAATCTAGGTACTCCAACTAACCCATTTTAGTATAAAATATTTTTATTTTACATGAAAAACCCTACTTCATAATAAATAAAAATACTTTATCCATAAGTCAAGCATGTTAAAGAAAAATAAAACTTAAATATAAAGACGATGAAACTTAGAATGCAACCCGCAACGACCACAAATCAGGGTCGCGATAGTGTCACCACTTTTCTGTTCAAATCTAGGACTTTTGCCACTTTTACTGTACAGTAAATGAAATAAAAATAATAAGAGCACTAGTCGAAAAATTGTTTAAAAAACAAAAAAAACCGACTTCAAAAAACACTTTTGTTTTTTAAACAATTTTTATTTTTTTATTTTTAGTGTTAGTAAGTACCTTCTGTATTTGGTAGACTTTAGTTTATTTATATTATCTTATCCAGTAAGTATATTATCTAGGTAGATAAAACATGGGTAGACCCAAAGTTATTATTTTTTTAATTTAACTTTTTTGTGTAAGTATGGTATATTTAGCGACGATATTATCTAAGTTACAATAGTCTTATGTCAATAGCTCATCACCTTTTACAAAATACTGGTTTTCCCGACGCAGGGGCGTTAGTTCTTGAGGAGTTCTCCTGGTACTTCACTATCAGCTCCACTTCACCATATGCATTATGACGAACAACATAAATAGCCTAGCAACCGTATTAAAGTAATCGTATCGCACCAGTGAGATACTTAGTTTAGTACCTATTGAATAGTTCCGGTGATCATCTATGGTCTTCATCATCAGTTCCACTTCACCAAAATGGTACTTTTCGAAAGCAAATGCACGAGTTACTTAAGAAAATACCAAAATCGCTATAGGTGTGCCTATAATATTTGAAGAGTTCCCTTGATTTCTCCAGGATCCCATCATCAGATCGTGATCTTATGACAATGGGACCAATCTGTAACTATATGCTTTCAAACAAAAAAGTAATTTTTAAAATCGGTTTGAGATTGACAAAGTTATGTTAAAACATACATAAAAAAAAATACCGTCGACTTGAGAACCTCCTCCTTTTTTTGAAGTCGGTTAAAAAGGACCCTATTAGTTTTTCTTTTTGCTATAATTGTAATAATGGTCAAATCGAAACTTCCAATCATAAAATTTACACTGCAATACAAGGAATTATCATTATACTCGTATTTATGTATGGTTAATTTTATATTATTGATTTTGATTGATTATATAGAATTAGACAGTTCTTTTAACATTATTTAGAACAAATGACGGTTGACCATCATCAAGTGAAGTCATTTGTTCAAAAAATGATAAAAGAGCTGTCTAATCCTCAAAATGATATCGTCTGGTGACCCGAGTCTCCAACGCACTGGGTCAAAGTGGTCGTTTCCGAGTTCGGTGGCGTGTGTCGTCATATTTCATTGCTGAGTTATGGCACTTCCTTACAAAACACTCCGATAGTAAAAACTTAGATCGCGTGGAGTCAGATATTTAAGTCAACTTTTGCTCAGTATCAAGTTGCAAGCTGAAATATGCGTCAACAACGTTCGCCATAAGTTCATAAATAAATCATCTAATATTTGATAAATCTACTGCTTTTTTACTTTTTTAAACCAAAAATAAAACTCAATTATAAGAATACTTTCATAATCACCGTTTGATAACTTAGGTTTAACTACACCTATCTTTTATGTATTCTACGTTTTACGTTACGTTACGTTATTTTAGTGCTTGGTTAATAATCAAAAAATTCATACAATCCCAGATCTTGTCAACATAAAACTATAAAGATAATAAACAATTGTGTCAGATATGTTCAACTTTCTTCATGTAACGTAATAAAGGAAATCACAAATCTGCAGTTCACGAATGACACTAGCATTTCAATTCACATTCAAACGAAGCGTTGACAAAAGACTATGTGTGAAAACAAACATCCCGCAGTAATTATCTCGGCTATAAAAGTTGTGAAGACAACGATGCACACAATGTTAGTTCTTATTGCCTTCAACTTAAGGATCATTGATGGCCGGGCTTAATCAGAGATGGTGTGGTGCTTTCATTAAAGAGATGGGACGTATCTTTATTGAGTGAGTATAACAGCTTTAACTTTATGGCACATTGGCTTTTACTGATAAAATAATGAAAAGCAGAGTAACAGGAGAGGATTGAAAAAATATAAGTATTCAAAGATCTACTCAGTGTGTGTTTAATTTTGTCTAGTGACGGTCTTGCTACTGTCGACGTTTAAAATAAATCTCTTTGAAGTTACACCACGATAAGCAAATACACTTGACTACAATATTATTAAGAAATATGAAATAAAATACAGATATTAAATTTTTATGCAATTTCAGCTGACAGCAGTAATTAATGATCAAACCAAATTCCTACTTAATTTTAATGGCAATGGCGAAGCTATTAATCAAATTACAAACGTTTACTAAACAGACTATTTTGTTCAATATTCCTTTCCAATAGCTACATGTTCCTGTAATTATACTTTTGCCGTCAGTGCAAAAACCATCTGAATTTCGTTTCATTGTTTCAGAACACAGCCCTTGTTTCAAAGGAATAGCGTTCAAAATCGCAACACAACGACTTAAGAACCAGTTAATGAGAACAATGCAAATTTCAGGTCAACACAACTGCAGAAAAGACATTGTTACATCGACACTCGACTGCAACTGTGAACACTGCTGTTGAAATTGCAACTGTCGAAACTAATTATATTCCGACTAATTTGTTTGTTGGAATATCCACTTTAGCTGTTTTGGTAAACGAAATTGCGGCCATAATTCGCTGTTATAAACGGTTATATGAGCAATTTCGTGTTGCGACGATTTTTAAACGAAATTATGCTCTTTTACTATGACGTATATAGTAAAACTAAGGTTCGGTTTATCTTTTTTATTCTATTTGGTAATCCTTCTTCACTTCACCCAATGGTGTAATTATTATAATCATTTATCCCTAATTTTGAATTCTTTTTTGTATCATCATCATCATCATCATTATTGGTGTCTAGCAATGTGCCGGGTGTAACAAGACCCTCAACGAAGCCGAGGTCTACGTATTCTGCCTATGCCTGCCTATTTCTGAGGTTATGTAAACATAAAATGCTGAAACAACGGTTTTAGTAAAAAAAATATCAGAAAATATTGTTTACAAATAATACGAATAACAGACGGGGTATAGTTTTTTAAGGGTTATTACGGTCTTTAGTGGCTTTTGAGTCCGTTTCATGTGTAGACCTTAAGCCGCAGGCCAAGCTCTGTGTGTGACCTTGTAGCATCGTTTTCATAAAATCTTTTCAACGCGCATTCTTGTCACAAAATACTCCCGATTTCTTTCAGTCGTTATTGTTCTTGCGACCTGACGTTGATGGATGTCAGTTCAATGTCTTTTATACATTTCTTGGAATGCCTTTTTCTGAGGCACTAATGTACTGAAGAGGAGGTGGGCGTTTAAAAAAAATGGCCGAGATGACTCAGATTTTGTTTTCAGTTCAAATGTTTATACCATTTATAAATGGATCAGATTGACGGACTCAACACACTTTGAACAGAAGATTTTTGTTTACACTGTGATTTGAATGACATTAGAATTGGCGAGAAATGGAATTTAAATATAACGAGGTATTTACACGAGTCGACTTGGCAGGAAACTTCGTAGGTGACTTCAGACAATTAGAGCTTTTTATCGCGCGACAATCGCTTGTAAAATCTAATCCCCACTGGGGACCTCATTGAAATTAGGCTAGCGATTAGATTTTACAAGCGATTGTCTATAAAAAGCGCTAAGTGACTAAAGTATTTTAAGAATTACTTTATATAGAAAGATATAATGACAAATAATAACACTGTCATATTTTTTACATGACTATTATGAACTATTATGAATCAAGAGCTTCGTATTATTTTATTTGGCCTTAGAAAAAATATTATATAGAATAGTGCCTTCTAATACTACCATAAAACTTGTATAGCGTCAATTCACTGCAACCGGTGACGCCATAAACACAGTTTATGTGTCCACATTACGGTGAATTTAAATTTCAGCACTTATAACTGCGTTGTATTCCGTCGACTTTTTAGTGTTCAATGCATTAGAATTAGAACATTCTACGTGCAGTGTTTGTGCATGCAGTCAAAGGACGGATATTAAGTTGGTGAAATTATTATTATAACACAAGATATTATTATGACTCCACGAGATATCAAGCAAGGTAACTTTATTAAAAATTACCTGATTGTGCCTTTAAGACCTATATTTTGCAGCTACTACGTCACGTCAACACATGTCTGATGAGCTATACATATAATGTGTCATGATCTTTTATAGATTTACCTCCTTACTAATAAAGATTGTATAGCAGATGGATAGTTACACAGTGTTTTTTGTTCTTTTCAATGTCAAACTCATATAGTTTGACAGAGAGTAACCATTGTGTAATCACCTTCACTATACATGTGCTATATACATCTCTTTATTAGTAAGGGGTTTGTATTCAAAGATCACGAGTTCCGAATTTATTAGAGGCATTTGTTTGTGTCACGGTTTGCCTTGAGTTGTCCATTAGTTATTTTTATAAATATTGACAATCAAACCAACATTCGACAGAATCTACAAAAACCCGAGTTACGTCTGCTCTTGATTTGAAGCGGAAAAAAACGTCCCCGCCTGTGTTTCATTCGCCGTTTCTTCGTCAAATGAATCATCAATTACAATTTAGCTAAACGCCTGACACGAGCCATTAATCAAAATAATAACTCCAACTTTCCGAAGTGCGTGTAGTATGCGATTCTCAATAAATCACAAAAAATAAAGCTAATCGAGAACTTGAGTACTTAGGCTGTTTGTTGAGTAAAATAGAAAATAATAAATTTCACGTCGCAATCTTGGGAAGTTGGAAGTAATTTACTTTGCTATCTATATAGAACCAATTTTACTAAGCGAAAGCAAACAACCATGTAAATGAGAAGATATTTAGTGAATTTATTGCTACGCGGGCCGGCAGCTAATAGCGTAAAAGTTTAACGCGCTTTTTAGAAATAACAAACGCGATCGCTTTATCCGCTTTCTACAAATGCTTTTTCTAAGCGGCAACGAGTAATGACCAAGAGAAACTCGTCGAAATGAATTTAAGCACTCTTCACTAGCAAATACGTTGATTTAGATATTTTACCTATATAGATAAAAATAATGTGTACACTACACATAATGGCATCAATTATAGTCATATAATATCGTATGTAATGTATACCTATATCAAGGACTAGTCCTTGTATGTAAAGTGAGGCAAAAATAGCTGAACCTGTGGGATGGCACGTAAATGTGGACTGTAGATTTAATAAAACTCACTGGTATGCTTGACTTGACTGAAGGCAGGGTTTATTTTGGAAGCAAAGGCACATACAAATTTGTATATTTTAACTCAATTAGTTATAAAAGTATGGAACACGAACCACACGCAATGGTGTCCGGAAAAGAAGAGAGAGCGGGAAGCGCCCCTATATGTGAAGCAGTGATGTACAATACAAATAGTGTTGGGTAACATGCCAACAGAACCAAAATAGTTCAGTTTTCAGATTTATTTATATCCTTCATACGTTGCCTAATCGCAACTTAAATCCAATAAAATAGTAACTAATCCCCTAAAGGTAGGAATTTCTAATTAGGTAACGTATGAAGGATAAAAACCTGAAAATTGAGCCATTATGGCTCAGTATTCTTAAATTTACGTTGACTTATATTTCATAACAGTTCAAATAGTTCATAACTTATACTAGTTTTTATATGTTTCAGCTAGTTATTTCGTTGTAATGTTTTTTTCTTGACTGGCGGCGCTATACTATAGTGGACGCGCGATGCACTCACAAAGCGTGAAATTGTGTCTTTGTGATTTAATAATTCCATAGTAAATATCTATCAATTTAGTGCCAACTCGTGTCGTGGTATTTCAGACCTTAGCGATGAAAATACATAAACATAGTCATTAATTTGTTTTATGTTACCTATTGTCCGTGTTGTGTAATAAATATTGTGTTTGTACCTTCCTTAATAAATGAATAAGTAATAAAGTAATTCATCATAGTTCTTTCAGAAGTAGTTAGAACATCGTATATCGTTACAAGCAAGCTACAATATTTATGATATTATATTACTCGTACATTTATATTTATTAGACCTACGCAGTTATTTACGAAACAGATGCCTCATTTTTTTATTCTGCTAAGTATTAAACTATTAATTTGAATTCGCTGTAATAAAATTCGCTATTGTTTATTTACGACTGTTTTGCAAAGAACGCTTTCAGTATAAGTCAATATTAAATAAACGCTGTCAGAACCGCAAATAAAATGAAATTCAAACGCAATAAAAATTCTTGCGTACCGTCAAAGTATAGGATTTCGCGAAAAGAGTCCCCGTTTGTAAATATTTACCATTTTGCTAAGCATATTGATTTCGAGACGACAAACCGACCGAGACGATTTTTCGAGCGTCGAATTTCGAAGTAATAAGCGAATCACGGCGGCAGTGTTGGTACAATCGCTGATAAAAGTGTGTACTTACGAGAATCACTCCCTCCTCCTGTTCGGTGTTGCTACTGTGAATTCCAAGAGTCCAAAGCTTTTGAATCGACCAAAGTTATTCCAATCTTTGTGGAAACTACTAAACAGCTCGTTATGATATTTTTTTATGACACACACTAATAATTTACTTATAACAAATGTATGTTTGATAAATCATTAGTGAATTACTCAAACTAAAGTAGGATGGATGCTTATTCTTTATTTTTTTCACAGAACAATCTTTTTAATTACGACATTTTCTCTATTTTTAAGCAACACACGAACACCCCGCAAATCGTGAAATACTTCGCCGACTGGCAACACTGCTTATATAGTATGCATTGAAGGTTGGCACACCGCTCTTGCGACTCGTTCGCGACAATTTATTGTGGACGAATGTTACGAATACCTTGTTCGTAACGATACCAATCCAGACCTTGCAGCTGTACTCCAAATAAATGATAATAAATAAATTCTGTTCGCAAACGAAACTGTGCAATGAATATGTAATGTGTGTAACTTTTTCTACCTATGTAAGCAGATATTACTTTATTGAAAAATATTGAATTTGGTGTACGGCAATAATAAAATAAATTGTAAATTACATAGTTTTTTTTCATGTTTTTGGTACAAGCTGCAACTATTTTTAATGCTTTAGTTTAAAATGAACCTTCGTAGCATAATGTAGAATTCGAAAATGTGAAGCTATTGCAAAATGTGCATACAATACGCCAAATGTACAATTCGCAAATTGTACAATACGCAAAATGTACAATCCGTAAAATGTAATAAAATAAGCAAAAATCGTATCAAGAGTTTCAAAACATCAGACTATTATTGGCTCGAACAATTTCACTTTTGTTGTGACTTAAACAAATAACTTTGATCTCGTAACAACAATTCAAACAATTTAACTAAGTACCTCTACCTCTTACAAAACTCTACTTATTGGGCAATAAAGATATTGATGCTAGCTTATTTACAACTTTTCCTCAGAAGTCTATTTTGAACAATTGAACAATTTTCAATTAATAAAACTTGGTCTTGAATTGGTATCTTTATCCAGGTCAAATATAGCTACATATTTTAATAAATAAACTTGTTCTAATAATCGTTCGAAAACAATTCACTATTTTAACTTTGGCTTTGTTCGCGAAAATGATACGCTAAACAAGGTAACCAAAAATCTATTTGCGACTGTCAAAATAATACAATAACATCCAGAATAACACAGCAAATTCAATCTCACGAAAAAACTTCTTGTTCATGCCCAAAGATATCCTATTTCAAGTACGATCGCTAAGGGAATTCTGAGCTACAAGATTACACGTTATACGTCCTCTGGCCAATAACGGGACTTATATTTATTTGATCCTTCAGGACAATCGGGAATATTGAAATTCCTGCGACTCGTTGCCAATACGAACCTGATGCGTAATGGGGCCCCCTCGTAAACAATGAACGCAGTAAGAAGCCAACCGCAAATTAGATACGTGATGATCATAGGAATGGTGAGTGTAGGTGTACTTCAGAATGCGTCGGTGAATGAAACTTGGTTGAAATCTTTAGAAGAGCCAATAATGTAAGGCTTTTGTTTAAAAAGATTGAATTCGAAAATAACATAAAACTTAACAATCTTCTCAGCTGTTGCCAGTAATTTGATTAAATAGAATTTAATGAAAAACAAATTAAGATTAAGTATAATATAAAAATTTCGATGAGACTATTCCAAGAAGTTACTTTGTGGATATCCTTAAACGATGCTCGAAAACGAAAGAGATTGCGGTTTCACAAGTTGAGATTACGATGTTGTCGGTTGTAATCCGATCAAGATCTGGGCCTATTACAAAAAAGACTCGGTCAATATTTCGCTAACGAACATACAGTGTTTTCAACATTTGCCATGTTAAATATGACTCGTAACTCGTATGTCCTCTGGAATGTACACGAACTACTCTCTAATTTTCAATTACACGTCAACTGCGGTCTGGTTTCATCACAACTCGCATTATGAAGACCCACAAAAAGCGAAAAAAAACTACACGCTTTCACAAACAAAACTGCCGAAAACTGCAATTTCATCCCGACCTCGAATGCAGGTACGAGTGACGAGTCGTGGTGTAGGTCGTCGGAAATGTGGGCTGAAATTACAAATATCCCGCTGAGCAGCGGATAATGTAAACACGATCTAAAATTCAGATGCCATTAATGTACGCGGCTTATTGAAACTTCTTGGTTGCAACTGTTGCAAGAGCAAGACGGAGACTTTCGATGGAAAAGCTGATTCATACATAGATTTTGATAAAACGAGAATGGAGTTTCGATTATGCACATGCCAGAATAAGCATTCATTGTAAACAATGAGCGCTAGCCACATGTAGCCTGGCAGGTTTTATTCAATTTATACTATTTTAGCGCTAAAATATAGACCAAAACCAAGAAAATTCTTGCGATTGTTCTTTAAATTTATGAAACGGTCTGGGGCCGTGCCAGCTAACGCATCGAACTTCGGCAAGTCTGACGGTCTTCAAATTAAAATAGATAAATCGAGCCTCAATCAGGCCAAAATGGTGAACCCCAATTCATGATGTCACATGAGCATCGATATCTTCCAAATCACTTCGGCAAATAGTACAATACTAAATTCCTTACTTCGATTTATCTGTTTTAAGTTGAAGCTCGGCAGACCCACCGAATTCGAAGAGTTAGCCGGTAGGGCCCCTGATGTTAATTATAGTTACAGTATTTGCTTGATGCAAGAATTTATTTATTTTTAATGAAGTACGCTCTAATAAGATTGGGAAGAATGTCATTAAAAAATTCTAAAGTAGTCTGTCCATTATAGACTGTAGTAGCTGACTAAATGACACTGGCAAACAGAGGCACTCCTAATTAGGCTTAGTACAAACAATGGCAGTGTGTTCCGGCCTACGCCCATTCTAACCCTATAATACCTTGCCTGATTTCCAACTTGTTGTCATGCTCAGTTTATATACAAGCCCATAAACTTTTTTACCAAGATATCTTTTCACGCATTTTTTTATCTGAGCGAACATATACAGAATACCTTACCCTGTTTTGGACTGTTTTTAATAATATGAGTCTGAAATTCCTTGAAAACGGAATGAGTTATTTTAAAGGGAAAGAATTTCAGCCAGGTTGAATTATTTTACGATGACGTGCTCATTATACGTTGTTATAATATGTATATTATATTTTCTAAACAATAGGAAATACTTGCACAATCACATAATTTATTTACACCGAATTCAATTAACTACTCAATAGACGCGAAACAGCCCAAAACTAATATATTAACATGTAAAAACACATTAAAAACCTGTAAGTATCAAGCTGATTCAAACGAATTTCACTCCAAACGTAAAAAAGGTGATGGCTTAATGTAATCTTTAAAAAAGAATAGAACATAATTTCCTTAAAGTAATAGCGGGCAACTCCAACATTTATTTCACGGACCCAGCATTTTAAAACACTCCACGACAGCTTTATTCCACCTCGGCCTTTGTAAGACCAAGTTCTATTTCAACTCCGAGACTGTAATGGGACCTCCAAGAATTACCTTTCAAAAGTCAATTTGAGGAACGTGATATTTAAAATATCAGCGTAATAGAAGGGCGAGATAAGGAAGGATAACGCTGTTACCCATTTTGGTCCTACTGTGAGCCAGACAATTGCCTACCAAGGAAGAATGGATAATAGCCTCGCCGAATTAAAACTGCAGATAACAGCGAACTCTGAAGGTCGCCAACAGCCTACCATGACGATATCTCCTCGCGGCATGATAAAAAACAATAAAAAGATTTAATTTCCTGGCCGTCCGTCATAAAATATTATTTTAGTCCGGTATAGCTTCATTGCTGAATATTCAATGAATGCTCCGCCATATTTTATTTGAGAGTTTTTATGCAAAATGCGATCAGGGGCGAGTCGTTCCCGGATATTTTTTAATCTAGTCTGGAGTTCAGCCGGGAGTCGGGCGAGTCGAGTTATTTCCTTATTTCATTCTCCCGTGTACGTCTTGTTCGATCATGGATTAACATTTTTATGTCCGGATAAAGTTGACGGATTTCGCGTAAATTGGATTCGATTGGATAAAATCGTTTGTTTCATCGTGAAAATCGGCGACAAGCGATCGATTTGAGTCGATTCGAGAAGTTGCAAATTATTCGAGAACAACTGCTCTTCTCGCTCGAGTGTATGATTAATGGTGAAGGGAATTTTCCCCGAAAAGTAAAATAAATAGGGGGCAGGTTTCGGGCGGGGATTATCGGGGAAATAAGTGGCGCTAACGGGCACGAGCCGCGGATCCTTTGGAAAAAGTTAAATCAAAAACGTGAGGCGACAAACAAAGGCGCGGGCAGCTGCCGGTCGTTTGGGGTCTAGGGTTGCTGCTACATAACATCACATTCGCTCGAAAGATACAAATATTTATTTCAACATCGATAAATATGACGTGTGAAATCACAATTTATGTCTAATTTCTATGTCCATTGAGATTATTATAAAACACAAATTTGCTAGATACTTTTTTTATTATAATTATAAATAAGGTTGTCTGAATTAACAGTATCTTGTTAGATTTTAGAAGTTTGCAAAATTTATCAACTTACCTAAATCAATGATACAGCAATATTTTTGTAAACATGGGTATCTGATAGTAAAACTTAAAATCATTGGTACATTTTGAAATTTTTATCGGGTTCTTTATCTAGATCAAAATACAAAGTGTGGTTGCTAATAATTCTGTTATTCTCTTCACCTGCCAACCCTACACAAGACTGAGCGCAGGGCTTGAGTTTGTAGGATTTATCGCGTTCGCATATCTATACTGTGTCCGCATCGCTCGTCGGGCCAATCAGCAAAAGAACACAGTGACACTGTGTTGCAGTGTTTTTGTGCCTTTGACTGATTTTTATGGGATTGAGGAAACCAATAAATGTGGTATGACTAAAGTTCCACATGTGAGTTCAATAACTAAATTGTGGTATATTTCTACGTACCAACCTTACACAGGATTGAGCCCGGAGCTACCGTTTGTAGTATTTATTGTGTCCGCATCGCTCGTCGCGCCATGCTGGTTGGCGGTGACATTCGTGTGCTTTTGACCAAATTCGTACAAAAAATTCGGAATAGAAGAGGTTGTTCTGATTAGTACCGTACATTACGTAAATAATCTGAAGCGGAATGCAGTAACCGTAACGATTTAGTAAACGAAGTGAATTGTAAACTACATAACTTGGCTTTCTTTTTCTGGGAAATGACTGATATTAATAATAAAAAAGTTGGACCAAAATTAACAAAGCTTACAGTTGTTAAAATTTTAAAAAGAAATCTAATTCGTAAATGAACCTTTAGCTAGAAAACAAAAGTTACTTTTAACATAAAAAGGACTTCTAATTTTTCACCTTTAGAATACAACATTAAAAAAATTACGGAAGCAGATATTGCTATGTCATTTTTCTGTTAAATATCTTATACTTTTTATGTGATGTAAAAATGCATACCTAACTGAAGACCATCAAAAATATCCTTTTACACCGCACTCGCTCGCTGGTACAAGTGCTCTCAGCTACGAGGGCCACGTCTCTACGCCCCGTCGCGATCGTAACGTCTACGCCGTAACGCGCTACCTGCTACGAGATTGATTTCACCAAGGCTGCGTCTAGCCGGAGCGGGTTTCTATTTAGAGATTATGCACACGATTATGCACGCGTCAAATGGGGCGAATAAGCTGTTTCTAGTTCAAGTCACTTTAAAAATAATAAGTAAGTATTGTAAGTTGGTGTGTATAAAAATAGTGCTCTATTTTGTTTTGAAAGTGTAATTACAATCATGTTATTATTAACCGACTTAAAAAAAGAATCTTGCGATTGGCTGAACCAATTTTGATGCGGTTTTTAGAATAGTATTTGTTACATTTAGAAGAAGGTTTTTTGCATTATAACCGAATTTAAAAAAGGAAGTTTCTAAGTTTGACCCGTTTGTAAGTACCTATGTATGTTTCTCCGCGATTATCTCACATTTGTTAGAACCGATTTTTCTACCTAAATAATATACCTACACGACCTAATACAGAAGGTACCTACACTAAAATAAAAATAAATGTTTAAAAAACAAAATCATCATCTATCTCTAAGAAGCAAGAAATAATAATAATATATAATATATCGAGTGTTCCGGTTGGGTAACAATTGATAATAAATTTATCATAAGGATGTTATCAAACAGTTTTAAGTTTAATTATAAGTTTATTTAAATTTTTCATTGGTTAAATTAATATTTTTACCATCGCCACTCAAAAAAGTGCGTCTTATTCTTTGATAACAGTGAATAAAACGCGTTTTTATTCACCGAGTGAATAAAAATATTTTGAATTTGGAACAAGCACGCATCGTATGAATTAGGTACAAAAAAAATAAAAGGTGCTGAAAGTATGGAGCTATTCCATAGATAAAGATATTAAAAATAATCCCGCCAATTTTATAAAGGTTCTTTTTAGTGTCTTATCTTTGGTTTCTTTTCTAAAAAATATCCCGCTCAATCAATTAGGTCCTTTTTAGTGTCTTATATTTGGGTTCTTTTTTTTATTTATTTGAGGGAGATTAGTTGTTCAGTCTTGCATCAGTCCATTCCATCAGTCTGGTACGATCTTCAGTCTGTAAAAATTCAAAGTCTATACAAACTGATGAAGTGGACTGATGCCAGACTGATCATGTAGTTTCCCTCTTAGTTAGCTCGGTGGCTTAGCGCCGGCCCAGCGATTGCGGAAGTTAAGCAACGTTCGCAAGGGTCAGTCATGGGATGGGTGACCAAAAATGTATTATCTCAAGCTCCTCCGTGCTTCAGAAGGCACGTTAAGCCGTTGGTCCCGGCTGCATTTGCAGTCGTTAACACCCACCAATCCGCATTGGGCCCGCGTGGTGGGTTATGGCCCGTCCTCCTTACCACCCATAAGGAAGGCCTGTGCCCCACAGTGGGGACATCAAAAATGGCTGATGGACAACTATAAATACTATAGGGACGGCTATTTTTTTTTCTCGCAGTCAATGGTAAAAAGTAGAGTACACAACTCGTGAAAAAAAAAATTTCATCTCGGTCCTTTGTATCCTTCGCTGCTCTCGGGATCCAACTTAGTCCCTCGAACTAAATTCCCTCTTTTTTCACTTGTTGTATAATCTACTATTACGCAAAATTATAAGCAGTTAAATAAATCGAAAGTGATTATTTAATTTTATCAACAAAGTTATTGGTTTCCGGTTGAATTATTTGTCTGTGTATGGTTAATTGTCAATTTAATTAAAATTATTTAATTACCATTTATATTAATGATCACAAAGATTATGACAAACTAGTAGTGTAAAAATGTTAAGTAACAAATTATAAGATTTTAGTTCGCTGATTAAAAGTATGTAAATTGACGGAAGTGTATTTGGCTTTAGAACAAGGTTCATTTGTTAAATTTATACATATAATTAAGCACATTTATTAGCGTGATACTATTTCAATAACTCTTACTGCTTTTAAAATAATGTTACGCATACTTTCTTGGAAATTAATGTTTTACAGTTATTATCGAGATAATAAGTAGTGAAATGACTATGGACAGTAACGGCGAAAACAAGTCTCAATTCCCGCCAAAAAGGAATTCATAAAGTTAAATCGAAATAGTGTAACTAGTCAGTCTGATTTTGTGCCTCGCCGAATAATAGGAAAAGTATTGAATACCTGTGTTATTCCTGATTAATGGAGTATAAAGTCGAAGATGTTATTCTGTTCAGAATACTTTGTTCATTTGTTTAATTGAAGGTGTTGTTTTATTGGCATTTTATGCAATGTTCGTCGTTATGATTTGTTTATTGGCAATTAATGTAAAATTGATTATTATTCATTATTCACTATGAATAATGCAGTCTAATGTGTTGTTTTATTTGCAACACAATTTAGAATGTTAGTGATTATAAAAGATACGTTAAAATATAGTGATTAATAAGATTAATAATGTTTTCTTGTAAAATCTTAGTAAATCGAATATTATAGTGATTAATAAGGTCTAAGATGTTGTTTCCTTGATAATGCGAGTACTGCTTATAGTTACTCAAATATATCCTTGTTAAACAGTGACTTAGTGCTTTTAATTATGTATGCCTGACCCTGTGATCTTAACAAATAGTCAAATCACTAGATACGCATTATCATTGTACCCAATGATTTATTTATCTTATTTCTTTTGTTCTTTTCCCCCACACATGTCATGTAAATGCAAAAAATTAAACACTCTATTTATATTATAGTCATATTGTACAAGCATAATAGTCATGTAGTACGAGTATACCATCATTTACCAACAAAATTCCATCAAACAAACCTTTATTCCGCTCTAATATCTTTAACCCATGTCAACCGTACATAAAAAGTTAATTAAGTCACTTTTCAACCTGTCAAATGTGCTATTGTTACTGTAACGACGACGCTGAGTGGTTGAGGGTCGCGCGTAGTGACGAGGTATGTGCACCCACTCCCAGTTATACGGGGACACGTGGATCCTGTGCTGTTAGTGTTGGTAGCACTTGGCGCGATCAATTGAGGGTTGGGAAATAAAGATTGTTGGACTTAGGACTAAAAAATAAGACAAATGTGATATTGTTATACTGAGACACCTTAAAATTTAAATTAGTATCGTGGCTATCGTGCTACAAGACCAAAGCGTTCTAGCAATAAAGAAAAACCATGACGCACAGTGATTTGCGATGCCTATGGGTCCTACAGTCTCAATTTTTTTTATATATGCTTGGGAAATATTTTTGTCTGTTTTCAAAAACACTTGATTAGATTTTTTATTTTGAACTACCATACAGAATGTTTTAATACTCTTTCTGCAGCTTAAAATAAAACCACTGCATAACGTGACACTGAATACTTAGTTTAGTACATTATTATACTTTAACTTTGTCAATATCATTTCGTAAAAATTCCCCGCCGTAACATAATTATGTACCTATAACAAAGAGCTTTTAGCTTCAAAGTATTCAAATGAAATCTGTGCTATTACCAATAAGTACATAATCGAAACAAAATAGCCTCAGGGCCTTAACAGAATCGATTCAAAATATTGCTTGAGATTAGATTCAATAAGCAAACAATGTCTGCTTCGCGAGTTACAGTTAACAAAATTATAATAACAATGGGGATGCAATGCATACTGAGGAACTAATGGCGCCAAAAGCGTTTGTCCTAAAATCGATTGATTGGCTGTTTTAAATATCAAGTGTCATTTCTGACGTATTTTAACCAATCAAATCCATTGATAGCGGTCGCTTCGCCGCTAGCGCCATCTAGCTTAAGCTTTGCGTGGAGATCCCCATTTACTATATTTCGATGTGTCAAAGTGAAAAACTAATGAAACATTTTTGTTGAAAGAAAGAGTGGACTACAGCAATTTATTGTTCAATCACATTAGACATATACATACTACTTGACTAGAAAATAGTCAGTTTGTAATTCCTATGCCAGCATAGCCCAAGAGTAAATTAAATTATTTAAACAACTTTAGTAGTTTAAACAATAAAATATTCGTCATTTTATTAAAATCCCTACTAATTCAACTTTGACATAGTTTAAAACTATCAGATACCCTAGCTCATCTTGTGTTGTGCCCGAACAAAAGCCATTTCGGCCACAATAGCCAAGATCTCAGTCACAACTAAAACTAAAGAGATTTAGAGACATAGTGGCGTATTTGCTGAGATGAATAATTACATTTACATTAATTCGTCTCTGTATCACGCTAGGCTTTGAAACATTTTGTGAAGCTAACGCATTGTTTCTTTGTAAATTTATACGCAATCCCTATTTTAAAAATACCTATTTATAACATTGGTGTGAGTTGTCTGGATTTACAAAAATATTTGAATTTTGAAAAAAGTCTGGAACGGGTGGAAGGAAAATATAGACGATTTAATAAGTTTATTTGAATAATTCATTTTGACTTTGACTTAGGACCTAAGTCAAAAACAATGTCAAAATGTGTTAGGTACTATTTCTAGCATTTTACTTCTAGTTTGTCTGTGTATTCACTCGATTCTGATGGGGTTATCTGGCAGAAACTTGATGCTCCGAAATTTATTTGGCAGAACACACTTAACAGAATCTTCTTTAAACGAATATTTTTAAGGCATAAAAATTGTTTAATATAATTATTGTTTGGCAGAATGTTTACATGCCCGATTTTACAATGGCATACTATTCCGATGGCAGAATTTCATTAGGCATAACGTTTATTTTGTCGACATTTTTTGAATTTTTTTTTTAATTTACAATGGCATTGGTACTATTCCGATGGCAGAATTTCATTAGGCATAACGTTTATTTAGTCGACATTTTTTTGGCATAATTTCACTTGGTATACTACGAATATGGCAGAATTTCATTTAGAATAATGACATTAGGCATATTTTAACTTCTAAAAAAATGCATTTTAACCTTAAATTTAACTAAATATTTGTCTTAAAAAGTCAATATGTTGTGCTTAAAGTCAACAACAGAAATGAATCGCTGCAAATCGCTGTAAAAAAACTGTCGAGAAAATATTAATTGAGTTTCGTTACTATTTGCAAACATTTTTGCGGCGTCCAAAGAGTATGAAAATTAACGAAAAAGGTTATATTTTAAGTACGGTTTATGAAAAGATTAATCTAGTTTGATACAGTTCACAAGGTTGTCTGGCAAAAGGATTGGTAGGTCGGGTACCGTACCGGGTCGTACTAGGCTCTTTTAGTTTATAACTAGTAGCAAGTTTAGATCAGGGTTGGGAATGTCAAAATTAATATGTTGAGATTTTCTGCGATCCATGTTCGGACTTGTTGAAATGTCGTAATTAAAATTAACAGACCATTTTCACGAATAAATATTATTTAGATTTAAATGTAAGATTTCACCTACCTCCATGAATGGAGACCAAACAAAGACAATGGGAAAACAAAAGACCTTTCTTGTCAGCTAAAAAAGTCTGGAACGGGTGGTAGGAAAATATAGACGATATATAGACGATGGCGCTGGCCTACAGCGTAAAAACGTGAAAAGTATTAGAAAATTTCGCCAAGCTCGCTAGCGACTCGGTAGCATAATTGGTTAGTGCATTGGGCCGGAATCCTAACGGTGCGGGTTCGAGTCCCGTCTGAGCTGCTACGGGTGACTCGATTTTTTCTAATATTTTTCAATTATATTAATAATCTAAATATAGACGATTCAAAAGTACTTAATAATTAAGTTTATTTGAATAAAGCTTATTTCACTTTCACTTTCACTTTCACCACGAGGCCGCCCTCCAAAAAGATGGAATCACGACATCAGATATCTGTTTCATTGATATCTGTTTCCTAAAGGTTGACTGGGAGAAAATGCTTTTAGCATTAAGTTCGCCTTTTGTAACATTTTGTTTGTAATGTACAATAAAGTTTGTTAAATAAATAAATAAAATCAGAGGACAAGTATGACACAACCGGATGACGAAGGCGCAAAATCGAATCCAGTGCAAGAATTTGGGAGAGGACTATGTACAGAAATGGACCCATAGAGGCTCATAATGATGATGATGATGATGATGATGATTAGAGACCGGATTATATGCAACATAAAAAGCCCAAAATATGCATGCAAATAATATGCAAGAAAAATAGCTAAAATATCTCGGACCAAACCATAGCTACATAGTCAGTACTGTCACACTGTAGCTTCCGGAGCAATAAAACATAGCATATGTTCGCGCCAACGTCGCGACGATGTCTCTTACTCACTCACTCGTTCGCTCGGGCTCGCGAACGAACGGCCCGCGTACAGTTGCAACGTAGCGGTACAACGTAGTAGTACAAGAGTAGCGAGTTGCACTAAAAACGTGAACACAGAACCAGCTAGAATCTTTTCATTTGATAGTTAACCGGCCGGTACTTAAACAGTTATTAAGTGTATTCAGCTCAGACATTAAGTTCAGTGGGTGAAAGTGTGTGTCGGCTCAAACCTAACGAGACCTTGGTCAGAAGAAACCAGGGGAACCATCAGCTCAACTCCAATCCACGATCTGTATCGTGGCTTCGTGGCACGCTGTCAGCTCAAGTTCCATCACCAAGTAAGTCCCTACTCTTCTCATCCCACCTCATTCCCACTCACAGTCGAATGTGAATGCACCCAGCATTCACATTTTCTGTTCCTTCGAGCCGTTAAATTATTGATCATTCGATCAATTGAACCAGTCCTTTCTCATTAATTACAGTCCGCTAGCCCAAAACCCAAAACCACACCCAGTTTTTTCCAAAAAACTACCCACTTCAAAAAAAAAAAATCTTCTCGTCTCGTATCAAATTATATGCCCATTTCGTACTTAAATTGAAGTACAAACTCAGCTCATTACTCATTTAAAATCATATCATCACACATGATTTGTTTGTAAAATAAAGCAGGTAGATAGTACCTACCTACTCGGCCCATTCTCGAACATTCCAGATCGTTCCCCAACATACATACCTACCTACAAGGTCACGTCTAGCGACAAAGTTAATTCTCATTCATTCATTGCACTCATTGCATTTGTAAACAAAACAAAAACCCTTTATTCCCAATTATTTATCAGCTCGTAATTTTAAAATTATAACTTGAATATATGTAACAAAGCGAACGTTCTTTAAGTGTGTGGAATTGTTTACAAAGCTATTTTTCATTTCGTCCAAAGCAAAGACGTGGTGATTGCATTATTTTCAACCGCAACATTGTATTGTATTCACTTCTTGTATTGTATTGTAATTGTATTGTAGTCAAGTGCCTTCCCGTGTCGCGCGACTCGTTCGGTACGGCCCGCCCCGGCCCGGCCTTCCTAACTATAAGTATATTATATTCCGCTCATCGGCTAACGTTGTTTGCTATTTCAGCTCATTAGTTTTTTATTCAACGTAAACACATACATTATTATTGTAGTTTATTTATTAGATTTCGAAGGCTTAGCGTACTTACTTAGTAGTTGCGTAATTAAAGTATACTTAGTGCCGTGAAAAAGGGTTCACCAAATATTTTTTTTTTAGTAATTTCGATCACATTATTATTGTTTTTTTATTTCCTCTCGATTGTTCGTTATTGGTGTTAATTAGCATACTTAACAAATTTTTATACAGGGTGGCAATCGTATAACTGATATACAGTGTGGCAAATATTTTTTCTCATTTTTTTTTTAATTTCGTTTTGGTGTCTCACACATAGTAATTATAAAGTAGTTTCAGCACATTAGAGATTATACAGGGTGTCATAAAAATATTTTTTCTTTAAAAAAAAAAAATTTTTTTTTTTTGCTCATCACTTTCAACTTGTTGCAAGTTTGCTGCCACTAAGCTGCCGACCGCTCAATTACATCCGCTCAGTATATACATATTTATATATTTTTATTTTTTAAGAAAAAATACAACAATGCCTACCAAATCCCAAGCTGCCATCTTCCGTCAGGCAGTTAAAGCAATTACCTTGCTTAAGGAAATTGCCGTGGCAGTGCTCGCCAAGGATACCAAGAAATACACTTTTACAGACTTCACTGCTCGCTACTCAAAGCTGGAAGAACATAAGTCCAAGCTCGAAAATATCTACCTAGAGATCTTGGACGATGACGATCTCTCAGATGAAACCGAGGCAACGTACACTAAAAATTACGAAAACGCGCTCATTGACTACGACCAAATCCTCGTCGCATTCAAACAAGTGAGTGTGACCTCAGCTCCCTCAGAGGCTTGTTCTACGCCATCAACTCCCAACGTTCTGCCCAAAATTGCGCTGCCCAAATTCAGCTCAAAGGTTGAAGACTGGCCGTCATTTATCGCCATTTTCAGGAGCCTCACAGATGACATGACTCACATTTCGGATGCTGTAAAGCTCCATTACCTGCTCTCGTGCCTATCAGGCGAGGCACGCAGTATGATCGCACACCTTCAGCTCACTGGTGACAACTTCGCCGTAGCCATGGAGATCTTGACCAGGCGCTACGAGAACCGCCGCGTCCTCATCGACCGCTTCGTAGACATCATTATGGGGTTACCACAAATTCATGCCCGCTCAGATATCCGCACGTTATTTCTCACTCCGCTCATTTCAGCTCAATCGGCGCTCAATAACCTAGATCTGCCCATGAAAGACTGCGATTATGTTTTCGTGTCAATAGTGGTGCGAAAACTTAAGGGTGAGCTCCGAACCCTTTTTGAGCGCAAATACGGATCGCGCCAGACTCTGCCCACTCTCAAAAATTTAATCGCATTTTTAGAAGAACACGCGCGTTGTGTTGAGACCGAGTGGTCCAGCCCAGGTCCCTCACAAGTTAATCAGCCCTCGCCACAGCCTGGCCCATATCGCAGGCAGTCTCCCGTTGCTTTTCCACGAGGGCCGCCTCGACAGCCCATGTACCAACAGTTTCGGCCTGTTGGCCCGGCCCGACCCGGCCCGGGCCGCCCCGGCCCGGCCCGGCCCGGCCCGGTTGATAGTCAACCATTTTACCGCAGCCCAGCCCCAGCTCAGCCCAGGCCCGTTTACTCAGCTCATCCCAGGCCTGTTTATTCAGCTCAGCCTTCAGCACAACCCGCCTCCAATAATATGCCCTGCCCATTCTGCGGAGAAAGAGGGCACAAGCTCATCGCCTGCCCACGGTACAACGACCAACCAATCCAAGGCCGTTGGGACTTCATTGAAGCTCGCAACCGTTGCCGACGCTGCCTAGGCCCCCACTATGAGAACGAATGCAGGTCAACGCGGGCTTGCAAAGAGTGTGGAAGCGATAGGCACCACACATCCCTTCATCGTCCCGGTGCTCCTTCTCCAGTCAATTCATCCGCGCATCTTCTACCTCCACATCTGAGAGATCAGCCCAGACAGCGCCCAGCTCATGAGTACCAGCATTCATCGGCACACGCCTCACAGGTGGCACCACCACCTCCTAACAACCCATCTAGTCACTCACGCTCGCCCAGTAGGTCACGTGTAGGTGGTCAACAATGACTATCGGCAATAGCCGAACACAACGAGGACGACGAAAATCAGCTCACACACTCACGCTCACACAAAGTACATACACACTCAGCCCATACACAGACATCACAAGCCCACTCTGCGATATCAGCTCCAATAGCAAATCATAATTACTGTAATTCTGCTCAATGTGACGAGCACGTCACTAATCAGCCCATTTTATTGCCTACCGTCTCGCTAAAAATAGCAGACGTGCATGGCCAGTTTCATACAGCGCGAGCCTTGTTAGATTGTGGTAGCATGCTAACGCTTATAACTCAGCGCATGGCTCGGATTTTAAATTTACCGCTCAACTCAACATCACTAAAAATCGCAGGAGTGGGCAACCACCACACACAGGAATCAAAAGCATCAATCACAATAGTATGTCGTCCTATACACCATGACACACCTACGATTACAGCTACAGCGCATATTTTGGAAAGCGTTACCGGCTATTTACCATTGCAAAAGGTCCCACACATTGCAAGGGTGAAAGGGCAACCACCGATTCCTTTAGCAGATAAGGAATACGATACACCAGCTCCGATTGACCTCTTGTTAGGTTGCGACGTTCTCGGCCAAGTTTTGGACGGGACTAAGGTCTCGTTGGGCCGGGGGAAGCCCATAGCCTTCGGCACGATTTTTGACTTCACATTGATAGGACCCATTCAGGACCTATGTACAACACCGGCGAACCAGTGTAACTCAGCTCACATTATCAGCTCACAGCCAGAATCCGACGTTTCTGCAAATGAAATTTGCAGGAGCCTTGAGAGGTTTTGGGAGTCAGAAGAACCCCAACCTCATATACAAACCAGCCCATTACAAGAGCAATGCGAGGAAATTTTCCGCACCACAACCACTCGCGACCCATCAGGTCGTTATATGGTAACTTTGCCCTTTCTACCGGATGCGCCGTCATTAGGCAACACTCATGCTACTGCATTACGTAGGTTCCTCAATCTTGAAAGGAAGCTTCAGGCAAATCCACCCCTCCGCTCAAAATATGTAGACTTCATGAATGATTATTTGAACATGGGACACATGTCACCATGTCACCCAAGTACCTTTGCGAATAAGCCCCACTTCTATATTCCCCATCATGGCATTTTCAAAGCGGGATCAGATAAACTACGCACTGTATTTGATGGTAGTAGTAAAAGCTCAAATGGCGTCAGCCTAAATGATTGCCTTCACACAGGTCCAGCTCTCCAACAAGATATTGTTGACATTATCATGTCTTTCAGGACACATCCCGTAGTTTTCAGTACTGACATCAGGATGATGTTCAGAAACATACTCGTCCACCCAGATCAAAGACAGTATCAACTCATTCTCTGGCGGTCGTCACCTGACCAGCCCCTGCTCACATATGCGCTAAATACGGTCACGTATGGTTTACGGTCTAGCCCGTACCATGCCATTCGCACTCTGCTGCAATTAGCTGATGACGAAGGTCATCGCTACCCGCAAGCTGCTCACATTATACGACGTTCAATTTTCGTCGATGATATACTCTGTGGTCATGACTCTGTGGAGTCTGCTCAGGCACTCCAAACCGAGTTGATAAACTTACTGGCCCTAGGTGGCTTTCAGCTCAGTAAATGGACCTCAAACTCTCCCCAGCTCCTTGAACGGTTCCCAGATGACCAATGCGACATGCCTAAAGACTTTGACCTCAGCCCAGAATCGAATTCCATTAAAGTTTTAGGTATACAATGGATTCCTCAAACAGATGAGTTCACGTATCGCATCTCTCTCCCCTCACTCACACAAGTTACCAAGCGCTCCATTCTCAGCACAGTAGCATCGCTTTATGACCCTAATGGCTGGGTTACCCCAGTCATCTTCCGCGCAAAGCTTCTATTGCAGAAGTTATGGCTTATGAAACTGGGATGGGACGAGCCTACCCCTGATGAAGTTCAAACAAAGTGGCATCACATCTCACAAGATCTTCCTCAACTCTCAAGTCTACGCTTACCTCGGCTCATTTGCAAATATAAATCCACGTCCACTTACTCGCTTCACGGGTTCGCGGACGCATCAGAAGCCGGTTTTGGCGCTGTCATTTACCTTCATGAGCTCAATGCCAATGGACAGGTCAATGTACATCTGGTCATTGCCAAGTCAAAGGTCGCTCCTATCAAAAATAAACTCACAATCCCAAAACTGGAGCTATCAGCTGCAGCTCTTTTATCACAGCTCATGACTCGAGTGTCAGCTGAATTGTCAGCTCACATCACTATAAACCAACATACCTGTTGGTCAGACAGCACAATAGTTTTAGCGTGGCTCAACACGCCCCCTCATCGGCTCCAGACATTCGAGGCCAATCGAGTGGCTAAAATAAAATCCAGTCCGACCAGCTCCACGTGGAGACATGTTCCCACGAACCTCAACCCTGCAGACTGCGCAAGCAGGGGAATGTCAGCCCACGCTCTTTCAACTCATGACCTCTGGTGGTCTCCCACCTGGCTCAAGGAGCCTCCTCACACCTGGCCCAAGATGCCAATCGCTTTAGGTCATCACGCTTTACCAGGCCTCAAGCCACAAAAGGTGCCTGCTCATATAGCGGTCCCTGATTTGGATCATGAGCTGCTTACTCGCTTCAGCTCTCTTGACAAGCTCGTCGGAGTGACGGCTTGCATCAAGCGCTTTATATTTAATTCTCAACACACTCCAGACGTACGCCGCTCTGGTCCCTTGACAGCTAGTGAGCGTAGGGACGCTCTGTTATTTTGGGTCCGCTCCGTTCAGCAGAACGAGTTTTCAGAGGACCTCAATCGTCTTCGAACTAATAAGCTTTGTACCAACCGACTCCAGCGTCTCTCACCATTCTTGAAAGACGGTCTCTTGAGAGTCGGTGGTCGCCTCTCGCATGCGTCAATTAGGTACGATGCTCAACATCCACTCATTCTGCCCAGCTCTAGCCCACTCGTAGACCTTATCATTGACCACTATCACAAAATACACTGCCATCCTGGCGCAGACACTTTACACGCTATTTTACGCCAGCAATTCTGGATACTATCCGCTCGCCGTGTGGTCCGGCACCGTGTGTTTAAGTGTATTAGGTGTTTCCGATGCCGCGCTCAACCTACAGCCCCGTACATGGGTGACCTTCCAGCCGACAGGGTCAACCCACAACCGATATTTAGCCAAGTCACGACTGATTTTGCCGGCCCATTTCTCGTAAAATCTAGCACGTTACGGAACGCTAAGCTTTTGAAGGCGTACTTTTGTATATTTGTTTGTCTCTCAACGAAGGCCGTTCATTTGGAGGCCGTTTCTGCTCTTACAACGGAAGCCTTTCTTGCGGCGTTACAACGGTTTATCTCGCGGCGCGGTACTCCGGTTTTAATTAGATCAGATTGCGGCACAAATTATGTAGGCGCTAGAAATCATCTCATTGAAGTTCAGAACTTCCTCGCTGCGAATAATGATGCAATCACACACAGACTTGCCAATCAGCACATAACCTGGTTGCTGAACCCGCCCAAGGGGCCCTGGTTCGGTGCTTTACATGAAATTAATGTCAAATCTACGAAACAGTTGCTTTATCGCGTAGTTGGTGAGCAACACTTCACCTTTGAAGAATTCAGCACACTTTTGGCACGTATCGAAGCTGTACTCAACTCTCGACCCCTCTGCCCACTTTCGTCCGACCCCTCGGACTTTGAACCCTTAACTGCCGGTCATTTTATTATTGGCCGTCCGCTCACTGCTCTGCCTGAGCCGTCCTTTGACGACAGGCCATTATCCGCTCATAAACGTTTTCAGCTCATACAAGCTCTTTCTCAACGCTTTTGGACACTGTGGACCAAGTCCTACCTCCATACCCTTCAAACCCGCTCCAAATGGCTCTCTCCCTCCTCACCTCCTCAAGTCGGCGAACTCGTACTCATCAAAGAAGATGACCTGCCACCGCTTCAATGGAAACTGGGTCGAATTACCCGCACAATACCTGGCAAGGATGGAATGATCCGAGTTGTGGATCTGGACACAGCCCATGGACATCTGCGCAGACCTGTGCTCAAGATAGCCAGGTTGCCTTTGGATTCAGCTCAAGAAGAGGGTCTACCTCGGGCCCCCCAGGATGTTCGCGCCAACGTCGCGACGATGTCTCTTACTCACTCACTCGTTCGCTCGGGCTCGCGAACGAACGGCCCGCGTACAGTTGCAACGTAGCGGTACAACGTAGTAGTACAAGAGTAGCGAGTTGCACTAAAAACGTGAACACAGAACCAGCTAGAATCTTCTCATTTGATAGTTAACCGGCCGGTACTTAAACAGTTATTAAGTGTATTCAGCTCAGACATTAAGTTCAGTGGGTGAAAGTGTGTGTCGGCTCAAACCTAACGAGACCTTGGTCAGAAGAAACCAGGGGAACCATCAGCTCAACTCCAATCCACGATCTGTATCGTGGCTTCGTGGCACGCTGTCAGCTCAAGTTCCATCACCAAGTAAGTCCCTACTCTTCTCATCCCACCTCATTCCCACTCACAGTCGAATGTGAATGCACCCAGCATTCACAGCATATTTACCTATATACGGTCAGAGGGTGCTTTTGTCTAGAATACACTTTTTGGAATATTGTTTTACACCTCTTGCTCATTAACTTCACAATCGCGATATATGCTACTTTCACACAAAGTCTACTACGACACTGTTAATAGAATGTTAATTTATACAAATCAATCACTTTCTAGAAAAAATAAAAAGTAAAATTTAATTATTATTAATAACTATACACTACTATACTATTGTATTGATGCGAAACTTTATTGTATAGCCATGCCTACATATTTATCTGGAACTACAATTAAAGCTAAGTAAATTACTCTTATTACTCACGTAACCACCTGTCATATCTCTATTATAGTAATATTTGGTTCAATATGGTCATAAAATAAGCTTAAGTTTGTTTGTAGCTTGAGTTGACATGTTTCTTAGTAAAAAGATTAATGAAAAAATTAGTTAAAAATTAATGATTATTTGAAATTATTTTTGCAAGATTAGATTTATTTGATGTGAGATTAAAAAATGCTTTATATAATGATAATAATAACAATAACACTTTATTGCACAGTAAGTCAGTACATATTACAAAGAAAAACAACAAACAGACATAGCACACAAAAAAGGCGGCCTTATTGCTAAATAGCAATTTCTTCCAGGCAATCTTGAGTAATAGATTGAGAGAGGAAGAGGACAGTGGAGAGTGGGTGCAAATATGGGGAGGAGAATACCTAGATATTGGGTACCAAACGAAATAAATTATCCTAATATATTTTCTGCGCTAAAACAACCTTTTAAAATGTCCCATTCATAGACGTGAGAATAAAGAAATAATCATCTTATTTATATTTAACTATTTCTATGAAATCCAGACATTTTGGTCTTTGAAAGTTTTTCACAAACACAACACGGCTTATCCTCAAGAAAACAAAAACACGCTCCCGTTGCTTTTAAAAGGTTTTCTTTACAAACAAGTAAACAAAAACAAATTCCTACAAAAGGAAATTACGTACAGTTTAAAACTTCATGATAAAGGATTCTGTGCAATGTCGTTAACAACAGTAAATTAAAAATATCTTTCTGCCCGAAAAACGTGACGAGCCGACAGGAAATTGAGGAAAATAACGATATCAAAGTTTCTCGTAAAAAGGGTTGTTAAAAATTTGTTTTTCATCATAAAATTGGGCAACCCTGGAGGATGAAGTTCAGACGTTAATTGGGCTTAAATCACGCAATCCTATCATTTATACGTTCTGCAATAGTTGTTTACCGGTTTTTATATCGATACATAGCTTAGCTACGGACTGTTGTTAGGTTTAATTGGGTTTAACAGATTAATGTCAGATTGAAAATTAGGGACAAATTAGCTGTCACCCAACGGCTGATAACTGCTTTCTGATAATTTATTGGTTCGATCATTACAAGCACTTTCATAGAAAACACTTAAATTGATGTTATATAATAGCGTGTTTAAAGCACATGTCGAAAAGTTTTTATTAATTATGATATAGATGATAAATATAGATTTTCAGTTTTGTTTCAGCAAATCACCAAATATCGGTTACCTAAGTATTTTCAGCCAGAATATTAGGCGTAAATTTGAAAAATATGACACATCATCCCTAGGCTTCGTTTATGTAGGTACAGTACATATGTCTAGGTAATCTAAATTTCCTCCTGTTACGTTATCGACGGGTCAATAGGGTGCTACACAACCTCCTTTACCACATCTCAGCGGAACAGATAGTACTCCATTCATTCACAGCACAGCACACATGGCAATTCTGACACATGAGAAAGCACGGTAAAAAGCACGTGGTACACTATCACAATCACAAAATGAATTCGATTTACCGTAAAAGGGAGCGTACACGTCCCGCTTTCGACGAGCGGCGCGCAAGACTGCCGGAGCCGGCGCGATGACGCCCTCTTCTCCCCTCTCACCCTCAAGAATTTCGAAGCCCACAATATAATTTAAAAAAAAACACACAAATTCCTTGGAAATCAGCGTTTCCTCAAAACCATCCTTATAGGGGTTGACGGTTAATAAATATTTCTTACAGAAAATATAAAGATAGGTATTTTGAACCTCACAAGAATAAGTGAAGATATTAAAATTACCTATAAATATTTTCAGAGCAATCTTACCGAATATTGCTTGGAATAAGGAATACTCTTAATTAGTTACTTTAACTTGTCTAAATAATTTCGTAAACATTTCCTTTCAATTATCGCGAAGCTTTCTCAAAGGTTGGGAAAAGGTTAAGCTCCTGTTGAGTTTATCCAAAGTTGTGGGTCTTATTCCAGTAAGATATAAAAAAGGCATTTTAGTTTTATTTCGTATAGGAAAGCTTTTCTAAGAAAGATTGTGTCGTCGGGTTATCAAAAGCTGTCAAACTGCAAAACTACAACTGATTTCAAACCTTCACGTATTGGATGTTAAGTTTGAAGTTGATCAAGGCATAATTTAGTAACCCGCTTCTATATACTTAAACATAACTATTCAAGTCTTGAGTAGAGCTAGAAGCTTTTACCCTTAACACTCAGACAAATCCCTTAAACCCAGCAACACTAAATTCAGCCAAAAACTAATCTGAAAATGTAGCGCAACTCTTTTTTCATGAGTTAATACATTTTTCAAACTTCAATACATAGAAAAATAAAAGTTACTGAAAAACGCCTCATTAACACAGTTTTTTTGGAAAGGTCGTTTTTTTCATTGACAAGAAAATTATAGTATTTTTTGATTTCAAAGAATTTTCACTATTATAGAAAGGGTATATTTTAAGTTTTCTATATGAAAAATTAAGAAGACTTTAATTTTTAAATGCTTTTACATAAATAAACTCTAAAGTTGGTGTCAAACTAAGATTCTTCCAAAATATATTGACAGTACTTATTCCGGATTCACACAGCCTATAAATAAAACGAGTAAAGATCTTGTTTGATAACTTAGTAATTCAGTTTTTACGAGTCTGAAACTCAAGCGGATTACACGAAACAGATGTAGACGAAGAACGCGTGATCTATCTGCCTTATCAGGATCATGCTTTCTGAGGATCGGGCTCTTCTTGAACATTTTAGTTTTAATGAAAAAGCACGTAAGTGTTAGTAGTTTCACTATTTTGTTTTAAGTAATTTGTTAAGAGACAAAAAATTGTGTGATCTTTCCCTGCTGACCGATGAGAGCAAAATAATGTTTATTAGATACAAAAAGACAAATCAGGAAACTTTTGGGACACAAACAAACTTCAATATCTTGACCAACTATACTACGTACTATTTTTTTTAATATCCGGTGTATAATCATAATAGTGCAGACAGAGATAGCATAAATAAGTACAAAGGGCCTATTACAAAAAAGCATCGCGATAAACGTACCTACGATATTCGACCCATTCCGTAGCACTATTAACTCACGAACAAGGTTCAATATCAAATAAATTGGACGACGAATTGCGTCCGACTATCGTTATTCTTTTTTATATTGTAGTTTAAGTAGACAACATGTTGTTATTATGCATAGACTTAGATGTGGACACTATACGACAAACATTTTGCTTTCATGATGAAAAAAGTAGATTCACCGAATTGTGACGATTGCGGAACAATCGATCAGCATTTGTTGTCGCAGTGTGTTCAGAGCTTACTTAGTTAGCCAACCTCTAGTTCAGCCAAATACATTTGTGATATGGCCAGTCATCGGTGATCAATGCCCTCGCAATCTAGCAATTAAACTTGTGATTGTTGTATTGTATATTTTAGTATGTAGTTAGCATGTTTAGGATAAGATAGGACTGGCATATCTTGTAAGATAAAAGTCTTTTAAAAATTAGATAAAAAAATAGGCCCTTAGATTTGAAAAATAAAAAATAAAAAAACTCATTCTTATCTGCTAGCTCATGCAATTAATCCACATGGTTATTTACTATAGAAAAGATACCTACATTCGCTTTCGCTTTTCGAAGAAAACCAATAATGTAACTAATAGTTCTTTTGAAAAAAACCTAAGGACCTGTGATTGGCGTTTGATAAATCAGATAAGTCGAAAGCTAATTGATGGCGTTTGAAAAAGAATTGGGCGTCACTACTGAGAAATTAATGAATTGAGATAAAGTCACACACGGGTTTACATGAAACCATTTATTTTCTAGTATCATTTTTAGATAGCTAAATCTCGTCATGTTGGGTGTACGAAAAATGAGGGTTATTTTTTTTACTACTTAGTGTATTTTAACTTTTAACGTATCAAAATTTTTTGTGCAACAAACACAATTTGTAAAATTTTCACTTTCAAGTTTTTGCTTTTCAAATTTGACTACTGCAATGGCAGCAATTTTTTTGTATATTAACAAAGTTTTTGGTATGTAATAAGTAGATTTATTATTTTATGAATATTATTGTGAATTTTAGGCGCCAGTGCTTGCTTACGCAGTTTATGTGCTACCTCTGCTCCATGTCTGACCTAAGCTTAATTATTGTTACTCATTAAGTTTTTTTTCATCAACAACAAAATTGAATATTCTCCAACAAATTCTTTTTTGTTAAAGACTCTTTGCCAAATCAGCAGAAAATTGTTTCAATTTAATTTAAACAAGAACATATTGATTGGTACTTAATTAGATTAGGACCTTGCTCATTCACCCTTTCATAATAACTCTTTGATTAACATTATGCCGTTAGGCTGACAGAAATTGCTGTTGAGCGAAAATAGGCTGTCGGTGTATTGTCAGAGATTCTATGTTTCATTAACAGTAATCAGGGAGGTATAACGATGATGATTATCAACCGGATATTGAGTGGGATTCCGTACCGGGCGAGGGCAGAATTTAGCTTCCAGGCGATTTTAAATTCGTAGTCGTAGATTAAAGTGAACACCTGTGTTACTAGTGTAGTAGCAAAACACACAATAATTTAAACGAAGATTACGAGTTTTATTATTTTGAAAATCAAATAAACCTGAAAAACTTAGCAGAATAAAAATGCAAAGTATATATTTAATTATTTTTTAGTAACGTGTACTTCATTAGGAGCTCGGTGGCGCAGTGGTTTAGCGCCTGGCCCAGCGATTGCGGAAGTTAAGCAACGTTCGCATGGGTCGGTCTTGGGATGGGTGACCAAAAATTTATTATCTCGAGCTCCTCCGTGCTTCGGAAGGCACGTTAAGCCGTTGGTCCCGGCTGCATTTGCAGTCGTTAACACCCACCAATCCGCATTGGGCCCGCGTGGTGGGTTATGTATGGCCCATCCTCCTTACCACCCATAAGGAAGGCCTGTGCCCCAGCAGTGGGGACATCAAAAATGGCAGATGGACTGGACTTCATTAGGTGTCAAAATTGTTGAAACCAGTTAAACAAAAGAAGAGTGCAATAAAATCGATACATTTTGAATGTCCCCACTGCTGGGGCACAGGCCTTTCTTATGGGTGGATAAGGAGGACGGGCCATGGCCACCACGCGGGCCCAATGCGGACTGTTGACCTAAGGTATGACGCACGTATGACTGTTAAAAAGAAGAGAATATTAAAAAGTCTTTATTTTTCAACTGGAATTATATTAATGTTATTGCGAGGAACGATAATGACCGACAATCGACCGACAAGTCGTTGCCTAACGTTTAATGGCTGCGAATGTGCCTCAACTTATCTGATAATGAGAAGTCTCGACAATATCACAACTCCCCTGCCACTCAAACAACTTCAAAAATGTTTTAAAGCTTCAACTTGTTTTCTTATGTCGTTTTATATAAGACGTTGAAAGTTACTATTAGTAAAAATTTATCTATTTTAGTTTTACATTAATACAAAAGAATAAAAACCGATTCTTATAAAAATTCGTTCATATTTTTGTATGTAAAAGATAGATTTAACTATGGGAAACTTTTGTTGCAAAAATGAATATTAAAGAGAGTGTAATAAGCTAATAAGAAAAGAAAGAATGGGACTTGAACAAAGTCCACACATAATAAAAATAATAATAATTCTAATGAGTCATCAAGACTGTGCTATACAATTATGATATGTAACACCCTTAACAGCCTATTATTAAATTTGCTGCATTGATGCTTCATTAAAGCATGTATTCAACATTTTAATATACTATATCTATGATTCAACACGGCTCCATAGCCAATTAATAAGTCAAGATGACTTTTATAGAACTTGATAAGGCTGTTCATGCACGATGCCAAAAGCTGTCCTGTACAGTATGAGTCTATAAAAAGTTCACATATGAAAATGAGTGAAACTACGTTTGATTTTATCGACGGGAAAATATAAAAAAACTATTGTTTTATATTTTTATGGGATTTTTAAAGTTCTTGTTTGCTACTGTGGACAAAACGTAACTTTTGAACTAAACAATTTTGAACTATGAAACAAACTGAAGGGTTATTGAAAATAATAGGTTGTCTTAATAAAATCAAAATTGATGATGAAAACCCACAATAAGATGCACTTTATCAAAAAATAAGACTTTTATTAAATCTCTTATTTAAAAAAAAAAATCACATTGAAGTTTTTTTTTTATATTTATCCCGTCACTTACACTTACATACTTAGTTCACTTATTTTCATTTGTGCACTTTAGAAAGTTCACACTGTATATTTTTGATTTGCGGCCAAAAACGCTACGGGGACGTAGCGTTTGACTTTGTTTCAGGTCCCGAATACGATAATTCTTCCTTTCTTTCACCCCTTTCAATATTAATTTTTTCTCCATGGTCCAATCTTTCTCTTTACCAAAATACATTAAAATTGGTTCTGTGGTTCAGGCATGAAAACGTAAAATACCGACATGACTATCAGCAATTTTTTTAATGTCCCCACTGCAGGGGCACACAGGCCCTTCTTATGGGTGGATAAGGAGGATGGGCCATAAACCACCACGCGGGCCCAATGCGGATTGGTGGGTATTAACGACTTCAAATGCACCCAGGACCAAAGGCCTAACGTCCCTTCAGAAGCACGGAGGAGCTCGAGATTATAAATTTTTGGTCACCCATCCCATGACCGACCCTTGCGAAAGTTGCTTAACATTTTCAATCGCAGGGCCAGGCGCTACACCACTGCTCCTCCAAAAATCCTCGTCCTCCAAAAATAGATAGATAGATAGATAAACACTTTATTGCACACACACACATTACAGAAAATACAATAACATATAACATAAATACTGACATGTTAATGACAAAGTTACTTTCACATTTATAATATTGGTATGAATTTATATCACCCTCTATCCAAGATCTGTGGTCATTTTGTTCTTCGAAGTTCTTCGAATTTGAATCAATCAATTAATGAACCGCACAGCGGAGCTCGATTTGTAGTAAAGCAATACAAACTTGTGCGTTCAATGTGTAGATTCATCTTGGACCGTAAGCTAGAAACAAACACGGCAAAAAACCTTTGTTCTCTGCGGTTCGTCTGTGCTACATAAAGCCAGAAACCAGCCCGTGAATAAACACCCTTAGTTTGTTTCAAGGGCATGATCAAGTAACAATTTATAAATACGAGAAACATGTGTTAAAGTCATTATGTCACCACAATGATTCTATATGATTGAACCAAAATAATGATAATCAAACATAATGATAATAATTATTCCAAACTTAATTAACAAGCGATTTAGAACTTGGCGCGTCAGAACCACAAAATGATTTTAAGCAATATTAATATTCAAGTCAGAAATCTCGAGATTGATATTAAATGTCAAATGACAGAGTTTCGTTGGTAGTAATATTATCTTTACTAATGTCACCACAGGACCTTTACTGATATTCAATTAAACTGTTCCATAATGTATACAGTTTGAATTATTATTCAATTGCTCCAAAGTGAACGATAATGCAAATCCAATTTCAAAGCCGTTTTATGGGTTCGCTCAAATGTGCGGTTGACTTGGGACGTTTTGGATGGGAAGTATCATTCAAATTAAAAACGATATGTATCTTAACCATTCAAAACTTCTATTCGAGCTTGGTTTTTATCTAGATATCTAATCATTGGATACTTCTTTGGATCTTTGAATTGCTATCTCTAATACTTAATGTTTTATTAAATTTTCGTTTATTATCTAGGTCATCTGATGGTCTTCTTTTTCTAACTCTCTTTCTTTAATAACATTAAAATCACTTTATGAAAAACGTAATTGTTTGAGTTAAAGCTGCCGCTAAGCACTTTAAACATACTTTTCCGAAATAAAATCTCGTGCAGTGGGCTCGAGATAATATTAATATTTCATTTGAATCTTTTTAATTTGTGCCAAATAACAATTTTCATTTTTACCGACTTCAAAAGGAGGGAGGTATTCAATTCGACCCGTTTTAATGATTGAAATACTATGTGGGTAGGTTTTTATAAACTATATTGAAGGAGATTGTAAAGCATAATTATATCGTTTTAATGTTAGTCTTTGTAATATAAAGGCTTTACTTGTAGATCTACCGAGCAGCATCTAATCTCAAGAGCTAGGGTTGTCTAAAGTTTAGATTGGACGGTCGACAGAACCCTCCAGGGAGCCCCCCATGTCCACTCGCCAGTTCTGGAGAAAGCTACGTTACGGAGTCTAGTTTTTTTTACACTTTCTGTAATGTAAGAATTTGTTTTGAAATGCGATTTGGTTAAGGTTAAGGAAACTAAATATTTTTCAATAGCTGGCTCAAAAAATTATATCATTACACGATCAACGTGCTTATCAATTAAACAAAAAAAAACAACATTAAACAAAATATTTTATATTATTAGAGAAAAACTGAACGTGCTTTTTCCAATGGCTTTTTTGTATACAGGGTTATTTGTAAAACTCCAACAACCTCGCAGGAGTAGATTACCAACATCATAAACAACAACATTTTTCACAGACTTTTGATAATTAGTTAGATTTTACTTTCATACAAAAAAATATCATTTTAATTTACCGTTCGTATGTTCATAACTCTACGCACGGCGCGCCGAGCGCCCGGTGCGCGCGACCCGCCCGAACTGCCCGCCCCGCCGCCATCCATAGACGTAAAAAGTGTCGAACATACAACAATTCATTTTTGGTGAATGTATTGAGTTATGATAAAAGTCGTAGAACAAATGTTGTTGTTTATGATGTTGGTAATTAACCCCTGCGAGGTTGTTGGTGTTTTACAAATAGCCCTGTATAATGGTGAATACCTAAGTAACAGTTCAAACGATAGATATTATTTTCATATAAACTGGGCCTTAATAAAGAAGTGAGGTCCCTAACCTCTTTATGACACTTAGTACTATCCCCCACATTTTGAGAATTGATTATTAGATAGGAATATTAAAAACAAGTCTCATTATTAAGAAAAATAAATGAATGTTAACAAAAAAAACGCAAGAATAGGTTAACAAAAAAAAAACCAAGGAAAAAGTACAACTCTATAGGGAGTAAAGTTCAATGTATGTTATGTTTATGATATATGGGTGAGGGTGTAGAATTTGTATGTGCGAAGGAAAAAAATATACCCATACATACTTTAATTTGCACATAGGGTATTCGTTAGTAGCCACTTCCTAATTTTAGTTTACTGAGTATTCATTATTAAAACAAATATAATTAAAAATTTATTAAATTTTTCATTGTTTTTGTATGCAGCTATTTTTATCTATTTGTTTGGTTTCCAAGGTTGTAAGACTAAAGTTTCGGAACAGAAATCATCCCTTAAAAGCAGAGAGCGGCATGCGACAAGATTTCATTAGTCGAATTTATTGTAATCAATCATCAAGAATAATCGGAAAGTAATTAAGAGTGGGCCTTCTCATTAGAGCCATGGCCTGTCAAAGCTTTATTCTACAGAATCCAATGAATATATTCTTTGAACCAACGCTTTTCAGCGATAACTTGTTATTCGACAAAACAAAATTTTCGATGAATTGTTTTTGAGTTTTAATTAAAGTTCTTAATCGTAGTTGTAAAAGTTTCATGAATATTATGACTTGCTGAAATATTAAATGATACTTAGTTAGTATTTTCTGAATAGAGCTAAGCTTAGGTCACAACAATTAGTTATCTCTTTGTCTGATATTTTGCTGAAAGTTAATATATAATAATTGTCAACATAATTAAATTTCACTTACCAATTTATTATATTGAATCTCACTGAACGTTTCAGAGCTCAATTAACATTATTAAGCACTTATCTCAGTGTTATTAAGACTTAACTGAGAGCAATTAACTACCCACATTCACTAAGCTTACAAATTACTCGCAACTTATAAATAAACTAAAAACATGTCTCACAGCAAACTTCTGAACAGAAATTACTTCAACGGAAATTGGACTTTCCAACATCTATTAAGTCTTATAATAATTCTAATGAAATACACTTCTGTACAGTTTCTGAGTGAACGAAGTAATACCAACTAATTTGAGTTGAACTTGGAGCACCCACGCCTACCTTCCAAGATCCTCTCTAGATAATTGCATTTGTGACAGCTATTCCAACATGAAATACTGGATGAAATTCACCCCGTTACTGTTAGTACGAAATTAGTACTAGGTACTAGCTAATTATTTTAAGGAAGTAAGTTTTCAATTTTCGTAGAAATAAGTGGGTATTTTTTACTAGAAAACTAACGATTCCTTTACTGACTGTTATACATTTACATTACAGATGAAATCCATCCTAAATTATAATTACCTAATAAATAAATTTATATCAATTAATAACATGGATTTATGTGACATACATTGCTTTGAATAAAAGAAATTTTCAATGTTCTTTCAGAACCTACTGATGATATAATTCAAGAGTCCGAAAATTAAATGTTTTCTCTATTTTCTCCTTCCTTTCAAAGAAACCTAATAAAATATTCAATCACTCAGAGAACTAATTTAAAAACAATAAAAACAAATCATAATGCAAATCCTTTTAATTGAACATGGCCAAGCTTTTCGCGTAAGTCGCGTCTGTGGTAGAAAAACCACGTTAACACCCGTTAATTCCACGTGATGAATTAAACAACAATTAAATACTAAGCGAGCGACATGCACGGTTTGCGCTACTGTAAATAAATTGCCGTGACGTGCAAATAGTTTTGTTAAACTTTATTCACACTTTTAAGTTTAATTAAAACACAGCACACAGGCACAGCTTACAGACCCCAGTGGGTTAACGTCGAAACATTTCTTGACGCTTTAACAGAGTCTGTCTCCTACTTCGGCCAAAATGATCATGTGGTTTTATTGGGGGATTTTAACATTAATATGTTTGATCAGCACGCTAGCCACACAAGGAAGTTTCAACAATTTCTGTCTTACATGGAGCTGGAACAGAAAGTGACTGAGCCCACCCATTTCACTGCTGAGTCGGAGTCACTAATCGATGTCATTTGTACCAACTTCCGGACATGTAATGTGAATGTAGCACATGTTGGTGGCTTGACAGGCCACTGCATGGTAAGTGTTTCCATATCAGTGAAACGACCAAAAGTTCCCTCCCGCACTCTGTTTTATAGGCCGATTAAAAATATTGATCTTGATATTTTTAATGCGGATTTAAATGCGATCAATTGGGATGCTATGGCTTCTCTACCGTCGGCTGATGAGATGGTGAATTGTTTGCAGCAGACTTTGCTATCCCTTTACGACTATCACGCTCCACTCAAATCAATTAAAATAAAGCCAGATAAATCATTTCCGTGGATTACCGATACGATAAGGCAAATGATGGACTCGCGCAATGAAGCTTTAGCGAAATGTCGAGCCACGAAATCAGATAGCGACAGAATTTATTGGAAGGAACTAAAGGAGATGGTTGAAGTCAGTTTAATTTCGGAAAAACGTGCTTACTACAATCATTTTATAAACTCCCAGGCTTCTAATAGCAAATCCTTCTGGAAAAGCATCAAAGGCACAATTATGGTTGATCCATCTGGCGAACGGAATCTCCCCAATATTTTCAATGATCCCAATTTAATCAACTCACATTTTCTAGACATTCCGAACGTTGATGTGTCCTCATCCCACTTAGAATCTTTCAGCTCACGTCGCCACAGTGGTTCTGTATTTAAATTAAAACCTGTGTCGGAGAGAGATGTTGGTAATTTTATTATTTCTTTAAAATCAAATGCTGCCGGTATTGACGGCTTTAGCAGAGATATGATTATCTTAACGTTACCTCGCACGCTGAAGGTTATAACTGCCATTATAAATTCATCACTACTGACTGGTAAGTTCCCTGCAGAATGGAAGCATGCTCTGGTGACACCTCTGCCTAAAGTCACAAACCCATCTGAACTAAAAGACCTCAGGCCAATTAGTATCCTGTCATTCCTCTCCAAGATTCTGGAAAAGGCCGTCTATGCACAGCTTTACAAATATCTTGAGGACAACCGCGTTCTTCCTTCACTGCAGTCTGGGTTTCGCCGAAATCACAGCACATCTACGGCACTCCTTGACGTTGTCGACAACATCCTGTTTGAGCAGGACAACGGGCGGGGTACTATTCTAGCTCTCCTCGATTTCTCCCGCGCTTTCGATAGTATAAGTGTACCTCTTCTCCTAGCCAAGCTTGAGTACTATGGCCTTGACGACGTGTCAGTGAGATGGTTTGCTAGTTACCTCACTGGCAGACTGCAGTCGGTAAAATTATCTGGACGCGACGGCGGCTCTACAGCGTGCTTGTCGGCCCCTAGACATACAATGCGTGGTGTGCCGCAAGGCTCAATACTTGGCCCTTTACTTTTCATAATCTACACAGCCGATCTCATAAATGTAGTAAAAGATTGTAAGTGCCATTGCTATGCAGACGACGTGCAACTTTATGTCTCGACGAGTCCTGCCGCTACTCAAGAGGCTGTCCATAAACTAAATTCGGACTTGAACCGGATCGCCGATTGGTCAAAGGAAAATGGACTTCTACTTAACCCAGTAAAGACCAAGTTCATGGTACTCGGCACAAAGTCACAAATTCTAAAAATCAATAATTTTGATCCTATTGTATGCATTGGTAACCAGCCTATAGAAAGAGTTGAGGAGGCCCGCAACCTAGGAGTGACTTTCGACAGTCGGCTACGTTTCGAAACCCATGTGCAAAACGTGGTCAGGAGCTGTATGTACCGCCTGAAGATTCTGTACAGAGTCCGTAAATTTCTTAGTGAAAGAGCTCGTATAATATTGTGTGAGTCATTGATCCTCTCCCGACTAAATTACGGCGAGGTCGTGATAGGCCCTCGTTTATTGTCCATAACCCAACGTTTGCTCCAGCGCGTACAGAACGCTTGCTGTAGATTCTGTTTTAATGTACCTCCCAGGACTCATGTTTCGCCTTACTTGAACTCGGCAGGTATGCTCAGAACAGAGTTGCGTAGGAAGTTGCACTTTGCATGTCTTATTTTCAAGATTATTAAGAACAGGCAACCTGAGTACCTGTTCAAGAAGCTTAAATTCTCCTCGGCTTTTGAAAGGTACGGCAGCATCAGATCCGCACGTATACCCTTGGCCAACCACCTGCACCGCACTGTGGCTTTTAGGGGCAGCTTTCGTTTTCAGGCCACCAAATGCTGGAACGATTTGCCGCCACCGCTTAGAGCTCTAAAGTCCATAGTTACCTTTAAGAATAAATTACGTGCTCATTTGCTAGAGCTTCAAAAATTAGGACAATCCTGATTACGACAGGCCCCTTTTTCTTTTATATTTATATGTATATATATTTTTTTCTCTGATTGCATTAAGGTACTTATATATTATAATGTATTCCTTTTCCCTTGCATTAATATTTTGACTTTATTTATTCCAACTTTTCATACGTATCCTTGTGTTTCTCAATTATATTTCCCGTCCACCCTTTAGGTTAGTTAGGGTGAAGACTGAAAATCGGTGTTTCGCCTATCCCACGGGCGAAAATATTACACCGAGTCTAGACCCTGTTTGCTGCTGCTGCACATAGGCACATCCGCATTATCATTAGTTAAGTTTTCATTGTTTGTTTTTTGTTTTTTTCGTATATGTTATTCTTGTACTACCAGATGTTTCTATGTGTATTGCAACAAATAAACAATTTATCTATCTATCTATCTATCTATCTAAAAATTTATCTGTTTGCTTATCCGATGTTGCCTATGGCACAATATAGATTACAATTAAAAACACCGTTACAATCACTCGCGTTCGTTCTTCGAATACTTATGTGTCCCCATATAAGTTTGTTTCAGCACTTTTATTCTGGAAATCTGAGACAACTAAAATAAGTACCACAAACACCTAAACCTGAAACATTATTATATGTATATTAAGTTACTTAATATAATTGAAAAATACTAGAAAAAATCGACTCACCCGTAGCAGCTCAGACGGGACTCGGGTTAGTGCATTGGGCCCGAATCCTAAGGGTGCGGGTTCGAATCCCGTCTGAGCTGCTACGGGTGAGTCGATTTTTCCTAGTATTTTTCAATTATATTAAGTAACTTAATATATAAAATAGCATTGTGAATGCTAAAATCTAAAAATTTATTATAATATGTATTTTTTAATAGACCCAGCCGGGGATCGCACCCGAGACAAAGATAGTGAGGTGACACTAAGAAAACCGATACCACTAAGGCAAGGCACGCCGTCACTACACTACACAACGATTACTAGTAACTAGTAGCAACATACACATAAAACATACCTACATACAGACGAACATTAGAACCTCCCCTTTATTTAGAATATGTAGATGTGCTTTGATTTTGTGTAAAAAATCCTATTTTGTGTCACTGACTCTGTGAATAAAACCGCATCGCGAACCAATAGATGTAATATTTTAACCACACATTGATAAACAACACAACTGTTCCCAAGGCACACATTGGTAGATAGGTACAGAAAAGATAAACAAGACGTAATGTTTGTAAATGCATCCAGCAGGCGACTTGATACCTAAGACCACTGTCCGAGTGTTTGTACTGGAGAATTGGAAGACTGTTTCGATCAAAGATAACAATACTTTATATTGGGATCTAGCTGTATGAGACTACTTACTCTTGAAGGAAAATTTATCTATCTTGGAAACACTATGTTGTCCAATGGATATCTGACTTCAATTTTGTATAACTAAATTGTGGAGAAAAATCTGATCTATGTATGTATAACCGGGTCTCTTAAAATCTAACATAATTAATTTTAGCAGTAAAGCCTAATAATAGTTTTTTTTTATTTGTTTTTTTTTTTGCATTCACAATGCTATTTTTATACAATACTAAATAATATACTAGAAAAAATTCGACTCGCACCAGATCAATTCTCGGACGGGAATCGAACCCGCGACCTTTGGATATCTGGCCCAATGCTCTGACCGCTGAGCTACCGAGTCACTAGTGGCATCGTCGATATGCTCTTACGCTGTAAGTAGAAGAAATTCGACGATGCCACTAGTGACTCGGATAGGATAGTGACTAGTGACTCCACTAGTGATATCCAAAGGTCGCGGGTTCGATTCCCGTCCGAGAATTGATCTGGTGCGAGTCGAATTTTTCTAGTATATTATTTAGTATTCTATTAATAGTCTATTAATAGACTATCGATTGATGATTTAATAATAATTGATGTCGTTGTTTACTGTATGAATGAAATAAATTAGATTAGATTAGATTATTCTTTATTTCAACACCAAAAGTGAAACATACATATAGAGACTTAACAATAGAACTTACAGTGCTAAACATGGCGGCCTTATCGCTAATAGCGATTTCTTCCAGGCAACCGAAGGCATGGAGATATTGACAGTAGATGAAAAAGGGGGCGGTGTAAAATAGCACGGACCGAACAAAGTAATAAATGAAAAGTTAAAGTCATAAACATACATAAAATAATATGATTTAATAAACTTACATAAACATACATACACTTAAATATACAATAATAGGTAATTATGGAAAACACATTAACAACTTATTTGCAGTATAGGAGTAGTAAGTAATAATTTTTTCAATACAGTTGCTCGAAAATGTAAGTTTACGATGACAGTCGAGCGTGCGGAAAGTTGATTTTACCGCACGCCGTGCGTTTTTGTTTACGGAGTAGTACAGCGTGCGGAAAGTTGATTTTACCGCACGCCGGCGCTGTGCGTTTTTGTTTACGAACGTTTTTTTTTATTTCTACTAGCTTCCGCCCGCGACTTCATCCGCGTGGACAGTAGAAACATATTGCAACCAGTTTAAAATGACCCCTTTAGTGTATGAAAGCTAGTACTACGGAGAGTTCAAGCTGTTTCCCTGGTTCCACTCACCTGAATTTGATGAAACATAGCTTAGATTTTAAGTTGGACCTCAATCTACTAAATTGTGAAAAAACCAACAAAATTCATTTAGCGGTTTTTGCGTAATTCGCGCACAAATATTTAGAATTTACAGTTTTAATATATGTATAGATTACAATTTCAGTAGTACCTATAATGTTTTCTCGCAAATGTATTGAAAAACGTAGTATGGCACACGGTTGTTAAGGTTTTTTAAAACTCGTGACGATTATAAACCCTCGCCTGCGGCTCGGGCTTATAAAACGTCAACTCGTTTTAAAAACCTCCTTACCAACCTTGTATCATAAACTACTAATTATAAAGCGACAAAATCATAGTGACAAGTAATGTTGTTTTACTTGGTTCTTGAAAGTATTCAAGGACTGGGCACGCCTAATGGACACAGGCAAGGAGTTCCACAGTATTACTGCGCGAACAGTAAAGGAACCATGGTAGAAGCTAAATTATTGTATTAAAAAAGTTTATGGTGCCTTTGAATAGTTGTATTTTTGTAGACTATGTTTTTTTTATGGTAGTAGCAGGTGCTCATAATCTCTCACACAAAAAATGACAAATAGAGATACACATAATTATGCCAGCATATAGGTTTACTTAGATACATTTTACTCTACCTATACTGGTATATAGCTGAGAGCGAAAAAAGCACTTAACATCAACTAATATTTAGTACCTACCTACACCAGAAACAATATCTCCCATTTCTCTTTTGAAATACAAATTAGCGCATTGTGGTGGAATGCAATAGTAGTGCACAATGTATATCTTCAGACGCTGTAAGCTTGCAGCGTTTAAATTATTTATGTAAATAAATCACTGCCCTCCTCATATTCAAGCAGATATTGGTACATATTGTGGAATATAGGTAAGCCGTATGAATATATTTTTTTTTATTCTATTCCATTCATTGTGAGTGAACGTAAGTAAGGAATCCATCGTTTCCTTTTACCGCGATAAAGAAATTGAAATCCCAAAACTTCGTTTCACTTTGCAAAACTTATTTGTTCTCCATTATTTCGGAAACATCTAACTGAATACTCTTTGTGAGTTATTGAGTATTCTGTCTCAGCTGCCTTGATTGTACTCCACAAACTAGACAAAGTAAAATCTCACTTGTAAAGCTCGCCATTTATTTACGAGCAAACTGGAATTTCTAGTGCACAATTACAAACTACTCACACGAGGTATTCTCTCGTATTTGCATCGCAAACAAACGCTGTAAATCCATCAGAGTAGGAGCTTGATTAGCCGGCAGCTCATAACATCTGGCAAAAGCCAAATAACACTTTGGTTTAGTACTAAAATTTTCAGAAGAGCAACACGCCACATTTTGGCCTGCGACTTTTGTATTCATGGCCTGCTAATTATTGACACTACACTAACTTACTTATGCATCGTTCAGAAGGGCGCGAAACTGCTTCAAAATAGAATTTCCTGTAAATTGCTTCGATAATTTATTTATGCTAACTCAAGATGAGACTTAACGAACATGTTTCTGTTAAAGGACCCTTTTAATCATGTCCCTTGAGTGCTTATAATGGAAATATGATAGAGTTAAGATATATTTGAAAATATTTGTACATCTACTGTTTCGTATGTTAATAACGCTGTTATTACATTATTTTAATCACGGAACTACTGGTGGTTTCTCAGAAATAAACACGTTAATACTGTATATACATTTTGGATGCTAATTTATTTAATGGAAAACTGTGATTCATCACTTTAGTATTTAAATATTATTTGTGCAGACATATTAATTTCAACGAATTAATAAATATCAAATACATTTAATGAGTTTAATCAATGTTAACAACTAACTAGAACTCGCTTTTAATAACGAAATTGAATTAAAATCTACATTTAGATGATCAGTTCAGTCAGAAAATACGTAACAAATTGTCTTACACAATTTTAGTAGTATTAAAAAAAGTTATTAATAGAAAAAAATAAAAGTCAACTAAAAATGTTGATCCTGAAATCGATTACGGTACTTGTTTTTTATTTTTTGGTTTCCTTCCTTCTTTTACACGCTATTTTCCTAGAAAATCTTTTCATCCCGCTTTTCCTGTTAATCCTCTTTCCCATGCATAGACAACAGCGAACTGTTTGCACTTTTTGCTTCTATCAGCACTAAAAATTGTCAACGTTACCTCCAACTTGCGAAATTATTTCAGCGCTTCGTTCGACGTCGTGTTCTACAAAAATGGCGGCTTCACGTCGACATTGAAGAGGGTTTTCGTGGTATGCTGTTCTAACGAAAATTGTAACAACCTTTTTAGTGATTTGTTAACTTTTGTCAGCTGAAAAAGTCTGGAACGGGTGGTAGGAAAATATAATAATAATAATAATAATAATAATAATGCATTTATTTCAAGTAACAAAGACCCATTACATATAATTCAATCAAAATAATTATCAACAGTCATATAGACGATTCAAAAGTACTTAATAATTAAGTTTATTTGAATAAAGCTTATTTCACTTTCACTTTCACTTTGAACTTGATTTTATTAGCGTAAATATTGTATTGGTTTGAAATCAGAAATTGAAGCACTACGCCAAGTTAGTACTATTATACCAGGTGTAACAAGACACTCAACGAAGCCGAGGTCTACGTATTCTGCCCATCATCAGGACCATTTCTGTTTAAAATTATTGCTGGGAAACGATTTTAATTTTTAGGTGTTAAAAAAGCATTGCATACATTACCATGCAATGTAACGCGCAACTTTTATGTGCGTGCTCATGAAATACATTGTGTAGGCGCGGGTTGCTTTAAAGAGTTTTAACGATTTTTTGATGATTAGTTTGTGACACAGGCGGCTAATTGCTAGGAACAAAAGGAAAAGAAAAGAATGGAAGGCAAAACATGCAGCTTACCAAAGTCCTGGTTCGACGTAATTTCGGGAGCTCCCAGACAGCAGGATGACACTTTCGGACACTGATTTCGAAGGCACAATATTGAGTTTTTCACCGATAGGCACAATTAATGTGAGAGTAATTATTTTTCGGTCGCGCGCGCACGTCATCAATCGGGATACTAGCGCGGCCGGTGTTTTTGATTCGTCTCGCTGCATTTGCCATTAAGAATGCGGAAATGGAGCGAGAGGGCAATAGATAGGATCATAGGAAAGACAAGGATAGGAAGCATTTCGTCGCTCCGTGTCACACTATCTATTAAGATTAAATATGTATATTATTATAATTTAAAATGAATTATTATTGCCTTAATGTGGCGTTAACACATTGAAAGATGACGTTTTTGAAGTCATTGTTTGTTACGAAGTACATACAATTTTGATATTTTTTCTGTAGACAAAAATTAGGAAATAACGAATAAAATATGATTTCATAAAAAATTTGAAGAAAAAAAATTTGACTTTGACCTTCAATAACTTCGTAGCTATTGGTTTCCCAGGTATAGTCTAAAAGACAAAAATGATTCTGATGATGGACGTGAATTTCGGCTTCGTTGAGTGTCTTGTTACACCTGTTACATTGTGACTACACCCTAATAATAGTTAGTAGGTAAGTTTAATATTGCCTCCATTGCTAATGGGATAGGCTACTGCTTTGCTTGACCTAAGCAGAGTTAAAATAAGACCTGAGTGGTGCAGTAGTGGTCAACATGCCGTCTATCACGGGATCGGTTTCCGGCCCGGTAAAAATTGAAATGATGAATTTTTATTTCTGTGACGGTCTGGGTGTTACTATGTATAAATAGTATATATAAGTAGTATATCAGTTGGCTAGCACCCATATTACAAGCTTTGCTTTGTTTGGGGCAAGAAGGAGTTCATATTACCTACCTACTTATATTAGTACAGTATTTTTTTAAGTTTTACCAAACTATCCTTAATATTACATTTCTTAACAGTTGCATAATATAAATAGTTTAGTTCAGTATATAAATTTTATAGATCCAATATAATTACTTAGTTATATATATAAAATAATATACTATGCCAATAACATTTAACTTTCCCATGCATGTAGGTATGACTAGCCTAAGTAGGTATGACTTTTAATAAGTTTTGAAATATTAATTATTTATGTAACTTATGTGATATTAAGGAGTAAAACCTGTCTTAACTGTAGTGTGCAAAACATGATCAAACCTAACTTCAGCAGTAAAAGGCAAATTCATATTTCATTCATTCTATAGCTAAGTAGAATCCATATCAAATGAAAATGGTCATCAAAAAATTACATAAAAAGCAAAGCTTTCTAAAAATCAGTTACCAAAAGAGCGTGGAAAACTCTTGAAAAGCATAAATTGAATTCGCAAAATCTGTCCGTTAATATAAAAGGAATACCTGTCCAATCGCCAATCTAAAACAAATTGTAAAGCAAAAAGTAAATAGATACCTATCCGAACACTCTGGACACGCGTCGGCTTACTGGCTGATGTTTGCGAACTCATATACTAGGAGGTCACAACAAGTTTGGTAACGATCGCGTAAGTGGCTGACTCTGGGTTCACAGGTTCGTAATCCATGTGAGTACAACTAGTACATACTTGCTGTACTATTGTCAGCCATTTACCTTATCGTTTTTTTGGTAACGATAACACATTTATCAGCCTGCATATAAAAAGAACGCAACCACCTCACGCAAACAGACCGATATATTTAGTATCAGAGAGTGCCTCTCCATCCTGTCAGCCCAGAGTCAGCCACTTACGCGATCGTTCCCAAAATTGTTATGGCCTCCTAATCTATCACGCGCTATCACCCAGTCTGACTGTTCAAACACTCTAGAACTGCTGAAAATACATATTTTGATGTATTTGTACTGTACAAATATTTTAAGAGAAATAAGTTTATATGTGTCAAGTAGTAAAAAACCTCGCTGCTTTTAACTTTATACCTTTATAAGCGAATGTAAAATAGCAAGATAAGAAAGTTCTACATAAAACTGAATATTTCACAAACGAATTACAACTTTGAGTTTTAATGGTGATCAGAATATGTAAATATTTTAATAATCGAATCGAATTAGTCTACATAAAGCGTTGATGCTTCCTATAAAATAAGGAGGCAGGGATACAAACCTTGTAATTAAATTATGTAAGACGGTTGCTCTTTAAATATAATAAAGTCAGCTAATAAACTGTTGTAACACGATATCAAATGATTACCTATCTATACATAATGAGAAAAACATTTTAGAGAGGTCATTGGGCATTTTGTTCGCACATTTGACCTGCAGCGTACACAAACGAAATAGGGCTAGGTATGTAGATAAATGTATCTACAACTCAGTGGTATGGGTCGCATAGTTGCAGGACATGGTTTCATTTTTTATCATTATATCATAGCATTTCAATAATAAATAAACTAAAATTAATAAATAAAGACAATAAAAAGGTTTATTATGCTTGTACAACACATTTTCACAATGCTGAAAGTAACTAAAAACTAAACTTCTGTTTTATCAACAAAAGTTTAATAACATTATCATATACTCACACACATAATGTGAAATAACTTGTTAAATTTGAGTTTTTTTGTTAAATTTGAGGACTCGGTAGCTCAGCGGTCAGAGCATTGGACCGGATATCCAAAGGTCGCGGGTTCGATTCCCGTCTGAGTATTGATCTGGTGCGAGTCGTATTTTTTCTAGTATATTATTTAGTATTGAAATAACTTTTTTCTGCCGGTCGGTACATGAAAAAATAATACATATTTTGAAAAGTGGGATTGAATTCTTCAATTTAAAACTGGTTTGGTTTCTGTACGCGAACTTTCATCAAGCAGGTCAAATATGCCCAATGACCTTTATATCACTTTAGCTAAACCAAATAATAGGTGTTCTCAAAATCCTCTATTTAATAAACACGTTAATGTTTTTATCATCCCGTTCTAACCGCTCTAGCACCGCAACAGTTTCGAGGGCGGATTCGTGAAATGAAACATATAAAAGGTCGTTAATCCCGGCTATGGCCGCCGCCACAACATTATTGTAATGCGCACCGTGACGCGAAACATATACGCGCTTATTATTGTTGTGCTAATGAAACATTGTTTCGATAAACATTTCGGCTAACGAGCCGAATTCTCATATGAAACCGGACGTTAGGAAATTGTATTTTAACCATTAGGATTGGCTTGGCGTGAATTAAATCAGCATGCTACTTAAAGTGGTATATATTTTGTCCTATTGTGCTTTATGCTTGTGTAAGTGAAAAAAAAAGTAATGATTCATTTAGCGACACTAAATATAGACGTAAATGCTCGGTCTATCACCAACACGCTTGATTCTTCCACCGTCCACAGTATTATAACATGTACATAATTAGACATGTTTAATAATGACAGACAGTAGGTCTAACTGTGCTGAGTCTGCAATCTATAATTGCACTTCGTCAACAACCAACGCCAGTGCTACATGCCTGAAGGAGGCCTTGAGATTATGAGCTGTACGATGTATAATTAAAACCAACGGTTAAGAATCTATCAAGAGGAACTGCTGAGACCAATGACTGTGCTACGTCTCTACGTCTACGAGTCTACGGTTAATGACAGTGCTACGACAAATCGCTACGAATCCCACTTTCAACCTAACGCAAGTAACTATTCGGTTATTTGTAACCTAACATTCTTCAATTCTAAACAGCTACTTCCCCAGTGTTATCACAAACAGATCATTGCTTTTTTCAGTACTAACTTAATAACGCATCTATTTAAATATGTCGGCATGTCAACAATATGACAACAACAGCGATCCATCCAGGGTCCATTACATTCGTGACGGAAGCTCTGAGTGCTCACTAACAATGCAATAGCTGTTAAAAGACTGTAACTGTGCACAAATTAATTGGAATTATTTTGGTAATTATTAAAAGTACGAATAGATTTTTACATAATTTTCTGTGTTACAAAATGCTAAAGCAAGAATGGAAGATAGCTGCGACCGTACTGTATTTAAGATTTGATTTCGCTTACATAAATCAGTACTTATCGACATATTTTTCCACAAATCAAAATAAAAGCTTCATCCCGCCTAGGTTGGGATACTCTGCGGAAGAATGAGAGGCTCAATATTATTTTACGTAAGATATAAAAGCGTTGCGGCCTCATTGGCCCTCCAATAAAACAATTATGCCTCTCATTAGTTCGCCCACTCCGTTGAAGAGATAATTAACAAGAGCACAGACACAGTCTGGTCTCTCGTAACGCGAAATTTTTCCTTGTTTCTGTTAACTGTGGATTTGTTTACTTTTCCCTTCAGTCTTTATTAATTTTGTAGCTTTTAGCCCTGAAAAGATTACGTGGTAACGGCGAGGAATTATAATTAAAAAAGATTTCTGTATTGGCTTTGGGAAGAGCCCGTTCGTTATTTTAATTTGAATGATGTGCAAAGGCACAGCACTTTAGCACTTTTCTCTATCGGAAAATTAAAAACCATACGCAGCACTACATTTTATTATATGAATGCATGTCTGTAGGTTATCAAATATAAAAGTTAGAAAATTTTAAAAATCTTATACGCAATACTATTAAAACAACATTGAAACACAATTGTTAACATTAGAAGAATCGAGACTATATTTCATACTTGTTTCATACTCGCAATAAGATGAATTACTTAATTCATTCTTAATTTTTAATTAACTCATTCATAGACAAATCAATTCGGTAAATGGTTTATGAATTTTACAACTCTGGGCTCCGTTATATTTTTGCACATTTGTTTGCCTAAACTCCAAACCGACTCTAGATTTTTTGCACAAATAATGTCACACCGATACCTATGTCATATTCAAAGTATGGCAGGAAATATTTCGTCATAATTATAAAAAAAAGTAATAGTAAGATTTCATGATTAAAATGCACTCTATGGTGATCGATGACTTTGCGATTTGTTTGCAAGAATGCACTCATATATTTTTTTTTTCTAATGGAATGCGCGCCATTTTTAGAGCATTACAGATTTTTTTTTGAATTTTGATTACAATTTTTACATTTTGTTATACCTACTGAATTTCGTAGGTGTTTTTTATTATTGCTTAAAAATGTGAAAAAAATTGACTTTGCAAAATTCTTTTAGATGCAGCTAAGGAAATGACTTCTTACAAGGTAGTTACATTTTTTTTTTTTATTATTTATTTGTAAGAAAACCAACAGCGTAACAAACAAAAAAATCAAATCAGTAAATAAATCTATAGTAAGGCTAATTACAGGTTTCCCTTAAAATAACAATTAATACTAGACGTTTAATGAGTGTTTTGGAAAAAAAATACAGTCACTTTATACCTATATTAAAATAAAAATTACGTGATGTGATGTGAAGAATGTTACATAGCTAATACAACCAAAGTCTCTCTCTCTTTTTTAGCGTTGATCTTTTATTTAGTAGATTCAGTCCCAAATGTATGAGTTTAGATAAAGTAGCGTATGAAACTGCACATAACTAGGTATTAAAACACTCGTGTTATAGATACTATTAAAAACCTCGCCTACGGCTCGGTTTTTAAATACACACTCATGTTTTAATACCCCTCATTATGCATCAGTATCATAAACTACTATTATGAATATCAAAGCTAATTAAAAACTTCAGTTCTTAGCTTTACAAAGTAGGTCGCTGCCATTATAATCAAGACAACGTTCTGTAAAAAACTTATTTCGTCAAAAGGAATAAGAAATAGAAATTTTTGACTTTCACTGAAATATTTAGCGCTTGACTCATCACTACATTTATAAAACAAAATCCCTCACCGCGTCTGTCTGTCTGTCTATCTGTTCGCGATAAACTCAAAAACTACCGAACGGATTTTCATGCGGTTTTCACCAATTGATAGAGTAATTCCTGGGGAAGGAAGGTGTATAATAAGTTGAGATTTTATGTAAATTGATAGAGATATGACGATAATTGTTGAAGAAGTTGGCAAAAATTAAGCCGAGTTTGCATCAAAAACGCTGCTAACGCTAAACCTTTTGAGCTATAACAAAATAATGTATGATGGAATTATTTCTCTGTTATAGGTCTACAAAAAAGTCCGCGACGGCATATGTCTATCTTTTAAGGATCACTTACTATAGCCATTTCAACTTTTTTTGTCAATGGTCACAAATAATGTGGTAATTGGAAAGGTATTTAGACGGAAACAGTATTAGTTAATACTTATCAAATAAAATGCGTTAGTTATATAAGCGTTTCATGCACATAATTTTAGCCCTTCACACTATATAGTTAAAATAAATATCTTAGGAGTTATCGCAAAAAGTTTACGCGCGCGAAAATAAATTCAAGCGCGTTTCTCATACCGATGATAACGGGACTCGAACGGGACGGGTACAAACTTTTGGAGCGAAAAGAAAGGAACCGAAGCGAAGCGAGGGCGGGTCGCTAGTTTATTAATAAAATAAAACATTCCACGTGCAATAGGAATAGCGGAGTACTGACAATTTTATTTGCATTATATTCTGAATAAAATACATTTGTTTACCAAGAACTCCAGTAATTTCACTATGCCACTGTTAATTAGTATCTGGAGCTCGTTAAGGCAAAGCCTTTCGGTGCATGTTTTTTAAATTCATACCTGAAACTATAAAGAAAGGTTTGCTTTAATTAGGCACAATATTTTCTGTAGCTTTCTTACACCTTCGCACTTAACCTGAAAACCTCGAGATCGTAACGTAATTGGGACCAAAGTTATTAGTGCGGAATTTATTGCACCTAGGTGTCCAATATCTGATTTCATCGGGAAAATTCACTACGTTTAAATGTTTTTTTTATTTATTTCAAAACATCATGTACCTAGAACTAGAAATAATTAAAGGCAAAGAACTAATAAGTATATCATACCAAAAATTTATAATAAAATAGATTTGCTTAGAAAAAACAGTATCATTTAAAAATGCGTAGAGAAACGCTGAAAAAAAGTTAAAGTTTGCATTATTAAATGACAAATAAGTTTGTAAGTGTTATTGTTAAGAAATAAACATACATAATTATATTATACTAACTAATTATAGTGATAAGTAAAATGCTGATACATACAGGTATATTAAGAATCTGTAATCAAGCGCTTGTCTTGCCAACAACCTAATGCTAGAATAAGGAAATTAATGTATCTATATCTGTGGAAAAATAAAAAAAAAATAAAAAAAAATCTTTTATCGTTAAACCAACTACCATTTTAACTCACTACTAGCGCAGCTAATTAAGCTGTATTGGATCACACAGCTCTGCATTTTTCCATAGCTTTATCTCTGTCCGCCTTTCAGAAATATCGACGACCGGAATTATTCCACTTAGCCCCACCAAGTGTCCCCACTGGTGAATATAAATATCAATAAATAGTGGAAATATAGAAGTAAAAATCTCCATCGACTGTAGAATTTGTGTTTTAAAGCGAATCTGCTGTAATAGTAGATTATACAACAAGTGAAAAAAGAGGGAATTTAGTTCGAGGGAGTAAATTGGATCCCGAGAGCAGCGAAGGATTCTAGAGTTGAATCCCGAGCGAAGCGAGGGATTCTAAAGTAGAATCCTGAGCGACGCGAGGGATACAAAGGACCGAGATGAAATTTTTTTTTCACGAGTTGTGTACTCTACTTTTTACCATTGACTGCGAGAAAACAAATTGCACTACTTATACGTACTTATAGTATTTATAGTTATCACATTTTTATTATTTAGGTAGGTAATCAGTAATACCTATTTAAACATTAGAAAATAGTGAAACTAGAAGTTTTCCAATGACATAAAACAACCACGCTAAGAGGGAAATTACAGTCTGGCATCAGTCCATTTCATCAGTTTGTATGGACTTTGAATTTTTACAGACTGAAGATCGTACCAGATTGATGGAATGGACTGATGCAAGACTGAACATCTAATCTCCTTCTAATATATAGAAAAGAACCCAAAGATGAGGCCCTAAAATGGACCTAATTAATTTGGCGGGATATTTTTTTGAAAAGAACCCAAAGATAAGACACTAATAAGAACCTAAATAAAATTGTCGGGATATTTTTTTTATTTACAACTAGCCGCGATTACATATTCCAATCTAGCATACCAATTTAGAGTTGCCACCCGTATAATAAGTTAAATTTTAACAATTAATTTAAACAAATAACGCAAAGGTCAACATTGTTTATGTTTTTTTTATTTTCAATTCTCATCTCCAATCTTATACAATGTTAATCTTTATAGGGTAAATTCACTTTTAAAATCGAACTTATTATACAATATTTTATTGTCAAGTACGAGTGGCAACCCGAAATTGGTATATGCTAAATCGGCGTATGTAATCGCGGCTTATATGGCTTAATATTATCTATGGAATAGCTCCATACATTCAGCACGTTTTATTTTTTTTCTACATAATATCATACGATGCGCGCTTGTTCCAAATACAAAATATTTTTATTCACTCGGTGAATAAACCAGCGTTTTATTCACTCTTACCGTTGAATTAATCACACTTTTTCGAGTGGCGATGGTAAAAAACTAATTTGTCGTATACCTAATCTGTCTTAAAGAAGCAACCAAAGGCGCCAGGTGGACGCTTGGTGGAATAATCCGACGACCGGCTATTAAAAGCGGCCAAGAGGCTTCCTCACTGTAGTTAATTATGTTCGTGTGACGAAATGCGATAAAGGTATAACTTATTACAGCATGCATGTGCTTGCTTATTATGACAACTTTCAACATTCCTACTGTGAGTAAAAATAAATAGTTTTTATTTCCCAAATACAAAAACTAGTTTGAGGTGAGACCGCCCCAGAACGTAATGGAGTGTTGATATCAGCATTATCAAGGACCAGTTTTTGTGACTGAACTGAACATTTTATATTTAGAGGAGTGTTATTAAAAGTTTCCAATAAAGACTGTCTATGCCTTAATACTAGAAATCTCATTTATTTGTTTAATGTAAAATTAAAACTTATCCTTCTTTTTCCTGTCTCTGTAGTATTCTTAATTATTCGTACTGCGCTGAGCTGCACTAAATAAAACTTTTTAAATAGTTTTTAATTGGAAAAGTGTTTGCGACTTAGATATTGCAGTGTGCTCTTTTGTGAGATAATAACGTTATAATTTGCCTCGCTCTTGTTATGTGCAAAATAACTTAAAAAATTACAGTTCAAAAGAGAATGTAAAGTGGAAAAATACATACGTTGTATAAAAGCTCAGAGAGATACATTATGAGTTACTTATTATATTATTTATTTAAACATTTTGTACACATAATGTTGAAATGAAAAGTAGTGGACAGAAGAAAAGTACTAGTTAGGGTATTACACACTAGGGTACACTCATTTTATATTAAAATATCATCCAGCAGGCCCGGAACACGAAAAGACATTTAAAAGAACAGCCTGTGTTTTCGTTAATATTTTCTGTCACACATATGATAACACTTTTTAATTATTCATTAAGTCACTATAATTATGATTAAACAAAATATTTTTTTTATTTGGAATTGTATGCATATCCTTTAATCTTTTCAAATTATAATTCCAGAAATAACGTCTATTTCTGATATTGGAGTCATTTCAATATCCACTCCCGAGGCATGTGAAGCCCTAAGCATTGAAATTAAATATCTTTCCGCAACGGATGAATTTCGAGGATGTCGGTATGTTCCAAGGAAATTGCTTGATTATATTAAGAATCAAATAAACAAATTTTTCAAGTGAAATCGTCGATTACAACATGGAGTCAGTGACATATATGGGTACATTATTATTTCAGCATTGAGTAAACAAAAAACTTATAATATCTATTGCTCATTTTCGTCGAAACTTTTTGAATAGATTTGACTGAATTGTTTTGTCTATATTATTTACTTTAGTATTTTCCAATGTTTTGGGTCGAGGTTAAAGAAAACACTTTCTGCTTTACTTAATTTTTGAACTAATAACGCAAGATCTATTACAATAGGCTTGATGTAATTAAAAAAATCTTTTCAATATTAAATCAATATAAATAAATAATAAGGCCCACATCTGTCTCTTATATAGTTATTTTAAATCAAATATAAAATGCTAACACATCAAGCTTCTTACATTACATGTCCTCCTCGCCACTAGGAAATGGGATTCATAGTGAAAAGCCAAGCGAGTCGAGAGTCGAGATCTCTTTTCACCGAGGCACTGATCTTGTATAGTTATTTTAAATCAAATATAAAATGCTAACACATCAAGCTTCTTACATTACATGTCCTCCTCGCCACTAGGAAATGGGATTCATAGTGAAAAGCCAAGCGAGTCGAGAGTCGAGATCTCTTTTCACCGAGGCACTGATCTTGTATAGTTATTTTAAATCAAATATAAAATGCTAACACATCAAGCTTCTTACATTACATGTCCTCGGACGCCACTAGGAAATGGGATTCATAGTGAAAAGCCAAGCGAGTCGAGAGTCGAGATCTCTTTTCACCGAGGCACTGATCTTGTATAGTTATTTTAAATCAAATATAAAATGCTAACACATCAAGCTTCTTACATTACATGTCCTCCTCGCCACTAGGAAATGGGATTCATAGTGAAAAGCCAAGCGAGTCGAGAGTCGAGATCTCTTTTCACCGAGGCACTGATCTTGTATAGTTATTTTAAATCAAATATAAAATGCTAACACATCAAGCTTCTTACATTACATGTCCTCCTCGCCACTAGGAAATGGGATTCATAGTGAAAAGCCAAGCGAGTCGAGAGTCGAGATCTCTTTTCACCGAGGCACTGATCTTGGCACCTCTCCACGGAGGTACGTTTTGGTTTCAGCGATCGATTTTACGAACATCAACATTAACACGTTTGTAGACGTACACTACTTACTAACTGGATGTCAGCTATCGACATAATAAGAAAATTATAAATTTATTATTTAAACCATGAATATTTTTTTATTTTATACATTCACAATATTGACGAATGTAATGATAATGCTTCGATCAAGAATACCCTAGATGTCCGGTCAGAGTCTCAAAAATGGCACCTCAAATAGCGTCCCACTTACAAACTGGGCGCTCATTTTGTACAAAATAAGCTTATTTTGTACAAAATAAGTGTTATAAAATGTAAGTTTGTACAAAATAAGAGGTGATTAAGTACAAAATAAGCGCCAAGTTTGTAAATGGACCGCTATTTGAGGTGCCATTTTTGCGTACTGTTTTAGTTCGTGAAGCGTTATCTAGAATATTCTTGATCGAAGTGATAATGCTTATGAAGAATCTAAGCAAGTTGCTAACATTTTGCCGCTCTCAATCAGTTTGGTATTTCGTTAAGAGCACAGTATCGTTTCCAATAGTTCAAGGTGGGACTGACCACAGAACAGTGGGCTGACGCTGAAATGATCTTGGCAATTTTCCACATCGACACGGCTCCGTTTGTTCAGACAAGTGGCACTTCGAGTTACACCGATATATGGAGAATGTTAACTTTGGGTATTGGTAAAAAATGGCACAGGTGACTTTTCCGGTGAATAAGTATTTCAAAGCTGAACTGAAATATGTATTTTTTTTACATATTTTCTTCATTTTAAAAACATTTCGAAAAACTGGATCGACAAAAAACATTTTTATAATTTTCGAACCTGCTCACAAAATTTCACGAGAATCAGTTGAGAAATGCGACCTGGAGGCTTACCATCACCTTTTAGAAAACCATCATGTTTTATGAACGTTTTGTTATAAGCTTACAATAAGATTTTTCAAATTCGTACCACAACCTGCACAAAGTAATAATACTTTATTCCTGCCAAAGAACGAATGATGTTGCGAAATTGTCTATTCCCTGCTAGCCATCACTACGGCTTATTTGCTATCTACACTTGACACTGGCAGAAATTACTTCCAAGAGGAAAGTAGATTGCCAAAACAAGGGGTTGGCAACTGTCAAAGTGGCGCTAGCGTAGCTAGTTCCCAAAACATAATAATTTTATATGGTGTATTGTATGGAAGAAAACAATTCCAAATAATATTATGACTCGCTGTATTGTACCAAAATGCTCTGAAATTGGAGTACATCATATTCCCAAAGATAAAAATATTCGTCGGCGTTGGTTAAAGCCATACGCCGTGTCAATTTAATTCCGAAGCCTAGTTAGAGGTTATGTTCAAAACATTTTGTGGACAATGACTATGAAAAAAGCAGTAAATATACAGGTAAGCTGTTTAAATTAATAATGAAATACCAAAAAGTATATATTTTGAAAGATCAGTTATAATAGAAATTCTTTTTTGGAACAATAATAATGTTGACATAATTTTTTGTTCTAGGTGTGGATCATCAACGTAAATACCTTAAGAAAAATGCTGTTCCATCTATTTTTCAATGGAATATACAACCGGTTTCAGAAAAGGCAGTTGCAAGAAAGATAGATTAGAGTCCCGGGTCCCGGAATCTCAGAAAGAAACAGCTTTTTGAAATGCAGATGCCGTCAACATCTCAGTGCTGTGAGGACATAGTGCCGCTTGTAAAAGATAGCAGTGTGTGCATGCTGCATGGACAGTAATGTATCTCATGTGGTTGAATCTGAGATGAATACTACTGTTCCTACTCCACTTTCATTAGAAAATAAAACAAACCAAGAAACTCAAACTCCACATATAGTTACTAAGAATATTCTCAACTGAGCTTTGCCTTTTACTTGCAGACCAGAAATTGGCTTGTTAAAGGGTACATATCGAAAGGCTTATTGGGTTAACTAAAACATATTTGATATTGCAAAATAATTTTAACCATTTTTATGTGCCCTTAGCATCAATTATATTTTCAATATGTGTCATGTTGTGTAACTTTAAAGAAGGGATTGTAAATAAAAACTGATTACAATATTATAAACAAGTGTTTTATTGCATTAAGAGGTCTGTCACATTTTTTATAGAAATAAAATATTCCTATGATTAGGTACCTACTTACTAAGATAAATAATGCTTATCATAGTCTTATTAGAGGTGGTAGAGTTGTGTGGCTATTAATATCCAAATAAGTTTCTTCTGATGGTAGCTGCATTGTTGGATCTTCATCATCACCATCAGGACGCCAGAAATGAAAGTTTTTGTCATAAAGCTCCAACCTGAAATAGGATATGGTTAAACAATTTTTTTCCATATTTTGACTGTAGTTTGCAACCTAAAATTAATACTGCTCGATAAACCAGTTACTGATTGAGTAAAAAACAGCGTCAGTAAAGTAGAATAGAAGATTTAGTAGAGAAATAAAAATACCTTAACGACTGCAAATGCAGCCGGGACCAACGGCTTAACGTGCCTTCCGAAGCACGGAGGAGCTCGTGATAATAAATTTTTGGTCAGCCATCCCATGACTGACCCTTGCGAACGTTGCTTAACTTCCGCAATCGCTGGGCCAGGCGCTAAACCACTGCGCCACCGAGCTCCTCCGAAAACAAGTATTTGTTATCAAATAGAAATAAATAAATAAATAAATAATAAATATTTTACAACATCACATACATTGCTCCGATTCCAAAGTAAGTAGCTAAAGCACTTGTGTTATGGAAATCAGAGACAACGGTGGTATCACAAACACCCAGACCTGAGTCAATATAGAAAAGTTAATTTTCTACATTGACCCAGCCGGGGATCGAACCCGGGACCTCAGAGATGGCGACACCTTGAAAACCGGCGTGCAAACCACTCGACCACGGAAGAGAAATGAAACATAATAACTATAATATTACATTCACAATGAAGAACAATATGTATAAAAACGTTTCACTTACTGTTTATGACGCAATTTCCAATTTCTAAATAAAATAACTCAAAATAGTTTTGTTTCCGTCGAAAAAAAGCAACTTTTTTAAGACTGCAAAATTTCTCAATATTTGACACAAAAACAATAATGCTAGCTGTCAAAAGACACGTCGTGGTACGGTTTAAGTGAACGATTGAACGATGACGTCACAAAACTTCCAACGGAAACATTATTACAATAATCATACTTTATGAAGGTCGTGGTACGAAATAGCATGGTAAGAATGTTATAATACTGCGCTAAGACATGGCAGTAGGCACCCTGAACGGACAGCCAACGGATAGCCGGAAAGACAAACGAAGTAATTTTTGCTCAAGCTGAAGCAGAGACGCTTCGCTCGCGCCTCGCACTCGCTTGCTCAATAAGTACAAGCACAATGCGATTAAATAGACAATATAGACAGTCACAGTGATCCTCTGCAACTTCACTTGAAATTGTATGTCAAAGAGAAAATTTTAAAGATTAAAATACGTCGTCCGCAAGCGCTCTGAAGTTGGTCACTTCTGTTGTACATTGTTAAATTAATTGTATTGTACTAGAATACAACACTGTAAAGTAACTTTTGTGATTGTTACCTTCATGGTCAAGTGATAGCATAAGAAATGTGGCGACTCTTTACGGTCTGTATAAACAGTCATATATAATACGGTTGGTTAATAAGTAAGTCATTGCTTTAGAACCATATTTGAACTAGCGTTACAATTTGATATAACAAAGCACTGAAATGCCCACAGCACAGAAGTGTTATTTCTGGTATCAATACTTGCAGTGTTGTACTGTACATACATAGTTACCCATCTCTGATTGGAGCAAAGTGTGTAATGTTGTTCACCAATACTTTGCAGTAGGCGTTGGCATGGCACAGGACATTATTAGGCACCATTTTCCAGCGCCGATTAATCCCGATAGCAGCGATCGAGTGGTGCCGGTGGTTCAGTAATTAAACGAGTCAATACCGACTCTGTTTGCTTCGGGAAATTAAACTTCCGACGCATTGCTCGCTGCGGGTTCCGTGGGTGTGCCAGGGGCGCAACAGGGCTCTTCAATTTTTTAATGGCACAGATCTGAACTTTATTTTTATTTTATTTTTTATTAAAACGTTGTATAATTTGTTAAGGTTGTACTTTGAAAAGGTTAGACTTCCTATGTTGACAAGGTTGACCTTTTGATATCAGACCGCGAATTTTTTTTTATTAGAGGTTCCTAGACTTTAAAATGGTACAAAACTTTACCTTCTTACTTAGTCATTTTTACCTTTTTATTACAAATAGTGTGTCAACATGTATTTTATACATTGTCAAGTTTGGTTTGATTGACTTTTTATAACATAGGTAATGATTGTGATTTATGTTTACTCATTAAATTAAACTTTCAACGCAATTCTGAGAATCTAGTGGGTGAACCAGAGCCGTAACAGGACTCTTCAGCTTCCTTAGAAAAGGTATTTTGAAAAATTCAAAACTGCGATGTTCCTTCTTTCCTATCACAAAAATCAGTAAGCTCACTCAAGACCTCAAGAACTCTGAAATGATTCTTACGCACATTTTTCCATTTTCCTCCTCCATCTTGAAAGGATATTATGCCATACCAATATTTGTTACTCGTCGAACAAGGAGTGTAGGAGTACCTACACTACTAACATCATAAACAACAACATTTGTTCTACAACTTTTCCGAGAAAAGACGAAAAAAAACGACTTTCCATACAAATGTCCGAACAGCTGATCGAGTTTTGTATGAAATGTTGATATTTTCGTTTTTTTTTCGGAAAGTCATAGAACAAACGTTGTTATCAATGATGTTAGTAATCCACTCCAGGAGGTTGTTGGTGTTTTACAAATAACCCTGTATAAGTCTATGGCAGTGTTTCTTTCAGGGGGTCAAGTCTGCTAATGTTAACGTCGAAATCGTGGTTCAATGGTGTTTAAATGGTAATGCTTTTTGACCCAGTTCTTGTTTCTTAAACCCAAAATCGAGACACAATGTGTTTCCGTTATGAGTTTAAGAAACACAATGTGTTTCGGTTTTGGGTTTAAGAAACAAGAACTGTGTCAAAAAGCATTACCATTCAAACACCATTGAACTATAATTTTGACGAAAACATTAGCAGACTTGACCCCCAGGTACGGGCTTTTAATTGCGCTCTTAATTGCCCCCCGGAGAATTTTGTCTGAAAGAAACACTGGTCTATGGCCATACTGCACGATTTTGTATTAAGTTAACCAAATACGTCACTGAACAAGGAAGAAACAGTACAACTGAAGGGCGACGAATCCACAACCGCCTCTGATTATTCTAATTCAAATTTCACAGTTCTGTGGGCTCGACTAGTTCCCAACTTCGGTAGTTTATTAATAATCTCGCTCAAAGCAAACATTATGGTAACTATGTTAAATAACTTTATGGTGATATCTGATGAAGCCGGTTTATATTCCTGAAATAAACATAATGCATTATTCAGACACTCGCAACATTTTTTTGGAATTCCATAAAACTGTTTTATTGTTGAATGCCTTAAATTAAACTTTCAAAAAATATCAATTTCATAAGCTGTTATTGCGATCGATTCACAAGATACACAATTTGATAGATCACATATTCAACAACGCAACCTTCTAACTGCATGCAGGCACATAATATTAATTTTTTCAAAGGCAAAATTGCTTAACTGTTTTCAGTTATTAAATACATTATTTATTGTTATAATTACAAAAGAAAGTAAACTTACTATACTTTGACAAATAACACTTAAGACTGGACAGATGTTGTAAAATAGGCAAAGATACAATATTGTTGTTGGATACTGGCGAAATCCAAAAGGGAACCGCCAAAGCCCAAATGAAGAAGAATAATAATAATGTTGTTTGTTTGACTGTTTGATTGGATTTTGTTTAAGTGTTTTAATTTTCTAACAAAACTGTTATAAAACGTACCAACGACATAAAGTATTATTATTGGCTATACTAAACCTAATGTTAAGTAATTTTATGAATACGCTGTTCGAAATAAAAAGGTCAAATATAAAATTCGCCCTACATTAGTAATAATTTTATTAATAACACAGATGTATTTTACACTGCACGTTGCAGAAAATCGACACTGGATACAGCTATTATTCAAATGTAAATACAAAGGTTGGTAAAGTAAGCCTCCTTCACTCTTATGAAAAATAACCTCGCATTCCAATATTGGCGATGTACAGGCAACAGATGAGACCCATATCAGTCACGAGCAGCATCAACAGATGTCTGAATTTGAGTCACTCGCAAAACTGTTACTATTGATTACTTTGTTATGTTCAATAAAACACAAACATACCTACGATCTGGTGAAGGTTGAGGGAAGCCCCTTTATAAAGGCAGTACCTTTTTATTCGTCCAAGCTCCTAGAACATCGCAATTACTAAGGTAAATCAAGTGTTTTGTATTCCTATGGCAAGTGCCTTAGGAGACTGTAGCAACAATCACCTAGACTGTACTGATAAAAATCTACGTAGTCTACAATAAACTTACCGAAAATCAAACACACTCAAAGATGGTGCCTCTAAACTGGACTAAAAAATGGCCACTGCTCTTTTATTTAAATATAAAACTTAATCATCCCAATTTATTGCTTAAAGGAAATTGCTACAATAAAACAATTCAATAGAAGATAGTTTGGTACAGAGATTTCATGATTGGAAAACCTATGACTCTTTAAAACTATTATAATTATGTTCTGTGATATTAAGGCGGTTGTATGACCGAAAGTGGCGCCCTCGGAGGTTTTTATTTAATAAGTTATTAATAGAAAAAGATTTTAATAATGTTAATCGTGGGGATTTTAGGGCCCATGGTCTAGTATTTTTAGAAGGTATCACTACATGCCCTCGTAGTCATTCGTAGAAGTAGATAGCAAATGTGTCAAAAACGGCCACTTTTAGCAGTTTTGCTATCTACTTCTAGCAGTGACTACGAGGGAATGTAACGATACCGTCTAAAAATACTAGACTGTGGGCCCTAAATTCTCCACGATAAACATTTTTAAAATTGTGTATTAGAATTATAATATTAAATATAATTCACCTTAAGTAGTTGCGTTGCCCTTCTCCCGATTTCATTGTCAGCTTCCAGTTATGGATATTTGCATTGGAGCAATCAGCTAAAGAGTTTTATTTATTTCCATTTGTCACGTTAAAACGTCCCGTTCGCAATTTCATTTAATTAAATTTTATTGATCGATGATATCGTTAACTTTCTCAGTAAAGGGTTACAAATCATACATTTCATCCAATTATTTATGTTTAAGCATTTATTCTGCTTAATTTAACTATTAAACACACCTGTGGATTTGAATAGGTATTTATTATTAATGTCATTAAATTGATTTATCTACATCTTAAAAAATGTAGATATTATTGGCCTCTAACGCATAAATTGTGTATATTATATTATTAACAATATTTAACAGACCACACGTCCATATATCATTATATACGTACCTACCTAGATCATAAATACTCATTAGACCTCAGAGAAAAAATCACTGGGTGATGTGTTGTTATCTTACTGTTCTCTTCTCTATTCTTCCTCTTCTAAGTATATTCATATAATATGCCCGTATATATATTGCAATAGGTATCCAAAGTGGGTGATGCCTACAGCCAAAATGTTCTAAAAATCTTTTTCTATCAAGCTGGCATGAAGAAACATGTATATCTATTATGAACTTGTGGCCTGTCCCCAAAAATCTCACGCTTACTGTAGTCGACCACAAGGCAGGGACCGAAAAACCCCTTAGGGAAACCCTATTAAAAACTTACCAAATGATAGGGTTTCCCTTTCGATAGGGTTAGTCGACGTTATGCTTACCGTATTGATAGGGGTTTTAAAAACAAGTCTATGAAATACCCAATCAAAAACCCTTTGAACGGTAAGCGCTTCATGAAATACCTAATCAAAACCCCTTTAACGGTAAGCGGTTCTGGTCCTTCGGCCCAGGTGGGACTAGGTATAAATTGCTTGAACAGCCTTCATAGTGTTTCCTCGATAGGGTTTTCGTATTCGGTAAGTGCTTACTTGGGTTACCCTTTCGATGGGGTTACCGTATTGATAGGGTTTTTAAAAACAAGTCTATGAAATACCCAATCAAAAACCCCTTTAACGGTAAGCGGTTCCGCGGGCTGATTATCTAATTAGAAACCACCTAGCGACCGGTCTCATTTGACAAATGAATGTGATACATTGCTACTTCTTTTTGGAGTAAAAAAAACATACCAAAGAAATGTAGCAATGTATGTCAAATGAAACCGGTCGCTAAATAGTTTCTATTTTGATAATCAGCCTGCGGGTCCTTGCCACAAGGTCGACTAATCAATTAAATACACTCAATACTAACAAACTAGCCTACTTTATTCCGACGTGTTCCCTCTAATAAGGATTTTTCCGCTGCCAATATAAGCACGAAGATATTATTTCTAGGGAACTAAGTCATAACTTATTCACAAACAATAGTCACACAGAATGCCAGGAAGCAGGAAAAAGGACAACGATAGACTTGGCAGCACGCATACACGCCAAGCCTTCAGTGTATTTTTCATATTCGTTTAGTGACAGAATTATTACTCCGCTAGTTTTCTGGTAGTATGTTTTTTTTATTTAGTGTTATGAAGAAGAAGAAAAAATCCCTTTCAATTAACTTAAACCAATTATACTTACACTTTTTTTAAGTAGCTGGAGTTCTCTCTAGTGAAATCTAATATTTTGAAATGGTCTTTCTATTTTATTTATTATTACATCTCGCATTTCATTACCTTATTATAGGTATCCTAGGAAAAATGTTTTTGAGAATGTAATAAGTAAAGCACCGTAATTTTTCATTAGATTACAATCTTGAATAGGTACATCTCGAGTCGTAATTTTATACTTATTGTACAGAAGATACCGGCATTTAATATGAGAATGACCAAATTACAGTTATTAAGAGGAACATAACCCTCGCGTAGCGATAAGCGGTGATGTATAAATTAGACAGTTCCCGTTGTTGATCGGACTCGGAAATGGGCGGGGGTGCGACGCACGCGATTGGCGCGGCTGTGCGTTTCCATGACTGGGAATCTCGGCGAACTTACCTTTATGTACGGTCAGCAAAGCTATGAGCTGAACACTTTAAGGTTCATTTCTAGATGGAGTAGTCTGTATTGTCTTGCATTTACCCAAAAGTCACAAAAGCATCTTTTGTATAAAAATAATGGAGGCAGGTAAAAGACGAACTTTTAGTTCCATCCTTGCAAGCGAATTTGTTTTCAAACTGTTAAGGTCATAACTTTGCTGACTGTACCTATATATCATCCAAGCGCCGCCAATCAAACGATTCTTATTAACTTTAAAGTTAAGACCATCTTAAATTCAAAAAAGTTGTCAGATTTGACAAAACTCTAAAACTGACAGCTTTCTTAACTCTAAGAGGTGGCGCACACGAGCAACTTTTGTCTCCGCAACTAACTAATTTGTCTCTCGCATCATGTCTACGGATTTATACTTGTGAAAGTGCGCACACACAGCGACGTGACAGCCGGCGACTTTTCATACAAACCATGTGAGAGACAAATTAGTTGCGGAGACAAAAGTTGCTCGTGGGCGCTATCGCTTACCTTAACCAAAGATTTGAGTATTTGGTCGTAGACTCTTAAATTCAATGTTTAAAAAATGGAAACCACCATATTTCTAAAGAGGTGAGACCTATACAATAGGCACAGACTGTGACTAGACAGAACTTTACGTAAGCAATTTTGTGTGCAATTCGGCACAGTGCCTCTGGCGGTAACTACACTAAACTAAAAGTTTGTCGCTATCGAGTATTAGTAAGCGTAATCTCATAATACTTATTTTTTTTCTTTTCACCAAGTTTATATTTTTACAAAATCTGATATTTAGATTTTTTTTCTATTTTAAATTTAATGTTTCTGTTCATTAATAAAAAAAGTTAAGATTTGCGTTATAAGGTTAATTATAATTTTCGCGATGAATTGGTTGATAACAGAAGTTGGTAGCAACTGCAGAAAGCTATCTTTGATAGAGTAGTTTACCGAGCTCTAGCAGCAACCAGTTCATTATATAATGCAGCGATCGCTCTCATAAGATCGATCGAACTACCTATTCTAAAACAGATACTAAGCTCAACACCTTCAAAATGTTAATAGATTTATTTATATCTACCAATCCCTCTCTCACTCATCTTAATCCTACGTTATATCACGATGTGCTAACCAAATGATAGTCCTGTCTAAGGTTTACGCGAGTACATTGACAGACATTGAAATAAATCACTTTTAACGGATGATATAATGCGTGGTTTTATTGATTTTTCATTATTTTAGTTTAATTTTTCATTTGTTCCGACGTTTCGGCACCTTTGTAGCACCATTTCAATAACCAAATGAGTTAAAGATATTTTAGATATCTACTGCATACCGGAACGTTTTATGATGATTTTACCAGATATTAGTTTTATACTGTGGTTTTACTCAATCGTACCTGAACATAATCTTTCCAGATATCGTTGCAACAAGGAAACGTAGGTATGTGAGTTGCGGTAAACGCGATACAATAAACACGTAGTTTATCAGTGCATCGGGTTATCGGTCGCGGTATAAATCGGGCCCCGTTGAGCGGCTCGAGGCGGGCCCCGTTGAGCGGCTCGGGGCGGGCCCCGACCGCACGCGATGAAAGGGTTACGAAATAGCTGCCCTCATAGAAAAATAAACTGGGTTACAGATAGCAACTTCATTTGCATTACTCTTGCCTTGCATAGTTTTGCAATAAACGATTTTGCGGTACAAGAGTGACAAAGAAGCATTTTCACTAGCGCAACCACCAATACCATTTTTTATCTCGCTCATTTTGTCATAACGGATTTAGTGTTAGAACCATATATAAACTTTAAATACGAAACCAAACAATGCTAACAAAAATATTTTTCCTGACTAATTAAAAAACACTCAAACTTTAGAAAACATTTCAAGCTTGCTTTCCAAAGCGCCTGAAAATTTTATATTCAAAGCAAGTTTTCTAATTCCAAATTGCGAGCACAAAATCAAACATAAGTTTGTGTTCGCGGCGAAATGTTGGGAAAAATCGTCTTTTATCGACGACCAACAAAAAATACCGAGTTGGGTCTTACTAACGAACCGTACGATTGGCATTATTTGTGCTTTTACACGAAAAAATGGACAAGCGCGACCCCAGGACAAATGAACGGCCGACACAAAGGACTTAAAGTTTGGTGGCTCGGTCAACTGTTTTAATACTTTGGGGGACAATTCCGTAACCGAAAAACTGAAGTATTTTTATTTTATTTTATTGTATTGGATAAGGAAAACATACAGCTCAATATTATACAATTATGAATGGAAAGCATTATGTTTATACATAGGCTAACTCAGTTTCCACGAGACCGCCGTCACTGTTTTAAAAAAATCGATTTAATATTGAATAATTTATTTTATTTCCCACTGATCAAGATGAAGATGGATACCATATGGAGATGGTAGCATATGTTTGTCAATAGGGATGTTGACTATTTTTTTTTATTTTATGTTACATAAATTAGCTCTCAAAACAAGAAACATTAGTAAAAGAATTAATTCGCTAGCATCACAGAATATATACTCTAACTAGCATGAAAACTGCCCGAGATATCACAGTGTGAAATGCACACAAATGGACTCGATCAAAAACGCTTCATACTGATGGCTTCCACGTTATGACATCACGCCTTGCAAGTTTGTATGCAACGCATAGGAAATTTGTTCAGCAGCTATATTAAATATTGTGTTTATCAAAATGGTTTCTTCGACAAATTTGCTATACATTTTACGGACTAATTAAAGGTATCATTCTTTTTTTTTAATAAATTTTATACTTTTTAAATGGACTTGTCCACCGAACTTTGAAGGGTCATAAAATAAATAATATGCAATATATAAAACCAAGAGCTATACAAGCTACTCTAAAAGTTTAATATGTTTACGATTTTTATTTATATTTCGTTATTTTATTCATTAGTCAACATCCCTATTATTTTAGAACAACACATCGCTTCACATAGCTACTCAATATTGCAAATAGATCTATTCATACTTGTCGAAAGAAAAATAGTTGTAGCTGTCACGTTTGCTTCTAACATCATCCATCACGAGAGACTATCAATTTCGTTCAAAACTAAATATTTGCTACCGAAAATTGCATCGCCGCTTTCAAGCCCAGTGTTGCATTTTCCATAAGTAACTATAGTATGCAGTAACAACGCAATACCAAAGATAAATTCATTTTGACTAAAATATTTTTGAAACAAAAAACGGGTAGTGAAATATAGTGAAATTCCTTTTGTTGAAGTTTCAGGAGGTATTTATAGTTTTAAAGTAAATATAAAGCCATATAAGTACCTACTGAAACTTTAAGCTATAGCCTAAAATATAAATTTTGTTGTAGTTCGACGTAATGCTCAAATATTAAATTATTGCATTTTTATGAATTAAAATCATACCTACCTAATTCAAGTTTCAGACCTATCCAGTACAGAAATCTACACATGGATCTGACTGGAGACCAAATCGATGCCAGACTTCAACTTATAGAAATACAATATATATTTATACCAACCGTATAAGACATCAGATACGTTTGCCCTACCTCACAGGCGAAAGTTGATTTACACTTGAAAAATTAATTTCTTATTTACCTTCCGTCAGCACCGAAAATTCTTTCAATAAATTCCAATTCTGCCAACCAAGAAGTAAGAACAAGTGAAAATTGTTAATTTCCATTTGTTTTCCCAAGGTCCATAAATCCACGACTTTGGTTTTCCATAGCGTTGCGAAAATCGTCAAGCCAGCCTAGCGCTAAATCAGGGGAGCTGTGAAAAGGTTTAGATAAACGAAAACAATCCTCGGCGAAATTTATTTGCCCCTCTAATTACGTTAAAGGCCGGCCCTCACCCCCCACTTTCGCCGGAAGGCACATAATAAATAGATAGCAGTAACGCAACTAAGTACTCGTTCATACACAATGTCTTATGAGAGGTCTAAGCGACCGTGTAAAAGAAGTTCGACCAGTGATCAACCGAAACTCTACCGGAGGGATCGGAGACAGATCAGATTTCAACCGGAGTTCGACCGGACCAAAACAATACCGCCGCTAATACAAAGTTGCCGTTGCCATAGTAACGAAGGCGTCTACCCGTTTCTATAATAACACGTGTGAACTACGTCTTAACTCCGGCCCAGCTCTGGTCCGTATCCGGTTCAGCATCGATCCGGTTCTGGTCGAGTTTCGGTCGATCATAGGTTGAACTCCGCTGCCATCTACATGATTGCTAAGAATGCCAAACCTAGCGCTTCACCCGATGATGCGACCGACGAGGCGTCGGCAGCCATTACACGATAGGTTTTGCTGTTAGTCACGGCCCGTGACTGACAGTTAACCTACCGTGTAATGGGGTGACTGATGGTTGCATGAAGTTGATTTCTTCTTTCCATCAGTCAATCAATCAAACGTAATTCATGACTGATGGAATTTGACTGACGCTTGCATGAGCGTGTAATGGCTGCCTTACGGCCTGGCCACAATCAGCGCGGCAGGCGGCGTTCAATAATCACTGCGCGCTATCTCGATGGCGGCCTCTCAGCTCGTCATTACGACCGCGCAGTGATTCCCGAATTCGCTTGCCGCGCTGCCGCCTGCCTCGCCGCCTGCCGCCGCGCTGGCTGTGGCCGGGCCGTACGGTCTTACGGCCGATTTCAATAAGATAGGCTTACTAAAGATTTGTTGCCTAGATATTTCTGTTAAAAGACGGGAAAAAACAACAGTTGCCTAGTAACAGATCCATAAGAAGGAAATCTCTTAAATATTAGCCTGAAGATACGGTTAGCATAAGTAGAATTACTATGCCGTTAGTCAGTTGAGATACTGCTTTAGCCATATTATGTACTTTCGCCTAGGGCGTTATTTCAACTGTTAAACATTGGCAAATTACATCGCTTCCGTTTCCAAAAGGGGGTTTTACTACTTTTAAGCAAATACTAACTGTAATATTTAATTTCAAAGAGAATCCGATCATAGATTACATGGATATAAAATTGGTAATGCTTATTCAGATTTTGCTTTGTTTCATTGATTGGTATTGATTGTAAGTTTAACTAAGGAACTTATAATAAGTAATAAGAATAAATTAAGGTCTTAATATTAAACAACTCTACGTAACTTACAGTATGTTATCAAAGTATCGAGTTTAACTTTACACACACAGATCGACTGGTACTTTCCGTGTTATTACAAAAGATTTTTAAACTATCCTCCTAGAAAGGAATAGAAATTCTGAAGGAGAAGGAGAATAGAAATTCTGAAATTAACTTCAGAATTTCTATTTAGTTATTGAAGTTGTTTAAACAACAAAGTTATTGTGATTTAACTTACGTTCACGGTCGACGACTCGGTCATCCCCCACGTGTCTCATACAAGTTATGATATTCCCGTAACTTCAATCTAAACAATTCAGCAGCTTGGCAAGATAAGTAATTAGAACGTTGCCATGGAAACTTCAAGATTAATTATACAGTATGCAACGCGTGCTTTGGAAATTTTCAACCACCTTTTAACCGTTTGATATGCAAAGGTTGAGATATTACGTAAGATAAAAATTATAGCTTAAGGCGCTGTAGGTAGTGAAACTAGCGCCGCCACTACATTTATTTTTAGTACTCGTAAACCAAGTCAATATTTAAAAAAGCTCATGTAATAAGTAATTTATTAAATTGTCTATAATATTTTTTGAATAACTCTTCATAAGTTTTCATTATTTCTGTAAGTTTTAAAATCCATTTCAGCTCAAAGTAGATACTTGTACTATTATGTATTTTGTATCAAAGTGGCCACTTTTGGCAATTATGTATTTTAATACTTACAGAATGAATGATAACTGTTAAAGTGTTATTCAGAAAATTTAAGAGATTATTACATGAGCTTTTTTTAAATATTGACTTGGTTTACGAGTAATAAAAATAAATGTAGTGGCGGCGCTAGTATCAGATCTTACTATAATAAAGAAACTTATTTTGAGATAATTATTGTCCAAGTTTTTCAATGCCTAATCGAAGTCCCGTGGTACCTATAAAGTTTATCATCATTATTTTAATACAAATAAAACGTAAAATTCCAGACATTAAACCAACCCTTATTTCATTAGATGATTAGAGAATCTATCATAAGGCTTACCGCTGACGGGCGCTATTTTGTAGCTGCGATAAGCGCGGCGTTAATCGCGGCGATATCGCTGCGATAAACGCGGCGATAATCGCGGCGACAATCGCGGCGCTTTTTTGTCGCTGGCGTAGGTTAACCCTAAAAGGCACCCGGTAATAATAATTTAGAACAATCACTTTTATTATTGCTAAGCTCTATAAAATAAAGTTTATGATTTATTTATGTCAGTAATTATATACTTTTTCACAAATGAAGCAAACAATGTATACGATTCAAATGTCTTCAGATCCTTTTATCGTCAAAATAGTGTGAAGAACAAAAATTCTGCATTTACTTTATATGCGCAAATTCAAGACTTAATAAAAATTTGTTCGATACCTACTGGAAGGTTTTGACCCGGAAAAAGTATTGCGAGTCGCTAGAAGTATTTGTTTTGCAGAGATAAGCTAGTTTTTGTATTACATCATTTTATGACATATTAAAAAATAATATTTTTATCCGTGTTCCACAAACGGTATTTTTTATGTGTTTTACTGTTACTGTATATGTTACTATGATCAGATTTTGATGACATGTTATAGTGTGTTTTATATTCGCAATATACTCACAAAGCCCTTTCATTTTATATAGGTACCACATGGTATGAAAAAATCTTTGTAAGTACTGAAAACTTTATGACATCACAGTTTCTACCCCCGCCATTTTCACGCTTTTCATCTTATATATTTGTGATCAGGGCATCGTATTGAATGCATCGATACCACATTTTCGTATTTTCGTGATGACTTGTGCGAAAACTAACCTCAAACCCTATAATTACCGATTGGCTAACAGTACAATAGAATATTTTATTCATGTTTTTCGAACGTCACAGTTATTGAATAATTATAATTAAATACCTCGAAAAACACGTAGTTATAACAACAAAATTTAACGGTATTTTTTTACATTTTTCATTATAAGTCGAACACTATGCGGCCTAAAAAAAGAGAAATGTTTGACATGCCCTACTATAGTAGCCTCACTTCAAATTTTTAAGACCCCTTTTCAATTCCTGCTGTAAAAAAGAAAACATCCTTATTTGCAAAATATTTGGGCAAACGTCATCTTAAACTATTCCAAATTTCAAGTTGATACCATTAATAGGTAGTTATCGAGATATCCAGCTGTGACAGACAGACAGACAGACTGAGTCACACCATAAGGGTTCCTTTTTACCATTTTGCTACGGAACCCTTATAAAGAACCCATAATATATAATGCTTATGGTTCTTCTTTTTTTGTGTAAAAACTCGCAATAGGAAATAATACGCAAAACTTTTCGCAGATGGCGCCATTGTACTCTGAGGTAAACAAAAATGGTTTTGATTGGCTAAAATACGTCAGAAATTACATTTTACATCTGAAACAACAAATTTAACGAATTTAGGAGAGTCGCGAGTCCATTACTTCCTCAGTACCTATTATGCCCTATTCCCTGGCCAAAATCATCTTACTTAAAAAACTAAATCTTGCGATTCTTTTACGCAAAACAGAAGTAGATTTACCTACTTCATTAGGCATTGTTATGGTAAACATATTTAAACGGCGACTTCTTTGATTTTCATTATTTATAAATAAATAAAATTTACTAGATGTTTGTTCTTAGACAAAACGACAGTGCTTTCAATACAATTTTATTAGCGACTAGTCAAATTCTTTAGCTAACTTGATGTTTCTTTTGTTACGTTTACGTTAAGTTTTCCATAATAATATAGGTAAATTATAAACTTATGATAATCCCAGAACAATAATTGCATTAACCGACCTTAGGTTCGTAGTGTGATCCTACCTTTTTTTGAACAGGATTAAAAACTATATTAATTGGTAAGCATATCATGTAATAATAATTCTCTTACTTTTTATTGCAAGCTCTACCATTACAAAAATAATTATGTCAGCCTGCGAAAAAAAATGTGGTGTCTTTTAGGGTTAAAGCCGCTTGTCACTCTTGTCAGTGTCATTTCGTGGGCGATTAGTCGCCGAGCTATGTGTGAGCTACTTTTTGTAGCTCGTGGGCGTTTACGTATTGAACTCCATATGTTCTATTCTGGGCTACAAAAAATCGCTCGGCGATTAAGCGCCCGTGAGCGGTGGCGCTAAATCAAACAAAAACTGAAAACAAAAAAAGGTTCTACAATCTAGATAATTATTTTTCACGATTTTCTTTCTGTTTGCCGACTCAAAACTTAATAATGACTCTGATAATATTGGCATGAACTATTTGTTAAAAGAATTATGATAGAATCTACATTTCAGAGTACCTACTTGAAAATAGTTAGAAAAATGAAAAAAAAACATCGTGTACTGGCCGAACATAATTTTGGTAAAAAAAGGTTTTTATGACTATCTGAATAAAGAAAGATTGTTTTGTTATAGAATACAAAAATAATACAAAATCAATGAGAGGTTTTCAGAGTGACATTTAAAAAATAAAAATAAGTACTATTTGCTTCACGAGATGGTGTTGATACTCTTCGAAGCCCAAAGAAATTATAAGTAGGTAGGTACGTACTTATAATTTCCTTGTTGAAGCCTAAATATAGTAACTATTTGCCTCACTAGATGGTGTTGATACTCTTCGAAGCTTAGTAACAAAATCACATTGTCACCTATTTTTATCAACGCCATCTATCGAGCCTACAGTTTTTTGCCATTGTGAAAAGCCCTTATTACAATAGTAGGGTAGACTAGCCAATTATTGGCCCCAATTTTTACACTACATTTTACAATACATTTCGTACATTTATTATTGATTTATCCGGCCAGATAAATAAATATATTGTAATTATAAATACAATATGATTTTTCTAGTATTTTCAGTCGTTTTAAGCCAGTAAATTGGTGTTTTACAAAACTAGACCCATAGACCAATTATTGGTCAAAACCAATTATTGGCAGGGTACTGCGCCAATTATTGGCCATGCCTAATATCAATAGATAGGCATCAATAAAATCATATTATCAGTAGATATGTACAGTAAGCAGCACATGATGTTATACAAAACTGTCAAAAATCTGTTATTTATTTTGAACCTTAATAGCTTCGCATTTAAGTATAAAATTGATTGAATATCATTCCCCTGTCGTGAAAGCCCAGCGGGCTGTTCACTGAACATAGATAGGCCGATCCATGGTGGAGCAGGAAAAAACAATTTTCCAATCGAGAATGAAGGTCTTTAAGCTTTATTTATCTTTGGCTTCATCTTCAATACCTTAAACCAAAATATTAGTACGTATGCTTTCACCAGTTACTGGCATTACAAAAAAATGTATTTCGATTATTACCATGAGTCTAATATTTGAAAAGCTTTAAGAAAGAGGATTATCTTAGAGGATTTGCCTTACCAATTATTGGCCGGGCAATAAATAAAAATTTACTTGCTTAAATTGCAAAGTTTTAACGAAAATACATACTTAAACTGTACAGTGTACAGAACACTAAAAAAAGAAAACAATAATGGGAAACCACAATAATTACCACATAAACAATAGAAACAGGTAGCACATGTCTTAACAAAATTTTAAGAAACTGCTTACGTAACATGAAATTTGTAGAGACTTCAACAAAATTTGAAAATTTGGCGGCTGTTGTCAATTTTTTTAGATAATATACTATTGATTCAGTTTTACTTTAAAGCAACACAGTTTATTGATTAATATTCTTTTTTTTCGATGTTAAGTATGTAAAGTAAATAGGGGGGGGCAATATTGGGACGATATACCCCTAATAAACCAACACGTGGAAGCCTTGGAAAACGCTCGATAAACAGTAAATTGTTTGAAGATAATTAAGTACACTCAGAAACTCGTTGCTAACTATAAAATGTGGTCATTGTTCAACATTTCGTAGGTCTATGGTTTCTTAAAGTGGGATCCGTAGCATAATGTATTAGGGGCTCTCAGTTAATTAAACTGTAAAAAATAAAAACAAACCTTTATATTAAAAGTGTTTTTCTTTTTGTAATGTAAGACAGTTTTTCGAAATGGCGGAGATAATATGTAAAAAAGTCATATTTCAGCTGTTTTAAAAAATGATAATAAATAAGACAAACCTTTTCTGCTAGCGGTGTAAAGCAAATTTTGTTTTTGAGAAGACTCAAAACTTCATTTAAGTGTGATCGTGGACGTAACATATCGGAGCTGCGCTGTCCGCCTGCCCGCATCCTTTCACCACATCGTCAGTCCACCCTGCAAAGAGCCTATCACACTTGTACTATTATGTATTCTGTGCTATCACAGTCGCTGTCCCATGTTGAATGCAATAGTATTCTAGAGGGAAATTAAATCTTACTCAGAACTTATCTTAATTTGAGGCTTAAAAGAGGATAAGGATCAAGTCAATTGAATAGGAAAGCCGAGCTTACGAAAGTCTAGGAAATTCTATACGAGTTAATAATAATGGCTAACAATAGTTTATTATAAAGGTTACGCTAATGCTAATATGGGTGCATACATTTTACTTATATAAAATTATATCCGACTGCCTCATTAAGGAAACTTACATTTGTCTGACGCCACGTGTTAACACGCCGTCAGATGACATCGGTTTTTTTCATAGTAAATATATGCACTAGGATCACACTTATCTGATAACACGTCCATACAAATACGGCGTCTTAAGACGTGGCGTCAGACAAATATGCCCGCACCTTTATATTATTTAACATTAGTATATTTACTTTGAAGAACGAAATTAGGTACCTACATATGTTTAACCTAATGCTCAACGCTTAACTTATGTTAACAGGTATAAGTTTTTAATGGTTTCTGCACTGAATATTTGATAATTAGTATTTTATATAAAATAATTAGTTCTTTTACTCAAATAGCTGTTGAGTTTTTTTGTGTAAAATGTGAAGAAAAGCTGACTCATGCAGATATTAAATGTTAATTACAGTCTCCATTTTTATTTATTTTTAATGGAAATTACATCCATTAACATAATTTACTTAGTTTTGACGTCTAGACCTAAATTAGAGACAATATGGCTTGCTAGAACTCTAAAAAACCGACTTCAAAAAAGCTGAAAATGAAAACAAAAAGCTTTAAAATTAAATACCTCTAAAAAGCAGGAAATAATATTCAAATCACTAGATACGCATATCATTGTAATAAAACACGTCTATTGAAGTCGGGTGGGGCTGAAGTTCATCATCTTTATTTATTCTAAAAGCCCCACCCGACTTCATTAGACGTGTTTTATTACAATGATATGCGTATCTAGTGAATTGAATATTATTTCTTGCTTTTTAGAGGTATTTAATTTTAAAGCTTTTTGTTTTCATTTTCAGCTTTTTTGACGTCGGTTTTTTGTTTTTAAAACATTTTTTATTTTTTTATTTTTAGTGTTAGTAAGTACCTTCTGTATTTGGTAGATAATTACTTTAGTTTATTTATATTATCTTATCCAGTAAGTATATTATATAGGTAGATAAAACATGGGTAGACCCAAAGTTATTTTTTTTTTAATTTAACTTTTTTGTGTAAGTATGGTATATTTAGCGACGATATTATCTAAGTTACAATAGTCTTATGTCAATAGCTCATCACCTTTTACAAAATACTGGTTTTCCCGATGCAGGGGCGTTAGTTCTTGAGGAGTTCTCCTGGTACTTCACTATCAGCTCCACTTCACCATATGCATTATGACGAACAACATAAATAGCCTAGCAACCGTATTAAAGTAATCGTATCGCACCAGTGAGATACTAAGTTTAGTACCTATTGAATAGTTCCGGTGATCATCTATGGTCTTCATCATCAGTTCCAATTCACCAAAATGGTACTTTTCGAAAGCAAATGCACGAGTTACTTAAGAAAATACCAAAATCGCTATAGGTGTGCCTATAATATTTGAAGAGTTCCCTTGATTTCTCCAAGATCCCATCATCAGATCGTGATCTTATGACAATGGGACCAATCTGTAACTATATGCTTTCAAACAAAAAAAAAATTTTAAAATTGGTTTGAGATTGACAAAGTTATGAGGTAACAAACAAAAAAAAAAATTCAGACGAACTGAGAACCTCCTCCTTTTTTTGAAGTCGGTTAATAAAAAGCTAAAGTCTGCGCCCTAAAACGCTCAATGATTTAAGAAAAGAGATTATTGGTATTTAACTAATAATTTAAAAAACCATGATTAATCTACAATTGAACTCCAGAGTAGGTACCTTACTAATTGGTACTTGTCCAAGAAACATGATAAGTAATAAGAAAAACAAAGATATTGGCGAGAATGAGCGATAACGTCTTCGTAAAATAGCAAAAATTCTAAGAAGTTATTGAAAGTAAAATGAAATCGATTAGAATAAAAGGCAATATAATTTTCACTCAGTGGTTATAATACTAAAACGTCTGTTACCTTCAGATTATTTTTATGTTTCTAACCAACGACATCATAAAACTGTTCAAGTTAGGTATCAGTTTCCCGGTATTAATTTTTCTTACAGCGATATTTAATATTTTTTATATCAATACGTAAAAATGCCTTTATAACAATTCAGACTAAAAAAACATACTTAGTAACTAACATGTGGACACAGCTGTATTCTATTATATTAATTGCTAAATAATAAAGCACAATCCTTTTTTTACCCGACTGCGGGTTATGTTTTTCGCGCGTATCTTGTAAGTATGTTTGTATGTATGTATGTTTGTATGTAATATTCTTTATTACCTCATATCTTTCAAACGGCTGAACGGATGTCTATGATTAAGATATCGTTAGATTTGTCTTTTCAGCCCAAGTGTTCTTAAGAAGGTGGCGTTATAAAAAACCAACATGGCGGCTGTACGGTGCTATTATACGTAGTTAAAAAAAAATTTTTTTTTTTAGAATACTGCAATATGGGTTTCAAATTAAAGGGCTTATTATAAGGATTTCAAAAAGGTAGGTATATCATTACCGTAATATATAATAACTAAAAAGAGATAAATAAAAAAATAAATAAAAAAAAAAACCCGCCTGCATAAAAAGACAAGTCGACTGAAAAGATGGAAACAAGATTAAATAAATATTAAAGGCAACATGTCATAATAACATGCAGTCGGAGGCATATTATAATTCAATCATTCATAATGTCACTTTCTTTATGCATGCCTCCGACTGCATGTTATTATGACATGTTGCCTTTAATATTTATTTAATCTTGTTTTTAAGTTAAGCTTTCGCAGCTTTTTATATTTAATCAGTAAACTTCACTATATCACCTCTTCAAAGTATATAATTATAATTATGTCATAAGAAAAAAGGCATAACGAATTTACTGCTACTGGATCAAATTATTACGCTTGTAAGTCGAAATACAAATAAATTATAAATAAAATCTATAAAATACAAGAAATTGAGCTACTTAGATTTAATAAACGCGATAAATAAGTTAAATATAAAACTTTTAACGGAAACTAACTGCTAAACCCATTGATATTTTATGTTTAAAAAGTGTACTTAAAACAATGTGAATGTGACCAAACAAACACTAGTGTTTTTTTATTATAAAAAGAAGGCGAGCAAATAAAGGTGCGGTCACATTTTTCTGACGTCATGTGTTAAGGGTGCATCGAGCGTCCACTAGCGCCGCCTATCAGGAAAAAATCAATACAACGAAATAACAAATTTTGAAAAATATAAAAACTAGAGTTAGCTATCAACTAATTTTGTAGATATGCGTTAAATTCTTAGTTTAAATGTGTTTGTGTAGCTAAAACCTGGATTAACGCTCATAGTGGCCACTTTAGGCGTTATCCAGGTTTTAACACAGAAAAAGAAACGGATACAAAAATAGTTTATAACTAATGCTAGTTTTTATATTTTTCAGAATTTCAGTAAACATAGTTATTTCGTTTTAATGTTTTTTTCTTGATTGGCGGCGCTAGGGGACGAGCTATGCACCCTTAACACTCCGTCAGATGACATCGGTTTTTATAGTAAATGTATGCACTAGAAGCACACTTATCTTATAATTGTCTATACAAATAGGTACGGTGTGTTAACACGTTGCGTCAGACTGATGTGAACGCACCTTAAGTCCTACGTTTACAACTAAAAGCTATTCATTACGCTCTGTCCTGAAATATGATCACTGAACGACTTCCTCGGTACTTCGACATCTGATATTAAAATCAGGGTGCGCGCCGCTCATAAATGATAAAAGGATATAAATAAAAATCACGTTTTACACTTTTTCTGCCATAAAACAAGTCCACCGTACAAATTGTATTACGTAGACAAGCATCGGAAGCGGAATTGCTTATGATTCAGATCAGATGTTCAGTTTATTACAACTTAGTTGAGAATTTTCTAAAAACATCTAGAATTTACATTATTTACTTTTTCTACTTTGATATTCATTGGAATAAAAACATTAACTAAAACAGTTTGCGTTTATTACTTTTTTTTATTACAGAAGTTTTATTTATAAATATTGTATGAAAGTGTATTGTACTTATCCATCAGCCATTTTTAATGTCCCCACTGCTGGGGCACAGGCCTTCCTTTTGTGTGGTAAGGAGGATGGGCCATAACCCACCACGCGGGCCCAAGAGGATTGGTGGGTGTTAACGACTGCAAATGCAGCCGGGACCAACGGCTTAACGTGCCTTCCGAAGCACGGAGGAGCTCGAGATAATACATTTTTGGTCACCCATCCCATGACCGACCCTTGCGAACGTTGCTTAACCTACGCAATCACTGGGCCAGGCGCTAAACCACTGCGCCACCGAGCTCCTAATAATTGAACTTACCTACTTTTTTTTTCATTAATCTTTCGCCTCCTTCTGAGAACATGATCACGAGAAGATTCGTTGTATTGGCTTCTGCTTCGAGAAATCGTTTACAATGAATCTTCTTTTACAGGGTGATTTTTTGAACAGTTGACAAATTGTGTGGTGTAAGCCACACCTGCTGATTAATTTTTTGCTCTGATTAAGTTGGTCCCATAGACAAAGTTGTTCAGTTTGACGGTCTAAGCGACACCACAAAATTTGTCGACTGTTTCGATTCACCACCCAGTAGAGTTATGATAAGAAAAAAAAAACAGTCTAAAAAAGTAACCTTTATTGCATGAAAATTAATTTGAAAGGCCTGAGACCCTATAACATTAGGGATTACGCAAAAAGCACGCGAGTGGAAAACGATTCGGGCGCGTCCTCAACATCTTCCGCCGTAAAAAGTGACCACGCTCATATTCAACACTTTCGCTTTGGGGGATAAGGCTGCGGTCGTTGTAGAAGGAAAAAGCGATAAAAACAATTTACTTACCAGAACCAGAATCTGACTCTTAATAAAATGTATAATTATTTAATAAACACTTAAATTTTTCGTCCTTGCTTTAACGCTTCATTTAACAAAATCTTATGATCAAAAATTAAATTAAATAAATCAAAAACCTACTATATTTCTACATCGGCAATGAATCCGTTTGATTTTCTCGCGTGTACCTACCCAGTGTGTCCCTGCGTGATCGAATCTGAAATGAGGAGATCCACAGGAGATCTAAAGTAACCGACATCGCTCGTAGGATCGCTCAGCTGAAGTGGCAGTTGGCTGGACACATAGCGAGAAGAACCGATGGCCGTTGGGGCGGAAAGGTTTTTGGAATGGCGACCGCGCACCGGACGACGCTCTGTGGGTAGGCCGCCGACAAGGTGGACCAAGGATCAGCTGGGGAAGCCGCTGGATGCGGGCAGCGCAGGACCGATCGTCGTCGTGGAGATCCTTGGGGGAGGCCTATACCCACCAGTGGGTGTCATACGGCTGATATGATGATGATGATGACCTACCCAAAAAAGTAATAGTACGAAACATTTCTAAACCGCTTCCGCCTATCACCACAAAACAGTCTTAACGAAATTTTGTATTGGTGCGCAAAAAAGCGGTTTGCGCAGTTATCTCTCATTCCAACCTAATTCCCATGAATTTATGGCATGCGGGCGATCCGCGAGTTATATTTCGGCCTTAATCACGGAGCCGGCCACCCACCTAGCTAGGGTCGCTTTGTTTGCCAAATGTTGGCCGGCATAACGCGATTTCATTTATTTTTAATTATTGGACTGTGTATGTTTAATTTTTTTTATCTACACCCATGCTTTAAATCCCCTTTTAATAAAAGGTTCAGTTAGCTTTCTGCCAAGGTTATAACAACCAGTGTCATGTAACCACAATATTCGAGCGAGAGCATGTCGCGCTCCTCTTCGCGCCCACGCCCGAACGAGTTACATTATGAAAGTCAGTACAACATTAAAACACTCGTTCGGAAGATTTTATGACAGACGTGCGCGCGGTGGGCATGGGCGCGAGGGGCGCGATATGCCCTCGTTCGGACATCATTACGTATAACGTAGTGATTACTTGCTCAGTGTCATTACGGCTACCATGACACTGGCCGTGTTATTACAAAACATTTTTAAACACTGTTTAACTAAACACCTGTTTAAATGTCATGCTGTCACTTTTTTGACAATATTGTTTGAAAGAGACAGCATTACATTTAAACAGGTGTTTAGTTAAACATTGTTTAAAAATGTTTTGTAATTACACGGTGGTTGTTTCAATGTTGCCAATAAGCCACCGTTTCAAAACCCTCTATAGAAGGGTACGTATCATGGGTGTAGATAAAGTCTTGTATGCAACTGTACTAAATTCGGTATTGAAACATTCCTGTGATACTATTATCACACGAGGTGAAGCCGAGATAAACCCACATTCGTGTTTTAATACCCTTAATTATAGTACAGTTGCATAAATAACTATTATTTTTATACAGGGTGTAAAAAGTACCAAACATTGTAACGGAGGATCAAGATCAAATTGGGTTCATTAATTTTACAAGAAGTTTATCATTAACATACTTACATTCAATGTAAAGGAAAATATAATTTTATAACGGTACATTTCAACATTTTATTTTATGCTGAAATCTTTCAATTTCGATCCTCACTTTGAGTTTTAAATTTAAAATTAAGTAGCAGTAAATGAAGTCGCCAGTACTGCCAGATTAGGTAGACGAGGACCTCTGACTTTGAATCTGATTAAAAGTATAACCCAGATAACCTCTTTGCGGTTCTTGGTTTATCTGCAATAGATATTGAAGCTGGCACTAATAAAATTCTTTAGAATACGAAAGTGTACTTTAAGTGAGTACTTTTTAAAAACTATAAATAACTACTACTAATAAGTACCTAACTATATAAATGATTCAATTATTAAATTTTCGTGCAATCAAATTGTTTAGGTAGGTATACGCATTATTTTGTAAATAATTGTCAGTTTTGTAAAAAAATACAAACTTATATTTTATTTATTTTGAACAATAATTTACATCTTGTTGCGAAACAAGCTTCGACTTCTAGAATATTTTTCATTTTAATTTACGAAAATCTTTTCTACACTTATCAATAGTACAAGCAAACGCCATCTGTTGGAAAACTAAATATTCATTTTGTAGGAGATTGCGTGGAAAAACACGACAGTTTTCCCTCGGGTGTAGATTTGAAATTCGTGAAAACCGCTAGATGTCGACACCGTTAGGATTTTCCCATAGGTATATTAACTTTATGGTTTTTCCTGTTTTTCCTTTTTCCACGCACTTTTTCTGTTGGTAACCTAGTCGGAAAAGATCGCGCCCTCTTTGAAGCATTAATATTTTGCGTGTGTATTTTTGGCATTTTCTTAGAATAATAACACATAGAAGCCGTGTCCTCGTATGCAAAGTGAGGCAACTAATACTGAGCCACAATGGCTTAGTTTTCAGAATTAAATCCTTCTTACGTTACCTAATCGTAACTAAAATCTAATAATATAGTAACTAATTCCCTAAAGGTAGGGAAATAGAAACTGTTTTGTACTTATTAGGTATGATTATGTAATAATGGACAATAAAAATCTGAAAACGGCGCCATTATGGCTGTTATAGGCACAGAGAAAGCAATACTATACGTAAGAGTTATAGGTAGTTGCCTCACTTTTGACGGTGCGCTTTGTAGGGAATTATCGTTCTAGGTGTTATTATTCTAAGGATTTGTTATGATATGAGACAACCGATTTATCGGTAATTTTCGGTAGTTTGATAAGAATCATAGTTATTCGAATATTTAAAGTGAATACCTACTTATTCTAAGAAATTTTCGTAAAAATGAGACCCTTTCAACAATCGAAAGAATTTTTTACAAATTAGTATCCGACTATAGATAAAAATGCAAGTAGGTACCTACAGATACAGAATGGGGGAAAGCACATTTTAAAAGCTTTTTAGTCATTCGCGTTTTAGTCATTTTGGCCTCATAGTCTTTTTGCCTTTTAGGCAGAGCGTGATCAGGAAGGAATAAATTAAGTAAAAATATCGTACAAACTTACATTTATTAAACTTAAAAGTAAAACAGTATAACTTGAGTTACCTACATTACATATACATTACATCTCAAACATGTTAAAAGGGTTAAAAGTGATAAGTTTTTCCTCTACACATTACCAACATTTGAGGTTAAACATTAGCTCGTGACTCGCTATTGTAGGATCAAAACGTGGTTTCCCAAGATTGTAGGTTTTACACAATATGTTTTTCAACACACTTGCTCGTAAAGTGAGCCCTAATACATCGCTTTTAGGGCCATAAAGCGAGCTATAACAAACGCGTGCAATTATATAAAACACTAGTACGTAATAGAATTAACTCTTCGAAGTTAAATTAGTACCTTCCATTATGTATTCTGTGACCTTACTGCAAGTTCTATGCGAGTAAACCATATAGATATAGTATATTAAAAGAGTAAACAGAGCATTTCCAATTTAGCCGGGTAATACAGTTTTTTTTTAGTAACAACAAAGAGGTTTTATGCTGCTGAAAATTCATATAGTCAAACAAATATTTATTATTATCAAATTATTCATAATTCACAATATTTTGTTATAAAATATTAAAATATTTGCATTTTATCACATAAATATAACTTTGAAGTAGGCTGTATGCTCACTCTCACCCCTTTGTTCGCAAAATATTCTTGTGTTGGGCGTGTAAAAAAAAACAAAAAAAACCTGCGCGCCTTTTCCCATAATTATCATATTATTTTGTTTTTGACGTATTTGTTGTCGTGTGGTAAATTACTTTGTTTTTTCCTCGCAAATGTGTTGAAAAACGTCGTATGAAACTCGTGAGCTCTGCAACCTAAGCTAACTTGTCTCATACATAATGTACTATTAGCGTGTCCCGACAACTAACGATATTTTTAGATGGTTTGTAGTATTTGGCGGTTACAACTTTAGTGTGAACATTATACATATTCGCCAAATACTACAAACATATTGCATTTTATGACATAATTTTGCTTTGATAATTACAAAGTTCATAGTGAACAATTGTCATTAGTTGTCGGGACACGCTAAATATATTGTGTAAAAGCTAAAATCCTGGGTAACTACGATATATGCTTACAACAGATAGTCACGTGCTAATGTTTAACTGGTTTAACCTTAAAATAAATTTATAAATAAATGGGAACGCATCAATTTTTTTTTGTATCAAAATCAAAAGTATAATGCGTGAGAGAATCAACTGTTATATCAAAACTTTTCTTTCGCGTTTTTTTCCCGTGATTCACTTGAAGTTAGCGCGCAGCAGCACCCGCCGAAAACGCTCTATACAAAACGCTCAACATTTGTGACGTCACTTATGCCACGTTTGTATGGAGTTAGCCAGGAATTTTCAAATATCTCCCTAAATATTGCGTTTAAGTACATATGTGTCATACAAAATATAATTTCTTATTTGATATTCTATCCGACTGTTACGTGCATTATATCCCAAAATGAAAAAAAAATCGCTATTTTCCCCTGTGTGATAAAACTAAAATATTTTTATTTTTCTGTTCCACCATGTTTTTATACGTGTCCGTAGCGATCAAGCTCAAATTTATCAAAATCGGTGACTTATGCATGTTCCCCATTCGACATTCAGTGCAAGCTGTCACTTTCATTAATTCAGGTACAGCAAGTGAAATGTAGTTTTGATCACTTTTATTTTATAGCAATGTCTACAGACCATACAACAAATACTACGTATTGTCTAATAACGAAGTGTGGATTGTAACAACGCATTCTGCATTTTTTGCTTTCGTATCTTCGCCTGTCCTTTAGTAACCTGAAAATAATAACAATAATAAAACACTTTTAACGGATACTAGTGTTTTATTTCATGTCTAGTGAGCGCGTAAGCTTGAGAAGTGAATAATAACAATAAATTAACTTGCATCGGTAGTTTTTAGTTTTCCAAGCAGTTAATAATGACCAATCAAACTCGCTTTGATTGGTCATTATTAACTGCTTGGAAAACTCGAAAACTTGAGGAGTCGTTTTTTTAACCTTAAATCTTTTAATGACACCTCAAGCCCTTAAAGGGGTGATTTTTCCAAATCACTAATTAAAAAGCAATGAGAAACCAAAATCGAACTTAATTCCTTGCGTTAGAATTTTCAAGTAGTTACTTACAATAAGGAAGCTGCATATGATGATGGCAGACTTGCAGCTGATATCCAGGTCACGGGGGAAGTGAATGGAACAGCCGTTGATGTTTTGTTGGGATGTGCTGTCTAGTTCCTTGTTGATGCTCCCAATGCGCATCTTCGTCGCAGTTTCGATCTAAGAGAATTAAACGTTAAAGATGAAAACCAACTCTGGAGTTTAATGTAGTTGCCAAACGACAGATTGTTGTTTGAACAGAATGTAGAAAAAAGTATTTAACTTCAGAGTATAAAAGAAGAATTTCATTCCAGCAAGATGTCAATGATGTTTCATTATCATCATCAGCATTTTATGTCCCCTACTGCTGAGGCACAGGCCTTCCTGTAGCTGAATAAGAAGTTTAGGCCATAACATAATTGATTCTACTATGACATAACCCACCACGCGGGCCCAATAAGTATTGGTGGGTGTTAACGACTATACATGCAGCCAGGACCCGCTCAACATACCTTCCGAAGCACGGAGGAGCTCGAGATAATATTTTTTTTTATGATAATACTCACTGCATATACTGCCATATTGCCATCAACTCCCTGGCCCTTGATTTTGAGTAGGACATGGTCAAAGATGTCGTTGACAGTCATTACTTGTTTGCAAAATGTCGACTGACGTTTGAGAATACACTTTTTCTCCTTGCCCACTTGCACCTCCATCTCCCCGATCTTGGGTTGTCGGAACTTCACAACCTAAGAAAAAAAATACTTTATAGGCATAAAAAGACAGCAATCTATACTGCGAAAAAGCTGTTCTGTTGTTATCGGAGCATTGTCCTTAAGCAAAACTTTTCGCTCTTACCTCTTGATTTTGGTTGTCAAAAAATTCACCCTGAAGCGTTGTTCTCGTTCGTGCCGATATTTGAATAATCCACCCCAGTGCGACATCAGCACGAAGCACCACGTTTCCATCGGGTGCCATAACATGGTAGATTTCTTCTACACCTTTGGATTCTACCATTGTAATTTTAACTGAATCCAGTAATACTAGTTGTTCGAGACCGCCTGCACCTGTTTGAAAGAAAGATTCATGGATTTTTGAGTTATGTTATATTTACCTACTGTGTATATAAATATAAAACAACCCTTCTAACCTTTTGAAGAGTGAATTTACAAAAGACCGCAGCACTTATTAATTTATTCTCACAAATAACTAGAACAGACAGTAGTCCCAAAAATCGTTAGTTTCTAATAACATAATAATAACTTACCATAAATTGAGAAAGGTGCTGAATTTAAGTTATTCGTAGGTGGTTCAAGATTTGATTCTAAAGTTATTTCTGGTGGTGCGCTCGCATTTGAAAAAACATTGGCACGACTATCTCGATGGTCCGTTGCATTGATATCCATGCCATAATAGCTATGGCTATAAGACAAATCACATCCCACATCAAGCCTTGTGAGCCCCAGTTTCACCTCTGCTTCTAAAATCATTTTTGTAGCTTTAAGTATTTCTTCTATTAGATCTTTTTCTTTTATGAATTGCTGCCTCTTCATTGCGACTTTTGACCTTTCGATTTCGATCGCTGTTTCACAACCAGCATCAAGCCGTCCGAGGGCCAGCTTCATCTCTGCTTCCAAAACCATTTCCGTAGCTTTAAGTATTTCTTCTATGAGTTCTTTTTCTTTAATGAATTGCTGCCCTTTTATTCTGGCTTTTTGTATTTCTACTTCGATCGCTGATTTTGCCGTGTCATTCATCATTTCGCTATAATTCTGAACTAACATATCTTGCATCTTATCTATGGTAATGATATTAGGTGGTATATCTTGACATTTTCTTACGTCCTCGATGAGTTTTTCATAACTCGGTGGCACATCTTCGTTTCTTATTTCCATCACCAATTTTGTGTCTTCGTTTATGTCTTCATTGAATACAACATCGTCCTTCGACGTCATAATTTCCTCCATTTATGTTATCCACAGTTACAGTACAAGTTAAAACACAAAAAGATTAAGCTTATTTAACTATGCACACAATATTAACCGAATTCTAATTCCATGAACACACTACCTACCTCGTCAACTGAAGAAATTAAATAAGATAATATTCATCAATATTTTGTTTATATATCAACCAAGCGCGTATTTTCTGTAAATACCGATAGCGCGGGGTATTTTGGCGATAAACACAGTGATACTACATCAAAATGGGTTAAAATTAACTTGTTAAAGGTCAATCAAGAGCAGGATGAGTTTTTGGCGCTGATTAACTGTAACTTAATACAAAGTTTGGGATTGAAGAAATAATTAAGTGGGAAGTACAAAAACTAATGGGTTGGCAACTAATAGGCACCTTTGTTCCACTCTACCCTAGGCAACTATACACCGTTATTTTTTAAGTATATCTAAAAATGAAAAGGGGATTTCAGACCACGTAAATGAACAACTTTTACTATGAGGCCAACCATGAAAATCATGAAATCTAGAAAAAAAATTTATAAATATGTATACTTATACTTATAAAGATTCCTAAATGAGGCAAGGTGACATTTCGGCCACAAAAAATGTGAGCCAACGGCGAGTTGTCCCTACTTTCAGCCACATATACTTAGTATGTAAGTAATGGCTGAGATGAAACTTGATGATTGGTATCTAAATAAACATTCATCATCATCATCATAATATCAGCCGCACGACACTCACTGCTGGGTATAGGCCCCCCAAGGATCTCCACGACGATCGGTCCAGCGGCTTCCCGCGACCTTCACCAGATCGTCGGTTCACCTTGTCGGGGGCCTACCCACGGAGCGTGCGTCGTCCGGTGCACGGTCGCCATTCCAGAAGTTTTCTTCCCTAACAGCCATCGGTTCTTCTCGCTATGTGTCCAGCCCACTGCCACTTCAGCAATATCCCCCCGGGTATTTGGTATGGCATTTTCGAAGCTGTTGTGGAGAGGATGGATATGCAATACGTTCCGTGTACCCAATATCGCTACCGGCACCGGTGGCGGATACCGCTCAGATTTGAAAAACCGTGAGGTGTTTTTCTTCATTTACGCAATAAAATGCAATTTGAGTTCTTCACACCCACGGAAACGCCCGTTAGCTCACTGTACGTACTATAAGACCATTATGATAATATGAGGTCATGGCCTCTACACTTAAGTATTTACCAGATATATGCATAAAAACCCAAGATTATTGTTTGTATTGGACTCACAGCTGTCTGTGTGGAAGTTGATAAAAGTTGTATAAAATAATGTACCTGACTAATGTGTGCAGTAGCACTACCATGAGTTTACAAAAACCATTCTCGATATCGACAGCGTAAGCAATTTGTATGGGAAATTGAAGCAGAGCCTCTAGCGGATACGCGAAGAACTAAAATCTATAGTAAGAGTGCTCACCATCCACGAGTTTACTATCCTCTCTAACGTGAACTCGATTGTTGGTGTAGTATTCGTGGCGTTATGTTGGTACAAGCGGGTGACGTCACAGACACATCCCACAAAGTGGATACTTACCTATTCACGGTCAGCCCATAGCCACAGAATAACTAATAGCGCTTGCTGTGCACGTATATGTTATTTTACTGCTTTACTAATAAATATTTCTTAGCAATAATCCTATTATCAATTGACTCCTTACGTCGTTACCTACTTACGTGAAAAATCTCAAAGCATCATATTCCTGGACATATTTTTTGGTTCTTCTAAGTATTCATTTATTATAGTTATTTAAAAGTAAAAATAGGTAATTATTATTCAAAAAATTGTATGCACATTGCACTTGTTATTGAAGCAAAAGTAATGATAAATAATAATATAGGCTACTATTTTATACACATTTATGGCGTCGCGCGTCGTAGTATCTCCCAATGGTTAATCAGAATAAAATTCATATCTACATGATCTAGACAGCATCCTAGACATCTAGACAGTATCCTAAACATAAAATATATTTTCACTAGCTTTTGCTAGTGACTTCATTCTCGTGGACATTTTAGAAAATCTTCAGAATTCATAAAATGCTGAATTAAATTCAGAGATATTTTTATCTCATTCCTCGTCACGTTCCCGTTTCCGTTCCACTTCACGTTCCCGTTCCCGTGCCCCTCTCCCCTTTTCACTTTTTCTCTTTTTCACTTTTCTTTCACCTTTACTATTTCACTTTTGACTTTTTGGATTTTTTGTTTTTCTTTTTTTACTTTTTAGGACTTATTGACTTTTAATTTTTGGTTTTTTTACTTTTCTGACGTTTTTACTTTTTTTTTACTTTTTCGATTCCGCTTCCGTTTACACTTTTTACACCTAAACATTTACTTACCATCACCTTTCCCCTTCCATTTGCCCTTCCCCTTCCCCTTATAATTTTTAATCGTCATCGTCAGCCTACACACAAAATTTTAACATCCTAGCTTTGAAATTAAGAGAATATACAAACTGTCATCCCCTATTTCATCCCCTTAGGGGGTGAAATTTTCCAAAATCCTTTCTTAGTACTTACTTACACCATGAAAGGTATATCTACCCTCCAAAAATGGTTTCTCTACCTTCAGCCGTTAGGGCTCTAGTCGTATCCCAACAATCAATCAATCAATCAATTTAATACTTATGTATAGATTTCTGTTAGATTTACGTCCATTTTCCTGAGTAGCGTGCCCGTATTTTTATATTTTAATTTCTTTCAAACTAAAATGTAACTAATTTATTTAGCTTTGGTGACATGAATGGCATGCTTTACTCCATACAATACATATTTTTTATCTAAAAAGAGTATAACTCTTTATAAACTTTTTGAATCGAATTACGACGTTTGACAGCTCATGAAAGAGACACGCGTCTATGATCAAGAGAGATAGAGATAGTTGTCAAAGACAACCTTTGCCCATCAAGTTTCGTTAGGTTGGTATACTTGCAAGATAATCCAACCATAAACTTAATATTCCCCTTTTTAATATACTATAATATAGTATATTAAAAAGGGGAATATTAAGTTTATGGTTGGATTATCAATTATCTATGATTCTACTCAGCGAAAATTTTTCTAAGTCTATGAATCCAACTAAGTAAAAAAAGATCACTAGTAGCATAGCCTTCTATATTTGCCAAGCCATGAAGTGAGCAGAACGGCAACATCGCATGTGGTCAAGTACGGGGTATAACATTATTTTATTCTTTATTATTTGTTTTTCCTATATTATTATCTATCTTTAAACTAGTTATAAATTGTGATGTAAGATTATTTCAATAAAGATTTTATATTTATTATTATTATTTATTTATTAGGACATGAGGTTTAAGTCAAATTGTTTGACCTTCTCGGGGTCCTTTAGTACTATGAGCATTTTGATCTAGGCCTTCTCTAGCAATGAATCTTACATCATTAGAAAGGTATTTACATTTGAAACATTTTATTGTATGACAGCAAACGTCAACTATTAGTACTATTAGAGATAAATCGCTCTGAAATCAACCAAATTTTATAACATTAATGACCTAAAACTCCGAAAATACTAACTATTGATAAAAAGTATGTTACAGCAAATATTTTTCATACAAAAACCTCTCTAATGATATATTATTCAATGCTATAGGTGGGGTAGATCAACTCCCATAGACAACAAACCAGTTTTTTACTTTAATAACCTTTAACTCCAAAAGTATTAACAATTGATATAAAGTATATTAACAGCAAATATTTGTCTTTAAAAGACCTTTCTAATTATATATCATTTATAGCTAGAAGGCGTGTTAATCAACGCCCTGCTGAAAAAAATCAACAAAAAAGAATTAAATGTTATAAAATTTGGTTGATTTCAGAGCGATTTAACTCTCAAAGTGCTAATAGTTAACGTTTGCTGTCATACAATTAAATGTTTCAAATTTAAAGACCTTTCCAATGATGTAAGATTCATTGCTAGAGGAGGCCTAGATCAAAATGCTCATCGTTCTAAAGGACCCCCGAAAAGTTCAAACAATTCGATTCAAACTTCATGTCCTAATAAATAAATAATAATAATAAATATAAAATCTTGATAGAAATAATCTTACATCACAATTATTTACACCTAGTTTAAACGCAGATAACATCTTCCTTTTTTTATTCTAAAAGCCTCACCCGACTTCAATTGACGTGTTTTATTATAACAATGATAATGCGTATCTAATGATTTGTATATTATTTCTTCCTTTTTTTAGAGGCAGGTTTTTTGAAGTCGGATTTTTGTTTTTTAAACAATTTTTTTATTTGTTTATTTTTAGTGTAAGTACCTTCTGCATTAGGTAGTGTAGGTATATTATTTAGGTAGAAAAATCGGCTCAGCCAAACGTGACATAATCGCGGAGAAACATACAAACTGAAAACTTACCTCCTTTTTTTGAAGTCGGTTAAAAAGACTACACAACGGTATCCCTTCCCCAACAAAAAAAATCATCTAATTCGGTTCATAAATAACAAAGTTGTCAAGTTAGTTGATTTAATATCATAGTATTTTCAGGATTACTTGTAAACTACTGAACCGATTTGAAAAAAAATTAAATGGGACCATCTCGCAAGAAAACTCAATCGAACAAAAAAAAAATTATCGAAATCGGTCCATAAATGTCGAAGATACGCGCGAACAACGATAAAAAAAAAAAAAAAAAAAAAAAAAAAAAAAAAAAAAAAAAAAAAACATACAATCGAATTGAGAACCTCCTCCTTTTGATGAAGTCGGTTAAAAAGAAATTATTAATAATAAAATAGTACATTATGAGACAAGTTGGCGAGGGCGTAACTCAGCCGAGTGTGCAATAAGCAAGAGCTCACGAGTTTCATACGACGTTTTTCAACACATTTGCGAGGAAAAAAACAAAGTAATATATCACAAAGCAACAAATATGGCCAAAACAAAATATGATAATTATGGGAAAAGGCGCGCATGTTTTTTTTGTTTTTTTTTTCACAGGCTAACGCAAGAATTTTTTGCGAACAAAGGGGTGAGGAGCATACAGCCTACTACTAATACTTCAAAATTATAATTTTAAGTGACAAAATGAAAATATTTTAATATTTTATAACAAAATATTGTGAATTATGAATGATTTGATAATAATTATATATTTATTTGACTTAATTAAGGACTTACACATTTATTTATTCCAAAAATGTATATGAATTTTCAGTAGCATAAAACCTCTTTGTTGTCAAAAAAAAAAATTACTGTATTACCCGGCTAAATTGGGAATGCTCTGTTTACTCGCATAGAACTTGCAGTAAGGTACTAATTTAACTTTGTAGGGTTAATTCTATTACGAACTAGTGTTTTATATATTATTGCACGCGTTTGTTATAGCTCGGTTTATGGCCTTAAAAGCGGTATATTAGGGCTCACTTTACGAGCAAGTGTGTTGAAAAGAATATTATTGAACTATGTGCTTGACTACATGCAATGTTGCCGTTCTGCTCACTTCATGGCTTGTAATTATAGAAGGCTATGACAGGTACCATAGAGGGTAGTAAAATTGATCTCACGCGTCAAAAGGCAAGTGAGAGACTTTACTACTATCGTTACGGTATTTCTCGATGGCATCTGTCAATTAGTAACTCATGGTACCAAATTCGTATGACAAAGGCCAAAACGTTACTCGATGCTCGCTAGCGACTATAGTTAACTATTGTAGATTACTTTACCAACTCATGGTAGTGCTACAGAATACAGAAAAGTGTAACATTATGGTTATATCACAGTCTATACAAAGTGCGAAAAGTCGAATTATGGTAGATAAGGGACTATCAAACTGAACTTTTAATATGGGATCAACTCTGAAATCGCGAAAAAAACTGCTGTTTCAGACTAAAAATAAAAACTAAGTATCTGATTTTGTAGCGATTCAGAGTCGGATTGCTATATCGCAGACATGCCATGGATTTGCTAACACCATTGATCTAAAAAACGGTATTCTACTAATTTTGAGACAAATAAGAGGAGAATACATAATTTTATGTTGCCGTGCTGACGCTGCTATTGTGACGCCAGCGGCTGGGTAGCCGCTAGAGCAGAATACCAAAAATGACATTTTATGCTATTGCCATGCTGACGGACGACATGCAATTGAACTACATTAAAGGACGTCGTGACGTCATCCATGTTCCATACATTTTGGTCCAAATATGAATGTGCCGGCCAAAAGACAAAAGTGCTTTATTTTGATAGATTTCGTCCACCTAAGCATTTTTTATTATGGCACCGAAGCTGTAGCACCGCTTCACATTTGTGTCAAAATGTATGAAAAGACAGACTTTTTGAACTCAATTAAAATCAAGTACAGCGGTGCTACAGTTTCGGTGCCATAATAAGAAACGCTTATGCCGGCACTACATATTCGCCAGGCATCGGCACAATTTGTCGTACATTGATGCTTTTGAAAGAACCTCTTTGAAGCATTTGTTACAAAACCGGCAACGTACGATGAATTTTGCCGATGCTTGGCGAATATGTAGTGCCGGCATTAGGCGGACAAAATCTATCAGAATGGGGAACATGCATAATTTTTTTTTGTATCAAAATCAAAAGTATAATGCGTGAGAGAATCAACTGTAATATTAAAACTTTTCTCTTGTGTTTTTTTCCCGTGATATTTTCACTTGAAGTTAGCGCGCAGCAGCACCCGCCGAAAACGCTCATACAAAACGGTCAACCAACATTTGTGTCGTCACTTATGCCACGTTAGTATGGAGTTAGCCAGGAATTTTCAAATATACAAATTTTACCTTCCAATAAAATTTTTATTATGTTTCCTAAGACGTCCGAAGTCCCTTATGAGAGAGTGCGTTGCTTACTTCCGCCAGATGTCGCTAGTTGCTTCGCTTTCCCGCCATTTTACCGCCTCTGGTGTACAAGCCTGTCAACAAACTCAACCCAAGCACAAGCCGCCATTTTCTGATCATTGTGAGACTCATATGATAACGGAGGATGTTCCACCAGGAAGCCGTTATTGGGACTTCGGACGTCTTAGGAAACATAATAAAAATTTTATTGGAAGGTAAAATTTGTATATTATGTGTTCCGTTTTACGTCCGAAGTCCCTTATGAGAGATGTGTTTGTTATCTCCTGGTGGCTTGTGTTGCCTAGGAAATTAAAGACGCAACAATGATTGAGTTTGTATTGTAAATATTGTTATATGATAGACAGCAATCAACATTACGTTTAAACTAATTATTAAGAATCTACTTGACTTGTACCTAACAAATATAATTATGTAAATCATTTAAATCAATGAAATTATAAGATTATGATACATAATAATGAACATAAACATCACTTAAGAAGTGTTAAAATATTGTGATAAAGATTTTTCTGACAATTGCGAATCATTTATTTGAATATTTTTCTGATAGAACTTTTTAAAAGTATGTGCATGGCGCCAATTAGCTTTATCTAAGATTTCGTTGATTGGATAGTTTTCCAACCAGTTCAAGGAAGATACTGCTGACCTTAGACTACCGGGAGAAGCCTGGATCCCTGCTTCCAGTAAAAGCTTTTTTATCCATCCACCAATGATAGTAGGAGTGGCAGGCTTAACAGGTTCTTTAGTAGAAATAAATATATTAGTTACTGAACCTCTGCGGTCTGCGGATATGGTTTTTAAAGTTCTCAACCAATAAACTGCATCCCAAATTGGCGCTTTGGGTGGTATTGGTCTACAAACTGACACGGCTTTAAGCATGTGTTTTACGATAGGACTAGAAGATATTTTAACGTCTGATGTAGTTTCACATATTGAAGAAATTACAGATTTATGCACTAGTATACTACGATAGGCTAACTTATCATAACAAGATAATTTCGCTATATACCTAGCTACATCTGCTGGGGATGGTGAACTAGGGTTCAAGTTATTTTGGCGGCACCAAATTACCCACTTAGACCAGATAGGGCTGTAAGTTTTAAGAGTTGAAGCTCGCCAGCAGTTTGAGAGTAGAGTTTTTTCTTCGACAGACCAATCTGATGTTAGCATGTCCCACCCGAAATGAGCCAGGCTTCCAGGTGTAGGTGGTTGATGTAGGCAGGAGGCAGACCCGTCGCCGTGTCGACTAGGCAGTCTTCTAGATCTGGAATTTTCTTGGGTCGTGCTATGGCCCTGGCTTTCAGGTCTGGTCGCCAGAATGGTTTCGGCCACTTGGGTACCACTATCACAAATTTCCCTGTTGCGGAGTTTAAGTGATGAAGCACTTGCGGGATTAAGCACGGGGGAGGAAACACCCAAGCTAGGTCGTAGTGCCAATATTTGCTGAACGCGTCGTGAAAGCAAGCGTTCGAGTCGGATAAGTCGCGAGTAACATAATTTTGAACGACATGGGCGGTCTGGGAGGCGAACAAGTCTATTTCTGGGACGCCCCACTGACTGAAGATTAGACTCGTCGCTCGCTCGCTTAGGTGCCACTCGGAGCCGGCGCGATTGCGAGATAGGCGATCGGCTTCCGTATTGTACCTTCCCGGAAGGTGGTGAGGGAGAAGTACAATATTGAGACTGTCTATTAGAGTGAAGAGCTGCCCTGTCAACTCTAGTAGAAGTTTGGATTTGGTACCTCCTTCGTTCATTATGTACGAGATCACCGTCTTGTTGTCGCTCTGCAGAATCACTTCTGAGTTCTTGAGGTCGTTCACCCGAGCCGATATGGCTGCTATTACTGCGTACATTTCTTTGGCGTTGCAGTGCCATCGATTCTGATGGGGTGTGCACGTACCCGATTCGAATTGGTTGCTTATCACAGCTCCCCACTGGACATCTGACGCATCCGTGATAATGTAGTTGGTTTGTCGCGTAGGTCGATGTATGAGTGACTCTTGATCGATGTTCTTCAACCACCACTGCAGTTCTAGTCTCACCTCGTCTGGCAAAGGAAGCGCAGAGCGAGGATTCCGACGAAGCTGGTTGCTGTGGCGCTGCAGAGCCCGGCAATGCAACCTTCCCCGGTGGGTGATGAAGGTTGCGAAGTTGAGAAACCCTAAGAGGCATTGCGCCTGCTTGAGGGACCAACTGCCGGCTGCCAAGCGAGTGGAGATGTACTGGAAGGCTCTGGAAATCTTGTCTGTTGGTAAGCTTTTCATGTTCCTTTGAGTATCCCACGTGAGACCTAAAAACTCGATCCTCCTCGTTGGCGTGGTGATCGATTTTTCGAAGTTGATGCACCAACCCAGTTTGTTCAGCAACTCGATGGCGGTCCTTACTTGTGAACAGAGTACGGCTCGAGACTGGTGAACTATTAAAAAGTCGTCCAGATAGACCACCAAACGCAGTCCTTGATCCCGAAGCTTCTCGGCTATCCAATTGGTTAGCGACGCGAACATTTTCGGTGCTGCTGCGAGACCAAAGGGCAGGCATGTCATTTGGTAAAGATGACCTCCATAACTGACCCGTAGATAGCATCTGTGCTGTTCGCTTATGGGCACGTGATAGTAAGCCTGGGAAAGGTCTAATTTCACCATCCAATCCATTGTTTGTAGCAAAGTCGGCATGCGGTAATGATTGAAGAGATGGAATTTCTGTGTCTTGATGAACATATTCAAAGCTTTGAGGTTGAAAATGAGACGATTTTTTCCGTTGCTCTTTGTTGTAATAAAAAGGGGGGAGATAAAACTTGGAGTTAACGGAGCTGGCTCTAGTATGTGATCTTTCAACATAATTGAAATTTCTTTCGTCATTGCCAAACTCTGCGGCGTTTGATATTTCGTTATAACCTCTTGAGTAGGTACAATCAAAGGTGGAGGTCGATTGAAGGGAATTCGAGCACCCTGGATAATTTTTAAAATTGGTTTGGGAGGACGAAAAGAAAGCCAATCGTCCTGATAATGTTTTAAACAACCCCCCGAGAAGATGACCGAGTCATGGTTTGTTATTTCTATATGGTTTTCTGGTATCCTTAATTCTGCCCCCCCTTTTTTTCATCGAGGTAGTATCGTCATTGCGGTTTCTACCAGTCGATTCCTTTCTCTCGTTTCGCCGAGCTTTATTAGCTGCGCGGGGTTGTTGAAATGATCTCTCTTGTGGAGAGCGAGCACGAGCCGGTCTTGGTATGGGGACATTCTGTTTATCTAATTTATCAATACCTCCAATTTTTTGCACATAACTTGCTAAAGACTGAGGAGCGAACATGTACTCGGATGAGGGCGGTATTTTCTCAATGTCGTCCCGCATGTATTTAACTTTTAAATTCTTTAAAACTGAGGGGCGACGTTGTTCTAAAACTTCAGCGCGCTTACCACATATTATTTGCAGGATGTCATGAGAAGCCGATTTATAACCTGAATCGTTACCGAATAGTTCTTTCAGTTTATCGTAAAGAGTAGTGGGAGAAAGTTGGCTATCCGGCTTAGCCGACCAATCTATAAGGTTCTGTAAAGCCGAATTAACTAGCTCATTCTGTGCCATGACAGCGTTAGATAGGGCTGCGAAGCTACGTTCCATTTTAGACCAGCTAGACGAGGCCATCGGATCATCAAAACGCTTCAATTCTTCGTTAACTTTTAATTCTACAAAGCCTGGTGACGCAACATATTTCTTCTGGGTATCTGTGTAGCGAACCGCGTTCCAATCCGGAGAGTCAAATCGCTGCAAAGCCGCGAGCTTAGACACACGTTCCGGAATAGCCACGGCTACCGTAGGTTCTTTTACCGTTACAGAAAGATTAGATATATCTTCAAACTTATTACGAGTTTCCGGTGGGCGCAAAAAATCACTATTTATAGAATTCGGAACGTTTAATGGAACGGTACAGTTCGATGCGTTTATCGAAGAAGAGCATGTAGTTCCCGTATGCATGTTGTAATTGGGAGCTAAGATATTATTAATGTGACTCACCAGCTGATGTGACAGTATGGCAAACCTTTGATCCATGTCCGCTTCTAGTGTAACAGAGCGCCTGTCGTGGCGGTCATCGAAGCGGTCATCATGGCGGCCGGCACGCGCCTTTTTTCTAGGCGGCGAAGGGCACGCCGAACTATCACTGCCACTCACATCACTACGATCACTTTCACTTTCACTAGATGTACCCGAATCGCGCGATTTTCTCTTCGAACCGGCCGATACGGCGGCGGCGGCGGCGGGAGAATTTTCGTTATCGTTGTCCATTTTAAACGAACGATATTTGAAAATAAATGCGGAAAATTTTAAACTATGAACTTTTTACTTTAATCTCAAAAGCTCAAATGCAACTAAGGCAAACTAGCACACGTCCGACGTTTGAAAAAACTGACGCAACAATGATCAGAAAATGGCGGCTTGTGCTTGGGTTGAGTTTGTTGACAGGCTTGTACACCAGAGGCGGTAAAATGGCGGGAAAGCGAAGCAACTAGCGACATCTGGCGGAAGTAAGCAACGCACTCTCTCATAAGGGACTTCGGACGTAAAACGGAACACATAATATCTCCCTAAATATTATGTGAGTACATATTATGTTCTATCCGACTGTTACGTGCATTATATCAGAAAATGAAAAAAAATCTCTATTTTTCCCTGTGCGATAAAACTAAAATAATAAGTACTTAAGTATTTTTTTTTTATCTATATATATATATATAGGTAGTAGGATATATATATGTTAAAACTTTCCTTTCTATGCAAACAATTAGTAAAAACTTGGTAAAAATTAAAAAACATAAAAATGGAAAACTTAAATTAGTTCGGTACAATATTTAAAGTTAAAGATTTAAAATCAATAATATTAAGTACTTATAATAAATTGTTGAAAAAAATAGAATATCCTTTTGTAATTTACATAAATTTATACATAAAAAACGTAATATTTATAATTATTATGTTATTAATACACGGTTAATTTTTAATTATCTCTAAAAGTGAAATGAGTAAATGAGGAAGAGATACTCTTCCATATTCTAATTGAGTATGTACAGTTAAATGTTTCAATATTTAATAATTGGTCCAGATATTGAGGTTTGTTTATGTCCAAAAATTTTACTGATTTCTGGATTTAGAGCTCATTCATAGAATTACACGCGCGTAATCAAAAGACACTATCTTGTTTACCTACGTAAATAAGGAAAAGAATGAATCTACGCACGCGTCTTGCTATTTTTGTGAGTTTGCCGATCAATTAAGATTTTTTTCAAACTATTAATTTTTAATTTTTGACTGCACTTTCATAATCAGAAACGAGGTCTTATTTCCCCATTTAATTTCTAGATATACTTAAAAATGAACGCTGTATATTGTTATTGTTATAAATAATTATAAAAAATAATTATCCGCCATATCGGTGAACGCCTCAGAATCTATTAAGTATTTATTTTTTAAATAAAATTATTTCATCGAAGTAGAAAAATGGCAACGCGTAGAACGAATGGACACGTATAAAATCATACAATATTCGACATTATCACGTTCATAACGTTCAATTCAATCGCGAGTTTTTTGGGATGGTTTTGGTAAAACATCCCTTCACCGTTCATACTTTTAGTTTTAGATAAATTGACCGCTCTTTAGAATTTCTCTTTAGAAGTACAGTCTACACCTATTATAAAAATAATTATTAAGACTGTATATTCCGATCACGTTACATTTTCAAATTTTCTTCAATACAAATGATCGAAAGAACTCTGCGCGAGCCGTTATGAAGGCAAACTCTGGTAATTCCTATTAAATTATTAAACCTATGGATAAACAAAACACGCAATGTCATTTAGACAAGTTTTAATATCTTATTATTCCTTTAAAAACGTATTTTGAACTTTCGAATACAAGTAAAAAAACAGGTTTTCTCTATCTTATTTTTTCTGTATATAATTAAAATCATTTTTGTAATTTTTGCTCTATACCTAGTGCACTCTTTGACAATTCACACAATAAATAAAAAAAATATGAGGCGTATTCTCGTATGATACAATCATAAAGTTAATATACCTTAGGTATATTAACTTTATGGATACAATACAGCTAAAACATTCGTGAAAAACGCCATTGACTAGCAAAATAGTTCTGCTTGAACAGATTATCATCTTATAAAAAATACTGATCATATGTTATTTTTTTCTATTACTGCTTTCAATCTTTAGATTTTGTCTTTGGAATTTCGCTAATTTCGTTTGAAATGGGAATATACAGTCTTAATTTTTAAGAGTGTTCGAAGTATGCCATAAAATAGATGACTATTATTGAATAGATTATTAAATGGAATTGGATCTTCGGTCAAGCGCCAATTTCAGTCCATGCACTAACAATTCTTCTTTCTACGCGTCGTAGTAAAGGAAGTCCTGAAAAAAAGAAAGTTCATTACATTCACAAAACCCCCCAAAATGATTCATTTTATATTTTATGATTCATTTTTTATTGGTGATAAGAAAATAAAGCAAAATATTTTTCAGAATATCTATTGGTTTATTTTCAAATTTTCGATCGACATCGATCGTCATTTTAATGTCTCCACTGCTGGAGCAAAACCCGGACTAGCGGCCGCCCGCGACTTCGTCTGCGTGAACAGTTTTTTGTATCCCTCGGGAACTGTACCGTTTTCTGGATGAAATACGTACAGTTGATGACTTTATATCCTTTTCTGTGCCCCTGACAACGATGCAAAATTTCATGATGATTGGTTCAGATGTTAAGACGTGAAGGCGTAACAAACAAACGGACTTTCGCATTTATACTATTAAGTAAGGATAAGGAAAATGGGCCACAATCCACCACACAGGCCCAATGCGGATTTGTGGGTGTTAACGACTGCAAATGCAGCCGGGACCAACACGGAGGAACTGAAGATAAATTTTTTTTGGTCACCCATTCCATGACCGACCCTTGCGAAAGTTGCTCGACCTCCGCAATCGCAGGTCCAGGCGCTAAACCTGGCGCCACCGAGCTCCTCAATTTCAATTTACTAATTCATACCAAAAATTGTCACAATATTACTTTGAAAGGATTGTTTTGATGTCACAGAATATACAATACAATGTGCTACAAAAACCCCTTCCCCGAAAAATTATTATAACAGAAAACCGACACTTTTTTGAAAAAAAAAAGTTTTTTCTTTTCATGGTAAACTGATTGTGTTGTTTTGCCCATCAATGGGATTGATTATCGAAAAAAATAGGCTAACTGCGTCTTGGGTTGTCTTGTCACTTTGCAGTTTTCCATACAAATACAAAATAAAAATTTCACGGGTTATTATGAAACACCCTTTCACAACACATCCTAGTTCGTTTTTCAAAGTAGACACCATAATCAAAGAATACCCTACTAACAATTTAACGTCTTAAAATAGTTTTGTAAACATTATCTTATTACCACTGGTCTCAAAAGCTAGGTCACACTACTAGTATACCTAGTAGGTATTATATTATCTGTGATACGTACGACCCACATCAAAAGTCACTAGAAAACCACTTTCATCGTGCAGACTATCTATTCCTAAATAAAGGGGTAATAGGTACTCACAATGAGGAAGCAGGTTCCAATAATGGCAGCCTTGTAGCGTACGTCCAGGTTGACAGGGAAGCTGATCCTGAATGAGTCGTTTTTGGTGAGCAGCTCCTGCGCAGCGCCGCCCCACACCTTGCGGACCACGCCCACGCGCTGCTTGTTGGGGCTGAAGATCTGGAATTATTATTTAAAGACATTGTAACATTCTACATTATACAACGTGTAACAGAAAGGGTTTATCAACCCGGAAGGAGGTCAATGTACTCGTAAAACTGACATTCCAACTGAAAAAAAAGTGAAGTTTTTTTTGAACTCTCCATACAAAATGTTGGCGGCAAATTCAAATTTTCTATGGAGAGTCCAAAATTTTTTTTACGATTTGATTTTTTTTTCTGTTGGAAGGTGTTCAGATTCGCAAGTACATTGACCCCTTTTTGTTACACGTTTATAGTATTCTGTTCTGTGCTTATAGCCCACTCGTCACTGAACTAAAGTTGACATGTGGCGCGATTTGTTTTCTACAATAATTGTATATTTGGGCATCAAATGAAATGCCTTGATGAGCACATTACAAAACTAAATACTTAAAAAAAAAATAGGTAAGTACCTAATATTTTTTTTCTGTGCGCATTAAATAATAAAAAAATATTAAAATCACGACTGCCCTGCCAGACAAACTAACTTTAATAACAAGTGTCATTGCAGTCAGGGGACCTCTTTGATTAAAAATTGTTTTACAAAACGGTCCCCCGACTGAAATGAGACTTGTTATTTAACTTTTTAGTTTGTCTGCAGGGCAGTCGTTTTTTTCCTCTAATTCTGTACGTTATTTTTATCTAAATTATTAGGGAATACCTACATAAAATATTGTGTTGTGTGTTATTAACCTCTATTAATTACTTAGTTACAAAATCAGATCCCGCCAAATCACCCTCTTTAGAGATTTTGATTCTTAGGACGAGAAGGACCTTACAGTTGTTGATAATATTCAACAAAAATTTGAGGAAGGGCACCTTTATTATTATTCACGTCACGTGGATAATGAAACAATAGCAGACGGCCTGGCAAAGCAACAGAGCGACCGGCGAGACGCGACAAGCGAGCGTGTCATGGCAAGGTCATGGCGCTAGTTTCAATCATGCAATGAAGCGATACACTCGCGTCATAGATATAGTATACTCGCGTCGCTTTCTTTTGTTGCGTGGCCAGGCTGTAATGTGTCTATAGAACTGACTCAGTTACCAGATCGCACCTCAAAGTCACATTCTACGGTGGTGACTGCTGGTCCTTTTATCCTCAAGACGAGGCGGTCTTGAGGGTCGTTGATGTTCAGCACAGCCTTGAGGAAGGTCACCTCTTGGCGGACCACGCTCGCCAGCTGTCCGCACACTGCCACCTCCATCTTGTCCGGACCGAAAGTGTACGGCCGCCGTAATGTGATCACCTGAAATTGACGACAAAATCTTGGTTTATTATTTTAATTTGTGAAGAGTATTTGTCTACAAACCGATATAACCTTATAAGAAATATAACATAAATTAAAAATTTAAAAAAACCCCCCAATAAACGGCTGATCAGGTCATGGTTACCTTACTATATACTTCCAATCTCATTGAAGTAACACGGTACCAAATTTCGAATCGATAGGACATATGGAAGGTAGTCAGATCCCCTCATCAACTACTTATTAAAGAACTGATGATCTTCAAACGGCTGATCAGGTCATGGTTACTGTTGTGATACTGGTTAGTTACAATGTTTAATCTAAATTCTAATGTTTCTATGTCATAGTAGACAACTGTACTTTGTTTAGTTGGTTACCAAAACTCTCACTAGTAAATACCTACTGATTTTACCGGCTCAAGTCTTTTTATTCCTCTTACAACAGTTACCCTACCATATACTTCCGATATCATTGAGTCAGATCCCCTCATCAACTAGAAAAGAGGTGATGACCTTCAAACGGCTGAACAGGGGTGGAATTGCGTAAGGTAATCGTATTCATTTGACAGTTCATATCGAATTCCATCGGCTGCAATTTGTATGGGATGACATATATTATGTTATGATACAATATGAACTGTCAAATGAATACGATTGACTTTACGCAATCACCTAGCTGATTTTAATGAAACATAGCTAAGAACACTCGGGATAAAATTATCTATGACACAAAAAAAATTAAACGAAAATCGGTTCATCCGTTTAGCAGCTACGATACCACAGACAGACACACAGACACGTTAAACTTATAACACGCCCCTCTCTTTTTGCGTCGGGGGCTTTTCTATTAGCCTGACTTAAGAAATTCATTTTATTTGGTGTCTTACATGAGAACATCAATGATTGTAATGTTTTGTTAGTATTTAATTAAGTTGAAGTTAGGTCATAGAAATAAATAAATAAATACTATTATTGATTTATTTCTCCTACTCCCATACAGGGTAATTTTGTATTCACCATCCAAATTTTGAGGATGTTTTCAGTACATGAAACTGAACAACTTTCTCTAAGAAACACATGGCCAAATATGTAAAAAAATATCGACTCCATACAAATCAAAGAGATCACGTCGTGATCAATTTAGTATGGGATTAGGTAGGTACCAAAATTTTGTAGCGAAATTCGACATTTGTTTAATTTCATGGACTGGACACATCCTTGAAATTTGGATAGTAAGTTCAGAATGACCCGATATATAATATTGTGTCATCAAACCCATCAACCACAACACCTATCGATCCCTTTCAAGCGTAATTTTATAGCCCACCTGCGACTATAATGGAGTAGACGTCTGTCAACAACATTTAAGGTTGATGGTCCGTCCACCAGCGAGGCGATGCGAATTCTGAATTAATTTCTTACGACATAATTGAACTGTAAAACTCGTACGATCCAATCCTTTGCTCGCTGCATACTCTTCAGGTCAGTGCCTAAGTCGCATATCAAAAATTAACCATTGGCAGTTCGCAAGCTTTCTTTGCAGTGAAGAAACACTATTATGGTACTAGTGGGTCAGTGGGCTGTAGACCTCGCATTTGTGACATTTTTGAAATGGCTGTTTTTTTTTCTAAAATTATTGAAAATCTAAATCTAAAAAAAAACTACCTACTTACTTAAGCATAATCAGCTCAGAAAATTCACGAGAATCAGTTCAGAAAAGAAAGACGGACATGTGAAAGAATGACGCTTCGCTCTTGCTTCGCGCTCGTTCGGTAAACTAAATTGTAGACCATGAAATGAAATAAAATATCTTTAAGTAAGTATTTAAATTCGCAACCCATAGTAAGTAGGTAGTACAAAAAATTGCTCGATGGAATCTATCCAATTACTCTTTATAAGAATTAATCATATCGAAGTTATCGCACATCTTCCTCGATCCAAACCATTTCAACCGCTGATGGAACAATTTTTTCAGCAACAATCTTCAATCCTTTTTTGCAGCTCGCTTTGTCTGGAGTTCATACCTACAATTACATGTATGTAGGTACCTACGTCTCGTCAGCACGTGTGCTCACGATTTATTAAAGAGATACCTAGTATGTCTGCTATTTCTTCATATTATCCTGATGAGAATTAATGATCGTTCATTTACTATACGAAAGTCTTGGTTTGCGGTTAGTTACAAAAAAATCCGATAGTAAGTATATACCTACGTAAGTATTAAGTTAATTTCTTATTTTTACAAATTAAACATATCTATCTATAAACGTCTGTTCTTATCTCATAAAGCTAGAGGACGAATTCTGAAGGTTACTGGTGGTCTAGCCACTTGTTTTCTTTTCATACTTAGTATCTACATGGTTTTACCATTTGTATTCATGCTGACAATCCCTAAAGTGTCGTTTTACACTGAATATTTCGCTAAAATGAATTCTAATAAACTAGTAATTCTAATATTATCAACTATCATTAATTGTTGTGGGTTCTGCTCAGTAACTGTTTGTCCGAGGATAGCGGTAGCTAGAATAAAATAAAGTTGTCCTCCAGCCCCACCCGACTTCAATAGACGTGTTATATTACAAAGATAATGCCTAAGTATCTAGTGATTTGAAGATTATTTCTTGGTTTTTAGAGGTAGCGTTGGCTTTTGAAGTCTGTTTTTTTGTTTTTTAAAACAATTTTTTAAATAATAATAATAATTAGAATTAAATTATTAGTAGCTGTCATAATTATCAGTATACGAGTCAAGATTATATAAACTAATAAATCAAACACAACAGTATAAATTCCTACTAGTTAGTAGACAATTCCAATCTAGATGTTGGAAATAAAACTAGTCACGCGAATATCGTGTTTATTTGGCATTTGCCTTGACCCTAGTTTTTTTTATCGTTAGTACCTATGTGCTTAATTTTTTTGCTATTTAAATCTTTAAAACTAATATAAAATTACCTACCTACTATCAAAACTGCAAAATACCTATGGACAATAACAAGAATTTGGAACATCACCAATATTTAAAGACGATTAATTATGTTTTGTCGAATTATGACTTTTATAAATCAAAACAAGAAAAATATTAGGGTACGTATCAGAAAGTCTAAAGTTATAATGGCGAAGTTCAAAATGACGAAAATTCAAATTCAAATGGTCATTTTCAAAAATCATCATTTTGCCAAGGCAGCGGCCGGCGAAGCGCCAGAAAAAACTATTTCAAACCCAATTGGTGGATTTTGCTCGCCGGCGCCGGCTCTGGTGATGTGCGGCGGAGGTACAGAAGCTAACACGCAATTATTTATCCTAATTAATTAGGTACCTAAATGAAAGAAAGGCATAAGTAAATTCTATACATTATTATGTATTTGGAATATTAGACATTTTAAATTTTATTCATTTGAACTTAGACTTTTTTAATTATGACCATCGGACCGTTAGACATTTTAGTTTTCGACATTTTGAACTTTCGACATTTTAATCGTTAGACTTTTAAATTTTCGACATTTTGAACTTCGCCATTTTAACTTTATGCATTCTAACTTTAGACTTTCTGATACGTACCCAAAATATTACTCTGTGGTTCTAAACACAGAATAAATAATAGAACGAGGTTCGGGTGCATGGATGCACAGCAGACTTCACCCGAATCCTAAACCGGTTTCTTACAAACATAATTGTATCCTCATTGGCACAATCTACGGTTTCGTAGGCAGCCGAAGGGCACTAACCCCCTAAACTAACTAACTAACCCCGAGGTATTTTATCGGAGGTATAACTTAATCGGAGGGGTCAACATTACCTGGTAAAAAGTAATAAAATTAACTTTAAACCAGATAATGTAGACCCCTCTGTTAAAGATAAACCTTCGGGGTAAGCAAAGCAACTGACGGAACACAAAATGTTAAAATTATTTTCATGTTGGTGAAATTAATGCTAGCCAAGCGGGCTTAAAAAAAGCCAACAACGATTATTTTGTGTGGTGCAAGCTTGTGTTAGTGGTAGGGCGTGGTAGGGCTAGGCTGCCACCGACCAGAAATTTAACAACCAATTTAAATAGCTATAAAATAAATCTGAATAGGTAGGTATTTCACTTACCACATTTAAAAAATAAATGTAGATAAGTAGGTTAGTTATTAGAATTTGCCGTATTCTTAAATTCTTCATGTAGGTACTGTGTACTCCACAGTACCTAATATTTTAATAAATAGGTACATACAAAATACTAGAGAAACCCCCAATTTTGTTGCTACAAATGGATCATTATCGCCCGCGGACCTCAGTGATATTCTTAACAAGATCACTGCTCCCAAATAATACATATTATTCTCGTTTTGTTAGACAAAAACCCCGTTCGGAATTTACCCTCTAGGTACCTACCTACTCGATCTTGTGGAAGAAAAAATATAGGCAATGTTTTTTCGAGTCAAGACATGAGTCCAATTTGATCAAATCGCTCGGAATTATGTATGAGCGGTGAAGTGACATTCTAGATTCGAGTATTTTACGTAGTACCTAGGTTTTCTTTTTCTTTCTAGTTTGGTTTTGTTCTTAAATTATTGTATCATTTAGAGGCAGTATACTTATTTAAAAAAAAAACGATCTTTCTATTCATAGCAAAAATCTAAGTACCTATCTAATATTATGTTTTTCGAGTGCATCGAGAGTTTCGAGACATGCGTCACAAAATCGCATAGGTATAGCCTGCCTGCCTAGCATGACCGATTTATATCGCGTGATATAGCGTTTTATCACGTTTAACTGTCAAAAATACAAAGGAATTTGACAGTTCAGTGTCAATAAAATGCTATATCACGCGATATAAATCGGTCATGCTAGGCAGGCTGGAATGATAGCATTTCAATGTTCTTAAAGGTAAAATATTGAACAAATAACATAAATAGTATACTATACCTAATTAGTACAAAAGCACAGTCGTAGCGTCAACCAACGCACAGGATGCCGTAGTAACTACGAAGTAGCATGTCATAGGGAGTTTCTATAATGTCTAATAATCGTAGCAGCACAAAAATCCATCCAGCATCCATAGCCCAAAGCCGAATGAATATTACGTAGAGGAGATAAATAGATTAACAAAAACTTCTGCATACCTGTTATCATTTCGCAACTGTTAACGATAATGTAGTAGATATATTTAGCTATCTTGACTTTTGGAATGTCATAACTTAGCTATCGAGTGCTACGAAAGCCATTAATACTTCAATGCATACTGTATTGCCTTTTCAAAATGTTAAATCATTATTCGCTCAAGCATTCGTCTATCTTTAGCCGAATATTGACGATTACAAGAGTAAGATATGAACAGCCTTGTTAACGTGGGCGGTCCAGACTATTATATGTAAGTATAACTCTGTGGTTCAGACTATTATCAAATATTTGAGAATAGTTATATTTTTCTACCACCCATTCGAGCCTTTTTTAACTGACAGGGGCGCAAAAAAACATCATGTTTAGAAATCTCATTTTAACACGTTTTTAGAACTAGTAGAACAAGCTGAACAAGGGAACAAAAGGGTGAAAACTTTTTTATTATTTTTCTTTGAGTTTTTTTTTACAACCTGCTGTATTTATTATTTTATAAACAAGTTCAACAGTTAGTTAAACCGGGCCGCACACGTGCGCACACGCTCAAAGGGATAATTAGTTAGTAATATAATAGGGATGTTGACTAATGAATAAAATAACGAAATACTAATAAAAATCGTAAACATATTAAACTTTAAGAGTAGCTTGTATACCTCTTGGTTTTATATATTGCATATTATTTGTTTTATGACCCTTCAAAGTTGGGTGGACAAGTTCATTTAAAAAGTATAAAATTTATTAAAATAAATGATACCTTTAATTAGTCCGTAAAATGTATAGCAAATTTGTCTAAGAAACTATTTTGATAAACACAATATTTAATATAGCTGCCGAATAAATTTCCTACGCGTTGCATACAAACTAGCACGGCGTGACGTCATAACGTGCAAGCCATTAGTATGGAGCGTTTTTGATCAAGTCCATTTGTGCGCATTTCACACTGTGATATCTCGGGCAGTTTTCATGCTAGCAAATTAATTCTTTTACCAATGTTTCTTTTTTTGAGAGGTAATTTATCTAACATAAAATAAAAAAAATAGTCAACATCCCTATTAATTAGTTAGTTAGTAGATATAAGTATAAGAGTATTATTAATAAGTATAATATAGAGAATAAGAGTTTAAAATATTATATTTGAGAAAAAAAACAGTTTCAGTGGTTTTCCTAAAAAGTTGCTAATATTTTCAATTTTTTCGTGTAAGTATTTACGATTTCTATTTTTCTTTCCTTGGGAATTTTATGTGATTTAATTTGCTAAATTTCCAGTAGTTACGTGTGGTTGCGTGTTGGATGGCTAATGTGTTACTGTGTCGTGTCGTGGCACAAAGATTAAGCTCAATACATCTTGGGTTTAGTGGCTGATTTATTCAATGACATAATAGCCCGGTTAATTGGAGTAAAATAATTTGAAGGACAAAAAGTGACTACTACGTAGTAGGTAACTATTTAGTTATCTGTGGCCATATTTAGAATTTTGCTGGAGTTAGTAAAAATAAAGAAAGACCAGTACACTTGTCTAGAAATTACTTCGATTTTGTTTATTTATTTAATTCAGAACGCGATTAAACAATGTGCTTTGGCTTAGACTAAGACAAGATGTGTGAAAGCACTACAGTCGGTGCAAGCTCGTGCGACACATGTCTGTAAAATTTAACTCTGATTTGATAGTTTTAGTTGCTAACAGAGTGCTATAAATTTCATCGAGAATTGTTAGCAATAGATATACGTAGGTATGTACCTAATGAGGGGGCTGATCTGGCCTATTCGTTGTTGTTGGTACCTACTTGACTACCTACATACTTCTATACACGTCGCCGCATTCGATACGTGTAAACAAATAGATTATTTTATTTAATAATTATGTATGTTAGTCTGTAAGGTATATATTGTATGGGCCTAGTAGCCTGAAATAAATGGTTAAATAATTAAATAAATAAATAAAATAAATATACTTAAAAATTAAAGATTCAGTACTTCTTCAACGGGTACCTGATTGTCCTGTGTGTCCGTGATGACGATGTTGAACGATCGGTCCTTCCCGCCCAGTATTCCCATGCCGCCCTTCTCCTTGGCTCGCAGCAATGGCTGCCCATGGCGGTCGGTCACCAAATACTTGTTGCCTGAGAACCCATGGCCTTTTTGTCGCACGCACACACTGTCTAGTGAAGTGAGCTGGGTTATACCTGCAAGGTGAGAAATAGATCATGAGTCAAGTGAGCTTAAGTTGCTCATTGCGCACGAGGCTGTGGGTTGCAGCTCGAGCCGTAGGCGAAAGCGTAACTCAGCCGAGTGTGCAATTAGCAGGAGCTCACGAGATTCATACGACGTTCTTCAACACATTTGCTAGGAAAAAACAAAATAATTTTCAACACACTTGCTCGTAAAGTGAGCCCTAATACATCGCTTTTAGGGCCATAAACCGAGCTATAACAAACGCGTGCAATAATTAAACACTAGTACTAGAATTAACCCTATAAAGTTAAATTTTTAGGTAGGTACCTACTGTACGGCAAGTTCTATGCGAGTAAACAGAGCATTCCCAATTTAGCCGGGTAATACAGTTATTTTTTTTAGTAACAACAAAGAGGTTTTAAACTGCTGAAAATTCATATACATTTTTGGGATAAATAAATGTGCAAGTCCTTAATTAAGTCAAACAAATATTTATTATTATCAAATTATTCATAATTCACAATATTGAGTTATAAAATATTAAAATATTTGCATTTTATCACTTAAAATTATAATTTTGAAGTAGGCTGTATGCTCACTCACCCCTTTGTTCGCAAAATATTCGTGCGTTGGTGTGAAAAAAAACAAAAAAATCTGCGCGCCTTTTCCCATAATTATCATATTTTGTTTTCGTCGTATTTGTTGCTGTGTGGTAAATTACTTTGTTTTTTCCTCGCAAATGTGTAGGTACTTGTATCATAATGTAGGTATCTACTATTCTATATTAATTTACCACCTCCCATGCCTCTCCTTCAAACACAAGAGCTTATAGGTACCATCTCAACCACACATTATTTATTCTGCACCTCAGCTGCGTAATACTTCGATTTTGATGATCTTGTGAAAAACATTAACCGTAACAAACAACCGAGACCGACCGATCCATAAAGACCGCAACATCCAAGTATCCTAACAAACTATTCCTGCAACAAATACCGACAAAAATGGGCCATAAGTTATCTCTAAACGTGTAATTTTGCGTTTTATTACTTGCTACTAGTTAACCAGACTCGTGATTTACATATTTATTTTGAAATGTGGATCAAGACTAGCGCAGGCGCTGACCGCTGCTGGCTGCTTTATAGTACAGAATAATAATAGTACAAGTTTAGCAGTCACAATTCACAATCTAATACCAATCGTCACACGCGTTTATAAATCCGCGCGAGAATGGGAAGGGACCTTGTCAAAGTGAATTGAAAATGACAGTAATTATGCAGTTAAGTAGCGTTAGCAAAAACATAACCGTTTCTTTGCAGTCGGGTAAAAAGGTATGAATCTATAAAAATAAAAATAAATCGCCTAAATGTAGGTATGTGCGTGTTTTATGACAAATCATAATGAACTATTAATAATTTGATAATAATAAATGTTTGTTTGGCTTAATTATAAGGACGTAGGTACACATTTATTTATTTCAAAAATGTATATGGATTTTTATTCCTCTTTGTTGTTGCTTAAAAAATAACTATTGAAATAAAATAAAACGCGGATTATACTAACATGGTTTTTGCGACCCCATTTAGCATCTATTATTGACTGTGCTAATGTTTGTAACAATGGAATAATAGTACATTATGAGACAAGTTAGCTTTAAGCAAGAGCTCACGAGTTTCATACGACGTTTTTCAACACATTTGCGAGGAAAAACAAAGTAATTTACCACACAGCAACAAATACGACAAAAACAAAATAATTATGCGAATTATGGGAAAGGACGCGCAGGCTTTTTGTTTTTTCACACGCCCAACGCAAGAATATTTTGCGAACAAAGGGGTGAGTGAGCATATAGTCTAGGTACTTCAAAATTATAATTTTAAGTGATAAAATGCAAAATATTTTAATATTTTATAACAGAATATTGTGAATTATGAATAATTTGATAATAATAAATATTTGTTTGACTTAATTAACGACTTACACATTTATTTATTCCAAAAATGTATATGAATTTTCAGCAGCATAAAACCTCTTTGTTGTTACTAAAAAAAATAACTATTACCTACCCGGCTAAATTGGGAATGCTCTGTTTACTCGCATATAGAACTTGCAGTAAGGTATCTACTTATTTAACTTTGTAGGGTTAATTCTATTACGTACCTACTACCTAGTGTTTTATATATTATTGCACGCGTTTGTTATAGCTCGGTTTATAGCCCTAAAGCGATGTTTTTGGGCTCACTTTACAAGCAAGTGTGTTGAAAAAAATATTACCTAATAACAATTTTTTTTCTTCATGAATTCATTTTCAATGTACAAGAAGGTCGTGAAAGGCACGAGATCAGTGAATTTTTTAAACTACTTTAGGGTGGATTCGTCCAAACTTCAATATAAACGGAAATAACTATTTCAATATAAACGGGAATAACTATAAGTACCAAGAAAACATCTATTCCACGATTTTTTTCTCGAGTAAAGAAATGGTAATTTTTCTATGCAATCCAAAGATACCTAAGCTTGGAATTCTTATTCCTTCATTAGTGAGTGAATATGTGAATGAACGTATTATCCGGCCAATTGTCATTGTTCTATAAACGAACTATTTAAGAGGCAAAGTCTTGTAAACTTTATTTTGTCGCCTTATACGTATCTGTAGCGGTCAAAGTCAAATGTCAAACAAATGTCACTGACATACGGCACGCGGATGCCATTAAAATACTCGCGGATTACTCGCTGTTATTCCCCGCGAAATGGTGGTATAGTGACTATTCCTGAATAGGCAAAATACTCTGAGAATAGTATGTGATAAAACGCAATTTCGGTTTACTCTCGAATAACTGGTCATTTTATCAAAGAATAACAGTTATTCTCACTTGGTCGAATCCGCCCTAAATGTACAGTTTCAAGAGAGAATAATTACCATTACGGTGTAATAATAACCATAGACAATCGGAAATTAATGTTGAAAACAGCCTCTTTTCAATTTTTTTTGTACAGTATTTAATATGCCTCAAACTTTTCAAATATATACAGATTATAGGCCATATATCAAGGCGTGAAATATATTTTTTTTGAAAATTTTTGCCGGCTAATTTAAGAGCAGTTCGCCTCCAAAAATGATTTTTCAGATGATCTAGTCGCCTTAAATATAAAAAAAATAGTCGATAGGCATGCAAGACCGCGTAAGAGCTACCAAATAAGTAAAAAAAAAATATGAAACTATGCATGATTATAACTTTGTTTTTCCATTATATTATTAAAATGTTTCATTTCTTATTTTATTTTTATTTATTTTATTTCAAAACCGCTTATTTGCGAAAATTATACCTACTAAGTTTTCTATATTTCTTAGTTGCAAAAGGGCGTATGTGATTATAACATAAAAATCTTATGAAATTATTGGTAAATTTCGTAAAATTACGTCACATTCCTATAAATCAATAGTCAAATGAACTAGGTACAAACAAGTTCAGTCAAAAAATATATTTAAATGGCCAAGATATTAAGTTTTTTCTGCTTCCTGTAAAATTCAAAAAATGTTGATGCGCGGTATTGCAAACTGCTCTTGCGCGGTCTTGCACGCCCATCAACGAAATAGCATTGTGATGTGACTGCCTTAACCCGGCGAGCATGTGGTGAAAAAAGTTACACCGAGCATGTGGTGGGGTTTGCCAAACCCCAACATATAACTACCTATAAATGCCAATTTATTAAACCAAGACTTAAGAATTTATTCGTATTTTGAAATATGGTTTATATTTAGTGTATAAAATAAAAAACAGTGTATATTTATATACTTTTATTGTATTATTTATCAAAATACTAAAATATAACATTTACAAAAAAACAAAAAAGGAACTTCTGAAAAAGGAACTAAAATCAACTAATTCTTTAAAAAAAATAAAAAATCAACTTTAAAAACTTAAAGAATATCAGACCCTCAATAACATATTTTTTTTAAAGAATTAGTTGATTTTAGCTTTTGTATTTTTGATAAATAATACAATAAAAGTATATAAATATACACTGTTTTTTATTTTATACACTAAATATAAACCATATTTCAAAATACGAATAAATTCTTAAGTCTTGGTTTAATAAATTGGCATTTATAGGTAGTTATATGTTAAAACTAACAAGGAGCATGTGGCGGGGTTTGACGCACCCCACGAACGTTTACACGCGTGTAGCTCCTGCGCCGGTTGACGCGACACTGCGGTCACGCCACTCTCCCCCCGCGGAGTACATTGGCTCCAGCTACTCGAAGCAACAAAACAATTGAGGGGCAAATTTGAAAAATACACGGCTTCGCGCAAAGCATGGGCATGTCACACCCCACCACATGCTCGCCGGGTTAAATCTAAAAATTCAATAAAAATATCATTGTTAGTTACATACATACATACCTATAGGAGTTACTTTACTACTCATTTTGTTCTCGTCTCGCCAACTCACTGACTCATCATCATACTAAATAATTAGGTAAGATCACAAAATATTCACAGAACTTACAATAAGTAAGAATCTAACATGTCCAAGTTAATTAAAAAAAGTTCAGTTTAGCTTTGTTAAAAGTTTGTTGTGATTAAAAAATAATTTCCTGTAAGTAGGTACAACGTAATTAGAGGTTAAAATAGCGTATTTTTGTGAAGGCGCGCATACGGCGCGAACCTCGTCTGGCGACTGACTCACTGGAAGGACATAGGTACGTGTTTACTTATTATTCTGCTATAGCTGATTTGAGTTTACACACTGATAATATCGTATTTAGGGGCTAGTCAGTTGCTTTTTATGGTACACAAAACAGAAAAGGCAACAAGTTTAGTGTCATTTGGTTATTGAGTTATTTTAGAATCTTTAGTGCTAGGTCGGTAGGTACCACAGTTGTTGGTACTAACTTTGGCATAATAGTAAAAGAGCTATTAATTTGTCTGTCATTTGTTCAACATAGCTTTAGTTTTCATGTCAAAAAAAACCTATCTCTAAAAAGCAAGAAATAATATTCGTAATCATCGAGATATATTTACTTCGTAATAATAAAAACACGTCTATTGAAGTCGTGTGGGGCTGGAGTACTTTCTTTTTTTATTCTAAAAGCAAACGTAGTGATTATATTCTCTTTGCTAAAAGCCCCACCCGACTTCAATAGACGTGTTTTTATTATTACGAATATTATTTGTTGCTTTTTAGAGGTAGGTTTATTGAAGTCGGTTTTTTGTTTTTTTAAACAATTTTTTTTATTTTAACCGACTTCCAAAAAAGGAGGAAGTTCTATGTTTTTTTTTTTTTTTTTTTGTGTATGTCCACCGATTACTCGAAGACGGCTGGACCGATTAAAATGATTCAAACGTTATTACATTAGGTACACTCCCAAGTTGGTCCCATTTTTTAAAATTTGGAAATCGGTTCAGTACTTTTCAAGTAATTTTGAAAAAAGCACGAAAATAGTATGATTTTGTGTGAATTACCTCGATGATTGGTCGTATTACTTCTTTGTTTATGAACTGAATAAGATAATATTTTTTTTGTTGGAAGAGGGATATCTTAAGTGTAGTTTTTTAACCGACTTAAAAAAGGAGGTTCTCAGTTTGACCCGTATTTAAGTATTTTTCTCCGCGATTATCTTACGTTTGGCTGAGCCGATTTTTCTACATATATAATATACTATACCTTACCTACAAGGTACCTACACTAAAAATAAAAAAATAAAAAAATGTTTAAAAAAAAACAAAAAACCGACTTCAAAAAACCTACCTCTAAAAAGCAAGAAATAATATTCGTAATAATAAAAATACGTCTATTATTATTATTATTATTATTTATTAAATTCAAGTTACAAGGACTCATTTTTGTTAGTAACAAAGTTTTTACTTAACCTATGTTAGTAAAATCATATTTCATAATAATAATGGTGCATACATACATACGGCGGCGGGCTGATTATCTTAATTTAGAAACCACCTAGCGACCGGTCTCTTTTGACAGATGAATGTGATACATTGCTTCCTCTTTTTGGGGTAAAAAAACATACCAAAGAAAAGTAGCAATGTATGTCAAATGAAACCGATCGCTAAATAGTTTCTATTTAGATAATCAGCCTGCGGGTGAAACTGAGAACCTCCTTTTTTTATAAAGAACTACACTTAAGATATCCTTTTTCCAACAAAAAAATAATTATGTTCATAAACAAAAACGTTATACGACTGATCATTTTTGGATTCATTTTCAATGTTCCTATTCTTGCGGGGACTGAAAAATCTGTGAATTTTTTTGAAAAAAAAAACGCGCAAAAAAAACTCATTTCAAACTTTGAAATGAGTTTTTGCGCCTGTTTTTCTTGTCAGCTAGGCAAAAGAAGGTTCCTATTGAATATTTGGGTAAGTAAATAAAAAATAAAGTACAGAAAAACAGCTTAAATTTATTTAAAAACCTAAAAATTTTAATGTGGTTTTTCAAATACAACTAAACGATAATCAGTCTCACACAGTAGAAAAATTAAAACAAAATATTAATTTAAGATTTGTTCTCTGTAGACTTGATGTCTTCAGCTGACGTTTCCTTTATTGGTATGGTCCTTTCAGCCAAGGGTTCTGACCTGAAGGCTATAACCATCAGCTTGCCTTTGTCCAGATGACACTCCACCCGCTCAGGAGGGAACCCTTCAGGGAGCAAAAACCTCCTTTCAAAATGACTCCTCGTCCAGCCATCTTCACGCTTAACTTCCTTCTTACCTTCAATCATGATCTCGTTACCAACTGTCTTCACTTGAATCTGCTCAGGACTGAAGTTCTGGACGTTCAGATGCACCTCCACTTTTTTCCCGTCGACCTTCACCTCGGAGTCGGAATAAACACCCTCGATTCCATGATGGTCCTCAATCGGAACTGTCACTTGCTTCATATACTTTAGGGGGTCGCGGAAGAAGGGGTCCTTGGCGAAGACAGCGAATGGGTCCTCCAAGACCCTAACGATAGGGTCCCGGTACGCCAAATTCCTCATATGACGCAACCAATATGGCACTAAAGACATTTTGAATTTTTATTCACTTTTGTTTTCGACTTTTCACTTCGTTTTGACAATTCAAACTGATGCAACAACAGGCGCGCCCGTGGGCATTATATAGTAACGCGATAAGCGCGCTCTTACGGCGAGAAGTTACGGGAGATGTCGAGAATATTCGAGGGAGTTTTCGATGCGCGCTTCCTAAAAGGGGTGTCCAGACCGTCCGACCATCCTGCCACCCGACCATCCTTATTTTTGTTAAGCCGCGATTACATACGCCGATTTAGCATATGTACCTATTTCGGGTTGCCACTCGTACTTGACAATGAAATATTGTATAATTAGTTCGATTTTAAAAGTGAATTTACCCTATAACGGAAAGATAAACATTGTATAAGATTGGAGATGAGAATTGAAAATAAAAAAAACATAAACAATGTTGACCTTTGCGTTATATTTTGTTTAAATTAATTGTTAAAATTTAACTTATTATACGGGTGGCAACTCTAAATTAGTACCTATGCTAGATTGGAATATGTAATCGCGGCTTTAGATGAAATCGTCTTTACCCATCATCCGTCAATTATAGGACATCCGAACCGACAGTCTTCCTTCCGATCCGATAGTCCAACCTTTTCGATTTTCTAAATTTTGGATAATATTGAACTCTTAAGGCGCTGTAGGTAGTGAAACTAGCGCCGCCACTATATTTATTTTTATTACTCGTAAACCAAGTCAATATTTAAAAAAGCTAATGTAATAATCTCTTAAATTGTCTCTAATATTTTTTTAATAACTATTCAACAGTTTTCATTCTTTCTGAAAGTTTTAAAATCCACTTTAGCTCAAAGTGGCCACTTTTTGCAATTATTAGGGATTTTAAAACTTACAGAATGAATGATAACTGTTGAAGAGTTATTCAAAAAATATATGAGACAATTTAAGTGATTATTACATGAGCATTTTTTAAATATTGACTTGGTTTACGAGTAATAAAAATAAATGTATTAAAAAAAATCGCTTTTGAACTATTTTTTTTTCAGCGTTTTCGATGCAAGCTCCCAGTCGGCTTCATTTTTGCCGACCTCTTCAACAATTATCGTCATATTTCTACCAATTTACACAAAACCTCAATTTTTTATACACCTAAACCTTCCTCAGGAATCACTCTATCATTTGGTGAAAACCGCATGAAAATCCGTTCAGTAGTTTTCGAGTTTATCGCGAACAGACAGTCAGGCAGTCATACAGACGCGGCGAGGGACTTTTTATGTAGTGATTATTATATTTATAAATGAATTATCCTACTCCTAACTAATGTTAGAAAATGTGAGTTTGGATGTTTGTAACTCAATCACGTACGCGTGCAAAAACGGCTAAACGGATTTGGATGCAATTTGGCACACCAGATAGTTATTTATAGCACGGATTAAAACATAGAATAGATATCTACTTTTTAGCCCGGTCAAAGGTTCCATGGGGATTTTTCGAATATCCACGCTACCGAAGTCGCGGCGGAAGCTAGTTACCTAGATAAATAAATAAATGCGATATCAGAGGTAGATAAAATAACTGTCCACGCAAACGAAGTCGCAGGCGGCCGCTAGTAAAAGTCAGATTTATCGGACCGGACGTCAAATCAAGAAAGGAAAGGATGATCGGAAGGTGTGGACACCCCTTAAGTAAAAGCTACTAGCGCTATCTAGCGCCGAGTGGCAGAACTTATAATTAACTGAAAACATGCTATTTTTACAAGGAAATTCTTTCTTTTTAATGTTTGCCAAAATTATGAGTTTTTTAATGGGTACCTATGTTATTCTATTCTTATGTAGCTATACTTTACCTTTGTCAGCAGTATTTCAGGAAATACCTACAAATACAAAAATATATCGCATAGCATTAAAAAAACTAGCTTTTCGTGACTAGCTACTAGATGGTGTTGTTGTAGATGAGTCATATTTAGCTGCGGTAAGTAAAATAATTATCTCACATTTCGTATCATTTTTAGCTAAAATAAAATTCATCTATGAAAACGTAAATTATTACCTATTATGCCTCGCTGGGTGCGAAGGTGTAATAATCGATCGCAGCGCTCATGGTGGCAAAAAGTAGAAATAATGTAGGCTCTTAATCTGTTTGAAAATGATATTTAATTTATTACTAGCGATACAGGAACAATTATATACCTATGTTTATTATCACTTAATAAAATTATTAAAGTAGCTTTATCCTCTTGTTTTACAAAATCTACAACTAAAAAAGAAGTAAACAAACCCTGATATAACCAAAATAAAACACTCTTTTTGAATAGATTTTACTTTATACATTTAATTTAAACTTCACTTTCACACACACACTTTCACTTAATATATTTAATTTAAATGACCAAAAATTATTTCACAACACTTTGTTCACCCAAATCACAGTAATTTTGAAATTAACATTAGTAACACATGTATAGTATTTTTTAACATTTTGTCACAATGCCGCCATTTCATATCAAAGCTTTCAAAACGGTCGTCAGAGCCAACAAAGTTGCGAACGCTAGGTGGCGCTAAAAGCGTGCACGGAGCCATTGTTACATAAATAATAATAAAATAAAATACCTAGATTTTATTTATGTTGTGCAATCGTGAATTAAAAAATATCCACCCATAGGTCTGATGCAATATGCAATAGCTAAGCTGATTTGATAAATAAATTCTATTCGTCCAATGTAGGTTGATACAATAACAATGAGTAACTTTTACACCGAATGATCGCTTCTAATTAAGGCGGTTGTATGACCGAAAGTGGCGCCCTCAGATGTTTTTATTTAATAAGTTATTAATAGAAAAATATTTTAATAATGTTTATCGTGGAGATTTTAGGGCCCATGGTCTAGTATTTTTAGAAGGTATCACTACATTCTGTGCTACATGCCCTCGTAGTCATTCGAAGAAGTAGATAGCAAATGTGTCAAAAACGGCCACTTTTAGCAGTTTTGCTATCTACTTCTAGCAGTGACTACGAGGGAATGTAACGATACCGTCTAAAAATACTAGACTGTGGGCCCTAAAATCTCCACGATAAACATTTTTAAAATTGTGTATTAGAATTATAATATTAAATATAATTCGCCGCGGCGCGGCGCCACTTTCGCTCAGGGTACCACCTTAACTGCGTTTATGCGCTATACAAGCGCCGCCAATCGAAAAAATCATAATCCATAGATAAAGATGAAATTGTGTTCTTCTAGTGTACTCCGAAGAAGCTTTTTGGTACTCTACAATATTTTCTAGTCTGTCGTTTAGTTTAATGAAGTTTTATTGCTAAAAGTGGTCACTTTTGGCAATAAACTAAACGATAGGTTATAAAATATTGTTTAAGCGATAAAAAGTACCACAAAGCTTCTTCGGAGTACACTAGAAGAACACATTTCACAATTTTGCCTTTAATTGAGCACTATGATTTTTTTTCGATTGGCGGCGCTAGTATAGCGCATAAACGCTCTTAAGGTGGTACCCTGAGCGAAAGTGGCGCCGCGGTGAATTATATTTAATATTATAATTCTAATACACAATTTTAAAAATGTTTATCGTCACACACACACACACATCTATGTGGTAGGTAAGTAGGTTCATGTGATGGGTAATTGCATGGTTTTTGAACTGCTCCAAAGAAAATAGGGGCCACCATATGATTTTCCATACAAAATAACTAAAGATCTGAAAGTTTTTTTCTGATAAATTCAATTTTATTTTATTTGCATTTGATATTGTACGAAAATAGTCAACTTGCCGACTTTACTGTCGAATTTACTGTATTAGGTAATTTAATTTTCTCCTTAGACAGAATAAAAAAAACTTAATTGGAGTTTAAATACGCGAAATTTATCTTTTTTTATTCTGACACATGGCGGAAATAGGAGAATTTATACAGTAAATTCGATAAATTCGTAAAGTTAGCAAATTAATAATTTTCGTACTATATCAAATTCAAATACTTACTTAAAATTAAATTGAATTTATCAGAAAAATACCTTTCAGAACTTGGCTCTTTTGTATGGAAAATCATGGGGAGCCCCTATTTTCTTTTGAGCAGTAATACATATTTGTATGTATCTATATCGGTTAATTACCAACATATAGTACAATCTAATAAAATTGTTAGTAAGTACAAGGAGGAACGGAATATTTATTATTTGTACTAGCGGTACCAGCAGGGGCCCCACCGCCTAACTCAAAGCTTTAGCCAGCGATAGCAATGCACTGTCCGTCCTCCTCATATCATAACACGATGACAAGGAAGGACAGTGCACTGACGTCATAAACCAAAGCCAGTGTTAAACTGTGGTCAAAGCTTCGATCAAGAATACCCTAGATGTCCGGTCAGTGTCTCAAAAATGGCACTTCAAATAGCGTCCCACTTAGAAACTGCGGCGCTTATTTTGCACAAAGTAAGTGATAAAAATGTGTGTTTGTTCAAAATAAGCTTATTTTGTACAAAATAAGTGATATAAAATGTGAGTTTGTACAAAATAAGAGGTGATTATGTACAAAATAAGCGCCAAGTTTGTAAGTGGGACGCTATTGGAGGTGCCATTTTTGCGTACTGTTTCAGTTCGTGAAGCGTTATCTAGGATATTCTTGATCGAAGGGTCAAAGCCATAGAATAGGCGGTAGGGCTACAGGACAGGACATGCTTTGCATTGCAGTGCCACATAAATTATTTAGGAACAATAATTATGTAGTAATTAGTAATGTTAATTTAGTACTAAAGATGAAGCTAAACGTGTTTGGGCCAAAGTGATGATGACCCCATGTTTTACTGTTTTTCGTCCAAGAAAAATTGGAAATGTAAATAATTCATCATTTGTGATAAAAATCAGTATTTAGAGGATAGTTAGCGTGTAGTTAGTGCCTTGTTCACGTGTTACAGTACTGGCAACAATACGTCACGAGCGGTGGTTTGCACCAGTTAATATTTAAAAAAGTTGGCAGAATTAATCCTGACGTCGTGATTTTAAATATAACTATGAGCAGGATTAACACACAGTTTGTTGGATAAGATTCACTTTTTAGGGCAAACACAGACCAAAGACTTTTCGTACGCTAGTCGGCGACATAAGATTCATCATGGATCTGGCCAATACATAAATAGTTATATTATATCTATGAAGGATCTATAGGTAATAAAAACATATGACTAAATATTAAATATCTATCTAGCCATCCTACGTAAATCGCAACCAGAAAATCTTTGGGGAAGGCAACTGTCAATCCCCCCACAAAAACCATCAAAACAAAGGGCTTTTACTTAAAAAATCGTATTATAGCTTTGAAATTACCAAATTCTGTGTAATGAGCTGTAAAAATGTTGGAACTTACAAATTTCCGAAAAATCTGGATATTAAAAATATATGTAAAATTCAGTACCTAAGAATGAAAACGCCTTAATTTGGCTTTTAATTCCAGCATTTGCATTGTAGAATAGTCTTTTATATCCATTTTGGGTCAATGGCACAGAATATAATATAATAGTACTAACGTGTCCTTTTCGGTAAAAAAAACACAAAATAAATACCTATTTTCCTATAGATTTGTTCTGAACGTCTACTGTCTTAGGAACAAGCGTACGCAGCGACATCTACAATTAGCTTTGCGTTGCCATCCCCGCTTAAAAACATCCAGGGGGGGCAATAGCAGTAGGATCGATTTTCATTGATAGGTATTATCTATGTCTCTGCCCTTTCAATAAATTGTAAAAACAATTATTTGCACAATAACCTAACAAAGCGGTTCTTACTTAGGTAGGTAGGTACTTTATTTACCTATATAATATGCATTACCATGTGCAAATCGCGTCAGAAGGTCACACGACACGATTCTGAAGCATGATTCAGGAGTGGGGATCTCCAAATGCTAATAAATAGTGGAACCTAACATCGTCGTTATCATTAAAAAAGATTATACGAAGATACAATACCGCAGGCCCACAGAAAGGAGACATAAATCTTTCACACTTATTTTAGTAGTACCTACAAAAAAATGGCAGATATAAGAATAATTATCTTAGTTGGAATATTTTGCGTCGTTTCTAGCAAGCCTTTAGAAAAGTCTGAAAATAAAGGTAAATTACTTTACAACTAAACATCAAAATATGTAAAAAAACCTAGCGTTAAAAAGGTACCTACTTACATTAAATTTTTTTCGTCCATGCTTATATTTTCAGGTACAGAAACAAATGACAAGGCGCATAACATTCAGAAACGATTCATAAATACCGCACTGACATCAGGCGATTTTGATGAAATTGGCATCAAACATTTGAGAGCAAAAAGAAGGTAAATAGTATTAAAAATATTTTCAGTTTTGATTAGATTCTTTGAAGGATTTCAGTTCAAAAGTATTGTTAAACATTTGTAATCCTTATAATTTACCCGCGAGAAATTTATACCGTCAAGCATCGCGGGTGCCTCCAGGCACCCAGAGATCAAATATTTTGCCAGGCAATATTTTGCCTTATTGTAAATTAAATAAATATTGGATTTAAATTTAATGTTCTGTGACATTGGGCCTTGACGGATATTCTTTTCAATGACGTATAACCCGTCTCGCGGGTGCCTGGGGGCACCCGTGGAGCTCAAGGTATTAGACATTATTATGAAAAAAAACGCGAGAATAAGTGCAGTGATATTATTATAATAGACATACTATAATAGATTATTAACTTTTCAGCGAGGAAGATTGTGAGAAACTTGAGCTATGTAAGCTGCATGCGCAATCCAGACACAGCTTCTTTGCAGCTTTTGAATTGTACTTTGTCAAGTGAGTATGGTTACTAGTAGATATATTATTTATAAATTATTTGAACTGAATCCGACGAAATAAGAATCCGAACTTTTGCGAATCCGACCTAATGCGAATAATTCGAAATACCATCTACCTATATCACAAAATATAGTTGCGAGATGTTCATTAAAATCAAGATTTCTTTTCATTTTCTACTTTTTTGCCACATATACGTAGTATTTGTTGTATGGTCTGTGGTTTTTGCCAAACATAGTATAAATAATGGCTGTTTTTTGTCATTTAGAAATATTAACTTTACTTTTATCAACAGCAAAGAAAACGCCCGACTATGGGACCACCAAAGGCACTCGCGAAGAGACTGTGAGCAACGTTTTAGCTGTTACAGGAAGTAATTATGAAGAAACCAATACGATACATTCGTTATAACGACAAACCCAAACTAAATACAATATTTTTTGTGAGACAACTGGCGTACAAAGTATTAGTAAAATGAAGTACAAAAACAAGTTACTGAACCTTATTGATAAATGACATAAAATGGTAAATCTAGTCATAAAAAGCCATTTTATTGTCTATTCAATGGCATTTTCGCCGTAGATGACTAAAATGCGATGTTATAAGCAAAAAATAATGTTTTGGATACGGCATTGTCACTACGATTAGCAGGCAACCATTTCAGGACTTCTCAAAAAATACCTTACCCATTTTGTAAAAACTTCTGTAAAATTATTTATTAAAAGGCATTTTATTAAAATAAACAATCCGTTTTATTTCACTTTAGTACTTAAGGAACTAATTCAAACACATCACCACTCCATTTAAATGCATAAATAATTAATTACATTAAACGAACATAATTTAAATAATAAATAGCATTTTCCACATATTTAATACAATTATAACGATGTAATAATTAAATTATTTTATTGCAACAATCAATATATTTTTGACGGAAGTATGAGGCAAACATCTTGACACTTTTTCGACGGAGTTGGATCAGTTCGCGCATGTGCACTTGCGAGCGACCCTCTCCCGCCGCCCGCGTTCCTCACCACTACGCATACCTAAAATATTCTGCGCAATCCCCACCCGATTTCAAGATGTTTGCCTCTTACTGTACAACAGAACCAGAAAATTTAAGCGACATACGTTATTTTTTTCTCAAATGTACTTAACTTGTGACAATATCGCCATTATTGGTAACTGAATCTTAACAAAAATTAATTTAACTCATTCAATTTCTGAAATGACCTAAAACTGATATACGTAAGATTCGCAACAGTTTTTAATAGTAAGTTCCCCACGATCCACTTAAATCCATTGTAAAGATCCATCGATGGATCTTTTCGCACTATTTTTGGAATGTCAACACTGAATGAAGCGATGGAGCTTCATAAATAAGATAAAATGTACAAAAACTATTCACTCCAAAAAGAAGACATTAAATTACACGACTCATAAAACAGTGCTTCCTCTTTAAAGTACCTACACACTCATAATTTAATAGAAATACTATTTGTTGTTCTTTTTTCATCTATTTCCGTCCGTTTGGAAAGAAATACAAGTACAAAACTAATGCTACTAAGTAGCTCACTAGATGTCGCTATATTCAATAACTACCAGTTCGATTGAAAATTTCGATCGTCAAATTCACGAGCCACGAGTCAATTTGTTTGACGAAGTAGTTCTTACTTATTTGCCTATCTATTTAGTTATAAGTTTGAACCTGTACATTTTTTTTAAACTTTCTAACAAGAACCGATATTTATTGATCTCAAAAGTTATTTCTACATAAAATCAGTCTACTGAGCTTTCTTCTTAGCGGTACGTTTACCAGCCGCGTTCACAGCGCTCACTATATGATCAATACTAGCGGCATCTAGTACGTCGGGCCTTGCCGCCCCCCTCGCGCCCCCGCGACCGCCCGCCGTCGCCCCTGTCCCCACCCCCGCTGCTAGTGACGTCACTCGCTGCAGTAGCATATCGCGATTCATGTACGCTAGAGCTAGAAGACATAACAAGGGAACGACTAGGAAGGACGTCTGGCGAAGCTCTTGCTCTGATGCTTTTACCTGTAAGGTAATAAGAACCATTTTGATACCGAAATTGGTGGGCATATAATGAGAGCAAACGAAGCGAATATTTAAGGATTTTAGCAAATGGATAGTTCTTATCTTCACTATATATATATAGTACAATCTGCGACCTCTATCTTGAGTTGAGCCCACCGTTTCAGTAAATACAGCTTGGCAAAAAAGATTAGAAACTGATATAAAATTATTTTAAGGCGAGGCAGTTCACGAAATTTACTCTTTCACTATGGTCTTTAGAATACGGTTGAATATTGCATAGTTTTAATTAACGCTTCGCCAGAAATTTGACGAAATTTAGTACATTTTTATTGATTTTTGAAATATTGGATCATTTATTAAAAATGTACTCGGTTAGTGTGTTTGTTCGATTAAAAAGCTATCCTTTTTGCATAAAAAATCATATCACTGTCGTTGAAAATTACGAAATCTGACGATTAGAATTTATTTTTGTTTTTATGGTGTTAGTCAGAATTTTTTTACAGAGTTACCATGCCATTATTCAATATTCTGTTAGGTTATTTTGTTTCTTTGTTTCTTTTTCAGTCTACAGTAATTTTTGTGAAGTAGAATTCTACATCAGATCTTCACATTGGAAGTTCAAAAATCAGTCTTTTCATCAGATCGTGAACTGGCCTCGCCTTAATTAGCAAAACGTGGCTTTTGAATACTAATGGCAAAGAAAGTGGCGCCTCTATTATTTTTCTATACTTTTTGGCAGACTGTAGATGTAAACATACTGATTTGATTTATTAAATGCTTGCATTCATAATCAAGAAAATTATGTTTACACAAAACCTCTTTTTATATGAAAATGACTTACCTTAGGACTAAATTCGATGTCATAACTTTTGTAGTTCCCATCCGACTCAAAATAAATAACAGTGTCTTCATAACTATGGGTAGCTTTCGACAAAGTCGATTCTAGCTGTAGTACATAAGTGGTATTATCGGCTGGCAACCTCGGTAACACTAGCATCACTCCCGGGTTGTCTTGCCCTGGAGGAGTTTCTAACTTGGCGGCGTATAGGTGATTGTGTGGTGATTTAACAGCGGCTAGTGTTAAACGTAAGGATTTGTAGTGCGCAGGCGCAGCGTGTACTAATACGCTTCCGTCTGTGATTTGACGCGGCTGGACTGCTATGAGAACTATATTCTCTATGTCTTTGTTGTTTTTCACCTGCAGAAAGAAAGAAAGATAATTTTTAATCTGTATACCTCTATTAGTTTTCTTATCAGACAACATGCAAAGATGGTGATGTAATTTTATAAAGACGATGAGTAAAAGAAATTCGGGTACTTATAGGGACCGACCGAACCACTTTTTCGCCGAGAACAGAGACCGAGACCGAGAATAAAAATCAGTCTTGGCCGAGACCGAGATTTTTGATTTTTTTTTAATGTTTTTATAAAGTGGCGAATATTGATGAAAAAACTAGCGGCATTTAATCTAATCAGAAATATTAGAATTCTTTATTTAATCATAAAAGACAATTAAAATAACATTCGCATACATTTGCTTTGTGAAACTCAATTAGGTACCTACAACAAGTGAACAATCAACAACTTATTAATTTTGAATCTAAATTAAAAAGTCAAATACAAAAGACAGTGAGGACGTCAGCGTATGCCCTGAGGAATGCATTAGTTTCAATGACGCATGCCTCAGCGAAGAAGAAACCGCAAGAGTGTAATCTCAGGCCTACGTATGTAGGTACCAATAGCCATCTCGGCCATTTTGGCCGAGACCGAGACCGGGACATAATTTTTGGCAGAGACTGGCCGAGACCGAGATCTCGGTCGGTCCTTAGGTACTTATTGTCTGAACAAAATCTATCGCAATCAAGGGTCTAAAATGCTTTGATAGAGCGAGATCGTCTTATTAAGATTCCTATAGGAGGGAATAGAGAAGAGTGTCATGTTTTTTCTCTATCACCGACCGGACTTTTTTTCATGGTCGGGTTATAGGCACAATTCAACTAGGCAAAACAAACAAGTGGGGTTATATCAAGAGTGCCAGAGAAATTAAAGGTTTTGTGGATTACTACCTAATTGATACCCAAGATTTATTATAAATCGAATGTGTAGTGTTTGTGTCTAGCATACAAAATGGTGGGATGTTCGATATTTGGCTGCAAAAGCAACAATCAAAGGAAAGAAGCGGGTGTTACATTTCATGCGTAATTACACTGTTTTCTATATTTTGATCACGTATTTCTTTCTCAAATCTCACAGGAACCAAGTTTCTGAGCTAAATTATTATTTATATCATGAAAAACCTGATAAATAGGAAAAACCTAAAAAATATTTCTAAAAATAACCTCGTAAACATTTGACATGCACAACAAACCGGTAAAATTGCGTACTTCTACGTAATAGTAGAAGTCAGCTTAGCTTTGACGTCCACTCAAATCAGTAGGTTTATAATTCGATTTCCGGATGCCTACTATATAGAAAATTTTCCCCAAAAATTACCCCATATTTCAGGGAATTTCAAGCGATTTGATTTTTCCAGATTTCCGACGGAAGATAAAACTCGCGAAAAATGGATAGAAGCAACTGGAAAAAAGAATTGGATGCCACACACGAATTTGTTCAAACATTTTGAAAAAAATTGTTTCCGAAAAACAGAAAAACTAACGTTAATAAAAAAAGTTCTGTATTCCAACGTTTAATAAAGAATTTACCTGTTTTAATTTAAAGTTTATCTTTTTATATTTATATATTGATTCTACTATGGTTAAAGTGCGAAATTTTTCTTAGAGTAGACGATTTCCGTACTTTAACTAGTAATCTGCACATTAACGGATGCTACACCGTTAAGGGTACTTTTTCTGATCATGGCAACCCCATATTTTGACGTCATAATATATCTATCCCGTACACCCGGTCGCTCGGTAGCGCATCTACCCCTTTTTAATATACTATATCTATGATCGCAATCGCTTTCATTTGACAGATGGATGTGACACAATGGGCGCATTCTGCCAGACAAATCTTTGAGTCATCGATCGCCATAGAGTAAATTTTAACCATGGAAAGTAATCTGTTTAGAATGTTCAATATTTTATTTATTTCCATCGTTAAAATATACTCTAAGGCGATCGATGACTCAAAGATTTGTCTGGCAGAATGCGTCCATTATTTTTACTTATTTTTGGCACAAATAAAAACATACCAAAGAAATGTAGCAATGTGTCACATCACATCCGCCTGTCAAATAAAAAGCGATTGCGATAGATTTTGAAAATTAGAAAATAAGTACCCCGTTCTACATATTTAAATTTAAATAGTTACCATCTGAAAAGGTATCTATACTTTTGAATGGATTAATAAAAAGATAGATATATATATATAAAACAAGCAGAAATACAGTCGGCATTAGCATGAAAGTGCTTAGGTTAATGGTAACAAGTAAAATTTTATTCTCATAGAAACTAACCTCTAACGAGGGTGGCGCTTTGGCAACTTTCAGCCCGGCCAGTTCTGGCGCGCTGGACTCCTTCAGTTGAATCGTGTATACGCAATCTGGCAACAAGCCTCGTATCCTACAAGGAAAATGTTCAAATTATAATATAATTTAAATACGAAATCAGCTATCCAGCCTATATTTACAAAGTTCTTAGGTACAGTTAATTGACCGAGAGAGCGCGAAGCGCGAGCGAAACGTCTCAAAAATTGGGCAAAAATGCTTTCGTAAGTCTGTCCGTCTGTTCTCCTCTACATGTCGCATTTCTCAACCGATTCTCGTGAAATTTTGTGAGTAGGTTCGATAATTATGTAGATTTTTTACGACTCAGTTTTTCGAAATTTTTCGAAAAAAAAACATATTTTAACTGTTTCGAAAAATGATTATCACACACAAACGCGACGTCTATAGCTCACAGAGCCACTAGTTCAATATTATATGCGGACCTTATTTTATTAATAAATCACAAGCAATTTTTGCTTAGGTTTCAATTATTGGGGTCCGATTATTCAACATACCTACTTCAACCAAAATAGTCCGAAAAAAAACTGTTATTTAATACCAACCTAAATGCGCCGCTAGGTTCCGTAGTGGCTTCCTCGGGCAAGCAACTGGCCGGTGAATCAGGTTTAGGGACCGCTGCTATGACCGCGCCCGCCCACCCCGCGCCGCCCAGCGACAACACGCGCCCCAAGCAAGACCATGCCACGCGCTCGCCACTGGAACCAAAAACACAATGGGTGGTTAAAGAATTGACGATTTAAAAATGTTTATTATGTGAGCTTATTTAAATAAAGATAGTTTCGAGTGCGAATATTTTAGTCAATTTTCAAGCAGTCTCTTTGAAAACCTTTGTTGTTGGATTCGTCAATTTTCAATCAATGTGGCTTAAGAATAAGTTGTTGGATAACTTACGAAAGCTCCAAGTGCCTCGCTGGTGTGTGGGGGGTGGAACCTATATTCCTTCATGTTAAGCTTCACGTAGTATCCGTTTTATTACCACCCTTATTGAATAAACACTATAATAACTAATTATAGAGTTCAAACACAGAATAGATAATAGTACTAGCGTACAGATGTTGCACTCCGCAAAATCGTTAAAAATAAATTGCTACTCTTGCTCCGACATAATAAACTGCAAGATAGATTGCACAGCGCTCCCTTCGCTCCAAAACATTAACTTAGTCGTTTCCTCTCTTTCTATCGCATAGGTCTTATCTTTTCTGACGTATGAAATTTGCCCTCTCAGAGGACGCCGAGCGCTTCATACTCGCGCGGGAGTGACAGAGCCCTGGTTCAAATAGGAATGACTTACGAAAGCTCCAAGTGCCTCGCTTCGCCGTCCGGTAGCGGCACGATGGTGTGTGGGGGGTGGAACCTATATTCCTTCATGTTCGGCTTCACGTAGTACTGATCGGGGGCGAGCGCCGCGAACCGAAGTCTGCCCGCTGCGTCGGTTAGAGCCGTTCGACGGTACGAGCCGCCGCTAACTGATACTAGGCCACCCTGATAACGAAAAAATAGTAATTCATTGACAGTCTCATGTCACCATAATACTTGAGATACTAAAGCAGAGTCAATTTAAATTGAAGAAAGATTATCTGAACCGAAGTCTGCCCGCTGCGTCGGTTAGAGCCGTTCGACGGTACGAGCCGCCGCTAACTGGCACTAGGCCGCCCTGATAACGAAAAAATAGTAATTTATTGACAGTCTCATGTCACCTCACCGTACATGAGGTACTAAAGCCGATTCGCAGTCAATTTAAAGAATGATTATCTTTCCTCCCAAATTAAGTCACGAGTACATTGAATAAAAGACTTCACGATAAATTTTTTTTACATCATTTGGTAGAGTCAATTTATAATTTTTATGAAGTGCGTCGAACAAAATCACACACATTGTACATACGATTATAACCACCTATACTCCGTTTATTTATTTATTTTTATTTTTTGCGAATGGGCCTGTTTGCAAATGGCTCGCGAGCTACCTTCGTACATTTTGTATTGCGAACTGCTAGCAAGCGGCGTTATATAGAAGCAAACTGGTATCCATGCACGCAAACGGCGCAAATACTCCTCTGCAACGGACGCCCGTAGCCCGGGTTGCTATTACTAACCATAAACACCTCACCTGCAACGGAGTTTTATCAGCCCGGTCCAACAGTTGGACAGTAATCTCGGCCAACTTGCGCGCGGATATGATTCCGTGGTCGTCCGGCTCGCTGAACACGTACGACTAGAGTTTCGCCAACACTTTGTACTACTAACGTTAGTCCATTAATCAAGACAATATTTAAATTCCTCACCTGCAACGGAGTTTTATCAGCCCGGTCCAACAGTTGGACAGTAATCTAAGCCAACTTGCGCGCGGATATGATTCCGTGGTCGTCCGGCTCGCTGAACACGTACGACTAGAGTTTCGCCAACACTTTGTACTACTAACGTTAGTCCATTAATCAAGACAATATTTAAATTCCTCACCTGCAACGGAGTTTTATCAGCCCGGTCCAACAGTTGGACAGTAATCTAAGCCAACTTGCGCGCGGATATGATTCCGTGGTCGTCCGGCTCGCTGAACACGTACGACTAGAGTTTCGCCAACACTTTGTACTACTAACGTTAGTCCCCTTTCAGTCCACAATGTCAAATTCCCAAAATGTCAAGCGGTTTCAAAATGTCAAGTTCCCGAAACGTCAGATTCCCAAAATGTCAAGTTCCCGAAATGTTAAGTTCCCTAAATGTCAAGTTCCCGAAATGTCAAGTTCCCGAAATGTCAAATTCCCGAAATGTCAAGTTCCCTGTTATAATAGGGGAGCAAATGATGATGAATAGGGTATTTGACTGATTATTTTTATTGACTTTAAATGTTTACTGAAATATTAGCAACACAACATAAGTATTTATTTTCAAATATCTTGCATATTTTCAGCGATATAGAGCATCAAACTTTCTAATTAGACAAGGAGAGCGCTACCAGCCAGTGACGTCACATGCTAGTAGCGCCATAGTTTCGCTATAGAAAATTTCGTTTTAGAAAGGGATAGCAAGAGTCACAATTAAGTAACTCATAATTCGCTTGTTATACTACAGATTGAATTTCTTTTTTTACATTTGTTTTTCAATATATTATATTTCTGAATGTCATAATTAAATATCAACATTTTAACAACAGTCAAATATTAGTATATGCTGAGTGTAAAGGAATACCTTAGCGGTATAGCTATACCTAGCTATCTAGGTATGTGAAAAATAATGATATTATATAATCAAACTATTTTTTATTAGTAATTAAGTAACATAATTTGCATGTGTAGTAATAATCAACATCATTTTTTAACATAAATTATAACTATCATTGTGTACACTTAACGGTAATAACAATAGTCAGTTTTATTTGAATAACACAAGTCGCATAAAAATCATCTTTTTTAAAATTGCTGCCGTGTAAGACTTTTGTTTTGTTATGGAATTAAATATCTAGTTTTTATTGAACTTGACATTTTGGGAATTTGACATTTCGGGAACTTGACATTTCGGGAACTTGACATTTAGGGAACTTGACATTTCGGGAACTTGACATTTTGGGAATCTGACGTTTTGGGAACTTGACATTTTAAAACCGCTTGACATTTTGGGAATTTGACATTGTGGACTGAAAGGGTTAGTCCATCAATCAAGACAATATTTAAATTCCTCACCTGCAACGGAGTTTTATCAGCCCGGTCCAACAGTTGGACAGTAATCTTGGCCAACTTGCGCGCGGATATGATTCCGTGGTCGTCCGGCTCGCTGAACACGTACGACTAGAGTTTCGCCAACACTTTGTACTACTAACGTTAGTCCATCAATCAAGACAATATTTAAATTCCTCACCTGCAACGGAGTTTTATCAGCCCGGTCCAACAGTTGGACAGTAATCTCGGCCAACTTGCGCGCGGATATGATTCCGTGGTCGTCCGGCTCGCTGAACACGTACGACTAGAGTTTCGCCAACACTTTGTACTACTAACGTTAGTCCATCAATCAAGACAATATTTAAATTCCTCACCTGCAACGGAGTTTTATCAGCCCAGTCCAACAGTTGGACAGTAATCTAAGCCAACTTGCGCGCGGATATGACTCCGTTGTCGTCCGGCTCGCTGAACACGTACGACTAGAGTTTCGCCAACACTTTGTACTACTAACGTTAGTCCATCAATCAAGACAATATTTAAATTCCTCACCTGCAACGGAGTTTTATCAGCCCGGTCCAACAGTTGCACAGTAATCTCGGCCAACTTGCGCGCGGATATGACTCCGTTGTCGTCCGGCTCGCTGAACACGTACGACTAGAGTTTCGCCGACACTTTGTACTACTAACGTTAGTCCATCAATCAAGACAATATTTAAATTCCTCACCTGCAACGGAGTTTTATCAGCCCGGTCCAACCGTTGGACAGTAATCTAAGCCAACTTGCGCGCGGATATGACTCCGTGGTCGTCCGGCTCGCTGAACACGTACGACTAGAGTTTCGCCAACACTTTGTACTACTAACGTTAGTCCATTAATCAAGACAATATTTAAATTCCTCACCTGCAACGGACTTTTATCAGCCCAGTCCAACAGTTGGACAGTAATCTAAGCCAACTTGCGCGCGGATATGACTCCGTTGTCGTCCGGCTCGCTGAACACGTACGACTAGAGTTTCGCCAACACTTTGTACTACTAACGTTAGTCCATTAATCAAGACAATATTTAAATTCCTCACCTGCAACGGAGTTTTATCAGCCCGGTCCAACAGTTGCACAGTAATCTCGGCCAACTTGCGCGCGGATATGACTCCGTTGTCGTCCGGCTCGCTGAACACGTACGACTAGAGTTTCGCCAACACTTTGTACTACTAACGTTAGTCCATCAATCAAGACAATATTTAAATTCCTCACCTGCAACGGAGTTTTATCAGCCCGGTCCAACAGTTGCACAGTAATCTCGGCCAACTTGCGCGCGGATATGACTCCGTTGTCGTCCGGCTCGCTGAACACGTACGACTAGAGTTTCGCCGACACTTTGTACTACTAACGTTAGTCCATCAATCAAGACAATATTTAAATTCCTCACCTGCAACGGAGTTTTATCAGCCCGGTCCAACCGTTGGACAGTAATCTAAGCCAACTTGCGCGCGGATATGACTCCGTGGTCGTCCGGCTCGCTGAACACGTACGACTAGAGTTTCGCCAACACTTTGTACTACTAACGTTAGTCCATTAATCAAGACAATATTTAAATTCCTCACCTGCAACGGACTTTTATCAGCCCAGTCCAACAGTTGGACAGTAATCTAAGCCAACTTGCGCGCGGATATGACTCCGTTGTCGTCCGGCTCGCTGAACACGTACGACTAGAGTTTCGCCAACACTTTGTACTACTAACGTTAGTCCATTAATCAAGACAATATTTAAATTCCTCACCTGCAACGGAGTTTTATCAGCCCGGTCCAACAGTTGCACAGTAATCTCGGCCAACTTGCGCGCGGATATGACTCCGTTGTCGTCCGGCTCGCTGAACACGTACGACTAGAGTTTCGCCGACACTTTGTACTACTAACGTTAGTCCATCAATCAAGACAATATTTAAATTCCTCACCTGCAACGGAGTTTTATCAGCCCAGTCCAACAGTTGGACAGTAATCTAAGCCAACTTGCGCGCGGATATGACTCCGTTGTCGTCCGGCTCGCTGAACACGTACGACTAGAGTTTCGCCAACACTTTGTACTACTAACGTTAGTCCATCAATCAAGACAATATTTAAATTCCTCACCTGCAACGAAGTTTTATCAGCCCAGTCCAACAGTTGGACAGTAATCTAAGCCAACTTGCGCGCGGATATGACTCCGTTGTCGTCCGGCTCGCTGAACACGTACGACTAGAGTTTCGCCAACACTTTGTACTACTAACGTTAGTCCATCAATCAAGACAATATTTAAATTCCTCACCTGCAGCGGAGTTTTATCAGCCCGGTCCAACAGTTGCACAGTAATCTCGGCCAACTTGCGCGCGGATATGACTCCGTTGTCGTCCGGCTCGCTGAACACGTACGACTAGAGTTTCGCCAACACTTTGTACTACTAACGTTAGTCCATTAATCAAGACAATATTTAAATTCCTCACCTGCAACGGAGTTTTATCAGCCCGGTCCAACAGTTGCACAGTAATCTCGGCCAACTTGCGCGCGGATATGACTCCGTTGTCGTCCGGCTCGCTGAACACGTACGACTAGAGTTTCGCCAACACTTTGTACTACTAACGTTAGTCCATCAATCAAGACAATATTTAAATTCCTCACCTGCAAAGGAGTTTTATCAGCCCAGTCCAACAGTTGCACAGTAATCTCGGCCAACTTGCGCGCGGATATGATTCCGTGGTCGTCCGGCTCGCTGAACACGTACGACTAGAGTTTCGCCAACACTTTGTACTACTAACGTTAGTCCATCAATCAAGACAATATTTAAATTCCTCACCTGCAACGGAGTTTTATCAGCCCGGTCCAACAGTTGCACAGTAATCTCGGCCAACTTGCGCGCGGATATGATTCCGTGGTCGTCCGGCTCGCTGAACACGTACGACTAGAGTTTCGCCAACACTTTGTACTACTAACGTTAGTCCATCAATCAAGACAATATTTAAATTCCTCACCTGCAAAGGAGTTTTATCAGCCCAGTCCAACAGTTGCACAGTAATCTCGGCCAACTTGCGCGCGGATATGATTCCGTGGTCGTCCGGCTCGCTGAACACGTACGACTAGAGTTTCGCCAACACTTTGTACTACTAACGTTAGTCCATCAATCAAGACAATATTTAAATTCCTCACCTGCAACGGAGTTTTATCAGCCCGGTCCAACAGTTGCACAGTAATCTCGGCCAACTTGCGCGCGGATATGATTCCGTTGTCGTCCGGCTCGCTGAACACATATGACTCGAGTTCCGCCGTCACTGTGTACTTCTTGGACGCGTCCAGAGGACCGAAGCTGTACTTGCCGTCTTCTGAAGTGGTCATTGTGAGTTTCACGCCATCTTCTGAAATAGGAATTTGGTTAGACAACTATGAAAATGAAACTGCGTATGTGTATTTTTTATATCCAATGATATTAAATGTAAAGATAGGTTAGCCGCGTTTTACAATGGCAAGACGAATTGTAAGGTAATTGCCCGACTTTCAATTAGTCTGGCACAGTCTCGTGACAGGAAAACACCGCGCGACTCCGTGATATTCTGTTAAAAAAATACACTCTTGCGTAAAGAAGCAAAGATCGTCTAAACAGACGATGTTCAAATTATACAGCAACAGTCAGAGATTGGAAAAATGATTAATTTCACACGTAAGTACTGTATTTAACCAAAAAAAAATATTTTCGTATTTTATATTACTCTAATCGGCCATGTTGGTACAAAGAGCGAGGTCTGTTTTTTGCGTGTGAGAGTGAAGGAGACGGCTGTCGCTGTCAATTGGCGACCAATGAGCATGCAGCAGTTTATTAGACGAAATATGATGTCTGTTTATCCCTTTCTTACAACATGTACTCTGTATGGTGGTGTTCATTTTTGTCCCTTTCTTGATGGAATATGTCAATGTGTGTATGTATAGCACCTTTGCGCTGTTTAAAATAGCAATGATGTTGGAGTATGACTTATCTTTACATTTAATATCATTGTTTATATCACACTAAGGCTCGTATTATAGAATCAAACTCAAACTCGGATCTCTGCTTGAGTACAGTTAGAAAGGGATGGCGCTATATGCGATGAATAGCACCATCCCTTTCTAACTGTACTCAAGCAGAGATTTGAATTTGAGTTTGATTCTATAATACGAGCCTTAATCTAAAAAAACATGCAAAATGTTGTCGCGTCTTTATAACAAATTTGCGGTCTGGGCACTCGCTCTAGTATGTATTGGCGATATCCCACATGGCGTATATATCACGGCGTACAAAGTGAAACTGCGTCGATTAGAGGCGGTCCGGCCCGCCCGCCTTATAATCGACGCACTTTCATACAAAATGTATACGCAAGGGGGATGGGAGTGCCGAGTGGTGGGTAACTTCACAGAGCTGCCAATAAGTTGCACACCTGCTGCGGGTATAGTTACATACCGGCGGCGAGCGTCACGAGCGCGCCGGCCACGGGCGGCCGCAGCGCGCCGGCGACGGTGAGCGCGCGCCGCGCACGCAGCGTCAGCGCGTGCGGCTGGCACGAGCCGTGGCCCCACACCTGCTGCGGCTGCTGCGGGTCGAACAGCAACGACGACGAACTCGCTGAGACTACCGACACTTCACCCTGAACAAAACAATACATGTATACTGAATATAGAATAAACTTTTAGCAACGCTCCGAGCTCCGAGGAAACCCCTTAGATTTAACCCCCTTATATGCGTACCATCTGCATCTTCAAAATTTCGTCATAATTCGTACCTCTTGCGTGCAAGCAATAGCTTTAATTTGATTATTTCAAAATGTTAAGGTATTTATACGAAACTGCCACCATGTGTTGGTCCGAGTACAGAATCAGTGTTTTAATCCCATTCAACTGCAGCGAGGTGTGATAAACGGAGACTATTTCTCTAAAACTGTTCACATCACAGCTGCGTTGGAGGACATTTTTAAATTCTTGGACGGGGATTGGACCAGAACGGACTCGATATTAACATTAATGACCAGTACCTAACACACCTTCGTTTTGCCAACGATATACCAGTTCTTATGGCTGAGACCTTGGATTTGAAGACCTGACAATGCTCGAGGTGCTTCTCAAAAAGTGGGTCTTAGGATGAACATGGATAAGACGAAACTCATGTCGAATGCCCATGTTGTACCCACTCTAGCTCATGTTGAGAACACTACACTCGAAGTTGTTGACTATTACGTTTACCTTGGACCGGCGACTGCCTGTCCAACTGGATTTAAGTAAGTTCAGCTTCGAGAAAGAGATCTCTCGTCGAATCCAACTCAGATTCAGGAAGCTTCGTTTTTCGTATCCAAATTACCTCAGTGTCTCAAGAGACGAAAGTCTATGACCAGTATGTGTTGCTTGTGATGATTTACGGCAGTGAAACGTGGTCGCTAACTATAGGTCTCATAAGAAGGCTCAAGGTCACCCAGCGTGCAATGAAGAGATGCATGCTCGGCGTTTCTCTAAGTGATCCTAAGAGAACTAAAGTATAATAATGACCGACATCGCTCAGCTGAAGTGGCAGTGGATGGGACACATAGCGAGAAGAACCGATGGCCGTTGGAGCGGAAAGGTTCTGGTATGGCGACCGCGCACCGGACGACACTCCGTGGGTAGGCCCCAACAAAGTGGACCGACGATGATCTGGTGAAGGTCGCGGTACGCAGCTGGATGCAGGCAGCGCTGGACCGATCATCGTGAAGATCTTTTGGGAGACCAATACCCAGCAGTGGGTGTCGTGCGGCTATGATGATGATGATGAAAGTCATTATAGTTTAGTGAAATCCAAACTTTAAAAGGTTTTATAAGTTTAAGTACCTATTTAAACCAAGTTAAACAATAAAAGAGGATTTAACCTCGTCCTACCAGTACTTACTTATAGGTATTTACCAAAGTAATTCAGACCCGTCCCTCTTAGACGCAATGTAGTGTAGTGTAGTTATTACGACTCAAGGGTTTACCAGTAGGTAATACGAATAAATTAGTTGTTTAATTTCATTTGAAGTGAAGATTATTATGAAGCAAATAATATTAGGTACCCCACTAATGCCTGTGTCCTACTACCCATAGTGCAATAAGCACTATGGGTAGTAGGACACAGGCATTAGACTAGAGTTTAGAAAAAAATGACCCAAAACCATATATCCCCATAAGCCCTGAATTTATAACTTCAATAGGATTACTTTATCATATAAGAAAACAACTCTGAATTTCTTGGTACTGAATGACTATAAAATATTAGTACCAACACTACCAACCACTAGCTAGTACGACGTTGGGGATGCAATGATTAGGACACCAGTTCGACGTTGACCTGTTTAATACTAGCGTTGCATCGTTGAAGCGACTGATGAGCAGCGAGTTTTTTGGCAAATAGTCTTTTAAGTTTGCCGTATACTTAGTCTTAGTATTTTAGCTTAGGTAATCTACTTTTTGTTTGTTTATTGTTTAGCCTATCTTGTCTTCATAATTATGTAAGTTTTACCACGTGGAATGCGTAGGATACCTACTCAATAAGTGCTTAGTTTTATAAATTGTTTCTATCGGTGGGGACCTGTAATTGGCTTCCAAGTGCTATATAAGCTTCCTACTGTGATGAATTCAGCTGTTGGTCTTCCAAATAATTGAAATAAAATAAAATAAACGCATATTGAGTAGCACACTCCGTTTGCGAGCTTTCATGACGAGGCGATCGACAAGTCACGGCTTCTCGGGCGGTAGCACGCGCAATTAGATCAAATACACAGCATCTTTAAGCTAGCCGCGACTCTTTCGCACCCCTGTAAGTCACCGAACGTTGTAAACACAGCCCAAACAATTTACGTCATAAAGATTGGTTTCACATTTCTTCCCAGAGGAAACTAACTAACGTCAATTAACATAAATAAAAATAAAATAAAATACTCAAACAACAGCAAAATACTCACATCAGCCATATGCATGGTGTGCTCATACATGAATCCCCCATCCGGATGGGGGCTCGGTTTGAGCGGCCCCACCGGCGTGGCGCCGTGGCCCTCCGAGTCGATCAGCAAGGTCACGTCCGTGGCCGCCTCGGGAGATAGCACGCGCACGGTCACTTCGTGGGCGTGCGCTACAAAGTACACCGTCTGCGGACAATTTTTATTTTTATTTATTTATTTAAAGGTAACATACAGTAGTACACAATTAAAAAAGTAAAATAGATTATTTTAAAAAATATCAAAATGGTAGCAAATACTCACGGTAGGTGTTTCACCCTCGGACTCCGGTGTAGTCGCTTGCACACTGGGGGGTGTGAACTTGTGGCAAGACCGCGGGGTCAGTGTGTAAGTGCCCGCTTTGGGGACGCACTGCTCGCTCGCGCTCTCTGGTGCTACCAGAGTACCTGTTATACCTTCTGGTCCGGTGTACTCCACCTAAAGGGAGAAAACAGAAAATTAAGGACTTTTTTTAAGATATGGAGGGTAATTTAATAAATGCAAGGTTAGTAAATATTAAAAGTCAAAACAGTTTGCGCGTGATACACTTACGAAAGTAATACTTTCGAGCTTGGCGCTGTACCCAAACCACTATGAATTTACCAGTACCCTTACCATGAGTTGATGCAAACTATTTTCGCTACCGTAAACTATCGTTTTCTCTCTTTCACTCGCATTAACTGTGAGCAGTATAACCGATAGTTTACGGTAGCGGAAACAATTTGCAATAACTCATGGTAGAGTTACTGTATGTGATGTGAAGCTCTTAGTCGTAAAATGTATCCAGTATGCACGAAGTCTGGCGCTTGCACGACGTCTCCCGCCACCGGCACGTTGTGCGATCGCTCGCGCCAACACAAGCGAGTTAAACCATCACTAATATCGAGTACAACCGTACATTACTTTACCTGTATGGGGTGTGAAGCTCTCAGTCGTAATATGTATCCAGTATGCACGAAGTCTGGCGCTTGCACGACGTCTCCCGCCACCGGCACGTTGTGCGATCGCTCGCGCCAACACAAGCGAGTTCCGCCCACAGACACTTCTGCGCTTCCGGCGGCTACTTCGGCGAACCGGTACTCGCCGTCTGTACCAAAAACGATAATAATTTATACTAACTTCTCATGAAGATAATATAAATTATTCATTACACATTTATCATTACACATTACGCAGTCTCCAACTGCCAAGTAGCAACAAATTAAGTTTTCAAACTGCTAGGTTTTTTTTTTTCATTTTTTTCTATAAATATTTTTGCAGGGTAATCAATACCATGCTTCGCTAACTGCCGATGCCGTACAAATAAGCAAAGAATAAGTTTATACTTTGAATAACCAAAAATATTGCTTAGCAATATTACTCCTTCCTTGCGTTTAAAGTCTCGTTATTTTAAGTATAAGCTTTTTCTTTTTTATTTGTACAGCAGTATCTGTAGATCTCACGCGTATTCGTCACATCTTCCACATTTAGCCTCATAAACGCTAAGTACTGCCGACTTCATTTGTTCAGACAATAATCTAACAAAAATATAATAGAAAGAAGTTTTTTTAGAAAACAGTAATTACTACTACGACATACCAACAGCAGTAGTATCTCTCGCTCGTCCAACATACGCGCCATCGGGCGACAGCGCCCGCAAGCGAATGGGCAACGCGACGCAATCCACTGGCCGTTTGCAACGGACGCGCCCGCTCACAGTGCCCTTTAACTGAGAGAACGATATGCCATCTACCGGCCCATTGCCCACTAAGATCTTGTGAGATAGTGGGTAGAATCTGGAAGGGGACAATTTATTATAATCTCTGCAAACAATTTACGCGTCCATATCAAATCACGTTACAGTCTGTCCAAGATAGCTTGGTGATTTTGACAGATACTTTATTTTTAATTCCGTCTTAGGAGTGCTTAATTGCCACCAAATCGTTACAAAAATAGCTGAAGATGCTGGAAGTCTACTATGACAGATACTTATTTTATGTGTTATATATACAATTTAATTAATTGTTTATTTACAAAAAATCTATCTGCCACAATCACCAAGCTATCTTGGATACGACTATAACCACAGAATAGATAGTACTAGCGTACAGAAGTTACACTACACAAAATCGTTTAATTGATTGTGACTCTTGCTCCGTCACAATAAAGTGCAATTCAGGTAGCACATCGCTCTCTTCGCTCCAAACATTCACTTAGTAGTTGCCTCTCTTTTTATCGCGTAGGTCTTATCTTTTCTGCCGTATGAAATTTGTCCTCTCAGAGGACGCCGAGCGCTTCATACTCGCACGCGGAGTGAGTGAGCTCGCCTGCTATAACGAACTGTTTTACACAGCTTTCATAATAATATTATCGAGAATGTTCAACATATCATAAATCTTATTTAAAATATAATTTTTAAAAGAGATATTTTTCGAAAGCACTTACTGCAAGGGTCTGACATGCTTTGATAGAGCGAGATCGTCTTATTGAGATTCCTATAGGAGGAAATAGAGAAGAGTGTCATGTTTTTTCTCTATCACCGACCGGACTTTATTTCATGGTCGGGTTATTGGTACAGTTCAACTAGGCCAAACAAACAAGTGGGGTTATATCAAGAGTGCCAAAGAAATTAAAGGTTTTGTGGATTACTACCTAATTGATACCCAAGATTTATTAAAATCGTATGTGTTGTGTTTGTGTCTAGCATACAAAATGGTGGGGTGTTCGATATTTGGCTGCAAAAGCAACAATCAAAGAAAAGAAGCAGGTGTTACATTTCATGCGTAAGTACACTGTTTTCTATATTTTGATCACGTATTTCTTTCTGAAATCTCACAGGAACCAAGTTTCTGAGCTAAATCATTAGTTATATCATGAAATACCAGATAAATAGGAAAAATCTAAAAATGATTTCTAAAAATAACCTCGTAAACATTTGACATGCAACCCGGTAAAATTGTGTACATCTACGTAATAGGAGAAGTCAGCTTAGCTTTGACGTCCACTAAAATCAGTAGGTTTATAATTCGATATCCGGATGCCTACTATATAGAAAATTTTCCCCAAGAATTACCCCATATTTCAGGGAATTTCAAGCGATTTCATTTTTCCAGATTTCCGACGGAAGATAAAACTCGTGAAAAATCGATAGAAGCAACTGGAAAAAAGAATTGGGTGCCACACACGAATTTGTTCGAAACATTTTGAAAAATATTGTTTCCGAAAAACAGAAAAAAAGTTCTGTATTCCAACGTTTAATAAAGAATTTACCTGTTTTAATTTAAAGTTTATCTTTTTATTCCATTAACCACACAATCTCATATTAACTACCTGAGCGAACCCCAGCTAGTTTACTCTATGTATACGTATGTTACCGTTAAAGTACGGAATCCGTTAATCTGCAGATTAACTGGTCGAGTCAGTTAAAGTGCGATATTTTTCTTAAAGTAGACGATTTCCGTACTTTAACTAGTAATCTGCACATTAACGGATGCTACACCGTTAAGGGTACTTTTTCTGATCATGGCAACCCCATATTTTGACGTCATAATATATCTATCCCTTACACCCGGTCGCTCGGTAGCGCATCTACCCCTTTTAATATACTATATCTATGACTTACTGTAATCCGTCTCTTTGCTCCTGTTCGGATAAATCGACATTGGCCGAATACACTCCCGCCGGAAGGAAAGTACACCATTTACCTAAAAAAAAGTAATAATAATAATACAACGTATGATTACGAAATGTCTACAGATTATTAATCCTAATAAAATTGATTTTATACTGCAACCAACTAGTTTTTGCCTGCAACCACAATACATAATAGTACAAGTACAGAAGGAACACTCCGCACGATCATTTAATTAAATAGCGACTCTAGCTCGGACACAATAAAGCGCAATTCAGATCGCACACCGCTACAGCAGCAGCTCCTACAGTTATATTCACCTAGAAGTTATCTCTTTCAGATTTTATTTAAAAAAAAAACAAATTCGTCTTTTTCCTTGGAGTCTTCTGTATTGCCTCCACTTCGCTTGCCATTGCCACTATGACTACAGTAAGTAATATCACAGAATAACTAATAGTACAAGTACAGAAGCAGCACTCCGCAAAATCATTTAAATAAATAGCGACTTTTGTTACGACACAATAAAGTGCAATTCAGGTCGCGCAGTTCACCTAGTAGTTGCCTCTCTTTCTATCGCGTGCTCTTACCTTTTCTGACGACGCAGCGTTAGGGTTGTCTTCTATTAAATGAACTGAGTATCATATGTTATAATGTGAAAAAACGACAATTGTTTATTGGTTTTTTGATTTTGACATCCTTACACGGCACAGTAATGTCGATTCGACATTGTTACTATTATAAAGAGGCAATACCTACGCGCAGGCAGTAAGGTGCCGCGCGACTAAACAGGCGGGCGTGTGGCGGCCCTCTGCCCACTTGTGCCTTCGAAGGCACGCTCAGCGGTAGGTGCTTAATAATCATAATCATAATCTTTATTTGCAAATAAACATGGTATATAAAAGATTTAATAAGTAATAATAATAGGCACTTAACATGTTTAGCCAAATTAATTAGCATGCAAAATTTAAATAAGAACATAATATTTACATTAATAATTTAGGTAGGTAGTAATTTTCTTATTTTGATAATACAATCAATATACAATTCATTCTCTAATGTCAAAAAATTCTTTAAAGTCATACAGGGTATGTGAGCCTAACCATGTACCCAAATGTCATTTAAAACTATCGATATGTAAGGTCCTAAATTCCTTAGGTATTTTATTAAAGATTTTGATACACATAGTCAAACAGCTATTTCTGTACTGCATTGTTTTTGGAGTTACCTGAAATACCAACCTATTCGGATCTCTACTATTTCTTGGATAGATATCACATGCTCTTTTAAATAAATGCTTATTCTGCATTATCGCGCGTAATATGACCACGTACCACCACTCTCCGTCGGCACGTGCACATTAACAGTGGCCCCGCCCCTGTCCGGGTGTATGGTCAGGCGACGCTCGTCGGGCGGCGCCACCACGCCACACACCCGCCACCTCGACACCACCGCCGCTGAGGCGCGGCATTGCTCTATAACTACAGTAATATGACCACGTACCACCACTCTCCGTCGGCACGTGCACATTAACAGTGGCCCCGACCCTGTCCGGGTGTATGGTCAGGCGACGCTCGCCGGGCGGCGCCACCACGCCACACACCCGCCACCTCGACACCACCGCCGCTGGGGCGCGGCATTGCTCTATAACTACAGTAATATGACCACGTACCACTACTCTCCGTCGGCACGTGCACATTAACAGTGGCCCCGCCCCTGTCCGGGTGTATGGTCAGGCGACGCTCGCCGGGCGGCGCCACCACGCCACACACCCGCCACCTCGACACCACCGCCGCTGGGGCGCGGCATTGCTCTATAACTACAGTAATATGACCACGTACCACCACTCTCCGTCGGCACGTGCACATTAACAGTGGCCCCGCCCCTGTCCGGGTGTATGGTCAGGCGACGCTCGCCGGGCGGCGCCACCACGCCACACACCCGCCACCTCGATACCACCGCCGCTGGGGCGCGGCATTGCTCTATAACTACAGTAATATGACCACGTACCACCACTCTCCGTCGGCACGTGCACATTAACAGTGGCCCCGCCCCTGTCCGGGTGTATGGTCAGGCGACGCTCGCCGGGCGGCGCCACCACGCCACACACCCGCCACCTCGACACCACCGCCGCTGGGCCGCGCGCCCCGCTAGCCGACACTTGTAACTGTATTGGCTCCACTTCGCATTGCTCTGAAATTATGATGAAAGTTAGACATCAATAAGAAAATATAATTATGATGATAAAAGTAATCTTTTCGATCCCATAAGGCATAAGGAGTAATGGATTTAAGAGCTCTCTAAAAGTAACAATTTATCGTACATCTAGGGCAGTGGTTCTTAACTTTCTGCCCTATTTTAGTATGGCTTCTCGGACCATTTCTGGTGCTTCCAGGGACCACCAGCGGTCCGCGGACCACCGGTTAAGGACCACTGATCTAGGTTGATTTGAATGAAATTTATCAATCCTTGTTTGGTGAACTTGACCTCCAATATGAATAAAAAAATATACCTACATAGAAATAGTTTTACCACCAATGACAGTGCCAGAAGACAAGAAAATGAGTCAGAAATTAACATTCTAAGTGGTCCAAGGTCTTCAATTATTTGGATTTTAAAGCAAAACGCATCTATGTAGTGACTTACCGTGTTGGAAAGCGATTGTGTAAGTCCCAGGTTTTAAATGTGGCATTGTAAACTTGCCATTGGCGTCAGTATTGCCTATCGCACGTTGGTCGAGAAGGACTCTAGCCTTGGATAGTCCATCTCCACCCACTGATTTAGAAAGAGTACCGACCACTGAAAATCCATGCACCTAAGAGAAACACATTTAAATATTTTAAACTATTTCTAGTACTTTTCTATATTATGTAAACCTATGTTCCAAAGTTCGTCTGGAAGATATCACTAACAGCAATTATGTGCCTTTATTTTTATAAATAAAAAATGAAATACTTAATTATACTTACCGCGTCTAATACCCGCGTATTAAGTAAATTATGCATAATGGGGAATGTCTTAAAAAATCAATAGGCTGAATTTTTTACCAAAGTTTCAAAAATTTTTGGTTGCATGAAAAAAATAAAAAACAAAATTAATTCGTTTACTTAAGAATGGAATTGATTCTTTAGCCACCACCTGCAACTACCACAACATGGTATTGAAAAAAAGTTTCACTTTTCAACACAAGTGATTTTAATTTTTCTAATTTTTACATGTAACCAAAAGTTCCGAGTTTTATTTCTTTTAATAAGGGAGCTTATTCCTACCTATAAAAAATACTCAGCCAATTTGATTTTTTTTTCAGATATTCCCCATTTACTTACCTCAAAGGCATTCTTTATAAATAAACTGTCATGCTGTACACTGAAAGGAACAGACTCCGGTTTCACATTGTAACTGATGGAGGCTTGTCCTGGCGATGCCGAGAGAGCCAACAGTTTGTAGTGCCCTGCAGGGACCAGGCCGAAACTAAACTCTCCATTACTGTCTGTTATAGAGTAGCAGATGGGCGAGTCGGGGACACCTTGTAGGAGGGCAGTCTTGCACCCTTCGACACGGAATTGTTGGTTGGCCTAAAAAACAAACAAGAAACCTTTTTAAAAATTATTTTTTAATCTCAAGCTAAAAGATATCGAGTGAGTTTTATCAACATTAGTTTAGATTAATAAATTTTTAACTTTGCTAAAAAAACAGACTAAGAGTGCAGTTTTACTTGAACTAAGCTATGGTACATTGCTGATGAGATGATGCATCTGATTTTTTTACACCAATTAGGATTGCTTTGCTTGATTTTGAAAATGCATTGGGGCATTTTAAAAATAAAGCAATTCTATGCTTGTCATGTCAGTGGAGCTCGGTGGCGCAGTGGTTTAGCGCCTGGCCCAGCGATTGCGGAAGTTAAGCAACGTTCGCAAGGGTCGGTCATGGGATGGGTGACCAAAAATGTATTATCTCGAGCTCCTCCGTGCTTCCGTCCCGGCTGCATTTGCAGTCGTTAACACCCACCAATCCACATTGTGCCCGCGTGGTGGGTTATGGACCGTCCTCCTTACCACCCATAAGGAAGGCCTGTGCCCCAGCAGTGGGGACATCAAAAATGGCTGATGGCTACATGTCAGTCAATTAGATACATCCTCAGCAAAGTACTGTAGCTTAGCTCAAGTGGAACTGGACCCTTACAGTCTGTTATCAACCATTTGGTAATGGAAAGACAATGTCTGAAAAAAAGGCTGAATATTTTTAATAGATTATTAATGTTTTTTTTTTCAAAATTCTATTTTTTTTTCTAATAATAAGGGAGCTTATTCTTATAAAAAAATATACAGCCTAATTGATTTTTTCTGACATTCCCCATTGTTGTTTATTCTGATGAAGTAACTATGTTTCACAATTTATACCTCTTTTGAATAGAGAAGAATGTGTAGACCACTGAGCGGAGCTCCAAATGAGCTAACAGACCCTTTTACATCGTAGCCTTTCACAGCTAGCACTCCAACTGGAAGTGCAGTGTTGCCTTCCTTTACTTGCACTATGGCTTGTGACGGTTCCAACTTCCATCTGTATGATCACTATTCAATTAGTCAAAGTCAAAATAACTTTATTCACATAAAAATAAAAAAAATATGCACTTTTAAATTCTCTATATTTTCCTACCACCTGTTCCAGACTTTATTAAGAATAGGCGCTAGAAACTTAGATATAGGTAAAACAATATTAATAATGAAAAAAATATTAAAAAAAAACAAAAAACCGACTTCAAAAAACCTACCTCTAAAAAGCAAGAAATAATATTCGTAATAATAAAAATATGTCTATTGAAGTCGGGTGGGGCTGGAGTACAGATTCCTTTTTTTTAATTCTTAAAGCCCCACCTGACTTCAATAGACATATTTTTATTATTACGAATATTATTTCTTGCTTTTTAGAGGTAGGTTTTTTGAAGTCGGTTTTTTGTTTTTTTTAAACTATTTTTTATTTTTAGTGTAGGTACCTTGATACCTACAAGGTACCTACACTAAAAATAAAAAATATATTATAATATGTAGAAAAATCCAAACGTAGGATAATCGCGGAGAAACATACATACGGGTCAAACTGAGAACCTCCTTTTTTAAGTCGGTTAAAGAACCTACACTTAAGATATCCCTCTTTCTACAAAAAAATAATTATCTTATTCAGTTCATAAATTATCATCGAGGTAATTCATACTATTTTCGTGCTTTTTTTCAAGATTACTTGAAAAGTAGGTACTGAACCGATTTCTAAATTTTAAAAAATGGGACCAACTTGGGAGTTTACCTAATGTAATAACGTTTGAATCATTTCAATCGGTCCAGCCGTCTTCGAGTAATCGGTGGACATAAACAAAAAAAAAAACAAATAAACAGACGAACATAGAGCCTCCTCCTTTTTTGGAAGCCGTTTAAAAATTTAAAACACAACACTTTAAACAATATCTTTTTTTACTTATAACCAGACAAGTGCAAGTCTAACACCCATATTCACAAACATTACTTTGAGGTCACACAGTGCCCACAGAAGCACTACGTCCCAACAACCAATCACACGTCATACATAAAACAATTGAACCAATAACAAAGCTCTAATTGAAAGCAGTGTGTGTGTTCACATGAAAGGGTCATTTAAATATTGTTCTTGAATATGGGTGTTACTTACACGTGAGACAGTCAGATAGAATGACGAATTTAAATGAAGTGATCCAATATGGAATCAGTTTTTCTGTCGAGGTGCAGCAGTACCCTGATCAACTAGGGCTGTGCACAAAAGAACCTCTAGGACAAAATATTATTGCATTTTTATCATGTCTTTTTTTGTTTATTTATAAACTATTGTTTTGTGTTTGGTCTTCACATTGCATTTATGCAAAGCTCAATTTAGTTTAATTGACATATGGCCAAATACTCAAATGAATCTTAAAGTTAAGGCCACCTTTAAAAAGTTGTCAGATTTGCAAGAATCTCTATGAAACTGACAGCTTTTAGTTAAGAAACTGAGTATTCGGCCAATGAGTACTTAATAATTTGGGTTATTATGTAAATCTATATTTTGATTAAATATTAAGAAAGTTGGTTGGTTAAGACACTTTACCTGGGATGTGAAGCTTTTAAGGTGTATTTCCCTGGAATTACAGGTGTAAAATGAAAATTACCACCTGTAGTAGTAACAGTATTCCTCGTTTCACCTTTCTCATTTATCAGCTGAACGCCTATCCCACTAGGGCCCTGCTTTTGGCCAGCGGTTATAACTCGCCCGGTGATACCAAACCCGTTGAAAGAAAAGTTTATATCATGGCCAGTAGAACACTGGTCTGTAGCTCCGTCGACAGCCAGGTTCACTAGTGAAGGCTCGAAACTCCAACCAGCTGGTGGATGGACTTTGAGTATGTACTCTCCTTTCTCATATAATGGAAGAAAGTAGTATCCATTGGTAGGTGCACATTCTGTCTTCTCTTTCAGGCTCCCTTCTTTCGTGTATCTAAAAACCGGTTACATTCATGTGCATTTAAATAAGTATAGACACAGACACAAATATAACTGAGAGCAAAAATCAAAGCAAGGAAAATCCAATTAGACAAAATTTATAGGTTAACTTACAGGCCAATTTCGATTTTGGAGAAATCTAGAGGAACATGGCTTTTAACGAATCCACCACATCCTAAAATATCGTTTGCGGTCGCATTATCTGCATCGTATAATAAAATTATAAGAGAAATAATAAATTTTGTAACGACACCAGTCGCTGCCATTTTTTTTTTGGTTCACTTTTTTTTTTTAGATTTTTCAACGGTCTTGGATAGATAGATCCATGAAAAGAATCTTATATGCGTTAGCATCCTAGGTAGTCTGTGAATCTTATATTATTATTTCTTTGAGTCCGGCACATAAAATAGGTCTATGGTCTTGGGGCGCAAATTTTAAATCTTGCCAGGGGCGCTCATGATCCAATCCAATATATTTATATATATTTTTTTTGTTTGATGTTATCAATATTGACAATACGTATGGCACTTCTTACTCAAAACATAAAACTAATAGGTAAGTAAACCTTGTTTTAATTTCTCTTTTTTCTTTATTGCAATCATTTTGCTTTCTATAGTCAGTAGTTTTTGTAAGTAAAGGCCTATGAAAAGCTTTTAGATATTAGTTTTCAATTCAGTGCCTTAGGATGGGTGGCCTAAATATGTCATGCTCTCTTTAATCATTTCTGCGGTGGTGTCGTGTGGGGCGGGTCGTTACGTTCCCTCAAATATGGTTGAGCGAAGCGATAGCTGGTCCACGCGTCATGCTCGTGAACGGGTGCTGCCAGTGGAAATGGGTCTGCTTCTGAGTACCTATCTTAACGCATATTGAATTGTAAGTATTGCGGTTTTTTATTATTATTTTTTATGTCTTGTATCAAGTGTATGAAATATACAGGGACAAAAAAGCAGCCCTTGACGAGTTTCTTGCCGGTTCTTCTCGTTACAAGGTCTCCCGATCAGAGTTTGCGAACCGATGGCGTAGCTTCTTTGACATTCACAAGTGCTTGTAACAGCCTAGACTGAATAAATTATTTTTGAATTTTGAATAAATTAGCCTTGGGGCACAGAATTCAAATTTCGTAAGGGGCGCACATGATCCTAGAAATAAGTCTTGGGGCGCAAAATTCAAATCTTGCCAGGGGCGCTCATGATCCTATAAATTGGCCTTGGGGCACAAAATTCAAATATCGCAAGGGGAGCTCATGATCCTACAAATAAGTGTTGGGGCGCAAAATTCAAATCTTGCCAGGGGCGCTCATGATCCTATAAATTAGCCTTGGGGCACAAAATCCAAATCTTGCAAGGGGCGCTCATGATCCTATAAATTAGCCTTGTCCATCAGCCATTTTTAATGTCCCCACTGCTGGGGCACAGGCCTTCCTTATGGGTGGTAAGGAGGATGGGCCATAACCCACCACGCGGGCCCAATGCGGATTGGTGGGTGTTAACGACTGCAAATGCAGCCGGGACCAACGGCTTAACGTGCCTTCCGAAGCACGGAGGAGCTCGAGATAATAAATTTTTGGTCACCCATCCCATGACCGACCCTTGCGAACATTGCTTAACCTCCGCAATCGCTGGGCCAGGCGCTAAACCACTGCGCCACCGAGCTCCTCGCTGTTACACTGCTGCTTACAATCCACACTGTTTACATTGCGATTATTTAAATATGTACAAGTAGCAGCAACTTCAATCGTGAATGTATAGCAAACAGTAAATTAAATTCGTTTTGTTCCGTACTTCGCTTCTCTCTTGTACCACAAAACAGATGTTTTCATAATGAATTTAATCGCATTATAATAATTTAATACATTCATATTTATGAAGGTACTTACCTACTTTTCTTTTGTTAAAGTTATAAAAATGTCAAATACACAAATCTTTGTGCACATTTATTTAAGTATACATAAAAATACAATAAAATAACATTATTAAGGGGTGTATAGAAATGTACATTATAAAGAATAATAAAAAAACAAAATATAGGCTTAGATGTAACATTTTACTAAATTAATGAACAGCTCATTTTACTTTTTCAGATAGTTTCATGTTGCAACTGCGGTCTTAGTTTTATTTTGGATAGGCAAGAATAATTTAAATTCTGCTGGTAACTCATCTTCTGAATACAATCTGTCAGAGAAATAAACTCTTCTAATCCGACAATTTGCATGTATTTGTACTCTCAGAGTTTCAACATAATTAGTGCCATAAGCCCGTCGTGTAAAATCAGCCAAATTGAACTGAATTTGATTCCATCCTTCATCTAAGCGCATAGGCATTGTACAAATGAATGGTTTCACTCGCGTTGTAGACTGGTAATTGCTGGCTCTAAATCGTCTTCGAACATTTTTGTCATCTAGAACCTGTAAGCGCATTAAATTGAGGTTATGTTTATTGATATAATAGAATACAATTACTTGAACTAGGGCGTTATTCAAATTAACAAGTGCGTATCTAAGCGACTCACCTGAACCTCAAATGTGAAGTACTTTTTAAGGTTTTTTATAATCATAACCAAAAACGGTAGTTTGATGCCGAGGGTCTTCTTCGGATCTGCGGGACAGGTAATGTATGTCGTACTAACATTAGTACCAACTATCTCCAGCACAAGGCTCTGTATATCATTGTCCGTTATCCTCTTTATGTGCCCATTTCGGACTTTTTTGTCCCAAATTTGCAAAGGTTTGCTGCCTATGCTGTAAAGAATTGACAGGAAACCAGACTGAAAAGTGTTCTTGAACATTTTTTCTATAACGCCCCTATATACTGTGTACTCCTTACATTTAACACACGGAAAACTAAAAAGTTTAATCAATAAAAAATATCTTTATCGGTTGCATTGCAACATGACAAATGACATTAACACAACAAAAATTTTGAACGCGGCCATTGGCCATGCGTTTTGATAACAATACAGAGTTACCATAGCAACGCCAAAAGATTTTTACTTATCTGTGGTTTACGTTTTTTATCAAGGCCGCGTTCCGAATCACGCTGAGGCGCGTTCCAAACCTACACTCCGAGTGCAACCTAACCACAACCGAACGCTCTAACGGCGTTCCAAACATTTGAGCGTGACGTTCGGTTGACACACCGTGTCGTTCAAAACGTCAGAGCGTTACAACCAAACAACCATCAAAAATGATGGTCATAGTCATAGTCATAGTCATATTGTTTATTGCAACATGTTGGTTACAGAGATCTTACAAAGTAAATGGTACCATAAACATGACCCTGTAGGGTATTGCAACTTAAGATAAGACAAAAATATTAAAATTACTTACACATTACAATAATGTTTCTTTTAAATAACAAAACAAAAAAAAACTGGAATAGGTAAACAACATTATACCTAGATGAGATCAAAAAGGGGCTACTTAGACTAATTAAAAAATTCTGTTAATGTATAAAAACATTTTTCTATTAAAAAAATCTTTTAGTTTATTATAAAAGTGAGTTTCTTTTGAATATCTTGGATTTCTTTTGGTATTCTATTATATATCTTTATTGACATGTGGTAAGTTCCTGAACTTACTAAATGTAACTTAGTGAAAGGTGCTGCAAGTCTGTTTTTATGCCTTAAATTACGTGATTGTTGATAAAAATCTTTTGCTTGTGGATACATATGTTTGTTTTTCCTAACTAATTTACATATTTCAAGTATATATAAGGACGCAAGTGTAAGCATCTTCAGTTTAACAAAATGAGGTCGACAACGACAACTTTCCATATCATCTATATTTACAAGTATTCTGATACACCTTTTTTGCATCACAAACAATTGGTTTACATGAGTGCTATTACCCCAAAGGCTATTACCCCAAAACGCTCTGACGTTTGTCTATAGAAAAAATGTCAATGTCATTTGACATTATTTTGTATTTTTGATGTTTTTATGTCTAATTTTTAAAATAATCATGGTAGATCCTCAAAAAACGGATTTTATTTGATTTAGTATAAGGAAAAGTTTAAATTATTCGTATTCCAAATGTAAAATGAAGAATTTGTATTGACATTGACATTTAAAGTTCTTGGTCGTTCCAAACCTTAGAGCGAGTTTAAAAACAACCAAACAACCGACGCTCAAACGTTCTGAACGCAACCCTGAGGCGCGTTCCAAACCTACACTCCGAGTGCAACCTAACCACAACCGAACGCTCTAACGGCGTTCCAAACATTTGAGCGTGACGTTCGGTTGACACAACCGTGTCGTTCAAAACGTTAGAGCGTTGCAACCAAACAACCATCAAAAATGATGGTTGTAAAACGCTCTGACGTTTGTCTATAGAAGAATGTCAATGCCATTTGACATTATTTTGTATTTTTGATGTTTTTATGTCTAATTTTTAAAATAATCATGGTAGATCGTCAAAAAACGGATTTTATTTGATTTAGTATATAGAAAAGTTTAAATTATTCGTATTCCAAATGGAAAATGAAGAATTTGTATTGACATTGACATTTAAAGTTCTTGGTCGTTCTAAACCTTAGAGCGAGTTTAAAAACAACCAAACAACCGACGCCCAAACGTTCTGAACGCAACCCTATATTATTACACTGGACTGGCTGCTGTCAAACTGTTCTTGTGCCTATTTGATTTCCACCATTTTGGCGCTGTAGGACGTTGCGTGCGTACTAAATCTAGTGATGTGCTTGTCCATCAGCCGTTTTTGATGTCCCCACTGCTGGGGCACAGGCCTTCCTTAAGGGTGGATAAGGAGGACGGGCCATAACCCACCACGCGGGCCCAATGCGGATTGGTGGGTCTTAACGACTGTAAATGCAGCCGGGACCAACGGCTTAACGTGCCTTCCGAAGCACGGAGGAGCTCGAGATAATAAATTTTTGATCACCCATCCCATGACCGACCCTTGCGAACGTGTTAACTTCCGCAATCGCTGGGCCAGGCGCTAAACCACTGCGCCACCGAGCTCCACCGCCACCGAGCTCCACGTGACGTGATGTGCTTATGTCGACGCAAATATCGATAGCCCTTTATATAACTTAAAACTTCCATTCAAACTTGACACAATTGTATGCTTATTCTATGGAACTATTTATGTATAATAAAAATTATTATTATTATTTAATTTATAAAACTGTTATGTCGGAGTCCATGGTTTTCGGCTTCGGGATGCTGCCTCTTACAACATGGAATAATGGGTAAGTAACTACCAAAAAGAAATATCAAAAAGCGATTACAAGTACATAAATGGGTGACTTTAAAATACAAATTGAGTAACTAGTTATTCAGAACGGGCGACCAAATTACCTTAGGGCACATAACACATTTAAAATTTGGCATATATTTTATTTAAAAAAGGTGACTATTATCCTAATCTAGATGACAAAAATACCATGTTGGGCAGCTTAAATCAGTTACACACCGTTAATTTTGAAGTATATCTATAAATGAAAAGGGGATTTCAGACCACGTGAATGAAATCGCGAATATTTCATAAATTATAGTCGAGTCGATGTTGTACTTTCAAATATTGTCGGAATACTGTTTTAATGTGATTTTGTTGTAATTTTTTTAAACATTCAGGTTCAAAATGTAAAGAACATAGACAGTCATGTTTTTTGGGAGTCCAGCTGGTAGCTCTCATATTTTGTAGCCAATATTTTCGCACTGAAAGGTTAGTCGGAAATCTGAAAAGGAAATTTCCTAGATAATTTTCCTAGATTAGGCTAGATAAGTATCTAGCCTCTTACCATCGACTCCTTATAGCAATTCCTGCTTAAGAACTGCATTGCTTTTTAAGGTTCCGTACCCAAAGGGTAAAAACGGAACCCTAAAACTTAGACTCAACTGTCCGTCTATCTGTCTTGCACTAGACTGTATCTCATGAACCGTGATAGCTAGATAGTTGAAATCTTCACAGATGATGTAATTCTGTTGCCGCTATAACATCAAATACTAAAAACAGAATAAAATAAATACTTAAGTGGAGCTCCCATACAACGAACATATTTTTTTTGACGGAACCCTTCGAGTGCGAGTCCGACTCGCACTGGGCCAGTTTCTTTCATGACGTCTTTATTTCAAGGCCGAACAATTTCTTACTCATACGAAAAGCAAGGCAGTTGTTTAGCAGGAACTGCTATAAGAGTCGGCAGTAAAACCATTATGTATTCTGTGGTAAAACCCTTAGCCTAGTCCTAAATTTGGGATATTATACTGTATACGAAGAAATAAGTCTACTAAAGCCAGAAATAAACTAATATCGCCAAAAAAACTTGTTAATAAAATTTTACAATCGATATGAAACTATCGATATGACGAGATGCCATCACTAGTGTCAAATTCTAAATAAAACCAGTCTTTACTTGGACCTTATTCTTAAACAAATCTCATTATTATTCATGTTAAAAAGTACAATAGTAAAGGGAGATTACATTGTAAAGATTATGTATACAATAATGGCAATTTTGAACAAATACAAAGACTACCTGTGGAATGATGTTGCACTGTCTTTTTTGTAGCGCCGCTTACATTAAATACACATCCTCATCTTCGGATTGTCTTCGGGAATTTTGGTGACTTGTGATAATACTGAGACTGAACTGAACTAATTCAAAATAAACGATCGATTTTTTGTATCACGGCAACCATTTTCATTGTACGTTAATATTAGTTCTCTAGACGCACGCTAGTGGCGTTTCAAATAGGCACAAAAACTTTGCTGTCAAATCATACAGACAGCCAGTCCAGTTAAATAGAAAAAAAATATTTCAGGTCAATGAATGGATTATAGTATACGCTAACAGTTGGCGGAACGCGGCCCAAGTTTCTATACTTTAAAGTTTACACACGGTCAGTCTATTTAATCAAATGGACGGACGCCAATTTTTGAGGCTACACCTACACACTGCGTAAATCGTTTGGCGTACAGCCAAACTACGATCAATCGTTTGGCATCACGCCAAACGATGTACGTCAAAACCCACATCCATTTTGTAGCGATGCTAGGGTTGTTGAAAAAATATCGATATAGGTACCATCGATATTTTCGATTTTTTTTGTTAATAAATAAATAGGTAAATATGAGCTTAAAATAATGATCAGTACCAGTAGCCCGCGGTACATGTAAATCACGAAAAAGGTTACCGTTTGCGGTGCCGGACGGTAGTGGTGTCTAGGATGAGTACTTTTCGAAAAATTGCAGTTTTAAGATTAACAGCTGTCTTCTGTCAAACTTAAAATAGCAATAATAATGATGTCGATTCGGTTGGCAACGTCGTGAGTCGTGAGGTAAGTCGTGATAACCGAATCGACACCCTGTATCTCGAAAAGTACTCATCCTAGATTGATGGTGTGTTTGAAGAAATGAAAGGTCTTGGTGAGATCTTCATTTTAGATGACAAACATAAATTTAACTTTAACTAATGAACTCCCTAAATGATCAAAATTGCTTGTCAATCATTTACATTGCATTGCTTGTCAATCACATTTTAATCGTCTAGGAGCGATGCTTGACAAGCACCACAGAATAGATAGATTACCGTGGCCAATCAAAAGTAGGCCACGCCTAAATGCAATGTAAATTGACAAGAAATGCTTGATCATCTAGGGGCTCCATTTGAGCATTCAACCGAGTTTACAACGGTGTAGATCCATGGACGTTTAGCGATCGTTCACACGAGCGGTTTTTTCAACGCGCGATATTTTTACCGCCGACGACACGTTCCATAAAGGTACCTTATGGCCAGGCTATTTCCCATGGAACATGACCCCAGCGGGTCTACCGCCTAACTCTATCGCTTTGACTGTTTATGACGTCAGTGCACGGTCCGTACGTCATAATCATAACACGACGACGACAGAGCATTGCTATCGCTCTGGCTAAAGCTTTGAGTTAGGCGGTAAGGCGGTCCCCGGCCATAAGGTATACACGTGTACCTCTTCCCGTGGAACTTCCGTCATTCAGCGGTAAAAATATCACGCGTTAAAAAAATCGATCGTGTGAACGATTGCTTACCCATGGTTTAAATGGCAATCGATGATCCAGCGGTTAGCTTGCGGGAATTCACCCAATGAGATGACAGACAGGCATCATGATGACATTGACAGTTGTTAATGTTTGTCGAATGTCGCTCGCTCGCTTTGCTATGCTTTCGCTTGTTCGTTGTCGCCGTCGTTCGCCGTGTTGTATTGTACGTGCATTTATGTGCATCGGTTCGTCATTTTCATTAATTAATTCATTTTGCTGTTTATTTACCAAGTGCTACGTGAATTCTATTCTGAACACAACATTAGAATGAAACTTTGTATGATAACGACTCTTTCATAACCGAACGAAGAATAGTTAAAGTGAAAAAATGACAGAAACGTCGTCGAAAAAGTGAGTTCTGCACATTTTCTTTTATGTATTCAGTATAAAGATGGTACTTACGTTCTAATATTATGATAATATGGCTATAGGCACTCGGCCGATGTTGAGGTTAAGATGTATAGTCTGCGTTAATTTGTATACGAAAAAATCAGTCGAGTCTTTGTCATATATCTTGTCATCACTTTGTTGTTTTAGGAACCTTTAGAATTACTAAATTGGTATTACGAAATTATATCCATACAGGTACTGAATGTATTTTTGTATCACTGTCAAGTCATGAGCTCATTATTTCTAGTACTCTTTTTTTTACTTTTAAATTAAGAACTTTTCTTCTAAACTGTCTTTCAAAGAGATTATGCATGCCTTGAAGCATAGATATAGACTTGAAGGGATCTTATGTGACTACTGTACAGTTCAAGGGTCTGACATGCTTTGATAGAGCGAGATCGTCTTATTAAGATTCCTATAGGAGGAAATAGAGAAGAGTGTCATGTTTTTTCTCTATCACCGACCGGACTTTTTTTCATGGTCGGGTTATAGGCAGAGATCAACTAAGCAAAACAAACAAGTGGGGTTATACCAAAAGTGCCAGAGAAATTAAAGTTTTTGTGGATAACTCCCTAATTAATATTGAAGATTTATTATAAATCGAATGTGTAGTGTTTGTGTCTAGCATTCAAAATGGTGGGATGTTCGATATTTGGCTGCAAAAGCAACAATCAAAGGAAAGAAGCGGGCGTTACATTTCATGCGTGAGTACACTGTTTTCTATATTTTGATCACGTATTTCTTTCTCAAATCTCACAGGAACCAAGTTTCTGAGCTAAATCATTAGTTATATCATGAAATACTTGATAAATAGGAAAAATCTAAAAATTATTTCTAAAAATAACCTCGTAAACATTTGACATGCAAACCGGTAAAATTGCGTACATCTAATTAATAGTAGAAGTCAGCTTAGCTTTGACGTCCACTAAAATCAGTAGGTTTATAATTCGATTTCCGGATGCCTACTATATAGAAAATTTTCCCCAAAAATTACCCCGTATTTCAGGGAATTTCTAGCGATTTAATTTTTCCAGATTTCCGACGGAAGATAAAACTCGTGAAAAATGGATAGAAGCAAATGGAAAAAAGAATTGGGTGCCACACACGAATTTGTTCAAAACATTTTGAAAAAAATTGTTTCCGAAAAACAGAAAAAACTAACGTTAATAAAATAAGTTCTGTATTCCAACGTTTAATAAAGACTTTACCTGTTTTAATTTAAAGTTTATCTTTTTATTCCATTAACCACACAATCTCAATATCAACTACCTGAGCGAACCCCAGCTAGTTTACTATATCTCTCTTTTTTTAGCAGGGCAGTTGTGTGTACTCCCGTCCCGACTGCAATGACGATTGTTATTTAACTTTAGTTCGATTTTAGCAGGGAAGACGTGTTTTTATTTTTCTGAATACCATTTATAATTATACTGAGTTTTTGCATGCTGGAAATGGCGAATTGTCTAAACATTTTATTAATATCTCTGCTGTACCACAATTACTGCGAATAAAGTTTATTTCCATTTCTATTCTATGTATACGTATGTTACCGTTAAAGTACGGAATCCGTTAATCTTATGTACTAAAGTACGGAATACTAAGCACTAATTTGTTACTATATTATCAATAAATATTCAAATATAATTTTTCCTATAAAATGTCGTAATTATAATTTATTATTGTCCATTTAATAGTTTATAAGAAATATTTTTGCATGCCTTTTATTGGCTAAACATGTTTGGCTACTTACTATTGTTTAAATTACCACAATTGTATACCATGTTTACAAGCAAATAAAGATTTTGTATTTTTGTATTTGTATTATTGTATTGATTAACTGGTCGAGTCAGTTAAGAGGATTGTCAACCACGTGGTCTCCATACAAACGGCGATAACGTTTCCCACCCTATAAACCTTAACCTACAGTAATTAATTTTTGGTGTTTTTTTGAAATGCCTAAATACTGGGTTCACTACACCATTTCGAAATATAGCTCATCGAAATACAATTCATCGATGACACCTCGGCGATTACTTATTTAAACGATGCCTTAATTACACGAATGTTATTACTGCGATTGTTCATTTCATCGAATTTTCTTTAGTCGATGGCTTAAATAATCTAAATATGCCATTTTGAAATACATCTCATCGAATTACAATTTAAATAAGACATGAAAATAATGTTCCAATATTAATAATGAACAGGGCAAGTAGATTAAAATATGTATACTTGATTGTTTTGCTGAAATGTACCGTATGTGCATTCGATCAAATTGGTTTTTATTTATTATTAGATCAATTGTTTTTCGATGAATATTACCGTAGGTGGAAAGTATTTCGATGAAATGTAGCATCGATCAAATGTATTTCGAAATGTTGAGCAATCGATGATATAAACATTAGATGTATTAGACAGTCGACGAGGTGTCATCGATGAATTGTATTTCGATAAGATATATTTCGAAATGGTGTAGTGAACCCCTAAATACTAGGGCTGTACGTTTTGATTTTTTAAATATTTATAATAGATTTCGAAATATTTGCATTTTAGTGATTTCATACAAAACACAGAAGTGCCAATATTTTCAAATCTACAATGAATATTTTAAAAACCAAAACGTACAGCCCTAGTTTTTAGGCATTTCAAAAACATACCCAAAATTCATTGCTGTAGGTTAAGGTTTAGAGGGTGGGAAACGTTATCGCCGTTTGTATGGAGACCACGTGGTTGACAATCCCCTTAAAGCACAGAATACATAATAGTACCGAAATTTTTCTTAAAGTAGACGATTTCCGTGCTTTAACTAGTAATCTGCACATTAACGGATGCTACCCCCGTTAAGGGTACTTTTTCTGATCATGGCAACCCCATATTTTGACGTCATAATATATCTATCCCTTACACCCGGTCGCTCGGTAGCGCATCTACCCCTTTTAATATACTATATCTATGGTACAGTTGTACACACTGAGCAATGAGCATGCTGTCGCTGACAAAAAGTGTCAAAATTTACTTCTATTGATGCATAGATATAGTATATTAAAAGGGGTAGATGCGCTACCGAGCGACCGGGTGTAAGGGATAGATATATTATGACGTCAAAATATGGGGTTGCCATGATCAGAAAAAGTACCCTTAACGGTGAAGCCGTTAATGTGCAGATTACTAGTTAAAGTACGGAAATCGTCTACTTTAAGAATAATTTCGCAAACTAACTGACTCAACCAGTTAATCTGCAGATTAACGGATTCCGTATTTTAACGGTAACATACGTATACATAGAGTAAACTAGCTGGGGTTCGGTACTTGATATGAGATTGTGTGGTTAATGGAATAAAAAGATGAACTTTAAATTAAAACAGGTAAATTTTTTATTAAACGTTGGAATACAGAACGTTTTTTATTAACGTTAGTTTTTCTGTTTTTCGGAAACAATTTTTTTCAAAATGTTTCGAACAAATTTGTGTGTGGCACCCAATTCTTTTTTCCAGTTGCTTCTGTCCATTTTTCACGAGTTTTATCTTCCGTCGGAAATCTGGAAAAATCAAATTGCTTGAAATTCCCTGAAATATGGGGTAATTTTTGGGGAAAATTTTCTATATAGTAGGCATCCGGAAATCGAATTATAAACCTACTGATTTTAGTAGACGTCAAAGCTAAGCTGACTTCTACTATTACGTAGATGTACGCAATTTTACCGGTTTGTATGTCAAATGTTTACGAGGTTATTTCTAGAAATAATTTTTGGATTTTTCCTATTTATCAGGTATTTCATGATATAACTAATGATTTAGCTCAGAAACTTGGTTCCTGTGAGATTTGAGAAAGAAATACGCGATCAAAATATAGAAAACAGTGTACTTACGCATGAAATGTAACACCCGCTTATTTTCTTTGATTGTTGCTTTTGCAGCCAAATATCGAACACCCCACCATTTTGTATGCTAGACACAAACACAACACATACGATTTATAATAAATTTTGGGTATCAATTAGGTAGTAATCCACAAAACCTTTAATTTTTTGGCACTCTTGATATAACCCCACTTGTTTGTTTGACCTAGTTGAACTGTACCAATAACCCGACCATGAAATAAAGTCCGGTCGGTGATAGAGAAAAAACATGTCACTCTTCTCTATTTCCTCCTATAGGAATCTCAATAAGACAATCTCGCTCTATCAAAGCATGTCAGACCCTTGTATTGATGCCTAGATCCTTAGAGTAAAGCTTACTGGGGATCCAAGTTCAGATTGAAAACGATGCCCCGAATTGGATCTTAATTGGGGACTTGCAGGGCTGCCTCCCTATCCAAGGCTTTTTCTCTACTGTAGGAAAGGCAAATGAAATTAATTAAGAAAATTAATTTTAGTATGAACACCAGTGTAACCAAAGTAACACATTTAAAAATCGAAGCCAAGCCCCAGCCCCCTTTTAATAGTTACATGATACGCACACATACTTTGGGTGAAAAATAAATAAAGATGGGACTGAAATAGGCTTCAAAGTGACTTCATTTATATGAAATTAACCTTCTGACTCGATATGGTTGCACGCGAGTGTAGTACTCAAGTTATAATTTTCAAAAGGCCATTAACAAAGTTACTTGTTTAGATTCAATCGTATTATCAAAAATTTTTGAACTTAGCTTGAACCCTGTAAATTGATTCATACTGAAATGTGTTAATTAAATAATGTTATTTTTTTTGTTAATCTATGTTAACATAATGTCTGGAAACGATATACATAATATATATTTGTAAATATCGTTTCATCAGAATTCAGATAAAGCTGGCAAGTTTTTGGTAAAACTGACGAGATTGAGTTCGTTATAGAATCTGAAGTTTTAAACAAAACTGGCATTTGTAGAATCTGGCATTTGTCAACTAATTTAAAAAAAACTTGTCAATCTCATGGTTGGTGTCATAGAGTACATTATTATACTAGAGATAGAGTTATCAGTCAGACCTAATGATCAACGTCATCTAGCGAAATGTGACAAAAAGTGTACGATATTATATTATAATATAGGTACTAACTAGTAGGGTCCTATAAATCTTGACTTGTTATTTTTATGGGAGGTAACCGCTATGTCATGAAATAAATTTAAAATAATTCAATTTATAGTTAATCAGCTTTGACTATATAAAACTGTGAAAGCCACACGATACCGCGATTCAGCACGGGATAGCGACATCTATCGACTGTTTGACAAACGAAAAATGAGCGCCATCTATCAAATCAATCCTCAACTAAAATCTTAGGCCGCGCTCCCTTGTAGTGAGTCAAGTACTAAGTGAAAAGCCCCTGGTTGGTGTTGGGTTGGAGTCAAGTGTCTTCTCCCGCCCCTTTTGAATTTTGCATAACCTATGTGAAAAACATTAAGGACAGTAATACCTACCTACCTACATAAAGGAAAACTATCACTGCCAGGTGGAATATTACAAGCTCTTAAAACTTGTCAGTTTTGTGAATAGAGTTTGGTCAACGAAAGATGAGACTTGGTTGGAAATGGAACTAATTTTGCGCCTTATTTTAAGGTTCAGTTTCCAATAATTTAACCTCTAAACGTTAATTTAACAGGGAAAGTGGCGCCGCCATTTCAATCTGATCTTTCGTTGACCAGACTCTAGCTATCAATGTTTCTCTTTTTCGCTGTATAGCAAATAGAAGAGACGCATTGATAGCTATTCAGAAAACTGTCCAGTTTCAAGTTGACGAGTAAAAGTCGAACAACTTATAAAAAAATATTCATGTTGGAAATGTTTTCGTAGTTGGAAATTCTATTGAATTTTTAGTTATTATACTTTGTCATAGTCGTTAGTTGTGTAAAACAGAGAGTAAATATATAAGTTTATAAGCATGTGGTATGGTTAATGGTATAAGGTACCTTCGGATACGATACGATACGGAACCCTATACTGCGCGTGGCCCGCGACCGCGACATGCACTAGGCCGGTTTTTATGTATGATTCAGCCAAAATATGTGAATCTTAATGGATAAAATTAAACAAAGGATTCAGAGTACCATGACGATTTCTTCAACATTAAGCAAACCAAATTGATTAGAGCCTTGAATTTTTAACCTCTGAGTCATGAAAAGGCGCCATCATACTGACAATAAAACCTGGAATTTGCAATTATTGCAAAACTGGTTTCGGTCGTAACGTAACGTAACATGGACAGGTTAAAGGAAAGTAAACAAGTTGCAAGTTACAAGTATCTAGTAAGTAAATCGGTTTTTGTAAGTACGGCGTACTAACAAAATTGATTCTCTTTAGGTATTTACTTCAAAAAGATTTGTAAATAAAGTTATTTGATTTGAAACAAATTGAGCCGTCAAATTAATTAATGACAGCCTAAATAATATTATTAATAACAAAAATAAAAAAAATCCAAAAACCCCCCGACAAACCTAGACAAACCTTACTATATACTTCCAATCTCATTGAAGTAACACGGTACCAAATTTCGAATCGATAGGACATATGGAAGGTAGTCAGATCCCCTCATCAACTATTAAAGAGCTAATGATCTTCAAACGGCAGATCAGGTCATGGTTTCCGTACCATATACTTTCAAGCTCATTGAAGAAACACTGTAGCAAATTTCGAATCGATAGGACATGGAAGGTAAGGTAGTCAGATCCCCTCATCAAGAAGAGCTAATGATCTTCAAACGGCTGATCAGGTTACGGTTACCCTACCATATACTTCCAATATCATTGAGTCAGATCCCCTCATCAACTAGAAAAGAGCTGATGACCTTCAAACGGCTGAATAGATTTTCATAAAACACGGCTAAGAACACTCGGGATAAAATTATTTATGACACAAAAAAAATTAAACGAAAATCGGTTCGTCCGTTTAGGAGCTACGATACCACAGACAGATACACAGGCACGTTAAACTTATAACACCAGCGTCGGGGCCTCGGGGGTTAAAAACACTTATATATGCGTGGAGATGTCGACTGATACGTAACGGAATAATAGAAGAAAGATCTTTCTGCGCCGATCCCAAATAAATTGATAGGCCAAGGACAGGAAAAGGATAATGATTCATGGTGTTTCTCTTTGTCATCAAATCAAAAATGAACAGATACTTACAACTGATCGACATCACTCGAAGCATCGCTCAGCTCATGGCAGTTGTCGGTTGTCGGGACACAAAGCGAGAAAAACCGCTTCTGTGAAGGTCGCAGGAAGTCGCTAGTAGATGCGGGCAGGACCGATCGTCCTGGAGATCCTTAAGAGTAGACCGTTGGGGCGAAGAGGTTCTTGAATTATGTAATGTTGTTCTTCAATTAATGAATGAAATTTTTGACGTTCCGTGACTTGGCTGGACAAATATACAGACGAACATAGAACCTCCTCCTTTTTTGGAAGTTGGTTTAAAAGATGAACTGACGGCGAAGGTTGCGGGAAGCCGCTGAATACGGTCAGTGAATTAATCCTCCTGAGAATTCTTGGGAAAGATCTACACCCAGCAGTGGGCGTCGTGCGGCTAGACATTGGTTGAGTCAACTAACTAGACGCGTCATGTCGTGTAGTTACCCAATAGGTACTCCGTCATGTTACAGCCACACTACCGTGGATAACGTGATATGCCAATAATTATGACCATAATTTTACAATATCACTCAATATGGCATATGACGCCAGGCAAAGCTCCTCGGGGTTTTTTTGCATATCAAAGACGATTGTCCATGTCCATCAGCCATTTTTGATGTTCCCACTGCTGGGGCACAGGCCTTCCTTATGGGTGGTAAGGAGGACGGGCCATAACCCACCACGCGGGCCCAATGCGGATTGGTGGGTGTTAACGACTGCAAATGCAGCCGGGACCAACGGCTTAACGTGCCTTCCGAAGCACGGAGGAGCTCGAGATAATACATTTTTGGTCACCCATCCCATGACCGACCCTTGCGAACGTTGCTTAACTTCCGCAATCGCTGGGCCAGGCGCTAAACCACTGCGCCACCGAGCTCCACAAAGACGATTACCGCGGTAATTTTTGCGTGAAGTAGCCACACTACAGTTTGTTCAGTGTGCGACAGGGGCTTAACGGAAAAGCACGTGCTGAACATGGAGTGGTCGAATGAAAGGGTGCTTGAATTTTTGCAAGCATTCCAATCGGAACCAAGTCCATACGCATTTTTATCATACACCAAGGTTTGACCCCATCTTGAAAAATTACATAATCTATTGTCTAGTTCATAGTCATATCTCGGTAAACTCTAGTGTAACCACGCCACTTCACGCGGTAATTTGGGCAGTAATTCAATGCCATAATTAATGCGGTAAACGGTAAGGTAGTGTGGCCCCAGCATCAGGTAATGGAGGAAATTCAGATCGCTGTACACACCCAACTGATCTGATTAGCATTCTAAGCGATAATTATATAGATCAGAGGTTTTAGTTTCAAGATTTCCATACATTTTTATGCTAACTTAGCGGTTTTTTTAAACATCATCATCATCGAATTGTCATCATCAAATTATTTAAATCAAAATGATTGTATCATGCTAGCTAACCCTGCTTGAAGATTATTTAATTGATGACTTGCTAAAAAAAGACATCAGGTTTTTTATAATTAAACCCTCTCCCTCCTGTATAGTTAGTATTCCCACATGATAGTGAGGTCTGCCTTCCTGGTCTTTTTTCTACACTTCGCTCTATCTACAAGGGTGTCGTCCTGAGTCCTGAGAGGTATTGTTCGAGTTAGGGTATGTTTGCATTTGCACCAAGTCCAGCCATCGTATTTTTGGCTTGCCTTTCCTTCTACCGATCTTTTTTCAATTGCTTCCATATTCTGTTTTAGAGTTTTTAAAGACTAATGGCTTTGTTCTTCGTCATTAAAACGCCCAAACTAAATCTGAGCATATCATGGATTACGTCATTCGTTAAAATTCGTCTACGTCGTCGTTTTTTGACTTAACGCATTGTTTTCGAACTATTTCAGTTTTGCCTGCGACAGGCCGAACAGATCAGAATGTATTGAAAAAATGTGCATCACCATGACAAATCTTTGCAACCTGAATTGACATAGTTTATTTATAGGCTATAGCATAGTAGAAATGAGGAATGAACTCATCAACTAAACTATGCGATGAACCCGGAAAATTCCTATTTAATTAATGACATGTTTATCCTTAGACTTGGTAAGTACTTCTTCAGTGCAAGTCTAAAACGCATTCCTTGAAGGTAACATTTAAATCGATTATTGACAGGAACTCGATTTGTTTTTTATGGTTGACGCTCATTGTTAACAGAGCCAGGATTGAATGTGGGGCGTGAGTCACAGGATGCTATGCCGTTAAGGTGTTCGCGTTCCCTACATACTGGCTATTGTTGACTTGTTAGCTGCCTAATTGGCAAACTGGCCTTTTCTATCATGTAGATAATTTATCTGGTAAAGGTTATCTAGTTGGCATATATCTTCTTGTAAATGGAATTTCTCCGTTAGTATTTTCTTTTTACTGCCGCAAGATCTTGATCAGGCTTGATCGTGTCTTTGTAACGATCAGTTACAACATCATAAACATTATAGTTAGGTTCATTCCACTTCTATGAGTTGAAATGGGTTATGATCAGAAAGCCTTACTTGCTGAACGTCTTTAAAGCAAAATGTCTAAAATCAATGTCTAAGTTGTAAAAAGTCTAAGAAGCAAAATGTCTAAAAGGCATATTGCCTTAGCAGCATTACGCGTATACCCTTCTTACGTCTTATACACTGCAATGAGTTTTCTAGTATTTTACTGAATATCTTGGTCAAGCTATTCAATAAAATTTTAGCAAGACATAACCTTAATAATTTAATAATATTTTAGTATTGCAGTTATAAAATAAGATCAGTTTATTAATTTTATAACGCATAAAATATAAATAATTCTATAACGTTTTGCAAGTTAGGCTGTCTGCATGCATTGTAGACGTATTGCTTTAAAGACATTATGCAAGTTTTTTTTACTAAATATCAGTTTATTTACAGTTGCTAGGATACTTATATTATCTTCTGCAAATGTTTGTTCTAAAACCAATGATTCCATAATTTTCATATATACGTCCATTAGGAATTAATTACTTCATAGCCCTCCTTTACATTATGTTCGTTAAGAACTCTCAATTTAGAAACAGCAAAGTTTCCCCACAGCGTTTTGTTTACACACACATCCCCCACCCATGTCAAGTGGAGTCAGGTGTTTCTTCCACGGAAGATATATTATGTATAAAAACGACAGTGTCAAATTATTTATTTTCTTGAACGCTATATCAAATAGAAATTTCTTTTTCAGGTCAATGGCTATATCACTGTACTGTATTAGTTGGCTACGTCAACTTCCAATTTCTCCAAGTTGTATAATTTGCATTATAATTTTATAATGAAGCCGATTTATTTTCGTTTTTTGTTTGATGATGTACGAGTATTATTCTATTTTTATTACATGTTGATAGAAGTAAATCAGCAAAATATTAAAGCAATGTGTCTGTTGAACGTGCCTCCCTGGTTTAGCGTAGCGTCTGAAATTCAACATGCAAATAGTCACGTCATCGCGTGGGACTATCGAAAAGCTGGATCACGGCTCCGTTTGTTCGTTTCTGGGTCGTCGATCTTGGCTGACCCGTCCCGCCGATGCTACCCGCATATTTTGCACGTGTATATTGCCTATATTATGACAACAGCTTTGTTTTCTCCGCGATCTCTCCCCTTGCATTCAAAATGTTTGGAATGCAACACCGAGATTATTTGTGGAACATTGTTGCTGCACGTATGCATAGATACTGCGGGGGATGTCGGCAGACAGTGTGTCCTCAGTTCATTGTACGCCAGATGGCCCACGCAAAAATACATAGAACGGAAACTCGAGTGTGCCAAACACAAAAGGAATGCGTTGGACATCTCAGGAAACGATTCGTTAAAATATGCGGAATAATATACGCAACCGAGACGCGTGCTTAAATAATTGAGGTCTTCACCTTAAGAGGTTAAGTTGACAATACATTGTCTAATTATGTCGGTAGTCGGTAACAATTAGTGCTAGGGCATTGTCATCTAGATTCTAGTGGATTAGGAAACTGAATCTCTGTTGGACGTTGGATTGGAATACATTACTTCAAACTTGTCGTCTGTGACTAATGAAACTAAATGTGTACCTAATGAAAAGGTCACACTGAATGTTACTAGTAGAATCTGTGTATTATTTATAGATCGACCAACACGCGGTTTTATTTATCTAGAGTCGCCTGCCGTGCCGCGCTTCCCTAGCTCAACATGTTAAAAAACTTAATCTTTATGCTCCAGCAATGTTTATGTTATTTTCATATTTGTCAGCCAGCTCATCGTTTTTACCTGTAACGGAATATAAACCACAAATTACTGACAACTGGTTTACTGGGAACTTTACACATGTCAGGAAATTTTGTTTTCTGAATTATCCTGTTTGTAGTTAGAAGCAATTAAATTAAGAATACGCCTATGCAACCCAGATTTAATTATAATTTTGTAGCGCAATCCAATAGATAATCTACAATATTTAAAAAGCATATGATATTGTGTGAATGTCAAAAAACCTGTACTTAGGTATCCCGTTTTGTTGCGCCTGTCGATGCTGCTGCGGCCTGGCTGTGGCCTAGATCCGGATCATAGCTGAACTTGAGAATTGGGATGGTTAGATCTCTAAACTTGATCCTAAAGGATGAAATGAAAGGCACGGACGGACAGTGTCGTGGGAGACGTAGAGTTGGGCGCACGCGCCGATACCGTGGATCGGTTGTTTATGATGCGTAAAGGATACATGGTTATTTCGAGAACGAACTTTTTGTTGATCATTTTTGGATGACTTTCAGCGACTTGGTTACGTAAATGTTTCGTTTATGAAATGTGTCCAACTTTTTTTGTATAGCCTTCAGTGTCATTCTCTATACAAAATCGGGAACAGCTTTTGATTCATTTTATTATAAGTTACTTTCTGTGAGTTTTTAAAGTAGGGTTTAAGCGCAAATTTGGACAAGAGGGTTACTAAATTATTTAGTTAATCTCAGTGATTTGTGCTGTTATAGTCTTGGTGTCTTGTGTTCTATGGTAACAATGTTCGATACCCATGGATAGTGACGGTCGTCTAGTGTTTTGGAAGAGTGGAGTGTGGGAGGGAGGAGCTCCCACCCTTAATTGCAATACCTGTAAGAGGCGTCGCGCTGAAAGGATGACTGCCAACGAGCGTCCCCAGGGGTGTGTTCTACGACCGCTACTTTATATCTACTGTAGTAAAATATTTGAAAAAAACTAGACTCATTCCACAGATCACATCTGTGTTTTGAGGATCATTCGGTAGAAATGGTGATAGCTTTTTAATACAACTTTGACAAGCTTTAATAGATGATTAAAAATAAATACTTAAGTTAATTTTTAAGATAGATCTACGAAATATACTTACGGTGGTTGTCTCCAAATTTCCCAGTTTTTTTAGCTATGCCCTTCCTTATGATATGATACTGTCAGTTAGTTCCTGTTACAACAGATTGATTTTATTTAAAGGTTTATTTTCCTCCTACAAATATAGCTACCTATAATGTTCAACATCGAACTTACATTTGCCTGTTATTGTTAATACTATTGACAATGGAACAAAAGGCGTAAATATTTAATATTGCTCTAACGACTTTTAAGATCTGAGATAGTAAACTTTACAGAATGTAATAATAACGAGAAACATGTGGCCGGCAAATGAGATGTGAGTGCATTCTTAAACGCATAGTAATAATGTGTATCGCCACCTTGTTACACAATCTTAAGATATTTTCACAAATCTTGATGTAAAAATAATTATTAAAAAAATAAATTAGCTAACATCACAGTTTATCATACCACGTGCCTTTTCTACGCGTGTGGTGCGTCATTTTGTTTATAGTTATATTTCTGAGATTCGTTTTAGTAATGATGACATTAATTCCTGTATGTATCTAAATCAGGTTTATAATGCTTCTTTCTTTTTAGATTTTCCTACAGTTGGTACCTACCTACTAATTACATTTTTGTAAAAACTTTCCACTAGTCCGACGTCTGATATTTGCATTGTTTAGTATTTACTTAGTACTTACTGTAGTTTTTTTAATGTAAGTACTTAAGTACATACCTGGGAAATTCGCTTTGGCGTGAAAAATATTAAGAGTTTTGGGTGGTTTTTGTTTTCAATACATTTTCTCTAATTTTTATAAATGTTAAGGTTTCGCCATATTATTATGTTAATGAGGTTTTCCTGTATGTATAATGTGCAGTTACATTTAAAATTTAAAAAATGAATAAACAAAAGGTATTGCTAAATGTATCTAATCTTGTGTTGCTTATGTGATTATACTTTGATTCATGATTTCAAAACCTTTTAATTAATTTCATGATGTCTTTCTACAGCATTTTAATAATGGAACATAAATAGTCATATGCTCAGAAAGCTATCTTTGGATTATGATTGGTTATTTAAACTGTCGGCACCGCGTCATAAACTTCACCACTATTTAGCTTTGGAGCCATAACTGCGACGAAAATAATATCTATAAATCAACATTCCTGCAATATTTTACGATTTATTTTAATTACAGCCATTGAATTGAATTAAACATTGACAGACGTCATAGTGGCTTATCATTATCATATAGGTACCGGACTTGCAATGTCGCCCAATGATTGCGTTTTCCGGTATGTTATCTGCTAGATAGCGTTAAAAAGTAGAAATAGTCGATGAAATGAGCATATTCAACGCCATAACTGAGCAATTAAATCACGATAATGACTGCATTTAGTTCCGTCTTGGAGTTTGTGGATGAAATGTCTTTCAGAGATTTGAGAGAGAGAGATTTAAAAAGTAACCATACTTTAAACTGACTTTGATTTTAAAGCCTGTGCCCAAAGGGCTTGAATGCAATAAAATATGTTCGGCACACTTTATATTCCATTCGACAATATATTCCATTCGACAAGTGGTAGGGTAAAGTGCCAGTTTCCGGCCGTTTAAGGCAGTTGTTGACTTTTAACAGTTGTAACATAAATTTTCTCAAACATGCTTGGAAATTCGATCATTATTTTGACAACCTTCTTCGTGCTAAATCGGAGTTTACGGACTGACCTAAACCGCGCCGGCAATCTTAGTATGAGAATCCATTACTAACGTGTAATAATGGATTTTCATACAAAAATTGCCTTTTTTCTATTAAAACTCATTACGCACGTGTAATTCAGAAATGGAGCGAACTTTTTAATGAATCACGAATAATGGGTATCAAATGAAAGGCCTTGATGAGCGAGCACAATCCAATTTTTTTTTTTTTAATATTAGGTATATAGGTATCAAATGAAAGGCCTTGATGAGCACATTCCAAAATTATGAAAAAAAGGAAAAAAAAGCAAAAAAAAACCTTTTTTTTTAATACCTAGGTATATGGGTATCAAATGAAAGGTCTTGATGAGCACATTCCAAAAATATGAAAAAAAACCAAAAAAAAAAAGAAAAAAAACTTTTTTTTAATACCTAGGTAATATGGGTATCAAATGAAAGGTCTTGATGAGCACATTCCAAAAATATGAAAAAAAAAAACCAAAAAAAAAGAAAAAAAACTTTTTTTTAATACCTAGGTATATGGGTATCAAATGAAAGGTCTTGATGAGTACATTCCAAAAATATGAAAAAAAAACGAAAAAAAAAAAGAAAAAAAACTTTTTTTTTAATACCTAGGTATATGGGTATCAAATGAAAGGTCTTGATGAGTACATTCCAAAAATATGAAAAAAAAACGAAAAAAAAAGAAAAAAAACTTTTTTTAATACCTAGGTATATGGGTATCAAATGAAAGGCCTTGATGAGTACATTCCAAAAAACTGGAAAAAAAATAAAAAACGAAAAAACTGGAAAAAAAATTTTTTTTTCAACATGGGTATCAATTTATCAAATGAAAGGCCTTGATGTGCACATTCCAATAAAGACTCCTTTCTTCTTTTTTCAATTTTTTGCTTTAATTTTAAATAAAAATTAAAAGTTAAAAAAACCTTCTTGGTTTGAATTTCCGCGCATTATTTGAGAAAAGTACTATACAAGCCTTGGCCGCAACTAGGCATTAATGGACTCACGTATGTGTGCCTCGGCTTCGCCTCGGCCCACATTTTCACGTTCGTCCTTCAATGCCTGTCTTGCGTGCCGCTGCAGTAATGTACTATTAACAAATAGTAATGATCCCAACTATGTTTTATGTTGTTGGATATATCCTTGAGAATTACTTGTATTTTTTTTGAAAATTTCCATTAGTCGGTTTTGTCATTAGAAATTATTTTCCAAAAAAGTACGATTTGCCCAGTTTCCGGCCCCCCTGTTCCTATTTCCGGCCCCCCTTTGCCCAGTATACCGGCCGCCTTTCAAAGAACATGACGGCCGGATACTGGGCAAAAGATAAGCTAGCCCAGTAAGCGGCCTGTGACTCTTAATACAGTTTAAATAAGGTCCATTTTTCTTTGATTTTTGTATGAAATTGAATTTCAGATAATATACTTAACAAGTATTGTCCTATGGCTTTGCTTGTGATGTGAACTATTATTTTTGAGTTAAAAAAATCGTTGATTGTACTTTTCTTTAACATTTGCTATTAATTAGAACCTTTATATTGATTCTGGAATCAGCCTTGCAGTTTTTCATATAGGAATAGGAAAATTTATAGAAAATGTAAAACTTCGATTAATAATTTTATTACCCTTAAGTAATCAAGAAGACATGTCCAACAGCCATTTTTGACGTCCCCACTGCTGGGGCACAGGCCTTCATTATGGGTGGTAAGGAGGATGGGCCATACATAACCAACCTCGCGGGCCCAATGCGGATTGGTGGGTGTTAGCGACTGCAAATGCAGCCGGGACCTACGGCTTAACGTGCCTTCCGAAGCACGGAGGAGCTCGAGATAATAAATTTTTGGTCACCCATCCCATGACCGACCCTTGCGAACGTTGCTTAACTTCCGCAATCGCTGGGCCAGGCGCTGAACAATTGCGCCACCGAGCTCAAGAAGACATAGGTAACAAATAATAATTTAATAATTAACAAAAAAATAGTTTCTAAAGCCGAATGTCAATAGGTCTCTTATAAACGATAACAATAAATATTATGGGTATTATGATAATGACCGGAAGTACGTATAAACTGTAAAAAATATAATATTAACAATCAATAACATTGATTGGTATTCAATAATAATATAGGTATAATAATATTTTTGTGTATTTTTTTCTAATTATAATATATAGATTAGTATTAAAGTGTAGTATAGAAATAAAGAAGTCTAGCTAATAGGCAAGTCTGCTTAAAAAAACACATCGTTCAATGCAGTAGCGTTCGTTTGAGTAATTCGCTGACATACACTTCGGAAATAACAAGAGACAAATAGGTATTCAGCGAGGGTCAACGACCTGGATGGCGGGCACGTCGCCGTCGCTTGTTCACGAGACGCACAATTAATTGTATTAGTAGATAAATTTCAAAGCTGGCCGGTGTACTGGGAGTATTTTGCAGGATAGCCAGTATACCGGCCTCCTAGTGTATACTAGGAGGCCAGTAAACTGGGCAAGCACCCAGTAGAACCGGCCACCCGTTTCCATACAAAAAGAAAAAATCAACTTCTTATACATGCACATTTAGGCGGCCGAGTACTGGACACAAAGTACTTTAAAATAAATAAAAAGGGATAGCATTATACATTCTTCTATGGAATCCCTCTTTTAACAAAAAAAACAAAACAATATATCGAGCTCAGTCCCAGTTAACCGGCCCCCGGCCGGTATACTGGAAACATGTGGTTTTGTTGTCTAGTAAGGCGGCCCCTTGATATTACTAAATATCTGCTTATTAAGCCATATTTAACGTTAAAATAGTAATAAATAACAACATACCTTGAGAACAAACTAAATATTTACCTTTTAACGATGCCCTGAAGGACAATATTGACTATTTGGCAAGAGCTCTCCACTATTTTTTTTATCTCCACTTGCGAAATCGACCCAGATGCGGTAGGCTTCAACGTGAAACACAAATTATAAAATATTACGTAACGTTTTGCTAGTGGCGTCTATACCATTCGATAGATCGATAACAGTGCTGCCAGAAAAATATCCAAATTGTTAAGAAATTGCCACGAATTTCTTATTTTATTCGAAAAACTGTTGGGGGGCCGGATAACTGGGGGCGGCCGGTTAACTAGGCATATTACCCTATTCGATATGTAAGAAAATAGATAATGCAGTTGAAGTTGTGTTGTGACTGGTATTAGTGTGAAATTCCAGATATCTCGCGCTCTAGTAATCATTGTGTGACCTATGCATGCGATAGTCATTCATCGAATCGAAGTGATTTTGTTTGGTAACGATGTCAAGTATATTTTGCAACTGTTCGTCCAACACTTAGAACATGGTGTCTTTGTAGAAAATGTACAAATACAAATATCTATACCTTATGACATGAGTTCTACGTGGTGTTAAATCTTAGCAAGTAGGTAACTATAATCATGAACGCTGGCACATATCGCCTAGTCCTACGGTTACAATTACAATACTATCAAGATGACAATTTAACCAACATTTTGTATCGATATTAGGATTATCGTAATGGATGATATTATAAAGTTTTAGTATCCAGATAACTGGAGCTGAATATGTGCACTATTTGAAAAAAGTTAAAGTACCTATTGCCAGTGGCAGGCAATTATAGGCAGCATGCTATGAAGGTACCTAGTAAAAAACAAAACAAAATAGTTAAGCAACTCGAACACGCCCATCATAATACTTAATTGAGTAAATGTGGTAATCAAGTTAGCTGGGGTGCGTATCCACGGATTGCGATAAAGGGTCGGTGACACGACAAACTTGTTTATTGAACTTCTGTCGTTGTGTGATGGACTGATAACTTGTGGGAGCAGACCAGCTGGCTGCAATTACGTGCTCAACTCTACGTATCAATGAAATGAAAATCAATAAGAACCCCTTCGCTTATACCGGCTTTTTATGTTGTAATGCCTTCGATCAAGGATACCCGTAATGCGCAAATTATCGACATGATAAAGTAAGGGTAGGTACCTAGATCTTGCGTGAATACGATTTGGTAAGAAAATAAAACAGCCTGACTTGACGACTTGACTTGACAAACTGGGATCGAAGGTGATAATCCATAAAGACAGGGATTAGCTGCGAATTAAAATTACACACTGAAGTGATATGATACTGTTGAGCGAATAGGTACTCTGACTGATGAATCAAGTGTGAGCAGATATAATAAAACTAAATTTTATCTTGCATTGTTTCAGCGAACTAAAGAAACTCTCTGAGGAGAGTCTCACGCGTCAGCCAGAGGAAGTATTCGACATAATCTGCAAGCTAGGCGAGGGGTCCTATGGCAGCGTATATAAGGTACGAAATTGCATTGAAATACTTAATTACGAATAGGGATAACTAGTATAGTAACAACTCGAACAGGTTACCGAGCTGTCAGCCTGAAAACAGCAATGGAACTGCAATTTCTGTCAGTTTCAATCAAAAGTTGTTAGCAAGAGAGTTACATAATGAGGTGGCTGCTGACAATGTTCATGATTTATGATACCATTCGTAGGTTAACCTGCCGTTCTGATTTCCTGAATGCATAGAATATGCTGATCCTATATTCCTGTTTCTACCGGTTTCATTCATTAAAAGTGGGACAGAATCTTATCTTTCGATGCGTTACCGTTGTCGTCTGTTATGGGACTCGCTATAGTAGCTGTCCATGTCATCACATCATAATTATAAAGATGATACAAGAGGTTTTAATTAGAGTATCTTGATTTGCTCGGATTGTAGCTTTCCATCGGCTATGCCGGCAATACTGTTTGCATTGCACTTTGCAATGTCCTAGCTGTGGTCCTAGCTAGAAGACTCGTACTATTATGTATTCTGTGCTAGAAGGACTTGCATCATAAAGTAACTTTTTGTTTTTTTTATTTTAGAAAAGTTTAGATCATAACGAAAGCACAATTCATGAGATCCTAGTCTCGTAAAAGTGACATTCGGTTAAAAAAATAGTCTTGCCCATTGACTTTATGAAGGCACCCCTCCCAAATTAAAAAGCCAGGCGGGTCGGCGAGAGCCTTGTTTACTTTAAATCGTATATTCCGTTATTCACTCGTTTCCGTTTGCCTCCATTGCAGGGTAAGGTAACTAATACTCTGTTTATTTATAAACCGATCTAAAAGCTCTATCTATTGTATGATTGTGAAATTTTATTTATAAGCTGATCTAAAAGCTCTATCTATTGAATAATTGTGAAATTCAATTTTTAAACTCATCTGAAAGCTCTATCTATTGTATGATTGTGAAATTCAATTTATAAACTGATCTGAAAGCTCTTTCTATTGTATGATTGTAAAATTCAATAATCCTCCCCAAAGAAATCTGGAATTCAAGGTAAAAAGTTTCATAACTTTAAGAGCAAACTTTTTAGGTCTATAAACTCTGGATCAAAAGAAAATTTGATTTCCCCTCAGAGTTATGGAACCCGTCAAAAATGGAACGCATAGATAATGTATAGTGTAGCTGGCCCGCCCCGCTCGCGTGATGAATGAGTTAGAACCCCGTCGCTTTGTTATGGCGCGGGTCGAACGGAAAATTTGTTATGCTCTATGATTTAACGCGCTATACGCCACTGTTACCGAATTACATAACACTGCCGGGAGAATTATGTTCTTTATCGCTCGCCCATTTGCTAGCATTGAGGTTTTTTGATGGCGGTATTGGTAATTGAGTAATGTGGGTTCGCATATCCAATCCAATCTGACAGCTCACGCCTGTAGCACACCTCCGCCGCGAAACACCGCAGCAGTAGGTTCCTCCACGAGTTCGACAAGCGAAACAAATTCTAACAGCCTGTTCGAATGCCTAGATTTTATTCGGTTTTTCCCGATTGGCTCCGACGTTTGACATACGCGAAAGTAATGACGCGAAACCGCTACGTATAGATGTCATCCTCATAATATCGTCGTCGATAGAAGACAACTCATAGCGGCACTATGGCGGAACTACCACGGTGCTGCTGGTACAGTTTCGCGACAGAGTGTCAAACATTTTTGCATCTCTCTAACGTTCAGGAATATTCATGACTCATTTATAATTTCATTCTAAAGTGTTCTGCTATCCGCTCAAGACAATCAATCAAGACTCCTATTTATACACCACAGGCACTACACAAGGAGAGCGGGCAAGTGCTTGCTATCAAGCAGGTGCCCGTCGACACAGACCTTCAAGAGATCATCAAGGAGATCTCGATCATGCAGCAGTGCGACAGCCCCTACGTGGTCAAGTACTACGGCAGCTACTTCAAGAACACAGACCTCTGGGTGAGTTGGGGGTTTAACAGATGACACTTGGAGCAGACTATCGCATGGGTAAGGAATTGCTTCATGTACAGTCGAGGAATGAAAAGGTTGGTCATCTTCTGATAGAGGTATAGTTTGTTCTCACCTGAAGATATCACATAAAATCACGGAATACTTTAACATTTTTTTTAAACATCGCGAATAGACTATTTTGTCGTAAAAAGTTTGTAATCAAACGCATTAGATTAGCTAGTACAATGCGAGTACAAACGCCGTACTTTGATCATAATTTACCTTGCGTTGTAAAAACTTTATTTGGTCTCGACTCTCGATAGCATCTTGCTAAAGGTACAGAAATTAATATAAAAAGTCAACCTTTTCATTCCGCCACTGTACCAACCACTAATCCCTTAACGAACAATTTCTTCTTAAGTTCCTTATTTACTTATATCCTGCAATTTTCCGTCTACAGATCGTTATGGAATATTGCGGTGCCGGATCAGTATCAGACATAATGAGGTTACGAAAGAAAACACTGTCAGAAGACGAGATAGCTACAATATTATGTGACACGCTAAAAGGTTTAGAATACCTGCACAGAAGAAGGAAGATTCATAGGGACATCAAGGCGGGGAACATTCTGCTGAACACGGAGGGACATGCGAAGCTAGCCGACTTCGGCGTAGCGGGACAACTCACTGTAAGTACATTGAAACTTATCCTAATCAACATAAATCGATAATCCAACAGGTAAAATGAACATTTTACATTTTAATTCTACAAACAATCTGTTAGGTATTGGTAACCGCTTAAGATGTTAAAATATAAGAACAGGTGTCTCATCTCCTCGACATGACTTAAGTTTTCGCTCGCTTTCAGGACACAATGGCGAAACGCAATACAGTAATCGGCACGCCATTCTGGATGGCGCCCGAAGTGATCCAGGAGATCGGCTACGACTGCGTGGCGGACATCTGGTCGCTGGGAATCACCGCGCTCGAGATGGCCGAGGGCAAGCCGCCCTACGGCGATATACACCCCATGCGCGCCATATTCATGATACCCACCAAGCCTCCGCCCTCCTTCAGGTACTTAAATAGTCTGTATAGAGGTTATCCAGGAGATCGGCTACAACTGCGTGGCGGACATCTGCAGGCCTACCATCTAAAACACTGAAGTTCAGGCAAGCTTTCATTCGACAGGTGGATGTAACACATTGATATACTACTTCTTTTTGGCAGCTCGTGGTCGCTGGGCATACCCACTTCACTAAACCCCTTCTAAGAGCCCTCGTTGGCAAGCCTGTCTTAAGGAATCCTTGGCAGACGTTCGCGCTTTGAGGGGGTTTCTGATTAATTCTAGATCCGCCACTCCTCTTATCTTCATGTTTACGAATAGATATGAAAAACAAAACTAGCATGATAACATTTTGTTATAAAAATAAGTAGCCATTGGATATTCATTTAACGTCCGTAGTCCCGATTTTTCACGGTCATATGTGACATGCCATACATTTATATACTGTTTGTACACTATTTAGTGTATGTAACACGTTGTGGAGAATTCAAAACCGATTCCGGACTTAAGCGAACCACAGTCTAAAACTATCGTCTTGTGGATTGTTACAGAGAGCCGGACCAGTGGTCGTCAGAGTTCATAGACTTCGTAAGCCAGTGCCTTATTAAGGCACCGGAGGAGCGAGCTACTGCCGAGTTCCTGTTAAATCATGAGTTTATAGGTGACATATTTTAATTACTATACTACATTAAATAATATTACTTTTTGAATTAGCGTGTATTATTTTGATTTGTTTTGAATATTATGTGAAACATCAAAAACTTCATTTCACTAAACATTTCTCGCTCAGTATCAGAAGTGGTCCAATATAGGTACTATAAACAAATACTTTCCTTTGTCAAAACTTTTGCCAAATGGTTTTGGCTTGCTTTTGGTATTCTAACTCAAACCTCTACCTACATCATTGGTAATAAGAGCAATTTTTGTATGCATTTACTCCACAGGCAACGCAAAACATCCGAGCATTCTGAGCACGATGATAGCGGAGGCGCGCGAGATCCGCGAGTCGCAGGCGTTCCGCAACGCGCAGAACTCCAACAACGCCAAGACATTCGCTGCGGTAAGTGCTATATAACCCTCAGGGGGGCACACATTGCTAGAAAATAAGTCTTGCAGTTGAGCCAGGGGGGGTCTCACTCCGCGTTTAAACTTTTATATTAGCCTACTGCTTGCCACTCACTCAGCCGAGTCAGTGGAGGAGGACTGTCATGTGTCGGTTGAGACAGCTACGCGAGAGAAAGAGAAGCGCTTCGGAGGTGCTTATAATAGCCACGCAGCGCTGTGCAATTTGAAATTGTACTTTATTGCCATGTAGCGAGAGTAGCTTATTATTTTGAATTTTTTGATTTTAGGCATTCACAATGCTATTTTTATATTAAGATAACGGTGAGAATATAAGATATGGGTGAGTCGATTTTTTCTAGTATTTTTTCTATTAAAATATTTATCTTAGTAGCTTATTATTTGATCGCCCTCGCGCGGATGGGTTTCTGTATGTTTAGTACTGTTATATATTATTTTAAGTGGCGATAAAACGTATGTCGAGCGATAAATCGTGTTTTGGGGTCATGATAGGGAGGCTGATTCCTACGCGTAGACGTGCACATTTCATTTCCTGTAACCCATGACTGCCAATCCTAGTAAACAATTGATTTTCTATTGTCTTCTACAAATGGCGGTAGTTAAACGCTTTTTTTTGTTTCAGGGCGAGGGCTACGACGAGGAAACCATGAAGCAGCGCTCGGACGGCACTCTGGTGGCGCGCCGCACCGGCTCCGCGGAACTGGCGGCGGACCTGGGGACTATGGTCATCAACGAACCCGACGCCGACCTCGCTACCATGAAGCGTATGTACAGGGTGATTCTTAAGTCACGTGACTAAGTTTCAGGGTATTTTTCAATCCATGAAACTGAAATTTTTTCTCCAAGAAACGTATGTCGAAAAACGAAACAAATTTTTAGATTATTCACACAAATCAGAGTAGTAACGTGAACGGTTTAGTATGGGAAGGTCCAAAATTTATGACGTATTTCGACCTATATTTCTTAGAGAAATGGTTTAGTTTCATGGACTGAAAATACTGAACACATCCTGAAAGTTTGACACGTGACTTAAAAATCACCCTGTATAACTATAGTGACTTGAAAATCACCCTGTATAACTATAGTGAAACAGTGACTTGTGGTTAATCAGTAGACTTCCAGATTCAATAATCAATCAAGCCTGATCCAGATTAGTTCCTATGCAACGATTGATATTAATATAGAATGAACGGCAGTTACCTAGCAATTAATCTTGGTCAGGCCTATCTGTAGATTGATTATTCATCAACTTGATCAATCTATACTTATCTATATTGACGATCAATTGGGCTGAACAACCTTAAAGGCCTAAGTGACTACGTGCACGTATAGTCCCGCAAGCGGTGTGTCATATCTCATAAAGTTCCTGACATTACAACGTAAGGGTACGTCCACCCGCTCGTGTGCACACCAATGTATACGGATCCGGTGTGTTTAAGCCTTAGGGCTGGTTTATACGGCGTCAGTGACTGGAGTCTGGACCCAGAGACTCGGATTCTTGGACCCTGTATCTGGGTACATGTAGACAGGATTGGCAGTAAGTCTTACTGTGCTGCAAATACGGCTGGCTGGGGGGTATTACAACCTCTTAAAACATGCCAAGTTTATGAATTGCTATAGTTACATCTATTTTTCGCTGCATAGCAAATAAAAGAGACGCATTGATAGCCATTCAGAAACTTGGGGCTGGACTGGGTTAAAACTAGTGTCTACACGAGCCCAGTAGCGAGTCAGCGCTGGACTGGGTTATAAACCAGGCATCAAGACTTTTTTACTAATTCGATCCAGGTCACGACACGGACCCAATGGACACGAACCGGCCCAAGTACCGGCCGCTGTTCCTGGAGCACTTCGAGAAGAAGGAGGTCAACCACTTGGGGCTGGCCGCCGCCAACGGCGCGCCCCCGCCCCCGCCCCCGCCGCCCAACGACAACAGGTACGATATACGTGACTTATGTGCGTTACAACCCCATCGTGTTTGGGCTCGTTAGAATCGTCTTGACGAGTACTCTAATGGGAGACGAGGTCCAGGGTCTGATGATGAAGCTGGAAGGCCATGCCATAGGAACTCAATATTGAAACCATGCAACCCCATCGAGTTTGGGCTCGTTTGAATCGTCTTGACAAGCACTTTGTTGGGAAATAGTTACCAATAATATAAATAATTCAAATAGACAATTCATAATAACAGCACGTCGTATTCGTTCGGGTCATTATCCATCCAAAAAATTCGGTCTTCTCATGAGAAAAATAGATTCTCAAAATTATGAAATTTGTGGTACCGTTGACGACATCAACACCAGAGATGTGCAAAATACTTTATTAAAAGTATTTAAATACAAAATACAAATACTTGTCGTTTTTTTGTATTTCAAATACAAATATAAAATACTTTAAAAAAAAAGTATTTAAGTACAAAATACAAAATACGTATTTTCAAAATACTTTTTTCAAATAAAATACCTTTTTTTCGTATTATTTTTTTATTATTGTTATATTTGCGCCCAAATAGGCTTACGTGGCTAACGTGGCTCACGCCTGCCTAGTGTAGTTCTCTTTTTAGCAATTAGTCGCAATACTTGCAATATGCAATGTATTGTATGTAGAGTTGTTCAAAACGCCTATAAAGCAACAGCACGCTACAGACTATTTGCTATTGATTTCTAGCGCGCTATTAAATACGCTATGTTATAACGCGCTATTTATCAGGAAGCGTGCGGGCGGCTGGCTGGCGCGTTAGATGCAGCACGTTGGATCTCGTAACACGTTACGTCACACGTCGTTCGTTAGACAGATCGCGCGCTATACAAAAATGTTATTTATTAATACGTCGCATTTTAGTCTTAAATAAAATAAAGCAGTAAACTAATGAACTTTCCTTCATACTTTTCGGGCTTAGAACTGTCTATTATTGAATTATACGATTTCGGAAGAACAAACGTATGTCGGAAAAACAAGTGAAGGTAGGAAAAGTTTGTCTAGTGATCTGTAGTTAAGAAAAACCGATTTTCGACCTTATTGACATTTGAAATTCGGTTGTTTTTTTGCCGTATTCCCGTTTACTAACTTAAAGATTCAATAAAAACCGTTATTTTGATAAATGTCAATAAGGTCGAAAATCGCTTGCACTCATTTTTTTTACTTGTGATCATTAGACAATGTTTTCTAGTTAAAAAAAACCAATGCAAGCGATTTTCGACCTTACTGACATTAATTAAGATTTGGTTGTTTAATTTTGCCGTATTCTCGTTTACTAACTTTAAAGATTCAATAAAAACCGTTATTTTGATAATGTTAATAAGGTTGAAAATCGCTTGCACTCATTTTTTTTACTAAGTATCACTAGACAGTGTTTTCTAGTTAAAAAAACAAGTGCAAGCGGTTTTCAACCTTATTGATGTTTGAAATTCGGTGGTTTTTCCCATATCTCTCGTTCACTAACTTTGCTTAGCTAAATAGCTTTTACATAATAACTAATTGACTTAGTTGTGTCATAACAGTCCTAATCGAACTAAGACAATAATATACGGTCGCGCGCGATATTATACCCCGTGGGGATGCTCTGGAGGAAGTGTATTATTTGTAAATATTATATTTAGCATTAAGATTTTTAAATTTGTTTGTATTGTGTGTTATATTATGTTCTCGTTAACAGTTATGTGTCCCAAAAGTCCTAATTTATTTAACAATAACGTCAATAACGTGTTAGATACACAAAGTCACTATGATGAATAAGTTCGCGCGCGATAAGTACCTAGCGCCTAGCGAGCTGCGACTGGCTGCGAGAATAACGTTCATAACGCGACCGATACCAATAGCGCTTACGCGACGACTGCCCGCCCGCGCGCGCCCAACGCGGCCTCTCGCCCGCTGCCGGCCAACGCCCCGCTGCTAGTTGCTACTCGTTATATTTCTAGCGTCATAACGACTACTTACATAGCGCGCGATGTGCGCTATGCATAGATAGCGCGCTAGAATATTGCAATAGACGTTATATTAACCACCTCTAATTGTATGTAGCTAGCTGCATACAATGCCTATATAGATAGAAAGTAGGTAGATAGTTTTTTGTTTAACAGTGATATTGGGTGCATTCTAGGTGACTAATAGCTATCATTGATCGCCACAGAGTACATTTTAAGCATGGAAAGTAATAAAACTAAACATTAAAACAAATTACTTTCCATGGTTAAAATGTATGCTTTGGTGATCGTTTCCTTAGCGATTGGTCTAGGACTGGTATGCATCCATTGACATAAATAAATGTCAAATTACCGAGCTTCATGATTGGTTTTTTGTTTGGCAGTGACATTGACATTTACATAGAAAGTAATTTGTATTTTACAAATACTAATTACGTTTTAAAAAGTATTTCAAATAAAATACTAAATACATTTTGAAAAAAAGTATTTCAAATACAAAATACAAATAGGTATTTTGTATTTGTATTTTAAATACTTGTATTTCAAATAATTCACATCTCTGATCAACACACGCTCTTGGAATGCGTCAAATACGGTGGGGCGAGGAATTCATTGATACAGAAACATAAGATAAATAGATTAGACGTAGGAAAATTTCTGACAATACTAGCAGACCCGCAATCTGCGGTGTTTAAAGAACTTATTAAGGCGCGGTGGTAGTGAAACTAGCGCCGCCACTACATTTATTTTTATTACTCGTAAACCAAGTCAATATTTAAAAAAAGCTCATGTAATAATCTCTGTCTCTAATATTTTTTGAATAACTCATCAACAGTTATCATTCATTTTGTAAGTTTTAAAATCCATAATTGCCAGAAGTGGCCACTTTGAGCTAAAATGGATTTTAAAACATACAGAAAGAATGAAAACGTTGAAGAGTTATTCAAAACATATTAAAGACAGTTTAAGAGATTTTTTAAATATTGACTTGGTTTACGAGTAATAAAAATAAATGTAGTGGCGGCGCTAGTTTCACTACCACCGCGCCTTAATAAGTTCTTTAAACACCGCAGATTGCGGGTCTGCTAGTATTGTCAGAAATTTCCCTACGTCTAATCTATTTATCTTATGTTTCTGTATCAATGAATCCCGTGTGGCGAATAGTGGCGGCGCTAGTTTCACTACGTACAGCGCCTTAATGTGTTTCGGTATCAATGACCCAAAGATAAGGGTATGATATGATGAGGCTGACATACCTAAAATAGGTAAAAACCGCTAAATAAAAATAGATTAAAAAATGTTGGTGTGCGTTTTAAGATGGTTTTTAGCCTCACTGCGTCCAAAGAATATTGTAATAAAAACTAGTGTGTGTGTGATTATCAGCCCCAGTTGGATCATGCTTGATTCGACGCGTTTGTAGCTTCAACAGATTCTGCTTTAGGTAATATTTAAACTGTGCCTTACTGCTTTAAATTGCTTGAGACGACGCTGATTTGCTCTCAATGTCCACGTTGTTTCAGCGAGGAAGATGGTGGCACGTTAGTTCGCGCGCTGGTAGAAGAAGGCAACTTTGAATTCGTAAGTCAACTTCACGTGGTGGCGCTGCTGCCGCTGTAGCCGTTACTAGCAACTGTGCGCTAGCCGCTAGCAACTCTGCGCTAGCCACTAGCAACTCTACGCTAGCCACTAGCCAGCTCTAGCGTAAGTCGCCCACGCATGCAGCCCTATCATTGCGTGGGCGTCGACCGGCCTTGGCAGTAGAAGTTTTTGTTTTAATGGGTAGTAAAACTACGAGTATAACCACAGAATAGATAATAGTACTAGCGTACAGAAGTTGCACTCCGCAAAATCGTTAAAATAAATTGCAACTCTTGCTCCGACACAATAAAGTACAATTCAGGTCGCACAGCGCTCCCTTCGCTCCAAAACATTCACTTAGTAGTTGCCTCTCTTTCTATCACGTAGGTCTTATCTTTTCTGACGTATGAAATTTGTCCTCTCAGAGGACGCCGAGCGCTTCAGACTCGCGCGCGGAGTGACAGAGCCATGGTATAACGGCAATGGTTCTTATTTGGATTTGCCAATTTTTGGAAGGTGATTCCTTAAAGTGTCAAAACTCCGCCAGTTTTTTTTTTGTTGTTAACAGTAACCTGACCTAATTTATTCTTCTTTATAAAAGAAATGTGACCAGCAAAAAAAATGGTGTCTGAGACTCGGGAGCAAGAATCTTATATTAATATGATTCTTGTTTGGGAGTTACTTTTGGCAGTTGTCTGTCACCTAAGCCATATTTGTAAAACGCTAGTTTTTTAACATTATCTTTGCATATTTGTATAGCTCATGAGTATAACACATCTAAAGAAACAGCTATAATCATATCAAGATACAACATCTTACCTTTGACTGCAGATATTTACTGCCCATTTTAACAAAATAGAATCACATCCCAAAATCATTCACGGATCAAGTTAATATACATGTTTACTAATTCATAATTATATTTCCCGTAGTAATAGCCAGGGCCGGATTAACTGCATGCAGGTTTGGAGACTGTGTCTAATTAATTACGTACCAATGGAAATTGATTCTTCTGCATATGTGATAAAATTAAATGTCCTTTAATAGGTAATTAGTTTTTTTTAAAGGTTGATTATAAACTAAAGTGCTACCTTATGACTTCTAGGTTCATAGAAAAAGGACAAATAAAATATTGCTTAGATGCTTTGGTGTGGTGTATTGTGTTTTAATATTATTATGTTGTTTTAGGATGTGACATTTATTTTATAAGAACGAGGATAAATAAATAGATAAATTTAAAAAATCTATACACATTATTCTTCATATTCAAAAAATCTGCTGTTCTGTTTCATACATTTTCATATTTTCGTTATTATTTTTGTATGAAACATTTGATTTTTTTTCGCGATTTCAGAGTTTATCCCATAGTAAAAGTGGTTCAGTTTGATGGTTCCTATCTACCATATCTTGGTTAGCTATTTATAAATTAATAGCTACATATATTCTGTTACACGTTGTATAAGGTGGAACCAAATTATGTAACAATACTGAATCCGTCAACGCCCGACGTGCCGCATGAGGCACATAACACAATAGAAAATCTATTATGTCTCATTTTCCGGGCGTTGACGAGTTAAACTGAAAAACTTACTCCAAGGAACATAGGTAGAAAAAATATTTTTGTCGCCTTTCCATAGTAAGTCGGTCAGCTGACCAATACATTTTGTATGGGAGAATGTTTTTTGTTTCGTTTTTCGACCTATGTTCCTTGGAGAATATTGTTCAATTTTAGCAACCCTATCACCTGTTTCAGTATAATTCATTTGGTTCCACCTTATAAGTCTGCTTACATAATCTTTCTTGGCCAGCTCTCCTGTCTACCCGTCGGCGAGCTAGAAGCGCGCGTGTCTTGCCTGGACGCAGAAATGGAGGCCGAGATCGAACAGCTCCGCGCGCGGTACACTCGCAAGCGGCAACCGATACTCGACGCCATACACCTCAAGAGGAAACGACAACAGAACTTCTAGCCCACGCCCCAACGCTGCGGTACGATAGGTATGCGGGCTTAGGGATTTGTTGGTCTTTTATCTCGCTCTTGTTTTAACTTTAAGAGGAAACGACGACAGAACTTCTAGCCCACGCCCCAACGCTGCGATACGTTAGGTATGCGAATGCGAGCTTAGGGATTTGTTGGTCTTGTATCTCTCTCTTGTTTTGTCAGTCAACGGTGTAACTTATGTTCTAGAAACTATATCCACCTCATAACTACAATACTCATTCAAATCTACGTTATCTTCACATTTGGGATGTCTGACTATATGACTTTTGTTGTTGAACAACGCGTCGAGGGTACAAACAATGTACTCCACTGTTTATAATGCCGCTATCGTATTTCACGAATGTTTTCTAACAAAAAATATATAAGGCGAGTGTCATTTCGACACGGAATTATTGTCTTGTGATATCGACCTTGCGTCTACTTGAGGGAGAACGATACACACGCACTATAGCGACAACAAAGATGGAGAAGTAGGAATAGTTATTATAAAATACTTAAGTCCTTTCATGAATATATTTATTTTAATAATACTACGTCTTAACGAAATTAGATAATGAAATTCACGTATTTTCTCTTTACGTAGACTTTCTGATTGTAATTCTCATACCGCCTCGTTGAGGACTTAACTACGACTTCTAACTGCATTACACCTCTTTTTGGACGTTAACTACCGCGAAACTCTTAATACCAAAATAACTATGAGTCGGTAGCATTGTCTACAGCATTGTGTCCCTATGTTCCACAGTTAACTGTTACTAATTGGACAACTATTTTGTATACGAGGTGCTTCGACGGGGTGCCAAAAGATCATAATAAGTTCCTAATGTCGCAAAACAATATACAATCGCGACTTGATGAAAACCTAAATTGGCCTAATGATTTACTAAATTCGTTTACAGTCAGCCAAGTAGTAATAAGTGCCATTAGAAAAGGTTTTAATGTTTCGTGTGGAATAAAATTTAAGGCGATTGAAACTCCACACAAATATTTGAACACCAATTGGTTATACCTAAATGGCTGTGTGCTCATTAATGAATATCGTGAATGGAGGTTTAAGAATGTTGAGCTGCTAGTTGTAGTGAAATGTTAATATGTAGGTAGGTTGTTGAGTAGCGGGGTGAGTTAAAAAACATATCCGTAGCTGATGGCACTGTTCGCTGTGTGCCTTTGGTTTCCTTTATTCGCAACGAGTCACACTGAATCGTGACACACTGGGACTGGTTGAGAAAAAAAATCGCATCCAGTCACACTGTTACCTGATGCGATTTTTTTTCTGAACGTGTCACACTCAGGGATTGAAATACCGTTAAAAAATAACGTTACAAAAAAAAACATTTAAAATACCGTTAAAACATTTTATCGGTACCGGTAAAAATAACGTAAAAATATTGTACCGGTAAAATTACCGTTAGATATAGCGTTAAACTTTACCGGTACAATAGTACCGGTAAAATTATCGGTATAAAAGTAACGTTATTAATTGGAATAACGTTAATTTTAAAGTAACGGTAACAAAAAGTAAGAAATAACGTTAAAATTAACGACGTTATTTACTGAAAAAACGTTACTATCGTTAAAATAACATTAAAATTAACGTTATTTACTGAAATAACGTTAATTTCAATGTAACGTTATCTAAAGTAACGTTATTTATTGACATAACGATAATGTTAAAATTAACGGTAAAAAAGTAAGAAATAACGTTACCTTTAAAAATAACGTTATCATTCCCTGGTCACACTATACATGCACCCAATGATGTTATACGTACCATTATCATGGTATTAGTACCATTATTTAGGTTATCGTACCATGTACCTTTGGACTTCCATCATGGTACGCAAAAGTACCATTATTTTCACCTCTTTCATCTAAACCAACTTTTCGTGTAATGGAATGAACATAATGTTTCGTTTCTGCTTTTAATGCATAAGTAGCATGCCTTAGAAAAATAATAAGTAGTTAAAATGTTCAATTTTTTACTTTTCGTGGTTAAAACGGGCCATGGCGATCGATAACTCAGCGATTAGCCTGCTGAAATGCACCAATGTCAACAGTTAAGTGTGAATGCGGCTTTTCTGTTCGAATTCGATTCGAAATCAAGAAGATTGTAGGTAATTCATGCTCGAAATCCCATTCCCAAGTAACTACGCAAGCTTGTAATAATATCTCAGACCGTATAAGACTAAAAAGCCGTATGTACCATTTTTTTTTCTGAAGTACCATGATTTTGACAGGCTGATGTCATTATTCCTGAGTTGCCATCTAACATCCCTGCATGCACCAGTGTTACTAGATGAGAATGAAAATTCGAATTGAGTCACACTGTAACTGATGCGATTTTTTTTCTTAACCAGTCACATCACAGGGTGACACGGTTTATTAGTGTGATGTGACTAGTTGCGAATAAAGGTTAATTTGACCGCGAATCGTTTAGCTAGGTTTGTAATATTGTGCTGGCTAGTCGTAAACACATGCGAAACTGTGTTATCTAGTAAATAGGGTGCCTAAAGTTGTATTGTTTGTGGGGGCTAACAAGCGTAGGTACATTATTTTTTGCATAGGTTTTGTTTTTCGCTTGTACAGGAGTTTAGTCTGCATCGGGTTTATATAAAAAGTGTACACTATAATAACTTATTGCATTTTCTTTGGTTCGTGAATTTCTAAAATAAATGAAATTGGAAATATCTATACAATTTTGATGAATTATTATTATATTCTAGCAAGATTTAAAATTTTGTAGTACTGTACCCCTATTAGTAGGAGTTTAATTTTACCGACCGACATGAGCAGTAATAGGGAATATGCATAATTTTTTTTTAAATCAAAATCAAAAGTATAATGCGTGAGAAAATCAAGTGTAATTTTAAAAAATTTCTAGTGTTTTTTTCTCGTGATATAGTAACTTAAAGTTAGCACGCATGACACCCGCCGAAAACGCTCTATACAAAACGGTGACGTCACATGTCACGTTTCAGGTGTGTTTCAGGCGCGTTTAATATGGAGTTAGCCAATAATCTTCAATTATCTCCCTAAATTTTGCGTTTAAGTACATAAGTGTCATACAATATATTATTTCTTACTTGATATTCTATCCGACTGTAAAGTGCATTATATCCGAAAAAAAAACCGTTATTTTCCCCTGATTTCATCCTGATGAATTTTTTTTTGTTCCATCATGTTTTGTAAGTGTCCGCAGCGATCAAGCTCAAATTCATCAAAATCGGTGACTTATGCATATTCCCTATTATCAGATAGTTTTCGATATCGTTAACAGTTTAAACTCCTAAAAAACGTGTTAAAAAGGACACTGTTTACCCCTGATGTAATCGACTGATATTTTGACGACTTGTTTTTTGCTGCATGAAATGTATTTGTATCGCAGATATAGATGTAAGACTTATACTTAAGTAAAACTAATAAAGGAACAAATTAGCATAGCGTCGGCCTTCAGTTTTACGTTTGACCAACGCAAGCCATATTTCAAGTATTATTTTACTATTTAAAATTCATAAAGTACTACTAGTTTAGTGAACAAAAAATGAATAAGGCTTGCACAGCGAACAGTCGATGTATTTTCATGTTTAGTTTACTCTAGCACTATTTATATTAGTGGACAAATCTAATCAATAAATAAATCACTGCTCAACTAGAGCGAAGTAGAGCAATTATTGAAATAATATTCTATTTTGGTTTTTTTTAATAGACACCTAAGTCTACTTTTGGTGCTTCTGCAGAAAATGTAGTTTGGCTTGTATTCCATATTATAAATTTCATGACAATATGTATTGTTTGTAGATAGATTTAAAAAAATGTAATGTACTGTATTGATTTTCATACATAATAGGAATGATTTATTTTTGTTGCGATTTAACAATCGTATGTTCCGTAATACGAATTATTTAGTTCCTTATAGGTATTTTAGATCTCAATTTATCTCGCAAATTGTATCATAATATTATTAATACTTATGTATGTAATGTTAGATCATATCGACTCATTGTACATTTTGAATTCGGTAGCAGGTTGTGAGAATGAATTTATAATCAATAGTACGAAACATTTTTACATTGGTTGAATTGAAGAGCAATACATTTCTCATGTTGATTAATGCATTTTTCATTATGTACTTTGCACGTGTGTTTAATGTTACGAAAAAATAGTGATTAATTAAATAATTCAAAGAAAATGGGTTTAGTCGTGAGTTTACGTTCTTAAGTTATTGTGTTAGAGTCTATTTTTTTTTATTTAGTCTTGAAGTCGCACCAGCTTATGGCATCTTTTCAGCAGCCGTGCGACTTTGACTTTCCCTTCACTTATTACTTATTACAAATTAATATTATGACAGATTCAAACTTTTAGAAGTGCCATTAGTAATTAAATATAGTATTTTCTTACTTCTAGTAATAGTTGTGAAGAAATTAAAAATATCTTTATATCTTAGAGAGGAGATAATAATTCAGTGATTGCATAAATTAAGACACATTTTGTTTGTGCCATGTACTGTTTGAGTCTTTGTGCCGTATTGATTGTCGAAGCAAATATTTTCTGAAAATTATTACCTACACAAATGAAACACATGTTTTATCTTATAGAGGCATATTTATTGTAACAATTTTCTTTAACATAATATTAAGGGTTAGCAGTAATATAACGAAATGTTCAGTTTCGGTGACTATCACATACATTATGATGAGCCAACTTACAGAAGGAATGTTTGTAAACACAACTTTGTGCATTTTTCGTAATTATTCCACAAATCTTACGTTAAGTTTCAGTGATTACCGCCCTATAATATCAAATTTATGACATTCACATATTTATAAAATGAACTTTTCACACACTTTTGATGTCATATGGGCGGTTTGTTTACAAACATTATTTCCGTCAGTCGGCCGGAATATAGGAGTTAGGTTATTGCTGATTCTTAATAGAACATTTGATTCGGCCTACACAATGTATTGGAATAAAAGGTTTTCTCTTTGAAAAATGTACAGGGTAAATTATATAGTACGTACATATATTTTTTAATGCTTGGCCGCATTACTGCTATTTAAACATTATTTTGTATTTTAACAAAACTTAAGTATTTCTAATTCTATAGCTCTGTGAAAGTAAATAATGGATTAGTTGATATTGTCCAAGTATCTGTAAAAATCTGTGTTATTTGTTGACCAGTTATGTCCAGAAATGCATTTTAAGGGTGTATTGTATACACCTCCGTAATGCACGTTATGTTCGCGAACCAGGCGCATTCGTCAGATATGTAGGTACGTCGATGGTACCTAATGTTCAAATGGTACCTTGTATCTTCGCAATAAAGTTAAATTGATACGAAAGGTTGAGGGCTGTTTATGCGCTCTTAATAGTTGTTGGCGAGTGCGCGCGCGTGGTGGACGAGTTTTTTGTGTGTCAGGAGGAAGATGTCAGTGTCGCACGTGTTATAAGAAATAACGTGGGGACGTTTTATGAAGCAAGATAGTCAGAAACAGAAAATTAGAAATGAAAAAGTAGAAAGTATCACAAGTGGTCAAGTTCACAATCGTTTGATTGATTGAACGCGTGCGGTACTGCGTCTGCACCGTGTACAGTTTGTTGTAGCGTGATGGAAGTGCACTTTGTAAATCTGTAGCCTGTTGAAGTGTTGATAGTTGCGTATGCATTATATTTTTGGACAGACAACTCACTGATTAAAAATATAAAAACAATATAACAATCTTCTTATTTTGAACCAGTCAATTGTAGAACCTGATTTTCAGCTAAAATTAGGAAATGATTATTACAATACCTACTTGTTTCTCTTATAATAAATAAAATATCAACGATTATATTCAAGTAATATATTTTGCTATAAACAACTCTTGCATAGCTATAATGCACTTTCACATTGTTTTTTCCAAATCAAGTTTTTTTAAACAATACAAATCGTTCATACACATCTGTAACAATTTAGTTTTAGCTCGTAATCTTAATAGTAATATCTGTGGTAATATTCCTAAGTTTAACGCTAGATGCATATAAGAAAAAAAATACTTTTCAAATATCTATCCCAGATTGGGAGTGTTGATGACTAGTCATTTTCGAATAGGAAACCATTTAAAAGTAATTAATCTCATGAAAATTATAGCTACCATTTGAATAAATTAAAAATACGAAATGTAAACGATCAAGTTCTAAGTTATAAATAAATCACAGACAGCAAAAAAGGGCATTGGGTAAATTTGAAGAAAGACTAATGGCAAATTTTTCGGCACTTACACACTTGTGAATCTGTCTTTCTGTAAAGTCTCTCTTAATTTTTTTTGTGTAATTATAATGTGTTCGATTGTGCTTTAAGTTTTAATAGTAATTACTAATGCAGAAATATCAGTGCTTAGTGCGAGTTTTTTCACCTCACGCTGCTCGATCGTGAGCGCGAATTTTGTATGGCGTTTATGAAGTTTATTGCGTATTCCGCAAGATGGCGGGCCACCAATCCTATACAAAATGAAGTTTACAATACATTACATAACGCGGCCGAGTAAGCACTAGTATCACAGAATAGGTGAAAGTACTAGCGTACAGAATTTGCACTCCGCAAAATCGTTTAAATAAATTGCGACTCTTGCTCCGACGCCATAAAGTGCAATTCAGGTCACACAGCGCTCTCTTGAAAATCCGCGTGCGATGAGAATGGTATAATACCTTTTGGAACTGAGACGCGCACGGTACCGCTAACGCGGCAGCGCGGCGCTGTACACTGCTGATTTACAGTCATTTTCAATTCATTTTGACAAGGTCCCTTACCATTCTTATCGCGCGCGGATTATACTTTAAAACATTCACTTAGTAGTTGCCTCTTTCTATCGCGTAGGTCTTATCTTTTCTGACGTATGAAATTTGTCCTCTCAGAGTAGGCCGAGCGCTTCATCCTCACTCGCGGAGTGACAGAGCTCTGCTAGTTATTCATTCATTGATTCTAATCATGTAAAAAACAAAAGACGCCACTTTTACCCAATACGCTCCTTAAAATAAGATAAAGTTCATAGTGTGGTGTGACACTATACTCGGTGGGAAGTATCATAGAATACTACCTTGTCTAATACTACAAAGCGACGCTAATTAATATACAGATACTAGGTAGTAAAGTAGAAGGAACAACATAGAAGTACCTAAAAGTAGGCATCTAGCCTCTGTAAATGCTAAACCGGCGCTAAATTTGAGTTTATGAGATAAAGGCTATCCTGTGCTATATACTTAGATCGCCATTAACTAATTTAAAAAAATTGAATTAAGTGTTTCAGTATTGACAACACTTCATTCTTATGTATAATGTTCGTAATTTCTGAGTATTTTCGAGAACTAAAGTTAAAACTTCTGCATTTATCATGCACAAGCATCAAAGGAACTTCGTTAACTAACTAACCAACATTATGTAAAAGGCTTATACTATTCGAATTATCAGATATATAGAATAATATACAACATTAATATACAGTAATGATAAGCAGTAGTTACTCACTTACAATTTACACAACATTGTTATATTGTCCTTTCTCAGTAGGCTCATTTTGAATAACTTTAAAGTATAAAGGAAATATTTTAAACTACAATTTTCTTTGGATACAATCAGGTCGGACTAAAAATTGATAAATACAACCTGTATTTCAACAATAATCCTAATTAATCACAGTTAACATGGAATGTGACAGTTAACAGCATAGCTATGCCGTATCATAAATTCGTTTTTAATATAAAAAAACATGATAACATCAATACTACAGACTACTTACTATGTAATGTATAACTTCATCATCTATGAGAATAAACAAAATGCTTGACTAAAGTCTTTTTATCCACCTGGAATTGCAAAGTTTGATATCCTATGGAATAATAGTAAAAAGAAAACATAATAGGCATATACTAGTGCCTGAGTATCATTTGACAGTACAGGAAGCTGTCGAGCACTGAAAAAGAAAAAAATTAAGTCTTAAAAAAGTAATAAAATATAAACTCTGATGTTCTACATTAATTATAGTACCTAAGCACATTATAATTCACAGTTCCGTACTTTTCACACTTCAAGGCCCAGAAAATGAGACACAATAGATATTCTATCGTTGTCCGGTCCGCGCAGCCGTGCGGGCTTTGATGAATTAAGTGTAATTTAAACATAACAATAAAATGTCAATACTCACAATACTGTGCTCCACTGATCAACAGCTCGTACATTTGTACAGGTCCCTTCCCCTTGAGTACAATCTCGCAAACAAACACATAAACAACTCTACTCGTCTCGAATAACGAGTCCAGTAGTAGCCAAGTGGTGACATTCCTTCCGGAGTTCTGTGCCGAGCTCCGGTTCATCACCACACAGGAGTTTAAAAAGCCAATGGCACTGGTGACTACCATCAACCCAGATATAAAGTAATGGACAACTGGAAACGATTTGTGAAAGTTAATTAACATTGCCGGGCCCAGACTTGTATAATATAATGTGAATTCTGTGTATGGACAGCATTACAAGCATTTCATGTACTTAAACACTCACGCTGGTCCACATTCATTGGTCCACACTTAAGCCCGATTCACACATATCAATTGCGGCACAGTACCGTCACCGTGATAATGATTCTTTCATACATTCTCTATGAACGCGTCCACTCTTGTCAGTGTCAGTGATGAAACAGTGCTCTCAGTGTCAGTGATTGCATGTTCCTAGAGAAAGTATGAAGTAATAATTATCATGGTGGCGGTTCTGTGCCGGAACTGTGACTTCACTGATGTGTGAATCGAGCTTTAATGTTAGATTACACATACACAAGTCTGGACATAGTCTAAAACAAATGAGTAAAATTTTAAATAGAAACAGAGAGAACAATAAGCTTTACTCACTTAATTCTGATCCTTCCAATGGATCCAGATAAAAAAATTCAGGATTCAGTAAACGTAATAAAGCCATCACAAATGCTGTAGTTGATGATATCTGAAAGTAATTTTTTACAAAGAAGGGTAGTTGTAAAATGAATGCCAACTATACTTACAGATGGTTTATTTTGGAATAAATTGTTGAAAATAAGTTGTAAAATGAGATTTTAATGTCAGTTATGATAACTAATAATGTTTATTTGCTAAAGAAACAGCAAAGCGTATTTATTTAACTGATAAGTAAATTCCTATTTGAATATGTTATATTATAACATCAACTGTTTTTTATCTGCAAGTCTAGTGATTTTCTATAATGAATAAAATATTAACTTTTTTACACAAATATATATACAAAAGTAAGAATAATTAGATGAGGTCGTAATATTTTAAATCTAATAGGAATTTGCCGAGTAACTTTCGCACACACAGTGAATGTTATGGTTAGAACATAACGTTGAATATTTCCGCTTCTCATACGACAAGTAGTGTTTAGCATAATTAGCGCTCCTCAACTTCGTGGAGTAGTAAACAGTGAAATCGAACCGTGTTTACTTACAGAGAAAACTGCAGCGACAACTCTGATATACACTTTCAGATCCAACTTAGGCATCGTTTTTGACTGTGTAGACATTTAGCTCTCCGCAAAACTGAATCACAGGATAATTCGTTGTTTTTACTGCGGATACATTGATTAGGAGTTCGACTTTCGAAGATTCGAAGGTTTGCCGCAACGAAATTCTGTAGAAATCAATAAAATAAAGAAAGCAACGATTTGTGTTTACTTACAAAGAGAATATAATCACTACGTTTACTTACACGCTCTCAACAGCTGTCATGCATGTCACTGTCAAGACACAGAACAGATAACAGGGTTGCGTTCAAAACGTTTGAGCGTCGGTTGTTTGGTTGTTTTTTAACTCGCTCTAAGGTTTGGAACGACCAAGAACTTTAAATGTCAATGTCAATACAAATTCTTCATTTTCCATTTGGAATACGAATAATTTAAACTTTTCTTTATACTAAATCAAATAAAATCCGTTTTTTGAGGATCTACCATGATTATTTTAAAAATTAGACATAAAAACATCAAAAATACAAAATAATGTCAAATGACATTGACATTTTTTCTATAGACAAACGTCAGAGCGTTTTACAACCATCATTTTTGATGGTTGTTTGGTTGCAAGTTGCAACGCTCTGACGTTTGGAACGACACGGTTGTGTCGACCGAACGTCACGCTCAAATGTTTGGAACGCCGTTGGAGCGTTCGGTTGTGGTTAGGTTGCACTCGGAGTGTAGGTTTGGAACGCGCCTCAGGGTTGCGTTCAGAGCCTTAGAGCGCGGTTGTTTAGTTGTTTTATAACTCACTCTAAGGTTCGGAATTTTCCATCTGGAAAACGAATAATTTAAACTTTTCTTTATTCTAAATCAAATAAAATCCGTTTTTTGAGAATCTACCATGATTATTTTAAGAATTAGACTCAAAAACATCAAAATACAAAATAATGTCAATTTGAAATTGTCATTTTTTCTATAGACAAACGTCAGAGCGTTTTACAACCATCCATTTTGATGTTTAAAAAGTAGCAACGCTCTGACGTTTGGACGAACGTCACGCTCTTATGTTTGGAACGCCGTTAAGCCAGGGGGGTATAACTCCGCGCTTAAACTTTTATATTAGCCTACTGCTCGCGGCCCACTCCAAGAGGGCCATTGTCGAGGGATATCACCGCGCCGACCGAAACGCGCGGCGTGTGCAAGCGACGAGAGCGCAGCGCGTGAACGTCACGAACGAAACGAGTCAGTCAAGCGCCGAATGCGAAACTGCATGCACTTCGTTTTTGATACTTAATTACTAACGTACCTACCTACCTACCAAAGTTTATTGTATTTTTTGTATACATAATTACATACTTAGTTGTATCGAAGTTCGAAATATGGCACCAGTAAAGAAAAAAGCTGAAAAATACTATTTTTTTTCACCCATCCCATAACTGACCCTTGCAAAAGTTGCTTAACCTCCGCAATCGTTGGGCCAGGCGCTATACCACTGCGCCATCGAGCTTCTCTAACTACTTAGAAATACTTATTATTTATGCTCTTTAAATAATTATGCTCAGCTCACCTATTAGGTAGATTTATTTTATTTTATAAGTAGGTACCTATTATAGTAATTTCATTGTTTATTCATGGGCATAACGAATGTTTTCTATGATATCAGTAACTAGCGAGTAGCAACCCCGAAATGTGTCGGTTGAGACAAAGCTATGCGACAGAAAGAGACGCCTCTCTTTCTTCTTCGTAGGTGCATATAATTTTATCCACGCAGCGTTGTGCAGTTTGAAATTGTACTTTATTGCCGTGCAGCGAGAGTAGCTTATTATTTGATGGTCCTCGCGGGGTCCGACTTCTGTACGTTAGTACTATTATATATTCTGTGGTTAAGCCGCGATTAAATACGCCGATTTAGCATACCAATTTCGGGTTGCCACTCGTACTTCACGTACTTGACAATAAAATATTGTATAATAAGTTCGATTTTAAAAGTGAATTTACCCTATAACGGAAAGATAAACATTGTATAAGATTGGAGATGAGAATTGAAAATAAAAAAAACATAAACAATGTTGACCTTTGCGTTATTTGTTTAATTTAATTGTTAAAATTTAACTTATTATACTGGTGGCAACTCTAATTGGTATGCTAGATTGGAATATGTAATCGCGGCTTTAGAGCGATTGGTTGCACTCGGAGCGTAGGTTTGGAACGCGCCTCAGAACACCAACCACACCACTAGCAAGAAGTATGGATTCCAGCAGGTTAATCGCTGAATCAATGATCACCACAGTATACATCCATGGAAGTACAGCTTGGCCATAAAGAGATGAAATTAAATAAAATGGAACTAAAATTTCTAAGTACAAAATATAGTCAGTGTTGCCAAATTATTCGTGATTTTGACGCGTTTACATACAAAGTGGCGCCCTCAATTTTTGTCAACTCTTTATGGTCAAGCTGTATGCGATCGTTTGCACGATCACTTTTTCGACGTTTTATCGCGCGTTTTTTCTGACATTTCGCACAGAACACACAGCTTGGCCAGAAATAAAATAAATATATATACAGGGTGTTTGGTAATAGGTAACAAAAAAGAGCAATGCAGCAAAGAAGTGTGATTTTTTACTCTCGATTTTCATTTCTAATTTTAAACGTAATTGTTTACCTTTCCTTTATTAGTGTAAATTCACTGTAGGTATAAATCGAACTTATATACAATATCTTATTGTCAAGTATGGATGGCAGTGGCAGCCCTAATCGGTGAAATCATATACAATTATTTAGGGTGCCTAGCCTAGTGTGATCACTACATCCAATTTAGCTTTCTAGATTGGATCCCCAGTTAGGACGCTAGATCGGCGTATGTAATCAGCACTTTACTTTCGTTTTGTGAAGTCGAAGTGACTTAGAGTAAATTTTTTTTTTATTTTTTTTCACGCAACCGAAAATCCTGAAACTTTTTCTGTTACTAGTTACTAAAGGGGCCTGCTTATTCCTACCTAAGTATAAATAATATTCAGCCAATTTTTTCAGACATTCCCCGTTGTCGTCATGCTTATTAAATTCTAGTTTGAATCTTTGAATGCAATTAAAAACAGCTTCAAATGTTAGTTACGGTTGTCAGAAATCACTCGTCTAACACTTGGGTAGCAATTGCGAACTGGGCAGGGCGGGGTGACAAATGGTTTATTGTTTATTTTAAATAATATCACATCATTTTTTTGTTGAGCTAATTTGCTTTTGCCAAGTGTAAGCTTATAGGATCATTCACAGAGCTCAGTCACGTCAAGTGCATTTCAATTTCAATTTATTTAATTCAATAACAATATTTTAGAATTGTATCTGAATGTTGTACACTAAAACATAGAAAATAAAAATGAAAATTACAATTGGGATTTAAATCTAAACATCAATAAAATAAAATATTAGTAGCATTAAAAGTGTGAAAAAAAAAATAATAACAATCATAATAAATGTCAAACCCATCAATAATAATTCCATGTCAAAATAAAGTAAAATAATAGTACATTATGAGACAAGTTAGCTTATGTTGCTCATTGCACACAAGGCTGTGGGTTGCAGCCCGAGCCGCAGGCGAGGGCGTAACTCAGCCGAGTGTGCAATAAGCAAGAGCTCACGAGTTTCATACGACGTTTTTCAACACATTTGCGAGGAAAAAACTAAGTAATTTACCACACAGCAACAAGTACGACAAAAACAAAATATGATAATTATGGGAAAAGGCGCGCATGTTTTTTTTTGTTTTTTTTTCACACGCCCAACGCAAGAATATTTTGCAAACAAAGGGGTGAGGAGCATACAGCCTACTACTAATACTTCAAAATTATAATTTTAAGTGACAAAATGCAAATATTTTAATATTTTATAACAAAATATTGTGAATTATGAATAATTTGATAATAATTATATATTTATTTGACTTAATTAAGGACTTACACATTTATTTATTCCAAAAATGTTATGAATTTTCAGCAGCATAAAACCTCTTTGTTGTCAAAAAAATAACTGTATTACCCGGCTAAATTGGGAATGCTCTGTTTACTCGCATAGAACTTGCAGTAAGGTACTAATTTAACTTTGTAGGGTTAATTCTATTACGAACTAGAGTTTTATATATTATTGCACGCGTTTGTTATAGCTCGGTTTATTGCCCTAAAAGCGATCTATTAGGGCTCACTTCACTTTACGAGCAAGTGTGTTGAAAAAATCATAACATTACAAAAACATTATTGAGTAAAAATGCACGGATTACCGACAAAGTCGTCAAGTGAGTAAAAACAACCACTTAATAAGAATTTTTTAAGTTTCGATTTAAATATATAAAAATCTTCAATGACTTTTAACTCTAGAGGCAGTGCGTTAAAAAGTTTTACTGCCTGATACCTACTGCAGTGCTTCACAACCTTGAGGTGTGGTTGGAATGTCGTTTTTATGTCTTTTCTTCTGGTTTTTAATCTTTCTTCCTTCGTGGCTTCGGTTTCATATTTATAGTTATGTTTTACTACATCTAAAACTACAACCAGTATGTACAGGCTAGGTAGAGTCAGCACGTTAAGTCTCCTAAAATGTTCCTTACAGGATTCCCAAGGTGGTATTCGGACCATGGTTCTATAGCTCTTTTTTGGAGTACAAATGCCCTCTTTAGATTGTAGTCATAGCTGTTTCCCCAGAATTTAATACTATATCTAAGCTTAGACTCAACAAGAGAGTAGTATACTGTTAGTAATTCTTTTGTCTCCAGCTCATCTCTCAAACTTCTAATGGCGTAGGTAGCAGGCAGAACTAACATAATCTTTAGGAAGATTTTAAATCAATATATAGATTTAAAATCTTGTTTCCAATTTAGATACTTTCACTTTCACAAGACTTTCACCTTCTAATGTAATGAATGACATTTTTTTTTGTCAAAATACAAATTATCAGAAAGACTACCGCCTGGGGCAGTACCTAGGTTGTAGGTATATTGAACACGTCAAAACAGTTCTGAGCATTATTTATAAAAATGTAGTTTAAATGCATTTTAAATGTGTATTAAGTGTATACATGTACTTATTAGGTTTTATGTTATAAGCATATGCAGCCTGCCTCAGTTTCATTTCACCAAATAACTTGAAGTATCGCATTTTTACATCATCTTCATTAATATAACTTCTGTTTCTATCTTTTTTTTGTAATTTCTTACCATTTTTGCCTGTGAACATAATAGATACGTGTAAGTAGGTATGATTATTTCCTTTTTTTAATATTTAAGGTTTACGAGTAATAAAAATAAATGTATTGGTGGCGCTAGTTGAACTATATATAAGCGCCTTAAGACTTGTACTAATTAATACTTATTCTGTGCAGGTTGGTACTTATACCTAGGTACCTAATTTTATTTTTATTTTATTCGATTACTGTCAAAAGACAATGAATTTCTTGTCGTGTTTCGGTTGTCATATTATCATGCTTACAGGCACACAGGAGTACCTACTAATGTAAACTACCAGCAAAAAACGAATACCTACTTAAAGTATCGTTTTTACTTAAAGTATCTTAAAGTATCATACTTTACCACAGAATAACTAATACTTTACCATGGGTAAAATTAATTTAATTTACAAAATTAACGAATGCATTAACAAATTTTGTACCGAGATTGCACAAACAAAATAAAAGAAACATTTTTAAAATTTGAATTTGGAATAATGGAAGGCTAGGGACGGGGTGGTGTTCATTGTTAATGGTCGCGGCACGCGATGTCATTATATGCCATTCATCGGACGAACTCAATTCGATTAACTCGATTCGGTTGCAATTAATTCAATTATAAATTTACGAGATGTTGACTGTTATAAATTCTGTTAAATTATAGAACTTATGATAATTATTGATTTACGATTTGATTACGGTTAGGTACATTATTTACGATTGAGACTTGTATTGCTAAATGTGTTTCAATCTGTTCTAAAATCGGTCATGTCATGATGCAATAACATTGTGCCTCTTTTCTTCTAATAATATTTTGTAATTATAATTTCATGTTTTAATATGAAATGATAATAAAATAACAAATAAATGCTTGGATTTCACACAGCAGTAATTTATTTATTTGTGGTAAGTAGTTAAAGTTCTACCTCACTTACTTACGTATATAGGTACCAGTTTCCGAATGATGACTTTGCATGAAATAGAAAGGATATAAAAATAGCTCTTGCTTTTATGTCACTTGCCATTTCTTTTCAGTTCAAGGTCTCCTGTCGTAGATTTATGAACCGATGGTGTAGCTTTGACTTTCATAAATGCTTTGTGAATAGAATATTTATTATTAAGTAGTGAATACTTAAGTAGATTATCTACTTAAGTAGATAGATTACTCTGCGTTATCTTTGCAAAATCGTTACTGTGTCCCGTTTCTTAAATGTAAATATTAGGTGGTAACCTATGAAATCGGCGTTTTGTATGGAGAATTTTAAAGAAGTTACATTTTCCATACTAATATTTTATTAATTTATTTTACAACCATGAATGCTATTTTTTTAATCTTTTATGCACTAATGTTTATATTATACACTAAAATAACATACTTACTACACTTAAGTTAGGCAAAAAAAAAATATGGCTATGTTTAAACAAATAAAGTGTTCATTTATGCTATCAAAAAAGAGGAGTCATTTGTATGTTTAGAAAACTATAATGCTACTGCTCCACCTGCGTTAAGGCCTAGGTACTGTCGTTTGTAAATTAACATCGTTATTACCGTTAAAGTCTTGGCCACATCTGCGTAACGACTAGATTAACGCTTTAAGCTATGCGTTAAAACGCAGGTGGACAGGTGGAGCAAAGATTTTGTTACTATTTGTCTATGATGGTCATTGTTCGATATAATATCAAGCAATTGATGACTACTCTAAATCATAGAAGTGACGTGACGAGGTTCCCTATTTGTGAGAAAAAAACGTCAATTTCATAGGGATGGGGACCCAATATTTATTTAATTAATACTTCGCATGTCCAGCATGTAAAACAAACTACTCCATATCACTTCAGTATACGATGTTATTTTTTGTTTTCTTTGTCCACTTGTTTCTGTTGGTCAGTTGCGTGGTCAGTTGCATCCACCCTTATTGAAATAATATATCGAAATGCCACAGCAAAGTGTATCTTATCACTTTGCGGTAAGTTTCAGAATAGCGCGTTTCACGAGAAAATATCTGAAACTAATTGCTAAGCAATAAAGCGGTATGGTCACCCGTGAGTTTATTGAGAGGGATCCTTTACGCAATTTCCTTTATTGAATAATAATTGGAAGTGGCTTCGTTGAGTGTGATTATGGCAAGCTTAAAGTTAAGGTAAGGTAGGTTTGAAAAATGTTTACTTACGTCTGCTAATGCTAATATATTATTTTTTCAAGATTTTCTGCTGTAGGCTTTGCGCCTAGGACCTATAGATATAGGTCTAACAGCTGTACCCTTAGCACGAACAGCTATTGAAAAAAATAACGCGCGTAAAAACATTCAATAGTCTAATTTTGTAATGGGAAATTTGTACAGCGCCATCTACCGCAGAAAAGCGAAATGAGATTTTCCATAGAGAATTACTCTATCGAGTACTTTTAGGTGCTTTTTTTTCTCGATAAGTAGCTGTTGTTCGTTCATGCTAAGGTTACCTACTTAGAAAAAAATTTGATTGACTCGTCTATGAAACACTCGTAGAGTTCCATTATTTAATTATATGACACTAGCGACCCGCCCACGCTTCGCTTCGGTTCCTTCTTTTTTTGCCAAACGCGACCTTCCAACAACACCCAAAAAGAAAAAAAAAATTACAGTCACCTCCATTTGCTCCAAAAGTATTTTCTTCTCGTTCGTCCCGTAATAAACGCGTGTTATTTTTTTGCGACAGCTCCTCAGATATTCATTTAAATGGTATGGTGTAAAGGGTTAAAATAATGTGCATAAAATGCTTAAGGTAACTAGGTATTGCATTTAATTTGATAAGGATTAAACTTATCCTTCTAAATAGCATTCAAAATTACCGCATTTACTTGACCAATTTTTTAGAAGATATAATGGGTAGGTATAGCTATTCTTAAAAGATAGATAATATATATACCATCGCGGACCTTTTGTAGATCTATAATAGAGGAACAATTCCATCATACATTATTTTGTTATAGCTCAAAAGATTTAAGCAGCGTTTTAAATGCAAGCTCCCAGTCGGCTTAATTTTTGCCGATCTCCAACAATTATCGTCATATTTCTACCAATTTACATAAAACCTCAACTTATTATACACCTAAACCTTCCTCAGGAATCACTCTAACATTTAGTGAAAACCGCATGAAAATCCGTTCAGTAGTTGTTGAGTTTATCGCGAACAGACAGACTGGACGACAGAAATGACGACAGACATGACGACAGGCAGACAGACGTGGCGGCGCGGCGGTGGACATTGTTTTATAATATGTACCTAGGTAGGTACATAGTGATAATAATGTAGTGATTCTTTAAGTTGGTATAAACTATCATTGGTATAAACAGTTTACGAATCTGTGGAATAACTTAGGTAGGTAGGTAGGTACTTGTACTTGTGCCCTTTCCGACCTACTTTTCAGAATCCAAAGGGCATCGGGACGGGACATTGTCTCGCACAGATGATAACTCGACAGCAATATCACACAATATGCAATATTGAGAGGCAATAAAAACGGCGGTGTTCGATATTCAAAATGTTTGTGACCATAACTCACGACCCCAATGATCCATGTGAAATATGCAGTAGGTAGTACGTGTTACAAAAATAGGAGTAATGCCATATGGTATTAGGACCATCAAACTGAACAACTCTCACTATGGGACCAACTCTGAAATCGCGATAAAAATCAGCGGTTTCATACATTTTGATATATTCGCTATCAATTTTTGTATGAAACAGCTTATTTTTTTCGCAATTTCAGAGTTGGTCCCAGTGGTTGGTCCCATGATCCCATCCCATAGTAAAAGTTGTTCAGTTTAATGGTCCGTACCTATCAACCATATTCGGCACTCGTTTTTTGTAACATATTGTATTTGTGCACAGTGCAGCATTACTTACTGACATAATAATATATATACCTATGTCACTTGTTTTATCTATAAAACGTTATTGCTGTCAATAGATGAGATTGCTTTATAAAAAAATATTATAACGTTTTGTTTTTCAATAACAATGCAGAAGGCATTGATTTAAAATAATAATGCACATGATAGCAAATCGTTAGAATAGGTAACGAAGACTTATAAAAAATATGAAATTAGGAAATGCACTATTTGAAATTAAATAAATTAAACTTAATTGAATAAAAATCGACATTCGATCATCGGCACATGTTCAACTCTTCACGTCATTTATGATTGATGATAACTAATCGAGTAAAACAACTCGATTATCGTTCTATCCTATCCAATCTATCGCATTGCATTGATACAGTAACGGTACGACCCTTTGATTAATTCATTTTAAAAACCTAAGTAGCTAAGCTACGTATGGGCGTACCCAGCATCTATTTCGGGTGGGGCGAAAGTAAGGAAACCAATGATATTAAATCATTGAAGGAAACTCGATAAATAATAGGAATTCTAATTGTGGCGTGCGCAACGCTCCGGGTTATATGGTTTGGGCAAAATCATTATAATCAATGATGGTGTAGCCTAGGCGCGCTCCGGGACGTGCGGCGATGATGATTTAGACAAAATCATAGTAGCCTAGTCACGCACGGCGTACGAAGCGCGCCGCGCGCTCCGTCACTTGCGGTGATGAATGTGATGATGGTTAGGACAAAATCATTACAATTCATGGTGTAATAGTTTTGTCCAAGCGCGATGAAAAATCTGGCCTCGACTGAAAGACCACTGCATGCGTCTCGGCCGATCCTTCAACTAGCGCAACCAACTCCATTTCCTTCAGTTCGACGCCCTATTTTTTTGTTCTCACATATTAGACCACAGTTCAGCTTCACCAAGACAACTGTTTAAATTGTAATACCTAGCTACGAAGGTACGCCATAATTTTGAATTTTAATGAAATTAATGGGTAAATAATTTTGTAAATATATCTTGCTTAAATTCAGAATAGAGGGTGGGGCAAGCGCCCCACCTTGCCCCACTGTGGGTACGCCCATGTACCTGCGTACAATTTTTCCGATCTACGATAAAATATTGTCTTGACGTTGTTCTTTTATTTTGAAACCATACCAATAGTAGGTAGTTTATTTTTCTTATTTCTTTAGGTATTTATCAAGTACCTATTTATTTATTCTTATGACGGAACCTCGCCTCCGCCTCCGCATCCGCGGAACTTCCGCAAGTAGTGTTACCTCCGCCTCCGCAAGTTTTTAACGGAGTTTTAAGGTTTGTTTACGTTTTTTCACGCAACACATGTTTTTTATTATGTGAATATAATAAAGAAACCGGCTCCAAATAAACGAAAACCCTCTACTTGTACACGTAAGTTTTTGCTCTCATATTATCATTGCACTGCCAGCCCCCCTAGCTGCTAGCATGACTTGACTACCGATAGGCGATATGATATTAGTGATTTATGACGTTTACCTGTCAAAAGACAAAGGATTTTGATAGTTGAATGTCTATAAACATAGATATAGTATATAACACCCCTTTTAATATACTATATCTATGATATACTATATCTATGATAAAACACTATAAAATATTTGGTTTCGGTGGTCATGCTATAGGGGAGCATGTTCAGTGTTACCAAGTAAGCAACTGTTTAGTGGATGGAACCGGTTTAATTTGTGAACTAAACGTGACAAAGCCGCAAAACTGTTATTTTTGAAATAAAAATTTCCTGTTGCAAATTTTAAGTTGGTACCAATCCAATAAATAGATTAATTTTTAAAGTAAATTTTGATTAAGTAGGTAACAATATTAAGATTTATATTTTTTTAATAGGTAATAACGATTCATGAATAACTGTCTTTTTTTCCACCTCCGCGAGGTCCAGCTCCGCCTCCGTTAAGATGGCATCCGTAAGTCCGTAACTCTATATTATAGTCTGTGGCATGTCTGTGGCAAGTACCTAATCAAATCACTATTTAATTGCGGTTGCCTAGGCTAGAATAAATATAAAATTAGCAAAAGAAGCTTTAAGCTTTCTCGTTAAATAGCTTGTTGCTCTTAATTTCGCCCGCTCGCTCAACGGTTCCATGGTGTAATGGTTAGCACTCTGGACTCTGAATCCAGCGATCCGAGTTCAAATCTCGGTGGGACCTGATTTTTTTGTGTAGAAAGAAAAAAATGTTGGATTTTTGCTATTTATTTCGATTAGGATTTATTATGCTAACTGAGTTTTCTTTTGCTACACATACACAGAGCAATGAGTATGAGTCATAATATCTCGACGCGTGCCTAACACGTGCCAGAGCGAGTATGAATTAGTTTTTGTTTAATGAGCAAAAATATCTAATTGCTTTGAAGCTATTGTGTTCAGAATAATCTCCAGTGCAGCTTGTTAGCTGGAATGATGAAGATTGACGATTTTATCCTTACTAAATAATAAAGTTACTAGAAAAATACGACTCGCACCATGATCATATTCTCGGACGGGAATCGAACGCGCGACCTTTGGAAGTCCGGTCCAATGCTCTTACCGCTGAGCTACCGAACCGAGTCACTATTATAGGTTTTATCCTTCTTATTTATTAGCCTACTTATTTAACGAAGGCATAATCCTACATGACATGAATCATGATAGCATTTCGCTTTTTTAACAAGTTTTTATTTACAACTTATTGACTTTCTCTCGAATAAACTTTCAAACTAAAAAGTTTAATTAATAATAAATTATGGTTCTTATTTAGGTTTTAAGTTTGAAATAAAGTTTTTATATTTTTCTGTTGTGAATTTTACGTACCTCTACCTACCATTGAAAATGGTTCTTAGATACAAATCGCCTGGGACGTATTTTTGGCCATAGCTCCGAGGATTTTGGAAGGATCGAGATGGGAATAGTACCAAAAGTTGAGGAATTTATCGAGACACGTGTGAACGTTTGAATTTTGAAAATCGGCTGGTAACTGGGAATTTTGAAAAGTTCTAAAAACTCGGGTTTTTTGTGGGTGTTTTTCGAAAAAAAAACAATTTAAGAAAAAATTAAAAAGGGTCCTCCTAGGTAGCTACAAAATTGCGATCTTTTTTTGAAAATCTGCCAATAATTGTGATAGTCGAATGTGCAACGCTTGGACAAACCTCGTAGGTTTATAAGCGTAAAGGCATCTTTAGAATAATTATTGTTGTTATTTGGATAAATAAATTTAAAAAAAAAAAAAAGGTGGTCCCTTTTGATTTGGAATTGTATAAAAACGGGTATTTTCGTATATAAAGACTGGTTTTCTATCCGCTTAATATCGAAATCTCGAACACGTTCTCAGGTTGGCTGGAAGAGATCTCTTTTAGAAATAAGTCCTCCTTTGTGTACATATCTCAATTTATTTTTGTGTAACTGTTTTTATGAGTGCAATAAAGAGTATAATAATTATTGACCGATCATCATGGTAATAGTATTGAAATATGTGGAAGCACACGAGAAGTGCATTCGTTGGATTTTTGTCGCGTCGAGGCAATCAGGGGGTGCTTTTGTGACACGAGGCCATACGAGGCGAAGCCGAGTGTCACAATCGTAAAAATAAAAAGGTACCTACCTACTACCTACCTAGATTCCTTAGAAAAATAATATTATTTTGCATTTTGATTTTGTTGTTTGTAAATTTTTGTTTTAATTTTCAATGCTCCGATTCTTGCGGGGACTGCAAAATCTGTGAATTTTTTATTCATTGGTGTTTGTCATTATACGACCTCTTTCTAACATAATAATAATAAGTAGCTTTTAGTAAATTTTTCCTGATTTCAGGTTATTAGATATTCTGTGTTTCAGGGGTATGAATGAACATGGACGGAATTAACACTTTAATGAACTGTTATAATTGTATTGTAAAATAATCGAATTGTATTATTTCAAATCGCACTATATTTTTTACTTTAATTTTACAAAACACTGCCGACAGGGCCGAACTCAGTTTTGCAGCGATTATCGGCACGTGCGCGTGTGGGATCGGGCTAAGGGTGCATTCCCACGTCACACCGCATAGTAAATAGTCTGTCACATAGTCATTTTTGTGTCATAGGGTAGAAAAAGGGCTGGACGTCACTGTCCTCGATTTTGACTGACCTAATTTGATTGTGGATTGATGTAAGTGTAGGGTTACCAGATCTAATAATGAGATTGCCTGACTATTTCCCTTTTTTTCAGTAAACCTGACACATTGTACATCTACATCTACATTCTTAATTTAGGTGACGTTTGATAATTTTTTCTCACCAAAATGATTTACAAATTATGTGTTTTCATACACTTTTTGGGATTTCAAAAATCCCTGACAACTATCAGTTTTTCCCTGTTTTACTGACGGATGCCTTAAATTCCTGACATGACAGGAAAATTCTGGTTCATCATTCATCTGGTTCATCTGGTAACCCTATGTAAGTCTTATGAGAGCTAATTGTACTACTTTCGTTGCATTTTTAGGGTTCCGTACCCATAGGGGACCCTACTACTAAGACTCCACTGTCCGTCTGTCTGTCACCAGGCTGTATCTCATGGACTGTGATAACTAGACAGATGAAATTTTCACAGATGATGTATGTCTGTCACTAAAAACAGAAAAAAGGGCTCCCATACAAGAAACATGTATTTTTTTTTTGCCGTTTTTTGGTACGGAACCCTCCGTGCGCGACTCCGTCCGACTCGCACTTAGCCGGTTTTTATGATGCATAAAGATATACTTAGAAGATGTAATCAGAGATTTTTGTAATCTATTTATCATTTATTACAGCAACCAATTACTTAAACTAGTAACTTTCTTCTAGGCTAAGTATAATTTTTAACAGTGATACTAGAACTAATTTTGTTATTCCTGTTATTGTAAAAAATGTTTTTATTAATAGATAGGTTTGACAGTAGCAACTCGGGTCGCTTGACCATGTATAATTAAATTGGTTTTCCAAGATACAGGCTAGTTTGGGGCCTCTGTTCACATATTTGTAAAACGAATCTTTTGCGCAATAAATATTTATTTCATTTCATTTCATTTTTATGAACACCTAGCTGAATTGATAAAAAATAAATTACGGCAAAAGATTCGTGGTAAGGCTAATTTTAGTTCAGTAACTTTTAGTCTTTCACTAAGTTCGAACGGAATCGGATTAATTTCGTTAGGTAACTGGATCTAAACATGGACTAGACCCGGCTTATCGACTCGACCCACACTAAAACAATTCTGAGAATTTCTGATTAGTAATTTGATTTATCATTTAAGTTACAAATTAATTTATTGGGAAAGGAAGCTGTTTAGAACCAATGTTAATTATGGTTATGGTAAACCAAAGTTTATTATATAATTTTTCGTCTTTTAAGATTTAATTTGAAAATCGCTCGAAAATTATCTAAGTAACTAGTTATTTTTTTCTTGCTGTCACTTAATATGACGTGTCCGTCTGTGTGTCCATCCATCTTCATATTTGCATCGAAGCGCGAAGGTGTGTCTTGCCAACCCAAAGCCAGGAAAAAAAATTATTTTGAAATATTTAAGAGCGCGGCTCCCGTCCCGTACAAGCGAAGGGAACGTGAAAATTAATAATGTTTTCATCGGAACATGTGGTACCTATTATTGTTTAGAACTTTTTATGTGGTCAAAGACTGTATTTTTTGTTTACAAAAATATCTAATATTTTAAAAATGTTTCTAAGTATTTTTTATTACGTATATTTTACCAAATATTACTAATATATTGATAAATCTGATTTTTTATTTAAAATTCCCTCATTTTGCGCATTTCACATACAAACTTGCGGTCAATCACGTAGCACAGATAGCCTTGCGCTTTAGCCCTATTTGGTACGGAACCATAAAATAGTGCGAACTTCGACACTTTTACACGCAATTAGCCGGTTTTTTTGTAAGAAATTATTCATTATGTATTCTGTGCTTTTGTGAGTGTAACAACAAAGTGAAATAAATTTCGTGCTGTTAATATCCCGTTCGATTAGTGAATTCTACTTAATTACTACCTACTTCCTTTTTAAGGTTCCGTACCCAAAGGGTAAAAACTTAAAACGGGACACTATTACTAAGAATCCGCTGTCCGTCTGTCTGTCTGTCTGTCTGCCACCAGGCTGTATCTCATGAACCGTGATAGCTAGACAGTAGTTGAAATTTTCACAGATGATGTAAGTATATCTGTTGCCGCTATAACAACAAATACTTACTAAAAACAGAATAAAATAAATAATTGAGTGGGGCTCCCATACAACAATAGTTTTTTTTTTTTTGCCGTTTTTCGGTACGGAACCCTTTGTGCGCGAGTCCGACTCGCACTTGGACGGTTTTTTAGGGTTAATTTGCTAACATGCAGTTACCATAAAATAAGAATTTATTTCTTTTATTCAGAAAACCAACAGCAATATCAGATACAAAAAGAGTTTTACATACAAACATTTGATTTTGTTTTATTTTATTTTATTTGGAATTTGTAATTTTGTTAATATGAACTATGGTCTGAAATAAAAGTATTTTATTTTTATTTTTATTTTATTTTATTTAAGGTATTTGCAAATCATCGTATCATCGCGCAAGAATATTACAGGATTTCGACCACTTTCTTAACATGTAAGTAATAAGTAGATGAATTAATGTGGTTCACATCAGATAATACCGACTACTACACACAATATTTGAAAATAACAATACAGTTGTAGATAATCTTTCCGAAGGATGTAAATAATACTGTTAAGGCTCAAGGAAATGTGATACAAAAACAATCCAAGCTTTCTGTGTTCTGAGAAAATTCCGCATTTTGCGACGCATTTGCTGCGAAAATCGTATTACATGTTTATTGTGGCGAATAGCGAATTATACTTACAATAGTATTAAGTTATAAACACTTTGCCGATATTGGCAAACATAGGATGTGAAATAAACTGCGTCATCATAGTTTTGTAACGTGCAGTCCACTTGCATACGCATAATACGTCAACGATGTCGTTATGCATTGTATTTGGGTTCTCTATTTCTGTAAGTATTTGTGTTTGGGAGTTCAAATTTGAAGTTAAAACCTCATTTAAAGAAACTAAATGACTAATCGGGTCTCATACCGTCATAACGCCTGACTCTTCAGATTTTTTCAGAATTTCAGACTAGAATAATTACTAGTGATGTACAAAACTCGAGTCGTTGAGTTCTACTTTTGAAGACTCGACTCGGATTGGCAGGACTCGGTGAGCTCGGTAGGCTCGTAAGTCCAAGCCTAGTCGAGAAACGAGCTCTCTGAGCCACGCGCCTCGAAGCTTCAAAAGAGTTTCAAGCCTTCAAAAGAGCTCGAACCTATCAAAAGAGCTCGAGCCTTCAAAAAAGCTCGAGTCTTAAAATGAACGCGAGCCTCATAAAAAGCTTAGAGTTTATGTTTGTGGCTTTAATATTGACATATTGTAAATATTATTATTTACGGAGATATTAAAGCCGAGCCTATCGAGCTCACAGAGCCCTGAAAATCTGACTCTAGTCTCCAAAATTAGAACTCAAAAAGATTAATGTCCCAAGGTTGCCTGGAAGAAATCGCTTTTTAGTGATAAGGCCGCCATTTGTATGTCTCCTTTATGTTTGTATTGTTACTTGTTTGTTCTGTGTGTATACAATAAAGAGTATATAAATAAATAAATAAATGTCTTATGTTATAAAGAGCACCGTAGATGCTTAATCTATTATGCTTTAGCTCTACTAATAACTAATAATTACTTATTTGAGTTCTAATAATGGAAAGTATGTAATGGATTAAACAAAAAACCGTGATTTAACAAAATACTTATGGTAGGGCTTGTAGGTACTATTATGTATTCTGTGGGTAGGGTAGAGTCCTTGCGGAGCGCCGCCACTACTTAGTTTGTGGTCTTTACAACCTTTTGTAAACATTTTATATACGCGTTACGTTACGTTACGAACCTCCTACGCATTTGAGCCAGATATATTTTACGTCGCAGTCAGAAAGTGATTCGGCTAACAGTGTGAGTGGCATGTTTGTCGACCCATCCAGCTGATTGCGTGTCTAGCTAGTACCTTCGCGAATTTGAATAACGTCTTTATTTGTACGAAAGGTAACACTAACCTGAATGTGACAACTATGTGTTTGTATTTCAGATAGTGTTTTGTTGTAGTTTGAAAAGTGTTTGTTGATATATTTTGTTGCATTCATTTATTGGGGCTATTCCATATAGGTATCCCAACTGGCTATCCCAATCAGTTGGGATGGGATGGGATGGGATAGGTACATGGATTTTTTTCCACTCTTCCCAATTTATTCCAGTCCCAAGAGTTACAGGAGCGTTTCTAATAAATTGTAGTAAGTAGGTAAGTAGGTACCTACTTCACAGACTGCGCTAGTTAATCGAATATTTTTCAAAGTTTATTTAAGTTGTTTTTAGTTCAATATAACAACAACAACAATATAGGTAGGTACCTAACGGGTGTAACAAGACACTCAACGAAGCCGATGTCCACGCATTTCGCCCATCATCAGGATCATTTTTGTCTTTTGGACTATACCTGGGAAACCAATAGCTACGAAGTTATTGAAGGTCAAAGTCAATTTTTTTTTTTTATGAAATCTTATTTTATTCATTATTTCCTAATTTTTGTCTACAGAAACATTATCAAAATTTTATGTATTTCGTAACGAACAATGGCTTCAAAAAGTCATCACTCAATGTATTTCATGAGCACGCACATAAACGTTGCCTTTCAATCCGGCTGCATGCAAAATCGTTTCCCAGCAATAGTTTTGAACAGAAATGGTCCTGATGATGGGCAGAATACGTAGACTTCGGCTTCGTTGAGTGTCTTGTTACACCCGGTATATTAAAAAAAATACGAAAAGGAAAAAATATCATCTTTAAAATGCTGTATTGTAGGTATACTTCATGGTAGGATGGATGCTAGGATGCAAAAACTAAATTAAAGTTGGATAGGTACCTATGTGTTTTGAATTTTCAGATTTGTTAACAAAAATAATTTTAATTAAACTTCAATGCTTCAACTTTTCTCTGAATTATAGAGGAGCTATTTATAAAATGATGTTACGAAAAATATCCTTTGGGATATAAACGTTCCAATCTTTAAACTCAACAATATTTTGTTCTCTTGGGTAGCGAAAAGAAAGCTCTTAACTGCGAAATAACGTTAAATTTGCTTAGCCAATGTTTTTTGTCTAAAAATATTAGGTAGGTAGGTATCTCAATTTTCTAAATTGACTGGGTTTTTTTTTAATAACTTCTGTCCTGATTGAATTATGAGTAATTGCAATGAGGATCAGTAACGATTTTTGTTTAGTGGCTTATCAGAAATCTTATGCCACCACATGATTAACTGTGAAGAAATTTTTGCGAAATCTCTTAAACCTGAGAAGTTAAACGAGCTAAAACATGCTAAAACACTGTTATTTTGGGGGGTGCTTATGACGTGAGTTTGGCATTTCCTTCAAACCCTTAATAACTCAACCATTTCTAAACGGATTTAAAAAAATCTTTTACTAAGTTTCATAGCTATTAATATGATTTTATATTATTGTAATAAAACTATAGGATTCAAACCTGTTACTGATCCTCATTAGACCATTTTTTCATAAACAATCACAAAATAGCAAAATTGGATGATCATACATGCAGATATGACTGCCCTGTTTATCAAAACTTACAAGCTACAAGTAAAATTTATATATATATAACATGAAAAATTTTACAAGTTCATGTAAATTATGTCTTTTTCCAAATAATGTATGCAAGACACTTGTAATAAAAATTGTCAGACGGAATGGAGAGTCGCCGGACACCCTCAGAAATCTTCATTAAATTTTTTACAAGTTGTAAGTTTTTCTTTACAAGTTTTGATTCTTTTGATGAACGAAATGACTAATATAAGGGTGAAAACATACTAGTTAAATAAATAAAAACATTAGTAGCGTTTAATTTAACGTGTTTTGATAAACGGATTTCTGGAATAATTATATTCTCATAAGGAAAATTCTTCTTTTAAAAAAAACAAAAAACCGACTTCAAAAAACCTACCTCTAAAAAGCAAGAAATAATATTCGTAATAATAAAAATACGTCTATTGAAGTCGGGTGGGGCTGGAGTACAAATTCCTTTTTTTTATTCTAAAAGCCCCACCCGACTTCAATAGACGTATTTTTATTATTACGAATATTATTTCTTGCTTTTTAGAGGTAGGTTTTTTGAAGTCGGTTTTTTGTTTTTTTTAAACAATTTTTTAATTTTTTATTTTTAGTGTAGGTACCTTGTAGGTAAGGTATATTATATATGTAGAAAAATCGGCTTAGCCAAACGTAAGATAATCGCGGAGAAACATACTTAAATACGGGTCAAACTGAGAACCTCCTTTTTTGGGTTCACTACACCATTTCGAAATATATCATATCGAAATACAATTCATCGATGACACCTCGTCGACTGTCTAATACGTCTAATGTTTATATCATCGATTGCTCAACATTTCGAAGTACATTTGATCGATGCTACATTTCATCGAAATACTTTCCACCTCCGGTAATATTCATCGAAAGACAATTGATCTAATAATAAATAAAAACCAATTTGATCGAATGCACATACGGTACATTTCAGCAAAACAATCAAGTATACATATTTTAATCTACCCGCCCTGTTCATTATTAATATTGGAACATTATTTTCATGTCTTATTTAAATTGTAATTCGATGAGATGTATTTCGAAATGGCGTATTTCGATTATTTAAGCCGACTAAAGAAAATTCGATGAAATGAACAATCGCAGTAATAACATTCGTGTAATTAAGGCATCGTTTAAATAAGTACCTAATCGACGAGGTGTCATCGATGAATTGTATTTCGATGAGATATATTTCGAAATGGTGTAGTGAACCCTCTTTTTAAGTCAGTTAAAAAACTACACTTAAGATATCCCTCTTCCAACAAAAAAAATATTATCTTATTCAGTTCATAAACAAAGAAGTAATACGACCAATCATCGAGGTAATTCACACAAAATCATACTATTTTCGTGCTTTTTTCAAAATTACTTGAAAAGTACTGAACCGATTTCCAAATTTTAAAAAACGTTTGAATCATTTCAATCGGTCAAGCCGTCTTCTAGTAATCGGTGGACATACACAAAAAAAAAATACAGACGAACATAGAACCTCCTCCTTTTATGGAAGTCGGTTAAAAAGTACAAGACTTGTAAGTTTTGATAAACAGGGCACTGGAATCGCCTCGTTTACACCGATGTATTATTTTATTCATGTTCATGATAATAATAATATTCTTTATTGTTCACGAAAAGACATTACAGACAAAGAAACAGAGGAAAGAAGAAAGTACACAATAGGCGGCCTTATTGCTAGACAGCAATCTCTTCCAGGCAACCTTGGGAAAGAGAGATATAAGATACAGGACAAATAAGGGAGTGGGTGCAACTATTTAGAAGACAGACTAAGTACATAATATATAAAATAAAAAAAAATAAAAAAATGAAAATTCAGGAAAATGGAAAAAAAATATAATAATAAATATAATTAGTGAGGAATAGAAGAAAGGAAATGACTCCTGACTTGATTGCGAAAGGATCCAAGAGTTTGGGCCTTTCTGATACCTTCTGGTAGATTGTTCATGTCCTGTCGTCAACAGATGACAGAATTCCTATCAAAAGTTTCCAGAGTACCTATCTTTAGACTAAAAGATTTCTATTTACGTATAAGTTAAGTGTATGACTACCTATGTCACTATGTTTGGTCTGCGAGCGACAGATGGGTTTATTGTTAGATATTGTGAACGAAACACTAATAAAATTCTTAATACATATATTATTACACCTACTTATAGCTTCAGGTGTAGTACCTTATTTGTTTGCTCCCGTTGCCTGTTACGTAAACTAAGCTGTATCTTGCAAGCAGTTGGACTGTCCCCCGTCATGCCGGCTACCTGCTGTGCAGCGTGCAGCGGTTGTGCCTTGGAGTAATATCTTATCTACGCGAATATTCTGGAAGTGAAATCAGTAAAAAATCTGTAATCTTTTGGGTACTTAATTTTTGTTTTACCTTTGGGTGTACTATTAGCTTGGATGGTCCAAGACTATTAGTTATTCTGTGCTATGGGTAAATCGTCTACGAACGAGGAGCCGACTTCAATAGAAGTTCTTTAAATTCAGATATGCGTACAATATGCGTACCTACTCCGCTCCCCTTACACCTATCATCCTTACTTAATATTATAAATGCAAAAGTCCGTTTGTTTGTTTGTTACGCCTTCACGTCTTAACTCTACTGAACCGATCATCATGAAATTTTACATACACGTTGTCAGGGGTACGGAGAAGGACATAGGGTACCTTTCATCCCGAAAAAAATTATTGTTCCCGAAGGATAGCAAAAAAACTTTCCACGTAGGCGAAGTCGCGGGCGGCCGCTAGTTAGTACTAATGCAGATTTGAAAATTATTTCTTGGTTTTTAGATCTGATTGTTTTACGGCCAAATACTCAAACGAATCTTAAAGTTAAGGCCACCTTAAATTCAAAAAAGTTTCAGATTTGACAGAATCTCTATGAGACTGACAGCTTCCTTAAAGTTAAGGAGACCTTATCAAAGATTTAAACTAAGAAGCCTTTGAGTATTCGGCCGTTAGGGATTTTAAGGAGGTTTTTGTATATTGCTGTCTGACAGAGTCATTGACCTGCATAATATTTACACTGGACTGGCTTATATGTCAAACTGTTTTTGTACCTATTTGATTACCACCATTTTGGCGCTGTAGGACGTAGCGCGCGTACATGGTACTAAATCTAGTGATGGGCTTATGGCATAGATATACCTAGTATGCTTATGGCAACGCAAATACCGATAGCCCTTTAAACAACTTAAAACTTCCATTCAAACTTGTCAAAAATGTATGCCAAATGCCAAAATTAATTCTTTAGACGCACGCTAGTGGCGTTTCAAATCATAGATATAGTATTTCAAATAGGCAAAAAACTTTGCTGTCAAATCATACAGACAGACAGTCCAGTTAAATATTTTTTTTTTTTCTGGTCAGTGGACAGCGACTGCTAAACACCTCTTGCAAAAGCTTCTCGCAGGTTGATATGCAGCCTAAAGTGTTGAAGAAATATAATAGGTAAGTAGGTTACCAAGTAGGTACCTATCTTTCAGATCCAGTAAGTTGTATTATCTTGGAGCGGTCCGGTCACGGGGCAGTGGGCGTGTTACTACGATACCCGTGTTCAGGCGGCACAGAAAGAAGCTAGGAATATCGCAAAAATATTATAATACAGTGGAGTTAAAATGGCAGCATGAGCACAATCATACCCAAGTATTCGATTACAAATCCTTATTTTTGGAATTCATGATATCTTTGACAATATATCTACGTAAGTAATAGCTTGCCTAAACATTTATAGTTCTTCTTATGTTTAATGATACAATGTTTATATCCATTGGGTGCTCCCTCCTTTTTGATACATTTTTGTACATACCTACTTAAAACTATTTCTTATCTATTTCTATTACATATTACACTTAATTCCATCTGTTATATTGGTAATATATAAATATGTTTTTTTTATAAAGTCGTTTTATTTACGAAGTCTGTATCTATACGGGTGTAACAAGACCCTCGACGAAGCCGAGGTCTACGTATTCTACCCATCATCAGGACCATTTCTGTTCAAAATTATTGCTGGGAAACGATTTTAATTTTTGGTGTCAAAAAAGCATTGCAGACTTTACCACGCAATGTAACGCGTACATCAGATCGCGCATGCGAGTGTATGCTACACAGCTGCGTGCGGCCGAGTTGAAAGGCAGCGTTTATGTGCGGTGCTCATGAGATACCTTGAGTGATGACGTTTTGAAGTCATTGTTTGTTACGAAATACAAAAAAAATTGATAATGTTTCTATGGACAAAAATTTTGAAGTAACGAATAAAATAAGATTTCATAAGAAAAATAAAAAAAAAATTGACTTTGACCTTAAATCATTTCGTAGCTATTGGTTTCCCAGGTATAGTCTAAAAGACAAAAATGATCCTGATGATGGGCGGAATGCGTGGACTTCGGCTTCGTCGAAGGTCTTGTTACACCCGTTATGTATAGAAGAATGTATATCGAGACAAAGTTAAGTGACTTCATTGTAAACCAATCGAATAAAATCTCAAAAGAAAAGTTTAAAGCCGTTCATGCCTATCGGAGGAAAGCTTTTGTTTTCAAACTCTAGAAAGAAGCCTTGACCTGATGCCTTTTAAAACCTACTACAATTTAATTAGGCGTTCAAAATTTATAGGGCATCATTTGTGTGTGTCAGCATTTTCTGCCAATTAAAGTCATTGGGCCTTCAATCTCTTGGGCCCTAAGGGTTCACTGACGTCAACTGAATTTCAAGAAGGATTTTTAACAAGGGCCTAATTAAATTTACTTAGTTTGGGACTCAATAAGTACTTGGGTTCCCATTATTAAGTTTACGTGCAATTTAAAAGAATTGTACTTTTATAGCCTTGTATATTTAACACTTTTTTCCGGTTTTAAGAAGGCATCGGGCTAGTGTTCTAGTAACTTTTATAAGCTAGGTAGTCATTATAGTAGAAAAGAAAGAAATCATAAAAGTTTCTACAGTAATTAAGGTCAGCAAAAATGTTAAATTAATTAAGAAATAGAGCCCATAAAAAGACTAGGCTAAACGCGAACATTACCGAGAGCTAATACATAAAATAATAGTCATAAAATAATAACAAGTACCTATTGTTATCTTTTTTGTTCTTACATAAAAAACGGTTACAAATAATAATATCAGTGTAGTCTCTAGGTATTGCCTGGGTGATGCTATGCTAGTTCACTCTAGATTAAAATCTTCGATCACCTCCACCTGATTGCGAAGAGTAATTACTTAGATGTTTTGTAGAAGCGCTTTTGAAGTTAGCCACTTCAGTTAATAAGTATAACTTAAATATTTTAACAAACATATAATAGTGACAAAAGAGGTCCAAATTATTGAGGTTTATTAATTTTGTCTTCTCAAAACCCTGTGTTATATTTTCTGAAATACTTATAGAGAAGTTGTTTACGTAGATATATATTGTCATAGAGCATAGCATGAATTTAGTTTAGTTAGTGTCGCTTCGTGTGCCATTCTTAGCATTCTCTCGTGCTAGCTCGAAAGTGCCGCAGCAGAAATTATGCGCCAGGAATTTCTCATCGCAATTATGGCGTATGAATATTGTGCGATATATTATGTTATCACAATATCTAAGCATCTAAGCTTACCCTTTTTCATCGAATTCTTTTTCTAAATACCTAAACATTTTCAGGGCTAATAAGGTACCTAGGTAGGTACTTTTTTTTAAATAAGGTAAATAGGTACCTGAAATATGATCGAAAAATCTTACTTGGAATTTTTATTAGTACTTACCTATTTCGTTATTTTATTCATTAGTCGTCATCCCTATTGATGTGACTACCTATAGTTTTGAACTTTCATTGAATTTTAAGTATTCGTTCATTGTAGTTAATTGTGGAGTGTTTGGGACTGTGTGGGAGTTTTAAAGTTTGCTCTAAAGGCCCGTTTAAACTAAGCCTCTGCGAAAGTTCGGAAAATTTTAATTGAACACTATCCCATTGTAAACCGTTGAGCTCGGCAAACTGCTTTAGATTTTATCAACGGATTACTAACAAACTAGAAGTTAAACATCGTCAACTTTTGTCACAATGGTTCTATAATTATCGCCTGGCCACGCGAAACGGCGAATAACGAAGCGATGTGACGAGCGAATTTTCTCTTCATTGCTTGCCCGACTGGTTCACCAGCGATATCACTAATTCGCGGCATCACACGCAATGTATTTTGCCATTCTTCTGCTTCGCATGGCCACAAATAGTTTCTAGTCATAGTCAGGATAAAATTAGCGTTGACTTAAAAGGTTGGTGGTAAAACGCCGATTCACATTGTACCTAGTGTCTGACACGGGAACGATCACGTTGGGCTATGATCAAAGTCAAAGTCAAAAATGTTTATTCAATGTACACCTTTACAGGCGCTTAATTACGTCAAGTTACGACAAACAATTAAGTAAACTCATCAATCACATGATACAAACCCGTGAAAGCGGGCAGGAGTATATAATCAAGGCCCCTAAGAACAGAAAGACCATTAAGTATACAGGGTCATTTTGTATTCACCATCCAAATTTTGAGGATGTGTTCAATCCATGAAACTGAACAACATTCTCTGAGGAACACATAGCCAAATAAGTATGTCCAAAAAAAATCGACTATCCATACAAATCAAAAAGATCACGTGTCGTGATCAATTTAGTATGTGATGACCAAAATTTTGTGGCGAAATTCGACATATGTTTCTTAGAGAAAGTGTTTAGTTTCATGGACTGGACACATCCTAGACGCATGTTGAACTCCAGAACTTATCAATCGTGGAGGTTTGTAAAACGACCTCGAAAGGACAACAAAGGAAGACGGTCATTCAGTTCCACATAAAATAAGGTATAACCTACCTTCGAGAGCCCCTAGAGATTGTATCAGGTGCGAATGTGAAGGATGACAACTTAGTAGCAGATTGACAGGTCAAATAAAGGCCTAATTAATACCATCTGTTGTAAGACAGTAGTTTCCCGCGGATTCAATATGTCATCTAAAAATAGGTCGAGTTTCAAAATTGGTGGCAAAACAACCTATCAAGTTCCTCCTGAAGTAAAAATGAATGAATTAATATTGATTAATACATTAGTAATAAGTAATATTATTGGATTGAAAGCCGCTCAGTATTTCTACGATGCTGAAATTCACACAGAAAAGTAAGTTTACAATTTCACTTGGATGTTTATAGGACGGTTGTAGAGCTGCTACTACCACAGTGTGCTATTATTACGTAATAACAGTTTATAAAGGCAACAAACGGTACAACAAATAACTGATTATTGTTTCATACAGGCTGAGGCAGAAATATAAAATAACCATCAGTCGCGTTATACACAAAGTACAGGTAAAAATTAATTTCTTTATTTATCATCACATTTTCATAAAAAGCATTGTTTTAAAGGGAGAGTTAAAGAAGTAAATTAGTAACAACTTATTTTTATCCACGACGCGACGCGGACGGAACAGTACGGTGTACGGTGGTACTTATACTTATATGATGCGTTTGGAGTACTTATGTTTGTTTGTTTGTATGTAAGTACGACTGTTACCATTTTCCTCGGGGACTACTGGGCCGATTTCGATATAGATAAGTGTAAGTCTTATGGTTGTAGACCACCGAACTGGCGCTGTAGTAACTAGATAAGTCGGTCGCGCACTTGAAGAGTTCTCAAAAACTACTAAACCGATTTCGATGAGACTTTTTGCATTCAAAAGGTATCATTTTAGACTAGGTTTTAAGAGGAGATTTTTTCCTGAAAGACCCTTACAGTATAGGTATGAATGGATTGCGCTAATAGGTGAAAGGAAAGGATTAATGTGAAGAATGGTGAAGGTATCTTAAACTTATTATATTATCATATTATTAATAAACAATTTATGCAGTCCAATTATTAGGTCTTTACCTACGAAATTGCTGATATTTTTCCCACAAACAAAGAACCCCATAAAAATACCTTGAAAGTGAATCCTTTTTGTTAGATAAAAATTAAAAATTACCACTTAATTTTTTGTAACTTAACCAAAACATTTTTTTCTTACTTAGGTAAGTACTTACCTACCTAAATGGAATAAGTTAGCCTGTTAAGCTAAGGTTTCCTAGGATAGCGGTGCCGTCATATTACGGCCGTAATATAGCGGCGTTGAATGTTGTCTATGTAAATAATATGACGACACCGTAACGTCAGAAACCGCGCCGTATTGTTTACATAGGCAACGTCCAACGCCGCTAAATTACGGCCGTAATATGACGGCACCGTCATCCTAGGAAACCCTAGCTTTAGCTGAGTGTTCCAACATTAGTACTTAAAAGTTTTGTTACATTCGCGTTTACGGTTGTAAATTAAGAAAATTTAAATCTTTGGAAAATGCTAGTATGAAAAATGCAATTTCTTGAAAATTCTCCATACAAATTTAAAATTTCCGAGAAGTTGCATTTTTCATACAAACATTTTCGTAACCGCGATGATGTTACAAAACTTTTATGTAAGTAATACAAAACATTTATAATGCGCTCATTTTTGCTGATAAAAAAAAATAAAAAAAAACCCGCCTGCATAAAAAGACAAGTCGACTGAAAAGATGGAAACAAGATTAAATAAATATTAAAGGCAACATGTCATAATAACATGCAGTCGGAGGCATGCATAAAGAAAGTGACATTACGAATGATTGAATTATATGCCTCCGACTGCATGTTATTATGACATGTTGCCTTTAATATTTATTTAATCTTGTTTCCATCTTTTCAGTCGACTTGTCTTTTTATGCGGACGGGTTTTTTATTTTTTTTAATTTATTTTTTATTTATCTCTTTTTAGTTATTATATATTACGGTCATGATATACCTTTTTGAAATCCTTATAATAAGCCCTTTAATTTGACATCCATTTGCAGTATTCTAAAAAAAAAATTTTTTTCACTACCTACGTATAAAAGCACCGTACAGCCGCCATGTTGGTTTTTTTATAACGCCACCTTTTTAAGAACACTTGGGCTGAAAAGACAAATCTAACGATATCTAGGGATTCTATTATTACCAACCTGATAGTTGTCTATTATGGTCATGATTAGATGAAATTTTAAATCGTAGAAGTACTTAATGAGGTTCGCCGTTGCTAAGAAAATATCGGCAATTTCTTTTTAATATAAGTAGGTACTATATCTATGGCAATTTCATAAAGATTATAGTTCTATTATTTATTCTGTTTTGTCTATGTTGATTTCAAGAAGGTATCGTAATACCGGTCACTCACATTCGCGCAAATACGCGAACCCACAAGTGTAGGACGGACATTCGCAGATATTCGCAAATGATTTTCCATACATAATTGAAAACATTCGTACAATGTACGAACTTTTGCGCGCATGTGAGTGACCAGGGTAACAAGAAAAGCATTCACTGAGCAAGTAATAAAGTCACTGTCAAATCGATTAGTTTATAATTTATATCGTTCAGCTTTTCAGGCCGTAATTTTATAGGTACTTAACTTTGCAATATGCTATTTGACTACCGAATTACTTTCTTAATATTTACTCGAAAAAAGCTCATAAATAAAAAAATGGTTATGGCCTGACTAGATGGAGTTGATACTCTTCGAAGCCTAAAAATAGTAACTATTTGAATCACTAGATGGTGTTGATACTCTTCGAAGCTTAGTAAAAAATCACATTGTCACCTATTTTTACCAACGCCATCTATCGAGCCTACAGTTTTTTGTCATTATGAAAAGCCCTTATTAGAAAAAAAAATTTACAACACTCCGTTTAGTATGCTGACTTTTTACACTATCTGGCAACTCACTCGCTATCTTTCTATTTACTTGTTATGACGATGGCTCCACAATAGAGCTACCTTTTTATCAGGAAGATTTTTTGTAGCCACCAATGAGGTAGAAATGTTTGCACTGTTTTATCAGGCACAACCTTCAACGATAATAATACTGTGTAAAATTTGATGTGTTTATATCACTCACAAATCTATAGCATAGGTAACTAAAGAACTAAATGAAATGAAGGAAAAATCATAAGATTTAAGATTCGCTGGAGAAATTTTATGATTATTTTTATTGAACTATACAAACATTATACTTATTATGAATCAAGGTCCTTCCCGCCCCGCGCCGCCGCCGCGTCTGTCTGTCTGTCTGTGAATGAACGCGATAAACACAAAAACGACTGAACGGATTTTCACTAATGGATGGAGTGATTCATGAGGACGGTTAAAATTTTGTGTAAATTGACTGAAATATGACGATGATTGTCGGAAAAATCACGCCGACTGGGAACTAATACTCTTGACCTCAACGTTCGTCTTAGCGATTTACAGATGGTATAAGATATTTTCATCGTAAATTTTAGAAATCTAAATAGGTAGTATTGTAATTTTATGAAGTAAAAGGAGCGTCACAAACGGGGAAATTGTTTATCAATTCTTAAATAATAATAAAAAATCAGAAAATAAAATTATTTTCTGTGTTTTAAAAAATTATAATATCTTTGTTTCTGTGAATATAATATAACTGTAAATGAGTTCTAGTGCATATCACTGAGCTTATCAATCAATATTTATAAAGATCGATTTGGATTTGCTATTAACTTTTAGTTTCATCGGAATATTATGCACTAAACTTCATTGAAGTGACAGCTTATCGACTATCGCACTTATCGTTGAAAAGTGCAATATGGTGCTAGCTTAATTTTATTCACCGAGCGAGCACGAAGTGCGATCTTTCGTATGTCCGGCTGTCTGTTCCAACCTACAGGTCGCATTTCTCAACCGATTCTCGTGAAATTTTGTGAGCAGGTTCGAAATTTATATAGAATTTTTTTGTCGAGCCAGTTTTTTGAAATTTTTCAAAACGGCGGAAAAATGTTAAAAAAACAGAGTTCTGGTCGCTTTCCAGCTCTGCCTGTTCTTCTCTATAGGTCGCATTTCTCAACCGATTTCCATGAAGTTTTGTGAATAGATTTGATAATTAAGTATATATGTAGAATTTTTTTGTCGAGACAGTTTTTCGATATTTTTCAAAATGGCGGAGATATTTAAAAGAACGTATTTTAATCCGGCACTGTGTGAAATTATGTGAATTTGACGTTGTACGGCCCTTTAAAGGGTTAATAACACGTTGAGTGCGAAACCAGGTCTATACGCCTCGCTTACAGTGCGACTAAGAAAAGTATAGACTTCCTTGTCACGCGGCAGGCATAACTTTAACTTGGTTCGGTGTAGGAAAGAGATGAATATATATCTAAGATGTATTCTTAAAATAGAATCCAATGGTGTACCTAGCTTAATACCAGGTTTTTAGACCTGGCACCGCATGGATGTAATAAAATTTCATCACAGTGCGTAACCTGGTCGAAGCACCTTGTACCCCGCGCACCTGGTACCGCACGCACCCCGCGCTCGCTTCGCGCGGCTAGTGTTGGCTTGCATTCACCACGAAACGCACGCGTCGACATGGCGTCAAGACCAACCAAAAGGTGCCCAAAAAAAAATTGTCTACGGTGTTTGTGAGGACAGTGATGCAGTGAATATTAAATCTAATCATAGATTGATAAATCAAAGACAGGTGAGTCATCATTACTATTTATTTTATTTACCTAATTACGTTTCCCGTACCCACGGCACCGGTACCTGCCTACCCAGGCAGGTTTTTATTCTCTGTTTTATTACAGAAAAGTAACATTTAGTGCGTATCTACTTCTATAGGTACTCTATACTAATATTATAAAGAGGAAAGATTTGTATGTAAGTATAAAAACACATACATACAAATACAAATAAAAAAAATAATAATAAATTAATCTTTTCAGAACCCGCACGAAAACTTGATAAACACAATTTGGTAAAAGGTGTTAAGAAGAGGAATTGTGTCGGATGTTACGAAAAACTCCGAACCTTTAGTAAAAAAGTGTTTTTTTTTTAACTGAATGTGTTCAGTGCAAAAAAATCTTTTGTTACCCATGTTTCATTGGAAAACATTAATTCATATTTGTTTTATCTTTTTTTTCATTATATTAAACTTAATTAAGACTATCGATGTTTTTATTTCACATCCCTAAAATACGCACCAGATTTCCCTTATTCAGTGCGGCACAGGGTACATAAACCCTGTATTTTAAATATAGCTTTAATTTTTAAACTAAGCAAGCTGTTAACGAACGTTTTCAGGTGTATGTCAATTAGTTCATTGTTATTTATATTCAAAGCAAAAAAATCATATATCTTTTTGCATGAAGCCAAAAAAGGATTTAAAGTTTCTTAAATGTTACAGGGTCTATAAGCCTTGTGCCGCCACAATGGAAGTTTTATTACCAGGTGTATAGGCCTTGTACCGAAGGAATGGAAAGTATAGAAAAATCCTGCCGCAGCGAACGTGTTAACTCGCGAGGTCTACAGCTCACAGAGCCACTAGTTATAAGTATTAATAAAAATGTTAATAGAGATTCCTACATAGGTACAACATTAATTTCTTTCCGCTTGCAATAAAAGCTCTTTCAGAAGATTTTTCCTGGTAATTTTTCAATAAACCTACGCAATTTCATTGATATTAATTTGCTTTCGGCGAGGTTTCCATCCCGACAAGTTTTTGATATTGTCACGAAAATGGAGTCGTATTTTTTTTCTCGTACAAAGTATAAACCCGTAATCGCACCATGGAACACTCAATGACGTAAATGTAATAGACGTGTTTGTCGTTTTTTTATTCCTCCGCCGTGGGAAACTTAAGAGGGTTTATGCGCTACACTAGCGCCGCCAATGGAAAAAAATCATAGTGCTTAAATAAAGTCGAAATTGTGATTTGTGTTCTTATAGTGTACTCCGAATAAGATTTGTGGTACTTTTTATCGCTTAAATTATATTTTATAGTCTGTCGTTTTGATTAATGGAGTTTTATTGCTAAAAGTGGCCACCTTTAGCAATGCTAGCTTGTAGCGCATAAACCCCCTTAAGCTTCATTCCGCCAGATTTGGCCTTAGCTGAAATAAGAATAAGGTGGTTCTTAGTTGCGAGTTAGAACTTCCATTCATTCCTTACGTTCAGTCAGGCTTATCTTTAATACCCAGACCGAAAGTAAGGACTTTTATTCAATAAAACTTTACGTGGAATTTTTATGATAGTCTAGTTCTAGTATACTTAGAAGATTAGTATTACATCCCTCGTAGTCATTACTAAAATGGATATTTGATACATTTGCTATTATCTACTTCAACGAATGACTACGAGGGATACAATAAAAAAACTCTATGGGCCCCATTTTTGTATGGGAAACAATCCCATATAGGTTGAAACCCGTATCATGAAGAAATAAAGAAAAGACAATTTTACGGCTTGGTAATGTGTACACTGTTGAGACCTGAACTTCTATTACTATTTCAATGAAAACGATTTTTCTGAAGTAGCGGTAGCGATACAAACGCGTTTGGATTTCAATTGGAAGTATTTTTTTGGTTTTTAGTAGAGTGCTTTAGCAGCGTGCGAGTAGATTCGAATGCGAGTGCTTTAGTAGTTTTGGTGCCTTTCCAGTAAGCGTCACTAGGTGGTAAGCGATGATGCGATACGATGTAATATATACGCTTGCCTATAAACCTATTTTAAATAAAATGGCTGTGACATACGGACTGACAGACAAACAGACTTGACGAATCTATAAGGTTTCCGTTTTTTGCCATTTTGGCAACGGAACCCTAAAAATTATAGAAGTAACCTATTCACTCGCGATCCCGACTTGTACTTATCGGGAAATAGACTCTAAGATGGGAAGGAAACTAGAGGATTCGTCTTGGTACAAATTCAAACATTTCTTACCATGATCGTATTTTTCTATAGTTCTTAAATATGAATGACTTGGTTGGTTAGCATTAATGGCAAGCCATCAAAATAATTCAGTTTTTGACCTGCAAATCAATATTTAAAATAATTTACATTACCTACTTTTAATAGTAAAAATAAAAACACAAGATTTTTTTTCTGATTACATAAATAACAAGTTAAGCGAAAGTAAGCAGATAATATTTTGATTGACGTCATTGCGTTGAAAAATTTGATGACAAGGTTCAGTTTTGTTACGTAAACTGACGGAGGCCACCTGTGGCCGCACAAACAAACACGCGACTTTAAAAATAGGGTCATTTTATCTTTTGACCCTTTTTAAACGTTTGATGAACCCAATACGTTTCAAACGATACGAGTTTCTCTGTCATTGAGATAAAAGTAAATTTATTATGAAAAAGCTCCGATTAGGAAAATGAACAAAGTCTTCAATATATTTTTTTATATTTTGAATTTGAGTTGAAAACGTAGTATTCAAGAAAATGTAGTATTTTACAAAAACAAAGTGTAAGTTAGTACACGATATTAAAGTATTTTTAGAAAATTGCAAAAAATAATATAGGTAAAATTATAGAATGAGCAGTGCGAAATAGATAAAGGTTTTCGTTTTTCTACATTATCTACAGGTCCTAATAAACCACCTGGAAATCCATTGTAACAGTACGAAAACGCGATATATTATTTGATAAGAAAAACTTACTTATCTGTATAAGGACAGCTTTTCTTCGAACCGAAAAGTTTTGCTACGTCCGGAGGTCGTACACCTAATTCTTCATTAAGAAAAATATCAACCATGACGTTTTATTCAACCCGGTTCCCGTTTATAGGGAGGTCCGAGGGTTGAGGGTGTGCGGGGGTGGAATAAAAGCAAACGAGCGTCCCTCTTTACGGCACTCCGGCAGTGACTGGCGTTGGGACCGTACGCGTGTCGCTCGCAAAACATTTAGCGCGATTTGTGAAAACTTGGTGAAACTCTAAACATGGTGCTTGCCGACTTCTTGACGGAAACTAGAAGGCGATGGTTGAAGGTGAGGATTTTTTTCTTATCCGTTTATGTAAGAAAAGTTTGGTTTCATCTGTGTTTATAGAAAAACTCGGTGTAGGTGTAATCTGACAAGTGATTTAACGTAGTAAACATTGGAATTAGAAATTTTATTATTTACGTGTTCAGAGTTTAGGAATACTGTCTGATGAAGATAAATAACTTTACAAGTACCTACGTAAATTTTCTAGAACAAGTTTTTGTTTTTTACACGACTGACCAAAATGGAGTGTAATGTATTCTTGTATGTATTTATGTGATATTTTTGATTATAAAAGCTACCTTTTTATATTATTTTGTCGAATTCAAAAAGATACCATACATTTTCTATTTGCATTTAAAGGTGAATGAACTCCTGAATCTATTGAAATTCAAAATCATTGTTTTGATCGTCGCTTTGATAACTATGTATATGGAACGGGGCCGAAGCTAGCTCTATTCATGCTATTGTAACAGAACAGTTATCAGTAACTTAAGGAAAAAGGATTACTATGTGAAGACGACCTTACAGTATCGAGAAGATATTGACAGTTGTAGAGGTTCTGGATAAATCTGGATACCTTATTTGGCAGAAATATCGTAGGAATGCTGTTCCATTTTTAAATTAAAACAGAAGATATCTAGAACCTGTTAAACAGAGGCGTAGTGTTAAGGCCTTAAAGTAGCGCTCATTGCTTGCTAAGTACTTATTGTATCGAAAATTCACATGTACAGATTTAAGCAGGAGTTTATTTACAAACAATAACCTCAGTAAAATATAGTTCTCTGTATTAGTAGTAGGCAAAAGATCAAAAAAAGAAAAAAAAACCCGCCTGCATAAAAAGACAAGTCAACTGACAAAGATGGAAACAAGATTAACATGCAGTCGGAGATGCATAAAGAAAGTGACATTATGAATGATTTGAATTATATGCCTCCGACTGCATGTTATTATGTTGCCTTTAATATTTAATCTTGTTGCCATCTTTTCAGTTGTCTTTTTAAGCAGACGGGTTTTTAATTTTTTTAATTAATTTTTTAATTTATTTTTAGTTACTATATATTACGGTCATGATATACCTTTTTGAAATCCTTAAAATAAGCCCTTTAATTCGACACCCATATTGCAGTATTCCAAAAAAAAATTTTTTTCCACTACGTACCTATAATAGCACCGTACATCCGCCATGTTGGTTTTTTTATAACGCCACCTTAAGAACACTTGAACTGACAAGACAAGACAAGGCGAAAAACATAACCCTCTTGCAGTCGGGTAAAAAGCGACCACTTTAAGCACTTCTGCCTACTACTACTACAACGAACTATATTTTATAGAGGCTATGGTTTGTAAATAAACTATAGATCCTTAGCCAATATTCTGTGCCTTAACTTCAATATGAATATGTGAATATTGATACATTATGTAAATACTTAAGCGCCACTTGAGGCATATTGTCACCTTAATACACAGATAACCGCTATAAGATACGTACTACGTGTCAACTATAGTACTATTATTTATTCCCAGACTATAGTTAGAAGATTGCTTGAAAACGGATGTCAAAGTGTCAATTGAGAGTCTCTTTATAAAGCAATGGAGCAGATAGTGATATTATTCTCTTGCCAATTTATTTTTCAAGACCGTAGTTTAAAAATGATGCCAGGGCCTTATCTTTATCGGTTTACAAACATAATTTACATTACTGCTTAATTACATTAACTCGTTAACAAATTCTTTAAACTTAATACAGGGTTAATTAACAGCAAATACATGTCCGACAGCCATTTTTGATGTCCCCACTGCTGGGGCACAGGCCTTCCTTATGGGTGGTAAGGAGGATGGGCCATAACCCACCACGCTGGCCCAATGCGGATTGGTGGGTATTAACGACTGCAAATGCAGCCGGGACCAACGGCTTAACGTGCCTTCCGAAGCACGGAGGAGCTCGAGATAATAAATTTTTGGTCACCCATCCCATGACCGACCCTTGCGAACGTTGCTTAACTTCAGCAATCGCTGGACCAGGCGCTAAACCACTGCGCCACCGAGCTCCTCAAATACATAAAGCACTTTGATAAAATTCAGAAAAACTGTAGCATAGAATAAGGGGGTGCAAGTATTTTATGTGGATCTGAACTGAGAGCCCAAATTTTAAATCATTGCGAATCAAATTGAAACTTATTAACTCCCCTATAAGTTTCAATTTGATTCGCAATGATTTAAAATTTGGGCTCTCAGTTCAGATCCACATAGTATTTTGCATAGCACTTGAAACTTTTCTTATGATAGGTAAATAGTTCTAATCTAAGAAGGAAAAGACGTAAACGCTTGTTACTAGCTGCTGATACTGCAGTAGGTATAGGGCTGCAATCTTTTAATTATATTTTCTCAGATTTTTGAGTAAAACAGTGTTTATTTATACAACGTGTTACAAAAATACCCATAATACCGAATATGGTAGATAGGGCGACCATCAAACTGAAAAACTTTTACTATGGGACAAACTATGAAATGCGAACATAAATCTGCTGTTTGATGCAAAAAATAATAACAAAAATATCAAAAGTTTGAAACAATTGTTTTTTTTGTTCGCGATTTTAGAGTTAGTTTGATGGCCTCGACCCACCCTATCTACCATTTTCGGCATTACGGGTATTTTTGTAACACGTATAATATTCATTCCATTATAATGCGTATGTAATTATTACACCCATACGATATCAGGGTTGGTCGTGAACAATAGTAGATTATACAACAAGTGAAAAAAGAGGGAATTTAGTTCGAGGGACTAAGTTGGATCCCGAGAGCAGCGAAGGATTCTAGAGTTGAATCCCGAGCGTAGCGAGGGATTCAAAAGTAGAATCCTGAGCGAAGCGAGGGATACAAAGGACCGAGATAAAATTTTTTTTTCACGAGTTGTGTACTCTACTTTTTACCATTGACTGCGAGAAAAAAAAATAGCAGTACCTACCTATAGTATTCATAGTTGTCCATTAGCCATTTTTGATGTCCCCACTGTGGGGCACAGGCCTTCCTTATGGGTGGTAAGGAGGACGGGCCATAACCCACCACGCGGGCCCAATGCGGATTGGTGGGTGTTAACGACTGCAAATGCAGCCGGGACCAACGGCTTAACGTGCCGTAACGTTATTATTTATTATTATTATTATTATTTTTGGTCACCCATCCCAAGACCGACCCTTGCGAACGTTGCTTAACTTCCACTACGCTAAACCACTGCGTCACCGAGCTAACTAAGAGGGAAACTACATGATCAGTCTGGCATCAGTCCACTTCATCAGTTTGTATAGACTTTGAATTTTTACAGACTGAAGATCGTACCAGACTGATGGAATGGACTGATGCAAGACTGAACAACTAATCTCCCTCAAATATATAAAAAAGAACCCAAATATAAGACACTAAAAAGGACCTAATTGATTTAGCGGGATATTTTTTAGAAAAGAACCCAAAGATAAGACACTAAAAAGAACCTAAATAAAATTGGCGGGATTATTTTTGTCATTTAATTGTAGAACTTATCTATGGAATAGCTCCATACTTTCAGCACCTTTTATTTTTTTGTACCTAATTCATACGATGCGCGCTTGTTCCAAATTCAAAATATTTTTATTCACTCGGTGAATAAAAACGCGTTTTATTCACTGTTATCAATGAATAAGACGCACTTTTTTGAGTGGCGATGGTAAAAAATACTTTATATCTTATATCCTTTGGTTCATATCCGATATTATCTACATCTAATCAAACCATTATGAACAGTTAACTATATAGTCAACAAACGTCCATCTCATTTACGTATTTAGTTTCATATTGTAATGTGATATTGTATTTTCTCTAACATCGTAATTAACTGACGAACGTAAGATAACATTTCAATCTTACGAGATGTTTCATACTTTTATTAAACTGTTGACAGCAGTTTATAAGTTGCTAATGGTGCTGCTGTGATAATATGAATAATAATAAAATAGATGGCACTACTAAGTATTTAGTGGTCGCACTATAGACTAAATTGCGTTAGAACAAACCTTAAATTATTTGATGGTACGGCTTGTTTTAAATCCGCCTGGCTAGCTTAGCTACCACCACCTTACTTGAGTCTGACGCCATAATAACAATTTGACATTGTTGTGTTCCGGCAGTTAGAGAAAATGTAGCTGTTCCTCAGTAGTTGAGGATTCCGGTTGAAGTGCGCTTCCATTTTGGGCATAACAAGCTCTTATGCACTGAGAAAAATGTCATTTTGGGGTAATCTTAAAATATCGTGGCGTACGTTTAAATTAAGTGCGTTGTCCTAAAATAAGGAAATAATAGGTTTATATTACGCTATCTTGAAACGTGTTATGATGTAGTCGAATTATATGGTTAAATAAGGCAATATTATGACACTTATCATCGTAAAAATTGGTCATCATAAATAATATTATCTTCTTAATATTATAACACTATGTAATAGAAAATAGCCCACTGTCCTATAAATATGTATGATAATCTATAAATAAGATTATAATTCTAAATCACAATGAAAGTGCCACCTTCCATAAAAAGATGTCATAGTATTTGAGAAGAAGCATCTCTAGAATACGGTGACGTCCCCTTATAGTAGTATGATAAAATTATGTGCTAGTTCCTTTTATTTTGAGATTACCTTCACTTAAAATATAAGGAATTGGCATCAAAATTTAAAATGAATCCTACAAAAATACGATTACAGAAACTTATTTAAGAGTTTTGGCCAAAATATTATATAGTAAAAATTGGTCATCAAAAATAATATTATCTTCTTAATATTATAACATTATGTAATAGAAAATAGCCCACTGTCCTACAAATATGTATGATAATCTATAAATAAGATTATAATTCTAAATCACAATGAAAGTGCCACCTTCCATAAAAAGATGTCATAGTATTTGAGAAGAAGCATCTAGAATACGATGACGTCCCCTTATAGTATCAAAATTAAAATGAATCCTACAAAAATACGATTACAGAAACTTATTTAAGAGTTTGCATCAATTTTTGTATGATTCCTAAAAAATACGATGACAGCACGTAAATTCATCGTTCATTTACTCATCGACTTGTCGTTCGTTTTGTATATTCTCTCCATTCAGTCAGTCGAAGTCGCAGAGTCGCAAGGACAGTTTTTAGCGTGTACAGAATTTATTTATATTTGACAATTTTTTTAAATGTGAGTGAGTGCAAAGTGCAATACTTATGGATAAAGCAACTCATGACTTGCTAAAATAATGGAATCTAGCTCAATACTTATATACAACGTTTTGAAGGTAAGTTGCCAAGCCTATGTTGTGCGCGTGCACACTTTATTGGGGGGGAAGAAAATTAACTTTTTATATAAAACGTATCATTTTGGAGGGCAAAAAACGTATTTGGGGTAAATTTTAATTTTCTCTTCATATAAAGTGTACTTATCATTTGAAGGAAAAAAACAAATGATCATATTATTGCCATTGAAATGGACCTAAAACATTGAATTCTTATCACAAATTACATGTTTGATTTTAGCTTAAAATCCGGCGGTCTCGACAGCTTCGAAGCTCAGCAGAAGCTGAACACCACAAAGCACAAGTTTCTTCGCAAAAAAATAACAGACACACTAGCAGTTTGTGACGGTAAGGATTTATGTAATTATTCTGGTCTGTCCTCGTTTGACAAAAAAATAAATTAATAATAATGTGTAGTGTTATATACAATAAGCATTTTTTTTTCAGATACAAAACCAGAGACTAAATTTCATTGCTGTCATATTACTCCTCGGTTGCTTATTTAACATACCTCCTGCGGCTCCTGCCCGTCGCTCCAGGAAAGATTGGCAAACATCACGAGCAGAAATATTGGAAGGATTTGACGGAGACGGTGGGTGTAACCCACAGTATCTTGCAGAATGCTGGGTGGTTCTTATCTTAAGTCATTGAAAGCGAATCATGATTTTACTTATTAAATTATTTTGCATATTTTATGGATTTTCCTAAAGATTGTTCTTAGTGTCATGAGTATAATTAGGTACTTAAGTAAGTTGTGACATGCTAAATAGGTATTTATTTTTAACTATGTAAATTATTTTTGACTGACAAATACTGTGATTGTTATAAGCATAAAGGTACGGGATTATAAGCATGGTGTATTAAGCCGAAAGGGGGGCATTGTACTCATCCATTAAATAACTTTTACTATCGGGTAAACTCTGAAATCGAAAAAAACTGCTGCTACTTAAGGCGGTTGTATGACCGAAAGTGGCGCCCTCAGAGGTTTTTATTTAATAAGTTATTAATAGAAAATTATTTTAATAATGTTTATCGTGGAGATTTTAGGGCCCTTGGTCTAGTACTTTTAGAAGGTATCACTACATGCCCTCGTAGTCATTCGTAGAAGTAGATAGCAAATGTGTCAAAAACGGCCACTTTTAGCAGTTTTGCTATCTACTTCTAGCAGTGACAACGAGGGAATGTAACGATACCGTCTAAAAATACTAGATTGTGGGCCCTAAAATCTCCACGATAAATATTTTTAAAATTGTGTATTAGAATTATAATATTAAATATAATTCACCGCTGCAACACTTTCGCTCAGGGCACCACCTTAAGTAAATTTCGTCGAATTATGTTGTGCCCAAAGTAAAAGTTGTTCACCATAATGAGTACAATGAGTCCTTTTTTCGGATTAGTACACCGTAAGCTTATAAGCCTGTGTTATTATAATTAAGTACTATTATGTGCTCAATTTGCGAATAAGTAGGTACATTATTTTTGGTGTCTTTTTTTCTGTTGTACAATACATTTATTAATAAATAATTACTTATATAAAAGTAAAAAAAAATATTGTAAAAATTAACGTTACTTACTTTCAAAAAGAAATATTGATATTGCAATAATTAAAGTTACTTTCAAAAATAAATAAAATTACTCTTGATTACTATTTCTGTTTTTTTTATACTCGTGTCTTCCTGTTCTCTTTAAGTTTTTAATGCAATTGCATATTGCCAAGTTATGAAGGTACCTATTACTTTTTCTATATTTCACATGCTTTAAATTGTTATTTTTTACTTATGCGTGATCCTCTTTTTTTAAGTATTTTAGGAATGTGAATTAGGTAAGAAAGAAGTAGTAGGTACAGTCATCTTTAGATATATTGTAGCAAATAAGGTGACTCATATCCTTAGTTAAGTCCAACCAATTAAAATAGTCTTTTCTTGTGTTTTGGGTAAGATCCTACAATTTAGCAACGATTTTCTCATATCTCCGGTTATATATTTACCGTACCTACTATTTATTATTAGGTACATCCTCTTACCTTGGGTTATCCTAGTACAGGCGCCATCAGATATACTGTAGCAGAAAAGGTAATCAAATACTTCTGAACAGTTTAAAATATCAATAAATTCCATACACTTCGTTTACAATTTGTATGGAATTTATTGATATTTAAACTTTTCAGAAGTATTTGATCACCTTTTCTGCTACAGTATATCTGATTTCGACTGTACTAATACCCAAGGTAAGAGGATGTAATAATAAATAGCACGTAAAGTAATAGGATATAACCGGAGATATGAGGAAATCGTTGCTAAATAGTAGGATTTAACCCGAAATACGAGAAAAGTATATTTTAATTAGTAGGACTTCACTAAGGATATTAGGAAGTCACCAATAAATAGTAGAAAACAACCGAATATATGAGGAAATAATTTCTAAATAGTAGGAAAAATATTAGGACCTAACTGGAGATATGAGGAAGTCATCAATAAATAGTACGAAAAACAATAGGACATAACTTGAGATATAATGAAAGAATATTATATTTTTTTGACATAAGAGGATGTCATCGAGAAATAGTAGGAAAAATAATAGGATATAACTCGATGTATAATGACAGTAACCATAAGTAGTAGGAACGAGCATACAATTTTTTATATTGTAGGACGAGCATACAATATAAAATATATTGTATGCTCGTCCTACCAAAGGTATGGTGACATGTCATCTTAAATACCGTTATCATCAGCAACAGTAGTATCATCGTACTTTTTGGTGATATCAGTATACTCCGTGCTTTAAGTGAATCCATCTTATTTTAATCTGAATTCACGTCATTTATGATGGGCATTTTTCTCAGTGTGCTAGTTCTATGAATGATTAATTCGTCCAAATTGAATGACTATCATCAATGCGTTTCTTCTATTTGGTCTTGGAAGTATTTAGTATACAGCGAGAAAGAGTTGTAACTAGAGCAATTGATAAACCTGGCAAGTTTTAAAAGCTTGAATAAATACGGTCAAAGGGCCTGAGGTCCTTTGCTTGGCGAGATGAAGGCCAAGCACTCCATGGGCCGTGGCCCGTTACATGATATCTTTGACAGAAAAAAGTTACGCATAAAATTACCCACGCGTGCCAGTTTACTCATTTTAAAATTGCTAGTTGTGGACCGGCACTGATGCACCCTGTTGATGATAACATTTTTAGATAGGTAATAATGTTTTTCTCACTTATGCTCTGAAATCTTATCATTCCATTTGAAAAAGGAATGCGGGGCATTCCACATTTCCGAGGGGGTCTGGTTCATCACATTCTAAATTTAAAATTCAGGCCAGGAATGAATTTCAATACTTACTTCCCGCACCAGCACCAGTGCGGGAAGTAGGTACAGTGCGAAGATGATCTGGGTGGTCTGCGGCAACTTCTTTTTTTGTTTAAGCTGTTCACAAAAACAAAAAAGCAAAGGCACATTTGCACCATACAGCCATAACTTTAGTTCCTTTTTTCTGGCACGCAAGCCAACGACAAGACAGTTAATATTATAAAGGTAAAATTATTTAATAGGTACTATAATAACGATACAATAAAAAAATGGTGCGCACAGAATATATTACTATAAGAATAAATAAATATTACATTGTATTGTACCAGATTTATCAGAGACAAATCCTCTAAGTAATCTTGAATTATGTACAGCGCCATCTACCGCCGAGAAGCGAAATGAGATGGGTTTTTGCTTCTCGGCGGTAGATGGCGCTGCACGTAATTCAAGGTTACTTAGAGGATTTGTCTATGATAAATCTCATTTTTAATATTAATTAAATTTAATTAAGTTTCAATTGAAAAGTTTTTTATTTCCTCGCATTTCTTGAGAAAAGCACTATACAAGCCTTGTTCTGGAAGCTACTTGCATTGCTAGCTTCCCGTTCACGGCTGTAATGTACTATTACTTATAAACATAAAATGAAAACAATAAAATAGGTACAAATTTTAGGAACCTGTCTAAACAACTTTTTGAAACAAGTCTACCGTTTTTACGTAGGTATACGTAGTTTTGACATCTAATGTGATAAATAAAGAGTTTGGGCCCATTATTTACTTAACATTATTATGTACACTCAAATATGTTGTTATTTTACTAGTTTAGTTGCGAGTGACGTAAATTCTGTCATAATATTAGTAATGTTAGTTCCTCTAATATTGACAGACGTAATGTTTACTAACAGAATTCGCGTAAGTAACTTCAACATTATTTGATTGGTAAGTACATACAATAAAAATTAAAAAAAAACAATCAAAATAAAAAAAAATAAGTGTTGGATATTTAATAATCTGACTTTTATCAATTTAAAGTTAAAGGAAATAATTGAATATAGATTTTTTATATTTAAAATTGTTTTGTTACAGAGATCACATATTAGATATTATTATCTTTGTTTCAAGTCACTATCACATTATAATTACAGAATTGTAGAAGCAAGTAAAGATTATTCATTACCTAACTGAAAAACAAAAAAGAATCGAAAGCGAAATTAAATTAATTATACATGTGTTTCATAATAACCCGTTTTGTTTTATATTTGTATGGAAAACTGCAAAGTGACATAACTCAGACTAAATATAGGTAAGTAGGTACCTACTATTGTTTTCGATAATCAATAAAAACACAATTTAGGTATAGGGTTGCCACTACGCAGTTTATTATGAAAAGTTTTTTTTGTCAAAACAGAATCGGTTTTCAGAGGTTTTAATAATTTTCTGAAGTTGTATGCAACTCTTTCTACTAAGTATCGGCTTTAGGGCTTTTTTGTAACACTTTGTATAGAAGAGAGTATAGGTATTTTACCTATTCTATTTTATCACTGAATATTTTTTTGTTTTTGAAAGATTAATTATTATTATATACCGGGTGTAACAAGACCCTCAACGAAGCCGAGGTCTACGTATTATGCAAATCATCAAGACCATTTATGTTAAAAATTATTGCTGGGAAACGATTTTAATTTTTGGTGTTAAAAAGCATTGCATACATTACCACGCAATGTGACGCGTACAACAGACCGCGCCTGCGAGTGTATGCTACACAGCTGCGTGCGGCCGAGTTGAAAGGCGACGTTTATGTGCGTGCTCTTATGATACATTGAGTGATGACGTTTTGAAGGCACTGTTTGTTACGAAATACTTAAAATTTTAATAATGTTTCTTTAGACAAAAAATAGGAAAAAACGAATAAAATAAGATTTCATAAAAAAAAAAATTGACTTTGACCTTCAATAACTTCGTAGCTATTGGTTTCCCAGGTATAGTTTAAAAGACAAAAATGATCCTGATGATGGGCGGAATGTGTGGACTTCGGCTTCGTTGAGGGTCTTGTTACACCCGTTATTATCCTCTAAACAAAAGACAATTTAAATTATCAGGTATTCGATTGCCTAACAACAATAACTCGTAATCAGCTTAGCTATTGATAGAAAGATAGATGCGTGAGAATGGCCATCTTTTTAAGTACGGTAATCAGCTGTAGTACTAATTATTAGTACTTGTACTAGGAAACGAGAGCCGATTGCGGCCATCCACCACGTGAGCTGGGGGTCACGTGACCGCCAGCCACGACCCTTAGGGTTGCCTATACTACTAGTATAGTATAATCCGCGCGCGATGAGAATGGTAAGGGGCCTTGTCAAAGTGAATTGAAAATGACTGTAAAGCAGGTAGTGTACAGCGCCGCGCTGCCGCGTTATCGGTACAGTGCGCGTCTCAGTTCCAAAAGGTATTATACCATTCTCATCGCGCGCGGATTATATATATATTATCTGTGCCTATACTTACTACAAAATACATACTAGTACAAGTTTATACTGCCTCCCTTCTCAAATGGCCAACATTCACAAGTTTAAACGCTACGCTTACTATTAAAACTTAAATATGAGCAATAGTCGAATTAATCACATGTCGAAAACTTATGTAAATCACAGACTTTGGTGTATTGTATGGAATTGACAAGCTTCCGGCATGTTAAAGTTTACTGTTTGTTTTAAAGCTTTATTGGGTTAGGGGGGGGGGCGGGTGTTTTTATAAAAGAAAAGTAGTAGTAGTAGAAGAAGAAGTAAAGAGCTATTTTAGTTCGGAAACACTTGACTAGATATAAGGTCATTATAAAGAGTTTATTGTACTTAAAAGTTTTTTACAATACTTAATTAAAAAACACGTCTATTAAAGTCGGGTGGGGCTGGAGTACATCTTCCTTTTTTTATTCTAAAAGCCCTACCCGACTTCAATTGACGTGTTTTATTATAACAATGATAATGCGTATCTAATGATTTGTATATTATTTCTTGCTTTTTAGAAGCAGGTTTTTGAAGTCGGTTTTTTTGTTTTTTAAACAATTTTTTTATTTTTAGTGTAAGTACCTTCTGTATTAGGTAGTGTAGGTATATTATTTAGGTAGAAAAATCGGCTCAGCCAAACGTGAGATAATCGCGGAGAAACATACATACATACAAACTGAATACCTCCTTTTTTTTAAGTCGGTTAAAAAGACTACACAAGGGTATCCCTTCCCCAACAAAATAAATCATCTAATTCGGTTCATAAATAACAAAATTGTCAAGTTAGTTGATTTAATATCATAGTATTTTCAGGATTACTTGTAAACTACTGAACCGATTTGAAAAAAAATTAAATGGGACCATCTCGCAAGAAAACTAAATCGAACAAAAAAAGAATTATCTAAATCGGTCCATAAATGTCGAAGATACGCGCGAACAACGATAAAAAAAACATACAATCGAATTGAGAACCTCCTCCTTTTGATGAAGTCGGTTAAAAAGTAATTACTTACTGTTAATTATTATTATTATATTATTAACAGATCAGAGGCATTAGTGTTGCTATGTAATTATTTACTCAAATTAATATGAAAACGTAAAAACATTCTCAGAAAGTATAAATAGGTATTACATAACCAAGAGATTTAAATCTTCCATAAACTTTGTAACCTTTTTCTATCTTGATATTAAATATTAGAAAAAAATCGACTCGCCACCAGGATTTCTATTAGCTAACATGAGAGGCAACGTGAGAAGTTGTTTAGTTTATCTCGCTGGCGTTTCGTCAAATGTGCTGGGAGCCGATTGTCGCGCACTGCGACATTTTCGATTCGACATTATTACTAATCAAGTAATCACAAATCTCTATTAAAAATGAGACTAAAATCTCTATAGCAGCTGAGAAACTTATTCTCAGCGATTTTCGACATTACAAGTCGAACGTCTTTGCAATCTCTACGATGTCTTGACTTTTTCGCGATATCTCGAATTTGACACTTTTTCATGCGCTCGAAAATCACTTCCCTGAAGCGTCTCATTTGTCGGCGTAGCAGCGGAAAGACATCGCCTCGCCATAGTAAACAGGCGTGGTTGCCATGGTTACCAAGGAAAGTTACTATGGCGAGACGCTGTCGCAAGCTGCTGCTGCACCAACAAATGAGAAAAGGGCGTGATAAAATTAAATACACTAGTAGAGGTAAATTACGAGAAGATTATTAATTCAAGACACAACTGTCTTGATTATTTTTTTTTTGACCTGACTTTCAACATTCATTAAATATATCAATAATGCCAACAATATACATTTTATCATCGTTACTGTGAAACGCTCAGTAGAGAAGAGTTCATGGTAGAGCTACTGTAGCTCTACCATGAGTTGATGCAAAATGTTTTCGCTACCGTAAACTATCGGATATACTGCTCAAGGTCAGTGAGAGTGAAAGAGAGAAAACGGTAGTTAACGGTAGCGAAAACAGTTTGCCTCAACTCATGGTAGATAGAACTAGATTTTCAAACTCAGACGTGGAGCGACAGCCCTGCGGCCATTGTCTCGTCGATTGCCTCACTTTGGCGCAGGATCGCTACTCTTTCGTTTCGGATAGTATGACAGATTGACGGTAGATCCGATGACGGTCTGGCAACCACGATGTTTTCCTATTGCCTCAACAATAGATGTTGAGAAATATTTGGCTCCTATGTGTACAAGCCTATTGTAATTCCGAAATGTTTGTGCTAAAACGTCATTGACGTTATCTTGGTCGTCATACAAACACGTTTTTATTATGTAACTACAGATACTACTACTATCAGTGACAGATGTAAAAATATGAGAATTGAGAACGTTGTTACATAAAATAAAAATAAATTAAAATCTAACGAAAACTAATTAATAGTGAATGAAAAGAAATGTCAAGACAAACTTATAACTTGGTTGTCAAGAAAACATTTCTTTTGTTTAAAAAATACCCTTCTCATTACCTACATAAAGTAAAGATTAATTAAAAATTAAATTTTAATTCGAAATTATGAAAGGGCTTTACAAATATACGAACAGCAACGGATTTAACTTGAATTAGATTTGTTGCAAACAGTTAAATTACAAACATTGAAATATAAACACTGAAACATTACCAAAAGTCATTTAAAAAAAATAATGGAGTTTTTTTTTAAAAGGATCCTAAAAATGGTGAGTTCATCTATGTGATCGAAGGTCCCTCGTGAAGTTGATTTGAAAATCTTTTCTACTCCACTATGAAAATTCGTTTAGTAAAGTTATTAATAAGTAGGTATACCCAATTAACAAACTAACTAAAAAACTAATTTGTGGTTTGAATAAAATCTATTACTAGCAGCTGCCCGCGACTTCGTCTGCGTGGAAAGTTTTTTTGCTATCCCTCGGGAACAATATTTTTTTCTGGATGAAAGGTACGACTATGTCCTTCTCTGTACCCCTGACAACGTGTATGTAAAATAATACAAATGATCGGTTCAGCAGTTAAGACGTGAAGACGTAACAAACAAACAAATATAATAAGGAAGTAAAGATGTGCTTTGAATCTACAACTGAAGCTTCACTACAGTCACTTTTCCACCTATTTTTTTTTTTAAAGTTCAAATTTGCGCTAAACTAGCGCATTTTTGAACGTTTAGTTAGTTGGGTGACTTATATCAATGTTCAATGTGTCTAAACGATAAGCTATCGTTATGCTACGCATATTGTTCTGTCTGGCATTATATGAAATCACAGTATAACATATATGATTTAAATTAATATGTATTCATAAGCATAGTGGTAGGTATATAAATATGAGTAAAGGAATATGATAAAGACAGGAACTAAGCTAGAGGTTAAAAGACTCAACTTTGATCTCTCCGATTTATTTTCGCTAACAATCAATTCGATTATTTATATTAAAATTAACGTACAAACTTATTTAGTTATATGGATAATTAACAATAAATTGCACTACTTTTTTAACCGTATTTCATAATCAGTCTTGATTCAAAATATTTAGCAATCGAAATTATTGGGCTCTGAAAAAAAATCCTTTGATGATTGATGTAGTTTTGCGTTTTGGTCATTTTGCCCTCATCGTCTTTTTGCCTTTTAGCCAGGAAGGTACATACCCAATATTCACGATTTTCGAAAGAGCTTAACTTTTGAGTTGCAGGTTATATTTAGGTAAACAAATCTTTTATAGACAATAACAATGTGTAATAATAATACCTATGTGCAAAGCAACTGTTTGTCTGTAGCTCTACATAATAGTAATCAAGTTGATACAATTTAGCGAATCATTCGTGTATTCATGTTGAAACATGAGAAGTGTTTTATGATATAGATAGATAATTTATATTTGTTACATTGCCTACATTTTTTTTAAATTTATTTATCACATAAATGTTTTTACATCTTATTTACTACAGCACACTAAGGTTTGTATAATGTGTTAGGATTCTACAACGAGATTATCAAAATTATAGTTATTTCTTACAATTTTAGAACTTGTTTATTAGTATAATAAGTATGTTCTTACTTGTCTATTAATTGCATAAGTACTTACTTGTTTATTAATTTTAATTACTGGTAAGTACCTATACTGTTCTATTGTTTATAAGAGTTGCAGTTTTTATTCATTATTATTGAAGTTAATTTACTTTATAAACAATATTTTTTGTTTTCTTTTTGTTTTTGAGTTTGTTTCTCTGGTTGTAACCCCATAATTTATTATTTTTCCTCGAAAACAAGTCAAATCTCAACTCAAACATCTAAGAGACTTTGATTAGCCGTATCTCTGCTAATTTAATCATTCACTGTATTAAATCGGATTAAATCGTGACTGTAATTATTAATATATCGATCTTCGATATCAGAATCTGTATCATGACTGTATTAATATTCTGTACCAACTTCTAACAAGCGGAATATATTGACAGATCGTCTCTGATTAAAACATGAATAATAGGCACTGATTACAAATTTAGGGTTCGATAACAAAAGGCCTATGACATTTGTCTTATAGGTCGAGAGTTACACCAATTTAGAGCAGTCTGAATTTATTAAGTTAAATTGAATTGTTGAGGCAATTCCTGACATCAGAATATGATAAATATGATTGAGAAAGTGGGTTATGATTGAAAGTATATTTGAACTTAAAATTAATCATTAACAAGCTACGACGATAAAAAAATAATGATTAAAAAATATTACTTTCTACAAATTCCACTTGTGATATTAAACTGAAATGTTCCTTACTTTAGTTGCAATATTGTTTGTCTCACTTAAATATTTTATTTTGCACTTATGATGAAATATCTGTTACACCCACGAAGATTTCGTAAAAAATGAGTTTGGTTTACAACATTTAGCTTAAATGTCGCAACATTTTTATAAAATACAAATTGTTAGTTCAACTTGTCATAAAAAGCAGTGCATTGAATGTATAAAACATTAATATTTATCTTATAGACATTATTCTGAAAATGGGATAGAAAGAATCTAGTTTTATCGCGCCCAATATTTATCTATTAACATCGATATAAATACATATCATATTTTTACATGATTACAGGGAGGGTAGAGTTTGAGATGATATTATTTTTGTGGTTTCATTTGAATATTAATAAAGAAATTGAAAAAAAATAATAAACATTGAACATTTTGGTGATATTTTATTAGGTATCTAGTGAAGTTATAAATAGTTTTATTTCTTGCGCAAGAAGCCGCAGAAGTTTAACATTAGAATCACAGATTACATTATCGAAAGCTGGTTTTTCTCCCGTTATTGTTGGGCTGGGAGTGGAGTCAAGTATTCTCAAAGGTCTAAATAAAGTCACCAAGGTGACGCCGTACTACCCGAACCGTTCACTTCAACATGCTCCAGCCAAAGTATTTTGATCTAATAACACGCAATATCAATCTGTCTCCTCCTAGTACGTGTTAATTCTCATAATAATATGACACTCCGATTTTCCGAAGATTAAAAACTGGAGCGCGTTCCGGTAGATTATCGTATTACAATGAAATGTAAAAAGGAACTTGATCCTGTTGATGCATTTCACAATGTGAATTTATTTACGTGTCATTTCTAATAACATATTCATAGGCTTTATAATTGTGACAAAACTTAAAAATATCTTTGAATTTTGCATAACTGATTTTAACAAAAAAACTGACATTATTCAAATATATCTGTACTTGAAATTAATTGTCTTGGTCTATAAAGCAAGGCCGAATTGATGTTTAGGTGTAATCTTATTTAGTGCGCTTGAATTACTTTCTTTGACCAAATGAAAAGATGTTTCACTTAGAATTCTACGAAGTTACAATTAATTTTACTATAGAAAATTTCCATATACGTAATTAATAATAATAGTATATATACCTAATTCTCTAGGGCCGAATAATTTGTCAACCCGTCTAAGGTCACGTGGGTGTCCAGGGAAATCAATTGAAATTAGGGTCACAATTAGTAATTTTTGACGTATCATTAATGTCAAAACATTAAGCATTTTCAGTTCAACTACTTAATTAACACAATACTCATACAAAAATATTTTAATTAGTGAGACAACAAATTATTTAATGTTGAAAAGAATTGTAATATATATTAACTTTTTCTTGCATTACTTATCTGAAATTTGAATGACTAAAATAAATCATATTTTAGTTAAGTACATCTACGTATATTAACGTTATCTTTATGGGTATGTGCAAAGTAAACATTGTCTTACCTGTCGTATTATTAAATGAGATTACCGTGGAGCAGTAGTATTTACCATTTAAGATACCTACACTTTACGAACCAACTCTAAAAACAATTAAAATGAAAAGGAATTCTAGCCAGTTTTATTTATTCTTATGGCAGTACTTTTGATTCTTGATAACATTTTACCTTATTAGTCCATTTGTACCTGGAAGGTTAGAAAAGCGTTTTAAGTTATCACGTATTATAAAATTATTAATTATTAAGTGGTAAAATAATAATAAATTGATATGCATCTTTTTCTATTATTTTCGTATAAATAATACTTGCAAGTATAAAATATTCTTCTAATTATGTGCTCAACCAACTATGTATAAATTCCTACAAGAAAATTACCCTCCCTTGCCTCCGCTGCCGATCGGATGCCCTTGGATATAACGTTCCATGAACTATTCCAGGATTCATTTATGAAATCAAATTGATTATCCATAATCCAGCTGGGGAAAGTTAATAAATATTACTACTTACTGAATAATAAACCATAAGGAAACTACAATAGATTGTTTTAAATTAAAATTCTGATAGTTCAGTAGGTTCTTCAAACTGACCTAAACAGTTGCAAAGAGGGCGTAGACACGCCACGCCGTCTCAAATGAAATATTTTATCACAGTGACTTGTCACAGATACCCGCAATAAATACTTATATCAACCGGGACTCGATACTGCATAACATGAATATTTATTGCTTGGAACTGTGATAGCCCCGATCCTGTCATTTATGCTACATTATGTAGCTATAACTACATGAGTTCAATGAATTTCGCATCAATTCATTAAAGCGTAGATAGTTGGTACTTTATTTACCTACATTCTTGGTTTCGTCGTCCGACCGAAATTTAGATTAAGTATATAATTTACATTGTTTGAATATTACTTAAAATCCATTAAAGGGATTAAAAGCCAAAATAAATTAATAAAATATAGCGCTTTCAGGACTCTTTCTTAGTCGCAAAAAAGGCAAATCAACGAAGAAAATTAGCACAGACTTTTCACCTAACCAATGCTTCTAAAACAATGACATAACCTTAACCACCCGGACACAATTTCTTAATTAAACTGTAGCCTTTGAACTGTAAATAATTCACTTTAGCAATTTCAGGTCTCAATACTTCGATAGAAAACTCTTTGTTATTTCATATTATTTGAGTATATATTATGTATAAGCGCGCTTCCGGTCTGAACAGGCGAGTCATTGATTGATTGGTTAATAGAAACTAACACTGAAAAAAAACAAAACCAAAGTGTCAAAATTCTGAAGGTTATGACCTCTACAGCTACTTAGCGTCAAGAAATTAGGATCTATTTCTTTATTAGTCCTAATAGACCAACCTTCAGATTCAATGGCATTTAAGATAAATGCTGGGGCAGTAGAGATTATACTCATTAGTAAGTCGTTTACTAAAGAAGGGCATTTAGGAAACCAAACCCCGATAGAAAATTACCCCTGGCGGGTTAATAGCATCAGATAAGGTAACTAATAAATATTAATCTTTTGCCGTCAAGCACAAATCGTTTATTTAAATACTGTACAAAAAGTTTATGAAGTGGAGTATAGAAAAAGATTGGATTCGTTTACGGAAGTAGGTATAAACTATTTATTAGGTAATTTATTTTATTTTCTCGCAATCTTAGTGAAAAGTAGAGTAATCGGAAGAAAAGAGTAATCGTAACTCGGTTTCTTTTTATTCCCTCGCTAAAGCTCGGGAATAAAACTACCTCGTATGCAATGGGTCATTTTAGCGTCTTGTATAACAATCTACTATTTACAACTGATTTTTAAAACGAAGTAGTTACAAGATTAAAGAAACATTACTAATTATAAATATTCCATTCATATGAAACATAAATGCGCAGTTATATGAAGTCGGGTAAAATGAACAGCGATACGCACTTTTAACGAGTAGAATGTTAGTTTGTCCAGATTTTATTTAGCTCATGCTAGTGTAAACACAACTCATCGACTTCAGAAGCTTTCACAAGTGGATTTGGTATTTCCATCGCTGTTGGCTGTATTACTGTATGTAGCTAATTTCATCTATAAAATTAAATTTTACGTTGGTAAACACCTACGATTGGTTCCGTTCTTAGCAATTTATTGTTAGTGAAAGACAAATGGATTTCGACATCAAGATTGCCTTGCCTTATTGAATTTACAAAAGAAAACTAACTACGGAATTTCGGTCAACCGCACATTAGGTTATAGGTATATATAGGTAGGGTTGCCAGATCTAATAATGGGATTTCCTGACTTTTTCCCTGACTTTTTCAGTAAATTTCCTGACATTTTGTACATGCACCTAGGTACATCTACATTCTTCATTTAGTTGACGATTGGTATTTTTCTCACTAAAATGATTAACAAATTATTTGTTTTCATTAAGTACTTACACTTTTTGGATTTCAAAAATCCCTGACCATTACAGTTTATCCCTGTTTTCCTGACGAACGCCTAAAATTCCTGGCATGTTAGGAAAATTCCTGTCGTCTGGTTACCCTAGTTATATATCTATTATCGTTGAAAACACAAACTAATTTTCTTTTCGTTTTGTTTCAGGCCTTCAAGCTTTTCAAGGGCAGTCGTTCGCGCAAGAGCACGCGCAACAGGATCTCTCCAGCGCTGGTCCGTTCTCCATCATACAGCGGTACCGTCGACGCTCGCTCAGAGATCGACTTGCAGCGCTTTTGCGCTTGCCGCGCGTCAATGCCGCCGCTCCGCCTTGCAGCCGACTGCGACTCTGGCTCTTACCACAGTGGATATAACAGCTACAGTTCCCGAAACGAGTCGGAAAATGATTCAAACTTCGATGGCGCTCGATCCGATTCAGCGTACGACTCCGCTAGAAGCAGCCCCTCGCACCACAGAGCTCCCGTATGCTACGCTACAGTCACTTATTTTAATGTCAATGACAGCGAGGATAGCAGCAGTATCAGAACAGAATACACGCTCCTCGACTATGAAGCAGATGCCGATCAAGATGAGTTAACGCAAAACATGATCAATGAAAGCATAGAACTCGTCAGTTCGTTATGAGCTGGTTAATAGTAAAATAATTTGTGAGTGAGGCTTCGCGAGTTCCGCTGGGGACTTACGGGACTTTCCAATGAGTTTTGTGTTCCAATTGTTTTCAGAGTTGAGATTAAGTTCAAACAATACGTATTCATGAACGTAATACGCCTACTGAAATAAAACCTTCTGTTTGAAAAAGTAATTACTAAGTGGCAATAAGGAAAATCCAATACATTTTTTGTTTTCCCAAACATTTTCTAAGTAGTGTCGGTGTCAGATCAACTAGATTGAACTAACGACCACCCATAAATTTATGTAAAAACTGTTATAGCCAATTTTAAATTATTAAGAAAAAAACATGTTTAAAGACAAAGTCTGTTTCATATAACAAATTCTGAATATATATCTTTTAGCGGAGTTAGCGTATGATAGGTTTACCAAAGTGTATGTGATAATAAGAGGCGAGAGATAATTTATAAGAGTTAGTATAATTAGATGTTTATGTCCGTTGATCTCAAACAAATGAATTTTATTAGCATGTAAGGAATAATAAATACCTAGATTCGTGTTTTTTCCTGTACAACGATGTTTTTCAAAAATGATTAAATTATATTCATAAATTTTTTATACGCGAACTAATGCTCACAAAGAAAAATATATCTTTTACCCTTTTATCATATTGTGTAAAATATATTTTACATAGATAACACATAAGCAAATATTGATATTGAAATGAGTGTGTACTGTTGTTATCTAAACTGATTTTAGACATAAATTAAACTCGTGAATGTTTAATTTTTCTTACAAATATCATTTGTAAAACAGTTATTTTTTATTCAAAACTTGTGTATTCGTCTTTGGACATAACCTTTTCCTTTGGTATGTATAAAAAAAAATCTTCCACTCAAATGACTTAAAATGTATCTACAATAGGAAATCGATATTATTTTCTTGTGGCAATTTTTAATATTTGTTTTATTTTACTAAGAAAATTCCAAGCCAAAAAGTATACGCGGTGCGTTGTTTTTAGTTTAATTTTAGTTGTAAGTACTGTATAGTTGTAATGATATTGAATGAAGATTAAAATATCTTATATTTTAGCTGTGTCTTTTCCTTTTTTCTTGATACTTATTTTTTTATAGTCCATCAGCCATTTTTGATGTCCCCACTGCTGGGGCACAGGCCTTCCTTATGGGTGGTAAGGAGGATGGGCCATAACCCACCACGCGGGCCAATGCGGATTGGTGGGTTTTAACGACTGCAAATGCAGCCGGGACCAACGGCTTAACGTGCCTTCCGAAGCACGGAGGAGCTCGAGATAATAAATTTTTGGTCACCCATCCCATGACCGACCCTTGCGAACGTTGCTTAACTTCCGCAATCGTTGGGCCAGGCGCTAAACCACTGCGCCACCGAGCTTTTTATAGTGTTTTATTAAAATAAGCTTATTTCAGACATTAATACTAGTAGTTCGGGGATTCACACTTAAACAACGTATATAAATCAATTGCAGTAGAATTAATAACTTTGTCAAATTTTGTATTCTAAAACTTCATCGAAATTACCTTAATTTTCACTGCATTGCATTATGTCAAGTAAACGGTATCGCTGCTGCATCGGAATTGTACTAGGTATTTGAATTATATATATATTTATTTCTCAAACATGCTTGGAAATTCGATCATTATCTTCGAGATAAATCGGATTTGCTGGAAACTTCCAATAATACGCAAGCAGGCAGCAGCGGCTTGAAAAGTAATTATGTAATATCCATAATGTGAATGTTACGGATTTTCTTTTTGTTTTGGATGTTTAGCGGCAGTAATGTTACTATGAATACTCTTAACAGTCATGTGATTCTCGCACCTCTACAGATGTACTATTAACTAGTATTTTATTGGCAGTGAAACTGGAATATGCCCCAGTAGTTTTACAATAAATAATACATATTTAAACAGCGTTGAAAAAAGCTCCTCTCTTCAATGTACGGACAAAATTATTGAACGCGAAAACGTTAGCCATCACCAAAATACTCGACTCTAATTAGATTTTTTTTAAATCTGCCACAAACATTCGAAAAACCCTGTTTCGCCATAATATCATAAAACCGGTCGCACATTTACTATGTTGCAATTATGATATTTTCGAGCACAACAATGGCTGCTGGGGTTAAAAAGATTCGTGCGAGCATTTATGGCATGGGAAATCTGACGGTGAGGCTGCTTTGGTGTTAAAATCAACCGTTCAAGTTGAAGCATTACGTACTGCATGACTACTTAGTCATTGCTGTTTTCCTGTGGCTAGTAGATCACAGTTTATTACTATTAGTTTTATTTTTAAAAGTCTCTTCTTTATTATTACTTGTCATCGAAAGAGTCACTTTCAGCGTAAAGGAAATTTACTATATTATATTCTTTTCATTTATCTGTCATATGTTAGACCCGTTATATATTCATGTGAACATGCTTGCAGTGTATTTTCAGTCTACTTCTATCAACCAACTGCCATTTTAGATACCAATCATCAACTAAGCCTTAAATACGAGTACTTAAATTTCTTTATTGACCATGGATAACGACCTAGAGCAGATTGCCACTGACGTTGATAGTATCAACGTCGGTGAATCGATCTTGGTTGATGATCCGAGTGCTTTTCAACAATATATTACTGATAATAATAACTCTCTCAAGATTATTATGCAAAACATTAGAAGTCTGAATAAAAATTTTTATGACTTTGAAACGTTCATGGCGAGAACTAAAACTCAATACGATATTATTATTCTTACTGAGTGTTGGCTTCAGAATTGTGATTTTATACCAGACTTAGACAGTTACAACTCCTTCTCTACAGCTAGACATATAAATCAGAATAGTGGGGTCGTTATATATATTCGAAAAAATATTGTAGAGGTCTCTGTTTATGAACCTTGTATCGATGATGCTGACTGTTTAGTGGTAAAAATTGGTAGCAGCTATTCTCTGGTCTGTGTATACCGATCACCTTCATTTGTTTCCCACCTTAACTTTCAAAACTCAATGGATAAGTTACTGCAAAATTTAAAACATATCCCTAATATATTTATGATCGGTGATATCAACATCGATATCAGTAGAACTAATGATGACAACAGATCGGATGAGTATATGGATTTTCTAGCATCGCATGGTTTATCACCTAGTCATAATTTACCCACGCGTGGAACTAGTTGTCTTGATCATTGCTTTGTGAAGACTAAAAACAAAATTCTGACCCTGGTATGTGAATCATCTAGTACTGATCATAGTCCGGTGTTTGTTGAGGCTTCATTAGTTTCGGGTAGTCAAGTTAGAAGTACACATTCTACTGTCTCAAAAATAGATTACAGTAAAGTTTTGCTTCTTCTACAGGAGATTGATTGGAACATCTTACTAGATATCACTGACGCAAATACTGCCGCTGCAACATTCATCGGTATTTTAAATGACATTCTAAATAAGTCATCTTACAGTATAAGCGTTCCTAATCGAAAACTTAGTCTTAAACCCTGGATGACTCCAGGATTACTTCGCTGCGTAAGATTTCGTGATGTCTTACATCAAAAACACAAAAAATCTCCTAACGATATTGATTTGAAAATTAAATATAAACGCTATAGAAATCATTGCAATAACATACTTCACAACCTAAGAAAACAACATGACATATTAGAACTAGAGCAAAATAAAAAGGACATAAAAAAGACATGGAAAACAATTAAACGAGTTTGCTTCTTAAATAAATCTAGTAATTTAACTGATGTATCTAGTAATCTCCTCAATATTAAAAACACTCCAAGTGAATCATTAAGTTCTGCAAATGATTACTTTGTAAATGTAGGACACAATCTTGCTGAAAAAGTCTTACAAAATCTTAATAAAACCCAGATCGACTTGGTTAAACACTTTAAATGTAACGATGTACCTGTGGGTTCATTTATGCTCTTACCAACAGATGAAATTGAAATAACTAAACTTATTGGTACATTAAAAAATAAAAACTCCACTGGTTGGGATGGCATATCTTCACATTTTATAAAGAGATTTACTGATCAGCTTGCTTTGCCTATTACTCACATATGCAATCTGAGTATCTCATCTGGTGTATTTCCTAAAGTGTTAAAAAAATCTGTTGTTGTTCCCATATTTAAAAGCGGTGACGTTAACGAGGTCTCAAATTATCGGCCCATATCGTTACTGCCTACTCTTGCGAAGATTTTAGAGAAGGTGATCAATGTCAGGCTTGTAAATTACTTAGAATCCAATAACCTATTATCAAAAAACCAGTTTGGTTTTAGACGTATGAAATCTACTACGGATGCAGTTGACGGCTTGATTTCTCATGTGGCTAAGTGCCTAGATAGTAAACTCAAATGCCTGGGAGTTTTTTTAGATTTGGCCAAGGCATTCGATACCGTCTCGATGCCCTTGCTTCTTTGCAAACTTGAAGAAATTGGCGTTCGGGGACTTCCACTAGAATTACTTAAGGATTACTTGTCTGGCAGGTCACAGTCTCTTAGAATTGGTGATTCATACAGTTCCGAACTAGAAATAAATTATGGCGTACCCCAAGGCTCTGTTCTCGGACCGACTCTCTTTTTAATATATATAAACAACATATGTAATACAGAAATAAATAATTGCAAAATAATTACATACGCGGACGATACTGTGTTACTATTTACTGGAAAGTCCTTAGAAGATGTTAAATTGGATGCCGAGAGGGGCCTGCAACACATAATGAATCTATTAAATAATAATCTACTTACACTTAATTTATCAAAAACCAAATATTTAGTTTTTTCGATTAGATCATGGGAGGCACAATCTATACTGTTATCAGGTTTCAATCTTAAAGTGCATACATGTCATAATCATAATGCTGGGATTTGTGGTTGCTATGTTCTTTCCAAAGCTTCTAGTATCAAATATCTGGGCATTTTGATTGATGATAACTTGAATTGGAAGGTCCATATAGATAGTTTGAAGTCTCGTATACGCAAACTTATACCGGTTTTCAAAAAACTTCGACACTTAGGAAGTGATCATGCCAATAAAACTGTTTATTTTAGTCTATGCCAGTCATTAATATGTTACGGAATATCAGCATGGGGTGGTACATGCAAAACCACTTTATTGAAATTGGAAAGAGTCCAAAGAACTATTCTAAAAGTAATTCTTTTTAAACCTTTCAAATATTCTACAATAGATCTGTATAAAGAATTTGAAACATTAACTGTAAGGCAATTATACATTAAGACAGCAGTCATAAAACAACACTCCTACTCCCGTGATTATTTCTCAAATCGTAGACCATTTGACGTTTATAATGTCCCAGCTTGCAAAACAACCTTTGGCCAAAGATTCTCATATTTCTTGGGTCCTTTTTTGTATAATCGCATCAGTAAGCATATTACACTTGAAAACAAAACACGTTTCGTGTGTGAAAAGACACTTCGTGAGTATCTTAATGGTTATGACTATGAAGGGACGGAAAGCTTGTTCACAATAAGTAAGTAATTATATGTATATTATGTATGTAGTATCATCACGTATTTTATTTTTTTTTATTTTTTCATATTTTTTTTTTCCAGTGCTGATATAAATATATAAATATGTATTTATACTATCGACTTTGGCCTTTATTTATATTGCTATGTGAGACTCTTTTGAAATACCTACTTGAATTTACACATCATTTTGTTAGCTTTAGCTTAAATCATAGTGTTACATCTATTTTTTTTTGCTTATACTATGTACGTACGATAGGTTTCGTTTTGTTATTATTGACATTTCTCGATGAACTCAGTTGTGCTATCATAATAATCACCTGTACGAATTACCTTCTTTTTTTTTTATTGGTACTTATAGGATTGTGATGTTTCTGTTTATTGTGTGTAAAGGATGTCCTTAGAAACTGTTGCATTTCTATGCATTAAGTTCTCAATTCGGTTTTAATTTCAACTAATGCTTATAATATCTACTGTGTTTTTATCCAGTTCCTATTACGGTGATTAAACTTATCTTAGGTATAATGTGGTATAATGGAAGAGAATCATTACGTGTCATTACCTTGCTGTCACACAGTCATGTACTACGGCGGGAGGTAACGGATGTTTTTTCGTATTGTACCCTCAACATAAAAATGTAAGTTTTTTTTAAACTGTATTTTTAGTGTACGATCTGTATCATAATTATGCACAATAAAAGTTTTTATTATTATTATTTTATTATTTATGCGCAGTGTGTGCGAACAGGTTTCCATTCAAAATCACTCAGGTGACAATGTGAAGTAAGATGAAAAGTATGGTTGAAGAATCTTTGTGTCCAGATATGTTTTATGCATAATGAGGTACTTGGGTAGGTAGTCAAAATTCTGGTGATAGAAGAAGATACATTTCGACAAAAAAGTGAATTTGGCAAATAATTTGGATGTTTTCATACATGCGATGTTACAGAATTACTATACGATTTAATAGAAGCCGAACGTATCTACAATGTGAATTAATTGACAATAGGCTGCGATCCGCTGCAACTTCACTCGGTCGTTTGATACCGCAAACGCTCTGAAGTTGCCGCAGATCACTGTCTGAGAGAGTTTGATCGCATTGTACCTTGTCCATCAACCATTTTTGATGTCCCCACTGCTGGGGCACAGGCCTTCCTTATGGGTGGTAAGGAGGATGGGCCATAACCCACCACGCGGGCCCAATGCGGATTGGTGGGTGTTAACGACTGCAAATGCAGCCGGGACCAACCGCTTAACGTGCCTTCCGAAGCGCGGAGGAGCTCGAGATAATAAATTTTTGGTCACCCATCCCATGACCGACCCTTGCGAACGTTGCTTAACTTCCGCAATCGCTGGGCCAGGCGCTAAACCACTGCGCCACCGAGCTCCACATTGTACCTACCTATCTTTTATTATAATGGTGGTTGGGGTTTTTGCACTAACAATTTAAAATACGAAATATTCGATATTGCAAACTTTTAACATAATTAAGTTGTGTCCACACCACCCCGAGTCTGAAAGAACTTAAACTTTTGTCAGTAATCATCATATTTTTGATCATTTTCAATAGATTCATACTGTATAATATGATATGCCGCTATTAGATATTGGCTAATGTTTAATTTGGAAAGATCTAGGTACTTTTCATGGATTCGAAATCACTGAAATGCTGTCAATGTTAGCTATTTCATAATGAACTTGTGGCATGAAGCTTACTATGTAAAAAAAACAAATTGTCTTTTTATCGTAAAATGATAAAAAAAAACACATTTGGAAATCGTCCGCAATCCCGGAACAAGTTAGTCAGGTTTCGCGGATTTAGACGCAAGTTCAATACAAATATTAGTTGTTGTTTATGTAGTTTATACTTAGTGGGTTTGGAGTATTGTAAAAGTATTGCCTATTGAATAACTATTGTTTGGATGCCTTTTATTTATATTTTGACACGTGTTACTGCTCGTTAAGTGTTTGTACATACATCCGAGTGCACGTGGCTTCGCTTGCGCATGAATGAGAGCTTTAAGTATAGCAAAATATACAAAATAATAGTACATTACTGCCGCGGTCAATAATGACTGTGTTGCTGGCAGCGATGATGATGGCCGAGAGCGGAGCTTAGCGCAGGTCCAGGCCGTCACAGCGCGGTCAGCATTGCAGCCCTTGATGGACAAGCTGGAATAAAGGGCGAGACCGGAGGTCGAGGCCTTTATAGCGCGGACTAAATATAAATTATTTAGAACTTATTACTTAGAACTTAATTTTTTTTCTAACGATTTACTGAACGATTTTTACACAGTAACTAGTTCCGACATTGACAACAATAATATTGAAACGAATTATTAATCGATGCTAGTGAATATTTGATAAAAAATCTTGATCATGATACTTAATAACTTGCACGTGCATTATTGGTACAGTCAGCAAAAACATAACTTTCGTATAAGTTAAAGTTAAGTAACTTTTACGCCACGGACGTGAGCTAACTTCTAGGCGGGACAATGTTTATATCAATTTTATTTCTTGTCAATCAGCCATTAGTAATAAAGTTTTTGGTGACAATAAAAAAACTAAGAGTATCCATGTCACTATCGCTACTAAAGTAAAATTTTGACAGTGATAATTAAGTCTAGACAATGACGCCAGTGCGTTTGTTTGTAAACTACGAATGTTAAAACAAATACAAATACACAAAATATACTCGCTATTGGTTTGAACCTACAAATAATGAGTTCGAGATTGATAAAACTTTTATTGCCGTATAAATAAACGAAGAATAAGTTTATACCTAGTTTAACCAAAAATATTTCTAATGCTACAGCTCCACCTGCGGCTTAACGCGTAGCCTAACACGTTAATCTATACTATCTATTCTACTATACTTAGTACTAAAAATATTATAATGCCTTAGCTAACGCGCATGCAGTTGGACATTACCATTAACGTTAACACAGGTGGAGCCGTAGCATTAGAAAATATTACCTTTTACGTTTAACGTCTCAAAGTGTCATTTTCCTAAACAAACTTTTTGGTGAAGAACTTTTTTTCAGTTATATTAAGTAAACTCCTTGGTTATTCTAAGTAGCTACCTAAAAATCTTTTCTTCGTTTATTTGTACTGCAGTTAATGTTTCCTTCCTCGGGAAGACCTTTGTTTCGTAGCACAGACTTTTGTTGTATAATCTGTGTTTAGTAGATACCTCTAGCACAGACAGCACATATAAATAAACTTATTTGTTTCAAAATGAAGCTATGCTAAAAAAAAATGGAAGTTTGAAGTTTCGTGGCAGATATTATTTTTCAGACGTATTCTTGCGTAAATTGTTTTTAGTTTTGCTATTTTCTCGTGCATACTACAAGATTAATGTAATTTGTATTTACGAAATATTTTTAATTCATTACTTCTTCTTCTTATTTTTGTTATGGCAATCTAATTCCTGTTCAGGGAGTAATTTTTGCCAGTGTCGAGTGTTAAATAATTCAGTGGTATTGTTTCAGTTTACATTAGAATGTGAGTGCATCGCATTCCAATGCTGCTTGGAGCATTTGGCATCAAATATATCGATACAGTTTACTCGGTAAGTTCTGCCGAGGTAGCCATGCACCACCAATAAAAGTCTTAGCTTCACACAAGCAAGATCGCACCTATTCCACATATTGTTCAGATGCGTCGACACTTGTACGGTCAACAACGAAAGTTGATGTCAGATGTCTTACAGTTTGGAACATTTATCAAAAAAATTGCTATGACAAGGTACTAAAGTGTTAAGCGACTTTCGTTGCTGACTGTACCACAAAACTGCACCAATTTTAAGACACAATATCCACTATGAAACAATTTGCAAATAATTGAAATAGCCACCGAACTGAACTCGAAAAATGGCGCCAAAAACTCTCAATACATTTAATAGATGGTTTAATAAAAAAAAACTGTTTTACTTTTTAAATTAAAAAAGAGGACGGTGCTATCAGAAACCTGAGACCCTAATTAAATCAAATAGAGGTAATACTCGCCCCCCTCTATTTGATTGGGAAATTCAATTCAATACATTTTATAAGGATCCCAAAAGGCTTGCCTTGAACTTGAACTCTAGTATGGTATGATTCTTCCCAAATAGAGGTGGTACCTATATTGGTAAGGTAATGAGAAGCTCATCGGCCTTCTGCCTCCTTTAGACACTACAATAACCTTTGTTTGGCGATGACGGGTACTATAATTATTATCTGTGGAGGTAAAAGCTTTATTATCCAAAGTTTGTTGACCCATGTCACGATGGCAACCGCAGATGACCGAAGGTCGATGGCAAGTTCTACGAAATCGTAAGTACGGGTAAATTATCAATTTGCTTCAATTTGTATTTGTTTACCATTTTATCCTTTTACCCGAGAGTGGCGCTAGTATAAATATAGTAAATAAATTGCATTGGCTTGCGTTTGTTGAGGCTAAGCAATTTTCGCAAGGGTTGGGTTACCAAAAATTTACGATCTCGAGCACCTCTGTGCTTCGGAAGGCTCGTTAAGCCGTTGGTCCCGGTTGCATTTGCCATCGTTAACACCCACCAATCCGCATTGGGCTTCTGTCTCTATCTACCATATGCGGCATAAGGGTTTTTTTGTAACACGTTGTACCATAACTTAGTAAGTAAAATTAATAAAATAAGTAGGTAAGTACCTAATTATCTGCTTGATTTACTCGATATTCAATTTTATATTCTCATTATAATAAAATTAGCCCCTGAAAAATATTTTTAATGGCGAGTTTAACGAGGCTTAATTTTTGATAAAGGGCACCATACAGTTAGCAAGTCAAACACCACACGCCGCCACAGGGCGCACACACGAACGCACAAAAACATCGCGTTTTTGCACCCTGCGCTCGCGCTTCCTACGGAAGTACGTCAGAGCGGGACATCAACAAACTGCGACCAGAGTGACAGAGACGGAACTCGTGGGAAACACAGGGGTGGCGATATCCCATACGATCATTGAAGTGGCACGGCCATGAAGTATAGAATTTGTTTAGTACGACCCCTCGTTGGGTTATTGCGGTACTTTGTTAGGTCAAAGTTACTGTTTTAATTGCACTAATCGAATTCATGTGTGATGATAGCCACCTGTGCGATGTTAATCGTTTTAATGAGTGTAGCAAATGGCGGCTTCGTTGTGGTCAGCCTACCACTAAACCCCTACCCTTATGGTCACAGGTGTTGTACCTAGCTATTCTAAAAAACTGTTACGGAATTTTAATGAATTTTATTCATAACCTTGAAGTTTAAACGTAACGCTCCATGTGTACGTATGTTACGAGACGTAATAGTTTTTTTTTATTTGAGATTTTAGCATTTACAATGCCGAGCTACCGAGTGATGACTCTGTGATGACAGTGACTCGGTTCGGTGAGCATATGGAACGGACTTCCAAAGGTCGCGGGTTCGATTCCCGTCCGAGAATAATATGATCTGGTGCGAGTAAACTTTTTTTAGTAAGTATATTATTTAGTATCGTAATAGATATGTGATATAATATAATGGATATTAGTTTTTGCAAATAAAGATTATGATGATTTACGCCTTCCTCTCATTTTTATCTTATAAGAGTGGATGTGGAAGTTAAATAGCATAATTTAAGATCTCCCACAGCACAGTGTACCTAATAAGCAAACTAAAATTTTGAATCCTCGAGTTTAAAAATAATTATTAATCCCAAAACTTTTTTTCCCTTTACTACCTATTTGCATGAAGCTATCAATGATAACTCAGACATAACGTTATAATATTGCAGACACAACCTTTATTATATAACTTTGATCTTATTTTACGGTTCGAAATTGACTTAAGCTAAATTTTTGCTACTAACTAAACAAACAAGGATTTATTTATTTAGGCAATATTCACAGGCTTTCTGAAATAGAAATCCTTTTAAATGTTGATTGACACGGTCAACATTAGGTACCTGTAACTGTAAACAAGTCGAATCTTGTCTCAAATAAGAAATCGAATCAAGTCAGTTAAGTTACGCAATTTAGGTCAAAAGAAAGACAAATGAAGGGTTTCATAAAATAATTTAATCTCTTTTTCGATGAACGCGTTTTATAGATTGAGATAAATATTTACAAATTTACAAAAAAAAAACTGTTCATTATATTATGTTACGGCTAATACCCGAACCTAGTTTTATTCGACTAAAACTAGGTGTAGCCGATAGCTTTTGGCTAAAACTAGGTGTAGCCGATTTGCTCGCGGCTAATACTAGGTGTAGCCTGTTAAAACTAGGTCTAGCCTTATTTGTGCTTTTACTAAAGGGGAGTAATTTATGGGGTATTAAGAAAGTTATTTCTGTTGTCTGTTAAAAAATAAATAACCTTGAAATTTAAGGCATACGCTCCGCTGCGCTCGCCTTAATTTTCTAACCTATATTCGGGACCTACAGGATTAAAGCACATCGGTTACACCTAGTTTTAGTCAACAGCTAATGGCTACACCCAGTTTTAGCCGCACTTCGGGTATTAGCCGTAACACATACATACATAAAGCTTTCAAACACCACACAGTGCAAATAATGTGTATTTGTAACAAAAGGAAAATAAGTTTCGTTATGGCTTTCTCTCTATTTTACACTTTCACATGTAATAACAAAACAAAATATACAAAAATGTTGAAAAAGTTTTTTTGGCGCGCGTTACGGAGCCACATAGATAATTATTATTATCATAATTATTATGCGCAGTTATTAGCATTACAAAAAAGTCTTTACTATGGAAAATCTTAGGCAATTCAAACATTAACATTACCACAAAAATGAACTCGTTAATTATTTACTGTAATTACTTTTGACAGAAGTTTCATTCAGAAATTCTCAAGTGTCGAACCAAGAAGTTATTAATTCAGTTGCGAACAGCGCCCAATATCTTACGCACAAACTAATTTAATTTACATCTACTTTATTGTCAATAACAATTTACTGTTATTTCACAACCATTACAAGAATTATTTCATTTCGAACTACCTATCACATTTTCTGTTACAGCCATAAATGTTACAGCTATTTCGGGTTTTCAATGTAATGTTATTTCAGTAGTTATAGTTACTTATTTTGAACAAATTACACAGTCTTTGGCAAAATCCAACCAGTCTTCTGTGTTGATACAGCCCAAATAGTACCTAAGTACCTAAAACATTAAAGCTTAATTTTTGGTCCTAAACTCTAGTGACTATTCGTATAAACTTAATTCATATACTATATTGCTATCACACAACTTACATAGTATTTATAAACTTGTACATCTTTACAACAGTAAAATCTCAAAAAATATTTATAATTTAGCTATTTGCCATAAACTCTGAGATCTATCACAACAGTGGCTTTGTAAGACTCCAATCGTAAGGACTATAGAAAAGTAATTTTCTTTTTACTCACTTTAAAAAGGAAAAAGAAAATACGCTCGTGTTTAAATGGAGTCATTGGACTATCTATGTAGCTAATATGCTAACTCTGCACCCCAAGGTCTATAAGGTTTTGAGCTGTTTTGTGAGTACTGGTGATGTGGTGGGTGGTGGGGATATGGTGCTGGATAGTGGGGTGCTGGGGGGGCAGCGTGGGGTCCAGGGGGAGCCGGGGGCGCTGGTGGACCCGGCGGGTAGTGGGGATAGCTAGGGGGTGCGGAGAGGGGAGCAATCGTAGGCCCTGACACTGCGGTCACCGCTGATGACGTAGCCGGCTCTTGTCTCTGCCCCAAATCAGTATACCCATGCTGTGGTTGCGGAGCAACCGGCGTCGCTGGATATTGAGGGTACCCCCAGTTCGCTGACTTCGCCGCCAACTCTCGCTGCGCAGCAAAGCACTGGAGGTGACTCATAAGTCTTAACCGCAGAGGATCTTGAATGTCCAGCCCTTCACAGCTGACGAGGTACCTCGCTACTTCTGCCGCACACTCCCTGAAGCCGATGCTGTGGTAGTCCATAGCGTACCTTTGAGGGTCGTAAGCGAACGTGTCCAGGCCTGCAACAAGAAGATGCATTATTTTATTATTCAGCTATCATTTTAAACCTCCAAACTTAATCGTGCTCTTTCATAAAATTATGCTTTGAATGATGCAAATCACTCCACGTGGACCAGATGCAAGTCTGAGGAAAACAAAGCAGCTTGACTCCATTCATGGCGCCCCTCGTAAGGACCCTTGCGCAACAAGTTAAGGAGACAGAGATGGGTAAAGACGCACGTGTGGTGCGAAAGAGAGAGGTGGTGGCATGTGTAACGGCACCCCAAGTCGTGCGTCTTCGAGGGGTTGGCAAAAAAGATGGGCCGCTATCCCCTTCCGCGGATGCACGAGAAAGGTCGAAGGAACTGGGTTAAATGGTGAACTGGGCCACCGGAACAACGGTATGCCCGAGGTAATGCGATTTATATTTTTCTTTTAATAACGGATAAGGTATCAGTAATTAAGACATCAATTGGTTTATACCACAAAAAAATACACGGATGACTATTTCAGAGTCGTAAATACCTAGACTACCCTATTCTTAAACCGAATTAAAATTAACCCTTACGTTTCTATCATTGATCAACGTGACTAAATTAAACCCTTTGATATAATGATCTTAGATTAATTATATAGCTCTACATCTTCCGTTCAAAAATTAAGTCCATTGTGTTTCGCAGGTATTTCAATATCAAACGTGAACCACTTATACTTGTACGATTCTAACAATAGTATAGTAGCCTCCCTTCCTTCCGGTTGTTATGGGTTTTTTATTTTCTATTCTTTTTTCTATGCAGGTGTGACAACCCTTCTTCTAAGCGTCTTGATCCGCTTCCGCCTGTCGCTGTACTTTTGAGACTCGAAAGTGGATTTCATTAATGTAAATCTGTTTTTGATTGCACCTTGAAGATTTTACTTTTGATGGTCTGAATGCGGTGAATGTGAGAGAGAGAATCATAAAACATATGTTCTTAATTTCTTTGTAGGTTTTGGATATTTTAGTGGGAAGGGATTACTCGAATACTAGTCTGTGTTATATTTATCAGTACCTCTATCATGAATTCACGAACATCTTTCGAGAAAAAATCGCGTGTCAAAGTACTCGATAGAGTAATTTTATTTACAAACGGAAATAATAATTTCTCTTTTTGGCAATAGACGGCTCCCAATAAATAAATAATTCTATCGAATGTTTTTTTTATAGCTGCTACGGGTGGTCTAACAAGACTTTTAGATTATTTTCAATAGTTCATTTCCAAAAAGTGTGGTTGTAGCTAGAATTCCGGTCGTACTATGCACTGAGTCGTAGCACGTAGCAAAACGCGACGTTTAATTTAGAACATTTAACGACTCCCGTCAAGTCACATCTTTGATTAGTTTTACGTGCTTATTAAAAGTGTCATTTTGTGCCATTTGCCATGCTAAACTACGAGCCGGTACAAAACAATCAAGAATCTAATAAAAATACTAACACTTTTCATGGTGTTAACACAGCAAACAATATCATAATTGTCATAATCTTTGCTACCAGTCAATAGTATTATTTATTCTGTGGTATTGTGTTGATTTGAATTGGTGTAGATATGTTAGTCTACGTGCTATTAACATTTTGAAAGAGTGACACACAATAATTTAATCAACCATGACTTCGTTTAACTCCCTAAACGATAAGAAATCGTTCGAGATATCTTCCCACGGCGCTCAATGGTAAATATTGCCGATTGCGAGTCCTGAATTAATGTGAGGAGGGCGGCATCCCTCTGCCCGTTCGGCCCGGAGGGGCGAGTGGGACTGCGCGCTACCGGCGTTCCCACACGCCCCCCCAACCCGATAATTGTTATCTTATATTAGTGGCTGGGGATATAGTATTACTGGTCTCTTTATTTGTATGGTGTTGTGTTAATAAAAGTAAATTGATAACATAGGTTTGATTAAAGGGATAAGCTTTGACTGGTAGCAAAGATTATGACAAAAATATGTTTGCTGCTCAAAACAGTTTTCATAGTGCTATGTATCTACTCTTAGTACAAGAAAATAAAATGGCAGACACTTTTAGTAAGCACGTAAAACTAATCAAAATTTGACGGGACTTGAAGGGAGTCGTTGAAATGTTTCAAATTAAACTTTACGTTTTGCTACGTGCTACAACTCAGTACTCAGTACACGACTGTATTATTTCTAAAAACAATATTACAGTTAAAAATCTCTTACACCCGTCAGTCCTCAACCAATAAGCACACTTCAAAGTGCTCTACCGACAAAAAAGGCATGTAAATAAAACAAAAACGCGTCCAGTGGATATGATACCGGGCCATATCTTCCTGTTAGTTTTTGTCGGCGCCAGGTGTCGACTGTCCTACCTGGTAACATCGGTCAGATGGCCGACCATTCGGCTTTGTGGCCTGAATGCGATTTAATACAACCCAGTGAATGACTTTAAAAGTGTAACTTTAAAAGATTTTGCGCGTGAGAATGTTGTGATTCGTTTTTTTATTTGTATGTCGTTGTTATATTAGTTTGTGTGATTGTATATTTGTAAGAAATTATTGTACCTACTACCTATCCTTACTTTATGATGAATGCTATAAATAAACACTAGGCTGCATTTTAAGCAAGGAGTAAAATAAAATATGATTTTAGACAAAAAGGAGTACTCATGAAATAAAACACTTTTAACGGATACTAGCGCGGTTTTATTGAAAGTACTTTGGTAATTAGTTGGTATTTGGTCTGATTTTTTATTTTCCCGACGTTTCGGCACCTTTGCAGCTGCCGTGGTCACGGGGGACTGAAGCTACTTGTGAGCCTACCCTCAAGCGATGAATTTTTTAGAACGTTCAGAAATTAAAATTTATCAAATTTAATTAGTTTAATTTTGGTTTGGTTTTAATTTAATTTTATATGTTAAAAAGAGAGAATCTACTGAAACTACTACCATTTCAAAAAATTGGGAGGCCCCTCCAAGAAAGAAATGGCGAAAGAAAACTTGGAGAGGAAGGCCGACCTCCGTCTTTTATATTAATTAATTTATTTGCAAAAGGAACTAACCGTATCATTAGATCTTACAGTGTGTGTTTGGGGCTTTAGCTTGTGAATGATGGGGTCCCAAGCTGGTGGAATTTTCCAACCATCATCTCTATTGAAATTAGGATATTTATTTATTTCGATAGCCTCGCGGAGCATTCTAGGAATGAATCTACGTTCCCTAGCAAGGATTTGGGGTTTGTCAAATCTAATATAATGGTTGGGCCCCTCAAAGGCGTGTTCACTCACTGCAGACTTGTTATCGCGCCTATGTTTCATGTCAGCTACATGTTCTTTAACCCGGGTCCCTATGCTTCTCTTTGTTTGCCCGATGTAGGAGAGCCCACAGTCACAATCTAGTTTGTAGACGCCTGCGGCTTGAAGGGGGATATTACACTTGACAGGTCGTAAGAATTGGTTGATCTTCTTCGGCGGCTTGAAGTAAGTTTTGATTGACGCTCGCTTCAGAATGTTTCCAATCTTGTCAGTGACACCCTTCAAGTATGGTAGGATGGCAGGTTGACGCTCTACTGTGGCTGTTTTGGTGCGTTTTCTGTGACGAAGGCGTGGTACTTGCAACTTGTTGTTACGTAGTACTTGCTTGACGTGCTGAAGCTCAGCAGTCAGGTGTTGTTTGTCACAGATGCCGCGGGCTCTCTGAAACAAAGATTTCCCTACGGTAGCTAACTGTATAGGATGATGGTGAGAGTCACCATTAAGGTATCTGTCTGTATGGGTTGCTTTACGATACACTGTATGGCCTTCAAGCCGCAGGCGTCTACAAACTAGATTGTGACTGTGGGCTCTCCTACATCGGGCAAACAAAGAGAAGCATAGGGACCCGGGTTAAAGAACATGTAGCTGACATGAAACATAGGCGCGATAACAAGTCTGCAGTGAGTGAACACGCCTTTGAGGGGCCCAACCATTATATTAGATTTGACAAACCCCAAATCCTTGCTAGGGAACGTAGATTCATTCCTAGAATGCTCCGCGAGGCTATCGAAATAAATAAATATCCTAATTTCAATAGAGATGATGGTTGGAAAATTCCACCAGCTTGGGACCCCATCATTCACAAGCTAAAGCCCCAAACACACACTGTAAGATCTAATGATACGGTTAGTTCCTTTTGCAAATAAATTAATTAATATAAAAGACGGAGGTCGGCCTTCCTCTCCAAGTTTTCTTTCGCCATTTCTTTCTTGGAGGGGCCTCCCAATTTTTTGAAATGGTAGTAGTTTCAGTAGATTCTCTCTTTTTAACATATAAAATTAAATTAAAACCAAACCAAAATTAAACTAATTAAATTTGATAAATTTTAATTTCTGAACGTTCTAAAAAATTCATCGCTTGAGGGTAGGCTCACAAGTAGCTTCAGTCCCCCGTGACCACGGCAGCTGCAAAGGTGCCGAAACGTCGGGAAAATAAAAAATCAGACCAAATACCAACTAATTACCAAAGTACTTTCAATAAAACCGCGCTAGTATCCGTTAAAAGTGTTTTATTTCATGTCTAGTGAGCGCGTAAGCTTGAGAAGTGAGTAGGAGTACTCATTTCAACGCGTTTTTTTAAAGCACTACTGTTTATACCTTCACTCTATTCCTTAACTTTGAATAGTAGTATGCCCTTTACTTTTTGTTTTTTTAACTTATTCGTAACTTCGGAAGTGATTATTTCGGCTCTCGAACCATACAGTCAACCGCAATCAATTTGTACGCGTAAACCACATTTCATTTTCAATAGCGGAAGGAAGAACAATTATTGTTTAAATAATTCAGCGGCGTTTTTAAATGTCATGTCATCTTTGCATGTGAAAAAACCTTCGTTGCTACTAACTAAACTTTCTTTTCATTAATATAATTAATATAATTCTTTTCATATTGTTGTCATAAACTGTTGCAGTTTCGTATCATTTTCGGAAATATTATTGACATAACAATCAACATGCACTAGACCAGTGCATTTAAAAAAATATTTTAACATTTTTAATGATTCATACTAATTGGCAATAGGTAGGTACAATGGTACTTGACAACTTTTAGTTAGCCCGTCCACGAAAAAAATAATAAGTATTTTGAAGTTTTTTGAGCGATTAAAAAAATATCGTCTTCTTTATACTTAAGTACATGATTTTATCACGAACCACAGTTTGTGATCCCAAAAAAGTTTTCATTCGAGATAACGAACACAGCTCCAGTGGCCCACTGCTAGGGTCCACAAAAAACTTTGGTCCACCTGTCGCCATACCCGGAAACGGCGTGGGAACCGCCGAGAACCCGGAACGGGCCGCCTGCGCCCGCGCACCGATCACACACGCCCGCATGCGCGTGATCCCTCGGGAGCGTTTGTACGGGAATTTTTTAATCGAAGTGAGTCGGTAAGGGTATGTGGTTATCTTTTATTTGTGAATTGAGTTACCATTTTAAGTAATTGAATGACTCACGTGAAATATAGTTAAACCAAAGCTTAGGCGTTCATAACAGAGCGTCCTCAGTTTTTTTTTATGTAACTAATCTATATAACATATTTTGTTACTTAATGAGCCACTCTTAGGACTAGACGATATTACATTAATATTCTGTTTCACAGTCTAAGGATAAACACTAAGTATGTTGAACCCATTGTGTTTTAAGTATTTATATAAGGAAAATATTCCCACAGAATAAAGATTAAAGTACCCGTTTTGATAGGATGTGTAAAAAGCGGCCAAAACATTAAAAAGTAAAGGTGATAAAAAACTGAAAAACGATTTCAAAAGATAGCAAAAGTAAATCGAATGGTAACATTTTCGCTTTTTTAGAAATCCCGTTAAGCATTCAAAGTTTTTTTCTTGCGAAACTGTTATGTTTTTTTATTAATTTGGTTTTATTGAAAGAGGAAGTAAGTCGTTGAGGGTTGAGTGACAGGTTTTATTTGGCCATAACGGGAATGATTCCGCAGATTCGTGGAAAGTGTAAATTAAAGATTACAGGCTGTTACTTCCTGCTGTTTTTTATTAAATTTATTTTAGAAACCATTTGATTCATTGATATGTAGTTAAAATCACACACATTCAAATTCTGCTCCATGCATATGTATAAAGAGTCTGTACAACCTGACGAATCACTACACTACCTCTACACTATTGATTAGAAATAAAATCCATTCTCTACTAAGAATAGTCACTAACATCACGATCGTCTGCGATCCACTCAAACGCTTCGTGGAATGTTGGTTAGTTTGATAAAATGCTCTTTGTCTCACCTTTAGCATGCAGCATCTTTAGATGGTCTACAGTCAGCTGTAAGATCTTTGCTTTTACCAGCTTGGCGCTGTCTTGCTTTTCGCAGGTGGCTGCACCAGCAGCTTGAGCTCCGTGAGCGAGGTGTTGATGCGATCGCACCGCTTCATAGTTTTATAAAATACTCTTTGGCTCACCTTTAGTATGCAGCATCTTTAGATGGTCTACAGTCAGCTGCAGGATCTCCGCTTTCTCCAGCTTGGCGCTGCCCTGCTTCTCGCAGGCCGCCGGCACTAGCCTCTTGAGCTCCGTGAGCGAGGTGTTGATGCGGTCTCGCCGCTTCTTCTCGATCACCCCTCGCCGACGCTTGCGGGTCATCAGCTGGCAGGAGTCTCCGCCTGGAGATCTGGAGGGGAATTAAAAATAAATAAGTGTTTTAAAGCATAGATACCTTAGTTAATAATTAAATTAAGTAGGCAAGTTTAGTAAGTAAAGAAGAAAAAACCGGCCAAGTGCGTGTCGGGCCACGTGCGTAGGGTTCAGTAGTTACCTTATACCACTATCATTTTTTGTCTGCAAAAATAACATTGTTTTTCACAGTGTTGGTATGAATGACAATGTTATTTTTGCGGTTTTGGAAAATGTGCCATATCTCAAAAACTAATTACTATATCTCGTTCAAACCAATTATCGTTAAAAGTGCTTATTAAGCTCTAAACCATATATTTTTTTTAGATTTTTCACTCTCTTATTTCAAAAGTTAGAGGGGGACACACACTTTGGCAGTGAATTATCTTTCAAACGGTTAACTTTGAGAAAAAATTGTCTAAGGAACCTCAATGCCATTTTTGTATGTCTAGAAATTGGTTTGAAGAATTATTTTTTTTAGTTTCAGTTCCATGAATGGGGGAGCCCCTCCTTAATCTATTATTTTGTTAAAATCGTTAAGCGGTTTATAGAATACATCTACCCACTAACTTTCAACTGTGTAATCCTAATACTTTCGGAATAAAGTGGCAGTGACAGACAGACACACCGACATGACGAATCTATAAGGTTTCCGTTTTTTGCCATTTAGGCTACGGAACCCTAAAAACCAGCCAAGTGCGAGTCGGATTCGAGCACAAAGGGTTCCGTACCAAAAAAAGGCACAAAAAAAACACGTTTATTTTATTCTGTTTTTAGTATATTGGAAATATCACAACAAAGGTTCCGATTTAAGTTTATCGAAGAAAAGTTAATTCTACGAATTCAGTGGTTTAATTAATATTAACAAGTTCAAACTAATTCAGACATATTTAGATCAAAATATCAGTTTAAAACACTTATAAGTTTTCCCTCACTAGACATGAAATTAAACACTTAACGGATACTCGCGTAGTTTTATTGAAAGTGCTATGCTACTTATTTTTGGTTTGATTAAAAAAAGTTTAAAAAAACAAACCAAATAGGTACCAACTATAATTACCGTAATAAAACCGCGCTAGTTTCCGTTAAAAAGTGTTTTATTTCATACAAATAAATTATGTTTAAATTAAAAGAGAAGAGAAGCACTTTTAAATAGCCCTATAAATATTCGTAGCACGTGCTACGGCGTAGACGCTACGAGGGCTGTGTTTACGAAAATTAAGCGCTTAATTTTAATTAAGTACTTTTCCTGTTTTTTGTTTACCTACGTTGTTTCTTTGTAGAAAATGTGTTTCACTAAATAATTTCTTCTAGTTTTTCCGCGTGGACATTATTATGATGTAAGTACATAGTTTGACTTGTGTTTTAAGGTAACATAAAACTTCGTGATGCTTTTTTTGACTTGCTCAATATTCCTTACAATTTATATTTTGTTTTTTATTTTAAAAATTGCAGTATTTGATTTTTGCACTAGAATATAAAAATAAGAATGTTATGTAACAGGAACATTAAAGTATTTGATCTATAAGAAAGTAGTAAAAGTATACGTACTGGGCATCTTTACTGCTGCTTTCTTCAGAAAAAGCGTCATCCTCGCTTTCAGAGTGTGTCCTCTTCCTTTGCGCTGGCGCAGGAGGGGGCTGGGGGGCGGCCGGGGGTCCCCACCCGTACCCCCACTGGGAGGGCTGCGTCTGACCCTGAATAGGCTGTTCCATATGACGGTGATGGTATTCCATTTCACTTAAATCACTATTGTCTGGCACAAAAAAGAAGTTCACAACAACCAAATAGTTTTATACTATCTTGTATTAAAAAGTTCAGGATTCCAAAAAGTTTCGATGTTATCACGTGGTTATTAACTTATCACCCAAGAAAGTTTGAGACACGTGACGATCGCGGTAAAGCGCAGTGCACACTCGCCACGTGCGCGCGCGTGGACGGCCGGACGCGGAGTGCTCGCCGCGTGCCGCCCCGTGTGCCGTCACCCTACGGCGTGCGTACCCCTTACACACCGCGTTTAGAAATTCACCATCTACTAACAGCTAGAAAACTTCGGAAAATGAACTTTATTCTTATCGGTACAAGGTCATGCTCTTGCGCATTTAAAGTTGGTAACTATTACTTCACTACAAAAAAAAGTTTACAACCACATTACAGTAGAATGGTTCCTATTGGAGTTCCTTAAGGATCATGGGTGTCGCATCAAATAGTTAAGCTGCATATTAAACAGCGAGATTATTAGTTGCAAAAAACTTAGTATGAAAATAGTTGTTTATTCCTTAGAAATAGAGTTCAGGTTTGTATGGAATGTTGTAATTTGGGTGGTTCAGAGTGCCGCGTGGCAGGCGCACGGTGGGAAACTGAGGAGCAATTAGGAAATGCAATTCCATTCGCGAACTATTGGTGTGAATGTTTTCGGCCGGGGGTTCGACCGTGGGACGGTACGAGTACATGGCCAATATTATATAAAATTTTAAGTCCGCTTTTGTATCCTCCCCCTATGATTTTCCGCGTTAAATATTAGCTAGGCTTATCTCTGTGACTGCTTTCAAAGTTTGTGATTTTTATGATTGCTTAAAAGGTAAAAGGAGAATGAAACAAAACTTTATTGCAGAAATATTTTTATTTCATACTTAATTTAAATAGACTGCAACTATTATCCTCTTATATTTGTAAGTAAATTCATAAATGCAGACTTTGTTCACGTTACTGAAACTTATTGTAATCAACAACATTGTATAATAAAAAAAAACATTTAAAAAAACTCTTTTATTAGGCACAAAGACTAATTTTACTATTATCTCGCCATAGTTACCATGTAATTGACACAATTTGAATCCGAAATAATATAAGTAGGTACTTATTTTGTACTATTCATGGCGGACAAATTGTCCCAATTCAATAATAGTTACAGATAGCAAATGGTAAGTAAAAGATATCTCCTCTTGGGCGGGCGGCCGGCACGCGCAACGCACGCCGGGCGGGCGGCCCGCACACGTGCTATGCTCCTAATTGTACAAGATCATTGATGGAACTGAATACTACCTATCTGTAGTTAAGTCATGATGTCAATAGTATAATTTAACCTTTAATGTCTCGTATACTTATATTGTATTTTAATAATCAAAGACAAAGTCAATCAAAAATTAATAAAATTAAAAACCCCCCGACAAATAGCTGTTTAGATCATGGTTACCTTACCATATTCTTCCAATCTCATTGAAGTAACACGGTATAAAATTTCGAATCGATAGGACATATGGAAGGTGGTCCCCTCATCAACAATTAAAGAGCTGATGATCTTCAAGCAGCTGATCAGGTCATGGTTTGGTTACTCTACCATATACTTCCAATATCATTGAGTCAGATCCCCTCATCAACTAGAAAAGAGCTGATGACCTTCAAACGGCTGAACAGATTTTCATGAAACATGTCTAAGAACACTCTGGATAAAATTATCTACGAGTATGACACAAAAAAACTAAACGAAAATCGGTTCATCCGTGTAGGCGCTACGGTACCACAGAGATACGCTGCCACGTTAAACTTAATAACACACCTCTCTTTTTGCGTGGGGGGCTGTGGGGGGTCAAAAATATCTTTATTCAAATTAACTTAAAATGACGTGCTTTTGAATCGTCTATATTTTTCTACCATCACCCGTAACATACGAGTACATAACGAATTTGTGTATATATAGTTTATATATAATTTGTGTATAATACCTACTTGAACTAAGTTTTTTAATAATCAAACATTAGCGGTGTTATCACAAAAGATTTTTAAACACCTGCCTCTCTATTGTCTAATTTTAAAATCTATCGCAATCGCTTTCGGGATGTCAATCATTGATGCTTCGTTTTGGCACAAATAAAAACTTACCAAAGAAATGCAGCAATGTATCGCATCCATCTGTCAAATGAAAGCGATTGCGATAGATTTTTAAATTAGACAATTAGCCCCATAGATATAGTATATTAAAAAATATTAGCCCCCTGTTAAACTTACTGCCGTACTCAGAGACGTCAATTAAGTTTAATGCTTCATTAAGTATCGTGTCGTCTTATACTATCACTATGGAAAAGAAATCACTATGGAAAACAATTTTTATGAAACATCACACTTAATTGACGTCTCTGAGTACGGCCGTTGACAATTTAGACATTGTGTGCGAAACGTGCTTCTGACTCTTTCAAACAATATTGTCAAAAAGTGACAGTTTCACATTTAAACAGTGTCTTAGTTAAATAGGTGTTTAAAAATCATTTGTAATAACACCGATGGTTTATTTGCATTAAGATTTTATTCAGTATCTACACGCAGAATTATGAAAAATCATAAATAGAATTTTAGAAAAAGTATGAATAAAAGTGTATTTATAAGGCAAGTATGAGGCTATCATTGCTTCGATCTCTATACTCCGACTCCGACACGTAATTCGGTGTAGAGATTCGACAGCTCCAGTGTGTTGTGTTATAGTTGGCTTGTTTTTTGGGAAATAACGCCTTAGTCGATATCACGTCAGTGTAAAACGATCTAAAAGATTTTTTTACTGCCATAACTTTGACCTCCGAAATAATGCCATAATATCGAATAACGTAAGGTAAAATTTTAGATTGTTACTAATTAATTAACCTCAAAACGGGTACAGAGATAACTTGTCAATAGTTGGTCTGTTAATTGTTTCCAATGAGGTTGTTCGTCGCCTGCTGAGCGCTGTGTGGCGTCGGCAACAAGTTGCGAATGAAAACTAGGTTAACGAAAACGGTTTATGAAAACTCGGCAACAAATAGTGATGAAGTAAAATTCTCTTAAACTTTGAATCACTTGTAAACATTTACATAGTGTTTCCACTCGACTTCGATTTGTATTTCTCATCAAAATGTCTATTTTATTTACAAAAAATGTTGTCAAGAGATGAGAAGAGATAACTTAGTAGTACTTTAGCTAAGAAATTCCGTCTCAAACGAGAGAGCTTGCCATGAATACAATTTCTTATTCGGAATTTTTATTTTCATTATTCAGTTCTTTACTGATTTTTTGTATATATAAATTATGTTGGAGTTTCACGGGGTAGCGAGACCATTATTGTCAAATTCTAATAATCTCTACAGTGTATTGACGCAAAATTTGTTTTTTATCACCATTCCTCGAAATTTGCAACATTAATCTTAGCACCACTATGTAATGTTTTTAGTATGTATGTAATACTTATTTAATGTATGTCTTGGGGTCTTCTTCTCTTCCGGAACTGGTGACCATTGAAAATCAGCGTCATGGTGCTCCTCTAGGGTGCCGTAGCATAATGCTGAGTGGGAGCCATTTTAGCACACGTTTTAATTTAAGTTAGTTTTATAGTATTTTGTACCATTTTGCGTGTACAGTACCCTTAGAACGAACAGCTATCGAGAAAAAAAACGCGCGTAAAATTACTCGATGGACAATTCTCTATGGAAAATTTAATTTCACTTATCGGCGATAGATGGCGCTGTACAAATTTCCAATACAAAATTTGTCTATCGAATGATTTTACGCGCGTTATTTTTTTCGACAACTGTTCGTGCTAAATGTACTGAATAAAACTATTTCCTTTCTAATCCCTAATATTTGACTCGATTCTCAAGCTTTATTGCACTCAATTCATTACTAAAATATAAGAGATGACGTAGCCAAGAGCTAGTAGGTATATATGATATTAAAATTAATTGGATATAAGTACTAGGGCGTGTTTTGAATATTCATAATCGTTTTAGGAGTAATTGAATTCCATGTATATTTGTGTGCGACAGTCGACTATATTGCTTCATAATAAGAGTTACCGATATAGTTATGCATAAATTAAGTACAGGGTTGAATGAAACTACGTCATTTCACTTCTTCATGCGTCAACATGCGTTCAGACTGTTCTTGTAGGATTTGCCTTTGCATGTATAAGTACATAAGTTTTCCTCTGTTAGCCGTTTAGCCTGCCCTTTCTTGAGTCTCTATAATAACTGATTGACATTTTCGACCCATGATCAAATAAATTAAAACGCTAAGGTACACACACGGATGTCTTATTTATTTATTAATATTGCGGCGTAATTTTATATTTAATAAATTCAGTGCTTAAAATGTAAGTAGGTACCTAATAAAGATTCATGACAAAAACTTTTTTAATGTTTTATATAGGATTGCAAAAAGACACTTTTTGGCGGTTAGATATTGAATCCATTTTCGGAATTTATTCTACTTCTACTTAGGTAAAGACAAATATTTTTAGCGGATTCTTCATGAACCCTTTAAAACAGTTAGGTACTATTATTAATATTATGTTATTACAAGTTCCTAGTAGTCAAAACCTACTTAAAATAAAAGCAATAATTTTCCTGTCGCCAGGTGTTATTTATCTCGAAACTTGGATAAGTTACGTAGGTACCTAAAGTAATCATTTCGGTAAGTAAGACGAAGATTCAGCAGTTAACTGAAACTGACTTAAACTTTGGATATGTCGTAGGATATTCGTACAAATCGGATCTTTACAAAAGTCCTAGTATGATTGCAAAGAACCGGATAATTAGAAACCGAGTACTGTTGAGGATTTTTACAAAAATCCAACGTATCTTAGGTAAATCATGTTCTGACCAATCAGACTAAATCGACTCTTAGATTATGCAATCAGCATTCAAGTTTCCAATTCTACGTAACATACAGGGATTTTTGCAAAGATCCTAAAAATAGCTCGGACGATTGCGAAAATTATCTATATTACAATGACGTAGGATTTTTGCAAAGATCCGGATTATACGATTATCCTACGACAGATACAAATCAACGACACCTCAGCACACTCCAACATATTTTCCTGAATTAGTATTTTCATTCTGATTTACACATAAATCAATATAAATTACTTACATTTATTTAAGGCGGTTGTATGACCGAAACAGGTGTCGAGGTGAATTGTATTCGACATTGTAATTCTTATATACAATTTTAATAAAACTTTACGTGGAGTTTTTAGGGCCCATGGACTAGTATAATTAAACGGTATCATTACATTTATTTATTTATTTATTAATTTGGAACACCAACATTATACGTATTTCATATACATGGCTTCGTTACTTATACATTTTATTATTTTATTTCAAGTTTTACATAATTATAAAAGTTTACAAATAGACCAGGCAGTTCCATAAAATAATTACAAATATTGAGTCTGCACAAAGGTAGCGATTTACAGTATATAGCATGGCAGTAAATGTAAGATTACAGTTTGTTAAATACAATTTCTCCCACTTTCCGTTTAATTAAACATTGATAGCTCTAAGTAAAAAATATCAACATTTTTAAATTTTTCGTTATAATATCGACACGATATTACATATAACAATTATAGGTATACACAACCTCGTAGTCACTGCTACAAGTATAGCAACCTCTGAGGGCACCACTTTCGGTGGTATAGCCTTCATTTGATTATAAGAATAAAAACGCTTCGATTATTCAAAACTCGAACGACAATGTTTTTCGGTCGTCTACTCGCACTTGACTAAACTTTTTGTGTAATTTTTTCAACAGTTCTTTAGCAAAAGTGTCGTTGTGTATTCTTCTACTTTAATCCCATCAGGTTTGCCATCAATCCCACTCGTGGGCATTGTTCCGCACGTAATCCGTTTTCTATCAAAGAAGTGCATCTTAAAAAATAGGATTCCAAGTCTCAAGGATCGAATAAAACTTTTGTGACTTTGTTGGCAAGAGCATTGTTAGGTCTTTTGTTAAATACAGTAGATAAAGCTTAATCTCTGATGCCTTTTTTTCAAGTTTAGTGACAAATAGGTAGTTTAAAAATACCTTTTAATACTTTTCACACAAAATAGTTCGTTAACTTACTTAGTAAAAAAAATATATGAATAGTCTCGAGATAAGTAAACCCCCTGGAATATAGAACTAAAACTTTTACTTATTTTAAATTAATATATCGATAACACTGATGGAAGATGGAAGTCAGTTAGTGATTGAACGTGGAAATGTAAGTGAAAATTGAAATAATTTTATTAGAATTATTAAGATCAATAAATTTTATTGATCTTAAAAAAAAGAAAAACCGATACCTAGTCAAATGAAAAAAAAAAACAATTTCACACAAGTTATTTAATATTATTCGTTCTCAAAAATGCAACCCGTTTTTTTGAGCGCGTGAGAACACTCTGTGGGACTTTCGGACAGGTGCCGAATTCGTTCAACTATTGTATTCCTTACACTGCACATTGTATTCATTATTACAAACTTATTTTTGCACGCATCGAGACCGTCACTTGTTCTAAAAATACGATGTTACTTGATATTTCCACGTTTCTCAAATGCAGCAATAACATTGTAAGTAAGTATTTTGTATGAAACGCATTTAAAGTAGGTTTTAGAGGTTTATGCGAGTTTGATTGGCTATCGAAAGCTCTGTTTGTGGGTCGAGGTAAATATTTTTGTTTGTATTTGTGATTTACGACCGAAGCGGAGGTTCAAGGAGACGAAAGAAAAATGAGAACATCGATTCTCACTTCCTAAGGAAATGTTTTCGTTTCGGATAAGGCTGCTTGTTTATTTATTTTAATACCTACTTATTATGAAGCTAACAAAGTTCTGGTTTCGTGGTTAGCATGGTATAAATACGAATATTTGGGTAGGCGTAAAAAATAAGTGTACGTTTATAAAATCTCTTTTACAAAGTTCTTTGATAAGCAGGTAAATATGGTTCATTTCATCTATGGGCTATTTAGGAATAATCCTTTGTTTTTTTGAAATAGCTTTCCATGTTTATGAAATTGCGTAGTAAGTTAATATCTTCACGAATAAATAATACTTAGTAAGTACCTATTAGTAGGTACCTACTTATTACCGTACCTCCAGCGTAAATTATAATGACGCAAAAATAGTAGCGTAGGTACCTATTCAAATGGCACGGTATTAATTTATTTTATGATTCTATTATCAGTAGGTTAAATTTTTCATGAAATTGCATTTGACATAGTATTTTATTGGGTACGTATCAGAATGTCTAAAGTTAGAATGTCTAAACTTAAAATGGCAAAGTTCAAAATGTCAAAAATTTGAATGTCTAACGATTAAAATGTCGAAAGTTCAAAATGTCAAAAACGAAAATGTCAAACGGTCAGATAGTCCTAAATAAAAATGTCTAAATTCAATTGTTAAAAACTTAAAATGTCTAATATTCAAATTACCAATTCATAATAAATGCGAATTACATTTTTTGATGATGTGATGGTTGTAGCAGTCCACCAAAATTGAAGTTGAGAAAGCGTGATTTAAATAAGTTAAGAAATTTTGGCGTAAACATAAAGCTGGAGCTTTTTCAAAATCCATGACGACAAATAATGGATTAAATAAAATTTCATTTTTGTACAATATTCAGGACATAACATCATATTATGATGCTTTTCTTTGTGTGTACAAAGCGCAAATAGTAATGGAAACGTTTTTTCACAGTTGTATGTGGGGCTATGAACGAATATCTGAGGAAAGATTTTGAAGGTTCCATCCATAATCCAAAAAGTAGCTTGACTCAACAATAGCATGAGTTCTTTCGTGCTAAACAGAATCACTCTTTTACACTGTACAAAAGTCCTTTCTTTTATGACAAAGTTTTTGTTATTGTAAGTTGTCAGTTGTTCATCAATATAAAAATCAAACTCGGTAGGTTCCTTACCTAGTTTTTCCTAATGCTTTTTTTTCTCGCGATTTATCATCTGTCGCATCGAATCTTTTGTAGGTAAATAGATCGCAATATCGGTACTTGTAGACGCTTTATGATTTTGCAGGGCTCACCTTTCCATTATCAGACCACGTGTTTCGAATTCATATTTTTTTATGTAAAGAACTCATGATTTGGAACACGCATACGAAATTTTATGTTTAGGAACCAAATAATACGCGAGAAAAAAAATCTGAAAATTAAGATTTTCTAGGAAAAATGACAATTTTAGATTTGTGTCGTAATTATACGTTTAATAGCGGCGCACTAGGTTGGTAGCACTACTAAAGGACCGCAGGTCACATGATAGGTGCGAGGAGCGTAGCGACGAGCATGTTAGGTGTACATGAACCCAGCGCGCGAGCCGAGCGAGCGAAGCAAGCGTGCCGCGGTAGCGGCCGGCGAAGCGCCAGAAACGACTTTTTTTACGTGCGAAATTTTGTACGTACGTCCCCTCCCCTCTCCCCACCATTTTTAGCCTCCCCTGCTTAATTTCCAAATTTTTTGTTTTTTAACCATTTAAAAAAAAAGTATCCATCTCCTAACTTTCAAACTTTAGGGAGGGGTTATTAAATATTTAAACTACAAAGAATTGCTCACAAAATGTTGCAAGGCGATAAATGAAAAAAAAGGCGAATTGTTGTTTTCAAATCATTGTAAACCTTTGACTTATGGACCATTGATATTTTAACTAGTTTGATATTTGAACCGTTTGACATTTTGAATTTTGCTATTATGAAGTTATACATAATGATTTTTTACATTTGAAACAATTTGCATTTTGATTTTTGACATTTTGAACTTTGCCATTTTAAGTTTAGACATTCTAACTTTAGACATTCTGATACGTACCCATTTTATTACCTGTGATTTGACATTAAGCACAATGTCAGAATAGTACATTATGAGACAAGTTAGCTTAGGTTGCTCATTGCACACGAGGCTGTGGGTTGCATTGCAGCCCGAACCTCAGGCACAGAATATATACTCTAACCCTCAGGCGAGGGCGTAACTCAGCCGAGTGTGCAATGAGCAAGAGCTCACGAGTTTCATACGACGTTTTTCGACACATTTGCGAGGAAAAAACAAAGTAATTTACCACACAGCAACAATTACGACAAAAACAAAATATGATAATTATGGGAAAAAGCGCGTATGTTTTTTTTGTTTTTTTCACACGCCTAATGCAAGAATATTTTGCGAACAAAGGGGTGAGTGAGCATACATAGGTACAGCCTACTTCAAAATTATAATTTTAAGTGATAAAATGCAAATATTTTATAACAAATATTGTGTATTATGAATAATTTGATAATAATAAATATTATGTTTGACTTAATTAACGACTTACACATTTATTTATTCCAAAAATGTATTTGAATTTTCAGCAGCATAAAACCTATTTGTTGTTACTAAAAAAAACTGTATTACCGGGCTAAATTGGAAATGCTATGTTTACTCGCATAGAACTTGCAGTAAGGTACTAATTTAACTTTGTAGGGTTAATTTTATAATGTACCTACTAGTATGTTTTATATATTATTTCACGCGTTTGTTATAGCTCGGTTTATGGCCCTAAAAGCGATGTATTAAGGCTCACTTTACGAGCAAGTGTGTTGAAAGCATAATTATAATACCTACTTTCCTACTTACCATTAAAAATTTGAAAATGATTAAACCTCTAAAGGTAAGTATACTGAAATTAAGTGTTCCAGTACTTAAATGTCACAATATAATTCTATTCCCGACTGGAAATGGGCATTCCGAAGTCCTCGGTAACGTCGTTAAGTTACGCAGTAAAAGGCAAGTGAATAACTGAGTCGCAGCATTTGATATTCCGAAGTTCCGAACACTCAAGTGTTCTGCGCTCTGCCGCTGAAGAGCCCGAAGAGCTGCGAGCTTTTAAGCTTGGCTCTTCATTTCACAGGCTTCAGTTTTCAGGCCAAGTTAGTTTCAGTAAGTTAAGTATGGACTGAAACTATACTTAATATTTTTTAGTTCTAGCATCTAATAATTAGGGCGAGATGAAAATGACAGGTTTGTCTTGAAAATTATTAGCGTAATCAATCAGATAACTGGAGATTGAACACAAGCATTTTGTCTGTTTGTCTTTTATGTAAGTTATTAGGTAGATAACTGTAATTATAATGCTTGAGTTATGTAACGATGTTTATTGTTATGTTTTATGTAAGTATATTTTTTTTAAATAAAGTTTCAAGGTTCTGAATATGTAGGTGGTAAAGTAAATAAAATCGTGAATGCTTATTATATAAGTAAAGTTTAATAAAATTTAATAAGATAATATTTTGAGTTTGAGCTTTATTGTAAACACTTTGTAAACATTAATAAGTAAGGAAGCAAAAAAACACTACCTAATAAAGGCAATCTATTCTTTTCTAGTATTATTTTATTATGTGCTCTCACAGAAAGAGAGGCAAAATGAGAGATGATTACGAGTTTTGGTTCGTTTGCATTGGATTCACATTCCCCGATATCATGGGATATCCACAAATTGCCGATAGCGTACCTACGGTACGTGTCCGGAATAGTGTGGCTTTCATAACGAAACAATTTACAGAATTGGGTCAGTTTAGTAGATCCGGACATTACCCCTACAAGTTCTATGCGAGTAAACAGAGCATTTCCAATTTAACCGGGTAATAGTTATTTTTTTAGTTTTTATGCTGCTGAAAACAACAAAGATGTTTTATGCTGCTGAAAATTCATACCAATACATATTTTGAATAAATAAATGTGTAAGTCCTTATTAAGTCAAACAAATATTTATTATTATCAAATTATTCATAATTCACAATATTTTGTTATAAAAATATTAAAATATTTGCATTTTATCACTTAAAATTATTATTTTCAAGTAGGCTGTATGCTCACCCACCCCTTTGTTCGCAAAATATTCTTGCGTTTGGCGTGTAAAAAACAAAAAAAAACTGTTGCTGTGTGGTAAATTACTTTTCAACACACTTGCTCCTAAAGTGAGCCCTAATACATCGCTTTTAGGGCCATAAACCGAGCTATAACAAACGCGTGCAATAATATATAAAACACTAGTTCGTAATAGAATTAACCCTACAAAGTTAAATTAGTACCTTACTGCAAGTTCAATGCGAGTAAACAGAGCATTCCCAATTTAGCCGGGTAATACAGTTATTTTTTTTGACAACAAAGAGGTATTATGATGCTGAAAATTCATAATATGCATTTTTGGAATAAATAAATGTGTAAGTCCTTAATTCAGTCAAGTAAATATATAATTATTATCAAATTATTCATAATTCACAATATTTTGTAATAAAATATTAAAATATTTGCATTTTGTCACTTAAAATTATAATTTTGAAGTATTAGTAGTAGGCTGTATGCTCCTCACCCCTTTGTTCGCAAAATATTCTTGCGTTGGGCGTGTAAAAAAAAACAAAAAAACATGCGCGCCTTTTCCCATAGTTATCATATTTTGTTTTTGCCATATTTGTTGCTGTGTGATAAATTACTTTGTTTTTTCCTCGCAAATGTGTTGTAAAAGTCGTATGAAACTCGTGAGCTCTTGCTTATTGCACACTCGGCTGAGTTACGCCCTCGCCTGTGGCTCGGGCTGCAACCCACAGCTTATGTGTGCAATGAGCAACCTAAGCTAAACATGTCTCATTTTTTTTTTTTTTATTATTTTTTTTTTTATTATATAGGACCACAAACAGGTTAACAATATTCCTTAAAATTATTCTTAACTAAACAAACATTACTTATTACAAACCCAACACAATGGTCACGTCTTATTTCGTAAACTAAATTACAGTGGGACCTAATTATCCCAGACATAATACACGTCATCATCTATTTGTTATGCTTAAGCTAAGTTTAATTGTGCATTACAGAAAATAAAAAGAAACTTTAGAAAAGAGCAGGTGACATTATATTTAAGTGTTAAGAATTTAAATATATACTTAATGTAATTATTTATTTAGTAGGTGTTAGTTTTATTTTTTATATAAGTCATTAATTCTAAGGTGCGATGGACACTAATAGTTTAATAATATTTTAACTACTTGTTTCTTAAATGACTCAGAACCACAACTAAACATGTCTACTGTAAAGAATATTTTATTATATGTGTCAGCAAGGCGATGCAAGGGAGATCGGCGGCCAGCATTTGTACGTGTTATACCTACGGCAAATAATGGTTTAGAACGTACTGATCGCCTATGTGCACGAGTAGGTACAGCATAACGGATGCTATTAACTATACTCCTACAGTCATATTTATTATTACACAGGTCATATAGTAACATGGCGTCAAGCTGAGAGCGTCTTGATTTTAAGTCTAGGAGTTTATATTTTTTTTAAAGTAATTTATACGTTATACGCTTCTGATAGCATCTGTATTCAACTCGACGCAGATACTTTTTCTGGACCATTTCTATGGAGTGATTATATTTATCATAAAATGGATTCCATATCGAGACTCCATACTCCAACTGCGGCCTGACGAGTGACTTAAAGAGATATAAGTAAGTGAGAGGATTTTTAAATTCATTTGATGACCGCATTATTAAACCATACATTTTAAACGCTTTACTAATTATATGCTGTACATGAATATCAAGATGCAATTGGCTATCGAGAGTGATTCCCAAATCTCTTAAGCTACTGACCTTAACAATATCTGTACCACTAAGTTTGTAATTACAATTGCTTATTACCTTTTTTTTAGAAAAACTAATTGTTTTACATTTACTTAAATTTAGTTTTAAGTTATTGTGAGAACAATACAGGGTAAATCTATCAAGGTCATCTTGTAGTAACTGATGGTCCATGACTGTATCTATAAAACGATATATTTTGAGGTCATCAGCATATAGTAGAAAGTGGCTGTTTTTAAAACATTTTCCAACATCATTGATGAAGACCACGAATAGGAGGGGACCCAATATGGAGCCCTGTGGGACACCGGAAGTAATATTAGTGACCTCGGATTCTGAACCCTTAATAACAACTTTTTGTGTTCTGTTAGTGACATACGACTTAAACCATCTCCACAAATTACCGCGTATACCATTAAAGGCTAGTTTCTCTAACAATATTCTATGGTCAACCGCGTCGAATGCCTTCCGGAAGTCAGTATAAATACTGTCAATTTGTCTATTGGTATCTAGAGCCTCAAATAAACATGATGTATACGTGACGAGGTTAGTTGTTGTAGAACGTCGCTTAACGAAACCATGCTGCTCCTCTAAGATAAGATTGTGCAAATGAGGATAAATAGCGTTGTGCACTAATCGTTCAAAAGCTTTGGCAAGCACGGATAATATGGAAATAGGACGGTAATTCTTGACATCATTTTTTGATCCATCCTTATGTACTGGGACCACTCGTGCAGTTTTCCAGACATTAGGTATTACGCCCTCCTTTAAGCATTTATTATAAAGATAACATAGTGGATAATCAATTTCAGCAGCAGTTTCTTTAAAAAAGATTGGAGGTATATTGTCAGGCCCAGCTCCTTTAGAAATATCCAACATTTGTAATGCCTTACACACCTCCAGCCTAGTCAACTCGATATCATTAATCACGAGATCAGGAGAATCCTTTGGTATATGAATATTATTAACACTGAAATCTTCAGACATAGACGACGGCTGAAACACAGAATGAAAAAACCTACTAAACAGATTACAAGATTCATCTGGGCAGTCAGCAGAAGAACCATCATAATGAACACTCCTTGGTATTGAGGAAGAATTGCGGCGCTGTGACATATAGTTCCAGAAGTATTTACTATTCTTTTGTATACTGTCTTCGACCCTAGCCATGTATTTTTTATAACATTTGTCTGATAAGACTTTAAAATCATTTCTATGTATTGAAAATACTTTATAATTTGACTCGTTATTATGTTTTTTCATTTTTTTTTCTCATAATGTACTATATTATGGTTTGATATGGTTTTATACTTATTAGTGTGTGTGTGTTATTTAATATGAATCCTACTTTTCCCTACTAATATTATAAGAAATGTAAAAGTTTGTGTGTTTGGATGTTTGTTTCTCAATCACACAAAAACGGCTGAACAGATTTTTACGAAATTTGACACACAGTTTATAGCCTGGATTAAAACATAGGTCACTTTTTATTCCGGTCAATGGTTCCCAAGGGATTTTTCGAATGTCCACGCGGACGAAGTCGCTGGCGGAAACTAGTTTCTTCATATTTTTTTCATTCTTTACACAGCGCGCATATTAATTTACCTTAGTCACTTTTATTAAGTTTACCACTTCAAAAGCGTTGAACCTCTTTATGTTTTGCATAGTTATTATTAAAAAAGTGTTGAAGTCTGCAAGTGATCGTTGGTGGGCGGGCGGGCGGAATAGGTCACTGGGTCGCCAGCCTACTACACTGTGCACACGTTTGGCGCACCGGGCACAGTTGGTTCTTCTTCTTCTTATTTTAGTTATGGCAATCTACTCCTCTTCAGGGAGTAATTTTTGCCAGTGTCAAGTGTTAAATAATTCAGTGGTATTGTTTCAGTTTTACATTAGAATGTGGGTGCATCGCATTCCAATGCTGCTTGGAGCATTTGGCATCAAATATATCGATACAGTTTACTCAGTAAGTTCTGCCGAGGTAGCCACCACTACAATAAAAGTCTCAGCTTCACGCAACCAAGATCGCGCCTATTTCAATTATCCCACATAGGTATTGTTCAGATGCGTCGACACTTGTACCACAAAACTGCACCAATTTTAAGACACAATATCCACTATGAAACAATTTGCAAATAATTAAAATAGCCACCGAACTGAACTAGACAAAATGCCGCCAAAAAACTCGACACATTGGTTGCCCAGCGTAGGTTAATTAGAGTTGCCAGTCATTGCATTACGTGGGTTTATATATTTGTTATAGAAGTAGAGTTGCAAGTTGCAAGCGGGTAGCGCCTTTGATGCTGGCTCTGGTGACGTCCGCAAGTAAAACTGATGGTTAAATAGGTAGGTACCTAGGTAAGTACTATGTTTTCATGGCTACAACAGGGGATACCATGCATATTGCTAATCTTATTACGTATCCTTTTATCCGATATCATTTGCAACGATTCCTTTCAGGAACATTTTTAAGTGCTACTTCACTTTAGAGTGGAAATATTTCTTGGGTACTTTCCCATTTAAAAATTCATTCATCTCTATAAAAAGATATCGATGAAAAATGCTGATGGGATATGAAATGAATTTGTTTCCTAGGTACAATGCCATTAAAATTTAACACAACAGAAGTTGTGCAGAATTTCGACAGCTTACGGTACAAAACGATGCAAGTATTTTTATCTGTTACTCTTACCAATACATCATGTCTTCATGTCTATTGTCAAATTAATCGCACTAATGAAATGACAACTTATCGGTTTAATTTTAGATGACAGAATGACTATCGTTCATGATTTTAGATGACCAACAATTTCGGTTAATTTGTTATAATCACGACCACCAAAATTGGCAATTGTTTCTAGAGAGAGTGCGCTCGAAGGCATAAATCAATCAGTCTGGCAATAATTGGAACCTATTAGTGCTTGTGTTAGGCCAATATTTGATTTCAAAAGGGAGTGGCTACGAAACAAAATATTGGTTCGCTGTCAAAAACAGTTTTTTGCATGTTTTTGGACACCACTTCAGGGCAACAAGCCTTGAGCCTAAAGATGGCCGGAACTCCAACACCATATCCTTTCAGGAATTTTCTTTTTTCAGGAACCCCCTTCCACTTGCCTAATAGTTATTTTTTGTGGCAATACAGTGTTACTAATTTGCCAATGTCAAGTTATATAAAAGGTAGGGAACTGGGAAACAAGGAATAAAAAAAATACCGGAATTTGGAAGAAAAGTATCAGAGGAGTTGGTTTGGGTTTGGAATGATAAAATATTATTGGTAATAGTTAAATAAATGATGATAAAAAAACACCCACTTTAGACACGACACGACGAACATTCATTCATGTCACGAAACACAACTCAATCACATTAATATACTATATCTATGCAATCACAGGCCCCTTTTTAATATACTATATCTATGATCACAGGGCACTATCTGTGTCACAGGGTAAGAAATTATACGATCCGTTGTTGAATAGGTAGTATCTTTTTTTGTTTGCGTCGTGTTTTTTTAAGACTTTCGTAAAACAGTTACACATAAAATTATCTACCGCATTACAATTACGATCAGTCAATATCTAAGGTAGAGTTACAGAATAAATACGATTAATGATAAAAAATACTGCGCACCCGACTTTTGCAATTTTACTATAAACTCAAAGTAGCTTTTATTGTCAATGACAAAAGGGCGAGTATTTGGAAATTTTACGTATATTTTTAGGTGGTATTTAGATACCGTTCCCGTGTGAATGCGGGGTGAATGGGGTGTCGAGGGGACAATGCCGATTTATTCGATTGTTCAATGTACTCCTACTCACTTTTGAGCAGGTTGATCAAAGTCAAATAATGGGACAGAGGAAATTAAACCGACGACATTTCTAATTTAATTAGGTACCTATTTGAAAGTTACAATTGTGTGGGATTTTAGAAACGTTAGTTTACTATGCAGGATGACGGTCGAAAAAAGTACGTAAAAGTACTACTTGTTATACAGGATGTCCCAAAAACTTTGCCACAAGGTAGTGAATTTTACTGAAAGACTACTTCATTTTGTTTTTCAATTAAAAAAAAGCCTGCCTAAACCGAAACGAACCTACTAAATATGAAAAAAAACAATATTTTATTTAAGTAAGTACTTATACGATACCGATCAAAAGGTCTCACTCATTAGGATTATTTTTTCTATAACACAGCATCTTAAATAAAAGGAAGCCCATGAAATCTAACATTTAAATCTTTTAATTGTTATATACTAGCGGCCGCCCGCGACTTCATCTGCGTGGACAGTTTTTTTCTATCCCTCGGGAACTGTACGTTTTTTCTGGATGAAAGGTTCCCTATGTCATAGTAGAATCAAATGTCCTTTTCTGTACCCCTCACAACATGCATGCAAAATTTCATGATGATCGGTTTAGTAGTTAAGACGTGAGGCATAACAAACAAACGGACTTTTGCGGACGGGGGAGAAAGTCTCCATACCACACATCTCAAATGTTGTATGTTAGTCTTTTCGATTCAGCGTTCGAAATACAAAACTTGTTAAAGTAAAATTTTCGTAGGTATTTTTTTATTAATATAGTACCTACTTATTGTACTCAGTTGTATCATTTTCTACTATGGTTGTAGTCGTAAGTACCTACCGTAAAACAGGGAGTTCATAAAATTTCATAGCCTTAAGATATGGTATGAGGTACATTACTACGGAACCCTATGCTGCGCGTGGCCTGACACGCACTTGGCCGGTTTTTATAGTGTAGTGTAAGTACGGTCTATGTAATGACCTACATTTATTTTTAATCAGTTTAACTGTTTTCACTCAGTTCACATTCAACTCGCAATAAAAGTATGTTTTACAAGTTATTAAAGTTTATCTTTCATCTCTTTTGGTGTGTGGTCATCCAATCCATACATCAAAGTGGTCCTTCGAGCCGGATTAAAAAAAAATATTCTTATCGTATGAGGATTAGTTAGTGGCCACCTCTGGTGTAAGAGTTTATCAAAGCCGGTGACAACAGCCGGGATTGACGGTTTAACGTGCCCTCCGAAGCACGGAAGCGCTCAGTTATAATGCCACTTAACGGTCACCCATCCGACACCTGACCGGACCGAGCGTTGCTTAACAAATGTGATCGAGTACGATCAATCTGACAATTTCCACTTGACAGATTGATCGTACACATGAGCACTTCAGAAAACGTCAATTGCACTCGGTTTTCATCATGTTTTTGCAAACAAAACCTTCAAGAGGCTAACATGATATACGATAGATAGGCAGCACAATATATAGAGTGCGGTCCCCTCATAATTTCTACGAGAGCGGGTGGCGCGTGCGAGTCGCGTGTGACAGCGCTCGCGCCGCGGTCCCACGCGCGCGCACGACGCCCCTCATCGCGGATATTTGCATTTTTTTATATGTACTTCCATCCAGGGGTTATCGATGATTCGATGACGTATTGGTTGCTGTCAGCTCTTTAAAAGTTATTGATTGACTAGATGGAACCCCTTTTGAGGATTGTCTTTTCGGTACGATTTGGTTTGGTTTATCGAAGTCCCTACTTTACTTAAGTAAATTATAAGTAAGTTTCAGAAATATACAACGTCATGGTACGTCTACGTGCACGCTTACGCATCCGGTGTGTATCGCACTGGTATCCTTTACTTCTATGGTTTATATAGGACAGTCAGCAACAAAAGTCGCTAATCACATCTAATCATTACTTTGTCATATAAACAGTTTGAAAACCCTTCGGCCGTCTACGTAACCGCAATTTCGTAACTGGTTTCGAGGAAGGCTTATGTACCTAACCTATAACATACCTATACATAAAAAGCGTTCTAGAAAAGTAGTAAAATGATCAGCAACTTTCGTTGCTAGCCGTACATTAGTAGGGTAGGGAGTCATCGTTTAATAATCGTCTATCGCTTTCACCAATAGAAAAGAGTTAAAATAATCTACGAAATTGCCTTTCAAGGATATCTATGCTCTCTCTCCAAAGTCAGTAGATGAGCAGAGATAGCATCTAAAGAGTTTATTTCCCGATATGGGAGGGAATAGTTGGCTAATACACTAGTATAGTATTTATATTATCTGTGCTAATACCTACCTACTTTCCACGAACCATACGTTTGCGAATTACAAAATGTATGGTATGGTTAATATCATTGGGTATGGTAGATAAGTATTCCTATTTCTACTTTTTGTTTTCAACACAACACTTTTGTTGATCAATTTTATTAGTATCGGCATGATCACCATACCAACCTAACCTCACCCAGAATTATATAGTAAATATGCTCAGCAAATCTTCTTTGGTGAGCATTTGTTAATTTTGGACAACATGTTTTTTTTTGTAGGTATGCTAAAGTATTAATTCCCATCATTATTAATGTAGCGCCATCTATAAGTTTTTTTAAGATGCTCGTATGCTGCGCCATCTAGCGGTTGATATCGATGTCATTTGTATCATACCTTTCTCCTTTGCTTTCTATCGTAAAGCCGGTACCCACCCACAGAGACAAAAATGTTTTCTACTAAACCATAACGGCAGTATTGAATTTTCCATTTTATATAGGTACTAGCGGCCGCCCGCGGGTTCACCCGCGTGGTTCCCGTTCCCGTTCACAGGGAAAGTGGAAAGACTCCAAATAACATTTACTTCCATCAAAATCTCACTTTATCTCTAAACTCAAGAAAGTCGTTGTCTTATCGTTTCGTGGAGAGGAAAACTAATGAAATGATTATACCTATTTCTTATAATATATTTATTTATAACATCATTATCATACATGATTTTATGATGTCTGCAATACATTGTGTAAGAGATTGTTTGTCTGCAGTCACGAATCACGATTATAAATATGTACACAGTTTAGAACTTTGTCAATCTAAAACTTTTTTGAACAGAAATCAATGATAAATGACAACTACAACGAAGTGACGAAAGTCTAAACTGTATACTTAAATATTTTTGGACGTGATTGTACAAGTTAATGAAGGAACATATTTTGTTTCTCCATATTTTCCTGTACGTTTAGCTCTTAAGGCGATTAGTGCTTTAACAGTGGTGCCCTCATTTTAATTAAAATTGCTCGCGAAGTACATAATGTTTCGAAAATTCTCACGTTTCGACGGAAGCTAACGTTCTATAGATTATTTACAAACAATAACCTCAGTAAAATATAGTTCGTTGTAGTAGTAGTAGGCAAAAGAGCAAAAAGTGGCCACTTTTCTTACTAATCGCCTTAAGATGAGGGTCACAGTCACAGAAGTAGTGATTTCTTAGAATGTCCTTATTTTGTAGTGTTCACTTGTCGTGGCTGGAGCGGGAGTCGGGATCTGAGGTGTCTCTCGCCTCGTGTTCTAGCTCGAAGTCATCCACCGCCATAGGCGTATCTGCAAAAAAATATTTATTTATTTATATACTCTTTATTGTATACACACAGAACAAACAAATAACAATACAAACATAAAGGAGACATACAAATGGCGGCCTTATCACTAAAAATTTAATAAGTGTTAAAGCTCTAATGTGTGGGGAGTATTCTAAAGGTCTCTGCCGATTACACCGTACCATACCATGGACGTGCTAGGAACGAGTCAGGCAAAAAAATATTATTTGTATTGAAAAGTATGACAAGTGATTTCAACCATTCACGGGCCGGAAATGGCCCGCGGGCCGTAGTCTTTCATAAACAAGCTGCTTGCTATTTGTAAGGGCATGTGTGATATACAGAATGTTAGTAGCACTGTAGCAAAAATCTTAAGGGCATATTCGACTCATGATTCTGAATCTATCTAAAGTGGAATTTTCCATCGCAATATTCATGAAAAAAAAACTGTTCACCTGCGATATTATTGAGTTGTTTTGTTACGCGTACATTGCTACTCAACGAAAAATCAAAATCTCAACAACTATGCATTTGCGACAAGTGGTTCCATAGAGAAAGTTGCTTATTTCTATAGGTAGAATTATCCCTTAAAGTTTTCGCTAGGGTGCTATTAACACCCTGTATATGTATGAGTATGTGTGAAAGAAAGAGGGAGAATGTACGTTTAGTATGTGTGTATGAATGTGTATAAACGTGTACCTAAGTGGTCTAGAGTGACTCCCATGGCCTTCCTCAGCGCCGGCAGGGTGGCGAGCGCGGCGGGCGGCACGCGCGCTGCCATGCCCCGCAGGCAGGCCGCCACCTGCCGCGCCAGCTCGCGCTCCGCGCCGCCCGCGCGCGCCGCCAGCGATAGGTGCCACGGCGGCGGCGCTGATAGTCTGAAAACATCCAAACCACAACATAGAGTACAGTTTAAGCTTAGTACTACGCGCGCTCGAGCAATGCACACGCACAGACAGCTCTATAACCGGAATCTCAACCAGTACCCTTAGTACGAACAGCTATCGAGAAAAATAACGCGCGTAAAAATTACTCGAATCTCACAATTTTGTATGGAAATTTGTACAGCGCCACTACGTCCGTAAACGGAACTAAGATTTCAAAGCACGAACAATTTTGACATAATAAGGTATCGAGCAGCCTTCGAATCGAGATCGAATAGTAAAGTTATAACTTGTATAGAAATCGGTAGCACGAACCCACTTTTGACATACGGTATCGAGAAACTCGCAAGCTGGCTATCGACAACTTACTCACTGGCATTTTTCAGTGAGAGACATTTCGAGCGACTTTGTATTATTTATTATTAAATTATAAAACCAGTAGTAACTACAATTAAATTTGAGAACTATGACATGGCCGCCGAATTATCCACAGGCAGTATTACTTAAATTGTTCTCATTAGACATAGAAATTTGCAAAATAAAAATCTCGTCATTTTACGATATCCACGGTATCGCCCACATCCACCATACCTACCTACCTATATTTTAGCAATAGGTATTTTAGAATCAAATCGCTTTACACAACTTTCTATTTTAGGTTATATTTTTCATTAAATCACAGAATGAGAAAGAAAGAGAGAAAGAATAGAGATACTCTTCTTTTTTAAACCAATCACGGGCATGGCGCGCAAAGGTGCAATGACTGTTCAAAACCATGGGCAAAATCATGCACAGTTTATAAATTATTATAATTATTTGCAAATTAATTAAAGTTGTTTTAAAGGAAATAAATATTGCAAATAAATTTATTATTAATAATAAGAATAATAAATGTAAAATTATGATGATAAACAGCTTGATTGAATTATAATTTACATATTTATGATATAGACAAGATATAGATAGCTATTTAACATGGCTGTTGAACGCACCTTGCTTCAATTGGCTTGATAAGGATTGTGTCACATTACCTTTAAACGACGTAACTTTATGGTCTGTGGAATTTACTATCGAGTTAACGTAACCCAGCTCTGTAAAATTCGTGCTGCCGATTTTGCTAGCATTCGTATTCGAGTAGTATTTTTTTACGCGCGTAAGATTTCTCGATAGCTGTTCGTGCTAAGGGCACAGTTCGAGTACGTAACGCTGCGGTAAGAGCAGTCTTTGTGTGTGTGCGAGCGCCCGTTACTAAGCTTAACTTTTATAGTGTCTCTATTTTGTGTCCAAACATCATCGCATCTTTATTATTATTCAGTAAGGTTGCCAAAAACTTTTTTATCTTTGTCAAAATGTATGAAACGGCAGATTTTTTATTTCGCGATTTTAGAGTCGATCTCATAGTAGAAAACGTTGTTCCTTATGATGGTACGAAAAAATGGATTTACTATTTATGGTTCATTCAATACCCTGGAAAAGTAATATAAAAATCCACCTGTCTCTCTGTTCCTTCTCCAGCTTGTGCAGCAGCTCGTAGGTGTGCCGCAGCGCGGGCCCGATGCCGTAGTCGTGCTGCGACGACGCGATGTCTTCCTCCAGCTCGTTCAAGAACTCCACGTCTAAACCCAGCTCGGACAAGCCGCGAAGCTGCTCTAAATCCACCTTGATCTTTGCTATGTCCTGGCAACATATGTTACAATAATAATAATAGGAATACTTTTAAAAGCTTTATGGTGAAGGGAAGGCCTCTGCCCTGCAATAAGTGTCTTTCGGCTGATTTGACTAACTCATACAAAAAAATACACAACTGCCCTTCCAAAAACGTGTCATTGCAGTCGGGGGACCGCTTTGATTAAAAATTGTTTCACAAAATGTTCCCCCGACTGTAATGACATTTGTTATTTAACTTTTCAGTCCGTTTTTGGCAGAGCAATCGTGTTTTTTTAATTAATTTATTTTTATTTCACTCATTTTAGTGACAAATTATGTAGTTTTAGAATGTGTTATCAAGGCCTTACATTTGATGCCTGTATTGTAATAAAATAATTGATACTTCTAAAAACAAATAAGCAAACACATATTTCGTGAGATATGGATTATCCACTAATATTATAAATGTGAAAGTTTGCTTTAGATTTGTTATTCAATCACGCAAAAACGGCTGTACGGATTTGAAATGGCACATAGATAGTTTTACTTTTAATCCCGGTTAAAGATTCCCGAGGGATTTTCTGGAAGTCCACGCGGACGAAGTCGCGGGCGAATGCTTGTTAAAGTTATACCGGGTGTAACAAGACCGTCAATGAAGAAGAGGTCTACGTATTCTGCCCATCATCAGGACCATTTATGTTCAAAATTATTGCTGGGAAACAGTTTTAATTTTTGGTGTCAAAAAAGCATTGCATACATTACCACGCAATTTAACGCGTAAACAGACCGCGTCTGCGAGTGTATTTGTGAGTTAAAAGGCAGCGTTTATATGCGTGCTCGTGAGATACATTGAGTGATGACGTTTTGAAGCCATTGTTTGTTACGAAATACTTACTTAAAATTTGTGAAGCAGCAATACATGCCTTGCGCACTTTCGCGTTGGATCCGAAGAATGCGGAAGGAGTCGTCATCAAGCTTGATTTAAAGAATGCCTTTAATTCTCTAGAAAGAGACGCTATGCTGGGTGAAGTGCTGGAGAAGATCCCTATGCTTTACCCTTTCCTCCACCAGGTTTACCACAAACCTTCTAACTTGTTTTTTGGGTCTGAACTGATTCAGTCCCAGGTTGGAGCGCAGCAGGGGGATCCTCTTGGTCCTCTTACTTTCAGTCTGGCTATCCATAGGGCCATAAGTGAGCTGAGGTCTCCCCTCAACATCTGGTATCTTGATGATGGTACCATTGGGGGTAAACCTGAGGAAGTGGAACGAGACCTTTTAGTCTTATTGCCTCGCCTGAAGGAGTTGGGACTGGAAGTAAATGCGACCAAATGTGAGTTTTTCTCCTGTAGCGCAGAGTCTTCTTCTTCTTTTCTTTCCTTCACCTCTTTACTTCCTGGGCTCAAGGAACAAAACAGACAGACGCTTTGTCTGCTTGGTGCTCCAATTTTCCCAGCCGCAATTCCTGAGGCCCTGGAAACTCGCAGGGAGACTCTTTCACTCGCCAGTGAGCGTCTTAAGAACATAACTCCGCCGACCGAATCACTGACAGGGCTAGCGCGGTGGATCACGCGAGACTCTTGGCGGTGTCAAGGCCAGAGTCTGGTGCGTGGCTGCAGGCACTGCCTTCGCCTCATATAGGTACTTTGCTCGACGCCGACTCCCTGCGGGTGGCGGTCGCCCTCCGCTTGGGCTGCGATGTATGCGAACCACACATATGCATCTGCGGTACCATGGTGGGGGCCGATGGCCATCATGCGTTGAGCTGTCGTCGTTGCGCAGGAAGGCACCCTCGCCATCATGCCCTCAACGACATCCTACAGCGGGCTCTCACGTCAGCCGGCATCCCCTCCGTCCTTGAGCCACCGGGTCTCAGCCGTACGGACGGTAAGCGTCCTGATGGCCTAACGCTAGTGCCGTGGGAAAAGGGGCGGTGCTTGCTGTGGGACGCAACTTGTGTCAGCACCTTCGCTGCTACCCACATCTGTCGTACTTCACGCGCGGCTGGGGCGGCGGCGGAGCGCCAGGCGGTCGCAAAGCACATGAAATATGCCCCGCTCGAACAGGGCTATATTTTCATCCCTTTTGCGGTAGAAACGGCGGGTTGCTGGGGGGCAGAGGCAATACAATTTGTTAAAGACTTGGGGCGTCGGCTCAGACAAAGAACCTGTGACCCCCGCTCTGGGTTGTTTCTGGTGCAAAGGTTGTCCATTGCCATCCAACGCGGCAACGCGGCCAGCGTTATGGGCACATTTGCGCCGGGGACTACTCGGGGCGGTCTATTAGACTAAGAATAGACCTAGCAATATTTTAAATATTGCTGTAAGTGATTTGATTGTAGAACTATGGCTTTATCTATTGAAATAACAAAATGGTTTGTAGGTAACAAATATTAGGCTACTTTCATGTAATAAAAATGTTTCTTAAAATTTTGATAATGTTTCTTTGGACAAAAATTTGGAAATAACAAACAAAATAAGATTTCATAAAAAAATTGTAAACATTTTTTTTACTTTGACCTTCAATAACTTTTTGGTGGTGATGGGTGTATTCCACCAAGGTTGATGTTCAGAAGGTGTCGATAGGAAGGAAATGAAGAACAGCTGTTTATGTAAACGTCAGCGCGTGTGCAGATGGGTGCGGCGCAGGGTCGAGCGGCGTGCGCTCCGCGTCGCGGCTTGGTTTCGACTGGCTGTCGCGAGCGTGTGCATTCAATTAATATTGCAGTGCATCGAAGGAATGCAGACAAAAAACAGGAGTACAATAGGCTCGCATAAAGCTACTAGTACAGCGCGTTAGCTACTATCGCGCGTCGTCGACGCTATATTATGTAAATAGATATTTTAAGTATAGTGTAGTTGTTGAGTTATTTTATTTATATTTATATATGAGTAGGCCACAACTTCGTAGCTATTGGTTTCCCAGGTATAGTCCAGAAGACAAAAATGATCCTGATGATGGGCGGAATGCGTGGACTTCGGCTTCGTAGAGGATCTTTTTACACCCTTTATAGTTAAAAAAATCCTTACGAAATCATCCTTAGTTTGCGTGGATTCTGACTGAGCCTTCTTCTCCGGGAACAGAGTTTCCATATCGTAGAACAGCCTCCAGGGAGAGTCGGGCTCGAAGCGGAGCATCTCCTCGTTGCCCTGACCACTCTCCGCATCTGTTACGTATGTCTTAATGAATTTTGTATTCCTTTAGTTTTAGGTTCTGTCACACCTCGGACACTCCATACAACCGCGCCATTATAAATAGATGACGTCAGATGACGTTTTTGTACACGCGCAACTGTGTGTAAGTCTAGGGCTACCGTGCAGTTTTTACTGTATGAGCGGTGTTCAATTCATAATTCGAACTTTTTGGTAAATAAAGTTACGACGCATTGCTTTGAATATCGAAATAAGTTGACGTTGACAAACACGACTAAATGAGCACACGATTTGGCACACGAACTCTTGGGGTGAGGTAATTGATTCTGGGGCGGGGCGGAGAGTGTCCTTTCTGTACGGTAGTACTTATATCTATGCTGTGGTTCTGTATAAAGGTAGGAAGTTCCTTGACGCGTTTATACGCAGCGTATAAACTCAGCGCGTGCTTAACGTACAGTGACGTCTATAAATATGTATACAGTTTAGTACTTTTTTGAAGACTCTTACGCTGCAAGCCAGCGTTCTTTCTTCAATGTAAGGAATCACCTCGACATTCAATTGAAATAACTTTCCAGATATTTTGACTAAGATCACAGAATAGATATAAGTACTACTAAGATGAAACAGCTATATTATAACTTTTAAATTTGAGGTTTTAGAATTCACAATGCCAAGTTTATGCATTACTTAATAATATACTCAAAAAAAAAATCGAGAACTGTTTATTAAAATGTTGATGTTAGGACATACATACATACACTCACATATTGTTAAATGTAAAGTAACTCACGCATAGTGTGGTATATGAGATGGGACTCCTCTTTGGTGAGCGTGGCGAAGGTGCCGTCGTAGGAGGGCGCGTACGAGCTGAACGGGCCGTAGTTTAAGGGCTTCACGCCTTTGGCCAGGTTGCGCCGATCCTCGCGGGGCGCTGCAAATTGTATGACCATCAGCCATTTTTAATATCCCCACTGCAGGGGCTCAGGCCTACCTTAAGGTGCAAGTTGGAGGCACGCGACACGCGACATGAAGCCGCGACGTGTCGCCGCCTCGTGTCGCGGCGACTACTGGTTTGTATGTGTTTCTATGAAATACCTTTCGAAGCGCGCGACGTGAGGTCGCGACTCGCGACGTGTCGCCCGACCGCACATCAGTAGTGCTGCTAAAGTTGCAGCTACAAAACGTTGAATTTGCAAAAAAAGCGATTCTGAAGATAAATTGACCAATCTTATGGCCCAATTTCCCGCACTGTACGATGCATCTCACAAATACTATATCAACAGTGCTATAAAAGATAATATTTGGGAAAAAATAGGATTGCTGCTGCGGTGTGCGGTCGGGTTCGAATTCACGACCGCAGCGACATGAGGCGGCAACGTGTCGCCGCGACATGAGGCGGCGACACGTCATGTTGCGTGTCGCGTGCCTCAACTTGCACCTTTATGGGTGGATAAGGAGGATGGGCCATAACCCACCACGCGGGCCCTGTGCGGATTGGTGGGTGTTAACGACTGCAAATGCAGCCGGGACCAACGGCTTAACGTACCTTCCGTAGCACGGAGGAGCTTGAGATAATAAATTTTTGGTCACCCATCCCATGACCGACCCTTGCGAAAGTTCGCAGGGCCAGGCGCTAAACCACTGCGCCACCGAGCTCCTCAAAAATGTATACCTTGGAAAATCTAATGTTTTTATACCATCATGAGGATAAAGCCTGATGCACACATCAGTAAGTCACAGTTTCGGCACAGTACCACCACCGTGATAAATTCTTTCATACATTCTCCTTGAACGCGTCCACACCTATCAGTGTCAGTGACGAGACAGTGTTCTCAGTGTCAGTGAACGCATGTTCATAGAAATGTTAATAGTTCATATGAAAGAATCATTATCACAGTGACATCAAATTCGTCGCGTATACTTTTTTGTTCACTGATATAAATAATGCTAGTGCTAGTCAAACAACACAGTAGATTTCACCAATGATGTTAAACGAGATAATTATCACGTTTTGCATAATGTAGTTTAACTGTTGAGTTGATCCTGATCCCCGTTCCAAATCAATTTCACCAGCTTATTGATAAAATTGACACAAGATTTTACAAGGCATTGTTTATTGTAAATGTTTGTAACAAATACTTCGTTGTTATGACAGTGACAGCCTGAATCGCGTTTAAGTTCAATGGTGAGATAAAATGGCTCTTGACCATCAGCTATTATTAATGTCCCCACTACTGGGGCACAGACCTTCCTTAAGGGTTGATAAGGAGGATGGGCCATTACCCACCACGCGGGCCCTGTGCGAATTGGTGGGTGTTAACGACTGCAAAGGCAGCCGGGACCAACGGCTTAACGTACCTTCCGAAGCACGGAGAAGCTTGAGATAATACAATTTTGGTCACCCATCCCATGATCAATCCAAGCAATCGCTGGGTCAGGCGCTTAAACACTGCGCCATCGAGCTCTCAGTTGCTCTTAGTGGCTCTTAGTTGAACAAAATACTTGCGTGGAAGTGTTAAATAAATTAAGAGTACTAACTATGTAGCGAGCCAGTTCCCTGTTGCAGCTTGCCGATGTACCTGCCCAGGGTAATGGGCTTGTCTTCTGATGAAACGTCCACCGTATTTGTCACCAGGCACAGGGTTGTTTTTCCATCGGGATCCATGCGCGGGAATGCTAAGAGAGAAAAAACTATTAACAAGCTGTCTGTCATTATAAGTTTAGTTTGTCACCACCAGGGTGGTATCACTTTGCGCTTATACTTTTATATTAGCCTACGGCTCGCGGCCCACTCAACAGGGCCATTGGTCGAGGGACATCACCGCGCCGACACGCGCGCTGTCTGCGAGCGACAAGCAAGCCACACAAATTATTTCGTTTTGATTTGTTGGTTTTTTGTGTTTCCCGACGTTTCGACCACTTTCCAGGGGCCGTGGTCACGGGGCGACTAGAGCAAAAAGGCTACTAACATTTAGCTAAGATAACGTAAATCAGCCATAAGATAATGTAAGCCGGCCATTATAGCTCACCCTTCTTGGCGAGTCTCCTCCGATGCTGTTCCCTGGCGGCTTCCATCTGTATCTTGACGCTGTCGTCGGGGCGCTCCGTGCCGCCGTCGGACGCCGCCTCCGCCTCGGAGCCGCCGCTCTTCATCGGGCTCGTGCGCTTTAACACCTTGTGCTGTAGGGCGACGGCTCATATTCATCTGGCACGGAAGCCAGGGCGACTATCAACTACGGTACAGTACGATTATTGAACTTGGATATGTGAAAATATTTACAGAATTCAACTTTACATCGATTGTGTTAAGGCCCTGAGGGCCTAGCCAAAGTAACATTTGCAAATCTTCGTTATCGCTTCGCTTTCGAAACATGTATGGGATTGACATAAGGTTTCGTTAACTATCGAAATTTAAAACGTCAAATCCATACATGTATCGAAGCGAAACGATAACGAAAATTTGCAAATGTTACTTTGGCTAGGGGGGCTGACCGCAAGTGGCGCCGCGGTGAATTTTATTTAATATTGTTATTCTAATACATAATTTTAGTAAAACTTTACATGGAGTTTTTATCGACCCTTGTCCAATCGGCATGATACTGCCGATTGGATCCAATCAAATTGACCGTGTGTGGCCGTGGATCGATCGTCAATTCGATCCTGTCCTGCCGATCCACGGCCACACACGATCAAAACGATTGGCATCGGCAGTATCATGCCGATTGGACGATCGAATTGATGGTGTATTTCCTGCATAAGTCTAGTATTTTTAGACGATATCATTACATTCCCACGTAGTACCTGCTAGAAGTTGATAGCAAAACTGCTAAAAGTGGCCGTTTTTTACTTTGCTATCTACTTCGATTAATGTCAACGAGGGAATACCTTCTAAAAATACAAGACTAATAGGCCCTAAAAATTCCACGCAAAGTTAAATTAAAATCCTTTAAACAATTTATTAAATAAAAACCTCTGAGGGCGCCATTTTCGGTGGGCTATCCACCTTAAGAGCTATAATTGCCTGCTTCAGTAATGCTGAATGTAGCGTGTACGTTTGATTCAATAATCGTACCCATTCAAATCACTTTACATGCAAACACTAGGGCACTAGTCGTCACGGTTTCCCCTAGTTGTTGAAATTTCACAAAACAACATCTATTTTTGAAGCAAAATAAAATGGCTATTTTCTAACAATCCACTACGAAACTTTATTTATATGAATAATTGTAAATTATCACCTTGCGCCCGTATGTCCTAAGTGGCTGCGTTGTAAAAAGTGATTTTTTTAAAACTTTAGTAAACAAAAAACATTTAATCTTGCAAGGGCTTGACGAGAAAGACAATAATTATGAAACAGGGTAGATCCACAATTATTTTATTAAGTACTGACAATATATTGATTTTCTACCCTCAAATTTTGATGTTGGAAAAGAAGACCCAAAAATTAATAAAAATAATTTATATTTATAAACTAAGGCAGTGTTTCCCAAGTAGCTTTTTCTACGTACCACTCCAAGAAAGACTTCAAACACGCGTTCCCCTTATGGCAGGAATGATAAATAAAAAAATAAATTAGATGTGTATATCTCAGTTAAGAGATTGCTGCGCGTAGAATAGAATAGAATTAATTTATTGCCACAAACATGGTACATTTGATGTTGTAATAGTTTTTTCAATACAGTTGCTCGAAAATGTAAGTTTACGATGACAGTCGAGCGTGCGGAAAGTTGATTTTACCGCACGCCGTGCGTTTTTGTTTACGGTAATCCGCTGTACTAATGTACAGCGTGCGGAAAGTTGATTTTACCGCACGCCGGCGCCGTGCGTTTTTGTTTACGAACGTTTTTTTTTATTTCTACTAGCTTCCGCCCGCGATTTCATCCGCGTGGACAGTAGAAACATATTGCTACCAGTTTAAAATGACCCCTTTAGTGTATGAAAGCTAGTACTACGGAGAGTTCAAGCTGTTTCCCTGGGGCCACCCACAGATCACGGGCCACCCACCTGAATTTGATGAAACATAGCTTAGATTTTAAGTTGGACCTCAATCTACTAAATTGTGAAAAATCCATCAAAATTCGTTTAGCGGTTTTTGCGTAATTCGCGCACAAATATTTAGAATTTACAGTTTTATTATATGTATTGATTACAATTTCAGTAGTAATTTTTTCTCGCAAATGTATTGAAAAACGTAGTATGGCACACGGTTGTTAAGGTTTTTTAAAACTCGTGACGATTATAAACCCTCGCCTGCGGCTCGGGCTTATAAAACGTCAACTCGTTTTAAAAACCTCCTTACCAACCTTGTATCATAAACTACTATTTCAATACAGTTGCTCGAAAATGTGAGCTTACGATGACAGTCGAGCGTGCGGTAAGTTGATTTTACCGCACGCCGTGCGTTTTTGTTTACGGATTTGTACAGCGTGCGGAAAGTTGACTTTACCGCACGCCGGCGCCGTGCGTTTTTGTTTACGAAAGTTTTTTAATTTCTACTAGCTTCCGCCCGCGACTTCATCCGCGTGGACAGTAGAATAATATTGCATCCAGTTTAAAATGACCCCTTTAGTGTATGAAAGCTAGTACTACGGAGAGTTCAAGCTGTTTCCCTGGTTCCACCTGAATTTGATGAAACATAGCTTAGATTTTAAGTTGGACCTCAATCTACTAAATTGTGAAAAATCCATCAAAATTCGTTTAGCGGTTTTTGCGTAATTCGCGCACAAATATTTAGAATTTACATTTTATTATATGTATAGATTACAATCAAAAATCAAAATCAAAAAAATATTTATTCAGTCTAGGCAAGCACTTGTGAATGTCAAAGAAGCTACGCCATCGGTTCGCAAACCCTGAGCGGGTAATTTCAGTAGTACCTATAATGTTTTCTCGCAAATGTATTGAAAAACGTAGTATGGCACACGGTTGTAAAGGTTTTTTAAAACCTCCTTACCAACCTTGTATCATAAAAAACTACTAATGGAAAGTCTGCCGTATTTGACCTATAACGCAGGCATGCAAATATTGGGTACAAGTTATGAAGTTACAATAGTAATAATCTTTAGATGTCATGTCATGTCTATTAATCGAATTATTAGAACGGTTTTGTACATGCATTTATTACAGTCGGCAATTTTTTTTTTAATAAAACAGTAGATGAAAATTAATCTCTAAAAGTATAAATTTACGTCAGAATATAGTTAATCCCTTGATGTAACCTCGCGTACCCCTGGCTGGAGGTTCGCGTACCCCTGGTTGGAGGTTCGCGTACCCCTGGCTGGAGGTTCGCGTACCCCTGGCTGGAGGTATGCGTACCACTAATTGGGAAACACTGAACTAGAGAACTGTAAAAGTATGTTTGTAAATGTGTCTACTTGTTTCCTGACCAAAATATTTTTAGTCACCTTTTTAACAATCATCGATGTAATCATGTGATTAAATTGACAATCAACAGTGATTTGCTGCAATTTCCTTGAGAATGTATGGCGAAGAGAAAATTTTACAGATTAAATTAGTCGTTATTATAGGTCGTTTTATACCACAAACGCTCTGAAGTTGGTCACTTCTGTTGTACATTGTTAAATTAATCACATAATAACTGATTTGAAAATAAACAACCAGCCAGCAATTTTACAATGAAATATGAATATCCAAATAACCATATTTCAACATGATTTTATTCTAACACCAAGAACTGCATCTTTTCCTGATTAAATTAGAATTACTTCAACCAATATTACTGTAAAATATGAAAAATACATAAGTGTAAACACTCACAACATCCATCTTTCCGATGTCGAAGCCGAGCTCTCGGATCGGTATCTCATACATGTAGGTGAGCATGTTGCCGAGCGGCCTGAGCTTCTGCGGAGTGAGCTGCTTCAATCCAGCATGCAGCAGTCGTTTTGCTGCCTTATGATATACAGTGCCAGGCTTATTGTATTTCATAGCATTATTGCACATCAGTTTGAAGTCACTCTGTAATATTGATAATATTATAATGGATCAATCTTACCCTTAAATACTGATGAACAATATAAAGCTATACAAATGTTCCAAACAAACAGGGCTTGGCCTTTACAATACCAGTTGGTATTGAAAATACATGTATTGTAAAGGTAATACCAGTATTTTCCGTTTCGGTTCCTGTTAACAGGTATCGCAAACTATACCGGTATTATACCTCAAAATACTGGTATTTTTTAAATCATGTGCGAGTAAGACATATAACCATGTAACCATAGACATAACCACGAGCCGGTAACGCAACATCTGTCTCACTCGCACATTGGTTACCATGGTCGATACTGGTAATTATACCGGTATTTATAAAGGTACTACCGGTATTTTGTATACCGGTATAGCAATAATACCAATATTTATTACCGGTTGAACAAACATACCGGTTTGTTATCCAAGCCACAGATACCGGTATTCCAAGCCCTGGGGGCTAATTGTCTAATTTCAAAATCTATCGCAATCGCTTTCAGGATGTGATACATTGATGCTTCTTTTTGGCACAAATAAAAACGTACCAAACAAATGCAGTAATGTGTGTCACATCTATCTGTCAAATGAATGCGATTGCATAGATTTTGAAAATTAGACAATAAGTACCCTGGTTCCAACCATTTAAACTCAGTAGCAATTTTATGTGCAATATGTAATCAAAAATACTTACAATAAAACAATTCAAAGATTTATATTCATTATCATCAATTTTTTGTTTGATAGTAGAAAAGTCCATAGGTCTCTTTATAATAGTAGAGTAGCCCGGAGCAAAGTTATCATTGACAGGCCAGGCGAAGAACTGATTAGGATCCCGCTTCTCCAAGTTGCGAAGCAATTGTTCTAGAAGGCGGGATAGTGGACGGCGTTTTTGACTAGCCTGCAAAAAAGCAATAGTAATAATTTATAGTCAATATTATCAATAACATGGTCGAAACAAAATTGGAATTAGATAATTTAGGCATTTCATTATAGTGATAAAATTTATAAGCTGTGCTAATGTTAGTCACCTTGGCTTGGTAAAATAAGTAGATACCCATTACGAAGACCGTTGTACTAAATTTCACTTGCTACCACTTTATGTTAGACGTAATATTGCAGATGTTACATTTCTACTCAAGTTGATTAGAGGTTCAGTGGATTGTACGGAACTAGTTCATAAAATTAGTTTTAAAATACCTACAAGAGCACCCCGCAACGATTCATATGGACCATTTAGTATTCCTTCTACGCACACCAACTACAGGCATAACAGTTTCCTTATTGGAGCTTGTTCCGCCATTAATAACGCTGACGCCAATATTGATTTATTTTTCAACAGCATCACAACTGTTATTAAATTATTGTTTAAAATTTAACCTCTAAGGCACCCAACTCAACCCACAATAATACAGTTTTCTGGGTACCTACTGGAGCACAAAGACAAAAGTACAGATTCCGGCAAACATCTTGACGCTCTTTCGATGGAGTGGGGATAAGGTCGCGTATGTGCATTTGTGAGCGACCAATAGCGCGCGCCCCTCTCCCGCCGCCCGCGTACTTTACTCACCGCTACGCATACCCAAAATTACGCGATCTGCACAATCCCCACCCGATTTCAAGATGTTTGCCGGCTACTATACCAACCAACCTTTAGAACACAAGTGCGAGGCTCCCGGTGGGAGGCCGGCGAGTTGGGACCAGGACTAAACCTGCGCAGCAGTTTCCTCGGTAGTCCTTCATCATCAGTCTCATCATCATCATCATCAGATAGTTTTATCTAGGTAAGAACAGGCCGTATTTGTTGGTTTAACTATTTTTTTGACAATTCATATAGGTACATAAGTTATAAATAATATTGTACTTTAATAACTAGATTTTTTGTATTGGTCTATGTTAGTTTATATGCACAGCTTACCATATCGATTTCACGGCGTCTCCGCTTTTTCTTCTTGGGCTTTTCATCGCGCTCCTTAAGCTCATCATTAGCAGAGTTTTCTATATCACTTATTTCTAATTCTTCTTCTGAAATAACAAGGGAAAAATAGGAAACTCAGCAAATTACACAAATAAAAAAGTAGACACCTATTGTAGTTATAGTAAAGTTAGGTTATTACTTACTGCAACTTAATTTTTCTATATCATCCATAGTTAGAGATTTGATTAGAAATATTCTCAAAAATTAATCGGAATGGATACTAAAACCATTTCTATTTTATTTTATTTTATTTCAATGTACTCAATTCATTCAATTGAAATTCAAATAGGTAGGTAGGTACCTACATCATAGATATCATAGATATAGTATATAAGGGTCTGACATGCTTTGATAGAGCGAGATCGTCTTATTAAGATTCCTATAGGAGGAAATAGAGAAGAGTGTCATGTTTTATCTCTATCACCGACCGGACTTTTTTTCATGGTCGGGTAATAGGCAGAGATCAAATAAGCAAAACAAACAAGTGGGGTTATATCAAAAGTGCCAGAGAAATTAAAGTTTTTGTGGATAACTCCCTAATTAATATTGAAGATTTATTATAAATCGAATGTGTAGTGTTTGTGTCTAGCATACAAAATGGTGGGATGTTCGATATTTGGCTGCAAAAGCAACAATCAAAGGAAAGAAGCGGGCGTTACATTTCATGCGTGAGTACACTGTTTTCTATATTTTGATCACGTATTTCTTTCTCAAATCTCACAGGAACCAAGTTTCTGAGCTAAATCATTAGTTATATCATGAAAAACCTGATAAATAGGAAAAATCTAAAAATTATTTCTAAAAATAACCTCGTAAACATTTGACATGCAAACCGGTAAAATTGCGTACATCTACGTAATAGTAGAAGTCAGCTTAGCTTTGACGTCCACTAAAATCAGTAGGTTTATAATTCGATTTCCGGATGCCTACTATATAGAAAATTTTCCCCAAAAATTACCCCATATTTCAGGGAATTTCAAGCGATTTGATTTTTTCAGATTTCCGACGGAAGATAAAACTCGTGAAAAAGGTAGGTATAGAAGCAACTGGAAAAAAGAATTGGGAACACACGAATTTGTTCAAAACATTAAAAAAAAAAATTGTTTCCGAAAAACAGAAAAACTAACGTTAATAAAAAAAGTTCTGTATTCCAACGTTTAATAAAGACTTTACCTGTTTTAATTTAAAGTTTATCTTTTTATTCCATTAACCACACAATCTACAAACAACCCCAGCTAGTTTACTCTATGTATACGTATCTTACCGTTAAAGTACGGAATCCGTTAATCTGCAGATTAACTGGTCTAGTCAGTTAAAGTGCGAAATTACGATTTCCGTACTTTAACTAGTAATCTGCACATTAACGGATGCTACACCGTTAAGGGTACTTTTTCTGATCATGGCAACCCCATATTTTGACGTCATAATATATCTATCCCTTACACCCGGTCGCTCGGTAGCGCATCTACCCCTTTTAATATACTATATCTATGATAGATATAGTATATTAAAAGGGGACCTACATCAATAAAACTTTTTTTTTTAGATTATTGGCCAAAGAGTAAAATTTTTGGCTTGGATCACAGCACAGACACAAATTTCACAGATTTTCTAAGGCTGCGGTCCGCATAGCGATAATATCGATATTATCAATAGAGTACATTATTATCCATAGAGTACACGATTTTTCTCCTTAACAACTTACCGGTTGACTGGTAGAGAATGCCCTTGGGCATTAAGTCCGCCATTTGCTGTTTTATTTTAAGCAATAAAGATTAAATAAATAAATAAATATTATACTAGAGATAGAGTTATCAGTCAGGGGGCTTACCATCAGCAAATAAGAAACCGTTCAGTTCAAAATCAGGCTTAAAGCCTGCTTTCATACTAACCGTTGGTTGAGGTCATAGTACGAAAAAGTAAGGCAGTTGAATATAAAGACTTATATTGAACGGCCTTACTTTTTCGTACCATGACCTCGATTTAGCAGGCCTGCGGAGGGCCTGCTTTAATACACGCTCTTAAACCGTTCACCATTTTTTATGTATGGACGAAGCGTACCATGACACACGGTTTGACAGTTTGGGAGCTGTTTTATAGCGTCTGTAATGTCAAATAAAGCAATTCATAAAAAGTTCCTACGTGATCAACTTTTTCAAAATTGTTTGGTGTGAGAATTTTAAAATTTGTGAATTTCTTTTAATGTTTATTATTTAACAGTTGGATAAAGGCAACGTTACGTCTTCCTTGTTGTTGATTATCACTAAAATAAAAAGAAACGATGAGATGAGACCCCATAAATAAGTACCTAATTTGCATCACATTTTATGTTATTATGAATATGAATAATAATAATCAAATAAAGAAGAAAATGATTATTGCTCGCTTCAACAAAGTGCTCCAAATTTGAATGATTTAGACAATGCAAAAACGATTTGAAAAATAAAGGTATTCATTTTGTTGAAGCTGATAAAGTGCTTCGATCGTACTGTGACTCAGATTTCGCGGGGGATCCAGACACTAGGCGTAGCACGTCGGGTTACGTGATTTGGCTGAACGGTGGACCAGTGGCATGGAGCTCAAGAAAGCAGCCGATCGTAGCGCTGTCAAGTACAGAAGCAGAGTTTATAGACGCAGCAGAATGCTGCAAAGAACTCCTGTTCATCAGAGACTTCATAATATATGAAATGGCCAATGAGAAATTAGAAATAGAAATGATAGTGGACAACCAGTCAGCGATTTGACTTATGAAGAAAGGAATTATGAATAAAAGAAGTAAACACATAGTTGTGAGATACTATACTACCTAAAAGATCAGATTGATGCAAATAGAATAACAGTCAAATACTGTCCAACGGATTCGCAGATAGCAACTCAGACAGACAACTCACAAAGTGTTTGTCGCCACGCCAGTGAAGTTTGAAAGGTGTCAAAGAAAACTTGTATCAGAGTGAGTGTTAGGTAGTGCGAGAAAAAGTGAAATAAGTGCGTTTTCGGTCAATATGTGGGGAATGAGTATGTAAGTTGTATAGGGGTGTGTAAGATTTGTACAAGAAAGGTGTAAAGGCGTGATGTAAACTTAAGAAGCCCAGTCAGTTCACATTATCAGTTAAAGAGTTAAGGGGGTGCATATACTTATTAAGGGGGTGTATCTTGGCATATGTAATGATTCATTTAAGGGGACATATAAAAGTAAGTGAATCATTGACTTCAGAATTTTAAATAAACAACGGCAACACAAAACGGTGAATAACTTATACTTTGGGAAGTTACTGTACAAAACTATTTTGTTAGATTGGCTTTAAGTTTCCATCACATTTACTTTTTATAATTGAAGATTTGTATTTGGTTGTTTGTATTTGTGTTTGTTTGTATTTTGTATGTCAGTTAGATTAGTTAGATATTCGAATGAGGAAGTAACTTAACAGTGTGAGCTGACTAAGTTATTTATGATGTGTAATAAGATAGGTCGAGTAGGAGTTAAAGTTAATTGAAAGGTTTGGTTTTTGAAATGTAGTAAGTAGCTCGAGAAGTGTTGTAACGTGTTATAGGAATGGAGAGGCAGATAGAAAGTTTTGGAATGTTTGCAGAGTTTCAATGTTTGGGATACATTAGGTCAAATGTTATGTTAAGGGGTAGCCAGGGGTAATAAGAGTTAGATAACTTGAGATAGGTTTTGTAACTGTTGGTAGGAAGCTTTTAAGTCTGATTAGACAGATATTATAATTTGAAATTTAGTAGTGCTGTACAGGTAGTTAGAAAACTGTTTTAATAAGTATGGTCAGCATATGCAGCAGATTGCGGGGGTGTATTGAGGGAGGCTTTCGACCTCCATGCTTTGCTCTATGGTACATTCGAAGTTTAAGCTAGACAATCTGCTTTACATGCGACAGGAATGTCATTGCTTTGACACACTTCTTGTGAAACCGTTGTATTGTTTGGTTGGTGACATAAGCTTGTAGAGCTTATTCACTTCTCAAGCTTACGCGCTCACTAGACATGAAATAAAACACTTTTAACGGATACTAGCCCCCAGTGACCACGGCAGCTGCAAAGGTGCTGAAACGTCGGGAAAATCAAAAATCAAACCTACCTACTAATAACCAAAAAACATTTAATAAAACCGCGCTAGTATCCGTAAAAAGGGTTTTATTTCTTGTAGAGCTTAGAAAAGCTATGTGTTTAAAATGTTTGTAAAGTACCTAAGATAAAATAGAGTCAGTGTCAATAAATGTGTGAACAAAAGTCTCCTGGTCTCATTTATGTACATTTAAACAGATGTAATTATCAAATTAATGGTGTGCAATGATATTGAAAATAAAAAACTGAAATAATATAGGTAAGTTTAATTTGTTTTATGGACTTGCGACATTTTATTAGAGCACGCACCTAGTAAATCGCACTTAAAAATAAAAATGAAGTTGTAATACTTTATTTGCAATGTTCTCAATAAAAAAACTAGTAAGTATCCGTTATTTTATTTTTCATCAATTTAGAACGTCGTCGCGTAGCAGACAGAGATATACTATCCCCGCCAATTGGTAATGCGCAGGAACCTTGTCACATTAACATCCACATCGACGTGATCCGCAACTAAAAATGCCATGAAACAAGAAAATTCTTAATAGGTAATCTAATATAATTATTATTTATTGAATTGTTATTTTCAGTAAGATTTCCAATACATTACAAGATCAGAAATTTACAATTGTTTTACATTTTTGAGGTTACTGCATTCTGCCAGACAAATCTCTGAGTCGATCGAGATTGAGTACATTTTTAACCATGAAAAGTAAAATATGGCGATCGATGACTCAGAGATTTGTCTGGCAGAATGGACCCACAGACTAATAAGAGATACTACGTCGGCGCTATCTCGTATTCGCATTACGTCTACAAAGCATTAGTGATCTGTGACAAACCATGCCAGAGACAAACTAACCGTTCACCTCGAGTCAAAACAATCTTTAAGCCGTTCACCTAAAAGACGGTCATGGTACCGATTTAAGCAATTTTGTTTAAGGCCTGCTTTTGAACTGAACGTATTAAGGATGGTTTCTTATTTGCTGATGGTAAGCCTCCTGGGGGCTTACCATCAGCAAATAAGAAACCGTTCAGTTCAAAAACAGGCCTTAAACAGGACTGTTTAAGGCCAGCTTTCATACTAACCGTTGAGGTCATAGTACGAAAAAGTAAGGCAGTTCAATATAAGTCCTGCTATAAGAGCTCATAGTAAGGCCCCAGGGACCTTACTATGAGCTTTTATAGCAGGGCTTATATTGAACTGTCTTACTTTTTTGTACTATGACCTCAACGGTTAGTATGAAAGCAGTCCTGTTTAAGGCCTGCTTTTGAACTGAACGGTTTCTTATTTGCTGATGGTAAGCCCCCTGACCTAATGATCAACGCCATCTAGCGCAATGTGACAAAATGTGTACTATAAGATAAATATACATATAGGTACAGATGCCGGCATATAAATTGGCAAGAGAAAGATGAGACAAAAGATGCGCAGTAGCCACAAACACTAAAGTTTGTGGCTACTGCGCATCTTTTGTCTAGTTTTTATCTTGCCAACTTACGTGCCGGGCAGTAGTAGGTTTCTTTAGTATGTCTCATAGAGTACATACATTATTATACTAGAGATAGAGTTATCAGTCAGACCTAATGATCAACGCCATCTAGCGAAATGTGACAAAAAGTGTACGATATTATAATATAGGTACTAGTAGGTTTCTTTCTATAAATCTTGACTTGTAATTTTTTTTGGAGGTAACCGCTATGCCATGAAATAAATTTAAAATAACTTAATTTATAGCTAATCAGCTTTGACTATATAAAACTGTGAAAGCCACACGATACCGCGATTCAGCACGGGATAGCGACATCTATCGACTGTTTGACAAACGAAAAATGAGCGCCATCTATCAAATCAATCCGCAACTAAAATCTTAGGCCGCGCTCCCTTGTAGTGAGTCAAGTACTAAGTGAAAAGCCCCTGCGCGCAACTGTGTGCATAGAGTACATTATTATACTAGAGATAGAGTTATCAGTCAGACCTAATGATCAACGCCATCTAGCGAAATGTGACAAAAAGTGTACGATATTATAATATAGGTACTAGTAGGTTTCTATAAATCTTGACTTGTAATTTTTTTGGGAGGTAACTACTAGGTCATGAAATAAATTTAAAATAATTTAATTTATAGCTAATCAGCTTTGACTATACAAAACTGTGAAAGTCACACGATACCGCGATTCAGCACGGGATAGCGACATCTATCGACTGTTTGACCACCGAAAAATGATCGCCATCTAGCAAATCATTTCGCTCCGCCATTACTATTTCTCTGTTGCCTTTTTCTCATTGAAAATTTTGTAATAACGTTTTATCGTGCAATATACAGTTTTTGCAACGTTTAATAAAGTACAATCATTTCGTCTACAACCTTGATCTTCCCGTTATAAAATCATCGAGAGCCTGATTACATCGGCGCATCACAGCGTCGACACTGTGATCCTAACTTCATTGAATTTGTCAAGAAGTATTTACAAACATTCAGACAAGTTTGTATCGTAGCAAAGTCCAAGTACTTTGCAAATAAAATAAAATTAGCTGATAATAAAATTAAGGCTACTTGGAATATTATTAATAAAGAAACGGGCAAACTTTGCAAGTACCGCATGATGCTTGCGGAACAAGTAAATTTAAGGTAAAGTTTAGTTACTTTGGAATGATATCTACCTAAAACTAAGATGTGAAAAATTTCATTATATTCCATTGCAGAACGAAATTATGTATTTTTGATTATTTTTTGCTTAAATGAAGGAAGACTACTTGATTATATGTTGTAAAATTGTTATCTCATTGTTTTTCATAAAATGTTACTCTATTAAAATATAGTTGATTTAAATAAAAAATAAAAAAAAATGTTTTATTATGAAACAACCTTTATGTCAACATGAACGTAACATTTTGTACATGTTCGTAACAAAACGTGTGCGTAACTGCGTTTTACATGCACGTAATATTTTGAGAAATACCCATTTAATCTTCAAGTTTTTTTTGTTTATGGACCAAATGAGTCTTCCGGCCACAGAAACAGTCTAAATTGGTCTATGGTTTGTTCAGAGGCCTATTATCTATTGGAACGCAAAGGCGCGTTCCAAACCTACACTTGGACACAACCGTGTCGTTCCAAACGTCAGAGCGTTGCAACTTTTTAACCATCAAAATGGATGGTTGTAAAACGCTCTGACGTTTGTCTATAGAGAAAATGTCAATGTCAATTGACATTATTTTGTATTTTGATGTTTTTGAGTCTAATTCTTAAAATAGTCATGGTAGATCCTCAAAAAACGGATTTTATTTGATGTACAGTGCCCTTCCTATATTGATGGTGGAGCAAAGGGAATCCTGTCCTGGTTATAAATAAAAGATGAGCGAACTGTAAAACTGGTACATGACTGGTAATTAATCAGATTTTGGATAACGGTACAAATCGCGCCCGACAATAACAACGAACGGTGCAGAAGTGTGTTTGCGCGCGGGAACGAGAAAAGTCGCTCGTCCGTCTACGCCGTGTGTTCCCCGCGCCCCTCCTTGGCGGGCCCGGGACCGGTCGCCGCGGTGCTGTGGCCGGCAGCGGCCTCGTCTTCACCATTTGATTTAGAATAAAGAAAAGTTTAAATTATTCGTATTCCAAATGGAAAACGAAGACATTGTATTGACATTGACATTTAAAGTTCTTGGTCGTTCCAAACCTGCCTGCCTAGCATGACCGATTTATATCGCGTGATATAGCATTTTATCGACACTGCCTGCCTAGCATGACCGATTTATATCGCGTGATATAGCGTTTTATCACGTTCAACTGTCAAAAAGACAAAAGAATTTGGCAGTTGAGTGTCGATAAAATGCTATATCACGCGATATAAATCGGTCATGCTAGGCAGGCAGAGTGAGTTAAAAAAAGAACCAAACAACCGCGCTCGAACGTTCTGGGGCCTTACTATGAGCTCTTATAGCAGGGCTTATATTGAACTGCCCTACTTTTTCGTACCATGATCTCAACGGTTAGTATGAAAGCAGGACTTAAGCAGCCTTTTTTACGGCCTGCTTTTGAACTGAATGGTTTCTTATTTGCTGATGGTAAGCCCCCTGAACGCAACCCAACCCAGCTCTATAGCTAGATATCAATTTTGGGCGTCTCAAATATTCACCCTGGCAACACTGCTTCTTTCTTTGTATCCAAGTCAGTAATAAAAAATAAAAAAAAAATCCTTGCTTATGTTTCCTTGTTCTTGAAATTTTGACAATCTTGACATGACAAATTTACAAAAAGTCATAGATTCAAAAAGTGGTCAAACAAATCAAAGAAAAAGAGAAAGGCCAGCCAAACTTTGAGGCATATTTTTTACTTTCCTCTCTATGCTTTGAGGCCAGCAAAGAAAATCCTAATTTTTGTCACGTAATTTAAGGTTATAGGTACATATTTGGTGTTATTCAAAAAAACAACTTAGAATCATCTAAAATACGTCGTACAACATCAGCCTACAGGTTACTCATATTGTAGCTGTTTTCCGAAGTTCCCAAATCCTAAGTTACCGAATAGAAGGTAAGTTACGGTCGGAGAGTGGTCATTGCTAGAGGCTTTGACAGGTGTCCTACATCTTGGCATGGACCACTTTGAAAACCGCAATTCTGAGTACATGGAAAATTTCTCCCCAATTAGTCCCAACTAGTCCTACTTTTTCGGAATTAGTCCCAAAAAGGACTGAAAGATATAAGCGATTTAAATGGTCCATGCCAAAGCAAACCTTCATTTTGGCAGGGACAGGCTATATCTAGTGAACCTAAACACCTAGCCAGGATCTGATTATTCAAAAAAAATCTCCCTTTTTTATGGATCCCGCAATGCCTAGAATCAAAACGAAATGAAGCGCCGTTCAAAAAATATAAAGGAATGATTTGGTCCCTGCCAAAATCAACCTACATCTTGGCGAGGACTTTTGAGCCAGGTCACCTAGAGAAAATCTGATTATTGGAAACGATTCGTGTAAATTACTCCCAATTAGTCCTAAAGCCACAAAATTAGTCCCCCTTTAGTTTAGGAGAAATTCCGTTTTTTTATATAAGTACAGTCATGTACAAAAGCGTACAGTAAAAATTAATTACATAAAACTATTCCGTTCCGTAATGCGCAGTGTTCCGATTGTAAAACATTAAGCACGAACTTTCGTAAATTGAGGAATGCACAAACAGTATCTGTGAACATAAGTTTTAACAATCGGAACACTGCGCATTGCGGAACGGAATAAAGTTTTAGGCCCATATTACACTATCATGTATATATCATCCGAGATATATGTTTACTATCTTCGTCGGAGATAGCATCCGATAAATAATATATGATAGTGTAATATGCTCATGCCCCCCTAGCATGACCATCGAAACGCGATAATATGATATAGAGCTTAATCACGTTTAACTGCCATAAAACAATGGAATTTGACAGTCGAGTGTCGACAAAACGATATATATCGTGTATTGTCGGTCATGCTAGGGGGGCAGCCCTTCCTCCCTCCAGTTAAACGTGATAAATCACTAGGTACCATATCACGTTTCGGTGGTCATGCTAGGCTAAGAGGGAGGGATTGTAAGGGCGTTTTCCTACGAACAAACAATGACACGACACGATTGTCAACAGTGTTGCCAGAACGTACCAAAAAGTACAGTTGTCAGCACTATAGTGCTGACAACACTGTCGTGCAGCTTCTGAATCGTGTCGTGTCGTTGTTCGTGGAAAAACGCGCTAAACCCGCGTTTAAATAGACACAAAAACATGTTTTCAATTCAACGTTTCCGAAATATCTATCTGTGTCATCCATTTGAAGCAAAATGGACGAGACAGGTACCTAAATGTTGCGAAACATGTTTTCTAAATGGCTCTTAACAAAGCCATACCACACCCAAAAAAATAGTTCGTTTTTGTCATACATTACATGCTGTGTTGCCATTCTAGCGACATAGGAGCTGGATTAGCGGATTTTTTTAATATTTTTGTAATTTAGTCGCTTAAAAAGTATAACTTACCTAATATACTTTAATGTTTTTAAGCAAAATTGTGAAAAATGAAATCCTATTACATATTTTCGTAGGTACTTCACCTTTGTTAATTATGTAGGTACTATTTGCCTATAATTATTAATAAATGAGTGCTTGATTTCATAAATTCGCTTTTATTTACACATTTTTTATCAAAACTATTTTAATATTCTAGTGTTTTTATCGATATTTTTAGTACCTACCTATTTTTTTCCAAATTTTTACACAAGTCAAAAGTTACTAGAAAAAAATGACAGGCATGAAAGGCAGTGTTGCCATTTTGTTTATTCAAATATAGCTTTTTTCACCCCATTTTACATGTATGTGAACTTGGCATTTTGCATTTTTTTTTTTAAATTAGGTTTAATTTTCAACTTTCGTCTATAACAACATTTTACGGGAAAACGGCAACACTGAATTGGCACTTGGCAGGTGTTTTTTTTTTTCGTTCTTTGGTTATTTGGTCGGTTTATTTATTTTTATTTTAGAGTGGTTTTAGAATCGATTAAGATGAAATAGCTAACTATATAATTTTTAAATTTGAGATTTTTACATTCACAATGCTATTTTTATACAATACTCAATAATATACTAGAAAAAAAAGTATTGATCTAATTCGAGTCGTATTTTTTTTTTTTCTGTCAAAATGAAGCAGCTGATTTTTATACGGAAATGGTTTAATCAATCGGCTCACAAACAAAAAAGTAAGACGCCATCTTGGCTTTTTATTTTTTAATATTTCATTATTATTTTCTAGTCAAAATAGTACCAGAAACCGAGATTCATCAAAATCGGTCCACAAACAATAAAGTTGGCTGCCATCTTGGATTTTCTAAATTGCGTTGCTGTTTTCTTATTAAAATAGTACCAAAAACCGTGTTTCATCGAAATCGGCCTACAAACAAAAAAGTTGGCCGCCATCTTGGATTTTTATATTTTTAACATTGCGTTGCTGTTTTCTAGTCAAAATAGTAGCAAAAACCGAGTTTCATCGAAATCGGCCCATAAACAAAAAGTTGGCCGCTATCTTAGATTTTTATATTTTTTACATAGTGTTGCTGTTATCTTGTCAAAATAGTAGCAAAAACCGAGTTTCATCGAAATCGGCCTACAAACATAAAAGTTGGCCGCCATCTTGGATTTTTATATTTTTAACATTGCATTGCTGTATTCTTGTCAAAATAGTAGCAAAAACCGAGTTTCATCGAAATCGGCCTACAAGCAAAAAAGTTGGCCGCCATCTTGGATTTTTTATATTTTTAACATTGCATTGCTGTATTCTTGTCAAAATAGTAGCAAAAACCGAGTTTCATCGAAATCCGCCTACAAACAAAAAAGTTGGCCGCCATCTTGGATTTTTTATATTTTTAAAATTGCATTGCTGTATTCTTGTCAAAATAGTAGCAAAAACCGAGTTTCATCGAAATCGGCCTACAAACAAAAAAGTTGGCCGCCATCTTGGATTTTTATATTTTTAACATTGCATTGCTGTATTCTTGTCAAAATAGTAGCATTAACCAAGTTTCATCGAAATCGGCCTACAAACAAAAAAGTTGGCCGCCATCTTGGATTTTTATATTTTTAACATTGCATTGCTGTATTCTTGTCAAAATAGTAGCAAAAACCGAGTTTCATCGAAATCGGCCTACAAACAAAAAAGTTGGCCGCCATCTTGGATTTTTTATATTTTTAAAATTGCATTGCTGTATTCTTGTCAAAATAGTAGTAAAAACCGAGTTTCATCGAAATCGGCCTACAAACAAAAAAGTTAGCCGCCATCTTGGATTTTTATATTTTTAAAATTGCATTGCTGTATTCTTGTCAAAATAGTAGCAAAAACCGAGTTTCATCGAAATCGGCCTACAAACAAAAAAAGTTGGCCGCCATCTTGGATTTTTTATATTTTTAACATTGCATTGCTGTATTCTTGTCAAAATAGTAGCAAAACCGAGTTTCATCGAAATCGGCCTACAAACAAAAAAGTTGGCCGCCATCTTGGATTTTTTATATTTTTAACATTGTATTGCTGTATTCTTGTCAAAATAGTAGCAAAAACCGAGTTTCATCGAAATCGGCCTACAAACAAAAAAGTTGGCCGCCATCTTGTATTTTTTTTATTTTTTTAACATTGAGTCGTTATTTTCTTGTCAAACTAGAAAAAAAAACACCTGTTCCATACATAAGTACAATGCATAGGTAGGTACTCCATCGAAATGTATGAAACAGCTGATTTTTTTTTCGATTTCAAGGTTGGTCCTATAATGAAAGTTGTACAGTTTGATGGTGTGATCAGCCCCAAGAGAGGTTTTAAATTAATTACAAATAACCCTGTTTAGGTACAAAGTTTCAAGTGAACCCATTGAAGGAAGAAAATCACTCTCTACTCCAAATATGAATAGTTTCGAAAGAAAAGCAATATAACTTTAAAATTCAATTTTATACATGACCATTTCATACTTCTTTTGAAATTATTTTGTACGCGACTGTACATGTTTTTGATATAGTCCAGGAGTCCGGGATCAAAATACCTCTAAGAAATCATTTTTATTTTATGACTTAAAAATTAAGGTTTTGAGTTTCGAAAATGCATAAAAGTTATGTATTACTTTACGTTATACTTTTGTTTTACATTATACGTTAATAACACTTCATTATTTTAACACAAACACGCAAAAATAAAACAAGTTACAAACATCGTCACTAAATAGGAAGTCGGCTCCTGTACTATAAAAACCAAACTTTAATTCCGATTATCTCCTAAACTAAAGGGGGACTAATTTTGTGGCTTTAGGACTAATTGGGAGTAATTTACACGATTCGTTTCCAATAATCAGATTTTCTCTAGGTGACCTGGTTCAAAAGTCCTCGCCAAGATGTAGGTTGATTTTGGCAGGGACCAAATATTTCCTTTATATTTTTTGAACGGCGCTTCATTTCGTTTTGATTCTTGGCATTGCGGGATCCATAAAAAAGGGAGATTTTTTTTGAATAATCAGATCCTGGCTAGGTGTTTAGGTTCACTAGATATAGCCTGTCCCTGCCAAAATGAAGGTTTGCTTTGGCATGGACCATTTAAATCGCTTATATCTTTCAGTCCTTTTTGGGACTAATTCCGAAAAAGTAGGACTAGTTGGGACTAATTGGGGAGAAATTTTCCATGTACTCAGAATTGCGGTTTTCAAAGTGGTCCATGCCAAGATGTAGAACACCTTTGACAGCCCTTCTTATTTTATGTGTAGGGCATGGTATAGTAGGGTATAATCCGCGCGCGATGAGAATGGTAAGGGACCTTGTCAAAGTGAATTTAAAATTACTGTAAAGCAGAAGTCTACAGGCAGGCTGTAAAGCGCCGCGCTGCCGTGTTAGCGGTACCGTGCGCGTCTCAGTTCCAAAAGGTATTATACAATTCTCATCGCGCGCGGATTATAACTATCTATTATTTTATTCTTTGATTATTTAAAGGTTTTAATAAATAACTCCACTTTACAGAGCAATGGCCCGTGGTCAACAGAAGCTCCAATCACAAGCCAAGGCAGCTGAAAAACAGTCTAAGTTAAAGAAGCAACAAGGCCACAGTGCCACTGACCAAAAAAAAGCTGCACAAAAAGCACTTGTGCATGTGTGTGCTGTGTGTAAGGTAGGAGACCAGCGTTTCTTTTTTCTATTGATTTTATAATATCTCAGCAGAATATTGTAATAACCATTAAAACAAAGTATTTTGCAATTTACTGTACTTAACACTTCAACACCTGGAAAATGAGACACAATAGATTTTCTATGCAGCCGCACGGGCATTGAAGAATTAATCAATCTTAACCGATTACAATACCGGTGTAGTTGTTTGTAAAAGTGTGCATGCTGATTGGTGGAATAACTATAACTGAAGTGCAAACAATCATATTTCATTTTAAAGAGGAATGTTAAGTTTTACTGTTTTAGCACAAAATAGTGTGCAAAATTGTTCAAATACCAAATAATAGAGGTTTAACTCGTCAACGCCCACTGTGCCCTATCGGGCACAAACAACAATAGAAATCTTTTGTTGTATTGTTTTCCGGGCGTTGAAGAGTAATATGTTTAAGAATGAAGTTGCCAATTTTTTTTCACACAGAGACCCTCATCTGTAAACCAATTTACGATTATTACACAAAAATAAAAAAATTAAGGGGGGCCTTTAATCAAATTGGTTGCAATCAGGGAATGGAACTGTAACTGAATAATAAATCATTCTCCACTGCCTCTGCTCCCCGCAGCAGGGAATGCAGGCAGTGTGAGAATCGCCTCACAGCGGGCAACATAAAAAATATATTATTGTATGCTGTATTTCTACGATAGATAAAATCGCTAACTCCCATACTTAAGCGATGTCAATTCAGTTTAAGGGCGCTTGTACAAGCTAAGAAAATTCACCGGGTCTGCAACAGACAGGACCAAGTCAATATGTATGTCGTATTTACCTATACGACAAGAATTTTGTCAGACCTAGGCACGAAAACTTATCTATAGACAAATATGATCATTTTTTTTTTTGTTTTGTTGGTTAATTCACAATCAGTCAGCCACTTTCAGTGAATGCGTTGAATATGAAATATGAACATGTAATCGATAATGTAATCGATTTATAGACAAATATGAACATGTAATCGATAAGATTACTTACTTTATTGACTACAATCAATTCAATTCTACTCTATTTTCATTAAAATTAAAACAGAAGTTAATGCTTATATTCATGGGTTGTGAAACACTGCTGTTTGTATTACTGGTTTTAGTTTTTAAGTTCAATTCAATTCGATCCAATATTTTGTCGCACATTAATCTTTATACTTTTAAAGATTAATGTGCTGTGGATAATGTGGTTGGTTGTATAATTAGTAATTAATAATTTGTTTGTAAGCATAGTTAACACAATATTGTACAGCCGTTTGTTATCCCTGCAAATAAATAAAGATTGTTTTCGAGCAGTTGTGCGTAGGGTATTGGATGGGACCGTGTACTCGTCAAGTCCGTTATTAATTTTCAATTATTTGTGAAGTGAAGAATCATGTTAACTAGCATAATGCTCAGTGACCTCACCTACCCCACTCCTCCCTACCCGCAGCAACACAGCGCATCTCGTGTCTAGCGCAAACAAGGTTTTTTCCTTGCTCAGCACTAGAGCAGTGTACACAGTTCTTGTGTACAAACGACAAGAACTCTTGTTGTAGGCCTAGCAAATTTTCTTAGTGTGTACAAGCAGCCTAAGCCTAATGCTTCATTAAAATTCGTGCTATCTTTCTTTTCATAGTAATAGTTTTTCGATCAAGAATATCCTAGATGTCCGGTCAGAGTCTCAAAAATGGCACCTCAAATAGCGTTTCAAATAGCATTATTTTGCACAAAGTAAGTGATAAAAGATGTAGATGTGTTTTTGTACAAAATAAGTGATATAAAATGTGAGTTTGTACAAAATTAGAGGTGATTATGTACAAAATAAGCGTCAAGTTTGTAAGTGGGACGCTATTTGAGGTGCCATTTTTGCGTGCTGTTTTAGTTCGTGAAGCGTTATCTAGGATATTCTTGATCGAAGTAATAGTTGCATTATGGTGATAGTATTGACAGCTCCGAGTATGGCAGCTGCCTAGGGCCGCGTTCCGAATCACGCCAACAGCACTGTTAGCGTATAATCCACTCTGTGGTCTAAGCACAATTTCCGCAAATGTCACATAGTTAGATTTTACACGATTGGGAAAATTTTTCAATTAGGTTTTTGAAATTTGCACCCATAAGGTATAATCCACTAAGGGCCTGGGGGCTTACCATCAGCAAATAACAAAACCGTTCAGTTCAAAAGCACGCCTTAAACAGGGCTGTTTAAGCCCTGCTTTCATACTAACCGTTGAGGTCATAGTACGAAAAAGTTAGGCAGTTCAATATAAGCCCTGCTATAAGAGCTCATAGTAAGGCCCCTGATTTTTCAGTGCCTAGATAGAGCTTTATCCGTATGATAGCTAAATTGCAAATGCTTGTCATTCATTTGTCTGTCACATTTTTTAATATACTAAATCTATGCATTTTTGAATGACTTTTATTAGATTTGGTTAATATTTAAACTGACAATGGGGTTGGTAAACTTTTTCGAAAAGAATTGTTTTATATTTTTTTTTGATAGCACAAGTTTGAAGAATAAAGAAAATAATATTATGATTTTTTTATTTTACCTTGTTAACTAAATATATTTTGTTATATTATTATGGCGATAAAATATCAAACATACGGCTGAACACGAAGTTCCTTTGCATTTACTGATTTTAAAATCTGATTGACAGATTTGACAGACAGTGACAAAGAGTGATCATACCTTTGTTTTTTTTGTTTTGAGCAACAACATAGAAAGTCTTTGGGAGCAAAGGCATAACCTAACCTACGCATACAGCCGTAATAGTGATTTATTGTACTATGCTGTAATTGAAAAATTTAAATTTTTATTTAAATTAAAATGAAGCATTATATAATTCCGCAATTTGTTATTCCTGACTCCAAAGCCAAAAGCTACCAGAAAATATATAATTCACAACAGTTTTGGAAAAGTTTACCAACCCCATTATCTGTTATCTGAGGATTGAAAAATCAGCCCTAAATGAAGTAGGTAAACAAATACCCTATTTGTGTAATATTTCGTGACTATTTAATTCGGTCGGATTCGCGCTAGCAGCGCTGTCAGCCTGATTCGGAACGCGGCCTAGGCCACACTCATCGCGATAACGCGAATATTCGGGCTATCGCGATGTATGTAGCCAAATATTCGCGAATACTTCGGCACTTCGTTCGGGCGAAGCACATCGCTCCACTGTCGGTAAACTCTCGCACTTCAAAGGGTTTTATCGCGATGAACTTCGCTTGCGCGGCCACACTTCAGTCGGCCCGCACCCATCGTGCCTAGCTGAAGATCCCACAGTCAAACCCACAGAGGAAATAATCACTAATGCAGATATTAGACGGTTCATCAAAAGTGCTTCATTTTCGATGAATGGTGACCAGTGAACGACTTTTCTAATTTAGACACTAAATGTAAAATGAATGTAGTATTTCTCATTTCTCACAAAATTTCGCGGCAACAGGTTGTGCGTGATAATTTTGATTAAAGAATTAAGAGTTAATTAAAGAGAAAAAAAAATCTTACATGCACTGCTTGTATGCATATTGCATGATGCGGCTTGAAAAAATTCTAAAAACGAAAAATAAAGGCATTTTAAAATAAACAAATAAGTTACTGACGACATGCCGTTCACTGCAGTGAATGGCACTGTTTACACGCTTCATTTATTGTTCATTTCCGATGCGATGACCGATGAAAGGCCGATGCCCGATGAAAGCGAACGGCCGTCTAGTGACTTTCATAAAAAAGGCGCATCGCGATCGATGAAAGATGAATCTACATAGTTAGACACTTCATTTTCGATACTTCACTGCGATGAAGCATCGAAAATGAACAAAAAATGAACCGTCTAATATCTGCATAACCCACAGAGGAAATAATCACTACGGTTTCAAACCGACTAGTTGGGTTTTGTGGGACTATTTTGTAACCCCATAATATTATATCCTCTTTGTTTATAATAAATAGCGGACGTGTTATAAATCTATTCTGTGCTGTTTGTTGTGCAATGCTAATCAAAATTTGATTGATTTTAATATTTTAGATTCTAAATAACATTTTTAGTATAGCTATTGTTAATGTTGATTGATTTGTATAATTTAAGGGTGCATGATAGGAAAACATGGTTTGCGCGGGCCATATTTTTATATAGAAAACGTAAAGTTGTAGCCACCTCAGACCAAAGAAAAAAGTAAAGTCTAACTAAAGTCGTCTAAAGACGGAGTCTTCCGATAAAGCGGTGAGGCACGTAAAACTACGCCTTGGCTGTGTACATATACACAGTTCACGCACACACATGTAACGAAACTACGCCTTGGATATCCATATCGAACCCTGCCGCCCGGCACGGCCGTGCACATGTATCATCAAAAACCGGCCTCACTTCGTTGTTCGCAACCACTTCGCAACGCTACATCTTCCTTTTTTATTTGATCTGAGGTAGCTACAAAAAAAACATACGACAAGCTAAAGAGATTTTCCAGATAGTAGCTACCCTTCGGCCGCCTACAAGTATTAAATTGTGTATAAACCTCACAGATGATTGTAAAAAAACAGAAATCATCAAAAAAGGATATAAGAAAGGGCATGGAGAGTCAGCTGCTCACCATCTTGGTTCTTATTGACTTCTCCAACGCATTTAATATTTGACCACGACACCTTGCTTGCCATTCTTAAATCTATGAACTTTTCAACACTATCATTGGAGTGGTTCTCCAGTTACCTTTGTGATCGCCAACAGGCGGTGCGTGTGGGATCGGAAATTTCCGTTTGGAATGATTTCTCTTCGGGCGTGCCGCAGGGTGGCATCCTTTCTCCTCTCTTATTCTCATCTTTTATTAACTCCCTTTCTTCATCGCTTGGCTGCTCTTACCACCTTTACGCCGATGACCTTCAAATTTACCTACAGTCGCCAGTCGATGAAATTGACTCTGCCATCACATCACTCAACAGTGTTCTACGTAGCATTAATACTTGGTCTACGAATTTCGGTATAGCGGTTCAAAATGCCAGGCTATCATAGTCGGGGGCTCTAAGCAGATTGCCAAAATAGATATCAGGTCGGTCCAGTCGATTGCGCTGGATAATACTATTATCCCTCTCGGCTCCAGTGTTAAAAATCTGGGCTTATACATTGATTCCTCGTTCAGTTGGATACCGCAGATTGCCAAGGTGAGTCGAGCCGTTACATCTTCTCTTCGCTTCCTGAATCGTTTTAGGAACTTTCTTCCCATACGAACTAAGATCACTCTTGTCACTTGTCTTATCTTCCCACTCATTGATTATGCAGATGTCTGCTTTCCAGACTTGAACGAGGTTCTGCTCAATAAGCTTGACCGCCTTCTTAATAACGCTATTCCTTTTGTCTTCGCAAGTTTGATCACATTTCTTCTTACCGGTCTCAGCTTAAATGGCTTCCGATACGTCAGCGCAGACAACCAAGATTGCTCTGCACTCTCTACTCTTAAGTAGTCCTTATTCTCCCGATTGCATCTTAAATGCATGTTTCAATATCTCTGCGACTCTCATGATCGCCAACTTCGTTCTTCCAATTCTCTCACTCTCTCCTCTCCTCTGTTTCGTTCCGGGTATTATGTCCGAATCTTTCACTCTGCATGCTTTGCGTCTCTGGAACGGTCTTCCTGAAGCTATTAGGAGATCACCCAGCAAGTTCTCCTTTAAAAGAAACGTTCACGCTTTTCTTTTAGAAGGCTTATAATGAGCATAATGTGAAAATCATCATCATTATAATTTTGCTTTTCCTTTTATTGTATGATTATTTTAATTTATTGTATTGAGTATTATATATATGAGTATTATTATTGTAGAAGTATTTATGTATTATATTACGTTTGTATTTATTATACTGAATGTATATATTATTATACCTACACTATTAAACGTACCGCATTCGTGGCTATCTGTTCCCTAAGGGTTGACTGGGAGATAATGCTTTAAGCATTAAGTCCGCCTCTTGTACATCATTTTATTGTAGTACAATAGAGTTTAAGATAAATAAAATAAAAAGCGCTTGTCGTGTCGTGCGTGGGTCATATTTTTGGCGTAAATAATAGCGGAAACGTATTGAATTCTACATCAAAATACACATTAACGTAGGTACTGTACGTTAGTACTATTATATATTCTGTGGTGTGGTAGGTACTGTGTAGTTGCTCCAATAACTGGTGTGCGTGTGGCCCAGGCATAGACAAAAAACTGTAGTCTTTTTTCACAAGTTTTGATCTCGAACAATTTGGATAGATTCATATAACATGCAAGCAATAAATTCGAGACTGAATGAATTATTATTTTGTTTGCAGGCTCAGATGCCGGATCCGAAGACATATAAACAACATTTTGAGAACAAACATCCGAAGAATGATTTACCGGAAGATCTCAAGTCCATCTAACATTGTATAATGTAGATTTTTTAAATTCTTTTACTCTCTTCAAATACTGCACTCACTACGTGAACTGCAATTTGGTAAAATAATTACTGCATTTTGGTTAAATAATAACTTTAGGATTAAACACTTTTTTAAATATTTGTAATAAAACTCGAGGTAATAATATTTTTTTTATTTTTGCTAGAGGGCATTGATACCGTTTCTTAAATTCGGTACTTTTAATTCATCTATTCGATAGCTAACTTCCAGAGGAGTACAAATTCAGTAACCGAAAATTCCAGCCGTTTGAGAATACCTTGAGTAGAAATCTGTAGTTGATTAGGGTACTGCTTTGCGACTATTGATTCCCGTAGGCTGTAGCGATATGGTAAAGGTGATGCGGCGCGGAGACCGCGCCGCGCCGCCACAAGACGCAATGCGGTTCACGGAGTGAGTTTAGCACTGGACACCTTCCATCCATACATTTAGGGATCTCGCGGGCTGTAGTCCAAGTCCAACATGACTGCAACTATTAAACCAGATCTTGTACAATCAGGAATGAGACTTCTATCGGGTACTAAGTCACTGAATTTGGACTGCAAGTGCGCGAGATCCCGATATTTATCAGTCAATAACCAAATGCATTTGTTTTTCTCTCAAGATGTTTCTTTTCTTTAAATATCATACCCGTTTAGCACACCCCGGACACTCCATACAACCGACGCGTTTTAACCCCTCCGGTTCATAAGGTCTTAATAGATACTAAAACACATGGATTACATAGACGCTACACAGACGACATTTTTGTACAGCGCAACTGTATGCGTGAAGTCTAGGGCTACCAAGTACGTGCATTGTTTTGACCTCTAGTTCTTATACGTAAACGGCTTTGCTTTGTAGTACTACTTACATCGATTTGCGGTTTTTTTTGCAAAAAAAATCAAGTAAGTAATAAGTAGAAAAAAAAACAATCAATAGAAGCATCTTGCTTCTGACTTTGTACTATTATGTATTCTGTGCTTCTGGACCAAACTACTGGTGACCAAACTAGAAAATAAAAATCGTGCAGCCACTTTTTGTATGGTGAAAAGCAAGATGGGTGAGGGTGACCATATTAGGCTTGATAAAGATAGTGCAGCCACTTTTGTATGGTCAAAAACAAGATAGGTGACCAAATTAGACAGCCATCAGGATTTAGAGTCATCATTTGGCAACATTGCATTAAAACGAAAAAAAATGAGACAAGTTGCATATGTGACGACTTGCGTTATGCTTTTAGTGACGAGCTGCGTATGGGACGACCAGCATGCTGATCCATCTCTGCTTGGAGCACCATGGTTAGTTTTAAATTGGTGGGATATTTTGCATCTCTATCGCGTCAAAACAGTACAATCTATACATTCTTCAGTATTGCTCAGGGCTCCGGCATCGACGCCGACGCAGTCCACACATCATATTTCATGTATCGTGTTTTTCTTGTAACAATTATTACAAAACACTTCTAAATAATATTCTTCTCTTTGAAATCGTATAAGTAATTTTGGAATTGTATAGTTTTCGTGATAAAATAACAATTCATATGTTGTAAACTTTTCGAGTATACTTATAACAATATATTTCCGAAATTGTAGACTATTTTAGATAACATATGACACGACTTATCGCCTTTTCAGATGAAAAGTGAATAATCTCAAAACGACTTTGTGTATTACAATCTTACTTGTAATAAGGGATGAATCTGTTAAAATATGAAATAAACATCTACGAAACTTCATTCAGTAAGTTCATTTTATCTACACTGTTGAACGTCGAAAATGCTCTCCTGTAAAATTTTAAATTTTTAGTTTACCACTGTTCATTCGAAGAGGCGATATGTATTGATTATTAACCAACCCAGATTATTAGATGATAGACAGGCACATAATTAATAAAAGTACTAACGACATTGGTAATAACAATAATTGAAACTTATTCAACGCAGGCGGTATTCACTATCACAGGTTAATCCTTAAAAATATTTTTTTTACAATACCTTTTTCAATAGATTCACTCGAGGACATATACAGATTCACAAAAAGACAGCCGTCACATTCACATCTTCTCGTAGGTCTCACAGTGTCCACAAGTAAGACAGGTACGCTCGTAGTGGTCGGCCGCTTCGTCGTACCGCTCGGGCCCGAAGGCGTGCTCGTGCCGCGCGGCCGTCCGGTCGTACAGGCTGGAGCGCACGTCCATTCGCAGAGCGCGCAAGCGGCGATGCGTCTGCTTTAGTTTGGTTTTGCCGCGCGCCTCCACGCGGCGCTCGCGCTCCGCGTCCAGCTCGTCGAGCGAGCCCCACACCAGCAGCGCGCGCTCCTCGAGCTGCGCGCGCAGGTACAGGCGCATGTCTCCGCCGCCGCGGTGCGGGTTGCGGCGCCGCACGCAGCGCAGCGGCGGCGGCCGCGAGTCCAGGTCGCAGTCCTTCAACAGAAACTCGCCTTTCGCCTCGGTTCGGGTCATTAGCGAGTGCGCTCCCTCGTCGTCCCTGCACAATGAGAGGTGAGCTCAGTCGATCGCGTACCGACACCACGATCGCAACTAACCGTCAGGGTCGAAGTCCTCGTACCTGCAGGCGTCACAGACGGGATACTCGAATGTGTCGAACAAGTAGGAGCACGCGAAAGGCCGCCGGCAGACAGCACAGTGCGGCCGCTCGGCGGGGTCGACCAGAGGCGCGGGAGGAGCACGCGGCGCCGGCGCCGGCGCGGGTGCCGCTTCCTCTTCTAGCAAAAACCCACCACCGGAATCGAGCTTCGTCACTTCAGTCGGGATAATCCTGTCGAGGTAATACTTTAGTTACAGCACGATTATCCCATATTTAAAAGAAACAATTCCTGAGGCGTGCCTGAGGCAATGAACTCACACATTAGGACGGCACACGAGCCGAGCATCCTGCAGGGCGCGCGCTTTCAGCCGGTTGCGCTCGATGCGCGCGCGTTGCGCCGCTGTCAGCCTGCTGTCGCCGGTTTCATCCTCGCATCCGGTAGCATTTGGGCCTATTTCGCACTTGATCAAATCATTCCCATTTTGTGATGACAGTTCACACTCGGAGTCGTCTACTTGAGGCTCATTACTCATCACTTGATCCATTATTATGACACTTGACATTCAAGACTGCTATAAACAAAAAAATGCATTAATAATAATTATCGAAATAGAATATAGCAGCATCGGGAATATATGGATAAGTAGCGAATTATTTATGTTAGTAATACTAGGTTCCGCCTGTGACTTTAGAAATGAGGGCATTCGAAAAATCCCTTCTGAAAAATACTTTTTGTCCCAGTCAAAGGTTCCCCTTTGACTGGGACAAAAAGTATTATATTATTATGTGTTAAGCCAGGCATTACACCTATCTGTGTGCCAACTTCATCATCCAAATCCGTTCAGCGTTTTTGTGTGATTGAGTAAGGCCCTCCGCTGCGTCAAGCGGGATCCCGCCGCGGGTACACGACGCAGGAATATAGATTGCTGGTTTTTGACAATGTGTACAATATATCAAGAATACCAGTTTTTAGTCGTTATAATATATATAGTTATACATATTCTAATGCATAGCTTTGTTACTCTTTTAATTGAAATATTATTGAGACATGTTTGCGGGCCGCATCAGGAAGATGTTTTAAAAATTGGATCAGGCCACAGTCAAACGTGTAAAAGACCACATTGTTTGACATGGCTGGCTTAGCTTTGACCATAATGTACAGATAGCGTTACCATTGAGAAATTCGAAAAATCCAGACAAAAAGCCGAACAGGACAAGAAAAGTCCGGACATTTCAGACAGATCCAGACGTCATACATTTGGGACTTCTCTTTCGAACACTACTGCTATGTATGCTTTTAACTAGTATAACACCGCCCAATCAAGACAATAGTCTAAAGTCCGGACATGTCCACACTAATCCGGACGGATGGTAACCCTATGTACAGAAAATGTTATATTAAAAATAGGTCCATTATTGACCCCATAGAAACGACGTTTGCTATACCAGTAGGTATTATTTTAAAGGTGTGTTTCCACTAAGGCAGTGCTTATGAAGCATCCTGATTGGTAAAATGCATCGGGGATTGGAGCGATGCGTAGGGCTAGAGGAACATGGGGATTGGAGCGATGCATAGTGCTAGAGGAACATGGTGATTGTTATTTTCATTCAATCTAACCGAAACAATCATAAAAAGCACAAAATATAGAAAATCAAAAACATCTTACAAATTATTCTAAGTACTGCATCCCCTTAGATACTCCGTAACTAAGGGGATGCAGTACTTAGGGTTGGGTTCAGACTGATGCTTGAGATGCTCTTCTTATAGGTACAGCATCTCAGGTATGAGCTGAAGACAGCTCTCAACGTTGAGAGCACTGAACAGAGTCAGGTTAGGCGCCAAAGAGAAATTTATCAAATAATAGCGGCCGGCCGCGGTCTGGGACCGCGGCCGGCTTATAAATACGGGCTGAGGTAGGTAGGTACGGTCAGCAACGAAAGTCACTAAGACTTTAACATTTTAGTACTTTGTCATAGCAACGTTTTTGACAGATGTCTCGGAGTTTAAAGTATTCGTCGAAAAAGTTACAAAGTTCTTTCGTTGCTGACTACATAACCTCGTAGGTACCTCTTACATACATCTCACCTTTGATTATTTAAATGTCCCTCTCACCACGGTAAAGACCGTCGTAAATATATTTTAAGAGACCGTCTCACCAACTGACTGATCGGTGTCTGCGATTTATTTTATGTTTGTGGTTTATGCCATATATTATATTTATGTAGGTAGTTTATTTATTATTTAAGTAAGATATCGGAAACTATTCTTTGTTTTTTTCGTCCCTCTCGCTCGTTCCGTCCGACTATATCCATAGAGTACTATCTATGGTCCGCTCCGCTGTTCCACGGCTGAGGCGCGTTCCAAACCTACGCTCCGAGTGCAACCGAAGGCTCTAACGGCGTTCCTGTGGGCGTTCCAAACATTAGAGCGCGACGTTCGGATGACATGTTCGTCATCTCCCATGTGCCTTACTCCTTCTGGCTTGCGAGATAAAAAAACCTTCAGTGACGGATAAACAATTTCTTATTTTGGTATTCAGAACAAACGTGACGCAAGCGTTTATGAATGATTGACGTCTGAACGTGGCACACACGAGGTGACGCTGAAGGTTATGTGTGCTGGAAATAACAAAAACTAGCAAACGAAAGTCCACTTTTACTCCCTAGATGCTCAGTGACGCAAAAATAAATGAGATTTAACACTCGAACATCATACAAAACAGAACAGATCTCATAAAATCGTTGTTTAAACATGGCACATACAGAACCCCATGTGCCAGTTTTCATTTGTCAAAATATCGACAACTAAACCGTTTGAAGCCAAATGAAGCAGTCTAGCACCGTCACGTTTGATAAGTGACAGCATATAATACTTTAAATTCGTTCGCGTAACGGCACATCAATAGAAAAAGCGAAAACAATATTTCGACCCGTCACACTGTATGGCCCATACTTAAAACTGTCACGTTACCTGAATTTTGCCTCACGTATGTTGTAAAGCAATTAATATTAAAACTAATTTCCGTCACTGAGGATCTAGCTTTATCTGAAACCAATTACTGCAGTACTTACGATGCAATTCGAGGTTAAAATTAGTATGTAAATAAGCTAAGGGTGACCATGAAGTATTATTTTTGCGGACATCGTATTCAAGTTTACTGAGACTGTACCTATGTAGCGTAGCACATTATTTTTAGATTTTTACACGACTGCCCAAAAAAGGAGTGTATATGTGTTCAGGGTTCATGTGTGTTTGTAGGTAAAGCTTGACCATAAAGAGTTGACAAAAATTGAGGGCGCCACTTTCTATGTAAATACGTCAAAATCACGAATAATTTGGCAACACTGACTATATTTTGTACCTACTGAAAAATTTTAGTTTCATTTTTATTTATTTAATTTCAACTCTTTATGGCCAAGCTGTATGTGAGTTTCTTTATTCCACCATAACTTCTAAATGGCTTAACGGATTTAGATGTATGGGGTATCGTTAGAATCCTTACATCATTCTGAGTGACACTGGCTATATTTTTTTACACGACTGCCCAAAAAAGGAGTGAATATGTGTTCAGGGTTCATGTACGTTTGTAGGTAAGTATGTGAGTTTCTTTATTCCACCCTAACTTCTAAATGGCTTAACGGGTTTAGATATATGAGGTATCGTTAGAATCCTTACATCATTCCAAGTGACACTGGCTATATTTTTTTTAATGTCAATATGGCGACTGTACGACGCCACTTTTAAATGTGAAAAATATTTTTTCTTCAATTACTACAATATGGGCATCAAATGAAAGGCGCACATTCCAAAACTATAATAATATCATTTGTTCCTAAAATTTGTGAAATAAAAGCCCCGCCAAAAACGAACTAAAAAGTTTTTTTTTCTATTTATTTAAGTAAACAAACAGTGACAAATTAAAAGGTAGTTTAAAGTAGTGTAAACTATTATATAAATAAACTAGCGGCCCGCCCCGGCTTCGCACGGGTGAATGTTGCACAACGGTAATCGTTGTAAGTCTTCCCTTGGAAACCAATGATCGGGATGAAAAGAAGCCTGTGTTAAGTATTCCTGACTATAATCTATCTCTGTGCCAAATTTCGTCTAAATCCGTTCACCCGTTCAGACGTGATTGAGTACATTATGAACAACATCCAAACATCAAAACTTTCACATTTTATACATTGTATAGGTAATAGCTGCACCCCGCGGTTTTACCCGCACAGTCTGTCGATTCTGTAACCAAACTCGCATCTCACTTCGAACCTCACTTCACTTCGCGTGAATTTGTTATTAGAAATTAGCTAACTAAATGAGCTATTTTATCGATTGCAAAAATTTTAGGTTAGGTAGCTATCTAAAATCTTTTGTGATACAAAATGTTCTCATCATTATCTTATTTTTGATTTAAAATTCCCGTGCAGTGAAGTGAGATTCGAAGTGGGGTTCGAGTTTGGTTACAGAACCGTCGACGCCCTGGGCTACTATGGTCTAATTTTAAAAATCTATCGCAATCGCTTTCATATTTGACAAATGGTATGTGACACATTGCTGCATTTCTTTGGTAAGTTTTTATTTGTGCCAAACAGAAGCATCAATGTATCACATCCTGAAAGCGATTGCGATAGATTTTCATAAATTAGACAATTAGCCCCCTGTTCACGATTCTGTATTAGGTAGGTGTAGGTTAGGTAGGTACTTAATAAAATTTCGGGGGACCTTTTTGATTAAAAATTGTTCCATAAAACGGTGCCTTGACTGCAATGACACTTGTTATTTAAGTAATTAACTTTTTAGTTCGTATTTGGCAGGGCAGTCGTATTTTAAAGCAAATAAAACTTCAGGAAATCAGTTCAACAATTTGTGATTTATTAATGCTAAAGGTGTGACACTAAAAAGTTATTTTGATAACAATAATAATGTCAAATATATCACAGATCAATCACAATAATGTACAATAATTTCTAATGACTTGTTGAAAAACAGACTAGTAGGTACCAAAGATAATAATATAAAACTACACTTGTCTGGTACTACTTGCAAGGTATTCTAAAATGTTATATTCTCCTTTCCATACATATAATAAAACTGTAAGAAAGTGTGTCTGTACATTGAATATGTTTGAAAAAAAATGTTTGGTGCGATGGAGACATTAATTATTAATAGAGTAAGTATTTAAAAAAAGTGTATCTGTTTCTTTATAGGTTTGAACACGCTATCTCCGGAAATACTGTACGGATTCAAAAGAAACTTTTTCGTTATATTGCTGTTAAGCCTGGGCATAGTTCAGGGCAGCGGTTCCCGAATGTTGTTCGGCGGAACCCTGGGGTTCCATAAGAGTTCAGGGGTTCCACGAAAATTCAAGAGTTAAGTAAATATCTTTTTGTTCTAATTAAATAAATATTTTTATCTTAAAAAGTCTTTCTTTTAAAGTCAAACTATACTTACAAGATGCGAACATCAAGCCAAAAAGCCTCAGTTTGATGTGATTTCACGTAAAAAATGCTACAGTTACTTTACTTCTTACTTGAGCTAGGGTTCCGCCTATAAACAGTGAACCAAAAAGGGTTCCATAGCCAAAAGAATTCGGGAATAGCTGGTTTAGGGAATAATTGATTTTGGAAAATTGAACAGTCCTGATGCAGAACTGCAGACAGAGCATATTGGCCAAACGAAACTATAAGGAATATAAAAATGATGCCTCGACAAAAGCTGTTCAGCTTGATGAGCATTTTCTGTTGATGTATAAGAATTGTACGTACCTACGTACGAAGTCGCGGGCATCAGCTAGTGTACAAATAAACTTAAAAACATATTTTGTTAACAATAAGATTGTCACAAAGATATCACAGTTTAATCACAATATGTACAATAATTATTAATTTGTTAAAATCAGACTAGTACCACAACCTAAAGAGTATTTAGTTTATACATTCAGCCATCACCTGTTGTGTTGGCGAAAAAGCCGCCGTTCGTCTAGACAGTTGGCGCAACGACTAAAAGTGTAAGGGCTGTCACTGTAGGAATGCTGACCTCTTTTGTCAATTCAATAACAAAATTCAGGTCTTGGTAAGATATTCATTTTAGATGACAGCTGTCAAATTCAAATTTGTCAAACTTAAATTTTATAGTTGTCATCTAAAATAAAGATCTAATCAAGACCTTTAATTTCACCAAAAATACCATCAGTCTAGGATGAGTACTTTTCGAGACATTGCTGTTTTAAGTTTGACAGATGACAGCTATCAAACTTAAAACAGCAATACCTCAAAAAGTACTCATCATAGATTGATATAGTGTCTTTCATCATCATATAGTATCTTTGAAGAAATGAAAGGTCTTGGTGAGATCTTCATTTCAGATGACAGCTGTCGAACTTAAAACAACAATATCTCGAAAAGTACTCATCATAGATTGATGATGTCTTTGAAGAAATGAAAAGTCTTGGTGAGATCTTCATCTTGGATAACAAACTTAAATTTGACAGCTGTCATCTAAAATGAAGATCTCACCAAGACCTTTCATTTCTTCAAAGACACTATATGATGATGAAAGACACTATCTTACTAAGACCTATCATTTTTTCAAGGTCACCATCAGTCTCGGATGAGTAGTTTCCGAGATATTGCTGTTTTAAATTTGACAACTGTCAAAAAATACATACAACGTGTGCGACGGTCATTTTGAATTCCAAAACTAACATCAAAATCGTGCAAAGGACAGTTTAATGCCCCTGTCATGGCAAATAAATAAAAAAATACGAACAGTAGGTACATTATACTATTTTAAACCATATCGAAAGCGTAAACCCTGTCGGGATAGGCCCCGAGCTACATACATTGCCAAAGTATGGCCGCTCGGGCCCTCCCACCTCCCTCCTATACCGCACCACCCCGCACGATTGCTCATCGACTGTATGAACTAAATACTCTTTAGGCTGAGCTAATACTACATATACTAGCTAGGTACTTATTCTAAAATATTATCATTTTATGTACCTACAATATAAACTAAAAAAGTAATTTTGTTAACAATAATAATGTCATAAAGATAACACAGTTCAATCACAATATGTACAATAATTATTAATTATTTGTTGACAATCAGACTAGTACCATACTAAGTATTCTTAAATGTTATAGTGTTATACATCACAGGTCAATCATTTTATGTACAATCATTATTAATTAAGCGCATATACTACAGTGCTATCCTAAAAATATCACGTAGAGATGTAGTGTAGGAACATCACAGTTCAGTCATATTACCTATAACCATTACTTTGTATACAGTACAGGAAAATTTCAAATTATCGCAATATTTTCAAAATTTCTGATATGAAATCATAAAATTAAATATCCCAGTTCAATTACTTATTTAATATAAAATTATTAATTAAAGTATTAAACACAATCAGTCTTTGTAAAGATATAAAAAAATAGTTTTTTTTGTTTGTTTATTCTTAGTCATAGATATTATTATTTATTATTATTATTATTAGATTTTATTTATAAATACACAAAAATCATCTCAATGGTAGTAATAGGTTTAGGTAAGTAGGTACTTTGATTACAAATTACAACTAGGTATACAGGATGTTTTTTTATTCACTCTCAAAATTTTTAGGTTGTGTTCAGTCCATGAAACTGAACAACTGTCTTCGTGAAACATGTGTCGTAATCGTAATACGCCATAAAATTCTGTCCATGGTAGGTATCACCAGTATAACGATTTAACGATACAGGGAATCCACGTGTGGGGACTATAGAGAATGGTCGTTGATTTAGGGTAAAAACTTCCTATTCTCTCCTGTTATTTGCCCAGCAAATTGCCGGAACGTTGTCACATTAACATCTACGTGACGACATCCGTAACTAAAAATTAATTGTAATTTGTATTTGTAATGTAACTGCCAAAAATGGCGCCAGACGCATTACGGGGCATATACCTACCTACATACATGTTACTCTTTGATACTCCGGACTTTGCAGTCGGTCACATTCAGTCGTCAAATTAGTAATTTGTGAGCCATACTGATTACCGACTTCAAAAGGAGGGAGGTACTCAATTCGACCCGTTTTTTTTGTATGTACACCGATTACTCGAAGACGGCTGAACCGATTGAAATAATTTAAACGTTATAACATCAGGTATGTTTTCAAGCTGGTCCCGTTTTTTAAATTTTGGAATTGGATGATGGGATCCTGGAGAAATCAAGGGAACTCTTCAAATATTATAGGCACACCTATAGCGATTTTGCTATTTTCTTAAGTAACTCGTGCATTTGCTTTCGAAAAGTACCATTTTGGTGAAGTGGAACTGATGATGAAGACCATAGATGATCACCGGAACTATTCAATAGGTACTAAACTAAGTATCTCACTGGTGCGATACGATTACTTAAATATGGTTGCTAGGCTATTTATGTGGTTCGTCATAATGCATATGGTGAAGTGGAGCTGATAGTGAAGTACCAGGAGAACTCAAGAATTAACGCCCCTGCGGCGGGAAAACCAGTATTTTTTAAAAGGTGATGAGCCATTGACATAAGACTATTGTAATTTAGATAATATCGTCGGTAAATATACCATACTTACCACAAAAAAGTTAAATTTAAAAAATCTTAAATCTTAAGACCGTTATTTTTAAAGGCGTGTGTCAGAAATGGTCAGAAACATGGAGAGAATTAAAACAAAATAAATCAATTTAAATAAAGTAATGTTTATTAAATTGAATCGTCCAATTTCTTTTATCCTACCACCTGTTCGGACGTCTTTTTTTAGCTGAGAGAAGAACAGGCGAAAGAAACTCGTCAGCTATTATCAAATCGGATATTTACAATTAAATCGTCACAAACAACAACAATATAAACTTAAAAGTTATCAGTTAATCTCTTTTATTCAACTATGGATACTAGTTACCAAGCAAATGCAAAATAAATGTACTTTACTTATTGTTACTACAAATAATCAGAATAATCATAAAATTGGGAATGAAAATTAACAGCGGATAGCCATTAAACAACAACTAAGTCACACACAAAACAATTAATTCAGATAACACAATAACAATGAAGAATTTACTTAACTTAAGTCCCGTGGTGCTCCAAACTTAAAAGTCAAACGTATGCTCAATTTTCCATTGCTTAAATACCCACTAAATTCAACACAAAAAGTTTACCCCTCTCACCACTTTTCAACCAATCATAATCGACTATACTATTTGTACAAAAAAAGGAATATCAGAGATAACATTTTATAAAACAAATACGTTGTAATCTTTTTGAAACTAAATCCCAATGAATTACAATAATTGTTATATTAATTACTGTAGTCTTACTTGCTTAAATTCTTAAAAATACGTTCAGCCAATGATAGGAGTTACAACTAACTATCGTGAAATTGTTAAATATAATAAATGGTAACTCTTTTAAAACTTGCTAAGATATTTATAAGATATTTACATTATTTTTATAAGAACTGAATCAAAATTTAATCTTAAACAATACATGATTGATCACACTATTACCAAACATTAACATTCTGAAGTGTAAGGCAAAGGCAAATGGTCATACAGCCAAAAATACAATTAATTAGAGAATAACACCGAAAGCTTTTCTTAAAATCCGTCACGGCCATTCTGACAAGTACTTCGCTCTCGAAGTACAATTTAAAACATACATGGTAGGTATATTAATAGCAATCATAATGGTCCTTAAAAGTAATAAAACAGTCGTATTGACCAAACCATTACTGCCAACAATGGGCATCAATCTCAAAAACAGTCAAAGTCAAATTTTGGCTCGCAAGCCTCTGCCCGCAGGCTACACAAACATGGCTCGCAAGCCTCTTAAACATGGCTCGCAAGCCTCTCAAATATGGCTCGCAAGCCTCTCAAAAATGGCTCGCAAGCCTCTCAAACATGGCTCGCAAGCCTCTCAAACATGGCTCGCAAGCCTCTGCCCGCAGGCCAAACATCTCATCTCTCCAGTCATAAGTCATAAGGCCACCATCATGATTATTACCAATATAATCTCCCACTTGTCTCATTTGATAAACAATGTTCACCCAACTCTTTATTGAATAAAAAAAAGATGTTTTAAAATAAAGATTACTATAGAAATTAACTAATTATTAGTAACAATTTTGATTTAATAAGAATATATTAAAAAAAAGTATTTAAATTTAAAAGACGATGAAGAAAACTGTCAGAAGCCGTTTACCAAATAGGACAAGTAGAATAAACAAACTGACTATATCAATATTATTCATCATAATGTCAATTGTTAAATTAATCAATATGATCAGAAAACAAACCTACTAAAACAAGTATTTGGTATGATGGATCATTTGGCTCCATCAATTTGCGAACAAGTTATCATCATCATTACCATCATTATAATCATCATTATCATCATAATCATCATCATAATCCTCATAAGTATAATTATCATCATCATTATTATCAATATCATCATTTTATCATTATCATCACGAAATTAAAGTCAGTCTATATCGAAATCAATCAGAATCTAAATCAGAATCTCAATCGAAATCAGAATCTAAATCGAAATCAGAATCTAAATCATCATAATCATCATCATAATCCTCATAAGTATAATTATCATCATCATTATTATCAATATCATCATTTTATCATTATCATCACGAAATTAAAGTCAGTCTATATCGAAATCAGAATCTAAATCGAAATCAATCAGAATCTAAATCAGAATCTCAATCGAAATCAGAATCTAAATCGAAATCAGAATCTAAATCTAAATCAGAATCTCAATCGAAATCAGAATCTAAATCGAAATCAGGATCTAAATCGAAATCAGAATCTAAATCGAAATCAGAATCTAAATCGAAATCAGAATCTAAATCAGAATCTTAATCGAAATCAGAATCTAAATCGAAATCAGAATATAAATCAAAATCAGAATCTAAATCGAAATCAGAATCTAAATCGAAATCAGAATCTAAATCGAAATCCAAATCTAAATCGAAATCCAAATCATAATCGAAATTTGAATCCAAATCTAAATCCGAATCCAAATCTAAATCCAAATTAAAATCTAAACCAAAACGTAAATGGAAACCCAAGTGTAAATCGAAAATCCAAACCAGAAATTGAAACTAAAATTTAAAATGTAAATCGATATCAAAACGTAAATCGAGATCAAAATGTAAATTGAGATCAAAATGTAAATCGAGATCTAAATGTAAATCGATATCAGCAAAATGTAAATCGATATCGGCAAAATGTAAATCGATATCAGCAAGATGTAAATCGAAATCAGTAACATGAAAATCGAACCCTAAATCGAACCCTAAAGCGAAACCTAAACCTTAATCGAAATCGTAACCTTAATCGAAATCGTAACCTTAATCGAAATCGAAACCTTAATCGAAATCGAAACCTTAATCGAAATCGAAACCTTAATCGAAACTAAAAATCGAAACCTAAATCCGAATCCAAAATCAAATCTGAAAATCAAATCCGAAAATCAAATCCGAAAATCAAATCCGAAAATCTAATCCGAAAATCAAATTCGAAAATCAAAATTGCAAATTCAATCATAATAATAATATCATGAACTTGGGTACAGACAATAAACAAACCAAAATCTCTGAATAAATGACTCAAAACATAAATATGCCAATATTGCCTATTGCAATTTAAACCCACTCAAGCGTAAAAATAAATACGAATGACATCGAATCATATGTACATTTTAAACTTTTTACTTCTTGGCGTAGCAAGATTAATGACTGGCAGGAGACAACGTAATCAAATCTAAACTATTTAACTAAATCTATATTTAGATACACGTACACGTAAACAGGGTTGACTAACTGTCGTGTTATCAATAACAAAATTATTGAAAATTTATCAAACTTTTACCAAAATTATAATTATAAAGTAGGTACTCATTAATTATTAATAATAACTATGTTATTGTGTGAACATAAGTTTAGCATTTAAGCTTATTTTAATCGCATTTACCTAGACGCCAGACCAATTACTCAGACTTTTGATAAAACCACATCAGTATCACAAATACCGTCACAAATTAATTTTATAAACAGCTTTAGTTAATATTGCTTTCTCAATGTTAATTTCCCCACAACAAACTTATTTTCTTATTATTCCACATCAAAACAATAAATAAGTATTGAACTAACCAAGTAGCAGTCCCGTAAAATAAATCAATAAAACACAGCCACTAATGGCCTTACCGGCTAGCGGCCTTTGAAGCAGGATCTCCGGACTTCTTTACTTCTCATCTCTTTTACTGACACCAGCTTGCTGCTACTCAGGTCTCGTGATCACAACGGCAGCGGAGCGAGGTCACTTCAGCATCCATCCTGAAAATCATCAGGAATTGGTGTTAATATTTTGTAAATGGACCGAGTCGATACCCACTTCTGATGTCAGAAATGGTCAGAAACATGGAGAGAATTAAAACAAAATAAATCAATTTAAATAAAGTAATGTTTATTAAATTGAATCGTCCAATTTCTTTTATCCTACCACCTGTTCGGACGTCTTTTTTTAGCTGAGAGAAGAACAGGCGAAAGAAACTCGTCAGCTATTATCAAATCGGATATTTACAATTAAATCGTCACAAACAACAACAATATAAACTTAAAAGTTATCAGTTAATCTCTTTTATTCAACTATGGATACTAGTTACCAAGCAAATGCAAAATAAATGTACTTTACTTATTGTTACTACAAATAATCAGAATAATCATAAAATTGGGAATGAAAATTAACAGCGGATAGCCATTAAACAACAACTAAGTCACACACAAAACAATTAATTCAGATAACACAATAACAATGAAGAATTTACTTAACTTAAGTCCCGTGGTGCTCCAAACTTAAAAGTCAAACGTATGCTCAATTTTCCATTGCTTAAATACCCACTAAATTCAACACAAAAAGTTTACCCCTCTCACCACTTTTCAACCAATCATAATCGACTGTACTATTTGTACAAAAAAAGGAATATCAGAGATAACATTTTATAAAACAAATACGTTGTAATCTTTTTGAAACTAAATCCCAATGAATTACAATAATTGTTATATTAATTACTGTAGTCTTACTTGCTTAAATTCTTAAAAATACGTTCAGCCAATGATAGGAGTTACAACTAACTATCGTGAAATTGTTAAATATAATAAATGGTAACTCTTTTAAAACTTGCTAAGATATTTATAAGATATTTACATTATTTTTATAAGAACTGAATCAAAATTTAATCTTAAACAATACATGATTGATCACACTATTACCAAACATTAACATTCTGAAGTGTAAGGCAAAGGCAAATGGTCATACAGCCAAAAATACAATTAATTAGAGAATAACACCGAAAGCTTTTCTTAAAATCCGTCACGTGCATGCCGCACCTTTCGTGGGTCTACCCATGTTTTATCTACCTAGATAATATACCTACTGGATATGATAAATAAATAAACTAAATATAAAAAAACTAAAGTAATTATGTACCAAATACAGAAGGTAACTTACTTACACTAAAAATAAAAAAAATAAAAATGTTTTAAAAACAAAAAATCGACTTCAAAAAACCTGAAAATGAAAACAAAACAGCTTCAAAATTAAATACCTCTAAAAAGCAAGAAATAATATTCAAATCACTAGATACAGAGATTATTGTATAAAACACATAAATAATGAAGTCGGGTGGGGCTTTTAGAGGTTCGGTTTTTTGTTTTTAAAACTTTTTTTTTATTTTTTAAAGCCAGAATCACAGAATTCAAATTTATGAGCAAGGCAACTTGTTTGCTCATATGTATCTCACAAATCGATACTTACTGGTCCAATATGATTGTAAAAAAACAAATACTATTTCAATATAAATAAAATCATTATTACTTACATTGCTATGATACTGCAACGAAGCCAAATGTTCATCCCGCTAACATAACCAACCACAAACCACAACAAAAACAAACACAAAGATTTTTTTTACTTTCAATTATGCAAAGATGCAACGAACGTATTGCTGGCCACAGATTAATATTGGCCATCACACGCAGAGGCGCGTTCCAAACCTACACTCCGAGTGTAACCTAACTACAACCGAACGCTCTAACGGCGTTCCAAACATTTGAGCGTGACGTTCGGTTGACTGACACAACCGTGTCGTTCCAAACGTCAGAGCGTTGCAACTTTTTAACCATCAAAATGGATGGTTGTAAAACGCTCTGACGTTTGTCTATAGAAAAAATGTCAAATTCATTATTGACATTATTTTGTATTTTGATGTTGTTGAGTCTAATTCTTAAAATAATCATGGTAAATCCTCAAAAAACGGATTTTATTTGATTTAGAATAACGAAAAGTTTAAATTATTCGTATTCCAAATGGAAAACGAAGACTTTGTATTGACATTGACAGTTAAAATTCTTGGTCGTTCCAAACCTTAGAGCGAGTTAAAAAACAACCAAACAACCGGCGCTCGTACGTTCTGAACGCAACCCAGCGCAGACAAGTAACCACAGACTACAATTTATGCTAAAGTTGCCAACACACTATTCTACACACTAGTTGCGAAAGAAGACTGACACAGAATGACAAAGATAGATATTTAATTGCACATTATTATTGAAATACCCTTTGAGCCTAAACAATCAATTTTATTGCACAATAATATACATTGTGCAATAGCATAGTATTGATTGATCCGTGTTGCTATTTCGTTTGCTATCGTCAGCAAGATGCCAGAACAAGGTTTAGCTGCAGCTATAATCTCAGAATATATAATGGTATTATCGTCTATATTGTTACTATTTGATGAAAACGTCACTGATTAAAAAAAAGTTGACCTATACGGTGCAATGAAAGAATATTGTGCAATTAAAATCAAACTCGCTCAAACTTTTGTTCAATCATTGCGCAAACTTAAATATTAACCCTACACGGTTAATGAAATTGTGCAATACGTAATATTGTGCAATATAATTAATCGTCTACGGGCCGCCTTACGTTGTTACATTTCTCAACCGATTCTCGTGAAATTTTGTGATAGGTTCGATAACAAATATATTTCTTTAATCGAGCCAGTTTTTCGAAATTTATTAAAAAATCACGAAACAAAACAAATTTCTAAAAATGTTCAAAATTAGAAGCGCCATCTAGCTGTGAATATACCAAACAGCACGTACCTACTATGTGCTTTGAAAACCTAGTGAGCAGTGTGAGAAAAAGGGGTGGCGACATCTTTTAGATTATGTTTACATACAATTTGAGCTACTTTTTAACGCGAGGTCACTGAGCTCACGGAGCAACTAGTTAGTTAATTAGGTACTAAAACGAAATAATATTTAGAAAATATTACTTGCCTCTCATCATCTTTGGGCAAACTAAATAAACTTAAGTATGGCATCGTTAATAATCGTATACAATCGTAATGATTTGACGCCACTGTAATTTTTTTCAAGATAGTACGGAACGCTCAAACAGGCAAACCCGAGTGTGGCGACGCCAGCCATGACAGCCTTTCTGAGTATCCCGTTAAACGTGTAGGCTAATATCGTGACGTTGAGCCCGTCCATAGCGGGAGTGTCCGTTCTAGACAGTTTTTTTTTCTTATGGCCTAGTCTAGTTCCCGCTTAAAAAGCAGACTCGGCCGAGACCGATATCGAGACCGAGATCTCGGTCGGACCTTAATAAACAGTACGGAAAACCGTTATTTTTTGGATGTTCTGTCTGGCAACTGGCAACAATGTTTAAGCTTGTTGAAAAAATATCGATACCTTTATCAATATTTTTATTCGATCTATCTATATTTTTAGCCAACAAAATATTTTCATCCGATATATCTACACAAAATGATATCCAATATAGAAAATCGTGTCAAAAACGATGTATTTTTTTAATCGATCTCATCAATATCTAGGTAACTAAAGTCGCTAGAATGCAAAGTCCTTGGTAAAACTAACTAACAGCACAGAATAGATAATAGTGCTAAGCTAACAGACGATTATAGCCTTTCTGTCCATCAACGTACGTACATTGTTGTCACCCTATCTTAAAAATCTCATACAAATTTTATCATGGATTGTATTGTAACTACTGCAGTGATTGATTTCAGATAAAGCTAGATCCTCAGTGACGGAAATTAGTTTTAATATTAATTGCTTTACAACATACGTGAGGCAAAATTCAGGTAACGTGACAGTTTTAAGTATGGGCCATACAGTGTGACGGGTCGAAATATTGTTTTCGCTTTTTCTATTGATGTGCCGTTACGCGAACGAATTTAAAGTATTATATGCTGTCACTTATCAAACGTGACGGTGCTAGACTGCTTCATTTGGCTTCAAACGGTTTAGTTGTCGATATTTTGACAAATGAAAACTGGCACATGGGGTTCTGTATGTGCCATGTTTAAACAACGATTTTATGAGATCTGTTCTGTTTTGTATGATGTTCGAGTGTTAAATCTCATTTATTTTTGCGTCACTGAGCATCTAGGGAGTAAAAGTGGACTTTCGTTTGCTAGTTTTTGTTATTTCCAGCACACATAACCTTCAGCGTCACCTCGTGTGTGCCACGTTCAGACGTCAATCATTCATAAACGCTTGCGTCACGTTTGTTCTGAATACCAAAATAAGAAATTGTTTATCCGTCACTGAAGGTTTTTATAGCTCGCAAGCCAGAAGGAGTAAGGCACATGGGAGATGACGAACATCGGATGACACAACCGTCCCGTTCCAAAAAGCGTTGCAACTTTTTAACCATCAAAATGGATGGTTGTAACACGCTCTGACGTTTGACTATAGAAAAAAGGTCAATGTCAATTGACATTATTTTGTATTTTGATGTTATAGAGTCTAATTCTTAAAATAATCATGGTAGATCTTCAAAAAACGGATTTTATTTGATTTAGAATAAAGAAAAGTTTGAATTATTCGTATTCCAAATGTATTAAGGAAACTATAGGTCTTGTGTAACTTGTAATTTGTATTTTTTGTAAAAATGTATGTGTACGACCGTTTGTTTCTAAATAAACAAAACAAAACAAAATGAAGACTTTTTTTATTGACATTTAAAGTTCTTGGTCGTTCCGAACCTTAAAGCCGCGATTACATATTCTAATCTAGCATACCAATTTAGAGTTGCCACCCGTATAATAAGTTAAATTTAAACAAATAACGCAAAGGTCAACATTGTTTATGTTTTTTTTATTTTCAATTCTCATCTCCAATCTTATACCTACAATGTTTATCTTTCCGTTTTATGGTAAATTCACTTTTAAAATCTAACTTATTATACAATATTTTATTGTCAAGTACCGAGTGGCAACCCGAAATTTGGTATGCTAATCGGCGTATGTAATCGCGGCTTTATCAACACTAGACGCTGGCAAAATCTACTTCCAAGAGGAAAGTAGATTGCCAAAACATAAATAAGAAGAAGACACCAATGATGACACTGGCTGGGTAACGTTTGAGCGTCGGTTGTTTGGTTGTTTTTTTATCTCGCTCTAAGGTTTGGAACGACCAAGAACTTTAAATGTCAAAGTCAATACAAATTCTTCATTTTCCATTTGGAATACGAATAATTTAAACTTTTCTTTATACTAAATCAAATAAAATCCGTTTTTTGACGATTTACCGTGATTATTTTAAAAATTAGACATAAAAACATCAAAAATACAAAATAATGTCAAATGACATTGACATTTTTTCTATAGACAAACGTCAGAGCGTTTTACAACCATCATTTTTGATGGTTGTTTGGTTGCAACGCTCTGACGTTTGGAACGACACGGGGTTGCGTTCAGAACGTTTGAGCGTCGGTTGTTTGGTTGTTTTTTAACTCGCTCTAAGGTTTGGAACGACCAAGAACTTTAAATGTCAATGTCAATACAAATTCTTCATTTTCCATTTGGAATACGAATAATTTAAGAGTTCTGGGGGCTTACCATCAGCAAATAATAAACCGTTCAGTTCAAAAGCAGGCCTTAAACAGGACTGTTTAAGGCCAGCTTTCATACTAACCGTTGAGGTCATAGTACGAAAAAGTAAGGCCGTTCAATATAAGTCCTGCTATAAGAGCTCATAGTAAGGCCCCTGAACGCAACCTAGGTTTGGAACGCGCCTCTGTCAGTCACATCGTGAGTCTCTCATCTCATCTTTTGCTTTCTCTGTGCTCATCTGTTTGTTTAAAAAAAAAAAAAAAAAAAAAAAAATTGTTTTGTTGTAGTGAGTGATTACTTGCTCAGTGGTTTGTTTGTTTTTATATTGTAATAAATTATTAGGTATTATTAGTCGAGATCGAGTGTTTGCTGTTATTTTATGATACAGTACAGCAATTCTATCATAGTACACAATAATTACTCTTTTCTGTCTAACCTCTTGAAAAAGTGAAATATATTTTCGAGCCCCGAACCTGACCCTCCGACCGAGAATTATGATAAAGCAAAGTGTATTAAGTCGGACTTTTGCTATACTCAAGTTTCAAAATAGATATCAGTGGCGATCAAAAGGCTCCCAAGCAGATACAAGTACGACACCACTCCGGCGCTTGTTGGATGACGCAAGTGGTTTCGGAGAAATCGAGACGAAAGAGCCGGAGCTGCAATGGGCCACAGAACCGTATGCAGTGATGCCTGGGGAAGCGCGCGCAGAAACGCCGCGCGTCAACCCACAGGAGACCACTGTGCTACTGTTCCCAGGACAGGGTTCCCAGCGGGTAGGCATGGGAAAACAGTTGGATAAAATCCCGGCGGCACGAGACTTGTATGATCTGGCGTCCAGTGTTGTCGGGTAAGTTAAGTTGTTTTAAACCAAAATTTTATTATGGGCTATTGATTTTTCACTATTTTCTTGGTGGGAGGGGGGGACCAGTGACGGAAACCAGGAGCTGAAATGTAATGTAATCAGCTCAAGAAGCCCTTTTATTCGATACCAAACACAATGGGTTTTGAAAAATAAAATTACTTCCCTACTAAAAAAAGATAATAATAATAAGCTATACAAGACCAAGTTATCAATACAAGAAATTACAGAAAACACATAATTAAGGACCCCACACTTTCAAATGATAAATGCCAAACCCAATCAGAAACCATTCAACACATTACAGGAGCATGCATAAATCTCACACAGACAGACTACACACACAGACACAATCAATTAACACACATAATACATCAAAAACTAGCATTCAAACATAAGCTCATTCCACAGGAACCAAACACTCCATATTACAGATATACACCCCAAACTGTCTTAGAAAACACGACATACAAAATGTACTACGATCGCGCCATCCTCACTGATAGAACTATACACCACAACAGACCAGATATCACCCTACAAGACAAAACAAATAAAACTACATACTTAATAGACATCGCAGTACCCAATACACATAACCTACAGAAAACAATAGCTGAAAAAATTAGTAAATACATAGATCTAAAAGAAGAAATAACCAGATTATGGAAACAAGAAAAAGTCTATATTGTACCAATAGTAATTTCTACAACAGGTGTAGTACCAACTAATCTCCGCTCAAGCCTTAACACTATAGACCTTAATCCCAGCATCATTAATACTTTACAGAACGCCGCCATATTAAATACCTGCCGTATAGTAAGAAAGTTTATGCAGATCGACAAAAACACCATAACTCCACAACGCTCATCACACATATCACAGAATCACCAAACCCTGTAATTTACTTGGCCTAGGCCCGTAATTACAGATAAACCAGCTTTAAGCTGAGAAAAACAAAATTTAACGTAAATAATAATAGCTTTATTGCACACGACAAAAAAACAAAAACAGAAAGAAACAAAAAAGGCAAAAGAAAACATACAAAAGGCGGCCTTATTGCTAAATAGCAATCTCTTCCAGGCAACCTTGGGTGCAAGAAAAATAAATAAGCAGAAGTAGGGGAATGGGTGCAAATTTAAAGGACAGGTAATGTATATAGATAGAAAGAGAATAAGTATATATAGGTATTATAAGTTTCGATCTAAAGAAAGGAAATGATTTCTAACTTGATCGCCAAAGGATTTTAGAGTCTGAGCCTTTCTGATACCCTCGGGAAGTGCGTTCCATAGGCGGACGGCATGAACGGAGATAGTTTTATTACTCCCTCCCATCACTATAACGACTGTAGCTTCGTTGTTTATTACTAGATTGTATTGATTTAAGGTTTATTAAAAAGCTGTTAAAAGCAACAATACGTTTTATAATAAGCTACATTTCCATAATCTTAATGGATACCGAGATATTTACTATTATATAAAGAAAAAATTTTTCGGAACAATCGGCCAAATAGTCGGAACACTTGTAAAAAACTTTTTGCACTTGACGCGAGCAGAACTAACTTGGGTAGACATGCACCGTTAAAACGAATCTGTAATACTTACAACAATGTTGCTGATGAATCATTAGAAGAAAAAATCAAACAATGTTTGAAAAAAAAAAAACTATCAGGTGGGACGTGGCGCGCGTGTGCCGTGAGGGTCCCGAGGAGGAGCTGACGCGGCGCTGCCAGACGGCAGTGCTGGTGACCTCGCTGGCGGCGCTGGAGCGCGCGCGAGAGGAGCGGCCCGGCGCGATGGAGCGCGTGCGAGCCGCCGCCGGCTTCTCGCTGGGCGAGATTACGGCGCTCGTGTGGGGCGGCGCGCTGCCGCTGGAGGGCGCGCTGCGGCTGGTGGAGCTGCGCGCGGCGGCGATGCGCGCGGCGGCGAGCCAGCGCCCCGGCGGCATGCTGACGCTGTGGCTCGCGCCCGACGCCGACCTGCCGGCGCTGCTGGGCCGCGCGCGCGATCACGCCGCCGCGCGAGCCGTGCCCGCGCCCGTCTGCCAGGTCGCCAACTACTTGTACCCCGGATGTAAAGTCATAGCCGGCGACGAGGAGGTCAGTGCCGTTCGACACGGAATACTTGATCGTTTATTTTATTAAGGTCCATGTAATTAAATTAGTAAGGCTGTTTTTTTACTATAGACAGGCATTTTTCTGAAAAATCAGGCATTTTGTGCATCTTACATAGGGAGGAAGGGATCCTCCCTCCCTTACATAGATGGTAACCCCATTCAAATCGGCGAATACCAAAAGGCGGGTCTGGGGAAACGGTACAGCCTCCCTTTGAATTGAACGCTATACTTACTAGTAAAGCTTAAATTGAGCAGTAAACGATTAAAACACACTGTCGCAATCGCAAACATAATATGTAAATGATAATATATTGTATGGAGTTGACAAGCTTACGGGCCGTAATTTGATAGTTTACTGCTTATTTGTCAGTTTAACGGCCAAATAGGTACTCAAAGGATTCTTAGCTAAAATCTTAAGTTAAGGTCTCCTTAACTTTAAGGAAGCTGTCAGTTTCATAGAGATTCTGTCAAATCTGGCAACTTTTTAGAATTTAAGGTGGCCTTAACTTTAAGATTCGTTTGAGTATTTGGCCGTTAGCGTAGCATTCAAACGCAATGCTGGCCATTTGAATAGGGATTATGTCAATCGAACGCCATTAGATTAACATGAGTGTTTACGTGACAGGCGCTGCGATACGTAGAAATACACGGCGGCGGAGCGGGCGTGCGGCGGGCGGCGCGCGTGCGCGTAGAGGGCGCGTTCCATACGCCACTGATGGCGGACGCGGAGGCGGCGTTGCGCGAGGGGCTGCGCCACGTGCAGGCGGAGGCGCCGCGGCGGCCGGTCGTGTCGGCCGTGGACGCGCAGCGCTACCGCGACGCCGGGCACGTGCGCCGCCAGCTGGCGCGCCACGTGACGCGCCCCGTGCGCTGGGAGCAGACGCTGCACGCGCTGTACGCGCGCCCGCGCGGCGAGGCGTTCCCGCTCACGGTGGCGCTGGGCCCGGGCGCCGCGCTGCGCTCCACGCTGCGGCAGGTCAACGCGCGCGCCTGGGACTCCTCGCTGCAGGTCGACGTCTGACCTCCCGCGCGCCCTCGCCCGGTCGATATTTAGGAAATAGGTGTAAATAAAATACTGAAGTCGTTAAAATAAATATATTTTTCACTTAATTTAATCGGATCTTTTCCTTATTAAATACATCTAAAGAGGGTTCGCGATTAAGTCTAACTATTTACAAGGTTAGGTCGGGTGTACGCGCGGGCGCGGTCGCGGTCGCGGTCACAGGTTGAGCGGGTTGGCGGAGGGCTGCCCGGCGTTGGCGGCGATGTCCTTGCCGATGGTGGCGAGCAGGTCGTAGCGGCGCAGCGCGCGCGGGGCGCGGGCGTCGTGCAGCAGCGCGGGGACGCGCGCGAGCGCCTCGTCGGCCCACGCGCTGGCGAGGCGCTCCTCGTGCGCGGCGTGTGGCAGGGCGAGGCGCGCGGCGCGGCTGGCGCGCGACAGCACGGCGGCGGTGGTGTAGGCGGCGATGGCGGCGTCGGCGAGCCGGTTGAGCACGAACTGCTGGTCCACCACGCGCCGCCCGTGCGCCACCAGCACCGCCTCCACTACGCGCCCGCACTCCGCCACCTGCCACCACACAACCACCATTACAGACACGAACGAACACCAAAGACACGAACGAATAACAAACGAACGGTACTATATGGTACCAAATAAATTGTACTAAATAGTAACAAACGAATGGTACTAAATAGCAATAAACGAATCACATCACATTAATGGTACCAAATAAATTATTATAAATACATAGTACCTAATGAATGGTACCAAATAGTTCCAAATGAATAGTACTAAATAGTAGTTACCAAAATATGAATGGCACTAAATTCTAGGCATAAAATACTTCAAAAACCAGCCAGGTCGGGCCTGTTTGGCGAGCTCCAGGGCGTGCGGGCGCAGCGGCGCGGCGACGAGGGGCGCCAGGTCGGGCCCGCGCGCCGCCCCGCCTCGCTGTAGGTCAGCCCCAGGGGCGCCGTACCTGTTTGGCGAGCTCCAGGGCGTGCGGGCGCAGCGGCGCGGCGACGAGGGGCGCCAGGTCGGGCCCGCGCGCCAGCCCCACGGCGGCCGACGCGCGCCGCCCCGCCTCGCTGTAGGTCAGCCCCAGGGGCGCCGTACCTGTTTGGCGAGCTCCAGGGCGTGCGGGCGCAGCGGCGCGGCGACGAGGGGCGCCAGGTCGGGCCCGCGCGCCAGCCCCACGGCGGCCGACGCGCGCCGCCCCGCCTCGCTGAAGATCAGCCCCAGGTGCGCGGTCGGGTTCTTGAACGCGCGCTGCAGCTCCTGCAGGTGCGAGCCCGCGAACTGGATGCCTGCCGCCACACGAAACGTACACTGTTACACCTTCCTTCACATACCAACACGACAGACGGACACGGCACCCGACGTGAACGGACGCCTCGAGCCAAACTAGAGAGTGCCCGTTCGTAAGATGCATTATGTTTTCATGTTCATCTGTGAGCACTACTATTTAATTGGCGGTGTAGATGATGCAAAATGTTTCATTCACATTTGATCTTATATGCATTTGGTCCCATTTGCAGTTGGTTCTATTCGCAGATGGTCCCGTTCGCAAATGGTCACACTCGATCGGATACAAATAGAGGTCAACCCGCCGAACGTCGAAGCGAAGCGTGGTAGACCAGGGGTATGGTCAATAACGCATGGAAATTCCCAATAGCCCAGGACTTTTAGCAAAAAACCTAGGACTAATTCCGGTGGTAAGCTTTTGTCTTTTAAAATGTTCCTTAGGTCCCTTTGAACATATCTGGAAAGTTCCCCGTGGATCCCATGTACGCTCCCCCCTCCCCTCCTCAAACGTCTCCCTGATTTTAGTTTTTTCTATTTGTCTCAGAAACGGTTGAAGATAGAAGAAAGCTGTTGACGTATGATATAATTGTTATAAAATATCCGACCCGTCGACACTTTAATCGTTTCGATGTGAGCTGTAGTCTTTGAAATATACCTACAGTCATTTCACCAAAAAAAAATGTTTTGCCCAAAAATCATTATTTGTACTAGCAAAATAATCTGAGTTCATATGAATTTTGATACATTGAGGAATAAAACGTAGTATAATTAATGATTAAACGAACTTACCTGTAAGTAAGTGAAGTTCTAAGTGTCATAATTACACGAAGGATTCGTCCGAAGATATAGTACTATTAATTACATGTAGTATGGCTTGATACGAGTACCTACCGTTCGACACGTCCGTCATGTATTAAAATCGGAGCAACCATTTTGATGATGATAAAGTGGCGCCATATAGTTACTGAAAGCATAAATCTTTGAGTGTTCCAGTAGAATCATTTTCAATTTAGTTCCGTTCATTTAAACTCATAAGTGCTATAACTTAATCCTAAAAGGCAAAGTCATTTGCATAGTTCCTGCTGTCTTCATACTATTAAATTATATAAGGTGCCTTGTAATTAGTGTCAAATATTTTTAGGGCTGAACATATAAGTCATAAGGATCACATATAAAAAATATTTCGAAATTCTACACGCTAGTTTAGAATTTAATTTTTCAAACAAAAAAATAATACCCTTATTTTATAAAATAAGCCCATCCTGTACATGTACACTCACACTATCTAAGACTACGCACGCATAGCATTCATACGCAACACACAACTATCGTGGTGTGCGTGAATGAACTTAAAGACACTCACCCACAGACAGGCTCGTTTTTATAGGCCGATGCGATAATATCGGATGGGTAATTGCGTCCTGCCTGACTCCTGCTGGCCCCTGCACTGCACATCCTGCACGACCACCGCGATACGATATGATGACACTGAACTGACACTGAATGACACTGGTCTTTCAAAATACCATTGTATCTGACAGTTATTGCACAATCTGTCAGTCAATGCACACAATAAAACTCACTTGGATTCCATGAACCTCAGTCTCACGAAACAGCCTACGGCTTCTGGTAGGCTGTAGTTGGCGTCATGATTATTATTTAGATAGCCAATTTTATCGCGCCAGCGAAGCCGGACGGGTGATCATTCACATGTCAGTCACCTTGATCGGAACCATTTCACCCATTTCCCCAAATCCTCTGAAAGCTGAGAGCAGGGGTGGCGTCATGATAGCACAGCACAACACCATGTTTAAATAATCCGCGTTATTATAGCGATAGTTTGGCCTTTTGTGGCTTACAGCCTTACGCACGCACGCACGACAATGCACCCGAACGAAAGAATTTCCGCAACTGACGGACAAGCAGCGCGCGGCACGCGCGTGTGCGTGTGCGTGTGCGCTGGGTTGCGTTCCGAACCTACGCTCCGAGTGCAACCGAACGCTCTAACGGCGTTCCAAACATTAGAGCGTGACGTTCGGTTCACACAACCTTCCCGTTCCAAACGTCAGAGCGTTGCAACTTTTTAACCATCAAAATGGATGGTTGTAAAACGCTCTTACGTTTGTCTATAGAAAAATGACAATGTCATGATGTTTTTGTGTCTAATTTTTAAAATGATAATGGTAGATCCTCAAAAAACGGATTTAGAATAAAGGAAAGTTTAAATTATTCGTATTCCAACTAGAAAACGAAGACTTTGTAATATTAATGACATTTAAAGTTCTTGGTCGTTCCGGACCTTAGAGTGAGTTAAAAAACAACCAAACAAACGCACTCTGAGTCACTGAACGCAACCCTGCACACAGTGCACGCTCCGACTTGTAGTTATTCTGTGCTACTACGACATACTAGAGATGTGACATGATATGACGTACACAATTGATTAATTGATTCAACGACGATTACATTAAGTAATTTATTTTATTTTTATCTTAAGGGGAGGCAAACTAATAACCATTAGCTAATCTTTCAGATTATAAAAACTATTGTACAAAAACAAAATTCTGTAATGTGATAGTTTTCCCTGTAAATGCCCGATAGTTTTAAGTTTATTCGTACATTGAAACTAGTAAATCAATTGAGAGAATTGGAATAAAGAAGCGATTGTTGTGTTTCCATGACTCAGAAGGTACACGCTTGGCAGTCCCAGCTGTTGTTGATTGATGCATGAAAACAATTTTGATGGATTTTTGGAAACGTTTGGCGTTGTCGAAACATCGCTACGATCGCGATTAGTAGTAGGATCGAAGATCAACACCGCCCGCAGTTTACTTTTGAATATTTTATTGTGTTATGCCTAAAATGTGAAAGTTTCCCATGAACTCAGAAAAAATTATAGTAGGTAATATTTTTTTATCTGTTGCATATTACTAAGAGGTAATTTAATCAATCCTATACTGTACATCAAGTAGGTGTTGCCTTTGCAACCAATCCTAAGCTGCTAACCTTAAAAATATACGCTTGATGTGCACTTGATTTTATTAATATTAATCAATCAAGAATCTTTATATCAATAATTACAGCACTATCGGTCGGCTTTTCATTGAGTCAGTGCGGCCGGCCGGCGGGCGGCGCGCGAAGCGCTGATTGACCGCGGCATCTTTCGGCGGCAATCGGCGAATTTGAAGGGTTATTCCCTATTAACACTTTTGTTTCGATAAACGAAGTATGCACTAAATGATGTCATAATTATGATCATGATGTTGTTCAGGTCAGCTCATGTTTTACATAAAAGTACACTCATTAAATCCATAGCTGGGCATAGGCTTAAATTTAATAAGTCTAGACCTAGTTATTTAACTTCCTTTTTGTTTTAGTTGTTAAAAGATGATTGAGTTAGACATTTATTAAAAAGTTAGTCCATTGCTGATCATGAGGTCAAGTATTGAGTAGGTAGGTACCTATGATTTTTAATATCTGATTTATGATACTCAATTACGGAAGCGCTTTTCGTATCCACTGTCGGGCAAAGTCTAAATTTATTAAGTCCACTGTTGATCTTAAGCCCACTAAGCCATGTTGTAAAAAGCTAGTTTTATTCTAAACAAAGGCGCTTTTTCTCATAGTAAGTCCATAGCTAGACATAGGCTTAGTTTTAGATTGGCATAGTTTTTGATATCCAAAATCCAAGGTAAACTCAAAATTTATTGATACCAATTTAATACTTTTTAACATACCTACGACATAAAATTTTTGTGAGTTAGGAATAACCCGCGCTTCGACGTTTGTGTGTGTGGGGTGGTGTGTAGACAACAGGCGCGTGGCGCTGGCGCATGGCGGTGTCTTTGAAAGCGCCGCGCGCGTCCGCGGTCGATGGCCCGGCGCATGTGTGCAGTAGGCTAGTGTGTGTAAATCGTTGAATGTAGTTGTTGCTCAGCTGTAAAGGGGTGATGTTTTTTGGGGTTAGATGACCAAGTTGTTTACCTTAATATCTCGCAAACTAACCTGCAAATAGTACCCCATTTTTTGCTGACCTATGTATTATGACTTGCATGTTCAGCCCTGAAAATATTTGACACTAATTACATCGCACCTTATATAGTGGTGTTTGACAATCGCTGTAAATCAAGAAACAATGATGCTAAAACAGTGTTTTATACCTCGTTTTATTCCTCAATGTATCAAGATTCAAATGAACTCAGATTATTTTGCCACAGCTCCACTATTTTTTTTCTTAAAAACTAGTACAAAGAACGATTTTTGGGCAAAAACATTTTTTTGGTGAAACGTCTGTAGGTATAGTTCAGAGACTACAGCTCACATCGAAATGATTAAAGTGTCGACGGGTTGGATATTTTATAACAATTATATCATACGTTGACAACTTTCTTCTATCTTCACTCGTTTCTGAGATAAATAGAAAAAACTAAAATCAGGGAGACGTTTGAGGGGGGGGGGGGAGGGGGAAGCGTACATGGGATCCACGGGGAACTATCCAGATATATTCAGGGGGACCTAAGGAACACTTTAAAAACAAAAAACCTTCCGCCGGAATTAGTCCTAGGTTTCTTTGAATTTTTTGCTAAAAGTCCTGGGCTACAAAGGAGTCTTCATAAAATAATAATAGCGAAGCAGATACCCGTGAGCGCGACGAAGAGTCGTAAAATGTCGTTGGTGCCCTCGAAGATCCTAAAGATCCTGAGGTCGCGCATGACGCGCTCGAGGCCGGTGGCCTTCATGAAGCCCATGCCGCCCAGGATCTGGATGGCCTCGTCCACCACCGTCCACGCCGCCTCCGACGCGAACACCTGGCGCACACTCCGACACTTGCACTTATCGTCGAGGGAAGCGACACACTACCGTCTTTAACAGTCCGTACACATTTTCTGCCGTCATTGTCGCTCTCTCGCTCGCACTTTTCATATTTTCTCCAAGATTTCTTAAATCTGACTGGCCACTTTCCGCAATATAATATTACGGACATTTTAAAATATATTTCAGGTTTGTGTTGTTGAAGTACAAAAAGTTGTCGTCTCTGACAGTACAAATAACTTTTTGTACTTCAACAACACAAACCTGAAATATATTTTAAAATGTCCGTAATCTTATATTGCGGAAAGTGGCCGAGACACATTTTTTAACTACGCACTCAGATTTAAGAAATCTTAAGAAAACATGATATGTGCGAGCGAGAGAGCGGCATTTCGGCCGCGTGTCAAAAGGCACTAGCGGCCTACAAGGCGGAAAATGTACTCTACATTAGTTTATTACTTGAGCTAGGGTTCCGCCCAAAAACGTTGAACAAAAAGGGTTCCGTAGCCAAAAGAATTCGGGAACCGCTGATCTAGGATATTCTTGATCGAAGCATAATTTTATTTTATTTGTTTAATAGGTAAGCTAACAGCTTAACATATACAATTTATTATAAAAAAATCATTTAAAAACAAAAGACCTTATATGTTAGCCTAATAAAAGCTTACACAACATTAACCAAGACAAAGACAACAATATACCTAATACAATTTATGAATACGTATGATTGCAATTAAGAATAAAATAAGTCGAACATTTAAAATTATATAAGTAACTAGTATTTCGCCCTGGTGCGCGGGCTGCTGAAGCAGCCCGCGGGCATCGCCCTGTTGGGCTGTAAGTGGTGGACTTTGAAGAGTTGGACTGCAAATTGTCGAATAGCCATATTGCCATCCGATCAAATCACATTGCCTTTTGTCTGCAAGTTTCAGGGCGGTGTGGTGATGCGTGGTAAAAATGATTGCTCTATTAATCTTTCTAAAAACTTTGCTGGCTGATATTTAAATCATAGAGAAACAGTATAAAACTACTATGTGAAACATCAAATCAAATCAGGGGGTGCTAGTAATCCCCGAGTGCGGCTCGGCTACCATCAATTACGAAAACTGCACCTGGGAAATTAATAGCACTTGCTATTTAACTTAATCGTTTTGCTATTTCGAGTTGCACAATTCATGGTGTGTGTGTGACCTAAACGGGCTTCCAATTAAGCAGCCTGCAGCTCCAGCTTAGGGATCGTTACAGTTTTCAGGCCAACTCTACATTTCCCAGTTACAAAGGCCACATCGTCATAATTAGTCTGTAAGCGACAGCGGCATAATGCTTGCTCGGAGGCGTCAACGAAAATGTGTAATCTAAATCTAGTCATCTGTGAGAAACCATAGCATCTGAGTACTGAAAATAAATACCAATCTCTGTTCATCTTCTCAACGATTTGATCATCCCATTTGATCGTAGATCGCCAAACTTTCTGCAGCAATATCTTTTAATTAATCAGGAAGGCGCATAAACATACCCAGTGACAAAAAATTTAGCAACTCGCGATTCCATGGCGGTCGCAAAACTTCGGTGATCTCTTTGTCCACCTTCTTAAAGCTTACAGGTTTACAAAAGGCCCAACTTTAAGTCAAAACCTCCTGCCTTATGAATCACAATCACGCCTTTCACCAGTTGCTTCATCTCCTTCTCGTTATCCGTGGAGTCGAGATAGTCATCAACGTAGTGCCCTTTCTTAATGGCTTTGACTGCTTGTGGATGATGACATGAAACAAAATCGACGTATCGTATTACGACGAATAATACAAGTAGCCGTGCATGGAGATGATGTGGCACCAAAGGTCATCGAGGTGATCTTATAAGTTTCTGAGGGCTTCTTTCTTTCCATTACCCTCCAAAGGAAGCACTGGGCGTTTTGATCCTGATCATTTACTTAATCTGCAGGAACATTTCCCTGATGTCTGCAGTAACGGCTACTTCTCTTTTTCGGAACCTAAGCAGGACATCAACTAATGAATTCGACAGATCTTGGCCAGTCAGTTATTCGGTATTCAGAGAGTATTTTCCAAGTTTGTTGATATATCGAACGCTAAAATGTAGGAGATACCAGACTCGACCAACTGGTGCCTGAGCAGTTTTCTTGGCATAATCTTTTTCCAAGATGTTATGCATAATTCTGCTTCGTGTAGTCTACTGCGCATCTCGGATCAAAATCCATCATCTTAATCAAGCGTAATCTATTTTCGACGTTTCTCTTGTTGTTGGGTTGGGAAGCTTGATGTCGTCGTTCCTCCACAGCAAAGCAGACTCCCAGTGGCCGTCGATTTTCTTCGACTTAGTATCGAGAATGCGAAGTGCTCGTCGTTCTTCTGGAGAATATCTAGGTAGCTTAGAATTATTGATGCCTATGCTATCAAGTCTAAATTAATTCTCTTATATGAGGTGAAGTTCATCCTCTTCTTCGGACTAAAGTGACAAGCAAACTCGGGCATAATCTTCCTCGAAATTGACGATGAAACTCCATGCAGAATCCAACTAAGTTCAGTGAGAGAGACGACAAGCTCGTCCTTCCTGCCTTCTTTTATACCTTTTCGGACGAGATCGGTCGTTTGTATGTAACTGATTTGAAGGACTTCGGTGGTTGTGGTTCTATGCCGCCTATCCGATCCCGCAAGCGGAGCGCATTGATTTGTCATTACAGGCGGGATGAAACGATTTGGGCGCCGTTTTATTTCTAGCAAGCGGGGCGTAAGGGTGGGTAGGGTACCCACTTAGGATCGGGAATCTCCACGTTTTTCACGGATCTTAACCTGGACTTCTATTTTCATATTTGTTTTCTGGAGTTTTCTAAATCCAAATACTATTTTTAAACATTATACACCTCCTACTGGGAGAACAATTATGTCAATCAGTCAGTGAGTGAGTGGTAACTGGTAATCGAGCTATAAAACTGTTCCTCAAAACTACCTAATCGGGCATCTCTGATTTAGAGGACTTCGGTGGTGGTGGTTCTATGCCGCCTTTCCGAGTCCGCAAGCGGAGCTCATTGATTCGTTATTGCAGGCGGGATGAAAGGATCCGTTTTATTTTTAGCAATAGGGTCTTACGATTTAGCGTTTATTTTCCTGCGGGTTTTCAGTAATTTTGTATGGCGGCCATTTTGGTTTTCCGCCATTTTGAAAGTTTTTTCCTTTCATTAGGATCTGCTTAGAGTACTCTACAACTTTAGTTTGAGCACCATCTACCTATGTAGAACCATTTTGGCGGGCACTACCCCGTCATGAGGATCTTGACCTGGACTTCAATTTTTTTTCTGATAGGTTTCTAAATTGTAAATACATTTTCCATACATTGTACCCCTCTACAAATTCTCCTTTTTGGTAATAAAAATGTGGCGGTACTTGGAAAATAATCCTACTACAATTTCAGTGTTACCATCTTTTCGATATAAAAATAGTCAAATGTTATTAGTATTAGCAGAATCTAATGGTTTTAGATACAAAATATAAAAAATGCCGCTATTTCTATTTTACAAATTTTTGGGGTAAATCTCGAAAAGTACCCTGAAAATGGGTAATTTTTTTTACAGGGCACTACTACTTGATATTTTGCATAATTCGTCAATACATGGCAACAAGTGGTTTTTTTGCATTTTGGGGTAAATCTCAAAAGTTACCCTGAAATGGGGTAAAAATATTCTACCAATCAATACACTGTACCTATACCTACAGCCGTTCTTTGAAACTCAAAACGCTCCAGTGTTTCCATCTGGAAGAAAATCGACTGTATGGTGGGTTTTCTGTAATTCTGTATGGCGGCCATTTTGTTTTTTCGCCATTTTGAATTTTTATTCGCGCTTCAGGATCTGATTAAAGTCCTCTACAACTTTTGTTTGAACACCATCTACCTATGTAGTACCATTTTGGCAGGCAGTACCCCGTCATGAGGATCGTGACCTGGACTTCCACTTTTAATTTTTTTTCTTATAGTTTTCTAAATTTTCGATACTTTTTCTCTACATTGTACCTATCTACAATTACTCCTTTTTGGTAATAAAACTGTGCTTTACCTGGAAGTTAACCTCACTTTAAATTCCAGTGTTGCCATCTTTTCGATGTAAAAATAGTCAAATGTCATTAGTATTGACAAAATCTAATGGTTATTGTTAAAAAATATTTAAAAATGCCAATAATTCTATTTTTCACATTTTTGGGGTAAATCTCAAAAAGTACCCTGAAAATGGGTATTTTTTTTTTACAGGGCACTACTACTTGATGTGTTGCATAATTCGTCAATACATGGCAACTTTTTCAAGTGTCGTAAACTGCCTCAAAATAGCCTTAACATATTTGAAAAATGTATAAAATTTACAAAATGGCCGCCACCGCGTCCGCCATATTGATTTTTCAATTGTTCATATTTTTCCTATATTAAGCAGCATATACTGCGTGCAATGACGATTTGATTTTTTATCTCACTCGCACCCAGCCGCCGCAATAGGACTTGAAAAAAGGGCATCTCGAAAATGTCTTTTTCCTCTGCAGGTTTCAGGGTTGCCAGAGGTTGTCAACCAAAATACCAAAATGTCACTTGTATACAGATTATACACAAACCCTTATACTCGAAATTTCCAAAAAGTGGTTATTTCACTTTTTTGCATTTTGGGGTAAATCTCAAAAGTTACCCTGAAATGGGGTAAAAATATTCTACCAATCAATACGTTGTACCTATACCTACAGCCGTTCTATGAACCTCAAATCGCTCCAGTGTTGCCATCTGGAAGAAAATTGACTTGAAAAATGGCGTGTTTTCGTACCTCAAACAAAATGGCCTCTACAACAGGCGCCATCTTGAATTTTTTAAAAGTTTCCCCGATTGGTAAAAATTGAGGGTAATTGTGGTGAAACGGTAAAAATATTCTCAAACTAAAAAACACTTTAGAGCTGTGGCCCCGCGGTTTGGGGTCCAAAAACCGTTTTTTTCAAAACTCTCCGGCGCGGCCGCCATTTTGTTTTTTTGTTTTTTTAATATTTTTCTAAAGTTAGAATGACAAGTTTTACCACTCTTGTAAGTTTGAGCAAAATCGGTTGGAAAACAAAAAAGTTACAAACTTCGTCACAGCCGCCATCTTGTTCCCCAGTTGGATTGACGTTTTGCACATTTTCCCCAAACATCACTATACCCTTTTCCACCTCCTTCTGGGAGAACAATCATGTCAATCAGTGAGTGAGTCAGTGGTAATCGAGCTATATATAGTATAATAAAATGTTTCACATGATTATGAAATAAATCAATTATTGGACAATTTAAAAGAAAACAGGCAAACTACACTGCGTGATAATCAGTGACATCCAAAATTATTTGCTAAGATGCTCAATAATCTTACGTTTGAATTTGTTGAAAGAGTCAGAGAACACGTCTAGATCGGGAATATGCACCTGGATTTCATGATATTCTTTGCAAATTCTAACAATTGGACTATGATGACCAAGGTTGGTTTTACATCGTGGTATATGGAAAACTTTCGTGATCGGGTTCCTTGGCATGTGATAAGGAACCGCAAGAGAAATCTGCTTTAAAATTTGTTCGCAGTCAGAAGTGTTGTTAACAGTTCTGTGTAGAAATGCTAGGTCAAGTGATTTGCGACGATCCTTTAATGTCTGCATTTCAAAAAATGATCTGCGCTGATCATAAGGGCATCTATGAGAAATTCCACGAGAAGCGAAAGCGAGTCGCCTGGTGAACTTTCTTTGGACAGACTCCAGCCTTTGGGAGTGACGTATTGAGGATTCCACACCACACTACAATACTCTAAGTTACTACGAACCAAAGCAGTATTTTGGTGTGAATCTTAAATTGTTTACTATTCCTCATGATAAAGCCAAGAGCCTGAAACGATTTTGATACAATGGCTGTGACGTGAGAAGTAAATTTGAGTTTGCTGTCCAATACGACGCCCAGGTCCCTAACTTCAGTCACTTCTTGCAAGATATCCCCGTTTATCTCGTAGCGCGACCCGACATTGTTTTTCTTCCTGTAGAACCTTACGAAAAAACATTTCTTTGTGTTCAAAATCATGTTATTAGAATCACACCATAACTTTATTCTGTCTATATCTTCCTGCATCCGCACAATATCCCGGTACGTGTCAATCCGTTTATAAATTTTGAGGTCGTCAGCGAAAAATTCATATTTACAGTGCTGGATTTGTGAGGTTACGTCATTGATGTATGCAACAAATAATAAGGGGCCCAAGTGTGATCCCTGAGGTACACCGGATTTAGCGTAGTATATTCGAGACTCATAGCCTTTGACCACTACAACCTGAGGCCTGCGATCCAAATACGATCTGAGACATGATAAAAATGAACCACCAATACCAAACGCTTCAAGCTTCTGTATGAGCAGCGTGTGATCCACCCTATCAAATGCGCTACTAAAGTCGGTATAGATAGCGTCGACCTGATGTCCGTGATCGATTTCATGACTCAGATCAGAAACAAAACTGACGAGGTTAGTCTGTACTGAGCGACCCTTCATAAAGTTATGTTGGTGTGGAGAAATTAATTTATTTAGAAAGATGGATTAATTTATTTACTGGATACATTAACGACTCGAACAGTTTAGACAGGCATGATAAAATAGCAATTGGCCTATAATTCTTTATATCATTGCGCACTCCTTTCTTAAATACAGGTATAATTGCAGTTCTCTTCCATTCACTGGGGAAGACTCCATCAGAGAGAGATCTGTTAGATATTTCTGTAAGAGGCGCGGCAAAAAAAGTGGCACAACGCTTAAAGAAAATCGGGTGTATACATAATAATATGATAAAATGTTATAAACTTAGTTCTATCTAGTATACATATATGTAACCACCTCATATAGTGTATCGTAAGGCTCGTATTTATAAACCGCTCTCAACATTGAGCGTTGAGTTGAGACTATCTTGAGATCATACTTGAGATGTTCTTCTTATAGGAACAGCATCCCAGGAATGATCTCAAGATAGCTCTCAATGTTAAGGGTCCATGCCTCGATCAAGAATATCCTAGATAACGCTTCACGAACTAAAATGTACGCAATAATGGCGCCTCAAATAGCGTCCCACAAATAAGAGGTGATTATGTACAAAATAAGCGCCCATTTTGTAAGTGGCACGCTATTTGAGGTGCCATTTTTGAGACTGACCGGACACATCTAGGCTATTCTTGATAGAACGATCCATGATAGGAAAACATGGTTTGCGCGGGCCATATTTTTATAATAAAATAGAAAACGTAAAGTTGTAGCCACAAAAAAACACATTCGACGAGCTAAAGAGATACAAGTATTAAATGAGGATCAGTAACAGGTTTGAATCATATAGTTTTATTGATATAATATAAAATCATATTGATAGCTGTGAAACTTAGTGTAAGATTTTTTGAAATCCGTTTAGTTAGAAATGGTTGAGTTATTAGGGGTTTCAAGGAAATGCCAAACTTAATGCAATAGTGCTTTATCACGTACGGCATAAGGTTCGCGTACGTCGCGATGACGTCATAAGGACCCCCCAAAATAACAGTGTTTTAGCATGTTTTAGCTCGTAAAGCTTCTCAGGTTTAAGGGATATCACAAAAATTTCTTCACAGTTAATCATGTGGTGGCATAAGCTTTCTGATAAGCCACTAAAGAAAAATCGTTACTGATCCTCATTGCGTATAAACCCCACAGATGATTGTAAAAAAAAACTGAATATCATCAAAAGCGCTTGTCGCGGTCATATTTTTGGCGTAAATAATAGCGGAAACGTATTGAATTCTACATCAGAATACACTTTAACGTACTGTGAAGTTGCTCCAATAACTTTTTTTCAAGAAAGATAATGATGAAAAAACAACTAAAAACATCGAAAAAGTGCAGAAGTGAGGTTATTTTCCATACTCTTTACACGTAAAGAAAAAGACAGACAAATGTTTCCGCACAACCGAGCCTCAAGAGACGTTTAAAAATACAGGCCTAAGGCCGCGAATACACCTGCAAGAACTTCTGCGAGAACTTACACTGGCAGCCTGTCACACAGTAGCTTGTAAACGCGTGACAAACTGTCGCCAGTGCGTTTATTATTAGTTAACACTTGTAAACTACTGTCTGACAGGCTGTGGGACACTTCTTGCAGGTGGAAACCCGGCCTAAGAGTAAGCCCCCTCCCCCTGGTTACCTTGGAGACGGCGGCCTCGAGGTGGTAGTCGGCGGCGCCCGAGTCCATGTTGCCGCTCACCATGTACGCCAGCGACTCCGTCACGTACTGCAGCATCGCCATGCGCGCCAGCTTCTCCTGCCACCACACGACACATTACATCTCACTTCACCACCGACACGTACCATGGCCAACAGTGTCGCTTAACCACTCTTAGTGGACCGTCTCGGCCAAAAGGCTCATTTTCAATCTATCGCATATTGGGACCAGATCACATTAACAAGATTTGTTTGGTGTTATCAAATATCCTCGTCTGGGTTGCGAAGTACAGGAAGCTTCTGGGAAATATGCCACCCTGAACATATGGCCTCCCATACAATGATCTCCAATCCAATCCAGAAAATAATCGACTACATATTGGGGGTGAGGCAGGTTCCAGGCGTATACAAAACAATAGTCTTGCGTCGCTTTCAGGAAGCGTCTAGGAGGTCAGGGCAGGTAAGTTCATTTCACATTATGCTCTTGTGATCCTGAGGGCCTAGCCAAAGTAACATTGTCAAATCTTCGTTATCGCTTCGCTTTCGAAACATGTATGGGATTGACATAAGGTTTCGTTAACTATCGAAATTTAAAACGTCAAATCCATACATGTTTCGAAGCGAAGCGATAACGAAAATTTGCAAATGTTACTTTGGCTAGGGGGGCTTGTTCCTTATTCAATCGATATGGAAATACAAAAAATAGTTCAGGCAATGATGCCACCCACGACCCTGTTCACCATCTATATAAATATGCGATCGATATTTTTTTAGCGATGATATCTCCCAGATGCTTCCTACTTCGCAATATCGTCCATAATAGGAAAACATGGTTTGCGGGGGTCATATTTTTGTTGTAGTCACAAAAAAACATACGACAAGCTAAAGAGATTCTCTAGTAGCTACAAGTATCAAATAGCGTATATATAAACCTCACAGATGATTTTAAAAAATCAGAATAACATCAAAAGCGCCTGCTTAGGGTCATATTTTTGGCGTAAATAATAGCGGAAACGTATTGAATTCTACATCAAAATACACTTTAACGTACTGTGCAGTAGCTCCAATAACTTTTATTCAAGAAAGATAATTGTGCTAAAGATAATGGTGAAAAAACAACAAATAACATCGAAAGAGTGCAGAAGTGAGGTTATTTTTCATACTCTTTACACGTAAAGAAAAAGACAGACAAATGTTTCCGCATAACTGAGCCTTAATAAATAGAAAAATAAAAAAAAAATGTCTCACATTTCTGACACTGCATTTTCCGGCTTGCGCCAAACCGGCTGCTAGATTTGACAGCATGCTAAAATTGTATGGAAAATATTCCAATGCTGTATTCCATAAGGACACCACTCCGCATTGATTATCTTTTTGCAGAAGATTCCAGAACTCGTCGGCGACGTCCGGACAGGAGAGCAGGTCGGCGCAGAGCGGGACGACTCCGGGCTGGCGGCTTATAGTGCCGTCCCCGTCGAATCTGTCGCACACTGCGTTCAGGAGTTTGAACATTGTATGTCGTATTATCTTTGAGCACTTTGAATCATCCTGTAGGTGAGACATACGATTTACTTTTATGCATTCTATAGTAATATATTTTATTTAATTGGACTATTCTGATACTAGTATATTAATATGACAGCATGGAATATAAATAAAAATATACTGTAGTGTTTTATTAGGATTCAAATATTAACACATCATATAGAGATCATTTACGCCCTTACCACAAGACACTGTTTAACAAGTGTTTAAATAAAACACTGTTTAAATGTGATGCTGTCACTTTTTTGACAATATTGTTTGAAAGAGACGGCATCACATTTAAACAGTGTTTTTATTAAACAGTGTTTTAAAATCTTTTGTGGTAAGGCTGTTAGAGTTTAAAATATACTTCTCTTATTATCTACACAGCCAGCATTACTATTATTATTATACCAACATACTTACTGTTAGTAATGATGAGTTCACCATTTGTCTGAGAATTTCAAAGACTTGCATCCTTATAGCTGTGGAGCCGTAGTGTTGAAACTTGCTTTCAAAAAGTTTTGCATGACTCTTACTCTAAACAAAAGGAATAAAGCCTTAGTACCATTAACAAAATGAGTGTGAAAATTTCAAATTATAAGTCATAGACCAGTGTTTCCCAGCAAGTGGCACGCGTACCCCACATCAACAATTATGCAATTATTATATTGTAATAAATGAATAAATAATAAATAAATAATAATGCGCAACAATAAACTAGGTTTAAATACGTCTGATTTCATTTTTATTTATCATTGCTGCAATGGTGCGGGGTACGCGAGTTTGTGGTCTTTCCTGGAGTGGTATGTACAAAAAAAATAATGGCAACCACTATAATAGACTAATAAAAAAGATATAAAAAAGAGTGACCTCTAATGAAAGTATCATCCAAGACAAGAGCATCGGACTATGCTCAGCTCCAAGCTGTAGTTTTGTTAACTCTTGATCTACTAACTTTTCCGTGGCTTCAATCCAAGAAGAAGGGTTTTCTCTGAAATAACTCAATATTATTGAAAAATGCCTATATTATCTATTTATGACGATTGAAACAAACACCACCAGTAACTGCATTGCAGCCCATAAGTAAATATATAACATTTTCCATCAAGTTTTAAGAAGATACTTACATGTGCTTTTTGTAACAGATCACTATAAACAAGCTTATTTCCAAATACATAATTTGCATACACCTATCTCTATGCCTTTCCTCCAGAAGCTCATAGTATCCCTGGTTTTTGCCCAAGTTGTGCCTCCTAAACGTTTTGAAGAGCGTTTGGAAGTTTTCGACAGAGATGCATTCTTCATGCACGACAAGCAGAATCACTTGCAATAGAGCGAGTTGCTCTCGTAAGTTGGACTCGGCCCATTCTTGACGGATTGTTTCACTACCAAAGTCACTTTGAATTTTTCTTGAAGGCGGAGCAGCAGTTACCGCTTTCTCAAATTGTTCTACGAGTACTGACACAAGATTTTTATTACCTTCATTATATATGTTTTTGAACTCTTTGTGGTATTTGTGGTTTATATCATTTTTATTGTCAACGATGTATTGCAAAAGCTTCAGTAAAAAGAGTCGTTCCGAATAATAGAAATTCCAAACATTTGGTAGCAGAAATGTAGATCTTGTGTCTACATATGTGATGTTTTCAAGAGCATTTGGTAGAGTCCCATAAGATGTATTGCATAAAAAATGTTTTATGAGATCCCAAATTTGAAACACATCAACATCCTGGAAAATAAAAAGAAAACACAGGTAAATGCAACAACCATGAGGTTGTTTATGAAACAGCCAACATCTACAAGACAGTTACGGGCTCCAAACAACTACAAGTACTGTATTCATTATAATAAAAGACTTCAATTCAAGTAAACAATATCTTAAACTTAGAACTGATTTTAAAAAAACTGGCCAAGTGCGTGTCGGGCCACGCGCCGTAGGGTTCCGTAGTTACTTTATACCATACCATATTTAAACCACTATCATTTGTTTTTCAGTGTTGGTAGTTGGTATGAATGACAAAGTTATATTTGCGGTTTTAGAAAATATGATATATCTTGAAAACTAATTACTATATCTCGTTCAAACCCATTTTATAGTTGAAAGTTTTTATTAAGATCTATAGCATATTTTTTTTTAGATTTTTCACTCTCTTATTTCAAAAGTTAGAGGGGGGGACACACACATTTTACCACTTTGGCAGTGTTTATTTTTCAATCGGTTGACTTTGAGAAAAAATTGTCTTAGGAACCTCAATGTCATTTTTAAAGACCTATCTATAGACACCCCGCACGTATTGGTATGAAGAAAATTTTTTTTCATTTTCAGTTACATGTATGTGGAGCTTCTCTTAATCATTATTTTCTTCATTTTTGTGTTAAAATCTTTAAGTGATTAACAGAATACATCTACCTACTAAGTTTCAACTGTGTAATCCTAATACTTTCGGAATAAAATGGTTGTGACATACGGACAGACAGACATGACAAATCTATAAGGGTTCTCCGACCGACTTTATTAGTATTTACTTAGCAATGTTTTATATTTAGTATCAAAAGGCCCCATTCCCCGACCCAAATAGTTACCACTTTCCATACAGACAATTAGATAGGTAGCACAAACTCATACACTTACAATATAATTTTGCAAGGTTTGTACGACATTCAGCAGTTTCACGTGATCAGGGTACTTGGCCTGCAGTTGTAGAAATGCTTCAGGTTTGTTTGGTTTATAGCTCTTGAGCCCTAGAAATAAGGCTTCCTTAATATCTTTTTTATTAAGAACAGCATGAAGATCTTCTCCAGAAAGATTTTGAGATGTAATCCATCGCCACATGCATCTCCAATTACTAAAAATCAAACAGAACTTTACAAGACTTGCATTATTTGAAAACCAATGACTTTCTTACATTCTATGTTATTTACTTACTTTACACTGTTTGTTGACATGTTTCTAAGTTTTAGATAATTAGAAAAAAATCCTTGTTTCTGTGAAGTTTATTATTCAGAAGTTTCTCACCGCCCGCCAGTCAAGCGGGTTATTATTAGGTACCTACCTAAATTAATTATTATTCTAATTTATTTTTGAAATTTTCCAATCAAATCGGTCGGTTCGCCGTAATTTTGAGGTTAGTTCACAGATTAGTGTTAGGCATAGAGTAAGATAAATACCGGGCGCGGTCCGCATAGCGATAATATCGATATTATCGCGAATCCAAATCATCAAAAGTGTCGATGAATAGTGACCAGTGAACGACTTTTTGTATTTAGACACTAAATGTAAAATGAATGTAGTATTTCTCATTTCTCACAAAATTTCGCGGCAACAGGGGCCTTACTATGAGCTCTTATAGCAGGACTTATATTGAACGGCATTACTTTTTCGTACCATGATCTCAACGGTTAGTATGAAAGCAGGCCTTAAGCAGTCTTTTTTACGGCCTGCTTTTGAACTGAATGGTTTCTTATTTGCTGATGGTAAGCCCCCAGGTTGTGCGTGATAATTTTGATTAAAGAATTAAGAGTTAATTAAAGAGAAAAAAAATTCTTGCATGCACTGATTGTATGCATATTGCATGATGCGGGTTGAAAAAATTCTAAAAACTAAAAATAAAGGCATTTTAAATTAAACACAAATAAGTTACTGACGACATGCCGTTCACTGCAGTGAATGGCACTGTTTACACGCTTCATTTATTGTTCATTACCGATGCGATGACCGATGAAAGGCCGATGCCCGATGAAAGCGAACGGCCGTCTAGTGACTTTCATCAAAAAGGCGCATCGCGATGAAAGATGAATCTACATAATTAGACACTTCATTTTCGATGCTTCACTGCGATGAAGCATCGAAAATGAACGAAAAATGAACCGTCTAATATCTGCATTACTTAATTTGGTCGGATTCGCGCTAAAATCGATTTGTATCGCCATGCAGACCGTAGCCGAGTACACTCCGAGTACAACCTAACCACAACCGAATGCTCTAACGGCGTTCCAAACAGTTGAGCGTGACGTTCGGTTGACACAATTGTCGTTCCAAACGTCAGAGCGTTGCAACTTTTTAACCATCAAAATGGGGTTGCGTTCAGAGATGGTTCAGAGCGTTCGAGCGCGGTTGTTTGGTTGTTTTTTAACTCACTCTAAGGTTTTCAACTTGACAAAGTCATCTTTGTCCATTTGGAATACGAATAATTTTAACTTTTCTTTATTCTAAATCAAATAAAATCTGTTTTTTGAGACTCAAAAACATCAAAATACAAAATAATGTCATTTGACATTGACATTTTTTCTATAGACAAACGTCAGAGCGTTTGCAACCCTATCGAGTTTTTGCTCGTTTGAATCGTCTTGACGAGATAGGAGATGGTACATTTTTGGTCTTAGCTCGTTAAAAGCAGAAAATAAAAATTTACTAAAAAAATACTTTTTAAAACGGACTAAATTTACTCTATTACGTCTGTGCGCGTGTGCATCTGTGGTAGGTTATCAGTCAGGGGCCCTACCGCCTAACTCAAAGCTTTAGCCAGAGCGATATCTATGCTCTGTCCGTCCTTGTCACCGTGTTATGATATGATATTATGATAGCGCACTGACGTCATAAACCAAAGCCAGAGTCAAAGCGATAGAGTTAGGCGGTAGGCCCGCAGATCAACCCAAATGGGCGAAAAAAGAAACGTCATCTCTAAATTTTAACCATCAACTTTCAACACAAAGTCTTCAAGTTTGTCAAAAGATGTCTCTGCAGTCGGACTTATTATAATCATTCTTTTTGGTTATGATGCGAATTGCAATATCATGAGGAAATTCGTCACTCTAACCGTCGTCGTGCTGTCTTAGTAGCGTAGCGGATAGCGGACACTGCCATCGTTACCAAAAGTTTGCCAAAAGATGTCTCTACAGTCGTACTTATAATATAAAATATTCAAAATAAAATTTAGATAAAGACAGTACAATAAAAGTCGCCTTCTTAACTGGGTATAAAGTGAAATGATTTAAAACAAAATTTATTTTTAAATAAAAGATAGCATGGTTTTTTTTATAGTATGGTCATTGAGCGAATTACAATATAATTATAAAATTCAACACTTGAAGTAATGACCCAGTAGCACAGAATATATACTCTAACGCGAGTAGCGTAAAGCCGCGATTACATACGCCGATTTAGCATTCTAATTTCGGGTTGCCACTCGTACTTGACAATAAAATATTGTATAATAAGTTCGATTTTAAAAGTGAATTTACCCTATAACGGAAAGATAAACATTGTATAAGATTGGAGATGAGAATTGAAAATAAAAAAACATAAACAATGTCGACCTTTGCGTTATTTGTTTAAATTAATTGTTAAAATTTAACTTATTATACGGGTGGCAACTCTAAATTGGTATGCTAGATTGGAATATGTAATCGCGGCTTAACGGATTACCCCACCTCCACCGTATACATAGCACCAGCCCCCGTACCGCCTAACTCAATCGCTTTGACTCTGGCTTTGGTTTATGACGTCAGTGCACAGTCCGTCCTTGTCATCTTGTTATGATATGACAAGGACGGACAGAGCATTGCTATCGCTCTGGCTAAAGCTTTGAGTTAGGCGGTAGGGCCCCAGCAGGGGCTTTTCACTTAGTACTTGACTCACTATGCTACAAGGGAGCGCGGCCTAAGATTTTAGTTGCGGATTGATTTGATAGATGGCGCTCATTTTTCGTTTGTCAAACAGTCGAGAGATGTCGCTATCCCGTGCTGAATCGCGGTATCGTGTGTCTTTCACAGTTTTATATAGTCAAAGCTGATAAGCTATAAAGGAAATTATTTTAAATTTATTTTAGTGATGCTGATGGGCCAACTCGGTTTATTTCCAACTCGAGTCAACCCGTTTCAAAATTCGCGTAACTCGGTTTCAACTCGAGTTAGCCAACCCGAGTTGGCTCGCCGGTCGACCCGCTACGACCCGCGAGCTAACTCGGAAACTCGCGTAACTCGGTTTCAATTCAACTCGAGTTAGCCGACCCGAGTTGAACTCTTTTTTTTTTTATGTGATTTCTAAGAGTTGTCGTATTTCCTGAATATTTGTATATATCAGAACATATTTTGCACTTTACTTTGCCATCTACGGGTAAATCAAATACTTCCCAAACACTTGATTTCTTTTTCCGACTGGATGACATTGTCTTAAAGTTAAACACGACACAAAACACACACTCAACACATTTGCGAAGTAAAAAGAGCTCATAAAAACCGAACTTTAATATTTGTCTATCCAAACATTAAAAGAAACAAAACAAGTAAACAGTAAAATATAAAAATTCGCCGGTAGTAAGAAAACAGAACTTCGGGTGCTACGGGAAAACTCGGATTAGATCGGCCAACTCCGCCGCCGGGCCGGGCTGAGCATGGCGGCGGCGGCGGCGGAAGCTAAGATACACAACTCGATTTCTTAACGGGCTGACTCTAGTTCTTAACGGGCTGACTCGAGTTGACCCGATGCAACTGCAACTCGAGTCAACCCGGGTCGGAACTCGAGTTGGCCCATCACTAATTTATTTCATGACATAGCGGTTACCTCCATTGATTAAACAAAGTTGTTACCTCCCAAAAAAATTACAAGTCAAGATTTATAGAAACCTACTAGTACCTATATTATAATATCGTACACTTTTTGTCACATTTCGTTAGATGGCGTTGATCACTAGGTCTGACTGATAACTCTATCTCTAGTATAATAATGTACTCTATGCATAGCACTACAATTGTTCGATGAATACAGAGTTCAAATCCAGCAAAAGTCACATTTTTATTTTTTGTTTAGATTTATTCTTTTTTATTAATATTTTTTGTTTTATATAAAAATATTACAAAAAAATACTACTACAATATAAAACTGTAGCTTCATACAGGTATATTTGCTAGCGTAGGAAAGAAAAGGACAGAAAAAGCTAGCTGAACACTGATTTTATGATGCTAGAAAATAAGTGCATGCTCACTTGCAGAAATACCTATTTATAACTTTTTTGACTGATGATTAAATTTTTATAGGCGAGTCAGTTTTGTATGGTTTCTGTTTAAAAAATAAAGCTAGAGATGATATGTGTCGCATGGATCCGGTATAGCAAGATATTATTAATTTTTAACTTATTTTTGTACTGTAGTAAATGTATACTTTTTTTATATTTTGTGTGACTGTATCTTAATACCTCCGGGAGATATTTTCTTTATACCTTGGTAAAAGTTATCAATTATGTTTGTCAATTAAGTTTATCAATCATGGCAATTAATAATATTCCCACAAAAAATTGGTAAGAATAATGTTTGCAGTTTATTTCGAAAGCAAACCACATTTTATGGTTAATTTAAAACTTTTTAAAGGTTTGCATTATGTCTTTTAGTTTGCATTATTATTAGTTTAGCCTCGAATGAAGCTAAACTCAATGTAATAAAACTAGGAACTCCTAGAATCATTACGCAAATGGGCTCGATGAGTATTTGTTGACTGTGAAGGTTTTGGAGCAAAGTCCAAGGTGAGAGCTAAAAGTTCATTTGGGTGTTCGCCACGCTCTGTTTGATACCTTTATTTAGCTCCACGATACTGCTGACTCACCTGATCGTTGGCAATAATTTGCTGGAGATGCAGCGGTTCGCACATAATATCATTTTACCACCTTTCATTTTTTTAAATAGTTTAACTCTACACCCAACAATTAATGAACGATTTAATTAATTAATTTAGAAACTCCTATTAAAAGACTAGAAATTCATTTCTATTTGGTTTAGATAAAAAGTAACTTTAATAAAAAATAACATTAAACTTTAAATCTAAAACTTCGTAAAAAAATACAAATCAACGCAATGCAAAGATCCATCCAACAAAAAAAAAACACCACCACAGACTACTACTGATAACAAAGACTAAAATTGGGAAAAGAGCGCCCACTCGTGGCAATTTTTTGAAAACTGATTTGAAAGGCCATCAGCGCCTCTGGAGGTTTGAGCGGAACTAATGAAAAGAAATGAGTGAAATTATAATTGCTGAAAATGTGTTTTTTCGTATAGATATTTTCAATCAATCAATAATCATTTATTTTTGTCAAACATGAGTGTACATAAAATGTAGTTGCCAGGGTTTATCGGTGTCCTTACATGTTTGGCCCTGTAGGGCATACAAAATTACAATGTCAATTAATTTAATTATTTCTTATGTCAACAAATAAAAATATTAGGTATCTTACAAGCATGATTGATAATAACGAATAAATGTCACTTAATGCCTATTTTTATTAATGTCAAAATAATATAAATGTCAAAAATGTCTCCCCTGTTTATTATGCTGATGTCAATGTTAATTAAAAAAAAAAAAATTATAATAATAATAAATTAAATAGATGACTAATTTACATCTTTACATTATAAATTAGGTAAACCTTTATCTGATAAATAGTCACTTAATCTATAGTAACATTTTTCTATAAGGAAATTCTTTAGTCTTAGTTTAAATAAGTTTAAGTTAAGGTCTTTCAAGGCTATTGGAAGCTTGTTATATATAATAGGTCCCATACAAAAAATACTACTACGCTTAAGTGCCGTATTTGCACTACACACACAAAGCTTTGTCTTTTTATTTTCTCTTATTCTATTACAAACATATGACTGAATTTTGAATAACTCTGGATTCATTTTCACAAACACAGCTACTTCAAAAATGTATAAACATGGTAGTGTTAACAATTTGTATTTTCTGAAGTAATCTTGACAGCAATCAATACACTTTAAACCAAACATTGATCGTATTGATCGTTTCTGGAATTTAAATATCATTTCTTTATTTACTGAGTTACCCCAGAAAATAATACCATATCTTAATATAGATCAGGGGGCTTACCATCAGCAAATAAGAAACCGTTCAGTTCAAAAGCAGGCCTTAAACAGGACTGCTTATGGCCTGCTTTCATACTAACCGTTGAGGTCATAGTACGAAAAAGTAAAGCAGTTCAATATAAGTCCTGCTATAAGAGCTCATAGTAAGGCCCCTGGGGCTTTTCACTTAGTACTTGACTCACTCACAGTCGAGAGATGTCGCTATCCCGTGCTGAATCGCGGTATCGTGTGTCTTTCACAGTTTTATATAGTCAAAGCTGATTAGCTATAAAGTAAATTATTTTAAATTTATTTCATGACATAGCGGTTACCTCCCAAAAAAATTACAAGTCAAGATTTATAGAAACCTACTAGTACCTATATTATAGTATCGTGCACTTTTTGTCACATTTCGTTAGATGGCGTTGAACTCTATCTCTAGTATAATAATGTACTCTGTGATATAGATTCTACTGTTCCGTAATAAGCAGCAATTAACCCATCTATATTAAGAACCGGTGCTAACTTGTATAGTGCATAAGAGGCTTTGCTTACTCTTAGGGATATTTTTTCTACATGTAATTTCCAGTCTAATTTTTCATCAATTGTCAATCCCAAAAAGGTCGTAGCGTCTGTTTCATTAATTTCTTTACCATTATAGTGGATGTTAAATATACTAGCAATGTTTGTGGGTCTACCCATGTTTTATCTACCTAGATAATATACCAACTGGATAAAATAATATAAATAAACTAAATATAAAAAACTAAAGTAATTAGCTACCAAATACAGAAGGTACTTCCACTAAAAATTTTTTTTTTTTTAAACAAAAAACCGACTTCAAAAAACCTGAAAATGAAAACAAAACAGCTTCAAAATTAAATACCTCTAAAAGCAAGAAATAATATTCTAATCACTAAATACGCATATCATTGTAATAAAACATATCTAATGAAGTCGGGTGGGGCTTTTAGAATAAATAAAGAGTTGAACTTCAGCCCCACCCGACTTCAATAGATGTGTTTTATTACAATGATATGCGTATTTAGTGATTAGAATATTATTTCTTGCTTTTTAGAGGTATTTAATTTTGAAGCTGTTTTGTTTTCATTTTCAGGTTTTTTGAAGTCAGTTTTTTGTTTTTAAAACATTTTTTTGTAATATTTTTATATAAAACAAAAAATATTAATAAAAAAGAATAAATCTAAACAAAAAATAAAAATGTGACTTTTGCTGGATTTGAACTCTGTATTCATCGAACAATTGTAGTGCTATGCATAGAGTACATTATTATACTAGAGATAGAGTTATCAGTCAGACCTAGTGATCAACGCCATCTAACGAAATGTGACAAAAAGTGTACGATATTATAATATAGGTACTAGTAGGTTTCTATAAATCTTGACTTGTAATTTTTTTGGGAGGTAACAACTTTGTTTAATCAATGGAGGTAACCGCTATGTCATGAAATAAATTAGTGATGGGCCAACTCGAGTTCCGACCCGGGTTGACTCGAGTTGCAGTTGCATCGGGTCAACTCGAGTCAGCCCGTTAAGAACTAGAGTCAGCCCGTTAAGAAATCGAGTTGTGTATCTTAGCTTCCGCCGCCGCCGCCGCCATGCTCAGCCCGGCCCGGCGGCGGAGTTGGCCGATCTAATCCGAGTTTTCCCGTAGCACCCGAAGTTCTGTTTTCTTACTACCGGCGAATTTTTATATTTTACTGTTTACTTGTTTTGTTTCTTTTAATGTTTGGATAGACAAATATTAAAGTTCGGTTTTTATGAGCTCTTTTTACTTCGCAAATGTGTTGAGTGTGTGTTTTGTGTCGTGTTTAACTTTAAGACAATGTCATCCAGTCGGAAAAAGAAATCAAGTGTTTGGGAAGTATTTGATTTACCCGTAGATGGCAAAGTAAAGTGCAAAATATGTTCTGATATATACAAATATTCAGGAAATACGACAACTCTTAGAAATCACATAAAAAAAAAAAGAGTTCAACTCGGGTCGGCTAACTCGAGTTGAATTGAAACCGAGTTACGCGAGTTTCCGAGTTAGCTCGCGGGTCGTAGCGGGTCGACCGGCGAGCCAACTCGGGTTGGCTAACTCGAGTTGAAACCGAGTTACGCGAATTTTGAAACGGGTTGACTCGAGTTGGAAATAAACCGAGTTGGCCCATCAGCATCACTAAAATAAATTTAAAATAATTTCCTTTATAGCTTATCAGCTTTGACTATATAAAACTGTGAAAGACACACGATACCGCGATTCAGCACGGGATAGCGACATCTCTCGACTGTTTGACAAACGAAAAATGAGCGCCATCTATCAAATCAATCCGCAACTAAAATCTTAGGCCGCGCTCCCTTGTAGCATAGTGAGTCAAGTACTAAGTGAAAAGCCCCTGCTGGGGCCCTACCGCCTAACTCAAAGCTTTAGCCAGAGCGATAGCAATGCTCTGTCCGTCCTTGTCATATCATAACAAGATGACAAGGACGGACTGTGCACTGACGTCATAAACCAAAGCCAGAGTCAAAGCGATTGAGTTAGGCGGTACGGGGGCTGGTGCTATGTATACGGTGGAGGTGGGGTAATCCGTTAAGCCGCGATTACATATTCCAATCTAGCATACCAATTTAGAGTTGCCACCCGTATAATAAGTTAAATTTTAACAATTAATTTAAACAAATAACGCAAAGGTCGACATTGTTTATGTTTTTTTATTTTCAATTCTCATCTCCAATCTTATACAATGTTTATCTTTCCGTTATAGGGTAAATTCACTTTTAAAATCGAACTTATTATACAATATTTTATTGTCAAGTACGAGTGGCAACCCGAAATTAGAATGCTAAATCGGCGTATGTAATCGCGGCTTTACGCTACTCGCGTTAGAGTATATATTCTGTGCTACTGGGTCATTACTTCAAGTGTTGAATTTTATAATTATATTGTAATTCGCTCAATGACCATACTATAAAAAAAACCATGCTATCTTTTATTTAAAAATAAATTTTGTTTTAAATCATTTCACTTTATACCCAGTTAAGAAGGCGACTTTTATTGTACTGTCTTTATCTAAATTTTATTTTGAATATTTTATATTATAAGTACGACTGTAGAGACATCTTTTGGCAAACTTTTGGTAACGATGGCAGTGTCCGCTATCCGCTACGCTACTAAGACAGCACGACGACGGTTAGAGTGACGAATTTCCTCATGATATTGCAATTCGCATCATAACCAAAAAGAATGATTATAATAAGTCCGACTGCAGAGACATCTTTTGACAAACTTGAAGACTTTGTGTTGAAAGTTGATGGTTAAAATTTAGAGATGACGTTTCTTTTTTCGCCCATTTGGGTTGATCTGCGGGCCTACCGCCTAACTCTATCGCTTTGACTCTGGCTTTGGTTTATGACGTCAGTGCGCTATCATAATATCATATCATAACACGGTGACAAGGACGGACAGAGCATAGATATCGCTCTGGCTAAAGCTTTGAGTTAGGCGGTAGGGCCCCTGACTGATAACCTACCACAGATGCACACGCGCACAGACGTAATAGAGTAAATTTAGTCCGTTTTAAAAAGTATTTTTTTAGTAAATTTTTATTTTCTGCTTTTAACGAGCTAAGACCAAAAATGTACCATCTCCTATCTCGTCAAGACGATTCAAACGAGCAAAAACTCGATAGGGTTGCAAACGCTCTGACGTTTGTCTATAGAAAAAATGTCAATGTCAAATGACATTATTTTGTATTTTGATGTTTTTGAGTCTCAAAAAACAGATTTTATTTGATTTAGAATAAAGAAAAGTTAAAATTATTCGTATTCCAAATGGACAAAGATGACTTTGTCAAGTTGAAAACCTTAGAGTGAGTTAAAAAACAACCAAACAACCGCGCTCGAACGCTCTGAACCATCTCTGAACGCAACCCCATTTTGATGGTTAAAAAGTTGCAACGCTCTGACGTTTGGAACGACAATTGTGTCAACCGAACGTCACGCTCAACTGTTTGGAACGCCGTTAGAGCATTCGGTTGTGGTTAGGTTGTACTCGGAGTGTACTCGGCTACGGTCTGCATGGCGATACAAATCGATTTTAGCGCGAATCCGACCAAATTAAGTAATGCAGATATTAGACGGTTCATTTTTCGTTCATTTTCGATGCTTCATCGCAGTGAAGCATCGAAAATGAAGTGTCTAATTATGTAGATTCATCTTTCATCGCGATGCGCCTTTTTGATGAAAGTCACTAGACGGCCGTTCGCTTTCATCGGGCATCGGCCTTTCATCGGTCATCGCATCGGTAATGAACAATAAATGAAGCGTGTAAACAGTGCCATTCACTGCAGTGAACGGCATGTCGTCAGTAACTTATTTGTGTTTAATTTAAAATGCCTTTATTTTTAGTTTTTAGAATTTTTTCAACCCGCATCATGCAATATGCATACAATCAGTGCATGCAAGAATTTTTTTTCTCTTTAATTAACTCTTAATTCTTTAATCAAAATTATCACGCACAACCTGGGGGCTTACCATCAGCAAATAAGAAACCATTCAGTTCAAAAGCAGGCCGTAAAAAAGACTGCTTAAGGCCTGCTTTCATACTAACCGTTGAGATCATGGTACGAAAAAGTAATGCCGTTCAATATAAGTCCTGCTATAAGAGCTCATAGTAAGGCCCCTGTTGCCGCGAAATTTTGTGAGAAATGAGAAATACTACATTCATTTTACATTTAGTGTCTAAATACAAAAAGTCGTTCACTGGTCACTATTCATCGACACTTTTGATGATTTGGATTCGCGATAATATCGATATTATCGCTATGCGGACCGCGCCCGGTATTTATCTTACTCTATGCCTAACACTAATCTGTGAACTAACCTCAAAATTACGGCGAACCGACCGATTTGATTGGAAAATTTCAAAAATAAATTAGAATAATAATTAATTTAGGTAGGTACCTAATAATAACCCGCTTGACTGGCGGGCGGTGAGAAACTTCTGAATAATAAACTTCACAGAAACAAGGATTTTTTTCTAATTATCTAAAACTTAGAAACATGTCAACAAACAGTGTAAAGTAAGTAAATAACATAGAATGTAAGAAAGTCATTGGTTTTCAAATAATGCAAGTCTTGTAAAGTTCTGTTTGATTTTTAGTAATTGGAGATGCATGTGGCGATGGATTACATCTCAAAATCTTTCTGGAGAAGATCTTCATGCTGTTCTTAATAAAAAAGATATTAAGGAAGCCTTATTTCTAGGGCTCAAGAGCTATAAACCAAACAAACCTGAAGCATTTCTACAACTGCAGGCCAAGTACCCTGATCACGTGAAACTGCTGAATGTCGTACAAACCTTGCAAAATTATATTGTAAGTGTATGAGTTTGTGCTACCTATCTAATTGTCTGTATGGAAAGTGGTAACTATTTGGGTCGGGGAATGGGGCCTTTTGATACTAAATATAAAACATTGCTAAGTAAATACTAATAAAGTCGGTCGGAGAACCCTTATAGATTTGTCATGTCTGTCTGTCCGTATGTCACAACCATTTTATTCCGAAAGTATTAGGATTACACAGTTGAAACTTAGTAGGTAGATGTATTCTGTTAATCACTTAAAGATTTTAACACAAAAATGAAGAAAATAATGATTAAGAGAAGCTCCACATACATGTAACTGAAAATGAAAAAAAATTTTCTTCATACCAATACGTGCGGGGTGTCTATAGATAGGTCTTTAAAAATGACATTGAGGTTCCTAAGACAATTTTTTCTCAAAGTCAACCGATTGAAAAATAAACACTGCCAAAGTGGTAAAATGTGTGTGTCCCCCCCTCTAACTTTTGAAATAAGAGAGTGAAAAATCTAAAAAAAAATATGCTATAGATCTTAATAAAAACTTTCAACTATAAAATGGGTTTGAACGAGATATAGTAATTAGTTTTCAAGATATATCATATTTTCTAAAACCGCAAATATAACTTTGTCATTCATACCAACTACCAACACTGAAAAACAAATGATAGTGGTTTAAATATGGTATGGTATAAAGTAACTACGGAACCCTACGGCGCGTGGCCCGACACGCACTTGGCCAGTTTTTTTAAAATCAGTTCTAAGTTTAAGATATTGTTTACTTGAATTGAAGTCTTTTATTATAATGAATACAGTACTTGTAGTTGTTTGGAGCCCGTAACTGTCTTGTAGATGTTGGCTGTTTCATAAACAACCTCATGGTTGTTGCATTTACCTGTGTTTTCTTTTTATTTTCCAGGATGTTGATGTGTTTCAAATTTGGGATCTCATAAAACATTTTTTATGCAATACATCTTATGGGACTCTACCAAATGCTCTTGAAAACATCACATATGTAGACACAAGATCTACATTTCTGCTACCAAATGTTTGGAATTTCTATTATTCGGAACGACTCTTTTTACTGAAGCTTTTGCAATACATCGTTGACAATAAAAATGATATAAACCACAAATACCACAAAGAGTTCAAAAACATATATAATGAAGGTAATAAAAATCTTGTGTCAGTACTCGTAGAACAATTTGAGAAAGCGGTAACTGCTGCTCCGCCTTCAAGAAAAATTCAAAGTGACTTTGGTAGTGAAACAATCCGTCAAGAATGGGCCGAGTCCAACTTACGAGAGCAACTCGCTCTATTGCAAGTGATTCTGCTTGTCGTGCATGAAGAATGCATCTCTGTCGAAAACTTCCAAACGCTCTTCAAAACGTTTAGGAGGCACAACTTGGGCAAAAACCAGGGATACTATGAGCTTCTGGAGGAAAGGCATAGAGATAGGTGTATGCAAATTATGTATTTGGAAATAAGCTTGTTTATAGTGATCTGTTACAAAAAGCACATGTAAGTATCTTCTTAAAACTTGATGGAAAATGTTATATATTTACTTATGGGCTGCAATGCAGTTACTGGTGGTGTTTGTTTCAATCGTCATAAATAGATAATATAGGCATTTTTCAATAATATTGAGTTATTTCAGAGAAAACCCTTCTTCTTGGATTGAAGCCACGGAAAAGTTAGTAGATCAAGAGTTAACAAAACTACAGCTTGGAGCTGAGCATAGTCCGATGCTCTTGTCTTGGATGATACTTTCATTAGAGGTCACTCTTTTTTATATCTTTTTTATTAGTCTATTATAGTGGTTGCCATTATTTTTTTTGTACATACCACTCCAGGAAAGACCACAAACTCGCGTACCCCGCACCATTGCAGCAATGATAAATAAAAATGAAATCAGACGTATTTAAACCTAGTTTATTGTTGCGCATTATTATTTATTTATTATTTATTCATTTATTACAATATAATAATTGCATAATTGTTGATGTGGGGTACGCGTGCCACTTGCTGGGAAACACTGGTCTATGACTTATAATTTGAAATTTTCACACTCATTTTGTTAATGGTACTAAGGCTTTATTCCTTTTGTTTAGAGTAAGAGTCATGCAAAACTTTTTGAAAGCAAGTTTCAACACTACGGCTCCACAGCTATAAGGATGCAAGTCTTTGAAATTCTCAGACAAATGGTGAACTCATCATTACTAACAGTAAGTATGTTGGTATAATAATAATAGTAATGCTGGCTGTGTAGATAATAAGAGAAGTATATTTTAAACTCTAACAGCCTTACCACAAAAGATTTTAAAACACTGTTTAATAAAAACACTGTTTAAATGTGATGCCGTCTCTTTCAAACAATATTGTCAAAAAAGTGACAGCATCACATTTAAACAGTGTTTTATTTAAACACTTGTTAAACAGTGTCTTGTGGTAAGGGCGTAAATGATCTCTATATGATGTGTTAATATTTGAATCCTAATAAAACACTACAGTATATTTTTATTTATATTCCATGCTGTCATATTAATATACTAGTATCAGAATAGTCCAATTAAATAAAATATATTACTATAGAATGCATAAAAGTAAATCGTATGTCTCACCTACAGGATGATTCAAAGTGCTCAAAGATAATACGACATACAATGTTCAAACTCCTGAACGCAGTGTGCGACAGATTCGACGGGGACGGCACTATAAGCCGCCAGCCCGGAGTCGTCCCGCTCTGCGCCGACCTGCTCTCCTGTCCGGACGTCGCCGACGAGTTCTGGAATCTTCTGCAAAAAGATAATCAATGCGGAGTGGTGTCCTTATGGAATACAGCATTGGAATATTTTCCATACAATTTTAGCATGCTGTCAAATCTAGCAGCCGGTTTGGCGCAAGCCGGAAAATGCAGTGTCAGAAATGTGAGACATTTTTTTTTTATTTTTCTATTTATTAAGGCTCAGTTATGCGGAAACATTTGTCTGTCTTTTTCTTTACGTGTAAAGAGTATGAAAAATAACCTCACTTCTGCACTCTTTCGATGTTATTTGTTGTTTTTTCACCATTATCTTTAGCACAATTATCTTTCTTGAATAAAAGTTATTGGAGCTACTGCACAGTACGTTAAAGTGTATTTTGATGTAGAATTCAATACGTTTCCGCTATTATTTACGCCAAAAATATGACCCTAAGCAGGCGCTTTTGATGTTATTCTGATTTTTTAAAATCATCTGTGAGGTTTATATATACGCTATTTGATACTTGTAGCTACTAGAGAATCTCTTTAGCTTGTCGTATGTTTTTTTGTGACTACAACAAAAATATGACCCCCGCAAACCATGTTTTCCTATTATGGACCCTTACAAAAACAATATACCTATAAATATTTCATAATGAAATAATTTATCGTTTGTCGAAAGCCTAGTTTAATAAATTTGTGAAAAATTGCAGCTCATCGGTGAACTGAAAAATTTACCAGTGTATACGGAATTGTACGACCCGATGAGTGTCCCCCTGATGTGTGTGGAGGCGGAGTCGGGCGTGCTGGCGCGCGGGCACTGCCCCGCGGCGGGGTACCGCGTGGAGGCGGGCGCGCGCGCCGCGCTCTCCGACCGCGTCGAGGGCACCATGATCCACTACCGCACCCCATACTCCTACTGGACCGTGTTCAATCATGAAATAGAGAGAGCTCTGGATCGTAAACACCACCATCGTATCAACGAAACGCTGCAGAGAGTATACGAGGGAACTAAAGTTCTGCGAGGTATGTATTTTTCAGGATTTCTAAATTTGGCGGATGGTTTAATTGCTCAAATTAGGAAACCATAGTCGTAAATTGCAAAATCGCATCGCATCGAAAATCGGATTCGCGCCGGACGGTGTGAATCTTACATTCCAAACAAACAAACAAACTTTCGCATTTATACAGGATGGTCCAGATAGTGACGTCCAAGTTTTTTTTAGATTACTCACACCTGGGTGCATCCAAAAATACCCTATGTATGTTCCGTTCACCTTACAAACTTTGAAAGCCGATTTCAGCATAAAATGACCCATCAAGAGTCACTTTTTTGTTTTATTTACTAAGCTAAGAAGCCACTTAAGTTTTTAAAATCAGTTTAAACTGTTGAAATATCCATTTTGTATTTTTAAAAGAATTGTTAAAATGTTACTTCGTCGAAGTAAAATCTAAAATATTCACTTTCGACCCTGTTTTCAGGAACTTATCTGGATGTTGTGTAGTTGATTATTTTACGTATGGAAGAGTGTTTTAAGACAATTATGTTGCAAAAATAATACCCAAAAAATTCTTAATATGAATGGAGTTATGAATTTTTATGGTCCGCCCGGTAGAAAATTCGGAAAAACACATTTGAAAAATCATAACTTCTAATCTACGAAAAATCGCGGAACATACATACATACATACGTATTTTCGGATGCACCCAGGTGTGAGTAATTTAAAAAAGTCTTGGACGTCACTATCTGGACCACCCTGTATAATACTAGCGACCCGCCCTCGCTTCGCTTCGGTTCCTTCCTTTTTCTGCCAAATGCGACCTTCCAACAATACCCAAAAAGAAAACAAATACCTTACAGTCGTCGCCCATTCGCTCCAAAAGTCTTTTTCCGTCCCGTCATCGGTGTAAGAAACGCGGTTGAATTTATATTCGCACTCGTAATTTTTTTGCGATAACTCCCTAAGATATTCATTTAAATGGTATGGTGTAAGTGAAAGGTAATGTTTAGGGTAACTAACGTATTTAAGTTGATAAGGATGAATACTGTATCCTTCTGTAGCTTTCCAAATTACCGCATTGTATGTGACCAATTTTTAGAAGATATAATGGGTACCTATAGTAAGTTATTCTTAAGAGCGTTTATGCGCTACACTAGCGCCGCCAATGGTAAAAAAATCATAGTGCTTAAATAAAGACGAAATTGAGAATTGTGTTCTTCTAGTGTACTCCGAATAAGATTTGTGGTACTTTTTATCGCTTAAACTATATTTTCTAGTCTGTCGTTTAGTTTAATGGAGTTTTATTGCTAAAAGTGGCTAAAAGTGGCCACTTTTAGCAATAAACTAAACGGCAACTAAACGACAGGTTATAAAATATTGTTTTCGCAGATGTTCATTCAAACACTCCTTGTTGTTTAACAATGTTTGAATTTTGACTGGTGGAAAAGTAGTGCCAGGCGGCATGAAACTACCACTTTTTCGCGCATTTTGATGCCGCCAGCACTACTTTCCCATCAGTCAAAATTCCTGGCAATGTTATATTCAATTTAGATACATGATTGGCTTGCTATTATACCACACCACACCTAATCCAGAGCTCTGTAAACTGTATACCTTCAATCGCTTTTCAGCCCCTTTGTTGTTCAAACACTCCCACCCCCAGCTGAAAATTTGCGAGGTGCCCGGCCGGATCTGTTAATAATGATAGTATGGCAAACTAATAAGAGGGATTTCGTCGCTCTGTAAATTGTCCACCTATTTCCGGGGCTAGCTCTTAGTCCAAAACTTTAGACTGGCGTCGAGCCCCAGCTCAAGCCCCAGCCCGCCAGACAGACGCGGCGAGGAACTTTGTTTTATAATATGTAGTGATTGATATTCGAGATTTCGATATTGCGGGTCTCAGACCTCCTAACTTCCGCGATCGTAACTCGATACGTAATAGCGCGTCCGTTATTCCTGGTGGTTCATCAGGCATAGTGAGCGGCGTGGCGGAGGGGCAGGCGGTGCCGAGCAGCGTCGCGCGCAGCTGCGAGGGCGTGCTGGAGGTGGTGGCGCGCCTGGCGCGCGCGGAGGCGGCGCGCCCGCTGCTGGCCGAGTGCCTGCGCCTCTGCGCCGCGCTGTTGCCCCACGCCGCCGATGAGATACACCTCAGGTACTACACAGCGTCGCACGCAGCTGCGAGGGCGTGCTGGAGGTGGTGGCGCGCCTGGCGCGCGCGGAGGTGGCGCGCCCGCTGCTGGCCGAGTGCCTGCGCCTCTGCGCCGCGCTGCTGCCCCACGCCGCCGATGAGATACACCTCAGGTACTACACAGCGTCGCACGCAGCTGCGAGGGCGTGCTGGAGGTGGTGGCGCGCCTGGCGCGCGCGGAGGCGGCGCGCCCGCTGCTGGCCGAGTGCCTGCGCCTCTGCGCCGCGCTGTTGCCCCACGCCGCCGATGAGATACACCTCAGGTACTACACAGCGTCGCACGCAGCTGCGAGGGCGTGCTGGAGGTGGTGGCGCGCCTGGCGCGCGCGGAGGTGGCGCGCCCGCTGCTGGCCGAGTGCCTGCGCCTCTGCGCCGCGCTGCTGCCCCACGCCGCCGATGAGATACACCTCAGGTACTACACAGCGTCGCACGCAGCTGTGAGGGCGTGCTGGAGGTGGTTCCGCGCCTACCATACACCTAAGGTACAGCTTGAGCATAACACAGTGTGCCCATAGAGTGAGCAGAGACGCGTTGACTTGAAACCGAGTTGTGTGTGGCAGGCTGATCAACACGGGCGTGGTGCCGCGCGTGGTGAACCCGTCGCTGAGCGCGGCGGAGTACGCGGCGGGCGCGGCGCTGGACCCCGCCGCCGTGGGCGCGCTGCTGCTCGCCGTCGACCAGCGCACGGCCCTCTACGACCTCATCGACGCCTACATCGATTTGCTCCTAGCTTTCCACCAGGTACCACTACTGGCTTAATATATATGGCTACGAGACCGAATTGTGTACAGTTTTTGACTCGATTAGTAATTTAATACTGCAATTTCCAAATGATCTTTTTCTTATCACAGGTGATTTTAATGTTACATATGCCGATTGGTACCTCGACCAAAACTCAAATTCAATGTTCATGCACTCAAATACTAATTCTCCTGTACAATTGACAGCTGATTTTATGAGTTTTACAAACCTTAAACAATTTAATTCCTCATTTAATGTCAATAACAGATTACTTGATTTAATATTTTGTAATACAAACTGTAACGTTCTTACCTGTAGAGACCCCATAACGGCTGAAGACGCGCATCATAAATCTTTAGAAATTAATTTGAATCTTGAAACCTATTATCCACTACCACAAAACATAATGTACACTAAACTCTTTCACCAAGCCGATTATGATGCGATTCGAGCTGAAATGTCAGCCATAGATTGGTGTTCTAAACTGTCTACTACTAATGATATAGATTCTGTAGTCAATATTTTTTACGAAATAATTAATGATATAATAAAAAAAACATATTCCTACTCGTAAAGTCATTAACACAGATCGTCATCCGTCATGGTACACTATTCCCCTCATAAAATTGTCTAAGCAAAAAATTAAATATCATACTAGGTGGAAACGATACGGGAATCCTTTAGATTACCGAGCATTTTCTTCGCTTCGTAAGAGAGAATCTAGGCTTCAGAACATAGTGTACCATAATTTTATACATTTAAGTGAAGACAGTATAAAAAAATGTCCTAAACTGTTCTGGCGATTTGTTAAATCAAAATTTCCATCTAGCCATGTTCCCCAAACGATGAAACTTAATCAGCGTGTTTCTAATACAGGTGAAGATACATGCAACTTGTTTAATGAATATTTTAACTCTGTTTTTGTTAGAAGTGTACCACGGCCAGCTACATACGATCTCGATTGCCCCCCCGTCAACTCCCGTGTCAGTCTGCAAACCATGACCATTACTACAGAAGCTATTAACAAAGAGCTTAAAAGTATCGACATTAACAAGGGGGCCGGTTATGATGGCATTCACCCCTTATTTATACGTAATTGTGCTAAACAATTATCAACACCGATGGGTATTATATATCGTAAGTCTTTAGAATTGGGTATCTTTCCATCGGCATGGAAACTTGCTCTCATCACTCCGATTCCTAAAAATGAGAATAGGAATGACGTTTCTCAATATCGACCTATATCTAAAACCAACTTATTCGGCAAAATTTTTGAAAAGATTATTACTTGTAAACTCGCGTGCGCATTAAAGAATCATATATCTGTTAATCAACATGGTTTCTGTAAAGGGCGCTCTGTAGAAACGAATATGCTTAGTTTTACAAAATTTTTGGTTGATGCTTTGGATAAAAATAAACAAGTAGACGTCGTGTATTCTGATTTTTCCAAAGCATTCGATAAAATTAATCATGATCTTCTTATAGAAAAACTTTGGTCCCTCGGGATACACGGCGATCTGCTCCGTTGGTTGGATTCGTATGTCAAGAATCGTTCTCAGGCGGTTTCTGTGAAGGGCTTCGTATCACGATTCCTTGATATTCCTTCTGGGATTCCCCAAGGGTCTCATATTGGGCCATTATTATTTGTTATTTATATCAATGATATCGAAAAAAATATTCAAAATTCAAATTTCCTGTTATATGCTGATGACGCAAAGTTTTTCAAGATTGTGCAAAGTAATGACGATTGCTTACAGTTACAATCAGATCTAGAGCGTTTAACAGAATATTGTTCATCCAATCAACTGTTTCTGAATTTGGACAAATGCTCCGTAATCTCGTACACACGCAAAAAGAACCCTATTAACTTTGATTATAAAATTAACAATTTATCACTTGGCCGGGTCACATCAATTCGTGACTTGGGTATTATAATGGACTCTGGTTTATCTTTTAACTTACACATTGATTATATAGTTAACAAAGCATTCCGACAATTAGGTTTCATTCTAAGGGTTTCAAAACCTTTTAAGCAATCGCATACCCTTAAACTATTATATTTCAGTTTTGTCCGATCACTTCTTGATTTTGCCTGCATTATATGGAGCCCAAATTATGCTTGCCATGTTGCCCGTATAGAAAAAGTTCAAAAAAAGTTCGTCAAATCTCTCGATTACCGTGGAAATCATGAATACATATCCTATGAAGATTCACTCAACCATCACGCAATGACTACTCTTGCTAACCGTCGAGTCATGTTTGATCAAGTCTTTCTTTATAAAATTTTAAATAATTTGGTTGACTCCCCTCACATTTTAGAAAAAATTAACCTAAGAGTACCCAGACCTGGCTCGCGCCTACAAAAACTATTTGTTGTCCCTTCGTACTCCGCTGTATATACCAGAAATAACTTTTTTCGACGTAGTGTTGAAACTTATAACAAAAAGTTCAATGATATAGATATCTTTTGCAATAGCCTAACTGTCTATAGAAAGTTATTGCATAATAAGTTGTCAATAGCACTTTGATTATTAATAGTAACTTGATGATTTATTGTACATTTTCTAAAGCACTAGACTGTGTATGTTTATGTTAGTACTTACTTACTTCCATAACACTAAACTCTGTGTAATTTTATATTCTTTATGGATCTATAGGTCTATAAGAAACTCATATTTTTTGTATGCAATACCAATGTATAAGACTGTTTGTATCCTAAATAAAATAAAATAAAAATAAAAAATATCACCGATCACAATATTCACTAAGAGTTGTTATTTGATTGCATCTATAAATATATCCTACGCCGGGAAACGTCGGACGTTTCCTTGTCAGATAATTTATTTGCTCACGTTTGACATAGTGAAATTCATGTGCCATTATGGTATGGGCGATTCAAAAATGTCGTGTATAGACATGGTAGTGTAGTGACAGGTGCGTCGTGTGTGCACAGTGGTCGGTGTCGGCGCGCGCGTGGCGGGAGGTGTTGGTGGGCGGGCTGGTGGTGGTGGTGCGCGAGGTGGTGGGCGGCGCGGCGGCGTGGCGCGTGGCCGGCGCGGCGCCGCGGCGGCGCCTGCGCGCGCGCGCCGCCCACCTGCTGGCCGCCGTGCTCGACGCCGCGCGCCCGCCCGCGCCCGCGCCCGCCCCCGCGCCCGCCCTCGCCGACGCCGCCCGCCTGCTGCAGCAGGTCGCGCTGCACACGCTGCTCTACACCGAGAACGCCAGGGAGCTGCTCGACATCATTTCCATCGGTAAGTTATTTGCAGGGTGCCCGTGTCACAGTATTATGAACACTGTGTCCGTGTACAGATTCCGGCAAACCTCTTGACGTTCTTTCGACGGAGTGGGGATAAGTTCACGCATGTGCACTTGCGAGTGACCAATAGCTCGCGCGCGCCCCTCTCCCGCCGCCCCGTACCTCACACTACGCATACCTAAAATACGCGTTCTGCGCAATCCCCACCCGATATCAAGATGTTCGCCGGCTACTGTACCTAACATCTCGTGATGATACTCTGTGCGATATCGATCGAAACTGGGGGCTAATTTCAAAATCTATTGCAATCGCTTTCAGGATGTGATACATTGATCACTCTTGGTCTTCGTCGGCGTCCATTGCTTCATTTACCATCAGCCCACACAAACTACCGTCATAACACTTTTATGTTGCGTGGCTGCGAAACTTATAATAGGTATAGTAGCGAACATGACTTCGACTTATTTATGACAAGCCCGGCGACTATCAGGCGAACTGTAAACTTGCATTACTTTCGGCAGCAATTCTGTGTGGGTGCTCAACCTTAATTGTGTAATAACAATAGCAACATATTACTTTTTGTTTTTATTATTTTTTCTAACGTCACTGGTTGTCTTTTTGGTTAAATTTTTATTTTTAGTGGAAATTTGTACTTTTTTGTGCATAATGCATTTTACTTTATATATAGGATACTATTGATATGTACATGTGGAGGTTTGTAATTGGCTTCGAGTAATTAATAATGTTTTTATATGCCTATAAAGCTGTAAACCTTCCTAAAATAAATAAAATAAAATAAAATAAAAATTGATGCTTCTTTTTGGCACAAATAAAAACTTACCACAGAAATGCAGCAATGTGTCACATCCATCTGTCAAATGAAAGCGATTGCGATAGATTTAAAAACTTAGACAATAAGTAGGCTGATTGTACTCATATAACGTAAACTCGGTCTCTGTCGCAGGTAACGAACGGTTGGAAAAACTTATGATCGACCAAACGAATTGGGTGAGTGGGGGGGGCGTGGAGTACGTGGTGGGCGTGCAGCGGTGCGTGGCGGGCGTGCTGCTGGCGCTGCGGCTGCGCCCGCCCGCCGCCCGCGCGCCGCTCGACCGGCTCGTGCGCCCGCTCGAGGTGGTGCCGCGCGTCACCGGATACATCAACCACGCCTTCAGCAAAAGCCTCCCAGTTTTGAGCTGTCGACTCTTACAACGATTCGCCGAAGTGAGCCCCTTCGACCGTTCGTCGTACTTTGTCACTTTTTAAGGGTGCATCGTGCGTTTACTAGCGCCGCCGATCAAGAAAAAAATATTGCAACGAAATAATTATATTTAAATTCTGGAAAATATAAAAACTGAATTGGAACTGCAATACTCTTTTTTTCTGGTTTAAATGTGTTTATGGAGTTACAATCTGATTAACGCCTAAAGTGGCCACTTTAGGCGTTAATCCAGATTGTAAGTGCACGAACATATTTAAACTAACAAAAAACGCATTTAAATAATAGTTTATTACCAATAATACTAGTTTTTATATTTTTCAGAATTTTATTAAACATTATTGTTTCGTAGTAAGCGATTTCTTCTTGATTGGCGGCGCTAGTGGAGGCTCGGTGCGCCCTTAAATAGATCTATCACAGATTATTTTCTATGATTTTTAGGATTATCAAATGTCTCTCTTCTCGTCGTTGGACATGTCGGCTTACCGTGTCCGTGTGATGTTCTTGGACCGTCTCCGCGACGAGCACGAAAGTGTCGAGCTGAAGGTGGCCATCCTGGATTTCGTGACGACTTGCGTCAGTAAACAACCGGGGCTCACCGAGGCCTTCTTCATGATGAACCAAGAGAGAGCTAACACTCTCGAAAGCGAAGCCGACAAAAACACTGTGACAGAAAAAAAGTCGGCCTCTGACGATAGCTCCGAAGGTATTCTGGGATACATGGCTGACTATCTAGGAACCATAAAATCGGTAATTTTAGTATACTATTATCCACTTATTATATTATACCTACAATTATGGAAATTCTGGCAAAAAAATACGTAAAATTGTAATAGAGTACGATTTTTTTGACCATAGATTTCTTTGTCATCATTTGTTTTTTTTTACAGGATACAAAGTTACTTTACAGTCCGATTTTGGGATGTATCATGGGACTCTTTCACGCGTTATGGAAAAATAATATGCAAATTCTGGTGAAAAAACTTAGGGACAGCCCTAAGTTTTGGGAATATATGACGAGTCCACTGTTCGACGAGATCCAACCCGGGTTGCGCACCTACGCCCAGATATTCAACGTGCTGGGCATCGAGCTGTTCGCGGCGGCGGCGCCCGACGCGCCCCTGCTGCGCGTGCTCGAACAGTTCTTCGACACGAACAACAAACACTTGGACAAATGGATCGATCACATATTTTCTTTCGACGGCCGCGCCGACGAAGAGGAGACCGTCGACAAGGTCCCCGTCTGGCTGGGGCTGCTCACCTCTTGGAAAGATTTCACGACCATCTTCTGCAGGCGCCCCCCGGTCACCTTGAACATAGCCCACAAGTCCAAGATGGTCGCTCCGTGCATGACCGCCCTGCTAAACGAGCTCGAAGACGCGAAAGACGGGCGCCCGATCGTCATCCTCGCCGAGTTGTACGTGACGATGCTCGCTAACTGGAGGGACGACTGCTTCGAAAACAGGAAACTGAACGCGACACAGATCGAGAGCGTGCTGACTCGGACGTGCGGCGCGTACGAGAGGCTGCACCCGCGCGGCGCGCGCGCGCTGCTGGCCGCCGCCACGGGCGCCGTCGCCTGCCTGCACTACGAGATCCGCGCCAGCGGCGCCGCCGCGTGCGCCCTCGTGCGCGCCGTCACCGCCCTCTGCGGCCTCGAGCTCGACCGCCTGCTCGACTGCGCCGACGAAGACGCGCCCGCCGACGCTCCCGCCGACACGCCCGCCGCCGTGCTCGCGCTCGCGCTGCTCGAGCAGTGCCTTGAGCTGTACGAGGAGACGTTCGCGGAGCTCGCCGCGTGGTTCCAGGCGAGCCGGTTCGTCGACAAGCTGGTGTGGTGGGTGGGGGCGCGCGTGGGCCGGCGGCGGCACGCGCGCACGTCTCTGGCGGCGCTGCGCTGCCTGACGGCGTGCGCGCGCGGGCCGTTCGCCGCGGACGTGGCGGCCGCCGATGTGGAGCGGCACCTGTGGCTGGCGCTGCTGCCGCCGGCGGCGGGGGCGGGCGCGCGCGAGGCGTGGTCGGCGCGCGAGTGGGCGGCCGTGTACGGGGGTGGGCTGCAGCTGGTGGCGGCGCTGGTGCGCGCGCAGGGGCCGGCGGGCGCGGGCGCGGCGGTCTCCTTCGTGGGCGTGCACCTGGAGCCGCTGGTGGAGGCGCTGCGGCTGCCGAGCGCGCCGGACGCGCCCGCGCTGCAGCTGGCCGCCTCCGCGCTGCACCTCGTGCTACACCTGCTGCACTACGAGGCGCGCTGGCGCCTCCAGAACATCGACTCCATGATCGCCATCATGGTAACTACCACCGCTCCATTCTGACGCTCATATTATCGATTATTCTTTGTCTTCTTCGAACGTAATCAACCGGGGCGATCGTTGAATGAGGGTTAGAAAATTAATTCAACTGAAACATTCCAGTCGTGCCGTTCAAACATCTCTAAATACGAGTAATATCGTCAACTGGGTAACCGATCACTTGTCCGAAATTCACTTGTCCGAAAAAAAATATCCGGTTCATATCCACCTCATAATCGATTAGTTTCGATTATAAAATGCTAACACCAAGAGCTTTTTCAATTTAGACTGATTGCTGCCGCACGACAGCAGGCTGGAATGGAAACCGTACTGCACACGGGCGTCTTTGTTTTTTCTTAAATAGAAGTCTTGCGTTAGCAGTGCGACATACCGGCCCGGCCACAGCCAGCGCGGCAGGCGACGACGCAGGCGGAGCGGCAAGCGAATTCGGTAATCACTGGTTATTGAACGCCGCCTGCCGCGCTGGCTGTGGCTGGGCCGGCCGTAAGTCTGTTGGCAAAATGTTACTTTAGCGTTATGAGTTTAGTACGGAAATGTGAAGTTCCAACAAGTGGCGTGTTTCTCCGCACAGCGCAGCATCAGCGTGTGCCTGCACCAGAGTGTGACGTTGGCGCTGCGGGCGCGGCGCGTGCACGAGCCCGCCTCCGCCTCCGCGCCCGCGCCCGCCCACGCGCCTGCCGACGACGCGCCTCACGCGCCCGACCTCCTGCACAGGTGCGTACTACACGCAGTATGCAGTAATGAGATCAAAACATGACTGTGGTTATCGGTTAACATAAACGAACACAATAACAGATGCACTGTGGTATTCAAGGTAATTACGTTTTCAACCCACTTGCCTGTAAAGTTGTCACGGGGAGCAATGAAACATCAGGCTCCAGTGCACAATAAATATAATAATTGCAACTATAGTTCCATCACAAACGGTTTTTATGTAGGTATTAAATTAAATAGCTTAATTCTGATAAAAATGCAAAATCCGGATGAAAGATCAAGTCTGAAGAGAGTGAATTTGAAGTCTGTCTTTCGGAAAAAAAAAAAATGACATAACTGAAATTGCAAAATAAGTTTTTATTCTGAAGAAGGAGGTCGGCACGGCCACGGTTACAAAGTGAGCCCTAATACATCGCTTTTAGGGCCATAAACCGAGCTATAACAAACGCGTGCAATAATATATAAAAACACTAGTACGTAATAGAATTAACCCTACAAAGTTAAATTAGTACCTTACTGCAAGTTCTATGCAAGGGTCTGACATGCTTTGATAGAGCGAGATCGTCTTATTAAGAATTCTATTGGAGGAAATAGAGAAGAGTGTCATGTTTTTTCTCTATCACCGACCGGACTTTTTTTCATGGTCGGGTTATAGGCACAGTTCAACTAGGCAAAACAAATAAGTGGGGTTATATCAAGAGTGCCAGAGAAATTAAAGGTTTTGTGGATTACTACCTAATTGATACCCAAGATTTATTATAAATCGAATGTGTAGTGTTTGTGTCTAGCATACAAAATGGTGGGGTGTTCGATATTTGGCTGCAAAAGCAACATTCAAAGAAAAGAAGCGGGTGTTACATTTCATGCGTAAGTACCTTGTTTTCTATATTTTGATCACGTATTTCTTTCTCAAATCTCACAGGAACCAAGTTTCTGAGCTAAATAATTAGTTATATCATGAAATACCTGATAAATAGGAAAAATCTGAAAATTATTTTTAAAATAACCTCGTAAACATTTGACATGCAAACCGGTAAAATTGCGTACATCTACGTAATAGTAGAAGTCAGCTTAGCTTTGACGTCCACTAAAATCAGTAGGTTTATAATACGATTTCCGGATGCCTACTATATAGAAATTTTTCCCCAAAAATTACCCCATATTTCAGGAAATTTCAATCAATTTGATTTTTCCAGATTTCCGACGGAAGATAAAACTCGTGAAAAATGGATAGAAGCAACTGGAAAAAAGACTTGGGTGCCACACACGAATTTGTTCGAAACATTTTGAAAAAAATTATTTCCGAAAAACAGAAAAACTAACGATAATAAAAAAAGTTCTGTATTCCAACGGTTAATAAAGAATTTACCTGTTTTAATTTAAAGTTTATCTTTATATTCCATTAACCACACAATCTCATATCAACTAGATAATGAGCGCCGCGCCGGCGCGCCGCCGAGCGAGGAAACGGCGCGCTGTAAAAAACTTTTTACAGCTGCTCGATTTCACCGAGCGAATGTGGTATAGTTGTTGTGTGACGTAAACAATGGTGGCAGTGTTTTATGCTAGTAGGTACTGATGTTTAAAAAACGAAAATAAAAGAAATGTTTATTTTATTAATTTTAAGAACAAGCATTTCAAGCTTAGTTTACGAGTATGTCTTAATTACTTTATTAAAATGTAAATTAGTATCAACAATATAGTTTTTCTTTTTTTTATAAGTAGTTAAAAATCGTTCCCCCCAAAAAAAAATATCCTAAAGGTATATTTTTTTATGGGGGACCGCCGCAACGCCGCCGCCGCCGTGTAAATTGTCAGACCACGCCGCCGCCGTGGAATTGGTCATCGGCGCTCATATCTAATTATCAACTACCTGAGCGAACCCCAGTTAGTTTACTCTTTGTATACGTATGTTACCGTTAAAGTACGGAAACCGTAATCTGCAGATTAACTGGTCGAGTCAGTTAAAGTGCGAAAATTTTCTTAAAGTAGACGATTTCCGTACTTTATCTAGTAATCTGCACATTAACGGATGCTACACCGTTAAGGGTACTTTTTCTGATCATGGCAACCCCATATTTTGACGTCATAATATATCTATCCCTTACACCCGGTCGCTCGGTAGCGCATCTACCCCTTTTTAATATACTATATCTATGGTTCTATGCGAGTAAACAGAGCATTCCCAATTTAGCCGGGTAATACAGTTATTTTTTTAGTAACAAACAACAAGGAGGTTTTACGCTACTAAAAATTCATATACATTTTTGGAATAAATAAATGTGTAGGTAACAGTGTAAGTCCTTAATTAAGTCAAACAAATGTTTATTATGTGTTGAAAAACGTCGTATGATATGAAACGTCGTCGTGTGAGTTCTTACTTCTTGCACACTCGGCTGAGTTACGCCCTCGCCTGCGGCTCGGGCTGCAGCCCACAGCTAACTTGTCTCATAATGTACTATTATACGTTTATTGACCGAGCGAACGCGAAGCATCTCTGCTTCAGCTTGGGCAAAAATGCTTTCGTATGTCCGCCCGGGCGGCTGTCTGTTCGTTTGTTCTCCTCTACAGGTCGCATTTCTCAACCGATTCTCGTGAAAATTTGTGAGCGGGTTCGATAATGGAGAAGTTTTATGATGTAAAAAAACTTTTAACTTCATAAAATTAAAATATAGCCTAAAATTAATATATCAGTAAAAAAGGAAATCCGTTAATAAATGGTAGAGCAATAAATAGTTGACTAAATTTTGGATCACACGCAGGTCGTCACATACGCAACTCGTCACATACTCAACTCGTTACATTCGCAACTCGTCACATTCGCAACTCGTCACATTTTTTATTTTTAATACAATGTGCCAAATGATGACTCTAAATCTTGATGGCTGCTCAATATTGAGCCTAATTTGGTCACCATCTTGTTTTTGACCACACAAAAAGTGGCTGCACTATCTTTATCAAGCCTAATATGGTCAGCCATCTTGCTTTTAGCCACTCAAAAAGTGGCTGCACGAAACGACTTGTAAAATGTACTAAGTAAGGAGGACGGCAAATAAAAGTTGATGTCGGTGATGCAGGAGCGCGGAGTTGGTGCAGCTGTGCACGCGGTGCCTGCTGTGGTTTAGCCCGCCGCTGCTGGCGCTGCTGGCCGGGGGCGGGGGCGCGGGCGGCGAGCTCGACCGCTGGCCGCCGCTCGTGGAGCTGCACTTCGGCGCGCCTAAGCTCGCCGAGCCCCACCCCCACCTCACCTTCGGCACGCTGCTCGCCGCCATCTGCCTGCTCACCAGGATGCTCAACCACGTGAGATCCGTGTGCTGGCCGATTTGCGTGACCGACACGTTTATTTTATTTATTTATTTTATTTTATTTATTCAGGAAATATACAGTCATATACAAGTATGATATACAAGTATGTCCGTTTACTTTAAAAAGCTCAACTTCGCTTTGGATTAAAGAAGTGACGGTTATGGAAATCAATAAAATCATGAGTAAACTCACTTTTTCGTCGTTACGTGTAGGCGTACCACATAGAAGAGGGCAGCGGGTCGCGGTCACCACGCGGGCGGCGGCGCGTGTGCTCGTGCGGCAGCCCCGGCGCGGGCGCGGACGCGCGGCGCGCCAACCGCAGCGAGTCGCTCACCAGCGTGTCGTCGGTCGCCAGCGCGCCGCCGCCCGACCGCCGGCTGGTCGCCACCGCGCTCGAGCACGCCGCCACGCTGCTCGCCTCTCAGGTAAATACTAGGGGTCGAACCGAATCCCGTCGCTTCGCTGCACGTTTCCGACGGAAGTGACATTTTGTCGTTCCGCAGGCGCTGCTGGCGGTGCGCGACCCCAACGTCCCGTCGCGCCACAAGCAGCTCGTGCGGCGCGAGCTCGGCTCGGAGCTGACGGTGTTTCACGACTTCGTGCGCAAGCGCATCCTGTGCGCGGCGCACGCGCGTCCGCACCTCGTGCGCAACAAGCTGGGCGCGTGGCCGCTGCCCGCCGACGCGGCGGAGCTGGAGCGGGTGGAGGCGGCGCGCCGGGAGCGGCACGCGCCCGACGCGGCCGACGCGGCGGGCCGGCACGCGGCCGACGCGGCCCGGCACGCGGCCGACGCGGCCGACCCGCCGCCGCCGCCGCCCAAGCGCGCCGCGCCCGACTCGATGCGCGAGTACATCCTGCGCAAGCAGTACCTGGACGCGTGCGCGCGCTCGCCGGCCGAGGGCGCGCCGTCGCCGGTGTCGCACTCGACGCCCGCGCCCGACCGCAAGAAGGAGGCGCGCGCCTCCAAGCGCGTCTCATGGGCGGAGACCACGCGCGACAGCGACGACGATCTCGACTCCTCGCTGCACGACGTCGAACCGATCTATTCCAATCTCACCGATGTTCAAATTAACAACGACGAGGATTATTTCCACTTTATGTCCGTTGTGTTCCTATACATTTGCCAAACTGACTTGTGAAATTTCGTTAGTGTTATTATATTAAGTGTCCCGATATTTTTCTAAGAAAAAATGAAACTTTTTTTATTAATAAGTATTAAAATTTAGTTATATCGAAAAGAAATGTTGTTTCATTCATCGCAATGATGTTTTTAATTTTAATGTATTTATTATAGAAATAAACAGTCTTGGTTCTAGATACACTACTTATGCCGAAATTACGCGACCGAAGTTTGGCATGATTACGCCTTTTTTTAGGGTTCCGCAGCAAAAATGGCAAAAAACGGAACCCTTATAGATTCGTCATGTCTGTCTGTTCGGAATACTTTCGGAATAAAATGACTGTGACATACGTCCGTATGTCACAATCATTTTATTCCGAAAGTATTAGGATTACACAGTTGAAACATAGTAGGTAGATGTATTCTGTTAACCGCTTAAAGATTTTAACACAAAAATAAAGATTAAGGGGGGGCCCCCATACATGGAACTGAAATATACTATATCTATGACTGAAACTGAAAAAAATTTCTTCATACTCATTTTTCTACATCGTGATCGAGTATAGTGCCCCGATTTATGAAATTGTGAAAGCCTGTACTTACTTTCGCTGATAACTTATTATACAATATTTTATTGTCAAGTACGAGTGGCAACCCGAAATTGGTTCCTAACTAGGATGCAAAATCGGCGTATGTAATCGCGGCTTTACTTTGTTATTTTTAACCGACTTCAAAAAAAGGAGGAGGTTTTTTTAATGTATGTTTTAACATAACTTAGTCAGTTGAAGCCGCGATTACATACGCCGATTAGCATCCTTACTGGGGATCCAATTTCAGATTGAAAACGATGCCCCGAATTGGATCCTAATTGGGGACTTGCAGGGCTGCCTCCCTATCCAAGGCTTTTTCTCTAGTGTAGGAAAGGCAAATGAAACATTGTTCATGCAGCCAAGTCTTCAGTCATAAAGTTTTCTATAGTTAGCGTTTCCTGTTTAAGACCTGCTTTTGAACTGAACGGTTTCTTATTTGCTGATGGTAAGCGTAAAGCCGCGATTACATACGCCGATTTAGCATACCATTTTCGGGTTGCCACTCGTACTTGACAATAAAATATTGTATAATAAGTTCGATTTTTAAAGTGAATTTACCCTATAACGGAAAGATAAACATTGTATAAGATTGGAGATGAGAATTGAAAATAAAAAAAACATAAATAATGTTGACCTTTGCGTTATTTGTTTAAATTAATTGTTAAAATTTATCTTATTATACGGGTGGCAACTCTAAATTGGTATGCTAATGCGGCTTAAGCCTCCATTAAAAAAAACATATTTATTGGAGTGGCATTTAAAACGAACTGTATTTAGCTACTGCTACTCTGTAAGACTTCGTAACAGAGATGAAATAACAATGGTTTGCAGCGAATAAAATAAAATTTAGGTACCTACTAGACAATTTTTAGTAACCTACTAGCGATGGCGATTCGGTAGTTTAGTTGGATCAGTGTATGTTCAAAGTTCCCGTTTGAGAAGCTACGGGTGAGTAGAGATTTTTCTAGCAGGTATATTCAATGATATTAAATGTAAAGATAGGTTACCCGCGCTTCACAATGGCAAGACAAAAGTCAGGTAATTGCCCGACTTTCAATTAGTCGGGCACAGTCTCGCGACACGGTAACACACGCGGCTCTCGTCAATCAGACGCAATAAAATTGTGAAATACCATAAAAAAATGTCTACTTGCGTCTTTAGACGATGTACAAATTATACAGCAACGGTCAGAGATCGGAAAAATGCTTTATTTCACACGTAAGTTCTGTATTTAATAAAAATAATGTATTTTCTATTACTTTATTCGGCCATATTGTACAAAGAGCGAGCCGTCTGCGTGTGGGAGTGAAGGAGACAGCTGACGCGCTGTCAATTGGCAGCCAATGCGCATGCAGCGGCCAATGTGTGTATCTATAGTAGGTACCTTTACGCTGTTTTAAATAGCAATGATGTTAGCGCATAACCTATCTTTACATTTAATATCATTGGGTATATTAGTTGTTGCGAATGATCCCAAAAGTGGTTGAAAATCTTCCTAAATTCTTTAATTAATTAAGACTAAAAAGTGATTGCAGATAAGTTTTTATTTTTTTGCTGATTTAATAAGAAGAAACAAACTTCGCAAACATAAAGGAGCTGGATCTCACAGTTTCTGTTGCTGATAATGGCAAAGTTATTCACTATCTAATTCGGCTATCACAAGTCGACAAACTTTGAAAATGAAATTGCTGCGAAAATAGGCAACACTGTCAAAAGAATGTGTTGCCTATTTGAAAAAAGAAGATTAGAGACAAAGTATCAATAAATACCTACGTTAGAAAAGGTCATTTTTAATTTTTGACTGTTGTTTAATATTAAACCACATAATGTAATACTTTTTCATAGGCTATGGTTTTAGAAGAAATGTAATTTCGTTCCATTGTTTCTTTTCCAGCCTGCCTAGCATGACCGATTTATTTCGCATGATATAGCATTTTATCGACACTAACTGTCAAACTCCTTTGTCTTTTTGACAGTTAAACGTGATAAAACGCTATATCACGCGATATAAATCGGTCATGCTAGGCAGGCTGTCATTAGTAAAATTTTCATACTTCAAAGAAAAATATCGTTTAATTTATTTATTTAGTGAGGAATTTCTTACAAAGAGCAGCAGGACACTAAACAACTGTTGTTTCCACCACCACCCAGTTGCGAATCACCCCAGTTTACCGGCATACTGTGGTTGTACGAACCCGCCCGGACCAACGAGAATATCGAAAAAAATCATATACTTACAATACCCCTTTAGTAGTTGTTTACTCCAATTATTTGTCTGATTTCTCCTCGTTAAGCTAAAGTGAACCTTATTACAACTCCAGTAGTGTAAATTCATTGTTTAATCTATGTACTTACATTAAGTTATTGTCAAGAACTGGTGGCAACCCTAATCGGTGAAATCAGATACTAATTGGGGCATAGTGTGATCGCTACATCCAATTTGGGTTCATAGAATAGATTGGATCCCCAGTAAGGACGCTAGTTCGGCGTATGTAATCGCGGCTTTACTTTCCTCTTTGCTACAGGCCGTTTATTTTTAAAAGCCAATTTTGACACTTCTCTTTCCATCAACGCCATCTAGTGATGCAAAAAGTTACTATTTTTATTTTTAAATTGTCACTGAAAAACCCTCATTACCATATCTACTCAGTTCTACAAGAAACTGGTTTTTGCTGGGAAAACTTGTATATTAATGTTGAATTGTATTTTATTTGTACTTACCTAAAGTAAAAAAAAAAAACAGTAGGACATCTGCATCATCCCCATGATGTCCAGGGCTGACTTGGGCTCGACGTCTGTTAAGCTGATGCTTGACATGGCTTGCTAAAATATTGGTTAAATAGCGCCTGGCTAAAGCCCTGTGCGTGCATCAATTGGGACTTAAATTATATAGCGGGGGTCGTTGAAAATTCACGAAAAAGAACATCAAATTAGAAGCAATACACACACCAAACCAACGCAGTCAAACGGCTGACCGCACTGACAGTGGGTCACATGAATAATTCATGAATAACAGAACTGACGTTAAATACGTGGATTGAATACGATATAAAAATAAATGCTTGATAAAATGTCCATCACACGATTTTTAATAAAATTAATAGTAATTTTGCAAGGGTCTGCAACAAGAAGGTAAAAATTTGCTGAAAAAAGTACCAAGCCCATAATAAATATGTTTGTTCTTTTACTTTCCATGGCCTAAAATTCAGAGTAAATTTTAACCATGGAAAGTAGTTTTGTATAAAATGTTCAATATTTTACTTTCCATGGTTAAATGTAGGTAGGTACTGTATTTTCCATGCCTGTAGCCGTCGCATAAGGGTCTTTTCAAAACTAAAGGTGTAAAAACAAATTTCGATTATTTTTCATTATCGATTGCAAAATCGATCACGAAAATCACAATCGATTACTATACGTTATTTTTTTTAATCTTGGCAACATTTTTTTTTAACATGGCCGCATGTTGAACGGAACGAGACGATTTTCTTTACTGTTTGCCAAAATAAAGCGATATAAAGTAATTTGTGACCGGATTAATGTTAATTGCATAGTAAAAAAACGATTTAGTTCGTTGCACAAATTATCGGTACGGTACTTGTCGCCTATATTCAGATATTGTCTTTGGAATACAGTAGTGTTTTGGTGTTTATTTTCGGTCGGTTGCGCGGTAATAACTGAAGTTTTGTTGTTGTTTCACAACAGTGGGTTGAAGATGATGCATCACCCGAACATGCACCATCAGGCGATGTCGGGGCACCCGCCGCAGCACATGGCGGCCCACCAGGGCTTGCCCGGCCATCACCAAATGCCGCCCCATCAGATGCACCGGGATAACAGGCACGTAACCCTCACTAGGTAGAGTAGCGTTCATTATTTTTCGTCTTTTATTTGCCGTTATGACATGACATGATACATTGTATCTCAGCAAAATGAGAAGCATCCTCATCAACTAGTTACTCATGATTTTTCAAATATACTATTAGAGCTTGGAGTTTAGTTATGCACCTAATATTAGCCGTCGTAACGCTTCGTTTTATTGTTTACTAGCTTCCGCCCGCGACTTCGTCCGCATAGACACTCGGAAGATCCCTAGGGAAGCTTTGACCGGGATAAAAAGTACCCTATGTTAGACTATTGTCTGTCTATCCTTACTTGCCTTATATGGTAAACAATCTTCACCCAACCCTTTATTGAAATAACCATTTATAAAATACAACAAATGGTTCACCCGGCGCGCTCACCTTTTCGAGGCCACCCGGCTGCACAGTCAACCCATTTTTATGAGACTATTCATTATCAATACCACAATAATCAATCGAGCAGTACCAAGCATCTGGTGGTAATTGCACCATTTTATATGCAATTTCGTACAATTTCTTTGCCTACCTTCACAGAGACCAAGAAAGACATTATTCTGATCAAAATCTAGAATATTAATAATCTAGAAAAAAGCTGTTTATAGAAAAGGATTTTAATAAAGTTTACATGAAATTTTTAAGACCCATATAGACCGAGATCCCACTGCATGAAACCTTACCTCACAAGGTGACATGTGTTACAGTAATAAATATATTACTTAGGAACACTGGATTTTAGTGGGTTGCCATCGCATATCCTGGAAGAACATTTTTTTTTGTTTTCATTCCGCTATTTTGACCAAAAATTACATCATGAGGTGGAAGATCGAAATGTTTACCCATCGAAAGAGAAACATTTGCAGGTCAAAACCCGCATAGGTTGCCAGCCCCTACCCTGGTAGGTTTCAAGGTCAGTCAAGTTTTATGAGGCCCAAAAATGGGGTCACTTACCTCATCAGGTGGAGAGATAAAATTGATGCAGATCGATAGCCCTAGACGTGCCGTTCATGAATATATAGGGTTGCCTGCCTTCAGCCTGGCAGTTTTTCTGGTCAGCCACCTCAAACAATCTATATTCTTAAAGGCCGGGTCTCCTTTCACTTATTAGAATACCACCAACGCGGTAACACGTTGAGTTTAAACGGCTACATTACTTTTTTTCAATATTTGAAGATACCAATGAAAAATGCCCACAACTGGTGCATTTACCCTATTATTTCAACACCATAATATACTTTGTAAGAGTGTCAGTGCGTAGATTTTAATTTCATATCATGGTTTCTATTAACTATACCCTGAATCATAGCATTTTCGTTATTCCAAGATATTGATATAGATAGTTTGAGGTGGCTGACCAGAAAAACTGTCAGGCTGAAGGCAGGCAACCCTATATTATATTCATGAACGGCACGTCTACGGCTATCGATCTGCATCATTTCCATCGAGCCACCTGATTACGTTAAACAGCTACATTACTTTTTTAAATATTTGAAGATACCAATGAATAATGTCCATAACTGGTGCATTTACCCTATTATTTCAACGGCGCAAGACTGCCAGTGCGTAGACTAATTTATTATCACGGTTTGCATTAAAAATACCCTGAATCATAGCATCTTTACAAGATTTTTCGCTTTTCCAAGATATTGATATAGATTGTTTGAGGTGGCTGACCAGAAAAACTGCCAGGCTGAAGGCAGGCAACCCTATATATTCATGAACGGCACGTCTAGGGCTATCGACATAGTAGAATCAAATAAGTAAGCCATCTTACTCATTATACGCACCCAACGCGGTTTGTATGTGAGCGCGCCCCTGTATATGCGTCGTCGCACGCACACACTGACAACATTTAAAGATGATAAAGATGCGTCAGTCGTGGCTGAGCCGCCGCCGCCGCCGCGCGCCGTACTTAATACCGCCCGTGCTCACGCACGCTCCGCCCCGCCGCGCCGTACATGTACATACATACATACTTACCTCCGTTAACCAAAGATTATATTAAAGATGGCTACAAATTCGAGTAGCTGTAGGAGATATTGCAGTGTTTATGGATGTCTCAATAGCAGTTTGTCCAATCCAGAATTGTCTTTCTTCACATTACCTAGCGAACAAGAACGGTGAGTACCTATCTAATCTACTACCTACTATATCATACATAGGCAGGTACCTACGTAAAGTCTGTTATCCTTACTTGTCCTATCCTATTTAGGGCGGATTCGTCCAAACTTCAATATAAACGGGAATAACTATGTATGTGCCCTCGCGCGGCTGCGCCCCCGCACCCCTCACCTCTCCCTGGTCTATGATGGCTTTCAATAAAGCAGTGCGTTACGAACCACCGGCTGTTTCACTTGCGTGCCCGCCTACTTATCATTGGCGACGAAGCTCAAAGTACCCGCGTTTTGTAATAGTAGCAACCGAAATCGGTAATTATGTCCGCGCTATTCGGTATTTTAAATAGTTTTGACCACAATATCCAAACATGGAATACGTATAAAAGTCGTTTGCTGCAATATTTTATTGCGAATGACATTAACGATGAGGCAGATCCGACGGGCACAAAGCGGAAAGCCATACTTCTCAGCGCACTCACCGAAGGAACGTATAAGCTTGCTGAAGACTTAGCGCTGCCTAAAAGCATTAGTGATGTACCCTATCAAGACATTTTGAAGTATTTGGATGACCATTTCACGCCAAAACGTATCGGGTTTGGCGAACGACATAATTTTTATGCCGCCTCACAGCAGCCAGGCGAATCCCACACTCAGTGGGCAGCGAGATTGCGGGGATTGACGGCCCACTGTCGATTTCTCAATATTGAAGAAACGCTTCGTGACAAGTTCATCATGGGCATGCGACCCGGCACGGAAAAAGAAAAACTTTACGCACAACATCTCAACGGATTGTCGCTAACGAAAGCTGTGGAGTTAGCAGAGAGCTTGTGCTGCGCCCGAGCCGCGGCCGCAGCGAGCGCGACCGGCGCCGGCGTCGGCGGCCCCGCAGCAGCTGGCTCATCTACTGAGCTGTTTAAAATATCTAAAAAGGACAGCGGCAGAAAGGTTGGAAAACCGAAGTGTAGTGTATGTGGGTATACTAATCATAAAGAGGCTGAATGCAAGTTCGCAAATTATGAGTGTCGAAAGTGTCACGCGAAAGGCCACCTGCGTAGGATGTGCACAAAAGTGAATTACGCGGAAGTGGATGGCGGTGACGACGACGACGATGACGGTAATGTTTTTTTTATTCGTTCTGTTCGAGGGGAACCAATGGTAGAAACGATATGTATTAACGAGTTGCCATTTAAATTTGAAATTGATAGTGGGTCCGCGGTTTCTGTGATATCCGAAACACACTATAAAGCTCATTTTAAAAATGTACCATTAACATTTGCACATAAACGGTTAATGAGTTATAACGGCAAACATATTGATTGTGTGGGTATGTTTCACGTTAGCGCGTCTTACTTGGGACAAAAGAATGACCTTGTATTGTATGTGGTCCGCGACGGTGGCCCACCACTTTTAGGCAGAGATTTTATCTCCAAGTTTAAATTACAGTTAACAACAATTAATTATTGTGAAGAAAGTAAAATATTTGAAACTTTTAGCAAGGATTATTCCGAATTATTTTCTGACAAATTAGGAACTTTTAAAAAATATAACATTAAGTTGTCTTTACGAGAGGACGCGAAACCCATTTTTTTTAAAGCGCGCCCGATTGCGTTTGCCTTACGCGACAAAGTCGAAGCAGAAATTAATAGATTGGTAGGGTTAGGTATCCTCGAACCTGTTGAGCATTCAGAGTACGCATCGCCTGTAGTACCAGTGTTAAAACGTAATGGTTCAATTAGATTGTGCGCCGACTATTCTGTCAGTTTGAACAAACAGTTGGTAGTTGAACAATACCCACTCCCTACCGTCAACGAGCTATTTTCCAAACTCCACGGAGGGGAACAGTTTTCTAAGCTAGATTTGTCAATGGCTTATAACCAGTTTGTTTTGGATGAGGAATCACAGCGTCTAACATGTATAAACACACACCGTGGCTTATTTAAGTTTACGCGCTTAGTGTTCGGCTTGGCTTCAGCGCCCGCAATATTTCAAAAAGCCATGGAAAATGTGCTTTCAGGCTTAGATGGCGTTTTATGTCTATTAGACGACATTTTAGTGACGGGAAAAAATAAATGGGACCATTTAAATAAGTTAAAAGAAGTTTTTAATCGTTTACAAAATGCTGGGTTAACCCTACAGAAGGAAAAGTGCGATTTTTTCAAAGATGAGGTTAGTTACTTAGGTTATATAATTACGAAAGACGGAATTAAAAAGTCACCGGACAAGGTTAAGGCAATGGTAGATGCGCCTATTCCATCTAATATTAGTCAGCTACAATCGTTCTTAGGGCTAGTGAATTACTATCGCAATTTTGTACCAAACGCTTCCACTATCCTAAGTCCTTTGTATGATATGCTAAAAAAAGGCACTAAGTGGAATTGGACTAACGATCACACCATAGCTTTCAATAAAATTAAAGAGATGTTGACCTCAGAACAAGTGTTAACTCATTTCAACCCGAAATGTCAATTAATTTTAACTGTGGACGCTTCACCGACAGGGTTAGGGGCTATTTTGTCCCAAATGGATGCGGATGGAGTCGAAAGACCCATATCGTTTGCGTCACGTACCTTGAATGCCGCAGAGAAGCGATACGCGCAGATTCAAAAAGAGGCAACCGCAATCGTGTACGGAGTACGACGTTTTCATCAATATTTGTACGGTAGGTCGGAACCGTTTGTATTACGTACAGATCATAAGCCGTTGGTCTCGATTTTCGGTCCTTATAAAGGGATACCCGAAGTATCCGCTAACAGGTTGCAAAGATATGCGTTATTCCTCAGCGGGTATAACTATAGAATAGAATACGTTCGCAGTTCTGATAACAGCGCGGATTATCTGTCTCGTGCAAGTGGAAATCCCGCGGCCGCGCAGGGCGGCGATGCCGGCGAGTTGCCCCCGCCGCCGGCGCCGCCGCTCGCGCCCCTCTCCTCCGATACGGAGTGCGCGTGCACCGAGCGCTGCGGCATAGTCGAGACAGCTGATCGCGCGACATACGTTTGTTTCGTGTTAGATGATAGCATGCCAGTAACGTTAAATAAATTACGAGAAGAAACCGACAAAGATGTTATACTCAATCGCGTCAAAACATATGTTTCCATTGGTTGGCCGCGGAAGGTTAGTGACGTTCGACTAAAACCATTCCATCTTTGTAGGTCTCAACTATCCGTGGAAAGCGGTTGTGTTATGCGAGGACACAAGGTCGTTATACCGGAAAGTTTACAAACGGTCATATTAAAGGAAATGCATGCTTCACATCTAGGAATAGTAAAAACGAAAGCGGAAGCTAGATCTAGATTTTGGTTTCCAGGTATTGATCGAGCTTTAGAAAGGATGATAAGTGGATGTGAAGTGTGTATTCAACTACGTCCGTCACCGGCGAAGGCCCCCCCCTCGCTCTGGGAATTTCCAACTCAGATATTCGAAAGAATACACATCGATTTTTTGGGACCTATAAAGAGTTGTGTATATTTAGTCATAGTGGACGCACACAGTAAATGGGTGGAGGTTTATAATATGAAACACACCACTACGTCTAACGCGGTGATAGATAAATTATGCGAGTTTATGTCGCGATTTGGAGTTCCTAAAGTGATAGCAAGTGATAATGGTACATCTTTTTGTTCATCGGCATTTAATAATTTTTGTACCGCGAACGGTATTGTACACATGACTTCGCCGGTTTATCATCCAGCCAGTAATGGCCAAGCCGAGAGTTTCGTTAAAATAGTAAAGAGGGGTATTAAATCTTGCCTTTTGTCTAACAGTACCCTGCGAGACAATACATTAAAGTTGTTTAAGTACTTAAAAGATTATCGCAACTCGGTTCATTCCACCACTGGGCTGTCTCCCGCTGAAATGATTTTTGGTAGAAAGTTAAGGTCACGTTTAGATTTAATTAATCTTAACACGTCGTCCTCGCCACCTGCCACAGCCAAAATTGTTAAAAATCAACAGTGTTTACAATCTAAGCTACAAGGTCAAAATAAAACAAAGACATTTAGAAAGAATGATTATGTATTGTATAAACAATTTGTTAACAGTTCTAGATTTAAGTGGTGTAAGGGAATTATACAAAAAAAAATGGGAAGAGTATTGTATCTAGTAAAGGATTTTTCTAATTCACAATGTTATGTCAGACACATAAATCAGCTAATGTTATATAAAGGGTCTGATAGCGATCAAGGGGACAATACAATAAATATAAATAATGACTCACCTGTATCACCTCCGCCGTCACCGCCGCCGCTATCGCCGCCGCCGCTATCGCCGCCGCCGCTATCGCCGCCGCCACTCGCAGCGCCGCCATTTCGCGCCACAACGCCTCCGCCACCGACGTCACCCGAGTCGCCCACGCCTGGCTCGTCGCACTTCTCACCATTAGAGGAAAGTACGCCACTTTCAGTGGTAGAACCTTCTGATGCAAATGACCCACCCTCGGTTGAGAGTACTCCGAACGCAGCCGATGGTCGTGCTGATGCTCCCGGAAGGAGGAGGGAAGAAATTATAGAACCGAGATCTTCTTTGTCTCTGGAGGAATACGACAGTATTGATACAGCTAACGAGTCCCAGGAAATTGATGAAGCTGTCCGTATAACCCAAAGACCGTTACATAGTAGACCCCATCTTGATTTTGATTAGAATATAATTGTTTGTTATCATTAGTTTTAGTCGTTTATTAGAGGGAGGAGTTGTTATGTATGTGCCCTCGCGCGGCTGCGCCCCCGCACCCCTCACCTCTCCCTGGTCTATGATGGCTTTCAATAAAGCAGTGCGTTACGAACCACCGGCTGTTTCACTTGCGTGCCCGCCTACTTATCATATACCAAGAATACATCTATTCTACGATTTTTTTCTCGAGTAAAGAAATGGACATTTTTCCATGCAATCCAAAGATAAGTTACTCTTGAGATTCTTATTCCTTCATTAGTGAGTGAATATATGAATGAACGTATTATCCGGCCAATTGTCATTGTTCTATAAACTAACTATTTAAAAGGCAAAGTCTTGTCAACTTTATTTTGTCGCCTTGTACGTATTTGTAGCGGTCAAAGTCAAATGTCAAACAAATGTCACTGACATACGGCACGCGGATGCCATTAAAATACTCGCGGATTAACTCTGTTATTCCCCGCGAAATGGTGGTATAGTGACTATTCCTGAATAGGCAAAATACTCTGAGAATAGTATGTGGTAAAACGTAATTTCGGTTTACTCCCGAATAACTGGTCATTTTATCTAAGAATAACAGTTATTCTTACTTGGTTGAATCCGCCCTTAGTAAACAGTTTTTGACAGGTTGTCATACGTTTTTTAAACTTTATTACTGTTCAAAAATATGTTAGGTAACTAAAGTATCAATCAAATCAAATTGTCATTTGTAAATATTCTGTGCGTGGGAAACCGTTTGTTTTATTTTATAAATGAATTATTTCAATAAAGAGTTGGGTGAGGATTGTTTACCAAATACTTAGGACTAGGATTGTTTACCAAATACTTTTGAATTAGCTATTTACTTACCTACCTATCTGAAAGTGTTTAGCAAATACATAGTTTCTGCTCCAGATTTCGTTGACCAGATACCAATTTGTGGTTTAATTTAATAGATGATTATGATTATGTATGCCCCATGCCCCACCGTGAAAAAAAGGACCAATAAAGTAGAAATTTGTATAAAAACTAAATCTTTTAACAGATATTAAGCAATGTAGGTAGGTACTTACCTTGAGTAGGTAGTAGGTAGGTACTTACCTAACTATGTTTCATTATATATAAGCAATAAAGATTTAATAAATAAATAAACCTCGAAATCACGAAAAAAAAACAGCTGTTCCATACAAAAGTACAGTCAGCACCAGCAGCACATCAGGATAAACAAAACTGTCAAAAATCTGTAATTTATTTTGAACTTAATAGCTTTGCATTTAAGTAAAAAAGTAAATTTAAGTATAAAAGTATAAAAAGAGTTATTCAAAAAATATTAGAGAAAATTTAAAAGGGCATGGTTGTTTCCTTTTTTTAAATATTTACTTGGTTTACGAGTACTAAAATTAAATGCTTTGCTGGCGCTAGTTGACCTAGGTATATAATTAAGCGCCTTAATTATAGAAATCCGTTCAGCCGTTTGAATGATAGTTTGAATGGTAATAAAGAATATTACATAGAAACAACATACAAGATACGCGCGAAATACATAACCCTTTCCTCGCAGTCGGGTAAAAAAGAACTTTTAATGCCTATTATTTGAGGTTAATGTAAAATTATTCAATTTCCGAATTTAAAGATTATAATTTAGGTAAATAAGGTAAATGAAAAAGTAAAAGATAGTTAATAGTGTAAAAAATTCAATTTCATAATAATTATTTTATTTTAATAAATACATGATTTAGTAAAACCACGTTTTAATAAATCCTATTTCCATCGTAATTTTTTAAATCACTAATCAGATAATATGACGTAGATAATGAAAACATTGTAGTCAGCTCCTGGTCTATGTACAAAAAATAATTAAAAAACTTTGTGTTATAGATCCCTGATGCTTACCCTACAGGGGAAAATTGTTTTACATAGAGATCAACTACCTATGCATTTTTGACAAATGAATAAACTATAAGCGACAGCCCTAACAGTCAGCCAGTGTTTAGGCTATTATCGCTCGCTCACGGCTCGAGTTGGCCTACTTATTTGATTCTACTATGCTATCGATCTGCATCAATTTTATCTCTCCACCTGATGAGGTAAGTGACCCCATTTTTGGGCCTCATAAAACTTGGCTGACCTTGAAACCTGCCAGGGTAGGGGCTGGCAACCCATGCCCATGAAGTGTTCCAGTGCCTGGTCACCACTCTGGAACCTTTCTGCCGCAACATGATTAAATCACATTGATTTAAATCAAGTGATATTTTGAATAAAAATCATTGATTAAATCAAATTGCCTTTTTTCTTTCCTATTTGTATAAAAAAAAATATTCTTAATTTTAAATAATTGATAGACACATAAAAATGTATATTCAATGTAACTTTGTGTTAGAATTACTGCTTTATACTGTTTTTTCTTCCAAAAAAACCGCCAAATCATCTGTCCTAATATTTAACTTTCACCAGGCATTTTTATTTTTTGATCTTTGCTTGTGTTTCTTTCGAATTAAAGTGTTAAATAAGTCAAACATAAGCGCGTTGTGGTTTCACGCACTATATTAAGTTGATTTTAAAGGCTCAAGCAAAAAATAAAAAAATAAAAAAAAAAATTATTTTTTGAAAAAAATCAGTGATTTTTGATTTTTTCCAACCCTGAAGCGATCACATTTCACTCTCTTAATGTCACTGGCACACACAAATAAAATTAGAAATCAAATAAGGACTTGCCAGAGAGGAATGGAAAGGAGCATATTAAAAATAAAGAAAGTTCATAAGGTCACTAGTGAAATAATTAGAAGTAGAACAAAGGTGACCGATGCACTGAAACTCGCCTTAAAAATAAAATGGCAATGGGCAGGACACATCGCGTGACTGAAAGATGGACTGTAGCATCGACAAAGTGGAAAGGACCAGATACGGAATGTTGGTCGGCCTATCAAACGGCGGAATGATGACATTATTCAGGTGGCAGGAGTTGAGTGGATGCAGAGAGGAAGAGACCGAGAAACATGGAAGGGAATGGAGGAGGCCTTCACCCGAGAAGGGATTGATAGTAATGTAATAAATTAAAAGAATGTAATCTAAATGTATAATTATGTATTACTGTGAAGCAAATAAAGGCTTATTATTATATTATAAAATAAAATAATAATAAATAATATTATTATTATTAATGTCACTGGCAACACAACACACCAGTGACGAAATCATAACTGAGAGATCGAGATTGAAATCATAACTGTTTTTGTAGAACGGCTCCTTCGCCATAATTTCTCCCCTCGACACTGCAACACACACTAGGCTTTCGTCTCGAGACACTGAGGTAAGTTGCAAGGGAAGATTTTCTGAAGCTTCCCGAATGATGATGATCTCCTTTTCGAATTGGACCTAAGTGGACTGTCTGTCTACCGTATAATATAGGTATAATAACTTCGAGTGTATAGTGTTCCCAACATAAACTAGAGTTTATTCTATAAAAACAATACAACATGGACATTCAACATGATTTTCGTCTAATCATCCTAAATTCCTCTTTTGGGAAGCACTATGGAGATCTTCGAGCATTGTTTTTCCAAGGTCACAGCCATAAGAACTACATCGTCGGCAAAACGAAAGTGAGTTAGATATTCGCCATTGAAGTTGATACAGAATCTTTTCCAGTCTTAAGGGTGCATGATAGTAAAACATGGTTTGAGCGGGCCATATTTTTATATAGAAAGCGTAAAAAAAACATATAACAAGCTAAAGAGATTATCTAGTAGCTTCAAGAAATTAATTGCGTATAAACCTCACAGATAATTGTAAAAAAAAAAACGGAATACCATCAAAAGCGCTTGTCGCGGGTCACATTTTTGGCGTAAATAATAGCGGAAACGTATTGAATTCTACATCAAAATACACTTTAGTACTGTGTAGTTGCTCCACAATAACTTTTTTTCAAGAAAGATGAGTCAAAATCCGTCAAAATGCCGCGTCGCGCGCGGAGTTCGCCTCAGTCTGTACGAAGCTTTGTCTCCACACCGGTACTGCAACCCCTACTTGTGAGATAAAATAAATAATGTTTGTTTCCAGTATTATTTAGTTATCTAATCTTTTCAATATTGTATTTCATTTAGGGCTCTGTCTGCCCCCCAAGCCTGACCACTGAAACACGATACACATATGTATGAGAGAGAGAAAGAGAGAGAGATATTTTTTATTAACTCAAAGACCACACGTTACAATAATTACATAAAGCAAAAAAATTCACAAATATATCTTGTGGTGTGATGGCGTTTTGTCAACACTCAACTGTCGAAAGTCCATTGTCTTCTGAGAGTTACACCATGATAAATTACTATCATATCCACAGAACAAGAAATTGTTCTATGATCATATCGCGTTTTGGTGGTCATGCTAGGGGGCCTGACTTTAAGGGTGACCCCAGACCTACCGGTTTCTTTTCTTTGCTTTGCTGTTCTACTTTGCTGTTTAGACCGCCGCGCCGGCCAAGCAGGGTGATTTTAATCTATGGCATATTGGGACCAGACCAAATTGACAAGATAGCCATTAGCTTGGTGTTATCAAATATCATCGTCTGGGTTGCGAAGTAGGAAGCTTATGTGAGATATGTCACCCTGAACATGGTCTCCGATTGCTAAAAATAAATCGACGCATATTTATATAAATTTTGAACAGGTTCGTGGGTGGCATCATTACCTACCTGAACTATTTTTTTGTGTTTTCATAACGATCGTTTAAGGGGCCGTAATAGGATAACATGGTTTGCGCGGGCCATTTTTTTTATATAGAAAACGTAAACTTGTAGTCACCAAAAAAATCATACGACAAGCTAAAGAGTTTCTCTAGTTGCTACAAACATAAAATTGTGTATAAACCTTACAGATAGTTGTAAAAAAAAATTAGAAAATCACTAAAAACGCCTAAAAAGAGCTTTGCGCGGGCCATATCTTTGGCGTAAATAATAGCGGAAACATATTGAATTCTAAATCAAAATACACTTTAAGGTACTGTGCAGTACCTACAATGATTTTTTTCCCTTAGATATACTTTAATTTTGTGTAAAAAATTGTTAAACTTTTCAATTTTTTCGGCCGGAATCCCCATACAAATTTGTATAGCGCTGCGTTGCAAATATATAAGCCGCGCTCAGGGCTTTCTGAACTCAGTCCCGGCCCGGTCGTCAGGGCAGGAGCACGTCACTTTGAGCCACGACCGCAGTAGCGTATGCCAGCGTATCCATACACCAAGTCTCTTGCACAATGTTTCGAATCACAATTTGATTGAAAAGCAATATAGTGAATAAGTATGAAAGTTATAGATTATACTTCGTATTTACTGTGTATCTTTATTATTATGAATAACTTACCGATATCTTTTATTATTTGTATTATTAGTTATTACTAGACTGGGTCCAGTCCAGGGTCTGATGATGGAGCCGGAAGAAGGCCACAGGAATTCTGTGATAAAATCATGCTACCCCATCGAGTTTGGGCTCGTTTGATTCGTCTTGACGAGTACTCTGTCGGGAAGTAGTTTCCAGGGTCTGATGATGGAGCCGGAAGAAGGCCACAGGAAGTCTTTGATAAAACCATGCTATCCCATCGAGTTTGGGCTCGTTTGATTCGTCTTGACGAGTACTCTGTCGGGAAGTATTTTCCAGTGCCTGATGATGGAGCCGAAAGAAGGCCACAGGAAGTCTATGATAAAACCATGCTAGGGGTGGGCTCGGGGTGGAACTATGGGGCGGCTTGGGGTGGACTCGAGGGGGGCTCGGGTTGGGTTCAAGGGGGGCTTGGGGTGGGCTCGAAGGGGAGTTCGGGGTGGATCTAGGGGGGGTTGGTGGTTGGTTTAAGGGGGGCTCGGGGTAGGTTCGAAGAAAGCTTGGGGTGGGCTAAATGGGGCTCTGGGTGGGCCTGAGGGGGGCTTGGGGTGGGCTCGAGGGGAGCTTGGAGTGGGCTCGAGGGGGCAAGGGGCTTGGGGTGCCTTCCGAAGCACGGAGGAAATCGAGATAATAAATTTTGGTCACCCATCCCATGACCGACCCTTGCGAACGTTGCTTAACTTCCGCAATTTCTGGGCCAGGCACTAAACCACTGCTCCACCGAGCTCCTCACTGCTAGGGCACAGGCCTTCATTATGAGTTGGTAAGGAGGATGGGCCATAACCCACCACGCGGGCCCAATGCGGATTGGTGGGTGTTAAGGACTGCAAATGCAGCCGGGACCAACGGCTGAATGTGCCTTCCGAAGCACGGAGGAGCTCGAGATAATAAATTTTGGTCACCCATCCCATGACCGACCCTTGCGAACGTTACTTAACTTCCGCAATTTCTGGGCCAGGCACTAAACCACTGTTCCACCGAGCTCCTCACTGCTAGGGCACAGGCCTTCATTATGAGTTGGTAAGGAGGATGGGCCATAACCCACCACGCGGGCCCAATGCGGATTTGTGGGTGTTAAGGACTGCAAATGCAGCCGGGACCAACGGCTGAACGTGCCTTCCGAAGCACGGAGGAGCTCGAGATAATAAATTTTGGTCACCCATCCCATGACCGACCCTTGCGAACGTTGCTTAACTTCCGCAATCGCTGGGCCAGGCGCTAAACCACTGCTCCACCGAGCTTCTCACTGCTAGGGCACAGGCCTTCATTATGGGTTGGTAAGGAGGATGGGCCATAACCCACCACGCGGGCCCAATGCGGATTGGTGGGTGTTAACGACTGCAAATGCAGCCGGGACCAACGGCTTAACGTGCCTTCCGAAGCACGGAGGAGCTCGAGATAATACATTTTTGGTCACCCATCCCATGACCGACCCTTGCGAACGTTGCTTAACTTCCGCAATCGCTGGGCCAGGCGCTAAACCACTGCTCCACCGAGCTCCTCACTGCTAGGGCAGAGGCCTTCATTATGAGTTGGTAAGGAGGATGGGCCATAACCCACCACGCGGGCCCAATGCGGATTGGTGGGTGTTAACGACTGCAAATGCAGCCGGGACCAACGGCTTAACGTGCCTTCCGAAGCACGGAGGAGCTCGAGATAATAAATTTTGGTCACCCATCCCATGACCGACCCTTGCGAACGTTGCTTAACTTCCGCAATCGCTGGGCCAGGCGCTAAACCAGTGCTCCACCGAGCTCCTCACTGATAGGGCACAGGCCTTCATTATGGGTTGGTAAGGAGGATGGGCCATAACCCACCACGCGGGTCCAATGCGGATTGGTGGGTGTTAACGACTGCAAATGCAGCCGGGACCAACGGCTTAACGTGCCTTCCGAAGCACGGAGGAACTCGAGATAATAAATTTTGGTCACCCATCCCATGACCGACCCTTGCGAACGTTGCTTAACTTCCGCAGTCGCTGGGCCAGGCGCTAAACCACTGCTCCACCGAGCTCCTCACTGCTAGGGCACAGGCCTTCATTATGGGTTGGTAAAGAGGATGGGCCATAACCCACCACGCGGGCCCAATGCGGATTGGTGGGTGTTAACGACTGCAAATGCAGCCGGGACCAACGGCTTAACGTGCCTTTCGAAGCACGGAGGAGCTCGAGATAATAAATTTTGGTCACCCATCCCATGACCGACCCTTGCGAACGTTGCTTAACTTCCGCAATCGCTGGGCCAGGCGCTAAACCACTGCTCCACCGAGCTCCTCACAATGCTAACACAATAACTTGTAATAAATTAGGTATTCAGATAATAATTAATCTGAATACCTAATTATACCTATACCTAATTATATTTAAAAGAAGACAACCCTGAAGTCGTTAGAAGAAATAAGAGCTACGCGATAGAAAGAGAGGCAACTTCTAGGTGAATATAACTGTAGGCAAGGGAGCGGTGTGCGACCTGAATTGCACTTTATTGCGCCAAGGATAGAGTCGCTATTTATTTAAATGACTTTGCGGAGTGGATCTTCTGTACTTGTACTATTATGTATTCTGTGGTTTTAGTACTATTTTGACAAGAAAACAGCAACGCAGTGTATAAAAAAATATAAAAAAGCCAAGATGGCAGCAATTTTTTTGCGTTTAACATTGCGTTGAAACAAAAAAGTAGGCTCTTCAAATTTTCTTTCTTTCTTCTTTAAAAAATATAAAAATCCAAGATGGCGGCCAACTTTTTTGTTTGTGGGCCGATTTTAATGAAACTCGGTTTTTGTTACAATTTTGACAAGAAAACGGCAACGCAATTATAAAAGTATAAAAAATCCAAGATGGCGGCCAACAACTTTTTTGTTTGTGGGCCGATTTCGATAAAACTCGGTTTTTGGTACTACTTTGACAAGAAAACAGCAACGCAATAATAAAAATATAAAAAACCAAGATGGCGGCCAACTTTTTTGTTTTTTGGGCCGATTTCGATGAAACTCTGTTTTTGGTACGATTTTGACAAGAAAACGGCAACGCATTTTTTAAAATATAAAAAAATCCAAGATGGCGGCCAACTTTTTTTTTGTCGGCCGATTTTAATGAAACTCGGTTTATGTTACTATATTGACAAGAAAACGGCAACGCAATTTTAAAAATATAAAAAAATCTAAGATGGCGGCCAACTTTTTTGTTTGTGGGCCGATTTTAATGAAACTCGGTTTTTGTTACTATTTTGACAAGAAAACGGCAACGCAATTATAAAAATATTAAAAAATCCAAGATGGCGGCCAACTTTTTTGTTTGTGGGCCGATTTTAATGAAACTCGGTTTTTGTTACTATATTGACAAGAAAACGGCAACGCAATTTTAAAAATATAAAAAAATCCAAGATGGTGGCCAACTTTTTTGTTTGTGGGCCGATTTTAATGAAACTTGGTTTTTGTTACTATTTTGACAAGAAAACGGCAACGCAATTATAAAAATATTAAAAAATCCAAGATGGCGGCCAACTTTTTTGTTTGTGGGCCGATTTTAATGAAACTCGGTTTTTGTTACTATTTTGACAAGAAAACGGCAACGCAATTATAAAAGTATAAAAAATCAAAGATGGCGGCCAACTATTTTTTGTAGGCCGATTTTAATTAAACTCGGTTTATGTTACTATATTGACAAGAAAACGGCAACGCAATTTTAAAAATATAAAAAAATCCAAGATGGCGGCCAACTTTTTTGTTTGTGGGCCGATTTTGATGAAACTCGGTTTTTGTTACTATTTTGAAAAGAAAACGGCAACGCAATTTTAAAAATATAAAAAATCTAAAATGGCGGCCAACTTTTCTGTTTGTAAGCCGATTTCGATGAAGTCGGTTTTTGGTACTACTTTGGCAAGAAAACAGCAACGCAATAATAAAAAATATAAAAAACCCAAGATGGCGGCCAACTTTTTTGTTTGTGGGCTGATTTCGATGAAACTCGGGTTTTAGTACTAATTTGACAAGAAAACAGCAACGCAGTGTATAAAAAAAATATAAAAAGCCAAGATGGCGGCTAATTTTTTTGCGATTAACATTGCGTTGTTATTTCCTTGTCACAATAGTACCAAAAACCGAGTTTCATCGAAATAGGCACATAAACAAAAAAGTAGGCTCTTCGAAATTTTCTTTCTTTCTTCTTTAAAAAATATAAAAATCCAAGATGGCGGCCAACTTTTTTGATTGTGGGCCGATTTCGATGAAACTCGGGTTTTAGTACTAATTTGACAAGAAAACAGCAACGCAGTGTATAAAAAAAATATAAAAAGCCAAGATGGCGGCTAATTTTTTTGCGATTAACATTGCGTTGTTATTTCCTTGTCACAAAAGTACCAAAAACCGAGTTTCATCGAAATAGGCACATAAACAAAAAAGTAGGCTCTTCGAAATTTTCTTTCTTTCTTCTTTAAAAAATATGAAAATCCAAGATGGCGGCCAACTTTAACTCGGTTTTTGTTGCAATTTTGACAAGAAAACGGCAACGCAATTATAAAAATATAAAAAATCGAAGATCATTTCAAGTTTCATCAAAATCGGCCCACAAACAAAAATGTTGGCCGCCATCTTGGATTTTTTATATTTTTAAAATTGCGTTGCCGTTTTCTTGTCAATATAGTAACATAAACCGAGTTTCATTAAAATCGGCCCACAAACAAAAAAGTTGGCCGCCATCTTGGATTTTTTTATATTTTTAAAATTGCGTTGCCGTTTTCTTGTCAAAATCGTACCAAAAACCGAGTTTCATCGAAATCGGCCCAAGAACAAAAAAGTTGGCCGCCATCTTGGATTTTTATATTTTTATTATTGCGTTGCTGTTTTCTTGTCAAAGTAGTACCAAAAACCGAGTTTTATCGAAATCGGCCCACAAACAAAAAAGTTGGCCGCCATCTTGGATTTTTATATTTTTATAATTGCGTTGCCGTTTTCTTGTCAATATAGTAACATAAACCGAGTTTCATTAAAATCGGCCCACAAACAAAAAAGTTGGCCGCCATCTTGGATTTTTTTTATATTTTTAAAATTGCGTTGCCGTTTTCTTGTCAAAATCGTACCAAAAACCGAGTTTCATCGAAATCGGCCCAAAAACAAAAAAAGTTGGCCGCCATCTTGAATTTTTTATATTTTTATAATTGCGTTGCAGTTTTCTTGTCAAAGTAGTACCAAAAACCGAGTTTTATCGAAATCGGCCCACAAACAAAAAAGTTGGCCGCCATCTTGGATTTTTTATATTTTTATAATTGCGTTGCAGTTTTCTTGTCAAAATTGTAACAAAAACCGAGTTTCATTAAAATCGGCCCACAAACAAAAAAGTTGGGCGCCATTTTGGATTTTTATATTTTTTAAAGAAGAAAGAAAGAAAATTTGAAGAGCCTACTTTTTTGTTTATGGGCATTTTTCGAGGAAACTCGGTTTTTGGTACTATTTTGACAAGGAAATAACAACGCAATGTTAAACGCAAAAAAATTGCTGCCATCTTGGCTTATTTATATTTTTTTTATACACTGCGTTGCTGTTTTCTTGTCAAAATAGTACTAAAACCACAGAATACATAATAGTACAAGTACAGAAGATCCACTCCGCAAAGTCATTTAAATAAATAGCGACTCTATCCTTGGCGCAATAAAGTGCAATTCAGGTCGCACACCGCTCCCTTGCCTACAGTTATATTCACCTAGAAGTTGCCTCTCTTTCTATCGCGTAGCTCTTATTTCTTCTAACGACTTCAGGGTTGTCTTCTTTTAAATAATAATTAATCTGAATATCTAATTTATTACAAGTTATTGTGTTAGCATTGTGAGGAGCTCGGTGGAGCAGTGGTTTAGCGCCTGGCCCAGCGACTGCGGAAGTTAAGCAACGTTCGCAAGGGTCGGTCATGGGATGGGTGACCAAAATTTATTATCTCGAGCTCCTCCGTGCTTCGGAAGGCACGTTAAGCCGTTGGTCCCGGCTGCATTTGCAGTCGTTAACACCCACCAATCCGCATTGGGCCCGCGTGGTGGGTTATGGCCCATCCTCTTTACCAACCCATAATGAAGGCCTGTGCCCTAGCAGTGAGGAGCGCGGTGGAGCAGTGGTTTAGCGCCTGGCCCAGCGACTGCGGATGTTAAGCAACGTTCGCAAGGGTCAGTCATGGGATGGGTGACCAAAATTTATTATCTCGAGCTCCTCCGTGCTTCGGAAGGCACGTTAAGCCCTTGGTCCCGGCTGCATTTGCAGTCGTTAACACCCACCAATCCGCATTTGGCCCGCGTGGTGGGTTATGGCCCATCCTCCTTACCAACCCGTAATGAAGGCCTGTGCCCTAGCAGTGAGGAGCTCGGTGGAGCAGTAGTTTAGCGCCTGGCCCAGCGATTGCGGAAGTTAAGTAACGTTCGCAAGGGTCAGTCATGGGATGGGTGACCAAAATTTATTATCTCGAGCTCCTCCGTGCTTCGGAAGGCACGTTAAGCCGTTGGTCCCGGCTGCATTTGCAGTCGTTAACACCCACCAATCCGCATTTGGTCCGCGTGGTGTTATGGCCCATCCTCTTTACCAACCCATAATGAAGGCCTGTGCCCTAGCAGTGAGGAGCTCGGTGGAGCAGTGGTTTAGCGCCTGGCCCAGCGATTGCGGAAGTTAAGCAACGTTCGCAAGGGTTGGTCATGGCATGGGATGGGTGACCAAAATTTATTATCTCGAGCTCCTCCGTGCTTCGGAAGGCACGTTAAGCCGTTGGTCCCGGCTGCATTTGCAGTCGTTAACACCCACCAATCCGCATTGGGCCCGCGTGGTGGGTTATGGCCCATCCTCCTTACCAACCCGTAATGAAGGCCTGTGCCCTAGCAGTGAGGAGCTCGGTGGAGCAGTGGTTTAGCGCCTTGCCCAGCGATTGCGGAAGTTAAGTAACGTTCGCAAGGGTCGGTCATGGGATGGGTGACCAAAATTTATTATCTCGAGCTCCTCCGTGCTTAGGAAGGCACGTTAAGCCGTTGGTCCCGGCTAAGTGCAGTCGTTAACACCCACCAATCCGCATTGGGCTCGCGTGGTGGGTTATGGCCCATCCTCCTTATCAACCCATAATGAAGGCCTGTGCCCTAGCAGTGCCCACCTAAAACCATAGAAGATATGCATTGTAAGTAATTTAAATACTTACTACCAAGAATCTTATATTCATAACGCTCGAGTAGGTGTACTTCTCGTATTAAATTGAGCGCAAGCGGACCACTGTTAAAGCGTAGATGTGTGCGTGAACCGCGCAAGTCCGTCGATCGCTGTGTGGGTAGCGCTTCGATACCTAATTTTGACTCGCGCCCGCGGCGTAAGCGAGCCTTAAGGAACAAAGCTCACAAGAACATACATAATAATAAGTATAATGTTATATTCTTATCCAGCTCATGGGGTTGGGATTGAAGAAAATTAGTTTAAATTCATTGATATATTGAAGACTCCATTTTACATGACAAGACAATCCTTAACCTATATCCACAGATTACATTGCATTGACCATAGACACATGACTATGTAACATGCATGTGAAATGAACTTAGATTGAAAATATGCGATAGATTGAAAATGAGCCTCCTGGCCGGCGCCGGCGGTCCATTGCCGAACAGCAAAGCAAAGAAAAGAAACCGGTAGGTCTGGGGGGCCCTAAGGGTGTATCGCGCCGATCGCGTCCACTAGCGCCACCAATCAAGAAAAATCATTACAACGAAATAACTCAACTAGGCGATTGCGTAAAGTCAATCGTATTCATTTGACAGTTCATCTTGTATCATAATATATGTCATCCCATACAAATTGCAGCCGATGGAATACGATATGAACTGTCAAATGAATACGATTACCTTACGCAATTCCACATCTGTTTAACTAAAACTGAAAAATATAAAAACTAGTATTAGTTATAACTATTTTTGTATGCGTTTTTTTCCTGGTTTAAATGTGTTTGTGTAGTTAAAACCTGGATCATTTCCTAAAGTGGCCACTTTGGCCACATGCAAAAAAAGTTGACAGCTAATACTAGTTTTTATATTTTTCAGAATTTTATAAATAGTTATTATGATGATTTTTTTTTTATTGGCGGCGCTAGTGGACGCGCGATGCACCCTTAAAGCTGGTACAAATCTTGTTGAGTTTAAATAAGTTAAAATGGGCAGTTTATTTTTCCCAAATATTAAAATGATTTTATGAAACATTATAAAATAGGATGCCAATATAAAATGAATTGCAATGAGTCCCAATCACAAAGCATTTCCGCCACAAATCAGTAATAGTAGTTTATGATACAAGGTTGGTAAGGAGGTTTTTAAAACGAGTTGACGTTTTATAAGCCCGAGCCGTAGGCGAGGGTTTATAATCGTCACGAGTTTTAAAAAACCTTAACAACCGTGTGCCATACTACGTTTTTCAATACATTTGCGAGAAAACATTATAGGTACTGCTGAAATTGTAATCTATACATATAATAAAACTGTAAATTCTAAATATTTGTGCGCGAATTACGCAAAAACCGCTAAACGAATTTTGATGGATTTTTCACAATTTAGTAGATTGAGGTCCAACTTAAAATCTAAGCTATGTTTCATCAAATTCGGGTGGGTGGAACCAGAGAAACAGCTTGAACTCTCCGTAGTACTAGCTTTCATACACTAAAGGGGTCATTTTTAACTGGTTGCAATATTTTTCTACTGTCCACGCGGATGAAGTCGCGGGCGGAAGCTAGTAGAAATTAAAAAAAAACGTTCGTAAACAAAAACGCACAGCGCCGGCGTGCGGTAAAATCAACATTCCGCACGCTGTACTACTCCGTAAACAAAAACGCACGGCGTGCGGTAAAATCAACTTTCCGCACGCTCGACTGTCATCGTAAACTTACATTTTCGAGCAACTGTATTGAAAATGTTCTTTTCAATTTTGCATTTTAGACCTGTTGATGAAGCATCTCTAATTCGTGGCTCTGCTATAAATAAAAATCTGATGTAAATAATAATTCAGAATTTTGTTACACCTACATATTATATAAAAAAATCTATGTAAGTATATTTGTCCTCCTAAATTATTAATCCGATTATGATAAACTTTGTGAGTTGTTCTGCTTACGACCCAGAAGACAAAAAATAGATTATCCTTGACATACGTACTTACATGGCATTGCAACATTTCACTCAAACATTGGCACTGTTTTATAAAGTATAATTCTGCTTTGTGTCTGATCACTGAGCGGTCAGGTATAGATATGCAAATATTGTGTAATTTGTTGATATGTCGAGGGTTCTTTTGCGGCACTTTTTGTCGTGCAAACTGGTCTGGTGAGTGGATACAAAGAAACATATGACCGACGTCTCTATTGAGGCGGCGCCGGCCGGCGTTGAAAACGCGGCCGGTTCTCTTCAGTCAGACTAAAATATCACGGCCTCTGAATGACGGAGCAGTTGCAATAACATTGTCTCGGGCGCAGGCGCAGGATGCCCGCTCCTTGGGAGACCGGGATTTCCCTTCACTCACTGTCTTCCGTTCTCCGTCTTTACGCGCACTCGCGAAAGCAATCTATAAATACTGTAATTACAATAAAATTTATCAATTACTCTATATTTAATTAATGGGCGTGTAACTGACAATGACAATACGTGTTAGTGAATTCGTTACTTCATATAAAATCAGCGTAACACATACAGGTTACAAAAAATTTGGTGAGCCGTGAGCCCGTGAGACTCGTGAGTGATTAATAGTAGTGCTGTTGCAGAGTGAGTTTTAACAATTATGTATTCCACACACTAAATTATTTTTTAAGTTATTTTGTATAGCATCGCGAGAATTATTATAAAAATTGTGGTACAGTCGGTTTCATTCATATATTGGCATTTTTGACCGGCTGTGTTGACCTTTATTATAATGCCATAAAGGTTGATGAGCTGTAACAGTGCCAACATATTAATGAACTCGACTGTACCTAACTACCTATCTAGTTAGGTAACACCTACATACCACCACATCTACCTACCTAGTGAGGTAGTTACTAGTTAGATGTGGTGGTGGTATGTAGGTGTTTCCAATAAATGTGTCGCGCGTGCGTGTAGTGTATGAGAGCTTGTGGCAGGGTACCGCTGGGTCCGTCGGGCGGCGCGCACGGGCACGCGCACGGGCACGGGCAGGCACTGGGCGCGCTGGGCGGCGTGCCCGTGCACCACGCGCCCGGGCCCGCGCCGCCCCCGCCCCGCGCGCCGCACCCCGCGCGCCCCATGCACCACCCGCCGCAGCACCACGCCGCGCATCTGCCGCCGGTCAGTACCCACTCTCTCATTCACCACTACTCTACTACATTCAATGGCTACATTTTTTAATCTTTAGGGGGGCAGCTGCCCCTCCCTGTGCCCCCTTTGCGACGCCCTTGAAAGACTCAATTTGCTTTAATAAATTTTTACTTTGGAAATTAGTTAAAATTACGCAAAAGAGTTACATTCTGTTATAACCAGCCATCAAAACGGGCCTATTGTAGTAGAGGCTAGTGAGTGCAAAACTGTAGTGGTGTCGTGTGCGCAGCAGCAGATGAAGCCGATGCGCCGGGCGTACGGGCCGGGCGGCGCGTACGGGCCGGGCCCGAGCGGCGTGCTGCCCGCGCCCGCGCCCGCGCCCTACCCGCCGCCGCCGCGCCCCCAGCCGCCGCCGCACCACGCACACGCAGGTACCTTCTTATTCAATGTAAACATAACATCGCTCAGTCATACCACGCAGCACCGCACATGGTCCCGGGACTCCCGGGTAACACCAGGGCCCTATTACACCAAGTCGACATTTGTTAATTTTACAACTGTCGTTACTTTAATTAGGGACAAGTATGTTGTGAAACAGGGATATTTTTTACAAGTCGACATTTTTGTAGATTTGTCAATGATTCTTGACGCCGCTTGACGATTGGAGCCGCACTATATGCAGCCGCGGAAAGCAGAGCATTTTAGGCAAACACCGAAAAATGAACTTTATAACATTGACATACACTGGTATTAATGTACGACCATAAAGTTAATATACCTTTTTATAAGTAGGTATATTTAACTCTGTGTAAGACAAAATACGATGCTCGAACATGTGCGACCATCTGTGGGCATGCGCAAAAGCGTTCGATTTTGCACTGTATGTTAAAGTTATTAGGTTGATAATATCTTGGCAGTTTACAATGCTCTGCCACAATATAGAGAGAGTACAGTAGTTAAGCTTAGCACTCGCGCGCTCGAGCAAATAACGCACACATAGATATCTCTCACCGACGACACTGTAGGTACACATAAACACATAACCGCAATCTCAAACCAGTTCGAGTACGTGACGGCAGCGGTGAGAGCTGTCTTTGTGTGTGTGCGATGCTCGAGCGCCCGTAGTGTTAGTCTCTCTATTTTGTGGCTCTGCTCTCCGCTGCTCTATATTCACGCCGGCGGCCCCTGTATAGGTCGTTGTCGTTTGTATGGAATCGTTCGGTGTCGACAAGGCGGTTACGAGGGCAGGATCCATACTGAAGGTAGTCGTGTGTACACAGTGGTGAGCGGGGCGGGCGGCGCCATGGCGAGCGCGACGGGCGAGGCGGGCGGCGAGGGCGCGGCAGGGGCGGAGGCGGGGGCGGGCGACACCGAGGCGGCTCGCCCGGCCCCAGCCGCGCAGGCCAACAGTAAAGAGAAGACTCCTATGTGCCTGGTCAACGAGCTGGCCAGGTACAATAAGGTATTCATTGTTTTATTTTATACTAGCGATCCGCCATCGCTTTGCTTCGGTGTAAACTATAGATTTTGTACATAAAGATTAGTCTTTAATTTTTTTTTGTTCCTATATTTAAAAAGAACCTCACATTATTGGTAATATTATAAAATAATTCCTCAGCGTCCTAGACTTAAGAGCTAATTAGATTATCCTAAATATCGGATCCGATACGAAGTCGCTCCTAAATTCAGAGAAGTGTAATTGCATTCAGGAAGGTAGGATCCGATTTAGGATCCTCATTAGGATAGAAATGGTCTCCGACGTAACGGATGCTAAATCGAAAGCACTTAGGACAGTGTAATCGCATTCAGGACGCTCGGCTCCGACACAGTAGTACCACAGCTTAAAGACTACAGTCAGTCAACGCCTTTTATGTTGGCGAAAAAAAGCCGCCGCGTCGTTCGTCTAGCTCTAGATAAACACTCTGTGATTTGCTTTTTTGAATTAAAAATAATAATAATTGAGTACTTGAATATTCAACCTTTTTCTAAGCGGGGCGTTGCGCGTCGAGAAGTTGACCTAGAAGTTGCCTCTCTTTCTATCGCGTACTCTCATCTCTTCTGACAACGTTAGGATTGTTTTCTTTCAAATGAATTGCGTAACATATAAAAGCTGTAATGTGGTTAGTGAAAAGCTATACTTATAAAAAAATATAAACAAAAATATTAGGTATATTTTTTTAATCATTTTTTTTAATTTCGCTAGTGGTGAACAAATAGTGAACATCAAATTAATGTCATTAGTGTCAAAAAACTATGGCTGCAACGTAATTCCATTTTTCACCGTAAGTTAGTCTAACTGTACTATAGAGCGCGGATTGTTGGTCTAACTAGGTACTATAGAGCGCGGAGCCTGGCTCAGTGGTCTCGAATCTAACGATTTTTCGGTATTTCTACCGATATGGTAATATTAAAAATCGTTTTCGGTATTTCTACCGATAAAAAACCATTAGAACCAGAACTTAGCTCGTTTGTATGGAAAACCCTATGGTGGTCCTTAGTATTTATGGTTTTATTCACATTATACGGATTTTGGGTACGAATCTACCGATAATTATTGGCAACTCTACCGATTTTTTTAGGTTCGACTTTTATAGGTGGTACCTACTTAAATCGTTTTTAAAATATGTTAGTTACTTTATGAAATTGCTATTTATTATTAACAATTTATTTCGTAATCTATTTGTGGAAAACTATTTGTTGTATTTTATAAACGGTTATTTCAATAAAGAGTTGGGTGAAGATTGTTTACCATATAAAACAAGTAAGGATAGACAGACTTTACCTAGATGTATTTTTACGGCCACTGTATTTTCCCCTCCGTTGCTCTGCGTAAGTTCATTCGTTTAACAACTGTATGATCGTAAAGCTGTGATATCGGATCCGTTATTCAGGACGGTCTAATTAGCTCTTTAGGCTCGTATTATAGAATCAAACTCAAACTCAAATCTCTGCTTGAGTACAGTTAAAAACGGATGGTACTGATTCATCGCATATAGCGCCATTCCTTTCTAACTGTACTCGAGAAGATATTTGAGTTTGATTCTATAATGCGAGCCTTACTAGATTTGATCCGTATGTCTGTTCGCTCGCACCGCGCATTTTTCATACTTTAGTATTTTTATACCAGTCGTAACTACTAAACGAAATAATTTAAAGAGATATTTACACTTTGACCATGAAATTATTTAGTTGGATTTTAATATTATGTAATTTTTTTATTAAAATAAATGTTTTTGTACAGATTAAGCATCAATACCGCCTCACATCGGAGACTGGCCCCGCACATAAAAAAGTATTCACAGTAACACTCCGACTGGGTGATACTGAAGAATATACTGCTGAGGTGAGCGAAGCTTTATTTACTTCACGAGACTTAAACGCCAGAGCCAGAGTTTAGCATGTTTGGATTGTTTTTAAATAGGTTAAATTAAACATATTTTTTTTTAATTACACTCGAAGCAATCAATCAAATTTTTTGCTGTGGTAAACATTTATTACTAATATGAAAAAAAACCTTATTTTTGTCTATCGTTATAATTAGAGATCGGATATTCGGATGCATATTTACCTAAAGTTCAGATGTTAGGTATTATGGAAAGCACTTTTTTATATCGAAAAAATCCAAGGCTTTTGAAAACATCCAAGGATTTCGAAATATCCAGGGATTTAAAAAAATCCAAGGATTCCGAGATTAACCAATTTTAGTGTATGTATACTCCCCTGAGATAATAAATAAACCCGATTTGACACAAATTCCAGTTGGCCTGTTACAAACATAATTACTTGCTTTTTCCTACTTTTTCTTTATTTTTGAAGAAGCAAACACAACCTTTTTATGTTGTAACAAGGCTTATTAAACCTTATGGGAATATACACATTTTAAGAATTTTAAATTTTTTAAAGAATCCGCTTCCATAATATGGTAGCAACAATTGACTATTAGTAAATTTGCATCTGATTATCCGATCTCTATTATAATATTAGACCGAGCTCCCACTGCATGAAACCTTACCTCACAAGGTGGAACAGCAGACATGTGTTACAGCAATAGATATTACTTAGGAACACTGGATTTTAGTGGGTTGCCATCGCATATCCTGGAAGAACATATATTTTTTTTCGTTTTCGTACCGCTATTTTGACCGAAAATTACATCATGAGGTGGAAGATCAAAATGTTTACCCATCGAAAGAGAAACATTTGGAGGTCAAAACCCGCATGGGTTGCCAGCCCCTACCCTGGCAGGTTTCAAGATCAGCCAAGTTTTATGAGGCCCAAAAATGGGGTCACTTACCTCATCAGGTGGAGAGATAAAATTGATGCAGATCGATAGCCCTAGATGTGCCGTTCATGAATATATAGGGTTGCCTGCCTTCAGCCTGGCAGTTTTTCTGGTCAGCCAACTCAAACAATCTATATCAATATCTTGGAAATACGAAAAATCTTGTAAAGATGCTATGATTAAGGGTATTTTTAATGCAAACCGTGATATTAAATTAGTCTACGCACTGGCAGTCTTGCGCCGTTGAAATAATAGGGTAAATGCACCAGTTGTGGGCATTTTTCATTGGTATCTTCAAATATTGAAAAAAAGTAATGTAACCGTTTAATTTCAACGTGTTACCACGTTGGTGGTATTCTAAGTGAAAGGAGACCCGGCGTTTTATGCTTAAGTTGTTTACTTTTAAAATTTGTAATATTTTATTTTTGTGTGTTGTGTGACAGCTCAATGCCAAATCAGAAGTCAAAATTGATATTTAGTTTTCTTAATTTTGAAAAAGGAAAATAATTATGGTAAATGCAGTAACGTTTTTACATTTCATAGCTTGACTTTTCTGCCCTTTGAAAACTGAATATGGATAGCGGAACATTTTTCAATTAGGTACTCGATGTTCCTGGAGTGTTGCCATATCAAAAATATTTATGAATCAAATGTTTTTTATACATGCAAGAAAAATTAAGACAGAGCGTTCGATCAATGTGATTTCGATCAAGATCAATGTACCAAATATATTGGCTTTAATATAAGACTAAATTGAATCATACATGTAGGGTTAGCGATGTCGGAGCTTTTAAAGGCAAATATAATCAATTTTATCGACAAAACCCCCCCCACATGTTGGGGTCTATCCAGATGCCGGTCATTTAAATAGAATCGTGTGGTGCTCTGCTACAGAGCCACCACTTTAGAAATCGATCATTCATATCTTAAAATAATGTATGTCAAACGTACATTACGTATTTATTTATTTATTTATATTCATATGGCATACACAACAGATGACAGTCAACAATAGCACACAATAACAGCTAGACATGTCTTGAACCAAACTGACATCCAAACACGTGCACACACAGAAATACATGCGATGCGAAAACATTTAAATTATTACATTATTATAAATTGGTACTATAAAAGTTGCATTAATTAATATTGTTTAGTTTACATAATTATTATGGGAAAATATTGAATTAATTATTGAAATTATTACAGCGATCAGAGTTATTAATTTGACATAAATTATTGAATTATTACTTATAAAGTTAATGATTGAATTATAATTATCAAAAATATAATAGAAAATGACATCAACATAAAATTTTTTTGACGTGGGACTTAAAAACAGTATGCTTTGTAGTGTAGATATCGAGTTGCTCATCTGACTTTATTAAATCATTATTTAAATCATTATATTGCCGGCACATTCTTACTATGGGGTTATAGTACGAAGTATTATTTTTAAATGTTTGCAAAACAAAAATGTTTTTACGTCTGTTTCTAATCAATAGTCTGGTATTAAAATTAATCATGGATAATAATTTAGGGGAATCAATAAAACCATGAATGATTTTATGTAAGTGCAAAAGGTCCTGCTGTCGCCGTCGTACATCTAAAGCAATAGTTTTAAAATGTCGGAGCCTGTCAGAGTACGAGGTAAGAGACCGGTTGAGACCACATTTATATCCTAATATTTTCAAGCATTTCCTCTGTACACCTTCTATACTCTGTGAATGCACAGAGTAATAGGGTGACCAAATCACCGAACAATATTCCAAGATACTCCTAACCAAGCCATCGTAAAGACAGAGGAACGTTACTGGACTTCTGAAATGCTTGGTATTCCTGGCCACAAACCCTAGAAGTTGGTAACCTTTTGCTACAATTTGATTGTAATGGTCTCTAAAGGACATTTTCTCGTCAAAAACCACACCCAGGTCCCTAATAGACTTACCACGATCTAACGACTGTCCATCCAGCCGGTAATCAAACAAGATTTTATGTTTCTTATTTGTGAAGGAAATGATGTGGCATTTCTTTATGTTAAGACACATTTTATTGTTTTGACACCATATGGAGACCTTATCTAAATCATGTTGCAGCCTTAGACAGTCTTCTGTTCTTTTAATCTCTGCGAACACCTTCAAATCGTCTGCGTACAGCAAAGACATACTTTCTAGTTGTACGGCTAAGTCGTTGATGAACATAACGAATAAAAGCGGACCAAGATGTGATCCCTGTGGTACCCCAGAGGTGACAGAAACTGGTAAGGATTTGTATCAACTTAAAGCCACCAATTGACTCCTATTGTCTAAGTAAGAAGAAATCCACCGAAGTAAGTTACCGTGAAAGCCAAATTGAGAGCTAAGTTTTTGACATAGTATAAAATGATTCACCTTATCAAATGCTTTTTGAAAATCTGTGTAAATTGAATCAACTTGACCCCTCGCAGCAAAAATTGTATAAATATAGTTTTTATATTCAAGGAGATTCGATACCGTAGATCTGTGTTTGATAAAACCATGTTGGTTCGGTGCTAACAGTGATTGAACATGATGATAAATATGATCGTAAACAACCTTCTCAAATAACTTAGCCAGACTAGAGAGAATGCTAATAGGCCTGTAATTGGAGCAATTAGCTTTGTCCCCAGACTTATGAATAGGCACCACATGAGCAGTCTTCCATTCTGTAGGAAACTTGCCAGATCTCAAAGATAAATTAAATAACATCGTGAGTGGAAAGCTCAGTTCTTTAGCACATTCCTTCAGAAATAAAGGTGGTATCCCGTCTGGACCAGGCCCTTTGCTGACATCCAGAGTCTTCAGCTTTGAGAGAACCTCGTCTATAGTTATGTGCACGTTAGACAACGGTATGCAATCTATGTATGGAAATGCGGTATTAGTTGATGACTGAGAGTTATCATCAAAGACAGAGCTGAAGAATCTAGAGAAAAGCTCGGCGACACCGGGGCCATCCGACTCTGAATCCCCATCGAGATACATACGTATTACGTACGTATGCCGTTTATCGCTGTACGTGAAATAGGTAATAATAATCACTTCTAATGTCATTGATTGCCCTCAACTATTAGCTTTAATATCTATAGTTCCACCACGAAAGACCCTTAGATCTAATGCGCTTATCAGTCTTCCGTTGGCTACTACTAATTACAGGCAAAACGCATTTATGTGGCGTGCGTGTAGCAGTTTCAATAAATTAAATAATAAATTTGATATTGATCTATTTAATACTGATTTTCAGAAGGCGAGGCGTATGCTAGCGAATGGCTTTTTTGAGTGATTGTCTCAGATTCTGTTGGCTACATGAGCGGTTTTAATTTTATTTTTTTATTTTTTGTATTTCTGTGCTTTCAAGCTTGCAAAGACTATAATTACCCAAAGGTTAGAAACCGCTTTTAAGATAATATTGTTAACGTTTGTGCAGTAAGTAAGTACTAGATTTTTACTTTTTATTTTTTTTGTAATTACAAACAACTTTGTGTATGTTAATGTATAACGTCTTATTTGTTTTATAAGCTTGTATCGCTTTTTGTAGGTCAGCCTGTTATATACAGGGTGACATGGAAATTCGACCTATTCCTTGAAAGGGGTCACACTAGAGGTCATTAGCAACAAATTAAGCCCAGTGAACCAGGGGTCAAAACTGGATGGTTACTGAGCTGTAATGGTTCTTGGATTTTTGAGAAATTTTCGGACTTTTTACCTAAAACCATAAATTATGAATTAACTACTCTACTCTGAACATTGAATTGATATTTTTCTAAAAGCTGCAAAATAGGTGATCAGTTTAAAAAAAACGCTGGCCCAAAACATATCACAGAAATAAAAAGTCTTTAGTAGCAATAACTTTTATTTTCTGTATTTTTCCCGAATATCGCCGTAAGTTATTGAAAAAAAGTTGTATGAAAGTTGGCGTTCAAATTAGTAAAATAACTTACTAGATTCATTAGCTTACGTTTAACTTAAACGGTTACATTACTTAGTTTCAATATTTGAAGATACCAAAGAAAAATGCCCACAACTGGTGCATTTACCCTATTATTTCAACACCATAATATACTTCGCAAGACTGTCAGTGCGTAGATTTTAATTTCATATCATAGTTTCTATTAACTATACCCTGAATCATAGCATTTTCGTTATTCCGAGATATTGATATAGATAGTTTGAGGTGGCTGACCAGAAAAACTGCCAGGCTGAAGGCAGGCAATATATTCATGAACGGCACGTCTACGGCTATCGATCTGCATCATTTCCATCGAGCCACCTGATGATGTTAAACAGATACATTGCTTTTTTCAATATTTGAAGATACCAATGAAAAATGTCCATAACTGGTGCATTTACCCTATTATTTCAACGGCGCAAGACTGCCAGTGCGTAGACTAATTTAATATCACGGTTTGCATTAAAAATACCCTTAATCATAGCATCTTTACAAGATTTTTCGTATTTACAAGATATTGATATAGATTGTTTGAGTTGGCTGACCAGAAAAACTGCCAGGCTGAAGGCAGGCAACCCTATATATTCATGAACGGCACATCTAGGGCTATCGATCTGCATCAATTTTATCTCTCCACCTGATGAGGTAAGTGACCCCATTTTTGGGCCTCATAAAACTTGGCTGATCTTGAAACCTGCCAGGGTAGGGGCTGGCAACCCATGCGGGTTTTGACCTCCAAATGTTTCTCTTTCGATGGGTAAACATTTTGATCTTCCACCTCATGATGTAATTTTCGGTCAAAATAGCGGTACGAAAACGAAAAAAAATATATGTTCTTCCAGGATATGCGATGGCAACCCACTAAAATCCAGTGTTCCTAAGTAATATCTATTGCTGTAACACATGTCTGCTGTTCCACCTTGTGAGGTAAGGTTTCATGCAGTGGGAGCTCGGTCTATATGTTTAAATATTAGTATGTTTAAATTTTTATTAACAAATTTCTTGTACTTAATTTAGGGCTCTAGTTCATACTCAAAGAATTTTTTGAACTTAAATGGAACTCTAGGCAATCTAGGCATAAGAATAAATAAAACTAGGTAGAACGGACTCTTCTTTGACCGAGTCCCAAACGCCGCCATTCCCCCCCCTTCACGTCGCCCCGCTGTCGTCCAGGCGTGTTGTTAGGGTTGCTTACTGTTAAGTATTGCTTAGGTACGTCTAAAGATATATTGCTAGAATATAAATTTTTCTTTGCTTTGAAATCAATATTTTATTATAGTTTTACAAAATATGAGATCAAGGACCGATGGTAGGGGGCTTGAAAACGATTTGACGACAAGTAAAAAAATACTGTAGGTTACCTTATGTACTTACCTTCCGTACTTATAAAAAGGATCGAACTGAGCACCGGCACCAAGTCCAACACCATTTCTGAAATTGCTTCCAATGGCTCACTCCACTCTGAAACCTTTTCCTTTTCTCCAGTAACCGAAGACGAGATTAGTAAGATTATTGTTTCCATTAAATCTAAAGCAGTAGGCTGTGATGACATCAGTAGAGAAATGATTGTCTGTGTCCTGGAACAAATTCTCCCTATCATTGTTCATATCATTAATTATTCTTTTCAAACTGGCGAATTTCCTACTCTTTGGCGCTTTCGTCATTCCTTTACCAAAAACTTCATCTCCTAAAACATTAAATAACTTCTCTTTTCTTTTCTTCTACAGCGCCTTAACGTTGTAGGCTAATATCGTGACCATGAGCCCGTCCGGAGCGGGAGTGTCCGTTCTACCTAGTTTTATTTATTCTTATGCTTTAGGTCTGTTTGTAGTCATTTTTTACTTAGTTAATACTTTTATAAGACTATGTTTCCTTTAAATAAAAAAATAATTATAACTTTTTACAGAGTCAAGTTGATTTTCACCTATATATATACTTGTGATTAATAAGTATATTTTCACCTAATTGTAATCATTTCGTGCAGTGTCGACCATAGATAGTAGTTGTATGACATGTGCCGTGTAAGGCTGCCTGTCCATTGACGCGGAGTTATTAGTCTGGTTAACGAAAGATGAGATTGAATTGGTGGCACTACATTTCCTGTTAAATTAACGTTTAGAGGTTAAGTTATTGGAAACTGACCCCTAAATTAAGACGCTATATTAGTTTCTTTGGCAACCGAGTCTCATCTTTCCTTTTCTCCGCTCCGGCGCTGCGTCGCGTCGCTCCGCGTCAATGGGCAGGCAGCCTAAGTAGTGTGGTCGGTTGCGTGCAGGGGTCGTCGATCAAGCGCGCGCAGCACGCGGCGGCGAGCGCGGCGCTGGGCGCGACCGCGTTCCCACCGCCGCCGCCGCGCGCGCCCGCGCCGCACCACCCGCCGCACCCCCACCACAGGCACTCAGGTGACACACACACACACATACACTCGGGGGATTTTATTTTACTTGTGATTAATATTTATTTATGAATCTTAGGAAGACTAACAACTTACTAGTTAAAATTTGAATTAATATGAAACTGATCGCAGACATATTATTCCCATCTGCCCCTGTCAAGCTCCGTCCACCACCCCGGTGGCGGAGCTTGGAGGCAGGTGGGAATAAAGTATATTTCTGTCGCAGCCAGCTAATTAGTTTTTCAATTAACGGCCTTTTCGTTTAATGGTGCCGTAAAATCGGCGAATAACTTGGTTCAATGACGTTTAATAACTTGCCTAGCCGAGACATTGAAATGTACTTCAGTTTTCTGTTTCGTCTGTTATGGAGTGCTGTAAGCCGAGCTGTCAATAGGGCGTCGACTAGCTGCGATACTATCTGTAGCTTTAAAGAAAATGTTGACCAAAAATTACTAAACCAACAACATACATGAATTTTTGTGTAATTTTTCGTAATGTATTGTTAGTCGATATGTAGGTAAACAATGATACTTTCAGTTAAATTATGAATGTGTGTTTGATACGCGGCCTTAGCAACTTTTAGCCCGTTAAATAGTCGTATTAGTCGCATCGGCTAAATGTCATTTAGGCCGCTGATTAAACGAAACGGCTCGGTAATTTAACGGCCGATTAAATCAGTCGGCTGCGACACGTCTGTTATTTCGATTAGCACAGGGATGCACAGACTGCCGCCCGCGTGCCACATGTTTTCATTTTTTCTGGCTATTTTTATGTTTTTAATTTCTGCCGGTGGCCCGCTATTAGTTCATCATTTGCCTAAATGGCCATGGTCTCAATAAGTCTGTGCATCCCTGTTAGCAAATAATGGGCGAGTGCCAAATAAAGGTTCAGGATCGGTGACGACGACAGGTGCAGTGATGCCGACGGTGGAGCTGAACGCGCTGGCCATGAAGCTGTGCCAGCCGGCCGTGTACACGTCGGTGCCGCCCGTGGCGGCGCGCGGCGGGCGGGGGCGCGCGCCGCCCTACCGCTTCCCCGTGGGCGCGGGCGCGGTGCCGGGGCCGGGTCTGGTGTACCGCGTGCGCGTGGCGGTGGGCGGGCGCGCGTGGCTGGGCGAGGGCGGCACGCCGCAGGGCGCGCGCCACGACGCGGCCGCGCGCGCGCTGCACGACCTGCGCCCGCCGCACGCCGCGCCGCCGCCACAGCCCGCCCACGCACCCGCCGACCTCAACGGGGCCGCCGACGCCGCCGCCGCACCGGACACAGACAACGGTCAGTAATACACTGCCTGCACCACCTAACTTAAATATGACCATCAGTCATTTTAATGTCCCCACTGCTGAGGCACAGGCCTTCCCTATAGGTGGATAAGGAGGACGGGCCATAACCCACCACGCGGGTCCGGTGCCGATTGGTGTGTTCCAGATAGGAACATAAAAACAATTCCTATGAGATGGTAATAATGATTTATTGATATAAAAATAAAAACTATAATAAAATGAGAATAAATGCTAAATGAATGCTTTGGTGCATGCCCCGATCGCGACGGCAATTGGTGTTAACGACTTCAAATGCAGCCGGGATCAACGGCTTAACGAGCCTTCCGAAGCTCGGAGGAGCTCGAGATAATACATTTTTGGTCACCTATCCTACGACCGACCCTTGCGAAAGTTGCTTAACCTCCGCAATAGGCTTGTTTCCATTAAGAATACATATAATGGATAGGGGTTTATAATGATTAATTATATTATGGAGAAAATAACAAACAATTTTAATTATTAAAAGCGTTAAAGATTAATAATAATTTTAAAAAATAAATTTCGTAAAATGAAACCTTTAGTCACGTGACAGTGAACACCAATCAGAAAGCGTTACGTCACGCCGTGCGAAACTCCAATCTTGTCTTTGACGTTTCGAGTATCACTACCGGAGGCGCGTTCCAAACCTACACTCCGAGTGCAACCTAACTACAACCGAACGCAAGTTTTAGCCACTTTTTCCGTATTTCTCCATTGTTTGGAACATATATAAATAACTGGTTTGGCGTTTATATAGTCGTGCTATCACACTGGGGCACTATACAGTACTTATAATATGAGAAATTCATTTTTAATTGATAAAAACTAGCTATAACGTACGAAGACACGATCGGTCTTTGGTTTGTTTCGCACGGCGTGACGTCATTCAAGACGCCATGACAGTCTTGTGCGTTTTGGAACCAAATTAAAATTGGTTTTTTAAAACGCGAAATTTATAATGTAAACGCTTGATTAAAAATAAATAAACCTTTTTTTTCGATAAAATGCCTAATAAGCTAAAATATTAAGCAGTTATTGAAATTTTGTCAACTAGCCTATTGCTGGACCAGGCGCTATACTACTGCGCCACCGATCCTCGATCATCCCTGTAATTGCAAACAAATATTGCTTAAAAATGACACCACCCACCCACGGGACTAAAAAATTACAACCTGCGCAGCATGTAGTCGGGGCCAGCCGCGCGTTTGGTGACAGACTATTTTATTTTATTTTAATTAACAAACAAATTGACTCTATTTTTGAAAAAGGATTATTTAATATGGTTTGCATTACATCATAATAGCATGAGTCTGACTGAGTCTGCGCTGCGGAGCGTGTATAATACTTGTATAATCTTGTGTGTGCAGGCGAGGGCGAGGGCGGGGGCGGGGGCGGGGGCGCGGGCGCGGGCGGCGAGGCGCTGGGCGAGGTGAAGTCGCCCGTGTCGCTGGTGCACGAGCTGGCGCTCAAGCGGAACCTCTCCGTGCTGTTCACCGTCAAGTCCGAGCGCGGCCCGCCGCACATGAGGGTCGGTAACCTACTACATTGCCTGTTCGTTTTGTCGTCCATTTTAGAAGTTTATACCACCCTGTTCACTGTATTTGTTGTTTAGTTCGGATAAATTTAAATTGTCACTATGTTAATATACAGGGTAATTTTGCGACCTCTTTAAAAAATTCAAATATTAAGTCAAGGAAGTAATAAAAAAAATAGATGAGATAATTATGTTTGATTTATTTTTAAATTCACAGTTTTCAGACACTTTTTATATCCTAAAAATCTAGGCGCTCACGCTCACCCTCGCGCTCGGAACACGGGCGGGGGAAGGCGGGAGCGGGAGGGGGGCTCGCGCCTCGCGCGGGCCGACCGTGCGATGCGCAAACAGTGACAACAATTTCAATTTGTGCAGGGAAAAGTTTAGGATAAAAATGTAAAAAAAAATTTTTACTTCATAGAATAATTGTACTACTGTGCTGTTATAGAATGACCTGACAAAATTTGAAAAGAAGTCCAAAAATTGCCCTGTATTAGAAGTAAAAGTGGTGTGTCTCGGTGCGGGTGGCAGGTGTTCGTGACCATGTGCACGGTGGGCGAGCTGGAGACGGAGGGCGAGGGCAACGGCAAGAAGGTGTCGAAGCGGCGCGCCGCCTCGCGCATGCTGGACGAGATGCGGCGCCGCTGGCCGCCCGCCCTGCTGCGCGCGCGCCCGCCCCACGACAAGCGCCGCCCGCAGCCCGCCAAGAAGAAGCCCCGCAACCTGATCAAGGTACAAGCTTGATCGCGATCATTTTCAACGATAAAAACTCAATCATTATCATTTCAGTTTCGGTTATAGAAAAACTAGCAGCGCCCGCGACTTCGTCTGCGTTGAAAGTTTTTTTGCTATCCCTCGGGAATAATACTTTTTATCTGGATGAAAGGTACCCTATGTCCTTCTCTGTACCCCTGACAACGTGTATGTAAAATTTGATGATGATCGGTTCAGTAGTTAAGACGTGAAGGCGTAACAAACAAACAAACGGACTTTCGCATTTATAATGCATTTATATGCATGTTGTTACTAGCTGACCCGACAGACGTTGTCCTGTCTTAGTTATGAATATTGAATTCGAATTGGTATTCTTTCAATTCTATGTCAAACGTCATAAGGTGACAGTCATTAAAAAAGTTTTTATTGTCCAAAATAATTTTACATGGTGGTTAAGTATTCCTTAATTTTACTAGAGCTAACTATTTAATCTAGAGCAGTGTTTCCAAATTAGTGGTACGCGTACCCCAGGGGGCGCGCGGAACAACCTCTTATTTAACTGATATATCAGTAACCTTTTTATATATCATTTCTGTTTTTAGTGCAATAAGGGATGCACGAGTGTGAGGTCTTTCTTGGAGGGGTACTTAAAAAAACCAATTGGGAATCATTGATCTAGAGATTCTAGAGAATAAATCAGTATGTGACGTGTGTGTGGTGCAGGAGGGCGGAATGGGCGCGGCGGGGGGCGGCGGCGGCGGCGACAACCCGATCTCGCGGCTGGCCGTGGCGCGGCACGCGGCGCGCGCGCGCTCGCCGCAGTACCGCGTGCTGGAGGAGCGCGGCTGCGCGCGCCGCCGCGAGTTCCTCGTGCAGTGCGACGCGCCGCCGCACTCCGCCACCGGCCTCGGGCCCAACAAGAAGGCCGCCAAGCGTCGCGCCGCGCACAGTACGTACCGACACACTCACCCGCTGCACTCCGCCTCCGGCCTCGGCCCAACAAGAAGGCCGCCAACGGACTGCCTCGCGAGCCGCACCGATGCCGACGCACATCATATAGGCCCTCCACACGGAGAGGCGGCCGTAGAGGCTGAGAGGGACGAGCGATACGAAGAAAATAATTTTTTATCAGTATGTCTCTTTTCTTTGTATTGCTCCGTCCCTCTCGGCCTCTCCGTCCGTCTGTGCATGTGGAAGGCCCTTTAGGAGCGAGACGTTCACTCACACTTATCATTAGAAAAAAATCACGACATACGCCGCCGCCGGTTATTTCGCCAGCATATCGATTGTTCGTTGAAAAAGATGTTTTTGTTACAAAGCAGATCTTTTTCAACGAACAATCGATAATACATAATAGTACGGCTACAGAAGATCCAGTCCACGAAATCTTTCAAATAAATAACTACTCTTAGTCCGATACAATAAAGTGCAATTCAGATAGCACAGCACTATTCTCTACTTATATTTATTTATTCATAGAAAACAAACAGTATTTATATAATAATTATAGATAAGGTAAAATTTGATCAAACACGCCTTTACCTAGAAGTTGCCTCTCGTTCTATCGCGTACTTTTATCCCTTCTGACGACGTTAGCTAGTTGTCACTCTTTTTGTCATATTATGAATATTGTAATGAATGTAATAATGATTGCAGACGTGCTACTAGCGATGGAGATGAACTGCAACGGCGGCGAGGGGGGCGGCGGGGGCGCGGGGGCGGCGGGCGGGGACGCGCCCGAGCCCGCCATAGACAAGCGGAAGGTAACGCACACTCACGACCTGTGCCCTGTTTATCGAAACTTACAAGTCTTGTACTTTTTAAAAAGAAGCAATTTTATTTTATTTTATTTTATATTTCATGGAAAACAAACGGCTATTTATCTTAAACATTAGTACAGTGTTTCTTAAAAAACAAAAAGCCTTAAACAGTTTTCACAATTAGAATTCCTTACGATAATTAATTATTCAAGAAATCCGTTTATCAAAACACGTTAAACTAAACGCTAAAAATGTTTTTGTTTATTTAACTAATATGTTTTTACCCTTATATTAGTCATTTGGTTAATAAAAAAAAATCAAGACATGTAAAAAAACTTACAACTTGTAAAAAACTCAATGGAAATTCCTGAGTATTTCTGAGGGTGCCCGGCGACTCTCCATTCCGTCTTACAAGTTATATATGCATAAATTGCATAAATTATTTGGAAAAAGACATAATTTACATGAACTTGAAAATTTTTCATGTAAATTTTACTTGTAACTTGTAAGTTTTGATAAACAGGGCACTGCTGTGTGTCGGGTTTATGTAGACGGCACGAGTGCGACCGGATGGACTGACGCCTCGTCGTTATCTCGTCTCGAGGCCCCCGTGTAGACTGGATGATAGGCTTACGCCGGCTGCGTCCTCGCGTATGGTGTTGCAAAAAACTGCTTTTTTTCTAATGAGAAAAAAAAACATGAAAAACGTGTTATTTTTCTGAAGCATGTTTTTTTTTCAATAGTTTCCGTTAAAGATAAATAATGACGAGTTCATATTATAGTTTTCTGTTAATTTTACTACACATTACTTTTTTGATGAATAGTACCAAGTTTTCAACAGCTTTTAAAGACGCGCATGGTGATCTCCATTCGGTTTATGTTACTGGGATGTTTCTGGGATGTATACAACGTGTTATAAAAATACCCCTAATCCCGAAAGGTGGTTGAAGTACATCATGTAAGGAGACCTCTGTAATTTTTTTAAGTTCCTAATATTAAGTTTTAATTTCGTCTAAAATTAGCTATTTTCAATCGTTATTAAAAATATCGACAATGTTTAGCACATCACTATTTCAAGACTATGAACTCGTTCTAACGCTGTCCGCGGACGACGACGGGTTTAGGACCGATCTTTGAAAGCCTTCGTCGAAAGCCATTTCTCGACCACCATATCATCGAAGATTCACTTCATCGATGGGCCATTCCACCTACGGGCCAACCCACCGAAAAGTCACCCGACGGAAAACCTAAATCACCGCCAGCACACGTCCTCGAACGCCACACCATCGAAAGAGAAATAAGATCTAAAAATCAATGTTGACTAGGTACTAAATACTTTTTTTATAATGCGAGTAGTGGTTGATTTTTATAAAAAGTAATTTAGCGTCACTATTTAAAATTTTTGATTGTTAAATAAAACTTTTTAATTGAGATTATTTTATTGCTCTTCGACAACACAGCGCTCGAAGAAACGCTAGTTATCGGTGATATAAGTCCTCCGCCAAACGGCAGTCCCCCGGTGAAACGACCCAACGGCGTAATAGCCCATCGATATCGACGAAACAACTTTCGAAGATCAGTCCCAGACCCCCAACGACTCGCGACAGACGGACCGACCCGCACCATAGTAAAAGTATAAAAGTACGCGCGCTTCATTCATTTAGTAGGTAGGTAGATACGATTTACATAAATTAAAAAGATAAGATAGATTACAATAATTAAAAAAGGAATTTACATCTACATAACCAACCTTGATCATGAATGAAACTATTTACGTACTTACCTAGTTGAAGGAAGAACAGCGGAAAGTTCTTCCTAGATATTCTATGCTCCTTACGTAACATGCGAGTTAAATCAATAAAAGGTCACAAGTTCAGTCTTTTAAAATTCTCATTATCTTTTAAAATCATGACACTGCTCAGCTAGGTAGGTAGTCTTTGCGTTAATAACAACAGTAGAGATTTCATACATTTCTTTTCACAACGTCCGATAGTATTTTTATCCTATCATTACATCTTATTAAAATAAAAAATTGAATCTATCAATAGTATAAACATACAATGCGATTAAATTGACAATAGACAGTGATCCGCGGCAACTTTACTCGAGAATGTATGTGCGGTGCCCACAGATTTCAAGAGATTAAAATACATTTTAATACATCCTTTTGTACCGCAAGCGCTCTGAAGGTGTTCACTTCTGTAGTACAAAGTTAAATTAATCGCATTGCACCTACATACATTTTAATACCATAAAAACTTTTAACGAATTTTACGCTAATCGGAACAACTAAGAATACTGACTTTTTTTTTTAACTGTGCCATAGCGCGCGACGGGGCGGCATCGTTTGACACGTCCGTGGACAAACGATTTCAAAGATTAAACATCAACAGATAGGACTTCTGGTACTTGCTTGAAATTACCTATCAAAGCAAGCACTCTCTAGGTAACATTAGTAATTTACTTAACTTATCCATGGTATTTAAATACAGATGATGACGCTTACGTGTCTTTTCGAAATGGTGTGCAGAGAGTAATTTTACATCTTTGAAATAGTAATTCAGTTGCTATGTAATTTAGAAATTAGGTCACTGTAATATCTCGGGTATTTATTTTATTTTAAATTCGCTTATGTCTTAACTAGCTTACTTAGGTCACTGTAATGTAAACGTAGGTACAAAGTCTTTGATTTAGAAGCTAATGACCGGAACTGACCGGAACTGACCGGAACAGCTGATCCAGCCAGTGTTGGGAATCTTTCAAATTCTTGTCGATATTTTTGCAAAACTTCGACATCGTTTTTCTCCGTAAATATTATAGCTAAAAAATAAAGAACAGCGCCCATCATCTCAATTTCATTAATATTCATTGGCATTTTCGGGATTAGGGGTATTTTTGTAACAGGTTGTATAATAGCACTTTAAATTTGATGAAATCAGCTCTAAAATTGTATATCATCACTTTAAAATAATGATAGATCCATAATTTAATACTATCATTACAAAAATAATGGTTTGCACTTTAACAATTTTGTCAGCACTTTAAAATAATAATAGATCTATAATTTAATATTATCACTACAAAAATAATGGTTTGCTCTATAACTGTGTCCCAGCTCCGAAATTATTTAGCTTCTGTCCAACCATGTCAGACTGACCACTGTTAAAAGGAAGGTTGAATAACAACTTGTGGCATAATGCATGGTCGGTTCTGTCGTTGTTGGTCACAACACAATGGAACCTAACCTCCTCCTCGGCTCCTCTCTCGCTGCGCCCGCTCGTCGCCGCACCTAGTCGACTGTTTACCAGCACTAAAGTTATAAAATTAATTTGTATAGTGCAAAGTATTAATTCTAAAGCTAAGCAATTAAATTGTATAGTGCAAAATATTAATGTTAAAGCTTAGCATAATATTTATAGTGGCAATCATTAATTATAAAAATCCATTCAATAAATTTTGAAGCTAAACATTTTAAAGTGTGTTACATTATTTTTAAAGTGCATTTACAGTGGTGGCCATATAATTGAGGACACCAGCTGATTTTCATACAAACGAGGTAACTTTGAAGCCATAGTTCTCCGCCAAGGATTGACCTAGGTGTGACCTGATGATGGCCATCTAGGGAGTGAATGGAGGAGATTCAGATCGCTATACAAACCCAACTGATCTGATCAGCATTTTATATATATTCTTTATTGCACTAATAATAATTGTTACATAATTCATAATAATAATTGTGAGCAAAGGTGGACTTATCTCTAAAGAGATCTCTTCCAGCCAACCTAAGAGGTGTCAGAGATTTACAGTAAGCGGGCAAATAAAGTGCATATAAAAAAGATATATAAGGATCTGAGTTTTCAGTTTCAGGATTTCCATACATTTTTATTCGTATTTCGCGGTATTTTTAAACACATCCTTATCTCTTAGAATGCTGATCAGATCAGTTAGGTGTGTAGAGCGAGAACTAACTTAACTGAGAACTCTGAGGACCCTTCCATATTTTGGAATCATATCGGTTGGGTGTGTATGGCGATCTGAATCTCCTCCATTCACTCCCTGGATAGCCATCATCAGATCACAGCTAGGTCAATCCCTGGCGGAGAACCAAGGCTACATTTGTGAACCATTGTATTCTTAAAAAAAAACAACAGTGCTATGTTTATTTTCAGGTTTTTTGAAAATTGTGAAGAAAAACAAAGTTGTTGTTTTCATGTTACATCACTTCGGTCTAGCTCACGCGCCCACCCACATAGAAGTAGGAGCCGTAGTGTTTACTAATGGTATGTTGTCCCGCAGGAGGCGGAGGCGGCGACGGGCGGGGGCGGGGGCGAGGGCCGGCAGCCCGTGCCCGGTGTGCTCATGATGGACTACCACCAGCGCGCGCCGCCTAACGGTGCGTATGCTCATTACTATCCAAACGAATCGATATTATAACTTTTCATCTCTCCAGTACGAAAAGGGCGCGTAAAAACTTTGAATTCGTCAGCAAAATCGACTTGTCGACGTGACGAGTTGCTATTGTGACGACCTGCGTGTGATCCCTCGCAGAGGGATTTAATTTATTCGCATTGTACGCGTTTTCACAAATCAAATTTACAGATGTACTGAATGTCTGATGTTTTATTTTGAAAAAAAGAAATATATGTAGCTTACTTCCGCAAACAAAATATGCAAGATGCACCGCCCGCCCGCCCGCAAAAATATGCATATATACACCACAAAATATAAGTGCATAATACCTGCATTTAGCAAGACAGCAACACACCTTGCACCTTCACCAATTAGGCTACTCTACACGTGTTTCGCCCCAACCCGGAGCATCCTCAGGAGTTAGATCGTGCGTAAACCAACACCGAATGAGCAACTACGCCCTCCGACACTGTATTTATTGTCACTTCCTCCCCACTGCGCATCGTGTGACTGACAACGTTTGAAGAATGTTGCCAGTTTAGTTCAGCCAAAAACATGTTTTCTTTCTTTTTTCTTTTTTATTTGAAACTGGCAACATTCTTCAAACGTTGTCAGTCACTCGATGCGCAGTGGGGAGAAAGTGTTTATAAATACAGTGTCGGAGGGCGTAGTTGCTCATTCGGTGTTGGTTTACGCACGATCTAACTCCTGAGGATGCTTCGGGTTGGGGCGAAACACGTGTAGAGTAGCCTAATTGGTGAAGGTGCAAGGTGTGTTGCTGTCTTGCTAAATGCAGGTATTGTGCACTTATATTTTGTGGTGTGTATGTGCATATATTTGCGGGCGGGCGGGCGGGCGGTGCATCTTGCATATTTTGTTTGCGGAAGTAAGCTACATATATTTCTTTTTTCAAAATGGTTTGGGACTTCCGCCAAGTGACGCCTGATTCAATCAAATAATCAGATGTTTCATCTAGTTTCATTACACAAGTTGAAGCAGTTCTGGATAATATACTCATTAACTTTGTCTAGGGATCGAGGTATTTTTTTCATACAAACGAGTTAACTTTGAAGCCTCGGTTTCCTGCTAGGGATGTACCGTGCTGTGATCTGATGATGGCAATCCAGGGAGCGAATGGAGGATATTCAGATCGCCATACACACCCAACCGATCTGACTCCAAAATATGGAAGGGTCAGAGTTCTCAGTTTCAGGAATTCCATGCATTTTTATGCTATTTTTGCGTTTTTTTATACATGTCTTTTTATCTTTTAGAATGCTGATCAGAGGGCCTAGCCAAAGTAACATTTGCAAATCTTCGTTATCGTTTCGCTTTCGAAACATGTATGGGATTGACATAAGGTTTCGTTAACTATCGAAATTTAAAACGTGAAATCCATACATGTTTCGAAGCGAAAAGATAACGAAATTTTGCAAATGTTACTTTGGCTAGGGGGGCTGATCAGTCGGGTGTGTAGCGATCTGAATCTCCTCCATTCACTCTCCGGATAGCCATCATCAGGTCACAGCACGGTACATCCCCGGCAGGAAAACGAGGCTTCAAAGTTACCTCGTTTGTATGAAAAAATAATTCGATCGAAACAATATAGACCGTTCAACCCATATCATCTTTTTTTTTACCTGTTGCACCTTTAGATTTAATTTTCTTTGCCCCGTGGCTCTCAGCGGGCAATATTCAAAGAGAACTATGTGGCACTAGACAAAGTCGATGTGTATATTTAAAAGAAGTGGTGTCCCCAGGAGTGAGCGAGTGTAGCGCGGCGGGGGGCGCGGGGGGCAGCTCGCCCGGCGCCAAGGACCAGCTTCTGTACCTGGCGCAGCTGCTCGGGTTCACCGTGCAGTTCTCCGACTTCCCCAAGGTAAGGCCCGGACACATCGCGCGCTTGCCGCTAACGGCAGACAGTTTGTCACCGCGCGTAATGAGGAGCAACACGACAATTGAATATATATTATCAATTTTGTAAATCACATCGAATACAATATCAATATCTGAGTAAATCTCTGTTTAAGTTTCTCAAATCCATCAAGAAATGACAAAATTATTAAAGATTAAAAAAGTGAGTTTAAAAAACACGGCCGGCCCTTGCGGATCATGCGATGACGTCACGTGCCACGATCGCCCGAACAAACACCTGCCGCGCCGCTGAGCGGCGCACGTGGCTGATGACGTCATCAGCCAATCGTGAATTGGGGAGCGTTTTTGAGAATGCGACACGAAAATCGCTCTATCTTCGTAATTTTTGGTCCAATTTCAATAATTCTTTCACTGAAATAATTGTAATTTTTCTTTTAATTGAAATTAAACTCTTAATTCCCCGTCAAAATCGTTGAGGCACTCCGCTGCGTTAAGCGGGATCCCGCCGCCTGCTGATTTTTTGACGGACAGATTGCGCAGTGCATAAGTAAGCTCTAATCTTTGTCGCCCCGCGCGCGTGTCCCCGCCTAACGCAGCGGAGAGTCTTATACGACAAGTGATAATGCATAATTGTGTTCGCAGCGGAACCACGGCGAGTACCTGTCGCTGGTGTCGCTGTCGACCGAGCCGCCCGTGATGTGCCACGGGGGCGGCGCCTCCACCGCCCACTCGCACGAGCAGTGCGCGCGCGCCGCCCTGCGCGCGCTCGCGCTCATGGGGCTGGACGCGCCCCCCGCCTCCGCCCCCGCCCAGTGAGTACTAGTACACACGAGCACGAGGTGTGCGTTATATAAGATAAATGCACAGCACAGCACAGCTAGCACATTTCCTAACTATTTAGATTTTAGATTAATGGCAGATTTGCGAGTATTACAAGTTACAAGTAGCACGAGGTTATAATGTAGTTGTCCATGTGCAGGTTGGGCGCGGGCGCGGGCAAGCCCGGCGTGGTGGGCGGCGGCGGCGAGTGATGCCCCCGCCCCCGCCCCCCGCGCGCCCCCGCGACGCCTCGCGACCTCCGCTACGAAGTATTCGCGCCCATTCTTGATCTCTGATGTTGCGACTGCGCTTTATTTAGTTCTTTTGTTCGTTATTTTATGTTGAGAGTTGCATATATGTATATTTTTTGTTGTAAGTCGTTCGTTCGCAAAGATTCGTAGTTTAGATCACGAGGCGCGTCCTTTAGACCGCCTCGTGCGCTCTGGTGCGAAAAAAAATCCGGCGCGAGTCTTACGATCGATTTAGTATACCTAGTTATAAAATATATTATGTAAACGGCAGTTGTAAATTATGGAACGAATCCGATCGCCCCACTCGCACTCGGGTGTCGGGTTCGAATATTAAAACCAATAATTAGGGGAAGAAATAATGTACCGAAACTTGAGGCTGTTGATCTGGTCCGGCGACGCCGCGCGCGCCCGCCCCCGCGCGCGCCCGCCCCCGCGCCCGCCCCCGCGCGCGGGGGAGGTGTACGACGAGAACCTCGGTATCGAGACTTATACCACACCCCGGGCACTCCATACAAGCGCCGCGTTTCAACTACCTATTACACACGCGCAACTGTGTGCGTGAAGTCTAGGGTTATTGAATGAGCATACGATTCGGCACACGAACTCACGGGGTGGGGTGAGGTAATTGATTCCGGGGCGGGGCGGAGAGTTTCCTTTCTGTACGGTAGTACTTATATCTATTCTGTGCTTATATTTATAATAATAATTGTGTTAAACTCGAGTGCAGGAAAACCAAACGAAAGAAATCAACGCCGCACGACGCGGGTCTTCAACATATCCTTAGAATGATTCGACAATCGTGTATGTGTGACAAAACAAAATGATTGAGCCGATACGACCGAGTTGACCACGAGGTATAGTCGTGGCGTACTGTATGTTGTGTGAGTGGGCGTGGGCGGGGCGGGGGCGCGCGGCGGCTGGCGGCGTGCAGCATGCGGCCATGTGCGCGCCGGACAGCGGTGAGCAAGGGCTTATTCCGTTTATCCACCCTGAAACAGCCACCCTGAGGTGGATATTCAGAAACACATCTATCCACCCTGAACGGAGTGGATAAACGGAATTCACATCTTCCGACTTTTTACCCCAAGTATAGTCGACAGTGAAATAAAATTATCTATGACCAGGAAATGACCAACTCTAATTTCATTGAGTAGACGTCATTATGAATCCTGGATAAATTCGTCTCTTTTAATGTAAATTTGCAATCGTTTTATAAATTTCTGTGCTGCAGTAGACTTAATAGAGATGAACTGTGCGTTTTTTGCACGCATTTTAAAACCTGGATGTTTGACTGTACACAGACGGGGGGAAAATCGGAAGTATGATATTATTTGAATTCCGATTATCCATCCCGTTTAGGGTGGACGGACATGAGTTTCCGAATATTCACCTTAAGGTGACTGTTTCAGGGTGGATAAACGGAATAAGCCCGAGCGAGCACTAGAGTAGAGCGGTCGCCGCGGCGCGCGCGGCCCGCGTCGCGGCGACTCCCTTCTGGCCTCGATTTTTAACTGACCACTCGAGGGCGAGCGATCGCGATCCTCCTCGACCCTTAGCTTCGAAATGTGACGGTAGGCGTGAGCTCGGCCGAGAATCGACACGACCGGACGATCGAATCACGATCGAGATCCTCTTCGACTTAGGCTTAGGTCTGAAACCGCTCGTTAGTTTTAGGCTCCCGTGTATCCCGATAGCCTAGATCTGACTATAGTAGCGTTTTCTCTGTAGCTGTTAACGTATAGTTAGTGTGAATACGACCGATCGGGTGCGGGCTCGACCCTCGAACCGATCGCTCGTGTGAGATTGTACTTCGTTTCATCGTAATGGGTCTGATAACAAAAATATCACTTATCTTAGAAGTAATTCTATGTATTTCATTCACAGGTATGTAATCTGTAACCGTTTAAAACATATTTATACCTATATATTATATATGAGATGGTTAATCGCTGGTGAAAATGTAAAGCAATAACGATCCTTTTAAATTGTTTTGTAAACAATTTTAAATCGAGGCCATCAAATAATTTCTTCATGTTGAAAGTTACACTAGTAACTATGCATAAAGAAATTTAACTATTGAATAAAACGCCATGAGGGCATTAAAAAGTGTTTATTTATTTCGTTTTAAGTAACTAATATTTTATATAACGGGGACGAAGTGAGTCCCAAGAAGTTCGTGCTTTTTATTAGCAACTGTAAGATTACAACAATAAAAAGTTAAAATATTTACAAATTGTTTAATTTCACTTTCTATCCTTTCAGTCGGGCCGTCTCGCAAGAACCGGAACCTTATTTTCCCTTCGAGGCCGTGTCTCGTCGGTGACTCCCCTAGGGGAGACAAAGGGATGTTGCTAGTGACCGTAGCTCCCCTGAACAGGGGAGAGACAAAGCGCCTCCATTCAATAATTTTATGGTGGTTTTGTCTCCCTCATGTTTGATGAAATGACAGGCCAGTGAACTTCGTAGCCTCCGGACACTAGGCTCCAATGACTTCGCTCCACATGGAATCCACAGATATTATTTTCGCCTCTTGACCCCATAGGAGTTCCCTATGGAGATCCTCAGATTTTTGTGAACCTGGTACTTTTTAGGGTTCCGTACCCAAAGCACAGAATACTTAGTACAAGTACAGAAGCCGCATTCCGCAACATCATTTAATTAAATAGCGACTCTTGCTACGACTCAATAAGGCGCAATTCAGATAGCACACCGCTACAGCGCCTACAGTTATATTCACCTAGAAGTTTTCTCTTTTTCTATCGCGTAGCTCTCATCTCTTCTGACGCGGTTAGAGTTGTCATCTTTTAAATGAACTGCGTAGCATTATCATAAAAGGAAAGTGATTTTACGTACTATTCTTCGTAGACTATGGTTAAAGAAAATCTTACAATAATATTCGAACATTACTATGATATTTAATAATCTAAGTAGGTACCTAGTACGTAAATATGGGAGGCATAAAGATAACAAAAGTAAACTTGGTAGGTAGGAAGATGTGAGTGATCCTAGAAATTTATTTAACCATACGAAGAATTTAATAAATAATTGTGCAAACTTGATGGTGAAATCGAAAAATTTGTGAAACCTATGTAGACTAAGTTATGGTCGATTATATAGAACACTCATACCGCCAGTCTCGCGAAAACGCTATACTTTATATCATACCATAATATACTAGACGTATGTTAATAAAAGATATATGGAAAATTTGTGCTGAATTTGTGACAACTATTCACATAATAATCAATTCATTATCATGGTTAATTTGGATTTTATAAGGGTTTTTTAGGAACACTCACACCACACACCGTGTGGTGTGAGTGTTCCTGAAATCACTATAATGAGTAGGAAAGAGAGCTCGCCGCCTTTCAAAAATAAGGGCCCATTCGATGATCATTAATCTGGCGTCGAGCACTCTTTACTATTCATTTTCATTCGACAGCCAGCTGTCTCAAATAACAGAGTCCAATGCGTAAAAAAGTGACAATGAATCACATAAAAAGACAAAAATAAAAACAAGTTTTTATTCATAATAAAAAAATAGCAATGCATAACAATATCACCAGTCTTATCTAAGACCCAGAGGTAATCATCAGACTGTGGTCGTGGTTCATCTATTTACATAATACTATCGCAGTCGTCCGCAATACTGCGGCTCACTTCACGAACTCGAGGCCTAGCGCTTGCGTCATGAAGCATAGGATATCTGTGTGCTCTTCGATCTGAAAAGAGAAAGAAGGAGTTTAATTATGTTTAGTCTCTGTTTAATTACGTTTAGTTTCTAAAAATTTGCGGTGTAAGCTGCACAAGATAGCGAAAGAATACACATTTCTCACAGACGTGCGAGGTTGTTTCAATCTGTTACCCCAAAGAAACTACCCTGAGGTGAATTCTGGTAAACTTAAGGGCTCACGGGCGGCACGTTGTCGATACTCGACGCGCGCCAGCAGGGGCGGGCCCCGGTGCCCCCGCGTGCTGCAGCTACAGACGTGCGTGTAGCGGGCGGTACTCACGAGCTCGGCGGTGGGCTTGCCGCCCCCGTGGCCCGCCTTGGTGTCGACGCGCGCCAGCAGGGGCGGGCCCCGGTGCCCCCGCGTGCTGCAGCTACAGACGTGCGTGTAGCGGGCGGTACTCACGAGCTCGGCGGTGGGCTTGCCGCCCCCGTGGCCCGCCTTGGTGTCGACGCGCGCCAGCAGGGGCGGGCCCCGGTGCCTCCGCGTGCTGCAGCTACAGACGTGCGTGTAGCGGGCGGTACTCACGAGCTTGGCGGTGGGCTTGCCGCCCCCGTGGCCCGCCTTGGTGTCGACGCGCGCCAGCAGGGGCGGGCCCCGGTGCCCCCGCGTGCTGCAGCTACAGACGTGCGTGTAGCGGGCGGTACTCACGAGCTCGGCGGTGGGCTTGCCGCCCCCGTGGCCCGCCTTGGTGTCGACGCGCGCCAGCAGGGGCGGGCCCCGGTGCCCCCGCGTGCTGCAGCTACAGACGTGCGTGTAGCGGGCGGTACTCACGAGCTCGGCGGTGGGCTTGCCGCCCCCGTGGCCCGCCTTGGTGTCGACGCGCGCCAGCAGGGGCGGGCCCCGGTGCCTCCGCGTGCTGCAGCTACAGACGTGCGTGTAGCGGGCGGTACTCACGAGCTTGGCGGTGGGCTTGCCGCCCCCGTGGCCCGCCTTGGTGTCGACGCGCGCCAGCAGGGGCGGGCCCCGGTGCCCCCGCGTGCTGCAGCTACAGACGTGCGTGTAGCGGGCGGTACTCACGAGCTCGGCGGTGGGCTTGCCGCCCCCGTGGCCCGCCTTGGTGTCGACGCGCGCCAGCAGGGGCGGGCCCCGGTGCCCCCGCGTGCTGCAGCTACAGACGTGCGTGTAGCGGGCGGTACTCACGAGCTCGGCGGTGGGCTTGCCGCCCCCGTGGCCCGCCTTGGTGTCGACGCGCGCCAGCAGGGGCGGGCCCCGGTGCCTCCGCGTGCTGCAGCTACAGACGTGCGTGTAGCGGGCGGTACTCACGAGCTTGGCGGTGGGCTTGCCGCCCCCGTGGCCCGCCTTGGTGTCGACGCGCGCCAGCAGGGGCGGGCCCTGGTGCCCCCCCCGCGCCGCGTGCTGCAGCGCCGCGATGTACTTGAGCGAGTGCAGCGGCACCACGCGGTCGTCGTGGTCGGCCGTCAGCACCAGCGTCGCCGGGTACTGCGACCTACCTGCACACACATTATTATCTCGTCACCTCTCTGAAGTGTGTCAAAATGGGTGGTGTCTGGTGTATCGTGGCATACCGGGTGTAACAAGACCCTCAACGAAGCCGAGGTCTAAGTATTCTGCCCATCATCAGCGCCATTTCTGTTCAAAATTATTGCTGGAAAACTATTTTAATTTTTGGTTTTAAAATACATTACATATACAGGGTGTGACAACACCTTCAACGATGCCGAGGTCTACGTATTCTGCCCATCATCAGGACCATTTCTGTTCAAAATTATTACTGGGAAACCATTTTGATTTTTGGTGTTAAAAAAGCATTGCATGCATTACCACGCAATGTGACGCGTACAACAGGCCGCGCCTGCGAGTGTATGCTACACAGCTGCGAGTTGAAAGGCAGCGTTTATGTGCGTGCTCATCAGATACATCGAGTGACGACGTTTTGAAGCCATTGTTTGTTACGAAATACTTAAAATTTTGATAATGTTTCTTTAGTCAAAAAGTAGGAAATAACGAATAAATTAAGATTTCATAAAAAATTTAAATATATTTTTTTGACTTTGACCTTCAATAACTTCGTAACTATTGGTTTCCCAGACTTAAAGACAAATTTTCATAGTCTTAAAGACAAAAATAATCCTGATGATGGGCGGAATACGTGGACTTCGGCTTCGTTGAAGGTCTTGTTACACCCGTTATTACCACGCAATGTAACGCCACAGTTTTAATACTACTACTAGGTGCGCTTTATTATACTTATTTACGAGTTACGCGTACAAAAGACTGCGCCTGCGAGTGAATGCTACACAGCTGAGTGCGGCAGAGTTGAAAGGCAACGTTTATGTGCGTGCTCATGAAATACATTGAGTGCTGACGTTTTGAAGCTATTGTTTGTTACGAAATACATAACATTTTGGAAATGTTTTTGTAGTCGTAGTAGGAAATAACGAATAAAATAAGATTTCATAAAAATTTTGATTTTGACCTTCAATATTTTCGTAGCTATTGGTTTCCCAGGTATAGTCAAAAAGACAAAAATGATCCTGATGATGGGCGGAATGCGTGGACTGCGGCTTCGTTGAGTGTCTTGTTACACCCGTTAGATCAGTATAGAATATGATATGTCGAGCGCCGGAGAGGCTGGCACTAACTCACTGTCGTTGGGCTTGTGTATGTTGTGCAGCGGCGAGTATGCGAGCAGGTTGCGGAAGTGCTGGGGCTCGTCGGAGCTGCCGTAGTCCGACACCCACGCGTGCCCGATCGTGAACTTCTGGAACCGCAGCATGTCCAGCACGCTGCGACACACCAACACACATTATACAACGGAAACTATCAGGTACAGTACGAGGCAGATATCTTGAAATCGGGTGGGGATTGCGCGGAACGCATATTTCGGGCATGGTAGCGGAGAGGGGCGCGCGCTATTGGTCTGCGTACCTGCTCTGAGCTCTTACAGCAACCTCAAAGTAATGTTGTTATAGGGACAGAGCTATCATCGCGTATAGCGCCATCTCATTTACAACATTGCTTCAATATTACTTTTGACAGTCATAGTAGGGGGCTGGTCGCTCATGCGCGAACTTATCTCCACTCCGTCGAAAAAAATTCAAGATGTTTGTCTCATACTGTAAGAAAGAGTGTATTCATTTTCATATTCAATCGTCATCCGGACGCGATCAAGGTTGCACTGCACACTACTGGTCCGTCTATCGGTTGCCAGTGGTTCTCAACAACGGGGTCGCTTCGCGTAATTAACTAGCGATAATATTTACATGACTGTTCGCGGATAGGAAATAATGCTACTGACAGCCCGTCATGCAGTTTATGCAAACGTCAGCTAGATTTTCCCTGTGCTGGCATCTCGGAGGTCAATTTCCGTAAGCTTGGGAATCGAAAATCCACCTGGCGCTGTAACGACTGAAGAATAACCCATCTCCTGCATCTACATCTTAAAATATTCATGATGTGGCAGTTCAACTAGCAGAAATGAGGGCTGCCCTGGCGAATATCACAAAGCAACTTATACCTCTTTGGCGTCACTTGTTGAGGATATTAGGGGTCCCCATTGGAGCCCTGGATGGTGACGAGGGCGGGGCGCGCCCTGGAGGGGGCAGTGACGTGGGGCACTCACCCGACCTGCACGATGGCCGCCCCGTAGAGGTCGGGGCGCTGGTTGGCGCAGGCGGCGACCAGTAGGCCGCCGTTGGAGCCGCCCTGGATGGTGACGAGGGCGGGGCGCGCCTTGGAGGGGGCAGTGACGTGGGACACTCACCCGACCTGCACGATGGCGGCCCCGTAGAGGTCGGGGCGCTGGTTGGCGCAGGCGGCGACCAGTAGGCCGCCGTTGGAGCCGCCCTGGATGGTGACGAGGGAGGGGCGCGTGTACCCCTCGCGCACGAGGTACTCCGCCGCTCCCTGGAAGTCGTCGAACACATTCTGCTTGTTGAGCAGCCGCCCCGCGTTGTGCCACCTCTCGCCGTACTCGCTGCCGTCACCATAATCGTACATTAATATGCGACATCACATACTGGCTTCGATTCTAAACTAAGTACCGGTAAACTGGGGTGATTAGCAACTTGCGAGGTGAATAACAACAGCGCCAAAACTAGCGACCGCCCGCGACTTCGTCTGCGTGAAAAGTTTTTGCTATCCCTCGAGAACAAACATTTTTTCCGGCTGAAAAGTACCCTATGTCCTTCTCTGTAACCCTGATAACGTGTATGCAATTTCATGACGATCGGTTCAGTAGTTAAGACGTGAAGACGTAACAAACAAACAAACAAACTGACTTTCGCATTTATAATATTATAGTAAGGATATTATTATAAGAAAGAATGTTCTATGAACAGGACCAAGCGGTGCATTTTGAATTTTTGATATTTTTTCTATCGAAAATGTCGCTGTTGTTATTCACCACGGAATCACCCCAGTTTACGATACCAGATAAACCGAGAATAACGGTAGTAACGTTAACATCCAGACTTGAGACGATATAGAAAATTTGTCACTGAACTCTCCTGTGAAACTGAACTTTTCACATGAAACGATCATCCTCCCCCTCGAGTCTGAATATCTAAATTAGAATCATTCGTATCGTTTATTTTATACAATTAACACTCGTTATTCTATAGAAAATAGATATTCCCAAATATAATCGAGTCTGGGCCATGTTTATGTACAGTGAGCAGCATATTAAGAATTTTAGTTTGTAAGTGTCAATTTAATATTTTTAATTACTACTTGTGAGGGCCTTTAATTGGCTATCTATTGCAATTCAGATTATGTATTATTGTTTGGTGCTGTTGGCCTTCCTAGAAATAAAAATAAAATAAAAATAAAATAATATCAAGCTATACAAATCTACAATGAATTTTGAACCTTAAAATGCTTGACTTAGTTTAAAAATGATTGAAGAAATTTGACAGGTTGTGGAAGCCCAGCGTGCCGTCTACTGTACGTTCAGTATACCAAAAAATAGGTAAAGACGCGGTAAACAGTCCCTAAACATTCACGGCCTTACCACAAAAGATTTTAAAACACTGTTCAACAAGTGTTTAACTAAATAGTAGATTGTTATACAAGACGCTAAAAGTACCCATTGCATACGAGGTATTTTTATTCCCGAGCTTGAGCGAGGGAATAAATAGAAACCGAGTTACAATGGGTTTTAGCGTCGTGTGTTACACTATACTTTTCACTACGATTGCGAGAAAATAAAATACAATATTAAATAGTTTATACCTACTTACTTACTTCCGTAAACGAATCCACTCGTTTTTTTTCCTCCACTTCATAAACTTTTTGTACAATATTTAAATAAATGATTTGTGCTTGACGGCAGAAGATTAAAATTATTTCTTTCCAATTACAGTCACACAATTCAATCAGTTTGTAATTATAAAAAAAATCTAAAGATTTCGCGCCATGGTACCTTTTTTAATTTCTGCTGTAGCAGCTAAGCAACACAAACACGCATTCTACGATTCACTCTGTACACAGAGTATAAATAAGTCTATGATTTTACCGAAGAGATGCTTTTAGTTCCATTTTCAAAAATAAGAATGAGAAACTGGGGGCCTATTACGAAACTTGGTCACGATAGTCGTCCGCAGTTCGTCGGTTATAGTTATTACAAATATTTTCAATGTAGCTATCGTAGTCCATAGTCTATTGAACGAATAATGACGGATCCACTAGAGAGAAACTGTCAAATTTACGCAATCACTTTGCAATATCGCATACGCAAGTGCTTTGTAATAGGAATCAATCAGAACGAAGCACGGACGCAGCCGCGTGTATCGCATTAAACTTTTCGTAATAGACCCCCAGTATTAAGTCGAGCGAGTTTTTATTCGTGATTATGAATAAAAACTTTTTCGTTTTAGTACGCTCATTGGTAATAGACAAACATTAAAAAAGAAAAAACTTTATCCCCTAGGGCTTATTATGCTATTTTATCTCGACTCTTGTACGTTACAATGACGCACTTTTTGAGCAAGAGGAGTGAAAACACTGTTTTAATGTGATACTGTCACTTTTTTGACAATATTGTTTGAAAGATACGGCATCACATTTAAACAGTGGTTTTATTAAACAGTGTTTTAAAATCTTTTGTGGTAAGGGCGTCAATTTCTCTAAAATTGTTTTGTTTTTCATAGCAGATGCCATTTTGCTGCTATTGGCTGTCACTGTCAGTCAGTTCTCTGTTATTATGGTCAGTTTCAACATTCCGATTTTTGCAAAACTCAACTATAAGCCCGTCCACATCATAAAGTTAATATACCTAACGGAATAGAGGAACAAAAGACTGAGCAAGCAAGATGTCACTAATTGACAACACGCGGTGTGATAAAAAGAGATGCGTGATGCGATGTGATAGAAGTCTTTTTCGCAACTGATTGACAGTTTGTCTGCATTTATCGGCACGCTGAGAATTTGAGTTCTGTGAATATTTCTTATTTTAAGTGCGATCGCGGATATTTTTGAGAAATAGTGCTTCAGAAACATAGTGACTTGTTCAATGATCGATTGTTAAACAACAAAGCGAAATAACCCCGACAAATTATCATTTCACAGGTAAATTATTCCAAATCGACACAGCCTAATCCTTGCGGTTTATTTTTGCCAATGCGCTTCGAATTTTTAACACTGAACGTGCTTATTCTCTTCTATAAACATTTATTTTGGTAAGAAGCAAAGATCGACTAAACATAATGCAAAATTTACGAATATTTTGTATAAAGAATTTTTCACTCCTCTTGCTCAAAAAGTCCGTCATTGTAACGTACAAGAGCCGAGATAAAGTAGCATAATAACCCCTAGGGGTTAAAGTTTTTTCTTTTTTAATGTTTGTCTATTACCAATGAGCCTACTAAATCGAAAAAGTATTTATTCATAATCACGAATAAAAACTCGCTCGACTTTAATACTGGGGGTCTATTACGAAAAGTTTCATGCGATACACGCAACTGCGTCCGTGCTTCGTTATGATTGTTCCTATTACAAAGCACTTGCGTATGCGATATCGCAAAGTGATTGCGTAAGTTTGACAGTTTTTCTCTAGCGTATCCGACATCATTCATTCAATAGTCTTTGGGCTACGATAGCCAAATTGAAAATGTGTTTAATAGCCACAACCGACGAACTGCAGACGACTATCGTGACCAAGTGATTGCGTACGTTTTTTTCGTAATAGGCCCCCTGTTTCTCATTCTTATTTTTGAAAATGGAACTAAAAGCATCTCTCCGGTGAAATCATAGACTTATTTATACTCTGTGCACAGAGTGAATCGTAGAATGTGTGTTTGGGTTGCTTAGCTGCTACAGCAGAAATATAAAAAAGGTACCATGGCGCGAAATCTTTAGAATTTTTCTATAATTACATACTGATTGAAGTGACTGTAATAGGAAAGAAATAATTTTAATCTTTTGCCGTCAACAAATCATTTATTTAAATATTGTACAAAAAGTTTATGAAGTGGAGGATAGAAAAACGAGTGGATTCGTTTACGGAAGTAGGTAGGTATACTATTTAATATTGTATTTTATTTTCTCGCAATCGTAGTGAAAAGTATAGTGTAACACACGACGCTAAAACCCATTGTAACTCGGTTTCTATTTATTCCCTCGCTAAAGCTCGGGAATAAAACTACCTCGTATGCAATGGGTCCTTTTAGCGTCTTGTATAACAATCTACTATTCATTTTATACTGGGGCTGCATCAAGTTATCGATATTTTTTGTAGATTGTCTATCTCTATATAATGTTTGTAAACGAGAAATGTTAAAATAGTAGATTATACAACAAGTGAAAAAAGAGGGAATTTAGTTCGAGGGACTAAGTTGGATCCCGAGAGCAGCGAAGGATTCAAAAGAAGAATCCTGAGCGAAGCGAGGGATACAAAGGACCGAGATGAAATTTTTTTTTCACGAGTTGTGTACTCTACTTTTTACCATTGACTGCGAGAAAAAAAAATATCAGTACCTGTAGTATTTAGTTGTCCATCAGCCATTTTTGATGTCCCCACTGTGGGGCACAGGCCTTCCTTATGGGTGGTAAGGAGGACGGGCCATAACCCACCACGCGGGCCCAATGCGGATTGGTGGGTGTTAACGACTGCAAATGCAGCCGGGACCAACGGCTTAACGTGCCTTCTGAAGCACGGAGGAGCTCGAGATAATACATTTTTGGTCACCCATCCCATGACCGACCCTTGCGAACGTTGCTTAACTTCCGCAATCGCTGGACCAGGCGCTAAACCACTGCGCCACCGAGCTAACTAAGAGGGAAACTACATGATCAGTCTGGCATCAGTCCACTTCATCAGTTTGTATAGACTTTGAATTTTTACAGACTGAAGATCGTACCAGACTGATGGAATGGACTAATGCAAGACTGAACAACTAATCTCCCTCAAATATATAAAAAAGAACCCAAATATAAGACACTAAAAAGGACCTAATTGATTTAGCGGGATATTTTTTTGAAAAGAACCCAAAGATAAGACACTAAAAAGAACCTAAATAAAATTGGCGGGATTATTTTTTTCATTTAATTGTAGAACTATATCTTTATCTATGGAATAGCTCCATACTTTCAGCACCTTTTATTTTTTTTGTACCTAGTTCATACGATGCGCGCTTGTTCCAAATTCAAAATATTTTTATTCACTCGGTGAATAAAAACGCGTTTTATTCACTGTTATCAATGAATAAGACGCACTTTTTTGAGTGGCGATGGTAAAAAAAAATATTATAAATATGTTCTCATCTTTTTTTAATAGTCATAATACTTCACTCCATCCATGCTAAATGTAATTAAATTTCGGTTTCGTTTGACAGCTCATGTTTGTTCCTCTATTCCGCTAGGTATATTAACTTTATGGTCCACATACACGACGGAATCACAATTCTTCTCCATCTTGAATGGTGTAGAATCTACACCAAGGGTCTTCAACCTTTTTGAAGTCAAGGGCCTAATATACTCTGATATTGGTTCGGTGGGCCTCAACACAAGAAAAACATTATATTCTAACTAAATAGGTAGGTAAAATAGGTATAATTTGTAGACATGTGAATTTAATTTTGTCAATACAATGACGGGCCGCCAAGAACGTAACCGCGGGTTGAAGACCCTTGATCTACACCATTGTATTGAGGATTACTACACTGTAGGGCCGCGTTCCGAATCACGCTAACAGCACTGTTAGCGCGAATCCGACCAAATTTAAGTCATAAAATATTACACAAAATAGGGTATTTGTGTACCTACTGTATTTTTATGGATTTGCGCTAACAGCGCCGTTGTTCTGATTTGTAACTAAATCTAGATAGACGTGGCCCAGGTCGGGACATGTCTTTTTAACAATATTTTTTTTATTTGGTAAATTAGACGACAAAAAAATACAAGGTACGCACCCCCCGCCGCGTATGTTGGGTATGGCGACGAGGCCGCGGAAGTGCTGCATGAACACGAGCCGCGTGACGCTGAAGCTGGGCTGGATGTTGATGTTGAACCCGCCGTAGCCGTACACCAGCGCCGGCGACGATCCGTCCAGGGGCAAATTCTACGACGCGAAGCATCACCATCAACATTATTATAACTAGTTTTACCATACATTTTAACTATAATATAGAGAGAACGAGAGAGAGAGAGTATACGACGCGGGAATATAGATTGCTGGTTTTCTGACGGACAGATGCTTGCAGTGCATGAGTAAGCTCTAATCTACGTCGCCCCGCGCGCGTCTCCGCTTAACGCAGCGGACGCTCTTAAGGTATGAAGCTTTAAGGCGAGGCAGTTCAAGATATTTACTCTTTCACTATGTCTTTAGAATAAGGTTGAATATTGCATAGCTTTAACTGACGCTTCGCCAGGACGAAATTTAGGTAATTTTTGTTGATTTCTGAAATACTGGATCATTTATTAAAAATGTACTCGGTTATTGTGTTAGATCGATAAAACCTATACTTTTTGCATAAAAAATCATATCACTGTCTGTCGTTGAAAATTACGAAATCTGACGATTGGAAATTTATTTTTATAAGTTTTTATGGTGTTAGTCAGGTTTTTTTTACAGAGTTAGGAGCGTTAGTTAGGAGAGTTAGTTAAGAGCGCTTGTAGACGTCCGTTTTTTTGCCATACCATGCCATTTTTCAATATTCTGTTCGGTTATTTTGTTTCTTTTACAGTCTAAAGTAATTTTTGTCAAGTAGAATTCTACATCAGTTTTTCACATTGGTACTTCAAAAAATTGTTTAAAAAAAACAAAAAACCGACTTCAAAAAACCTACCTCTAAAAAGTAAGAAATAATATTCGTATAATAAAAATACGTCTATTGAAGTCGGGTGGGGCTGGAGTACAAATTCCTTTTTTTTATTCTAAAAGCCCCACCCGACTTCAATAGACGTATTTTTATTATACGAATATTATTTCTTACTTTTTAGAGGTAGGTTTTTTGAAGTCGGTTTTTTGTTTTTTTTGAACAATTTTTTATTTTTAGTGTAGGTACCTTGTAGGTAAGGTATATTATATAATGTAGAAAAATCGGCTCAGCCAAACGTAAGATAATCGCGGAGAAACATACTTAAATACGGATCAAACTGAGAACCTCCTTTTTTAAGTCGGTTAAAAAACTACACTTAAGATATCCCTCTTCCAACAAAAAAATAATTATCTTATTCAGTTCATAAACAAAGAAGTAATTCGACCAATCATCGATGTAATTCACACTAAATCATACTATTTTCGTGCTTTTTTCAAAATTACTTGAAAAGTACTGAACCGATTTCCAAATTTTAAAAAATGGGACCAACTTGGGAGTGTACCTAATGTAATAGGTACACTCCCAAGTTGGTACAAAATAACGTTTGAATCATTTCAATCGGTCCAGCCGTCTTCGAGTAATCGGTGGACATACACAAAAAAAAAACAAATATACAGACGAACATAGATCCTCCTCCTTTTTTTGGAAGTCGGTTAAAAATTAGTCTTTTCATCAGATCGTGAACTGGCCTCGCCTTAAGTACGAGGCGGGCCCGTTCACCCGGGCTGTTGCCGCGAGCATGTTAGTTCGATACTCACTCACGCGCTCGCCGCGTGTCGTACGTATCTCGCATAAAATGTTTAGAAAAAATGTTTCAGTATTTTTGTAAGGTTTTCATTTACCATAGTGCGTACAATCGCTTTGCTTTTATGATACGCAGTTCATTTGAAAGAAGACAACCCTAACTTCGTCAGAAGAGATGATAGTACGAGTAGATTCTCACGACATCACATTTCATACTACATCGCATCGAAAGTTTTCGTGTTATGTTATGTTTTATGTGTACTCTGTTGGCGTGTCTTATGAATAAAATAAAATAAATAAAAGTTTCAACGTTACATTACTCTACGCTACGCATTTACAAAATGCATATCTTTAAAAAACACATACATCAGAATTATATCATTATTTGATATAATTTTCGTCTTTAATAAGTTAGTACCTTAGAATAATAACACCAGAAGCCGTGTCCTCGTTTCGTTTGCAAAGTGAGGCAACTAATACTAAGCCAAAATGGCTTAGTTTTCAGATTTATATCCTTCGAATACGTTACCAAATCGTAACTAAAATCCAATAATATATATACTTATCTCTTATTAATATAGGAAAATTGAGACTGTTTTGTACTTATCCGGTATGATTAGGTAATAGTAATAGTTTATTTGGAACAAGTTAGATTGTTACACTTAGTATTGTACGTTAATAACCGCAATAATAATGGAGAATAAAAATCTGAAAACTGAGCCATTTTTTGGCTGTTTAAGTTGCCTCACTTTTGACAGTGCGCTTTGTAGAGAACTATCGTTCTAGGTGTTATTATTCTAAGGTTAGTACAAATGACTGACCTTCCTAGAAACGATGAACATAGGTATCTTCGTGCCATCCTTGCTGGGGTAGAACACCTGCTTGGCCTCGTACTGCGACGCGTCGAACCCCTTTACCTCAACTTCTCTGAACACCTGTCATTGAACACACACACATTATTTAACTAAGGTGTTTGGTAAAAGCCTTATAAAGCCGAAAATGCTAGATAGGGACCATCAAACTGAACAACTTTTACTATGGGACCAACTTTGAAATCGCAAAAAAAACAGCTGTTTCATACATTTTGATATTTTCGTTATTAATTTTTGTATGAAATTGCTGATTTTTTTGCGATTTTATAGTTGTCAGTTGGTTCCATAGTAAAAGTTGTTTAGTTTGATGGTCCCTATTTGCAACATTGCGGATTAGGGGTATTTTTGTAACACGAAGTATAACTTTGACGTCAAATCAGCTTTTTACAAGTGAAAAATTACAAAACGTTGTCATGGATACCGTGGGCCGGTAGGGCGTCAGGCCGAGGTCCACGTGGTAGATGATGCCGGGCGTGAGGAAGGACATGAAGTGGTAGAAGATCTCGTGCTGCTCGCGCTTGCCCGAGAACCCCACGACCGAGCCCACGCCCAGCGGGAACTCTGCAGCACAGTGTACATACCGTGGGCCGGTAGGGCGTCCGACCGAGGTCCACGTGGTAGATGATGCCGGGCGTGAGGAAGGACATGAAGTGGTAGAAGATCTCGTGCTGCTCGCGCTTGCCCGAGAACCCCACGACCGAGCCCACGCCCAGCGGGAACTCTGCAGCATAGTGTACATACCGTGGGCCGGTAGGGCGTCCGACCGAGGTCCACGTGGTAGATGATGCCGGGCGTGAGGAAGGACATGAAGTGGTAGAAGATCTCGTGCTGCTCGCGCTTGCCCGAGAACCCCACGACCGAGCCCACGCCCAGCGGGAACTCTGCAGCATAGTGTACATACCGTGGGCCGGTAGGGCGTCCGACCGAGGTCCACGTGGTAGATGATGCCGGGCGTGAGGAAGGACATGAAGTGGTAGAAGATCTCGTGCTGCTCGCGCTTGCCCGAGAACCCCACGACCGAGCCCACGCCCAGCGGGAACTCTGCAGCATAGTGTACATACCGTGGGCCGGTAGGGCGTCCGACCGAGGTCCACGTGGTAGATGATGCCGGGCGTGAGGAAGGACATGAAGTGGTAGAAGATCTCGTGCTGCTCGCGCTTGCCCGAGAACCCCACGACCGAGCCCACGCCCAGCGGGAACTCTGCAGCATAGTGTACATACCGTGGGCCGGTAGGGCGTCCGACCGAGGTCCACGTGGTAGATGATGCCGGGCGTGAGGAAGGACATGAAGTGGTAGAAGATCTCGTGCTGCTCGCGCTTGCCCGAGAACCCCACGACCGAGCCCACGCCCAGCGGGAACTCTGCAGCATAGTGTACATACCGTGGGCCGGTAGGGCGTCCGACCGAGGTCCACGTGGTAGATGATGCCGGGCGTGAGGAAGGACATGAAGTGGTAGAAGATCTCGTGCTGCTCGCGCTTGCCCGAGAACCCCACGACCGAGCCCACGCCCAGCGGGAACTCTGCAGCATAGTGTACATACCGTGGGCCGGTAGGGCGTCCGACCGAGGTCCACGTGGTAGATGATGCCGGGCGTGAGGAAGGACATGAAGTGGTAGAAGATCTCGTGCTGCTCGCGCTTGCCCGAGAACCCCACGACCGAGCCCACGCCCAGCGGGAACTCTGCAGCATAGTGTACATACCGTGGGCCGGTAGGGCGTCCGACCGAGGTCCACGTGGTAGATGATGCCGGGCGTGAGGAAGGACATGAAGTGGTAGAAGATCTCGTGCTGCTCGCGCTTGCCCGAGAACCCCACGACCGAGCCCACGCCCAGCGGGAACTCTGCAGCATAGTGTACATACCGTGGGCCGGTAGGGCGTCCGACCGAGGTCCACGTGGTAGATGATGCCGGGCGTGAGGAAGGACATGAAGTGGTAGAAGATCTCGTGCTGCTCGCGCTTGCCCGAGAACCCCACGACCGAGCCCACGCCCAGCGGGAACTCTGCAGCATAGTGTACATACCGTGGGCCGGTAGGGCGTCCGACCGAGGTCCACGTGGTAGATGATGCCGGGCGTGAGGAAGGACATGAAGTGGTAGAAGATCTCGTGCTGCTCGCGCTTGCCCGAGAACCCCACGACCGAGCCCACGCCCAGCGGGAACTCTGCAGCATAGTGTACATACCGTGGGCCGGTAGGGCGTCCGACCGAGGTCCACGTGGTAGATGATGCCGGGCGTGAGGAAGGACATGAAGTGGTAGAAGATCTCGTGCTGCTCGCGCTTGCCCGAGAACCCCACGACCGAGCCCACGCCCAGCGGGAACTCTGCAGCACAGTGTACATACCGTGGGCCGGTAGGGCGTCCGACCGAGGTCCACGTGGTAGATGATGCCGGGCGTGAGGAAGGACATGAAGTGGTAGAAGATCTCGTGCTGCTCGCGCTTGCCCGAGAACCCCACGACCGAGCCCACGCCCAGCGGGAACTCTGCAGCACAGTGTACATACCGTGGGCCGGTAGGGCGTCCGACCGAGGTCCACGTGGTAGATGATGCCGGGCGTGAGGAAGGACATGAAGTGGTAGAAGATCTCGTGCTGCTCGCGCTTGCCCGAGAACCCCACGACCGAGCCCACGCCCAGCGGGAACTCTGCAGCATAGTGTACATACCGTGGGCCGGTAGGGCGTCCGACCGAGGTCCACGTGGTAGATGATGCCGGGCGTGAGGAAGGACATGAAGTGGTAGAAGATCTCGTGCTGCTCGCGCTTGCCCGAGAACCCCACGACCGAGCCCACGCCCAGCGGGAACTCTGCAGCATAGTGTACATACCGTGGGCCGGTAGGGCGTCCGACCGAGGTCCACGTGGTAGATGATGCCGGGCGTGAGGAAGGACATGAAGTGGTAGAAGATCTCGTGCTGCTCGCGCTTGCCCGAGAACCCCACGACCGAGCCCACGCCCAGCGGGAACTCTGCAGCATAGTGTACATACCGTGGGCCGGTAGGGCGTCCGACCGAGGTCCACGTGGTAGATGATGCCGGGCGTGAGGAAGGACATGAAGTGGTAGAAGATCTCGTGCTGCTCGCGCTTGCCCGAGAACCCCACGACCGAGCCCACGCCCAGCGGGAACTCTGCAGCATAGTGTACATACCGTGGGCCGGTAGGGCGTCCGACCGAGGTCCACGTGGTAGATGATGCCGGGCGTGAGGAAGGACATGAAGTGGTAGAAGATCTCGTGCTGCTCGCGCTTGCCCGAGAACCCCACGACCGAGCCCACGCCCAGCGGGAACTCTGCAGCATAGTGTACATACCGTGGGCCGGTAGGGCGTCCGACCGAGGTCCACGTGGTAGATGATGCCGGGCGTGAGGAAGGACATGAAGTGGTAGAAGATCTCGTGCTGCTCGCGCTTGCCCGAGAACCCCACGACCGAGCCCACGCCCAGCGGGAACTCTGCAGCATAGTGTACATACCGTGGGCCGGTAGGGCGTCCGACCGAGGTCCACGTGGTAGATGATGCCGGGCGTGAGGAAGGACATGAAGTGGTAGAAGATCTCGTGCTGCTCGCGCTTGCCCGAGAACCCCACGACCGAGCCCACGCCCAGCGGGAACTCTGCAGCATAGTGTACATACCGTGGGCCGGTAGGGCGTCCGACCGAGGTCCACGTGGTAGATGATGCCGGGCGTGAGGAAGGACATGAAGTGGTAGAAGATCTCGTGCTGCTCGCGCTTGCCCGAGAACCCCACGACCGAGCCCACGCCCAGCGGGAACTCTGCAGCATAGTGTACATACCGTGGGCCGGTAGGGCGTCCGACCGAGGTCCACGTGGTAGATGATGCCGGGCGTGAGGAAGGACATGAAGTGGTAGAAGATCTCGTGCTGCTCGCGCTTGCCCGAGAACCCCACGACCGAGCCCACGCCCAGCGGGAACTCTGCAGCATAGTGTACATACCGTGGGCCGGTAGGGCGTCCGACCGAGGTCCACGTGGTAGATGATGCCGGGCGTGAGGAAGGACATGAAGTGGTAGAAGATCTCGTGCTGCTCGCGCTTGCCCGAGAACCCCACGACCGAGCCCACGCCCAGCGGGAACTCCTGCAGCACGGACCCGTCCCGCGCGCTGTGCAGCTGCAGCACGCTCTGCAAATATACCACATCACTTAAGAGCCCGTACACATTTTGCCGCTGACTGCCGCTCTCTCGCACGCACATTTCATGTTTTCTCAAGATTTCTTAAATCTGCCTTTCTATAGTCTAATTTCAAAATCTATCGCAATCGCTTTCAGGATGAAACACATTGAAGCTTCTTTATAGCATCAATGTGTCACATCCATCTGTCATATGGATGCGATTGCGATAGATTTTTAAAATTAGACAATAGCCCCCCTGAGTGCGTAATTGAAAAATGAGTCTCGGCCACTTTTCGCAATATAAGATTACGGACATATTAAAATATATTTCAGTTTTTTGTTGTTATAGTACAAAAAGTTGTCGTTTCTAACAGTTGAACTGGCAATAACGATAACTTTTTGTAGGTACTTCAGCAACTCGAAACTGAAATATATGTTGAAATGTCCGAGCTCGCGGTCGCGTTTATTTGCCCGACTAGTGGGCTCAATGTGCGGGCGCTCTTAATGTAGAGCGGCTAGAGTATGGCCCCTTAATTGGATGGATAAAGAGGATGGACCGCCACGAGAGTAAAATGCGACTGTTAACGATTGCGATGACTAAATCGATGCTCACACACACACACACGCACCTTGACGTCGCGCATGTAGTGCAGCACGAGCTTGTCCCCGTCCACCGCCACCGCCCAGTCCAGCACGTCGGTCGGGTGCTCCTAGAATCACACACACACACACACACACGCACCTTGACGTCGCGCATGTAGTGCAGCACGAGCTTGTCCCCGTCCACCGCCACCGCCCAGTCCAGCACGTCGGTCGGGTGCTCCTAGAATCACACACACACACACACACGCACCTTGACGTCGCGCATGTAGTGCAGCACGAGCTTGTCCCCGTCCACCGCCACCGCCCAGTCCAGCACGTCGGTCGGGTGCTCCTAGAATCACACACACACACACACACGCACCTTGACGTCGCGCATGTAGTGCAGCACGAGCTTGTCCCCGTCCACCGCCACCGCCCAGTCCAGCACGTCGGTCGGGTGCTCCTAGAATCACACACACACACACACACGCACCTTGACGTCGCGCATGTAGTGCAGCACGAGCTTGTCCCCGTCCACCGCCACCGCCCAGTCCAGCACGTCGGTCGGGTGCTCCTAGAATCACATACACACATTCCATTACTCCGTGCCGTCGTTCGAACTAAATAACAGGTGTAACAAGACACTCAACGAAGCCGAAGTCCAGTTTCGCCCATCATCAGGATCATTTTTGTCTTCTGGACTTATAACTGGGAAACCAATAGCTACGAAGTTATTGAAGGTCAAAGTCAACATTTTTTTTTTTCAAAATTTTTGTGAAATATTATTTTATTGGTTATTTCCTAATTTTTGTCTACAGAAACATTATCAAAATTCTATGTATTTCGTAACAAACAATGGCTTCAAAACGTCATCACTCAATGTATTTTATGAGCACGCACATAAACGCCTTTCAACTCGGCCGCACGCAGCTGTGTAGCATACACTCGCAGGCTCCATCTTTTGTACGCGTTACATTGCGTGGTAATGTATGCAATGCTTCTTAACACCAAAAATTCAAATCATTTCCCCAGCAAGAATTTTGAACAGAAATGGTCCTGATGATGGGCAGAATACGTAGACCTCGGCTTCGTTGAGTGTCTTGTTACACCCGGTACGGTATATAGGCTCGACGAAGTTCTCTCGACTCGAGCCATCGCTCGTCAGTTGTCGATAATCGTATCGTATCGTGCCGTGTCGCGTACCGGCACGAGCGTGGTCCAGTGCTCGGGCGCGGGGTTGTGCAGGTCGATCTGTATCAGCCGGTAGTTGGGCGCGTCCTTATTCGTGCGGAATATGCACACCGATCCCTCGTTCGTCACGTACTGGAACAAACACATACGCGTTATGACTACTCATTTAAACTATACAGGGTTATTTGTAAAACACCAACAAACTCGCAGGAGTATATTACCAACATCATAAACAACAACATTTGTTCTATAACTTTTATCATAACTCACATTCATTCAAATTCACCAAAAATGAATTTTCAATTTTTTATTGTACTGTTCGACACTTTACGTCTATGGATGGCGGCTTTCGCGCGCACCGGGCGCTCTGCGCGCCGCGCGTAGTGTTATCAACATACGAACGGTAAATTAAAATGATTTTTTTGTATGAAAGTAAAATCTAACGAATTATCAAAAGTCGTAGAACAAATGTTGTTGTTTATGATGTTGGTAATCGACTCCTGCGAGGTTGTTGGTGTTTTACAAATAACCCTGTATACATTAAAGATACAAAATATTCTAAATAATGTTTCACTAGGTATACTAACTCGTAGTCGGCCTCGAACTCGTGCACGACTCGCGTGAGAGGCAGGCGCGGCGTGGCGAGGGACAGGTCGGGGGGGGGGGGGGGGGGGGGGGGGGCGCGGTTACCTCGTAGTCGGCCTCGAACTCGTGCACGACCTGCGTGAGGGGCAGGCGCGGCGTGGCGGGGGGCAGGTCGGAGGCGGCGGGGGGCGCGGTTACCTCGTAGTCGGCCTTGAACTCGTGCACGACCTGCATGAGGGGCAGGAGCGGCGTGGCGGGGGGCAGGTCGGAGGGAGGCGGGGCGCGGTTACCTCGTAGTCGGCCTCGAACTCGTGCACGACCTGCGTGAGGGGCAGGCGCGGCGTGGCGGGGGGCAGGTCGCGGGGGGCAGGTCGGAGGGGGGCGGGGCGCGGTTACCTCGTAGTCGGCCTCGAACTCGTGCACGACCTGCGTGAGGGGCAGGCGCGGCATGGCGGGGGGGGACCGCTGCAGGTCGGCGAAGTACACGAGGTTGTCGCGGCAGTCGCGCACGGGCGACACGATCAGGTAGCGCCCGCAGTCGCTCACCTCCGCGCCGCTGCAACACACGACACGCATCTTAACCCTTTCGGGGTGGTCTATTAATCACGTGATGTATTTTCAACAACTTTTTAACCCCAACCTGGTGATAGGTTTTCGACTAACCACCCCCTCTCCCCTTTTGAAGTTTGACCTTGTGTTTTAGAATATTTTCTTACAAATTCAGTTAAACTTGCATACTTATTACATTTGTCTATGTTTAAAATAATTTTAATGTAGATTTGTTTTTTCGTAATAATTATAACATCGCCTCTTAATTAACTTGTTTTCGTATTAAATACTGTCGTGGTTAATGATGTTGGTGTCACAATGACATTTATAATATCTTGGTAAGAATAATACATTATTGTGTTAACTGTTTTAACCCTAATAAATTGAAAAAAAACAAATTGTCTAGGCAAACATTAGATTTCGTTTAAAAATAGCAAGTTCAAAAAATTAATTACCTACATGACGTGATATCTCACTAACTCACTACTTACACCTCTCCCCTTTGTGATATTTCGTGATTTTTCTAAACCCCCTACCCCCTTTCAAGTCTCGCGTGATTAATGGACTTATCACGTGAGGCTTGAAAGAGGGGAAAGGAGACTATTCACAATGTAAAAAAAAAAAGTTTGTTTAATGTGAAATTGCGTTGTTATCGTTTAGATGTGACATTTTAACGTTTTCGCGAACGATATCATCTGCTCGGAGAACAACCTTGTTTTACTTATACGATACCGGCTGATGCGGCAGTCGCCGGCCGCACCAGTGAGGAGCTCTAACACTACAAACTCTACAATAGCTAATTTTACACTCGCTATTAGTTCGTAGTGAAACTAAAATAAAGTTTTGAAACAATCATACAAAAACGAGATATTTTTACAATGATTGACAATTAATTTTACCTCAAACTTTACGAATTACAAACACTCATTATTATTAAACAACCAAAACTACGACTACGTAGTTCTACTGGTGTTAAATTATGCAAAATGATCTACATATTTCTTGAGTTACAGCTCTAAAACAGTCGTAATCTAATATGATGTTTGTTCAAAGTTATGTGTACAAATCTAAGGCATGTAATTCTCAACCGCACTAAATACAGTACAATAATAACTAAAAGACACGTACGAGAGTTTTCCTTGCCCCAAAATCTGCGTACGGATATCACTGTTAATGAAAAACGTACTTATGAAGTGTGACATTATTAGAAAACAAATAATTATTGATAAAACTTTGAACAAACGTTGAAGGTCTATTTTTAATGAAAACAATGTTATTACCTATTATTATAAAATTGTTTCTGAAAGCATTCTATGCGGTGGTCTAATTTGAAATCCATTATCGTCACGTACCGAGTTGAAATAAAACGCTAAGCACGTCGTAGTTATAGTGCCCACGTATAGTCATTTGTAGGTATAAAGAAGGGTACAGAATAAAGCTAAGTTCATATGAACGCGCGGTGCCGCACGTCGTCGCGCGATAGACATGATAGCGCATGCACGCGCGACAGTCTGGCATCAATATTGACGTGAAGGAGGCAATTTGTTCCGCAATCCGCGTGACCGTGGCTCAACTAAACGGGTATATGCAGGTTTGTAGATTATCCCAGTTTAGTATAATCTTGTATCGCCTGGTTAGGTTAGTACGAGGGTGGTTTGATAAGTCCATGACTTTAAAAAGAAGAAATACTTTTTTTCATAAATTATTTTTGTGTCTTAAAAAGAAACTCCTTAAGGCATCTTTACACTACATTTTTTTCAAAATCGGCAAAAGATTATTACTTTTGCAAACAAAAAGCTCCAGCGACTTCTAACTTTTCTCTCTCTGACCCTCTCGGCGGCACTCATGACATCAAAACTCATCGAATGAAGATGAATCCTTCCTATTCTCTAGATTCAATCCTGGAGTTGATTTTTTCTCCTACCAAACATGAATAAATGTCTTGGCGGGCAAAGATTCATTTCAGTTATCAGTTTTCAAGCGATGAAAGAAAAAATAATGGCTTAAAGAGGTAGGAACTTCGTCGGACTGAATACGCAGAGCTACAATTAGATTATGTAGAGAAATAAAACAAAATATTCCGAAAAAAAGTCTTTCTTCATTAAAAAGTCATAGACTTATCAATCCACCCTCGTAGCCCCAATGCGCGGTCATATGAATTTACCCTAAGGGAGACATCGTGCGTGTCTATTTACAGAGTAAGTAGCCGGTCGAAACGATGGAAGCAGTCGGTGAAAATAGGAATCATACGAATATTATTGTGGTGTGGTGTTATGTGGTGGTGTACGTACATCCTCCAGAGCGGGTGGTCGGGGAACTCGACGGCGACGATGTCGTCGGCCTGCGGCGTGTTGAGGCGGTGGTAGCACAGCTTCTGGTCGCGGTTCACCTCCGTCTCCGACCCGTCCGCCTTGCCCGCCGCACCGGGGGTACCGCTGCCACACACCACACGTGTATACGACGTGTTACAAAATAACCCCAAATGGAGCGTATGGAGCGTTTTTGATCGAGTCCATTTGTGTGCATTTCACACTGTGATATCTCGGGCAGTTTTCATGCTAGCGAATTAATTCTTTTACCAATGTTTCTTTTTTTGAGAGGTAATTTATGTAACATAAAATAAAAAAAATAGTCAACATCCCTATTAAAGACGCCACTCGATTGTCATACAAACGAGGTAACTTTGCAAAGTTACCTCGTTTGTATGGCTGCAGCCTTGGTTCTCCACCGGAGATTGATCGAGCCGTTATCTGCGGGTCTACCGTCTAAAAACATGGCAGTTCATGTAAGCTTTGATTTGACGATTTGATATGATACATTGCTACTTCTTTTTGGCACAAATAAAAACTTACCCAGGAAAATTAGTAATGTATCACATTATCTGTCAAATCAAAGCGATTTCGATAGCAATATAAGTTAAGCTCCTGATTACATCTCTTAGAATGTTGATCAGATCTTTTGGGTTAGGTGTGTATAGCGATCTGGATCTTCAACAGTCACTTCCTGGGTAGCCATCATTAGATAACAGCTCGATCAATCCTTGGCGGAGAACCAAGGCTTCAAAGCCACTTCGTTTGTATGAAAATCGACTGGAGTCCTTAATTATGTGACCACCACTATACCTATGATTAGCACGCATCTTGAGCGCTAACCAAAAGAGTGGGAAACGCTTTGCGCATCATACTCCTCGGGACCAATTAATCGTCATCTGGAGATGTGCAATCAAAAAAAGGCGGCTTCTGCGCCTCGAAATTTAGACATTTTCAGCACGCCATCGGACCTAAAATATTTATCCTTGTTGCGCCGTCACTTAGGATTCGTGCCGAGAACTACATAACGAATCAATGGCCATCAAAGTAATGGCACATACACCTAACAAGTTCTCATTTTCCACCATCGATGATACACATCACTTACATGTATAGCATTGAAAAGAGTTAAGGTACTTACAGAATAAAATAATCCTTTGTGGTCTTTAGTCCACGACATCGATGCGAATTTGACTTTTTCCAAAACTTCTGGATAGTCTTCACCTGCAGCCAAGTAATAGAATAGATTAATGCAGAAATAAAATTTAAATATTATAATTTTATTGTTTAAGTTTGACACTAAATAACAAACGTCAATATCATTGATTCCGACGTCGAGTGTCATGCGGTCGTCGGTCGCGGTCTCTTACAAAAAAGTAATTGGATACTTTCCCGAGCCTTTACATCGTATTTACACTTACAATAAACAGAGTTACATTTCATGACAACAAAACACTTAAGGTCATATCAAGAAAGTTGATTTAAGTGGTTCCAGTTCAACGAACAATGATGTTTTCGTTGGAGGCGTCATTTCTCAAGGCATTGGTTTTCATGGAGACATTGGAGACAGATAAAATGCACTTCGAAAAATTCATTTCTGGTTTTGGTACAGCGTCGAATGTTACTGGTATGAACGGGGTTTAAAGTGCTTAAATATTCTCTCAGTCCCTAATACACCCGTTTAGTAGGTATAACAGATAACTAGTAAGACTAATGTAGTTGAATCGAGTACCTATGATAAAAGTTGAAATACGAACTGTTCGCGCACCCGTAAACAAGGGATGCGTTTCACCATCACTAAATGTATAAAACAAAGTAGCTTCCCGCTGTCTGTCCCTAATGTCCCTATGTATGCTTAGAATTTAGATCTTTAAAACTATACGCAACTGATTTTGATGCGGTTTTTTTAATAGATAGAGTGATTTTAAGAGGAAGGTTTATATTGTATTATAGCTATATTATGGTGTCAAATTCCACACTACACCGAAGCAAAGCGAAGGCGGGCGGGTCGTTAGTAAGTTATAAATAAAAAACCGAAGTGCGAGTCGGACTCGCGCACGAAGGGTTCCGAGCCAAAAAACGGCAAAAAAAATCACGTTTGTTGTATGGGAGCCCCGCCCCACTCAAATATTTATTTTATTATATTTTTAGTATTTGTTGTTATAGCGGCAAAAAAAATACATCTGTAAAATTTCAACTGTCTAGCTATCACGGTTCATAAGATACAGCCTGGTGACAGACAGACAGACGGACAGCGGAGTCTTAGTAATAGGGTCCCGTTTTTACCCTTTGGGTACGGAACCCTAAAGAAGTTTATGAGTACCTGTGGCTACATCCTTGAGATGTATGGTGATCCAGTCGGAGCCGGAGGCGGACAGGCCGTAGGCGAAGGTACTGCCGTCCTCGGTGAATCGGCTGCCGGACAGCGCCACGGTGCCGTCCTCCGACAGCGTGTTGGGGTCCAGGAACACGCGCGCCTCCCCCTCCAGGCTGTCTTGCACGTACAGCACACTGCACGCACACAGACATACGTTCAATACAGCTGCCTTGAGATTGTTTGTCTCACTACTGATTGTTATTTAAAAAAAAAATCGTTAATTAACGTTCTACTATGTCTATAACTTTTTAATTTTACGAGTTTGACACGAAGCAATTTATTACACATTATTGCTAATTATATCAGGTTTTTTTTATTATAGGTACTAGAACACTGACCACAACAAAAAACCAGTTTCTTAGATACGTTAACGATAAAAACACGTGTTTGTAAATTAAATGGGTCTTAACGCATTTATGTTTATTTTGTACTAAATTCGTCATTTATAAGAGTAAGGCTAAGGCTAAGGTAATTATTGCGCGAACTATACCTACGTGCTTTACTCTATCTAAATTAAAGGATGTTCTACACTACATGGAGTAGTAGCGGCACTGAACCGTTCATTATATTACGCGGTACAGTAATAAATCATCAGTTCAAGAAGTGTTTCCTCGAGGAATACGAATACAAGGCTTCGCAGCTACATTACTGATAACTGAATTCAGTAAAGTTTGTTAGTTATCGAAAAAAGTTCAAGAAGGATCACGATATTGCATTTAGCGGTGGCGTTCTGCTAGCCTCCTTTTAACATGATGAGGATCTTCTTCTCAACTTAATAGCCGCGCTCTTGACTGTGTAGCTTCCTCCACTCGTTTCTGTCCAAAGCCAGTTCCTTGGTTACCTTCTCTTTGATCTGTTCCATATAGGCTCTTCTTGGTCTTCCTCTTCCTCTCTTTCACTCTATTTTTCCTTCTATAATGTTTGTAATAAATTTGAGTGTCCTATTAAGTGGCCGATCATTCTACCTCTTCTTTCTTCTATGATTTTCAATATCTGACGTTTTTCATTTACTCTTTTCAGTACTTCCTCATTTGTATTGTATCTCAGTACAGCTTATCTTCGCCATCCTTCTCCAACACCACATCTCGAATGCTTCCAATCTTTCTCTATCTCTCTGCGTCATTGTCCAAGTTTCACATCCATAGAGGCCTATCCTCCATACGAAAGTTTTGATGCACCGTCTTCTTATGATTTTAACGATTTTTGCCATGAATATACATCCTTTCCTGTGGAAGGCTTGTTTTGCAATTGCTATTCTAGTTTTGATGTCTAAAGCGCATTTAGCATCATTTGTTATTATACTTCCTAAATATTTAAAGTTATTTACGTTTTCCAGTGGAATGTTGTTTAATTTAATGATTGAATGATATGAGAATGCATGAGGACACAGACGTAATATTAACAGCTTATCCTTCTCATTATTGACAAACACGGTACGATACGAGTTACGACTTAAGTACAGGATTGTAGAACAAGTAAAAACAGCAATGCAACATGAAAAGGGATTTTCATATTTTCTTTTCATTATTTCGTTTTTGACTCTGAAGAAGTGGAATATAAATTCTAAAATTATTCTTGGACCCCCTTGGTTGTGGTTTCAAGTGTAATAGCGAGTTTCCACGGACACCCCAGGGGGTTTAAATGGAGGTATCAAGTGGAAAGAATGTAGAGTAGAAGTGTATAAATGGTATAGACTTACTTCTGGTTCTGCAGGCCGGTGTTCTTGAAGAAGAAGTATCTGTCGCCGCGGCGGAAGGGACACGAGTACTTGGGGTAGTCCCAGAGCTCGGTGAGGCGCGCGCGCACGGCGCCCCGCACGGGGCACGCCTCGAGGTACGGCCGCGTGATCTTGTTCTGCGCCGCGATGAACTCCGCCGTCTCCTTCGAGTCCGGGTCTTCTAACCAACGGTACGGATCTTTTATCTGTCCCCATAACGTTACAATTCACTACATACACAACTACACGATTAACTTTTATGTACTGTAAATTCGATGGGATAATACTAAATCTATGTAATATTATCTCCTTTCGAGGAAAGCTAGACCAGGGGGCTAATTGTCTAATTTCAAAATCTATCGCAATCGCTTTCAGGATGTGATACATTGATGTTTCTTTTTGGCACAAATAAAAACTTACCAAAGAAACGCAGCAATGTGTCACATCCATCTGTCAAATAAAAGCGATTTTGATAGATTTTTAAAATTAGACAATAGTAGCCCAGCCTTTCTAATGTCTCATTTCAAAATCAATCGCAATCGCTTTCAGGATATAACACATTGAAGCTTCTTTTTTGCACAAATAAAAACTTACCAAAGAAATGCAGCAATGTGTCACATCCAGAATCTGTCAAACGAAAGCGATTGCGATAGATTTTTAAATTAGACAATTAGCCCCCTGTTTCCGATGCACAAACTTACGTTATCTTCTCAAATACTTTAATTGCAAAACTAAATATGAAAAAAAACGCAACAATAGGTTAAAAAAGTTTATTTTCTAATTTCGATCAGTTCGTTTTATGTATTTAACTACGGTTTCGTCATTATTTATGTTACGCTTTATGCATGGCTAAATTCGAACAAATAGATAAAAATGGTACAGAGTTACGATGAATTTGTCCTTAACGAGAACAAGGTTCAAGTCAAGTGCTCCGCTCTATTTGACGGGTCTACTCGAATAATATTAATTGTGAGTATTGATTTGTTACAATTTTCTAGCGAATTGGCCTTATCTCATTTGTTTTCTATTATGTATAGGACCGATATCTAATAGTTAAGAGAATCAACATTTATTTAATTTATCGAATTCATTAAAAGGCGCCAATGGCGACCTGTCCGCCAAACAGGTAGACGTGCCGTTATGCAAAAGCACTATAGAAAGTTGGAAGTTGTTATAATTTAAGCCCGCCCATGAACATGGTACTATGTTTCTTTCTATTTTATGTTACTCTACTAACTACACCGAGGAGCTCGGTGGCGCAGTGCTTTAGCGCCTGGCCCAGCGATTGCGGAAGTTAAGCAACGTTCGCAAGAGTCGGTCATGGGATGGGTGATCAAAAAATTATTATCTCGAGCTCTTCCGTGCATCGGAAGGCACGTTAAGCCGTTGGTCCCGTCTGCATTTGCAATCGTTAACACCCACCAATCCGCATTGGGCCCGCTTGGTGGGTTATGGCCCATCCCCCTTACCACCCATAAGGAAGGCCTGTGCTCCAGCAGTGGGGACATCAAAAATGGCTGATGGACGACGACGACGACGACTAACTACTTTATGTTAGGTAAAAGTTTTTTCAGGGGGGTTGAAAGAGAGTTCATATCATGAATAATAAAGATATAAAGTACTTAATAGAAATATTTCCCAAATAAATCGAGTTTGTAATAAAAATACAAATAGGTTAGTCTAGCTTTTCCTATGTCAATCATATTTATTATTTCTTATTGTACTGTCTGTCAATGCTATAATGAAGGATGAAAAAATATCAATGGTTGTTTTTCATAAGTATATAATAATAATTGTTTCGATACTGTACATATTTATATTTGGTGGTCTTTAGTACTTACTATTAGATATATTCTATGGTACAGTACATAATACAGAAAGGCGTGTACAGTCAGCGTCTAATTGATATGAGCACACAAGGTGTTCAAAATATCTTGCTACTCATTGTTTCATATTTATTGAGCAATCAAGAGTGTTCTAAATTATTTTAGCAAAAAAGTTCCCAAAGTTATCTGTGCATAATGCATTATTACATTGTTGACAGATAACTTTGAATGACAGTGAATGAGTAGTAAGATATTTTTCAACACACTTGCTCGTAAAGTGAGCCCTAATACATCGCTTTTAGGGCCATAAACCTAGCTATAACAAACGCGTTCAATAATATATAAAACACTAGTACGTTATAGAATTAACCCAACAAAATTAAATTAGTACCTTACTGCAAGTTCTATGCGAGTAAACAGAGCATTCCCAATTTAGCCGGGTAATATAGTATTTTTTTTAGTAACAACAAAGAGGTTTTATGCTGCAGAAAATTCATATACATTTTTGGAATAAATAAATGTGTAAGTCCTTAATTAAGTCAAAAAAATATTTATTATTATCAAATTATTCATAATTCACAATATTTTGTAATAAAATATTAAAATATTTGCATTTTATCACTTAAAATTATAATTTTGAAGTAGGCTGTAATGGCTGTATGCCCACTCACCCCTTTGTTCGCAAAATATTCTTGCGATAGGCGTGTGAAAAAAACAAAAAAAACCTGCGCGCCTTTTCCCATAATAATTATCATATTTTGTTTTTGTCGTATTTGTTGCTGTGCGGTAAATTACTTTGTTTTTTCCTCGCAAATGTGTTGAAAAACGTCGTATGAAACTCGTGAGCTCTTGCTTATTGCACACTCGGCTGAGTTACGCCCTCGCCTGCGGTTTGGGCTGCAACCCACAGCCTTGTGTGCAATGAGCAACCTAAGCTAACTTGTCTCATAATGTACTATTGAACACCTTGTGTGCTTACAACAACAATTTATGATAATTCTAACTGAGTAGATCAAATTGATTTTTTGTTTTTCAGATCATTTGACTACTCTAGACATTCATATCAATTTGACTCTGACTGTACCTAAATAGTGTGGAACAACAAGTCTTATCAAATAAAACGCAATGACCTTTCAGAACAGTACCAACTTGATCAGATCTAGTTTAATACTAGTATACGATTACGCGGGCCTAATAAATGGACCCAATTAACATAAATTAGAATTGTGCTCTAATCTAAGAATGGCGAGGGGTGTGTGAGGAGGAGTGGGGAGGGGGGCGCAGATACCTTCGTGCCGTGGTAGTCGTCGACGACCGTCTCGTCCCGGCGCGCCTCCGGGTACTGGAAGCTCATGTTGGTGGGTGCGGAGGAGGTGGCGGACGCGCACTGCAACAACACGCACACTGACATAACGCGGAGATATCCGTGCACACGCATGGCGACGGCGAACGGCGCGGCGAGAGAACGAGCTGCGACTGACCCGCGCGTCCTGCCTTGCGCCCTCTTATATCGGACAGACTACTTCAGAAAGACAACGCACCACGTCCACGCACGAGCAATTCTTCTTGTAGCACAAGCTCATTAATGCTGTGCCGTCTGCCGATATATCTTGCTGTTTAGCCATGGCGTCCTTACTTTCTAAGAGCAAATAATGACTATACGCTTACTATTTCGCATAGAAGAAAGTAAAAAATATTCATCCATTTCTCCTGTCAAAATTTCAAAGCAAACAGCACTCCCCTATGGCAAAGAGTAATATGAACTTTTAATTTTTACTATCAGAGGAACTTTATTTTGTTGGTGAAAATAAAGGTCTGTGGCCTAAATTACTTATATTTAGTACTAGCGGCCGCCCGCGACGACTTCGTCCGCGGCAACCCTATATAGGGAACCTTTGTAAAAAAGTTAATCCAGGTCCTAGTCTGTCTACCAGCCAAATTTCATCCAAATCGGTCCAACCGATCTTATTTTATTTATTTTATTTTTTATTTTTTATTCTTTGGAAAACCAACAGCAAGACAAACAAAATAATATCTAAAATATATAAACAGTCAGCCAATTAAAGGTCTTCACATATATAAAACATTATTCTAAATGTGGATAAGTGTGGACAAACCAGCACAGCAAAATAGCAAATTAGCACTTAATACTTAATTATAAAGGTGCGGGCACATTTGTCTGACGCCACGTGTTTAATGGTGTAAATAACCTTTTTTTATTAGGATTCTAAGGGTCCGTCCACATCTAACGAATGCGCCGCGTGCAGTGCAGTGGCCGTGCCTCCTAATAATGCAAGGTGCTGATGGTGCACGCGAGGTGCGCGCGCGCAGTCAGCGTGCATGAAAATGCTTGCAAACAGGCGCATTCGCTGCGCAGCGCAGAGGTCGGGATGCACCCTTAAGGTGCGTACGGATTAGAGGCAGCTAGTTAGCTCGCCTATGCTCGCAACTGCGTTGAGTACGCGCCTCAGCCCGAGGCTGCTGGGGCACGAGCCATCGGTTCTCGGGTTTTTAACCAACTTCATCAAAAGGAGGAGGTTCTCAATTCGATTGTATGATTTTTTTTAATTTTTTTTTTATCGTTGTTCGCGCGTATCTTCGACATTTATTACTGTGCTCAAAAGCGCCTCGACGTGCGCGGTTTGCATAGTTTGGCCGTGAACCGAGCGCGTCGTTTGCCTCGGTGTCGAGCTAGAAAAAAGTTATTAACGAAATAAGTTTTGTTGAAAGTAATATCGCGATATTTTCACCGTAACTATTACGATTTTTATATTATTGTTTCATCCAATAACGTGTAATTTTTTTCTTCTTTTTGATTAAGGCGCTGTAGGTGGTGAAACGAGCGCCGCCACTACATTTATTTTTATTACTCGTAAACCAAGGCAATATTTAAAAAAGCTCGTGTAATAATTTCTTAAATAGTCTCTAATATTTTTTTAATAACTCTTCAGCAGTTTTCATTCTTTCTGTAAGTTTTAAAATCCATTTTAGCTCAAAGTGGCCACTTTTGCCAATTATGGATTTTAAAACTTACAGAATGAATGATAACTGTTGAAGAGTTATTAAAAAAATACTAGAGACAATTTAAGAGATTATTACATGAGCTTTTTTTAAATATTGACTTGGTTTACGAGTAATAAAAATAAATGTAGTGGTTTCGCTAGTTTCACTACCACCGCGCCGCCACCACCGTGCTTTTGTAGTCATTTAAATAATAAATGACTACAAAGCACAATCAGCTGTTGTCAGGGACGCCATTTTGCTGTATGCAAAATGGCGACGACGCAGGCGGATCGCCAGCGAGCGCGTTGCCTCGCCCTCGAGCCGTTTGCTAGCGGTTGAGCAGCCTCGCGGTTGAGCCGCGCGTGGCGAGGCAGCACGACCGCGAGCTGCCTCTAATCCGTACGCACCTTAATATTTATACTGACTGATAAAGCCAATGAACATTTTAATTAAAAGGTAAATAAAGCGGCATCCCCACTAGGGCCGCGAGACTTCGTGAGGTCATCCTTAAAAACTCGTAAGGTTGAGGGGCCTTACTATGAGCTCTTATAGCAGGGCTTACAGTGAACTGCCTTACTTTTTCGTACTATGACCTAAACTAAGTCCTGTTTAAGGCCTGCTTTTGAACTGAACGGTTTCTTATTCGCTGATGGTAAGCCCCCAGCTGCGCGGCTAGGTGGTCCCTGGTGGGGACACCGCTCCTTTTAATTAAATTAATGTACCTTTTAATTAAAATGTTCAATGTTGCCTTTTCAGTATCATCATTATTATATCGTAGTTTACAATCTCCAATTTTAACATGTGTATACCTATGTGAGCGTAAAGAGGCGAGTGTCAGTGTGCGGACAAACCAATACTGGTTTTGGTCACATTGTTAGCTTAAACATCTTAATTTAAAGACCTTTGTAATTTCTTAATAAATAAATAAAAATAAAAATAACAAAAAATAAAACATTTTTATTTGTTGGCCACATAGAATATACACTTGTTTCATTTACTTAATTTGTGTCCGCTGTTGACCACTAAAAAGCAAAAAATCAATATAAAGCAATATTTTGTGTGATGCTGATGTGATAATAAAAATAAATCACTCTCACTCAGGTGATTATCATACTGGCAACGCGCCCCGTCGGTCGCACGCAGACCGCGGAGCGGGGAGCAGATAACGCATGCGGCGCAGCTTTAATGGTCCATCAGTCAATGAATGGGAAAAGAAATGCTTTTTTCCCATTAATTGAGGTTAGACATGTTCTTATAATTAAGCAAACTCTTTATAATTATTGCCACAGAAATAGTTCAGCTTCAGCATATTACTTAAAAATATTCCACTTGCTGTCTCAAAAGTAGCACATTACTGTTTAGTAATTGTAGTTGCCTTTAACTTATCAAGGCCCGGAAAATGAGACACAACAGTTAATCTATTGTTGTCATGCATACGTGCAGGCATTGATGAATGAACCTACATTTTATTACCCCAATAAGAATTTAATTAAAGTGCTAGTGTTTTTTTTAATGTCACAAACTATTCAACCTCAATGGGTATCTGCATGGGTTAAACTTCGGTATATGGACCGCCGAATTAAGGGGTGCGGGGGAGGGGGATGGAAGGGTGGGGGAGGGGAGAACCCGGAGAGTTCGGAACACTGTAGTTTTTGAGAAAAATAAAAATGAAGTTTTAAGGTTAGGTCATTCTAAGGGGCAGAAATTTACAATAACTGCTGAGGAGTTAAGAGTGGGAGGGGGGTGATAGGTTAGAAATTTAAGGCGATCGCGAAGCGCAGCGACTAGTACCTCTGGCGCTCGGCACGCTTCGCTGGCCTTCGCGCGTTAATTTATATATACACTAGTGTTTCTGTCACAAGGTCGAATTAGGGCTGTTCTCCCTCGGCGCCTCCAACTTTTATATACACTCTAGGGATAGTAATTTCTTTCTGACAGTTAATTACTAATAATTTTTTTTTTGTAAACATTTGCACGTTGACATTAACAACAAAATATGCTGGTGACTTATATGTAACAACTAATGTAACAATATTTTTGCAAATAAATTTATTGATTGATCGATTGATTGATAGGGCAGACTAGTACCACGTGGGGTCGGGGTTGACTAATTCGGTTCTGTCACTAATTTTATGATCATACAAAACGTCAAATGAATCTGAACAAACGTAAAGATATAGACATTTTAATAATTTATTTTGTAAAAACTACAAGGCTCCGAAGTCTGAAATTTTGTGGAAAGTCTACTTAGGCTAAGACCAGTCTGCCATAAAATTTCGGTTGCCCAACTCGACGGTCCACATACCGAAGTTTATCCCCTACATGTAATATAATATTAATAAATGTTTCCATATTTGTTTAAGCTATCCATAAACAACATACCTAGCATACATATTACATACATACATTTTGTTACTTACCTTCTCAACTAGAGCACAAACAAATAGCCAACATACATAAAACAGCTGATTAATTTTAATGGTAGGAAAAAAGTAGATTAGTTTATATTACACAATATGAGGTCAATGACTGAAAAGACTTCTTGCATTGTGTAGTTTCTGTTAAAAAAATATGAATCTACATACCAGCGAGCCTTAATGTACAGTTTAGCCATTAGTTTTTACGTTATAATAATATCTTCAAGTGTAAAAAAAATATAAATAACCACTGCAAATAAAATAATTGTCTGACTTTACAGATGCACTTTGGAAATTGGAGGTTAAATATTACTTGTTAAAAACAGCATTGTGAAATGCACGTTGTTCATTTGAATAACTACGTCTCATTCTAATCTAAATCTAAATAGTTAATAATCTTATTTATTAATAACTTAAAGATTTAGTCATGTCATGATACAAATAGAACTGATAAGATCTTGAATTTTTGGTTGGATTCGAAGTGTTGGTTAAAATAGTAAGACTCACCAAACTTTTTGTGGTGGCACTGAAACTTGTAGCACTATTGATTATAGCAAATAAATATCGAGGTTCACTTTTAATTAGTTTTTTATTTACTACAATACGGCAGTGATAAGCGAAAAAACGAAGCGCCATGCAATTTGACATTTGTTTTGTTGAACTTTGATTGATCGTAGGCTTGGCTTGTTGAAAAAATATTGATACATCGATATTTTATGTTCGATATATCGATATTTTTAGCCGATATATTTTGATCCGATATATCGATACAAAATAACCAATATCGAAAATGGTATCAAAAACGATCCGTGTTATTACAAAAGATTGTTAAACATTGTTTAACTAAACACGTGTTTAAATATGATGCTGTCTTTTTTTAACAATATTGTTTGTTAAAAAAAAAGACAGCATCACATTTAAATAGATGTTTAGTTAAACAGTGTTTAAAAATATTTTGTAATAACACGGGATATATTTATTAGCATCACATCACATCACTCAAAAGTCGCTAGAATGGCGGGGCGGGCGGGACGCTTGGTGGCGCTACTGCTGCTTTTTACGGGCATGAGACCTTTGTACGGGCATTTACCTCCAATTTTCCCATTTATTTTAAATTATATCTAAAAATTGTTGAATAGTTACTAATAATAGAATCTAGGGGCCATCAATAAATTACGTCACACGTTAAGGGAGGGAGGGGGTCGACGAAGTGTGACATTGTGTAACAAGGGGATAGGAGGGAGCCCTAAATTTCGTGTGAGGTCACGAAATTTAAAAATCATTAAAATTGAAATAAAACAAATTTTGGAACTGCTGTTTTAATTAAATACTTATATTTCTAGATAGATGTAAAATTGTAAAATAATATGTGACGTCAAACTAGGAAAGGGGGCCTCACAAATGTGACCAGCCCCCCTAGCCAAAGTAACATTTGCAAATTTTTGTTATCGCTTCGTTTTGAAACATGTTTGTATGGATTTGACGTTTTAAAATTCGATTGTAAACGAAACCTTATGTCAATCCCATACATGTTTTTAAAGCGAAGCGATAACGAAGATTTGCCAATGATACTTTGGCTAGGCCCTCTGGGGCCCTACCGCCCAAGTGTCGTCGACTTTATTTGACAGATGAATGAGAAACATTGCTACTTCTTTTTGGTACAAATAAAAACATAGCAAAGAAAAATTAAAAAAATGATATTCACGAAAAGTAAAAAAAATCTATTGAGATTTTTCTGAGCTAGGCTGAATACATTATTATTTTAAAACTGCAAATGTTCTCTAAAAATTTGACCGATATATCGATTTTTTTCACATTCGACATCCCTATTTGATCGAGTCTCGCAGAGCAGACGGCACAGACAGACCACAGAACAAAACTCCTGGGGGCTTACCATCAGCAAATAAGAAACCGTTCAGTTCAAAAGCAGGACTTAAACAGGACTGCTTAAGGCCTGCTTTCATACTAACCGTTGAGGTCATAGTATGAAAAATTAAGGCAGTTCAATATAAGCCCAGGGGGCTTACCATCAGCAAATAAGAAACCATTCAGTTCAAAAGCAGGCCGTAAAAAAGACTGCTTAAGGCCTGCTTTCATACTAACCGTTGAGATCATGGTACGAAAAAGTAAGGCCGTTCAATATAAGTCCTGCTATAAGAGCTCATGGTAAGGCCCCTGCTCCATATTAAGCAAAATCTAACTCTCGAATTTTGATGGTGATGTGGTGGTCTCTGATTGGTCAAGAAACTCAGTAGTTAGGTTTTGCTCGCAAACTCTAACTCCCCAGTTTCGCGCTAGTTCGATAGTGATCTCTGATTGGTCAAAAAACTCAGTAGTTAGGTTGTGCCCACAAACTCTATAACTACTGAGTGCGCGATGCGCATCCACCAATAAGCGCGCTTCAAAATGCAGTTGTCTTTGAACACGACTGTGGTAGAATATTTTATTTTTTTTAAATGACTTCTAATCTTCCAAGTTTTGCGAATATAATCCAGTATACCCAGATCTGAACGCAAGTTTTTTTTAAAATTAAATATTCTTTACCTATGAAATTGACGTTTGTATGGAGAATTTTTAACAAGTTGCATTCTCTATTTAAACATTTTTCACAATTTATTGAACAACTGTGAACGCTATTTCAACAAAACTTTTCTGTAAGTACCTACAAATGTTTGAACATTAAGATAACCTAGGCAACATAACTTACTCGCTATATTTAATTTAAATTAAATATAGCCGTTGGTGGATATATTTAATTTAAATCACTGAAGTTATGAAATAAAACACTTTTAACGGATACTAGCGCGGTTTTTATTGAAAGTACTTTGGTAGTACATTGTACCATACAGTGTATCGTAAAGCAACCCATACAGACAGATACCTTAATGGTGACTCTCACCATCATCCTATACAGTTAGCTACCGTAGGGAAATCTTTGTTTCAGAGAGCCCGCGGCATCTGTGACAAACAACACCTGACTGCTGAGCTTCAGCACGTCAAGCAAGTACTACGTAACAACAAGTTGCAAGTACCACGCCTTCGTCACAGAAAACGCACCAAAACAGCCACAGTAGAGCGTCAACCTGCCATCCTACCATACTTGAAGGGTGTCACTGACAAGATTGGAAACATTCTGAAGCGAGCGTCAATCAAAACTTACTTCAAGCCGCCGAAGAAGATCAACCAATTCTTACGACCTGTCAAGTGTAATACCCCCCTTCAAGCCGCAGGCGTCTACAAACTAGATTGTGACTGTGGGCTCTCCTACATCGGGCAAACAAAGAGAAGCATAGCGACCCGCGTTAAAGAACGTGTAGCTGACATGAAACATAGGCGCGATAACAAGTCTGCAGTGAGTGAACACGCCTTTGAGGGGCCCAACCATTATATTAGATTTGACAAACCCCAAATCCTTGCTAGGGAACGTAGATTCATTCCTAGAATGCTCCGCGAGGCTATCGAAATAAATAAATATCCTAATTTCAATAGAGATGATGGTTGGAAAATTCCACCAGCTTGGGACCCCATCATTCACAAGCTAAAGCCCCAAACACACACTGTAAGATCTAATGATACGGTTAGTTCCTTTTGCAAATAAATTAATTAATATAAAAGACGGAGGTCGGCCTTTCCTCTCCAAGTTTTCTTTCGCCATTTCTTTCTTGGAGGGGCCTCCCAATTTTTTGAAATGGTAGTAGTTTCAGTAGATTCTCTCTTTTTAACATATAAAATTAAATTAAAACCAAACCAAAATTAAACTAATTAAATTTGATAAATTTTAATTTCTGAACGTTCTAAAAAATTCATCGCTTGAGGGTAGGCTCACAAGTAGCTTCAGTCCCCCGTGACCACAGAGAAAGCAATACTATACGTAAGAAGAGACGGGACTTCATAGACCAAAAAAATCTACGAAATGTCAAATCAAACATACCTCGATGTAGCCAACATAACGAATGTAAAACAAAACAATGTTTTGCCAACCTACAGGAAAGAAATAGAGATGGGCGACCTTATAATATTAAATTTTTTATCGATATCGATGAATGCACTGAACTGCGCTTTACTTAAGGAATAATTTTAAAATTTCTACTAATTGCAATTATAATAAAATATAAATAAATTATAAGTAATTATTTCAAAAAAAATCTTTATTGTTCTCAATGAGTAATTATTTTGGCAGCTGATGGCGGTTGGCGGCTGATGACCTGAAATAAAAATATATAAAAACATTTTTATAATCTGTTACAGTTTAATTTTAACATAACAGTAATCTAGCGCGTACATTCTTGCCCATCTTTACCCATTTCTTACACCTAAAATGAAAAGCATCGATATCGATATTTATATATGATGTAGCACCACTATTTTCCTGCAGATTATTTTTCTGACTAAAATTTTATTATTTCATTCAAATACCTACCAAAAATTGTAAACGAATGTTATATTGGTTAATGTATTACTCACCGAAGCTCATCTGAAGGAAATTTGGCCATAAAAAACCGTTTTGTATCGTCTTTTCGCGCCGATCACAAATTTCACATTTTACATGCTTCATTGTGACTTACATGTACTGCACCTTAACTTGACTATTAACAAATTAAATCAAACTTTTAACTACCTACACAAATTAATTTTATTTGTTACAATACTTTAAATGTTGCCGCCGTGTTGCTCTGACAGATGACCTATCATCAAAGAACGAGAAAGAATGAGGAAGAGTGAGACAAATATAGTCGCCATCAAAATTCGTGTCCGTTTCATAAAATCTTTTTTTGTATAGAAGTTGCGACAGACTGCCCGTGACCACGGCAGCTGCAAAGGTGCCGAAACGTCGGGAAAATCAAAAATCAAACCAAATACCAACTAATTACCAAAGTACTTTCAATAAAAACCGCGCTAGTATCCGTTAAAAATGTTTTATTTCATGTCTAGTGAGCGCGTAAGCTTGAGAAGTCACTGAAGTTATATGGCTCTCTGCCTGCCTAGCATGACCGATTTATATCGCGTGATATAGCGTTTTATCACGTTCAACTGTCAAAAAGACAAAAGAATTTGACAGTTGAGTGTCGATAAAATGCTATATCACGCGATATAAATCGGTCATGCTAGGCAAGCATTGTGTGTGAGAAAAAAAAACGTCAATTTCATAGGTAAGGACCCAATATTATAGTTTGGAGAACTGTGGCATACATATGCCAAGTTCAGTGTATCCATATGGATACAAGAATGCTGAATAAGATTAGAAGTCATTTTTAAAACATAAAATACGCTAGGTACCACAGTAGTGTTCAAAGACAGTTGACAACTGAATTTTGAAGAGCGCTCATTGGTGGATGCAAACTCAGTAGTTAGAGTTTGCGGGCAAAACCTAACTACTGATTTTCTTGACCAATCAGAGATCACTATCGAACTAGCGCGAAACTGGGGAGTTAAGAGTTTGTTTTTATATTTGACCACAGTGGACTCAAAAATAATACCTAATATTTTTTAGAACCCTAGTCTCCTACGACCAGCGTCTAATTAGTCTCATTTTCATAGAATATAACCTAGAAACTATAGGTACAGCACAAAAATTAAAATATTACCTATTTACTTACGATGTTTATAGGGTCTCGAATGTTGTTAAATTTCAAGTTTTTTTACCTTTATTTATCACCTGTTATGTTTTTTTGCATTCATTCTTACCTTCTTGTATTGTTCGGATCTCTTTCCGATAGAAATATGCTCTCGGATACTAAAGCGAATTCAATCGACAAAGTAATGTCAAAAATATTCGATCCGATAATCGTGAATCGCGTGTTTCGGGAGACTTTCCGATTCGATTCGGAAAGTTGCTTTCCGACAATCGTGAATAACCCCCCTGATTATGGCTATCCATAGAGTGTATTGGAGGAGATCCAGATCACTATCCACACCCAACTGATCGGTGAAGAAAGTCATTCTCCCCACACTACTTTGGTAACTAACAGTGGCATGGAAATTCAATGCAGCCAGTATAATATATTATGTAAACATATTGACATAACGTTAATGTTAAAAGTAACGGTAAAAAGTTACATTTAAAAATAACGTTATCAATCCCTGGTGTGGACACACAGCTTGATAATGATGCCTAGCCTTCGATCAAGAATATCTTGATCGAAGTGCCTAGCATTAGATACCACCGAAACGTGATTTGATTATGGCGAGTTTTCACGTTTAACTGTCAAAAGACAATGGAATTTGACAGTCGAGTGTCGATAAAAGGCTTAGATTACGCGATGTAGATATATCGTTTCGGTGGTCATGAGATGATCATACAAGTGTTGGTGGTCATGTTAGGGGGCTGATTGATGGTATAGACTTCAGCACTCTTTCCAAAGTTCATGGGTTAATAAAACGCACTAAATGGGCATCAGAATGATTTATTTCATATTATGTTTGATTGAAAATGTCCTACATGAGCAACGAAACCCGTCGTCCGTCGTAAGGCACTATCGAGACACGGACGCACCGAAGGCTGCGGGGCACACACCACTTAACAGATCACATAGTCTACACACCACGTAATGGTACAATGCGACTATTTTAACTATGTACAACAGAAGTGACCAACTTCAGAGCGCTTGCGGTAAAACGACGTATTTTAAACTGTAAAAACTACTTGGATCACAGTCTCACATTCTCGAGTAAAATTGCCTACTGTCAATTTAATCGCATTATACCTACGTGCCACGAAAGATGGGACTTGTAGCGGGGAGACCGACCGCGCCCCTCGCGCTCTCTGCCCTCGCCGCCGCCCCGCGCCACCCCCTGATTACGTAACTCTGTTGCTAACAATTCTCCTTTTAAATCGATTGAAACCGTTTGAAATGGGGATGCATACTGAGGAACTAATGGCGCCACAAGAGTTAATCCTAAAATCGTGTCCTACATCTTGGCATGGACCACTTTGAAAACCGCAATTCTGACTACATGGAAAATTTCTCCCCAATTAGTCCCAATTAGTCCTACTTTTTCGGAATTAGTCCCAAAAAGGACTGAAAGATATAAGCGATTTAAATGGTCCATGCCAAAGCAAACCTTCATTTTGGCAGGGACAGGCTATATCTAGTGAACCTAAACACCTAGCCAGGATCTGATTATTAAAAAAAAATCTCCCTTTTTTATGGATCCCGCAATGCCTAGAATCAAAACGAAATGAAGCGCCGTTCAAAAAATATAAAGGAATGATTTGGTCCCTGCCAAAATCAACCTACATCTTGGCGAGGACTTTTAAACCAGGTCACCTAGAGAAAATCTGATTATTGGAAACGATTCGTGTAAATTACTCCCAATTAGTCCTCAAGCCACAAAATTAGTCCCCCTTTAGTTTAGGAGAAATTCCGTTTTTTTATATAAGTACAGTCATGTACAAAAGCGTACAGTACAAATTAATTACATAAAACTATTCCGTTCCGTAATGCGCAGTGTTCCGATTGTAAAACATTAAGCACGAACTTTCGTAAATTGAGGAATGCACAAACAGTATCTGTGAACATAAGTTTTAACAATCGGAACACTGCGCATTGCGGAACGGAATAAAGTTTTAGGCCCATATTACACTATCATGTATATATCATCCGAGATATATGTTTACTATTTTCGTCGGAGATAGCATCCGATAAATAATATATGATAGTGTAATATGCTCATGCCCCCCTAGCATGACCATCGAAACGCGATAATATGATATAGAGCTTAATCACGTTTAACTGCCATAAAACAATGGAATTTGACAGTCTAGTGTCGACAAAACGATATATATCGTGTATTGTCGGTCATGCTAGGGTGGCAGCCCTTCCTCCCTCCAGTTAAACGTGATAAATCACCATTAGGTACCATATCACGTTTCGGTGGTCATGCTAGGCTAAGAGGGAGGGATTGTAAGGGCGTTTTCCTACGAACAAACAATGACACGACACGATTGTCAACAGTGTTGCCAGAACGTACCAAAAAGTACAGTTGTCAGCACTATAGTGCTGACAACACTGTCGTGCAGCTTGTGAATCGTGTCGTGTCGTTGTTCGTGGAAAAACGCGCTAAAGCCGCGTTTAAATAGACACAAAAACATGTTTTCATTTCAAATATCTATCCGTGTCATCCATTTGAAGCAAAATGGACGAGACAGGTACCTAAATGTTGCGAAACATGTTGTCTAAATGGCTCTTAACAAAGCCATACCACACCCAAAAAAATAGTTCGTTTTTGTCATACATTACATGCTGTGTTGCCATTCTAGCGACATAGGAGCTGGATTAGCGGATTTTTTTAATATTTTTGTAATTTAGTCGCTAAAAAAGTATAACTTACCTAATATATTTTAATGTTTTTAAGCAAAATTGTGAAAAATGAAATCCTATTACATATTTTCGTAGGTACTTCACCTTTGTTAATTATGTAGGTACTATTTGCCTATAATTATTAATAAATGAGTGCTTGATTTCATAAATTCGCTTTTATTTACACATTTTTTATCAAAACTATTTTAATATTCTAGTGTTTTTATCGATATTTTTAGTACCTACCTATTTTTTTCCAAATTTTTACACAAGTCAAAAGTTACTAGAAAAAAATGACAGGCATGAAAGGCAGTGTTGCCATTTTGTTTATTCAAATATAGCTTTTTTCACCCCATTTTACATGTATGTGAACTTGGCATTTTGCATTTTTTTTTTTAATTAAGTTTAATTTTCAATTTTCGTCTATGACAACATTTTACGGGAAAACGGCAACACTGAATTGGCACTTGGCAGGTGTTTTTTTTTTCGTTCTTTGGTTATTTGGTCGGTTTATTTATTTTTATTTTAGAGTGGTTTTAGAATCGATTAAGATGAAATAGCTAACTATATAATTTTTAAATTTGAGATTTTTGCATTCACAATGCTATTTTTATACAATACTAAATAATATACTAGAAAAAAAGTATTGATCTAATGCGAGTCGTATTTTTTTTTCTGTCAAAATGAAGCAGCTGATTTTTATACGGAAATGGTTTAATCAATCGGCTCACAAACAAAAAAGTAAGACGCCATCTTGGCTTTTTATTTTTTAATATTTCATTATTATTTTCTAGTCAAAATAGTACCAGAAACCGAGATTCATCAAAATCGGTCCACAAACAATAAAGTTGGCCGCCATCTTGGATTTTCTAAATTGCGTTGCTGTTTTCTTATTAAAATAGTACCAAAAACCGTGTTTCATCGAAATCGGCCTACAAACAAAAATGTTGGCCGCCATCTTGGATTTTTATATTTTTAACATTGCGTTGCTGTTTTCTAGTCAAAATAGTAGCAAAAACCGAGTTTCATCGAAATCGGCCCATAAACAAAAAGTTGGCCGCCATCTTAGATTTTTATATTTTTTACATAGTGTTGCTGTTATCTTGTCAAAATAGTAGCAAAAACCGAGTTTCATCGAAATCGGCCTACAAACAAAAAAGTTGGCCGCCATCTTGGATTTTTATATTTTTAACATTGCATTGCTGTATTCTTGTCAAAATAGTAGCAAAAACCGAGTTTCATCGAAATCGGCCTACAAACAAAAAAGTTGGCTGCCATCTTGGATTTTTTATATTTTTAACATTGCATTGCTGTATTCTTGTCAAAATAGTAGCAAAAACCGAGTTTCATCGAAATCGGCCTACAAACAAAAAAGTTGGCCGCCATCTTGGATTTTTATATTTTTAACATTGCATTGCTGTATTCTTGTCAAAATAGTAGCAAAAACCGAGTTTCATCGAAATCGGCCTACAAACAAAAAAGTTGGCTGCCATCTTGGATTTTTTATATTTTTAACATTGCATTGCTGTATTCTTGTCAAAATAGTAGCAAAAACCGAGTTTCATCGAAATAGGCCTACAAACAAAAAAGTTGGCCGCTATCTTGGATTTTTTATATTTTTAAAATTGCATTGCTGTATTCTTGTCAAAATAGTAGCAAAAACCGAGTTTCATCGAAATCGGCCTACAAACAAAAAAGTTGGCCGCCATCTTGGATTTTTTATATTTTTAAAATTGCATTACCTGTATTCTTGTCAAAATAGTAGCAAAAACCGAGTTTCATCGAAATCGGCCTACAAACAAAAAAGTTGGCCGCCATCTTGGATTTTTATATTTTTAACATTGCATTGCTGTATTCTTGTCAAAATAGTAGCAAAAACCGAGTTTCATCGAAATCGGCCTACAAACAAAAAAGTTAGCCGCCATCTTGGATTTTTTATATTTTTAAAATTGCATTGCTGTATTCTTGTCTAAATAGTAGTAAAAACCGAGTTTCATCGAAATCGGCCTACAAACAAAAAAGTTAGCCGCCATCTTGGATTTTTATTTTTTTAAAATTGCATTGCTGTATTCTTGTCAAAATAGTAGCAAAAACCGAGTTTCATCGAAATCGGCCTACAAACAAAAAAGTTGGCCGCCATCTTGGATTTTTTATATTTTTAACATTGCATTGCTGTATTCTTGTCAAAATAGTAGCAAAAACCGAGTTTCATCGAAATCGGCCTACAAACAAAAAAGTTGGCCGCCATCTTGGATTTTTTATATTTTTAACATTGCATTGCTGTATTCTTGTCAAAATAGTAGCAAAAACCGAGTTTCATCGAAATCGGCCTACAAACAAAAAAGTTGGCCGCCATCTTGTATTTTTTTTATTTTTTTAACATTGAGTCGTTATTTTCTTGTCAAACTAGAAAAAAAAACACCTGTTCCATACATAAGTACAATGCGTAGGTAGGTACTCCATCGAAATGTATGAAACAGCTGATTTTTTTTTCGATTTCAAGGTTGGTCCTATAATGAAAGTTGTACAGTTTGATGGTGTGATCAGCCCCAAGAGAGGTTTTAAATTAATTACAAATAACCCTGTTTAGGTACAAAGTTTCAAGTGAACCCATTGAAGGAAGAAAATCACTCTCTACTCCAAATATGAATAGTTTCGAAAGAAAAGCAATATAACATTAAAATTCAATTTTATACATGACCATTTCATACTTCTTTTGAAATTATTTTGTACGCGACTGTACATGTTTTTGATATAGTCCAGGAGTCCGGGATCAAAATACCTCTAAGAAATCATTTTTATTTTATGACTTGAAAATTAAGGTTTTGAGTTTCGAAAATGCATTAAAGTTACGTATTACTTTACGTTATACTTTTGTTTTACATTATACGTTAATAACACTTCATTATTTTAACACAAACACGCAAAAATAAAACAAGTTACAAACATCGTCACTAAATAGGAAGTCGGCTCCTGTACTATAAAAACCAAACTTTAATTCCGATTATCTCCTAAACTAAAGGGGGACTAATTTTGTGGCTTTAGGACTAATTGGGAGTAATTTACACAATTCGTTTCCAATAATCAGATTTTCTCTAGGTGACCTGGTTCAAAAGTCCTCGCCAAGATGTAGGTTGATTTTGGCAGGGACCAAATCATTCCTTTATATTTTTTGAACGGCGCTTCATTTCGTTTTGATTCTTGGCATTGCGGGATCCATAAAAAAGGGAGATTTTTTTTGAATAATCAGATCCTGGCTAGGTGTTTAGGTTCACTAGATATAGCCTGTCCCTGCCAAAATGAAGGTTTGCTTTGGCATGGACCATTTAAATCGCTTATATCTTTCAGTCCTTTTTGGGACTAATTCCGAAAAAGTAGGACTAGTTGGGACTAATTGGGGAGAAATTTTCCATGTAGTCAGAATTGCGGTTTTCAAAGTGGTCCATGCCAAGATGTAGGACACCCTAAAATCGTTTGATTGGCTGTATCAAATATCAAGTGTCATTTCTGACGTATTTTAACCAATCAAATCCACTGATAGCGGTCGCTATGTAGCTTAAGCTTTGCGTGGAGATGCCCATTACTGAAATTGGACAGTGCCTATCAGTAGATAGCAGAGTGCTAAGCACTAAGAATCATATATTATACATAAGGTTCTTGCTAAGCACTTTGCTATAAATTAAACTGTCAAACGTCAGTCAGGGGCCTTACTATGAGCTCTTATTGCAGGGCTTATATTGAACTGCCTTACTTTTTCGTACTATGACCTCAACGGTTAGTATGAAAGCTGGCCTTAAGCAGTCCTGTTACGGGCCTGCTTTTGAACTGAACGGTTTCTTATTTGCTGATGGTAAGCCCCCAGGGAGCCGATGAGGCCCGCAGGCTGATTATCTAAATAGAAACTATTTAGCGACCGGTTTCATTTGACATACATTGCTACTTTTCTTTGGTATGTTTTTTTTACCCCAAAAAGAAGAAGCAATGTATCACATTCATCTGTCAAATAAGACCGGTCGCTAGGTGGTTTCTATTCTAATTAGATAATCAGCCCGCCGGTTTTTCCCCGCCCGCCGCGCACTTCAAACCGCTGAAGATACACCTATTAATAAGTTTATGTCTACTACGTGTCAAGTCTCATCTCTCGTGGCGAGGCACGTGTACACGTACAGATACACCTAACTTGACAAGACAAAGATGAGACAAAAGATGCGCCAAGCTTAGTCATTGTAGCTGCTGCGCATCTTTTGTCTCATCTTTCTCTTGCCAAGTTATATGCCGATATCCTTACTGTACAGTAACTTCGTCCGCCGTACACAGGATCGCAAAACACAAATTCATTCACGCTCAAACTTGCTGTATGTATGTTATGTGTTCCACAGCATCAACTTATTCCACATGAAGTTCACAATATTTAAAGAATTGATCTACAAAAATATAAATAGGTAAGTAAATATATTTTTTACATTTACAAACACTACTGAAAAATAGGTAAGATTGACGACACACAAGCTAGAATTAGACAATATATACAATACATTAAATTATTTTTTTCTATACTCTGACTTTTAATTCGGTGCAGTAATTTGACAGCTCCAGTGTGCCCACTGGGGTGATTAGCAACTCGCGTGGTGAGTTGCTTATCACCCCAGTGGGCACACTGGAGCTGTCAAATGACTGCACCGAATTAAAAGTCGGAGTATAGACATTGTTGCATGTAAGTTACAGCTTGGCGCCGCTGAACTTATTCCAGCAGGTGTCTATACCAACACCAACAACGTCCGACGTTCAAGGTGCACACCTGCTTCACGATGCAAACATTCAAATTAATCCACTAGCTCTCCAATAGAAGCACAAAACAGAGAGACTACAAAAGTTAAGCTTAGTACAATCAGCGTCAAATTGATAAAGCGTGTAGAGTAGTCAAAATGATCTGAAAAACAAAAAAGCAATTTAATATACCTACCCAGTTCGAATAATCATTTGTTGTAAGCACACAAGCCTCCCTAGCCAAAGTAACATTTGCAAATATTCGTTATCGCTTCGCTTCGAAACATGTATGGATTTGACGTTTTAAAATTCGATTGTTAACGAAACCTTATGTCAATCCTATACATGTTTCGAAAGGGAAGCGATAACGAAGATTTGCCAATGTTACTTTGGCTAGGCCCTCTGGTGTTCAAATTATCTTACTACTTTTTGTTTCATAATATTTATATAAGCAGAGTGTTCAAAATTATCTTAGCGAACAATGCTCTCAAAAATTATCTGTGCTATTATGTATTATGCACAGATAGGTAACTTTGAGAGCTTTTTTTTTTGGATAATTTTGAACAAGTTTGAGATTCCGGTGTGTCGGTCGGTGAGAAGTGTATATGATGTGCGTTGCTTGAGCGCGCGTTGTAATGGAGCCCCTAGACGATCAAGCATTTCTTGTCTATCATTTACATTGCATTTACCATTTGGGGGCGTGGTCTACTTTTGATTGGCCACGGTAATCTATCTATTCTGTGGTGCTTGTCAAGCATCGCTCCTAGACGATCAAAATTTGATTGACAAGCAATGCAATGTAAATGCTTGACAAGCAATTTTGATTGTTTAGGGGGTCCACAATAAGCTTAACTTAACTGTACTCTCTCTATATTGTTGAGGTGCTAGAAGCGCCACCGGGATTTGAAGATTTGATATTCTGTGCTTCTTATAAATTGGCTATCGGTACAAAAAAACTATTGTAAAGTAAGTTGCTTAGATAACATTATAATCGTATTTTACTTAATTTCGAGTAGTAAGTCAATAATATGGAGAATGAGAGAAAAATATGAATTGTAGGTACAGTCAAGAGCACCTAGTTAATTTATTCATGTGATTCTAATAATAAATTAACTTAATTGAAACCATAAAGTTAATATACCTAGCAGAATAGAGGAACAAAGGGCTGAGTAAGCGAGATGTCACTAATCAGCAACAACGTGTGATAAAAAGAAACGCGTTATTTGACGTAACAGAACTCTTTTTCGCAACTGTTTGACAATTCGTCTGCACTAATATACGTGTGACAAGTGACAAGATATTGGCACTAATACGTATAAATAATCATTTTTACACACACTAATATAATTCAATTTTGGTTTCGTTTGACAGCTCATGTTTGTTCCTCTATTCCGTCAGGTATATTAACTTTATGATTGAACCCAATATCGATATGTAGGTAACAATTATTTTATTAACTATGGTATTTACAATGTTATTTAAACTGTAGATAAAACGCTAAGTTTGGTTCTTTCATTATCATACTAGCTAGATTAGCGTATAATATTCATAAGGAAACTTAAAAGTATTGCCATAATACTGTTATAATCAGAATGTTTTTCATAAGAATAGTTAAAATGTGATACCTTAGAACTGTATTGAAGGCCAAGGTCATTCCTCCAATTTGAGATATTTTGAGAAAGGACATTTTGAGAAAAAGACATATTTATGCGCCCAGACGTTCCAAAGTATACATATTATTGTAGTTAAAGCATTTGTTTCATGGAGATCAGAGTCAACGGGTGGTACCGAAAACCGCCGCCCGCTGTCGGTTTAAAATTTAAATGCATTCATAACCTAACCTATCAACTAGTATGTTTTATAGGGAATGGAATTCATACATTCAAAACATATAGTTCTTTTATACTCCACAGATTACAAGGTGCTTCTATCACATTTCATGGTATATTCAACTTGGTCAATGATGCCTTACATACGATTTATAAATTGTTGAATAACGATATACGAGATTTTAGTTAAATAAATGTGAAATGTGACACAGAAGGTGATAAGTTTCCGTTAATTCTGTTACTTTCGCATTCGCATTGCTGTTCTACTAACCTCAAATCGTAAGATACCTTACTAACACACGCAAAATATAAAAATAATAATTGTAATTGACTTTGAACTAGTTTATAATTTTTCTCACTTATGCTCTGAAATCTTATCATTCCATTTGAAAAAGGAATGCGTGGCGTTCCACATTTCCGTGGGGGTCTGGTTCATCACATTCTAAATTTAAAATTCAGGCCAGGAATGAATTTCAATACTTACTTCCCGCACCAGCACCAGTGCGGGAAGTAGGTACAGTGCGAAGATGATCTGGGTGGTCTGCGGCAACTTCTTTTTTTTGTTTTAGCTGTTCAGAAAAACAAAAAAAGGCAAAGGCACATTTGCACCATACAGCCATAACTTTAGTTCCTTTTTTCTGGCACGCAAGCCAACGACAAGACAGTTAATATTATAAAGGTAAAATTATTTAATAGGTACTATAATAACGATACAATAAAAAAAATGGTGCGCACAGAGTATATTACTATAAGAATAAATAAATATTACATTGTATTGTACCAGATTTATCAGAGACAAATCCTCTAAGTAATCTTGAATTATGTACAGCGCCATCTACCGCCGAGAAGCGAAATGAGATGGGTTTTTGCTTCTCGGCGGTAGATGGCGCTGCACGTAATTCAAGATTACTCAGAGGATTTGTCTATGATAAATCTCATTTTGCTTTTCGGCGCTTCGAGCGATTAAACTGCTGGAATGCACCCAAAAAAAAAACTGGCGGGAATTAAATTAAATTTTTTTATTTCCTCGCATTTCTTGAGAAAAGCACTATACAAGCCTTGTTCTGGAAGCTACTTGCATTGCCTCGAATGATTAAAGCCCTCGCCTGCGGCTCGGGCTTCAAACCATCCTCGACAATGCAATCGCTAGCTTCCCGTTCACGGCTGTAATGTACTATTGATGATGCAGATATTCGTCTTTCGTCAATAGTGTAATAAAATAAACATTATTTTAGCGTTAAGTTTTTCTGCAATAATGCTTTATTTTTTTTACAATTTTAATATTTATTGTATTTGTTTGTTAATAATATTACATAGTTATGTAACTCCCTTTTCGCCTGAGATACAGGATAAACCTAGTTCAGGCACTCTTTATTTTAGCTTTATGTACGTATGTCTGGACTTTATTGTTATATTTTGATGTAAGATTATTTGAATAAAGATTTATTTATTTATTAATTTTGATCGATAACGAAAGACATATCAAAATAATACTGTAATTCTCACCACCTACTTGTAGCCTCTGTGACTATAATAAATAAAACAATATCACACTAATTATGAAAATATAGGAAATCTCATTAAAATAGTTTTATTTCTAAAGGTATGTTTTTCTACTTCTGTGCAATTTGGCATATCAAAAATTAAGTGGAAATCTATTAAGCGACAATAAGACGACTAGCCTCAGGTTTCTTTTATGATTCTACTCAAAGCTGTAATACAGCTTTATGGGTCCCTCATTTGTCGTCGATCGCTATGATACTCCATTATCGTAACAAATGTCGTCGCCCTAAGTCGATAACGATCATAAAAGTCTACTGTCGGCAGTCGCCGCGACTCGGCCGACCGGCGGCGCCTACAATCGTGGCGTCAAAACATATTACGCCCGCAACTGCGGAACACAACAAGTAAATTTTATACAATACTAATTAATATACTAGAGATACTACTATACTATAAGATACTAGAAAAAATACAACTCGCACCAGATCAATTCTCGGACGGGAATCCAACCCGCGACCTTCGGATGGCCGGTCCAATGCTCTGACCGCTGAGCTACCGAGTCACTAAATGATAAGTAATGATAAGTTTAATGACTCGGTAGCTCAGCGGTCAGAGCATCGGACTGGAGATCCAAAGATCGCGAGTTCGATTCCCGTCCGAGAATTGAGTCGTATTTTTTCTAGTATATTAATTGGTATTGTATAAAAAAATAGCATTGTGAATGCAAAAATCTCAAATTTAAAAACAAAGCGCTATGTTAGCGCTAGTTAGGAGAAGCTGTCCTGGTCGACGATGTCGCTGGCCCAGCTGTCGTTGGCGTAGGCGTCGAGCGCGTCGAGGTCGGGGTCGGGCGCGCGCGCGTGCTCGCGGCCGCAGTCGCACGCGTGCTCGCGCCCGCAGTCGCACGCGATGTCGCACGCCGCGTGCCCCGTCGCGTCCGAGCTGATGTCCGTCAGCGCCGCCTCCGACACCGGCTTCGACGAGATGTCCAAGATCTGGGGACGCGATATACCTGCTTTTACGATACCTTCATGTTTATTCTAATCCAAATGTCGCTATCATTGCGATGGCGAACGACTCAGATTGTCACAGAACAGCTAAGGAGTGGAATTCCCTGCCTGCGTCTGTATTCCCGCAAGTATACAACGCAGCGATGTTTAAAGCCCGAGTGAATAGGCTTCTTCTGGGCCAGCTCGCTCTATCTTCGGCCTCTTCTTAGCATTATGGTTCTCGAATGTGGCCAAGAGTAAACCCATTTAATGTTAAAAAAAAATGTACAAGTTCGATACAAATCTTAAAACAATATTTTAAACGACACAACTAAACTTTTTTTTAAATTATTTTCTGAGATTATTATTAAAAAAACAAATTTACTCATGGGAAAATCAGAAAAAAGTATATTTTTGGTAGCTCACGTCAGCTGAAGACCGTAGCGAGTAGTTGTCAGAGGCGGGGTCGAGGGCTGGGGCCGGGGCGGCGGAGCTGCGCGCCCCCCGCGCGCCCCACGCCACGGACCCGCCCGCCCCCGCCCCCGCCGCGCCCCCCTCGCCGCCCCCCAAGCACTCGCGCTCGCGCCAGCTCTCTGCAACACACGAAAGAAACTTAAATAACGTGTTACAAGAAAACCAACAATATATGGATTACGCAAATACGACCATATCTCCCAATACCGTTAGCAACTCAAATGGCTTCCTATACGTGAACGTAGGAACCTCAGAGTTGTCTGTTTGCTCTTCAACATACTTTTCGATCCACTTACCCCAGAATACTTGAAATCAAGATTTCAGTTTCTGGGTGACTCTCATCAACGTGACCTTCGCTCTTTTAGCAACCTTCTATTACTAACACCTGCACATACTTCTGGCTTCGTCTCCTACTCTTTCACCCTTTCCGCTATACGAGTCTGGAACGATTTACCTCTAAATATTCGAAATGCACCTAGCAAGTACGAATTTAAAAAATTGGTCCGTGAGCACTACTTGAGTTCTTTACGCTAGTCTCGTCGTATCTGACACTGCTACTCCTTCTTATATGTATGTATGATTTATGTAGGTATATATGTATTTAATTATGTTTTTATTAGGATTTAGTATATACTTTATGTATAATTTTGTAATTTTTTTTATTCAGGTTTTTTTAATAAGTTTTGTTTATTGCCGCCACTTTTTTTCTCCTTAACAACTTACCGGTTGACTGGTAGAGAATGCCCTTGGGCATTAAGTCCGCCATTTGCTGTTTTTATTTTAAGCAATAAAGATTAAATAAAAATAAATAAAATAAAATAAAAAACCAATAGTACAACTTTAACTATGGGACAAACTCTGAAATCGTGAAAAAAAATCCAAGGTCCACACCGATAGAATATAATAATATTGTAATATTAAAATGAGAGGAACTTTAATATTTCACAATAAGCTGGATAAGAGCTGCCGCACATTGAGCCACTAGTCGCGGCCACTAAACGCGACCACTAGTGGCTCAGTCAAGCCGCTAGTGGCTCAGTGGCCGCCGCACAGTGGGGCAAGAGACCCTCATTCGTATCATCAAATCAACTAAACCAGTTAAAATTTCTAAAATGGATCGGAGGTAATCAAAGACGTGTTTTTAGAAATTAACTCAAATTAGGTGAAAAAAAAACCTTCATCAGCACCTTCACTAACAATTTATTTGGCGATGTAGCTTTTAACATAAACAATGCTTCTTGAGATATTTTTGGCAGTGGCAAAAAGTGGCAAAATTTTAAAATTATTTGTAAAAGCCTATAAGGTACAGAATATTTTCAGATAACAACCATAGCTTAATATTGCTTAGAACCTAAACAAAACATCGAATATCTACAAAATTTCTCATAATTTGACTCAAACACTTTTTGTCTGGGCTACTAGAAACTATTTAAGTAAGTAATTAAGAAAAAAAAAATACCAAAACATTGTTACATACCGTCGAAAGTTCCATGTCTAAATAACGCCAAAAATATTTCAGTTTAATAAGAAATCGCTTTCAGTTGCACGTAAATTACTAGCACTAAATAGCTTATCAACAATATGATATGTTCACAACACTTTTATAACAAACTCAGTACGTTATGACGTATTTCAATACTGTCAAATAGGGATGATGACAACTTTTTTTATTTTATGTTACATAAATTACCTCTCAAAAAAAGAAACATTGGTAAAAGAATTTATTCGCTAGCATGAAAACTGCCCGAGATATCACAGTGTGAAATGCACACAAATGGACTCGCCCAAAAACGCTCCATACTAATGGCTTCCTAGTTATGACGTCACGAATAAGTAGTTTGTATGCAACGCGTAGGAAATTTGTTTGGCAGCTATATTAAATATTGTATTTATCAAAATAGTTTCTTAGACAAATTTGCTATACATTTTACGGACTAATTAAAGGTATAATTTATTTTAATAAATTTTATACTTTTTAAATGGACTTGTCCACCCAACTTTGAAGGGTCATAAAATAAATAATGTTTACGTGCCGAAAACATGCATTTCACAGCACAACACGGAACACGGAATTGACCTAGAATAATGTTGCTGCATTGTCAAAACAAATACAGCATCTGAATTTTCTTACTCACACATCTTTGTAAATAAATTAATATACACATATGTAAATAATTTTGTATAAATTAGCATAGTAATAGAAATTAAACAAGTCATTCAATAACTAGACTTCAGACGTTGTTACTCTGTCGGTTGGCAGATCGACCCATCACCTACGAATCCTCTCACTGCGGCCAAGACACCTTTAGCCGTCAGATATCTGATCAGTCTTGTGAGCCTGCTTGACTGGCAGTGAGAAAATTCATCCTTACACCTTATTCCTTCCACTTTACGCTTGTCACCTTAGGTCGACTGGTACAAGCATCCTTATTTATTTATATGTGTATTTATTAACTTATGGTTAGGGCTAGGGCTGTTAGGGCGCTAGGGCTGTAGGGCACTAGGGTTGTCAAGGAGGATAGTTCTACCCTTTCCAATTCATGTAAAGAGGGCTGGGGTAACCTTGCTCCTTTACAAATAATATGCAATATATAAAACCAAGAGGTATACAAGCTACTCTAAAAATTTAATATGTTTACGATTTTTATTAGTATTTCGTTATTTTATTCATTAGTCATCATCCCTATTATACCGTGGTTAGTTTTCTAAATAAGTGATAGAATGTGGGAACCCTGAAATGACTTTGAGTTATTGAATTTTCGGTACGTTTTGAGGGTAGCGGCCCCTATGTGCGCCGGTACGAAGCCGGCTGGTGTGGCCGAGTGTGAGCGCGATGCGAGGGACAATCGCGGCCACAAGTAGCGAGCGCGGGCGACGAGCGCAGCTTGTGGCTCGAGCGCGGCCACTCGAACGCTCGGTTTGCGCCGATACTATGCAAAATGTATGCAAAACCTCGTCTGTAGCTTGTGGTCGCGTTTAGTGGCTCAATGTACGGCAGTTATAAAGTGAGCAATGGCAGCATACCCTTGGGATGGTGGTCGGCGAGCGAGGCGGGCGAGCCGGAGTCGGGGCTGCCGCTGAAGTACATCTCCGGGGTGGCCTCGTGACGGTCTGCAAGCACAACGCAACGTTGTTACAGTGCGAGGCAAACATCTTGTAATCGAGTGTGGATTGCGCGGAACGCGTATTTTGGGTGTGCGTAGCGGTGAGGTACGCGGGCGGCGGGAGAGGGGCGCGCGCTATTGGTCGCTCGCAAGTGCACATGCGCGAATTGATCCCACTCCGTCGAAAAAGTGTCAATGTTTGCCTCAGAATCGATTTACAATTTTGTATTTTTAAAACAACTTTGTATTTTAGACAACAACATTTAGTCCGTAAGACCGCGACAATATTGACTACGTCATATGACATCACGATGAAATGCATGGCACACGGTCGGACATGTTGTGCAGAGCGAGGATCAGAAGATTATCGCAAATAAAATTGTGCCATGCATTTCATCGTGATGTCATGAACGTAGGCAATATTGTCGCGGGCTTACGGACTAATTAGACAACATCACAACACAAACATAGCAACAAAGTAGGTAGCTTAGGCACTTGTGATATGGAAAGCAGAGACAACAGTGGCAATACAAACACCCAGACATGAGCCAAGCACGTTTAATAGATTGACCCAGCCGGGGATCGAACTTGGGACCTCAGAGATGGCCACACCTTGGAAACCGGTGTGCGAACCACTCGACCACGGAGGATGTCAATTTACGTTTTATTTGTCCGTTCCTCCCTGATAAAGTGCCTGTAAAGTAGTGTACGACTGAAACTGGAATTCCAACCCATACCGAAACCGAACTTTCGGCCCTGGTTCCAGTTTCGGCCGAAACCGATACCGAAACTTATTTTCACATATTAAAATTACGTTGTTTTTTTACACGAACATGGTTGGAGGTAGGTTGAAACACAGGTGGGCTTGAAACAATTCAAGCCCACCTGTGGTAAACGAATAATTAGAAGAAAAACCAGTCGATTTTCATATAAACGAAGTAAACTTTTAGCCATGGTTCTCCACCAGGGATTGATCAAGCTGTAATCTGATGATGTCTATCCAGGGAGTAAATGGAGGAGATCCAGATCGCTTTACACACCCAACTGGTCTGTTTCGAACGAGCCGAAAGTTTGGGATAATAATTGGCCGAAACCGAAACTGCGGCCGAAACTAGTTTTTTGGCCGAAACTGAAACCGAAACTTCGGTCGGTCACTACTGTAAAGCTGCAGGCAGAAATGTTGCAAAGGCCCAGCAATGGCGGTGCAGCCCTACGGTGGGCGTAACGAAACAAAAGCATATTAGGAGAGAAAACTGCAATAAGAGTACCGCAGTCGACGACGTCGGGGAAGCAGTAGTGGTGTATGGCGACGGGCTGCGTGATCCAGGCGTGCGCCATCAGCTGCGGCACGGTGCAGCGCGCCACGGGGTCCTTGTGCAGCATCCACCGCAGCAGCTGCTCCAGGTCTTTAACAAACGAGACACAATACTTTATCACTATAGTCCATGAGAACGTTCGTGGCCCGCGGGGTCGTAATCTTAAAACGCGTCAAGTAACTTGTGCAGTACACTCACTCCCGCGCATTGACTCATGCCCAATCAAAATTAGTGTGTGTGTACACACTCTCAGGACAGTACACTCGCACATGCGTTAATAAAAGGAAAAAAGCACACACAGAACACACACCCACATAGACACACACACAAACATACATTCACACACACACGCGCGCGCGTCACTTCAAATTTAGCCTTTTAATCATAACATTACGGTTCAATTTGGAGCGCAGTGCTAAAAAAAAAACGCAGGTGGAGCCGTAGCATTGTTACTAGTGTTCATAAGTTAGTATTGGAAATAACATTTTAATTTGTTACTTTGGTTAAGATTACAAAACACAAGAGCTGCAAATCAAATTGAATTTTATAGCAACGAAAGGATCGCAGTGAAACGTTTCTTTAGGTAAAAATTAGAGTAGAGACAGATACCAAAAGCTTTATTATGACAGGTAAGTTGAGAGGTAATGTTACCGTCGGACACGGGCTGCGGCAGCGCCAGCGGCCCCTGGATGGTGTCCTCGATGTCGGAGAACGGGTTAACGAAGAACGTCAGCACGTACAGCGTTATCCCCATCGACCACATCTCCAGCTCGGGGCCCGCGTACCTACACACACCACGCTCTAAATAATCTGTACTACTAGTATACTATTATAACGGGTGTAACAAGATCCTCAACGAAGCCGAAGTCCACGCATTCCGCCCATCATCAGGATCATTTTTGTCTTTTGGACTATACCTGGGAAACCAATAGCTACGAAGTTATTGAAGGTCAAAGTTCAAATTTTTTTTTCAATTTTTTTAAGAAATCTTATTTTATTCGTTATTTCCTTATTTTTGTCCAATAAAACATTCTGATTTTTTTTTGTATTTCGTAACAAACAGTGGCTTCAAAAAATCATCTCTCAATGTATTTCAAGGGCACGCACAAAAACGCTGCCTTTCAACTCGGCCGCACACAGCTGTGTAGCATACACTCGCAGGCGCGGTCTGTTGTACGCGCTACATTGCGTGGTAATGTATGCAATGCTTTTTTAACACCAAAAATTTAAATCGTTTCCCAGCAATAATTTTGAACAGAAATGGTCCTGATGATGGGCAGAATACGTAGACCTCGGCTTCGTCGAGGGTCTTGTTACACCCTGTATTATCTGTGTTACTACCAATCTGCCTTTTTAGTACTACGTAGTACGTACATAATATGTAAAAAAAAACTGACGCCTGCCTGAAGCATACATTTGTTATCATCATGGAGAAAATAAAACTTGCTTAGGTTATACAGCGTGAAATTTTAATCATTTGGTTCCCGCCGTGCGTGGGGTGGTTCCACTCATGATTACAAGCAACTTTTACTATGGGGCCAACTCTCCTGCTCGCAAAAAAAAAATCAGCTGTTCCATACATTAAGGTCGAGTACTGCACTTTTGCAATTTGCAAGTTGCTTGTAATAATGAGTGGAACCACCCCACGGCGGGAACCAAATGATTGGCAGATAAGATGGGAATAAAGGGTGAGAGTACTGCTAGAAGTAGTAAGTAAGCGTAGGTGTTAATGCGTCGTAACTTTTTAGTCGTGTTTGTCAACTGTAAACTTATTTTCATATTCAAAGCAAGGCGTCGTAACTTTATTTACCAAAAAGTTCGAATTATTAAATGGACGCCGCCGCTCATACAGTACAAACTACACAGAAGCCCTAGACTTACACACACAGTTGCGTGTGTACAAAATCTGATGTCATCTGTTTATAATGGGGCGGTTGTATGGAGTGTCCGGGGTGTGCTATTATAGCAGTATGTATTGAAAAATTTCTATGGAGTCATTTATCTGTTACGTGGTAACTATTGAGTAATGTGTGTGTGTGCACTGACTTGTTCCCGGCGAGCACCTCGGGGCTGCAGTACTCGGTGGTGCCGTAGAAGGTGGAGAAGAGAGTGTCGCGGCTCATGAACGTGGCGGAGCCGAAGTCGATGAGCTTCACGTGGAAGCGCCCGTCGATGATCACGTTCTCGTCCTTCACGTCGCGGTGCAGGATGTGCAGCCCGTGCAGGTACTCCACCGCCTGACCGATCTGCAACGTACTGTTCACTCAATAACTTACCAAAATCATACTAATCCTACTATTATTCACCAATATTCACTCATTTGGCATGAAGTAAAACACTTTTTTACGGATAATGGCGCGGTTTTATTCAAAGTACTTTGGTAATTATAGTTGGTATTTGGTTTGATTTTTTATTTTTCCGACGTTTCGGGGTTTCGGCACCTTTGCAGCTGCCGTGGTCACGTATCCAAATATCCGTATTATCCTACTAATATTACAAATGTAAAAAGTTTGGATGTTTACTACTCAATTACAAAAAACGGCTGAACGGTTTTGGATTAAATTTGACACACAGATAATAAAAAAATTTTTGGATTAACTTAAAGGCTTTTATCTTGGTCAACACCGAATGCAGTCTAAAATCCTCACTGGATAGATTCTGGTCGCGGGCCGTATTGAGATGGCTTGCGGGCCGGTGCCACTACGTATTGTTTAAAATTGCGCGCATTTGAGTTTTTAATTTTGAGTCCGGCCCGCTAACACACCCAAAATTTTATATATTTATGGCCATTTAGAAAAATGAGTTTGACACCCCTGTAGTGTATGGTGTATGTGTACTAGCCTGGCGGAAGATGTAGCTGAGCAGCGGCTCGTCGAGGCGCGGGCGGCGCTCGATGAACTCGAACAGGTCCATGCCGGCGCCGTGCTTCTCCATCACCATCTGGAAGTACTTGTCGTTCTCGAACGCGTCTACCACGCTCACCTGAAGCAATCAAAATAGTTTAGACCTGGGCCCTATTTCACCAAGTCTACATTTGTATTGTAAATGACAAATGTCGGTTAATTTCACAATAGGCTTGTTTCCATTAAGAATAAATATAATGGACAGGGGTTTATAATGATTAATTATATTATGGAGAAAATAACAAACAATTTTAATTATTAAAAGCGTTAAAGATTCATAATATTTTTAAAAAATAAATTTCGTAAAATGAAACCTTTAGTCACGTGACAGTGAACACCAATCAGAAAGCGTTACGTCACGCCGTGCGAAACTCCAATCTTGTCTTTGACGTTTCGAGTATCACTACCGGAGGCGCGTTCCAAACCTACACTCCGAGTGCAACCTAACCACAACCGAACGCCAGTTTTAGCCACTTTTTCCGTATTTCTCCATTGTTTGGAACATATATAAATAACTGGTTTGGCGTTATTATAGTCGTGCTATCACACTGGGGCACTATACAGTACTTATAATATGAGAAATTAATTTTTAAACGATAAAAACTAGCTATAACTTACGAAGACACGATCGCTCTTTGGTTTGTTTTGCACGGCGTGACGTCATTCAAGACGCCATGACAGTCTTGTGCGTTTTGGAACCAAATTATAATTGGTTTTTTAAAACGCGAAATTTATAATGTAAACGCTCGATTAAAAATAAATAAACCTTTTTTTTCGATAAAATGCCTAATAAGCTAAAATATTAAGCAGTTATTGAAATTTTGTCAACTAGCCTATTATCGTTACTTTAATTAGGGACAAGTATGTAGTGAAATAGGGATAGTTTTTACAAGTCGACATATTTGTATTCTTGACATGAGATTGGAGCCGAGTGAAGTTTGTGTGACAATCAAAATAAATTATTATTTTAATTTAATTATTAAAATAAAATAATAAAATTGTCGACTTGTAAAAATCATCCCTTGTTTTACAACATAATTGTCCCTTATATTATTAAACTGTAAAAATGCCGACATATGTCACTGACATATGTCAATTTCGTGAAATAGGGGCCTGCCTGCCTAGCATGAACGATTTATATCGCGTGTTAAAGCATTTTATCGACACTCGACTGTCAAACTCCTTTGTCTTTTTGACAGTTAAACGTGATAAAACGCTATATCACGCGATATAAATCGGTCATGCTAGGCAGGCTGATTAGTGGCCCGCAACCCGGCCGGGTCCGAGGACGTGAATGTGGCTTTGACAGCGCAGAAGTCGTGATTCATCGTCCGCGCATCGTCAAATTACGATTTATTTAGCAGGCTCAGCTCCAGTCTGTATGCATACTCACGATGTACGTGTGGTTGAGCGTGAGCAGCAGGCTCAGCTCCAGTCTGTATGTATACTCACAATGTGCGGGTGGTTGAGCGTGAGCAGCAGGCTCAGCTCCAGTCTGTATGTATACTCACGATGTGCGGGTGGTTGAGCGTGAGTAGCAGGCTCAGCTCCAGTCTGTATGTATACTCACGATGTGCGGGTGGTTGAGCGTGAGCAGCAGGCTCAGCTCCAGCGGCACGCGGCGGCCGTCGGGCGCGTCCACCCAGAACTGCGCGCCCACCTTCTCCTTCAGGATGAACTTGGTCACCACCAGCAGCCGGTCCGACCGACGGTACGCCATCTTCACGCAACCGTACGCGCCTTTACCTGTACCCGTACAATCATTTTATCTGGCCTAAACTGGCTTCAAAAAAGGAAATTCTAAAATTTTGTTTCATAAAAATTTATATAAACGGCAAAAATCTGCCGAGAAGAGACAGACAACGGGTAGCAAAAGAAGTCACATGTAAGTAAAAAGCGACCTAATAAAAACGCTAAAGTCAAGTTACTTGAAGCCTCGGCTCGATCGGGATAAACAAAGCGATCCTCAGATTTACTAATTCCAAAAGACATCATGATAAAGCGTAGGAACACACGCACCGATCTGCTTGAGCGTGACGTAGTGGCGGCTGTACTCGCCGGCGAGCTGCTCCTCGCCGCACTGCGACGCCAGCGACATCGACGCCGGCCGGCTGCTCGCCGACTTGTTGCCCTGTTGCACGCAACCCAACAAACATATTAATGGAGAACTGACACGGTCAGTTTTTAAGAGCTTCTGTTCCGCTTATTGGTGGTCACATGATTAAGGACGCCAGAATTTTTTTACACAAACGAGGATCGAGTTCTTTGCCACGGATTGACAAAGTTGTGATCAGATGATGGCCATCCAAAGAGATGTAAGGCGATGTTTAAAAAAACCACGAAAACAGCATTAAATTGTATGGAAATCTTGAAATTAAGAACTAATATCCTTACATCTCTTAAGAGCCCATACACATTTTGCCGCTCTCTCGCTCGCACATAGATTTCATTTCATAGATTTCATGTTTTCTCAAGATTTCTTAAATCTGAGTGCGTTATTGAAAAATGTTTTTGTATTTCGTAACAAACAATGGCTTCAAAACGTCATCTCTCAATGTATTTCAAGGGCACGCACATAAACGTTGTCTTTCAACTCGGCCGCACACAGCTGTGTAGCATACACTCGCAGGCGCGGTCTGTTGTATGCGCTACATTGCGTGGTAATGTATGCAATGCTTTTTTAACACCAAAAATTAAAATCGTTTCCCAGCAATAATTTTGAACAGAAATGGTCCTGATGCTGGGCAGAATACGTAGACGTCGGCTTCGTTGAGGGTCTTGTTACACCCGGTATCATTGTGTGCATTTGTTTTTATTGTAAAATGAAATAACGTAAATATTTTTTTACGATTGTTTGTTATGTACCACGTGCGTTTCCTGGCGCACGCTACGTTATGTGAGTGAGTGGTGTGTGTATGCACCGACCGTGGGCAGGTCCGTGTCGACGGTGGACGCGTGGCTGGAGGCGGCGGGCGGCTCCTGGCGCACGCTACGTTATGTGAGTGAGTGGTGTGTGTATGCACCGACCGTGGGCAGGTCCGTGTCGCCGGTGGACGCGTGGCTGGAGGCGGCGGGCGGCTCCTGGCGCACGCTACGTTATGTGAGTGAGTGGTGTGTGTATGCACCGACCGTGGGCAGGTCCGTGTCGGCGGTGGACGCGTGGCTGGAGGCGGCGGGCGGCTCCTGGCGCACGCTACGTTATGTGAGTGAGTGGTGTGTGTATGCACCGACCGTGGGCAGGTCCGTGTCGACGGTGGACGCGTGGCTGGAGGCGGCGGGCGGCTCCTGGCGCACGCTACGTTATGTGAGTGAGTGGTGTGTGTATGCACCGACCGTGGGCAGGTCCGTGTCGACGGTGGACGCGTGGCTGGAGGCGGCGGGCGGCTCCTGGCGCACGCTACGTTATGTGAGTGAGTGGTGTGTGTATGCACCGACCGTGGGCAGGTCCGTGTCGCCGGTGGACGCGTGGCTGGAGGCGGCGGGCGGCTCCTGGCGCACGCTACGTTATGTGAGTGAGTGGTGTGTGTATGCACCGACCGTGGGCAGGTCCGTGTCGGCGGTGGACGCGTGGCTGGAGGCGGCGGGCGGCTCCTGGCGCACGCTACGTTATGTGAGTGAGTGGTGTGTGTATGCACCGACCGTGGGCAGGTCCGTGTCGGCGGTGGACGCGTGGCTGGAGGCGGCGGGCGGCTCCTGGCGCACGCTACGTTATGTGAGTGAGTGGTGTGTGTATGCACCGACCGTGGGCAGGTCCGTGTCGGCGGTGGACGCGTGGCTGGAGGCGGCGGGCGGCTCCTGGCGCACGCTACGTTATGTGAGTGAGTGGTGTGTGTATGCACCGACCGTGGGCAGGTCCGTGTCGGCGGTGGACGCGTGGCTGGAGGCGGCGGGCGGCTCCTGGCGCACGCTACGTTATGTGAGTGAGTGGTGTGTGTATGCACCGACCGTGGGCAGGTCCGTGTCGGCGGTGGACGCGTGGCTGGAGGCGGCGGGCGGCTCCTGGCGCACGCTACGTTATGTGAGTGAGTGGTGTGTGTATGCACCGACCGTGGGCAGGTCCGTGTCGCCGGTGGACGCGTGGCTGGAGGCGGCGGGCGGCTCCTGGCGCACGCTACGTTATGTGAGTGAGTGGTGTGTGTATGCACCGACCGTGGGCAGGTCCGTGTCGGCGGTGGACGCGTGGCTGGAGGCGGCGGGCGGCTCCTGGCGCACGCTACGTTATGTGAGTGAGTGGTGTGTGTATGCACCGACCGTGGGCAGGTCCGTGTCGGCGGTGGACGCGTGGCTGGGCGGCGGGCGGCTCCTGGCGCACGCTACGTTATGTGAGTGAGTGGTGTGTGTATGCACCGACCGTGGGCAGGTCCGTGTCGGCGGTGGACGCGTGGCTGGAGGCGGCGGGCGGCTCCTGGCGCACGCTACGTTATGTGAGTGAGTGGTGTGTGTATGCACCGACCGTGGGCAGGTCCGTGTCGGCGGTGGACGCGTGGCTGGAGGCGGCGGGCGGCTCCTGGCGCACGCTACGTTATGTGAGTGAGTGGTGTGTGTATGCACCGACCGTGGGCAGGTCCGTGTCGGCGGTGGACGCGTGGCTGGGCGGCGGGCGGCTCCTGGCGCACGCTACGTTATGTGAGTGAGTGGTGTGTGTATGCACCGACCGTGGGCAGGTCCGTGTCGGCGGTGGACGCGTGGCTGGAGGCGGCGGGCGGCTCCTGGCGCACGCTACGTTATGTGAGTGAGTGGTGTGTGTATGCACCGACCGTGGGCAGGTCCGTGTCGGCGGTGGACGCGTGGCTGGAGGCGGCGGGCGGCTCCTGGCGCACGCTACGTTATGTGAGTGAGTGGTGTGTGTATGCACCGACCGTGGGCAGGTCCGTGTCGACGGTGGACGCGTGGCTGGAGGCGGCGGGCGGCTCCTGGCGCACGCTACGTTATGTGAGTGAGTGGTGTGTGTATGCACCGACCGTGGGCAGGTCCGTGTCGGCGGTGGACGCGTGGCTGGAGGCGGCGGGCGGCTCCTGGCGCACGCTACGTTATGTGAGTGAGTGGTGTGTGTATGCACCGACCGTGGGCAGGTCCGTGTCGACGGTGGACGCGTGGCTGGAGGCGGCGGGCGGCTCCTGGCGCACGCTACGTTATGTGAGTGAGTGGTGTGTGTATGCACCGACCGTGGGCAGGTCCGTGTCGACGGTGGACGCGTGGCTGGAGGCGGCGGGCGGCTCCTGACACACGCGCACCCACACGTAGCGCACGCGTGCGCTAGTGCTCAATCTCATGCTCGACACTGTGTATATAACATCTGCAAACAAAAATAAATACGTCTCATTTCGGGCACTTGTTAGTAAGCAGTAAAGTCAAATTTGGATTCTTCTCATCTCATGAAATACTGACTGAGCTCGGTGCCGTCGCGGTGCAGCAGCGTGCCGCGGTAAGTGCCGTCGCCGCCGCAGTCGCGGGCGCAATCGCGCGCGCAGTCGTCGCCGCAGCCGCAGTCGTGGCGGCGCGCCGGCGTGGACGTCGTCATGTGGTTGCGCACCAGACGCTTCGCCACGCATGGCGTCTCCGGCTCATCTATCACAAAAACCAAGATTCTGACTTTTTGCGTCCACTCCATGTTTAAAAATGGAATAATATTGTTTTTTTAGAAGACGCAGAAGATCCTAATTTAATTCAATCTAAATATTTTGTTGACGATGATTGTTGAAGAGGGACGATAATATTGTTGAAGAGATCGGCAAAAATTAAGACGATAATATTGTTGAAGAGGTCGGCAAAAATTAGGCCGACTGGGAAGCTTGCATTGAAATCGCTGCTTAAACCTTTTGAGCTATAACAAAATTATGGAATTGTTCCTCTTTTATAGATCTACAAAAAAGTCCGCGATGGTGTATATATCTATCTTTTAAGAATAGGTAACTATATCTTCTAAAAAATTGGTCAAGTAAATGCGGTAACTTTGAAAGCTATTTAGAAGGATACAGTATTAATTCTTATCAAATTAAATACAATAGTTACCTTAAGCATTTTATGCACATTATTTTAACCCTTTACACCATACCATTTAAATGAATATCTTAGGTGTCGCAAAAAATTAACACGCGCGAAATTAAATCAAACGCGTTTATTACACCGATGACGGGACGGGACGAACGAGAGGGAAAATACTTTTGGAGCAAATGGAGGTGAGACTGTAAGGTATGCGTTTTATTTTGGGTGTTGTTGGAAGGCCGCGTTTGGCAAAAAGAAGAAGGAACGGAAGCGAAGCGAGGGCGGGTCGCTAGTCTATATTTATTAAATCGTAAACTGAATGACTGACTGATCTATCAACGCACAGCCCAAACCGCTGAACCTAGACTTGAAATTTTGCACATAGGTTCCTTATGAGGTCTAGGGGTGCACTAAGAAAGGATTTTTCAAAACTCACCCCCCAAGGGGCTGAAACGGGGGTCCAAAGTTTGTATAAAAGTCCCTCAGTTTTGAAGCTAGGATCTTCAAATTTTGTGTTTAGACTGACCATTGAAAATAAATAAATACGGGTCTCAGCGTTTTTCAAATTTCTATCCCCGAAGGGGTCAAAAGGGGGATGAAGTTGTGTATTGAAGAAAATCCTTTATTGTCGAAGTAAACATCGCTTAATTTATAATTTAGGCTTATGGATGGAAATCTAACGCAACGTATATTGTTATTGTTAGTATTTAAACCCCTATGGGGATGAAATGGAGTGAAAAGGGGTAAAAAACCCAAAAATAGATGTGGATGTAGTTATTGGGGTTTTCTGGGATGACGATTGCAAAAATTACATTTATTTTGAAGTCCAACACGGTGGACATGATTTGACGCCTAAAGGGGTGAAAATGGGGTTCAAATTTTGTATGGAAAAATAATATAAAATCGACATTACAACTTTAAACTTCGGAAGAGCACATCTAAAAATAAATAGGCAAACATATATTTTGTAATTTTGAAAATCAACCACGGGAACGGGAACAGGAACTTGAACGGGAACGGGGAGCCACGTGCGAGGTCCGCCAAACGCGGCAGATGTCTCTAGCAGCGCGCCTTATTGCGTAAAAATGGCTGGTCGGATCCTGTTTGAAGGTTCCCTAAGGATTTTCTCTAATATCCACGCGGACGAAGTCGCGGGCAGAAGCTAGTATATTTATATAGAAAACGTAAAGTTGTAGCCACAAAAAAACATACGCCAAGCTAAAGATATTATCTAGTAGCTACAAGTATTAAATTGCGTATAAACCTCACAGATGATTGTAAAAAAAAATATCATCAAAAGCGCTTGCGTAGGGTCTTATTTTTGTAAATAATAGCAGAAACGTATTGAATTTTACATCAAAATACACTTTAACGTACTGTGAAGTTGCTACAATAACTTTTTCTCAAGAAAGATAATTGTGCTAAAGATAATGATGAAAAAACAACGAAAAACATCGACAAAGTACAGAAGTCAGGTTCCATACTCTTTATACGTAAAAAATAAGACAGAGACAATTACCGTGTTATTACAAAAGATTTTTAAACACTGTTTAACTAAACACGTGTTTAAATGTGATGCTGTCACTTTTTTGACAATATTGTTTGACAGAGACAGCATCACATTTAAGCAGGTGTTTAAAAATCTTTTGTAATACAACGGTTAATGTTTCCGCATAACAGAGCCTTAAGGGAAAACATTAATACTTTTCCACTTCCAGTACTTTCTCGGTCTTTTCAAAAACCAAATTAATTTTTCAATAATCTTCTCAGGTTACTCAGTCAAAGCACGGCGACTTTATTACAAATCTAAACCAATTTAAAGTTAAGTCTCTATCGCGACATTTTGCGAAAGCGACATTGTGCGAAAGCGACCTTTTGCGAAAGAAGCATTATGAGAAAGCGACATTTTACGACTGGTGACATTCTGCGAAGTAGACGTCTTGCTAATAAGCCAAATAAAGTAAATAGAGCAGAAAAACACTAACCATCATATTTCTTCCTTGGCACGGATTCGGTGTGTGTCAAATGTGAGTCGAGGTCGTTATCGTAGAAGCTGACGGCGCTGTCAGTGCCGTTAAGGGCGCGCATGTCCGACAGCTCCGCCAGGTCGGGCAGCGCCGGGCCGCCGGCCGGCGGCATCTCGTTGATCGGCGTCAGGAAGTCCGCGCTCGTTTCGTTCGAGTCGCACAACTCGAAGGACACGCTGCTGCGATCATCTATTCCCCCAGCGTTGTTTTTAAGTGATTTATATTTACTGGAGTCGAACGACAATCTCAACGAGGGATCGGTGACGCGGACCCGCGGCGCGGCGCCCGTCGGCGTCACCTCCGAGTGCTGCGACGTGTAATATATCGAGTCGGATTTCTCGGAGGGCTTCGTCGTCCTCATCGGGTGACTCTGCTCCGACCTCAAAATATTTTCCGATCTGGACTTGGACAAGCTCGGGCAGTAGTTGTCGTCGTCTATGGAGATGCCGGAGATGGCGGAGGTGACGTCGGGCAGCGCCGACAGGTCGTTCCTCTGCTCGGTGGTGCTAATGCTGGAGACCATGTCCTGCGTGGGCGTAGGCGTGTGCGTCACGAGCCCGCACGACTTGTCGAGGCACAGCGCGCTCGACGACTTATCGAGGCACAGCGCGCTCGACGACTTGTCGAGGCACAGCGCGCTCGACGACTTATCGAGGCACAGCGCGCTCGACGACTTCTCGCGGGCGGCCGACAGCAGCGACGGCTGCACGTTCGGCGACGTGCACGCCGACTTTTGGCTGCCGTTGAACGCTCCGCAGGAGTCGTCGTCAGTGTCGGAACCTGCATGTAAATAACATCGATTTAATAGAATAATACCCATACGTTATATACTTTATGTAGATGCGGGAACTTTGAAGATTTTTGCATTCGACTGGTGTGTATTAGTTACCAACGGATGGATGTTGCGCGATTGACGAAGTAACGAGAATGAGCGTCGGCTGCCTCATCACGTCGGCATAATAAGGCACATAAGTGGAGTGTAGTACCTCGGGGCGGCGTGGAGGGGCGGCGCGGGCGGGGCGCGGGGGGCAGCAGGTCGGCGGGGCGGCAGAAGCCCCGCAGCAGGCGCTCCACGGGCTGCCCCACCACCTCGTGCTGGCGCGCGCCGAACGTCAGCAGCGCGAAGTGCGGGTTGCACGCCACAACCACGCCGCCCGCGTCCACCACCAGCAGCCCGCTCACGTTGTACGTCACCTACCACCAAACCGACACCAAGGCCCGTATTTATATTCCGCTCTCAACGTTAAGAGCTATCTTGAGATCAGATTTAAGATGCTCTTCTTATAGCAACATTCTTATGCTTCTTATTCTTATGGCAACACAAGCTGAGGTAGGTCCTAGTTAGCCCTAAGACCTGTTTTTTTGTGAAATTTTTAGCTTTATTTAATTATTGTAACGTGTGGTCTTTGAGTTAATAAAAAAATATCTCTCTCTCTCTCTTATAGAAACAGTATCTCAGCACACCCCGGACACTCCATACAACCGCGCCATTATAAACAGATGACGTTTTTGTACACGCGCAACTGTGTGTGTAACTACCGTGCAGTTTGTACTGTATGAGCGGCGTTCAATTCATAATAATAATAATAAAAACACTTTATTGCACACTAAGACAGGACATATTACAAAGAAAAACAATAAACAGAGAAAGCACACAAAAGGCGGCCTTATTGCTAAATAGCAATTTCTTCCAGGCAACCTTGAGTAATAGAGTGAGAGACGAAGAGGACAGTGGGAAGTGGGTGCAAATATGGGAAGGAGAACAGATATAGGTAGTAGATATACAAGAATAAATAGAAAGAAATGAAGTTTTTCTAGATTACATGAAGTCATAATTCGCACTTTTGGTAAATAAAGTTACGACGCATTTCTTTGAATATCAAAATAAGTTGACAGTTGACAAACACGACTAAAAAGTTACGACACATTGCTTTGAATATCAGAATAAGTTGACGTTGACAAACAACACGAACTCACGGGGTGGGGTGAGGTAATTGATTCTGGGGCGAGGGGGAGAGTGTCCTTTCTGTACAGTAGTACTTTTATCTATTCTGTGATCTCAGGTAAGATCTCAAGACAGCTCTTAACTTTAAGAGCGGATTATAAATACGGGCCTTAATAAAGAACGGAAGTTAAGTTTAGTACTACGCGTGAGCAACGCACACATCTTACCGAGACGGAATCTCTGCTACGCTCAAAACAGTACGAGCGCGTGACGCAGTTTGTCACCGGTCGGTGAGAGCTGTCTGTTAGTGTAGTTTGCTCGAGTGCGCGTAGTACTAAACTTGATCTCTGCTGTCATGTCTCTATTTTTCTTCATCTTCATCAAAAGGAGGAGGTTCTAAATTCGATTGTATGTTTTTTTTTATCGTTGTTCGCGCGTATCTTCGACATTTATGGACCGATTTAGATGATTATTTTTTTGTTCGATTGAGTTTTCTTGCGAGATGGTCCCATTTATTTATTTTTTCAAATCGGTTCTGTAGTTTACAAGTAATCCTGAAAATACTATGATATTAAATCAACTAACTTGACAATTTTGTTATTTATGAACCGAATTAGATGATTTTTTTTGTTGGGGAAGGGATACCTTTGTGTAGTCTTTTTAACCCACTTCAAAAAAAGGAGGTATTCAGTTTGTATGTATGTATGTTTCTCCGCGATTATCTCACGTTTGGCTGAGCCGATTTTTCTACCTAAATAATATACCTACACTACAAAAGGTACTTACACTAAAAATTGTTTAAAAAACAAAAAAACCGACTTCAAAAAACCTGCCTCTAAAAAGCAAGAAATAATATACAAAAAATTAGATACGCATTATCATTGTTATAATAAAACACGTCTATTGAAGTCGGGTGGGGCTTTTAGAATAAAAAAAGAAAAAAGATGTACTCCAGCCCCATCCGACTTTAATAGACGTGTTTTATTATAACAATGATAATGCGTATCTAATGTTTTGTATATTATTTCTTGCTTTTTAGAGGCCGGTTTTTTGAAGTCGGTTTTTTTTAAACAATTTTTTGTGCAACCATTAACATAATAACTCCATTTCGAAAAATACAATCAGACTTTACGATCTCGCCAGACAGCGAACGGAGGCGGTAGTCATCTATCGCCGATAAGCGAAATGAAATTTTCCATAGAGAATTGTCTATCGAGTAATTTAACGTGCGTTTTTTTTCTCGATAGCTGTTCGTGCTAAGGGTACAGACGAGATTTTTGAACTAAAAATACTCACTCTTATATTAACTTCTAATATCACATTATCTTTGTACTTCGCCGATATCAAAGACAAATCAGCACTGTCAGCTTTTGATATCCATAAGCACAACGGAAACGACGATCCATCTAATGTTCTACCTGCAAAGTAATAATTATTTTAATCGAGTTGCAAAAAGATTGTAAAACAATGATTTTTGGAGCCATTATTATAATCTATTGAAGCCGTTTAGCCATTTTGGCTGGCTGTTTAGTTTTAGTGCTAGGGCTATGTAAATAAAGTAAGATATGACAAACAAAGCATTAATTGAAATTAATATTTTTATCGAAATTAATGATATTATCAGTTTAACAAATCCTAACAGTTGTTAAACGCCTTTGATATTGGACGACCCCGCCGCCTGTGCAAAAACTACTTACGCTATCAGTCGCAATTGTACAAGGGTTGTCAAAAAAGAAAATAAATGTGATTGTTATGCAATCATTTATTCACAAGTACATATTTATTTTATTTTTTCATTTATTTTTGTATAAATAAAAACCCAACCTAAGGTACATAGAGGCCTATATACCTTTAGATATTATCAGTTTTCTATTATTTTTAATATATTTGCATTTGGATGAACAATCTTTATCATAAAACTTTGAGGGAAACATGAGAATGCCCGTTATTTAAATTCTCCTTATAACTACTTAAAACGTTAAATTTATAATTTCGCAAAAATATTGTTTCCAGCAAATTAACAAAAAATCTACGAGTTTTCTAGTTTATTAGACTAGTCAATAAAATCAGCTAGAAGTAACTGTAGCCTGCCAAAAGAATCACGCGAAGTAAGTACTGTATAATGCACGTTGGCGTTTTACACGGTCGCGGCGGCCCTCAACGTTCGGGTGCGCAAACTCAACAAGTTTGGGGGCCGCGATCCGCGCCACCCAACCCCCCGCGAGATTGCATCTGTTGCTCTGCGCAAGTACATTCGTTTAACAACTGTATGGATTGTAAAGCTTTGGTATCAGTACCGGTGGCTTTCTGCTTGAAGACTTTGTCAGCGGCGGCGGGCGAGGGCAGGCGGATGGAGGGCACGAGGTGTGCCACGGCGCGGCCCGCCAGCTGCTCGCCGCCCTCCGCCTGGAACAGCAGCGCCGCCTGCTCGCCGCCCCACGCCACCACGCCTCCCTCCGCCTCCACCAACAACTACACACACATGGACTATGTCAGGGCGGGGGGAGGGCACGAGATGTGCGACGGCGCGGCCCGCCGCTTACACCCTGTATAAACTTTTCATACTGGGGGAGCTCGAGTAACCAAATTTTGCAACAATCCCATCGGGATCGATTTTAGGATGTCCATGGGACCCAGAGTTACTCCGCGCGCCATCCGATAAGCGAGTGCTCCATAGACACACGAATAATGCCCATTATCGTATCATACCGCTACATAAGCAGTCGACGAATAATGATGAAATGCAGAATCAGCGAAAAACACAATAATTGTAAATATTACGCGCAGACGTGACGTCGCACTACGTCAAGCTAACATCGAGGCAAAATGTATGGAAAACATAAACAAAAACAGACAATCATTGATATAAAAATGAATAGGTACTTACACTTTACTACTGAAAGTAAAATTTACAGTACAGTAACAGTAGTGTTCTACTATAATTTATTAAAATTTGTGTATGTTAAAATAATTAATGCATAGTCACTGTTGCGGACAGCTTAATTCAGTGAAAAAGTGATTAACAAAAAGACAGTTTAGTGGACACTAAGTGCGAACTAGTGATGAAAATTGTGTTTGTGAATATTCATGTAAGTACCTTGTTCATAAGCAATAGCTTGTTATAACTATTTGAGTTGATTAGTTTGTGTTTTTAATTACTTTGAAGTTTATTAATGTGTAACGTTCTATTTGATTTTAAAATGTAGCTTATGAAAAGTGCTGTAAAATGAAATATTTAGCGTAGCTGTAAGTTTTATAGTTTCTGAGATATTTAGGTTTTAGCTCAAATAGGTATTGTTTAGGTATTTAGGTATCCTATGCATTAAATGATTTAAAGTCTTGTTGTTTCAATTGCATTACCCGGTAAAGGTTTTGAGGTATGGGCCAGGTACTATAGGTCCAGGAGGTGGTAGTTTCGACCTGAAATGTGTCCAGGTCAAACGCCAGCCTTTGTCCTATAAGCCCTAAGGTTTTGACGAGGTACTAAGAGGTAAGACTATGTAAAATAAAGGCCTCTTGTATAGGTCTCTGATTAAAGGTAATGAGGTGCCTAAATACCTAAAGACAAAATGTAAATACTGAAAGGTACCTAAATAATAAATGAGGTAGGTAGTCTCATAAAGAGAGAGGAGTAGGGGTTTCGCTGTCCCTCTCACACCGCTGCCAAGTTGGTTGCGAGCGCGGAGTGGGGGAAGCGCACTCCCTACCACCGTTAACAAACTCGTTGTAACGTAGGGTAGAAATAAATGTAGATTTATAAAGTACCCAACTTAATTAGATATTGTAAGTTTGTGTATTAGTGTACCAGTTGCAATCATGCAACAGACTACCTCAGGGTGCGCGGACGCAGGGCGATTTGTAAGCTCGCACACCCATTTTTTCTTTGTAACCACAATATACGAGCATTCAGAGTGATTCAAGAAGGTGTTTCAATTCGTTCCCGCTTGACGTTAATATACAGTGTCGAGGTTGCCGACATCGGCAACAGTCACCTTAGCATTGATGCACCTGACGGGCTCGGCCACGACGAGGCAGGGCCCCTCGTTGTCCAGCTGCCTGATCCACAGCGACACCTGGACGGTGCTGCCGTCTTTCGACAGAAGTTCCACTACCTGAAACACGTTCATACTTCAGGTTTTCATGCAACAAACATAAATAAATTAAAATAAATATTTGACAACATCACATACATTGCTCAGATTCCAAGGTAAGTAGCTAAAGCACTTGTGTTATGGAAATCAGAGACAACGGTGGTATCATAAACACCCAGACCTGAGACAATATTTAAAAGTTCATTTTCTACATTGACCCAGCCGGGGATCGAACCCGGGACCTAGAGATGGTGACGCCTTGAAAACCGGCGTGCAAACCACTCGACCACGGAGGTCGTCAAATATAAATAAATAATTATCTATTAACTCGTCAACGCCCGGAAAACGAGACACAAAAGATTTTCTATTGTGTCTCGGTCGCCGGCGACCCCTCGGGCGTTGATGAATACAATTCATGTTGAAAATAATTAGACTGAATGAAAAATAATGGTAAGTAAAGACTGGTCAACGAAAGATGGGATTGAAATGGCGGCGCCACTTTCCCTGTTAAATTTACGTTTAGAGGTTTAGTTATTGGAAACTGAACCTTAAAATGAGGCGCAAAATTAGTTCCATTTCCAACCGAGTCTCATCTTTCGTTGACCAAACTCTATTATCCAAAGCTTATGCACTTTTATGATTTTGAAATACATTTATTTATATCAATGGCGACCGCGCACCAGAGGACGCTCCTTAGGTAAGTGAAAGTGATAGTGAAATAAGCTTTATTCAAATAAACTTAATTATTAAGTACTTTTGAATCGTCTATATTTTTCTACCACCCGTTCCAGACTTTTTTAGCTGACAAGAAGAACGGGCGCAAGAAACTTATCAGCTGTAACAGCCATAAGTAACGATATTTACAAACTTGAATATATCGTTACCAGATAATTACAACAGGGTGACAGGATTATTGGCAACAACAATAGACTTATTATATTACTTCGACAAAGTTCTTATATTAGCAAGTTATGTGTTACATCATTTCCACGCATTTTGATCTTTAAGATAATCGTCAACTTTATAATAACCTTTACCCATGAGCGTTTTTTTAACATGGTTTTTAAATTCATGCAAAGGAAGATCAATCACTTGTTGTGGAACTTTATTAATAAAGGCTATGCCTTTCCCCATAAATGAACCTCTCGTTTTTGCAAGCCTAAATCTTGGAACGGCAAGTTTATCTTTATTTCTTGTATTAAACTGGTGAATGTTGCTGTTCTTATCAAATGAATCATAGTGTTTCCTTACATAAACTAAATTTTCATAAATATATTGGCCTGCCAAAGTTAAAATATTTATTTCTTTGAACAATTCTCTCAAGGTATCTCTCCGCCGTAGATTGTATATGGCGCGAACAGCTCTTTTTTGGAGTACAAAAATATTTTCAAAACTGGCAGCTGAGCCCCACAATAGCAGTCCATAAGACATTACACTATGAAAATAACTAAAGTATACTAACCTTGCCGTTTCAATATCAGTTAAAAGCCTTATTTTCTTAACAGCGAAAGCCGCTGAACTAAGTCTACTTGACAAGGCTTCAAAATCAAAAAATCAAAATCAAAAAATCATTTATTCAGTCTAGGCTGTTACAAGCACTTGTGAATGTCAAAGAAGCTACGCCATCGGTTCGCAAACCCTGAGCGGGAGACCTTGTAACGAGAAGAACCGGCAAGAAACTCGTCAAGGGCTGCTTTTTTCTCCCTGTATATTTCATACAGAGTCGTCAACATTGAAAAATGAGCTTCACATTTAAAGTGAGGTCATTTTCCATCACAATAATTAACAAAAGTTTGTACACAATGGGTAGGTAGGTTGAAATTAAATACCTACTACATATCGGATAGGTAATTGTGAGAGTAAATAACTTTCAACTAGTTGAGAAATCAGTAATCACTATGTCTGCTACTCGAAAGTGCACCTAAGTAGGCAAAATTTACGAAAAAATACTTGAGACAAGACATAAAAAATAACAATAAAAAACGCAATTCTTACAATTCAATATGCGTTAAGATAGGTAATCAGAAGCAGACCCATTCCCACTGGCAGCACCCGTTCACGAGCATGACGCGTGGACCAGCCATCGCTTCGCTCAACCATATTTGAAGGAACGTAACGACCCGCCCCACACGACACCACCGCAGAAATGATTAAAGAGAGCATGACATACTTAGGCTACCCATCCTAAGGCACTGAATTGAAAACTAATATCCAAAAGCTTTTCATAGGCCTTTACTTACAAAAACTACTGACTATAGAAAACAAAATGATTGCAATAAAAAAAAAAGAGAAATCAAAACAAGGTTTACTTGCCTATTAGTTTTATGTTTTGAGTAAGAAGTGCCATACATACTTCAATATGTGGATCCCATTGCAATCGAGAATCTAGTGTAATACCTAGAAATTTTGTACTCTCAGTAAAGTCTACTTTATCGTCATTCAATTTAATATTTAATTTTGTCTGCTCAACCGGTAGGCCCCGACAAGGTGGACCGACGGCGAGGTGTGGGTGAAGGTCGCGGGAAGCCGCTGGACGTGGGCAGGGCAGGACCGATCGTTGTGGAGATCCTTGGGGGAGGCCTATACCCAGCAGTGGGAGTCGTGCGGCTGCTATGATGATATCAAAAAACTGCAATCATATTAGCTCATCATGGCTAAGAACTAAATACTATTTACCTTTCCACTGAGCAGCACCAGTGGCCTTTCTTCAGAGCTGTCAGGGTCTTCTGGCTGGTGCAGCTTGAAGGTGCGGTTGCTCCTGCTGTGCAGCAGCTCCGAGAAGCTCAGGCCGCACAGCTCCCCAGATGAGTAGCCCAGCAGGGAGCATGCTTTGTTATTCACTATAAGTATCTGTCAACAATTTTTGACATCAAATGATGGCATCAATGTGTCGCTTAATAATAGTTTATTTTATTGTCTTACCACTAGCGAAGAAAATTGTGGGACTACTTAAAAAAGAGTAGGCAAAAAATTTACTAAATGCTACAGATGGGCAAAATGGTACAGTGAGAGGTTGTATCCCAGTGAGGGCTAAATAAATCAACAATACAATATTGCTCTCTGTAACCTGGATAGATTTAGAACAGAATCTAAGCATATCAATATTTAAGAATTGAATTACTATTATGTAACTGGTTACAATGAAATAAGAATTATTCTTACTTTAGTGGAGTTAGGTTCAATAGTGAAGACAGCCTTGCTTGGGTTGATGGTTTGCTGCAAGCGGTCTGTTTGCGACTGTCCCGGAGACCCGGTGCAGTCTTCTGATGCCAGGGAAGTGTTGAATCGAAGACCATTGGGACCGTCCACTATGTAAACAATTATTGAATTTTTAAGCATTCACCAGGGTTGGAAAAATCATGATTTTTTGCAAAAAATCAAAAATCACAGATTTTTTCAAAAAATCAAAAAAAACTGATTTTTTCGATTTTTTGCTTGAGCCTTTAAAATCCATTTAATATAGTGCGTGAAACCACAACGCGCTTTTGTTTGACTTATTTAACACTTTAATTCGGAAGAAACACAAGTAAAGATCAATAAAACAGTTCAAAATAAAAATGCCCAGTGAAAGTTAAATATTAGAACAGATGATTTGGCAGTTTTTTTTAGAAGAAGAAACAGTATAAAGAAGTAATTCTAACACAAAGTTACATTTTATGTGTCTATCAATTATTTAAAATTAAGAATTTTATATTTTTATACAAATAGGAAAGAAAAAAAGCAATTTGATTTAATCAATGATTTTTATTCAAAAAATCACTTGATTTAAATCGTGATTTAAATCATGATTTAAATCAATGTGATTTAATCATGCCAACCCTGGCATTCACAATGCCATTTTTGTATTATGATAATTATTATTATAATAGACAAAATCGACTCACCCATAGCGTCTTAGACGGGACTCGAACCCACACCCTCGGGATTATGGTACCAAGTCACCAATAAGATCGGCGAAATTTTAGTAAGCCAGCATTATGTGTGAACAATGTTACATTACAAGCAACGAAATTGATATGCAAAGAGTACAGTCGAAAATAATAAAATTAATAGTGTGACATAGGTACTATCTACTAAGAAACAAATTCTGTGCAGTATGCAGATTGCAAAGAATGGTATTAAAAATAGTTGCATCAAATAAGTCATTTTGGTAATATTGCTTAAATTACATACATACATTACTCACCTCTAACATAATCAGCCGATTGTTTGGTCTTTGTTGGTGTTTCCAGCTCCATTTTGATAGGTCGCACTTTACGACTCAAGCGAGGGAAGCTTTGGTTGCCTTCGAATGAGCAGTTGCTGAGAACATGCTGCAAGCGAGGCTGTGCTTTGACTGTCCTACAATTATTATCAATAAGATAATGAGTATACCTATATAGCCAAGTATAATGTTATATTTTCTACTAGTCTATAGTTAAAAATGTTGGACCTCACAGGACATACAAAGATTTGGTTTAATAGTCAATTTAAGGACAAATCAGAAAGAATAAAAAGCCTAGAAAATATTACAAACCTGCATTTGTAAGTACTTTGACTTTGTCTGTAATGTTCAGATGTAAACCGGTCAGGGCTCTCATTTCTTATATCATTGAATTCAAGTTTTTGCTTCTGCAATTTTATTGAAAACAGTCATTATTTTAAAGCAATTGCAAATTGTAGGATTTATTGATAAATTAAGTACTTTTAAGTACCTAGGTACTTACATTTTTGGGTGTCAAATTAAGATGTTCGTGTGAGTAAACATCAACAAATTTTCCTAAACCAGGTCTCGCTGGAGTCCAGCCGGGTGTATCGTCCGTGGCGCCTCTGATGAAACACCGGTACAACGTGCCATTACGATTTTTATAAGAAATTTATAACAAACGATGTTAGAAGCCACTAAATATGTTAGTATCTACGGCGCTTTATTATGATTTATTTACATCCATCCACCGGATTATTTTGGGAAAGAAAATCAATACATTACAGCGCGCAAGTTCAAAATAACGGTGTCGGCGATCGTAAATAACTTTACCTGTTGAAGTCGATGTTTTCTTTGTCATAAACTGTATCAGGACTAAAAGGACAAGTAGAATTCTTATCCATATTCTGAAAGATATATTATTTTATTTTAATGATATGTAATGCCGCCGTTAAATTAAATTAGTAGTTTCTCAAAATCTCAAATCAATCAAATCAAACAAAAGAACACAAAGAACTTTTAACAGCTGTTGTCAGCTGTCAAATTCGACATATGTTTGACATTGTTGGGTGCGTTCCATCCAAGTCCAACAGACTAATCGCTAAAACAAAACTATTGGGTGCATTCTGCCAGACAAATTTTGAGTTTGTGGTTGGGTGTTGTTTTGCCGTTGTACAGTCACGAGCAATAAAATGTACACACCATAGAACTTTGTCACATTACGTTTTGAATAACCTAGGTATAACATTATCACACTGAGATATATTGATTGAATGTGATCAGGGGCCTTACTATGAGCTCTTATAGCAGGACTTATATTGAACGGCCTTACTTTTTCGTACTATGACCTCAACGGTTTGTATGAAAGCTGGGGCCTTACTATGAGCTCTTATAGCAGGGCTTATATTGAACTGCCTTTCTTTTTCGTACTATGACCTCAACGGTTAGTATGAAAGCAGGCCTTAAGCTATCCTGTTTAAGGCCTGCTTTTCAACTGAACGGTTTCTTATTTGCTGATGGTAAGCCCCCTGGGGGCTTACCATCAGCAAATAATAAACCGTTCAGTTCAAAAGCAGGCCTTAAACAAAACTGCGTAAGGCCAGCTTTCATACTAACCGTTGAGGTCATAGTACGAAATAGTAAGGCAGTTCAATATAAGCCCTGCTATAAGAGCTCATAGTAAGGCCCCTGGCCTTAATCAGTCCTGTTTAAGGCCTGCTTTTGAACTGAACGGTTTCTTATTTGCTGATGGTAAGCCCCCTGACAAAATGTACACACTTTACACAGTCGTACGTTTTGCCGCAGTAACCACAGAGGAAATAATCACTACGTTTTAGCAGTAACTATGAGTAATCTGTGGACTATTTGTGTTTGCCTGCTACAAAAAATATATCACCGATCCCAGCGCCATCTATGTTTCATTTATGAATTATTATGACTGAGTGACTTGATGTTCTGTAGCATGAGCGAGCATGCTTGTGTCGTGGATGTCGGCGTACTCTTAAAACGTAATAGAGGGCGCTAATGAAGGATTGATAGATTTCTTTACAAAAATAATAATCAAAATAATTCAATGAATGTAACACTAACTATAAGACAGTCATAAAACATTATTTATATTTTGTTTTAAGCACTTTAATGAAAGTAAAAAAGAAATGTTACTTTAGGGTTTGATAAGTGAAAAATCATGAGTATATACTGATTACAAATTTTAGTCAGTCTTTCGACTGGGAGCGTGGCGTCTCCTGTAATCCGGCTACTCGGAGGTCGGGACCGGAGGATGGTTTGAGGTCGGGAGTTCTGATGCTGAGTGGCACATGTTGACCGGACGTCCGCACTAAGCCTGGTGTTAATATGGATTCCCCGGCGGAGGCTGGGGAATGCAGGTTAACTAAGGAGGGGCGAACCGGGCCAGGGGGGAAACCCAGCAGCCAAAAGTCCCCGCATCGGGCAGTAGTGGGATAGCGGCCGGGAGTGGGCGCTCAGTAACAGCCTGACCAATACAATCAGACCCGTTCCTTTTGCCGTCTCAAAAAATCAATAATTTTTGGGCTAGGTAAGTACTTATTTTTGACAAGACTTTTATTTTGTTTTAGTGCTTAAAGCAACGCGTTACGCGGCTTCTACGGAAGCCCGCATTGCTCTAAGTTTCAGTCTAATTATTAACTCTTAAGAAATTTATAGTTTATCGGGAATTACCCTACCAGCAAGAAGGTAGTTTCTCGAGTCACCTTCATTCAGGTAGCATGCCGAGCCCTGCATCCGTAATCTGGCTGTTGCCCTGCCCCACTATCAAATCCATTGTCCGTCAACTCCGTTTAGCTGCCTTTAAACAATAATTAATTACACATTACAATTTATAGTTCAACAATAATCGCAGAGCCAACAATCGTGTTCTACTCGAACACAGCTTATGCAGAAGAATTTAAGGCTCAAAATAAGTGTTAGTAGCTGTCGATATGTCGGCAGCTGGTGGCTGGGCGGAGTAGGTGTCTCGAAGGGACCTTGGGATTCGAAAGTGCAGCGCTAACCGGAACGCACAACAGGCAACTTGCCTTCTAGGAAAAATCTAGATCATTACAAAAATGTTACCGCAAAACTGAGCGTATTATGGTGTATAATTGGGCACATGAGACAGGTATTTATCTAGTGGTTATTATTTTTTATTCTTATACACAAAAACCGAGGGCACAATTTCCCCCATTTTTCGGTTCGTATTGCGAGCTCATGTTTGTTTGTTTCCTTTAGGTAGGTAACAGAGAATAATAGGACGCAATAATTATATAAAACAGAGACGAATTCTCTTATCACAAGAAAAGTTGTAAACTATAGGTAACGATGGCAGACAATACACATTGCGAAGTTGCAGTAATAGTGTAGGAAAGGAAGGTAGTGGACCCCACTAGACGAAACTTTACAGTATGATAAAGTATCATAAATGCAACATATTTTTTAAATTATCCAAATCGTTTTTTTTTTGTTTTGGATATTTGTACATAGGTTTTGGTTCATACTATATTACATGCCAAATTACATCCCTGCAAAGTTTCATCGACTGAGGATTTAATTTTGGGGTCTCCAACTCCATACAAAAGATCGCTACATTTCCTACACTGTCTACAAGTGCCTAAATAAAAAATATATTTTTAAATTGTAGTGGTTGTGCACTTTAGTGCAGAAAATATTATTATGTACGCACTTTAGATTAAAAAATAATGTCACTCTCTCAGAATGTAAGTATGATAATATTATGCTCATAATAACTATGGCTCAAACTTTTATCACAATTTAGCATTGTAGCACAAAATTATTGTAAGCATTCATTGATATTCAACGTAAAAAGAGAATGACTAATGGGTTCGTATCGTATAGTGTGATATCTGCGCGGTGCGCCTGCGCACGCGAGTGGGCGCGTTTGTCTTTTATTTAGCTATTCTTTATTTATATGAATGAGGCTGATTTTGAAAGTACATTGTGTTGTATTTGCGAAATTGATATGTATGTTGGTTTAGCAGTTGTGTTAGTGTCATTCATTATACTAAAATGATAATAATATTATGTATGAAACTTGAGTGATTGAAGCTAAACCAATAGACATTGTCCATTAGTTTACGTTTGAAAGTGAGGAGAGCCATTCATTGCTTCTCCGTCTCCGTAGGCGTAGACGTAGTAGACTGTAACACACGACGCTCAAAAACCCATTGTGACTCGGTTTCTATTTATTTCCTCGCTAAAGCTCGGGAATGAAACTACCTCGTATGCAATGGGTCATTTTAGCGCTTCGAGCAACGACGCCTTCGTCCCGAAGAAGCCCGTCTTACTCTAAGTTTTAGCGTCTTCTACATAACAATCTACTATTGCAAATTGCCTAGAACATGACAGGCTAAGGTAAGTAATTAGATTAAAGGTTGGCTCGGCTCGGACACGGCGCGGGTCAGCCGCGGTGGCAGTGGCGCGGGCAGCGGCGCGGGCAGCAGCGGCGCGGGCGCAGGCGAAGGGAGCGTATTAACCTTTGCGACTTGCCTGACATTACATTCACCGCACCACATTGTGACCGCCGCGATTTGAGAGACATTAATGTCAACTCGGGTCGCATGGCATGGCCCGCTTGAAAGCTTTTTGATAATTAGGTAGGTACGAGTACTTACCTATTATGTATTCTGTGTAATTAGTTAAAAGCTTCCTTACATTCAATTCTTAGAGGGAGATTACACGATATTGCAGACTGACGCCAGACTGATGCAAGGCTGCCAACTGCACTGTTTTTTCTATGAAATTTCATACAAAAAACAGTGCAGTTGGCAGCCTTGCATTAGTTTCCCGTCAGTCTGCATGATCGCATAATCTCCCTCTTAGGGCGATTATACCCCTCATGTAGCGCTCTAATCATAATTAAATTATTGCTCGCTAAGTACATGATCATGATGTATCGAAAATTCACATGTACAGATTGAAGCTAAGGTTTCTAAAGTTTATTTACAAACAATTGCCTTAGTAACATCACAGACAAAATAAATAATAATACCTACGTAAAATATAGTTCGTTGTAGTAGTAGTAGGCAAAAGCGCTTAACCATATTTTAGTAAGGTTATTTGTTTGTAAATAAACTATAGTATAGAACCATAGCCATTCTTATGCCATAGCTTCCATCTGTACCTGTGAATGAATTTTTGGTACATTATGTGATAAGATGAGGACGCCACTGTATAGAAGGAACCTTAATTGTATTAAATTTGAATCAGAAATAAATTGGTTGACTTTTTTAAATTAAGGGACAAATAATTTTACATTGAATGCTTGCCTTTTGGGCATAAATGAGAGGGAGAGCTTTTAGTAGAACGTAACGGAATAAAATGTAGAATTTAGGCGGAAGTTTAATTAAACTTAAACCACTTAGACGTGACTAAGTCTACTATCACAAAAGAGTAGCTATACTGTTGCAGCACAATATGCTTTTCAGTTATGAATGAGAGTTCTACAAAAACTACACAATCACTTTTCACTTTACAATCAGAGACACAGATTTCAATTTAAGATTGTGAATTGATTGTTTCATAATCGGTAACTACGAACTCTTTTTGTTTGCGACAAAACGTTCATAAAAATAATACTCTTTCTTGTATGATGTGGGCCGACCCAGCTAGGCGATCCAGTCGCTTGCATAATCCATACGAATAACAAAGCTGCTATTAATATTGTGATGTGGTTAAATAATTTACTGTTATCAAGATGCATGAACGCTCTTATTTTTGACCTAATACCTACCAGTTTTTTTTTATCACACTTTCTGAATTAATAGACATATTACTTATAATAGCTTTTTCGCAGCTGCTTGTCTAGCTCGCTGATTCGATATACCTACCTAGGTAGGTAATTGTAGACAATCTTGCTCAAGAATGGTTTTATTTATAAAATGGGTTAAGCTTTTAACCTTACCACATGATACTTTTGGAGCAAAAACAGAATAAGTATGCAAAAGTGTAACATTGCATCGACTTAAAAACTTGATTAATTTGTACTTGCGTTGTATTTACATATTACACCATAGTAAGTATGTAGTTGTGAGTTTGTCAGGAGTTGTCGACCCAGAGAGCCTAGCGAAAGTAACATTTGCAAATCTTCGTTATCGCTTCGCTTTCGAAACATGTATGGGATTGACATAAGGTTTCATTAACTATTGAAATTTAAAACGTCAAATCCATACATGTCTCGAAGGGAAACGATAACGAAAATTTGCAAATGTTACTTTGGCTAGGGAGGCTGATGTGTTTGGTAACATGTAGATGTCGATAAGTAGTCACACGCCACACCATCAGCGCCCATCAGCATCACATCGGCATCGGAAGTGCAGCCGGTCCGAACGGGACACGTTGGCGGGTGATGGTGATGGCTGACGGATCGGCCCGTGAAAGCGCTCACCACATCACTCTCCAGCGTCGATTGATACTGCTAACACATCTAACAATCATGATCGATCACTCGCCTGTTTGCTTTTGTTTTAGGACAACAGCGGCGTTACGTAAGGAAGGTCCGTGTGAGTATATTTGTGTCCGTGTGCTCGCATCCGTTTGTAATGTATGTTATTTATTTGTATTCAACGATAGGTACTAATTACATTGAAAAGCTTTGAGAAGCGTTTTGTGAATACTTAATTATCACTAAAGGAACGGTTTGATTGTAATTAATGGTTTAGCCCACATTTTCAAGTGTTATGTAAAATTCATCATAAGCCAGACATTTTAAAATCGATGATAATGGTGTCGATCCAGTTGGTACAACTAAACTGGACTAAACTTAATTTTAGCATCCTGTTCTTGTCTTTTCGATACCAAAAGAGAAGGATGGAAAACTAAATTTAGTTTAATCCTGTCAATTTAGTTAAGTCGTTGCCAACCGAATCGACACCAATATCTTTTATTGATCTGACTTCCAAATAGTTGATCCCGATTCCCGAATTCAATGCTGAATGTTGCCAACCAACTCCCCTTTAATAATAGGACCACATGGGCCCACTGCTCAAACGCAGCTTCGTCGATTTTCCAGCGTTTTTTTCCGGCTGTTATCTGCTTTCGTTTCCTGTAGTCCTTCGCGGAGGCGACAAGTAGATTCGGTCAAACATTCGTGGCAGTTCCGCAACAGCCGAAGGTTTACAAGTTTACTTGCACTACAGATAAATAATACTACTTATAATAGTACCTACTTGTTTCGGATGTCCGTATGATGAAATGTGTCCCATTGATAAATCTTGTGTGACTTAATGACTATATATAAAATTGTATTCTACTATTTAATTTGCAAGTGAAAATTGGTTAATAGACATAATTCTGTGTTTGGATAATTACAATCGCATGACTACCTATATTCTTATTCTATTTTAAGTGTTCCTTTTTGTGATAAAAAATAAATAATCGGACGTGAAGTGATCAGTCAATTAGTTGGATTTATTTGTTATATCACCACCGGCGCGGCGCGGGCGCACTGGTCCATGTAACAGCCGTTATCCAACTTCTGTGCACAATCGATTAGCCGCCACAGATACGATACGATAATGTTCTCAGTTAGCCCATTTTACGATCGATTTGAGTCGTCTGCTCAAACCGATACTTCGTTTATTTGAGGTCATTCTGGATTCGGCCGAGTTTTGTATAGGGTTACCATCTGACCGGATAAATCTGCCCCCCTACCATGACTGTCAAAAGTAATATTGAAGCAATGTTGTAAATGAGATGGCGCTATACGCGATGATAGCTCTGTCCCTATAACAATATTACTTTAAGGTTGCTGTAAGAGCTCAGAGTACGGCCTCTGGTCTTGACCGGATTTTAAGAGCTCAGACCGGGCTCCGTCCGGATTTCATTCGAGACCGGATTTTCAATCGTGCGTGGTCAAAATCATTACACCATCATTGATTGTAAACCATCATCGCCGCACAGCTCGGAGCGCTACGCACGCCGCGACTAGGCTCTATGAATGAGTGGTTTCCTGAAAGATGCCCAAAATTTTCTTATAAGAATCCACCCACTTGTGTAAAATATTACAAAAAAACGATTTTAAAGCTGTTGTTGCCAGCAGATAATAATATACCTAAGTTGTTCCTAATGTAAATGCCCTACATTATTTTTATTTAAGTCTAAGACCGGACTTTTGTCACAGAATATATAATAGTACTAACGTACAGAAGTCGGTCCCCGCGAAGACCATCAAATAATAAGCTACTCTCGCTGCATGGTAATAAAGTACAATTTCAAACTGCACAACGCTGCGTGGATAAAATTATATGCACCTACGAAGAAGAAAGAGAGGCGTCTCTTTCTGTCGCATAGCTCTGTCTCAACCGACACATTTCGGGGTTGCTACTCGCTAGTTACTGATATCATAGAAAACATTCGTTATGCCCATGAATAAACAATGAAATTACTAATAGGTACCTACTTATAAAATAAAATAAATCTACCTAATAGGTGAGCTGAGCATATTTAAAGAGCATAAATAATAAGTATTTGTAAGTAGTTAGAGAAGCTCGATGGCGCAGTGGTATAGCGCCTGGCCCAACGATTGCGGAGGTTAAGCAACTTTTGCAAGGGTCGGTTATAGGATGGGTGAAAAAAAATTTGTATTTTTTAGCTTTTTTCTTTACTGGTGCCATATTTCGAACTTCGATACAACTAAGTATGTAAATATGTATACAAAAAATACAATAAACTTTGGTAGGTAGGTAGGTACGTTAGTAATTAAGTATCAAAAACGAAGTGCATGCGGTTTCGCATTCGGCGCTTGACTGACTCGTTTCGTTGGTGACGTTCACGCGCTGCGCTCTCGTCGCTTGCACACGCCGCGCGTTTCGGTCGGCGCGGTGATATCCCTCGACAATAGCCGTCTTGGAGTGGGCCGCGAGCAGTAGGCTAATATAAAAGTTTAAGCGCGGAGTGATACCCCCCTGCTTTTGTCCAAAAATCAGGATTTTCAACCTCTTGCAAACGGATTTCCGAATGTTGGCCCTGGTAACCCTATTTTGTAAGTGTTACGCCGCGTTTGAAACATATTTTTATGAGAAAATATAATTTGGTAAATCTATGCTTACCAATTTGTTACGGTTAGAGTGATCTTACAATATCTATTACGTCTGGCCTGAACAAAAAGCCGCATTAACTGCAAGAATTTCTTTGAAGCATTTTGAAGCATTCGCTCATCAAATCATTAAACTTTAAAGAGAAAAACTGGTAAAAATTCACAATTAAAATATTGGCGAAAATATTTGATAAAAGAGCCGGGTTGCAGAATTTCGCCTTTCACCGTTTCAGTTGTTTATGATCCGGTTAGTGCACTAACTGGCCTGACATGGCCTGACATATTTGAAGCAGGTGCAGTCAAGGTCAGATTTGCAAGATAAAACGCGAACTCTTGATAAGATACCTGCCGAGATCATTTAAGCATATAGAATCGTGATTTATGAGTTAGATTGTTGATCTGCAAGTAATTGGTCATTAAGTGATGCTTATTTTAATTGTTTATAATCCGTTACTACTTAATTATAACGCAATCTTTTATTTATAAACACATGCATTTGTGTTTAGTCGTTTGTAGGTACACTCTTCAGATTCGGGTTGTAACAAAATATTGTACTTAAGTAATTTATTGTACCTACATTGACATAGGTATAAGTTTCTTTTTATTATAATTAAACCTACATTTTCAAAATGTTCTTGATTATAATTTATGCTTAAATAAAACTAACTATACACTTATCACCTTCTAAACCTAACATTATGGCAATTTGATCTTCATTAAGCTCGATGATTGATAACTAACGTCTCGGTTGCAAAGTACACCTATTTCTCGAAGCAATTCGCGCGATTTTCAATCTTATTGATATCTCGAAGTCAAGTTCGAAGTGCATTCATTATGTTTTACTTGTGAGAATTATTGCTAGCTAATTAAATTAGTGAAATAATAACCTTAGAGAAAAGGTCAGAGCAGAGCGACCTCGCTCAACCGTCAATTAGAGTAACTAACGGCGCGTTTATCGCACGTTGGCACCGACCACACTCGTGCACTGGTAATTAATAATAATAATCTCATAACTTCTCTGTTCTTATTGTTATTGTAACAATAAGTTGCTGAAAATTTTACAGAGAACTTATTTATTTAATTCTAACTTACAAGATTTTTACTATTGTAACTTTATGAAGTTACAATAGTAATAATCTTGTACCTAAACTTGTACCCAATATTTGCATGCCTGTGTTATGGGTCAAAAACCTATGAGAGGCTTTTCATAAACTATTTCAACATCAAATGTAGGTACCATGTTTGTGGAAAATACATTTTTCAATACAGTTGCTCGAAAATGTAAGTTTACGATGACAGTCGAGCGTGCGGTAAGTTGATTTTACCGCACGCCGTGCGTTTTTGTTTACGGATTAGTATAGCGTGCGGAAAGTTGATTTTACCGCACGCCGGCGCCGTGCATTTTTGTTTACGAATGTTTTTTAAATTTCTACTTGCTTCCGCCCGCGATTTTATCCGCGTGGACAGTAGAAAAATATTGCAATCAGTTTAAAACGACCCCTTTAGTGTATGAAAGCTAGTACTACGGAGAGTTCAAGCTGTTTCCCTGGTTCCACCCACCTGAATTTGATGAAACATAGCTTAGATTTTATGTTGGACCTCAATCTACTACATTGTGAAAAATCCATCAAAATTCGTTAAGTGGTTTTTGCGTAATTCGCGCACAAATATGAAGAATTTACAGTTTTTTTTATATGTAATAGATTACAATTTCAGTAGTACCTATAATGTTTTCTCGCAAATGTATTGAAAAACGTATAGTATGGCACACGGTTGTTAAGGTTTTTTAAAACTCGCGACGATTGTAAACCCTCGCCTGCGGCTCGGGCATATAAAGCGTCAACTCGTTTTAAAAACCTCCTTACCAACCTTGTATCATAAACTACTATCCCCCGTATCTATAGACGAGTAAGTAATGACTTGAGTAAAACTTGAGATTTTCAAATGCTTCTAATGTTATATTCACATGCAATTTAAAGTATTAATTAATCTTAAATGCAACAAAACTGCACTTAAACTGCATTTATGATTAATTACACCATACATTGCATGTAAATAAATAATTAGAAGCATTTGAAAATTTCAAGTTTTACTCAAGTCATTACTTACTCGTCTATAGATACGGGGGTATAATTATATTCTATGTTATTTTATTCATTACATTACAGGTTATCTTACGGTTTGTATCTATACTTACTTGTATAGTCGGCAATGAAAGTCGCTTAACGCTTAAAATATTGTAAGGCTTTGATAAATATTCAGATAGGTAAGTAAGTACCAAAATTCGCTGCATTTGTGGTTTTCACATATTATTTCTAGGAAGTGTTGTGTGGTAATTAGGCCTAATGTCGATTTCAAATATGGCTCCCAGCACAGAAATCCTACCTACAATATTTATGTTTGGCAATTTACTGTTTTCATTATTATTGTGCAACATACATTATTGCACGCAAGTAGGCGTATCAGATGAAGTAATTGGTGTAGTTTAGCGATACTGGCTATCGATAAATAGAGTATTATTTTTGATATCCAGTAACAATAGGACTACAATTAGTTTTGACAGGGCCCGCCCTGCCCTGGGGCGGCGCGCGGCTAAGGTGATAGTCTGGCTTATCCACATGTAACCTTGAAATTTTGAGGTCTGCAAAACCCTAGAGGTCAAATAAATAGTGTGCTAAATGGTAGAATTACGACTATTCGTAGTGTATTTTGAAAAGAAAAGGAAAATTTCAAAAAGACTGAAATAAAGTCAGTAAAAAACAAGATTGTATAAAAATCCCGAATCCCATACTGATTTTGGAAGATGATATAGAAGGTAATCATCTAAATTAGCTCATAAATATAATGTAACAAAGGTCGATTACTTATTTCCCAACGTTCGGGTCTAGATGAGATGACTTGCAAAACCCCGAAACATAAAACGCTTTGTCTGCCCGTTAAACTCGACAATCGCTATTACTGCAATTACTGGCATATTCGTATGTTTCACTAATTATGACCGAACAAAAGTTTCTCTAGCCTTGCACCCAGAAGCGTGCGCAGCCCATCGATTCTCATATCGATCATTGACATGGCGTGCTAATAATCGATGTGAACAATAAATCGATAGCGAGTATGTCGGATATGGTCGTGATGTCGTGACGACAGCGACATTGAATGTATTGTCTTTGTTGCGCGTGCCCCGGATTTTGAACGAATTTAGGTTCAAGAACTTTGCTCGGGTATGTTTTTATGGGCGTATCCGATTCGGAAGGTCGAAACTTTTTAGTTTTCGATTTTATTAATAGTCTTCGGTAGGAATATTGCGCTTGTCATTGAGAAACTAATAGCACACGCGTAAAAAATATTTTGGTCACGTCGTGATAATGCGCTTACCTAAATATTCAATGAACAAATACAATACAAATTGCCATATTATGATAAAAAAAAAAATATTTTGTTTTATTTATTTTATTATAATAAAGTGTTTTACAAAAATAACAACTGCCAAACTGCTCAGCAGTTTGTCGGCAGTAATAGTTCTCGCCTTAGTTTTAAATTAAACAATAAATAAATTATTGTTTAATTTAATACTTACGTCTGCTAAATAAATCTGATATTTGTTTAAATTACGCGTGCGTCGATTCTGGAGTCGATTTAGACAAATTGCTTCATGTTCTGAAAATTCGGAAAATCTATCACTAATTAATATACACTTTTAAAACTTCCGCGCGTATAGTTAATTAGAAATAAAACACTTTTTATGGATTACAGCGCGTATACCTACCTATTGATATTAAGTAATTCAGATTTCAGATGTTAGGATGTTCAGATGTTAGAATTAATTCGTTTTGATTTAAGTAAAAAGTATTGTTTTTTTTGATTTCCCGACTTTTCGACACTTTTCCAGGGGTTCGTGGTCACGGGAGGACTTTAGTCCTTTTTGGTTTAGCAAAAATTAATACAATATACGCGCTGTAATCTATATCACTTCGAAGTTCACAAGATACTCGTAGATATGGGTTTTTAATTTTAATTATCATGAAACAGGAAATTTGAGATTGCGGTCTTTGAACGATCGTTATATACTTACCGAAACTAAATCGTTGTTTGTTAGGTTTTGTTTTTCGTAATTTTTTTGTCAAAAATTTCGTTGAAGACTAGCGCGTTTCCTGCCTAGGTTTTTTCCTGGGTTTTAGGTATCGAGCACGGTTATAAAAACGAATCAAAGCATTTTCTTTGGTAAAGGGAAAACGTCAACAAAGATTATACGAAGTTCCTTTTTGTATGCATAGCGGGATAGTGTGCATGACCTTCACCTCACCTGATGTTAAGTGACAGTAAGGCCGAAGGTGGAAGCGCAATACACCCGGAATCCTCATCTTCCTCAAACTGCTAGAACACAACAGTGGTAGCTATAGCCAGGCGGACTTGAACTAAGCCCTACCACCAATCAAACCGAGTACAAATTGTACCCCCCCCCCCGGGAATCGAACCCGGGACCCCTGCGTCTTACACGTGTGGGCGAACCACTAGACCACATAGGCGGTTAAGGTCCTAATATTACGGTGGTTTATATTGGTCAAACATTATGTACGTAAGTTCAATAACATTGTTTGTATGCGTAAAGTAACACAGTGATCCCGGGGCGGGCGGGCGGCGCGGCCGCGGCGGCTGGTATACTTATTGACGGGGAGTTGCTCTATTGAACTTACGCGTTGCGAAACCTTCATTGTCACGCAAAGGTCATGAGCGATTTGTTATGACAATTAGTCGGCGAGTGCCAAACGGCGATAAATGTTATCGCGCGGGGTGTGAATGGGGTGTCGACACGACCCCGAGGGTTGCGACATGTGTTTATCAGCTGGTTAGCGGTTACCGGTGTTACGTGGTACATGTAACTATGACCTCACATTGTGATCACTGACCTCTGGTATGTTGTGATACATTCAATTGTTTTTACCTTCTCGTGAGTAAATAATAGTGAAGTATTAGCGACTAATTATTGTTGTGGCCGCTGCTTTTACGTATGTTGTGGAACTTTAAAACCAATGAAACAATGAAGTTGAAAAAAATGAAAAAAAAACCGTACCTATCGTTAGTGATCCCGTGACCACGAACACTGAAAAGGAATTTGGGAAAGTCGGTCGACTGTGGCGCGAACTATCGCGATTGTGCCGCAACCGCGACAGCCGCGGCCGGTGTGACCGAGCCGTTTAGCGCCCGTTGCACACCAATCATGCGGTTTATAGCATGATCGAATTGGAATCAAACCGTACCTAGTAAAATTAGTATTTGGTAATAGATATCAAACGAGGAAAGATTGTTTTAATAATTTAAAAATAACTGCATTCGATGTTGCAAACACTGTTACTAATCGATAAATTAAAAATTGTTCGAAGCTTTTATTTAGTTAGTTCACTGAAGATTATTATATAGTGTGGTCTGTATGGAATATTTTATGTGTGGTGTGTAACTTTTCTCGAACTCAAACAAGGTTTCAATGATGTGAACAAATTATGCTCAGCTTATTTGTAAGAGAGAGACTTTTGTGTTCAGTCAGTCTCGTAATGTTTCACATGATAAATAGAGTTGCCCAAAAATTTAGCAAATATACTCGTTTATCAGATGTTTCATTAGACAAATAATGTAATTGTACAACGTCGAGGCATATTTGAATAGAGCATTCACAGGGTTATCAATTACAGCGCGAGTGCCACCGGCCACCGCCGCGCGCCGCCACCGCCCCGCCATCGCCACCGCCACCGAACAATGGTGAGATGAGACCACCGTTATTAGACAAAACAGTTGACTGTTTCCACTACACCTCGAATATTGCAACGGGAATTAGATCGTGGTAGAACACTTAGAAGACGGCGATTCTACTAAAACTACGCCTTCGTGACAAATAACAATTCCCTCGGATGAGAATGAGACACACACAGTTGATTTTAGATATTTCATCCTTCTAAACTTAAAAAGAACATTATTTACTTGCTCTCTAAGTAAGTAACAAAAGCAATTCATTTCCCACTGTGATAATGCGAGAACTTTATTTTCATGGAAATAAGATCTCACATGTCATTATCAATTATTTTAATATTTAGGTATTATTACCATTTGAAAAAGTTTTAAAATTATTATTTTACGTAAATTCTCTTTTTTTGAAACCTGAATCCTGATTCGTGGATTTACAATGGAGACAGAGTCTTGAACATTGCCAAAGACCGCATAAGTCGCTGCGTCCATTGTTACTGTGTCAATATATGTGTTTTTTAGTTCCACGCCGGTTTCCCATATGTCCCGAGTGAGGTAATAACGAAGAATGGTGTATTATCAAATATTTTTAACACTCGATTGGGCTGACGAAACCAAACTCCAAATAACTAGACGGATAATTAGCAACGCAGATTCTCGTAACGTGCAAACTATTGTTTGAATTGCGACAAACGTTAACATCTGTAACGGCACATAGCAGAATAATTGAAATATTTCTTAAACTATTTTGCAGTTATTTCAGTGTGGTTAGATCACGACAAATGTTGCGTAGCTCATTTCATCGCTTTGGACTTAATACGTTTCATTTTAAGAATGAGCTTTAGATCCACTTATTCGTAGATATAGCAATGTGCTCGGCGCATTTTATAAATACAAAACAGGTCTATATTCATATTTGAAAATGCCTATAATGATAACGCATGAACATTAAAACACGCCACGTAATTATGTAAAGTAACACTGTGTATAGTAAACTTTAGTCTGTCGTAATCTTTAGAGCGACCCTTTCAACTAGATCATATAGTTTTATAGTTTCCACCAAGGTCTCAGTTGTAGAATTCTAGATTGTATGTAAAACATACATAGATACTTCGACCATTAGGTGCTATTATTAGTATAGGATCTTTACTCGTTGTTAGCTATCAAGAACGCATTAGTAGAACCACAGTAGAACCTCTTCGAACGAAGCAACAATCAACGACACAGAAAATGGGATTGGTTTTTTGGTAAATTCTAACGTTTAGGAATTTAATTTGAAAACTTTTCAAAAATCTAGGTTAAGTTTATTACCTCACTCACTCAAAAATGACTTAAATAATCTAAAGATGCCGTAATAAATAATCAGACGAGACAGTAAAAAGTCCACAGTGAAATCATTAAGACTGCGACTGCAGCCAATGCTAACAAATCGATTTTTTCATCTGTATTTCCCAAAGTCTGGTAGATCACGCTGTGATGATAAAAAATAAAAACAATACGCGCCAACAAACGATTACGTAAACTGAAACGCGGTTCACTGAGATTTTTGTTTACCCAAATTTTGTGATTTATAATGCATCTGAAAGTAGTATAGCTGTTTACAAAAACGAAGTTAAAAAGATTATCTGATAGAATGATTTTCATAGTCTCAGAGTAGCATTATTAAGGGATGTAGTTCGTTAGTACTATAAGTACTTGATTGAAATCATCTGTGAGATCAATATTTTTTCCAATGATCGCACCGAATGAAGAAAAAATGGTAGATACATATAAGATGCATACAAGTATTTAAATGATAAAACCTAATGTCGAAGCACGTTATAGACCTAAATACTTATGTTAGCTCACGTACTCAGGTATGCCGCCAAGGTCGACAGTTTGTATTATTTTAAACTTTTTCGTGCAAACATTTCGTCGACAAAATTACACGAGTGTATTTCGTGTTTGTCAAATAAATTATTGTGTCGCAACAGCTATAATTTTGTCGCAAGTGAACGCGTTATTAATGGCAGGCCTATTGAAAACGGATAACCAGTAATAATGTTGAATGTTAGCCAGAAATTGCTTCTTTAAAAATAGATCAGTATTTGATTGAATCAGGCGTCACTTGACGGAAGTCCCAAACCATTTTGAAAAAATAAATATACATACCTATGTAGCTTACTTCCGCAAACAATATATGCAAGATGCACCGCCCACCCGCCCGCAAAAATATATACTGATATTTTGTACATGCACACCACAAAATATCAGTGCACAATACCTGCATTTAGCAAGACAGCAACACCACCTTGCACCTTCTCCAATTAGGAGTAGTCTAGTGGTGTGCATGTGCATATTTTTGCAGGCGGGCGGGCGGTGCATCTTGCATAATCATAGTTTGCGGAAGTAAGCTTAAAAAAAAATAGATTAGTGATTAAAGATGGCCAATATAACAAGCCTCAATATTAACTGTTATTTCCAATTGTCCGACTGTACAAATGAAATAGAGTAAATAATTATTGGCAAAAATATTAAAACAATTTAGAGAGCAACGTTATACTTAATACTCGTATAGTAGAAAAAATAGTAATTTATGAAACGAGTTTAAATAATAAGAATGTTGCGACTAAAATATTGTGTTATTAATAAAGTGCTTCATTCCGTAACTTGGTTGCATTATATTCTAACGTATTTTTTGTGCTATTTCTTTTGTTTCTCAAAGAAACGAAGATCGCAGAATGTGTGGTAGGAGTGTGGAGTGTAAAACGAGCACTCATTACACTTTTATTAGCATTGTATTGTTTCAAACTATAATGTGTGTTAAAGTTGGTCAAGGGATACTATAAATTAAAGTCTAAATGAAATGTAATCACGCGCAGTAAATAAAACACTTTAGCAAAACTAAGTGCAATAGCACAAAATACTTTAGAGCAGTAGTCGCATTCCGGGCGTGATTACTTGACAAATTGGTACTAATCAACTTTTTATGTTTAAATATAATCGTCGTCATATTTTTTCTAGTATATATATTATTTAGTATTGCGTAATTATAATTAAAACCAAGGGACTTTCAGCTGAACAAACGTGAATGTAGGTTCAAAGTTACAGGAAGATTGCGTCTAATCTAAATGAAAGTCTGAAATCTGAAGAGCTTACTATATATCAGGATGTGTTCAGACCATGAAACTGAAAAATTTTCTCTAAGAAACTTAGGGCCAAATATGTAAAAAAAATACTATCCATCTATACAAATCATAGAGACCACGCGTTCAGTTTATAAATTTGTATCCAGATACAATACACTTTATCTGGGAGTTTACTTTATCTGGGATTGTATCTGGCCACAGCCGCGGCCACTTTGTCTGGGAGTTTATCTGGCCATGGCCGCGCTAGAATGTGCCCCCCATTCTTGACTGCACCGGGGTAAGCAGTGGTCGTTTATTTTTTTGCAGTTCAAGTAGGTACTTGAAATCGCATATATGTATGTTAAGCTGATCTTAAAAATGTTTTTTAGAATTAAATTATTTCAGAAATATACCGCGCGGTTTAGATTTGATCGTGTTTATCGGACGGAACCCTCAAAACGAACATGTCTCAGGATGTTCTCTTGGTGTCATCTGACTTCACCTGAACAATGAGGGTCACTATCCCAGACATGTTTTACCGATAGTAACAGCTGCAAAAGCATCATCAATCGTATTTAATATTATATCAATAAATCTCATAACGTCATGTAGACAAATAAAAGAATTGAGAATAACATTAATCTATGATTAATAAATATGGGTGAAGATTCAAAAACCACCCGTGTTAAAACTTTTATTCATTGTGCTCCATTACTGGTTTTCATAAATACAGTATAACAAGTAAGGAAAATTTCAATCCAAATCTCTCACGAGACGTGACGGATGTATTTAATCGTTTTATATCTTAAATAATTCGTGGGAGTTTTTCTAAACATGCGTCTAGCGCTAGTGAGTGGAAGACCTTGGCCGGGTGCGCAGGCGCAGTGTCACCCGCCCAATTGTAGTCGTTGACGTGCTAGCTGTTGTGACCCGTTGGCGACAACCTCTGCAGTCTGGACGGGTTATAATGCGGTCTATTGGTGAATTAGGTGTATTGAGCTTTTGAGGATCAGGATAATGTAATGCAGCAATTGGATATTATGTACTCCTATAGAGGTTGGTGGTGACTGAATGTTCACAGTGTTATTTAAACTTTAAGGCATCTAAATGTCATTGTCAAATTGACAAAATAACTTACATTGTAATGTAACGTATGTTTAAATTAAAATATACTTACCTATTACAATAATGTTTTGTAATAACAAAGTAAGCATTACAAACATAAATTTACCTTCTATTAAACGCATTAAGTTTTTAAGTTACTATAGATTAAAAAAAACAACAACTCGCTTTCAACTATCAGATAATTTGTTATCAGTTGAAACATTTATCATGTGTCCACTGTTGCTACAGTTCCAGTCTTTTGTTGAAATGCCAAGGCGCTAGGAACATTCCTATACGCGGTACAACAGGATATGCCGCCCACTATAAGGTGAGCCGCTGGACACTCGGCTCGCTCCACGACACTGTCGCTCTATTCCATAATTAGTAGTACTCGAGACCGGTCTAGCTACAATGGCGGCGACAAAATATTATATAAATAATTGTATTCTAATAACACTCAGTACGCTGTAGTTTAGTTCCCACACTCCGAACTAATTCGATTTAATTTTGTTCTTAAAGGTCGTTCATTCAATCTGGGATAGATCGATAACTGACGCATAAAGTGGCTGGATAAAATCTAAATAGCTACGTCAATTAAAATAAATAACTACCAGCTTAAGTATATCTATTTTTTTAGCAGGATCGATTCCCTACATGTACATCTACAGTATCACAGTATTAATACTGTCAGTATGCTCCTTGGCATTTATCATTCAGAAGACGACTGTTAACAGAACAATAAAAAAGTTTGTAGTCAATAGAAAACAACACAATCATGGATTGAAACTTTTCAATATTTTTTGGGACAGTTAGCAGAAGTTCTTGGTATTTAAGTCACAGTGGAAACAGCATTTATTTTTAATTTTACCTATTTCGGAACTGCTGGAGTGTCAGAAATGCTATGATAATAATAATAATTAATCATTTGAGCTCTCTTACTTTTATTAAATCTTAAGTTAGTTTTAATTGAAATTGATATATTAGTTAATTAAATTATTATGTAAATAAATAGTGTTGACCCAATTTGATCTATTATCGAGTCCGTGTTATCTGCAGTAAAAATTACGCAACGGTTTGCAATACATTTAATTCGTGACTTGAAACAGGAAATCGTAGAGCGCTTTCCCTCGTGCAAAAAGTACCGCCTAAGCAGTCACTGTTAAGTAATTTACTAACGTACTACAGACTGTTCATACTGTCCTTTGTATCCTTGCAAAAGCTTTGATATAATTTTTGCACCATAGTTCACAAAAATATATCGATTATTATCTTTTTAGCTGGATTTGAATTTTTGATAGAATTAACCGATATTCTGCTTAAAAAAGTGACCGTTACTTCTATTCTATTCTAATTCTAAAAACGGAATTTATTAAAGATAAAACACTGTACAGTCGTATCATGTTTCTGTAGAAAGTAAGGTTCCAGAGTTAAAGGGTAGGAATAAGAAAAGATTTTGTAAACAATGACACTTATGTGTCATTGTTTACAAAAGGCTAGGCGTTTTGTTATAATTATTTATAACAAAACGCCTAGCGTGTATTTTTATGAAAGTTTCAAATCTTATCTTTACCACATCTTAGGTAGGTAGGTATCTAGTTTTTGCTCAATGTTTTTTTAATTTTATTAGTGTGGTCCATAACAGCTCTCTATTCAACGAATTTAATTGATAATCGATCATAAATATTTCAAATCGGGCAATAGGAGATCATTGATCGATTAGGTATTATAGATTACGAAATTATGTGCAAACAATGTTCTAGGAATAACATTCTTAGCAATCGGTATTGGCCCTATGGAAATCGAATTGACAAATCGATAGTATGAAATTTCATTGAGCGTTCAATAGAGTAGTGTCGCAACTGGGCCACGAAACATTTTTTATGTTCCGCGCGACGACGCGCCACAACCTGACAAACCGTTTATTATATTGAGATTAGATGTTTGACATTTCATACGCAAAATAGTGATCTGTGACATATGAACTGTGATCTGTTTCTCAATCTTAATCCATTGTGGAAGTTAGAATGGAGGTATATTTAATTTATTTACTCCGGTTATGTAAGTAACAATTAAAGTTCAAAAACTAGTAGACTTAAAAATTGTTAAAAAAAATATCAGCAGAGAGTATCGCTGTAACAGCTTTACTTGGGTGCTATGAATTCAATTTGTCAAATAACTATCACAAAATAATGATTCATTGGATATCTATTATTTATTCGAGAGAAAGTCAATTTACAAACAAATCACTTACAGCAATATTATGGATATCTATCATAAATTAAAACAACTGGTCGATTGTGATTGTAAAATACAAAGGAAAATTATTTGGTATGTCAGACTCGCTCGGATTGTTGGATTGAGAGGACGGTCGCGGGTTCGCGTCCAAGTCGTCCAATCCATGTCAATCATATCGTTTGATGATTATAAACGAAATTAACTACAGTAATGTGACAGAACTCAAATTGAACAACTTTTCTCAATTAACTAACAAAGTAAAATAGTTTTTAATGAAAATAAAATACTATAATATTATAGATATCTGTGTTTAAGAAGAGCATTTGTTTTCTGGGTGAATAATAGCCCTATAATTATTTAGCTTAAAAAAATTAATAGATAATGCAAATGGAGGATTGCCAGTAAGTTTGTTGTTGCCTAATTTGAGGCGTGGCAATCGCACCGTCCATAGCTAACGAAATCAATTTCCTGCCGCGGACCCGTTTTTGTCCTTTTGACGCAGCGACAAAATATTGTTGTCATTATTTTTTGCCGGGCATTACCTCGTACGACCTTCGTAATTTAATAAGTTCCAATGGTCATTACCACTGTGCGAGGGAGACGCACGTAGGAAGTGGCCAACATCTAGACCCACTCTATCGCTGAGATTTAAATGTCAGTACGCGGATTGTAAATTGATCTAAATTATCTGGTATTGTAACATGTTTAGGCGTACCCAAAGTACCTATGAAAATTCCACTCTGTTGTATTAACCATGTAAATTCAAACCGTACTGATATGCTTATAAGATCCATTTTTACGTGCCATCATTATCTTAAGTTAATTGTGGCGTAAATTGATTTTATAAACTAGATAAAAATATAAATCTTAATTACACGTGAATTTAATTACTTTGCAAATGCGCTATTGCATTTTAGAGGATGCGTTAATTACTAATAAATGTTAATTTGATTGATCTAGGAAGTGTATTCAACGTTTTGTTCAGTTCAATGTGACTATGACAAGATAGAATAAGCGTGATACCAGATTCTTCAGCATCCTATGAGATTACGTCACCAAGTGTCATGACATACGAAGCCCTGTATCCTTACTACGAGCAAAACGTAACGCTACGAAAGCGCTACGTGCTACAGTTGTAGACAGTTTTTTTTAAAGTCGTGTCACTTTTGCTCCCGTTTCCCAGCGGGATCAATAGTACAGAATTAGTATAGTAGTACTGACGTACCAATAGTTTCAAAGGACTCTCACAGAGCAGAACTATACACCACGATCATGGTACCAACAGTGTTCTTTTTCCCAAACCCTTATGGAATAACAACTGCATTAAATATTTTTACTACGGCATCAGGTTTTCCGCTGCTCGCTATAATATGACAAAAATATATTTTTGTCATATTATAGGTATAAAGGCAATGTTGTTCGAGCAGCGGAAAACCTGTGCTGTGTCCTTCATAACTTTTGGAAAAAATATTGTAGCACAAATTGTATTGTTTGTAAGATTGTTAGACAGACATATTACTTATGTCCTTTAGTTTGAAGCGTCTCATCAAAAATATGAATAAGTAATAGCGAAGTGAGGTATCGTACGCTTCTCCGGCGGCTGTCGCAATCGGCTGCGGTCTAGCTCTTCAATTGCTGCGGCTGGCGGGCGGTTACGGCGTTAGTACTATTATATATTCTGTGGTTACGGCTTACGGCCCGGTCACACGAAGACTTAGCTCAACCGTGGATTTAAGTAATTAGGCAGGCATGATTATGTTTATTTAGCGTCACTACAAAAAATCAAGAGACATTGTCCTTCATTCAGTAACCACATTAATTGACACATCAAAAACACGAACCCATCAAAGACACATTAATGGGCTCATGTTTTTAGAAAAATGGTTTACTTTTGAAATACGTCAGCAGATTAGCCTTAAAAGTAACTGTACCTTTTCGCAACATTTATTGAATCTATATAGTGTGGTCAAAAGGGTGATAAAGTTTTTAAGTGACAGGATACTTTTGAGGCTGCCTGTACCTATCTGTAGATGTCAGACCTCAACCACACCAAATACTCCTTGGTGGTTTTATATTATTCTAAAGGTTTAAATAGGCTGCCAGAGGTACGTATAGGAATGTTACGCAATGTGCTGTGGACACACACAATCATGATAAAGATTCCACGTTACATTACCCAGGCATTACTGTAGCAGCGAATAATTTAAATCAACCTAAAGTGAAATTCTTATAAGTATCACATTTGTGCAAGATGGTATCTCTGGAAACGTATCCGTGTGTCTTGTACCGTGGCGCGCAGTGGCTGTTGGCTCACCGCTTTGCGACACATCGGCGCGGCGGTACTCAACGTGGGTACTGTGCTCGTTACCATGACAACAACGGAGCATGTGGTCTTGGTTGGAAACTATCATTTTTGTGTTTTCCTTGTATAAGCGCGTTGCGACGTGATCAGATAGAAAAAATATCTAGCTAGTTATCATAGTTTTAATGTTACGCGCGAACGACTACAAAAAGCACATAATTTTAAAAGTTCGTTAATTTTCAAGTTGAACTAAAACAAAAGCAACATTTTCTTATCGTAGAGAAAACAAAATTACGGTTGCTTAGAACGCGATAATAAACAAAGCATGTGAAATTTATTTATTTACTAGCTTACGCCTGCGACTTCGTCCGCGTGGGCATTTAGAAAATCCCTACGGAACCTTTGACCGAGATAAAAAGTATCCTATGTTTTAATCCAGGCTATAAACTATGTGTGTGTCAAATTTCATCCAAAACTGTTTAGCCATTTTTGCGTGATAGAGGAACAAACATCCAAACCTACAAATTTTAACATTTATAATATTAGTAGGATTTTAAATAAAATAAATATAATAAAGACATTATTCAATACGTTTGAAATAAGTTTTGTCTTGTCCCCTGTCATAACTCAAGCGTGTAGATAATAACAGACAATTCAGAAGATAATCACTTAATTCGTGCTAAAATACTTTTCAAGTTGTCGTAAGATAGGATCAGTCACGATCGCTATTCTATTTAAGTAATTCAAAAATAAAGGTTTATATTTTCATACATTTTAGCGTTTTTTTCTTTCTCGTCAAAAAAATCTATAAAAAATGAATAATCTCCTTCAAAACCAAAAAATAAAAACAATGCTTCAAAATCAAATAGCTCACGAATTGAGAACCTCCTCCTTTTTTTGAAGTCGGTTAAAAGTAAACTAAAAAGGTAACCAAAAGAAAAAAATGAAAACGCGGTTTCACAGTAATGTTCGTAAATTACATAAACGTAAATCTAGCGTAAATTGAGACCACCGGTCCTTCGTCGGTTTATAGTTTAGAATATGTTTAGCCGCTAGGCACCTCAGCACTGCCAAATTTTAATAACAAAAGATCCTAGAATAATAATTACCAATATGTTTGGTTAACCAACCTGCAACTGCGGTGTCGTTTCACACCCCACATACCGCGCTGATTGAATGCGGTTTCGCATTGTTACAATTGCAATTATTTTAATTCACTATTCTAAAATATAACCCAACTAAATTAGTTTAGCTATGCTTTGAGAATTCGATACAATAATAGCTTGTGCAACTTTATCTAATACGTTTATTATTATTTATATTTAATAACTTTTGTGGTCAGTGCGGTTTGGTTACCTGTCAAATATGGAGTCTGTGTCAGGTGTTTCAAGTTCGATTCTCGGCAGGTGAAAACATGAAAAGCTCCATTTGCCTGTAGATATCATTACCTATACCCAGCAGTGGGTGTCATGCGGCGGATATGATGATCATTGCCCAACCTTATTGTTAGTTCAGGATTCTGGGTAAAACGGCCCCCAATCGTAACTTTACGTCGAAAATGTATGAAAATGCATGAAATCTCATTCTCAAAGGAACAGCCAATTTCCTACTTATCCTGCAAGATTAGAAAGTAGCTAGGTAGTATTGTTTTTCCCATTTACGCAACGCGCCCGCAGACTCCAACCTATTCCTTTTCAGTCCATACCAGATAAAACTCTATCATTCCATACTTTAATTAGATAATCTTCAAACGCATTTGCTGCGTGCGAACTCGGATGGTAGCTTATTGCGATAATTTTGTGAGGCACAGGATCTCAAACTTACTTATCATGCCTCTAAACCAGGGATGCACAGACTGCGGCCCGTCAGTAATATGCCAGTGGCCCGCCATCAATAATATTCCCTCGTACAGTATGCCAGTCTTCATACATAAATGTCCGAACCCTTTTGACATTTTGTAGAGTACTATGATCTTGCTTTCTTTATTTTGACAATTTATATTCAATTTTAAAATATTTTACTCATATTGACATCTTTGCTTTTAATTTAATAATGTAGTGTGCATGAAATTATGTGTACTTAATGTTAATTTTATTATTTGCAATGTACTACCTAATATCTAACTTGCTGGCGATTTCGGCCTTACTGTAAGTCAGCATGTAAACTTTTAATTAGTTTTAATAAATAAAAAAAAACAAATAAAAAAATGGCTTCATTTAACTCTGTGCGTGCATCCCTGCTCTAAACTCAATTTTTTCCGACATTGTTTTGGTTGCGGAAATGTAGGGGTCGGGTTTATGTCTTGTTTCAAAAAATTATAACAAGAAACAAATAATCAAGTGGAGTAATAATACATCAAGGAGAGCTTCATTAATATAATTATGGCTTCTCTTTATGACAAAGCTACTAATGAATTTGAAGTACTTACTTGAATTTGAAGTATTCGACATAATTTAGTCGGTTACGTATAGTGTAGATGAAATAAACATCGGTAAGTTAGTTTTCGGTGAATTGTTACATCGGGGAATAAAAGCTTGGAGCTAGTAAGGCATCGATCAATGGTTTTCATTGAAATGAAAATAGATTATTTGAGTTTCGATTTTACGGAGGGTATCGTTAAAAGTTTGAGGATCTTTGCTCCTAGAAACTGCGGAGAGCTTAGTCATTCTTCAGATTGCGCTCCTGTGCGAACTAATGTAGATAATTAAGACGCACCGAGGCAGCCTCGAGCCGTAGAAGGCGCTGCGGTCGGGCCCTGAGCTTCCATTCCTTTGTTATAAAACAATTTCTGCTGAAATGGAGATGCGGTGCCATTATTCTGATGACCGCTGCATAATAAGCCACTTCGCAACTAACACTAAACAGATTTTTTGTAATGTTTTCAGGAGTCAGTAAGCAGTTTACTGTATTATATGGTTGTTGTTATAAGTACCTACTTACACATAAAATAATGATTGATTACGTAACATATGGTAAAACTTTCTTTGATTCATGAAATTTTTTAAATGTGCAATATTTTCCTGCTAACCTCTAAAATGTCTTAAGTATAAGACAATTCTAACCCTATAGTAGAATATTCGGATGGAGCTCGGTGGCGCAGTGGTTTAGCGCCTGACCCAGCGATTGCGGAAGTTAAGCAACGTTCGCAAGGGTCGGTCATGGGATGGGTGACCAAAAATTTATTATCTCGAGCTCCTCCGTGCTTCGGAAGGCACGTTAAGCCGTTGGTCCCGGCTGCATTTGCAGTCGTTAACACCCACCAATCCGCATTGGGCCCGCGTCACCACGCATGGGTTATGGCCCATCCTCCTTACCACCCATAAGGAAGGCCTGTGCTCCAGCAATGGGGACATTAAAAATGGCTGATGAACATTAGAATGTATCCGAGATACGGAACCACCAGTACTTAAGTATGATTCAAACTTCCACGGATTTGTTATGTTAATATTTCTTTAACTATATGGACCTTTCCTTTTGCGTTATGCATATTAGTGCTAGCACACAAACTAGTTTCGCCAAAAGTAACGCCTAATAAAGCAATGATAATAATTTATCTTTATCGTTATTACACGCGAAGTTTATCATAGAGGCCGTATTATGACACCACAGCTTCGGGATTAATTTGGTTATAAGATATATTATATTAGTGGGCATCAGCGAGCTTGACGCGGTCATACATCTTGGCAAATGGCCTACTCGGATGTGTGTGGTAATTACTAATGACAAACTGCTGTCAGTTCAATTGGATCTCTATTTTTAGTTTGTTGATCATTTTTGATGTAAATTTTAATAATCTACTTAAATAGATTATAAATTTTACTATCTCCATAACATTAGGTACCTAATTAATTAAAAATCGCCATAAAGCTTTTGCCCTATATCATACTTTTGGCCCAACTTAGTTTGGGGATATTATCACTACAATTCACGTTCAAAACAAATTGCGCATGCAAAGAAATTAACATTAGTTAATAGTAATAGTACTTACCTACTTACTATTGTTAACTTGAGAAAAATCTAAGTAATAATAGTTAAGTATGAAGATAGTTTCTGAAAAAAGTGTACCTACTTGTTTCAGAAACTATCATCAGTCGGCAGCGCGTCAGGTTATACAAAACTCAATAATGTGCAATTTGTTTTGAACGTTAATTTCCTTGCATTTAAGTATAACATTGATTGAATATGATTACCCTGTTGAGGAAGCCCAGTGTGTCGTAATAATTATGATTGTTTTACAACATGTCTGTGAGCTTCGCACACAAGATAATTGGTTGGGTTCTGCTGTATAAATGTATATTTGTAATATTTAGTGTAACAAACAAGAAAACAAACTGAAAATATTACCGCAGATGAATAAATATGAAATATTTATTAAATATATAATAAATATGAAATATTTATTCAACCACGGACTTACAGCGAAAGTTACGTGTATCATATAACTATTATAATTCTCAAAATATTTTATTGATATACTTAAAAATATATTACAAATACATTCACTATTACAAGAAATAGGTACTTAAGTTGTTATATTTTATTTTGTAAAAAACCCTTCAACTTTAATTCGTACAACATTTCACAATTGATTATTGTTCATGTGATATATCCAATTGAGATCAATTTGTGGGGGCCTGCGGAGCGTCGGTAAGTGTTTCAAAACGGCCGGCGGACAGAAAGGCCGCGGCAAGGCCGGCCGCGGCTGCAGGCCATTTCACAAGCGGCGCGCCATTCCGGCTCCGTACCCACCGGACATTCAGCATAAGCGTCTGGCATAAGCGGATCTCGTTTATCACTTATCTTGCCAATTAAGAAATGATTGTATTAAAATTATTGTGTATTATACACCTACCTTTCGGCGTCTCTAATATGAAAGATACTTCGTTACGCCATTGAAAATGGTTCAGTCATTTATATAGCTAATTTTCCAGTAATTTTTTGCTGTGGCAGAAAGGTTGATTTGATTGTGGACATAAGTATCAAGAAGATCACTCATTATGACTTTCATCAATCTTAGTAAAATTATCTTAATTCTTCACTGTGTCTTGTTTGTAAAAGCTTTTGAAACATTATTAGCATATTTTAAGATAAACACCCAAAAACCCACATGATGATTGTGAGATAATCGGCTTTATACAACAGTATAATTATGTCGAATCCTTGAGATTGTAGAGTAGGTAAATCCAGTAGGTACTTAGCAGTTTGCAAAACTACTTTAACTTTCTTAAGGGCCCTAACTAAAGTCGCTTGTCACTAATGCCTTAGACCACCGCCTGCAGGGCTGGCACGCGGAAACGTGCGAGAGAATTTTCGTTCACAAAATTGCCGAATGGCGTCGGCGCACGCGATCGAGCTCGTTCGCGATACCGATCTCTACGCGGAATGCCTCACGTCGTGTCGCCTCGCTTCAACTCAGCTGCTCCGCGACCTTCACTCATATGCATTTTTACTACGATTAGCGCGAATAAAAATACGGCTTTTGATTTTTCAATATTGTGAAATTAAATAAAATGATATGAAATGAAATGAAATTGTTTATTGTAAGTATATTAAATGTGGTCTCGATTGTTGAGGATTTGGATTAAAAGAGATAAATAGATCAAAATACTTTATAAATTGCTAGATACTAGTATAAATTAGCACAGGAATTAACAATGGTATAACAGCATTACAGCACCGAACGTTATTTAGAATCGTACTGTACTCGAGCTGTGTAGACATAGTGGGAAGTTCAATCTGTTTGTTTCTAGAGTCAAAAGTTTTCTAGAGTAAAACTTCAGGGAGCTAAATATGATGAATAAATACTTAGAACATATAGAATAAATATGATGGCGCGCGATAACTATGGCGCTTTCCAAACCCTTTTTTTTTGTTGCTGTCAAATCTATCAGATAAGTAAGTCAAGTTCGATTACCATTACTACTAGAGCTGTCGACACGATATTAGTTAGGAAAATAATTTGCGAACATGTTACATATTCCTGTCATCGAACACAACAGAGTTCAATCAAAAACAACAATGCATATTGGCAAAATGAGACCGAACGATTAATTACCTGCCTTAGGAAATAGCATATTAAACGCGACGCAAGCGACCAGTGGACGAAGGCCCCTGGGTTTCAGTAGTCGTGGAGGTATAAGGGGGTCCAGTGATAGTGGTATGTTCAGATGAGGACGACTGATAACAGTTGCCTAATTGTTATTTCAACAATGGCGGTTTTACGCGTGCTTTCTTTCGTCACGCCACCACGCGCCGCCTGGCGAGGCATTCGTTTAACCGTATATTTACTCGGTGTATCAATCACGTGGATTGTTATGGTGAAACATTGTTTATGTCATTATAACGCTGTTTAATACATCAATTACATTTTTTATTATTCCCGGAATTTAGGGAAGTTGGAGCTGTTTGTGTGACTTTGTAGTCAGGCTTTAGAAAACCGAGGCCTTAGCAGACCTTAAACACTCCGAGCTTGACATAATAATGAACGTTTTATCATCACCAGCCTTTTTTTCTTGCCTAGCATGAATGTCTTTTTCAGGGCTCCGTAGTCAAGTCAACAAGCAAACCATATATAGTTTCGTCATGTCCGTCCGTTCGTCCGCCCGCGGCTTAGCTCAACTAAATAGCTACAATTTAACAAGAATGTGTTTAACATGAATTAATTACGCAGTAAAAGTGGAAGAATAAAATCTCGAAAAAGTTTTTTATAGTGTAGGTACCTAAGTACGTACGTACGTAAGTAAAGATTTTTCTCATCAATCTCATAGTGTGGGGTGTCATTGGATAGTTCTTTCAATAACATTGTAGGTTTGTGAAAACCACTTTTTGATTCAGGGATCCGTTTGCAAAACATTAAGCTTTACAGGTAAACGGTTGCTTTTGGAAACGTGAAATAATTCAGGACAGTAGTATTTAATGAAGTTAAAAGAAAAACTATTACTGGTAGGTAAACTTTACAAGCTAATGAGTATTAGTCGATCAACTTACAAATTTAATTTATATTTCAAAAGTTTTCGTAGAACAAAATGTCATTCAATATTTAGTTAAATATTATACTCATTTTTAGTCGTTACGCTAGTTGTGAAATATAAGGTGTACATATAAGTTTATAGTCATATAGTAACTGTATAAGGTAACTTCGGAATCTTATGCTGCGCGTGGATTATTATATTGAACAATTGCTAGAAATCTTTTATTTAGTTAGTTCTTATTTGTGTCATATCATACGTTTATAATTTTGCACATAGTGTAAATATAGTTTTATTGGCATTGGCAGCATGACCCATGTTATTGCTGAGTCGGGCGGCGCGGCGGCGGCGGCAGAAATCGAAAGTGTTCCGTGGCCCAGTTCACGCGATTTGGGCACCGGCGCTTGCGCAACACGGTCGCCTACAACTGCAACGGTGCATTGCTGAAAGTACCCACCTCGCGCAAACAAACACACCGCACAATTAGCGGCACGACATACATGGTGTGTGTACCTATTTACCATGCGAATTCCATTATTAAATGAAATACTTAATAACTATATAAAGAGACAAATTAAATAATTATTTTTTGTACTAAAAATTAAATGATAGCTGTTTAGTTTTATATACAAATTAACGTTAATAAACGAATTTCATCAATCTAAATCAAAGGTGAATGCGCAGGTTACATAGAAAATTACCCGAGCCCCGGCAAAAATGAAACTTATCTCAGATTCAGACTTGGCAATGTTGTGACCTCCCTGATCGGGAACTAACTCAGAAAAAAACCGCATTGATTTATGCTTCAGGCGCTAGTATTTTAGATAACGATAATAGTCTAAAATCATCTGTATTTCAATAATTATATGCGATAAAAATAACTTTTTCCACTATTCATGTTGTTGCAAAAATAATATTTAGAGTTTACCATTTCTTAACTGCTTACATACACGACTGACGATTGTAAAGTAATAAAAATATTTATTTGGTACCTACACAGTACTACAACAATATCATTTTCTATAAACAAATGCACATTCCGTTTGTGAGCACATTTACTTTAAAAAAAAAATTGCCATAGAAAAACATGTTTAAAAATATTTTGCTTTTTTCCCTATGTTAGACACCATCCGGGAGGTCCCAATGTTTATTTGTTATAGACATAAAAGGTATTAAAATCTGAGATAGGTTTTATTTGCGCCGGAGCTCGGGCATTTTTGCGCATTCGCCTTTGCTTCATCAATGACTTTGTAGTCGATTTTTCTTAAATTAATCCCTGCTATCTCGTGACTGCTTTTCCGCTTTTCTTGACGTTGCGGCTATACATCTTTTGGCTAATCTTACATGAATCTTACCGATCTATGTTTGATAGATGTCAATGTTTTTGGTTTTCCAGCATAGTTCATCAATTAGTTTTTAGAAAAAACTACGGATTTTTTCTAGTCTTTTTTGCAAGTAAAAGCCCACTATTTGTACATATTTGTTATCGTTCGTGGTAAGATGGTAACTTTATTAACTTTTTCCTTACTTGTTTTGTAGCCAGTATGAACATTGAATAATTTATCTTGATACCTGGGACACCCTTTATTTTAACTTGAAGACTATCTTATTTCACATTTTCTAAGTGAGGAAATTCCTCTGATATTCTGGTTTCTGATTTTGACTAAGTTTAGGTTCAATATAGCAAGTTTCTTCCACATTTTGAAATATATAACCATAGACCAAGGGCCACATTGCAAAGTTCAAATTTCTAATTAGTACGACCTTCATAACAATTAAGTAAATATTTTTATAACAAATTAGCAATTTTAGCATACCTAAATTAAATTAACGTGGAACTTGAACACTAATTCGTTGCAACTTAAACTTGGCTAAGTAACGCGATTTACCCAATAGTTTCCTAACGAGGAGACAGGTTTCTGTGGCTCGTTATTATAATTAGGGCGACGTCACACCGTTCGTTTCCTTTTCAATAATCCCTCACAAACATCCGGTATTGCTTACGCTTTCAACTTATATCCTTGTCTTGTCTATTTTTTATCTAAGTACGTAATATAATATAAGTTATTCGAAAATATAAGTCGAGACAGCAATACGTTGATATTTTACTCCTGTAAATGACTATTAATAACAATAAGACCTATTGATAGCCGACGGTCACCAATCTAATTACTGGTCATTGCAAAGCTTTAACGACGCTTCTTAGTAAATTAATAAATATTTGTTTTGCATCCGTAGCACGAACAGCTACCGAGAAGAAATGCGCTTAAAAATTCGATAGTGCATTTTTTGCCCTTTGCCATTTACCACCGAAAAGCGAAATTTTCATAGACAATAACTCTCGCTCTGTCGAGTACTTTGACGCGCACTTTTTTCTCGGTAGATTTTCGTGTTTAGGGATACTGAACTTGCTACGGCTCGAACTTCATGTCGACAGAACCGTAAAATTATACATTACTTATTTCACTTGGTATGCAAAGTTAAACATTTTGAAACTTCAGTTTTCGCAACATGAAGAAATCATTATAAGAGTTCCAATGTGGTTTCCTGCATAAGTAAACACACAGGTAAACATATTCCTACTGCTCAACTATTCGCAGTTGAGCAGTGGGGAATAAAGGAAAAAATTAGTAGTCATTACTATTTTGTTAAAATAGAACAAATATTGAACGGTAAAGGAATTTATCTCTCAGAGTATATTGAAATATGTATATTATAACAATTAGTAGACTTGTTAGCGGCCGTTCGTAAAAGAAAGTGGGAGGACAGCTTTGAGGGTTCCAGAGCATGAATATTGACTTTTAATGCAAGTGACATTATAAATTTACGACACCGCGGCGAGTCGTCGGGAGGATGTTGTCGAGCGCCGGAGAGACCGGGCAGCTAGCGAGAACTAAAACGCGCATAGAAAAGACTTCAACGCGCGACCGTACTCCAAGTTCAAAATCATCCTGTTAATTTGTTTGTTTCGATTATTGAAATATAATTTTATTCTAATTGAATATAAGTTTAACGTGATTATTTAGTTTTGTATTTCAAAGTTCTTTGTAGCCTGGATTATCAGAGCCGGCGGCGTGAGAACAATCAAGGGAGCTTTTCCCACTTCAAGTGTACTGATGTTCTATCAAAGTTCTTTTCAAAGAAACATGATATTTTGACACGTGAAAAAATTATCCTTGATCGGTTGGCGACCATTTGCGAATCATCTCGGCGTCACTTAAGCACGACTTGTAACAATAGTTCGTTATCAACAAAGCGTGTTGCAAATCGCCCTCGTACACGCGCCTTGCACCGAATCCCTGACATTTCGCCCGCTTCCGTAACCCTTAAGGCTCACTCCCCACCACCGCGGCGGGCGGCGGCGGCGGCGGGCGCGCTGGTGGCGCGGGCGCACGCCACTCTCGCGATCGCGCGCCGCAAGCTCGCGCGCTACGATGCCCCGGTGGTGATAGTGCAGTGCAGTGATTGTACCCCGTGTTCTGTGCGCGCAAGCATTAAGATGAGGTCCTTCGGCGCTGTGGCGCTCATACTAGCAATCATTACAGGTAAGCCACACTATTTTCAGAGTGTTGATGTTGGGTTTTGATGGGATTTTGCGCACAGGACTTGGGGAAATTGAGAAAATCTAGAAAAATTTTCAGTAACTCTATTTTATTTATAATAAACAGAGTCTTTATAAAATAAGAAAAAAACCATTAAGTAAGAGTCAAAGTTGACAGTAAGCTACAAGAGATTTGAAAACTTTCGTAATATGGAAACTTTTTAGTGAATGATGTGAACTTAAAAATGCGCGTTCATCGTTGATAATGTTTGTGTGAGCAGCGATAGTTCTTAAAAACTGCACACTTTCCTCGCGGCTGCGTTGCGTAACCTGATTGACAGATAATAAGCTCTCTTTTATTTGTTTTGCTGATCGAAGTGCTTTTCAATAATGTAGTGACACTTCTTGTTAGCAACTGTTTAGTTATTATCTTGCCGTGACAAGAGAGTATCAAATTATATGTGTAATATCACCATGTTTTACTTTATTTGTAGTATCATGTAACTTTGTATCTACAACGTTTTTTTTAAACGAAGCACACAAAAAATTATCTATTTTATTTATATGTAAGATAGCGGAAACATTTTTATAAAATTCATACCGATGCTTTCGCGACGTAAACACTACCTGTACGATAAAAATGTTGAGCTATCGGCGGATAATCACTTTCGTTCTCGTCGCGGACTCGGCGCACGCGCGTTTCCAACGCGCATGGGAACGCGAACTATTGTTTCATGGCTAATTGACGCACAAACACACACAAGCTCCCGTTTCTAACGCCATGTAGCGGGTGAAGTGTTTCATAATGACTTTGGTTCAGGTATTATCAATGATTAATTAGCAAAAAAGAATACAAAATTATTTCGACTATAAGCAAAATTAATGAAATTAAATGAGCCAACGTTTTGCATAAACTAATCAATACTTTGTCATGCTGTCGGAATACTGAAAGTATTTTCAGCGGCTACTGAACATAATGGGCGCTATAAGTTTTCACCCGCTGTAGTCACTTCCCTAACAGTCAAGTGATGTTTGAATAAATTACAAGCAGGCATACGCAATGTCGCCGTATTTGCATACTCGCCGCAGTCACAACAATGAAATTATTACAACTTCACCGGTTATTAGGTGGTTCATAATGAAAAAGTATTGGAATCCTGAAAACCTGAAAATAATAGTTACAAAAGATTTTTTCAACTCTGTTTAAAAATCTTTTGTAATAACACGGAGTGTTTTATTTGGTGAAATATTTGACACCTATTTATACATAAATTATTTTCTAGTAGGTAGGTAAAGACATTAAAAAACTATAAAGTAACGTAAGGTTACACAATTTTTGGAAACATTAGATTAAGTTGGTAATATATTTTAAAATTATTAATTTTCGTAGTCTAGAGAAAAGTGTCAATTACGTGTAATGAAACTGGTTTTTTTTACGTCAATGAAAGTTTTAATAATAGTTAAATCAATTAAAACATTTTGGCTGGGTGTACTTTCTTTTTAATTGACAAGTATAGTATCGAGGGACTCAAATATTTCGTAGAGTATCAAAACTTATATTTTTGCTAAGTTCGTTATTCTTTGGCAGAGTTTTAATTTTCAATACAAAGTTTAAATAATGCATTATTTGATAATAACAAATAAGACCACGAGAACGACCTCGAGTATATTTTTTTATTCAAAAGTCTACATAACAAATGAATGTAAATAACTGTAAAAGTTAATGTTTTAACTCGGAAATTGTTCTTTCTCCATCATGTCATATACAAACTTTTCCAACATATTGTTTTCCGTATGTCTCCAACATGGCAGTGTTTCCTCATTGTCTCTGCGCCGGCGCCGGTAGAATGTCGAGCAGAAAGAGTAACGGTTCGTTTATCTGATGCTGATGCGAGCTCACTGCATTGATGCACTCGCGCGCTGAGGGAAATGCCCAACAATACACTGATACTATCATATTGATTGTATCTTTTGAACCAAGCGACGGACAAAGTCACATCATCTTTATACGTAGAGTACGTGTAAAGATAATAAAAAAATATGCCCAGCCTACCACTGCTTTAGAACGTCCTTTAGCTTTCTGGCTTACTTAATTCGAAGAAATTCTTAACGTAAATATAGTAGTAGATAATGATACAAATTGCGATATAAGTAAATAAAACAATATAATATTAATAACAATGGAAAGGTGATAACGTGTGTTTAAATTGAAATTAATGATTATGGACTTCAAATTGGCAAACGTGTGTGATGTGGACAATGTATTTATTCTCGAGTTAAGTTAGTAACAATACTTTTAAATGTTATTGCTTGCCTGTTTTCAAACATATGTTTAATATAAATTATTAAAATATTGATATATTTAAGTCGGTTGACTATTCAGCTCAGATTTTCATCACTTAAGTTCTAGTGTATTTAGTGAATTTGCATTAGTAGTAGTACACTGATAACAGCGTATAATTATATATTCGAATATAAATTAATAATGTAGATTGCTATACATAAGTGTTACATAATCATATAAAGTTCGCTCTGTACAAATATTGTATGTTTATTTATTTAAAGTGCTGGTCCATAACGATAATTTTATTGTATTTTAAATGTAAATGATAATAAGACAGCGCCTCAATGTTACGCTTTTGATGCCAAGGCATTGCATTCGATTGCTGCAATCGGCTGCACCGGCCGAGTTTCCTAAAGCGGTGCCGTCACTTAACGGCCGTAATTTTACGCACGTAAAAAGACTATTTGACTTTACGGTGTCCAGCACCGCTCTCTAGGAAACCGCGCCGTATTGTTTACATAGACAACGTTCTACGCTGCTAAATTACGGCTGTAATATGACTGCACCGCTATTCTTGGAAACCCTAGCTTTATTGTGCCTTAAACTGCGCTCGCGCTTCCTCCTCCATCTATAGGAATGCACAGTTGCCCAACCAATGACTACAGAATATAGGAGCCGATAATAAACCACATCATAAATAAATCAAAGAAATGTTACTTGATTTATTATCAAAGAGAACTAAGTTAGATAAGCAGCGGTTCTGCAGGAGTATCTATGTATTGTAGTACATTGAACGAGATACTAAATTAGATAATTCCAGTAGTGGGTAATACATTTTTTTTTTATTTCAAATAGCAACACTAACATTGTAATTATAGTAAAATTTTGTTTCTAAAATGTGTTTTGATGTAAGTTTTAAAGTCAATTCGTTTCACGGTTCAGAGCTTGCTTTTACCTCACTCGTTTCTTCTAAAAATGACTTTCTATTTGAGCGATATGTAATTCGATATTGTCCATATTTAGTTTTAGATTCTTTGTATTTTCCCCAGACGTTTTCATATCTTTCAGCCTTATAATAAATCCTTTACAATAGCACAAATCCGTGAACCATGCACGCTCGATATACCGCCAATGCTGGCTTCGCAACACCCCCATATTAGTGCAACCACGACGGAAGGTTTTCGCAGAAAGCTGTCCAATGATCCTTCACAATGGGCCGATTACACGCAGCATTGTGGGAGCCAGCCCTGAATGACGACCAGCGGAGTTGTCGTGATTCGTGGGGTGACCTCGGGATGTTGGCCAACTGATCTGTTGGAATACTCTTGCCATTTCGTCTTGGTACAAATAGTCTTTGAACCCCTATCCTAGATATCGTTTACTATAAATAAATAAATCATTTTTGATTGGAAAGTATCCTCTTCCTCTTTCAATTCAAAACTATCTGTGAGACTAGACTTATAAATCAATGAAACTTCATGAATTTCACTTACACATTTTATGGTTTGTCTCGGGAATTAAATAGGAGATAAAAAGTCGAAGTACCTATTTTAACACGGCATATTGTCTAGGTATATAGTATATTGCGTATGAATTTCATTGGCTGTTGAACGTGGCGAAAGTAAACAAACGCCATTTCAACGCAATGTCCATTTTGTTACGAACCAATCAATCTTAAATGTTACTCTCAATTTGTTACTATTATGACTCTTTGCGCTTAATGTTATTATGAATTGCCCAACTGTTGACGTGTTTCATTAAAAATATGTAATGTAATTATTTATAACTTGGTCATGTTTATGATTCGTTTTCATTGAGTACGTTGGTCAGTTCCTCAAATTTGATTAATATTTGATCAATCTTTTGTAACATTTATTGAACTCTGAGATTAGTGGCATGTTGTGAATTAACTAATGTAACCGTCAATGTTAAACATTAACGTCATACTTAAAAAGTATTTCCTCATCACGACATGTTGATGAAAAATTGACACTAGTATTATAAATAACACAAACATAAATCTGTACATTTTTTAATGCCATCAAATTCAAATGTTTTAGCAGAAAACATATAGAAATTCTGGAACCTCATAAAGAATGAAAACGAGACAAAACTTTCTTACTTACTTATAATAGCAGTATATTTAGCTAATTTGTTTAGGTAACTGTTGGCACAAGTAGGTCTACTCATATTTAGATCTTTTGTCAACAAGTAGGTATTTACATCTTTTGTCTACAAGTAGGATGGCAGACTGCATCGTAGGCCAGTAGCGAAGGCGGCCAAGGCTCGGTTACCAAACGCTGCATTAGCGATTCCGCGCGGGTCCGGCGCGGCCACGCTCCCGCTACTCACAAAAGAACTGCGGCCATTTCAGTTACGAAATTGTACGAACGCACTCGGAATAACCGACCGTACTATCCGTCGATGTCTCACCTAATTTTGTGAAAATTAGGCATGGCTTTAAGGTGGTACCCTGAGCGAAAGTGGCGCCGCGGTGAATTATATTTAATATTATAATTCTAATACATAATTTTAAAAATGTTTATCGTGGAGATTTTAGGGCCCACAGTCTAGTATTTTTAGACGGTATCGTTACATTCCCTCGTAGTCACTGCTAGAAGTAGATAGCAAAACTGCTAAAAGTGGCCGTTTTTGACACATTTGCTATCTACTTCTACGAATGACTACGAGTTCATGTAGTGATACCTTCTAAAAATACTAGAGCATGGGCCCTAAAATCTCCACGATAAACATTATTAAAATCTTTTTCTATTAATAACTTAATAAATAAAAACCTCTGAGGGCGCCACTTTCGGTCATACAACCGCCTTAAGTAGTATGTCAATTGTTTGTTTGCCTTTAGTATTTACGTTCAGCAAGACGGGCTGCAGTCGAAAAAGGAAAAGCGTAATAATGCACTTAATGTTGAACACAAATATCAAAATCCTGATTGAAATTCCTGACCTGGATTCGATTTCAGTTTAAAAACTAACACCCGACCAACTTAAGGCACATTTAAAAGATCGATTCTTTTATTAAACAATGCGCAAACCAAAGATGTAATCGCAGCTAGCTACAACTAATGGTATTTATGGAACAAAAGCGCGTGATGGCGATGGAGCGGAGATGTGCGCACAATGTCGCCGCTAGAGACCGCGTGTCAAGGTTGTGCTATTGGATAATTACAATAAATATGATATTATACTGATCACTCATACAGCATCGCAGCTGCCGAAGATCCTTGTAGCTTTTAAGTTTGTCTGATGTATGTTAAGGAAATGAAATTAGGACAATTCAGTGATTAAGAAATGAAAAACTATTTTTACCGACTTCCAAAAAAGGAGGAGGTTCTCTGTTCATCTGTATATTTGTTTTTTTTTGTGTATGTCCACCGATTACTCAAAGACGGCTGGACCGATTGAAATGATTCAAACGTTATGACATTAGGTAAACTCCCAAGTTGGTCCCATTTTTTAAAATTTGGAAATTGGTTTAGTACTTTTCAAGTAATCTTGAAAAAAGCACGAAAATAGTGTGATTTTGTGTGAATTACCTCGATGATAATGGTTATTACTTCTTTGTTTATGAACTGAATAAGATAATTATTTTTTTGTAGGAAGAGGGATATCTTAAGTGTAGTTCTTTAATCAACTTAAAAAGGAGGTTCTCAGTTTGACCCGTATGTATGTTTCTCCGCGATTATCTTACGTTTGGCTGAGCCAATTTTTCTACATATTAAAATATACCTTACCTACAAGGTACCTACACTAAAAATAAAAAAAATAAAAAAATGTTTAAAAAAAAACAAAAAACCGACTTCAAAAAACCTACCTCTAAAAAGCTAGAAATAATATTCGTAATAATAAAAATAAGTCTATTGAAGTCGAGTGGGGCTTTTAGAATAAAAAAAAGGAATCTGTACTCCAGCCCCACCCGACTTCAATAGACGTATTTGTATTATTACGAATATTATTTCTAGCTTTTTAGAGGTAGGTTTTTTGAAGTCGGTTTTTTGTTTTTTTTTTAACTTATAAAGTTAAAAAAAACAACATTTTCACAAACAACAACGCCTAACATTTTACTTACACTTTTAATGAAAAAAATCAAAAATATTAAAATTAATATAAAATCAGTGATAGATAATAAATATATAACCGAAACACGAAATCTAGAATTTATTGATAAATAATAGCGCAATGCCCAGCAATAAAATAAGATGCGATAACCTTGGGCGGCTGGAGGCAGGCAATTTTTATTTAAATCAGGCGAATTGGGCAATCCCGCCGTGTTATATAATAGTTCTTTTATAAACTGCGACCCACGTGTCACTACCATAGTTGACATTGGCTGTTTGCCATATTTATTATGTCTACATATTTTAGTTTTTTTAACTCGTAGTTTTCCTCCAAAGTATAAAAAATATTTAGTAGGTATTTATTTAACTTATATAACAATGTAAAAATAGGACTTACAAACTTTAATACTCAACAATTGCCTCTTGAAAATTTACTTGTTTGCCTAAAGAGCCACTGCTATAACTACAGAATAGTATAACAAGGTATAGAAAGGAAACTCTCCGCCCCGCCCCACAATCAATTACCTTACCCCACCGCGCGAGTTCGTGTGCCGAATCGTATGCTCATTCAATAACCCTAGACTTCACGCACACAGTTGCGCGTGTGTAAAAACGTCACTGGGAAGCGTCTGTGTAATAGGTAGTTGAAACGCGGCGCTTGTATGGAGTGCCCGGGGTGTGGTATAACTACTTATCAAAAGTAAAACAAAGGTGTTCATACAAAGCAGTTGTGCGGTAACTGTTTAATAACGCCACGTAACCCGGTGTGTTACGGGAATATGATATCCCTTGCATAAGTCGGTGGTGGCGGGCAGTCACGTCACGATCGGCCATTGTTTCGTTCCGCACTTTCACGGTCATGAATGCGTGCGCGACTTTCATTGCGCGCCAGCTGCGACGCCACCGAGCGGAATACGCGCGAATAGGGGGCAAACCATGGTTCTTCTTCTTCTTATATTTGTTATGGCAATCTACTCCTCTTCAGGGAGTAATTTTTGCCAGTGCCAAGTGTTAAATATATCGATACTGTTTACTCGGTAAGTTCTGCCGAGGTAGCCACCACTACAATAAAAGTCTCAGCTTCACACAACCAAGATCGCACCTATTTCATTTATGCCACATATTGTTCAGATGCGTAGACACTTGTACCACAAAACTGCTCCAATTTTAAGACACAATATCCACTATAAAACAATTTGCAAATAATTAAAATAGCCACCGAACTGAACCCGACAAAATGGCGCCAAAAACCGTTCCAAACCACGGTTGCTTTATAGGTTTACGTCAATTGTTTTGTCATTTAGCTTGTCTTGACGTCGATAAGCGGATGTAAAGGTTAACATCGAATAAACATTTTTGATTTGATTTGCTTGAAAAAGGAAGAGCGCGGGGATGCAAAATTCGTACATAGCGTTTATAGTATTTTTCAGGATAAGCGCATCCGAAAAGAAAAACTGATCTCTTGGTTGTCTGTTTATCAAGATCAAGACCCTTTTTACCAAACTATTTAATAATAAAAAATTCATTTGCTGGCAAAATAACTTCATTTCACTGTAAATGTTTAGATGTTCTAAAGTAAAGATTTATTGATCCGATTCCACATCGATCAATATCCCAAAAGTTTGCCTTCAAACTAAGGTTCTATAGAAATAGTTATCACATACATATATACAAATATTCGTCAGCACTTGTTAAAATCTCATTTTAGGCTTGCCATATACAGACGGAACATTCGGAATTCTGAGACGGAATGTCGATAATGTATGTAAATTCCGAACGGAAAATTACCGCATGTATGTAGTTGGTCCATATAGATTTGTATGGATTAGCTGCGTTCGGAATGATTCCGTTTCAGATTTCCGAATAAAATTCCGTCAGTATGTGGCTGGCCTTAAGGCGAGGCCAGTTCACGATCTGATGAAAAGTCTGATTTTTGAACATCCAATGTGAAGAACTGATGTAAAATTCTGCTTCACAAAAATTACTGTAGACTGAAAAAGAAACAAAGAAGCAAATTAACCGAACAGAATATTGAAAAATGGCATGGTAACTCTGTAAAAAAATCCTGAATAACACCATAAAAACTTATAAAAATAAATTTCAAATCGTCAGATTTCGTAATTTTCAACGACAGTGATATGATTTTTTATGCAAAAAAGGATAGCTTTTTATCGATCTAACACAATAACCGAGTACATTTTTAATAAATGATTCAGTATTTTAGAAATCAATAAAAATTTACTAAAATTCGTCAAATTTTTGGCGAAATAAAGGTATGCAATATTCAACCTTATTCTAATGACATAGTGAAAGAGTAAATTTCGTGAACTGGCCTTGCCTTAAGAGCCCGTACACATTTTGCCGCTGACTGCCACCCTCTCGCTCGCACATTTCATGTATTGTCAAGATTTCTTAATTTCGCGTACCTAATTGAGAAATGTGTCTCGGCTACTTTTCACAATATAAGATAACGGACATGTTAAAATATATATCAGTTTTTTGTTGCCAAAGTACAAAAAGTTGTCGTTTCTAACAGTTATTTGAACTGGCAAAAACGATAAGTTTTTGTACTTCAGCAACTCAAAACTGAAATATATGTGTAAATGTTGTCTTAATCTTATGTTGCGGAATGTGGCCGACATTTTTCAATTACGCACTCAGATTTAAGAAATTTTGAGAAAACATAAAATGTGCAAGCGAAAGAGCGGCAGTCAGCGGCAAAATGTGTACAGACTCTTAAGTAGCGAAAAACAGTACTTAATACCACAAAAACTACTTATGGTCAAATACTCATTATTATACATGTTATGGTGGTATCTGCGCCCCATTGGCACGGCCGTGATGCAACGCCTCATACAACAATTTTCTAGTCTAATCAAAAAGCGCTTGAGAAAATTACATGTTATTTTTGCTAACCAGCCTACATTACGTAATGGTATATTACATTGATCTAATTTTGCTATCATCAATCCATGGTGATGTGGCAGCGAATGAAAAATTAAAGACCATAAAAATTTCGATGCTACGAATATGAAATTATTATTTGTGGTAAAAATACATGTAGTCATTATTATGTAAAACATGTGAAATTACAACCGTTTCAGGAAGTTAACCTGTGACCACGGCACCCGAAAAAGCAATGAAAATTAAAAAATAAATAAAAATAAAATCCAAACCAAACAATCTAATAGCCAAATTAAATCTATGACTTCAGGCAAGTATTAAAAAATAAACACAATATAACAAGTATAATTTATATATCAAGATACGCTTTATAACCTATTTGATGCTTCGACCGTAGTAGCCCACGTCATTTATTGTTTGTTTTATTTAGAAAATCGCAACAGATATTGTTTGCGTAAAGTTTTATCGTAAAGTAGATGCAATTTACTGCCGAATAAGCAGTATACCTTGATGACGTCACACATATTCATGACATGCAGATGTTCCCACTCGCTTGCATTCCCGCTGCTACGATTATACAATGTGCAATGAATGACTATGTTTACACTCACTCGATTGAGAGACCATGACTCGATGAATGGTCAGTGAAAAAAAAAATAGCAATCGATTGAGATACAAGTTTTCATAATTGGTTTCATAATATTAAAAATAACGTAGGTGTATTTTTCTGGGCCGTAGGTGTATTTAACTACGATAAAAAAAAGTAAAATCATAGCCTACATCAGATAATACTTTACTTTGTTCTTCTATGTTACAGTAGGTACTTCTTCTGCAATATGCTCGTAAAAATGTAGAGTAGGTAATTATTTAGTTTTTATACTTCAAAAACTACCTATCTAGATGAAAAGGAGGTAATATTGATTTGGTTGAAGATGCAACCAGCTTTAAAATGTGTCATTTTATTCATGATGAGGTTTACTAAATACAAAACCAGCTTACTACAAGTACTTGATGACCTTTGACGTAAAGAGAAACTTCTTAAGTAGGACTCTGTTTATCTTTTAAGTGCAAAATTCGAATCGCGATGTAGAAAATCAAGGATTATGATTGCGCTAAATTATCCTTTTCTTCTGCAAAATACGTTTTGTAAAATGTTCATTTAATACTAAATAATATACTAGAAAAAATACGACTCGCACCAGATCAATACTCAGACGGGAATCGAACCCGCGACCTTTGGATATCCGGTCCAATGCTCTGACCGCTGAGCTACCGAGTCACTAGTGACATCGCCGAATTTCTTCTAGTATATCCTACTCTTACGCTGCAAGCCAGCGTTATTTCACCAATGTGAGGAATTACCTCGACATTCAATTGAAATATCTTTCCAGATATTTGGCAATCGATTAAGATGAAATAGCTATATAATTTTTAATTTTGAGATTTTTGCATTCACAATGCTATTTTTACACAATACTAAATAATATACTAGAAAAAATACGACTCGCACCAGATCAATACTCAGACGGGAATCGAACCCGCGACCTTTGGATATCCGGTCCAATGCTCTGACCGCTGAGCTACCGAGTCACTAGTGACATCGCCGAATTTCTTCTAGTATATCCTACTCTTACGCTGCAAGCCAGCGTTATTTCACCAATGTGAGGAATTACAAAATTAAAAATTATATAGCTATTTCATCTTAATCGATTGCCAAATATCTGGAAAGATATTTCAATTGAATGTCGAGGTAATTCCTCACATTGGTGAAATAACGCTGGCTTGCAGCGTAAGAGTAGGATATACTAGAAGAAATTCGGCGATGTCACTAGTGACTCGGTAACTCAGCGGTCAGAGCATTGGACCGGATATCCAAAGGTCGCGGGTTCGATTCCCGTCTGAGTATTGATCTGGTGCGAGTCGTATTTTTTCTAGTATATTATTTAGTATTGTGTAAAAATAGCATTGTGAATGCAAAAATCTCAAAATTAAAAATGTTCATTTAATTAACGACTTGAGTTGTTTTCTGTCGGATGTGGCATATTTTCTTATATTCCTGGAAAAGACGTTTCCTTGCAGTTGAAAATGAGGCAAATCCAGTTAGGTACGTTTATCATGAGTTTTGAGTTTCAGTAATGTCAAATAATAATAAGTTTTGTTCTAGTGGCCAAATGTCGTAATTTTGTTGTTTATTAGGTAATAGTGTTTTATCTTTTTAATAATAAATTTCGATGAACATTTAGCGCTTCATAATAAATGGTAAAATATTTTAAAATCTACATATAAGTAAAGGATTTTAAATAGAGCAAATATAAATAAAATTGTTTAACACTTGAAAAATGTTTGTATGTTTATTCATTAAAGTAGGAAATGGTAATACGGAACACAACAAAATATTAGTGCATTATTATATTTTTTTTAGTGGAAGTGAAACAGTTCGGACGTAACTTTGGCACATACACGCAAACTCGGCGAGAAATCGCCTCCGACCGATCGCCGTTTGGCGGCCATCGGAGAAATGCCGCGCTTTCGTGTTGCGTCACCGGCATCATCTAATTACTCCATAACAACCAACATGAGTAGAACCCCATCAACCAACACCTGTTTTGACACTCGAGATCCTAGTAGCCCGGTTGTTGTGAAATTTCTTCCATTTTATAACGATCTTGTGAATGAAGATATGGTTTCGATGATATATCTCGTAACCGACACCGAAGACTTGTAACGTATGATTAAATATGAATTAAGTAAGTTAAGAAAGTTTTAACTTTTATGCAGTAATAAAGTTGTTTATGTTTATCTCTCGGTTATTCATTATTTTGCGTATTCAATGAATGTATTGTTTAAGAATTGAGGTTTTAAGTTATTACAGAAATCTGTGTGAAACGTTTTATGACGATCAATGTTGTGCGGGTGCTTTGGTAATTAAATTGTCATATACACAGGTAATTACGTTCATAATTAATTCAGCGAGACTTCGTTGGAAAGGAAAGAAAGTATTAGGGAAGTTAATTTAAAACAACTACACCATACCTACTTATTACAGTTTTTGTTATTCACAATTTGTTCAAAAAATATATTTGGTAAGGACCCATAACACTTTTTAATATCATCCAAGTCAGTAAGGTAATATGCGATTTAGTGGTTATGTATCTATTATTGAAAGAGGTCAGTCGTTCATATTTTTTATAAATTCAATTATTTGTTTGTAATTTGTAACCAAATGGATATGTGTTATACTAATATTGGAACAGAAATGCGTTAAAGTTATTATAATAAGGCCAAAAGTTGCTTATAATTTAAACTGCAAATGAAATGCCAGCATTTAAATGAATTATGTTGACCTTTATTATGTTAAGTTATATTTGTTATCAAACTAGATCATTATTGCACTATGATAGCAGAAGGTGTGGAACCTGTACTATAGAGGTAGTTTTTTAACATTTATCTACACAAAGATATTCTGTCGATACATCTAAATATTCTAATACAAAACTCATTCATTCAACTCGTCAACGCCCGCTGTGCCCTATCGGGCACAAACAACAATAGAAATCTATTGTTGTATTTTTTTTCCGGGCGTTAAAGAGTTACAAATAAGCTTCGATTGAGGAAAAGAGGTAATGAATGTGATACAAAGTTTTATTTAATTTATATCATTCCTGACATCACAGAGTAGTTGGTAAATGTCTAGACTCTACACTTTGCACATTTTATAATTTGAACACACTAAAATTAGGTTGAATATACTTTGTACGGAGTTCGTTCGTTATTAACGAAACAAAAAAATATAGAGCGTACTTATTAGTAGCAGTAGTAATAGTAAGTTAACGCGTTTTAAGCAGTCACGATATAGAACAGCAGTATAAACAAACAATGGGGCGATCTCCGCGCATGCTCTCGTTATTTTGTACATTACTGTTGCAAGTTGCTGTAAAGCAGCAAGTTGCCGTAGAGCGCGCGCCATAATTGCACGGTGCGAGTGCGAGGCGCTTTTCACTCGCGTTTCATGGCTTTTCATGGCGTATGTATAGTATACGATGCTATCTGTAGAACGTGATTGATATGCATTTAAGACCTGCTATTGGTGTACGACTTGGTTCTTTTTATATACATGTAAAATATTTTTTCATATTATTATATGCAAAGTATTCTTGTGTTAAAATTATCTCAAAACGACCTTTGACTTCATATGAAGTTTAAGCTTATGTACATATTATATTTTTATGTACTCCTAACTGATAAATGTCATCCAATCATAATTTGATATGAATGGGTCGTTAACCCGGGCGATTATTTCGTAAATATTACACGTTGCAAATGTCACTCGCATTTGAAAGTTGGCAAGGACAAGTTATTCAAATAAATAAGTAAAAATTTCAAAGAAACAAATGAAAGTTCAAGAACTGTGAGGTTTCCTGGCAAAGGCTCTAATATTAGCTTAAATTATAGGAAAATTATACCTATCATGATCATCATATTCAAAAGTTTATCAGTGTCATAACGTTTTGGTCTGAAAATAATTTTGAGCAGCATGATTATTGCAGCATAACTCTACGTTGCTAGCAAAAATAACTCTATTTCTATATAGATAAGGATGTGTTATCTGAATGCTACAAGTTCACCTCGACTACCAGCTTCCACCAAACACCAAACCTGTTCGTACTACGCTCACCACCGTTGGTTTACTACGATATGTCGCCACACGGTAGCGCATGCGGCTATTTTTGTAATCATTTGCAAATTAATTTTGCTTAAACAGCTGTGAGATCCGGCCCGCGCCGACCAAAAACTTACGTAGTTTCAATAGATCGCACTTTTTCATCGGTAATAAAATTTTGGGTGAAGTAGTTACATTATTTGTAACACTTTAGTACAATTGCTACCAATTGCAGTTACTTTTATTGTTTCAAATCTCGTTTATCGTGATGACTTTACAATAATAACTAATTTCGACAAAATGTTACGCTTTCTCTTCATTTAAACTATTCTATGGACAATAAAGGCTCTACGCAACGGCGTTATAAAAATATTCGTCACTATTGGGTAAGAGAATTACTAAATTGGCTTTTAGTTTTGTTACGGACATTGATAATAGTAGCTTAGGTACCTTTTAGTCCGAGTCGCCGGCCGTGTTTTACGTCACTCCACGAATTAGTATCCCAAGGAGAAGTTGCAAAAAACTAGGTTACAGACTGAAACGTACTCATCAATTAGTAGCGTTGCATTGCACACAGCGCCGCCAACGAGCTTTTGTTTCACGCTCACAGTTCCACACAATGGTTGCGAATCCCTGCCGAAGAGGCTTCACACAAGAAAGTGTTTGCTACTTCTGACTAGGTATTACCACGTATTACGTTAATTCAGGGGTTATCAACGTTGTGTAAACTAGCTTGCTTTGTGTAGGCAATACATGAAATTTAAAGTCTTGGTTCGTTTCAGATTGTTGATATTTCTGTAATAATTCGAACTCTGTTCCCTAATTCCTTCAACCTTAGTTTTTCTTTGTTTGATTATTTTATCGATGAACGGAATTAAAGTATTAATAATTTTACACATATCTATCTATACTATCATAATATTGTAGAGTCCGTAATGATATCGTCTGTTGGAGAAAAATGTACGTATTTTTTTAGTAGGTATTTTTATTATTAAAGTAATGAGTTTATTAAATTCATTAATAAAATAATAGAAAAAACAAAACAGTAACTAAAGTTACTTATATACCTTTTACTCGAGTTAATTACTGTGGATTGTAGAGTGTTATTTTCAGAGCATTTTTGACTTTTAATTTTAATTTATTTTGTATTTGACTTGACTGTTTATTGGGTTTTTTATGCCTTTAAAGAAATTATTATTATTCTTATTATATTATTATTTGCAATCGTGTGACAGCCTGTTGGTATAGAGAGCTAGAGTAGGTTAGGTTCAATTATTTATTCTGCGCTAATAAGTCTAGATTTATTGCACAACAATTTGAGGGCGCTTTTTACTTAATTCTAGATCTCGGTCGATAGTTTTGTTCGTTGCTATCTGCGCCATTGTATGCCCCGTTTGGAGTGGACCGTTTTGGCAGTTATGAATTATGAAAGAGCCAAGATCATATCGCCATATGCATAGATAGTAGTTTTATTTAGACTGTAATTTCTTCTATGTATACATACAGGGTTATTTGTAAAACACAAACAACCTCACAGGAGTAGATTACCAACATCATAAACAACATCATTTGTTCTACCACTTTTATCATAACTCAATACATTCACCAAAATGAATTTTCAAGTTTTTATTGTACTGTTCGACATCTCGACACTGTTTTTACGTCTATGTACGCCGCGCGTAGAGTTATGAACATAACTACGAACGGTAAATTAAAATGATATTTTTTTTGTATGAAAGTAAAATCTAACGAATTATCAAAAGTTGTAGAACTAATGTAGTTGTTTATGATGTTGGTAATCGACTCCTGCGAGGTTGTTGGTGTTTTACAAATAACCCTGTTTTATGTACATATCTACGTTTTTTTCTAGCATTCTTCATACTTACATAAATCTTTCTATTAACTCTAAAAACTATCATGGACTAGAAAATTAAAAGTGTCAAATCAAAAAATCTAATCATGTTGTTTTATGATAGTAAAATAGTAAAATATATAAATAGTAAAATACTAAAAATTCATACCGATAGTTTCAACATTATTGCCAGGTTTTGCAGATTTTTCCAAAAGGTCTATTTTGTTTAATATAAGCGAATGAAATATTAGACAGATTTTAATAGCTTTGCATCTTCTAAGAATGCGTCATAAGTATTTGACATTTAATTATTTTATAAGTATTACATTATAAGTATTTTGAACGAAATCACACGAACTCGCTAACGTTTGTTCTACTATGTTCCAGGTAATGGCGAAAATCAATTTCGGATGAGGTAACTTAGACAGTATTTACAATTGGTAATGACTGTGTTTTATCTATATTATTATGTATTTGTATTTTATATATATGTTAAATGAATTGAATGGTTCTTCTTTTATTATATTGTTATACATTTTTTTTTTTAATTTCATAATATGATATGCCTTTGCATATTATGAAATGATGCCTTTTCCCTTCTTAGATACTTTACCTATATCACGCAGAAAATCTTTATTTGCTAATGTTTCGATTTGGCCGCTGACTGTTAGAGAAATACTTAATTGTAAATCCCAGTCGCATGAAATAGCATTTTTTTCGAACAATAAACAATTTCATACTATGTTTAACAAGAACACCAATAAATTAATTAGTATTATTTAGGTTGTTCAAGATAAATGAAAGATTGACCTACCCAAGTAAGATTTTATACATTAATGGCTTAACCAGAATATGCTGGTAGAATGGGACCACTGAATTGAACAACTTTTACTATGGGACCAACTCTGAAATCGCGAAAAAAGTCTGCTGTTTCATACAAAATTATAAAAATGTAATATGAATAGAATGTTAAAAATGTACTTAATTAATATTCATTCCCAAACTTACCTTACTTAACTTAATTACTAAACACTTAAAACTTATTAATTGATTTGTGTTCTTGTTAAACATAGTATGAAATTGTTTATTGTTGGTAATTATTTTTGATACACGTTGTATAAAATAGATAAAAGTAATCAGTTTACGTTACATACTTATACTAATAAAAAGAGTGTTATGTAATAAAATATCTACTGCCTACAGCTCAATTACACACAGCCGTTTCTATATTTCTGTAGATTAAACTCAGAGCGAATATCTTCCCAGGCTTCACATCATTACTTTGATTAGTTCAAAGTTGGAAATAGCTATAATGTCTTAAAAGTGTTATTAAGGTCAATGAACCTTGTGAAATGCGAGTAGTTTGCCAGTTTTGTCAAGTGCGCGAATAAATTGAGATTATGTGTGCGACCGTATAGCACTAGGTTAATAATAAATATCATAATACACTTGCGTGCAACAAAACGCCCTACTTTTAGGTCATAATGTGATACTATGGACTTATGATTTTAATACTCACTGTGGAAAATCACTGATAATTAATTTCTAAAACTTAAAGAATAAAAAATAAACTTTGAGTCATCGTCCGAAATCATAAATTAAAGATTATTAAGTAGCTATCAAATCTTATTAAAAAGTATTTAGGAAATCAAATTAGAGGTTTAAATAATAAAGTTGATTACGTGTATTGTAAAACTTGTTTGATGACCGCGCACTATGAAGGTTAATATTGATTGTATAATACTTTTAAAAATAAAATTAATACAAACTGGTAGAAGTCTGAGTCGAAGTTAGACTTTGGTTCAGCTGAATGCTTAGATACACACACACACACACACATTAAAATGAAAGAGTATTATTTTTCATTTCAAACTTGAAAAATATTTAGGTATACTCAATTAGAAGAACACAGGCTACTCTAATCTGCGATCATGAAAACGATAGGTACCCAAATTTCAAGTCTATAAAAATAGTCACACATATAAATATCTCCCTAAGCCAATTAGCTACAACCCATGATATATCACACGCATACACACAAACCGGCATCGTTACCACATAGCATCCACTTGCAAAATAAGCGAATGACTTCATATCGTGAGAGATCCTCAAATAACAACACCAAATGTTAGCTACAAACAGAATTCTATTAGGTACTGACTCAACGTTTGCCACTAAATTATTCAGAATTGCCCATAGTTTTTTTTAGAATACCTACCTTATTTTTTAGATGTTTGGATGATTATTACTCAATCACGCAAAAATGGACGGATTTAGATGAAATTTGGCACACAGATAGTTTATAGCCTAGATGAAAAAAAAAAGGATGTAATGTTTATCTCGGTCAAAGGTTATCAAAGATTTTCCGAATGTCCACGCGGACGAAGTCGTGGGCGGAAGCTAGTATTATAAATGTGAAAATTTGTATGTTTGTTACTCAATACGACTAAACGAATTCGGATGGAATTTGGCACACAGATAGTTCATAGCTTGGATTTAAACATAGGATTCTGTTTATCTCGGTCAAAGATTCTCTAGGGATTTTCCGAATGTCCACGCGCATGAAGTCGCGGGCGGAAGCTAGTATATAAGGGATAAAGATGATGATGGTTCAGGGTTGCCAACGTGTGAGTATAACTATATACTGCGACTCGAATAATACGAGTGTGTTGAGCCTGGGTCAAGTTCAATTGCATAGTGTAGAGGTTTCATTGCGCACTTAGTGTATTCGCACTTGATAATGTTGTTTGCGCGGCTATTTGCGACTCTTTTAGCGACGAGGAGGTGACCTTACATAAGCTGTTAAAGTATGTGTTATTGTTTATGTTTGAGAGATTGCTTTAAGCTAAAGATTCGATATAATTTTTACAATTTAAAAAATACTGAAAAGTTTCGTTAATTGAAAAAAATCCGTGATTTACAGAAGAAAATTCTATGATAAGTATACCTACGATACGAGATATTAAATGAAAACTAATTGCGTTAGGTTTTTGTTTTGCTTTTTGTAAACTAAAATTTTAAAGGAAAGTGCATCTCATAAGCATAGGCATCTGGTAGCGTAACATCAAAGACGGGAAAACAAAAACATTTCCGTAAGTTAATTATGAAGCGCACGCGCACGTAACCAGGTTCACATTCACACCCATACAATTGCAGATTGTCTTCCTTCCGACGACGTTTGGGGCGTTATGTGCTCTCTATGAGATGATAATTGCTTCCTTACTGTGATATTAATTTTAGTTGTAATTAATCTTAAAATATGAGTTTTTAGGAACCGAAATACAAAGACAAAACCTCTGCCACTATTTTACTAAGCATAACACTGTCTGTCGATAAATTGCTAAATACTAATAGCAATAATTTTCGACACTACTTAGCTCCCACTAACCACCTTCTTGTGACTCTGTGAGCTGCAAACCTCGCGCGTTTGTGTCATTTTTGGTCGTTTTTCGAAATACCTAACTGAAATATGTTTTTTTTTTAAATACCAAAACCTGAATCGAAAAAAAGCTAATAATTATCGAACCTGCTCAAAAAATTTCACGAGAATCGTTTGAGAAATGCGACCCCTTAGTGGAAAACAGTCGGAAGGCCCTACAGACAGATATACGAAATAATTTTTGCCCAAGTTCAAACGAAGACGCTTCGCGCTCGCTCAGTCAGTGACATTGACACTAAACAACACTAAACTAAAATAATATAATAACTAGGTATCAGATAGTAATAGATGGTAAAACACAATTTATTTCGCGTTGCGTTACGTCACGCATAGAAATTGACAACGCGTCATCTATTTCACCGTAGTTTTTGTCATACCTTGATTTTTGAAAAGTCACTTTAGCTACTTGACGACACATATTTGTGTAAATAAGGAAAAGTAAAAAAAAAATGTTTTATCATTGTAAGTAATAGAAAATGGCTTTTCAATTATACGATTCAAGATTTTTCGATTTTTTTCGGTACAGGGTTCTTGAAGTTTATACAAGTAAGTTCATCTAACAGCCTAGACTGTATAAATACCTATTAAAGTTTTAAATAATACAAAAGCGTTTTTTTGTGAAGGACACAAAAGTAAAAACGATTGTCTATCGCGTTTCAATAATTTATAACCGGTTTTTGAAACAGTTTTCGTTTCTTAAATCCAAAACCGAAACACAATGGGGTTGGTAAACTTTTCCAAAACTGTTGTGAATTATATATTTTCTGGTAGCTTTTGGCTTTGGAGTCAGGAATAACAAATTGCGGAATTATATAATGCTTCATTTTAATTTTAATAAAAATTTAAATTTTTAATTTACAGCATAGTACAATAAATCACTATTACGGCTGTATGCGTAGCTTATGCCTTTTCTCCAAAGACTTTCTATGTTGTTGCTCAAAACAAAAAAAAAACAATGGTATGAATGATTACTCTTTGTCACTGTCTGTCAAATCTGTCAATCAGTTTTTTAAATCAGTAAATGCAAAGGAACTTCGTGTTCAGCCGTATGTTTGATATTTTATCGCGATAATAATATAAAAAAATATATTTAGTTAACAAGGTAAAATAAAAAAAATCATAATATTATTTTCTTTATTCTTCAAACTTGTGGTATCAAAAAATATAAAACAATTTTCTTCGAAAAAGTTTACCAACCACATTGAAACATGATTATGACGTTAACAATAGCAGACTTGGGCCCCTGCGTGAATATTGCACTGCGTAAACAATAAAAATTTGAGTGAGAAAATAGTGTTTGCCTTGATGTTATAGTGGTTATAGTAGCTGTGTTTATACACGCATGCATCGAATATACCGCGCCCGGGTGCATGTCGCAACCCCGGCGCATGGGTGCGCATGCGCCGGGGTATTACAACACACCTGTGTAACTTTTAATGGATTCTATTCTATAATTACAGAAGAATTAACCACTTATGACTCTAAACACTTACATCAATAACGTCTTGCGCTGTATAAAGTGATACAGTTAAAAAAATCGTCAGTTAATTATGAGTATTACATAGATTGTGTCATTTTAATGTTTAAATCATTAATGAAATACGCAATTTTAGAAGAAGGAATGGACATTAAAAAAAAAGAAGCCAACCTAGTTAGGTTAAACATACTTATTGATTATCGGTTATAATAATGCTGTCAGTTCAGTATGCCTTGAAGTTTTCCCGAGAATTATAGTTTTAAAAGATTCAGTGATAGTTAAACGATGCAAAACCGGGTTCCTTTCTCAAATCACTTGTGGCAGTCGTTATTTAATAAATTCTGTATCGATAGCCATTAGGACTAAAATAAAAAAGTTAAAAATTGTAATCATTTCAATTCCTGCAAGCATACAACCCAGCGATATTTGAAGCCTCCGCGCTCCATCTTTGGCCTTTTCTTTGCCTTATGGTTCTCGAATGTGACCAAGAGTAAGCCCATTTAATGTGAAAAAAAAACTTCGACTTTTAAAAAGGTCCTTATACAGCTAATTTAGTATCAACAAGTGCATTCCTCAAGAGGTCACCGAACAAGCATGCGTCATGGCTATTGGCGGAGACCGCAGCTTCTTGTTGGTTATTCATGTAATCACTGTAGGCCATATATTATGCTTTACAAAAACATCGCGATTCAAGGCGCTAATAAACTTATGAAACGTTCATATAATGTTACAAGTCATTAGTTTTTTTGGCAAATAATTTACAACTTTGATTCTGTAATGAATGTAACATCGAGATCAATTTGGATTTATGGATGCTTATGGTAATTTGTAAATTTATAAAGCTCCGTATCAATTAAACAAAATTTTCGTTCGTCAGACCGTTACTGATCATCATTTTTACCGACTTCCAAGAAAGGAGGAGGTTCTCTGTATATTTGTTTTTTTTTGTATGTCCACCGATTACTCGAAGACGGCTGGACCGATTGAAATGATTCAAACGTTATACATTAGGTAAACTCCCAAATTGGTCCCATTTTTTAAAATTTGGAAATCGGTTCAGTACTTTTCAAGTAATCTTGAAAAGTTTGACCCGTATCTATGTATGTTTCTCCGCGATTAACTCACGTTTGGCTGAGCCGATTTTTCTACCTACACTAAAAATAAAAAAAATAAAAATTGTTTGAAAACCAAAACTGGAGTTCCAACTGAACTCTTGGAGTACAAATTCCTTTTTTTTCATTCTAAAAGCCCCACCCGACTTCAATAGACGTGTTTTTATTATTACGAATATTATTTCTTGCTTTTTAGAGGTAGGTTTTTTGAAGTCGGTTTTTGTTTTTTTAAACAATTTTTATTTTCATAATTCAGTCGTACCCATATTTTTTTTCTTCTACAGAATCATTTTAGTCGCCGCTGCTGTAAAAATAGAGCAAAAACAAAAAAACGCTGTAGCTTAAAATGTACTGTAGTAAATTGAATTTGGACGCATAATTGCCATTTGATTAAAATTTGACGATTATCTATTGCAATAAGGAACTTAATATTCAAACGGCCTTGCCCCTGGTGGCAGAACCATTAGGCTCGGTCCAGATAAGTCTATTCAATTACACAGATTAGCGTCTATTTTGGCCACTCAGTCATTTGAGACCATTTAGTTGCAATGATTGAGACTTTAGACTTTAAGGGACCAAATAAATCGAGGAACTTATTGTTATCGATTTTATCAAAACCATGTATGCATGTAGCATTGATTGGATTTTTTTCTAATCACCTTGAAGTTCAATGTCGTTTTAGTTATTTATTTTTGTTCGGAATTTTTAGGCGGCTCTGACCGGCTCCACATAAAAAGTTATCGACCTTAAAAGAAAAAAAACATTGGTTTGTAGTTTTGTTTCTTAAAAATAATTCGATTTCCAGGCAAAGGACAGGTCAATGACTTTGCGACGGGAAAAGTTACGGTGTTTGTTAAAAACCATGAGTTGTAATTATTATTTATGTTATTGTTATGTTAAAAAGACGTTGATAAGTTTTGGAAGGAAACATATTTTCTTATAGTCTCAAAATTTCTTAAAAGACTTTTGAATTTTGTAAAAGTCAAGGTCTCAAGTTACATGGTATTATTTTTGAATGGTTGAGTCATATTTTTATTAGTTACGCATATTTAAAAGGTGAGATGATTATACTCGTACAAAGATAATTTAAATCAGTGATTTAAATGATGAGATGAACTGCTATTCTCATAATTAATCATGTTTAAATTTTAATTAAAGATGTTTTTAAATAAAACTAGACGTAATTTAAAATTAATACAAGAATCGAACCTGTGTCTGTATACCATCCAATTCGTTGTACATGTACCTGCATTAAAGTTGAAAAACATAATATTTTGAGACTATCAGACCAGATGACATCATCGTGCTTTGCCATTTTTAGAAACAGTATAAAAGTAGCCACCAATTATTACTTAACTGGGAGGTCTTTATGTGATTTACTTTTATTTCAACACAAAGGTCGATGAGCCCAAACACCAGTCATAGTAAACATGTTGGTGTTGATGAACTCCTCAATGAGTCCAGTTTCGCATAATGATTACGCCACGGAGGATGATCCGTTATTATACGAATATAGTTAATAATAGCAACACAACATGATCTCGTAAAATACAAAAAAGGTACCGTATAGACTTAATATAACTATGAGTAAGATTCACAAGGACGTACTTAGAATTACAAATTACATTTATTGTAGATTTGTTTTTATGAGGTATTTTGTTACATACAATACAATAATAAGAAATATTATACTTTTACTCTTGGCACAAGAGATTGTTAACATAAAAAAATATGTCAAAATACAATGAATGATTAAATTAAATTACAATAGAGCAACTGAATCTATTTTTATTCAACATTTATTTTTAATAGTTTTAAAATCGTAAATTACATTGTTATAGATGATTAGTAAGTAGCTAACTACACCGTTTATCAGCCTGTATATAAATCGTCAGATATCAAAACTTTTATAATTACACACATATAAATATTAAGGGAAGGGAATATGATATACAACAGTAAACCGTAAGTACATGTATAACATGGTATTAAATATTTTTGTAAGTAATAAATTACGTTGTTGAATATGATTAGTATACCGTTTATCAGTCTGTGGTTCCACTGGCTCGTATATGTATAATTGGTCAAAACTTTAATTACTATCTTAGCTTTGCTTATCTTGAAAAAAGTCTGGAACGGGTGGTAGGAAAATATAGACGATTCAAAAGTACTTAATAATTAACTTTATTTGAATAAAGCTTATTTCACTTTCACACTTGTGGGTTAGTCACATTAATATTAATGTTAAGGGAAGACTAAATGGAAACCGTAATAAACAATATATAACATGGTACGTATTATAATATGTAATAGGTTAGTCATTTCAGAGAAAAAACGTATCCGCAGGTTATAAAACCGAATGAAATTAAAACCATCATTTTTAATGATAATCCTAAAAGGAAGTAAGAAAAACAAGATATTCAATCAGAATGAGTGAAGAAAAACGTTTACATGGAAATCGGAAATGCCTAATACGCGTATGTTACGATTATAACGCTAAACTTGAGCGTTTCTGAGTGAAATCGCAGGATGCGGCGAGGTCGGCGCGCGCGCAGGGCTCACCTTCGCACGCCGGATTTATTGATGACGCCGAATTAACACAGCCCTGACACGCTGGTTACCACGATTAACGGTTATTAACGCTTATTACCGATTATGTGCGCGGAATTACGCATAATTGAGCGTAAGGGTTTTTAAAAATGTTACCCTTAATTCTTTGGGACAACACTTAAGGTGTAACACACAAGACAGTTTTTCTATAAAACAAGGCGGGACTACAACCCCTTATCCAACCATCGTTCAATACAGAACTTCCCATTTGTTGCCAACCCTAAACCATTCCCCTACCATACTAATATAACCATACTAATACTATAGTAATGTAACGAATATAAGAATAAATAAGACTATTCTTATGCCTCTACCAAATGAAACACTGGAGTTACTTGCTATAAAATCACTATAGGTATTTTCCAAAAAAATATTAACATAATTATATTTTTTTGATATTTTTAAAGAGTACCTACCTAGTTCACACTAGCCGAAAAAAAATAAAATAAAAATCGAATTATATTAATAGCCCAATTATTTCGTCGCAGTCGTCGGTCTACGGGTCACTCTTGGCCGTCTTCAGGTCCAGCTTTAGCTCCGTTCGTCTTCTTTCTCGATCGTCATCTGTCCGTTCTTCCGGTACGTCATCCCTGTCATCATCTGTCATAGGTCTGTCAGCCTGTCAGTCATTAATAAAATTGACTGAAGCCTTAAGGCTTGATTACATTAGTAGATTGGCTAATATAATCAAGCCTTAAGGCTTCATTCAACTTTACATTAGCCAATCTAGTGTCCACTTTAGGAATCCATTGCATATGGGTTGCAATATAGGGTTGCAACATTGTTAATGATTTTTATATTATTTTATTCTAAACTCTAATCATAATTAATAATGTTTACCTTTCCATTATTAGTGTAAATTCAGCGTTAAAATCGAACTTATTATACTTACAATATTTTATTATCAAGTACGGGTGGCAACCCTAGATTGGATTCCTAAATTGGACACTAGATTGGCTCAGTCGAAGGAGGCTGGACGCCGCGACACCAATATTTAAAACAAATGTCTCAAAAAGTCTTCCCATCTGGTTGAGCGATATAACTTTCTTCTAACTGCATGAGTACCTCATTACCCGAATTGTTTGACAAATGTGACTTCGATGCGAATACTTCTCGTTGTCATTATGCGTGGCGTGAAAGCTCCTCTGTCTTCACATCCGCTCATGTAATAATTCAACAAGAGCTTGATTAATTATCTTATTAGCCCATTCTTGCCGCCATTGTGTCCGCCATCTTGCAGAGTGCAGTTGTCAGCGCACGCAGTGAAAACTATTGCGTAAGCGATTATGATCTGAGAACATTAAGAGGATTTCGAGCAATGATAAAAGTGGTCAGGGCAGGGTTATGACGGGTGACAAACTTGAAGCAGCTCCATAGAAAGCGAGTAGAGTTTGTTGACGCGAGAAATGCGCGAGTTTTGGTCGAGTGTTAAATATAAAGTTTTTTATTTTCTTTAGTAAAGTCTTTATGTTATATTTATAACAGTTTGTAAGAGAACTATGAATTTCATATTAGTCCTGCCATCAGCGAGTGTGTCATCGACGCTTAACCGTGAACTCGCTCGTATTATTGTTATGTGCATATCATTTAAATAAATATATGCATAGCTGAGACGAATAGAGCAAATTTGAATTTAATAACAATCGAGTTAAAGTTGACGTTCCAATAAAGAAAATATTTTTGGAAACCACGAATTCAATGCCACACGTTCATAAATTAAGCGTTTCGAGAGGCAACTTTAAGGATTAAACAGAATGTTGTAAATTTGCCGTAACAAGACGAGAATAAAATTATATATTTATTTGGTTGTGTTAATTCAGAAGTTTCCTTGAATTTAACCAGCCCAGCCCTCGTTGCATGACCATCGCAACCATCGAGATAAATCGCAACACGACATGATCAGCGATTTATTGATACTTGACTCTCAAACTGGAAAGGGATATCGCTTTCGGCGGTCATGTGCTACGGGGGCTGAAGGCTTTTAAATCTACAAGTTGTTTTTTTATGTTAAGTAGATATGATCAAGAACTTTAAATTCTTATTCTAGTGTCTTCTAGAATTCTTGGATATGATAGTGTAATTTAAAGAGGTAAATATTAAAAAGGTTACTTAAATTGCGTCAATTTTTTTCAATTAGTTAGTTTTTTGTGGAAATAATAATAATAATTAACCATTAGTATTTGTAAGATATAGATACAGCATTTTCCATTGATTAACATCAAAATTTTCTGTGATCAAGCGTATTCTTTACCAACGATCATGGTAGCCGTCTTTATAAAGAAGATAGCACAATCTGACGTATCACCTAACACAAGCTACAATCTACAATTAAAACTATTAGCATATTCATTGCAATACATATCTTGTAGTTGCAAGTTCCCATTGTTAGTTAATAGTGAAAGGCGTTTAGTGCACAAAGTGTGTATATCTTAGCATCTGGCTATCTCGGGCGAATCTGGAAGGGTCACGATTTCCGCGACCAAAGACAGGTGCCGTAAATTAGTCCAAGAGGTGCCTTAGAAGCCTTGGAAGTCACTTTCTATGGTACAAGTGATTTGTTTCCGATTGTATTGTAATTGCAGTGAGCTGGTAGAGTAATAGATATTTAATTAAATGAGTGAATGGGATTCTGTGCAATTTGAACACGGACGGTTGTTTAACTATTAGAATTTATATCAGTATCGGTAGTATATTTTTACATGTTATTTATAACTACACCGTTATTTTGTAGTCGTTCTAATTAACTTAAGAGAGTGTTCTACTAATGAAACTAAACATTTTTCCTAAAGACACATTGGGTCGTATTTTTTTTAGTTTTCCATACTAATTACAATGTTTTAGCTGTCTAGTAGTATTATGGGAGGACCAAAATTTATTTCGTTTTTCGACTCATGTTTCTTTTGCAAAAAGGTTAAGTTTTATTGGTAGAACAACCTTTAATTTATTAATTAAAACGACAACAAAATAACGATTTATGTGTGAATATGTTTTGAAAAAATAGTAAATATTACTCATCGCTCTAAATGCCCATTTTTCATTATTGGATTATCAATAAAAATGATCCAATATAAAGCTTTAACATTCAGAAACTGGGAACATTCCAAACACGTCATGTGTTTTATGAAAAGCAAAACGAAAGTACCGCGAACCTCCAAACGTAAATATTTTCTGAATCTAAATACATCGTTAAGTTACTGCAAAACTTTTCAAAGCACTAGTTGAAGCTTAACGTTTCCAAAGATGTAGGGTAACACACAGCTTAGAGATAGAGAGTAGTTGACACTTTTGAAGATACATACATAATGTATTTATGATTTATGACGCAATTATAAAGAAAAGCCATCATTACACTAGTCAATTGAGAACAAATTAAACCGTCACGATTTGTTAATGATCCGCTTTAAGTACATAATAAAGAGCCGACTAAGATTGGCGTCTAAGTACTCATTTTGCGAACTAAGCACACATTACGACACGAGTGAATACTCTACATTAAACATGATTATATAAGTTACACGTTATTAGTTATTTATGATGGCCCTGGGGCTTGTTCCATTGACGGACGATGCTGGGCATCGAAGATTTATTGCTGGTTTAGAACTGAACCTCACGTGTTTGCGGAGTGGTCGAGTCGGCTTGGAACATTAACCTGGATTGTTTATGCTCTCAAATCTATTTTATGTACACCGCAAATAAATATCTTGATAGGCACAAGATGAATTTAAATTTTACTGGAGAATGCAACTGCGTTCTTGAATATTGCTTTGATGTTTGATTGGTAACAATGTTGGTTTCAAGTTATCAAGCTTTGATTCAAAGTTTACTCTTTTCTGAAAAAATAATATGAAAAAACATTTTATCTACAATTTTTTCTAATAAACAGATTAAGAAAAAACAAAACGCAAATTAAAATAAAATTCTAAATAACCATCATAAATCTATTAATACTGTTAAATTTTCTCGTGGCGGATGTTTTTGTTTTCATTCGTTCCGAATAACTTTCCAGCTATTTGCTACGGCAGGCATCAGACGGCCAGTCACGGCTGCCACACACGTGCGACTCTGCGACTCTTCCGCGTGCGGCGAGCTGTTCGCATGTCTAAGTGACGATTATTCATCGTTTTCAATCTTTCTTTAGCCATCAGCTGGTAGCCTACGGAGGATTGTATATGATACCACAAAGTAATTTCTTCAGCCATTGAGACGTAGTTAAAACAAGTGAAGTAGTTTAACTTAAATCTGCAGAATAATAGGTTTAACTAAAAGATAGCTCCTAAAAATAGACGAAACGTTTTCTAGTGACATGTCAGGAAGGTCATTTGATGGTTTAGGATTGCAGTGCTTTAGAAATGAAAGATATTAATTAAACAGCTGTACTTTAAAAAGATTTTTGACAGCACAATATTGTACCAGGCGCCTTAAACTGTATCAATGTTAATGATGCCCTTATACAGATATTGATTAGCCGTCAATAGTTTAAGAAAATAATCGATTTCATCCGCAAATCAATTCGGTAGATTTATTAAGGCCGCAAAGTGTTGAAAAGTTCCGAGATATTGAGTAATCGAATGTACGTGGGAGGCGATTGTTCTCTCGGCCATTAAAACTATATCGATGAATCGAGGGGAACGAATCGATAGTTAAATCATCGGACGTAATCGAATGAGGCGTTAATTAGGTTTTCGATGTGTGTTAGTGGAACCTACGTGAGCTGAGGCTGCTGTAAACATTTACATAACTAATTGTTTAAACGTTTAGAACAACAATTCATGTTGTTAATTTTATTATTAAGTTAACAGTTATTGCAGTAGTCAGTAATCAGAGATGTGCAAAATACTCTATTAAAAGTATTTAAATACAAAATACAAATACTTGTCATTTTTTTGTATTTCAAATACAAAATACTTTAAAAAAAGTATTTAAGTACAAAATACAAAATACGTATTTTCAAAATAATTTTTACAAATAAAATACCTTTTTTTCGTATTATTTTTTTATTATTGTGATTGTGATCGTTTCCTTAGCGATTGGTCTGCTGGAACGCATGACATAAATAAATGTCAAATTACCGAGCTTCATGATTGGTTTTTTGTTTGGCAGTGACATTGACATGACAAATTACCTAGCTCTATGATTGGTTGTTTTGTTTTGTTTGACATTGACTTGACATTTACATAGAAAGTAATTTGTATTTTACAAATACTAATTACGTTTTAAATAGTATTTCAAATAAAATACTAAATACATTTTGAAAAAAGTATTTCAAATACAAAATACAAATAGGTATTTTGTATTTGTATTTTAAATACTTGTATTTCTAATAATTCACATCTCTGTCAGTAATCATAAAATTATCATTCAAGTTGTTTCATTTCATTTATAAGATATACCAACGAAATAAAAACTTAAGTTTGCACACATTTCTTTGAGATTGCTATATATTAGAGACTGCATCATAATATTTATGTTATTCAAATATCATCATATTACCGAAATATATTTGTTGAGGCGTCATCAATATGACAACATAATTACAAATACTTTTATTTCTTTTAATAAATTACAAAACTTTGAATTATGGCTTTATGATTGTTTCGCGTATCACTGTATTGTTATCGATTCTCTTTCAATAATCGATTGAGCATTTGGCGAATCGTCATCTGATTATAACATAAGCCCTTGACCTGATCCGACGAAGAAGTCACATTAACGAAACTAGTTTTTGTTTATGTCGTTGGTTTGGTACAGCCAACTGAGAACAGTAGATAATAATATTTTTTAAATGGAACTTTCTTAAGTTAAGCAGAACTTACTAATATTTTATTGTATATCATTAAAAAATATTAATGGTAATATTTCTTTGTTACAGGTAAGCTACTTAAACACAAGGAAAGGGCATCTAGATAATTTGAAAAGTCGATTTGAATACAAGGAATGTTTGCTTTGACTACGCATTAGACAATAAATCTATTTATTTTGAGGTCACAATGTGTTTGGATGAATCATTTTGTAATTAACATTGTAACTTCAAATATGCGTAAATATAGCTTATAAGGTAAAGATATTGATTGAAGAGTCGCTGATTGCAAAACTGTTGGGAACGAATAAATCACTGGTCAATGGAGTGTTGATAGTTCTTCAGTCGTCAGTTAGAGGCTGATCGTAAATTAAGCTATTGACGATCTGCCAGAATAGGACTGGAATTGTTAATTTTAGCACCTGTTAATTTTAGCACCTGTACACATATGGCAAAATTAATAACTGGCTTGAATAATCAGTTATTGTGTGGCGTATTCAACTTTGATGAACATATTGAAATGCTTGTGGAAATATACAATTTTGATTTGTTGCATTTAAAACAAACGAACATCACAATGAAAGACAAAGTCATAGAATGTCTAATCTATCAGTAAATTCATCCTCGATCATTTTATGAACTTGAAGAACTACTTGTTTGGTAAGTACTATCATCAACTAATAGTACATTATGAGACAAGTTAGCTTAGATTGCTTATTGCACACAAGGCTGTGGGTTGCAGCCCGAGCCGCAGGCGAGGGCGTAACTCAGCCGAGTGTGCAATAAGCAAGAGCTCACGAGTTTCATACGACGTTTTTCAACACATTTGCGAGGAAAAAACAAAGTAATTTATCACACAGCAACACATATGGCAAAAACAATCTACGATAAATGGGAAGAGGCGCGCATGTTTTTTTTTGTTTTTTTTTCACACGCCCAACGCAAGAATATTTTGCGAACAAAGGGGTGAAGAGCATACAGCCTACTACTAATACTTCAAAATTATAATTTTAAGTGACAAAATGCAAATATTTTAATATTTTATAACAAAAAATTGTGAATTATGAATAATTTGACAATAATTATATATTTATTTGACTTAATTAAGGACTTACACATTTATTTATTCCAAAAATGTATATGAATTTTCAGAAGCATAAAACCTCTTTGTTGTCAAAAAAAAATAACTGTATTACCCGGCTAAATTGGGAATGCTCTGTTTACTCGCATAGAACTTGCAGTAAGGTACTAATTTAACTTTGTAGGGTTAATTCTATTACGAACTAGTGTTTTATATATTATTGCACGCGTTTGTTATAGCTCGGTTTATGGCCCTAAAAGCGATGTATTAGGGCTCACTTTACGAGCAAGTGTGTTGAAAATACAATAATCAAGCTAAGGAAAAAACAGTAAGCTCTGCTAGAAATGCAAAAATGGTGTAAATCATTGCCAATAATTGACAATTCAAGGTTTCTAAGTATTTTTATCGCACAGCCATTAACCAAATGAGTGCAGTGTGCAACCGTAGGCCCGGCGACAACGACACTCGTTAAACGTTACATTATGCAACTAATAAATAACTGGCTTGAATAATCAGGCCTTTTGAAAATTGTAACACCTTGTAAGCAGGTTTCAGTGACAATTAGTTAACCTTCGCCGTCTATAGCACTTTTGCATCACTTGTTTAATGACATTTATAAAAGCAAGTTTTAAACAAGCAATCCTCTGCTAACAGAATGCTAGCTGATGGCTCAATGAAAGAATTTAAGCAGCTTTCATTAAACAGAAGAAACAATAAAAGTTTTAGTTCTTAGGTAAGTTCTCATAGTTGCTGAAATACGCCCAGTTCGCGCACCACTACAGCAGATACTAGCTAATTAAAGTTATTATTATTATTATCTTGCAGAACCAGTTTACAAGAAACCATTACGTTTAGCATAAATAAGTGTTCCACTACAATTGCATTTCCTTCTCTTGTAACAAAATATTAAGTAATTATTACGAAACAGTAAATTTTATGCAACATCAGTAATAGAGATATAGGAGGGATCACGCCGAAATGTCGGAGCAAAAACCTAATTAAGAGATCTGTGATTAAATTCTTTTCTAAGTCGATCGAATTGATTCGCGCCAGTGCAGGTCACGCGGCGACCTGACTTGCGTAACTGCACTTGCCCTGGTTTAAACCTGATCTTGAGTTTGACCACGCGTGGTGTCACCTGCCCGGCGCTGGGCGTTTACGACACATTATTAATTGTAGCCATTGCGTTAATTGTTTGTTGTTGGTGCCCATATACACAATCAATGGGTATGCATTACTGCCGCTGCTTAATCATTGACATTATAATTAATTTTGTCAGTCGCGTATTTTTATTTGCCGTTTAATGTTGATTGATTGTATCCATTTGCGAGCTTCGACTTTCGTTATAAAATAAAGTTGACCCCAAAAAGGCTTAACAAGTTGCTTCATGAGAACTTCCTAGATTTGAATGATGTTTTACCTATAAATAGGAAACTAGTGTTAAATGCCACAAATTCTGACTAGTTTTCTCTCGATACAATTTCGTCCTAAATTCCTGTTCTGTCTTATCTGCGCAATGTCCCGCGCAGGTCACGCACGATCTTTGCCCAACAGCACAGAATACATAATAGAACAGTTTCGCCGCGCTCCAATATCGCGCATTCTACGGCGGGCAGTATCAGGAGTGGCCGGCGCTTGCGACATGTCCTGCGCCTGCGCACAACAATGCGTTTATAGAGCAATATCGAAGCATTCACTTTTGTTGATGTAAAGGAATGTCCAATTATGAAATGCTTTATCAAAGTTTATAGATATGAAGTCTCGAACAGAGACGGACAAGAAATATACCTAATAGAAGTTTTGTAGTAATTAATATACTGGTCATATATGGTCATATATGACCATTGATATGCATCATTCCTATAACAATCGTAAGGGACAACTGATGTACTTTAGGCTCCACGCAAAACAATTAAAATCAGCCTATGATCTAGCATTGACACTAATTTGCAATTTCCCTCAAACGAATCAAAAATGTTATGCTATCAGTCTCTCCTAATATTATTACAATTATAAAGTATTGAACAGTTCCATGAAAAGTGCTAAGCCTATTAACCAGAGGAAATTGGCCAGTTGAGCCGCGATTGAGCAAAACACTTGCTGCCCGCCGCTGGCCACACTGGACACAGTTGGGCAATGCCTGTTAGGCGCTTATGTAACCGCAAACTGGAGCGGTGCTGAAACTGTCCCGTGGAAAGGACCTGTAACTCGCTCTTGTGCCTAAATGGACACTTGCGTTTCCGTGTATTGAATGGATTGGCTAAATTCTATAGCTAAGTACCAAAGAGTGAATTTGAAAGTAAGTAGGGCCACTTTAAGAGGATTGTCAACCACGTGGTCTCCATACAAACGGCGATAACGTTTCCCACCCTCTACTAAACCTTAACCTACAGCAATGAATTTTTGGTATGTTTTTGAAATGCCTAAAAACTAGGGCTATACGTTTTGATTTTTAAAATATTCATTGTAGATTTGAAAATATTGGCACTTCTGTGTTTTGTATGAAATCACTAAAATGCAAATATTTCGAAATCTATTATAGATATTTAAAAAATTAAAACGTACAGCCTTTTTAGGCATTTCAAAAAAATACCAAAAATTAATTACTGTAGGTTAAGGTTTAGAGGGTGGGAAACGTTATCGCCGTATGTATGGAGACCACGTGGTTGACAATCCTCTTAATTGATCACATTTGACACATCTTCAAAACTCAACAGCGTAACCTTCTAATGGCAGGCACACAATATTTATTTATTCAAAGGCACAAGAATTGCTTAACTTTTTTCGGTTAATAATACATATTTATTGTAATAATCACGAAAGAAAGAAAATTTACGATTTATTTTGACAAATTACACTATGGACTGACAGATGTCAAATGTGATCTATTAAATTGGCCCTACTTTTAGTACTAAAACTTTTATCTCACAACCTAATAATGTGAAAAAAGTACAATTGTCACAGTCTGTGTACTCTCGTTTAAGTATTGTTCATTTTTGGAGGTGTGATTACATCGGCTGACGGTTATTTTAAATCAAAAGATGATCATCATCCTATCAGTAATGTAAATCAGTATAAACAACAATGCGTTGGATCAGCGCGACACGAAGTTTCACTTAATTTTCCGTTTCATAGCTGCGGCGCTCTTCCGCGTCCGCGCGGTGCGTGCGCGCGCGCAACGGAGACCGACTTCATTTCTTTTAATGATAGTGATAACTCATAGCAAGGAGGTAGAACTGCGACAAATTCCAAGCTAGAAGTGGCACTTGGTGGTAAAGCGATGATCAATGGATAGGATGATTTTCTTAATTAATTCAAGATTTCCATAATTTGCTAATGTGAGAGCATTTTTTGAAATTGGGCTTAATCTTTAACTTTATAATAACTAAGCAAGATTTAAATAAATGAAGAATAAAACTTCTAACAGACAATTTGCATTCTCAGAACAGTTGTTTTGTATGTACCTACATTTACCTAATTTTGAGAAGAGTTTTTGTTACACCAAGTAGATACATAGGTCACTTCCAGTTCTTCACAGTCAGTATCAGTTTACTAATTGTTCCTTCTCGCTTAAGCAAATTTCTCCGCTTTCCGCGTTTCAGTACCAAAATGCAGACAGTATGTAACTTTAATTTTTCATAATTTAAAGTATTTTGAATATGAAGTTGCAAAATTTCCATTAATCGATCTGCAGTGTAGGTACTAAAACGATAACGTACTAAATGATTTCTTTTTCAAAAAATAGCAACTATAACGTTTACTATGACATCATTATCTGTAAATTCAGTCTGCACTTTGCATATTATCTACAACAAAGTACTTAGTTAAAATTTATTTTATAATAGTCAATATTTCTTGAAGTCTATTGACAAAGTTTTCTCACTGGTCGTCAGTTGAGTGACAGTGGCGGCATGTGTTTTCTTTTCACTGCATCTCGACACGTGTTCCGTGGCGAGACGCGAGCGAAGCCGCGCGTCGCGTGTGTCACGGTGGCTGACACCGCGCGCGGGAAAACATTGCATTATTGGATTAGCTGTCGGATACAATATTATTTGATTTAATTTTTGTCAACATTTTGTGGATTGTTGTGTGTGTGTATGTAGATGGGTGTATGAGTGTGTATTTTTTATTTTTTTTTATTTATTAATTTAATTCAGGCGACTAGGCCCATACAATATGTGTGTGTGTATATAGATCGTAATCGTTTTCAAAGATTTTTATACGTCTTGAGAATGTTGCATGGCGAAAATTAGATAAAAACTTGTGGTTGCAATAATGTTCAAATCAGATTTTTCGAAAGAGCATCGAAATTATAACAAGTATCAGTTCTCGACGAGTTTATTGAAATGACTAATGTCCTTAAGCCCGGATGTCAGCTCAAAAGGAAAAGCCAGGTTGTAACTTAATAGAGCCTCGACTGGCGCGAAATTTGATGCGAAAGGAAGATGAAATTCAATACTTGTCGAACGATTGAAAAGAGACTAGGAAACGATAATATGCGATAAGTATTTCCAACTTAGATTTGAATGAAAATATCACGTAGTCATACAGTAGTTTAATAGAGCATTGAAAAAGGAACCACAAAGTTTCTAAAGCCATTCGGGCTAAAGTTTATTGTTGTTAAAGTGGTCAATTAAATATTTTTATAGACTATTTATCGAGAAACAAATAAATTTACGAATGTATGAAAGTCAAGTTGATTAAACACTACGGAATTTATACAGAAAAATTGTTGGGTAATTCAACAACTTCGTGGTTCAAATCGAATTTAAGTTCACCATTAATGTAAATTGAGGTGTCAATTACATTTTAATAAATATCGGTATTAATTACACTGGCTGCTTGTAGTATGCGTGTGATACCAAAACTGTTCCAATTACATAAGCTTTAGGGTCTGTTTTGGTCTGAGGCGGCGTTGTCTCGTGGCGGTGCATGCGCAGACGCCGCTTGCAAAACATCCAAAAGAGACTCGTTTCGAGAGGAGAAGTCCTCAACCTCGGCAGTCGTTGGTAAATCAAGTGTCGCCGTAGTTTATGATACGTTGACTAACTGATTTTCATGAATTTATTCATTAAAGGATGTCCAACAAAGAATTAATATTTAGATTCTTGTTGGAACGGGTGGTAGGAAAATAAAGACGATTCAAAAGTGCTTAATTATTAAGTTAATTTGAATAAAGACATTTTGACTTTGGTAGCAGGTGGCGATTCATAGTCTCTGCCTACCCCCTTGGGAAACAGGCGTGAGTATATGTATGTATGTATGACTTTGGTTTTGATAAAGTGCAAACCTTAGTTATAATAGAAGTTATAATATACCTAATTGACATTGCATATTAAATAGTGACAATAAACTGTTAAAAGATGTTAAATTATAGTCCTAAATTATAGTCTCTACTTCAAACATTATTACATACATACAATATGTAAAAAAGGTATTCTAAATAACTGGAAAATGACTTTAGGAGGAACTGATTAATTAGTATAACTTTCCGCCCATTCAAAGAAAATCAACTTTTTCTTCCGCACGAATTTTATGTGAAAAATAAGCTATCATTATCAGTATCACGTTAGAAATCAGGATATAAAGGAAATTACCTGTCGATGCAGGAATCGCACGACGGAACTGCATACCTGCTCGCTAGATGTAGAAGCTACGAGAAAAAGTGGAAACTCTAATTTATAACCTTCTAGGAATAGCACTACAGAGTAATTTTATACTTTGAGAGGTTACATTACGTATGTACACGGAAGACATACACCTGTTTGACGATTGAAAGAAGTCAGATCTCATTACCATTGTATGGATAGATCAATCAGCCTCGGGACCCCCGCGGCGCGCGGCTGTTGTTTTGTCAATTCAACAGTGATAAATTGGACACTCCATGTTTAAGTAATCGGATTAAAGAATCGTTACTAAAGCTTTTTTTTCATGTCTGATGTGAAGTAAATTAATGTAACAAGACTAAAACTAACGTTTTTTACAACTAGTTAAGTTGTAAAAAAAAATCCTTAAATTTTAATTACTAAGTAAGTACTCCGTGTTTTGATTTTTGATTAGTTTCGTATTATTTTGAAATATTTACACGATTCTTCTTTCGTCAACATTTATAACATGAAGCGCTAATGGCGGAACTTGACAGTCTGATCGTACTCGATCACGTTTGTTAAGCAACGCTCGGTCCGGCTAGGTGTCGGATGGGTGACCGTTAAGTGGCATTACAACTGAGCGCTTCCGTGCTTCGGAGGGCACGTTAAACCGCCGGTCCCGGCTGTTGTCATCTGATAACAGTCGTTAAGCCAAGTTAGAGGCCTTACATGCGGCTTGATAAACTCTAACACTAGAGGTGGCCACTATTCCTCATTCGATAAGAAAGAAAGAACATTTATAACAACAATATTACACATTTAGTCGTCTGGTTCGATTATTTTACGTCTATTAAAATTGTCAGACAATTTATTTTGTTAAGCAAACGAAACATGACTTTCTTACTTCCTCAATAACTTTAGTTGAGTGATAATTGCTCTATATTTTACTTTGCACGTACATGTATACCAAGCTATCAATCTAATTATGCGGTAAAATATGATGAAGTTAAAATAAAATATCTATCAACGCGAACGTGTAACTGCGTCCGTTGCGTTTAGTTTCAATGTGACGTAACGTTACGTCACTTCACATCATCGCATTAATGCTAGGAGGATTCGTGTGCGTGCGCATTAATTGCAGACATAACATCGTTACAGAGAAGAATTGAACTATTAAGTATTATGAATGCTTATTATAAACTATTAAACACCAGAAGTTGTACAGGCTACAATTATAGAAAAACGAAAACTAGACATTTTCTTACCGTACATTGCCACCGTTTTCAAGATATGGTTTAGAGTAGTCATTAAAAACTAAGTATAAACAATATAATGATATCTTCCACTAATACATATATATTTCCTAGAAATAAATATCTAGTACTTACTTAAAGTATGAATTTTATTGTAGTTAATCTTAGTTGTAAAGTATAAGTATTACGTTTTCAGGGTGAAATTAATCGTTAAGAAGTTTTATTTCTGACTGAAAATACAAAGAAAGTTTCCGAGAAATAGGAAACCATGCAAAATTTCTCGACGCATAAAATTGGGGATTTTTATACATACATTCAGTCTTATTTTTTTATTATTTAAAAGGAAAGAAAAGTTTTAAAAACATGTAAATATAAGAGTTCCGTATTTTCCTTTTAAGGGACGGAACCCTGAAAACGAGTTTAAAACTTTGACTTTTCTATTTGTCCATCTACAGTATTAATAATGGTATTGTCCGTTAAGTCCTATTTAATTTCGAACAGAAATTAGTAGAACTAAAAAGGACTTTTTTTAATTCTATTAAATTTTGTACAGAAATTAGTATAACTAAACAAAAGAACTATACGGAATGGTTGCGCCGGCAGTAGCCGTGCGCTATACCTATTTCAGATCCGTGAAAATTGCATAATATTTTTGTTACGGTGTTGGTCATCAACATGTGAGAGTAGCATATAACAATGCGAGGTCGAAAGACCGTATGCCGTACCTACAATATGGACATTGAAGCTTTCAAGTTCTGTTCCGGCGGAAGCGGCGCGGCGTGGCCGGCGGCGGTGGCGGCTCCCGCGGCCTTGAGTTGTCGCCTCTGTTTGTTTGTTTGCTCTACATCTCCGTCCCCGCCTCAATCTCCGCCAAACACTTGTACTCAGACAGGCATGGCCGACGACACGTCAGCGTTTCTGGGATCTAGGCATAATTTGATTGTATACGGTACGGCAGATAGAAAACATACAAGGTATTTTTTATATATTTAGACGACTTGTTTTCCTAGTATAAACAAATAAGCTTAGCCGTGAAACCTTAACCCATCTTTGATGACTTAGAAGGGGAGTTGAAGGCATTTCTTATGTCTAAAGACACTGCGATAACTACCTCCCCTCTCTCTGTTGCCCTCTCTGAAAGCTCTCTAAGAGCCTGCACGGCGTCGATCGTCGACCGCTGCCTCCGAAAGCCGTATTGGTTCTCGGCCAGGTTTGGGCTCTAGGTGTTAAACGATCCTGTCCGCGATGATTCTCTCTAGCATCTTCGCCAGATAATCCAACAACACCACGGGACGGCAGGCCGACGGGGAATCGAGAGGTCGACCATCCTTCTGGTGGAGGCATAAACGCCCACGTTTCCAGTCCCTAGGGAACACTCCCGCCTCAATGCAGTCATTAAACAATTCTCTGAGAGGTTCCCCTAGGTGTTTTAGCGCTGTGGGCAAGACTCTTCCAGGTATTCCGTCAGGACCCGGCGCTTTTCTCTTAGACAGGCCTATTAACTCTCCATCTCCGCCTCTGTCACCGAAAAGAACCCTGAGTCCTCCTCGCCCGCATTTCTAGGGCCCAACAGAAGTGCGACTGGCAGGGTGAACATTGTGACTTCGAATTATTATGAACAACCTTTCGAAAATATAATATGTCGATTTTACTTTGTATAATGAAACTAGATAAAAACTTTCTCAAATTGAACTAGATTTTAGTTTTTTAAAATAATAAGTTTTTTAATAATTTTAGTTTTTTAATTTTAGTATTTTTTAATAACATAACAAATACTAATGTAAAAATTCAGATAAAATATATATATAAGCATAGAATAGAACACTAAAATCTCGAAATGGTTTTCTAATTTAAGTCTTTCTCAAAATGAAATGTTGGTAACTAATAAAAACTAAATACCAAGGAAATTTACATTGATCTCGATGAAAAGAATAGGTAGATACAAAACGATAAGTACAAGCATGTGTAAGTACGTTGGATTATATCTTCACACGCTAATTAAGCTCACGACAGTATATGTCTCATGCGCATGTCGGTTCGCTCAAGTGTTGATTCTGCGTGACACTCATGTATTGCTCAGCTGTTCAGAGTTGACACTCGTGTTCATTCTGTGCGAGCAAGCCTAGTGGCAGCAAGGTCGCCGACCGGTTCCAAACTAGAACTTTATCAAAGTTATGCAAACCTCTCTCGCTATGGCACGTACACCATAATGCTCTCCTTTCGCCGGCACTTTGTGCGAATGCGAAATGGTAACGAATCGTAAGTGCGTTTTGAAATTGTAATGTGCTATGTTGAAATTCGGAATGATATAAAATAAAATGCTACAATTATTTTGTATTGTTATTGTTTTTATGTGTGCAATATTTCTGTTTTCTTATTTAAAATATCTTTGAAAGTAGGTAGTCGCTGAAAGTCTCTTTACAAGATTTTACGTGTTAAAAAACTTGTTTTTTATGTTTAAACCTTAGAATGATAATACCTAGACGCCGTGTGCTCGTATGCAAAGTGAAGCAACTAATACTAAGCCAGAATGGCTTAGTTTTCAGATTTATATCCTTCATACGTTACCTAGTCGTAACTAAAATAAAATAATGTAGTAACTAAACTTAGAAATGTAGGAAAATTAAAACTGTTTTGTACTTATTCAGTATGATTAGGTAATAATGGAGAATAAAAATCTGAAAACGGGTATTTTATAACTGTTTTAGTTGCCTCACTTTTGACAGTGCGCTTTGTAGAGAACTATCGTTCTAGGTGTTATTATTGTTTAAACCATTAGGGTTTAAACTGATGTATCTAAGTTTAAACTGTTCTGGGACATAAACTAGTACAAACCTCTTATTAAAATAAGTACCTACTTACAAACCTCTTGTTTTCGGTTTATCTCAAACACGAACAATTGACACAATACTCGTCTATTTTTTTGTGCTTTAAAGTTTATGTAGTACGTGTGTCGCGTAGTAAAATATAGAATCGAAATTGTATGTTTAGTTGTATGAGCTGGCGTGTACGTAAATTGAGGTGTAGTGTGTCGCAAAGACCTGCATTGATAGTGTGGCCTAAACTTATGTCGACATGGAGCTCGCAAACGGGCCGTTTTGTTAATATAATTAGCTGCTTTGTTTGGGAAGCACTGCTGCTGTTGTATCATCGCGGTGATAGTGGGGACCAGTCTTAACGGATCTTTGAAGGTTTCGGTGTTTTATTTCAGGAGTGAAAATATACAGGCTGTCCCAAAACTTAGCCACACGAAGGGAAAGTACCTTAAATATTAAAGGTAGGTGATTTTACTGAAAGAAGACTTCATTTTGATTTTAAATATAATTAGAACTGCATTCAAAGATTTTTGAAAAATCGTCTGCCTCAACCAGGAATCGAACCCACCAAAAATAAGATAATCTTTTTTTAATATACCAATCGAAAGGGTTACTCATAAGGATTATTTTTCTTAGGATAGAGCATCTTAAACAAAAGGAAGATCATGAAATAATTCATTTCATATTTTTTTTATTTTTACGGATTGAAATAATTTGTATTGAATAGTATAAGATTTAAAAAAAACTTGGAATGCAGTTCCATATATTTTTTAAAAATAAAGTTAAGTCTTCTTTCAGTAAAATTTCCTACCTTTAATATTTACGGTACCTACCTACTTTCCCTCCGTGTGGCAAAGTTTTGGGACACCCTGAATATGAGATACTTTACAATAAGACACATGTGACTAATTTCTAATTTATACTTATATAAATATAAATTTTACATAGGTATTTTGGAAAAAACTTATTTAGTAAAATTTATGTTTCATAATTCTTAAAAGCTTTACCAATCTTAATTAATAAAGCCTCTCAAGATGAATAAGTAATATTGCTATAATAAAAAGATCGTGATCAATAAAGCTTTCAACAGGTTTCTCGACCACATCTCCAGGAAGTAACAGCTGCCCCCTAATTGGGGCGCAGGACGACCTGCCGAAGGTCGGGCCACCACCGCCTTTCACCACAGAACTGGTTGTAACTAAAGTTGCGCTTATTGGCATCACGACGCCCTAATGGGTCCTTAATGGTTTCCTTGAGTGGACATAAAGATTTTATTTTAGTTTTAGTTCGACAACTTAACGTTGTTGTCTTTAATTTGGATATCGAGGACTTGTGAAACGTCCCGGTTTATAAGGTTAGTGAAATTACAGAGACAAACAAACTCTTCTTCATTTACGGCTTAGGATGATTGTGTCATCCCTAGATCACACTATTATCTCTATTCCATAACATAATTAACTACTACCGAACCACTAACTTGCGGTTGTATATTATTTTAATTAAAATTTTAAATGAAACGGATATGACACTGACACACACGGCAAATAGATCAACACATTTTTTCCTTAAGTTTCGCTTGACATTCTCTTTTAATACAATACCTACCTAAATTAAAACGCCATTTGTTTTTACATGTATCTAATTACCCACATTATTACATACTGTCAACATCGTCTATAGTTGTAGTATTTCAACAAGTATTAGATAACAATACGACAGAATTAGCACACGCCTATCCATAATAATAACGTAATACTTAACACTAGTACTTGAGCCAATTAAATAATAGCGCACACTTCCAGCCATAACGCACTTAGCTAACTAACATTATTACATTCGCGATTTGAAGGTGAATGGCGAAACCTGCTATTTACTTTTTTGTAACTTAATGGTGACAATTAAAACATACGGCACATCGATATGCGTTTAACAGTGTAACATTATTTTTTGTGTAACTTAGATGCGTGCGGGAGGAAGGTATCATTCGCAATAAGTCTAACATTTCCCTATTACGAGTTTTCTCATTTTACTATTTCTAAATATATAAGAAGAATTATTGCCGTAATGATAACCAAGCAATTTAAAGGTAGTTTAGAAAAAACTTACGTTGTTCATACGCTTTTAAATCAATTTTATTTAAATTAATTAATATTTATGCATTGCTCAATTAGTCATTCGGTGTGATTTGCACTGGAACGAGTTTTGTTAGAGTTGTGTTATCCCAGCATTAGTGGGCAGCCTTCGAGCGGGCAATTAGTCTAGCTGCACCAACGTCACTTGTTGTCGCCCGCAATGCCAGCTGTAATTGCGTGGAAAGTCACCGCCGCAGGTGCCGCCCAGCCCACCTGACACACTGTGAGACACGCTGACAGTTAGCCACTTCTGAACACAAGATAAGATTAGTACTTCTCAAGCAGTATGCAGTACTAGCCTTCAGCATTATTTTGGTTTTTCGTTACTGTTTATGTTATGTTGCTATTTGATATTTTTTCAACACAAAACAAGAAATATAATTTTATAGCACAAATAGTTCACTTTGCTTTGCTTAATGCTGAACGAATATACTATCGTCAATTAATTAAACATAGGGAAATACAGCCCCCGAGCCAATGAAGTTTGATATGAGAAATTTGTCTTTGTACAAATGTTGCTTGACTACAATTTATGATAAGTAGATAGCTAGTAGGTAGGTCCGGTACTACTGCTTATAGAATTAAACGTTGCATTTAGGTATCGTTTTAAAACTGTCTACTTTTATGGCCGCGTGACTGTTTCAAAGCTTTATGTCAGTTATTATCGCATAAGTATGTCAATGCCATTCTAGGTCCTGTAGAGGTGACTTCTGATAAAAGTTTTATACCTATCTTGGCATTTATATACAGGGTGTTTGGTAATAGTTAGCCTTGTAAAGCCGAACATGGGACCAATTAAGAAATCGAGGAAAAAAATCAGCTGTTTCATACATTTTGATACTTTTGTTACTTATTGATTTTTGTATGGAACCGCTGATCTTTTTTCGCGATTTCAGAGTTGGTTCCATAGTAAAAGTTGTTCAGTTTGATGGTCCCTACCCTATCCACCATATTCGGCTTTATAAGGCTATTACTAAACACTCTGTATATTAAAAAAAATGCTTTTGCTTTTATGAATTTTACAGTGTTACAATGATTAATTATTTATTATTAAGTAACAGAATATTTGAGGGCATTGCATTAATAGATAAGTAACGTAACGAGTTTCACAGTTATTTTTCAAAATGAGATCAATAAAATTAAAATTACTCATTGTACATAAAATAAAGTTCCCCGACTTCTGTTATTCGTGGGCAATGATTGCTAAAGTAGCCCAGGCAAACCGCAGCGTTCCCGTGGCGACCCGCGCCACTGTCCCGGCGGTTTCCGCGTGGTAACACTGGTAACACGTGGTGGTAACATGGCGGCTGCGTAGGCGCAGGCAAGGCGAGGTCGCCCGCTCCGCTCACCACGCTGGACCACTTGTCCACTGCACTACTTATTAGAAATAAAAATAGGTATGTTTTGTAAAACTATTAGGTACTTTTTTATTAATTTGCTTCATTAATTTTGCTTTCGTGACATTTGGTAGTCATAATAATTTTATCATGGGTAGTATTTAATCGGGTAACAATAAATTCCCATTTTGGGGATCACTGAATATAGCGTACTGAAATACCATAAACTTAGTGGAATATTAAGTTTATGTGAAATACTAAGTGGGCGACGGACTGAGGGTGACTACAAAAATTGAAAATGGGTGACTTAAAAATACAAATTGAGTAACTAATTAGGTATTCAGAACAGGTGACCAAATTCGTATTTGGGCGATAACAGGCACACAATACATTAGAAAATTTGGCATAGGTATATTTTATTTATAAAAGTCAACTAATAACCTTAACAGTTGGGCAGCTTAAACCAGTTATAGTTACCTACTTGGAATAATATAGTCGCCCATTCAGTATTTTTGTCACTAATTTAAATTATTATCTCCCACATGTAGTTGCTCGTTTTACGTATTTTTTGTAATCCACAGTTTGTCGCCCGTTTAGTTATTTTGTCGCCAACAAAATAAACCGCTGCCGGGTTTAGTATTTAAGTATCCTTTATTATTTCCAGTCACCCAATTAAAAATTTCCCTATAAAAGAGTGTTAACAACTAAAAAAATTTGCAGGATACTAACTCTGTAAGCTGTGCCAAAATACAAAATGTTAAACATTTTTGTTACTTTCCTTATATTCGAAATAAAAAGTAGAGTGTTTATTTAACACGGGTGAATGACATTAATTCTATACTTGAACTATACCTGGTCTAAATATCTCGTCTGGGTATTGCTTCCTTTCGACCCTTGTATAACAATCTATTTCAAACTTTTTTCACTATACGGTCATAAATAAAATGGCTTTTTGTAGCATCCGGTTTTTGTTATTTTTTTAAGTTTTAGACGTAAAATCATACGTAAAATTTTCAAAGCATATTTTATTCATTTTTTATTTACAGATTACTTCATTTATGAATATTAAAAATTAGAGCGAATTTTTGCAACTTCTTTCAATTACAACCTTCAAATCTACATATTAAAGCAAGTTTGATTTTATTTCCGACTTTATCAAATTAATTTATTGTGAAAGACTTCCGATTTATTTTAACATGAAATACAAGTTAACAAATTACGAATAAGGTATTTCGATGGCCTCTACTCTAATGACGTAAAGTGAGAAAACATGAATTTAATTATTTTCATTTGAGACCAACGATCAACAAAATGTTTAATTACACTGCAGTTAATGTATGGGTATAACATAAGACAATGTAAAGTAATAAATCGCGGAAGTTCATACAATACTTTATAATTACATAATCGTGATACATTTAAACTAGATTGGAACAAAACAAAGCGTTATTATGTAGATGTATGTTATATTTTTGTATGCATAATCACTAATATACCTCTACATTCACACAGTCCACTGTTCTCACGTAAAAGTTGAAAAACAATAAAGCTTGAAAACTGTCTTGAGTAATCTTTAATTAGTAGCATCAAGATAATTGGAGAAATAAAAATTAACAACCAGGATATGTTGGTTGCGATGAGACGAGAATGCAATCCGCGGGTGTTTATGGAGATATCTTACAACACTAGACAGTAGCGACAATTAATAATTTTTGAAAGGAAAAAAGTGGTTTTACCAATGTCAGTGATAAAAAAAGTTTGGTTTTATAATTAAGTTTCTCTTCGGTGCACGTAATTTTTTTTATACCAAGTCATAAGTGTCCAAATGAGGATGTCAAAACAAAAATCAGTCACAATCGTATAAAGTTTGGCACCAAGAATTCAGTGATATATCGAGACAGTAAAAATAATTCAGAAACAAAAGAAAATGTACTCAATAAAAACAATTTCTGAAAACCATACGAAACTCATCATTACAAACAACTTTTTGTTTGGAAGTTTCATACATTTTATTAGGTACGGTACTTTTATTTTTATTTATTATAAAATAGTAATTTTAATTTATAACAGTGTTTTTAATGCATATTTAAAAATGTTTGAAACATATTAATAAATGTGCGTGACTAATTTGTTGGCATAATAATTTATCATGTACTCTGTATTAGTGATTAATTTGAATATATTGAATTGAATTTTTGTGATACGGGGAAGGTCGGCCTAGACTTACATTGTGTGTGTATGTATATGAATCTATCTGTATATTATAGCAATTATTAAAGGCCAGTCCAATAGTATGCGGAAGCAAAGTTCTTGTACAAACCACTGAGAGTAAATCAAATATAATACTAGTTAATAGTTATTTTATCTGTGTTATATATTAGTGCAAGTATAATGAATATATATAACACAAGAAAAATTTAAATAATAGGTGTTTTCAAATGAAAGGCTTATTTTAATCAGCTTTTAAATTATCAAGTGACCTTTGTTGAAAGAAGATGTAACAAATAATTGTGTTAAGATTATACACTTACAGTTTTTGAAAAAGAATTGTACATTTTAAGAATAAAATGTTTTAGATTTTAAGATTGCTCCAAAATCTTTAGGGTTTTTTTGGTGAGACCACAGTAAAGTAAGCATTGGTGTCGCGTTCGTGCTTTGCCGGCGTGTTATTTATTTTTGATCAATCGCCGGATGTCGAAATATTCAATAAGACCAAATTCGGTTTACTTTTAGCTTTTAACTCTTGATTTCGTGTATTGATTACGTGACTGATGGATTTTAAAATAAAAACAAACTGTTTAAGACGGGATTACATTTGTAACTAAAATGTTGAAATATATTGCTGTTCTGTTCCGGAGTGACAAAACAGTTTCTTAGGTTGTTTAAATAATACCTCTATTTCAGTAAGTGAAAACCGTAATGATTAACGGAAAACTTTAATTATAAAATCTATTTGCATAAATATTTGGGTCGAAAATGTAAGTATTTAGGAGTTATAAAGTAAATAGCACTAGGATTCAGCTTTGTGCACCGAGCTAATGCCGCATTCCTTCCCAAATCACCTAGAGCTGCGCAAGCGCATCGGCAATCACCCTTAATGCCCCACTGCTGGGCTCTACAGCAAATGCCATATTCCGAAACAGAGTCTGTATCTGATCTCATTACTGAGTAATTTGCTTTGTTTTTGCTTTTTGTTCGGTTATTTCGAAATGTTACCATGTAATCCAATAATTGATGTTTGTTGATTGGTAATGGATACCCTGGTCAATCAAGGATCAAGGAATGTCAGAGTGAGTTGAATGGAATGCAGAAACGAGGCTAAATTAATAAAGAATCTAATTAGCTTTTCTTTGTATTACTCAGGACCTAGTTACAAAATCCTAACCCGGAATCCGCAGTGCGTTACTTAAGTAAGGCAACCGCGGCAGGAACACGCGGTGCGGGTTGCGGTTTGTCATGTTGCACCTTCCATCTTAATTACAAGTTACCAACTCAAAATGAATTAATTTTCAGGCCGGCCTATTGCGATCTCGAAGAGAAAAATATAGAGGCAACGTTCAGACGACGGTGACGAATAGTCACGATTTTTTTACATACTCGTGTCACAAAATAGATAGGTATAGTATAACTAGGTACTAAAATACCTCGTGACTCAAGTTCGTACAGCTTAAGATGCAGTAATAAAAATACAAGTTTGCGTACACCGGAATGTCATTTTCGAGATTTCGATATTGACAAAACTCACAGAGCAAAGAGCTTCAGCTTAAGTGGCAGTGGGCTGGACACAGCGAGTAGAACCGATGGCCGTTGGGGCGAAAAGGTTCTGGAATGGCGACTGCGCACCGGACGACGCTCCGTGGGTAGGCCCCCGACAAGGTGGACCGACGTGAGGATGAAGGTCGCGGTGCGCCGCTGGATGCGGGCAGCGCAGGACCGGTCGTCGTGGAGATCCTTGGGGAGGCCTATACCCATCAGTGGGTGTCGTGCAGCTGATATGATGACACAGCAAATATTTTTTTTTGTGACTAAACTCTTTTAGATATCGTCAGATGTAGAAAGCAAAATTAGTATTTGATTCTAGTCTACAACTAGTTAGCGTCCCAGACAAGACAGTGCGTTGCGCCGTGCGGCCGCATGCCCAGAGCTTTCACCTTCGGCTCGCGGCATTGAACTTGCTTGTGTAACGATCGCTTCGCGAGTTCATCTCGATAGTAAAAGTGGGATGACGCGCCGCTTGTGACGTCTAGTGACGTCAACCTGAGGTCAGTTCAAGCGGACATGTCACATGTGGATGCCGCACGTTCATTTGCATAATAATATGAATACCTACTAGGTGTTCAAATTTAATATTTAATTTAATTGTATGAAGTTATGCCCGCCGGTAACGATCAGTTGCGATTGTCAATTTTTTCGTCAATGCCATTGTTGGAGCAATTGACAATCACTTCAATTGCGCGCGTAAACGATCAATTTTCGCATCAATGAGCGTCAATGACGTAAAAATTGACAATCCCAAATGATCGTTAACGGAGCGCTTATGAACCAAATCGAGGATTAAAGACAATAATGTGATGTACAAACAAAGTAAGGTCCTTTGTGTTTATTGCACTTCTCCCGGAATCCCCAATCACTGAAAAATCTCATATAAGTGTGGCGTCAAAATTTGATAATATGGAAGTAGGACAATATGAAAGTCAGTCATGTAAACTTGAATAAGTCCTGACACTAACAAAACCCAATACTTTATAAGAACTTAATAGATAATAATACCTGCCGTTTTTAGGTCCTACTTCAAAAAATATTTTCTTAATTTAATTTTTATAATCATTAACTTCGTAATAATTTAGTAATATACCTATAATTTTAAACTAATATCTCTGTCTCTCTGATCATTGTATTAATTTAAATTATTTAAGTTTTTGTTTATTTTCTCTCCACAATAATTATGTAACCTAATCATATTAATTTAACGCAACAGTATTTATAATAATTGTAGTTATAATTTAAATGATTTCGCATCGTAAGAATTTCTGTGTGTTTGGATGTCAGGTTCAAAACTTGTCTAGCTGATATTATGTGCTGGAGATTATAATAAACTGTTGACACTACGTCACTTAAATGTCATAGATGTATGGAACACTCCAGAAAATTAGTAGAGTTAATACTTATTTGTAACTATAACCCATACTTAAACAGTGGCACGAAGCAATTTGTGAACACTTGATGTCTGATAAAGTGTAGGTGTAGGGCCCTCGTCGCTAATGTGTGGGATTGTTGAATAAATAAACATGGTACCATTCGTGATGTCATGAGACGTGGCCATGGTGTTATAAGTGCGACCATAGAACTTAATCACGAACTTTCAGAGTACATAACAAATTAATAAAAATAAAACTAGTAAAATTAAAAACTGTTAATGGAAGACTAAACGTTATAATTACAGTTAGATAGCAAAAATAAAAAGGAGTTATGGAACCATTTACATAGTTCGATATTCACATTACAAAATATAAATCTTCAATTTCAATTTCAATTTCAATTATTTATTGACCATATTATAACATAGAACGTTACATTTGGCATGTCATATCGTTACATTATTTAAATAAATCTTAAATACTAGGTTTAAGTCATACATTCAAATAAGTCATTTTAGAATTCTATTAATTACAGGAGACTTAAATTTTAGTACCTATACTTATTTTCTCTGTTTAGCTATCGCAGTTGTAAAATGTCTTGATATTGTCAAAAGGCCCTATATAATAAATTAAATTAAAATAATGTCATAAGTCAATTTCGGATACAATATTATTACAAATCGAAATTATTTTGCTTCCATGTTTTTGTCATGAACTCATTAATATTATAAAAAGGGTGTGACTCAAAAAATAATTTTATTACAATCTTAAATTTGGTCAGTGGCCTTCGTTTCATTGTAACATCAAAAGTTATTTAAGTCTCGTCAAGTTTAATGAACGACTTGAACAAAATTACCAATGTATCATTTATTACGGTCATGTAATTGAAAAAAGTTGACATGCATCAGATATATCATTATTTACAATCAATCCAGTGCTTATTCTCCGAGGGGCTGCATCGGCTCTTGCCTATTTATACAGTGTCCTTGACATGTACCAGCTTTTGCCGAGATATCTTTTGGCGAAAGGATTTCAATAAACAGTGACGTTCTTACGTAATTACACCGAATTGTTGACAATAAAAATACGCTTCGGTTTTGCTATTTAAACTGAATTTGTTTTTTTATATTGTTTGCTTTGCAATTTGAAAGTCACAAGAAAAGGTCACAATGCCAACCTTAATACGTATCCTTGCGTTGATATATATCAGCTCTATTGTTTTAGACTCGCTGTGACAGCTTTGTTGTTCAAATATGAGGCTGCATTGGCGTGGTTCAGTCAAATAGAAACAATAAACCTATTACTATTGTTACCTTCGACAGACTAGACTGCAGCACCTTGTCTCAGATGACGGGCAAATTTAGTTTTTACAACCACTCGAGTTCTTGCAGGCTATTAGGAGACTAACACTTTGGTTATACAACTACTAGCTAACGATCCATTGTCTTCAACGAAACGGAAATTATGAAGTTCCGCTTGGAGCAGCACACCCCACATCGGGTTCTTGCCTCCAATTAATCCAGTGTCAGTACGTTTGGAGATCCGTATTGTTTGCAAAGAAGCATCGATCAGGACGTGATGCGTCCATTCAGCGCTATTCACCCGTCCAAGGTTTAAATGGCCTTAGCTTCCCCAGTATTCTTCAATCGGACAGTACAATGCCTCCATCAGGGGCCATTGTGAGTGTGGTCTGTGTGGAACAAACGCGGCCTATCTCAATGACATCTGCGACTGCGTTCTAGCGAGCCGTACTGCGCACCGGCTCGGCCGTGCGACAGCTAAATGTACGTCGAAGCTTTGATTGACGGAATCGTGATTCCTGTTTTGTCATATTTCATTTGTTACAATGTTGCGAATCACTTCTATTTATGTTTCTCTTTTAGATTATATGATTTCCGAAATGTTCCTTTAGTATAATATTATTGTATGTATCATTAAGTATTGGTGTTGTGTTCTTGTAACAGAAATTTAATCCGAAACCGTAAACAATGACTCACGATACCTCCTGATCTATGTCCATCAAAAACAACGTCGTGAATAATTTATGAAAGGATTTAGCCCACATTTTCAATGGTTGCAATTTGGGAGAGACCGTTAAAGTACGTTCAAGTATTTTAACCGAATATTTAAATGTTAGTACCTATCTTGTGGCGGAGCAAATTCCCGTTCTTGTGATAAAAATACCAGTCACGAAAAAAACCACTTGAAAGAATGATGAATTGGCAATGCGGAGGTGAAAAATGCCTTCCTCGTAATCTTTGGAACATACCACGTACCTATCTTAAAGTGTCTTTTATAGTAAATATATTTTGCATCTTAATTTTTTGCTTTCATTCTTACGATTGTCGGATGATGAATTATTATGGGGAGGCTTATATATCACATAAATATTTAAAAAATGTGTTGTTTTTGTTGCAGGTAACTTTGATTATTGAGTATTCGCTCAAAAGTGAAGAAGGTAAAGGTGACTGATCTTATTATTATAGCTCAAAATGTTGAATCTCAAGAATAACTACTGAAATTGATTTCATTACAATATTTGTTACTTGACGAGACTCTGCTCACGCGTCCGAGCATCATATTATCGATTGTTCATCATCGTTATCTATCACATAACAATCGGCGGCGTCGACAAAAAGTGCAAGAATGACCATTACATCAGCCCAATAACTGGATTGCTGTAATAGGTACTTTCACTCGGTGCATCGGCGATCAAAGCCCATCGCGGCCGCTGGACCGAGCGGCTCTCAGGTGACCCGTCCTATTGATGCTTTGATCAAACTAGATTAATTTCTGTTTGGATTGAGTTTGGATTATTTGAACTCAAAGCTGTTGCTCAACAGTTCTTGTTTTTTTAGCTTGGCTTGCAGTGGTTAAACTTGATTGAATTGACTGAACAAAAAGTAATTTCCTCTTTATCTGAGAATATAATTAAAGAAATTTGACGAATTCATAAACTTTGGAGCTTAATTGTGTATTAGAATTAAGTAAATGTTTTGCAATAGCACGATTATTTTTCATAGCTTTCATGAAGAGTTATATTATAGAATGATATTATAGTTATATTTATAGAATTTAAACGCTCTAAAATTAGGCAAACCCATAAGTGAAATAGTTAGTCTATCTATCTATACTAATGATGTTAAATGTAATTTGACTAAAAAAACACAAATCTGTTAAGATTGGATATTAAGTCCGTGTAGATATAGTAGAACTAGAAAGTGATATTGAAATAGCTGAGGTCGCCGATACAGCAGTAGGTACTGGCAGCTGCGACCTCGACCTTGTCGGTCGTTGTGTCGCAACTATCTGCTGACGAATCAAGAACATTACTAATGGTTCTCTTTGTTTCGCTGAGCTTCAAGTCAGGATCTGTTATGAAATCTTACTTATATTTACATTTAATGCAACACTTTGGTCTTCTCCAAAAGTTGAGATGTAACTTAAGTTTCATGGCAATTCGTTTCTTTGGGAAGTCTAGAGATCAATGAAGTCATGAACAAGAAAATTATCCTTCTCTTTTGAGTCATTGAAAAATCTTTTTCAAAAAGACGCAAAGTTATAAAAATTTAGTCGGAAATGCTTTGAAATTAGGCTGCCGTTAAAATGGGCACAGACGCTGAAAAGCTAGCCAAACTGAAGTCAACTTATGTAACAAATTCGTAAAGCAGACTGAAATTACAACTGAATTTTAGATCATCAGTCTGTCAGCACCTAAAAAACATAGTAGCAGTTAACGTTAGATAATGCTATTAGTTTTTACTGTCATTAAGTATTATGTTGATGTTTCGGTTGTCAATCTGAAATGCAGTTGCAAAGAATAATTCATTAAAGCCTCTTTGTACTCACAGTAGTGCAAGAATTTTACTTCAGAAATATTCACGCTTTTTAGCGTAGAATCGTCGGTCATTATGCCATGTAAACCTTCTTTTGTGCTCATTTGGACCTCGTTTTAACATTCACTTTCAAGGTCAAGTTCAAGGCGGAGGAAATAGAAACCATGAAACATAATTAATGGCATCATTTATGAATGAGTGACTTTGAATAAGTTAACCTAATTGAAGATTTAGTTCGAATAAAGAATCGTTAAAGTGCTATTGTATCAAATAAAGCGATTGCAACCTTCAACGATAAATTAGACATGGTAAGAACAGCCCTGGATTGACATGTTACTAAATTGATAGAAAAAAGGTTTTGTAATGCACGGTTTAGCCGTGTATTCGAATCAATAACGTTTGAAACTGATACGGCTACAATAGAAATGTAAATGATATTTGAAACAAAACGTGTCTGCAGTTGATCTACGAAGCGGGGCTTTTGATGGATGATGTCTAGTTTTGCAACTCTGTTGTTTTCTTTCTAGTACCTACCTAAGTTTTTATATTTAGTCATTATATGATAAATATTTGAAGCGAAATCTGAATTTAGACTCTGAATAATATTGATGATGGTCAAATGGTTGAATCTTGATTACTCCATCACTGTTTACAAAACATTCATGACCCATGTGAGGCATTACGGCGCGGCGGTGTCGCAAGCGACCGCGAAACATTTATCGCCGAACCGCGTCAGATGTATAAGGTGATCGATTACTGCACGTTGACGAATCGATTACTACCGTCATTTGTGACTAACGCTTATTTGATTGGCTTGAGCTTTATTTGTTTTTGTTGTCGATAGTTGCGACCATTTGTCCATTGTTTCTATTGCGAGAATAAATTATTTTCTTTAATTTATTTTTCTTTAGAAATAACTAAACGTAGTGTAATAAGAATGGCATAAATGAATCGTTTCAAATTGTACAAACGATTCATTTATGCCATTTTTATTTATTACGCTACGTTTGGTTTAAGCTTTTCAAATCTATTTCGATTTCTTTTAATTTCTTTGGGAGAATAAACTGACCGGATATTTCAAGTTGACCTAAAGCAATCGCTTGTTATTATTCAGCAATAACTAGTAAAACTCATTGTTCACCACCCATAGAAGCGTTGACCTCACAAATAGCTTTTTAAATAAGTTCATGTTCACTTAATGATAATAAAATTATATATTTTACAATTAAATTTGAATTTGAATATTTGAATGACTATTGTGTATTGATTTTTAGTTTTGCAATCAGAAAATTACTTATAAATTAATATCTTCAAAATTATCGAACCTTAAGAGTTTTTTTTTATCAAATTGCTTTATAAAAATAAATAACATTTGATGTATTGTATTTTATTCGAGCAATACGATTGTGAAAGAGTTTGGGTGAAACGTCTGAGAAAAATAGCTTTTTATGTAGGTATTCGACTAAGTACTTACTTACCTACAGAATATGGAATTATGACCTAATCGATTTCAATGTCGATCGAGGCGATATTTACAGTGTCGAAAGTTATCATCCAAGTTAATTAAAGGTTAGTGAACAAAGTGCATCGTGTCGTCAATCTCTCGCGGTTCGTTGCCCCGGCGACGGCTGCGGCACGGGCGCACGCTTGCGGTCAGCTGTTGCATCAAACGCGTTCGTCGCAATCATGGGATTGAGATGACCCTTAACACACGGTTCAAGATACAAGAGGATGGATTTGAAGATTGATGGAGTTCTATTAACATTTTTGTTGATCTATACAAACGACGTCGACGTCAAAAACCGAGATTGTTATTTAGGACGCAAGAAGTTGATGTTCGGGAAGTTTATACCAAAATTGCAAAGAACCATGTAACGACTCGAAATAAAGTCACATCGATTAGACGAGCAGCTTAGCGAAATGAACAATTAAACTGCAATTACTTACACGCATCCAAACAAATGTTCGTAGAGATTACGGCCAAAGCTTTCCATCATCATCGCCGCTATTCACCGCTCGTCGCGTCGCGTCGCGTCGCCTGCGAGTTGCGCCGCGGTGAGGCAACCCTCGACACCGCAGCGTAATGAATAATGGCGTAAGTAAATCATAATATACGTGTGTTTCCGTGGGAAGCCAGTTGTGAGAAAAATGCACATTGAGTAGGTACCGTTTGTATAAAGGGATATTTCGTCATACGTTAGCTGGAAGTTGGAGGAAGGAAATCGGGATTTTTTTATACACAGTGCAGACTGCAGATTTGGTTGCACAATAGTTTTCAAAGTCAAAGTCAAGTTAAGATTGAAGTATTAATATTAGTATCCCATATATATACAGCGTGAAATTTTAACCATTTTTAACCATTTGGTTTGGTTCCCGCCGAGGGAGGGGTGATTCCACTCATGATTACAAGCAACTTTTACTATGGGGCCAACTATCCTCCTCGCAAGAAAAAAATCAGCTGTTCCATACAAAAGTGCAGTACCTTAATGTATGGAACAGCTGTTTTTTTTGCAAGGAGGAGAGTTGGCCCCATAGTAAAAGTTGCTTGTAATCATGAGTGGAACCACCCCACGGCGCGGCGGGAACCAAATGATTAAAATTTCAGCGTGTATAGCCTATTTTTGGGATAATGTAAGATCAAGCTTTGTTTTTGATAGTTAATTAAAAAAAAAAATATTTCAAAATAGTTTTTGAAAAAGAAAACTTTTTCGGATTTCGGTTTTCATGGTTTAGGGTGGTTTATAGGTATATAATTATTTTCCAGGGTTGTATACATGTTACCCTTACCTTACTACCATATTCAGCTTTATCCTTGGCCATCCATGACTTTGTTCCTTTATAATATTTCAGGTTATGCTTTTGAAATCAGCTATATTTTTTTTTTTTTTTGTAAAATGTTTATAGTCTACCATATCATGGTTGTAGTTGAATTTCCTAATATTTCCCCCTTTGACTGACTGCAAATAATGTGCAGCACGAAACCGACAAACGACATTGTTGCAATTTCCGTCAAACGATCGTATCCGATGCGTTGTAACCCGATGCATATCAGCCGATTTAATTTCATATTCGTTGCTTGCGAAACGCGCGCAATCAAGTGTTAACGTTTGTTAACCCGCCACTTATGAAATGTGGTTCCTTTTAATCGATTATTGAAAACTTTACGATTAATTCGCCGTTTAAACTGGATTCTCAGCTAGACGATGCTATTAAAATATTTTCCTTATTGCGAAACTTAAATTTTTCACTATTGTAATTGTGAAATATGCTACGTCAGTAAAGTAAGCACTAAGCTTTGTTAGGTAATAATTTATAATTAAAATATTAAAACGTAGGTACTGATATTTTACGCTTAAAAGAATTTGTAATTGGAAAATAACAATAATACACATGACTATCTAAAATGAGTTATAATTTGAATTGAGCAATATTTTAATAGCGACATAGTAATCGAATCATGTGCAATCAATGTAATTTCTATTCTATAAGTTTATTATAAAACTTTCGTCACTAGTGAAAAACTGATTAAATACAAACAAAGTTGTATCGTAACCGCGAAAGCGATAGTGGCCGGTGGCCTAGCTTTTCTAGCCGCCGCCGTCGAAGGTGAAAATGCGCGCCATGATGGAGTAGTTCCTAAGACCGCCGCTAAAGGCGCTGTCAAGGTCGCACGCACAAATAATCTGTTGCAGCCATGCGTATTATTTTTTCTTGCGAAAAGGTTACGGAATAACACTGGCGGTAGCCTAGATTTTGTGCAATGTATCTTTTTTTAGAATGTGGAAGATTTTTCACTTGGAATACGATTCATGGCAAAAAGTTAAACTAGGTAGGTAACTAGTTATTTTTCCACTGAAACATCATGGTGTCAAAAACATAAATTTTAATTCCCTCTCCTCATTTTCACACCTTACAGGTTTTTTTACTTTTAAAGTAGTTTATGGACACGAATTAATTATGAAAAACTTGAAGATAAGTAGTAGTACCTATAGGTACTTAGTCATAAAAACCTTATCTAACCTAGTTATATCATATCGCAAAAAATCAGTTGTTATTTAATAGGCTACAAAACACTTGAGTTTGACCCAAAAGACTGGGTTATGAACCTTTTCAAATTGATGACAATAACTTTTTTAGACTGTTATCAATCTGTACGTGCTCGAATCTAGAGCGTTTGATTGGAGATCAGTTTTGGCCTAGATGTACTGAAATGCGGTTACGAAAAGCTGCGCACACGCAGCGGCAAGTTGTGAACTCGTGACGCCCGCCGCCGATACCACGCTGATACACTCTCGATACCAGCGAGACGCAGACCTCGTAAGATGTAGAGTATTCCCAAAATTTTCTTAAAATATTAGGTAAGCAGCTAATAATTAACAAGAGTTAATTTATACGAAGTGCAAAAAAAAAGAAAGTTTACAGTAACCATTGCAAAATTATATTATAATAATTTTGATTGGATCTCTTTTCTTTTGTTTTTTTTCTTGCCCCTAGCATGACACGGTATACAATCGCGTGAGGCAGCGTTTTATCGACACTTAACAGCTGTCAAAATCCATTGTCTTCCAATAGTTAAGTGTTCATCATATCGCGTTTCGGTGGTCATACTAGAGAGGCTGGGGCCTAATCTAGCTAATTTTCAACGATAAAACCAAAGCTAAATCGTTACCGTTTCAGTTTCGTTTACAGAAAAATACTCGCTTTAGTTTTGTTAAAATTGTTGAATACTCTGCCAAAGGAGTCTAGGATTACAATCTGGGACAATTTAAGTGAAAATTATGAAGCTAAACCAAAGATTTTAGGTAAATATAACCTAAATGACAACGTAACCTTTTTTGGTTTTATCGTTCAGAATTACCGCGATTGGGCTCCTGGTATAGTACTTCAAGTGGTGATAAACATTAATCTGTGGAATATTTTTTCATACGTGGCGAACCATTTTGGACACAAAAAGACTTGGACCAAACTTGACTGCATTTTAGAGCATGCAGCACAAAGGGCTTTCGGAGTATTATAAACAATGGAAGCTACTGTTTGTTTTGTGAACATGATTGTCTGTTAGTTGGTAGCTCTGTGGGCGTCATTGTGTTCGCGTCGGAAGCTCTGCCCGTGCACCGTGCGCCGGCACGTCACACCCGCGTCACGCCCGCGGCACGCCGCAACACCTTCGGTAACGTTGCGCAACAAAGGGAACAATTTTATTAGGACTACCGGCTTAATAACTTACTCTCGCGTGGATTGCTCGGCGTGTATGTTAAGCGCTAACTCAAATGAATCTTAAAGTAAAGGCCACCTTAAATTCAAAAAAGTTGTCAGATTTGACAGAAACTCTAATGAACCTGACAGCTTCCTTAAAGTTAAGGAGACCTTAACTTAAGATTTTAGCTAATTTGGCGGTAAGCCGATCACCATCAAATCGTGGAGACTGTCGTATTATATTGTATGAGAATTTTACTAACACCAGTGACATTGCCATGATGCCAACTCTATCTCAATAGTTCTACCACGCCACGAGCTCTTCAATCAATCAGTATACAATGTGTGTTGTTGACATTATCAATGTCAATAAAATAAAAGAAAATTAATTATTACTTTGAAATAAAAAGTTGATTTTTAATTTGAGATTATTGCGTTCACAATTCTATTTTATACAATATACTAGAAAAAATACGACTCGCACCAGATCAATTCTCGGACGGGAATCGAACTAGCGACCTTTGGATATCCGGTCCAATGCTCTGAGCTGACCACTGAGCTACCGAGTGGTCAGAGCATTGGACTGGTTTTCCAAAGGTCGCGGTTGATCTGGTGCGAGTCGTATTTTTTCTAGTATATCATTTAGTATTGTTTAAATGTTGACCAAAATCTCAAATGCACCAAAAACTTGAAAATAAGAAAAGTTCGCGGCCTTTTTGTACTACAAAAATAATAAAGATACACAGCGAGGAAAATCTTTATCAGCAAAATTATCAGACCTGAAACTGCTGATCAATTTTTTGCAGTAGTATTCGACAAAGAATCTTCTTGTTTAACATTACAAATCTTTCTTTGAGCACTAGCAGCATTATTTTTTTTATTAAGGGTCTGAACACTTGCAACTTGCACTCGCTAGCTTGAGCACTTGAAAAAAAAATTTGCATACCGTATCTTATAATCATTTGAAAAAAGCAAGACAATTATCAATTTTATTTAATATTACCGCTATTACCAGAAAGTCAGCTGTCAAACAATATTATTATATAACAATTCCTGCCTTAGTTAGTATTGTCAGAAATATAACGCGCCAAATTCATGCTTTTTTCAAGATTACTTGAAAAGTACTGAACCGATTTCCAAATTTTAAAAAATGGGACCAACTTGGGAGTTTACCTAATGTAATAACGTTTGAATCATTTCAATCAGTCCAGCCGTCTTCGTGTAATCGGTGGACATACAAAAAAAAAACAAATATACAGACGAACATAGAACCTCCTCCTTTTTTGGAAGTCGGTTAAAAATAACGCGAACTTTTCCTACTAGGTACCTTTTATTATTCTCCTGAATCAAAAGTTGGCGCTTGTCATTCTTTCCATTTGTTTCTTTAGTCTATTTATCTTCTAAAATTAGTTTCCGAACTGGGCGTTGGTGAACCTATCATCGGTATGCACGTAGAACAATTAGTTACGACTCGATAGCATCTAAACGAGCGTATCAAATGTGCTATTCGTGCCTACAAGTGGGCTAATTCTGTTACGCAAACTTCATCAGCTCATCTGCAATAAGAGTGATGTGTTGAAAGTTTTTATTATCCCTTGAATTTATATCATAATTATTATTGTTATTTAAGAAGGTGTGGCAGTTTAGGTATACTGTCGAGGTGCAGTAAGTTCAACTATTCCAATGTTTTTCATATTATTGAATTTACACCTGGTGGTAATTTACAAGTTCAGAATTATTTGGCCCCTTATTATCATTAAAGAGTCGAACAAGTTATTTACGTTAATTCCAACGTAGAGTACAGTTCATCAGCCATTTTGATGTCCCCACTGCTGGGGCACAGGCCTTCCTTATACCGTGGTAAGGAGGATGGGTCATAACCCACCACGCGTGCCCAATGCGGGTTGGTGGGTGTTAACGATTGCAAATGCAGCCGGGACCAACGGCTTAACGTGCCTTCCGAAGCACGGAGGAGCTCGAGAAAATAAATTTTTGGTCACCCATCCCATGACTGACCCTAGCGAACGTTGCTTAACTTCCGCAATCGCTGGGCCAGGCGCTAAACCACTGCGCCACCGAGCTCCACTAGACTACCTCAGTTAGACATTTATCGTACGTACAAGTGGGTATCGATCGTCAGGATGCGAGGCGCTCTCTCGCGGGTGCGCGGACGTGTCGGCGGCAAAAGCGAGGCATTTTTCGCTTTCCCTGGCGCGGTCAGTGCCGCCTCTACGCAGCCTTTTAGCCATATACAATACCAGTCTCACACACTATACTCACGTGGTGAACTACGCTAATTCTGTTATGATTTTTCTCCATAATGTAGAGATCATGGTTTAAGATAGCTTTACGAAAAGTAATAAAAAACCTCATTATTAAAGTGGATTTCTTATTGGTTTGTATATTAATGTCACTTATTTAATATTGACCTTTTCTGTAAGGTTTATGTCATACCTCCAACCAGAGTGAATTGCGAAAATTCAGTTGTAAACTATTGTAGTATTAACTACTACATATCTGGAGATTAGATCGCTAATTATGACATTTGTGCGCGAAAGGTTCCGTTACGCAACCTGCCGTAAGTCCGAGATAGGGTTCTCACTTTAGATTTAACAGACTTCAAAAAAGGAGGAGTTTATCAATTCATGGCGTATACTTTTTGTTTCTGTCTATGTTCACCGATTACTCGAAGTCGGCTAAACCGGCTAAACCGATTGATATAATTCAAACGTTCGTTTGTTTCCAAGTTGGTCCATTTTCTGCTGTTGAAATTTGTTCAGTTGTTTTCATAAAATCGTGAAAATACTGTCGTTTTTGTTTTTATTATATGAATTTTGACGGATTTTCAAGCAAATTATTTTAATAGAAAAACTATTACTAACTACGCATAACTTGTTTGTTTATGATCCGATTTAAATTATTATTATTTTTTTCATTAATAAGTCGGTTAGATTACTGTTTTTGCAGTATACTCTATTATCATGAAATTGGGCCGAGTTACCGGGTAAGAGTATTCTGGAGTGTTTCTTGTTATGAGATTTAGATCTTCAGCTTATGCCTATCCGTATAGGTATAAGAATTGGGAGTATTAAGTATCTCTAGTGCCACATTTTCTGTTAGCTATGGTGTTTGCCTATCATTATTGTACAGGATCGAGTGTCAGTCGATCACTTTCACTGTCTGTAGTCTATTGTCGATTAATTCCTGAAGCGTGCTGGACGCTGGCGGCTGACGGCGGCGCCTGCGCAGGTCTGATAACAAGTGGTGCAGAATCGATACCAAATATTGGTATTTGGTGGTCGGTCGAACTATCGACACACACATGTGTAGATATGTTAATTATTGTTAGGATTATAGTGAGGATTAAATGATTAGATTCGATTTGAGTCAAGAAAGAAGGGACATCCCTTCTTTCTTGACTCAAATCGATGTTAAAATACGACTAAAATTACTAAGTAGTGGCGAGGGGTGAAATTATGGCGAAGGTAAGTCGTTCAGCGTTCTACAAAAATGTTATGATCTGCATAGTGGATCGGTGGGGTGGGATTTCTAAAAGGTAAGCCGCCGATGGGAATCGGCTTGTATGGATGGGCCCTTCGCCACTGCTACTTAGTCTGATTAGAAATTACATAGATTTAGATGTCCATAAATAACCGCAAACGAACTTTATTATCAAAACCAAAACACATCGATGATTATTTAATGTCGATTGTGATTTTATCAACCCTACTTTGTATCGAATTATTAAGATGTACTTTAAAGAACCTACCTACCTTTACAAATCAAAACAAAATAATACTTTTCCTCTCCACCTTGCATAACATTTCAAACTTATTGAGTATTGACAGCAGAACAGCTGATCGCTGCATAATCACAGTACAAGTCGTTTACGCAAGACAATATGAAAAGGGCCCCTTTATTTATTTATTTATGAGATCTATTCCAAAGAAGGTAAGGTTCAGAATGAAAGAGCTCATAAAAGTGGTGCAATGCAGGATTTGCAGTTAAATTGTCCACATCACGTAGTAAGTGGTCGCACTGTCTGTCCTTCCGTTGTCGAAACTGCTTTCTATACGTGAGTGCAATGGAGATGGACTGCTGTGTTGTAACCTCACACACGGTGAATCACAATTTGTCTTAACTTTGTGTTTATGTGTGTTAGATCTTTAAGCCAAAAAATTGGGAGATATTCGAATGAAGAATCATATTCTGAATCTACATCTCTAATACTAAAAGTTTGTCCTTTAGTTTTGTTTGGTGCTCTCTCGACTGTATTCCGACGAATCTGGAATACGACGAGTCAGGAACATTACGAATCCGGAACAAATCCTCACGGTTATAGCTAATCAAATAAAAGACTAGACTATAGTAAATCGACTAATTTCTTGTCGTTTATTTTTTTTCTTTACGTTGGTCATTTTTTGATAAAAAGATAAGCGCAAGACTAAAACTCATTCTTTAAAGTTAAGATGGGTTTGTCATACCTACGTCTTTTAAGTTTTTGACAGTTGTCATACAACTTTAACTTTTAAATCGTTATTTAAAAATATGTTGTATCATTAAATCAAATTGTCAATAAAAATTATCAATTTCTTTCGTAATTTATGTGTGGAAAACCATTTGTTTTATTTATAATAGATTTTTTCAATTAAGAGTTGGGTAAAGATTGTTTATCAAATAAGACAAGTAAGGATAAGCAGACTATACCAACTTGTTGGTGCACTAAAACTGTTTATTTACGCAACGAAATACAGTTGTTTTCTTAAATATGTGAATTATCTGCCTGCTTTATCAGACGTACTCCGCTGCGCAAGTGTGTCAATGTTTTAATTTAATTACTCCGATGATTTAAGCAATTCTTCGCTAAGTAGCGTGTTGCCCTAAACGTCTACTTATTATTCGCTATTATGTAACATTGAGATAATGTTTTGTTATTGTGCAATGCTTTTTAATTTGTTAACTATAGAAGAACAATATAAAAATTTTGCTATCTAAAGTTTGCCCATATTTAATTCGCACCATTTTGTAGCTAATAACTTTTTTGAAACTTTTAGTTTTTTAATTTTTATGCTTTGTCTGGTCCCATACGCTTTTATGGGTCAGTCTGGGACGGTTTGCTCTTTAAACGTTTTTATACGCTCTTGTATTATAATGTATGAATTTTCAGACCTGAGTACGAACAGTAAGCGCAACCAAATAGCTCCAATACAACATACTGGCAGTGGTCACCAACAGTAGATTGGCAATCTCAATTTGTCTCCAAACACACACAGCAAGAACAAAATGACCCACGTAACGAGAGCAATACTTACAAAATCGGTCCATTTTCCATATCTAGGCCGGCCGACCGCCGCGCGCGCAGGTTTCCTCGCAGATCGGCGGCAATCGCTACCGACTATTATCCTAGAGAGAGTAATTTCGCGTTCAGGAAACAATTTGCTTCGTTACACTTCGTTATGCAAGTTTGTTTATTAAGCCATTTGTGTACTGCTGCTGTGTTAAGTAGGTACCGTTGCGTCACTTTACATCACAACAGCCAAATCCCACGAGAGCATAACAATTCCACGGGGACTCTTTTTTTTAGTTATTTCTTTTTTTATTATAAAAGTCTGTAGTGATAGAGAATGTGAAGTGAGCATGTTTGAATGAAACTGGCCCGATTTTTGTACCCATTTGTTTTATTTTAAATTAAATATGCGACAGGAAATTATTAGGAACACCTAGATAATAATCATTTCTAGCTAAACCACCAAAAGCGCTCGCAAAGGTGTATGCGATTGTCTGCATTGATTGCATTGCCAGTTGCCTAAACTAAACCAATATAAAAAGCCAAAAGCAGGTGATTTGTAACTTAAGTTTAGTACACCACTTTACTGGTATAAACCCATCATGGTGAGCATTACAATGATTTACCCTAGCAGGTAAGTATCATTGATACAGATTACGAGCTTAGTGTACTTGCGCAAGCGCAGACACGACCGGCCCTATCGGTGGACTACATCTGTCGCCGTTTCCACATTCTGTTGCACGGACACAGGGCTTTGTTACATATACGGACGGGGGGTTTATTTATTAGTCGCAAGTTTATGTCACCGATAAATGCATGAAACGATGACGATGACACGATGAAAATGAATAGTGGAATGCCGCCCGCATGATTTGTGGAACGGAGAGCTGTGTTGTGCGATAAATGCAGTGATCCTTTTTTGTAAGTGAAGATAAGACCTGTTATATTTTATGTAATAGGTACTAAGGGTATACAATCAAATAAAAATGTGCATACTCAGGAGGATAACGACTTAACAAATATTCACATGTACTTAGGTGTCGTTTACTTCGCTCGATACACAAATCCGTTTTTTTTCTCTCGCAATACTTAATATCAGATGTGTCCCACTACTTCTACTCTATACTTGTCAGGTATAGTGTCCATTTTGCAACCACATCGCGGCCCGTTCCCACACATGGTGGCCATGATTGACGTGGCATTTCGGACTGGGTCGTCGTGCGATTTGTTTCGCCTCCTTATGGGCAGGTGATTCGTCAAATTGAGCCTGAGTGCGTCGGTAAGTGGGCGATCTTGTTATGCCCTGCGTATTAGGAGTTAGATTTTGTCATTCAAATTATGGTATAGTATTGTCATAATTTAAGTCATTATAAATAGAGTAGCGGCCGCCCGCGACTTCGTCTAAGTGGAAAGATTTTTTACTAACCAAGAATACTTCTTTTCGGGAATAAAAATTCCCTATGTCCTTTTATGTATCCCTGACAGCGTGTATGTAAAATTTCATGATGATCAGTTCAGTAGTTAAGACGTGAAGGCATAACAAACAAACAAACGGACGTTTGCATATTCTCAAGCTTACGCACTCACTAGACATGAAATAAAACACTTTTAACGGATACTAGCGTGGTTTTATTGAAAGTACTTTGGTAATTAGTTGGTATTTGGTTTGATTTTTTATTTTCCCGACGTTTCGGCACCTTTGCAGCTGCCGTGGTCACGGGGGACTTTCGCATTTATAATATTAGTAAGGAATGTAAGGATACAAGAAATAAATCGACAAAAAATATTAAAACTCACCAAGCTTTAGTTCCGTCAATGTCTGCTCTGCAGTGTGCATCTGCGTACATAACTAATTTCGCCCCAAACCCATAACTCCTAACTAACTACGAATACGACGTATTCAACCGACAACTGGAGCCCAATCGCGGTAATTCTGAACGATAAAACCAAAAACGTTACGTTGTCATTTATGTTATATTTACCTAAAAACCTTCAGCTTCATAATTTTCACTTAAATTGTCCCAGATTGTAATCCTAGACTCCAGGCAGAGTATTCAACAATTTTAACAAAACCAAAGCGAGTATTTTTCTGTAAACGAAATTGAAACGGTAACGATTTAGCTTTGGTTTTATCGTTGAAAATTAGCGCGATTAGGCCCCAGGTCTACCGATAATTACACTCGGGCGCACGCCGGAATAATAAAATATTAGGGCAGTAAATAACTTACACAACACACACTTATATATACTAAGCTGATCTAGTAGCGGCCTTACAGCTTGTTAGTTTGATTTGTGTTTGACGAAAACCGATAAGATAATAGTGCAATATGGGTGCAATCAGTACTACTGTTATCAGTTATAGTATTTTTGATACCCAAAATGGGAATTTATTGTTACCCGAATAAATACTAGTACCCATAATGTTTATGGATGTCGTTTATTGAGGTTTTATCCTCATGGGAGATTTTTAAAAAGATTTTGGTAAAAATCAAAGAATTTGGTTTAAATGTGACCTTCAAAGAATCATGCGTATTATTATTCAGATCACAGTTATTGTATGAAAGTTCATCTCGTTTATAGCTCGCAAGCAAAAGCATTAAGCGACTAGAACCGCGTGGCTCTGTGAGGCCTAGCCGCGCTAAAACATTTTATGCCCAATAGACGTAGTAGTAATATCTATTCTGTGCCAATAGTTTCAAACATTGAAGTCTTTGATAGTGCTGATTTACAGTACCCATTGCCTTTAACACGTTCGCTGCGGCAGGATTTTTCTATACTTTCCATTCCTTCGGTACAAGGCCTATACACCTGGCAATAAAACTTCCATTGTGGCGGCACAAGGCTTATAGACCCTGTAACATTTAAGAAACTTTAAATCCTTTTTTGGCTTCATGCAAAAAGATATATGTTTTTTTTGCTTTGAATATAAATAACAATGAACTAATTGACATACACCTGAAGGCGTTCGTTAACAGCTTGCTTAGTTTAAAAATTAAACCTATATTTATAATACAGGGTTTATGCACCCTGTGCCGCACTGAATAAGGGAAATCTGGTGCGTATTTTAGGGATGTGAAATAAAAACATCGATAGTCTTAATTAAGTTTAATAAAATATAAAAAAAAAGATAAAACAAATATGAATTAATGTTTTTCAATGAAACATGGGTAACAAAAGATTTTTTTGCACTGAACACATTCAGTTAAAAAAAAACACTTTTTTACTAAAGGTTCGGAGTTTTTCGTAACATCCGACACAACACCTTTTACCAAATTGTGTTTATCAAGTTTTCGTGCGGGTTCTGAAAAGATTAATTTATTAATTTATTTTTTATTTGTATGTGTATGTATGTGTTTTTTATACTTACATACAAATCTTTCCTCTTTATAATATTAGTATAGAGTACCTATAGAAGTAGATACGCACTAAATGTTACTTTTCTGTAATAAAACAGAGAATAAAAACCTGCCTGGGTAGGCAGGTACCGGTGCCGTGGGTACGGGAAACGTAATTAGGTAAATAAAATAAATAGTAATGATGACTCACCTGTCTTTGATTTATCAATATATGATTAGATTTAATATTAACTGCATCACTGTCCTCACAAACATCGTAGACAATTTTTTTTTGGCACCTTTTGGTTGGTCTTGACGCCATGTCGACGCGTGCGTTTCGTGGTGAATGCAAGCCAACACTAGCCGCGCGAAGCGAGCGCGGGGTGCGGTACCAGGTGCGCGAGGTACAAGGTGCTTCGACCAGGTTACGCACTGTGATGAAATTTTATTTCATCCATGCGGTGCCAGGTCTAAAAACCTGGTATTAAGGTAGGTAGACCATTGGATTCTATTTTAAGAATACATCTTAGATATATATTCATCTCTTTCCTACACCGAACCAAGTTAAAGTTATGCCTTCCGCGTGACAAGGAAGTCTATACTTTTCTTAGTCGCACTGTAAGCGAGGCGTATAGACCTGGTTTCGCACTCAACGTGTCGGGTCGTTAGCTTACCGGACATAATACTAGTATTATCAGTAAGGTGCCGTTAGCGCGGCAGTGGACGCAAGCGGCGAGCGCCCGGCGGTTACCTAGCATTACCTATTTAGATTAAATAGGAAACGCGAGGATGTGGTTAGTTCCTGTCAGTTGTATAACCTTGCTAATGTCAATTGAGGCAAATATTGTATAGGAAAAATACAACAAAGTTACGATTTCTTCAACCCTGCTAAACAATTCTGTGACGTATAGATATATGTACTACGTACAAGAGCAGACGCTCCAAAGAAAATATTTGCTCTTTTTTATGCATAACGGGTTAGTGCTTGACCTTCACCTCACCCTATGTTAAGTGAAGATAAGGCCGAAGATGGAAGCGCACTACACCCGGAATCCTCACCACTGAGGAACTGGCTATCTTACCTCTATAACTGCTGGAGAACAACGATTTTTAAATTGTTGTTATGGCGTCAGACTTAGGTGAGATGGTGGTAGCTAGCCAGGCAGACTTGAAATAAGCCCTACCACCAACCAAACCGAGTACAAATTGTACCCCCATGGGAATCGAACCCGGGACCCTGCATCTTACAAGAGTGGGCAAACCACTAGACCACAGAGTCGGGTAAACCTAAACTAAAATGGAGCGCAACCAGCTCACGCCTATAGTAAATGGACCGCAAATGTATGAATAGCGGTCCATGGTAGGTAGGCAAAAATTTTCTTCGCGGTGTCTGCTCTAGTATGTAGTACCTACATATACCTCAGTGTCGCTTTCATTGTTTTTCACCCTTAACCACATACTTGGACCACACAGCAGCATTGAGAGGCGCGTGCTCAGACCCATGTCCCAGGTTATCTGGGATCGAGTAACTGCGCTCGAGGGCTGTAGCCGTTACACGCAGCACAACTGTTACACCTGCGAGCACCGTTCTTACATCGGACGACTTAAATCTTTCTTGCTCATTAAAGGGATTACATAGGACAGAATTTGCAGCTTTATATAACATTCGAAGTATTTTTTAAGAAACTAAATCCAAAAATACAGCGAATTTTGTGAGTAAGACTTATGTAATTCCCTTCCCAAGGATTTCTACAATAATTTATTTTTGAGCATGTAACTCGTCCCAACGATTTTACGATGGCGTTAGATTATAATATAATAGTTGAATCGTAAACTAAGTATTGTAGTATCAACCTTGTCTTAGCGTTGGCGAACAAGCCCCCTACTCAAATGGGCATTCTACTGAAATTAACGCTAGTAGAATAGAATCAGAATGTATGGGAATGACATAAGCTAAACGCTTAGCTCCTGTCAATCCCATACATTGTCATTCTATTCTACCAGCGTTAATTTTAGTAGAAAGGCCTTTTCAGTAAGCCCTAAGGTACCTACGTAACCAGCTCCCCTAGCCAAAGTAACATATTGCAAATTTTCGTTATCGCTTCGCTTCGAAACATGTATGGATTTGACGTTTTAAAATTCGATTGTTAACGAAACCTTAGGGCCTAGCCAAAGTAACATTGGCAAATCTTCGTTATCGCTTCGCTTTCGAAACATGTATGGGATTGACATAAGGTTTCGTTAACAATCAAATTTTAAAACGTCAAATCCATACATGTTTCGTAGCGAAGCGATAACGAAAATTTGCAAATGTTACTTTGGCTAGGGGGGCTTATGTCAATCCCATACATGTTTCGAAAGCGAAGCGATAACGAAGATTTGCTAATGTTACTTTGGCTAGACCCTCTTGTTCGCCAACGCCACTACAAGGTGGATGCTACGGTCCTTATTGTGTCAATTTCCCGAGTACCTTCTATTGGTTCATTTTATACCCAACCGGTGCCATTTTTTTCCCACGACAATTTGCAACAGCTAAAATTATCCGTTATAATATGGACTAAGTTGTTTTGCCTTGCCCTAGTGCAGCATTATGCAGATATTTTAATGTTATGATCGATTTTTATTAAAATTAACAAGAAATCGGATTGGAAGATATAATGACACATTTAATTACGACCGAAACCACATATTTGTGGATTGCGTAAATTCGATTTAAATGTTAATGCGACTTTACTAAAATATACGTCGCGGTGCTTACACTCGTAGTTACTTGGTTTGTATCTTGTTATCATTACGTATTTAATGTGAGCAAATTATCATGTTATTCGAGCCGATAGCATTATTTTTATTATTCCATTTTTAAGGGTTCCGCACTTCAAAAGGAAAAAAACGGAACCCTTATAGGATAGATAGATAAATCGTTTATTTCCATCACATACGTAAACAGATGATAATTGACTACATAACTTATAAAAAGGAAAAAAAACTAGACTGTGTGCCGCATCGACAGAAAAAGGCAAAAAATCAGTGATATCTTTGCTTTAATTAAAGCAAAGCACTGATTTTCAGTTTTTGCCCAGAAGTAAGCGCGTAAGGTCAGGTAACCTGTGACGACACAGACGTGTATGCAGTTATCACTTTGTTGTCCGTCTGTCTGTCCGCCTGTCTGTCCGTCTGTCTGTCGGTCAAGACCCTTTATCTCAAGAACGCGTGGAGGTATCGAGTTGAAATTAAAACCATAAACTCAAGTTCCTTGAAGCTGTAAAAAAATCAAACATTTAAGTATACGTTAAAAAAAAGATATGGCCGTTTATGCCACAAAAAACTATTATTTCGACACTCTCAAAGTACAGGGAAAAATCTGATAACTATATATTTGTAATTAAATCATAAAAAATATAGTCTTTATTTAAGTAGGTACCAATAAGTTTGTACGGAACCCTCGGTGGGCGAGTCCGACTCGCACTTGTCCGGTTTTATACATTATAAATGCTAAAATTTTAAATTTAAAAAGACATGTTTTAAATTTAAAAATCCACAAAAATAATTAAAACTGTTCTCCAATACTTAAGTATTTCTGATCGTAACAAACGAGAAGCCTTTTCAATAAGGCCACAGAATATATACTGATAAGGCTTATGTTTCTTCTCTTTATTTAACCAATAATTATGCTATCATTTACATTATGGGTGCGTACTATATCGTCACAGTTACGTCACGGTGCGGCGGGCGGCGCAATATGTAATGCAATATTTGTGAAATAATACTCGGGAATGCGGAACAGGAACCCTGTTCCATACCAACACTTTCATGAGGGCGCGCAGAATATGACAGCTCTCTTGTCAGGAAGTTTCATGTTGGAAACTTTAATAGTAAAAGCAGTCCGAATATTATACTTAATACTGAACATTATCTTCGAACACTCAATACCGCATTAGGGTAGGTTTATTGTCTTCGTTATCTCATCTCGTTAAGAAAACGTAACAAATTATTGTCACGTTGCAAACAAGAGGAACGAATCAAACATAAGTGATCAAAATCACAGGTAAAATACTTGTTCTTAGCACAGATATCGGTTGGGCAAGACAGTGACGCAACCACAGCCTTTGTAATCGCCAGTATTCGCAGTCCTCAAGCCCTGGAGTAGGTTTGAATTAATTTATACTGTGGCTAATCGCCGGTCGTTGCATCACGCTTATAGACTGATAAAGATAGGCTATCTACTCGTTAAATATGTAACCGATGCTTATAGTTATTGCACTTTCATTATAACACATCCGTTAAAGTGATAACTCGTACTATGCAATAATGAATACTTAGCTAGAAGTACGTAATTATTCACTTTTTATTTCCGCGCTATTTACTTTACTATTTTAAGTCAATGAATTTATTTTTAGTCCATCAGCCATTTTTGATGTCCCCACTGCTGGGGCACAGGCCTTCCTTAAGGGTAGTAAGGAGGATGGGCCATAACCCACCACGCGGGCCCAATGCGGATTGGTGGGTGTTAACGACAGCAAATGCAGCCGGGACCAACGGCTTAACGTGCCTTCCGAAGCACGGAGGAGCTCGAGATAATAAATTTTTGGTCACCCTTCCCATGACCGACCCTTGCGAACGTTGCTTAGCTTCCGCAATCGCTGGGCCAGGCGCTAAACCACTGCGCCACCGAGCTCCTCCGCTCCGATTTTTAGTAACAGTTTCTAATTATTATGTCAACTGCTTTGACACAACGGCACAGCAACGATCCTGCCTCGCAAAACAACTATTTACACAAGTCGTGATGTGTTCGTTTATCATACTCCAACTATTTAGTTGTTTACCAAATGCTATTCACTTGCTAACTATTTACTGAGGCTCGCATACTTCGCGCGTGTAACGGATATTATGAATTTAATGCGTTTACGACATTCGTGTTGGCGTTGTAAATCAGTCGGCGTATGCGCAGATAATATCTGTGAAATTCTGCCGTACGGATTTAATAAAATATGCCTTTATAAATTTTACTTAATAAAGCTTACATAATGATTCCATTAACACATATATATTATTATAAAATAGCGGTAAACTTGACAAGTAAAAAATATCACGATAGGTTAGTTGGAAAAGTGGCGACTTGAATTTTGAATGTTTTCCTATTTACTTTATGTCATTTTATAAAAAAATTAATATGACAAAACTACTTTGTTTTTTACTTTATTTTCTAAATATTTTATTTTGTTACAGGTAAAACTAAAACCCAACTGGATACACAAGCACTGTTACCATTAAGTAACTTTACTGTCGGTGGATGATGGTAATGGTAATGTATACTCAAATAGGGATCAGAGCAGTCTTTCAGTCACTCCGGTTTGGTGAGACAGAGTTCTAAAATGTTCAAATACTTATGAAAACAAAATTATGTAGAAATTAGAAATAATTTATTTGCTTTTAAACAAGGAACAATGAAGATCTTAGTAATAAGCTCAGCTCGTTTAGCCATCAGCAAAAGCATGCAAATAGCTATATTTTTAAAATAATGTTATAGTCATTTTTTTATTTACTACAATCACAGATATTTTTATTAATGAATAATAAAATAATTCACTTAAACATTATAATTCAATTGTACATAGTAAGTAAAAAAAAACACGGGGATTCTTATAAATGTTCGAGATTACCAAAAAAAAAATTGATGATAATTCTGTACTTCTTAAAATACTTGAGGCTTTTTTTGTATCAGCTCGTTTTTTTCTGTCACCTAACTCACGTGCGAAGCTCTTAGACAAATATGTGTCCACTTTGTCGGCTCTCGGTGCTGAGCAAATGGCGGGTGTGGTATTACCCAGAACAGGATTCGCCAAGGACGTTGGATTGAAGTAGGTATTTCGAGAATTGTATGTGAATTTAACGTAAGTACTAAGCAGGATATCAGTTGTTTTTAACAGATAAAGGTGTGACTTCGATTTAGTAATTTTTTAAAGTTATTTTTGTCACTTTGGTATTTCCAATCTTTTAAACTACAATCAAATCAATGAATTTTGTAGCAAGTTTCACATTCGTTCACCAACGATCACTTTTTTGGTTCAATAAAGTATTATATTTTTTATGCACAACGGGATAGTGCTTAGCCTTCACCTCACCTAATGTTAAGTGACGATAATGCAGAAGGTGGAAGCGCACTACACCCGGAATCCTTATCACTGAGGAACTGGCTATCTTACCTCTAACTGCCGGAACACAACAATTTTTAAATTGTTGTTATGGCGTCAGTCAGGTAAGATGGTAGCCTAGCCAGGCGGACTCGAAATAAGGCCTACCACCAACCAAACCGAGTACAAACTGTACCCCCCGTGGGAATTGAATCCGGGACCCCTGCGACTTACACGGATGGGCGAACCACTAGACCACAGAGGCGGGTGAAACATAAACACGGATGAAGTTAACATTTTAATAATGACAAAAGCGAGCAACGAGTAACTACAGACGACTAAAGTACTTATTACTATTTCTTAAAGTAAAATTAATTAACTACGCTAATAAAGCTTTATAATAACGAGCAAAAAAGGAGGAACAAAATGACCAACTTCATAAAAGCATTTCAACAGATATAAATGAAGAATCATAAAAATGAGAAAATTAATGGTCGTCATTGCGGGCAAAAAAACAAAGGTGACGACGGTGATTTCACGCGATTTCTTTAAAAAAACCGTCTTAATAAAAATGTCACATTAATTAATTGCCGTATTTAATGCGTCGGGCGGGTTGCCATAAAGGGACAAGGTTGACTGCCATTTTTGGTTTTGCGAAATGAAAACTTGCTATGAACCGAATGTTAATTTTAGGACTAATCTCGTGAGAAAATTTAACTTGGTCCTAATTGGGGTAGTTTTTTTTGGTATCCTGTATTTAAGCTACATAGTTAGAATCCTACATGCATGTAATTAAAGTTTTAATTAGTTCGATTTACATTTTGGAACTTCTATCAAAATGTTAGCAATAGAATATATTAGGGGTTTAATTATGAAGAATTTTAAAGAATTTGCATTTTTCATACTAACATTGTATTAATTTATTTAATAACCATGAACGCTAATGTTTTAAAACTTTTATGCAAAAATGTTTTAACTCATGTGGTTTAAACACTCGGCTAACTAGTACCACATGTATTACGTGAAAAAATAGTATCGGGTAAGTTACAACGAATTAAGTGGTCATTCTGATAACAACAAAAGGAGTAACTTTTAAGATACTTTTTTTAACGTTCAGGAAAAAAAATCAGAAATTATTTTTATTGCTGATAGTGGCATAAGAAATTTATTCTTATGATAGTGGGCCGTTATGATCATAAATCGAAATAATAGCAAGTTGTGCTGTTGCGTAAGCCTACAGCATCTTAACATCATAGGAGATATGAGAAAAAATCGGCAATATCATACTTTAACCCCATTACTTCATATTTTTCTTGCATTGGAATCTGCATTTATTTTCATTAATATGTAAAAATACCATACCATAACAAAACCACCACCAAAAAAACATCGTTGAAAATATTACTTTTTTACAGGCTGCATTTTTATTCACTCTCTAAATTTTAAGAACGTGTAATTAATTAGTCCATGAAACTGAACAAACTCCAAGAAACATGACATGACATGTGTCGAAATACACCTCAAAATTTTTGGTAACCTTTTCTAAACTGATCACGCGGTCTCTTTGATTTCTATGGATTAAGGAGTTTTTGGCGCCATTTCATCGAGTTCGGTTTGGTGTCTATTTTAATTATTTGCAAATTGATTCATAGTGGATATTGTGACTTAAAATTGATGCAGTTTTGTGGTACAAGTGTCTACGCAACTGAACAATATGTAGGATAATTGTAATAGGCGCGATCTTGGTTGTGCGAAGCTGAGAATTTTATTGTAGCGGTGGCTACCTCGGCAGAACTAACTGAGTAAACTGTCTTGATATATTTGATGCCAAATGCTCCAAGCAGCATTGGAATGCGATGCACCCGTATTCTAATGAAAATTGAAACAATATTTACCACCGAATAACTATTCAACACTTGACACTGGCAAAAATTACTTCCAAGAAGAAAGTAGATTGCCAAACAATAATAATAAGAAGAAGAAGAAGTAATTTTATTTGGCCCTATGTTTTTAGAGAAAGTTGTTCAGTTTCATGAACAGAACACATCCTTAAAATTTAGTAAGTGAATAAAAATACAGCCTGTATTACTCCGTGTCATTTCAGTACCTATATAATATCTTTACATTTATTTTATTACTCACTTAAAAGCTACTAATTGTCCGCAAATTGAAATATAAATTGCCTATATTATCAGTCGCCGAAATAACTATAACACTTATTTATTGTAACCGAGGCTAGAAATCTAGGGCACTTTGTAAATGGACTATTGAATTCTGAACACGTTTCTTAGGTCCTTGGTTTTGTGTATTCTAGATTGGCTGAAATATTGCGGTAAAAGTTGTGACACCACAATATGGTGTAAATACGGCCAACTTTATGGTAACTATTATTATAGACCGTAATCTGAATATTAGAGACTTTAAAAGTACCTATATTTATACTTAGCGGATGTCTAAAAGTATCTTTTTAATGCCCCTATTACTATAATTCCATAATAATTTTATATATTTTTTTGCCAAACTAGGTACTTTTGAACTCTTAAATAAATAAAATAAAATAATAAAAGTTTCTGTTTAGTGCACAGTTCATTGGTTATTTTGGTAAAGAAATTGTGATTGCTCATTTGCTAGGCGGGACGCTAGGGGCTCTTACTGTAAAAAATGTTGGCACATTGTCACTTGATCCTTTGTATCTTTTTTTATAGACCGTGTCAGTATAATGTTAACTTCTCTTTTCCACGCTTTATTGGTCTTCTTGAGCGCAGCGAATTTTTTTCTATGTCTATGGTTAAGGTGGTACCCTGAGCGAAAGTGGCGCCGCGGTGAATTATATTTAATATTATAATTCTAATACACAATTTTAAAAATGTTTATCGTAGAGATTTTAGGGCCCACAGTCTAGTATTTTTAGACGGTATCGTTACATTCCCTCGTAGTCACTTCTAGAAGTAGATAGCCAAACTGCTAAAAGTGGCCGTTTTTGACACATTTGCTATCTACTTCTACTAATGACTTCGAGGGCATGTAGTGATATCTTCTAAAAATACTAAACCATGGGCCCTAAAATCTCCACGATAAACATTATTAAAATCTTTTTCTATTAATAACTTATTAAATAAAAACCTCTGAGGGCGCCACTTTCGGTCATACAACCGCCTTAAATCTGTTTGTTTGCCGGAATTGTACCAGGATGGCAGGTTTGAAATATAATAGTGGTCGAAGTGGCTGGTTAGTTTGTGCAAACTTACGGTTCCTTGTAAATTATCATGAAGTTACGACACCGCTTGTATTCAGATTTCAGATATAAGTGTGCGCGTATAGTATAGTAGTGGTAAATAGTAATGAGTTTTTAAAAATAAAGATTGACAATTTTTTTTGCAAAACCTAAAGCATGGTCAACGTTTACATTGCGATTAATCGAAATACCATAAATGCCATAACTAGCTGATCTGACGATTACTTTAACAATTCGTAGGCGTCGGTGATGTAATTTGCGTGAAAAATAAAAATATCAAATAGTTCATCCGTGGTCAAAGGTACCACTTGATTGACGCTGACATTTAGATAGAAAAGAAAAAAAAATGTATGATGTAGGTCATTGTGTCGCACTTCCGACAATAGTGACTTAGTTAGTTTTGCAGTAACATTTATTTTTATTGTGTCATATCCATTTAGTTGAACGTTAGTTTTAATATGTACAGGCAGAGATAACATTATGGGTATCAAGTAGCCTAAAGTAAAAATTCATATTTTCATATTATTCATAACTCTTTTATATATTTCGATTTTTATTATTGTTTATTTGAAAGGAAATATTTACAATCTGGGACAATTTAAGTGAAAATTATGAAGCTAAACCAAAGATTTTTAGGTAAATATAACCTAAATGACAACGCAACGTTTTTGGTTTTATCGTTCAGAATTACCGCGAGTGGGCTCCTGGTTTGCCTCTTCACTTCATAAATAAACCTTTTTTTTATAAAAAGTTACTTAGGTACTCGTAAAATCTTGAAGAGAATCTTGTATTGTCATATTGGTCAATATGCCAAAAGTCAGGTCGGTCCGCACGCAGATGACATAACGCATATTACTCAGGGGCGCGGGCGCTCATCTGCCGAGTCCGAATGTCAGATTACTCATTACTCCGAGGCCGCCCGGGCCTGTTGACGCGCGGAGGAAAGTTCACGCCTTCGATATCTCTTCATTTAAAGCTGCTGATTATATTAGCATACTACAGTGACCCACATAAATGAAATGTCAATTTATTGTAAGTTTTTTAATAATTCTTAAGGCGCTGTAGGTAGTGAAACTAGCGCCGCCACTACATTTATTTTTATTACTCGTAAGCCAAGTCAATATTAAAATATACTCATGTAATAATTTCTTAAATTGTCTCTAATATTTTTTGAATAACTCTTCAACAGTTTTCATTCTTTCTGTATGTTTTAAAATATATTTTAGCTCAAAGTGGCCACTTTTGCCAATTATGGATTTTAAAACTTACAGAATGAATGATAACTGTTGAAGAGTTATTCAAAAAATATTAGAGACAATTTAAGAGATTATTACATGAGCCATTTTTAAATATTGACTTGGTTTACGAGTAATAAAAATAAATGTAGTGGCGGCGCTAGTTTCACTAAAAATAAATGTAGTGGCGGCGCTAGTTTCACTAAAAATAAATGTAGTGGCGGCGCTAGTTTCACTAAAAATAAATCTAATGGCGGCGCTAGTTTCACTACCACACAAAACATTTAGACGGTCTACTTTTTAAAGTATTCAACACGCAACGGGGAAAAACTACGATATGGATGGTAATGTAACCTATTGTTCTTATCACACACACAGTTTTCCTGTACAGTTATATTTATTAGCTAAGCCAGTCATGTACAAGGCATGTATGACCTGCATATGTATTGATGTATTATAAACAATTCTACACGAAAATTATGTTTCATACAAATAGATGACAAGTTAAATGTTAGGTGATGAATTAGATGTCGTAATGAACACCTCATTGGCTGAAACGGCTCGCTAATCGCTCTAACGGCCCTGCGCATGCGCCTACGCAGATCAGCCAGGTGATTTATCATCTAACATCAGTTTAAGGTTACTTTTGACGACAAAATCACTATTTGCGGTAATTGGTCTATAATTATTCAGAACCGCAGATATTGTACCTAAGTGCTAATTATTTAGCTAACTGAATGGCATTATGAGAAATTGAGGGACGAATGAACAATTAATTAGTAGCATTAATTATTTACTATTTTTAATTTTCTAGCCGAATCTAGCCACTGAGAAGTACATTGATCTGCTGTTTCTATATAGCTCCCTTCAGATTTCTTGATTTAGGATTTGCAATCTTTTGGCTTTACTATGAACTTTTATTAATTGGAAATACGGTATCGAACAAGTATCTATTGAACTTAATATTACCTACCTTACCACAGCTTTAACAATATTCTAGTGATAGTTCACATAATCTTAGTTTACATTTTGACAATGGACGAAGAAAAAAAGCCTAACGACTTTTTGCCGTAACTTCATCTAAGCTTCATTCGGTAGTTGTTTTACATAATCTGAAAGTGATACAGTTCTACGAGCAATCACTGCGGGTCACGTCTAACACGGTCGTGATTCCGGCGGTCGTCGGCGGTCGGCGGTCGGCGGTCGGCGGTCGGTCGGCTGTCGGCGTAATTAGCAGCGGAATAGACATATCCCAGGAAATAAAGCCTCTTAACTAACCGGAAATTTAGCTCATATCGTTATGTGATAGGAAGATAAAAATGATACTCCTGCAAATAACTTTTCCTTACCAGAAAATCTAAGTAGCATTAAGGCGGGCACATGTTGTAGGTGTAATGTAAACTATGCAAATGCGAATCTTAGCGAGTAGGATTATCTGTTTACGTTTTACTGTCACTTCCATTCCAAGAAATATATGTTGACAGGAAAAGTAGAAGGAAGATTAGTCATCTTTTAAGTGTAAAATTTCTTATTTTGCACTTAATATTAAGTGCGTTAATGAATACGTTTGACCATTCTTGACTTTTTGAATCGAGATGTCTAGTTTCTGGAAAATTTAATAAGGACCACCGCTCCTGTTAATAACGTCATTTTACTAATACCATAGTTATCGAACTATATTAGACCATAACTCGACCATGCGAGCACGAGATGATAAAAAATACTAATAGGTATTATAACTCTGTCAAAACTTAGAGTACAAACAAAGGCGTTTGATCAATATCACATTTTATCCAGATTTGCTGTGACAGTAAACCCAAGTGATATTATGTAAGTGACGTTACTGTTTTCTAAGCAGATATCTTAACTAGCTAATAGGGATGTTGACTAATGAATAAAATAACGAAATACTAATAAAAATCGTAAACATATTAAACTTTTAGAGTAGCTTGTATACCTCTTGGTTTTATATATTGCATATTATTTGTTTTATGACCCTTCAAAGTTGGGTGGACAAGTCCATTTAAAAAGTATAAAATTTATTAAAATAAATGATACCTTTAATTAGTCCGTAAAATGTATAGCAAATTTGTCGAAGAAACCATTTTGATAAACACAATATTTAATATAGCTGCTGAACAAATTTCCTATGCGTTGCATACAAACTTGCAAGGCGTGACGTCATAACTTGCAAGCCATTAGTATGGAGCGTTTTTGATCGAGTCCATTTGTGTGCATTTCACACTGTGATATCTCGGGCAGTTTTCATGCTAGCGAATTAATTCATTTACCAATGTTTCTTTTTTTGAGAGGTAATTTATGTAACATAAAATAAAAAAAATAGTCAACATCCTTATTCTAGCTTAAGTAAAAGGTCTTTGAGTAGATCACGATCGCTGTGGGAGAGCGAGCTGTAGCTGTGCTCGAATAAACAGACAGCATATTAACAGCTTAAGCGCTGGTATTATGTGACCATTCTCTTTTGCACTGGCGTAAGTCACGAGCGGAGAATTTATGGGAAATATAATATAGTTTACTTTTTGTAAAACTTTTTCGTCATTCTGTAAGATTACTCTTCCTATTTTTTATTATTCGTAGCAATTTGTTTGCTATTAGGTACATACATTTTATAAAGATTAGAGAGAATCACTTCTTTATCATAGAATAAACTAGTTTTTACTTGGCTTTGTCCAATATCATTACCAGTGTTACCAAATAACGTTTATTGGAGAAGTGACCTATTAAAATCGCAACAACCAACAAAGAATAAATACTAATGGAACAAGCAAATAAACCTAAACTAGTGGCGCTGTGAGCTGTAGACCTCGCGAGTCAATGTTCACCCTTTAAAGGGCCGTACAACGTCAAATTCACATAATTTCACACAGTGCCGGATTAAAATACGTTCTTTTAAATATCTCCGCCATTTTGAAATATATCGAAAAACTGTCTCGACAAAAAAAATCTACATAATTATCAAATCTATTCACAAAACTTCATGGAAATCGGTTGAGAAATGCGACCTGTAGAGGAGAACAGACAGTGCCGGAAAGCGGGACTGAAATATGGTTTTTTATACATATCTCCGAAATTAAAAAAAAAAACAAAAAACGGACTAGACAAAAAAAAAATTTTTTTTGAACCTAGTCATAAAATTTTACGAGAATCGGCTGAGAAATGCTATCTGTAGAAGAGAAAAGACAGCGCTGGAAAGCTGGGCTGGAGTATGTTTTTTACATATCTCCACCAATTAGAAAAAATTCAAAAAACTAGCGTGACAAAAAATTATATGTTATTTTCAAACCTGCTTACAAAATTTCACGTGGATCGGTTGAGAAATGCGACCTGTAGAGAAGAACAGGCAGAGCTGGAAAGCCGGACTGGAATATGTTTTTTTAACATTTCTCCGCCATTTCGGAAAATTTCAAAAAACTGGCTTGACAAAAAATAATTATATCATTTTCAAACCTGCTTACAAAATTTCACGTTAATCGGTTGAGAAATGCGACCTGTAGAGGAGAACAGACAGAGCTGGAAAGCGACCTGAACTCTGTTTTTTAACATTTCTCCGCAATTTCGGAAAATTTCAAAAAACTGGCTTGACAAAAAATAATTATATCATTTTCAAACCTGCTTACAAAATTTCACGTGAATCGGTTGAGAAATGCGACCTATAGAGAAGAACAGGCAGAGCTGGAAAGCGACCTGAACTCTGTTTTTTTAACATTTTTCCGCCGTTTTGAAAAATTTAAAAAAACTGGCTCGACAAAAAAATCTATATAAATTTCGAACCTGCTCACAAAATTTCACGAGAATCAGTTGAGAAATGCGACCTGTAGGTTGGAACAGACAGCCGGACATACGAAAGAATTTTTGCCCAAGCTGAGGCAGAGACGATTCGCTCGCACTTCGTGCTCGCTCGGTCAATTAATTAATATAACATATTATACAAGCCAATAAGTAATGAGAGTCTTTATGGGGTCCTATTGAAATTTTCTCTTGAGTCAATATTTTGGGCCATATTCTCGTCAGTCACGATCTTTGTTTGTCGCGTCTGTCCGCAGGAACCGAACCCGTCACCGCACGCAGGTTGCGCCCACTTGCCTCGGGTATGCCGTTGCGAAACACATTCCGAATATTATTATGTCTATCGGTAAGGGTGCTCTAGTTAATAGATTTTATTGGGAATTAAATTCAAGTGTTCAACATTTGAAGTTTCTTGTTAGCAAAACTTTAATGCCCTTCTAATAATATGCTCATGCACAGTTAAACAATGGTCTACAACAATACAACATATATCTCTGTCGACTTAGGAACTTAAGTTTGCAATTAAAAGAAGGAGACTAAAGCCATGTGTAACCGCAAAATAAACCGAAGTGTGTAACTAGAGTAATAACTCGCTATAAAACGAAATAGTGATAAAATAGGCGCGAGATTCATAATCATGAACGATTGCTTTACATTTTTGGATGCCTGAAGACAGAGAGGCAAAGTGCATCTTTTATTCCGAACTGCAGCGTGGCAACAAGGTGATCCATTTCTGCGGTATAAAGACGTCACGTGCCTGCCTAGCATGACCGATTTATATCGCGTGATATAGCATTTTATCGACACTCAACTGTCAAACTCCTTTGTCTTTTTGACAGTTAAACGATCACGTTTATCAAAAACGCTAAAAACGCTATATCACGCGATATAAATCGGTCATGCTAGGCAGGCTGGAGCGATTTGATGTGGATCTGTCACAATGGGAGGCAACGGCAGAAGAGCGGTCACTGTGGGGACGTACAGTGGACATTAAAGTGATAGATTATGAACAGAGACGAAAAGATGAGCTCGATACGAAGTGGGACGAGCTTAAGGCCTGACCATCTACGGCCTACCATTATAATGATGTCAGAGGTGTGCTGACTAACGGCGATTGCGGACGCACATTCAAAGCAAAAATTGGATATGCCAGTCACCACAACAGTGAGAGCACACAATAGACTCTCCTAAAGAGTCGTCACTATACATTATTAAAATTATTACTGTTTTTAACTTTAATACACGAATTAATAAAGTCATAATTTTTTTTCTACGTACCTTGCAGTAATTTTAGGGAAATAATTGATTATTTTCTATGAAATGTTACATTCCCGATGAAAGAGTAATACCTAGACAAAGAGTAAGCGATGAACCTGCACGTTTTTTATTATCCAGCACATAACATTATAAAAGTTGACTTAACATTCAAAGATGTTAGGTTGCATCACGCTCCCATACATCGGAATTGCCAAATGTTGGCCAATCAATAATAATTGGCAGTTGGCAATAGTTATCGGATGATACCTATAGCTTAATGTTTAGTGTGTCTCTATACTATGTGTTGTCGATATAAATATGCCCTAGCATATCCTTGAATTTCCAATAAAAGTTTGAAGCGCGTGATCGAAAAAAGACTTGTGACAGTTGTCACGGCCCAATGGCAAAAATTTTTTTTATTATTATTACAAACTTATAAGTTTATTATAAACACATGATTCATATCTTGGAGCAAACAGTAAAAAATTAATTACTTTAATAAAAATTAGGTATTTTCTTATGTAGACTAGCTTTAACAAACCACCTAAGTAAATACAAAATAGTTTATTTATTAATTACTAAGGTCTGGATGTCAGTGTATTTAATAATATTTTAAGCAGGCAATTAATTTAATAATTAGTTTTACACAAAATTTTGCAATTGATACGTTTATGAAACATTAATATCGCAAAATGAACTAGGAAGTAGATGTAATAAAATACAATTGCTGTTGCCAAGGTTTCAATAAATCTGTCAATAAATATATGTATTTTAATTATAGCGAATTACTTTTGGAAGGTCTAATTACTTATTTATACGTTTATAAAAACCGTGATGACATATTCAAATGCCAAGGCCGCTGAGCAAGTGATCTACATAAAGTGTTGATTTTTTAATTTAATTATTAATGATAATGTTGATCACTAAATGCAGGGGGAGAAACAACATTCGTAATGTATTCGAATGTAACACATCATATACTTTATTACTCATGACACCTAATGGTTTTAAATCGATCACATTATTAAAGACGAAAAATAAGACAATATTGCCAATGAGAAGGGGATTTTTTCGTCATAGGCATATATAATAATAATAATAATAATAATAATAAATAATAAATCATTTATTTCAGGCAACAGAAATATCATTTACAATATTAGGCCCATATAATAAATACCTTACAGACTAACATACATATTATATATTATATCTTATTTATTTACACGTATAGAAGGCGGCGACGTGTTACGCAACGCAGTGTCCGGTAGCCGACCTCGAAACCGGCGGAATAGGACACCCTTCGGCCAAAAATCTTCCTTCATGAAGGTACATGCCTACAAAAATATATTACAGTTAGGTAAAATGTTTAACAAGACACCTATTTAATAACTAAGATATTAAATCCTGAAACAGTTGTTTAATTCAAGATGATTTTAAACATATTGAAACTCGATGGAGTAAACTCAAGCTGTAGATAGCAGAGGTCTTGAGAAAAACTGAGCAGCATTCGAAATATAACCACATTTCATTAATATAGTTCTTTCATCGTAACATTATGAAATTATGGAATAGTAAATAAATACTACGTAGCAGAATATCAACTTAAAAAGTTTATTCGCATCACTAACTAAAGTAATTCGAATCCAACAAGATTTGATACACTCATGAAAAACAAGGCAATGCTTTAAACCTTCAGCAACGACCTTGGGATACATTCGACTGTTATCTCAATCTCGCAGGCATATTTTAAGCTAGTTATGTTAAAAAAAAGTGAAAAGGCCCGGCTGTTACGATGCAAGGTCGGTTATTGTTATACCGTGAAACGGCTCGTAAGCAGTCACCGGAACGTTACGAACAGAGAAATAGATCGGTGGATTATTTCAACCACCGCATTATAAAATGATTGCCAAAAATTATATTTGACATATAAATTGTTCACTGTGACAAACTTTCGCAGAGAAATTGACTTCGCGATTTAGTTGTTTTATGATCAAAATATAAAAAACAGCACCTACGATATCAGTAAGCATGCGTATCTATCATAAAGCAGTTTTTCTTTAAACTTTACATTCTATTGAAAAATATCTCACTTACCTTAATAATTTTAATCGCCAAAATCCTTTAAAACCACTATTAAATTATATTTTTGCACCATAAAGATTCAACAAAACTAAAAACAACACTCCTGAGTTTATAACACTGGTGTTTACCACACTAGAAAAATAATCCACTTATAAAAACAACTCAATATGACAACTACACATGGTCCGAAATCAAAACTTTGTTCACGAAGAACTATAACTCCGTTTGTTTATTTTTTATTTAGTGTTACTTTTTACATTTGATAACAAAGTGACATGGAGTTTTTTGGCGCCATTTTGTCAAGACTATTCGGTTTAGTGACTATTTTAATTATTTGCAGTTTTGTTTATACGCGTCGTTAGCATTGCTCGTATTAACAAAATTCGTAAAATATGTGTTTAAGTTCTTTTAAACAACATAAAAGTGATAAAATCTCCTGAATACTGTGCAAGTGAGAACTGAAGATTAAGTGAGAACCTCGCCTCGGCAGAACTTACCAAATAAACTGTCTTGATATAGTTGGTGCCAGATGCTCCAAGCAGCATGGGAATGCGATGCACCCGCATTCTAATGTAAACTGAAACAATAGGTAGGTAACCTACCACTGAACTATTCAACACTTGGCACTGGCAAAAATTACTCCCTAAGGAGGAGAGTAGATTTGATTTGGCAATCTACTCTCCTCTTTAGGGAGTAATTTTTACCAGTGCCAGGTGTTGAATAGTTCAGTGGTAGGAAGAAGAACAAAGTGAAATGTCTTTAGAATTTGAAATTGGAACGAAGGAGATCGAAATTACTACCTACTTGGGGTTCGTATAAATTAGGTTTTTTTTTACTTTAGCAGTTACGAGTATTTATATAAAAAGTTTAGATTCTATCCTACTAATATTATAAATGTGAAAGTTTGTGGGTTTGGATGTTTGGATGTTTGTTCCTCAATCACGCAAAGACTACTGAACGGATTTGGTTGAAATTTGGCACACAGATAGTAGATAGCCTAGATTAAAACATAGGATACCTTTTATCCTGATATTCCCACGGGAACAGGAACCATGCGGGTGAAACAGCGGGCGGCCGCTAGTAAATATATATATGTTAGTATGTATATATTACCGCCATAGCTTTCATTTCAACAGTAGTGGCAACACTTAACCGATAAACTTATGGCTATATAATCAATTGCAAGAATTTAACTGATAACATATACCAGTACATAATACAGTGGTGGCCAGATACCTAATTAAGAACACCAGTCGATTTTCATTCAAACGAGGTAATTTTGAAGCCTTGGTTCTCCGCCAAGGATTGACCCTGATGATGGCCATCCAGGGAGTAAATGATCGCTAAATACACCCAACTGATCTGATCAGCATTTTAAGAGATGTACGGATAAGAGTTTTCAGTTTCAGGATTTCTCAGAGATTCAGTGTTTTAATTCTCGAGTGAAATTGGAGCGGATCCTTGTCTAATGTCAATTTAATCGCATTGTTCATACATGAAACGAAATTTCATACATGGCATACTATTATTATTTGTGCTATAATGGTGCAGTAATGATCGCATAGCTAGTGATGAGACCATGAAGGGCAGTTGTATTGCAGATGATTTGAACAATAAGTTATCGTTAAATACCAATAACATTAAATTCGAACATACCGAGGCGTGCCTGCGCCCGCGCATGCCTGCGGTGGCGTGGCTTGCCACACCGGCTAATGCTCCAAACTATTAGTGTTGCAACAATAAAAAAATAATTACACATTTATATTTTTATTGTAATATAAATCATAGTTGGGTAACGAACATAATTGTGAGCTCTTCGCTAAATATGAGAGACTTTGTTCATCAATCGATTAAAGATTTCGTATTGATTGCGTTTTCTTTTTATGTTTTTATTATTACTTCCGAAATGGTAATTTCTTAGTATTTTACTATCATTTTACTAACTTTATGTTGTTTTGTTGACAGAAATAAAAGGAAAAAGCTTTGTTAAAATAACTTTAATCAACTTATGCATTTAATATTTTCTTTGTATTTAATACCATATAATAATAATAAGTCAAGGCATATGAGCATGCAATGGTCGTATATTTATCTTCTTCTAACTTAAGTGTAAAATCTGCAAGTATCATATTACTACCAGAGGTCAGTCAGAGCATCCGGTCTTGCCGTATTTAATGATATACCTTCAAAATCAAGTTACACAGATGTTCGTGCAAAGAAACGAAATAGTTTTATATTTCCTAATTTAGTTACCCATGATAAAATTGAATTTAAAAAATTGTCACTGATCATCATCAGTCTACTCTAAGCAATTTCATATAATGTATCGAAATTTCATTAATGAAGTAAAGGAAAATATAAATCATATCATTAACAGGATTCAGTAATAAATGAGCAACCCAAAAGCGTATAAATGTGAAAATATACCTAATTGGATTGCGTGCGACTCTAGTTGATCGTTTGTAAAGCGCACCCACTCCATTGTTATTGTTATTAATGAATTTGTTGTGAGTGAGAGGTCCAAGGCCGAATTAAACGTATCATTATCTATATTGTGCAGGGCAGTTGCGAACGGGCAGTTTGAGCCAGTGATATAGGTTGCAGATAGGAATTATGAACAAAAGGCCAACGCAAAGGGCACGCCCGTGCTTGTCAGCACGATTTTGGCTCAATGCAGTGTGCCAACACTCACATCAAGTTTTACTATGTTTGTTAAGACCAATTGGATTTAAATAACCGATGATATTATGTTACTTATCTGTCAATCGAAATTATATTGTAGAATTTGCAAAACATATTGTAAAAACTTTTAACAATATAAAAACTTACTGTATAAATATGAATAACAGATGTATAATAAGATATTCAAGCGGTTGTCCAAGGTGGCCTTTGATCTTTTATTTATTGCGATATTTAATATTTATATTTGTTAGATTCAAGATTCATAAATTCTTCAATACGAGTATGTCCGTTCGCCTTCCCATGATATTCTAGGAGTGCACTCACCCACAAGATCACCCTGATCCCCACCCACACAACTGTCACTGTGGCAGTGATCTCCACAGTCTTGGAAATCTTAATCCTATCTTTAAGTCGTTGATTGACAGAAAAGTCCGTAGAACATCGATGAATATTTTTTGCCTCTATTTGTGTTGCATCCATGAATATAAAACTATAATGCTATGTTCCTTGAGAGCCTCCTTGTATTGGAGGCCAACTCAATTGTTTCGGAGAATGAATTGCGTTTCACATCGCCTTTATACACAGTTTGAAATATCTTACGACGTATAGTTAAGTCTTGTCTTGCTTTGTTTTAATACCAATTTGCATAGTGTTATCTATATCCAATTAAGAGTATTTTATTAAATATTTCATTTTTATTCTTTTTGGGTCCAGATCTCAGGAATAATTGAAATCCTAGTGGGAGTAAGTGCACTTAAGATCGTTGTAGAATGCAAATAAATGTTGCAATAGTCGGCGATATCCAGCATTCAGCCGCCCACTGATATCCTGCCGTTATCGTCTAATAGCAGTAAAGGTTCTTTTTGACTCCACAAACATGGAAATTCAATCAGAATTACTTCCATTACAAAAGGAATAAGCTCGATTAGGAATGTGAGGTTCAACGTCTCTTAGAAAAACATCAGATTTGAGTAAAGCCTTTGACATAGTAGATATTTGTAATTTCGATACGCTTCGAGCGATATTTCGTAACATCATATCGCAATATGCAGATTGTAAATCGTCTGCTCGAGCATTTCCCACACAGGCAGCCATTATTATGGATCTTGTGTTAGCAGCGCGGCGTATCGGTGCGCGAGGAATAATTGCGGACATATTACCCTTGGGTTGCGCCACCCCACCACGACCAAGTAAAGGAATCAGTCGATTGATTAATGAGGTACCCGAGGTATGCGGTGGCCATTAGGCTAACTAGGTCAATTTCGTTGTTCGGTAATGCTACGTTTTGTTATCCTTTTACTATGTTTATCGGTTGCTTGAGGAAATGTAAATGATAATGCACATGATGTTTCTTTAGGTTATCAAAGTTCATTGTCTCGATGGCTAGGGTTTCATTTTCTTTAAAGTGGATAGTTAAATTAGCCACTCATATGTTTAATTATCATCATAAATAAGTATCTGTAGTACTAATGAAATGAGTAATTGTCCTAACAAAACAAGCGATGGTTGCCATCCATTTTTATATTAATCACGTTTAATCTATAAAAGATGTGAATGACAGACTTGCATAATAATATAAAAACAATTCGCCAAATGTGTTTCAAGTAATAATTTTAAATTATGCTTGCGTGCAAGCACAACAGCCTGAGGCATCGATTTATGCGCGTGCGCCGGTCACGCGCTCCGAATCTTGGCGGTCGAATGTCGACACAACACCCACTATTCGCATCATTATCATACTTAATCACAAAAATTTAAAGACCATTTTGGTCTAACATTGTATGTACAATGTATTGACAATCGCTCTTTCGCTACAATTGCTTATAACAGGGATTAACTATTTGTGGGAAACTAAGCTTTTGTTAGGTTATTATTACTGTTACTATTGTTCAATAGTATGTCAAAATTAATACCCTATTGTTATGATGCAGTTTTAAATACAAGGCTGGCTTACGACATGAACTTGGAAGTGTTTCTCTGCTTAATTTATGTGACAGTGAAATGATTTTATCCAAGCCTAATTTACTTAACACGGATATAAATTATAATCTCGTTAAATCGTAAGTTTGTATAATATTAATTTTGTGGCTTCATCAATAATCTTTTTATACTTACATATAATATTCATCAGCTCAACATTAATAAATCAATGCTTGAGTTATAATTACTAGCGAAAGTGTTTGCAAGTCATTTAATGAGACAATCACTGGATAACCATCATAACAGTGTTGATAAATTATTTCTTCTTTAAACAAAAAAGTGATGGGAAAATGTTTCATTAACTTTGCTGTTATTTAGAAACCAACTCATTGTGTCTATTATTTAGTTTAATTTTTAATAGGTTGGTACAAATGTCCTTTTCAGGAACGTCTTAAAAAAAAACCAAATCAAAAGAAGAGCGATAAACTTCATTATCAAAACTTGGATCTTTAAGTCAATGTGTCCTCTCAAGTTTTATTTAGTTTCACCTGTGGTGTCCGTGCGTCAGTAATCAAATGACAGTCAAAGGCTTTTAAAAGCGTAGATCCATACCATATCTAGTAGTTATAAAATTTTTGACTAGACGGCACTAAAAGCTTGTTTTTTTTATAAGGCTTGTATTTAATACAAATCTATGTAGACGAGCGAGTGAGACGTCCTCTGGCCCAAATCCCACACGCTCGTGATCACAATGCAACGTGACCAAACGACGCCCCTCAGATAAGCCTCTGAATGCCCTCGCGGTTTCCATTCTCACCGTCGATCTTGGGATCTACGGGCGCTTCTATTACTTTATAAGTTTAGTTTCTTTGAACACGACTGACACTGAATTTCATAATAATATTAAAGGGTCTTAAAATTAAACATGTCTTTATGTTATATTATTCAAGTATAATAGTTAATAATATTTTGAGTTGTATTTTTTTAAATAGTACGTTTTCAGTCTCACCATTCTGTTTTTGTAAATACAAACTTATTAACAAAGCTACTTCGTGCAAAACAATATTCATAAGAATTTGCTCTTGCCGCCTAATAATAACAGATGCATGCACATGATATTTCAAAGTGATGTTGACATTTACATAGTAGGAATGCGCGAAAATTTTAATAGTTATGTTAATAATGTTGCAAAAATACATGCATTAAAATGATGGTTCCCTATTAATGAATTAGATTTGCTGTAGCTGTACGGTTTTTAGTACGTCAAGCGATTTCAATATTATTTTGATATTGTTTCGTGCATTCCTCATTGAGTCAACCTATCGTTTTATGTCATTTTTTACTATTATATTCTTATCATAATCTTACCCGGTAATGAGTTGACTGACTTAATCACAGCAGACCGGTTAAATGAGTCCTCGCCTGTGGGGCACAGAAGCGCGAGGGGAGATGAGAACGGGGTTCGTGAGAGGTGCGGGGGGCAGGCGTTCGCCAGTTCGTCACCCGTCGCCCGCATCGCCCCCGTTCTCGTCGCCCCTCACGCCTCTGTGCCCCGCGGGCGAGGACTCATTTAACCGGTCTGCCTATATAGTCAGTATATAGGATTAGGAAGGTACACTTACAAAAGTTTTCAAACCTAATAGTGATGTAAATCATTTTCAGAATGTTTTGGCGCTCAGTCAGACCGCTCGAGGCAGCGTTCCGGTCCCATTAGAAGCGTACCGGTGGCGGCTGACATCAAGCGGGATGTTGACTTCGACTGCCCAGAGGAGTTCGGGTACTATCCTCACCCCAGCGACTGCACGCTCTACTATGTCTGCGTGTTCGGAGGCGCCTTGCTGGAGTCCTGCACTGGTGGCCTTATGTACAGGTAAATAATTATCATTATTACAAATATTGACAGATTGTACCTACTTCCCTGTTTCTACATTTACTAACTTCCTTTTTTGCCAATTCCTGAAATAAAACACTTTTTAACGGATATCTACTAGCGCGGTTTTATTCAAAGTACTTTGGTAATTAGTTGGTATTTGGTTAGATTTTTTTTCCCGACGTTACCAAAGTACTTTCAATAAAACCACGCTAGTATCCGTTAAAAAGTATTTTATTTCATGTCTAGTGAGTGCGTAAGCTTGAGAAGTGAATATGCCAATTCCTGATTCGCTAATTCCTGATTCGCCAATTCCTTACTGGCCCTACAGCCAAACCCAAACATTGTATTGCCAATGTATTTAAATGAGTAAATGTAACTTAAGAGGCTTTATGCGCTATACTAGCGCCGCCAATGAAAAAAAAATCGTAGTGCTTAAATAAAGACGAAATTGTGAATTGTGTTCTTCTAGTGTACTCCGAAAAGCTTTGTTGTATTTTCTATCGCTTAAAAAATATTTTTTAGTGTGTCGTTTAGTTTAATGGAGTTTTATTGCTAAAAGTGGCTACTTTTAGCAATAAACTAAACGACAGGTTATAAAATATTGTTTAAACGATAAAAAGTAGAACAAAGCTTTTTCGGAGTACACTAGAAGAAAACAATTTACAATTTCGTCTTTATTTAAGCATTACGATTTTTTTTCTATTGGCGGCGCTAGTGTAGCGCAGTAATCCTCTTAAAAGTACCTCACTAATTCACAAGTAGTAACTTGTGAATTTGTAGTATCTATCTAATGTTATGTATAGTACCGTGAATGCTTATAATGGTATTAGAAAGAAAAAATAAAGTAGACCATTATTAAGTAATACTATTTTTCTTTTTGCAGCCACGAGCTCCAGACATGCGACTGGCCAAGAAATGTAGGCTGCGATGGCGTAAGCGCACTGGGAGGTGAAGAGCTTGAAAGGATAAGTGAAAGGGAGAGAAACCCACCGCCGCCTCCCCCACCCCCTCGGCGCACCCCACCTCCTCCACCACCACGTGCGCAACCCAACCCTGTCATCACTTCTAGAGGCCAGCCGAAATTTAGCCGCGAGGAGTATGAGAAGGTGGCTTATATAATTTAGCTTTCTTTTAGTTCGATTTTTTTAAAGTTTCTGTTTGTTTTAAATTTGGTTTTTGCTGGTAACGTTTGCACGATTACACAGTTTAACATAAACTATAATTTTACAGCAACTGTATGCTGAAGTAGATGATTTGCCACCTGTTGAAGAAATCGAAAGTGACAGGCAGCAGCGAGTATACCGCGGGCAACCATCGACAATAGGACAAGTTCAGAAAGACAGAGATGGCTATTCGCAAGTAAATTCAGGAAGAACTTACAATTCTAATATCATACCGGCTTCGATTCCACAAAACACCGGCAAGATAGGTTCTTTTTCATTCGGTACACAAGTTGATGAAAGAAGAGTCGAAGAAAGAAGAAACGACGAAAGAAGAAACGACGAAAGAAGAAACGATGAAAGAAGAACGGCTACTATAACTCAAGCCCCACAAACTTACAGGTAAATATCTAATAACAGATTTTACATACTTACTCAGACTGGTATTCATTACTGTCATATCTAATTGACATAATATTATCATTTCAGTGAAGACAAAAGTGACAACGTAACTGACTCTCATCATGACAGACAAATTGACATTGCGACTAATGAAATAACTGTAACTGAAGTTATTGAAAAACCGATCTTAAGAAAGAAAAGAGACACAGACACAGTAGGTAGTGTTGTAGGCTCAGTTAAAGCAAATTCAAGTATTGAAAGTATTTCTGACCGAAGTATCAATGATGAAGAAATGGAATATGTTGAATTTGATACAGAAACCATGCCCACCTACGGCGATGAACGCGGACAAGATGACAGTGAAAGAGGAAAAAGGCAAATCAGATATTATTTAAAGAATGGTTATAAAGTACCAAGTAAAAATTGGGGCGTTCCAAAACATATAAAATTAGTAGATTTGAGACAGTTTAGCTATAATCCTACTTTGCAAAATACGAGATACCCACTAAATTATGATGGAGTTATTAAAAACAATTTACAAGAAATAACTCAAACACCGCCATCAGATGTTGATTCAGCAAATTCTCACCAGTTTTATCAGACAGATAACTTACAGGCACAGAGGCCTTTCAAGCCTAGTTTGCCTGATCCAACAAAGCAAAAAATTAGTCATAATCCTGCAAATATAGCAACCCATATTATTACCAAAAGTCCACCAATTTCAGCACTCAAAAATAATGAAAATCTGTTTGCTTCTTTGGCAGGAGGGTTTTTCAATAATGCACCAAAACAAAGCAGTAAACAAGAGAACAGTCCATTTTCTTCATTTTATTCTTCTTTTGATGATGCCATTCAACTACCAAGTACGATTGTCACTGGAAAGCCAACTCCATTGTCAACATCACCTCGTACTCAAAATAAGTATAGAACTAATGCAGATGCTGTTAAAAATAGTCAATATTCTCAGCAAGGAAGTCGTCCTGCTTCTAATATCAAAAGTTACCCCAAGACTCAACATAATGCACATCCAAATAAAGATAAAGATGAATCGGAGGAAGATGATGGTGAATCATCAGAAAATAGTTCATCAGACGAAGACGAGTCTGAAGATGATTTTAAGCATGATTTTCCTGCGCCTCCACGTGAATATACCCACTATAAATTTAAGGAAATAGAAAATCCTTTTGCCAATCCTAATTTTGATTTTGATGCTTACTTAACCAAATTAAGTGGAGGCCAATACAGTATAACGTCACCTAAACCTCAAAGTAATCGAAATAGCGCATTTAAAGCTATAACTGCACAAGTTGAGATAACCACTCCATCTAGTAAAATTTCTGGGTTACGGTCATCAACATTAAATTATCAGGGTATGAGTACACCAAAGCCATTTAATGGAGTTGATCAAATTAGTATTACTGTTCGTCCTAGTGAGAGCAACCAAAAATATTCTTCGTCGACCAATCAAAATGTGGCATCTGAACAGTGGACACAGCGACCTCAGCATCAATTTCAAAACGCTGGCCAAGAACAACAACAGACACTGAATCAACACATTTACCAAGTTCCGCACCAAAACGCAGGAATACAGTTTGATGCTGTTAGACCCAAACTTAAACCACCAAACTTTAAGGACGACCGTCAGTTACCTATAAGTTATAGTTTTAACAGGCCAATAGAAAGTACAATCCAGCCAAATTACAACAAATACCCCACACATGTAAAAGAACAAAATTCGCAATTATATTCAGTGACCCAGAAGCCCTTGTTTTATCTTACAGCAACAGGAGCACCTTTATTATTGTCTACACCAAAACAGCAATACTTGTTAAAACAATTATCGACGGTAAAACCTCAGTTATTTTCTTCCGCTAAACCACATAATGCGTATGTATCATTCAAACAGTCTACTCCCAAACCACTCACAACTTTAGCTAACGAACAACTTGCGGCGCTGCAACATTATTGGGGAAATTCATCGCCTGCATCTTACTTCTCAATTCAGTCATCTATAAGACCACCATCTTCTGAAGTTCCAAGATTAGAAAATTTGTTTTCTCAATCAACTAGGCCAACACCCACTAAAAGTCAAAACTATTACTCTGCAACAATTAAAGATCACGTTAGTACTTCAACAAGACTTCCACCCAAGCGTAGACTAATCCCCAAGCCTTCCCCAGAAATGAGCGATTATTATTATGATGACGACGAAGAGGATGAACAATATTATTACGAGCCTCCAGTCAAATCACAATACATGCCAAGTAGTGAAGTAAAACCACAGAGACCTCCTATGGCCCAAAATTATAAAGAATACGATGAAGAAGAAGACCAACCAGTAGTGAATATAAGACCTCAAAGTAGCTCAAGAACACCTACCAAATTTACTACACGTAAGCCAGAAGTCGTGACAAAAAATTATAACGATTTCTCTGTTGTTACAAAAGGTTCATTAAAAGAATTGAATAAAGATTTGAATGGCAAAATACCTATACCAGTGTTAGTTAATTATGCAACACCAGCATCTACAGTATTGATACGTCCAGAGGTTTCCAATTATGAAGTACTTCATCATTATACCAGAAACAGAACTGTCCATATGAGGAAGCCAGTACAATCGGAAAGCGGTCCGTTTACATTAAAACCCCCTAAATATCTTAATCAAACAACTTTAAGACCATACACAGTCAGGCATAGATTAGCAAAACCAACAATTTCTAGTCAAGCAGCATCCCAAAATGAAGATACTAAACCAACAAGAGGAAGGCAGAGACATCAAAATATAGTAGCACAAATCATACAAACCACTCCTCGAGACAACCATAATCAAGAGACTCGTTATACTAAGACTAAATATGACGATAAGACAAACAGGTAATTGTAGAGAGCAAAAGTTGAACTACTAACTTTTCCATTTACTATACTTACGTATTTTAACACTGTACTAACAAAAACTCTTATTAGCGTATAACAAGGACACATTAATTTTCATACATATTCTTTACTGTATTCGGCACTGAATCTGACCAAACTAACTTGACTGTAGACTTGGACTGTAGACTTGACAAACTAAAAAGCTTTGTGTATAGCTTGGTATACTGACTATTCTTAAATCCAAATCAAAAATTTGTGAATGGCTTGGTATAGGTATCACCGTTAAAGTGCGTAAAGCAGTTAAAGTGCCAGATTGACCAGTTAATCTCGCACGTTAACATAACTATTTCGTACTTTAGCGGTAACATAGGAACTGATACTCTAACTAAAAGATAAATCAGAAATATTTGTAAATAAATGCAACTTTTACATTTTAGTTTGGAGCCGACGGAAAGCGTAACTCCTATTTCATATTCAGCAAGTCCACGTCCGAAAATGCTGTATAATGGTTCACAGAGCTATAGCCCTGATCAATATGACCCCTTTTACGCTGTTTATGACGAAGACGGTGAACTCTACAAGGATACCGGTAAAATTATTTATTTATTTATTCTTTGAATTTTTATTTTATCTTATTGAATTCCATGAATAAATAATAGTGAGCTATAAATAAATGCTCCGTAAATATTCCTAGACAAATGTGTTGCATGCCTCTGAAACTTAAGGTGCACCCCATACAAAAAGTGGCGTCCTCAAAAGTTTTTAATTAATTAGATGTTGGAATTTTTAAGACCCACATAGTCTAGTATTTTAGAAGGTATCACTTCATTCCCTCGTACTCTTTTGTAGTAGTAGATAACAAATGTGTCAAAAAACGGCCACTTTTAGCAGTTTTGCTATCTATTTCTAGAAATAAGTCCTAGTGTTATGATACTTTATATGAATACTAGCGGCCGCCCGCGACTTCGTTTGCATGGAAAGTTTTTTGTTATCTCTCGGGAACAGGATTTTTTCTAGGTGATAGGTACCCTATGTCTTTCTCTGTACCCCTGAAAACGTGTGTGCAAAATTTCATGGCAATCGGTTGAGTAGTGAAGGCTTAACAAACAAACAAACTGACTTTCGCATTTATATATAAGGTCTTAAAATTTCCACGTAAAGATTTATTCATATTCATATTCTTTATTTAAATTTTGTAAATTACAATATTAAATAAAATTCACCGCGGCGCCACTTTCGGTTAGGGAACCGTCATAATAATACATGGAAAAAATAACATAACTTGAAATTAACAATACTCTTTTTATGTGACTTTAACTTTCAATTGTCATCTTCAGAGCCCTAAATTATTAATTAATCATATTTAATTAAAAAACTGGAGGCAAAAGTTTAATGATACACTATAAACATATTAACAGACAAGGTATTCATAATCACTATCTTCTCTAACTGGTTTGTAAAGCATAATAATTTACAATATCCCTAAGGTGATACGCACTATACACAATGGTTGTCGGTAAGTCACCATTGTAGAAAAGTACGTAATAATGGTCAGAACTTTTAAAGACAGCTTTTAGCTGAATACAATAAGAGGCTAAGAGCAGTGTGTACTTTTCTATTTGTAAATATAACTGGCACTAACTGGAGGGGGCACCGGTGTTGGCAGACTATGTGCAGCAATATAACGCCGCCTCGCTCCGCCCAGCAGTCCAGCAGACGTACCGCGGTACCCCGCCCCCCGCCAGGAGACCCGTCGAGACCTACACGCCGAGGCCCGTGTCGGTTGACGACTACGACGACGCTTTAATCCAAGGGCAGGTACGGGTTTCTCCATTTAATTATGATATTTTATCATGTGAGATGATGCAATGATCTACCGATGCTAACTGATGAATTAAAAACTGAATGAACTAGTTAACTGAAACTGATTATTTACTTTTGACAATGCTTTCAGATTAGTAACCAGAATCAATTCCAATCACCCATACGCCATTCTACTAGGTAAGTTCACTGATGACATTCCTTTTAATTTATTTTAGTTTATAAATTAAAATCTTCTTGATATTTGTTAAATACTTTCTAACAAGCCAATTAACTTATTGCGTACGATTCAGGGGCGATGGTAATGAATTGGGATATGAGCATAATCCGAGCAGCGTGAAGACGACATTTTACGAAGCAACTTCTATTAGCACCACTCCTTCTACTACGACTAGCACAAGCACAACCACAACCACACAACGTTCTACTACCGCACCATTCACTGCAGCAATGACTCCGTCGCGATATAGCGCAAGGTACTACAAAAGATCCTCTCAAAACGAACCAGCTATAAAATTATTCAAGCTTATTTCACATTTCAAAAATTATTTAACATACCCGTAACTCATCAAATCACCAATCATTATAATCTATTCGTTCATAATTAACAACCTTTGAACTGGTTGATCTTTCTTCTTTTAACCCCTAACCTAAAATAACATTTTATTTACTAATCGGTCTAATTCTTTTCATTGGTTTAAAGGTTGTTAAAACGAAATGTAAATATTTTATTAATTAATACTGTGCGAGCGTATTTGCCTAATAAAACGGCTTTTGTGGTATCTTTCTTTAAAAAACATCAATACCAAGCAATACTTATAAATCTTTCTTAAGCTTTTCCCTTACGAATGCGTCTCTATACTTTCTCTTTATGTAGATAATAATATATTATAACAACGGCTTATTAGTTAAATTATATACGTATTTTAATTATTGTTTTTTTTAATAAGGTAGTAACTTATTGTATGTAAAGAGCTTGAATTAGAAAGAACTGTTTTGCTTTGTATTCTACAGATCATCCACAGATGAAAATCCTATTCAAAATCCTGAACCATCCTCAATTCAAGACCCCATAGACGGGCCAAGTGAATTAAACCCAACCTCTCCCTCACCTGTAATCAACTTATCTTCCCTTGCCAAACCTTTTGAAAAGACTGACAATTCACATAGACTTAGTGAGACTTTACTGACAACTGAGAAAATATCAACTTCTAGACAGTTTTCTCGTACTAACAATAAAGTGTCTTTGGATGAGGTACAACCTTCCAATAAGGAAAACAAAAAAGTTGTGTCACTAACTTCAGGGTTTTCCATTAGGAGAAACCCGAATAATACCAATAACCCATACACTTTGACTGTATTAACCAGGCCTTTCGATGATTATAGTAAACCACATAGAGGAAATATTAATTATGACAGAGCTGGTGAAACTCAACAAGGTAGGTACTATCATTATGATTCTGATGGCAACAGTGAATCGATAAATACTAAAACAACTACATCTACATCTAAATACGAGACTACACTAAAAGTTATGGCCGAGCGCAAAGACTCCAGTGTAGAAATAGAAAAAGAGGATGACACTCCATTATTTTATGTACGACCACGAATTCGTACACCAACGTCAATAAATAAAGGTACAACCAAGTATTATATCAAGACTGTAGTCAGACGGCCATCCCAAAATGGTAACGGTGAACAGCGTATAGAATCCACTGAAAATTCAATTAACACAGATGTTTTAAATAATCAAAAATTAGAGACAGAATCACAGCTTCCACCCAATATTTCAACAGTTCAAGAAGAACCACGATGGGAACAAATTGAGAAATCAGAAGAAACATTAGATGAACCTGCGGTGTCACCTTACAAGTCACTAGATAGTTTGAGAAACAGTTTTAATAACCGTGATAACCTCATTCAAGAATCAACAACTATTTCTACATCTACGACACCATACCATCCAACTAGAAATTCAATAACAGAAAAACCGCGGTCAAAACCTTCGTATTACAGCTATCGCGTTGAAGATGAAATTGTTCCTGATCAGACAACCGAAATATTTAGTGGTACTGTAAGAAATGTTATTAGGGCTTTCTTTAATAATATAGCAAGTACACCGACACCACGACTTTTAGAAGAATTCTCTATCACTACCCGTAAAACACCACCTCAGACAGAGGAAAAAGTTGTAAACATTGGTTTTCAAAAGAAAATGTTGAAATACGTTGACGATAAACCATTACGTAACAATATTAAAAGATTACAAATTGTAACGGAGCCTAGTGTCAATAGGTTCATTCCTTCAGACAATAGCGTACTAAGTAACACTGAAAGTGCGTATGCTAATGATTTTTCGACGACATCAACGCCATCACCAGCTCGCTTAATTATAACAGAACCGACAGCTTCTCCAATTATGATAGACAGTTCCACAAATAAAGGTTATCGTACTTTACCCGATAGACAGTCATTTGAGAGTAAATTTAACCTATATACTACTAGTAGTAAGCCTGAAGTAGAAAAGTCTAACAAGTTCCAAAACCTTTTTCAAAATTTGTCATCTGATCGTATCCATTATAACAGTGCGTCGTATAGAAACATTGACGATGACGCTGTAACGAAGCAACTAAATATAGACTCAACAAAAGCTCCTTCTGAGATAGAATTGGACCGACCTACTAACCAAGTTCTTAGTGAAATAGCCTCGACTACAAGCACTACGAAAGCGACGTCGACTGTAAAGATTGAACCGACATCTTCGACTAAGAGTTTATCCTTTCCAACTCGAGCTTCACGCGTCAATCCTGCCATTAAGTTAGCTGCGACAAACCTTGGAGGTGGGCGCAGGAGTTACCAAACGTCGTCGAAATGTTCATCAGACAACAGTCTGCAAGCAAATCCAAAATGCAACGAAATCAAATACCAGAGGTACAATGCTCGCCGGCCAGTAGTCTATGCCTGAAAGAAATCATATATATTTATGGAAGGTGAAGGCTGCGTCTACTTCCTTATTTTCCGCCTCGCGATGTAACTAGCATGACTTCTCATTGATCAATTTTAATAGCACATTCAGCTAAACTCTGTCGCTTTACTTTACTCAGCTCTCATTGGGGGACTTCTTGTCGGTTGAGACTGAAAGTTGTTAACTCCTGTTGAACCATTTCCATTTCCTGCACTGTATTGGCAATACTGTACATAATTATACTTTTGATAGTTATTAAACAACATTGTAATTACGCATAGTTATGTTTATACACAAAGTGGTTTGAAAGTTCCTCAATGTAGTTATATCTTTTGATACTATTAGCACCTAATTGCAAGTAAAATGTAATTGATCATAAGCGCACCGTTTTCACTAGTGGGTAAAAAATAGTATATTCAATATACCCATTATAGCATGATACCTATTCGATAGAATTAAACATAGTACTAAGTAATACATTCTGCGTCATGCTTTTATTAACTGTTTAACTGTTAAAAAATGTTACATCATGTAACTTTTTATTTTTTATCAAGAATCATAAAATTTGTATCAGTCCGATTTTGTGGACGTTGTGCCCTCAAACGGATGCTTCTCCTCTAAATCACGCATACTAACTACAACGTCATCAGTGGCCATTTGATAAGCAACTTGTTATGTTTCAGACCGAGCAGCACGCGCGGGCGAGGTTCCGCGCACTACTCCACCGCGTCCGAAGGGCCGCAGTCAATCCCCAACAGAGGAACTCCACCAACGTTAGAACCGAATGAAATGAATTATTCACACTCATTTAAAGCTTTTATTATTTTAACACAAAAATTGCCTTGTTTATCGCTTTTGACATTATCACCAGTTTAATTCTATGATTCAAATAATGTTAATAACCTCGTATTACAGAAACACGTAGTAATTTAGGGAATGTCGGAAATATTCGCTTAAGATTTTAGATCTTATTTGCTTGAATTGTTTTTTAACAGTTTTCATTCTTATAAAAATATAGCACACTCGTTCTCCTTACATTGTTATATCAATAGTAATAATGTTTTCTTTCTGAGCAGTCGCAATCGTCCTACGCTGAAGCCATCCACAGCGATTGTATCAAAGACTATTGAGTTTGTGGACGTTTATGCCCACCCGCCGACAAGACCAGCGCCAGTTTACCCACAACCGACACCAGACAAAACCGCGGCCAAATGCAGAAAAGACGTGTGTCTCCTTCCCGACTGCTACTGTGGTGGCAGAGACATTCCCGGTACGTTATGCTTATCAGACTGTTATTTCAATTAAAATGACAATAACAAACTGTATAAATAATCATATTTAAACTTTTTCTACAATATGATTTAAAACTCAGGAAATTTGCACGTCAGCGAAGTACCACAAATAGTTTTAATAACTTTCGACGATGCTGTCAACGATTTGAACAAAATGTACTATGAAGAGCTATTCGAAAAAGGACGAATTAACCCTAACGGTTGTCCAATCTCGGCTACATTTTATGTCTCCCACGAATGGACTGACTATAGTCAAGTACAAAATTTATATGCAGATGGCCACGAATTTGCTTCACACACCGTATCGTAAGTTCATGATGACTGAGCTTTATGCTTCGAACTGGATCTTCTGTATCTTTTGGTGACCTTTTACTGGTATTGCCATTAACACAATATTCTTGGCCATCTATTTATATGTATATGTATCTTACAGGTTATTTTTAAACTTTTATTTCTTTACTGTCATGGTACTAATTGATTTTTTCTTCCTTCCTTTTCTTCCTCCTTCTAAACTCTTACTTCGACTACCTCTTCCTGGCACGACTTATACATACCCAAACCATACGCACAATATCCTGCGACAAACAGGTGATATGCCGGTGGAGAGCGTACCCCAGATCGTTCTTCTGACATTCGATGACTCGGTAAACGACTTGAACAAAGGCTTGTACGCCGACCTGTTTGAGAAAGGTCGTGTCAATCCTAATGGTTGCCCGATCAGCGCCACATTTTACGTCTCACATGAGTGGACCGACTACAGTCAGGTCCAGAATCTTTACGCTGCAGGGCACGAGATGGCTTCACACACAGTTTCGTAAGTGCTCAACAGAGTATACTGCACTAGAAATAAAATTGCACTTGACTGATAATTTGACAAAATGACATATTTCTTTTCATTCTCTTTCTTTTCTTTCTACAATTAATCATTTATTAATTTTAAAACATTGAAAGTTTCCTTCTTTCTGAATTTTTTAACAGTAATGTTTCTAGAACATTATTATAAACAGTTTTATTTAACTTGCAGCCATAGTTTTGGAGAACAATTCTCCCAAAAGAAATGGAACAGAGAGGTAGGTGGTCAAAGAGAAATTCTTGCTGCGTACGGAGGCGTTAAATTAGAGGACGTGAGAGGTATGAGAGCACCATTCTTATCAGTTGGAGGCAACAAAATGTTTAAGATGTTGTACGACTCAAATTTCACCTACGACTCCTCTCTGCCAGTCTATGAAAATCGACCACCGAGCTGGCCTTACACTCTTGATTACAAACTTTTCCACGATTGTATGATCCCGCCTTGTCCAACTAAATCATATCCAGGTAAGATAAGCTTCGTATCCCTTATTACACAAATATTTAAATAGACAATAATAAGAAAAACGAATTTGAATTTAATTGTATTTCAGGCGTTTGGGAAGTCCCTATGGTAATGTGGCAAGATTTGAATGGTGGCCGTTGCTCTATGGGTGATGCCTGCGCCAATCCACCTGATGCTGAAGGCGTTTACAAGATGATCCTTAAGAACTTCGACAGGCATTATACAACTAACAGGTACTTTTTTATAATGATTTGGTATGTATGACAGTTATACTAGTAGTGTGTGTGATTGTGGTAATTTATAGTTGAAGCACAGAATACATAATAGTACGTAGAAGCTAGATAAGAAAATTATAATTTGTCTTTTATCCAGGGCTCCATTTGGGCTGTACTACCACGCCGCGTGGTTCACGCAGCCGCACCACAAAGCTGGCTTCATCATGTTCCTGGACTTCATCAACCAGATGTCGGACGTGTGGATCACCACCAACTGGCAGGCGCTGCAGTGGGTGCGGGACCCTACGCCCATCTCCAGGCTCAACAACTTCCAGCCGTTCCAGTGTAACTACCAGGTTCGAGGACTTTTATTTCACTGCTTAATATTTTGATAATATTATGTACTTTTTGATTGATTAGAATTATTCATTTGAACTTGTATTTATGTGCCTATAAACTGCTTATTTATATTAAATAATTTCCATAAACTTAATATTCCACTAAGTTTATGATAATTTCTTCTATATTGCGAAAATATATTGATGAGTCTAATTTTTTTGAATTTTTTTTTTAATAATCATCCGGATTTTCAGACTGCTAATTCTTATTTTATCAAGCTCTTTTTCATGTTTCAGGACCGACCCAAGAAGTGTAACAACCCCAAAGTGTGCAACCTTTGGCACAAATCTGGTGTCAGATACATGAGGACCTGTCAACCCTGCCCTGAAATCTACCCTTGGACCGGCAAAACTGGCATCAAATCTTCACGCATTGACAACGATATCGGAGAATAAACTCTTAGATTGCAATGTAATAGAAATTGTTAATATTTATTTAGGAATGGTCCTGAGAAATCAATAATTTGTAACTAGCCCAGGAGGCAAGGATTGTTTGTGGTATAGTTCTCATTATAATAATATTGTTTTGTCACCAACTAAAGAGTGCCATTTAGATATCGATGGTCACAAAGCAAGCTTTGTTTCTAAACAATTTCATAATCATTTATTATAGTGAATTCTGCTATATTTATTAAGTCATCGGTCACGTATTTGTATTGAAAACTGTGATATTAAGTGTTTTCAATCGTCTTAAGTGTGAAGAATGTGTAAAGGCGTCCAAGGTTTACAGATTTATTTGAGCGTTTTTTATAAAGTGATTTTTTGTGCAATGTTCTTTTGCGATAATTTTCCTATTTTGTGTTCTTTTAGATATACCTAAAATAATACTCTTTTTTATACCTAAATAAATTGTGACACATATTTTAGTTAATAAAACTCACTGCCTGTGTAAATATTTTATGATGGATTCGTAAAGACGAAATAAAATACTTGCAGTATTGGAAATAAAATCTCCCATTTTCAAAATAGTCATAAAAATTATTACCATTTCGATATTTAATTATAAAGCCATACTGGAATTTAGTAAACATTTTTGTTTAAATCTTGCCAGCTTTGCGGTTGATACTGCCTTTGAATACTTTGTAAATATAAATAGGTATTAATTATTAGCTCGTAATTTACATAAGTATTTGTATGGTCTATCTATACTATAGAAAGAATTGTCAGGAGTTAGTCATGTGATGTATGTACATTCCAACAACATCAAATTTTATACTGGTAATTGTTTGATGCTGTTGTGTAGACGTCTGTTAACATCGTCTCCGCACTGATGTAGCACATGTCTACGTGACATATTTGGTATATAAGAGTTAGCAATCTATATTCCCAACATAAGTCAATTTAATCGAATTGCAATGTCTCCAAATAGTCTTGATGTTTGGCGTGTAACATGACTCAAACAATAAACCTATATCAGAATTATTTTCTATTTTTTTATATAAAGCTTTGGTATGCTATCGCTACTAAAGTTATTGGAAGCGCTTGCGAATCTATTTAAAATTAGATTTTCGTTATTTATAAGTCCTATTATTGTAAATATTAGATTAGTATTTAAAAATGGTAGTTTCACTTCTGCATTGGATCATTATTTGGCACATTTTCAAATATTTCGGTTATTGTTTTTCTACTCGGATGTGACTGGCGTTATCACCATCTTTAAACGTATTAAGATCTTTATAAAGATTTTCTAGATATTGCTAAAATCTTATTTATGTACAAGGTTGAAAGATGTTGTGACCAGTGCTGATCAATAAAATACAGTAAACAGAAATGTGGTTTTATTAATAATTACCTATGAAATAACCAGGAATGCATAAGTTCAAGGTGCTGATAATGAAATACCGCAATAAAAGGCGTGATGTAAATAATAAAAAACTCAGCGACCTTCAAGCAAAGTCATGGTATTCGACCGTGACCACGGTGGTTCTGCAGTGGGCATGGGCATCAAAAATTTAATTTCAATCATAGCACCTGTCTGACATTTTGAGCAATAAAGCCTTAGAAGAAAGTATAAAAACAGGTTACGTTGGAGCAAATAAACCAGATACTACAGCGTAGCTCACAACATGAGGCAGGTCGTTAGTACTATTTTAATTATTTTTTGCATTGGATTGATTAGTACGTGTGTACTTTCTGAAGAAATAGCTTACTATCCATCTCAGTCTGCATTCCGGAATTATAAAATTAACAAATTACAAGAAGACTTAAGTCATAATTCGTTGATAAACTCTACAGTAACTTGGAGACATTTTAATAATGAAAATGTTGAAAATCACAATAAAAGAAAAAGAGCCACTGATACTGTTTTTCACGGACATCCAAAAACCAGAGAAGAGCTTTGGAATGAACGTTTTATAAATAAAAGTAATGCATTTGACCAAACGCCTTCTTTGATAAAGCTCATACACAATATCACATTGAGCTACCTCAATCACTGTACCCCAGTCTTGCTTTACGACAGCCAAATCAAATATAGCTATTTTTTTCAAAATCTTCTTAAAGATTTTCCCGTATCATTCGTTCATGGATATATTGACGATAATAATAAGTTAAAAGAGCCCCATCTTTTAGTCCCTGTAGAAGAGTGCCTTCATTTCATAGTGTTTTTGACAGACGTGTCGAGAAGTGCTAAAGTACTTGGCAAACAATCTGAAAGCAGAGTTGTAATAGTTGCTAGATCATCGCAATGGGCCGTTCAAGAATTTTTGGCTGGTTCATATTCGAGGGTGTTCGTAAATCTACTTGTTATAGGACAAAGCTTCAAAGATAATGACGATGACACAATTGTAAGTAAAGATCTATTGAGAAGGTTTTAAAGTTATTACTTTTACATTAACATAGCTTTTTTGGTCATAGGAAGCCCCATACATTTTGTATACACATCAATTGTATACTGATGGATTGGGTGCCAGTAAACCGATAGTCCTAAGCTCTTGGGCACACGGAAAGTATACAAGAAATGTCAATTTATTCCCTTTTAAAATGTCGGAAGGTTATGCCGGACATCGATTCATTGTTTCTGCATCCAATCAACCACCATTCGTGTTTCGAAGGTAATCTGTCAGTTGTTTTAATGTAGGCAGTTTATCTAAAAAAAAAGTAATTCAACACAATATATTATGTCATAATTATCTGATTTTATGAAAAGATAAAGAGGTATAATGATGAATATTTTTATTTATAATCTAGAATAAAGACAGATCCTGATGGAGGAAATCCAAAGGTTGTTTGGGATGGAGTTGAAGTGAGACTTTTGCAACTACTTGCAGAGAGGAACAATTTTTCAATCGAGATTTCTGAACCACAGGAGCCACATTTAGGGTATTAATTACTATTAATAATTATATATCACTTTCCTCAATATCAGTATTGTGTCACTTGGGCATCTTTTCAGTTCTGGTGACGCAGTTGCAAAGGAAGTGGCGATGGGTCGTGCCGATGTTGGTATAGCTGGAATGTATTTGACAAGTGAGAGGATAAGAGATCTGGACATGTCATTTTCGCATTCGCAAGACTGCGCTGCTTTTATAACATTGATGTCTACAGCATTACCACGGTTGAGTTTTGGCCAATAAGTTTAATAATTGCAAATATCTATGTGGTTGTAATTTTTTTTTAATTTCAGATATCGCGCTATACTAGGTCCATTTCATTGGAACGTTTGGTTGGCATTAACGTTTACGTACCTGATAGGAATACTTCCCCTGGCCTTCTCAGATAAACATACACTCAGGCACTTACTACATAATAGTGGTGAAATAGAAAACATGTTTTGGTACGTTTTTGGCACATTCACCAACTGTTTTACCTTCGCGGGGAAAAATTCTTGGAGCAAAACTACCAAAATAACCACACGCCTTCTGATAGGTATGGCTTCAAAAATTCTAAAATAAGTTTAGGTTTCTGATCCTAAATGGGCAGACTGATCACTCTATTACTGGCATAGTTGAAACTTGGCATTAGCCTAGTTCTTTCGTTTAGTTGAACCTATTAATTTTAAGACAATTAAGTAATAGAGCTGTGAAAAAGCTACCTGCATCCCTGCATTTTGACTTGAAGGGTAACATGAACCTTTATTCCCATCTGCCCCCTTCGAGCTTTGCCACCGGGGTGGTGGTTGGCACTAATAGGTGGCGTTTACCACCCCGGTGGTCGATGCCACCTATTTTTTCCCATCTGCGTACGGTGGCAAAGCTCGAAAGGGGCAGATGGGAATAAAGGAACATGAAGTTGATACAATCGAGTTCTCCTATTAGCTTCAGTGCCATCTATACTATTGTCATTTTTTCATCACAGTCTTGGTTAAAATTATTATATTTTTCAATAATTTCAGGTTGGTACTGGATTTTCACAATAATCATAACAAGTTGTTACACTGGATCTATCATAGCGTTTGTGACTCTACCAGTTTTCCCAGAAACAGTAGATACTATAGAACAGTTACTGTCGGGTTTTTACCGTATCGGAACGTTAGGTATACTTATGTTTATTAAAGTCTAAAACGATAATCGATCCAGTCATAACGAAACTTAACAGTAGGTGTGTTTTAAATTAATATTCTAGATCGTGGTGGATGGGAAAGATGGTTTTTTAATTCATCTGACGCTCACACAAACCAGCTCTTCAAAAAACTAGAACTTGTCTCTAATGTGCAGGCTGGCATAAGAAATACTACAAAGGCATTCTTCTGGCCTTACGCTTTTCTAGGATCCCACGCTGAATTAGAGTACATCATCCAATCAAATTTTTCAAAGGCCACGTAAGTAAAAATTATTATATTCTGAACAATTACTGGGTTAATATAAGTTCAGTTAGATAGGTAATGTTTTCACTTCTCAAGCTCACGCGCTCACTAGACATGAAATAAAACACTTTTTAACAGATACTAGCGCGGTTTTATTGAAAGTACTTTGGTAATTATAGTCCCCCGTGACCACGGCAGCTGCAAAGGTGCCGAAACGTCGGGAAAATAAAAAATCAAACTACATACTAACTATTTACCAAAGTACGTTAAATAAAACCGCGCTAGTATCCGTTAAAAAGTGTTTTATTTCAGGTTATGTTTTATTATTGCATTTATTTAGATCAAAGCGTGCAGTTCTACATATTTCAAACCAATGCTTCGTACCATTTGGTGTGTCAATGAGTTTTCCAAACAATTCATTATATTCAGCCAAGTTGAGCACAGATTTGAGAAGATTGTTCCAATCTGGAATCATAGATAAGATACTAGTCGATGTTCGTTGGGAAATGCAACGCAGCAGCACTGGAAAACTATTTTCTGTAAGTTGTATGGTATGATTGGGGATATTTAATTTTTATGTCATATAAAAGGCCAGTGGAGCTCGATGGCGCAGTGGTTTAGCGCCTGGCCCAGCGATTGCGGAAGAGTCGCAAGGGTCGGTCATGGGATGGGTGACCAATTTCTTTTTTATATTTAATGGGTTTGCTCTTGACCCCAGTCTTGCCCAAAAGCAAAGACAGGGTCTACCATGGAGCGAGCTTGCCCAGAAGGTAATTATTAATTTATTATCTCGAGCTCCTCCGTGCTTCGGAAGGCACGGTAAGCCGTTGGTCCCGGCTGCATTTGCAGTCGTTAACACCCACCAATCCGCATTGGACCCGCGTGGTGGGTTATGGCCCATCCTCCTTACCACCCATATGGAAGGCCTGTGCCCCAGCAGTGGGGTCCCGGCTGCATTTGCTGTAGTTAAAACCCACCAATCCGCATTGGGCCCGCGTGGTGGGTTATGGCCCATCCTCCTTACGGAGGAATTAGGAAGGCATGTGAATAGGAAGGCCTGTGCCCCAGCAGTGGGGACATCAAAAATGGCTGATGGACACAAAGAACCAGTATCTCAGATACCGGAGAAGATCAAGCGCCAGAGCGAGACCGATTTGGCAGATTAGGCGAAAAAATCACGAACTCAATTCGTTGTTAATAACGATAGCGATTAAAAAAATGCTTCTAAACAATAATACACATCATTTAAAGCAATTTCGACTTGAATACCTAACGTTGTTTCTAAGTAATTTTAAACTTATGAATTTTTAACACGTATTTTCGAAATTAAAATGTACCTATGTAAATACCCTGAATATACTGAATCGTGTTCCTGGTTCAAATCTGTAGGATCTTTCAGCGAATTATGGCATTACATCAAAAAGGGTTTTACTTAACTTATTTATCCAGATTTTATTACATTTGTTACTACATGATAACATAATATAATAAAATAAAGGTATAAATTGTTCTACTCCAGGCTGGAGGTGGAGCACTAAAGGTGGTGTCTGCCGAAGAGAAGGGGTTGACATTGGAAGACACACAAGGCATGTTCCTACTCCTTGGTGCTGGGTTTCTCATGGCCGCATCTGCACTTATATCTGAATGGATGGGTGGTATAACTAAAAGATGCCGCCGGAAGAAACCTACGAGTGCTAGTTCTCAGAATCAGTTGATACCATCTCCTGATAGAAGTGAAGTAAAAGTAACGACCTATGAAACTGATACTAGATTGCAATTTGAAACAAGACCGCCCAGCGTTGGTTCAGCAGATACTTTAGAAGGACAAGTGATAAATGTCACCGAGGATAATATTCTAATACACAATAGTGCAGAGTTTGAAAGATGGGATTCAAGGAGGTCCAGCTCGGTGGACTTAGACCGAGAGGTGCAAGATATTTTTGAGAAAGATTTGAAGAGACAAAAGATTGTTTGCGATGATATAGTCGAAGTTAATGATGAGAATAGAGAACCAACAGTTTCAAAGGGGGCGTTTGGAGAGCCAGTCATTCCTTAGTATGAATTATAATTATAATTTATCTTATTAGATTAAAATTAATATGCCAATTAAACCAATGATAAAATAAATAAGAACAAAAATATGACATCCAACTCTTTATTATCCTTCGAACAGTCATCAAAATAATTTATAACAATTTTTCTAACACTGTCGATAAACATTAATTTTTCATTCAGCCACTGAGATGTTTCATTCATCGTACATTTTATACACAGGGCAGAATTGGCTGCCTTGACACAGAAACACAGGCGCCGCGAGACCTAAATTAATGCAATATTTGGCCCGGCCTTATCTTAAAAATAATTATACATTATGACTTAATTTGCGAGAGACACCACCAAAACTATGGCACCTCTCTCATTATCAGTAAAAATATCGATAAAATACAACAGATTTTGCATTATTTGTAAATTCAAACGAAAATATACCTAATACCTACCTAAGCATTTTGTTATTATGTATTGCACAACTGATGTTACAAGAGAAAATAATGTGAAATCAACTTGAGTATTCATTAAGGATATGTCTTATATTCCTATATTCTATTTGGGTTGTTCATAACATGCTGTGAAACAATAGCAAAGAGAGACGAGGGAACACAGTACACATTTCTAACTACGGTTGCGAAACCGAATTCAGATTTCGTACACTTCATACTTATGACTATATTTTTCCATTAAATGCAATGAATTACTCATCCTAGGGGTAATAAGTTAACTGAATAAAAACTGTTTGCTATTGGTGCACAGCGGGTATACACGGGTAAAACATACACGAAAGTAGGTACATCTAAAAACAAACCAAGCAAAATTTTTTTTTACATAAACACACAACACAGTTGTGCGTAGAAATGAATAATTACATTATACAATATTTTATTAATTAAACGTGAACTCATTCCCGATAGTATAGTAATACTCACAACCTCGGAAATAATGCTCCCAATACCAGCTTACTGTTGAATATTTTATACAAGGTAAGTCAATATTAAAATGTGCATGTGACAGGATGAAGCACACACACACGTGTTATATTGTCACCATACACTTTGTTCGATCAAGTACCGACAACTATTTCTCTTACTAATCGCAATATAGCTCCTTCTTGCTTCAATTTTGTGCAAATTATCATTTAACGATGTTGTTGCCTAAGTATTATTTAAGGGTGTCAATAGATGTCACATGAGTGCATATTGTGATAGGTATGTAGGTAACAACGACACTTCTCTGTATGATTTAAACGAATATGGCAAATTTAAAATTACCAATAAATATCTTTTAATAGTTGTACTGGATGGTACTAAAGAAATGTTAATAGAAATAACTGCAGATGCGTTTTGTCGCCAAACAAACACAATTGAGCAAATCCTAATACAAAGCACACCGACGATTCCAGACAAAGGAACTATTAGGAACGAACGATCGAAAATCATTTCAGATAACGTAATAGTAGAATCTCAAAATACAAGGAGTTTAACAGTGTACGTAATTATATCACATTAACAATATAATGCTAACATTTAAGGTGTAGGTACTTACATGAATTTTAGTTCCCTAAAATGGGTCAACATTCATTATGCTCCGGTATTAAAATATTAATTCGTTTACAAACTAATCGTGTACTTATTTTACAATGCGAAAATACATTTCTTACGCGTTCAGACTTTTGAACATCAAAACTGGTAATTCCCTGTACAATTTTAACAAACATTACATCAACATTTTGTTACTGTGATTTGAAGGATTTATCTAAGGACTATGTTGCAATTTTATAAAGACTTACTCTACTCTTATAACATTTTGTATTGTTACAATCACATGGTTATGTTATAAACAGTTTCACTGTTTTCCAAACATGGTATAGCGCCAAATCCAGAATTGCCATGACCGTAGAACACTGTTGTAGTAACATGTATGGTTAAAAATTTAATTATATATTTCACATTCATTACTGATAGTATAACTTATCTACGGCCATAACAATTTAACATTTCTTAGAGACTTAAATTTATAAGGGTGTGAAAATATATAAAAGCAAAAATGCTATCGTATCATACAAATTTGGTACAAAATGGTACACTTAGGCACTGTGAGTAAGGCAACTACAGTGAGACGATATGAGGGGACAGAGTAAATCAAAGAAGATATGAAATAGTTTACAATGAGCTAGCAAATAACAATAATAATGCTAGGAAACCTAAGGGGACAGAGGGAGATAGAATTCACATCGACTTTACAGACGGTTACATTCATCAGTAAGAATACACTAGTCCAATAACTATACATTTCATTTTAATTCCTCGGACAACATCTTCTAAAAATAGGGCGGATTGTGAAATAGTGCTATACCAAAATAGGTATAATATTAATTATATATTTATTTATATTTTTGTATGTGCAATTAAAGCTGACTTTATTTATACGTAGGTAATTATTAATCAATATTGTTCATCGTTACAACAACTAATTACTTCTAAGTGGGATTAAAATGCAAGAAACTTCTTCAGATCACACTAACAAAATAATAAAATTTACTAACAACAAGCATCGTTCATATGAATCCACTACAGCAACTAGATACACCATAATAACAAATACAAGTACGAATGGTATGATAATAATCATTAAAATTGACTTCACGTTTTGGTCTGCAAATGAAAATATATTCTAACCCCCTTACTAATAAAGATTGTATAGCAGATGTATAGTTACACAATAGTTACTCTCTGTCAAACTATTTTGAGTTTGACATTGAAAAGAAATTGACAAAACACTGTGTAACTATACATCTGCTATACAATCTTTATTAGTAGGGGGGTTACTATGTAAAAATTAACAACAGTTGGCACGCCACCGCCGCCGGAGGCGTTATAGTAATCGTATTCTAGTGTATGCGCTAGACGGGGCGTGCGGGCATTTGTATGCAGGTAACACTTACATCGGACATCGCCATCAACCGTCGTGCCACCCGAACAAGTCGTAACAAGCATTAAGGTTTGAGAATAACTATGTGTTTCCTCCTCTTAGGATCTAGGTGAAAAATATTTTTGTCCGTTCTCTATAATTCATTACATTATTCAATGTGTTCATTAACTTACAGACTGCTTAGAGTGCGAGTGTTATCATAAGAAATTTTAAAGCTTCGTGTGGTACTTTTTATATACTCAACTCTAGCTAACATTACCTACTTACATACATAACATTCGTTCCTAACGGGACGTGTATACATATCATGTAAATATCATATGATTCTCATGTATAAATATGTCAATAGATATAGTAGATTTTACAATACATAGATTTAATAACTCTGTGATGACACTACGCTTACTAAATTTACAAAGATTCAAGTTCGGATGTCACACTATTATAATATTTTTTTAAATGGCACAAAAACTTTTTAGAACACTAACACAGAAGTCAACAGTCGTTTGTTTTCTCCATCGCACTATTCACACTCTCGTGAGTTCACCGCGCACTTGCTCCGCTGCGCCCGTCCTCCTGAACACACCACTCCACTCAACACAAATACTAGTCATTTCCTCTGCCAGTGTAATGATGCCTAGTCACTTAATTTATTTGAATAACTTTTAAGCTAAACAGACAATGGCACGGATTGCACATTTAATTTTTGTCTATATACAGGGGATTTGGAAAACTATCTATGCTCAATTACATTTTCAAAAATTCAGAAGAGTTGCATCTAAATTTAATATTGTACTTATCTTTAACATTAAATCTTACAGTGTATTCACATGTGCAGTTACGATAACATCATTACGTATAATAGAAGGGTAGTGTAAACTTCCATAACATCCAATATTTTGGAAACGGCAACGGTTTGAACATTAACTCTACGGTACCCACTCGGGCCTATGTCTGTCTCTTGACTTAGAAGTACGATGCGCGCACTAAGTTGACCGTGCCACGATAAAAGCACCTCGATTCTGATGCACCATTCCCTGTCAGACTTTTGTACTGTAGCACTGTCAGCGCGGTCAGTCCAGCACCACCGAGAGAAAGTATGACTGATATCCGACGTAGGACGGTCGACCGAAGCTCGATAAGGGTTCGCAGCCGCGTGTTGAATCCAGGAGGACCCGTAGCGGATCGCCAGGGCCGGGCTTAGCAGTGCGGGTGGAGGGGCCTCGGGTATGAGCCGAAGGCCTCGTAGCCTAGCTATGTGGCCCAGCCCTCGATCCGCTGCCGCTTCGTGTGGGGCTGCTCGTAATCCAGCGGGACGGCGTTGGAGTGTCGCATGTCCTGCCCGGCTGGCGAGCCCATATTACTTGATGTCACTGAACCTGGAATGTTAATCATTACATGTTGACTGTTTCGATAATCCTTTCATCTCTCATCTCCCTGCGTCATATCTTTTTTGTCTGACCCAGAGTAATGATCGTTAACATCTTTAAATAAAGTCTGCCATTTATCCATACATGATTCAACAAGGTAAATAAACTTTTGAGTTTGATCATTATAATGATAATTATTCTTCAAAACCCGCACGGCCGCATGCGGACGGACAACAATAAAAAATCTATTGTGTCTCATTTTCCGGGCGTTGAAGTTTTAAGGGATGTCTTCATTTAGATCAGGAAGTTTGAGATCATACCAAGTTTAAACACCACACTGCCTCCTCTATTATAATCTGGCAAACTATGTTTTCGTTCTTTGGAAGATAAGTGTCAATTAACGAAAGAGATTTCCTTATTGAAAGTTACTTAGGTTGAATACTTCTAAGAATAGACTTTTCACTATTATTACTTCAGTTGGTACACTAACATACACTGGTGTGGAAGTACCGACCGTCGATGAGGCCGAGGTGCGCGGGCTGCGGCGCGGGCGCAGGCGCGGGTGGCGCGCGGTGCATGTGGTCGGGCGCGCGCGGCGGCGACACCGGCTCGGCTTTGATCTTGACGTTGCCGGGCGACGCGGCCGGCGGCGGCGTCCCTCCCCCGCCCAGCACCGGCAAGCTGCTACTGTATCATGAACAAGGACTTCAGAAAAAGGAAACAGAACTGCTCATCCAATAGATAGGGGAAAAAGGCGTTGAATTTAATTTTAAAGGAAAGATTAGAGATAAGATAAATCTTGACATCAAAAAACTTTTTACGGAGACAGCACTTAAATATCTCAGAAAAGACATAAGCAAATTCAACAATAAATCGTAAACTGCCAGAGAATACGTATGCTATCAGAAAAAAAATATTTTAATTAGGCCCTTACATCCCGATAGCGTTAATTAATGTAGGCGTTAATTATTATCTGCGTCCGACCACTCATGCGCAGCGATTGATTGTGAAAAGTTGCTTATTCTTTTATTGAACGTGTAATATTTTCTCTTCATATTTCAAATCAGATATAGGCTTCAACGAGATCTACCTCATTGAGTAAGACTGTTGTTAATAAAATAGTTTAAAAGAATAAATGGTTTTAAGCATGCAATGCCATCTATGGTAAGTAACACAAACTTTAAACTGATAATTGAAAATGAACAAGCGTTAATAAGCGAAAGTGGTTCACCGTGATTTAGCAATCTACAAGAAACTGGCTTTAATTTCGATTACACTGCTAACAGCTCCGATAGCCGTGATCGTCTAGTGGTTAGGACCCTACGTTGTGGCCGTAGTAACCCAGGTTCGAATCCTGGTCACGGCAGTGGAGGCACTGTCATGGTGGAGCTTTATTTTTGTTTAAAAATGGTAATTTTTAGTGCATATTTACTAAAACTTGAGTACAATTTGATACAATCAACTTGCTTAAAATTGAAATATTAATTGTCTATGCTTATATTGCTCATTCTCAAGGCAGGAGGCCATTTTTTTTATGTAACGTACGGTACATAGTGCTGAAAGATCAGTCTTTCATAATGGATGGCTAAAATGTACAAAAAGGAAAAGTTGCACGTTTCTCTGATGATTCACCATATAGAACAAACTACATTTAAAATATTATCTATGTTAGTTCGAGAATTATTACGAATTGGTGATAAGCAAAACAGTTAAGGGAAAATATTAAATTATTAAATTTTTCCTTTTATACTCTTCCAATTTAATTTAATTACAACTAACATAAAGCTGAACTAATCAATAAATAAATATCAAAAACGCCATCTATATAAATCATCAAGAACTGCCAGCAAATATTGCTTTAAAATAAAAACGCTTGCGCATCACAATAAAAAGTGAATGTATAGCAACTTGGCGGGTCGCCAGCAACTGGTAATTTAATTCAGAGCAACACGTAACAGCTCCAGTAGCCGTGATCGTCTAGTGGTTAGGACCCTACGTTGTGGCCGTAGTAACCCAGGTTCGAATCCTGGTCACGGCAGTGGTAGCACTGTCATGGTGGAGCTTCTTTTTATCCGAAAATTTAGAAACTACTTTTACTTTTTAGGTCTTAAAAATTAAATATACGTTTTTGATAACGTGTTCAACTTTTGAAGATGTTAAGCTTCCAAATATGCAATAGCTATTAAATAATAGGAAGTATCAAGAGGGCAAATTGGACTTCTACTAATTTGAAAAACAAACAGAATGCCCTAACAAAAACAAAACAATATCTAAACACTAGATGGGCCTCGCAGTTTTTGCGTCAAGTCCAATACGACTTCAATTTGGCATTACTCGTGCGGAACGTTGCAATTCTTTCGGTCACGCTACGATCCCCGGAAGGCAGTGCTTCAGTAAAAGTAGACCTTGGTGGTTTGTTCCATTCCCTCCTCAATCGCCTGTCAAAGATTCGACAGCGGGGGCAGACGTGGGTCTACAAAAACTGGTTTTATCACTTCGCACTTCAATATCAAACTGATTTTCATCACTATACATAACAGCTCCGATAGCCGTGATCGTCTAGTGGTTAGGACCCTACGTTGTGGCCGTAGTAACCCAGGTTCGAATCCTGGTCACGGCAGTGGTGCCACTGTCATGGCGGAGCTTAATTTTTTGGGTTTTTCTAGGAAGAATACTAAAGAATTTCCTCGTTTTGCATTTACAAGTACCTAACCCAATTAATTTGATTGATTCATCATGAGCCAGTGATGTAATGGTGTTGGAATTATAATAGTTTAACGAAATTTAATGGTTGTATAAAAAGCGGTAACCAGGAAATCGAATCATAATCACTGTGCAGTTGCGGCTTCGCAGAAAATATAAGAAAGCAATCTAACAGTTATGCAGAAATGCTAATGTGACACGCACAATCACAAACGAGTAATAAGTAATAAAAAAAATTGGGCACAGACATGTACCTGTTGTGCTGTAGCGTCTGCAACTGGTGCGCGCCCCAAGATAGTCCAATTCCCATGTCCGAGGTCATGCTGAAGTCCTGTGGTCCGAAGTTTCCGATTCCTGAGTAGCTTAGCGGTGTCTGTAATGTTGAAGACAATGCCAAATGAGTTTTTTTTAATTCAATCCAAACTCAAACGCATTTTTTGGGACAATTGACTTATTTTTATGATACAGAATCTTGGAAAAAAGTGAGAATGGCAAAAAAGGGTGAATCAGATATGCCTGGTATATACGGAGTCAGTAATATGGCAGTAAAGTAACCCAGTCCAGTGCTGACTTCCTACTGGGCTCGTGTAGACACTTGTTTCAACCCACTCTAGTGCTGACTTTTCGCTCGTAAGTCAGTCCAGCTGACTAGCCACCCGTTCTATTTTCGGGCACAGTACGATTTACCGCTGATCCTGTCTACATGTACCCAGTTACTGTGTTCGAAATTCCGAGTCGCTGGGTCCAGTCACTGACCCCGTATATACCAGCCCTTAGTAATAATTACCTCTCCAGTGTAAGATATATCGTCCTGTGGCGGTGGCATCGAGCTTGGTAGTACTACGCGTAGGTTGTTATGTCGGGGCGAGTGGTGCGGCGGTGGTGCGTGCGCGTGCGACTTGTGGTGCCGGTGCGGGGACGGCGCGGGCCCCGGCGACGGGGACGGCGTGCACGCGGCCCCCAGCGGGGACCCTGAGCCGGGGTAACCGTTAGACATCTCGAGCATTCCGCCGCTGGGGTATACTGTAATTTAGAAGTTTGAGTTAAGGTATTGTTATATTGTTAGACATTTTTGGTCCAGGCATGATTAAAGTGTATGCTAATAATCTTCATTATCAGAAATCTATTGATTGTAGAAATACCAGCATTAATACATTTTATTTTAATGTTTATAGGTATATTCGGTTTATATTGAGACTCTCGATAAATCGCATTAAATGAAAATAACTTATAACGTATCGAACTAACCAGAATCAGTTTCCGAAGAGGAGGGCCGTGGACTTATAGAGGTATGCATTTGTGGACTAGCTTGTAAGAGTGACTGGTCATAGCCGCCGACGGGCACGCTCACGGGCAGGTTGTAGTTGCTCCCCGTCACGCCCACGCCCACGCGGCTGCCGTTCAGTTGGTTCCTTTGCATCATCATTTGGAATTCCTCATCGATCTTCGAGTACTTGGCTTCGGTCCTTGGCGTCAGATTGTATTCCGGTTCGGCTTCAGGGCTATCAGGTGACATCACTCCGTTCTTATGCTCCTTCTTCGTTAGTGCCTGCAAGTGTCAGCGAAACGAGCTCAGGTGGCTTGACGAGCCAAAATTATGGAGAATCTACTGATTAATTTTGGCATGCTTAAAATCAAGTTATAATATTAGAAGGCACCCTCTCTACACACCATTAGTCTTATGAGTGATCACAACATTAGAAATACAGACTGTCTTGTAACTAAATATTTCGGTACTTAAACAAGTATGTAGTGGAGGGTTTAAAATAAAAAGTGCTATCAATACTACTGTGTATACTAAAATGTATTGGGAAACTTTTTTAGCGTACATATGTGTGTAGTGTCGAATGCAATGATGCAACTCTGACTTTACCCTTACGTCGAAACAGAGTCAGGTAGGCGCGGTTAATTCAAATAAACACAAAAATATTTACAAAACCCATGCTGTACAAGGAAAAAATAACATAAACACTGGGGGAGTCTAGTCATAAACTGTTAGTATAAAAACAGGGTGTCTGGTGTTCAGTACTTTTGTTTTTTCTCAACAGGAAATAAACATGCTTGTACCTACTTTATTGGGCATATGTTTATCTATTGTGCCTTTAGTCCATGTATTTAGTACAAATTCATTTAATCGATTAAGGATACTCTAACACTATTTAGATATTAATAATGATTTACATCAGATAAGTATACGATACAACATATAATTTGGCAAGGATCGTAGAAAAGGGATTGGTTTAGTAAATATAAATGCATTAGGTTTGCTTGTAAGTAGGAAGCTCTCGGTTAATGGGATAAGTCAAGTTTGCATGGACATTGCATTGCGATCACGGGCACACAGATGACGCCGTACTTAATGTACCTCAATTATGTTGCGGTTGGTCAGCGACTCGTGTGGCTCATTGTATTCAGTGTATTTAAGAAGAACCTGCAATGAAGCAAACGACGTAAGTACCATTGCAAAGAAGTGTAAGCCACAATATCAAACCAAAAGTATTGAAACAAAACGTAAGAATAGCTTATGGAAGACGCTTACTTTGTCCATGTCCGTGCTAGCATACTGGTACAGTTTGTTGTTCGAACTGAAGATGATGAGGGCAATCTCACAGTCACAGAGCACACTCAATTCATATGCCTTCTTCATCACACCGAATTTACGCTTATTGAACGTCACCTGAAATTAATTCAATAGATAAGCTTTATACATTGCATGTTTCAAGTAAACATTAGCGTTTGTTCAATTGTTTTTTAATTAATTATGCGTTGCTCGAGCGCGTGTAAAGTTAGCACCTTAGTTTCGCTAAAAGTCTGGTGATCCGCGTCCTCCCACCTTATTTTATAATAATTTGTCACTTTTCTAATAATTATTAAATATAGGTATATTTCTAAATCGCCAATGGATTTGTAATCAGACCCTGTTTCAGCTTAGGTACGTCTTTTAGATTAACCCCTTACTAATAAAGATTGTATAGCAGATGCATAGTTACACAATGGTTACTCTTTGTCAAACTGTTTGAGTTTGACATTGAAAAGAAAGTGACAAAACACTGTGTAACTATATAGGTACATCAGCTATACAATCTTTATTATTAAGGGGGTGACAAAGTATGTGTTGTCAGTATCACTCTTTATTCATACATTTACGTTTGAGACTATTATACGTTAGTAGATACTATTATAATACCGGGTGTAACAAGACCCTAAACGAAGCCGACGTCTACGTATTCTGCCCAACATCAGGACCATTTTTGTTCAAAATTATTGAAATTATTTTTAATTTTGGGTGTTAGAAAAGCATTGCATACATTATCACGCAATGTAGCGCGTATAACAGACCGCGACTGCGAGTGAATGCTACACAGCTGTGTACAGCCGAGTTGAAAGGCAGCGTTTATGTGCGTGCTCATGAAATACATTGAGAGATGACGTTTTGATGCCATTGTTTGTAACGAAATACAAAAAAAATGAGAATGTTTCTTTGGACAAAAATAAGGAAATAACGAATAAAATAAGATTTCATAAAAAAATTGAAAAAAAATTGAGCTTTGACCTTTAATAACTTCGTAGCTATTGGTTTCCCAGGTATAGTCCAAAAGACAAAAATGATCCTGATGATGGGCGGAATGCGTGGACTTCGGCTTCGTTGAGGGTCTTGTTACACCCGTTATATTCTGTGCTATTATACAAATGTTAATGAAGCTGAATTAATTGGTATTGGTTTACAAAGCGTTTTCTCATCAAATTCACTGTAAGTATTATATTATGTTACTGTAAAACCCCGAACTTATGTAAATCCTAAGATTTTCCAGTAAAACCTAAGATTTAGCAACTCTTATTAGTAAAAGTTCGAACTGTTCTGTGATCATCGTTCATTTCGAACATTTACCACAATTCACTCGGTAAATCTTAGGTTTTACCTCAGAGACGCGGTAAATGCTGAAAAATATTTATTTTGAAGGTGTTTTAAAAGTATATTTTACTTATTACTAATAAATTAATCAAATCATATTAATTTAAACAAAGGATTTGAATGACGAGTAATTTTATTGTAATGTATGACTTAGATATACTCCTAATATAAATAAAAAAATTATGATAGTGAAGAATAAATCAAAATAATAAAGAAATATACATATTTAAGGATTTTACTGATATTTAATTTGACTTAGTCGATATAAATGACTGAGTTATGAAAACTAATTCACTGTTTTATTAAAATTTACAACATTTACCAATTTATCATTGGTAAAACCTAGCATGTGCCAAACTCTAATGGTAAAAGCTCGAAAAATGGTCTCTCTTTTTAAATCTTTAAATTTACCATCTCGTGTTGGTAAATCTTAAGATTTTCCAGTGAAACCTAAGATTTACCAATATACGGGCTTTACAGTAACATATATAGAATCATTTATTTGATAATATCTACTCTGTATTTACTGGTCACGGCTGCATATCGTACAATATTACTGGAACACATTGTAATGTGTCATCGACACCACGAACATTGGGAATTGAATATTTACAATTACTAAAAGATTTGCACATTTTCCTCATTAACTCAATTTGATGAATAATTAGTAGTTAAATGGCGTTCCAGTTAAGTCGCTTATGACTAAAATTACTCGATATTCAATTAGTTTTAAACCTCTTCTAATAATGTGAATGAAATATAGAACTGCGTGAGAAATTCCGTCACTAAATCAAATATTCCTCAGTTTAATGCCATTATATATTTTTGCCAGGATTAAGGAACAGATCAAACAGACATTAGTCAGACGGCAAAGACCTTGGTCGAAAGCAAATTGACCTTCGCAACTTTCATTTCAGACGTCTGCCATGACTATTGTTACGCCAGCCACCACGGAGCCCCCACAAGCTCTGCTAATTCCAAGTGCGTAACTAGCAAGTCTCTGTTCAGTTTAACTTCATGGGATCTTGTTAAACTGGACAAGGGACTACTGCGTAATCGTATAATTAATAAATTACCAACGGGAGCGGTCATCGCACTTGGCGATAGTGTTTTGCAAAGGGAGCTCACTGATATGTTCATTTGTTAGGTCATCACAAGTACTATACTAAGGTCATTTCTCTTTAACAACCTTGTTTATCTTGTCGATATGTGTTAACTAAAGGTGAGTAGGTAAATGCTGGCAAAATATGTTCAACCAGTTTGGAACTTGTTTGAAGAGATCACAACGTAAGAGGAAAAAGAATTACTTCTATTTCTTTGTATTGTTTTTAAGAAATAAGAAAATTATACTCCAATTAATATCTCAGTCTGTAGTCTAAGAAGTTGATAAAAGTGTCGATTACAAACCTGTCGATTCCGTTCGTCCGTGATCCGGGATATTTGTATTTTCTTCCGACCCATAGTGGCAGCAATCTTGGAGGGGGTATAAGGAGCTTGGGTAAGAACGAAATTGGCCTATAGGCTGGCTGCTACTGTGGACATCAACAGCTACCTGCAATCAAAAGAAACACAAATTTTAAATCTATTCTTTGATCCGGACCCCGCCTATGAAAAGGTACTTAATGGTATGAAAATTTTTGGTAATTTCGTATAAATTTGCGTAGGCCACACTATCAGCCCCATGAGTATGGCCTTAAAGAAAATTAACGTTATAGTTAATAGCAATAAGTTTAGCTGTGGCGCGAGTATGAATGAATTATATGATTCTACGCCAACGGTCGGCTATAAACTACAGTTTCCTAGAACTCTGAAAAACAAGTATATTTGCTAATATAAGCTAGGTTACAGGGCTAGAAGAAATGGGGTCGGCGTGGTTGATAGTGCCGTGGCGTCATTATGTAAATCAGCGTGACCCAAGCTCCGCTGCAGGCATTATGGACAGGTAATTGTTGACAGCTACTACGGTACCTATATAATAAGTTGAGAGTGTAGATATAGGTGCGTTACTTCATACTAAAGTTGTATTGAGAATTGTTGAAGAAATAAATCCTACTATAATACTAATATTTAAGTTAGTTTAACAATTATCGATTGTTTACACGAAAGCGATTAAATATGGACGGTTGGTCCTTGAACTTTGTACAGTAGCATACCTTATATTTGACCAAGCTCATGGTTTGTTTATCAATTTTCATGCGTCTTTGTGTTCAATGCCTAATGAAAGAAAATTACCTTGTTTTTAAATTACATTTGTTTATTAGACAAAATATTATTGTTGCAAATTACAAGTACTTGAATATTTTTCAATAATTAAAAACGTATGTGTCAAATCAAAATAGCACTTCGTTGTTAACTGACGTTCACAAACAAAAGACCTTTGTTTTCAAAGTGAAAATATAAATGTATTTAGATAAAGAAAAGCAGTAATTTATTGGGTTGTGTCACGATGAAGGAGCTGTGGGTTAACCGTAAAGGGAAATTAGTTTTCACTAGAAAAAAGACATTTATTACAACTCAGTTGTAGAGAGTTACGATATTCCAGGGCTGTGCATGCCACGTCGCGTGCGCCAGTGTGCGTGAGATGTGAGCTCGTTGGTAGATGTAGCCTAATTAATAATTCAGACCACCCATTTCTTTCGCGAATCTCACAAAGAAGTTCCAAAGCACAACTTTCACAATCGATTGATGATTTGAAACCTTAAGTCGTATTTGTATTTGTGTGTGGGTTGACATAAAACAGGTGAACTGAAACATCGAACCGAATAGTCACAATACGATGCTATATTTAGACGTAATTGACTTTATTTTTATAAAATGCCGACTGTTTTTTTTTAATTAGTAATCAATACAAATTGATGTTACTATTTTTTTTGTTGCAAGCACTGCCTATGTCCAGACAATTTTGACATATTTACGCAGATTAGGTAATGAACAACACTGTTGAAGTTTGCAAGAAATACTCAATATGGCTACTACCGTAATTCAAGTTCAAGTTTAAATCAGTTGTTAAAGATAGTGAAATTCAATGGCTTTATGTAATGACAAGACCCACTACCGCGTAAGAACACTGATATGAAATTCATGTAAACGTTGACATCTTCAGTCCCTATTTTATGTTTTTTTTTGGCATTTTTGTTTTCTTTAGCGATGTTCGTAATAACGAGACCAGCTTCGTTGCAAAAAACAAACAAATCAATAAAAAAGCCATAAAAATAGGGACTTTAAGTGTCAACATTTTACGCGACAGTTACGCGGTAGACCCCAAGATTAGAATTGGTAATTTTTAGATAAGTAATTAGAAAGCTTATTTTATTTTATATCAAAGCTTTAGCTAGGCTACTTAAATTTCCGTAGGCTGTGGTACGGTCGCATGTGTGCATCACGCATGCAGCTGTGTGGGTCAAGAGGGTGGGGGTGTTGCATCGGGATGGGGTGTCAGGTCACTGTGTTTGTGGGTTTATTATACATAAGTTGAACATGCGTATTCATATACCGACGTGTTGCAAAGGGTAAATAGTCATTTAGAATACCTATGCAATTATAACTCCCAGAACAAAATAAATTGCCGATGACTGAAAAAAATTTGCAATAAAGAAAGTGAGATAAATAACAATAAAGAAAATGCAAATAATCGATATCTAGCACAAACGTTCAGAAGCAAGAATGATGCCAAATAAACAAGGAGGAACATTAGACATGCATTAATTCAGTTGAAAGTTTCCTATTACATTGTGTTAAAAACACGATTAAAAAACAAAAGGAAATCTATTTCATGTTTTCGTTTATCATATAGAACCACAAATTTTTACGCTTGTAAATATTAGAGAAGGCATCCTTCATCAATTAGGCCTGCCCATCAAAAATTCCGTATGGGACGCTGGGAAACAGAAAACTTAATGTACTGAAAATTAATATTCACAAAAAAGGTTTTTCAGGTAAGCTCGTTGAATACCGACGTCACCGGCGCGGCGCCTTTCCTTTTTTCTCATGGCTCATTAATTTTTTTTCTTAAAAGGTTAACACAAGCGTGTGAGCGTGAATTTCAACCCGTTGAGAGGTAAATAAGTGAAAAAAAAAGATAAGTAGGTGAAGTAGTACATATTTTGTGGTGCGTGCTCACGCATAGCGGCTCAGCTTTAATGTTTTATACGAGGAAACGTAAAGATTGTGAGCTTTTTTTAGTAATTTGCTTATTTTGGACCATGTTGGTATGTGAGTTCACTGAGTCACTTGTAAGAAATATGAATGGAGTGTGTATGAGAATGATTGAGGCAACAATGCTTGGTGATAACACCAAACTAAACCAAATATAAATTTGGTTTAGTTTGGTATTATTAGCTAAAAAGCTTCCTCCCGCGACTTCATCCACCTGGACATGCGGAAAATCTCTAGGGAACCTTTGACCGGGATAAATTAATGTATCCTATCCTATGTTTTAAAACTGATTATAAACTATCTGTGTGCCAAATTTAATCCAAATCCGTGTCCGTATTTTTGCGTGACATCTAACCATACAAATATTCAAAGTCAAACATCAAAACATGTTTAGTCAAACATCCAACATAAACATCTAAACGAGATGTTTGACTTTGAATGTTTGGTTGTTTGTTACTCATCACGCAAAAATACGTAAACGGATTTGATGTTTGAATGTATCCAAACATCAAAACCTTAGGTACATATAATATTAGTTAGTAAGATCAGCTCCATGAAGTAAATAACGCTAACGGTATTTTTAAAAATTTTGAAACCAGCAGTTTTGACAGCTGACAACCGACAGATACATAAAATTTTGGAGAATTTAATAATTTTATTATGTTTCTCGTTTATCATTGCTGTAAAACTGTACGTGCACACATCTTGGAATTAACGCTGCGAAGCTTTGGCGTTACGTTTCCAGAACACCTGGATCTTCCCATGGCAAGTGGGCGGCGTGGGCGGCGCCCGCCCACGCGTGGCTGTCCAGCCTCTGCCGGAAAACTTTTAATTTTCTTTTTTAATTAAAACCTTACTCGTTTTAAACCTCGTTTACGAGCTACATTTTTGATTAAAGTTAATGCAAAATTATGTTGCTATTAGTGTTTCAAATACTTTCTGGTTAAGATTGTTGGATCTTTTAACTGGTTATTAAATAATTTTGCTTTGCTGTAAATAAGAAAAACAAAGCAACGGACTCTGGCTATGTTGTATAAACGACAGAAATAAACACTTAAACTTACTTTAAAATTACGACTTATTACTTGATTTCCGGTGAATTTGGCCCGGCCGCCTAAGAAAAAACCCGCCCTACAGAGTCGGCAACCAATTAACAGTACCTACTCTGTAGTGTCGAGATCTCGTAGTGAGGTTTTATTTTTTTCAGTAGAGACAACAACAGTAAAGTTCAGAAAAAAGTTAGTACGCGTATATTTTTCAGAACGAATACTTACATTTTAGTAACAGTACACACATTAGCATTGGGGAATTTAATTTGCGCCTTTTTCTATGACACAACAGAATACTATTAAAAATTATCATTAGGTATAAGAAAAAAAATCTTATAACTAGGTATAAGTCCTGTCCCGGGCCAGCTGGAAGAAATTTCAATATGAAATAAGCTGTGCCCTTGTACTACTCTTCTGTCCATTATTTTTTATGTAAAAATTGTGTGTGTACTAAATAAATAAATAAATATAACTAGGTAAAAGAAAAAATATCTTATAACTCAAGGTGAAAGAGTTGCTAGCGCGCCCACGAAGTACAAAATTTCTGTTGAAATCGAGTATTATTTGCCACCACAAATCTTTATATCAATGCTTTTAGAGTTTCATATATAGTAAATACCTATGCGCCTTTGCATGGGTGTTTTTCAGTAGTTTCAGCCTTCAGTAAGGTTTGCATTATTAAATCGGAAGTCATTTGCTTATCTCTGCATCGGGCAAGGTTGTACGCGTTTGCTGTAACTTTGTTCTGCACTATCTGAGAGATAGTTGTATAACACGGAAGCAAGAAAACCTGTATTGTTTTATTTTATTTATTTTATGTTATTTTATTGTTATACCTATTTGTTATTTCGCTTAGCGTAAAACCAATATTAGTTTTGAAAATAGATGAACAATTATTGCTCACAAAGTCAAATATTTTTAATCAAAACTTAGAAATTAAGTGACCCTCATTCGTGACTTTTTATTGGGATTTCTATAAAGTGTCTTCTTTGTACAATTTTTATTTATTTTGAATCTATATTTCATTAAATATTATTTATACTAAAATAAAAAATACTCATGAATATTTTGCATGATTTGCAAAGAAAGATAACGAATAAATCTGTATTAAAATTATTTCAGTTACAGAAATGCTGAATAAAAACTTTTACATGTTTTAGTTTCGTAGGTGGACGATCAACACCTTGATTTCTAGGGTTATTTAATCCTCGACAATTTTTAACCATTTAAATTCTATAGTATGCGATATTATGGCTTATAATGATTAAAAATTAACTCGTACTTATATGTGAATCATCACATCGGTTTTCCCTCCATAAATTCCGTTATTACAATAATTTTATAGCTTCCTTGTGGGAAATAGTGTCAAACAGAATATGAGTAGTTTTTGCACACCATTCATCATGGATATAATATTTTAACACTTTCATGGACGCAAGAACCATGTGGCGAGTTTGTAAAATGACAGTAGAAAATTCCATACCTACATTTTCCAACGCTTAGAGTAAGACGGGCTTCTGTATCAGACGAAGCCGGTGTTGCTCGAAGTTCCAACGTCATAAGATGAAGTGTCACTTTTTAAACCTTTCGGTACCTCGTGACGTAATGTCCACGAAGGTGTTAAGTCAGCAATCATCTAGGACTATCGGTTTGTGTTATCAGATGGTAATTTATCATGATTGTAAACAAAGAATAAAAATATATACAACAACTGCAGAAGTGAAGAAATCATTAAAGAGTCGATTACAAAGATCCGCATTTTATACTCGTATATTGACAATGCAGTTACTTGCTGACTGCAGAAAGCGGCTGTATAATAACAAATATTATTATTATTATTGTAACTGACTTGTCACCTAGTCAATTACTTACAATAACAAATTAATACAATTATAGATGAGTGTGGCGTCAGGAAGACCACGTAAAAGGTTCATCAATGCCCACGCGGCCGCATGCGGCCGGACAACGATAGAAAAATGTCTCATTTTTCGGGCCTTAAAGTGCCGAGTCCAAAGGGTGGAGATTATTGCAACATCCTTCCATAGGAGAGCTCTACGTCACGTAATGATAAATGGCTGTTATGATAAAGACGATCCTGGTACTTTTTATCCATTTGCACTCTCCCGGTCGTACATACAGTGATGATTATGATGCAATTTCAGTAGGTAAGCATAATATAGAGGGTGTTTGGTAATCCTTACTATTATTATAAATGCAAACGTCCGTTTGTTTGTTACGCCTTCACGTCTCAACTACTGGACCGATCATCATCTTTCATCCCAAAAAAAAGTACTTTTCCCGAGGGATAGCAAAAAAATTCCACGCAGACGAAATTGAAGGCGACCGCTACTATGATTATAAAGCCGAATGTGGTATAGCATTCGGCAGCACCATGCATACCACCGGAGTATACAATAGTCTTAAAAATGTTAGGGTATAATGAAAAAACCCTGAAAATCACCACATTTCTATTTTTTTTTCTTTTTATGAACTGTTTAGTGGCAACCTTAGAACGAAATTGTGTTTTTCTTTTGCCCATTAATAGGATTGATTATCGAGAACAATAGTCTATTTGCGTCTAGGGTGTCACTTTGCAGTTTATTTGCTACATACACAAATAATAAAAGCCAAAATTTCTCAGCCATGTCGTAGTTTTTAGGGTTTATATTAATTTTCCGGAGTTATATGAATGGTACCCTATCTACCATATTCGGCTTTATAATAAAAAACTTATAAAAATAAATAAATAATCCTATCACCTTGTATAATAGTACCTAGGTAGCTAGGAACCTACTTATAGTAATAATTACAAAGCTATTCAATTCCTTGTAACACTGAAATTATCGCTGTCGGAACTATGATTAGAAGGATAATGGTTTATGATGAGTAGTAATTGAAGACAAACACATTTTCTTCATAAATGATTACTGCTCAAAATGTAGACAATAACGTGATTGCATTTAGAAATAGTAAGACTTGATTTTAATAGTCTTTATCAATGAAATCTATTGAGTAGTAGTAGATTCGTTACGTTATTAGTTTAGCAATAAGTAGGCATTTTGATTTTCATAATTTTGTTTTTCATCTGAAAAACGAATAACTTCTGAAAATCATATTTTTTAGTTGAGCACTCGTATTTCAGCTCTGTGAAAGTATAAAAAGTGTGAAAATAACGAAGCAGTGCCATCCCCCCTTGACCTTGGGTGGGTGGTCATACCCACGCATATGACTTGCAGGATGCGAGTATACATAATATAATTATATCAATACATTATACATATAACGCAAATATAATAAATAAAATAACGCAATTGTAACATAATGTAGTATGAGGCCGAATGTTCGCATGCTTATTGATGAATATGCATATATATTCGTGATAAATTAATTTAATTTGTTGTAGAGAGGACATCTAAAGGCTAAATGAAAGTTATATTTGATTTATTTATCAGTCTATTCATGTAAATAATTTAACATTTTATGCATAAAATATGAAATTAATCAAGACATTTTCATCAAACGATTCGATATAAATTAAAGCTTTGCATTGACCCACTTAAAAAAAATCAATTTAAAATATAAAGTTATGTACGCAAAAACAAGATTAGCGCCATCTGTCGGTGGAAAACTCAACTAGTTACATTATTGTATGCCGCCATTTGTTTTTCTCGGTCCGCCCACCTGTTTCCGTGGAAGGTTCCCGAGTCGAGCTTTCACGTGGAAAGCCCGGATAACTTCGTTCCCGGCCCTAATGAACTCTTTTTGCACGTCCTCTGACATTTCAGCACCTATCACTGCTTGAATTAAGTCATCCCCACCTTAAATGTCGAAAGTCACTTTGCCTCCCTACGCGAGATAAATAATAAACTAGTAAACTTCGTATTCGATGAATGGCTTAATTCTGCTTTCAGATGGTTGGAACTGTAAAGGTCGGATAATTTTGATTAAGTATACTTCATCATTTTAAATTCATGACATACTTACCTTAGAAACTTGATATATTCGAAAGGTTTGCAACTTTTTTGCAAACAGAAATGATTCCGTGGAAAATGCTAAAAAGTTTTCTTTTTCTATTTTAAGGGGCCATAATAGGAAAACATGGTTTGCGCGGGCCATAATTTTATATAGTAAACGTAAAATTGTAGCCACAAAAAAAACATACGACAAGCTAAAGGGATTATCTAGTACCTACAAGTATTAAATTGCGTATGAACCTCACAGATGATTGTAAAAAAAAAACAGAATATAATCAAAAGCGCTTGTCGCGGGCCATATTTTTGGCGTAAATAATAGCGGAAACGTATTGAATTCTACATCAAAATACACTATAACGTACTGGGCAGTTGCTCCAATAACTTTTTTTAAGAAAGATGATTGTGCTAAAGATTATGATGAAAAAACAACGAAAAACATCGAAAAAGTGCAGAAGTGAGGTTATTTTCCATACTCTTTACACGTAAAGAAAAAGACTGAGACAAGCGATTTCGCGTAACGGAGCCTTAAGCAAAACGACACAATAAATTATAAAAAAAATGTCCGATGGTAAAAGTTTAAATAAGTACTCCATTTAAGCCATCGATAATACCGTAGTAGGAGAATTTTAATTACGAAGCTTTTTAATTAATTAAATAATTGAGCAATTTACAATCGAAGTAGGGATCAGTTGCCTTTGACTGGTAATTAGAGGTTGGGTAATTAAGTTTTTATTTTTTCAAGAAAAAAAGCTCTTTTTCCTTGGTATAGTTTTGAGTAAGATTTTAATTTCAGTGACTTTATTAACAGTTTATATGTCTTTTTTTGTATTTTCGTAACTAGTAAACTGCGGTATTAAAAACAAACTGAAAATGAAAAAAATATCTTTTTTTTAATAAATTGACGTTAAACTAATGTTTTGAATTTGAGGTTAAAAAATTGGATTCCATTAAAAAAAAGATTATCCGTTATGATTTATTGTGGGTAGAAAAAAAAATAGCGAAGATTGGAAAAGCCCTCATAGTAAATATTATTTAAGATTAAGATTAAGTTTTATAGTGCCTTTACTTATAGATAATAATTATGGGAGTTTTTGTTTGAGCTCCATAGCTCATTTGAATTACGGTCGTGATGGGTTCATCAAGTGACTTGTGTTGGTTTTGCAAATTATCATAGTATCGATGTATGTTGAGTAAACACAACTGGGATGGCAGTTATACTGACTGATAAACATTGTACATAGTGTTGGTATTTAATTATCAGCTGAAATTACATTAGCAGCGGCACATATTGTCACCACTTTTAACGGATAAAAAACTAGTTATTTGGAATTTGAAATTCAATTCAATTCACAAACTACTTAGGTACTAATACATTGCATTCTATCATATTTCGGTTTTGGTTTTGATTTCGAACCACAAAAGCTATTGGTATGGTAAAATGGAGACACGACTCTACAATGATTAGGCAAAGCGCAGGGATTACATTTTAATTAATTACATGTTCCACACGACTTTTCTTCAAACTGCGTAACGTGTATTCGGTTGCTAGGAAACCGGCCCGTCGCAAGATGGCGCGGTTGACGTCAGCTGAGCCGGGCGGGAGGCGCGGGGGGGGGGGGGGGGGGCGCACAAGGTCTCGCGGCCGAGCGTCGACCGTGTCACTTCCCAATGAAAAAGAGACCTGAGACCCGAATTAAGGGCTGTCCTTGAGGAAACCGCCGTAAAAGTACCAAAGTCACTTTTGATTCGTGAAAAACATAATATCGCTCATCAAACGACGTGCATAGAGCACACAATCGCCCGCGTCCTCCGTGACGTCACCGGCGTACGGTTTGTTTAGTTTTCAAGTGTCATCTGACCCATGTCAAGTTCAGCGAAAATGAGAGTGAATCGCGTGAAATAGAATGTAGAGACAGAAAAACCGGCGGATTGCTGAGTTCGATTATTTCACGTTACATTTACACACCTAAATCAATAAAGTCAATGTCGCTATGGCGGTTTTATCGAATTGTTTAATGTTTTACGCAAAGCGGAGTGTGCGGTGACCGAGTGTGTCTCGTTAGCCGTGACTGCGATGACAATTGCGGGTGACGTCATGCCCGCGCCGCACACGGGCCGCACGAGTGTGGGTGTTGAGAGCACACTTTGTATCGCTCGCAGCCAAGAGCTGAAGTAATTACTTCTGTCACCTCTGTACTACGTACGATCAACAAACATTACGCAAATACCTAATACACTTGATTTGATATCGCGAGTTTACAATAACTCCACTATAAAAAAGTTATATTTTAAGCTGATGGGAGTGGGCTGGGAGTACTACCATAGTTGATACAACAAATTAATAAAATATGTTTAAAATTACGATGAGCACTAGGTAAATGTAAATTAATAAGGATTTTTTTGAAAAAATCCTCAAAGGCGAGGGCAGTTCACGATTTGACGAAAATATTGATGTTTGAGCTTCCAGTGTGAAGATAATATGAACTTTAGTATATACAGATTATACTACACAAAAAATACTGTAATCTGGAAAAAAGACAAAGAAACACATGCCCCACTGCTGGGGCACACGCCTTCCTTATGAGTGGTAAGGAGGATGGGCCATAACCCACAACGCGGGCCCAATGCGGATTGGTGGGTGTTAACGACTGCAAATGCAGCCGGGACCAACGGCTTAACGTGCCTTCCGAAGCACGGAGGAGCTCGAGATAATAAATTTTTGGTCACCCATGACCGACCCTTGCGAACGTTGCTTAACTTCCGCAATCGTTGGGCCAGGCGCTAAACCACTGCGCCACCGAGCTTCTCAAGAAACACAATAACCGAATAGAATATTGAAAAATGGCTTGGTTTTAAAAAATCTAAATACCAACAAACCAACATAAATAAAAACTTCCAATCGTCAGATTTTGTAATTTTCAACGACAGTAATTTTTTTTTTTTACAAAAAGGATTTCTTTTTTATTGTTCTAACAAAATAAATGGTTAGATTTTCTTTCAACAAATGATCCGGTATTCGAAAAATCAATATAAAATGTCATTATCATGCATTTCGTTCGTGAACCTTGCAAAAGCTAACCATATTGTAAAAAGATATATTCTTTATTGCACTTGTAACATAATTACACAAGTAAATATGAAAGTTGTTTACAAAGGTGGTGAAAGAGGAAAATAATAAAAATAACAATTATTTCGACAAAAAGAAAAACTGTAGCCTGTTTGACTGACTGTCACAAAAACAAGTTAAAATGTCACTAAATTTTGTCGCAGATATACTATATCTATGCTGAAATATGAATAAGTAAATCACCATTCAGAATCATGCCTTTAGACTTGGACTCTATAAATAATGTAAATATTATATTTTTTCTTTGAAGTATCGATATCGATAATAGAAAATGTATTTTGCGGAGTATTTCAGTCGCTTCAGCCTTTCGGATATTGGGAAACTGGCTGGAATATTCGAAAAGTATTCCGGAAAATGAATAATTTCCTTTAATAAGTTCTATATATTGTATTTGAAATTGAAATTGAAAAACTCTTTTTCAAATAAACAGAAATTAAAGTGCTTTCGAATTTTCAAAATTTTCCTATCGTGGCTTTTTTAGCTGACAAGAAGAGTATGCGCAAGAAACTTATCTGCTTTGTTAGAAACAGAAGTAACGATATTTACAAATAAATTATATCGTTACCAAAAACATTTAAAACAAAATAACAAAAGAATATAATAACAAATAATGTAATAAAGTTATGAAAACTGTAAAATTAAGATAGGTATATTATGTTACATCCATGCATTGCAGTCTTTTATTTTATACTTAGTTATTGCTTTCTCTGTGTTTTATTTCTTTATTTAATATTTTATTTATTTATTGGGCAGTCAACAAAAATATATCTTTCTTACAGTTATGTATTTTTTCGAAAAAAAATGGTGAAAACCTACTACTTAGGTATCGCCTAACGCGTTGGGCGCTATTCGAGGTCAGCCACGGGCTACTAAAAAGCTTTTACTAATAATATTATTTTAATGTGTGTGTCAATAGTACAATGCTTTGTATCAGGACATTTTGAAATGTAATTATATATTTACTCTTAAAATTCATTATGGCTTTCAACCTCAAGTGAATGGATCTTCACTGAGGCATTATTATATCTTACAACGTCGCGTCTGTCTGATAAGAGATGTCAACTGGCTTCTTTGTTGGTCGCGATTAAAGTATCGATAAGTGACCCCACCACACTTCATATGGTAATCCAGAGATGGCGCCACTGTCGATATTATCATTCTCATCTGAAAAAATGTTGCAAGACAGCTCAAAAAGAAAGGCATGAACAACATTTAAATAACCTCGGAAGAAAGAAAAAATATTCTTTCGATTATTGATACAGATTGATGTGACAGTCCATTCGTTAAGGACCTAGGCCAGAATTTTCAGCTTTATAACATTCTGAGTAATATCGAACTAAAAGCTTAAGGCACTCCGCTGCGTTAAGCGGGATCCCGCCGCGCCGCGGGTACAAGGCGCGGGAACATAGATTGCTGGTTTTTTGGCGGACAATACTTATTATTTTTACTATCACGAAAACCTATTTTTAGGAATAAAAATAATTAATTTGGTCGAATAACTTTCGAGATAATTAATTACAGTCTTAAAATCAGCTGAAAAGGCGTTTCTATTTTTTTCCAATGTCATGATAATATTGTAGAGTTTATGTGAGAAAAACTGTTTCATTTACTCAGAACTAATTTTATGGTAACAAAAACCAAAAAGTTTGTTATTTGGTATAAGTAGTAATAAAAAGAAGTACTTATAAGTAAGCTTGCTTTTTGATTGTGCTTAATTGATAGTTTTTAATACAATGACAATTTTATAGAGTGTTGAACGTACATGTGCTTTTATGTCTTCATCGCTCATTTGTCATTTTTTATCATCAAATAAAATGCTGATGTCATAAGAAATAATCCTATACTTAAATTTGAATTCCGTGTTTACACAATAATGTTGCCTTAATAGAAATCTCTATTGCCGCGTGATTACAATGTGGTAAGAAACTCGTCAATAAGTTGGTATTTTTTTCGATGCATGGGATGTCGCAACGGGTACTTTGTTTACCGGCCGGGCATCGCGCCTGACCCAAAAAGCGAATCTGTGTCAAGTAGTTTATTCAATCTGTGGCCGAGACTATCCCGCGCCAAAATCACACGTAATGACATAGTTATAGAGTGCTAATTGCTTTAAACGTTCCATGGGGATCTGCTCTTGTGTAAAACTACGACCTTCGAAGAAGGAGGAAAAAGGAATCTGAACTTTTATGGGCTGACACATTTCCATTTTAAAATTATGTTTTTTAAACAATGACTTTACAACATAGAAGTCATTGATTTTAAAAGAAATTGTAAACACGATTATTTTGGAGTGCATTTGGAAAGTCATTACTTTGTTCCATTTTTCTTAAAAAAATATTTGAGTTAAAATGAGCTGCATGATTTCCTTAGCTACGTTTATTTATTTATTTAAACTTTATTGCATAAGAACGTTCATGAAAATAATCAGCAACATTCCGTACGTTTAGTTCGTATCAAATACATACCTGCTAAGCATCATGCATGCTTTCTGAAGTGCACTCTACCCTGATATATCTAGACTCCAAATTGGAATAGTAATCTAGACATTGCTTGATCCCGCCGCAACTCCAGTCGACTAATTCCCTAATGGCGCGATCCCCTAATCTTTACGCTTCGTCTCCTAATTTCGCGCGCAAATCTCGGGACGTGTTATCTGCGCCAGGAACCAGATTGGTTCCAGCTTGCAACCGCCATCGATACCACACGTGACATCACTAGCGATCGATACGCCGGCAGATAATGTTCGAGTCGAGTAGAGAACATTGTTTTCTTCAGAGTGATCGCTTGATCGCTGATATCTGATACGGTTTTCAAGATGGCCACGTAACGCCTACGTTTTTCCTTTTGTTTTGATTCAATTAACATGAATACGTTATACCTACTTCTTCCTTCTTAAGGTTTTGTGAAAGTAAAAAAGTAAATCCAGAAATAATACTTAAAGTAAATATGTGAGAAACTGATATTTAAATGTTACATTTTGTTGTGTTGACTCTTTTAGAAAATAAATTCTTAGGATTACCTAAGTGAAAGTTAGTAATATGAAACATTTTGCGAAAGATTTTGCTTTTTAACACAGTTGTAAGATATCTAGCTAGAAGACAAGTGATTAGATTGTAACAAGTACATCTATAGATATCTGCAGTAGTGTCAGGCCTTTGTTGTTGATAATAAAGGGTGTCTCAGTAAGAGATTCTGTGGTAAGAGTGCACTTTTTAATTTTAAAATAAAACACGTACCTACCTATTTTTTGAAAGAGTTATGATATTTTTATTGGATTGTAAAGAAGACTTGTTCCGATTAAGTATGGAATAAAATTTATTTAAATGGGGCCCATGGCTCTGATGCCATCAGTGTAGGATGGGTGGAATGGAACGGAAGGAAGAGTAACAGGGAGAGGTGTGTGTGAGAGAGGGAAGGAGACAGATAAAACTGACAGATTAGACTGTCAGAGGAAAGACGTAAAGACGCAAGCCGTTAAACTAAGATGTTATTTAATTATATTATACAAGAAATATAGTGTTCCCGAGCAAATATATCTTTTATTGATACAGGCCATTACTCTATTCATGAAATTTTCCATATGACTTTTTCACAGAGATGTGGCTGTATCTCACAGATGCGTTGGATCTCGGATTTGAGCTCAGGAATTGTTTCTGGTTTATTCGCATAAACCTGAGATTCCACAAAACCCCAAAGAAAAAATTCGCACAGCGATAAATCGCATGATCTCGGTGGCCAGTTGACACCAGAATTTCATGAGATAATGATTTCTGGAAATCGTTGCTGCAATAATAATCGATTATTTCATGCGCGATGTGGCAGGTTGGGCCGTCCTACTGAAACCACGCGTCATCCAGATCCATACTGTCTACTTAAGGCCACATAAACTCAGTTATCATGTTATTGTCGCCGAATGCCGTTCACAGTCACGTAAATTTCGGCCTCATCTTCAAAAAAGTAAGGTCTTAACTCTTAGCACACCCCCTGACCAAAATCCGTACCAGACAGTTGCTCGTTGTGGGCCGTAGTTATCGTTATGCGAATAAACCAGAAACAATTCCTGAGCTGAAATCCGAGACCCAACGCGTCATCGGTGAGATACAGCCACATCTCTGTGAAAAATTCATGGAAAATTTTATGAAAAGAGTTATGGCCTGGCATCAGAATCGTGGGAGCCATTTGATTAAATTTTATTTCATACTTAATCGGAACCTGTCTTCTTTACAATCCAATAAAAATATCATAACTCTTTCAAAAATACTTGTTTTTATTTTAAAATTAAAAAGTGCATTCTTACTGAGACATTACAACCGATTAGGTCCAGACCAGACAAATACAGAAAACCTAGGTACAGTCAAAATATGTGGCTTGGCCATTTCGCTACATTGATACTTGACTACTTGGGTTGGGCGTAAGTAAAAAATTTTTTTCACTGTTAATACAATAGTTCTTGTAGCAACTAAACTGTTCTAACGAAACTTTTAGCTGTAATAAAAAAAATCAATATTTTTGTAACGGGTTTTAAATTAAAACTGAAGTTAATTGTAATAAAAATGACGGTTCGCGGTTAGCGTTTTAACATCATACTTGGTTCTTAAATTCCGATTCTTGCTGTGTTATGGTCAACACTGAAGCTTGTACAAAGTATTAAGCTCGACAACCCCAAGCGCGTTAGCCGGTTAACTAATTACCACTATGCCATTTTCAAAATAAAAATCAAGAAAAGTTGCATAACGAGATGCTTTAAAAAAAGTTAAGCGAACGCACCGCTCGCCGTCATGCTGGCAACATTGAGCGCGCGAAAAAAAGCAAATGGCCGCCCCAAGGTCACATGAAGCTGTCCTAGTCACGGAGGGCGTTTACATTTTTTTTATCACCGCACCAGGGCTTGAAGAGCGGGTTGATATAAAATTATGCTTTATGTGGCAGCCACCAATAAAACAAACGATTTACAAACACAGCATTAGGCAAACAGATACTTAAGTACAAAACCATTGTTTGCAGAAGTTTTGTTATTGAATTATTATATTAACAAAGTAAACTTCAACTTATCAAATTGTTAACTATCATTAATGATTGCAATGTTAAAGAGTTTTAGCAGGATGTGAAATTGATGGATCATCTGCGTGTATCGATCAATGTACATAAATTGTCCATACAATGTTAGTTAGCGATAAAAATGACTGAGTTTAATTAAGTTTTCGAATAGCATATCGAAAAACAGGCACAATAATTGATTCACACGATTATTAACAAAATAAAACTAAAGTAAAAAAAGTAAGTAATAGGTATTATTTATTTTTTATTTATTTAACTTTTGAAATAATTAGTTAGGTACTCTTATAAATATTCTAACTAAAAACATTGTAGCAAAACAGCTACGCACATAAATGGTTTCCAATATTTGCGAATACGATATATCCTTTTAAATATTTTAATACTTAATATGGCGATTCGATTAAATCGAAACGCCGCTATCGAGTATCGACATTGCAAGTTGCCTTGCAGAACCAGAATTCTCTCATTGTAGACCCGTTTCAGTTAAAAAATAAAAATAAAAAACAAAAACAGGCGTGCAGTACGCGAAGATCGCTGGGAACCGGCGTCAGCGCATCTTAACTGCAAACTTTTTGTGCAACCATCGTGGACTGTATTACTATGCCTTAAAAGATGATTTTAAGAAAAAGCTTCGAGGCGACAAAAAAACTCGGCTAGACCATAAACGGTTTGGCTGCACCTGTCACTAGATATCCCAAGACGGGATGGAGGCATTAGGTATTAATGTAGGATAACTTAGCTTAAAACGTTTAATAACTCGAATTGTCTCGAATGCTTATCTCGTGTTTTGCCAGCCATAAGCGTCATCGTTCGTACTACGTAGGTATGTTATTCATTTACCTGGCTGCCTAAAAAACAAACTAAAACAACAACAAAAAAATAATTACCTTGTTTACAAAAAGGGTCTCAAGAAGTCATGGAAATTTTATCTTATTGGACTTTAAAAATCATAAATTGTCTACTTTATTACTTACGTAAATCTTTCATTCTAAATGTGATCGACATAGAAAAAGGAGACAACAAAGATAGTAAAATATTTAATTTTAACCACGACAAAAACATCAAAAGTAACAGCAAACATATTTTTAAGCAATTAAAATGTTTTTTTCCTTGCATTGCTAATAACATTAAAGTTATTTTTTTTTCTATATTCTATACAAAAAAAAGAGTAACTAAAGTGTCCTTTCGGAATTCCACAAAATTTACGATTGTGAAAATCGCCTAGCGTTTTCAGCCAAATATGAAATTTTCCACTTATAGCGACAGATTAACATCAAATAGAAACTTCCAAACACAACATTAGCGTAGGTAATGCGATATAAATTGGCTTGAAGGAGCAAGCAAAACGTGCTAATGCCATTGAATCTCATAATTACTCAGACCGGTCGGTGTACACTGTCGGGTCAGTAGCTACTTCAAATTACTGGATGCGTGCGCTCACCCGCCGCCGCCAGTGTGCAACTACCTTAATATGCTATTTACAGGTCAAAATCAAAAATCAAAATCAAAAAATCATTTATTCAGTCTAGGCTGTTACAAGCACTTGTGAATGTCAAAGAAGCTACGCCATCGGTTCGCAAACCCTGAGCGGGAGACCTTGTAACGAGAAGAACCGGCAAGAAACTCGTCAAGGGCTGCTTTTTTCTCCCTGTATATTTCATACAGAGTCGTCAACATTGAAAAATGAGCTCCACATTTAAAGTGAGGTCATTTTCCATCACAATAATTAACAAAAGTTTGTACACAATGGGTAGGTAGGTTGAAATTAAATACCTACTACATATCGGATAGGTAAACCACATACTAGGAGAAAATAATATTATTTTATAAAAATACGAACTTGTTATAAAGTTTTTGAGTGTAGTTTTTTTGTTACTTATCTATCACATATTTTTATATAACTTTATATAAATTGTATTTCATATCAACTTTATTTACAAAATAGTATTTCTTAATTTTCAACCTTCAAGTATAATACAATAAATGGCTATATAAAAATAGCCACATTATAAATTCAGCAGTGGGTGTCATACAGCCAGAAAATATTAAAAAATTACGTACTTCAATATTAAATTTATATTTCTGATATTTTATTTTAAACTGCCTGTGCTTTAACTAATTCGATAGATTTTTCATTTCGTTATGTTGTTACATCCGTAAAAAAACAGAGTTTTTCTTTTTAATAAAATCGCTGTTTTAAATGTTTTAAATTATTAACAATTATTTATAAAGCCTAAAAATATGAGCTTTCGCCAATACGTTTGTCTAAAAATAGAATGTAACGGTACGCCTACGTTTTAACCACTGGATATAATTGTATAGGAAAGGGACTGTAATTAGGATAGAAAACAAAGCGACTGTTCGGTACAGCTATAATTTTACTACAACATAATGACAGAAGAAAGAAACAAAGCAAGACAGAAAATAGACAAGAAGTAAAAAAGATATAAAAACTATACAAACTATTTACAAAGCTACTATCCACCACATCATCCCCCCCGTGTAGCATAGAGCTACACAACTTGCAACGGAGCCAGCTTTCTGACAGGCCTTCTCATTGTGCCCCCTTTTGTCGCTACGTCAGCCACTCTGACGACTCCATCCCTGCCCGGAAATACTTTCAGTATGCGCCCCATTGGCCATACTCCTCTAGGCAAATTTGGATCGACCACTAACACAACGTCACCCACTTGCAAATTTATGTGTTGGCTCCCGGTCTTTGTCTTTGGCCTCAGACTAGGTAAGTATTCCTTAAGCCACTTGGACCAAAAATGCTCAGACAACCGAAGAACCTTTTGCCATTCTTTTCTCATCGAGAATGCTCCATCGTCTAATCGAGCTGGTGTCTGCTGGTTTGAGGAGGTGCCGATCAGGAAATGAAACGGAGTCAGACTCTCGCACTCTCCATTTTCAGTGACGTATACCAAAGGACGTGAGTTCACAAGAGCTTCTGCTTCTAAAAGTAGGGTGTGCAGCAGCTCTTCTCTTGGGGATCGTTCTCTGAGTGTTGCAAGGAGGGCAGTCTTAACGGTTTTAACAAGTCTTTCCCAGCAACCTCCCATGAATGGTGCCGCAGGGGGAATATAGCACCATTCTATGCATTTACTAGCGGTAAAGTCTTGCACGGCATCGCTGTAAAACTCGCAGAGTTGTCTGTTAGCTCCGACAAATGACGTGCCGTTATCAGAGAGAATTTTATTTGGGAGTCCTCGACGTGCAGTAAAACGACGAATGCTCATGATGGCGGAGTCGGCTGAGAGGCTCGTGACAATCTCGAGGTGGACTGCTCGTGTCGTCATGCAGGTAAAAAGAGCTATCCATCGCTTTTCTCTGCGTCGACCAACTGAGACCTCGACGGGACCAAAATAATCCAGGCCAGTGTTCGTAAACGGGCGCTGATGCTGTTCCAGACGCACATCTGGCAGGTCGCCGGTTGGTGGGATCTGTGGTGCTGCCTTTCTTCTAATACAGAAAGCGCATCTTCTTGAGGGCATGCGAACTTCGCTGCGACACCGGAAAATCCAATATCGCTGTTTGAGCTCATTAGTGACTAGTTCGTTGAAGGCATGGGCAGCTTTCACATGGTAGTGGCGTACGAGAAGTCGAACAGCAGGGTGTCGGCCATCCAGAATAATGGGAGAAGTAGTGGCGTAGTTGGCGTTCTTCAAATGCTTTATGCGGCTATCCAGTCTGAGTAGGCCATCTTCATCGAATACCGGGCAGAGAGTCTTCAACTTGCTGGACTTTGGCAAAGGCTTGCTATCACGGAGCAAGGAGAGTTCTTCACTAAATGACTCTGTCTGGGCTTTTCGAAGAATGGCAATTTCAGCCTTCCGTATCTCCATAGCAGATAGCGGTGGAAAATTAAGTGGAGAATTGGTGTTCGTGATTTTAGAATTTGGGTTGTTATGTGCCAAAAGAGATCTAAATTTATTGACGCACTGAAAAACACGTGCAGTTGCACGAAGCAGGCGTAGCCACTCACTGAAACGTGAGGGATCTGGCACAACCGATGAAGGTTTATCCAGATGGGTTAATCCTACATGCACCTTAGAAGGTTTTAGCTCTTCTAAGATGGATGTAGCTTCGGGTGTCGATGGTTCTTTGGGCCATTCACTGGATGGTAATAATAGGAAATCAGGTCCAGAGAACCACCGCGATAGATCGATGTCACGATCCCTGAGTCTTGTCGCGTCATCTGCGACATTCAATAATTTTAGACACGGCTAATGGCTTGCACATTAGTAACCTTGTTTGCGTATACCGTAGCATTTTATTTAAAAAACGGGTTTTTTTAAGACACAACGAAATTTAAGCTAATACAAGTAATTTGGTTCATAAATAAATTTTACTTAAAAAAAGAGAATTTCACAACAAAATAAAATGCAATTATTGATTGATGATTATTTCGAAAAAACAATGTCTATGATATAAAACTTGAAGCTTATAAAAGACTTATGTAAAATGGAGTTATAACTATAAGAAAACAGATAAAACAAATCTTGTATAATTTTGTTTTGACACTGAGTCAAACCATAGAATTATTAAATATTTACGGTGTAGTGTATAATTTAGATTTCTAAATATTTAAATCGTTTAACCTTTCTCGTGTAGAACCCAAATTAATTTGGTGAAATCCGTGAATTCAGTGAAAACGGTAACTTTATACTTACGTGTAAATCAAATTGTTACCCCATGACACGTTTTCGAGATTTCAATTTAATTTCCACCCCAACTTCTAAATTGAAATAATTAAATCGTACTAACAATTGAGTTACGTAACCTTTAGGAGTGTTTACAGTTACAGTTGTCTGAAGTTAACAGTCAGGTTTTAAGTTACTAAGTTAGTTTTATATTTTAAGTTGTATCTGTTTGTTTAAATATTCCCGCGCCAATATATTTTAGTGCACCACAACCTAGTCAGCAAAGAAAGTATTACTATTACTTTTTGTTTTTAATGTTTTGGATTTAGACTTAGGTGTAATTTTTCAGCAGCTAAGTTAACATTTCTTAAAATGTTCGTCATGTTAATTACAGATCATTGATAACTACATTTTAAATATTCATCACCTTACAAACCAATAGCTGATACTTCGCAAGCTAAGTAAAAACAAGTGCGCGTACTTTTCACTAAAAGTTAGGTTGGTACTCAATATCAAGCCGTAAGTTGTTAGACGAGTTTTTTTCAATTATGTTTTTTTATGTCTGGGGTTATTTTAGTTGGATTAGGTTTATGATATTTAATATAATTTTTTTATCGTAGCTTTATAGCTTCGAAACTAACTGAATTCGTAAGATTACATGCCTAAACACTAGAGTTCGAAGGAACTTTCTAAAAGCCTGGACCGTAACTAAGGATTAGTTGTGCAAAACCCTAAGTAAACGCGGACCTTTAACTATTTAACTTCTGTGTTAAACGTTAACACATAATACAAAGTTTATAACTTTGCCATTGGCATACAAGTATCTAGACTTCCCAAATAATGTGAGGTCGGTTGACGTGACGAACATCGGCGTAACTTGGTTACGAAACTAAATTCCTTGAAATTTAGTTGAAGGGTTAGTAATTTTTTTTCATTTTTGCAGAGTTGGTACTTAGCTTACAGCTTGGTCACGAAGAATAAAGGCGTTTTTGGTACTGATAAAGTTTTTTCTGGCTGTTAACATACCTGAAACAAAAATATATTTTGATATAATTTATAGGCAAATATGAGAGAAGTTTCAATAACGCTAATTACAGTTTAGACTTTTGGTTATGTACGTATAAGGTATTGATTTTAGCTAACACTATCAACATTATGCTAAAGTATATTGTTGAAAGTCTATGCAAGGCTGAGGTTAACGAAAATCTTATCCATGAAAGTATAGGTATACATTTATTTAATACGGTAGCTTGTATATTATTTGGCACAAAGCTTTAAGTAATTATTGTAATTAATAGTTATTTCGTATACCTTAGAAATATGTGTCGTGCAAATTCGTCTTATATTTATTGTCATTAAAAACTGGCAGAGCGCTTAGTAAATTAAATGCTTTCACCACGCATGCTAGATAACGAATAGACAGATTAGAAAATGACTACAATACAGTAAAAACACACACACAATTCAAATAGGATTGCAATTTGAATCGATAGTCGTACATTTCGCGCTATCTGAATCGTGTGATGCGGGCCCTAATGAGCTGAATAACATTTACTTGCACAGGAAAAATCGGTTTTGAGGAAACTATTCTATTGTGTAATCTGCCATTGTAGCAAGCCACGAATTAAAGCAAATAATTATTTAATATAAATTTTTGCGTTATATTGTTATTTTATCAGTTGCCTTGTGCAAAAGTAATGTAAAGTTATTTGAGTGAAAATGTTAAATGCTTCAGGGAAAATTATTGAATTACCTGATTACATTTGTAAAGAAATACGAGTATTATCGTTTTATTACTCTATGATAGAACTTTGCTTTTAGATTTATTTAAGAAATCAATAATAATATATGGTCGCATTTAGAAAATACAACCATGAAATATTTAGAATAGGTAATAAAACGGGTATTTTTCTAAATAAGTCCAAAATTTGTATAGTGAACGCATGCCTTATCAACTGTTCCGTGATGTCACTGGGTCATGATAGAAACTTTTATCTTGAGGGTGAAAACTGTTTGATAATTATTATTGTTATCCTGGTGATAAATAGTCCAAAGATTGAAATGAGTAAGAATTCCAAAACATAAATAAAAAGTTCCCTTACAGTTTCTTGTTCTTACTTTTTAATCAGTTATGACTTAATTTTTGTTTCTTAGTCACTGTCATTCCATTCGTCAGTTGTCTTAAAGAAAAATCAAATTAGTGAAAAGATTGGAATTTATAAATGAAATTAAAGTATGCGTGATTTACCATCGACAGTGGTCAAGACGCCGTCTTTACCACGCAAGAGGTCCGGCTTCGATTCCCGGCCGGGCAGAAAATGTAACTATGATTTTTTATTTCTGTTACGGGTCTGGTTCTAACATGTATAATAAGTATAATTATTTAAAAAGTAAATATGTAGGTAGTATATCTGTTGGCTAGCACCCATATTACAAGCTTTGCTAAGTTTGGGACTAGATGGCGCCGTGTGAAATTGTCTAATTTAACTTTGATTGCTGAAAATAATACTGTTATCTTATGCAAACTTTTTCTTAATCTTTGTTTATATTCATGGGAAAAAGTTAAAATAGCTTTCAACTGGTTTTCATATGATTCGATATGGTGTTTGACCACGAACCGGGCCTTTCACTCTTAATTCGGGGACCGAGAGAAAGGCACACTTACGGTATTTTATTTGCATCAGTTATGTGTTTTTTTTTTCTGGCGAAACAACAATAATTGGGGGTTATTTATCATAAGAATAATATTATGCATTCACATTAAAATGTCTCGTAGAATCATGCATATGCTATCGAAATTTATAAAATAATAATGATTGTAGACATTGCTATATTTTCCTGAAGTAATTTATAAATTATTGCATTCTTTCTCTTTTAGTATTATTTGAGTCACTTTTAACATTGGGCACTTAGAAAAAGTATAATTTCTGATAAAGAATCTTTCGCTGACAATCAGTAAAGAGATCATGCACTGGAACCGTTTAGTTGTTTCTCACGGTAACAATTGATGATGTAGCTAGAAGTGGCTGCATAATAACTACTTCGAATGCCTATTTGTCCTGACCTATCAAATTACTTTCACTAACCATAAAATATTATGGCGTAAATATATCTATCAATTCATGACATAAGGTATATTTTAGGTTACTTCTTTGTTTTACTTGTTAAAACTTGAATATTTATATATAATATATATATATATTTATTACTTATCATATTATATTTTTGATGTACACACTGTCTGCCCTTCTCAATGTTCTTTCCTGTCCCGGGCCTGCTGGAAGAAATTTCAATGTGAAATAAGTTGTGCCCTTGTTCTTCTGTCCATTTCTTTTCTGTTTGTAATTGTGTGTGTACAGAACCAATAAATAAATAAATATTTTATTTTATCCATTGCAAACATTCATGCCTTTTTTGTTATCAGTGCATTTCAGCTCGCTTGTTGCATGTGCATTCGAAACAACTAACAAAGATATTTTAAACAAAAAACTGTACATCGAACCTTAAGTATATCAATGAATCAATTAAGTACCTATATCAATCATTATCATAAACAAACGACGATCGCTATTATCACAATCGAACAAACTTAAAAAGGAAAACAATCCAACATGGCCGCCACGTCACGCCGCTATCGGTCTCGGACACGTTATCAGGCGCGCGTAGACGATCCGTTTTTAGAAATATTAATTCTGTAATAACCACTGTACTATTTTTAGTGCGGCCTAGGCTAAAAATACTGCGCCCGAGCACCGACGGCCGTTTGATAATACTAATGTTGCTCAAGAGTCGTTGACTTGTGCAATTTACTGTTTACTGTCGGCCAGGGGTTATCACGTGTTTGCTGGAAAGGGAGAATCTGAAATTTACCAGAGTTTACAACACTATAAGAGAACATTAATATATAGTAGAAGAAAACACTTCCATTATTAAGATAAAATCAATTGGTTAGAGATAAGATTAAACGGTAAATGTCTGTCGATATTCCAATTCACTTCACCTAAAGAAACTCAAGTTGCAAATCAAGTTTTTTTTTTAAATTCTATAATTTTATTATTAGTGAAGATTATTCTGCATATTTATTTATTTATTTATTTATTTTGTTTAATCTTTATTGCTTAAAATAAAAACAGCAAATGGCGGACTTAATGCCCAAGGGCATTCTCTACCAGTCAACCGGTAAGTTGTGTCATTCCCATTCATGAAAGCCAAATGTTGATAAATGTGACAGTAACAGTTAGTATGTGATTGATAAGATAGCGTGTTTTTACCTGTCGGTTATTCTTTTATCATTAATTAGGTATACTTTCTTATCAAATTATTTTGCAAGATAATTATTTATTTACACAAAATAGGTAGGTAGCGTTATTATGAAAAGCGATTCAATTAGGTATGCAATACAACTTTCTGACTAAAAATCCAGTTGACTTGCTCATCGATTTTAGTTGACTAGCGTTTTTATCGACAATCGCTGTAATACCGAATCGCCACCTCATTGAAATTAGGTTTGTGTTTATATTTTAAAAGCGATTGTCGATATAAAGCGCTAGTCGACTAAAATCGACCAGCCAGTCACCTGGAATTTCGTACCGTGTAAATTCCACATAACGTTCTTTGACTTAAAACTTTTTAAATAACCAATTCTTTTCGAAAACAAAACACTGCCGCGTCGATTACCTACCGCCAGATTAGAATTCATGACGCGCTACATTAGCAAATTAATCGTTCGCTTACGTAATAGGGCCCAGTATTTGGGCGCAAGCTCGAGCGATCACAAGGTCGACCACTCGACATTGACCGTGGTGCGCCGAGTTAACGTTACACCAAAAAAATTGTTATGTTTCCGTAAACTGTGGTTCGAGCGTGACGCCGCGCTAAAGAGCTGACACTGTTCAACTATTGTACAGAGTTTTTTGGGTTTTATACTTTTTTTATATAAAAACTATACTTCTTACGTGACCACTATAGCGTTATAGGCAACATTAGCGAATCACGCACACACACACACACACAAAATAAATTAACCTGATTTCTACTGCGGCATTATTGTGTTTATTTTATAAGAAAATTTACCTACATTCAGAAATTAAAAGTTAAATGAAAGCAAAATCATTAAAAGTAGTTCTTATTATGAGAAACGAGATTATGACGAAAATATATCATATCCCTTGTGACAACAGTATCAGAAGTTGTATGAAGAATAAGTTGAAATAATTGTAAAATAAATAATGTGAATGGTGATGTCACTTTACTTGATCTAGATTTTGCGGTACAATTTTTACAAGTAAGCTAAAAAATTTAACCTCAGCAAAAACATAAAAACACAATCATGTGAATATTATCAAGTGTCATTAATAAAAAATACCACATGTATTCTGTACAGCTACAGCTACTGTTAGCATGACAAATGGCGCTTGTTCTAAAGTGACGTAACGTTTGTGCAAACTGGCGTCCGTTGAACGAAATCATTTATTACATTCAACTTGTGACGTAACTAGCCATCTATATAATTTTATTTTGAAAAAAGAAATATATGTAGCTTACTTCCGCAAAGTTTGCGGAGGTAAGCTACATATATTTCTTTTTTTCAAAATGGTTTGGGCCAAGTGACGCCTGATTCAATCAAATATATAATTTTAGTCTTAAACTACACAATTCATAAAATCCCACTTTTATGACTATGGTTGGGAATAAAGAAACTGGTCTGCGTAAAATTAGAATTAGTTCCGAACTATTGAATACCGTGTCGATTCAGGCCGATAATAATCACATAGGTACTTAGTCTAGTATATAATTTTGATAAGTACGTACACCTAATAATATTTTTCAGCAGAAATAGTATGATAAGGAATCATGAGTACCAGCCATACTCAAAATATATAGACAATTAATTCAGTTATATTATTGCAGATCGATTATTCAGAAAAATATTTAGATAAATCAAATTTTATCTTTAGTAAATTCAATTATGCTGAAAATAAAATTATTATAATATTAATTAAAACTTATCACTTTGTACTTTATATTGCGATTAACTTTACAGGGAAAGTGGAGCGGGAATGTGATTTTAAAATAATGACATGAATGTGTGTGAAGTTAAAAATAAAGTACTCGTATCTAATTGAATGCTAAAAATAGATGGTCCATAAAACCACATAGACTTAGCAATTATTGTTGTAGATTGGTCTTAATTAACAAAAATATTAATCTGGGAAGTCCAGTGGCGCCTGACGTTTAGCTATCTATCAAAGAATCTTAATTTTTAGGGTTCCGTACCTCAAAATGAAAGAAACGGAACCCTTACAGGATCACTTCGTTATCCGTCTGTCTGTCTGTCAAGACCCTTTATCTCGGGAACGCATGTAGATATTAAATTGAAATTAAGGAAATTAAAAAATTATTGAGGAATTAATTGAAACCATAATTATTACTCAGGTCTACGGTCCCTTGAAGCTGTGAAAAAATCAAACTTCTAAGTTAACGAAAAAAAGATACGGCCGTTTGAATAAAAAAAGATACGCATATTTTAAATTTCAACACTCTCAAGGGAATCAAAATTCATAGGGTATTTCCCGTTGACCTAGACTATAGAACTATGAAATTTGGCAAGTAATATCTCTTATACTACAAGTACAGGAAAAAATATGAAACAAATTGCAAATGTATAATTTGCAATCATAAAAAATATTTGTCTTTAAATGTACCTACTTGTACGGAACCCTCGGTGGGCGAGTTCGACTAGCCCTTGCCCGGTTTTTTTTAAGTTTCTTGATAGATAGCTTTAATGTAAATTTTTAATTATGGTATTTTTTGAAACGATTTTATTAATTAACTTAATTTTTTTAGTGGTAGGTATGTAATTGTGTAATATAATATTTTCAATGGTACAGTACAATGCCCATAACTCAATTTCCAAATTCTGTAAAATAAATATGGAACTACACCTGAACTAGGTATGTTCTTTCATATAAAAAAGAATTATTAAAATCAGTTTACAACTAGTGAAGTTATGGTAAAACATAGATAAGAAAAATACCGTCTACTTGATAACCTCCTCCTTTTTTGAAGTCGGTTAAAAATATTCTATTGTTTTTTATACTTTTTTGTTAAAAATGTGTTCAATGTTCAGAAAAGAACGATACTTAGCTTATGTGGCTATTAACATACTTTATGGTCGTTTGACCTTCATCCGAGTACACCAGCCGAAACAAATTAAATTATTCATTATTTTGCATTAATTTGTATGAGCCAAAGAACATCACATCTTATAATCCAACAAGATGTACCTTTTGAATAATAAATTATTCCCATTCTTGTGTTTTATCGCGTAATCTTAGGGCAGTAAAACTTGATTGCTAAAACTTTGTTTCAAACAAGAAAATAATTGTAAACTTATCTACATAGTTAGTGATGACAAAAAACTGCCAATTCAATCTATTTATTATGTATAAAGTATTTTTATGATAATGGTAAATCAGTCATAAGTTCTGTCTGTGCCTATACATCGCACGAACTACGTCAGGAATGCTGTTTTGACTCGCCTATCCAAACTGTACAATAATAAATTTCATGATGTTGATATCTTCCATTTGTCCAAGCAAGGCTTCAAGCGTGCACTTGTATCAAAACTGTCTAAAGTGTAGCATATTTACTACCTACATTGTAGCATACTTGCTATATTTAAGATAGTTTCGTGGAGCAACTATTTATTTATTTATCTATGTATATTTTAGCATGATATTTTTCAATACTGTTTTATGTTTTGTTTGTTTTTGTTTTTTCTTTGTTTATGTTTATAATTTTTATATAATTGATTATATTCTTGAGAATAAAATGAATAATGAGAATGAAATCTGCCAACCATACCTCTTGCTTAATTTAGTTTGTATTTTAGTTAACTTTTTATACTTTTATCCACTTTTTTAACAGTTTGCCTGTAGTTATAACATGCGGTGAAACTCTGTTATTGGCTAAGTGAAACTTTTAAGTTTATATTATAAGCGTGATTGTAGCAAAAAAGCTGTTTTCCTAATTAATAAAAAAAAAGTGTTCTATAAAGAATCACTTGTTTATCTAATAACTTTTCCAAGTATTGTTTCTCAAAGGTGGCACCGTTATTGAGACTATAATAGTAAAGTGTAATTGTTTGTCTGATGGCGTCACAGTCAAGGCTGCAAGGAAGTGGCTAGGCCAGACTTGCGCGTGCGTTTCGCAAAGGTAACCCCACCGATGAAAGAAGTCGTCAATATGAGACGGTCGGCTTTAGAAGGAGGGGCATATTGCAGTTAGTCGGGTTATGGCGAAGGCGTGTCGTGACAGGTGTATTGTGTGCTAATGAGGTGATCACATCACTTTCAACAGACTGACGTTCGATTGCTACTGAATTTGGTGGGAAATAATCATTTTGAACTTTTGATCTTGTTACAGCATCGATTTGAAAAAATGGGAATGAACTGCGTAAAATAATAGTAGTTGATTTCGCATTGGGATTTTTTGTCTCTGATGTTATTATTATCTATTTAAAATCTGTCCTGCATTTGGACAATCTGCAAAAGGAGAAGTGGTAGCCACAGTATCACACATAAAGGTTGGGCCACGAGAACCATGTCCAAATTGTCCAATAATATTAAATATTTGAAAATCTTGTTTTTTGTATTCCTTTAAATTTCTTACCTGCGGAAATTTTAAATTAGGATCTAAAGCGATACACTTGCTGTGCTAATACTGCTAATAACAGAATCGCTAAAACTTAAGTTTTAAACTGATTACTTGGAAATAAGTACTCAGAAGAGTAAGCCATATTATTTTTTTCAGCAATTTTTTTCATTGTTTCAATCAATCAAAATATTCTGTATTCAAATAAGCTCACACGACGTCGTCGTGACGTCTTTTATATGACAAGAAAAATGGGCACAATCATTATCAAAATGAGCATTATCAAAATGAAATTGCATTGAAGAAGATCTTATTTGGGTTTTCTTTATTAGAACAATGTTGTATACTTAGCAAAGATAGTGTTAATTCCAAACCCGAAAAAGGTGGATATCCGATAATGCGATAAGCCATGACGACAATGATAACGCGATTAGTGGTGGCCGGCGTTATGATAACAGTTACATAACGAATCTGTAGGAACATTTTTGATAATAACCATTTTAAGCAGATGGTGAAAATCATGCACCAGAAAATCAAGGAAATGAAGGAGCATCCCAAGCTACTTTGGAGTCCAAAGTAATTAACGCAAGACTTTTTAGTTGCGAACAAAAACAGCATTTCCACGCACCACTCGTGCGTAGGTAGCAGAAAAATTACGCGCGTAGATGCGTCGCCGCCATTGATGTGTGTGGTTTTTGTACACAAGACAGCACAAATTTAAACAGTTGAACTACGAAAACAGCTTTTATTAGTAAAGGTGGCATGAAGATGGTCTCAAGACACAAAATAGATATATTAGTCTCACTCTCACTCATAGTTAAAATCTATAGTCTGACGTGCCGTTGACTGTTCAAAACTTGGCACTTTTCGTACAACTTCTTAAATTGCAGTCAACTTATGTGACAAAATGTCTTATGTGATTGTTTTTCTTCAGTATAACCATTAATAATTGTATATGGAGGTTAGGTTAGGTTCTAGATTATCTTTTTGTTTTTGTAGAGTAGAGTAAAACAATCTAGCGATTACAATGCGGTAGTTCGACAAATATTTTTCAGTTTTAAATATGTTATTAAGATTATTATTATTATTATTAATTGCTTTGTATGACACAATGGTTTAATTTCATATTTTTTTATTTCATATATATTATGATAATGACTTGGTTTTATTTACTACGCGATTTTTTCAGTGAATATATTTTATATCGAAGATTTATTAAAATAGAAAATACTAGGTCATCATGTGATCGAAGGAGGCCAATCAATGATAATACAATAGGTACATTTCCTGATTGGCTCATCTTTGTAGAGTCGGCCTCACGTTTACCTATTTCCGGATATTTTATATAATTCTGTTGCAATAAAAGATGAAAACTACAAACAAATATTTACCACCCTGTATAAGTAATTGGAACAGTTAAATGGGTTTAAGTTGTGGATACTTTCTTCGCCCATTAAAGTAAGTAACTTAAACGGGCTCGTTGTCAATATTTCAAGAATTATCTTATTATCTAGTAGGTACTTAATTGCAGTAAGTTGCCAACTACTGCATATATCATTCGAAAAGTAGTTGTACAGTCGTTTCGATAAATGCGTTGCATGCACTTAGTAATTTGTTAGTAAACACAACCTGCCATCGTGGGGGACTGTCCAATAGACAAGTGTACGAAAAGCACAATATAAAAATGTAACCATTATTTACTTAACATCAAGCTGGAAAATTTACTCATGTGCATAGCCCGCAAAAAACATTAATTAAAACCCCTTAAAACTTTTAAGGTTTTTTAAATGGCTATGAGTCTCTTTTATTTGTTATACAGCGAGAAAGAAACGCATTTATATAAGCTGTTCAGAAAACTGATAAAGTTTTAAGAGCTTGTAATATCTATATGTTGTAATACATAATAATGTTTTGGCGGTTTTTTCAGGCAAATAATTGTTCTTAAGCTTCGATGGATGTATTTTTATAAGCAAAGATTAACATTATCATAACAGACACATTACATAACAGACTATTACATTAGAAAACCGTGCGTCATAGAAATTAATCGCGAAAGAGTTCAACAATCATTATTCGTATCAGTTCGAAAGCTTTATCAGTTTTTCGTTGGAAAATCATACGGTCTCGTTTAGGCATCGTTAACATTTCGGAGTCACGGAAACGGGCAATAATTTGGGCCTTGTCCCGGGCATGAATCACCTGACATTGAAAACGCATGAACACAACCGAACAGCCGAAACCGGGGGGTGTTACTGGCTGGTGGGAGCCCATCGATCCCTCGGAAATGGGTCGCCCCACCCCTCGACCTTGAAAGCGGAGGAGCACGAAAGCCCCCGAAAACAGCCGAAGGACTTCATTCATTCATAACACAGTAAAATTTAGTAGTAAGCGTCGCAAAGAAAGTGGCGTAGGTGGCTAGAAGATTAGGTACTTAGGTGCTGTATTTCTATATTAAAGTTTTACTACCAATAAATTAAATCTTAATATTTCAGGGGTGTTAACGCAGACACAGTCCATGGACACTTGTCACACTTCAGACATCATAATTTATTAATTTTATTCTTGAATTCTTAAATGAATAAAACTTTTACAAATCAGAATTTATTCAGCAGATGTGACAAAAGGCTAATAGACGTCATCATCTGTTCTTTACTACTAACTATTAATTATTTAAGTGTTTGAACTAATATTATTCTACTGACACTGCTTTCACTATGTTTACCCACGCCCCACGCGTATAGGAATGAGAATTTGAAAATTGATGTAATATTTATTGTGTACAAGCAGCCAATTTTGTTACCATTATTAGTATTCTAGAAGGAGCCTTATCGTGTAAAAGTATTGAAAGTACTCTTTGTTAAAACAACGTAATTATCCTATTACAACAAACTGTACGGTTGAAGTTAACAAGGCGTTTAAGTTTCCAACTTCAAACTGAAGTTAGCTGTATTTAAGTTTTATTTGATTTGAATTTTGTAGAAGGAAATTACACAAATGAAAACGGAAAATATAGGTAGTTAGTAAACTATAAAAAATACTGTTTTGTATTTTAACAATAAATTACTTACAATTTTTTATGACAAAATAAATTATTTCAATACACAATTCGTAGGTCGGCTCAGATAGCAACTATTTTTTTAACAGAAGATGCAGCTCTCTAATTCTTATAATAAAACAGAATTAACTTCATAAATCTATAGATAAATAAATGAATAAATAAATGTTACGATCCAGTACTGTAAATTCTAAGGCTGATTTGCACCATCTTAACATAACCATAACTTTAACATATACAAACATATCTGAATCGATGACAGCGTCGCTGTCGTCTATGGCGTAACTTAGGTAACAATATGTAATAATACCTTAGTTCCACTTTTGACCACTGGCTTAGATAAGTTTGTATCTTAAGTCACTTAATATAATTGAAAAAATACTAGAAAAAATCGACTCACCCGTAGCAGCTCAGACGGGACTCGAACCCGCACCCTTAGGATTCCGGCCCAATGCACTTAACCAATTATGCTACCGAGTCGCTAGTGGGAGTGGCGAAATTTTCTAGTATATTTTCAATTATATTAAGTGACTTAATATATTAAATAGCATTGTGAATGCTAAAAATCTAAAAATTCAAGTTTGTATCTGTTAAAGTTATTAAGATTAAGTTAATTAAAGATGGTGCAACTCAGCCTTACTTTGGCAAATAAAAGACGATAGCATGATGTTCATATTTATTGAATAATTTCACGCGTGAGGTTATTGCGCGGCGCGGCGCAGACGCAACAACAAGCCGACAAGACAATGCAGGGTCGCGTTATCACCGTGTGCAAATGTTTAGATCTGACCTTACTGGTGTAGGGACACGGGTAGCGTTATCACTTTCTAGGGTATACAATGCAATTAAATTGACAAAATACAGTGATCTGCTGCAACTTTACTTGAGAATAGAGAAAACTTTACAGTAAATAAAAGTGCCTATTTGTACCGCAAACGCTCAGTACCCTTAGCACGAACAGCTATCGAGAAAAAAAAACGCACGTAAAATTACTCGATAGACAATAGGGATGTTGACTAATGAATAAAATAACGAAATACTAATAAAAATCGTAAACATATTAAACTTTTAGAGTAGCTTGTATACCTCTTGGTTTTATATATTGCATATTATTTGTTTTATGACCCTTCAAAGTTGGGTGGACAAGTCCATTTAAAAAGTATAAAATTTATTAAAATAAATGATACCTTTAATTAGTCCGTAAAATGTATAGCAAATTTGTCGAAGAAACCATTTTGATAAACACAATATTTAATATAGCTGCTGAACAAATTTCCTATGCGTTGCATACAAACTTGCAAGGCGTGACGTCATAACGTGCAAGCCATTAGTATGGAGCGTTTTTGATCGAGTCCATTTGTGTGCATTTCACACTGTGATATCTCGGGCAGTTTTCATGCTAGCGAATTAATTCTTTTACCAATGTTTCTTTTTTTGAGAGGTAATTTATGTAACATAAAATAAAAAAATAGTCAACATCCCTATTCTCTATGGAAAATTTCATTTCGCTTATCGGCGATAGATGGCGTTGTACAAATTTCCAATACAAAATTTATCTATCGAATGATTTTACGCGAGTTATTTTTTTCGATAGCTGTTCGTGCTAAGGGTACTGATGTTGGTTGCTTCAGTTGTACGTTGTTAAATTAATGGCATTGTAATGTTTAGTTGTTGACACAAGCGATGTTTATAAATGGCAAATCATGTTGAGAAATGTAAGGAATCAACAATGAAATAATATAATAATGCTCTTTATAAAAAATTGTAATGTGTGCGAATTGAATCGAATAACTAATTAATCAGTAAGTATATAATAGATTCACATTCTGTTAATTAAGAAGCAATTCGGTAGATTTTTAAAGTACAATGGGATTAATTTACAATTGGGGGTACAAAACGATGTATGTATTTTAAGGTCTTAACATGCGTCAATCCGAGCGGGTCGATCCGTGATGGAGTGAAGTCGAACGTAACTCTACTCACTTTGGGTTCAAATCAGTGCGCGTTCCAACGAGAAATTTTGCAAATAAGACCAGAAACAGGGTCCACGGAATATTTTTTTACATCAAAGGTGGTAACATTTTTATAAATGCTTTCATTTAAATCTATTGTGTATTATTTCAAGTAGTAGATTTGACCCACCTTAAGGTCTTAATCTGTAAAATTTTCTCTTTGCCATACAGTTTGCAGCGGATGACTGTCTATTGTCAATTTAATAACATTGTAAAGAAAAACATTTTAATAGAATTTGGCATTTTTAATAATCGCACTTTAAAATAATGTTTCTTACAAGTGTCATATTTTCACATAAAACTCATCCAACAAGGCATTCTCTCCACGGTATCTTTGTGGCCCGCACTCATTAGTGAACTTGCGCGTTATCGCTAATGGTGCCATATCAAATATTTACTGTTTTGCTATCGCGTTACGTCATCGTCACCCGGCTGATGCCAGTCAAAGGCCACCAATAATATTACACCGGTTTACTGGTACCGCTTACCAACATAATCATAATAATCTTTGCTACTTTTGGTAAAATTTTAGGCGGAAGTTAAAATATTGAAGAAGAAAGAAAAATATTGTTGACTGCAATTATGAAAATGTTTTATATTACTTGTAAATTCGACGACCTCCGTGGTCGAATGGTTTGTTCGCACACCGGTTTTCAAGGTGTCGCCACTGAGGTCCCGGGTTAGATCCCCGGCTGGTTCAATTTAGAAAAAAGAACTTTTCTATCTTGAGTCTGGGCTGGGTGTTTGTAATTCCACCGTTGCGCGTTGTCTCTGATTTCCCCAATTATTAGTCCCTATGTATCCAAAGTACGTTGTATTAGGGCCTAATACAAGTGCTTTAGCACTTGTACTATTAGTTATTCTGTGCTTTAGCTTCGTACTTTGGAATCAGAACAATGTTTGTGATGTAGTCTAATATTTATATTTAAATAATACGTCCATATTATTAAAAGAGTTAAGTAGTCGATTCGCATCAAGACATATTATTTTAAAGTTCAATCATTAAAGATTTTGTTATTATGCTAGAAAGTGAGTTTGACCTTAAAAAGGCGAACGATGAATATTATCATTGTTTTTAGAGAAAAATGAAGATAACTATCTTATTTACGCTCCATGATCTTTTAAAAGTCAGTGAGAGAAATAAGAAATTATTATTTACTGTCACTTTAGTCGTGTGGGAACTGTTTTAGTATAAGGTTAAGCTACTTTGTTACAGGAATCGAACAACTAACAATACCTAGTGAAATGAAATAAAAAAATATTTATAGAAATATGCATTTTTAAATCGTCAATTCATTTACCCTACCACGTGTGAGAAAAAAATTGAGACCTATATAGATCTAGATTGACCTTTACTGGGAATAGAAAACAATTAATACAACATATAGCACCTAAAAGCGGAAAATAGTAACAATTACCTATATTTATAATGTATTAACTCTATCAATAGAACAAATATTGCTGTGTGCGCGCGTTGTGCATAAAAAAACTGTGAACGGTTAAAGTTTTCATTAAACTCTCATTAATGCTCAGTGATCGTAAGCCATCAGAAATATTTCAATTGCTCGTATTTACAATTAAAAAACAATCGAGTCGGTTTTAATCGATACCCTCTCACTCGAAAACCACTTTTGTGAAATAATTATGTTTGTGATAAGGTCATAGCCGAGGCCGTTCGAAAGTCTTTTTAACTGTTGATTAAAATCGAACGTTCATTGATTTGATACCTAATTGGAGATGTATAGTTAATACGTAAATGTTTCCATTGAAACCAGCCGCTCAGAAAATGTGTGAGCGCCCATTAGTCGTAAAAACGAGCAGGTTATTTTGTATATTACACATTAAACGAATCAACTCATTTTTTAAAGCTGCCAGTATTTTATGAGAGTTTTATTTAATTTTTTAATATCAAAGTGGATTGCAATTAATAAATAAACATATTACCAGTCTTAATTATTATAGTAATTAGTAAATATTGGATTCTCGAGGCAGAAAAATGTACAGCAAATAATTCAGTTGTAGAGATCGTACCTATGATTGAATACCTAATTTATTTTTTATTTTATTTTATTAATTTCATGGAAAACCAGCAGCTGTACAAATAGGTGTAGAAAAAGCGTAAATATAATATACCAATATGCAATTATTTAAGAAACAAACTCTACTTGTGTTTAATGGCAGAGTTTTTATCGGTCTCTTGTTTATCAACAGATAGGAGGAAAGCATTATAATAATAAAAAATCCAACGAAAAAACGTTTTAAGGTCTGTTTCACTAGCAAAAGTCCGACACGAGTAATTTTTATTAAACCAGAAGTTAGCGCCTGATTATAAATTGTGAAACAAGCACTAACTGAAACTAATTCACGGGTGTTCTTTACAAGTATTGTATAGGAAACGTTCGCCGAAAAAACATGTGAGTAAACTTCTCGCCAAACCGGCAACGGCGAGGTTATCTAACCGATTAACCTTCGCCAGCAGATTATATGCTCGCGATTTGCAGACTTCCACCTTGTTTTTGATCGGCTGTGTACCTAGTATAGTTGTTACATTTCGAATATATCAATCCCGAGTGCATCGTGCAACTGCCATCAATAATAATGGAAAATCCATCGAGATAAATCAATGAACTCCGACTTCCTTGTATTTTGAAAATGGAACATTTCCCGATGCTCTTTTATTTTCAGTAAAATAACAGTCACTTGTGTTTTCGTTTTTTTATACTGATACATTAATATTAAAATGTAATCTCTATGGCATAGACGATAAAGATAATAAGAAAGTGTGCCCTTTTACAATCCTTCTGTCCATTTCTTTTCTGTTTAATTTTATTGTGTGTGTGTAGAACTCATATTATAAGTTGTAGGTAATTTTTCTAGAATGTTAAATGTTAAGTGTAATTGTAAAATAAAGTCAAAGTTTTCGAGGGGAAAATTATGGTCAAATCGCTATGAATGTACAGAATGTTCAGAAAGGTGTAAATAAAAGCTATTGAGGAGAAAAAAACCTCCGAATTAGATCAAACTCCTTTTTCACCTTGTTAGAAAAGTTTTCCTGAAAAATATCTCAAATACGTTAAAGTACTTTAGCAGTACGCGTTTCTTCGCGTAGAGGGGGGATGGGGGGCCAGAAGGTTATCGGTGGTGATAAGAGCTCATCCATCAAATGTTTCGCCGCGGGACCAAGAGGAAGATTTTAGTCTAAAACACATTTATACTGTAATGTGTTATAAAGTGAGTAAAAATATTGATTGATTCCTTACACGGGTGTCGTTTTAGCAATTTTACCGGGTTGAGTGAAAGTGATTTTGGAAAAACTTTTTGATCCGTTGTTTGTTCGAAAAACTGTTTTTATACTATTACTGTTTAAACTCTAAAACTGATTATTAATTCATTTCTTTGAGACCACATACCTATATAAATATTTTTTTGCCAATATTACATTTGAAAAAAAACCGAACGTTTTCTTTGATGTAAAAAAATAGGTTGTAATTATTAATTTCATTGCAGAATGTTGAGAGAGAACCTTCTGCATGTTTGTACCGTAAGATATCTCGAATCCCAATATCTAATTGAAATCTGAGAGCCTTTCGAAGATTTCAAAATCGTGTCGTTCAAGCATTTTCTGTTCAGCCGGAGATAGGAAACTAATAAAATCTCTAATCGACTCAGAATTAATGCCTTTGTGATATATTTTATACATAGATTTTTTTTATTAATACGAAAATTTTCTAGTGAAATTTGCATGCATTTTATATTGAAATTTATTGAAAAAGGAAAAACACTTACCAAAGTACTACAACAAAACAAAACATACGCTGTATATGTTATGAAGTCAGCAAGATTGTTCAAATTACGTAACAACTCGTGACTCTTATTACCAGGGACTAAGATAAGAAATGCCGTAAATCGAGCTAAGTCCGCCAAGCTATTGTGCGTTTTACCGCCATTGAGATAAAGCTGCATTTGACAAGCGTATTACTGAGATCTATTGCTTCCTTACAGTAGCGAATGCTCGCGGCAGCTCTAACACTGTGGTCACATTATCACTATTATTGTGTGTTTCATTGATCTGTATGATAAATAACGACTTAATAATGTAATGGCTAATGCTAGGTTTACGATTACGATTCTATTATAAATAGTTAACAAAATATAAGAACAGAAACTTGAAGTTTAACGAGCGATGTATGTATTTACGAGTACGACGTAAACAAGTAACAATGCACACATTAATAATTACAATCAAGGCACATTTGATAAAAGAGCATCATACCAACTAAACGAATGTGTACTCAGTAGTTGTTGACAATAAAGTTAATAAAATGAACGTGTAAACCGCCGGCACGCATATCTCGAGTGCTCGCCCGCCGACCCGGCGCGCGGCGGCACACACGCAAAAAACGTCGCGCGCGCACACATGCGCATGCGCAGGCGGCGGCAAAAACTCCGCAGATGGCTCACACGCACCGACCGACCAGCAGCGGCTCATCTCGATCTGCGCTTGTGTTACCACTCTCGTGTTTTCTTAAATTTCATAAACTTGAATTGTTTAACGGTCTGTTGTGCCTTCGTTACTATTATTGACCTCAGTTACAAAGATCTTCAGTAGCAGTATCATCGCTGTCTCATTAAAATCTTTATTATTGATACACTTCCACAGTAGAATTTATGGGTTTCATATAGAATTCTGGTAGCTCATATATTTAAATGTAAGTTAGCACAGTAGAAACGTAACTTAAATACGTTTAAAAGTGGATCAACCTGCTTACCACCTTTATCTAATTTGCGCTGTAAGTCCATCTTAAGGCGAGCAAGTTGTAACAGCCATCGATTGAAGATCAGTGTCAGTTGAAGCCTCAAGAATGTATTCTCTTAGCAGCTCGCGCACACCTCTTAGTGGTTTTGCTATATCATTTTGAATAATTTCACTCTGGCCGCTATTCGTCCAGAACCTGTGCAATTTAACCATCATTATTCCCTGTGCGTAGTGGTAACTTGTTTTTAATTACATTTTAAGTATGTTTGTAAGTACTTATATCATTCTTTAGACGTTCACAAGCGGTTATCTTTTAATCTGAAGTCATTACATAAAATACAGTCAGTCGTGCGCCTCTAGATGATGATGTTGAAGCATTTTAATGCAAATTTACTCTTAATTTTTCTTCAAGTACTCAGGTCAGCTGTCAGTAAACATGCAGCCGTCAATTTTGAAGTAGATAGTAATCCTTAAAGTATCTAGTATTTTTGACGTTGCGTACTCTAAAAACCTGTTTAGAGAATTAATTAGACGTGAGGGTCAATTTTAATACGCCATTAGTAGCTTACAAGAAAAGAATTCGAGTTGCATAGCGTCCTCGCAATTTGATCTTCATAGCACAAAATAATCACAACTTCTTGAAGTATAGGAACAAAAAGAACAAACCGTAGCAAACGTATAAGGAGAAGCTTAAATAAACTTGATGTCAGTTGACGGTTAAAATGAAAGAAGTACTATTAAAACAAGTACTAGATTTTCCAATGATATCCAAAGAGTTGTGGGGCAGGTCATGGCTGAATGCGTGAGCATAAACGGAGATAACGTTCTAGTCAATAATATAGCCACTGCAGGAATTGCAAGACAGAAAAGTATTATTATATATTTTATTAGATAATTTGCCATTTTACATATAACGGATTTTTGTATATTCATTTGTCATTGTTTCATAAACAGATACAATATGCTAAATTATTGCTAATCATGGTTGAAGGTTAAATCACCTAAATAAAATTTATTTTGTTGCAGCCACGTTGCAGTCATCTCAGTATGCCTATTTTAGAATATAGTGTTCATTCTTATACCTACCTATGTATGGAAATCCACCTTAGCTTGTGTTAGATTTCCGTAGGTACTTACCCCCATATGGATAATGATTCTGACACTTTTGCCATGGAGATCTAAGAAGTTTTTGTATTCTAAATATTGATTATTTTTTTCTCTCCACTCTTAAATGTTTTTGCATCGTTTTTTCAATATTCAAGGTATGTAAAAGCATGTTTTTGATTTGCATGACCTTTGTTTACATGTGATTTGTTGGTAATGATGTCTGGATGATTCTTGAGTACCAGGATAGCAGCGGATCGTATCGTGCCGGTGTCACGTTACGCGGTGGCTGTTGACACCAGCTCCTGATTAATATTTATGATACGACCGAGCATCTCGCATGGCCGGTTCGCTCAGCCGTAGTCGCTGCAAATTACCTTCGTCCCTCTCGCACACACGCCAAACACACGCTCGAAACGAGACGCGGTGTAGCGAGATGTAGCGAAATACATAATATGGCGACGGCTCCGCCAACATTCAACAGTGCGTAAGTGCGAATGAGAATCTCAAATCTTAAAAAAATGTGTTTTGTTTTTGACTTCGGTTTTTGTTTAATTTATATCCTTATGCGATAATGGCTGTGGTGTTTTAGAGTGACTCTCGAATAGTTTGCAACAGAACTACATGGATGATATAACTCCGAAGGCGGCTGTGCCTTCGTTTCTCAAACTCGTTTGCAATAAAATGTATATTGATGTCAGACCCACTGACCGTTCTGATTGCGATTGAAAGAACCAAGTATGTGGAACGGGGCGTGAGACCGACGCCTCGAACCTGACCGTATCGAGGTATCTTAACCGGACAGGCTGGATATCGGCCATCATAAAAAAATATGCAGTGGTCACAGTCGATAATCGACATAGTCTCTATTCAGTTGGAACAGAAACCAATTTTCCCCTATAATAAATTATAGCGATTTCCTTAACAAGTGTTTGTGTAGCTTGTGTTCCAGGATCGTTGCTGTTTATGTTCATTTGAATTACTCACTGTATCGTTTCATTAGTCATTTAAACAGTCTCACTCGCTCTTAATTGAAACGCATCCAAAACTGCTAGGCTGATCTTCTTTATTAAGTGAGTAAGTGAATCAATGTCGCTCATCTCATCCAACAGTCTTGCAAGATTCCAATTAGAATTTACTTATTCGTAACACTTCAGTCTCTTTGTACAAAATAAGAATTGCGCATCTACTCAGTTAATTATTATTCTCTGTGCGAGTGCCTCACATCACATTAGTGGCATTATCATTGAATTGGCGACAACATTATCGATGTTTGTCTGGATATTTTCCGTAGTTTGCACTTCCAGTGCCGGCCGGTATTCGCGAGACTTTGGCTCAAGGTCGCGTTATCGCCAGCCCTGAACCGCGCCAAGGCTATCAGCACATCCCATCGAAGCGGCAACTAAATTCCAACCAGGGTTCGGAGCAGTCTGACGCCACTACGACACACACGTCCGTATAATCTTACAGGAACTCGTCAATCTCGACTGTCGCGCGCCGTCCTGCGTCTTCATTGTTAATTTGCGATACCAACTTCGAAGTGCACCGGACGTGTACTCTCGCTTTTAACGAGCAATATTGTCCCAAATCGAATTAGCGGCTTGTTTACATTTTATAAATAGAGCACGTTCACGTGGCGCCGTCCAGAGATAAGCGTCCGACGACTCGACATGATCACTCACCGTGCGCTGTTAACATCCTCCGCGGCGGGTCACCGGGTTCTCCGTCACACTGACACTCGAGCGGGAACTAAAGCACTCACAAACGGCGCACTGAGTTCGGCGGCACACGCGAGGACTGCACAGAGCGACACCCACGACTAGAATGCGGGCGAGACGGGTTGGCGCGGGGCGCGGGGGGTGGCAACTCCGACACACGGCTCTTCGAAGGCGCGGCGACGAGGACTGCGGCCGGCCGCGAGCCCGCTCCCCCCCATTGGTCCGATGCAGCGTGACGTCACGCCAAACTACCAATCGGCGCGCGGCGCGTAGTACTTCCCGCCGTCCGACAGAGGCGCTCCCGTCGAGGAAGTCGCCCGCCCTGCAGAGCTTTCAGCTAGGGCGTGTGCTTTGCCGGGCGGCGAACGCAAAATCAGGATGCGTGCTCGAGACGAGTTCATCATCCTTTGAATCAACGCATTTAATTTAAACAGGCGGTCTTTGTAAATCAGTTTCACCCAAATGTTCATGACTACAAACTTTTCCGGAAATTTTACACAGATCGTAATGTGTTGGCGTATTGCCAAAAAAGGTTAACACACATCGAATGCACGTAAACACCGTGTCACCGACTCGGCTGTCGAGCTACGCGCATGAAAATAGGAATTTAGCTTTATTCGTTCTGTCAACCGTTAGTTGTAAAAGGAAATTTTAAGAATTTATTAAGAAAATAAAAGTATCCCGTGTTTTTGTATTTAATGAAGTAAATTATCAAAGTTTCATTTGTGTTTGAATATTAATAGATATAATATGACTGTTAGATTCAATATTAAATTAAAGAATATCATATTACTTAATTGTTTATAAAAAATAAATAAAATAAAATAAAAAAACGTTCATTTCAGAAAAGGTCCATATCTTCATCATCACAAAATTACTTAAATCTGATCATACATTAAAATTATCATTAAACTAGCTATTAATCTAAAACCTAATCTGATATAAATTTTAATATATTAACGGATTAAAAAATGAAAATAACATTAGGATTATAAACCGGAACAATTTAGAAATGTTTTGAGTAAGAAATGGTTTGATGTGGTTTCTTAAGATTTCCTCTTTTATTTTGTTACCGATTTTTTGTTGTTTTCTAAGTATAATAGCATAATTTGTTTTTAACTACTTTCTTCCGATCCAAAAATGTATATTAAAATCTATACGTTGTGAATACAAATAAGCTACTTAGTGTTTATATGCGAAAACAAATTAAATGAGTATATTTGTATCATATTTAGTTATGCTATTAGTTATAAATACTGTATGTTTTCCAATGAAAATAAAATAAAAAAAAATAAAATTAAAATAAATAAAATTGTTTTTTGTATAATTAACATTGTAAAAATTAAAAATACTTAATAAAATTACAGATAAAAAGATATACCTTTGCCACCACGCAGCCACAACCACAACATGGTATTAAAAAAAAGTTTCAACACAAATGTCAAAACTTTTTTTAATACTTGTTGTGGTTGTGGCAGGTGGTGGCAAGGTATAATCTTCTTTCTGCTGTTACTTTCGTAGACTTGTAAAGTAGAAGAGACTTGATTTTTTTTTAATTTACGCAACCGAACATTTCCGAAACTTTATCACAAGACCTCCCCTTATTTAAAGTTTTGAATTTTTAAGCTTATCCAAAGATTTTTAGGTATGACATAGTATAACGGCTAGGGTTTTATCGTTGAGAATTAGCGTGATTGGGTCCCAGTCTATTGTAACTTCAGATCAAAAGTCAGTGTATAGTTAAAAAGTTATGTTGACAAAGAAAACACATTGGGTTTGCGTTTAGAAAACTTAGGTTTCTCTTGGCAAGTGAAATATTTAGTTGTACGGAACCACGGGCTCGAACTAACAAACAACTTGTCCTGATTAACTTTGTAAATACAACATTGGAACTCACGATGAGTCTATGAATTTATGAAGGCATAATTTTCAATATACCAAAGGTAGCTAAAGAGTTAAACTTGGTTTAGTCTGTTTAAGGCGCTGTAAGTAGTGAAACTAGCGCCGCCCGCCACTAAATTTGTTTTTATTACTCGTAAACCAAGTCAATATTTAAAAAAAGATCATGTAATAATCTCTTTAATTGTCTCTAATATTTTTTGTATAATTTTTCAACAGTTTTCATTTTTTATGTAAGTTTTAAAATCCATTTTAGCTCAAAGTGGCCACTTTTGGCAATAATGGATTTTTAAACTTAAATGGAGGTATTTTAAAATTTTGACTTGGTTTACGAGTAATCAAAATAAATGTAGTGGCGGCGCTAGTTTCACTACCTACAGCGCCTTAGGGATATACTTTTTTAAAATTTTCATGAAAGGTTTTTCGTTCTATTATTACTATTTCTGATACTTATTTTATTGTATACTGCATTCTTTTGTTTTGGGCCTCTGCGTGTTTCTAATGAATAGTTTTTTTCTTACTGGCATTCATAGCAATATGTGTTGGAAAGACTTAAAGATTGAACGATGTGTGTGATTCCGATCCATTAATTAGTAATTAATCTTATATTTAGGATGATTCTAAGAAATCAACAATTTGTACTGATGAAATTATCTGACACAATGATTAGAGAAATTGCTGAAATTGCTTCGAAGGTTGTAGACTGTGGCACATATTTATTTCATGAAAGTGTTAATTTAAGGGTGTTTTCGAAAAACGACCAATGTCACATTTTTTTTAAAATCGGGTTTTTTTGCTCTATGGATTTATAAAGTTAAAACTTATAATTTATCTATTTTCAGAATACCTTGAGAGCCTTTAGAGCCTTGAATAAGAGCCGAAATGAATGAAGGGATAGTGACTAATTAATTATATGTTTTATTGTCAACAGAGAGATGTCAAACACCTATTTAACCAAGTGCTATTATCGATTGTCACTCGCAAAGCCAATATTATAAGACAAGACATGGAAGAAAAGGTGTTATCCAACTGTAGAGTTTTGTAAAAATGCGATACATTCCTCGTTCACACGTGTTTAGACGTCATCTAAACTTTAAATGATCTAAGATTTAGATTCTAAAGAGCCCAATACCACTTCTCTAGACACATAATCCTATCTCATTGATAAACATAAGTATAAACAACATTTGTTAAGAATCATTCGTTTGATAAGAACATTGTTTCTATCTGAATCGATAATACAAAGTTTAAATTGCCTAGCTTTTCGGTGGTGTTCGATTTCAACTACGCAAAAGTTGTAGATTCGAAATGTGTTCAGACTATTAAACTGAACACTTTTTTTAATCTGATTGAAAGCTAAAACTTTGTAAAATAAACTCTTCATTATTATGAAATAAAACACTTTTAACGGATACTAGCGCGGTTTTATTGAAAGTACTTTGGTAATTAGTTGGTATTTGGTTTGATTTTTGATTTTCCCGACGTTTCGGCACCTTTGCAGCTGCCGTGGTCACGGGGGACTCTTCATTATTATTTTCTTTAGCAAAATGTTAGAGCAAATTTAAAGCTTTTAGGATTAAAGTTCCCTCTTGTCTCATCTTAGAAAGCATCTTTATGATATTCGTGTATTCAATTTCTATCCTATTAACCTTTACTTTTCTATTGTAACCTGTCCTCTTTTTTTTAGGAAATGAGTAAGACGAGCTTTTGTAACTATTGCCGGCCGTATATCGACATCGCGATGCTGCTCAACAAATGCTCACATTGAGAGGCAAGTCTCATGTTGGGCGCCAGGGATTGATAACTTTTTCTTACTTTTTTTGTTATTTCTTACTTTTTTTACTGTTACTTTTAACATTAACGTTATGTCAATAAATAAATAACGTTAGTTTAGCTAACGTTACATTGAAATTAACGTTATTTCAGTAAATACCGTTAATTTTAACGTTATTTCTTCTTTTTGTTACCGTTATTTTAAAATTAACGTTATTCCAATTAATAACGTTACTTTTTTACCAATAATTAGGTAAAGTTTAACGCTATATTTAACGATAATTTTACCGGAACAATAATTTTAACGTTATTTTTACCGGTAAATTTACCGATAAAATGTTTTGACGGTATTTTTAACGTATTTTTTTTGTATCGTTATTTTTTTTAACGGTATTTCAATCCCTGGTTGGCGCGCGAGCCAGCTTCACAATGTGGATACAAGGCATTAGATCTCTTGAAAGATCAGATCTCTCTCTTGAAGCGCTCATGGCGGAACTTGACAGACTCATCGTACACACGTTTGGTAGGCAACGCTCGGTCCGGCCAGATGTTGGATGGGTGACCGTTAAGTGGCATTACTACTGAGCGCTTCCGTGCTTCGGAGGGCACGTTAAACCGTCGGTCCCGGCTGTTGTCACCTGATAACAGTCGTTAAGCCAAGTTAGAGGCCTTACAGGCGGCTTGATGAACTCTAACACCAGAGGTGGCCACTATTCCTCATTCGATGAAAGAAAAGATAAGATCTCTTTGGAACTCTTGATTGACTTTCCTTTATGCAAAGTCTGATTTGCTGGTTGTATAGAGCCTTGCTCTCCCTTAATTTGCACGCGTTAATTCAAAGGGAAGTCAAACAAAAGAGACGTCAATCGACGCGGCTGATCGTTGTGGTCGCTATGAAATCTAGGTATACTATATACCCATAAAAACATAACTTAGAATCACTCTTAGTGTTTTTTGGATAAAATACAATTAGTTGTAGGTTATATAAATATTCATATAACAATGAGGAGCTCGGTGGCGCAGTGGTTTAGCACCTGGCCCAGCGATTGCGCACGTTAAGCAACGTTCGCAAGGGTCGGTCATGGGATGGGTGACCAAAAATTTATTATCTCGAGCTCCTCCGTGCTTCAAAAGGCACGTTAAGCCGTTGGCCCCGGTTACATTTGCAGACGTTAACACCCACCAATCCGCAATGGGCCCGCGTGGTGGGTCATGGCCCATCGTCCTTACAACCCTTATGGAAGGCCTGTGCCCCAGCAGTGGAGAATTTAAAAATGGCTGATGGACATTGTAACAACGCAAAATTTCTAATTGTTATCTTCTATTTACAAAACCTTAATTAAGGTTTTATTAAAAACATTAATCTTAACCTAGCGAGCTCCATATTAAAATCCGATAATTTAACGAACATTTTTGGAGTGCTACAGAAACTTTTGATTCTTGGTAGCGAGATCGTCATTAGAGTAAGTTGTAAACAAAACCCTCGACGCCCCGGGGACCGACAGCTGTCCCCAAGCCTCAGTCCACAACCATTAAACACCCACGTCGGTTTTCATAACACTCACAACCACAAACTAAATTCAACCATATAACTTCACAGCGAAAGCGCAATTTTCCAGGACCTCCTCCCACACGTTTCAATAGAATTCAAGGAAACTCCGAGTCGTTGGAAAATCGGCTTTATATAAGAGACTTAAAGTAGTTTTCAATGTGACAACTCTCATTAGGTGAAAAGGAAATTGTATCGAAGATTTAAGTGCGAGAAAAAGTGATTAAGTGAATAGCGAGTCCTACTTGTTGATTGAGATAAGTATTTTTTTGCTAAAAAATATTTCAGGGCCTTGTGTATTTTTCAGTAAAAATATGATTTTGACAGAACTAGGTTTTGTTTCTGGAAAATGCTATACTTATTTTCCAATAATCTTAGAGCAAGGCGGCTTCCGTTCCGGACGGAAGCCGCCTTGCTCTAAGCCAATAATGGTATAGGTTGGTATTGTTTTGCCTTATTTAAGCATATTTCTTAATATTATTTAAAAAAACCACAATTTCATCATCTAAGTCACCGTAATTTGCACACATACATAAGTGGGGTTGATTTTCAAGACTTGGGTAATGAAGTGACGTTATCGGTTTGTGGAACAACCAATAATGTGAGTTGGAATTTTCCCCTTAACCCGAAACACCATTTTCGTTTTCACCCTGTAAAGGCATAATCAATCTCAATTTTCCCCGCCTAGCAACAGTTGGCCGCCGCAATCGCCGCACCAAATAAATGAGCACGCGCCGGAATCCCGCCGGTTCTATTTTCAGCGCTCCCCTCTGCGCGGGCGCACTTTCCACGGGGTAACGCACTGGAATCGATGCACTGGAAATCACCGCTTGAAAGATGGATGCGTGCGCGTAAGGGCTTTTTAGTTATGTCTGCTATTAACTTGTTTATAAACTCAGGTGATAATACACACCGACAAACTCGAAGGAAATTTAAACTGTGATAGATTTGGTCGATGTACATTAAGTTTGGATGATAAATTTAGCCTTGCCAAATGCAGTCAATAAAAAACTAAATAAACTAATTTACAGATTGATTTTTCCAGGATTTTTTCTATACAGAAATTGGACCCTGTATTATTATGTAGTTTAAAATACGGGCACTGTTCATTGTTCGTTCGTCGAAGATTAGGCGAGTTACTTAATGTGTGTAGTTTTAACTAGAAAGCTTACGAACAATTTCCGGCGCGCCGTAGCACGCTCGAGGGCGTTTCAGGGTTGAATTAAAACGAACTAAGTATTATTAAAAAGGGTCATTTTGTATTCACCATCCAAATTGTAAGGATGTGTTCAGTCCATGAAACTGAACAACTTTCTCTAAGGAACTCACGGCCAAATATGTAAAAAAACTACTATCCATATAAATCAAAGATAAAGACGTGATTAATTTTTTGTGGCGAAATTTGCGACATGTTTCTTGGAGAAAGTTGTTTAGTTTCATGGACTGGACACGTCCTTGAAATGTGGATGGTAAGTTTAGAATGACTGTATAAGTTACTTTATAACCCTGAACTTACAAATCCTCAGATTTTCCAGCAAAACCTAAGATTTACCAACTCAAAATGGTAAATATCCAAACTGTTCTGTGATCATCGTACATTTCGAACTTGTACCAAACGGGACGGGAACATACTTTTGGAGAGATTGGGTGCGAGGACTGGGAGGTATTCGTTTTCTTTTTGGGTGTTGTTGGAAGGTCGCAATTGGCAAAAAAAGCAAGGAACCAAAGCGAAGCTAGGTCCAGGTACTCGGGAAACTTGTCTAAGATAAATAAAAATAATGATAGTGAAGACTTTATCAAAATGATAAATTAAAAATATTAAGGGTTTTTACAGATAGGTCATTAAAATAAATGAGTAAGTTATGATAGCAAATTCACTTTTTTATGAAAAAAAAACATTTACCAATATTTGTTGGTTAAATAAACCAGGCATGTGCCAAACTTTAATGGTAAAAGCCGGAAAAATGATCTCTTTTTATAAAATCTAAAAAATTCTTCAGATTTTCAGTAAAACCTAAGATTTACCAATATACGGGCTTTCACAGTAAAATATATACTAGTATGATTGTTTAATATTTCGATAAGCATTTCTTGTGAAATTGTCCAAGCATTTATTTATTATTATTATTATTATAATTTATTCAGCCTCATCTATTGTCTAATTTTAAAATCTATCGCAATCGCTTTCAGGATGTAACACAATGATCCTTCTTGTTGGCACAAATGCAGCAATATGTCACATCCATATGTCAAATGAAAGCGATTGCGATATTTTTTGAAATTAGACATTTAGCCCCTGGCTTAATTTTTGAAAGGATTAATCCTTTCAAAAATTATCTGGGAGCTAGTCCACTAACACCTTTAGGGCTGATTTTTCAAAGCCTAGATAGAGCGTTATCCGTTTGATAGCGTTTTATCACAGTACATATATAAGTTTTATATATTTACTGTGGTATTATACTGCCAAATTGAAAATGCTTGTCATTCACTTATCTGTCACATTTTTAATGACTTTTATTAGATTTGGTTAATATTTAAACTGACTGATATCAGTTATCTGAGGATTGAAAAATCAGCCCGAAGTACACTAATAACCATATTGGGTGGGCCGACCAAAACTAACCACCAAATGGACTTATACGAGACTGACCACATAATAACGACTGGTATCTAACTAAATATATTACTACTAAGGATATATCCCAACATCACCAAGTAAATACATAACTATTTACAGAGATCTTCTTCTACGAAATTATATTTAAATATTTATATTATTTTTATTGTAAAGAGGAGAGATACACTCACTTAATTTTTAGATATACTTAGCTAAACATTAACCGTGTATATATTTTTTGTGGCCACTCCAATTTTCGATGCATTGCATTGTACGTACAATGTGTTACGCATAATGTTTAACCTTTCGCTGTCCCTTCGTGTCTCCCACAAGGTAACACTTTTCCATCAAAAGAACTTAAAGACATTTCAATCGCACGAGAGTTTGGACTTTTTTTCGTTTCAGTATGGTGTTTATTTGTTTGGCTGGTATGTAGACTAGTGCTATTTAGTGTAAAGTATTTTTTGCTTGAGCCCCACGTGGTGAGACACATGTTGGGACCATCGCACATTCACTGGGAGACATAACACAATTTAGTCAAAAAAAGATGTTTTGTCATCAATAATGGCTTTATAAAACAGATTTTTGAAAATAATAAGTAGCTTATAATTTATTTATTGATTATTTGAAAACTAGTCTCTCAATCTCAATAGGTAATCTTTCTGTATAAAACAACAAAGCTCCTTAACCGAAAAAAAGGACAAACAAAGTAAAGAGATTTTGTGAATTTCTCAAATAGAACACTTTTACAATATCCATAATAGCTTATTAGCAATTCACGAAATATAGACATTAATTTCACACATTTTGTAAAAAAATGTGGTTAGGTGTGTACTTTCCTCAATATGGTAGGTATAACCAGTAGATCTTTCCAACTGTAAAATTTTATAAAATACCAATCTATGCAATACAAATGCCCACGAGTCTCGCGTTCTCATGAGCGCGCAGTCACATGTGGCGCACGTTTCAGAGCCTCCCTCGCAGCGACCCCCATCCCGCCCGAGGGAACGCTGAAAAAATACTACACGCGAAATCAGTCCTTATGCACCTCACCCTAAGACAAGATAAGGAGGTAATCGACTCCAAAAAGGACCATTTTTTGTACCGCAGAGAGTCAATGACCTCATTTTGAGGAAACTTTTTTCGATGGAATTTGTGTCTGTAACTGTAAAACTTTAACCCAGTTTTGTTTAATATTTTATTTTTTTGTTGCATAGAAATCATTTCATGCACTCAAAGTTACACGCTATTTGAGAGGTTTTTTTAAAATAAAGTCAAATTATTGGTACTTAACATCAAAGTATTATAGAAATTATACCTACAAAAGAAACCGCTACTTAGTATTTATATAAATGTTCAAACAAAATACTGCCTAAATTTATTGAGAGTAAAAAGAAAAAATACATCAAACCTAAAGATAATGTAATAATTTTTCCACAGCTCAACTACACACATCGTAAGTCATACTTACACAAAAACATTTTTATATAAAAGTAAGTAAGTATGTTGACAAGTTGACTAAACCGATTTCATCTCAAGGCCATGGAATTAACATTAAAATCATGCGATACGCAAAATCTTTATCTGTTGAGCTCATATCCTCATTGTGACATTATCGCTTCCTAATCTAAATTTTCCCGAAACTAAGATATCTAAGATTATAGAGATGAATCTCGAAACTCGATCTAAAGAATCTCGAAACCAATCGTCGTCAGTCAGTACAACGATTTGATAGTGTCAGCATCATGCGATTGTGCCTAAGTATTTTGTGTGCCCTTCTACTGGGTGTAAACGGTGCTCCTACCGAAGGTCTTCCCCAAGAATATCCTGCTGTAAACACTGTTTCAGGCCTCGTGATCGGATCTGTAGCAAGAGATGGTGAATATTATGAGTATTTGGGTATTCCATACGCTGATTCGACATCAGGCAGTCATAGATTTAAGGTAAGGCTGTAGTATTTGTTAGATTCGGGCTCAATTAAAGCTTTAATGTAGGTAGTTAAATCTTTTCTATGAAGAAATTGAATTTATTGATACTAAAATACAATTATGATATTACAGGCCCCAACCCCACCACCACGATTTACTGAACCATTTATGGCGAGTCGAAGGGACATAAAATGTGTACATGCTTTGGGTATTGGCTATGAGGGAACTGAAGATTGCTTAGTCGTAAATGTGTATACGCCTACTCTTGACAACACAAGAGAATTACCTGTTATGGTTTGGATAAAGGGAAGAGAATTTGACAACGTAAACGGACAAGAATTTTCTTTTAAGCAATTTGTAGAAAAAGATGTTATTGTTGTCACTTTAAATTATCGTGAATCAATATTAGGATTTTTGTGTCTTGGCACGGAATCCGCTCCAGGTAATGCCGGGCTCAAAGATGTAATAGCTGGTTTGAAATGGGTTAAAGAAAATATAGGTGAATTTGGAGGGAACCCAAATGACGTTACTCTTTTTGGCCATGGAAGTGGTGCTGCAGTAGTGGATTTAGTAACTCTTTCACCAATGGGAGAAGACTTAGTCAGTAAAGTTATTACGCAGAGTGGTAATGCGCTAGCTCCATGGGCAGTCAGTCGAGACAATTTGCACTACGCTGTAAAAGTGGCAGAAGCGCTTGGACATGTTGTTACAGATATTGAAAGCCTTTCAACAGTTTTTACAAGAGCTAGTGTTTCTGCATTGATGGCAGCCATAAGTGAACTGGACTTAACCGACAATACTTTAGCATTTTCACCATGTTTAGAAAGAGAAGACTTAGAAGATGTTAAACCATTTATGACAAAGTCACCCTTTGAAGTAATCAACAAAGGTGAATTCTTGCAGGTCCCTTTCATAGCTGGTTTTGTTGATAATGAAGGCACAATTCGTTCAGAACAAATTATAGAATCTGACTGGCTACAGCAAATGGAAGAAAGTTTCACTAATTTCTTGCAGTCTGACTTGAAATTTAAATCAGACGAAGAAAGACAAAAAGTTGCTAACGATATAAAAACATATTACTTTGAAGAGGGTGACGTACATACGGATCGTATTGATGAGTATATTTCATACCATGGGGATACAATGATTTTAGTATCAGCTATAAGAGAAGCACGTCTTCGCGCAACGACATCTTCGTCTCCAGTATATCTTTACCAGTTTTCATATAAAGGCACATTAGGAGAACCGTTTGAGGGGCCAATTCCAGTAGAACGGGCGGCTCATGGTGAAGAACTAGCGTATCTGTTTCCAGAGATACATGCCACGAAAGTTCCAGAAATGGATCTCACTGTAGCTGATATTCTTGTTGAAAGATGGACTAACTTTGCTAAGGAAGGGTAAGCTTGTTACAATATTGTGTATATTATATATATTTTTTGTTTGCATGTTAGGTACTCATTATATTTATTTCTTTCAGCCTACCTACCAGTGACACGTCTCAAGTCGATTGGTTACCGTTTACAGTTGAAAACCCGCATTATCTTCGAGTATTAAATAAAGACGAAATAAGTGAAGCAGTTGGTACTTTGGAACTTGACTTGATGAATCCACATCCTGACAGGATAAGCTTTTGGGATAGTATCTATGAAGAACACTTCTTAGATGCTGAATCTAAATGGGAACTAATAATAAACGATGTCAATAATAATGCTGAAGAAAAACAAGGTAAGTCCAGAACTTTCTCAAAATTATGAGTGTAGACAGAAATACTTTCATAAAATGTAAAAGCGTTACATTAAATTACAGTAATATAATTTTATACATATTATTATAACATTTTGTTAATTACAAACAATAGATAATTATGTGTTAGATTACATTAACTGTGATATCGTAGAGATACAAAAAAATTAGTATACTTTCCAGGTGTGTCAAAATTAAATGACAAAAATCTTCCCGAAGCTGAAGCAGGCTCTGAAGAAACGAGTTTTTGGGATGAAGTTTATAAAGAACACTTCTTGAAATTCAAACGGTTATTAACTCGTAATGACGACGAAGAGGATGAAAATGTTGAGGGCAGTGGTGATGACAATACTGAAGATGAAGACGAGGGAGGAGATGAAGATGGAAATGATGATGATGATGATGGTGATGACAATGGTGCCGCATCTTCTGCTGCGTATACGTTTTCAATCATATGTTTATTTGGTATCTTAGACAAGATTCATGCCACAGTAACTCTTTCATGAGGTTAACTACTAAATTAAGGTAACGTATAGGTATTGTATTAATATTAAATTGTAAAGTAAATAATGATAATATGATGCAGCTTGTACAGATTTTATATTGAAATCTAGTATTAGTAGCTAGCATAAAGTAACATAGTATTAAGTAGTAATGTCTGATTGAGGTACCTTAATTAGAAACATTTTTAGGTGTAAGTTTTAATTTAAATAAAATGTTTCATAGTATACAATATTTTACGAAATTTCTATTTTTACAAATTATTTAATTTACTCAATTAAATCAACTTGCAATATTGGCATTAAATTAGCACTGTTCTCATGATACTTTATTACAGGGGGTCAAGTCTGCTAATGTTTTAGCCAAAATCGTAGTTCAATGGTGTTTGAATGGTAATGCTTTTTGACACAGTTCTTGTTTCTAAAAACCGAAACACATTGTGTTTCTTAAACTCATAACGGAAACACATTGTCTTTCTTAAACTCATAACGGAAACACATTGTGTCTCGATTTTGGGTTTAAGAAACCAGATCTGTGTCAAAAAGCATTAGCATTCAAACACCATTGAACTACGATTTTGACAAAAACATTAGCAGACTTGACCCCCTGATGTTTCTTCTTAGCATGTTTTTTTTTATAATGTTCTCAAGTTGTAGTTATGTAACATAGTTTCACGGTTATTAAACGACCGATAGTTTATCACACTAGCTGTTTTTTTTTTAATTTAAAATATTGTAATTGTAAAGCAACGGTTTGTGTTATGCAAATCAGTTCTATTTCCACCCATGTGACATTATACAGTTCACATAATAGCAGTATGTACAACACATGTTCCCTTCCGACCTTCCGTAGCTACGCGACCCCGGCCTGAACTTTTATCAACCTGCACGCAACGCAATGTTATGCACGAGGAGAATTATGGCATAACAGCTTTCGTCGTACATGTTTCTTTTTTTTAAAGCTAAGGTAATGCACATTTGCAAATAAAAGAAACTCTAACACAAAATAGCCAAAACACAGGGGGTAATTTTGTGTTTGCCAAAACACAAAAGCACAAACGGTAAGTGAACAATCAGCTAGATCACAACACGAAAAAATAACTTTAAATTCCGAATCTCATCTGCGCCATTTGTTAATAGTCACAACACAGTTAAGTAAGAACGTAGCTTTAAGGATAAACATTTTTTTTTCACAATAACACAAAACTCTTCAAATACTTAGCCCATTTATCTTATTTACAGTTCTTAAAACAAAGCGCTGCATTGCTCGTTTAATTAAAATTTACCGTGTTCGGTACACGCAATTCGGACGTAATTTTTATTTATTTCAGTGAGGGTAGTTCTGTACTCGGATTGACAGTAGTATCAGTTCGTGGATCACTCCGGTTCAAACAAACGTGCTCAGAAAATTGTGATTAGCTCTTCTATACTATTTCGTTAATGATAGTGTAACGTTCTATAATGTGTGTGTTGTGTATTGAACAGTTATCAGTGAAGTGTTAACTAAACGAAAAGCAGCTTTTCTCGTGCCTGCCGTAACGATACCTGCCTGCCTAGCATGACCGATTTATATCGCGTGATATAGCATTTTATCGACACTGAACTGTCAAATTCCTTTGTCTTTTTGACAGTTAAACGTGATAAAACGCTATATCACGCGATATAAATCGGTTATGCTAGGCAGGCAGGTATTTATTTTTAACCGACTTCCAAAAAAAGAGGAGGTTCTATGTATATTTGTTTTTTTTGTGTGTATGTCCACCGATTACTCGAAGACGGCTGGACCGATTGAAATGATTCAAACCTCATTACATTAGGTAAACTCCTAAGTTGGTCCCATTTTTTAAAATTTGGAAATCGGTTCAGTACTTTTCAAGTAATCTTGAAAAAAGCACAAAAATAGTATGATTTTGTGTGAATTACGTCGATAATAATGGTCGTATTACTTCTTTGTTTATGAACTGAATAAGATAATAATTTTTTTGTAGGAAGAGGGATATCTTAAGTGTAGGTTCTTTAACGGACTTAAAAAAGTGTATGTATGTAATGTATGTATGTTTCTCCGCGATTATCTTACGTTTGGTTGAGCCGATTTTTCTACATATTATAATATACCTTACCTACAAGGTAAGGTACACTAAAAATAAAAAAATCACTTCTCAAGCTTACGCGGTCATTAGACATGAAATAAAACACTTTTAACGGATACTAGCGCGGTTTTATTGAAAGTAGTTTGGTAATTAGTTGGTATTTGGTTTGATTTTTGATTTTCCTGACGTTTCGGCACCTTTGCAGCCGTGGTCACGGGGGACTCAAAAATCAAACCAAATACCAACTAACTACCAAAGTACTTTCGAAAAAACCGCGCTAGTATCCGTTAAAAGTGTTTTATTTCAAATAAAAAATTGTTAAAAAAAACAAAAAATTCACTTCAAAAAACCTAACTCTAAAAAGCAAGAAATAATATTGGTAATAGTAAAAATACGTCTATTGAAGTCGGGTGGGGCTTTTAGAATAATCGACTTCGACTCAATAGACGTATTTTTATTATTACGAATATTGTTTCTTGCTTTTTAGAGGTAGGTTTTTTGAAGTTTTCTATTTACTTTATCACTATTTTATACTAATGTCTTATCTCTTATATCTTTTAATCCATTCAATTTGTTGTCACCAAACATTTATTTAATTTTTCGCGTTGACTGATCTACTTCTCTGTTGTTGTTTTGTAAACTTTTAATTTTGAAGAACATGAAATTGCACACTTTTTTTGCAAAATTACTTTAAAAAAGAGTATGATTTACAATACGCCACGTGCAAAGCAGTTATTTTGAGACGCGGGTCCCTCCAGTGTTTACAGGAGGGCCGAGGAGTGCTCGTAAAAAACGAAAGTGCAGATTTGCAGGCTGCGTTTAATGTCTCGTGGCGCTGCAGCTGCAACGCAATAGGCTTGTTTCCATTAAGAATAAATATAATGGATAGGGGTTTATAATGATTTATTATATTATGGAGAAAATAACAAACAATTTTAATTATTAAAAGGGTTAAAGATTAATAATATTTTTAAAAAATAAATTTCGTAAAATGAAACCTTTAGTCACGTGACAGTGAACACCAATCAGAAAGCGTTACGTCACGCCGTGCGAAACTCCAATCTTGTCCTTGACGTTTCGAGTATCACTACCGGAGGCGCGTTCCAAACCTACACTCCGAGTGCAACCTAACCACAACCGAACGCAAGTTTTAGCCACTTTTTCCGTATTTCTCCATTGTTTGGAACATATATAAATAACAGGTTTAGCGTTTTTATAGTCGTGCTATCACACTGGGGCACTATACAGTACTTATAATATGAGAAATTCATTTTTAAACGATAAAAACTAGCTATAACGTACGAAGACACGATCGCTCTTTTGTTTGTTTTGCACGGCGTGACGTCATTCAAGACGCCATGACAGTCTTGTGCGTTTTGGAACCAAATTAAAATTGGTTTTTTAAAACGCGAAATTTATAATGTAAACACTCGATTAAAAATAAATAAACCTTTTTTTTCGATAAAATGCCTAATAAGCTAAAATATTAAGCAGTTATTGAAATTTTGTCAACTAGCCTATTACTGCTGTTATAGCACTTGTCGGTTTATGGGATCATTTGAATAAGTAACTATGTTTGGTATTATTCTTAATGATTTACTTATTTTGTGGATTTTTTTGGTATCTAGTTGTCCATCAGCCATTTTTGATGTCCCCACTGCTGGGGCACAGGCCTTCTTTATGAGTGGCAAGGAGGATGGGCCATAACCCACCACGCGGGCCCAATGCGGATTGGTGGGTGTTAACGACTGCAAATGCAGCCGGGACCAACGGCTTAACGTGCCTTCCGAAGCACGAAGGAGCTCGAGATAATAAATTTTTGGTCACCCATCCCATGACCGACCCATGCGAACGTTGCTTAACTTCCGCAATCACTGGGCCAGGCGCTAAACCACTGCGGCACCGAGCTCTATCTAGTATCTAGTTAATTAAGTGGAATTAGCAATCCGTTTATTCGTTAGCTTTCGCCCACGACTTATTCGCGCGGTCTATAACAAAAGCTCAGCTAGATGATTATCCTATCTAAGGCTTTATCTATCCCATCCAAATCCGTTCAGCTGTTTCTGTAATAAACATCCAAACATACAAACATTTATATTTATAATATTCAAATGTTATAGTAGGATCTAAAACATTTGAAAGCTTACAGACATGTCGGAGCTTATTGCACTGAAATATTATAGTAAACATTTTTACCAAATTACGAAATAATAGAATTATGAGTTTTTTCATGCTCGTTTTAACTTAACATTGTCAAAAAAGCTGTATTCAAAGATTAAATATCTAGCTTGCTGTTACTTTATAAACTTCAAAATGCAATAGCTAATGTACATATTTGCCGCACAACGATTACTTATTTAATTGTTTTGAATTCTAGAAAAAGTCAAAATAAAATTCAAAAATTATTGAAAGTTTTTGTAGCTAATGAGAGACATAGTACAATATTATTAGGTATTTAAATTATAAACCTAAACCTTAACTTAAAAAATAAAAATAAAAAAATATAGAATAATAACCGTTTCTTGTGCACTTCCAGTACTTAAATGTACTGAGAACAGCATAATATTGGAACCACTTCTACAGAGTAGGTACTCGATTGTGACTCCTGATGGTTTTTTCATTGTACAATAAGGTGCAAGCGTTCGGGTTACAGAACGCACGTGCTAGCCACCTCGGTTTTTAAATTTATCAATATTCAACAAGAAATCCTAACGTGGATAAGCCATATTCACTTCTCAAGCTTACGCGCTCACTAGACATGAAATAAAACACTTTTAACGGATACTAGCGCGGTTTTATTGAAAGCAATAAAACCGCGCTAGTATCCGTTAAAAGTGTTTTATTTCGTGGATAAGCCATTCATAATGAGTTCATAGACTTACGAGTGCGTTTTGGTACCCACTCTCCTCAATTTGTAGGGTTTGTAGGCTATGGATAAACTAAAGAAAGGGTATATATTGATCCACTACTTAACTATATACTTATGACACTAAACCCAAACTTTCAATAATATTAGTAGAACAGCAAAAAACGCTATTCAAAACTTTTTGCTTTTACTTTTACTAACCACAATATTTTATGGCTGATTGACTAATTGAATTTTTTGTAACAACTTTGAAGCAACTTTGAGATACTTAAATAGAAAAATTCATACAGACTTGACATAAAAAGTAAGGGAAAATAAGATAAAACAACAACAGAGTACTTCATATTATTATCTCAATTCAAATGATCGTAGATAAAACAAGAAGTTGTCGGATTAGATAAATATTTTTATCGCCAAATTTACGTCTTTAATGTTCGACATAAGTTAGTCTTTCCGGAAGATAAATTTCTCGAGTGCCATTTCTTGATAAAAAAGATTAAGCACTTTGTAAAAACAGCAAGCGTAAACATATTCAAAAGATTGATTTAAACATCACATCAGTAGTGATACATTTCTTGTTTTATAGAAATCGGGGTGTTAGCGTAGTCAATTCTAATCATTGCATTGATTAAAATCAATTCAATTCTAAATTGATTGCTCCATCTTGTTCCATCAAGGTTCTGATTGAACCAGAAGTTTGAGGCGATCTGGCTCCGTTAGATAGACACTACCGGCCGCGCCACAGTTGCGCCAAATTGAATTTAAATTACCATCAAATTGATTATAAATACTTTGTGCTTTTAAAGATCCATAGGCCAAGGTTCTAAACGCGCGACTTGATATACTTGTTAGTTTCCAGTCATCAGGTCTGACAGATTTCATACAAATGTTTGATTTAAACCAAGAGATAGGTGTCATCCGATAGGTGTTTGAACAGGCCTTTAGTTAGGTATGTCCACACTAATCACGCGCTTGCGCCGCCCGTGCCGCAGCCGCCTCTCGAGTCGAGAGCCATGTGGCTCGCATCCTGCCGCGCTGCGCCCGCGCCGCCGCGCTACAACCGCTGCGTTTACTCGACCGACGATTGTTTCACATAAATGAAACTGACATGAAAAATAAAAGCGCAGTTTCCGCTCGTTTGTTTAGGTAATTCGTTTTATTAATCGGGTACCTTGAAAAATGTATTATTGAAATAATGTCACAAGTAAGTACTAATAATTGTATTAGAAGTTTTTTTAAAAACTTAAAATTAAGCCATAACCATATTAAACCATATAACATTCAAAATCAAAATCAAATCAAAAATTATTTTTTCTAATACACTACAAATCAAGTAATTTTGAATTGTCTGCATTTTCCTACCTCAATAACATTTCCTTAATATATTTTCATGTAAGTTTGTAACATAGAACATTGAAACTTTAAGTACTCGGTGAAATTAAACGTGACAACAACATAGGTAGCTAGTATTCAAAATTATAACAAAAAAATTATGAAATTATAATAATAAAATTATGACAATAAAATTATGAGTACTAAACTTGAGTGACATAATGTATATCCAATATAATAAGTCTATTAGTGACATCAAACAAAAGTGATTACAAAGCAGATATGATTGTATAGTAGCGTAAGTCAATTAAACTATTATCGGCAGTCGGTTTTAAACAAAAACTTGCTAGAAAGTAATTAACTAGTAATAAGTTTTGTAGAGAAGTAGTTACGATGTGTTAATGAGTTCAAAGTGGCATTTTATGGTTTAACTAAGAAACTTTAAGTTTACGATCAAATAAAACTTTCATGTCCTTATGAAGCTTTACAAAAAATAAATCATGTGATTTTAACTAATTACCTACTTTTTACAGTTATTAACGATAAAACGGACTGCTAAACAAGATTTTATGTCTGTATAATTCGTGTACAGGCCTCGGCACGGATCTTGAGCGCGGTGACAGTTAATGCGCAGAAGTCATTTTTAGGTCTCATTGGCGGGAGACGTGGTGGGGGGCAACTGAAAACATGCGATCAAAACTAACGATTCGTGCCGGCACTTAAACAACGTGTTACAAAATAACACCTAATGCTGAATATGGTATATGTATGTATAGGCACCATCAAACTAAACAACTTTTATTATGGGACCAACTCTGAAATCGCGAAAAGAAAATCTGCTGTTTTTCGTTCTATTACAAAAGATTTTTAAACACTGTTTAACTAAACACGTGTTTAAATGTGATGCTGTCTCTGTCAAACAATATCGTCAAAAAAGTGACAGCATCACATTTAAACAGGTGTTTAGTTAAACAGTGTTTAAATATCTTTTGTAATAACACGGTTTAGTTTTAATTTTTGTATGAAACAGCTGATTTTTTCCGCGATTTCAGAGTTGGTCTCATAGTAAAAGTTGTTTAGTTAGATGGTCCCTAACTACAATATTCAGCTGGGTTATTCTGTAACACGTTGTATATTGTTGTTGCATTGTTTCAATCTTTTTTGATTCATGCATCCTAACAATTAGTTATTTTGGCGATGACTGCTCAAACACTACTTAATAAAGACAAATCATGTTGAATGGTTATCCTATCCTTCCTCACGTGTAGCTAAAACCTAACTCAGGTCAATAAACATAGATTTGTATTTGTTCTACATTGAAATACATTCATTTAAATGTATACCTATTCTATATAGTTATTTTTCTTATATATTAAGTTACTTAATATAATTGAAAAGTACTAGAAAAAATCGACTCACCCGTAGCAGCTCAGACGGGACTCGAACCCGCACCCTTAGGATTCCGGCCCAATGCACTAACCAATTATGCTACCGAGTCGCTAGTGGGAGTGGCGAAATTTTCTAGTAACTTTTACGTTTTCGCTGTAAGCCAGCGTTATTTCATCAATGTGATGAATTACCTTCAACAATTGGTTAGTGCACTGGGCCGGAATCCTAAGGGTGCGGGTTCGAGTCCCGTCTGAGCTGCTACGGGTGAGTTGATTTTTTCTAGTACTTTTCAATTATATTAAGTAACTTAATATATAAAAATAGCATTGTGAATGCTAAAATCTAAAAAAACAATGTTATTTTTCTTTCTTAAATAAAAATAACAATAAGAAATACAATTTATTCCCTTCGGATTGTATCGCATTTACATGTAGATCAGTGTGTTTCCCTCGAGATGTTAGTCGCGAATGGAAACCGTAGTTTTTTCAGACGTGATGACGTGAGGCCTTGGGTGGAACTAGTGATAATAAATGGTGACATCGATCAGAAAGATACTATGAATCTACTTGTACTTCAATAATTATGGATTATGCACTTTTTATACGCTGTCTATTGAGTGTAGGACGTTTTCGTTTATAATTTTTTGTAAAGAATTTTAAGTTATTGGTACATCTTATACATAAAACTTTACGTGGATTCTTAAGACCTATAGGCTAGTATTTTTAGAAGGTATCTCTACATTCCCTCTTATTCATTCGTAGAAGTTGATAGCAAAATGTATCAATAACGACCACTATTTCTACATTCCTTCGTATTCATTCGTAGAAGTTGATAGCAAAATGTATCAATAACGACCACTATTTCTACATTCCTTCGTATTCATTCGTAGAAGTTGATAGCAAAATGTATCAATAACGACCACTATTTCTACATTCCTTCGTATTCATTCGTAGAAGTTGATAGCAAAATGTATCAATAACGACCACTATTTCTACATTTCTTCGTAGTCATTCGTAGAAGTTGATAGCAAAATGTATCAATAACGACCACTATTTCTACATTCCTTCGTATTCATTCGTAGAAGTTGATAGCAAAATGTATCAATAACGACCACTATTTCTACATTCCTTCGTATTCATTCGTAGAAGTTGATAGCAAAATGTATCAATAACGACCACTATTTCTACATTCCTTCGTATTCATTCGTAGAAGTTGATAGCAAAATGTATCAATAACGACCACTATTTCTACATTCCTTCGTATTCATTCGTAGAAGTTGATAGCAAAATGTATCAATAACGACCACTATTTCTACATTCCTTCGTATTCATTCGTAGAAGTTGATAGCAAAATGTATCAATAACGACCACTATTTCTACATTCCTTCGTATTCATTCGTAGAAGTTGATAGCAAAATGTATCAATAACGACCACTATTTCTACATTTCTTCGTATTCATTCGTAGAAGTTGATAGCAAAATGTATCAATAACGACCACTATTTCTACATTCCTTCGTATTCATTCGTAGAAGTTGATAGCAAAATGTATCAATAACGACCACTATTTCTACATTCCTTCGTATTCATTCGTAGAAGTTGATAGCAAAATGTATCAATAACGACCACTATTTCTACATTCCTTCGTATTCATTCGTAGAAGTTGATAGCAAAATGTATCAATAACGACCACTATTTCTACATTCCTTCGTATTCATTCGTAGAAGTTGATAGCAAAATGTATCAATAACGACCACTATTTCTACATTCCTTCGTATTCATTCGTAGAAGTTGATAGCAAAATGTATCAATAACGACCACTATTTCTACATTCCTTCGTATTCATTCGTAGAAGTTGATAGCAAAATGTATCAATAACGACCACTATTTCTACATTCCTTCGTATTCATTCGTAGAAGTTGATAGCAAAATGTATCAATAACGACCACTATTTCTACATTCCTTCGTATTCATTCGTAGAAGTTGATAGCAAAATGTATCAATAACGACCACTATTTCTACATTCCTTCGTATTCATTCGTAGAAGTTGATAGCAAAATGTATCAATAACGACCACTATTTCTACATTCCTTCGTATTCATTCGTAGAAGTTGATAGCAAAATGTATCAATAACGACCACTATTTCTACATTCCTTCGTATTCATTCGTAGAAGTTGATAGCAAAATGTATCAATAACGACCACTATTTCTACATTTCTTCGTAGTCATTCGTAGAAGTTGATAGCAAAATGTATCAATAACGACCACTATTTCTACATTCCTTCGTATTCATTCGTAGAAGTTGATAGCAAAATGTATCAATAACGACCACTATTTCTACATTCCTTCGTATTCATTCGTAGAAGTTGATAGCAAAATGTATCAATAACGACCACTATTTCTACATTTCTTCGTAGTCATTCGTAGAAGTTGATAGCAAAATGTATCAATAACGACCACTATTTCTACATTCCTTCGTATTCATTCGTAGAAGTTGTTAGCAAAATGTATCAATAACGATCACTATTTCTACATTCCTTCGTATTCATTCGTAGAAGTTGATAGCAAAATGTATCAATAACGACCACTATTTCTACATTCCTTCGTATTCATTCGTAGAAGTTGATAGCAAAATGTATCAATAACGACCACTATTTCTACATTCCTTCGTATTCATTCGTAGAAGTTGATAGCAAAATGTATCAATAACGACCACTATTTCTACATTCCTTCGTATTCATTCGTAGAAGTTGATAGCAAAATGTATCAATAACGACCACTATTTCTACATTCCTTCGTATTCATTCGTAGAAGTTGATAGCAAAATGTATCAATAACGACCACTATTTCTACATTCCTTCGTATTCATTCGTAGAAGTTGATAGCAAAATGTATCAATAACGACCACTATTTCTACATTCCTTCGTATTCATTCGTAGAAGTTGATAGCAAAATGTATCAATAACGACCACTATTTCTACATTCCTTCGTATTCATTCGTAGAAGTTGATAGCAAAATGTATCAATAACGACCACTATTTCTACATTCCTTCGTATTCATTCGTAGAAGTTGATAGCAAAATGTATCAATAACGACCACTATTTCTACATTCCTTCGTATTCATTCGTAGAAGTTGATAGCAAAATGTATCAATAACGACCACTATTTCTACATTCCTTCGTATTCATTCGTAGAAGTTGATAGCAAAATGTATCAATAACGACCACTATTTCTACATTTCTTCGTAGTCATTCGTAGAAGTTGATAGCAAAATGTATCAATAACGACCACTATTTCTACATTCCTTCGTATTCATTCGTAGAAGTTGATAGCAAAATGTATCAATAACGACCACTATTTCTACATTCCTTCGTATTCATTCGTAGAAGTTGATAGCAAAATGTATCAATAACGACCACTATTTCTACATTTCTTCGTAGTCATTCGTAGAAGTTGATAGCAAAATGTATCAATAACGACCACTATTTCTACATTCCTTCGTATTCATTCGTAGAAGTTGATAGCAAAATGTATCAATAACGATCACTATTTCTACATTCCTTCGTATTCATTCGTAGAAGTTGATAGCAAAATGTATCAATAACGACCACTATTTCTACATTCCTTCGTATTCATTCGTAGAAGTTGATAGCAAAATGTATCAATAACGACCACTATTTCTACATTCCTTCGTATTCATTCGTAGAAGTTGATAGCAAAATGTATCAATAACGACCACTATTTCTACATTCCTTCGTATTCATTCGTAGAAGTTGATAGCAAAATGTATCAATAACGACCACTATTTCTACATTCCTTCGTATTCATTCGTAGAAGTTGATAGCAAAATGTATCAATAACGACCACTATTTCTACATTCCTTCGTATTCATTCGTAGAAGTTGATAGCAAAATGTATCAATAACGACCACTATTTCTACATTCCTTCGTATTCATTCGTAGAAGTTGATAGCAAAATGTATCAATAACGACCACTATTTCTACATTCCTTCGTATTCATTCGTAGAAGTTGATAGCAAAATGTATCAATAACGACCACTATTTCTACATTCCTTCGTATTCATTCGTAGAAGTTGATAGCAAAATGTATCAATAACGACCACTATTTCTACATTCCTTCGTATTCATTCGTAGAAGTTGATAGCAAAATGTATCAATAACGACCACTATTTCTACATTCCTTCGTATTCATTCGTAGAAGTTGATAGCAAAATGTATCAAAAACGACCACTAACAGTTAGATATCCTAACTGCTAACAGTTAGGATATCTATTTATATATACGAGGGATTGTAATGCTACCTTCTTAAATACTAGACTATGTGTCTTAAAAATTCCACGTAAAGTTTTATTAAAATGTTGTATTATTGTAATTACAAAAAAGTATTAAATAAAATTTACCGCAGCGCCACTTTCTTGTTTCTGACCATGATTGCAATAAGTTATTTGTCATTTTATCTTTCCAATGAAGCTTACAATACATACACTACGTCATTGGTCATGTAAAACAGAACGGTAACCTTAAGTACCTATGTAGACTTAGCTGTAAATTGAAAATGGAAATTGAAAAATTATTTATTCAAATAAACTTAGATATTAAGTGCTTTTAAATTGTCTATATTTTCCTTCCGCCCATTCGAAACTTATTTAGCTGACAAGAAGAAGGAGCGCAAGAAACTTAATACACGATACACTCAATGATTCTTATCACTTCCAGGTGAACGTAGCTATGAAAGTTGAAGCTATCAAAACAATCATAATATTGACTTTGAGCCTCAAAAACAATACCCATCAAGCTGTAGTTCAAATTTAGCAGCAATTACTCTACCTCCAGACACCAGCTCATTCGCCAGAGAGCATGTCAGTCGGGTTCATAATTCATCAGGCGATCGGACGAAGCTATTTTTCCAGCCATCTTGTTGCAATGGCACGATATTTTATCGGAGAACAATAATATTGGACGCTAGATCTGGTAATGCATTGTGACATTTTAAGGAAACTCCTAGATATTACATGAAAAATTACTTTCAACTTTAAATCGAATTGTTTAGAATGTCTGAAAGATAATCATAAATCGTTTGTAGTCCGGAACTTGTTTCGTTGGGTTTATTTTTTTGTAACCTTTAAACTTTTGATTTATAAAACATTAACTGCAATTATTACTTATTTGAAGTTAAACTATCTTACGTAAGCCAAAAGACTGTGTAAAAGTCCCAAAGTTTTCAAGAAAAGTTCGCGTTAAAAGTTAAAACTAAATGTCGTAACAGTGTTTTCTTCTACATTTCTAAAGATTTAAAATAAAGTTTTTACTGGAGAATGTAAAAGTTATTTCGATTGTTAGGTGTGTAACGGAAAATTTTATTGAAAAATAATAAAAAATTGCAAAATGTAGGTATTCGAATTAGAGAAAGAGATTCTTTAGATTAAACTAAACACTGCTCCTTTTTAGAAATACAAAAAATAACACTGAAAAGTTATATTTGATCCAAAAGATGTTTGGTATATTTGATCTGATCTAACAAAGTCTACCCCGACTACTCTTACAATATATTTACAAATTATAAATTTACAAATCAACAATAAATAGATACTTGGTGACGTTTACATAACATTTCATAACTTTCCGTTTATATGTGAGAGGTTAAAGTTTAACTATAAGGTCATGTGTACACTAAACTATTAGAGGATAATTTAACCAGCAGTTAGTGAGCAGCACTCGGTCAAGGATCCCACAGATATATCCTGCACAACTATAACCGTACGATCAATATTGTATTAATAAATACCGGACGTGTTTACTGTTATTGGTTTGCCTTGTAATCTTCAGATTGTGTGTCAATTCTCTCCTCATTCAGTTCTGTAATCGAATCATCAATCGCAGTGAGGTGAACCCAATGCGCCATCGAGCTCTATCATCGCATACGCCGCTTTTGTAAAGTTGTATCATCAATGTAGGTAGTTATTATGATCTCTAGGAAAATGAAGAAATGAATAACATAGTATCATGATTGTAGTGACGTGCTTATACCGAGTGTAACAAGACACTCAACGAAGCCGAGGTGTACGTATTCTGCCCATCATCAGGACCATTTCTGTTCAAAATTATTGCTGGGAAACGATTTTAATTTTTGATGTAAAAAAAGCATTGCATACATTACCACGCAATGTAACGCGTACAACAGATTGCGCCTGCGAGTGAATGCTACACAGCTGCGTGCGGCCGAGTTGAAAGGCATCGTTTATGTGCGTCCTCATGAAATACATTGAGTGATGACGTTTTGAAGCCATTGTTTGTTACGAAATACATAAAATTTTGATAATGTTTCTGTAGACAAAAATTAGGAACTAACGAATAAAATAAGATAACATAAAAATAAAAAAAAAAAATTGACTTTGACCTTCAATAACTTCGTAGCTATTGGTTTCCCAGGTATAGTCTAAAAGACAAAAATAATCCTGACGATGGGCGGAATGTGTGGACTTCGGCTTCGTTGAGTGTCTTGTTACACCCGTTATTTTACGTTATTTTTTTTTAGACATAGGTACTTGCTTTAAAAAGTCTAAAGATGTTGTAGTAACTGGAACATTCAACAAATAAAATAACATTAACACATTTAGTTTCCTATAATAGCACTGCTAAAATGTTTACTTTTCTCCCTGAAATTATTACACGGTAAAGCTAGTTTTTTTTTAAAAGCCTCATTAAATGGAGAGACAATGGATTTGAAGCTAAACGATTTGTAATGTATGTTTAGGTGAACGTCATACAATCACAACATGCGCGAATCGATGTTTCAGTCGGTTTATAATAATATTTTGAAGTCTTTGTTCATAATGGATAGTTTGAAAGATCCATCTAATGCACACTTACTTAATTACAAGCTCCGACAAAGAAATTGCAAAATCGTTAATAAAAATGAAGCGAAAGAAATATGTGAGGATCGTAACAAGTGTAAATAAGTTACCTCTGCCTACTCCCATGCCCATGGGAAAAGGCGTGACCTTTTGCTACCTTCTATCTTTCCACGTTTTTTTATCATGGCACAGCTCAAACCACTGAAAGAATCGAGCTGACATTTGGAAGATAAGTTTGTAATCGTATAGGTATAAAACTAGAAGCAATGTTACTTTAATAAATAGTTAATTTATACCAGAAAATATACTTTAGTTTCAGTTTAAATCACTTAAGTTTGATTTAATGGACTGATAATTGTTAGGTTAGTAAAAGCTGTCGATTCTTGTCTGTGTCCACGTGTCACCACCACGTGACCCGCCCACCTCCTGGCTCCACTGTGAATATTGCACGCATTTCAGCTGGGCGGGCGGCGAGCGGCGCGGCGCGGCGGGCAGACTCGCCCGCGCTATGCCGTCAGATGTCTAGATTTCATCACGAATACCTATTTCCTCTATTTGTTTCATTCCCTATTGAAACAATCATAAACCTAATTATCCGTTTCTAAGAATTTCCGTGCTTTTTGTGGCATGGCAAAAGTTAAAAGAAAGATTCATTAAGGAATAGTGGGTATTGCTGAAAGATATTTTAGTGTTAATTAATCGTACTAACAAAGAAAAATAGAAGTAATAAAGAAATGATAAGGGTACGTAATAAGTAGTTACCTTCTTATTAACAAATAGGTAAGTTACAATATTACTAAATGTCTTTACTAGATTCTATAGGTCTAGGCAGTTGCGAGCACTTCTACAAGTCACAAACAAAGATGTCACTGTTTCGGAATAATGTTTTACAGTGCAAGGAAACTTTATTGCTTGCTAAGAACACAATCAAATACACTTGAGAGCAAAGAAATCGACGTTCTTTCCCAAATAGAATCAGTTGAGATAATTCAATAAAATTGATGCATTGCAAAGATTAATAATGAACCAGTTTTATGAAAAAGGTTTCTTTCAAGCTAAGTTTAGATGAGTCGATTTCATTGCTCTCAAGTGTAGGAGTAGAAAATTCCACGTGTTGAATTAGTTGATACTAAAAGCTTTAATATGTTTCTAGGAATTTTAAAATCTAGATGTTCGAAATCATGAAGCGGTTAAGAAACTTATGAAACTCTTAATATAATATGACTTTTAAGGATTTTTTAAATTGATTGATATACATTGTTTTTCTTGGTTTTTTGAGATTTTTTTATGGTTTTTGAAGGAAGTTTTTTTTTACTTTTTATCTTTACAAATTATGTTTATAAAGAATAAACTTAATAAATAATTTACTATTATATAGAATAAACTGTAGATAGAATATTTATATCGCTCAGTCAACAATAGAGATATATTTGATTGACGTTATTTTAATTTTCAAGACGAACTCAAGACTTTTAAGTTTGGTATGGTTCTCATTGTGACAGCTAATCAAGTGAATTGTGCATACAGGCAGTAGAACTAAAATATCTTGTCCTAGATTCAGGTAAGGTCTAGTCTAAATCAAGCGAACTGTAGCAATGGATGTCGCTCAATTTTCATTAATAAACTACCGGGTTAAGCGGTTTTCTGTGTTCCCGGGTCCGAAAATACCCGGTTCCGAGCCCACTGCATTTGCGATGTAACCGGACGAAAATGTCACAGTTGATTAAAAGTTGAAAATGCAGCTTTTTAGCCAGACTTTATGTTTTGATATTTCGCCTGATCCCGATGGCTGGTAAAAATAAATTCGCGGATGTGACTGTGAAGTGATATAAAAAAAAATAGTTATGAGGCAACTTTTAACTCAATTTGTTTGGAACTTTCTTATTTTATTATATTCATCTTGTGATGTTGTAGCTTCAAACTCCAGTATTTCTTTAGCCCTTAGTAAGTACTTCAGGTGTAAACAGCTCTGTAGTTTAGGTCAGACTTTATTAAACAGTCGAGCAAATTAAAAATGCAAAACAAATCCGTCTGGGTTCACCGGGAAATCCCAAAAAAGGGTTGAAACCTCCACCGCAAATGAACCTCATAATTAAGCCGATCCTAACCACGAAAATAAAAGGGCAATAGGTTAAGGGTCAATCCGGGAACTAAGTGCTGGTGACGTTTCAGCGTGTGCATAATTGGGCACGGAAGTGACGTGGCCCGGCGGCGGGAGGAGGCGTCGACGTGTCAAGTCAGGGCCTGAATAATATATAGCAGTTGGAGGCGGATGGCTCTGCCACTTAGCTCGCCTTGAATAATGTATGCTACAGCTACAGCCGCCTGATCGCTTTGATCCTCTTGCGTCTGCGCTTGTTCTCTGCTGTCACACTTCTTTTGCCTTCGAATGGGAAGCTAAAATGAATAAAACCATAACTTTCATAGACATACAAGAACGGATCCAGTCTTCAAGCCAGGTAAAGCACAGACTCCAAAAAAGTAAGGCCATGTTTTTCTCCACTTAACAGACTGTAGTAGATTAACACTATAGTAGATCAAACATGCCTTAACCAGTTCTCACACAAAGAATCTATTAACTCCACTTTATTTTAGTAAAATTCTACACAAGTGGGTGATTTCTTGAAACATGCGAATATCTTTGTTATAAAATACAATACCCACTTTGTAAAAACCTAGTCGCGGCGGCGTGCGAAGCGGGCGATGATGGTTTGGACAAAATCATTAACCAAGGATGGTGTAGCCTAGTCCACACTAGGCTACACCATCATTCAGCTTCTCTATATATTTACGATATATAGATAGAGAAGAATGCAATATAATATTCATATTAGCTGTGTTTACTACAGCGTCTATGGGATACAAACTTGTGTTGCAGCTAACCATTTAACTAAGAAGATGAAAATAAGAGCCGAATGTAAAATATTATGTAAGCAATCTGTACAAGTTGATACAACAACATAATGAGAATAACACTTAAAATAAAACTTAAAGAGTGTTGTTAGGTCCCAAGTGGAGCAAAACCAAAATTAAACTCTGTGATTGTTTAGCTCCACGTTGCAGTTGGACTGCAGTCTGCGTGCATCAACGCTTAGTACTCTGGAACAACAATAGTTTCCTAAAAAACTAACAACCGTAAGTCAAAGTTAAGACTCAACTATTCACTTAAATACTGAATAGGTTATCTAATAGGCTGAACTGATTATCTAATATTATTATATCTATTAAATATTCTGCCATTATATATAATATACAAATTTTCAAAGAAAGATGTTGCATTACTGAAATTTTAAACAATATAAAATAGGAAATTGTTTTTTCGGTCGGCTTAATTTAATTTAATGCCTAATGATAAGCTATATTTGAACGATGAATACAATTTATAACAAATTACGAGATCTTGTCTATAAATCATTATTTATCAGTCGCTTATAAAGCAATTTTTAAGCTTACCCTTTCTAAATAAGAGGGAAACTTTATTATAAAACAGCGTAAACGAAATAATATTTCACGGACGTCAACACTGAACAAAAAGTACATTACGCCGACCGTAGAGGAGAGTATTAAAAAGCTATAACTCAGCGCGCATGCGTGACGGAGCTCGGCGCGGGCGCAGGTGTCGCGCCGGATGCGGCTGAAGGCGCGAGGAGGGGAGAAGGGGAAAGTAGGGAGAGGAAGAGGGAAAGAGGGTGTCCCGTTGCGTGTTGAAAGCGCGAGCGAAGGGATTCGATTCGAATTTGTTTTTAATTTCACGCTCGCTTATGCTCACGTTCGTTCTGAGATTTCTAGACGAAATCGTGCACATTGACCAGTTTTCACTTTTGGTACCTACACTGAAATATATTTGATAGTGAAAGCATAGCATAGCACAGAATAACTAATAGTGAGCATACGTAAACATGAAGCAACAAATGAAAATGAAACAGTAAATTCTGATATACAATTTGTAACAGAATGGAGAACTTCTTCCGGAGCACAGGTGTGTCCACTGGACAACATTAACATCACTTAGTATTTCTTTAAAAACCAGTTCACTTTTGAATAACAATTAAAACATAATAAATTGATTGAATATTCTGTCTATTTTCACACCACTTCTAAATATTGGTTTTTCATTAAGGAACTTGGTTCTGTTATAAACCTATATTTTGCTGTAACTTACAGCAATTATAACTCCTGGCAACTATTTAGCCATTCAGCCTTTACCAAGAACGGTAATTACCGACGTTTGTTGACTACTGAAACGCCTGTAAACTATGCCATCGTGCATGCATATCGGATACTATATAATTTAATTTAAGTGCGGTTTTGCTAAAACAAAAAAAACCAGTGAACACAGAAGAAACATAGATTTTTTTTGGTCACTTAAAAATATTTTCGTCAATCGTAGTTAATAATTTACAAAACCCGAGTTTTTCTTAATAAGGCGTTCGAGATTTGTGGCACAGTAGGTATCATGCAGTCAAACTGTGTATTAGAATATACCTACGATAAATTTAATTATTTATTAATCAATAAATAAATTACTAAAAAAACTTTTTTATAATAATATAAATAAAACACATTTTTAAAAAGGGCTAAAAAGTATATCAGACTGAAATTGACTGGAAAAATGACCCGTTTAAATGCTATATAAGCAACTTTCGCAAGGGTTGGCCATGAAATGGTTGACCAAAAGATTATTATCTCGAGCTCATGTGCTTCAGAAGGCACGTTAAGCCGTTGGTCACGGCTGCAGTCGATAACATCTACCAATTCGCTTTAGACCCGCGCGTGGTGAGTGCCCCGTACTTCTTATCCACCCATAAAAAAGGCCCGTGCCCCAGCGGTGGGGACATTAAATGGCTGATATGGCTGAACATTTTCAATCAAGAGGGCTTCTTCAAAGAGATAATTAGCCTTTTTGTCACCATAACAAAATAAAACCCGGTTCTAATAAATCGAAATGAAGTATAATCTGAATCGGTCCCGCATGACAAATGCGTAAAGATTCCAATTTAATGAGGGTGTCAGTTAAATAAATAAAAGAAAAAAAACCGCCCCTGAAAGCACTTCCTTCCGACGCAAGCGCCATCTACCGAATCTCAGGAGGGGAGAGACGGCATAATGCACTCAACGTGAAAATAGATTTCACGTGTGTCGCTACTATTTGTCAGGGGAATCATTTTGGAGTAAATTCTATGTTTAATGGAATATCAACTTTTGTTAGTGATGTTGGTGTAGCTAGTAAACAAGGATAGATAAATCTATTTGCATAAGTAGAGTTGCTACAGTGTTTGCGATGGTTTAGTAAGAATTACTATGTTGGGTATTAACATTAGTATGTATTCGTTCGAAAGTGAAGGCAACCTGATAGATTGACTTTTTTAAAGACTGTATAATTCATCCAATTTGACTTAACATAAGTTAACACTAAACACTAAAACTCATTAGTAAAAAAATATATAAGTTGTTAGACTGTATAATTAATTTTGTTAAAAACAAAAACTTAATATTCGGCTAGTGTTAAAAAGTAAAACGAATTCATTATAACCAAAATACCGTTTTTGTGTAACCGTACGCTACGGTCGCACAAAAACGATATCCTTATAACGGTGTCACGAAAAAAAAACCAGACAAATTGTGACAGGAAACGAGACAGCCGGTGGGCACGGGGGCGATGACCTCGCGAGCAGCCGCCCTGAGCATCCGCTGAAACCAGCGCCCGCCCAGGTAAGCTCATACTATGTATGTACCTACAGTAGACCACAGTTTGTTGATAATACTTACATCTTTTTAATTATATGTACGTACTATGTACAATAGATCTTTTGATAACAACTTAATTTGTCGCGTTTTGTTTTGATTAATATGTGGTTTACTGTACCTACGTTTAATTTGCTATAAAAGTTTTAATTAATTAAAGTTAATCATCAAAATCTGCATTAAATTATGTTTCAAGTTATTTTAATGTAATTAATTATAATATTATGGCAGTGACTTAGAAAATGACTTAAAAACTTAGACACTTTGATACTGATAACACGGCAGCAGATTGCCTACAATGTACTCGTATTGTCACAATATTTATTATACACCGTAATTTTTCAGTATATCTAAAAATTAAAAGGGGATTTCAGACCACGAGAATGAACAACTTTTACTATGGGGCCAACCACGAAATCGCGAAAAAAAAATATAGTCGAATCGATGTTGTACTTTTCTATGGAACAGCTGATTTTCTTTCGCGATTTCTTTCGTGGTCTGAACAACCCTTTTCATTTTTAGATATACTTAAAAAATAACGGTGTATTAGTTTTGTGGTATCGGGTTAGCGCGTGAAACTAAAGCTGTAAACCTTCCTAAAATAAATTAAAAAAAAATGTTTCTCGCCAGACACTTCTGTGACGTCTTTAAATCGGCATCGACTACAGTAGTAACTTCTTTATAAACTAGATTAATCTATTGTATCTGACCTCCGCACTTCTATAAATTAAAACCATATTAGTCATTATACACAATTTATTCATAAAACCTCCTGTTCATTATCTAATCACGGACACAGTTCTATCATTAATTACTGCAATAATTCTATTACTTTTGAACTTATTTATTGTATATATCATTAATCTCATTTTACTATTAATTATTCACTACAACAATTATGTTAATTTAAAGGGTATAACTGTATTAATCATTAATCAACTTTATCTTTAATCATTACTACAACAATTATGTTAATTCAAACCTTAATCACGAAATATGAAACAAAATATAGAAATATGAATTTACAACGTGACGTCTGCTGGCGTGAACTTAGCCTCAAAGTTGCTTCCTCGGAGAATCGCGAGCAAATGACGCTCCGCTGAGTGCGCACAGAAGTTTTATGTTGCTCGCAGGGGGGAAACGCGCAGTCCGTAAAAAGGGCGCGCGCGAGTAGTTGGCGGGAAAACGCACCATAGGAGTCGTTTAGCAACTACTAAATTGTAAATTGCGACAACATCCGGCCGTCCTGCATACGCGTTCGCCCTCGACCGCGTTCTGGTTTAATGTAGAACTGAGAACAAGAGAGAATTTGGGTAGTTCTTGGGAGAGCAATTTTTGAGTGTGTGTGACTCATATCTCCTATAAAAACAAATAATTATGATTAAAACTATCATTACATCGTTTCTACATTTCATTAAGCATCGTGTCATATAGATTTCACTGGTTAAAAACTACGTAGATCGGAGTAACTCACCCTCAACACCTCAAAAACGGGGTTATTTTGCACGTTTTTACGTGTCACACGGGCGCCGGCTTATGAGAAATCGCGGATATTTTTGAAATCACCCACGTTTTTAATCAGTTTTGTACACACATTTAAAATAGACATATCACGTTATATACTGATCAAATTTTAAATCCTATCGGAGAGAAACTTTTGATTTTATGGACCTAAGTAAGTATGTCACACGCCTAGCTACTTTTTCACTGCGCCCTCTTGCGAAGGCCATTGCTCTGGACTGGCTAGGCACAGACAAATAGTGATTGATGTTTTCGAATCGACAGTTACACCGCTACTGACAGGTAAGATGACTGTGTTGCTGTTTCCCACGCTTTTGGTGCAAGACTAAGTTCTACGATTTTAAAAATTTTGGTTCTCATTTCTAATGTATTTCCATGTCACATTTTTGCAATATAATTGTGCTATTTTTTGTAAACGGGTTCTGCACTGAGAAAAATGGGGCACTATAAACTATCGTGAATGCACATCTTTTTGACCAATTGTGCAAGCACGTTAAGTTACGCTGCCGGCGGTGCACATAAAATTATGGTTCCACCGTAATTTAGTGACGTCACAAGCTTATTTGCAGCTCGCACTATAAAATAAAGGTCAAGAAATCATAACATATAGCCCCAAAGAATGAAAACATGTAGTGCACTGCTTCAAAATACCTAATTGACGGCATTTAATATTATAATGCATTGCGATTACTCATAGTTCCGTATCATTATACTATTATGTGCGTTTGCATTATACTTATTGGTGCCTATCAGTTTGTGCACTATAATATTTCGTGCCTGCCCACGATATTATTTGATTACTGGAAGCATGTATTTATATGCAAGTGCACTAACTGTTATAGTGCTTTTTTATCACGGCATGATCCTTTTACGTGCGCGAGCACTTTTTTCCGCACTATATAATATCGTGATGGCATGGATATTTTTCAGGATAGCACTAAATCTATACATGATGTTTCCGGACGATGAATAATGAGGTATCCTCAGTCAGGCAGGATTGATAGGTCAAATGATTGTTTGACTTATCAATCCTAACTGACTCAGGATACCTCTCCGAACACTAATCTGATTATATTATTCATCGTCCGGAAACACCATGTATAGATTTAGTGCTATCCTGAAAGATATCCACATACATCACAATACATACATTATGTGGCGTATGCACAGAGTTTTTCTAATATATTATTCATCTTAATATAAATTTAATAAGAAAAGATAGTTCTGTCATCGGTCTGATGTTACAGATTTTTATCATTGAGATTTTTACGATTGGAAATTAATATTATTACTGCCTGTTATAATGCGACTCATCTTTGTAAATATTCACTGTACTTACGAGTACTTAGCATATGTGAAGTTAACGTAGTGTGACTTTGTGTGTAATAATCACACACAAAGCCTAGGGTATAAATTAATAAAAAAACTTTGAAATTATACAAACTTTTAATTAAAAAAAATATAACTTATCGAATTAACAGTTAGTACTTAATAAAAAATTAAATACACTTGAGAAACACAGCCCCCTTACTAATAATAATAAAGATTGTATAGCAGATGGTATAGTTACACAATGGTTACTTTCTGGCAAACTATTTAAGTTGGACATTAAAAAGAAAGGGACAAAACATTCTGTAAGTCTAAAGTTACACAGTGTTTTGTATGGAGAATTATTAACAAATTGCATTTTCCATACTAGCGTTTTCATAATGTACTTACTAACCGTGAACGCTATTCTAACAAAACTTTTATGTACAAATGTTTGGACAATAAGCTGACTAAGGCAACATAACTTAAAGAAAAAAAAGGGGTAATTTTCACAAACAAAAAAAGGAATCACTTTTAAGTTATTTTTTTAATGCTACGAAAACAAAATAAATAGACTTTAGTGATGCTGGTATTTGACGGCTATGGTCAAAATTTGATGTAATATCCAGCAACTGAAATATATTTTAAATCACAGATGTTATGAGATTCTCTGTGTTTGAGAAAAAACACAAATTTCATAGGTAAGGACCAGCTTATACTTAAACAGAAACAGTCTTATACTAAAGGCGAATGAGGATCAGTAACAGGTTTGAATCCTAAAGTTTTATTGATATAATATAAACACATGTTCATGTTCATAGCTATGAACACCCAATTCTCAGACACACTTTTAGTTCTAACAAAACCACTTTGCAAAAATTCTGAATCAAGGGGGTGTTTTTGTGGATCAAGGATTAAAGTGGACGTAAAAGTGCAAAAGATACATCAATAGATTTTTACAATGGATCTTAGTGGATCTAGGGAAGATTTTTTGAAATCCGTTTAGAAGTGGTTGAGTTAAATAGAAAGGAATAAAAGAAATGCCAAGCTCAATGCAATATGTGCTTTATCGCGTGCGTACGACGTAAGGTTACCGTACGTCGCGGATGACGTCGTGAGGACCCCCCAAAATATCTGTTCAGCTCGTATAATTTTCGGGTTTAGGATATAGCGTGAAAATTTCTTCACAGTTAATCATGTGATGGCATAAGCTTTCTTATAAGCCACTAAACAAAGATCATTACTGATCCTCAATGCACCAAACACACATTATACAAATGCCGAGTTGAAGAAGCCTATGAAGCTGTTATAAACAACTGCACTAAGTTAGTGGTACACATTTATATAAAAAGACTACAACATTAGTACTTAAAACTCATAAATTACTCGGCAGGTTTTCGTGACGCTTCAGTAAAAATAAATAAATATACCTATTAATCAAAATATTTCCAAAACCTGCCTAATATAATTTATGAGTTTCACACGCTAATTTTGTGCTCCTTTTCTGTAGGCATTTACTGTTTTATATACCATCTGCTAGTTATGTAGTTCATATAATTATATAGTTTGCTTAAATTATGAGGGAAGGGTGCTAAAGCATTGCTGGCTTTTATACAGTTGAAGTTATTAGTTTGTTTGACCTCATAAGCCTGATAATGCTCATTGAATTCAATAGTATCAAATAATCGGCAGTAAAAGTGAGTGAGTGAGTTTGAGGCAGTTACAACTATTGCTTTAATGGTTGCAAAAATGGGCAACTCATGATTTGGTTCATCGAAATCCACAAATACAATGGTGTAGGGTTTCCACTGCACACCTGCAACAAAAGTTATAGGTCTCTCTAGATTAAAACGATCAAGAGAGATGCTCAGCCGAACTTTCTTACCAAACTGAACGGCATCAGGGACAACCTGATTAAAAAGTAAGTTGTTTAATGAACGTTGATATCTGATTGCTACTGTTTTAGTAATATTAACACGTGTGGACGTTGATCGCGCCACTATTTTTGAAGTTCTATGCTTTGCTTCAAAACGCATTGCCCAAATGGTTCGTATAGGGCCGAATTTACGTAACATGGCAGGGTAATGAGTAAGAAAGTGAAATTTAGGCTTTAGTAGTGACCCCGTGAGCTTCATAAATAAAGAGTTAAATTCAGAGACTAAGCAATTTAATTTTTCAGTTTTAGTTCCATGTATGGGGGAGCCCCCTTAATCTTTTATTTATTATATTTTTATGTAAAAATCGTAAAGCGGTTCACAAAATAAATCTACCTACCAAGTTTCAACTGTGTAATCTTAATAGTTTCGGAATAAAGTGGCTGTAACATACAGACGGACAGACAGACATGACGAATTCATAAGGGTTCCGTTTTTTGCCATTAGGCTACGGAACCCTAAAAAAGGGTCCTAAAGTAGGTATTAGTTTAGTTACAAAATGGCAAAAAAAATCGATTAATAATGAACTTATAATTAATTACGACACGTAGGTGGTCCCTTTAGATTGAGTATTTCCGTATATAAAAAGTGATATAGCTTCTATAACTATTGACCTATCGTCATGGTAATGGTGTTAAAAGATGCGGAAGCAGACGAGAAGTGCATTTGTTGGAATTTTGAAAATCTGTAAATAAATTTTTCGGCCGCGTCGAGGCAGTCAGCGGGCGCTTTTGTAAACAATCGGAAAAATAAACAGATACCTCTACCTTTATTTCATTTGTTTTTCGCAAAATTTTATAATCATTTTCAATGCTCCGATTCTTGCGGAGACCGCACAAAAAATCTGTGAATTTTCCAACACTGACCACGAACGCATCTGACGAAACGAAAAATAGGTAGGTATAGTATTAGTAACTAGGTACTTACTGGCAAAGTGTTCGATAATTTCTTTACCGAAGCCCCATTTTCTAAGCAGTTCCCCCATGGGATCCATTTTATTTAGTTGAAGAACAGCACTTCACGACGTCAGTCAAGATCCGAGGTCACAATGAAATGAATGATGAATTTGCATCTCGGGCGAATTGTTCTACCTTCCCGTCCCCGGAATGCATGTAATCTTTATGTGCATACGCACCATATTTTTTAATTTATTTTTAAACTTTTTGTGTTGAGTTATAATTTTTTCAACCTGGCACGATTATTTAACGTGCAATAATTATAATTCGCACTGAATTTTAATGTTCCTCAGGATTGACGTATTTATTGTGCAAAAATGGAGAATGGCACTATCAAAATTGCTGCATAATTTGAAATTTAAACATGCATTGCATCAAATGTTATGGTGCAACTCTTTGAACCATAACTTTCTATGCAAAAAATTGATATTTTAACGTGCATTTAAGATGTCACTAATTTATTGTGCTTCGATCACTGTACAATATGATGCATAATCCACAATTTTACTATGCATTAGTTCTTGCACGATAAAAGATTATACATTTGTACAATAAGTTTTAGCGAGGTTTCTTGCATAATGAAGTTTAATGCCCCGCAGAATAGATATACATTCGTGTCACTATATAAAGTGTTGCGCACTGTTTTATTAGCGGAATGCAGAGTATTTTAGAATGTTTGCATGATATTTTACTACGTCGACTTCAATCCATTTTTCTCAGTGTGAGGTGCAATACCTTACTCCTAAATGTACTTAACCAGTAACAAAGTAGCAGGTTATATCTTTTCAATGCCGATAAATTTCAAAATTAATGCTTTTTGGTAATTTCCATGGCGTAATTTCCATGTATAAAACACCATGGAAATTACATAAAGCCCATGGAAATTACTTTGTTTTATTTTTGGTTTATTATATCAGCCGCTCGACACTTACTGTTGGGTGTAGGCCTTCCCCAAGGTTCTCCACAACGATTGGCCCTGTCCTGCCCACATCCAGCAGCTTCCTCCGACCTTCACCAGATCGTCGGACTACTTTGTCAGGGGGTGGGGGCATCCGGTGCGCGATCACTATTCCAGAGCCACCGGTTTGTCTCGCTATGTCCGCCCACTGCCACTTCAGCTGTGCAATCCTTGAAGTGATGTCGGTTACACTTCAGCTGTGCAATTCTTCAAGTGATGTCGGTTACTTAAGTTCTTCTACGGATCTCTTCATTTCTGTCGCCAAACAAGGCAAGTTGGCAACAACACACACACTGTCGTTTTGAGACACTGAAGTAAGTTGGACGCAAACAATTTTTGAAGCTTTGAGTTGGATCTGACGAGAGATCTCTTCCTCGAAATTGGACTCACTTTACTAGGACTGTCTGTCCTAGGTATAATTAATAGTCTGGATAATTTGAGTACACTGTTTCTATAGCTTCTAGAAACCTCCGAGTATCGGCTTTCCGTCAGCTCTCAGAAGTTCTCTAGTGATTCCATCGTCACCCGCCACCTTGTTCTTTTTTAGCTGTTTGAGGGCCATACTATTCTCAGGCTGGCGTCCTGGATATCTTTGGTAAAGTGTCGGGTGAGCTTGGCTTTCGTCGATCCTGTATTAATTTCTTCGTTACTCAAAAAAGAAAATCAAAAGCAAAGCAAGTGGCTTTGCTTTTGATTGAAATACTCGTACATAGGTCAGTTACACTCCAGTCTCCCGATATGACGATATGTGCTCTACTCTACGGGCGGTATGGCTTCGTATGCAGAACTGCCACACCGGTGTAGGTCGCATTATCACCTGGCTGTGGGCTGCCGTGTTACCGTCGTCCGCCAGTGGCCGAGTTGCTGCTGCAGGGCTTAGTTGCATTTGATTGCAGACCTAGAAAGCTAACTCCAATCTTCACTCATGAGGGGTGGTATACCTTGCTGCTGTCCAGTGTCGGTGGTCAGGTCACCATTGTTGAGGACGGCAGGTCACGTCGTATATTCAGCGAAAAGGGAAGTATGTACTTCTGCCGGGCTAGGAGTCTGTGCCCGGGGCTTGCAGTCCAACTGATCTGCATTAGAACTTGTATCGTTATACAGAGCAGGTTGGTAAACTTAGTCAGCGTTATTGTTTGAAGACCATACACAATTAGTGAAAACTAGTCTTTAGTAAACGAGTATTGACCTAGGTCGTACAGATTGTTGATACTTTTTACCAAATATTTGTTATTTTTATTATTATAAAAAAAATAAAATAAAAATAAAATAAAAAAATGCGCAGAAAAAATGCGCATCCATAATATGCAATCAATAATATACTCTAAAAGAAATTTATTAATTAATAACATTATTATTTATTACCTTCATGTTTCTACATTGAGTTCCTTTGTAAGTTTTTTTTTATTAATCTACTATTTTTGTTAAATATAATTATAATACAATGTAGTTCTTAATACTACCCCAACTAACTTTTATTTGAGCTTTAATTTCATATCTGACATGATGTTGAGCAAAATTTTATCTGCTGGGTAATTTCCGTGGTCTTTATTGTAATTTCCATGGATCGCAAATTTTCTATATTTTTTTTTAGCAAAAGTATGCATTCGCTACGTGGCGAATTTTGATATAATGTTTGAATTTGCATAAGCTTTCATTTTTTTTGCGTAATTCACTTTAATTTAGTGATTTCAAAAATGCTGTGGAAATTACACGGAGAACACTTTTCCGAAGAACTACCCATTTTCATTATTACAAATTGTCATTAAAAATAAAAAATTAGGGAATGCCTTTAATCTCTGATTAAATATAACATTTCTCACACTTGGCCCCATGCAAGGTTCTCCAGCGAATCGAATGAAACATGGTTTGAACCGAATGATTTCTATATCATTCCAGTTGTGTATCACCACGCATTCTCCAGTCCAGTAGCTTTCATCACAGATTCCTACCGAACCGTCCGCACATCCCTTACATGAAAATCAAATGTTCGAAGCGACAACATTAAACCTATTTTCTTTAGTATTGTTACTTGATGTAGATAGTAGTTTTATAATAACTTTAATAATCTATTGACAACATCTGGCTACCATACCCATCAATCTGTATCCTCCGTGATCGTGATCCAGGGCTTCATGTTTTCGGCACACGTAGTTCCATCGTAGCGTTTAGAACTTCTTTCAGCTCCCCTCATGTCTGCAACTTTGTACCTGTCATGGCCCAGAACAGCAGTCACCTGAAACGGTCCTTTAAAGCGTGGCATAAGTTTCGTGCTTTGGCCATCATTTGAGTAGCTTGGAATTTTAATAACAACCAAATCCCCGACATTGTATAATGGAGCCGGTTTTCGTTTGGTATCAAATGCGGCTTTTTGCTTTTGCGCCTCTTTTTTAATATTGGAGTCGACTTTGTTTCTTAGATCGGTAACGTCAATCGCATGTTCAGAGTCGGCAACATCAGTGATTCCATCATTGTTCATTCGAATTCTATACCCGAAAAAAACCTCACTCGGCACAGCAGCCGTAGTTCTATTAATTGTACTGTTAATACCTTGTTGGATTTTAGTTATGTGTTGATCCCACTTATTATTAACTGTATCTGCGCCCATTGTTCTTAAAGCCTCTAAAATAGTCTGATTGTAACGCTCAACTTGCCCGTTGGAACGTGGCATAGCTGTAGCGATTATGTGTAATCTTATATTTAATTCTTTGCAAAAATCGTTAAAGAGTTTTGATGTGAAAGCACTGCCTGCATCACTAATTAGACGTTTAGGTGTACCGAATACTTTAAAAACTTTGTTTAACTCGTTTATTACCAATTTACTTTTAGTATTTTTCACAGCTGCAATAAATACAAATTTAGTAAACGAGTCTACCATTACTAAAAGATAACAATTATTTTGAGTGGATTTCACAAAAGGACCCAAATGGTCCAAATGGAGGGTATGGAATGGTCTTGCAAATTTTGGAATAGGAAAAAGTAAACCAGGCTTTTTTCCATGATTATTTTTAAAATATATACAATTAATACAGTTTTTTATATATTTAGAGACTACTCTTTTTAAGTGCGGAAACCAAAATTTGTCTCTAATCCTTTCAATAGTTTTATCCACAGCAAAATGACCTACATCATCGTGATTACTTCGAATTATTTGCCACACACATTTTTTTGGCACTAACCATCGCCTTCCATGCTGAGTGCGACGATACACTTTATTGCCTAGTAACTCGTAATCATTAAAAATTTGTTTGTTATTCTCGGCCTCACCTGACAATAGAATCTCACGAATACTACAAATACTTGGATCTTGGAGCTGAACTGACAAAAGCCAGTCACCTTCAGTAATTGTCATAACGTTAGAAATAGTTTCAGAGTCATTATCTTTTGGGATTGGATTCCTACTAAGAGCATCTACATGTTGCATCTGGGATCCAGCTCTATGAACAACATCAAAACTAAATTCTTGAGTTTGTAATACCCATCTACTTATCCGAGGCACTATTTCTTTTTTTGTCAAAGCATGACAAACTGCATTACAGTCTGTAGTTATTTTGAAATTCGATCCCAAAAGATAATGTCGAAATTTTTGCAACCCAACTACAATGGCTAGTAACTCTAGTTCAAAGGAATGATACTTTTTTTCTTCATTTGTTGTTTGTCGGCTGTAAAAATGGACTGGTTTTTCTCCGCTTTCAGTACATTGAACTAATATGCAACCTAGACCATCGCGGCTTGCATCAGTATAAAGGTTAATAGGCAACTTTGGATTAAATATACTCAAGACAGCGTTTTTAATAAGTTCTTTTTTTACAACAGTTACAGCCTGATCTTGTTGATAGCCCCATTGCCACGGTGTATCTTTTTTTAATAAGCTCGTTAATGGTTTGCATAATATTGCACAGTTTTTTATAAATTTTCTAAAATAATTAATAAGTCCTAAAAATTGTCTCAATTGATGGATATTTTTAGGAGTTGGATATTCTTCTACAGCTTTAAGCTTTTTGGAACTCGGTTGAACGCCCACTTCAGAAATATTGTACCCTAAAAAGGTAATTTGTTTTTGAAAAAAGAAACACTTTTCTAGATTTATTGTCAAACCATTGGACTGAAGCAAATTTAATACAGACTCTAAACATACTATATTTTCCTCTACCGTCTCTGTGGCTATCAACAAATCATCCATGTAACACACTACCCTACCAAAACGGAGATTGCCTAAAACTGTATCCATCAATCGTTGGAATACCGATGGTCCATTGCACAGCCCAAATGGCATTCTCGTAAACTCAAAGTGGCCATCAGGCGTGATAAAAGCAGTTTTGTGTATACTATCGGGTTTAATGGGAATTTGATAATACCCACTTTTTAGGTCTAGAGATGTGTAACACTTGCAATCCCGTAGCCTATCTATAAGGTCTTCAATCATAGGCATTGGGTATTTCTCCTTTACAGTAATTTTGTTCAAATTGCGATAGTCTACACACAACCGCTTCGCGCCTGATGCCTTGTCCACTAAAAGAGCTGGACTTGCATAAGCAGAACTACTATTACGAATGATACCATTAGTCAAAAGTTCATCTGTGATTTCCCGTGTAGCTACTCTTTGTGACTCCGACATTCTATATGGTCGTTGATAAACCGGTTTATTTGACGTTAGTTCAATGTCCAGTTCTACGCAATTAGTTTTCCCTACACTGGATGAGTTTCGAGATAAACTTTGAGGATATTTTGAAAAAATATTTTTCAAAATATCTTCGTGTTCAGTAAACGATGCATTATGAGGGTGGGTGGCAATTTTCAAAACATGTAAATCTGTAACTGGTTGAAAAGTTAATGTTTCACCTATGCGCGTATACATAATACTACTGTCTTCAGTAAAATTCCTACCAATTAGTATATCACACCCTGATAATGCATCAATAACATATAAGGTTATAACAAGTTCCACGAGATCAACTTTTAATTTCAAAGCTACTGCACTACTAACTTGAACATTAGAATGATCCGTGAAACCTACCAAATTAATGACCGAATTAAGGCGAAAAGGTTGGAGGTAAAAACGCTTTACTAAATCAGTTGTTATCAAGGAACACTCACTACCCATATCAAAGAAAGCTTCACATTCAAATTTATCCAATAAAACTTTTTTACAAAAAATGTGTTTAGTCTTTGATACCGATACCATTTTCACCTCCATATCCTTTTCTCCTTTCAGTTTTTTTGTTCTACAGACAACCTCTAAATGACCTATCTTATTGCATGATGTACATCTCACACTATCTTTTACAGGACAATTATTCCGTCGATGGCCAGCTTCTCCACAACGATAACAGCAATTATTACTATTAGGAACATTGTTAGTATCAGCCTTATTAAGATCGGTTTTGTTATCTACATTTGAAAATCGAGAAAATTGTTTTGTACTGGGGTACGACCGACTTGGTACCGATTTTTCAGGCACGGTGTAAGTTTTACTATGCAAAAATGATGCTAACTCATCGCAGTATCTAAAATTACCGGCTTCCGCAGCCGTACTTATGTTTGGGTCACCTATCGAACCTACTATAATAGATACAATATCTTGACTTCTAAATTCCAACTGTAAATTATCTATTTTCCCTTTTTGTTGAAAATAGAATTCGTATAACGACTGATTAGGCAGTGGTTTCGCATCAATTAATTGTTTCAGCAAGACAAACATATTTCTTTTTATTTGAAATGTATCTGACAAAGTGTCACGCCACTGGCTCCATCGCCACGTGGTCCACTTAGTTTCAATTTTTTTGCAAAGAATCGAGCCATGTTTTGGCAGTATTACGCAATTTTTGAAGGGCTTGATACTTTATCATACTATCTGACCATCCAAACGCCCGGGCGTTTGCTTCTACCACATTTAACCACATGTCTACCTTATCTACTAATGGGTCAAATTCCGGAATCACTGATGATAGGACAACATTCTGACTCACGATTGGCGATCCGTCACGACGTCTTTTCCTCCTTTGGCGGTTGTTTCTGCCACTGCTTTGAGACGAGCTGGACGTCGTACTTGAGCTCGAGGACGCCCGTCGTCTTGACCGTTTTTCCACTTTCCGCTTCCGGTTACGCGGCATGCCGTTGACCGTAGATTCGCACCACTTCTGATATAAATTAAAACCATATTAGTCATTATACACAATTTATTCATAAAACCTCCTGTTCATTATCTAATCACGGACACAGTTCTATCATTAATTACTGCAATAATTCTATTACTTTTGAACTTATTTATTGTATATATCATTAATCTCATTTTACTATTAATTATTCACTACAACAATTATGTTAATTTAAAGGGTATAACTGTATTAATCATTAATCAACTTTATCTTTAATCATTACTACAACAATTATGTTAATTCAAACCTTAATCACGAAATATGAAACAAAATATAGAAATATGAATTTACAACGTGACGTCTGCTGGCGTGAACTTAGCCTCAAAGTTGCTTCCTCGGAGAATCGCGAGCAAATGACGCTCCGCTGAGTGCGCACAGAAGTTTTATGTTGCTCGCAGGGGGGAAACGCGCAGTCCGTAAAAAGGGCGCGCGCGAGTAGTTGGCGGGAAAACGCACCATAGGAGTCGTTTAGCAACTACTAAATTGTAAATTGCGACAACACTTCCGAACGCATTTAAGGAGTGATTTGACGTTTCGTGACTAATTCCCATCAGACTAAGTCGGAGGTAATTATTTGGCCGTTGATCCTCCAGGCCATTAGCTCCAACGCTTTATACTGAAACATCTGTCTTAAAGTTTTTTACATCTTTCATACTTAATGCTTGAAAAAGGATGATCTTTAAGATTTAAATGTTATTTACTAAGGATCTCTTTTTTAAGTTTAATATTTTTCTATTTTTATTAGTCTTTGTTATTTAAAATATTTATTGAAATAAAAACCATTGAAAATGGTTACTTTACCTGCATTGGTATGAACCTTCCTCTATCAGATAATGTTAGACTTCTTTATGAAAATACATCCTCTGGAACTTCTTGCCTGTGTCCATTAGGCGTGCCCAGTTCTTAAACACTTTCAAGAACCAAGTAAAACAGCAATGATTTGATTAGTTTTGCATTCCATTTAAATATTAAAACTTAAACCCTCAAAAATTACATCAAAAGAAAGTTTCAGCTTATTTATAGCAAGGTTTCAGTACATCCCTCGCAAATCAGAAACATCAACCTGAAGAACAATCGCAACTCCTGAATAGGTAATAGCAAACTTCCCAACCCTCGCCGTCCCGACCTAGCCCAACAGCAACACATCTCAAGTTTGGGCATCATTAGCCATTCGGTTGCACTCGCTAATTCAAATTGACACATCGGGCCAGACGGAAATATCCGACGGGGGGTTGCCCCCCGCCGCGGGCCGAGAATACTCGGTTGTCATAATGCTTTTTGACAGTGCACTCCTACTGTTCATGAAAGTGATAAAATTTTAATGGCCCTTCCTATATTTTTTTAGATTAGTTCTAATAACCTACATAAAAGTGATGCAATTATTTGATCTATAGTAAAGAACATAACATAATAGTTATTTTTAATTCTGTTATGTCATATCTAAACAAATAATCATGTAATTTCCTCAGTTCTTTAAAACATCTCTAAAGCTAGTTTGATCACCGGATACATTTACTGCTGGAAGCATATCAAATATTATCTGGAATAAAAAGTTAGTAATCATTTTGTACTAACCGGATTCATAAATATGTCACATCTCAAGATCATACATTTTGAATGCAGGATTCGGTACAATATTTTTTTCTTGGACATAATCTAATGTAAGCAATTTTGGACCCAGATCACTTAGAACTTGACCATTAAGTTCTACTCGAGAGCACAGAACTCCGGAGGCGAGGTGCGCAGGAGTGCACGCGCTCAAGCACGCGTCGGCGCCGCGCCCGCGCCACACGTATAAATAATCGTTTACCAATGCGTCCGAAAACACGCAAACCACCGGCCGTAGTACGATATTTCAGGAAGGTATTCCCCCGTCCGTCAGACGCAACTTCAGCACATCCTATTTATAAGCGTCTATGTATAAATTCACTAAAAGTTAACACCACAACACACGTAACGAATATAAACTCGGAAAAGCCTCTATTAATAATCGACCGACTGACTTTGCTACCAAAAATAATGGTCTAATTGTGAAAAGTTTATGCGCGATGGGTCGTGGACCGGGGCTATCTTGGGGCGGCTAAACTTAGTGGTGCGTGCATGCCAGATGGTAAAATTAGTGCTGAGTTTCACGAGACAGCGTCTGCTGGCTCCTCATGACGCCGGCGTCCATTCAGCCCGCGCCAGCTCCGGCGCACGTAACTGCCAAACTTATGACATACCATTTTTGAATTTCCCGCCATGTTGCCAGGTGAGGATGACGTTGCCCGCCATTTTGGTGGGTTGTCAATGTTGTCATTCAGTTGCTGAAACTGTTCTGGAGTTTTTTTAATGCAATTTTCCGATGGCAATGCGAATAGGACGTGATGAAACTCTGAAGACACCAAACAAAGATCAGAACAAATGAGTATGAATTTGAGTACATTGTCAATGTGATAGCCACCATTAACAGTAACTAAAAAAGGAGGAAATAAATTTTCCTCAAATTATTAAAAGATATGTATTCAACATTTAAAGTAATTAGTTAGCATGTACATGATAAGAGAATTTTCATATCCTCATTCCTCATTAATTACGCGAACTGTTGCTAACCAATTTTTTTTATTTTGAAGAAAAATATTTAGAAAATCAGGCTTTTGAAGCAATGACTGATAAAAATCTAATAAATAAATAAAAATAAAAAACAAACCTTATTAAGTTAAAATGTTTGATGTAAGTAAGTAGGTATAAGTATAATGGAAAGTGCCTGAAATTTTCAGGGCTTATTAAATACGGCTTTGACCCGCTGAAATGTGCTGGAGCGGCAACTCAAAGGGTTTTTAAAGCCCTTTTGTTCACGAGTCCACCAGAGTGGGGATTAATGGATAACCTGTAACTGTAACCACCCACTCTGATCGCAAGAAAGGAGAAAGAATTGTAAAATGACCTTGCGAGAAAACGGAGACAGCGAAAGGAGTCTGCCAAGAGCCAAGGCCCCATAGTCTAAAACTAAGATAGATATAGCTAGCTAAAAACTACTGCCTATTCAATATTCTTTTTAACAAAAATTGTGCCAGTTTAAGTTTTATACCACAGGGGCCCAAGTCTGCTATTGTTAACGTCATAATTGTGTTTCAATTGTATTTCGGTTTTGGGTGAACAAGTTCTGTGTCAAAAAGCATTACAACTCAAACACAATTGAAACACGATTATGACGTTAACAATAGCAGATTTGGGCCAGAGATTTATTTATGTTTTGTACAATTTTATTAGAATAGAGGGGGTGAATTGGAAATATTAGCCTCTGCCTTCCTGGGAGGTTTTATTATGTATTCATAGTTCAAAGTTTTATTTTATTTTATTTTATTTTATTGGGGACAACAAACAGTTTACACAATATAGTATTACATAAGTGTACAAGTTTATACAATTTTGTTTGGTTCATTGCGAAACCCACACCGTTATCCACATATTACTTAAATCATCAATAAATAATAAAATAAACTTTTGAATGCAGTTAATAAACCTAACAACAAAGAACGAGAAAAACAATGCTTATTTGTTAAAAAAAACAATTATTATTATTATGTGCGAGCTGAGAAACAATATGATGTTTATGTAAATAAGTTCCGAATCTATAAAGTGTATAATTTTACATGTTTTTTAAGTATTCTATTAAAAGTCGTTTAAATTTTTGAGGACTGTGTGCAAAAATGTCAATATCAGGAAAGGATGAGTCGTACATGTGAGCCAAGCGATGTAAGGGCGCGCGCTTACCGGCTTGTGTACGGCACCGCGGTGTGTAGAACACGCGATTCACGCGTACAGCGCGAGGATGTGATGTATAAGGCACAACGTAACACAATTTGTTGCTCAGCTCAGTACAATCAAGCTTATTGTTACAAATGCCATATAGTGTCATAGCACTGAGAAGTGTGCGTCTGTGCTCCAGGCTAAGTACATTATATTTGCCCAGAAGTTGTGTGTATGACCGACGAGCACGACAGATCTTAAAGTCAACATGACGCAAGAACTTGCGTTGTACTTTCTCTAATATATCCACGTATTTGCGATATATAGGGTTCCAAATGGCTGTGGCATACTCCAGTTGGGGTCGAATTAATGATTTATATAAATGAAGGAGTGTAGAGAGGCGCCTAAAGTGCGTCATTCAGCCACAGTGAAGCTTCAGAGAGTACCTAAAGAAGCTCACTTGTTTAATCTCTGAAGCTTCATTGTGGCTGAATATCCAATAAGGATATGGTTTGTTAATGAAATGAACAAGTCTATTCAGCTTAGTCGAACGAGTCTAGATAGTCACCTAGCGTGTAGTGAAGTGAATAGGAACGTTCTATAATGTTTGCGACCAGCCGCTATTTTTATGTAGGTACTTTTTGATGACGTTAATGTGATCCAGGTTTTCATACTACAGCCTTGTAATATACAAGACTAGTACAGATAATGATACATACATGTATGTACACATACATACAGATACATGTTGAGGCAAGATCGTTTCACCAAATATTCAGTGTAAAGGAAAGTACTTCCACTGAGCTCTGAGTCCCGGAGTCCATGTGCTCCGGAAGGGTCTTTGTAAACTCGTCACGTATGTAAACTCGTCACGATTTGAAAAGTTCCATACATTGAAAGTAAATTCGTCACTCATAAAAAATGTGTCTGTAAATTGAACACCAACACCAAGGTTCCACAGTTCAATGTTGGAACTTTGATATTAGTAGCCATGAAATTATCATATCATGTTTCAAGTTCAGCGCATCTTGCGCAATGAACTTGAGAACTGAACTTGAGGCGTCACCATCTCTTGAGGTCCCGGGTTCGATCCCCGGCTGGGTCAATGTAGAAAATTAACTTTTCAATATTGTCTCAGGTCTGGGTGTTTGTGATACCACCGTTGTCTCTGATTTCCATAACACAAGTGCTTTAGCTACTTACTTTGGAATCGAAGCAATGTATGTGATGTTGTCAAACATTTATTTATTATTTATAGGAGTTTGCACCAAAAGGCTATTTCCCTAGAGGCGCAAATTAAAAATAATCGTTTATTAGTGTGTCATACACCTCACATTTTTTGGTGATAAGTTTATACACCTAAGGGGTGTTGTATATTATTATATTTAGTATTTCTACGAAATAATATATCTATCACAATTGATGAAATTTCAAAATAATGGGACTTTAATGTTAATACGCGAGGCTAAAAATAACACTTCGTACTATAACCCCATAGTAAGAATGTGCCGGCAATATAATGATTTAAATAATGATTTAATAAAGTCAGATGTTTTATGTCAAATTAATAACTCTGATCGCTGTAATAATTTCAATAATTAATTCAATATTTTCCCATAATAATTATGTAAACTAAACAATATTAATTAATGCAACTTTTATAGTACCAATTTATAATAATTGTAATAATTTATATGTTTTCGCATCGCATGTATTTCTGTGTGTGCACGTGTTTGGATGACAGTTTGGTTCAAGACATGTCTGGTTGTTATTGTGTGCTATTGTTGACTGTTATCTGTTGTGTATGCCATATGAATAAACTAATTCCTAATAAAACATGTTCCGTACATGAATGGTGCAAACTTAGAGGAACCTATATTCATGACTTCTAATGATTCCATAAAAAATACAAATACACAAGTTACGTCCAATCTTTTTGCTAAGTCAATTCGGTCACTACTATTTGTAAAAATGTACCCCTATTTTGTTAAAGCTAAATAAACTATTTAATTTATTTATTTCTACTAATCGTGATGAAATGCAGAAATCTTTACCAAGCTTTAAACTACATCTCTGTTAGATTTCACAATATCACGTTGAGGGTCGCCGTGAAAGCGTAACCAATAGACAGACAGACAGACAAATTCTAATCTATAATATATTTTCCACTTTTATTACTTTGTAATAAATATCTGCGGAGTCTTTCTTTTCTCTTTTAGTAAATCATATTTCTGTAAAATAGAATCGCACTATTAGGAGGATTTATGCGCTACACTAGCACCGCCAATGAAAAAAAAAAATCATAGTGCTTAAAATAAAGACGAAATTGTGAATTGTGTTCTTCTAGTGTACTTCGAATAAGTTTTGTTAACTAGAAGAACACAATTCACAATTTCGTCTTTATTTAAGCACTATGGTTTTTTTTCCATTGGCGGCGCTGGTGTAGCGCAGTATTACACCATCCTACTTGCAGATGAAAACTATTTAATTCATGAAAGAATATCTATTGTGTCTCATTTTCCGGGCGTATATCAGTCGATTATTTTTCATTCAAAATTATTTTGGGGTTTCAATGTAATTCCTTTGTTATAAATTACGAATCCCATTGAACTATAATTGTATTCTTTGGCCCGTATTTATAAACCGCTCTCAACGTTGAGAGCTATCTTGAGATCATACCTGAGATGCTGTTCCTAAAAGAAGAGCATCTCAAGTATGATCTCAAGATAGCTGACGTTGAGAGCGGTTTATAAATACGGGTCTTAGAATGTATTGGAATCCGAATTGATGTAATGAGTGTATCAGTATTGCAACATTGTTACTGCATAGGTACAATAGGCATGATGACTATTTTTTTTATTTTATGTTACATAAATTACCTCTCAAAAAAAGAAACATTGGTAAAAGAATTAATTCGCTAGCATGAAAACTGCCCGAGATATCACAGTGTGAAATGCACACAAATGGACTCGCCCAAAAACGCTCCATACTAATGGCTTCCTAGTTATGACGTCACGAATAAGTAGTTTGTATGCAACGCGTAGGAAATTTGTTTGGCTATATTAAATATTGTGTTTATCAAAATAGTTTCTTAGACAAATTTGCTATACATTTTACGGACTAATTAAAGGTATCATTTATTTTAATAAATTTTATACTTTTTAAATGGACTTGTCCACCCAACTTTGAAGGGTCATAAAATAAATAATATGCAATATATAAAACCAAGAGGTATACAAGCTACTCTAAAAGTTTAATATGTTTACGATTTTTATTATTATTTCGTTATTTTATTCATTAGTCATCATCCCTATTATCATGGCGTAGTCAGTGTTCGCTGAAATGCATTTCAGTTTCATAATCAGTAACTGAAGATGAACTAGATATTACATTGTAGATCTTCAAATACGAAAAAAGTCTTTGAAATCTTTTGGGGGCTCTATTTATCTATTTTCTTTTTGCTGTCAAAGTACGAAAGAGTACCAGAGGCCGTACTCTGAGCTCTTACAGCAACCTTAAAGTAATATTGTTATAGGGACAGAGCTATCATCGCGAATAGCGCCATCTCATTTACAACATTACTTCAATATTACTTTTGACAGTCATGGTAGGGGGGCTGATAACGCTCCGTGGGCACACAGATCCTCCTTACTAATAAAGATTGTGTAGCAGATGTATAGTTACACAATGGTTACTCTCTGTCAAAATATTTGAGTTTGACATTGAAAAGAAAGTGACAAAACACTGTGTAACTATATATCTGCTATCAATCTTTATTAGTAAGGGGTTAATATGTATAAGTTTTATATACTGTGGTAAGCAGGCCCCCATAAGAAGTCTAGTGAAGGTTGCAGGAAACCACTGCTAGATGCGAGTAGCGCAAGATTGACCGTTGTGTATAAAGTCTAATTATTAAATCACTGAAGTAAACTGACAGATTCTAATGTCACATTGTAAAATAATGTTTCCTTATTTATTGTACTAGTGCTGCGTTTCGTCCATTGTGATTCAGTTCACTCACACAAAGTCAGTAGCGTTCTTAGTTACAATACAACTGGTACATTTTTTTAACAAGCCTCAAACGTTCATGGTTACAAACGTGAACGTCATATTACTCCAGTGAATTAATAATTAGACTAGTAGACCCCTTCCGCACACCATGCGCCAGCCTAGCTTGTTTGTCGCATACTTTTATGTTTCGATGATGCTTGGAAAATAATAATGGGGTTGGTAAACTTTTTCGAAAAGAATTGTTTTTTTATTTTTTTTGATAGCACAAGTTTGAAGAAAAAAGAAAATAATATTATGATTTTTTTATTTTACCTTGTTAACTTTTCTTTTTTTAACAACAAAAAAATCAAAGGTAAGGTAACTAAATATATTTTTTTATATTATTATCGCAATAAAATATCAAACATACGGCTGAACACGAAGTTCCTTTGCATTGACTGATTTAAAAATCTGATTGACAGATTTGACAGAGAGTGACAAAAAGTAATCATACCTTTGATTTTTTTGTTTTGAGCAACAACATAGAAAGTCTTTGGAGCAAAGACATAACCTACGCATACAGCCGTAATAGTGATTTATTGTACTATGCTGTAAATGAAAAATTTAAATTTTTATTAAAATTAAAATGAAGCATTATATAATTCCGCAATTTGTTATTCCTGACTCCAAAGCCAAAAGCTACCAGAAAATATATAATTCACAACAGTTTTGGAAAAGTTTACCAAACTTGTAACTGTTTGTATACCTACATTCGTGGATATCAGTGACGAATGTGTAGTGTACGAATAAACCTTTCTGGTTTTTGTGGCACTATTTAGATTAAGATATAAATGTAAATTTGTTTATTTAAATAAAAAAAATAAAAAAATAATCCTGTGCCGAATATCCACAGTAAGACACTGTCCAAATCTACGCGCGAATTGAACGTGTTTCGTTACACAATGGTCGCTTAAGCTAGGGTTTCCTAGGATGACGGTGCCGTCATATTACGGCCGTAATATAATGGCACCGTCATTCTAGGAAACCCTAGCTTTAGGGCCAGCAACGTCAGTAACGTGTGCAACTACTAACAGCAGTGTAATCAAAATCGCATGTCAAATCGCGTCGAATTTGCCATTTTTGTACAATGTGATGAACTGATGACGATAAGGCTTATGTTATATACCTCCCACAAGCTTGCAAGAACCTAGTATTATGTTGAGAATTAGAAAACTACACCTGAAAACGAATACCTACAAGAATCGATACTTTACAGGTGTTTAATGAGATGAGATGTGATAATGAGATGTGTCGATAAATCAGGAATGACGAATTACTGCCCTCAATACAACACAGATATCGCTGCGATCATTAAACTAGCTAGTAAACCAAAAAGAAAATTAAGTTATGTCATAAAATGAAAATTACGTTTTTTTGATAAATCTTTGAAACTGGACCCTATTTTATTAGAATTTGATACATTTTGGATGTTAACGGTTTAAAATGATCCTTTTGTCCTGTTTTTATTTAAATTGACTCAATATTTAAAGCTATTTTGGCTGAAACAAGTGAAACACTTCTTAGCCTTTATATTCTTTTCGTGATTTTGTTGCTTAATGCAAGTCTTTAGATATTAATATTCATACCGTTAAAGGCTGATTTAATGAGGAGTACATTGCCTACACAGCTACTTTAATTGCGAGTTTTACAGCTTTACTAAACCTTGTTAAATAAAAATAAAAATAAAGTATGTTTCACTTACCCACCTGACTATACATATAAAAATTTCAGTAGGACGAAGCGTATAGTATGTTTATGATCCCGACTAGCAATAATTTGGCGAATGACCTTGGGTCATAGATCGCTTGGAAGCCGGCCAGCGCGCGACACCGCCGATTGTCAGCGTACGATCTCAAGGCTTCCAAACTTTGCGATGAATAAATTATGTCGTCTTCATGGAACTTTTATTGGTATTTATTGCTGAAGAATGTAAGGATACGATCATTTGTGTATAATTTGTCAACACCCGAGCCGAGCGGTCACCGGCGTTCGGACAACAATAGAAAATCTATTGCGTCTCGTTTTCCGGGCGTTGACGAGTTAAGGCCTGTAACTTTTTGTTTCTTCGGTCTGAATTCAGTATTTCTACCTGTCCATCAGCCATTTTTGATGTTCCCACTGCTGTGCTGGGGCACAGGCCTTCCTTATGGGTGGTAAGGAGGATGGGCCATAACTCACCACGCGGGCCCAATGCGGATTGGTGGGTGTAAACGACTGCAAATGCAGCCGGGACCAACGGCTTAACGTGCCTTCCGAAGCACGGAGGAGCTCGAGATAATAAATTTTTGGTCACCCATCCCATGACCGACCCTTGCGAACATTGCTTAACCTACGCAATCGCTGGGCCAGGCGCTAAACCACTGTGCCACCGAGCTCTCATTTCTACCTAATTATGTAAAATTAAGCTTATTATTTTAAAATGAAAAATTGGATATCAATTACAATATCTTTGTTTGGATTGGAAAAATTGGATATCAATTCATTCATTTATAACTTCACTAGCGACCGCCCGCGACTTCGTCAGCGTAGATAGTGTTTTGTCTATCCCTAGGAATCAGTTCCTTTTTTCGGGATAAAAGGTACCCTATGTCCTTTTCTGCACCCCTGACATCGTGTATCCAAAATTTCATGATGATCGGTTGAGTAGTTAAAACGAGAAGGCGTAACAAACAAAGAGACTTCCGCAATTATAATTTATAACTATAATTATATAGTAAGGATTTTATGCATGCATTTTTTGCTTTAAGCGGTTAAGTTATCTGCAATTTAAAAATGTTGTTTACTACACCAATGTTTTATTTAAGGACCCATGAATCAAAGTATTATTAGGTACCTAATAAAACGTACCTAGTGATTACGTGCTCTTTGTTATTTTTTTATTTTACATTAAGTAGCTTAGGATAAAGTTTTATAACTTAAAGGAAGAGACTAGTCCCCAAAATAGGTTCCAGAGGAACCTGAGCTACAGATAACTAGGCCCCACCCGCAGTTAACCTTAGGTTTATGAGGTGACAGTATTTATTGTTAAAATAAGAAAAACACTTTAATTGATGCTTAGTTACAAAAGCAAAAACAAGGCAAAAATATAGGTAACTAAGAACATAGGTTTCTAAAAGTGTAATAATTAAATATTTAAGAAGTTGGGGATTGCAGAGCAGGTATCCCAATTGGTATCGTGTGTGTGTGTGTGTGTGTGTGTGAGTGAGTGAGTGCTATTTCCTAGTAGATACGCCGTCAGGTCCAAATAACTAGAAGTGGGTTTCAGTTCCGTGTCTGGGTGTCACAGAACGTGAAGCCTGTAACATTTATCAGTTATTCATACCGACGGCAGCGGTGGCGTCGCAAGTTATACAAACTATAGGAGGCTTGTTTACTAGATGAAATTGTAGCAGGAGTATCGTAGTATCGTGTAGAAAGTATCGTGAATTAGAGGTAAATATCTGAGAAAAACACTCTTAGATGGGTAACAATATGTGGACGAAAATATTCTGATCCTTAGGGAAAAAGTGTATTTATACCATTTCCCTATGTAATACATGGATTCAGCCATCCATAAAATGTAAGAGTACGTACCAAAAATAGTTTGAAATATGACTACGCTAAAGAAATAAAAACGTTTTGCAATAATGCGGTCTGTAATTAAACTTTGAAGTTTTACCGCATATTTTATAGGGCGACGAACACATCTATGTTTTAATGGATAATCACAACAGAGCGTAATAAAAATTTTACAGCTTAAAAAGCGGCTTTATGGGTGTTTATGTTTGGACACATAATAGTCGACCCTAATCTGCGTCACAGTAAACGGGTCGTAAAGCGCTGCAGCAGCTGGAGATGCGGCTGCGCGGGCGCAAGCACCGGCCGGCGACACGGACCATAGACTAACTGACGTGTAAAAAAAAACAAGTGTTTTTCAACTAACACTTCCGCACAAAAAGAAAAGAATAGATTTTTAACCACACGGCGGCGCATGGCTGATCAAAAAGATTCCGATTTTATTCCCAGCTAGGAAGGAGTATTTATGCTTTTGTAATTTGTATGCCTGTACTCTTCGAGCATCGCGGCTTCGAAACGCGTCTTACTCTAAGCCTGTACCTACTATACAGACATGATTCATTGAATGAAAATAAAAGATTTTCTTGATTTTACAATATCTCTGTAAGCAGACATTGTTATTACCATAAACCGAAGACTAAAATTTCCAATCAAAAGCCAACAGCACTCATCTCCACATTGGTTTACCAATAGCAACGGTATCAGATTACCAACCATAAACTAGCTTGGTCAGCCCCGTCAGTATTTTACCGTAAAATTCATACCATACGCCGCATCACAGCCGGAGGCGGGCGGGCGGGGAAGGCGGGCGGCGCCCAAAATAGCCCGCACGTGCCTCGCCGCTTGCCCACGCGCACCCAACATGGCCGCCGCTATCCGTGTGTGCGTGCGATCAGTGCAAGCGATAGTAAACACATACACACAATTCTCGACTATCTTCTTTACAAAATAAAGACTATTATTGCATGTTCCAGCTGTGTGGACGGTATGATTCACTTGTTTGATTTTGTACTTTCCTGTTTAGCAATAAGGGTGAAATAATATGTTTGTTTTTATGTGCTACTGTATATAACGTAATTTGAACAGCGACTGTTATTTAGCCGTGCTTTATATGTTATGTTATGAGGTAGGTACCTATATACTAGACTTCAGTTTTTTTATTTATGAAAAATTACCTCGCATATCGAAAGGAATTTTTGTCGAAAGGAAAGGAAAGAAATTGCCGAGTTTTTGTGCGGTATTTTTTTGACGTTATGACAGTCATAACATGTCATTTAATTTATTAATAAGTATTGTTTGATTTTCAAAACCCTGAACAATTAAAACAGTTGACGTTGGAATAAATTAAAACATGTGTGAATCTTCACGTGTCATTACTCACCAAAAAGCTTTTTCTTCTCAAGTTCCAACTTAAAAATTCACTTCCTTTGTGTTCTGGGAACGTGTGCTGAAATCCATGAATCAGACCATCACGTGTGGTTCCGGATATCTTGACGATCCTGGCCACATGAACCGCAGACGCTGAAAAAAGTTGTGAATCACCCAAGTTAAAGGTGCCGACCAGACACATTGTAAAGGTTTGATATAGACCGTTAATCATTTTGCGTCTCACCATGTGCAAAGTGGAACCACTTGCCTGCCGGATAACAAATAGAAGAATGAAAATGTTTACACCCTTAGTAAAAAGTTAAAAGGAGCTATTTTAGAGGTTCCTGGGGGCTAATTGTCTAATTTTAAAAATCTATCGTAATCATTTTCGTTTGACAGATGGATGTGACAAATTGCTGCATTTCTGTGGTAAGTTTTTATTTGTGCCAAAAAGAAGCTTCGATGTGTTACATACACCCTGAAAGCGATTGCGATAGATTTTGAAATTAGACAATAGAAAGGCAGGTTCCAGGTAACAAGATCTATAAAACGGAATTGTTTGAAATTTTGTCAGAAAGTTAATTGAATTTATACATATCCGGAACCAACAACAATAAAATTAAATCTGTCAAAAATACTGATTCAAATATTATTATTTTTTTATTTCTTAAGTACCACAAAAAGATTTTTCTGTCCGCAGGTAAGGTAAGTCATGGTTAAAAGCTAGCATTTCATAGTTGAGTAACCGGTTTTTTTTAAACCAAAATAAACATACGTCTGTGTTATAAACGGCCAATAAACCCTTTTGTAGAACTTAAAAGTGCGTTACCAACTGTTACTCTTTAGACCTTTGGCACCCAAGATACTGACAAGAACGAACTAGAGAGGCAGTTTCTTTAATGACTTTTGTGATACTTAAGTAAAAATCCTTCGTGCAAGTTCCAATTTTTTATTTAACTTATGAACCACGCTTTCGTCAGTGAGATAATCTCCATTCTTTCCTACACATCACCACCTCCTTGATCTCATGATACGATTTTTATTCATTTTTTTAGTCATTAATTAAATAACAGTTTTAAATATTTCGGTTAAATGTTTCGTAGCTTTTATAAGTTTGTCTTACTAAAAGTTTTTGAAGTACGGTACGACAAAAAGTATCATAAAGACAAGCGCCGCCGGCATCAGAGCAGAATAGCACTTACGACGATGGATTAAAGATAAGTCGCCGCTTGGGTGGCTGTTAACCACTTGAAAAGTATCTAATGGTATACTGTATCATCTAATAGTAATTAGTTATTGAAATCATTACGCATAATGTTACGTAAGCTAATGCTTAGTTCTGGATGTGATAGTAGCATGTAGTAGCATCAATCCTCTTTACGTAATATTAATATCAGAAATTCGAAGTGTGAACATCGTATGTTTTTTTTATTTTAAAACTAAGATATACCATCTGATCTCAGTAGGTATATCGTAGTTAAAAATGAAATGAGTGGGTATTAAATAGCAGAGCATAAATGTAAAAGTTCTACTTGCAGATATGGACACGTGCCGGAATCAGTAGGAACTACTATTTTGGCTACTATTTGACTATTGACCAGAGTATAAAATAACTAGGCGGCACAAAACAGTGATTTTTTGTATGTTCTGCAGATTGCTATTCATTGTTCACACACACGGTAAAATTATAGTCAGTAAAATTCTGTTCATCTTCTTTTGTTTTTAAAAAGTCAAAATATTTTAAGCTTGGAACAAAACGACCTACTATCACACTGTATCGACTTTACCCACTAACTACATCACCCCGACTGTATTCCTAGTTTAACATGGTCAGTTGATTAACGATTCTACCTCGAACTTTGCCAACACGTCTATCACAGCTTACAGCCAACATCTCACTGAACATTATTCAACACTTTAGCCACAGAGGAAATAATCACTATTGTCCATCAGCCATTTTTAATGTCCCCACTGCTGGGGCACAGGCCTTCCTTATGTGTGGTAAGGAGGATGGGCCATAACCCACCACGCGGGCCCAATGCGGATTGGTGGGTGTTAACGACTGCAAATGCAGCCGGGACCAACGGCTTAACGTGCCTTCCGAAGCACGGAGGAGCTCGAGATAATAAATTTTTGGTCACCCATCCCATGACCGACCCTTGCGAACGTTGCTTAACCTCCGCAATCGCTGGGCCAGGCGCTAAACCACTGCGCCACCGAGCTCCAATCACTATTACTTTAGCCGTAAACAAACAGGGCTGAAGGAGAAAAAGACACCTCCTTCATAATAAACAAAATATTTGTCAATAATTTATACAAGTAGGTCTTATCTTTTTATACATCTATCTCTTCGTCATAAGTGTTCATGATCATGACACAATCATGACGTTTTCCTAAATTTTAGGCGGAATACAAAAATTATGGGGCCCATTTTGAAAGGCGTCTCGTCGAGCGCTCTTTATACTGCTCTTTTTCATTTGGCAGAAATGGCTAAACGCCTTTCAAAAGTAGGGCCCATGGTCGTGTATTAAACATGAAGTTTCGATAAATAATTAAATAACAATCACAGTACAAATAAATTGTCAACTTTCAAAATAATAAAAAGCTTAATATCTTATTGCAGTTAGAGCTTTCGTATAAAAGAAAATGCTTGATTTTTCAGGAAAAGCGTACCTCTGTTAACTATTATTTTGAAGGTAATTTAAAGCACCAAGCACAGGCAATTAAAGCTGAAGTTCAGTGCTCAGGTACGTTACGGATTAGGCAAGTACCAGGCACGCATAAGCTGGCGGAGCTCTCGTTGGCGTCGCGCGCACGCGTCGCAGCGCAGGCGCAGGCTATAAATAGCGCGCCTCCCGCCGCCGCTGCGCTGGAGATATACAAAATTCCACATTATTGTTTTGTTTTGAAGGAGCACCTGACAGATTCGTTATGAAATAATGTAGTCTTGAAACTCTTCAGCTTTTGATTCAGTTCCTGTAAAAAATCTTGCATTGTGGTGCTGATTTAAGTTTTAATATTCTACTTACATTATTTGAATGTAAAATAATTATCTGAAGATTATGCGGAGTTTTTTGTTATTTTGTGCCATATTCACAGGTCCTGGATAAATCCATGGAGAGATAATTTCAGAGCAATTCTGTTTTTTTTTTAAATTAAACCATAAGATACATAATATCTGTGCTACGAATCTGTGTATTATGTATAACAGAATATCAAATCACATGAAAGTTCAAACATCAAACGTCAAGTGTACATTATGCCTCCACCTGGCAAATCTATCATCTTCAGCCTAGGTGTTACAGGCATTAGATAATGCAATCTAGATCAAATGATGGCTGTCTAGTATGGCGGCTCTGACCTATAAACAAATTGATATGTTTACGCGATGCCTCGTAAAACTCACAAGCAAATGCCGGTGGTCTGCATATCATTAACCACTTCATTTTTGCTGCCTTTTGTTTCTTCTGATTATGTTTGACCTAGTTTATTAGTAAGATATCAGACCAATGCATTTTTTGTTCTTTACGTTAGGTTGGTGTTTCTCTTCAAAGTATTAGTATAGTCGTCCGTGGTACATTTAAATCGCGAAAAAGTTACCGTTTGACTTTGTGATATAGTTATTTATTACGCCATTTTAGATACTTTAACCCAAGTTTTACATATTGCAACCCGCCGAAACCTAAAGTGATATTTTTTTATTTTTCAAAGTTACCACATGGTTTAGCTAGCTAGCTTGCTTAGCTTTCCATAGTCTTACTATTATCTGTGGCAATTGATTAAAGCTTTATAACACGGCAATAACAACCAATTGTGGTAACCTCGAAAAATAAAAAAATAAAAACTTTTGGAGATCATATAAAATAGGTTTCGGCGGGTTGCGATATGTAAAACTTGGGTTTTAATATCTACAATGGCGTAATAAATAACTATATCTTAAAGGTAAAACGGTAAATTTTTTCGTGATTTAAATGTTTCGTGATTTAATGTAGTGGTTTAGCGCCTGGCCCAGCGATTGCGGAAGTTAAGCAACGTTCGCAAGGGTTGGTCATGGGATGGGTGACCAAAAATTTATTATCTCGAGCTCCTCCGTGCTTCGGAAGGCACGTTAAGCTGTTGGTCCCGGCTGCATTTGCAGTCGTTAACACCCACAATCCGCATTGGGCCCGCGTGGTGGGTTATGGCCCATCCTCCTTACCACCCATAAGGAGTGGGCACCCTGTGCCCCAGCAGTGGGGACATCAAAAATGGCTGATGGACAAAATGTACCACGGGCGACTGTACTATATGGTCATATGAGTAAATGCCACCAGCATGTTGAACACATTACCACACGGACCGCATTTTTAAACATGACTTTACTATTTAATGTTTTTAGCCGATTTCAAAAAAAAGAAGGTTGTCAATTCGATTGTACTTATTTTATTTATCGTTGTTCGCACATATGGCTTCGACATTTACGGACCGATTTTGATGATCTTTTTTTTGTTTAATTGAGTTCTTAAGGCGCGGTGGTAGTGAAACTAGCGCCGCCACTACATTTATTTTTATTACTCGTAAACCAAGTCAAAAAGCTCATATAATAATCTCTTAAATTGTCTCTAATATTTTTTGAATAACTCTTCAACTGCAGTTATGATTCATTCTGTAAGTTTTAAAATCCATAATTGCCAAAAGTGGCTAATTTGAGCTAAAATGGATTTTAAAACTTACAGAAAGAATGAAAACTGTTAAAGAGTTATTAAAAAATTTTAGAGACAATTTTTAAGAAATTATTACATGAGTTTTTTTTTTAATATTAATTGGTTAACGAGTAATTAAAAGAAATGTAGATGCGGCGCTATACCTACAGCGCCTTAAGCTTCTACTTTATTTCTGGCACCGTTTTTATATTTCTTTTGTAATCCATAAGAATATGTCAACCTGTTTGGGAAGCATTCAAACAATACCCAATTAAAATTTCGGGTTTATTGATACAAGGATTTAGTTTAATAATTGATTGGATACTATATAAATAAATAAGGGATTGTTATAGAAGATACTTTTAGCATGGACTTCCACTGACTATTGTCCATTTTAAATATATTTCACGATTTAACCATGCCATTTGATGTAAATAATTTCCATAGTCAGTAAAATCAAATTTTCTCCATACATATTAAGATGAAACACATCTTCAAAGCGTTGTCATAAAAATTACTTAAACGTAACTTAGTAGGTAGTACAGAAACAGTAATCTCATAAGTCATACGCGTATATAGCCCTCTTAGTTCAGGCCCTCTCAGTTAAAGTCTCAGGAGCAGCTGTGCAATACTTATGGGAGGACAGCTGTACTCGGAGGGATTCTAATGACTCCTTAATTACTCGTAACTCACGTTGAGGGAGGTAACGATCGTTGGACAAGTCTATGCTTTCTAATATTTTAGTCTCCGCAAGTGTTGCACGGATTCAACTCTTTGATGTTATGGTAGTCGCTTAGTTTTTATTTAGGCAGTTTTACATAGTTCAAGTCAAGCTATCTCAACTCTCATCTAAAACTCAACTATCGCTAAAATGTAACAAGCACAAATTCTTATAGTTGTGAATATTTTCCTAAAGTATTAGTACTTTTTACTTAGAACTTGCAATACTTTTCTTTTTACTAAAGTTTTGCGAATAAGTAGGTTTTCAGTGAAAGTTAACAAAAAAGTTCGTCTGTCGAAGTAATTAAGTTTAAAAAAATATTCAACGTCAATTTACCCTCTATACCGTAACACGGTACTTTCCCATCAGGAATTGGAAACTTACTAATTTGCTTTTAGCCGTTGTAGGAAAACTACCCTTATGAGTAGGCTACATAGGGGGTATTTCTCCTTCAATATAACGTGAGATTTCGTGTTGTTATGTGTAGTGTATGTTTGACACGTGCGCCGTGCGCAAACGCAAAGTAAGCCGAGATCCTTTGGCAGCTGCGCGCGCGCTGATCGTGACGCGACGTGACTCAGCACCGTTGGCAATTTGGCATATACTGCTAGTGGGATTCAGACTAAAGTTTGTCGTATTTGATCGACGATTTTTTCGCTGTATATATCAATTAAATTGATTGTGAAATTTAAAAATAAAACTTCTAAGTAAGTTGTAGATTTGTTGATTTTTTTTTTAATACCAGTCTGATAATAGGTAGCAGAGTTGATGGAAGATGCTATTAGTGATAGAAATATTTATGCTGAACTAAGTAAACATTTATGTGCAAAAATTAAATATTGTCAATCTTATCATGTTGCGAAGAAATATCGTTATTCATTCAATTCACTAAATTCGATGTCACCAAGGTGACAAATGAATCATTCACAGGAATCACACTTCGGAAACCAATCACGAAACGCTACAGAACAAATTACGGAAACACCCACGCGAAGTAATTATTATGTCCTGCCGATGTCATGTCTTGGCACCATTATATATATATTTGAAATATATATTAAATATATATTTGACAACATCACATACATTGCTCCGATTCCAAAGTAAGTAGCTAAAGCACTTGTGTTATAGAAATCAGAGACAACGGTGGTATCACAAACACCCAGACCTGAGACAATATTGAAAAGTTCATTTTCTACATTGACCCAGCCGGGGATCGAACCCGGGACCTCCAGAGATGGTGACGCTTTGAAAACCGGCGTACAAACCACTCGACCACGGAGGTCGTTTATACTATAATTAACGCTAATACAGATTTTTTTATAAGTTTTTCTGGTGGCTATATTAATTTGACCTCTGTGACACTGATCCTATACCTTTATAAGTATTTAATAGTCTTTGGTAATAACTGGAGAGATATTGCAATTTGACACCTTTTCACTCAGCTTTTAAAATATGAAAGTAAACAATGAAAGTACTAAGCGCTTAATTAGAACAAATTATTTTCACTCTCGCATCATATGTTTTCTTAATTTTAACGCACAAAAAATATATAATTTAATTGTCTGCTAGTATATCAATTAACTGTTGTTATGATCGTTTTATTAGGGTAATGATCGATATCCTTCTAAAAACTCCAATTAAGTAATAGTAAAAGTCATAAAATGTAATATTTCACTCTTAAAGCCTTTTAATATTGAGTTAAACGATGACATTTGACAACAAGCAGCATTATTGGAGGCATAAGTATTGTTTTCAGCAACAAAAGGAATGCTGAACAGGGGGACCATAGACATAATAAGACAAATAGACCTGTCAAGAATTTATAAAGAGAGAAATACAATATTCGCATTTAAACCTAACCCAAATGCTGTGCTACTACAATCTTAAATCTTGTCTTAATTTGCATACATTACATTAAAAAAGTTATTTTTTAAATTAAAACTTTAGTGTCTATGTTGTAGTGTCGTTGAAAAGTTTTTTTGCTATCCCTCGGGAACAGTAATTCTTTTCTAAATAAAAGCTACTCTAAATCCTCAATCACGCAAAAACGGCTAAACGGATTTCGAAGAAATTTGACACACAGATAGTTTATTGCCGGAATTAAAACATAGGATACTTTTTATCCCGGTTTCTCTGTACCCCTGAGAACGTGTATACAAAATTTCATGATGATCGGTTGAGTAGTTTAGACGGGAAGGCGTAACAAACAAAAAACGGACTTTCGCATTTATAATATTAGTAAGGATATAGATAAGAAGAGTTTTAAATAACACAAGACTTTTGAGTTTCCATAATAATAATATTATAATGTATATAACTCTCATATATAAATAAATAAAGAATTTTATTTATTTATTTATTTTATTTATATTTTCAGGTCTGAGAATCATTGCTAATATAATCGGTCCTATTTAATTAAAAATAATAACATTTCAACCAATCACTTCACATACACATCAATGTATGTATTGGGTGATGATTGTAATGAAGTTTATCGGAACTATCAAGCTCCGAGGTTTGCAAATTGTATTGGTTCAGATTTTTTGCTTAAAATACCTATTTTTTCTGATTGTATAGATAGCAGTCTATGGCATGGATAGTCTATGGCAGAGGCAGATACTGACAAATTATTCGACTTGCTGAGAATCTTCCGATATCGATATTCTTGATTGGGCGCTTTGTGGAAGGAGCAAAATCCTTGAAAGAACAGCCGAAAACAACACGAAAACAATTTCAATTCGAGACTATCGTGTTTTATTGAATTGCGTCAGAGCACGTAGCAAATACTTTACGTCTAGACAATTTGAAAAATTTCCATTTTAAACATTAAGATTACCTACATTAATCACATCCCTAGATCGGTGATTGGTTTATTTTTCAAATATTCGGTTCATTTTTCAAATTTCAATTTGCCAACGAAAATTTTTAGGCGTGAAATAATTCGGCCCCTTTCCGCTGGCCGGCCTTACCGTTTGATTTGTGTGTTTACGTTCGCACTGGCCGGTTTGCTTTGTTTTCCCATGCATTAAAAGGCCACGGACCATTAAATTAATTGGCAATGTACAAATATTTATGAAAAATTCACACATAATGTGCGTGATTCTTTTGCTTTACAACGTCTTTAGCGTCGCAAACGAGAAGTGACAACTTTTCCTGAAAATAAAGGAATCCTATTATTTTAACGAAAAAATATAGAATACTATGTCATCAATCTCGATCAATCTCTCAAGTCGAGGAGCTCGATGACAAAGTGGTTTAACGTCTGACGCAGCGATTACGGAGGTTACGCAACTTTCGCAAGGGTCGGTCATAGGATGGGTGACCAAAATGTATTATCTTGAGCTCCTCCGTGCTTCGGAAGGCACGTTAAGCCGTTGGTCCTGCTGCATTTGCAGTCGTTAACATCCACCAATTCGCGTTGGGCCCGCGTGGTGGGTTATGGTCCATCCTACTAAGTCCAGTGGGGACAATAAAACTGACTGATGGTCATCAATCTGAAGTTTACCTATGTATTTGTATTTTAGAAAGAAAACATTACATTTCTGAAGTGGATTGATGGTTTCATGATAATCAGCTTCATGAATTGACTTCGATTCAATTTTCAGTCTAGGAATGCGCTTGAGTCGCGTCCTTAGTTCGTTGATCGCGTAGCTGAACGGAATGGGGTTGTGTTTGATATCGATAATAACGATGTAATTAAATTATTTAAAGTTTTTTGAACATCCTGTTTCAAGATTATAAGAATTATTAACTTTGAACTACATCTAACAATCAAGTATAATACAGCATTCAAAATCATGTTTATCAAAAGAATGTTGTAACAATTTTGTACATCAGTAGTGGCAAAAACAAAACTATACTTTTTACGGATTAGAGCTCGTATTTATTTTATAATTATTTAGGTTCGATTTATTGCTTTTATTTTTATTTCGACGTTTAGACACCTTTCCAGGGGCTGTATTCAACGATTTTCAATTCTTATGGAGTTACTCAATCAATAAGGTTGGTAATGGTAACTTTGTTCTTTCATGTAGAAACCATACTTCTTTCATGATAATTGTAAAATACTATTCCAACTACATATCCGAAAATCATTTTAATTCATTTCATCGTCAAAGCACCACCAAAATTGGCTGTCAAATTTTATCGATAATTCCATTGGAATCCATTCCATTATATCGACTAAATCTTTCGACAGCTCCCGTCCGCCCGCCCGCCTAGCCCCAAGAGGGGGTGATACGGTGAGCTGGCAAGTCGCCAGCCGGCGTCTCTGGCACGCCGCCAAAACGGGAGCGTAGTGGAAAAAAAATGGCCGTCGCGCATCTTCGATATGCGTCAGAGCGAACTGCGCACGCGCATGCAAGCTCCGAAGAGGTTTAGTTTCATGACCGGCCTATTTGTCAAAGTTATCAGTGATAACCTTTCCAATGAGGGTTCTGTATTTTATCTGATACAGATGATAATCGTAAACTATAGGTACAAGATACTCATGTATTTTGACAGATATTAGGCCTTACGTCTAAGTGCTGCTCATTACAGAAAAACTTCATTGTGGCAGTGAAAATTAAAGATCAAGGGCACTATATTATATTTCAAAGTGGCGCCCTCATCTTAGTTAAATTTATTTGCTTGTCAAGTACATAATGTATCGAAACTTCACATGTACAGGGGGCCTATTACGAAAATAACATACGCAATTGCGTAACGCAGTCACTTGGTCACGATAGTCGTCCACAGTTCGTCGGTTGTGGCTATTAAACACATTTTCAATTTGGCTATCGTAGCCCAAAGACTATTGAACGAAAAACATCGAATACGCTAGAGAAAAACTGTCAAACTTACGCAATCACTTTGCAATATCGCATACGCAAGTGCATTGTAATAGGAAACAATCATAACGAAGCACGGACGCAGCTGGGTGTATCGCGTGAAACTTTTCGTAATAGACATCCTGATTAAACGAAGTTTATTTAAAAACAATAACTTCGGTAAAGTACTTATAGTTCGTTGTAGTAGCAGTAGGCAAAAAAATAAAAAAGTGGCAACTTTAAGCACTTTTAATTTTATCATAATAAGGTGCCACTTGAGGGCTACAGGAGTCTTAAATACGTGAACCAAAATGCGACACTTTCTGAGGTACATATAGTTTCATATTGATTTGCAACACGTAGGTAATGGAAGATTGCGTTTAGTCAATATATTGCTTAGTTGTGAGACACGACGTGCATCATTATTGTGGTCATTTTGTGTCTGTAATGATAACACACAACCAAATAAACGGCAAATTGATTTGATATTTTTGACATTTAAACGTAAACAAAACCGCTCTCAAGCTCATCACGCTACTTGGGCAGATGTATCAACGGTCGTCTATAGGTATATTGACCACCTGCTGTGCCGTTTTACGTTTCACCCAAGTTTCAGTAGAGGCACCTCAATTTTCCAAACCGGTTGACCGACATTTAGTTGCTTGGACGAGCGCCAGGCAGCAACAGGCTTCCCTCATCTAGCGCTACGATGGTAAAGTTGCGGTTGTTAATGCTGCGGTAAGTGGAGCGGGAGAAATAGCGGATAGATAGCGAGTGAAGCGGTTTTGAAATGTCAGCGTTTAGCACACAACATAAGTATTGTAATAACAGTCATACTGAATTTCGTATTTCAAAACAGCGATGTAGTCATGTGTAGTAACGAGGATTGTATAAATATCAAAACAAATTCAATTTTTATAATGATTTTCAGCACAACAAAAAGAAAACTCGTGGCTACTACAAGAAAATTAAAACAACATTATGTTATGACACCAATCACATTTATTTTGATAAACAAACGTTGGACCATATTTATTTTGAAGACCCAAAAAATTAACCTAAAACTACCGAAAGACATCTACTTATATACTAAGAAACATTAGAAACGCGCATCATCGCTTATCACTGATCTTGGAACCACTTCTTTATCTTGGGCCTATTTGATAGCAAAAATTTTATTTCATACGCTTAACACTACGTAGGGAATTATTGTATGTACTCTTTCAATGGGTGAGTTTCATAATTCAGTTTTTTTTGAAGTGGTGAACAGGTGGTAATTAACACCCAGGGTTCTAGATTTAGGTCATCCTGGGCATGTGCACTAAATGCATATTTTTTACGATGTGTATATAGGAAACTATGGATTAAGGAATCCGTATCAGCAATTTGTAAAAAAATACAATAACAAATTTAAGTAAAACATGAAAAGATGTAGCTGTAGGTAAGTAATGGTATCATATATATTTTTTCAACATAGTTTGTCACTATTATTTCACAGTAATCTTCCTAATCTATTGACTACAACTTATACAGGGTTATTTGTCAAACATTAACAACAGGAGTAGATTACTAACATCATAATCAACAACGTTTGTTTTAAGATTTTTCCGATAAAAAAACTTTTCCAAAAAACTCCTGCGAGTTTGTTGTTTTTTACGAATAACCCTGTATATTAGGTCACCAATAAGATATTCGATTATATGAGGAGCTCGGTGGCGCAGTGGTTTAGCGCCTGGCCCAGCGATTGCGGTAGTTAAGCAACGTTCGCAAGGGTGGATCATGGGATGGGTAACCAAAAATGTATTATCTCGAGCTCCTCCGTGCTTCGGAAGGCACGTTAAGCCGTTGGTCCCGGCTGCATTTTGCAGTAGTTAACACCCACCAATCCGCATTGGGCCCGCGTGGTGGGTTATGGCCCATCCTCCTTACCACCCATAAGGAAGGCCTGTGCCCCAGCAGTGGGGACATCAAAAATGGCTGATGGACAATAAGATATTGTTTTACTTTTAAAAGACTTTTTCTCATCAGTGCTACCGCAAGTACTATCCCCGCAAATTGCTAATGCGCCTGGCGGCCATGTTTTGAACCTCAAAAAGGAAAAACAATTGTATTTTTTTTTACCTAGCTTATTGAAAATAATAATTCGATATTTTAATATATTCTATACATTATATAAATTAATAATTATAATTTTATATTACTTATTAGAATTTTGCTTGTTACATATTTATTAACATTTTTAGTTACGGATGACGTCAACGTGGGTGGTTAATGTGACAAGGTTCCATCGCATTAGCAATTTGCGAGGCTTATACTAAATCGTAGTACTAATGAAAAAAACTCCTATTAGTTCTACGGTAAAACTTAGCAGAATAAATGGAAACAAAACTCCTTTTCTTCCAAATGCAATTTTTAAAACGCTCCGTCTTGATACGGAAACCATTTAGGTATTATATTATCTACATAATAAAGTGCAGTCTATTTTAAAATTTGTTATTTCATTGAGTGAAACCGAAGCATTATTATTATTTGTATTGTGAGTTGTTGTGTGGAACGCATCTTGAGCTCTGGAGACCTGGCACGGCTCCAGCTCTGAACGCTGTAGTTGAACATTTATCTGTGTGCATATACTGTGAAAATGTACTGTCAGATACATAAATCCAGTAGATAGATTACCACCAGAATCTGCTATCAAGAGAAAGAAAATAAATTTACACTTCCTCCTCCAAGCTAGCATAATAATAATAATAATAATAATTAAATTCTTTATTACAGACACTAGATCCATAATTATTATAAATACAAATACAAATAAATTAAAAAAAATCAATTAAATTAAATTATAAAAAATCAAAAAATCAAAAACAAAAAATTATTTATTCAGTCTAGGCTGTTACAAGCACTTGTGAATGTCAAAGAAGCTACGCCATCGGTTCGCAAACCCTGAGCGGGAGACCTTGTAACGAGAAGAGAGAAAAAGCATTAAAGGCTGTCTTTTTATTCACTCTCCAAATTTTAAGGATGCGTTCAGTCCATGAAACTGAATAACTTTCTCTGAAACATAGAGTCAAATACGTAAAAACAGATTACTTTCCGTCAAATCAAAGAGATCAAGATCAGTTTAGTAAGGGATGACCAAAATTTTGTGGCGTATACATGTTTCATGGAGAAAGTGGTTCAGTTTCATGGACTGAACATGAACACATCTTTAAAATTTGGAGAGTGAATAAAAAATGAAGCCTCCATACAGATTGGTTTACCCTTATAAAGCCGAATATGGTAGATTGTTACTATGCAAAATGCCTTAAAATTTATATAAACACTGTTACAAAACTATGTTTTTTTCATTTGCATGGAAAACTGCAAAGTGACAACCCTGAATCGAATGGAATATTGTTTTCAATTAATCAATCCCATAAATTGGCAAAAGAAAACAACATTTCGTTTTAGGGTTGACATAATACAGTTTATAGTAAAAAGAACAAAATTAAGTGGTCAGTAATACAGTAATTTTACGGACGTAAAAAGACGGCCGTCTTTACGGTGGAGTCATGGAAAATAACAATACAATACCGTTACGGCCGTCTTTTTTTCGAGAAACGTACATATCTAAGAAGAAGTGGACGATCTTGATTTGGCATTAATTATATACTTGGAGCATGATCAATCATCAGGAGAGGAAAATAATAGGGATGTTGACTATTTTTTTTATTTTATGTTACATAAATTACCTCTCAAAAAAAGAAACATTGGTAAAAGAATTAATTCGCTAGCATGAAAACTGCCCGAGATATCACAGTGTGAAATGCACACAAATGGACTCGATCAAAAACGCTCCATACTAATGGCTTGCACGTTATGACGTCACGCCGTGCTAGTTTGTATGCAACGCGTAGGAAATTTGTTCGGCAGCTATATTAAATATTGTGTTTATCAAAATAGTTTCTTAGACAAATTTGCTATACATTTTACGGACTAATTAAAGGTATTATTTATTTTAATAAATTTTATACTTTTTAAATGGACTTGTCCACCCAACTTTGAAGGGTCATAAAACAAATAATATGCAATATATAAAACCAAGAGGTATACAAGCTACTCTAAAAGTTTAATATGTTTACGATTTTATTAGTATTTCGTTATTTTATTCATTAGTATGCCCCCCTAGCATGATCGATTTATATCGCGTGATATAACGTTTTATCACGTTTAACTGTCCAAAAGACAAAGGAGTTTGACAGTTGAGTGTCGATATAATGCTATATCACAAGATATAAATCGGTCATGCTAGGCAGGCAACATCCCTATTGTATGGAGAGTGACAGTTGGCTATTTTTATTCAATACTAACTTGTTTTATGGCATTAAAGGTTGAAATAAAAGTACTTGGTTATAATTATTTTAAATCAAATAATTATTTATTCCAGCAAACAACCAGAAACAAATCCTTCATAATTATTGCTTTATTCAAATAATAACATCTACACCATGCATGCATAGATATTTTAGCATAATAACTTTGGTAGACTTACATTTCGGTTCGCTGGTCCGCAATCAACTGCCTGCCACACTGAGCGCCTTTGAAGCCTTTCCCATCCCCTCCCTCAAGTATTGCTTCGCTCTGATTGGTTGACACTTTTTCATAACAGGTGGCAGTCAATTGATCAACTTATTAAGAATACAACTACTTTTAATATAATTAAATCGAGTATTATCATTAATTAGCTTCTAATCTCATTTAAAAAATAAGGTACAATTACTACAACATGTTCACAATCAGCCAAATTGTAAATATAGTTCATCAATCAATCTTTAAATATACACAATCAGCATAATAATTTGAATTAATTAATTGATCAACCTTACACTCGTCCATCCTGACACGTGTAATGTCCTCATACACGCTACTAGACCTTACAGGAGGAAGATGAATTCCATGTTCGTGGTACAGATGCAAAAAACTCAAATGTGTTCTATTTAAGATTTTTGCATCGCTGAGCATCAATGACGAGAAATTCAGGAAATACTTTTGCTTTACACCAGTTTAAACTCATTTTCTTTCACCGTCGCGGCGCCGCTATCCTGAAAAAACGGTGGCGAACTGTTCTACACTGAACATCAAACTAAAATTTACATATTTTCACTGCCCTTGATTTCAGTTTACGTTATTTCTACCAACAACACTATTACTTAACGATTTTCATAATTTGACCTCTAATAATTGCGTATCGAAGTGAAAACTTTTCAAACGAACAATGAAGTATATTAAAAAGTTATTAGGTCAAATGTGATGAATCAAAATACCTGAAATAACAAATCAACTAGCTGCAGCTTTGAGTCATGAGACTTGCCCACTGCAGATTGACGCAATAAAATAATAACTTGCTCTGAAATCTTCAGAAAAAGTCAATATTTTCCTTCAGTTGCCATTACCTTTTTAAATTTGAGATTTTTGCATTCACAATGCTATTTTTACACAATACTAAATAATATACTAGAAAAAATACGACTCGCACCAGATCAATACTCAGACGGGAATCGAACCCGCGACCTTTGGATATCCGGTCCAATGCTCTGACCGCTGAGCTACCGAGTCACTAGTGACATCGCCGAATTTCTTCTAGTATATCCTACTCTTACGCTGCAAGCCAGTATTTTTTCTAGTATATTATTTAGTATTGTGTAAAAATAGCATTGTGAATGCAAAAATCTCAAATTTAAAAATTATATAGCTATTTCATCTTAATCGATTGCCAAATATCTGGAAAGATATTTCAATTGAATGTCGAGGTAATTCCTTACATTGGTGAAATAACGCTGGCTTGCAGCGTAAGAGTAGGATATACTAGAAGAAATTCGGCGATGTCACTAGTGACTCGGTAGCTCAGCGGTCAGAGCATTGGACCGGATATCCAAAGGTCGCGGGTTCGATTCCCGTCTGAGTATTGATCTGGTGCGAGTCGTATTTTTTCTAGTATATTATTTAGTATTGTGTAAAAATAGCATTGTGAATGCAAAAATCTCAAATTTAAAAATTATATAGCTATTTCATCTTAATCGATTGCCAAATATCTGGAAAGATATTTCAATTGAATGTCGAGGTAATTCCTTACATTGGTGAAATAACGCTGGCTTGCAGCGTAAGAGTAGGATATACTAGAAGAAATTCGGCGATGTCACTAGTGACTCGGTAGCTCAGCGGTCAGAGCATTGGACCGGATATCCAAAGGTCGCGGGTTCGATTCCCGTCTGAGTATTGATCTGGTGCGAGTCGTATTTTTTCTAGTATATTATTTAGTATTGCCATTACCTATTTCAGTCGTTCAATGACTCAAATATTACCAATTATAATACTAGATTATCGTTTTGTTTTTGTGTAGTTAGATGATCCACAATATATTTTAACAAAATTCACAATTATAATGTTATTAAGTATCGTTTTAAAAATAACTTCGGACGGAAGTAAACTTGACTTAAATTAAATACCGCAAAACAAAAGTTGTAATACCTAATTCCATTTCAAAAAAGGATTTCAGTTTTAAAACCAAAATACCCGCCAAACATTTTTCACAATTTCACCGTGTGTCTTTTATTTGTCATCGACCGTCTCAACAAGTGACATCATTCTTTAGCAATACTGTATTATTGTCAACGTTATTAATTTAAGTTTTATTTATGTTTATACTGAAAACTTTAGCATTGTTATTGATCTGTAACTGCGGCGTAGTATCGGTGCATTTTCCGACGCTTTCGCTGACGAGCGTCCGTCGTGAAGAGACGTTGACCTCGAGCGTGCGTCTAGCCAAATGCCGGCGTGCCGATCTCCCATCCCGACCACCAGATAAACAGCATCTCTTATAATGTTACTGATGCATTATTTTAATAATATTATATTCTTTAGCTGTGTAGTATCCGGCAGAGAAGAAAAACCCATCACAACTTAGGGTTGTCGAAAAAATAGGTGCCGTGGACTAGAAAATCGGCGGCAAGCGTGGAAGTAATGTTTATTACAACATCCTTCCACATGAGACATCTACGTCTACGGTTAAATATAATGAGCTGTTATGATGAAGCATCGACGATCGAAAATATTAGTGAGTTCAAAACCCCTGTATGGGAGAAAGGCGTGACCTTAAGCGTGTAAGTATGCAGCTTTCCTATCTTAAAGCTTTCTGATTCCAATTTCTGTCACTATTACCAGGGCTCTGTCACTCCGCGCGCCAGTCTGAATCGCTCGGCGTCCTCTGAGAGGACAAATTTCATACATCAAAAAAGATAAGACCTACGCGATAGAAAGAGAGGCAACTACTAAGTGAATGTTTTGGAGCGAAGGGAGCGCTGTGCAACCTGAATTGCACCTTATTGTGTCGGAGCAAGAGTCGCAATCTATTAAACGATTTTACGGAGTGCAACTTCTGTACGCTAGTACTATTATCTATTCTGTGCTATTACTCTGGATTTCGAGACATCTGTATTTCAATCAATTTAAAAAGGACTTAGCTACCCCTCTTTAATTTTAGTTTTGGTAACTTTCTATCACTTTTTTTTTCAGAAATTGTATCATGTATGGAATGCAAAACTGATGTAAATGACTTTAATCTATGCTCATGGTTTTGGCACAGGTATTGAAAACAAACAACTGGGCCACATATTATTCTTTGACAAAGATTGTCATGAGCCGCTTGAACACAATAATTGGTAGAGTGCCATGAAATATTAGATTTCAGCGAGCAACAAGTGGCTTGAATAATACTCCAGTGCTCACTCTTTAGGACATTTTGGGATAACTTATTATGACACTTTGTTTACTCAAGTTGCTATTTATAGATGTGATCAACGGAGATGTAAAAATTTGTTAAAAAATGAAAGTTAATTGTTATTTTATTATTCAAACGTATACTAACAACTTTGAAAGATGATAAATTTGGCGTAATTTTCAAAGTTAATTTACGGTGCTCATCATTAAAAACATTACCCTAAAATCAAATATTTTATTTCAAGATGGTTACAACAGTGTTGCTGTCCTAACTAACGCCGTATTTGCTAATAAGGTTAGACCTTACGAACCTCCTTGAAAAGTTTTATCGAGTTTCATATTAATAAATTATACTTTCTGAAAAAACACGTGGGACGAGATATAAGGAGCTTAAAGAAAGAGCAACAACCCAAAAGCCTTCAGTTTCACAAACAATAGATATTATCTTACTCACATTTTGTTTATGGATGATAAAATATTGCATAAGATAGAAACATATTTTTCTATTTTTTTGATAATACTAGATTGTCATAGATCTTATAAAGGCTTAAATTTGGATCAGAAGAAGGATTATAATTAAAATTAAAACAGTAGCAATTCTACCAAATTATCAATTGATTAATCTTTGAAAATTACGGGGTTACAAGGATGTCTGCCACGAAGTAATTCAAAATAGTACTATAAACAGTTAGATTTCTTGTTAAATCCAATAATTGGGTTTGTTACATTTACATAGCAAAGTTTTATTTGAAATGTTCCGAATTCAGTATTTATTTGATAAGAAAGGACGCTTAAATAAATTTCCTTAGAAACCCATACAAATTTAGTATAATGTAAGAACCCTGTATCTCGATAAGACGGATTCCTAGAAAGAGTAATTACTCAAGGATTTTAATTAAATTATATACGTTGTGCCATTTATTTTATTTTCACGTAATTTCTATGAGATTTGATATTACTAAATTAAATTATTTCAACTAGAGAGATGTCGAGGTAACACTTAATTAGTTTCCTATAGACAGACTTCTGAGAAAATTACGTTAGGTACTATTTAAGAGCGTTTATGCGCTACACTAGCGCCGTCAATGGAAAAAAAATCATAATGCTTAAAATTTAAGCATATTTAATAAAGACTAAAATTGTGAATTGAGTTCTTGTAGTGTACTCCGAATAAGATTTGTGGTACTTTTTATCGCTTTAACAATTTTTTCTAGTTGCTAAAAGTGGCCACTTTTGATAATAAACTAAACGACTGGTTATAAAATATTGTTTAGACGATAAAAAGTAGAACAAAGCTTCTTCGGTATACTAGAAGAACACAATTCACAATTTCGACTTTTTTTAAGCACTACGTCGTTTTAGTCCATTTTAAAAACGAGGTTTTTTTTACATAAAAAAGGGTTTTTTCAGTAAATTTATTCTTTGCAGTACAGTACAGTTTAATTTTATTTTATTCTACCTGAAAACTAAAAATCCTCACATTCCTCTCATTAATAAAAATTACAGTAACCCTACACAGACGAACGTACTAAGACGAAAACATGGGATTTCATGTAGTTAGAGCTGCCGACCAGTAAATTATTAAAAAATGTCGCCGGCATGGTGCCGACGTGTCACTGAAGATGACGATGACTTCTGGTAGCTATTTTTATATCTAAGTTTACCCTAAAATTAGTTTTGGAAATTTTGTTACTAGATTAAAAACCGGAAATCAGCCGTGATTTCCCGCCTATTGACATTTGGCATCCTATTCCTAGGGTTCAAAGTCAAAGTCAAATAAGCTTTATTCAAATAAACTTAATTAATTTAATTTATTAAGTACTTTTGAATCGTCTATATTTTCCTACCACCCGTTTCAGACTTTTTTAACTGACAAGAAGAACGGGCGCAAGAAACTTATCAGCAGTGGTTAAAGGTTAAACCATAAAACTAGTATGGGTTAATTCAACTATAAGATAATTGTTACAATATGGTTAACAGTTTCCGCATTTTTTCGTAGCTCTTTCTCTTTTCGCTGCTCAGAAACATTTTTCTCTAGAGCGAGCAGAAATAAAAACGTTATTTTGTATTTAACGTTATTTGCTGTACGATTAGTCAAGTAAATAACGGTACATACCGATAATTAATTGAAAATATTCATTTAACAATTGGTGAACATGCTGACTTACAGTTATAACATGACGCCAACATGTAATAATTACGAATTGATTTAAATCAATCTTAGAATCTGTTCTCTAATAGTAAACGTCTATCGTAAAGCTTGAGAAACAATGTTATTGATTATTAACAAACATGTTGTTGATTGAACAACAACAATATTTAAACCGTGATTTTTCATCAGAAAAAAATATAAGTAGTCAATTTCCTTTAAGTCTAGATTAGAATCTGTAGATGGATATTTCGTTTCATTTCTGGATCACAAAGATAGTAAAATACTTCTATAAGACATAATTGATGCTAAATGTCCGAAGATGTCGTTTGGAAGAAAAGTAGTCAGTCTGCGAAGTAGTCGCTTTGAGAAGTAGACTGTACGTGAAGTAGGATACTTGGTATGTTGCCTTGCTGCGAAGATGTTACATTGAGAAGTAATAGGAATGAGAAATTGGCTATTTGATAAGTAGACGCCGGCGCCGAAAGGGTTTGTGAACTTAAAGTCAACAGTATATTTTGAGTTTTTATTTGTCCAATTGTGAGTTATAAACATTGTCATTCATTATACTGTTATTGCGAACATTGACATAAACATGATGTTATTGTTCTTAAGGCGCTAGGCGGTTGTATGACCGAAAGTGGCGCCCTCAGAGGTTTTTTAAATAATGTTTTACGTGGAGTTTTTAAGGCCCATGGTCTAGTCTTTTGAGGGGTATCACTACATGCCCTCGTAGTCATTCGTAGAAGTAGATAGCAAATGTGTCAAAAACGTCCATTTTTGGCAGTTTTGCTATCTACTTCTAGCAGTGACTACGAGGGAATGTAACGATACCGTCTAAAAATACGAGACTGTGGGCCCTAAAAATTCCACGTAAAACATTATTAAAAATTGTGTATTAGAATTTTAATATTAAATAAAATTCACCGCGGCGCCACTTTCGCCCAAGGTACCACCTTAAAGCTTGATATTTTTTGCTAATAGGTACTTGTTAATGTCTGAAAACGATGCCAAAAATCGTCAGTCCTTCCGCGGTTGACGCATCCACCGACCATCAAACAACGATCCGTTACGTAAGCTTTGATCCGAATAGTTGATCGGCACGAGTCGTAACCTTTACCGGCGGCTGCCCACTCGCTGACTAACGTTGGCACCGGGCCAGTGTCTCGACCCATATTCTGTCTTCCTACTACACAGACATCTCTACTAAATAGGTTATCATGCGACTCTGGTTTGACGCCTTTTACCTACGGAGATATATAGTAGAAAAAATATGAAAGAAAACGTGTTATTTTCTGTGAGCTTTTCCATTTAAAACTTAGGCTCGATGCACATCATCCATTCTTTTATCAGGTGGATTTTTAGGCACCATAGTTGATTGCGGTATCCATGTAATTTATTAGGTATTCAGGAAAAAATGTGATCAATTTAGTATTTGTTTTGTAATTTTCATGCTGTAAAATGTCAAAGAGACAAAAAAAATTCAAGCTTGAAATAAAACAATGTCCTTCCATTAATTCCTGTTATTTAAACAGAGTTTAATCAAGTGACCACAACTGTGCTCTTGCGCACGCCATACACGGGGCGTGACTGCCAGAGTGCCGCCGCCCGCCCGCCCTCTGCTTGTTGGCTCACGTTTCCACATAGATTAGATTACCACAGTATGGAAACGAGAATGGTTGATTCATTGAAATTACCTATTTATTACCAACAATTAAAATATTTTTTTACAAGCCATTACTATGTGTCAATCTGGAAAGTTTAATTTTTATTTATATTTATGAGTATTAAATGCATCCTAAATTAAATAATAAAAAAAATCATCTTCCCTATGAACAATTTGGAATGTGTGTTGTGATGATTTACGGTAGTGAAACGTGATCGCTAACTATGGGTTTCATATGAAGGCTCAAGGTCACCCAGCGTGCAATTGAGAGAGCCATCCTCGGCGTTTCCCTGCGTGATCGAATTAGAAATGTGGAGATACGTAAGAGAATCGACATCGCTCAAAAGATTGCTCTGCTGAAATGGCAGTGGGCGGGAAACATAGCGAGAAGAACCGATGGCCTTTAGGGCGGAAAAAATATTTGTTTCTATTTAATTTATTTTTTGGTAAATTTTAACACGTTTTTACATCATTACTTGTTAATCTTTTCTTTATTCTTTTTTCTCTTTCAGATCTTTGATTAAAAACTGAGTCTTTCATAATTACTTCTTTCTCTTCTTTCTTCTCATCTTTCATACTTTTTTATGCCTAATAAAAGAGAACTTATTGTGAGTTCGTCATAATAAGCAGGTCTAGTCAAGTGCCTACTGCCCAGTCTGCACTCGTTAATCTCGAGCTGCGCGTGTGTTTGTTTACGCGCGGCGGCGGCCGTGGCGTTGCAGTTGTTTCTTCTCAACGCACTTTGTATTTACTTGGCGAGCCTTGTACTGAAAACAACACATCATAAGACACCGTTTAGTATGTGACTCATACTTTCACTTTGTTTTCCTTTGCCCTAGTTCTAATTTTCCATGGCTTTGTGCATCAGTTCAGTTGTTTTTGCTAAATAATTTCATCTTTATGTTGTTGTCAAAGGCTATAGGTTAGAGAAAAAAACTTTCAATGAAATTGGCCTAATCAGATATGTATGGTATTTCATAATCAAAATTATTGTAGTAATTACCTAATGCGAAAAAAACCAAAAGAGTTTGTTGACACAGTTACGGCAATAATACTGAAAAAAAAGAACAGCAAAGCTTTGAAGAATACGATAAAAGACATTGGGGGTTTAATTCGATCTATTCCCCATTCATCCGCAAAATTCATCCGAATTATTTTCTTTCCCCACTCATCCGAGTTAATATGTCCCACTCATCCGAAAATTATTCGCATTTTGGCCTTAATGTTATGACTTATCACATGTTCAAACCAGTTCTGTGGTTAAGAAGATCAAGTCCTGAAGGAAATGGAAAAGAATAAGTTATTATGTTGTACCTACTTATATAACTTTGCCACACGGAGGGAAAGTACCTTTAATATTGAAGATAGAAAATTTTACGATTTTCCAGATTCCATAAAGCTAATCAACGAGGTTGTTACTCCTGCGCACACGGTCGCTTTGTTTACCGAAACGCAGTCGATAATCGACGCCACTTCCGCTGGACTTCACTGTAAATCAATCAGCCAGCTTTTGTAGAGGGGGCTTTATATTTTCTAGTCAATTATTGAGTTGGGGCAATATTTTTGCAAGAGATTTTATGTTTAAATAATATTTTGAAAAAGATATATATGTAGCTTACTTCCACAAACAAAATATGCAAGATGCACCGCCCGCCCGCCCGCAAAAATATGCAGCACACCACAAAATATAAGTGCACAATACCTGCATTTAGCAAGACAGCAACACACCTTGCACCTTCACCAATTAGGCTACTCTACACGTGTTTCGCCCCAACCCGGAGCATCCTCAGGAGTTAGATCGTGCGTAAACCAACACCGGTGAGCCTAATTGGTGAAGGTGCAAGGTGTGTTGCTGTCTTGCTAAATGCAGGTATTGTTCACTTATATTTTGTGGTGTGCTGCATATTTTTGCGGGCGGGCGGGCGGTGCATCTTGCATATTTTGTTTGCGGAAGTAAGCTACATATATTTCTTTTTTCAAAATGGTTTGGGACTTCCGCCAAGTGACGCCTGATTCAATCAAATGTTTAAATAATACTTTCGAATCAAGACATTATATATATATATAATAATAATAATATATCTTTATTTTCTCATCACAAACAATAATCCTAAATTATACCTTATATTGTATGTACTAAGCTAGGTTTGTGTGAGGCTGATGTCCGAAATGGGTTAGTAAATACCCGTTAGCTCAGATCATCAGGCTCCCATCGTCGGACATTTGTGGCAATCTAGTTACAAAGATGTGATGATTAAACAAACTATATAAAAATTTATACTAAGTTAGTGCAGAGTTAGTGTGTGTGTGTGTGTGTGTTGTAAATAGAGCAGAGCGATGAGTTTTATTTACATTATGGGGACGAGCAGGTTTTCTGTGTCATTATAGTTAAATTTCTGTAACCACTGGGAAATTTTCTTTTTGCAAGATTGCCTAGTGAGAGGATAGACTGAAAGACATGAATTAATAAATTTTCTTATTATGTAGTCGCAGATTATAAAATTATCGTAAGTGATATATATACTTAATTCTGGTTTTATTGAATGATTTAAAACTAGTACAGTGCAAACAAAATCATGAAATATGTACCTGGACAGACAGAGGGTTTTTACAAAAAAGCATTGCGATAAGCGTACGATGTTCGTCCCCAATCCGTGGCACTATTATCTCACTAATAAGGTTCAATATCAAGTAAATTAACCGACGAATCGCGTCAGACTATCGAGATTCTGTTTTGTAATAGGCCCTCAGGTATCATGATCATTATTGTATCCTTCGAGCATCGCGGCTTCTACGAAACGCGTCTACTCTAAGATTGTATCGGTACTATGTATTTTTTTACTTGTTTTCTTCGTATGAATTCTACTCAACTTTACAAACACTATTTCACAGACAGTGTTACTGAAATAGAAATGCGCATAATACCTACTGAGAGCTATGCGCATACGCAGTGAAACCCGATAGCGCTACGCATTCCATATACGGCTGTTATTGCCGCCCGACCAATAGGACCGCTCCGATTTCCCGCCCAGATCGCGCGGGTCGGCTCAACGTTACTTTATTACAGCGCTCATTAATTGAGGATTGTGTATCATGGGCAGCATCATAAAGATAGCATTATGAAAAACAAATAGCCACTTAGTTTTTTTCTATGGCAAGTACGAAGAAAATTATTGAAATTTTCATTACCGTCCGAAGGTTCCTCCTATCTAATAAATCACACTTTCCATCAGACATTTTTGATGTCCCCACTGCTGGGGTACAGGACTTCCTTATGAGTGGTAAGGAGGACGGGCCATAACCCACCACGCGGGCCCAATGCGGATTGGTGGGTGTTAACGACTGCAAATGCAGCCGGGACCAACGGCTTAACGTTCCGAAGCACGGAGGAGCTCGAGATAATAAATTTTTGGTCACCCATCCCATGACCGACCCATGCGAACGTTGCTTAACTTCCGCAATCGCTGGGCCAGGCGCTAAGCCACTGCGCCACTAAGCTCCACTCTCTCTGAGAAAAAAGTAATGTAACTTAATTACGTATAATATTTTTGAATAGGTATTTTGAAAAAAAAAACTTACGGGATAATGGACTTACAATATAATTGATATTTTCGTAGACAATCCGGATAATAAATAAAAATATTTATTCTTGATTTGTATATTTAGGATGTGTGTTGGCCAAATAACTCTGTCTGTTGTGATATTTCTTGGAAAATATATTAAATTTCGCAGTAATTTGCTCTTTCGTATTTAGAAAGTACCACAACAAGTAAGTAATTATTCTAATTCGTAGGTATCATTTCTTAATAACTATATGATGCTCTTGAATATAATTTGCGAAATGAGATGTTTAAAAAAATGTAACATATAGCATTTAACTCAAAAGTTAAAATTGAATGTCAGTTGATTTTAATTGCTTAACGACATAAATATTTTACTAGTAAGTATAGTATTTGTTTTATAAATACGTCAACTTTTGTTACAATGTCGTATTTTATTACTTACGAATTTAATACATAAAAATAAAGAAACGGAAAGTCATAAATAGTTTATAGTGCAAAAAATAATATTTTTTGCACTATGAGTTTCTAGTGGTACTATGCGTCGAGCAAGCGTTATTAAACGTTATGTTCTTCATAAATATAATAAATAACAATATTAGACTACATCACATTTGTTTTATCGGATTCTGACATATCAGAATTTTTCATATAGAAATCGGCCTACCGGCCTTAAAATGGAAAAGCTCTCCTTTTGTCTCACAAATAATTGAACTAAACATAATGTTAATAATTGAAAGAATCCTACAAACTAAACTATGCATCGTTTTAATTTTTTTCAAGAACATAATTGTCGCACACCTATGTCGAAAGTAAAAACTATCTAAAAGCACGAGAGCTTTATTGAAAGTTTGGCAAACAGACAACAGCTGGTTAAAACCGGATAATACCGAGGATGCACCCCACCCCTTCCCCCCGTCACGCCCACGCCCCCGGGACCTCCGTCCGGGATAGCGCCACTTGTTGATCCAGAACCGGGAAAATTGCCGTAAGACCGGCTGTTTATTTGACTAGCTTTAGGTAAGTAAAGGAAATTAAATCTCACCTTCACCGGTGTGTTATTTTATTGGCATAAATGTTTATGCGTAGGTACACCAGACATACGAATCAGCGCTAGTCAAGGGGGGGGGGAGGGGTGTATGCTAGGTCGCAAAAAATACGGGTTTTTTTATACAGCGCGCGCGAGTTTTGCGTTTGAGGGTAGAGTGGTGATAGGTACAGTTAGCAACGAGAGTCGCTCAACACTTTAGTACTTTGTCGCAGAAACTTTTTTGGTAGATGTCTTACAATTTGAAACATTAATAGAAAAGATAACTTGACAAAATACTAAAGTGTTAAGCTACTTTCATTGCTGACCGTACAATAAAAAAATATAAAAAACTGGGACCCTCCAAGTCGCGAGCGAATAGGTTATACGCGTTTCGTCATAGATCGCATCATCGCTTAGGTACCACGACATCGGCATGAAAATAGTCAAGCGCTATCTAACATAATAGTCCAGTAAAATTACGGGAGCTAGTATGACGAAATATAAATAATTTGCAATAGCGGTCTTTCTTCTTTTGATCGTTAGATTAAATGGCTAGCTGTCATTTTGTAAATGAATCCAACAAATTTTCACTAATTATTTTTTACTCTACTGACCAAAATATTAATTTATTTAGTTGCTTTAGCAAAATTGCTAATAACTTACTTTCTTTACTTTTTGCTTGATTTGGAACTATAATTTGATTGTGAATGCAAATCCAACAAAAAAAGTAACAACTTTGCTGTATTTTTTGTATTCGTAAATTTAGTTGGATTCGTAAATATTAGTGTTTAATAATCACATCAAAGTCAGATATGCAAAATTACAGCCTATTAGCATTTAATGTTTTGCGAATCCGTAATTTTACTAAACTATAAAAAAATCCTATAACTCATTTCACGGTGAGTAAAATTCAACTAATTATCAAAATTATTCAATAAAGCCGTGACATGTGACTAAGATTTTGTTTTGCTTTTGATGGATGCAAGGCTATTTCCATTAGTGACTACTGAATGGGTATTTTCATTATTATTAATGAAGGAGAAACTATACTGAATATAGCAAACAATTTCGAGAAGAACAGGCGAAAAAAACTGCAGGAGGATGTCAACATGCGTCTTTTTATTTACTTATCTTGTTATTTAAAAAAAGAACTTTGAAGACATATCCTTATCCTTACTAATATTATAAATGCGAAAGTCTGTTTGTTTGTTTATTACGCCTTCACATCTTAACTACTGTACCAATCATTATGAAATTTTACAAACACGTTGCTAGGGGTACAACGAAGGACATAGGTTATCTTTCATCCCGAAAAAAGTATTGTTCCCGAAGGATAGCAAAAAATCTTTTCACGCAGACGAAGTCGTAGGCGGCCGCTAGTTTCAAATAAATACAGAAATAATAGTTAATCAAATGAATCAAATAAGTTTCCAGTTTTTGAATAAGCAGCGTTAGTCACAAACAAGGAGCAAACAAGCATCTTTGGTAAAGGCACAGATAAGCGACACCGCACACGAGCAACTTTTGTCTCAGCAACTATCTTGTCCCTTACATCAAGTCCACGGGTTTATATGAAAGCACGCACACGAAGCGACACAGTCATCGGCAACTTTTCATACAAACCATGTAAAAGACATAATAGTTGCGGAGACAAAAGTTGCTCGTGGGCGCTCTTTATAACCGCACACGAGCAACTTTTGTCTTTCACATCAAGTCCACGGGATTATATGAAAGCGCGCATACGAAGCGACACAGTCGTCGGCAACTTTTCATACAAACCATGTAAGAGACAAAATAGTTGCAGAAAGTTGCTCGTGGGCGCTCTCTCTAAACAGACATCTTTTGTGGTGAAGTCCTCCCGTACGTGACAGTAGAAAAATAACGAAAATAAAACGTCAACAAACTAAGTATTTTTAAAGATATTTTCAATAATAAGCGCAGAAATTTAAGAAATGTATAGGTACTATATTATTAACATACTAGTAGGTACTGGTGAATAAGTGTGGGAGTGTGACTGAAATTACGCCCATTTCATCACATTATGTATCATCACACGCTCTGCCCGTCGGCTGACGGTAATAACAGCTGTCTTTCCTTCATATTTAATGATATCCTCTATTATCACTGTTACACTGTTTACATAATAAAATACTATCGCTATTCGATTAAATAAGCTTTACTTTAAAAATAGGTAACAATTTATTAAACAAACATTTATCGTGTAAGTTTTTATTAAATTTTCAGTCCCGTCTGAGCTGCTACGGGTGAGTCGATTTTTTCTAATATTTTTCAATTATATTAATAATCTTAATATAAAAATAGCATTGTGAATGCATAAAATTTAAAACTTAAATTTTAAAGGTCAGAAATAGGCAATTAAGGTTATTCATCAACGCCGCCCGAGTGGTCGCCGGCAACCGGACTACAATAGAAAATCTATTGTGTATCGTTTTCCGGGCGTTGATATCTGTTATTTTTTTCCAAATTACAACTCTGAACTCTGTAGTTTTCATATCATAATTTTAATAAGTAAGAAATTTTGATTTGTAATGGAAATTGTCTGGTCACCCATTTGATGACCGACCTTTGCCAAAGTTGTTCAGCATTCACAATAGCACCGAACGAGTCACTATTCGATTGAGCTCTCCAGGCTATACAATCGGAATAAACAGCCCTCCAATCGATACCTGACTCGGCGCACCAGTAATCAAGCGGGTTGAATATTTCATGCTGCCAAGATCGAGACTAGCTGGTTCTGATGTGGCGCTCTGGTTCCGATAAAAATAGCCAATCAAATGGCAGAAACGATACGTTTATTTCTAATCCAACCAAAATTCCAAAAACCTTCTTTACCCTGGAACTTTTGCAAAATTTCAAGTCTCACGTTTACTCTGATAAATAAATTTGTAACTCTGATCGATTTTTCAGGTGACTTGCTGGTCGATTTTAACCAACTAGCGCTTTTTATCGACAATCGCTTGTAAAATCTAATCGCGATCAAATGGTAGAAACGATACGTTTATTTCTAATCCAACCAAGATCCAAAAACCTTCTTTACCCTGGAACTTTTGCAAAATTTCAAGTCTCACGTTTACTCTGATAAATAAATTTGTAACTCTGATCGATTTTTCAGGTGACTTGCTGGTCGATTTTAATCATCTGGCGCTTTTTATCGACAATCGCTTGTAATGAATGGTTTATCTATAGAAGAGATTATAGCATGGAAAATATGAAAAAGTTCGCCAAAGCCATTTCTAGTCTATCTTGGAGTGACGTGTATGAAGCACCTGATTTAAATAAAGCTTTTGAAGCGTTTCATGAAACTTTGATATTATTTTTCAAACTATGTTTCCCTGTGAATAAAATAAAGCTTACAAATAAATCAAGGAGTCATCAATGGCTCACAAATGGAATACGTAAGTCGTGTTCTACTAAACGTACACTACGATTTAAATATTACGCAAATCAAAATCGATTAAACAAAAACACATACAAAAAATACCATAGTCTTCTTAAAAATGTATTAATAAATCACACAAATTAATTAGTGAAAGACAGTTAATAAACAGTAAGAACATTTGTAAATCGACATGGAATTTGATAAAATATTATGATAAAAATGTAACAAATAATTATAACTATATAAATAAAATAAAAAATAATGATGGCAATTTAATTGATAATCCCTCTGACATTTGTAATATATTTAATAACTATTTTATTGACATAACAAATAAAAATAATAAGATATCTAACGATAATCTGACATTTTGTAATGATAAACTTCTTAATGACAAACCTAATCATAACATAAAATCCGTTGATAAATCTATATTCTTGTATCCGACTACTAAAGATGAAATATTCGAAATAATTAGATCCCTAAACAACACCACATCTGCGGGTTTTGATGAATTGCCTTCTAAAGTCTTAAAATACTGTGCACTAATTCTGTCTGAAGTATTGTCTTATTTAGTTAATCTATCATTCGCTGAAGGCAAATTTCCAGAAATATTGAAGGTATCCGTTATAAGACCTATCCACAAAAAAGATAATAAAGAGTCATTGAATAATTATAGACCCATAGTTTTAATATCTGTCCTAGCTAAAGTGTGTGAAAAAGCAATGCATGCAAGAATGTATGACTTTTTAGAAAAACATGACATTCTTAGGCATGAACAAAATGGCTTTCGCAAAGGGAAGTCCACTTCACTGGCAGTATTCAACTTAATAAAGACTGTGACTGAGAACATTGACAAAAGCATAGACACAATAGCTATTTTCTTTGACATGAGCAAAGCATTTGACTTTGTCTCACATGACATTCTTCTACATAAATGTGAAAGATATGGCTTTAGAGGTGTAGCACTAAATTGGTTAGAATCGTATCTTCGCAATCGGCGTCAATACGTTGAAATTAAAAATATAAATAAAAATAAAGACGAAATATCTTTTTGCTCGACACCTGCTGTAAATAATGTAGGTGTTCCTCAAGGTACGATCCTAGGACCGCTATTATTCATCTTATATATAAATGATCTACCTAATGTTACACATCACCATTGTAACTTATTCGCGGACGATATCTCAGTTGTTATAACTAAAAAACATCAACTAAACTTCAATGACGAAATTAACGAAACGATTAATAATATTTCAAACTGGCTAAACAATAATAATTTACACTTAAATATAAGTAAAACTAAATATATTAACTTTTATAACACCAAACCAAAAACAAATAATTTAACTGTAGTTATAAATGATGAACCTATTATGGAATCTGAATCTCTCACTTTTTTAGGAATAGAGATTGACAGTCGATGTTCGTGGAAAAATCATGTGCAAAAGATCTGCAAAAAGATAAATAGATTTGCATATGCTTTATGGCGCTTAACTACTCAAGTTAATAAAAAAGCTGCTTTAATGGCCTATCATGGATATGTCGCATCAAATCTAAAATATGGTATACTCTTGTGGGGTAACTCAGTTGACATAAAAAAAGCTTTCATATCACAGAAACAATGCATCCGAGCTATATGCGACGTCCCTCCAATGACGTCCTGCAGGGAATTATTTCCTGAACTGAATTTACTTACCCTCCCCTCTATCTATATATTAGAATGTTGCATTTTTGTTAAAACACACCCCCATATTTTCGATTTCAAAAATACAAACAACTGTAGATTAGCGAGACACCATGGAAAGCTGATGATACCCAAAACGCATTCAAAGTATTATAGAAGGAATTGTTATCCTAACTGCATAAAAATTTATAATAAACTACCAAAGTCTGTAAAGGAGCTTAGTTTACCTATATTAAAGAAAAAATTACAAACGTGGTTAATAAATAAATGTTTCTACACAATTGAGGAATTTCTAAATTCAAAAATGGACTTAAAATGATTTTTTTTTTCTAATATAATCACATGTAATGTTAATTTAATTATTATTACTTTAATCTAAACTGACATTTCACATGCCCTTTGTAAGGCAAGGCAGAGAACCGTAATTGTAATCAATGACAACCGTATGCACTCTGTTTTGTGTGAATAAAACGATTTGATTTGATTTGATTTGATTTGATCTAATCGCGATCAAATGGTAGAAACGATACGTTTATTTCTAATCCAACCAAGATCCAAAAACCTTCTTTACCCTGGAACTTTTGCAAAATTTCAAGTTTCACGTTTACTCTGATAAATAAATTTGTAACTCTGATCGATTTTTCAGGTGACTTGCTGGTCGATTTTAATCATCTGGCGCTTTTTATCGACAATCGCTTGTAAAATCTAATCGCGATCAAATGGTAGAAACGATACGTTTATTTCTAATCCAACCAAGATCCAAAAACCTTCTTTACCCTGGAACTTTTGCAAAATTTCAAGTCTCACGTTTACTTTGATAAATAAATTTGTAACTCTGATCGATTTTTCAGGTGACTTGCTGGTCGATTTTAATCATCTGGCGCTTTTTATCGACAATCGCTTGTAAAATCTAATCGCGATCAAATCGTAGAAACAATACGTTTATTTCTAATCCGACCAAGATCCAAAAACCTTCTAGTTACCCTGGAACTTTTGCAAAATTTCAAGTCTCGAGTTTATTCTGATCTAAATAATTTGTAACATCTGATCGATTTTTCAGGTGACTTGCTGGTCGATTTTAATCAACTAGCGCTTTTTATCGACAATCGCTTGTAAAATCTAATCGCGAACCTAACTTCAATGAGGTGTCGATTCGATTTAACAAGTAATTATCGATAAAAACGCGACCGACTAAAACCGACCAGCAATAGTATAGTCACCCGGAAAATCAACCTGTGTGAGTCCATTAGTTGGAACTCTATTACATGAACGCAATAATTAGTACGAAATATTTTGATTATTTGATCTATCTTATTGTATTTTGAACAAAATATGGTTTTTCTATTACATCCAAATTATTAATTTATTCTCTATGAATGACATGCCTACAAACCTCAATTTTATAAATTCCTACATGCAACTTCATGGTAAATGAAAATGCCGATGTTATTCAAGTTCTTTGCTGTAAATACAAAAAGGCATGGGAAACTATAAATCAATACATCGCAAGTGTTAGTTCATAGGTGGACCCTGAATATTTCACTAGGTGCTTGCCTCGCTAGCTCAGATTATAGCGTTCGGACATGTCAATTGTATTGTAAGTATGTTACCTTCGCATTATTAATATTAGCACAGCCTTTAATGCTGTGATATTAGTATGGATTATGTTTATGCTATGCACACCATCAAATTGCAAAATACATAATGCTTTTTTTATTTTTTTATTTATTGATTATTTTAACAATCAAATAAAACTTATATGTAGTACGTAGCCCCGCAAAACTATTTACACAGCTTAGCTTATGCTTTTATTTGTTACGTCACGTACACGTTCACGTGCAGTGAATGTTCTCATTTATCTAAGTAGGTTTTACTTATTTTTATGGTATTAAAGTTTTGTTAGTCGTGTAACTATTTAGTATAATTATTTCTGTAGTTTTGAAAGAATAATTTGTTTGTCATGTTCAGTTTCATCTTCGTCCACGCGGACCAAGTCGCGGGCATCAGCTAGTAATATATATCAAATTACAACTTCAACAACTAGTAGGTAAGTAGATACCTACCCATCTAGTTGAACAAAGTAAGTAATTAGACGTATTATTTATTTACTTCAAAGAAATACCTTTTAAGGAATACAAAATGAGCAGTTAGTTTCTCTATGATTGATTATAATTGAAGACTTGTGTTACTAATTATACCTTTTACTTTTACACAAAGTAAATATCTAGTGAAACAACAATTATAAGGGCTGAAAGAATATTTCTCGACAGAACTACAATCGACCTCAGAATTTGCTGCACGTTTTAGTACTTTGTCACACCATGTATAGTCCTTTGCAGCAACCATCGAATATGCTATCTTGGGTACGACATGGTGCTTATGGTGTTAAGCTACTTCTGAGGTTGGCAGTACATCGCATGATTTGCGGCTGTCTGTCAGGAAAATTGCATGTCATTAGATGTTTGAACCATTTTTTATTACAGTTGCAATGTTTCGTTTGATGTCGATGTTGTCAGTTCCATGTGATTGTAAGTAAAACACATTTTTCCATTTTGTGTGAAATTGTAAGTAGTCAATTGAAAAATATCTTCAGAATAAATATTGCTTGATATAAAACACTTAACGGATACTAGCGCGGTTTTATTGAAAGTACTTTGTTAATTATATTGTTGGTTTGATTTTTTATTTTCCCGACATTTCGGCACCTTTGCAGCTGCCGTGGTTACGGGGGACTGAAGCTTCTCGTAAGCCTACCCTCAAGCGATGAATTTTTTAAGACGTTCAGAAATTAAAATTTTAACAAATTTTAATTGGCTTATGTTTTTTGGTTTGGTTTTAATTTAATTTAATATGCTAAAAAGAGATAATCTACTGAAACTACCACCATTTCATAAAATTGGGAGGCCCCTCCAAGAAAGAAATGGCGAAAGAAAACTTGGAGAGGAAAGCCGACCTCCGTCTTTTATATTAATTAATTTATTATAATTATAATATTGCTTTATTTGAGTCAGAGTCACTTCATGAAAGTATGCATCATGCGTATGTAAACTTAAAATCACAAATGTTTTTGTAACTTTTTTAGTGCAAACTAATATAAGTATTTTTTTTTAACTCGTGGGCGGTTCGGTCTTTTAATACATACAGGGTATTTCTTGCCTAGCATGGGCACCAGGCTCTCACAGACATAAATTACTTAATCCTGTAATATTAATGACCTTGTTACAATGCCAAGTTTGCGATGAGAAATAAATGATTATTATTATTTATTTTTGGGCAGATCGCAAATTCAACAATTATAGTATATTATTATGATGGCGTAATATCTATCAATCAATGTCGCATTTTCCTAATCGCACTCAATCCTAGCAGTTCGGTAATCTCTTGCCACTATATTTAATTATGACTCATTATAATTTATATTATAATTAAACAATAAAAAATCAAACATTTATAGCTTTGGTATATCAATGTTATAGCTTCTAATAAGTTTAAAAGATATTTGATGCTTTTTGTAATTAGGTACTAGTGAACCTACAAAATAATTATAAAATAAAATAACGTGCAATTCCTTATCAGTTTATTTACCTACTTAAAACACACAATCATAAGGCATAGGTAGTTTTCAAGACATGTACAAACTAAACTTGAATTTTCTTCTTTGGTTTCTAGTAGTCAACGTTTTCTAAAGTATTCAACTATCTTTGGTTTAATGAGTCCACTTAGGTACTCATGCATGACTCTTGGCTAAGTAAGGTCAGGATACTGAAGCGCCCCCTCTTATCCCGGAGATCCCGAGGGCTCCTATTAGCCCTATCTACTTGAACACTCACAATCTTTTGAATAAACAGTAGCGGAGCGTTTAGATGATATCGGTAACATAATATTGTATGATATTAAGAGAGGCGGGGTCTTACTGATAGCGAGTTACAAACATAAATAATATTACATTTAATAATTTGACACGACATAATAATATGGGTATTTCATACATATTATTTGAAACGATTAGTAAATAACAATTTTTGGTATTTTTTAACTTTTGTTTACGTTTGGTTTAAGCAGTGTTTTTAGTTGTTTTACTTGAAACAATTGTAACTATACAATTTTTGTTAAAGTTATGCCGTGATAACGTCATTTCTTTTAAGACTGGCGTCATACATACGGAATTTTGATTCGGGATTCCGAAACTGAATTATTCCGAACGCAGCTAATCCATTCCATACAAATGTATGAACCTACCGCACTATGACATATGCGGTATATTTCCGTTCGGAATTTTCATAAATTATCGATATTCCGAATCAGATTCCGTTTGTATGCGGCCAATCTAACTTGGCCTTTGAATAATGTCGTATAATGTAGGTACCTAAACGATGAAAATAACAATAAATCTATTTTTTGTAGAAATTGTTGCACATTTTTTTCATAACATTTTTTGTAAGTTTATGCGTAAGAACGCGCTCAATTTTTCCCTTTTTAATCCACTAACAGTGGCACCTCACCGTAATCCTATACTTCGCCCACACACAATCAAGCAGCACTCCCAAACAACCTAATGATACTCGTTATTATAATAATTGAGAACGCTTTACAAACAAACAAGCTCTTTCATGGACAAATCGAATGTATGAAGCTTAATGACGTCACTAAATAATTTACCATTATGCAGAGTAAACTAAAATCTTCTGTGAAAATCGGAGAAAAAGCTTAAAGCGTTCCAAATATGTTCGAACTTCGAAAACTTGCATCACAGCGTGCCTCGTTTTGTTCTAGTACCTATATTATCTTAACATAAAAAATAGCAGTGTGAATTTGGATACGAAATATTCAAAATTTAATATGAATCAATAAAACCGTGCGTTACAAACAATCCAAAAAACATAAAACTAATTAAAGCCAACTAGCCTTGCAGCCAGATATTAGAAGTGGTCACACATTGCTCGAAGCAAAAGAGGCCGAAAGCACCTGCCTCTTGACTCCACTCTAACTATTGAAGTCATTGAGTTATATCAGCTTCCTGTCTTATCCATGAGAAACAAATACCATAAAGTTATAAGTGTGTGTGTGTGCGTGTCTGTGTGTTGTAGATAGCTAAGTTTTATATGACAGAAGCGCCACAACTCTGACCGTAATCGAATACACTTTTGTCATTTGTTTTGTTGAGCTAGAACAGCTACAGTACTGAATATAACCCGGTTTGGCTCGAAATTGCTTGTAAATAATACCTATGTGTACGTAAAAGGAAAATCACATTTTTTCCGAGCTGCTTTCTTTCCACTCTTTATTTGTGGATACTTACATATTTATATACCTGGTTGGATAATTTAAGGGTCTGTTTCATAGAATCCGAATGGCACCTTTTTCTTGTTTATTTTAAAAATTAAAATATAGAGTCCTATTTTCTTGTTTAATATAAAAATCAAAAATAATTACTATTAAATTATCTCTCAAGAATTATAAATGGATGTTATCAGCAACCTGTGAATCTCTCGTAGCTATAAAAAGTCTCGTATTATGATGGATAAACCGATTAATCATGAGTTCGAATGCAGTAGTGTTTGTGGGATGGGCTTATAAATACTTGTTATCGAATCATTGTTATTTATAATTACATCCTGTTATTTATATCTATCTCTTAAGCTGGGCTTAGTGTGGGACTAAATAATTGTTGTGAGTTGTTGAGCGAAATATTTAGCAAAAAAATACTAAGTAATCTGGTTATTGGGGTTTATTTCAGGCTAATAATATTTCCCACTTACTGTTGAAATGTTAGTAATGTAAAGAAACTAGAACCTTTTAAATCCGAAAGCATACCTATTTGTTTGTTTGTTACGCCTTTACGTCTTAATTACTCAACCGATCATGATGAAATTTCGCATACATATTGTCAGGGTTACATAGAAAACCCGAAAAAGACACAGTTACCGAGCGATAGAGAAATACCTGACCACGCAGACGAAGTCACGGGCGGTGGCTAGTTGTATTATATGCGAAAGTGTGTTGGTTTGTTTGTTACCGTTTCACGTCTCAACCAATCATCATGAAATTTCGCACACGCATTTTCAGAGGGTACAGAAAAAATATAGGGTAAGTACCTTTATCCTGAAAAAAAAATCCGTTCCCGAGGGATAGAAAAATAACTATTTACGCAGACAAAGTCGTACGTGGGCACTAGTCTAAATTTTTGTTTTAACATCTATTCAGTCTAAAATACGTTCTTAGGTCTATAGATATGATAAATTACAATTTGGTACTGGATTTGGTTGGATTTTGTACAAAATTTCAAATGTAAATTAATCGCAGATAGCCACGTTGCATTACATTTTTTTAGTTATGGAAATTAATTGAATCTATCTAAAACACACGTACCAACTTACTTCTATATTGCTAGTGACTGCACATAATTTTAACTGAAATAGTAGGTACTTTCAGAAAAGAGAGGATAGAGCTGGATAAAGCTGAAGGTGATTTCGCTAGAGAGGAAGAAAAGGAGAAGAAAAGTAAAAAGAAAGGTTCACCTAAGAAGCCGAAATCAAAAAAGGCTAAAACAGATCCGAAGTCTGAGTCGGAGCTAAGCAACAGGTCGAGAAACTCGAGAACCCCATCACCGGTGGAGAGTACACTGGACACCAGCACTTTGACGCAGCCACAAATGGCGAAGGTTGTGCAGGATTGGACCTCCAAAATGTACGATATTGTGAGGGCATCTGGGAATATGCGAGGCGAATACAAAAAGACGTTGATGGCGGCTCGAGCGGATTTGACACATGTGGTGAGCTGTCTTACTAATACTTCGGCAGACGAGGAGCAGCGCCGCCTTAAGGCGGACAACTTAAGGCTGGGACGGGAACTCGAATTGGTTCGCGAAGAATTAAAGGCGATCAAGAAAGAGGTCGCCGAAAGATTCGAAAAAAGGAAGGAGCAGCCAGAACCTGTAGTGGCCCCAGCCCAGATTCCAGAGACGCCGTTGGAGAAGCCGCCTCCTGAGTGGATGGAGGATTTTCTGGCTAAGGTCTTAAGATCGGTCAGGACAATAATGAATGCCCGCTTCGAGGGCCTGGAGATGAGACTTCCACCCGCTCCGATAATGCGTCCACCACTGGCGACGATGAAGGCACCGGCAGCAAGTCCTGTGGCAAGACCTGTGGCTGCATCTCCTCAGGCTCTGAGACCAGAGGCTGTACCGTCGACCTCAAGGGGACAGACGGGTGAACAAATTCCTATGCCCCTTCCGGCGGACCCTGGATCTTGGTCGGATGTTGTTAGTAAGGCGGAGGCGAAAAGAAGGCGTAAGGCAGCAGCTGAAACGGCTGCGGGCATCGCTGCTACGGCGGAGGCTCCAGCGGGTTCGTTGGCTCCTGAGGGTTCACGACTCCCTAAAGCGCCGAAAAAGAAGAAGCCGAAAAGAAACAGGCTGAAACCACCCCGCTCCTCCGCGATTGTGCTAACTATACCACAGGAGGCGGCAGAGCGGGGAGTGACTTATGCGCAGGCCATTACCAAGGCCCGCCAAGAAATCAAGGTCCAGGACCTAGGCATTGAAAATATTAAGATGCGACAGTCGCAAACTGGTGCCCGGGTAATTGAGATCCCCGGTACGACCAGTGGGGAGAAAGCGGACCAGCTAGCGGCGAAGTTAAAATCAGCCCTAGAAGGTTTAGCTAATGTGCACCGGCCGGTTAAAACGGTGGATATACGAGTGTCCGGCATCGACGACTCTGTCACAGAGGAGGACTTGAAAGTGGCTGTCTCAGACAAAGGTGGCTGTCCCGTTGAGCAGATCAAGGTCGGTCCTATCAGATTGGGCCCTGGTGGAATGGGCACGGTGATGTTGAAGTGCCCAATAACGGCTGCTAGGAAAGTGAGCTCTGGTAGATTGTTGGTAGGGTGGAGTTCTCCCCAGGTGAAGGTGATGGATCCGCTGCCGTTGCGCTGCTATAAATGCATGGTGCCGGGGCACATGCGGCAACTTTGTCAGTGTGAGGAGGACAGAAGCCGCAACTGCTTCCGCTGCGGGGAGGTGGGTCACAAGGCCGCTGAGTGCTTGGCCCAGCCGAAATGCCTAGTGTGCACTGAGGCGAAACTCCCAGCCGGCCATGTGATGGGGGGTAAGAAGTGTTCTCCACCGGCAAAGAAATTTAAACCGGTCGCTGGGGCTGGAATTGCGGCGTCGCAGACGGGGAGCACAGTAGCTCAACGGGGGGTTGAAATGGATCTTTAATGTCAGGACACCATTTCAACCTCCTACAAGGTAATCTTAACCACTCCGCCCGTTCGCAGGATATAATGTTCCAGCATGTGGCGGAGTGGAAAATAGACCTTGTAGTTGTGGCGGAGCCATATTGTGTTCCCCAAAGGCCCAATTGGGCTGAAAGCAGCGACGAAACGGTCGCTATAATGGTCCCCACACAGGCTGCTTACTCCCCTCCCCTCTCGATTAGGGAAAGAGGACCGGGTTATGTGGCGGCCATGTGGGGAGAAATAACACTCGTTGGTGTATATTTCTCCCCTAACCGGGACGTGGCGGAGCTCGAGCAATGGACCGACATCCTAAGCGGTGTGGTTCAGCGAATGGCGCCGAGTCAGGTACTCGTCCTGGGGGACTTTAATGCGAAACACACGGCATGGGGTTCCCGCAGAAACGAGCCGAAGGGTGTGGTTGTGCTGGAATGGGCGACGGCCGCGGGAGTTGTTCTCCTCAACAGAGGAAACACATTTACGTGCGTTCGGGGCTCAGGGGGGTCCATTGTGGATCTCACGTTTGCAACCCCCGCCTTGGCGGCATGTATTGATGAATGGAGGGTATTGGTTGACCCGGAGACTCTGTCGGATCACAGATATGTCCGGTTCAGGGTCTCCTCCTCCAGGGCTGCAAGGGGTCGGCGACGTCCTGGTGCGACGTCAGCGGTTTCCCCAAGATGGGCCTTGGCTAGGCTGAACAAGGAGAATGCCGAGGAGGCAGCGATTTTTCAAGTCTGGAGGTCTGATGGGACTGACCAGCCCCCATCTAACAGAGAGGAGTTGGAGGAGAGCGTAGCGCAGCTGGTGGCATCTTTGAGTGCTGTATGTGAAGCCTCCATGCCTCGCGTGAACGGGCCTCCCACCAGAAATCAAGTTTACTGGTGGTCAGAAGAAATCTCCTCGCTTAGAGAGGTATGTCAGACGCACAGGCGGGCGTTCCAAAGGGCCAGACGGCGAAGAGACGGGCAAGCGGAGGATGAGGCTGCTCTCAGGGCATCTTACAGTGAAGCCAAATCAGCCCTTGCGGAGGCCATCTGCAGGTCCAAGGACAGCTCCTGGAGGGAGTTCCTGGAAGATCTTAACAGGGACCCGTGGGGGCGACCTTATAAGATGGTAAGGAAAAAGTTAAACCAGAACCAGGCGCCCTCAACAGAGACCATGGACCCAGGATTCCTGGAACGTGTAGTGTCGGAGCTGTTTCCGGAGGAGGTCCCAGATGTGCCTCCGCTGGCGTCAGCGATCCGAGACAACCTACCGGAAGTCGATGATCTTTTCCACCCGATCACAGATAGCGAAATGGAGGTTGTAACGGATCGCCTGAGAGGGAAAAAGAAGGCCCCGGGGCCGGATGGCATTCCTGGAAAAGTCCTGCCTATTGCCCTTAAACATCTTGGGGAAAATCTTCTGGCAATCCTAAATTACTGCCTGGAGTCAGGTGAATTCCCAAGAGCGTGGAAGAGGGGACGCCTCTGTCTGTTGAGGAAAGAGGGAAGACCAGTTGATTCCCCAGATGCCTATCGGCCAGTAGTATTGCTGGATGAACTCGCGAAATTGCTCGAACGCGTAATAGCTGAGCGAGTCGTTCAGCACCTTGATATGGCGGGCCCGAATCTTTCCGAAAACCAGTATGGTTTTCGCAGACAGAGGTCCACGATAGACGCCATCACGGCCCTAAAGGACCTGACGGAGAGGGCGGAAGCGAGAGGGGAGCAGGTGATAGCGGTCTCGTTAGACATTAAGAACGCTTTTAACACCCTCCCCTACTCGGTTATCAAGCATGCCCTGAGGCACCACCGAATCCCCCTATATCTAAGGAGGATTCTGGAGGACTACCTCGAAGACCGTGAGGTGGTCTACGTAAATGCCGATGGTGATTTGGTGACCCGTAGGATGGTGCGCGGGGTTCCACAGGGGTCGGTGTTGGGTCCACTCTTGTGGAACCTTGGGTTCGACTGGGTGTTGCGTGGAATCCTCCTCCCGAAAATGGGTGTCATCTGCTACGCGGATGACACTCTGGTCACCGCCACGGGAAAGGACTACTGGGACGCGAGATGTCTGGCTGGCGTGGGGACCCAGCTGGTCATGGAGCGGATAGAGGTGCTGGGTCTGAAGGTGGCAGTCCGGAAAACGGACGCCATTATTTTCCATGGCCCTAGGAGAGGACCACCTGCTAGGGCGACCGTGGACATTAATGGGACATTGGTCCCTATAAAGCCACATATTAAGTATCTGGGGCTTGTGATTGATGGGCGCTGGCGCTTCTCGGAGCATTTTCGCCAGTTGGCGCCCAGATTGGAGAAGGCCGCAGCTGCCTTGGGACGGCTCCTCCCCAATATTGGTGGCCCAAACTCCACGTGCAGACAACTTTTTGCGGGGGTGATAAGGAGTATGGCCCTTTACGGGGCCCCGGTGTGGGCGGACTCCCTCAATGCCGAGAATTGTAGGCTCCTCAGGAGGCCGCAACGCGTGATCGCAACCCGCTTGATACGCGGTTATAAGACGGTTTCCTGGACGGCGGCATGTGTACTGTCGGGTACACCCCCTTGGGAGCTTGAGGCTCTGGTCCTCAAGAGGGTATACCTGGAGAGGAGGGAGTCCAGAAGACGTGGAGAGCGACTGGCCCCCGAAGAAGTGTCTGCAATTAGGGAGAGAGCGGAGGAAGAAATAATGGACGAGTGGCAGCGTCGCCTTCAGACCCCCATCGCGGGCGCAAAGACGGTGGAGGCGGTGCACCCGATGATACGGGAGTGGAAGGGGAGAAAGTTCGGGGCTATGACTTTTAGACTGGTGCAGGTTCTTACCGGACACGGATGTTTCGGGAAGTTCCTGCACCGGATTCAGAGGGAGGAGTCCCCAAAATGCCACGAGTGCGACGCTGTTCTAGACACTGCGCAACACACGCTAGAGGCGTGTCCTGCGTGGTCGGAGCAGCGTGGAGAACTCGTGGGGGTGGTGGGAGGAGATCTCTCTCTGCCCAGCATCATCAATGCGATGCTGAGCAGTGAGAGATCATGGCAAGCGGTAGTCTCCTTCTGTGAGGATGTCCTCTTCCAGAAGGAGACAGCGGAGAGAGTCCGCGAAGAGGACGCTCATGCGGCTCTTCTCCGCCGCAGACGGATGGGGGTAAGGAGGCGTCGCTACGCGAATCTCATTCCCCCTTAAACGGGACCAAGCGGGTGGTGGGGGGTGACCTATCGCCTGCCTTGCACGGTCTCAATCCGTCTGGGGAGATGGCTAAACTTGCTCAGCCATCTCCCAACCGCGAGGAGGCCCGGATAACCGGGCCGGCCGCCGGGTCTAATGAGGTGGAATCCTACAAGGGTCCCTCAGGGCCAATCGGCGGCGAGAGGGCAAGTGCCGGAGGTTTTTAGTGGGTATTCCCTCCTCCCGAGATACCACCGAGCCATTTGGCTGGGTGGGATCACGGGAGGCAGTCGTGGAGGGAGCCGCAACGCTGAATGTTGCGGTCCCCTCCTGGCGAGTCCCACATACCCCTCCCTGCTCACCTTCGGGGAGGAAGCGCATAAAAGCGTTTTCCTTCGGCATAAAAAAAAAAAAAAAAAAAAAAAAAAAAAAAAAAAAGGTACTTGAAGCACAGGTCATTTGTACCTATTAAGAATGACGTTTTTTCAATTTATATTTAAGATATTCTCGTGTTTATTTTAAAAGCAAAATCTAATATCATCGTAGTGTACTCTCTCTAAGTCCATTCACAAACAAGTCTCTGAGGACCCCAAACGGAGGATTTCAGGGTTCCCGACGCCCACGCAACGTCAATAATCGACCTCACAAGCCCCAGACAGGCTTGCGAGCCACAAACAGCGGTTTATTCCATGTTATTTTCTAGTGTACCAAGACCTGCCAATATTTGGGGACGTACTTTGAAGTTAAAACGTTGCTGTTTTTTTAAACTAGGTAAATGTTTTGATAAACGTATAACTATATTGAAATTTAAATTCGTTATTCAGTCTAGGCTGTTACAAGCATTTGTGAATGTCAAAGAAGCTACGCGATCGGTTTGCAAGCCCGAACTGCGTTTTTTCAAAATGAAAAAAGTATCACTTGTTTTCATTTAGACTACATAATATAGACTCTTTAAGTTATTAAACACAGGAAATGTTGTCTGTTCCTAATACGGCCGAATTCAGAGTTAAAAAATCTTAGAAAATCAGAAATATTTGAAATTCTCTATCGCTAACGACTGCTAATTTACTTTTGAGATGTAAGCGTTTATTAGCTCTTTTAATACTATGCTATCAGGTTAAAATTACAGGTATCTGATAAGAGCAATAAAAGATATCCCTATATTTTTTCATCATTCCTATCTCTATAAAACACACAGACTACAGGAATTCTCGTCCAAAAAAATACAGATTTTGGAATCAATCGACGATGTCACTTTTTCGACTACAGTAGGTACTTTAATGTTCTGGAATTAGGTATTCGATACCGCCTGCCACTTTCATTCATAAATCAATGTCGGTTTTTTACAAACTTTTCTTCATAACAAGTTACCTTGGAGTGGAATCGCCGCCATGGTAATCACATCACTATCGATTTACGGCACCTGATCAACGAGATTCAATTTTTTAACGTCAACTCGGTTGAGTTATTAAAACTGACGAGCGAGCGAGCGTTGGTCGTAAAATTTGTTGTTGCTACTTTCAGCTTATTCACTTTTGGTAACTGAACTTTTCAAGTTTTATCAGCTTTAAAGATTTATTAGGGAACACATTACAAATCTGTGTAAAGGATTTGGGTGAAAAAAGCTATGATTTGAAAAAAAAAACAATATCAGTGTCTTACTGAAATTCATCAGCTGAAGTGGCAGTGGGTTGTACACATAACGAGAAGAACCGATGGCCGTTGGGGCGGAAAGGTTCTTGAATGGCGACCGCGCACCGGACGACGCTCCGTGGGTAGGCCCCCGACAAGGTGGACCGACGATCTGGCGAAGGTCGCGGGAAGCCGCTGGATGCTGGCAGCGCCGTACCGATCGTCGGTCGTGGAGATCCTTGGGGGAGGCCTATACCCAGCAGTGGGTGTCGTGCGGCTGATACGGCTGATATGATGATGATGATGACTGAAATTCGTCAATCAAAAAATCTATCTTCTTTCTGTTTTAAAAAAAAAACTTTAAAATCTGCGCTTGATTTTATTTCTGTATATCAAACTACGAGTCTTAAAAGCCAAAACAGTACCAAAAATATCGTAAAAAATATCGAAATACCTATACTTACGTTTTTATTTAATTTTATGTAAATCAAACTTGACATTTCTAAGCCTTCAAAACAAGCAGAAAGTTAAAATGAGTTTTAATGATATTATTTGATAAAACTTTTCTTAAGAAACTGGCAAGAACACCAATATTTTTATATTGTTCGCAAGACCTATAAATTCGTTCATTTGTGCAAAATTTTTCAAACTTTAAAAGGAAATCTTCAAACTATACCGCGTCAGGCGTGACAATTACTCAAAGGTTGTCATGCTTCAATGTGTGCGGATCTTAAGCACAATGGAGGCGTTAACGGGTATATAGATTTACACCTTTGGCCGGGCATCGGCTCACGCGCAACACTGGACCGCCCGCTGACCCATGAGGGCACGCTCCAGAGCCCCATTCGCAGGGGCTAGGTATTTATAGCTGGTGGTGGACTTTTTAGGCTGCGTTCAGACGATAACACACGACCCGACCTCAACCCGAACTCAACTCAAATTCACCTCAACCGCAGCCCAACTTGAAATACATCGCTTACAATTTTTTATCTTACGACACATTAAATATAAGCTCCTGTGTAATGTCCAGGTGAGTTTGAGGTGAGTTCGGGTTGAGTTTGAGTTGAGTTCGGGTTGAATTTGAGTCGTGTTCGGGTTGAGCGCGGGGCGTGTGCAGTTGCATCGACAAAATATAACTGAGCTTATTAATGTCTCATACAACTCATAATTGACCGATGTATTACAAGGAGTGGGTTGCGGTTGAGTTGAGTTTGAGTTGAGTTCGGGTCGAGGTCGGGTCGTGTGTAACTGTTATCGTCTGCACGCAGCCTTAGATGCGGTGGCATCATTAGCTACATTGTTTGTTTATACGATATGACTTTCACAGAAATTACTAACGTTAATTTTGATAAAATCGAAATAACATTGAGTTGACCTAGAATCGGTGTGACTTTTCGGAATATTTATTATTTCAATTTATTATGATTCATCAAAAAAGTGAGTTCAAGAGCAAGACATTTTTGTGTCGCATTTCTTATATTATTTAACCGGTGAAATTTTATTCTATAATAATAATAAGTAGTTATAATACTATCTTACCACCATATCACTATCACACTTTGAAAACTTGCTCTATCCTGATGATTGTGTTTTTAAATTTGGGATTTTTGCATTTACAATGCTATTTTTATACAATACTAAATAATATACTGATCTGGTGCGAGTCGTATTTTTCTAGTATATTATTTGGTACTGATGATTGTGATTATTGATAAAACCAGCTGCTGCAAAAATATTTTTTTTGCAAAAAAGAAATGTAATTAAATACAATCCCGAAACTTTATGTAAGTATTTATTTATAGAGGCCTCAATTTAGATATATACAAAATTTATTGTGACTTCTCAGATCTCGACGAAGTTCTCAAGGATAGAGAAAGCAATAGTTCACACGACTGATCACACAGGAGTCGAACAAAAGCCGATATCGGATACTTGAAATAGTCCATTGAATGACGACGACGTGTGTTCAGTGCATACTGTGGTTTAATGTTTCTTCCGACCACAATCATACTGGTTGGCAACATGTTTTATTCAATGGATCTCTACTATTATAATAATAGTAGAGATCCCATAGTCAGAATGCGGTCCACAATTTTTGCAAACGAACATCCTATTGCAGCCTATACTATGCGAGGGCGGTTTGATAAGTCCATGACTTTGGAAAGAAGAAATACTTTTTTTTTAAATCCTAACGAATCTTTATGCTACATATTTTCCAAAAGATTATTCCATTTCGAAACATAGCTCAAGCGACTTCTATTATTTCTTAATGACCCTGTCGACCCCCTCGGCTGCACTCAAAACTCATCGAATTATGATGCGAATTATTGCTTTACCCTTCCTATTCTCTAGATTTTGCCCGCTAAGTTTTTTTCTCCCACCAAACAAGAATAAATGTCTTGACATGTCTCTCTCATTTCAGTTACCACATTTTTCGGGCGAAGAAAGGAAAAAAATGGGTTAAAGAGGTAAGAAGTTCGTTGGCCTGAGTATGCCTGAGTACTTAGAGCTACAAAAAGATATGTAGAGTAATAACACAAAATATGCTGAAAAAAGTGTTTCTTCTTTCAAAGTCATGGCGGACTTACCAAACCACCCTTGTACTTACAGTGAATTCCGCGACTGGGGTCGTTAACTAATTATCATATTTAACAAACAATAACCGCGGAGAAGCTCTACTCTGTAACCTGTAAATAAATATAAGATGTATCGTTAGTTCACCGAAAATTTATAAATAAGGTACACTTAATTAAAATTTAATCTATTATCGCAGGCTTCTTCCTTAAAGTAAAAAGTGTATTCTTACGTTAACACTTTATTTTGTATTCACAGTAGTAATTACAAAGTTAAGTCACAGAATGACTAATGTTAAGTGCGTTCATTTTGCGTCATAGTTCTACTCATTAATTACGTTTGTACCTATTCCATATGACGAACTATTCACCATGTTCACAGTAGTTTTCTCATTAAATATTATCGTTCGTATTTTTAAGCAACACTGAAATTCTCAGCATCTTTTTCACCTTCATTTCTGACGAGTAAATTGTTAAATTTTTCCCATGGAATATTTCATGAAGCGTATTTTCAGTATGCAACATCAAAATGCTCTTCATCATTTTTCAGCGGAAAATATGGCACTCTGCTTGCGAATAACACGACAACGATCCCGTATCCCGACACGCGCCTATCATCTGCAGGTCAAGGTCTACCGGGTCAATGCTGCCCGGGGATGGGGGGTGGGAGGGCGGCGTGGGCGTCACCATGGCAACCGGCCCACGCCGCCCACGCCGCAGGTACTCAATCAATTACCAGCCGGTGAGAATACATTACTTGGAGCAACATTACGCTCCACATAAAATATTTCTCGGTTCTCGATCCTCGATTGCCGATTGCCGAGTGTCTCAGTAATGTTCATTTTTCTTTCCGATTGTGAAACTATAATTTCCGTATTAAGAATGCGGCCCGCGCTTGTAATTTGCCCTGATTGAGCGGACCGCGTTACTCGCGATTGTCAGAATGTCAGTCCTGCCTTTCAATTAACTCTTAGTAATGAGTTTTTCTTGTTAATGTTTATGTAATGGAGCTCGGTGGCGCAGTGGTTTAGCGCCTCGCCCAGCGATTGCGGAAGTTAAGCAACGTTCGCAAGGGTCGGTCATGGGATGGGTGACCTAAAATGTATTATCTCGAGCTCCACCGTGCTTCGGAAGTCACGTTAAGCCGTTGGTCCCGGCTGCATTTGCAGTCGTTAACACCTACCAATCCGCATTGGGCCCGCGTGGTGGGTTATGGCCCATCCTCCTTACTACCCATAAGGAAGGCCTGTGCCCCAGCAGTGGGGGCATCAAAAATGGCTGATGGACAATGAGATTTCTTGTTAATGTTTATGTAATGAGCTAATTATTTTTAATTTCTTTTCAGTGCTACCGTAATTGCTTTTTAACGGACTTCGCCTTTAGTTTTTTTGTTTCGTATGGATTTCAAACCTTAATCTACTTATTAATTGACAGAGCGAGCGTTAAGCGCGGGCGAAGCGTCTCTGTTTCAGCTTGGGCAAAAATGCTTTTCTATGTCAGTTCGGCTGTCCGTTTGTTGTCATCTACAGATCACTTTTCTCAATCGAATTTCGTGAAATTTTGTGAACAGGTTTTATAATTATAAAGATTTTTTGTCGATTCAGTTTGTCGAAATTTTTCAAAATAGTGGAGATTTGGGGAAAATAATATTTCAATCATTTTGAAATGAATAAAATATCACAAACACGGGGTCTATATCTCTACTGAACCACTAGTTCAAATTGATAATGCATTATTGCTACGAACTAAGGTATGTAGCGACTAGAAATGCATTAGAATTTACTTCCAGCTTTTACTTTTGGTTTTCGATACGTGATAAAGGCAATGTGTGATCCAGTTATTAAGTAAATTAATCAAGTAATGCCACAGAATAAATGATAGTGATACTAACACAACACCTCCTCATTATCACTCTTGCAACTCCTCATGTTATTTATTTATCAAATCAAATACGCGCGATAGCAAATTATAATAGAGCACATACCTACTCGTCTAATAAACTGTCATTTCAGTGGGTAAGTTAGAACTTAAGATTACCGGTTGCTGAAATGTAAGTAGTAAGTAAATGAGCTTGTCAATCACACTGTAGCAGATTTAATATCGACATTTACAGACTTTTACTGGGTCTTTAAATTAGTGTATAAAATTTAATTAAAGTTATTAAAGTTCAGGAGTAGAAAAGAAAGAAGTTTCTTTTATTCATTTTTTATTTATTTATTTTATTTATTAGGAAACTCAACAGCTTCTTTGCTACAATCATGCTTAAAATATAAACTTAAGAATTACACTTAGCCAATGACAGAGTTTCACCGCATGTTATAATACTACAGGCAAACTGTTTAAAGAAGATATAAAAATTAAGTAGGTAAAAAAAATATATAAAAAAGTAGACTAAAATACAAACTTAATTAGGCAAGAGGTATGTATGGTTGGCATAATTAATTCATTTTATATTTAAGTTTGAGATATAATAATTATAATTATAAATATAAACAGAGACAAAACAAAGACAAAACAAAATCAAATTAAAAAAAACTACTAATCTTTACGTTACGAGGAGCTCGGTGGCGCAGCGGTTTAGCGCCTGGCCCAGCGATTGCGGAAGTTAAGCAACGTTCGCAAGGGTCGGTCATGGGATGGGTGACCAAAAATTTATTATCTCGAGCTTCTCCGTGCTTCGGAAGGCACGTTAAGCCGTTGGTCCCGGCTGCATTTGCAGTCGTTAACACCCACCAATTCGCATTGGGCCTGCGTGGTGGTTTATGGCCCATCCTCCTTACCACCCATAAGGAAGGCCTGTGCCCCAGCAGTGGGGACATCAAAAATGGCTGATGGACTAATCTTTACGTAAATCCACATGTTTAATGTTAATTTAAATCACGTGTTGGACCTAAATAGGCATGTTCTGTGTACACACAGTCTACACGCACCGTACGCGGCACGAGACCCGTCACGTTTTGATGTTTCAAGTATCTCGCACTGGCTGTGACAGTGGGATTAGGCATCAAACTAAGAGCTAAGATTTATTTTCCTTTAAGCTTCAGCAACATAAAGACATATAAGTGATAGCGAACTCTGAAAAGTATGGATTTGACATTGAAATTAGTCGGTGGTTGGTTAGGCGAATTTGTGATTTATTTATATTTTCGTACGGAAAGTGCCAAGTTTGTTAAGAAATTACGCAGTGTAACACATAAAGATGAGTGTTTTTTCTACTCGAATCTGCATGACGGAGCATGAAGCGTGGTAGTGTGCGATTTCATAATAATTTATGTCACACATTTGTGATGAGAACTTTTTTTCTCGATTCAATCGCTTTAGAATTTAGAGGCATGAAATAGTAGAGGGATCTTTCCATATTTTCAACATTTATACCTATTTTTTTTTTGTTATTTTCATCGTTTTTTTATTTCTGACATTTTATTCAACTTGCTTAGATGTGTGTTAGATGCTTATAGCTATAGCTTATATCTTATAGCATGTAAATTGATAAATTAATGAAGTAATTAATTAAAATCGAAAAATCAAAAATATTATAAAAACTACCAAGTCATTACCGTCTCAGCTTAGGAAGTGGAAATAAAAAACCCAAGTTACAGCTAGATGCTACGCGCCGTAGTGGTTACTCGGAGGCTCTCCTTGCCGTAGCAACGTTCGTAGCAAATAGTATAGTCACGTATATAAAAAAAAAAGCTATACACTTTTGAACAGAAATCAATAACAAAATGCCAACTACAACAAAGTGGCAAAGATCTAAACTGTATACATACTTTTTGAAGTGACTGTAGAAATTGAATTTAATAAGTTCTTGTTTAATACTTAATGTACTAGACTAGAGCATTATAGTTATAGCAAATACTTATGAAAAAAATTAAAGATTTAATTTAGTACCTACTTAAGGCAATTGGCGACAAAAAAATCAATTCCTTTTATACGACATAAGTCTTTGTTTTTGCGTGATTTTTAGATTGAAAAGATTTTCTAAGGTCTTATTACCTACTCTACAAAAAAGCACCCACCTTTATCAAATAATGTATAGTTTCTATACTTCAAAGAGACGATGACATCTCGATACAAAGGTAATATTTTTCTGATATTGTTTACTTCCAAAAAGCCTTCAATATATAAGGTTCCTAGAAAACCCTTGAAGTAGATTGGAAGATTTCAGCAGTCAACGGATATTTTATTATCAAAACTCAAACAAGGTTTAAGAGAAAAAATCTTTTGAAATAACAGAGGCTGTAAGTGACACAAAAGCAATCTTCTATTTAGAAGCATCCGTTTTTTAGTTCTAAAGTAAGTAGTTTCTTAACTATTTTTTTCAGTACTTGTGTTTATAACATTAATGACTCATTAAACACGAACATACGATGCCACGTCAGACAGAATATGTTACAGAATACTGCAAAAAGCAATATTATGTAAGTCAACATGTTACGTCTGATGTGTCATCGTGTGTTCGAACCCAGGACCTTTGCCTTAGTTAGTGGTACACGCCTCGGCACAGATCTTGGCGGGTCATGGCAGGGGACCTGCACAGACCATACAACAAACACTTGTGGTGCTGGGCAAACATGCGCAGTAATCCCCTCCAATTTCTCTCACCGCTCACGATTCGTGCCGGCACCTGCGGGCACCTATTATATAGTTGTCTTGTACCAAACGTTCGCCGTATTTAACTAGTGGGGTCAACTCGTCTATGTCAATATTATTTAATAAAATACTGGCATTGCCCTTTCTACTTCGCCCATCAAATTCTTTATAATTAATCGAATGGGATCTTGTAATGACGTTACAAAATATGTTATACTTTGAACCTGCTCCTAAGAAGACGAAGACTGTTCTATCGGCTGAAAAGGTGATGGCCACCGTTTTCTGGGATTCACAAGGTGTGATCCACATCGATTACTTCGAAAGTAAAATCATCTCTACTATGCCGAGTTATTGGGCCGATTTGACGCCGAATTGAAGAAAAAGCGTCCCCATTTGGCGAAGAAAAAAATGCTGTTTCACCACGATAATGCGTCAGCTTACACCTCCGCCGTCGTCATGGTCAAATTGGTCGAATTAGTCTACGAATTGCTGCCCCATCCACCGTATTCTCCAGATTTGGCCCCTGCGACTTCTTTTTTTCCTAACCTGAAAAAGTCACTCGCCGGGAATAGATTTGAATCGAATGACGACGTCATCGCCGCCACCGAAGCCTATTTTACAGACGTCGGAAAAAAAACGTATTTTTTGGACAGATTGAAAAAGTTGGAGCATCGCTGGGCCAAGTGTATAAATAACCCTAGAAGGAGACTATGTTGAAAAATAAATAATTTACGTTTTTTTTCGTAGGCTATTTTGAACCATCCTCGTATCTTTAACAGTAAAAAAATATTTCCTCTGACTGACTGATCCATAATCGCACAACTCAAACCACAGATATGGCTGTAAACTTGGCATAAGTACAGATAGTAAATATGACGGAGACATCCACAGAAGGGAATAATCAAAATTCGCGCTAGAAGTAGAACTCCACGTAAACAGATTTGCGGGCGGAAACTTTGATATATTTCAGTAAGACAAAACAGTTACGTTTTCATTCAACGTTGGAATAGTGTCGACAGCACTGTGAAACAAAACAATTTGTTATATCCGAACACTACGTACATGTTTTGTTTCTTTACGCAATCCCCCGTCCCCCTAGGGGTATGTGGTGACGTCAACGTCATGTGAATGGACACGCGCGCCCGTCACTTGCAACAGCCGGCTTTGTCATGGACAATGGCGATTTTCACGCCGGATTTTACTGAGCGTGTGTGGTTAACGAAAAGTTTGTTTCGTATAAAAGTAAGGTACTTGATACAATTAAGGCCTATGTGCTAGAAAACCTAGATGAACAAATCCAACAGGGAAAATACTTCATGGACACGTACGTGACCATGAAGTATTTTCCCTCACACGCCCTATAACCCGCCCGAGTGCACGAGCGTCCCGTTACGCGTTCACTACGCCAGTTGGCAGGCATTTTTCGATAGAGGTGGGCGATTCAATGCTGCGTTATAAATTTTGTGTGATTTTTTGGTAAATTTTAGCTTAAAATCAAGCTGTTTTAGTAATGCTTTTCTTAGTAATTGTTTCTTAATATCTATAATAATTAGCTATCCATGACCTTGATTTGTACTACTGGCTTTAGATGCATTAAATATAAATTTTAAAACACAAATATAGTACGTCATAAAATAAGGCCTACCTAATTTGAAACGCTTCTAATTCAATAAATATTCCAGGTTACTCCATATTAAAATACCCTTTTTATTTCATTCCTTTTTCTTAAATAGGTTACATTTTCCCTTAGATTCCTACAATTAAAGGATGATAGAAGCTAATTAACCATGTTTTGGTTAGTAACCTTTAATATTTATTGAATTATAAACATTCAAATTAGGTAGGCCTTATTTGTATCAAGTACCTTATTTCTGATTTTTATCTTTAGAAAGAAAGGTTAAGAAATTAAAATAGGATAATGGATGGCAGTAACTGAACTTATAATACTAAAATACTAGTATTTTTTCTATACCCTATGTCCTTCTCTGTACCCATGGCAACGTGTATGTAAAATTTCATGTTGATTGGTTCAGTAGTTAAAACGTGAAGCCGTAACAAACAAACGCACTTTCGCATTTGTAATATTAGTAAAGAAGTAAGAATAAAGTTCACTAATAAAATGAAACTAATATTTTGATAATAAAATCATAATGTAAACCAGTAAGATATAAATATGATGATTGCTGAACCATAGATTTAATTTTCTTCTTTGCCTGACTGAAATTAAGAAAATAGGTACATAAATAAATATCTTGTTACGTAGATAAGAGTGAATTTAAAACTCGAGATGTTTTATCACGATTAAATGTCTTATCCAAATCTTTTAACGTCGGGAGATGAAGGGAAAAAGAGATAAATAAACACTGCTTTTATTTGCAAATAATTTTAATTGATTTCTGTTATCATTCTGTTGCTTTCAAAATGTTCTTTAAGCATTAAAAAAGCAAGTTTATTGTAAATAAAAAAAATCCTTTTATTAAGTATTTGTTTAAATACAAATCATCACATAAGTATCATCACACGAGTATTTAACCGTGTGAACGAGTTTTTTACTTTTAATTCTTTATCACCTCAGTCACGGTAAAGATAATTATGTATGTATCATATCTTTACCGTGCCTCAGTCGCTGACACGCATTGCAATGGCAAGACTGTCGCTCGATAAGGTTCTATAGGGATAAACCTTCGAGCAGCGACGGCTTCGAGAAGCCCGTCTTACTCTAAGATATAAACAGACCATTTAAACGTAACCTTCATGTTCTTTTGTTTATATACAAGTAAATTTTCTTATTTTTAAAAACAATTGTAAATCACCATGTATCCTTCAAAAACAGTATTAGAAATATTGAAAATACAATCGACACATAAGATGCCCTATCTTATGTGTCGATTGTATTTTCAAAATATTGGGATGGGATTAAATACGGGAACTCTTGTAAGGCCCTCATTAGAGTATTCTGTATGTGGTTTATAGAGCCTAACTCCGTACTCGTGTTTACATGTAAGTCAAAGAAACACCGCCCAATTACGCAGCCTAGCAACGTCTGCTTTGCCGAGTCGCTCAAGTGGACAATAATTGACCGAGCGAGCGCTAAGCGTCTCTGCTTCAGCTTAGGCAAAAATTCTTTCGTGTGTCTGTGTTCGGCTGTCCCGCTGTTCTCAACCGATTTTAGTGAAATTTTGTAAGCAGGTTCGACACTATATTTTTTTTGTCGAGCAAGTTATTTGAAATTTGGCGAAAAAAATTTCACCCATTCGTAAAATATTCAAAATTAGAAGCGCCATCTATCGTCGAATAGATATTACTTAAAAGAATACCTAACCTACCAAACAGTACAAAAGCAGTACGCTTTTCAAAAGCAGTTTAACCTCGTCGCGACATCTATTAAATTAGTTTTTAAACAACATACAATTTCACTGAGCCACTAGTTAAAATAATTCTAACGGGTGTAACAAGACCCTCAACGAAACCGAAGTCCACGCATTCCGCCCATCATCAGGATCATTTTTGTCTTTTAGACTATACCTGGGAACCTACCTTTTTTTTCAAAATTTTTATGAAATGTTATTTTATTCGTTATTTCCTAATTTTAGTCTACAGAAACATTATCAAAATTTAATGTATTTCGTAAAAAATAATGGCTTCAAAACGTCATCACTCAATGTATTTCATGACCATGCACATAAACGTTGCCTTTCAACTCGGCCGCACGCAACTGTGTAGCATTCACTCGCAGGCGCGGTCTTTTGTACGCGTTACATTGCGTTGTGATGTATGCAATGCTTTTTTAACACCAAAAATTAAAATCGTTTCCCAGCAATAATTTTGAACAGAAATGGTCCTGATGATGGGCAGAATACGTAGACCTCGGCTTCGTTGAAGGTCTTGTTACACCCGGTATAATTTTCTAAAGTAGAAACCTTATTTTCACTAAGAATGCGAATACGAAAGAAGAACAATCTTTATTACATAAAAACTTTAGGTAAACGCCACGAGATTTATAAGTAGTTAAAAGAGTTGTAGGTAGCTAATGTTTGCACAATGTGCGAACATTTCTCAATTTTTCAATAGACAGATCCAAATAAGGGAAATTTTTTATGCTATTTTCCATCAGCGAAATGGTATTTCAGCGCTGCTATAATTAGAATCAGTGTGGCTTAACTGTTTAAAAATAACAACTTATGAAACTTCCTGAACTCTTCATTCGTTGACCTTTATTATTTTTCTGCAAAAAAGTGGCGAACTCACGCAATTTAATAAAAGAAATACTTCATCCTACCTCTACGTATAGCACAAAATAGAGATACTATAGAAATCAAATTTAGTACCTTCATTTCTCATACCTACGCATGGCGCTAGGGTAGTATGTAGGAGCATGCTACCACAGTACATATATAAGTATATGTACTGTGATGCTACTGACACTCTTTACTCAATAATTTGATACTGGCAAGTTATACAGGGTGTTTGACTGTTTGGTAATAGCCTTATAAAGCCGAATATGGTAAATAGGGACCATCAAACTGAACTACTTTTACTATGGGACCAACTCTGAAATCGCGAAAAAAAATCAGCTGTTTTATACATTTTTATATTTTCATGATTATTTTTTGTATGAAACACAGTTTGATGGTCCCCTATCTACCATATTCAGCTTTATAAAGGCTATTACCAAACACCATGTTTACTATCGTAAACATTGGTGTAATAATATGGTACGTTTACATAGGTACTTGAATCAAATGTTTTTTTCTTAAATTTTATAGAGTCATTTCGAAAAACTCAGAGAGGAATTTATTTAGTAGACGAGAAATTTTGCATTGCACGTATTTTTTTTCCTTGTTTAAAGTAACTTTATCCATTTTCCCATTACAATACGCTACTCATTCTGTTTCGTCAACTATGCTATGATTTAGTAAGGACTTACCTAGTAAACATTAGTGGTGAACAATGGGGAATGTCTCAAAAAAATCAAATTATCTAAATATTTTTTATAGGTAGGAATAAACTCCCTTAGTAATAGGAAAAAGTTTCAGAATTTTCCGTTACCTACGTAAAAAAATAAAAAAAAAATTAAACTCGCTTCGACTTTACAAATGTGTAAAAGTAACAGCAGAATGGAGATTATACCTTTGCCACCAACTGCCACAACAGCAACACGAATAAAAAATAAAAAGTTTTGACATTTTGACATAGTCATTTTTGAAACTTTTTTTAATATCTACTTACCATGTTGTGGTTGTGGCACGTGGTGGCAAAGGTATAATTTCCATTCTGCTGTTACTTTTGTATATTTGTGAAGTCGAAGTGACTTTAATTTTTTTTTACTTTTTCACGCAACTAAATATTCTGAAACTTTTTTCTATTAGTAAGGGAGCTTATTCCTACCTATATAAAAATATTCAGCCAATTTGATTTTTTTCGGACATTCCCCATTGCCGCGATCGTTTTTTTTACGTGTGTGGTGTGAAGTGTTTAGTCGCTGCATCTAGTTTCCGAAAAGTAGTTAAGTCGTCAAACGCCGCTACTAAAAGTATCGTGTCTGTTGTCGCCCTTAAGGAAAACCCATAAACACAAAGTTGCTGCCGTCTGTTGTAAGTGGCGCGGCTATTTTTGAATTGTTGCAGAAGTTTTTACTTAAGTAACCACCCTATTAAGACACAGCTTTTTCGTCATTGGGAACGTGTTTCATTATTTTCAGACTACTTTTTACGTCAAGCTTGTGATGACGGTGTTGTTACTAAGGATTCAACGAACTCTGGAGGTGTAGTAATACTTACAATACAATTTTAATCCAATACTGTAGGTAGATCGTTGAGCGTGTTTTTATAGGTAGATTTATAACTATAAAAACAAAATATGTGTTTTTATAGCACGTTGGTTAAACATAATAGTCTAAACACACAGATTGAATATTTTCTGATACCTATATTAGTACAAGTTTAATAGGAGTGATTAGTTTTCTGCGAACACTGTAGAATATAAGTATTGTAACATGAATTGTAAACGTCGTATTTTTTTTTAAAGTAAGTACCTAACTTCATGAAAATTTACTTATATTTTTTTATTTAAAAAGGAGATTATATAAAGCGAACAGAATCACTTCGTAGAATGGCCGATAAACTGTTAAAGATATCGAATTTTATCAGATATACTGCTCATGTTAGGTAGGTAGAACAGCTGATGCGAGTTAAAGAAACATCGATAGTTTTCGATAACAAAGGTGTAACACCTGTTTGCACTAAACTTAAGAATCGAAAAATCTTTTCCTAGCTACAACTTGAGCAACTTAAAAGAGTGTCATAATGAACTTAGCTGTCATGCAGCTGTCATTCGTCTAATTATCTTGGTCGAATTGTAGTTAGGAAAAGACTTGCAAACGGGTGTACATATAACTAGTTTTTATCAACACAAACTTGTTCGGTAGAATAGAAATAGGTCCGATACGTATAATAAAATAAATAATTAGAAATCAAAATGACTCATTGTTATTTTTTTTGTGTGTGTTGTTAATAAACGTTTCTATATTCTATATTCATCAAATACCTATCATTTTCAGATAGGTACCTAGGTAATTGAATTAAGTTAAAGCAAAATTAAATGAAATACCTATAATACTGCTGTGTACTACAATTACAAAACCACGCCGTTAATTAATTGGTTGGCCGAGCGCGGACTCTCCAACAAAACTTTTATACTTAAGCATTACTTAAGTATAATATCAGACTAAACAATATACATACTTACTAGAAAAAATACGACTCGCACCAGATCAATTCTCGGACGGGAATCGAACCCGCGACCTTTGGATATCCGGTCGTCGTCGGCCTAGTATATTATTTACCTATTGTATTGTATAAAAATAGCATTGTAAATGCAAAAATCTCAAATTGAACTGTTTGACCGATACTAATAAAATACTAGTAGCTGCCCGCGACTTCGTCCCCGTAAATTAACTTCCCTAAGGGGTGAATTTTCAATAAGAATATCATGGCACTAGCCTACATCATTATAATATTCTGTGCCTACATTATACTTAAATAAGGAATCTTTGTGCACAAGTTCCTCCTGATACGTAAGTGACAAGTCAGCCCTAGCATGACTGACGAAACACGATATAATTATATCGCATTGTATAGCGTTTTATCGACACTCCAACTGTCAAAATCCATTATATTTTGACAGTTAAACGTGATAAATCTCTTTATCTTAACGCGTTTTGGTGTTCATGCTAAGGGCAGATTGTTTTTCGGTAGGTATAAACATTTAAGATTCGGAAACTGTACCCGGAGTCGACGCCACACAGCGTGCAATTATAATGAAAATATTTTTTACATAAATTATAAATAGGTAAATTATGTAAAAATACCTGAGCATTACCTCAAATAAATTGTAAGCAACAAACTATTATGTCAGTGCATGCATACTAGTTACAAAAATAGTCTAAAAGCTAAGTAAGTAGTCTAAGTTTACATTGCATAATGAAAATAGCGAGCTAAATAGCAACGCGTGCATACATGCTGCGAAGGGGTTCGGTTACCTACTTAAGATCCAAATACCATTCTGCGAATTTTGTTACATGCATCGGTGACTTGACAATGCGAACAGATCTTCTTCTTACTTCGAAGATTTCTTCAGCTGATATCCCTGAACTTCAAAAAAACAAAAAACCGACTTCAAAAAACCTACCTCTAAAAAGCAAGAAATAATATTCGTAATAATAAAAATACGTCTATTGAAGTCGGGTGGGGCTGGAGTACAAATTCCTTTTTTTTATTCTAAAAGCCCCACCCGACTTCAATAGACGTATTTTTATTATTACGAATATTATTTCTTGCTTTTTAGAGGTAGGTTTTTGGAAGTCGGTTTTTTGTTTTTTTTAAACATTTTTTTATTTTTAGTGTAGGTACCTTGTAGGTAAGCTATATTATATATGTAGAAAAATCGGCTCAGCCAAACGTAAGATAATCGCGGAGAAACATACTTAAATACGGGTCAAACTGAGAACCTCCTTTTTTAAATCGGTTAAAAAACTACACTTAAGATATCCCTCTTCCAACAAAAAAATAATTATCTCATTCAGTTCATAAACAAAGAAGTAATACGACCAATCATCGAGGTAATTCACACAAAATCATACTATTTTCGTGCTTTTTTCAAAATTATTTGAAAAGTACTGAACCGATTTCCAAATTTTAAAAATTGGGACCAACTTGGGAGTGTGCCTAATGTAATAACGTTTGAATCATTTCAATCTCTCCTTTTTTGGAAGTCGGTTAAAAAGTAAAAACACAGTGTACGGCTAATGCAGTCAGCAATAAATTTTAGGTGTTTTGTTTTTTCTCAAATGTAGTTAATTTTAAACAACGTGTTTTTACAACGACTTTTTGTCAACAACAAAGCAATTTGCAATGTTCTGCCAAGTTTTTGGCATCGAAATTGAGGGTAGGTAAGTAAAGTACTTAGTTTGAATTTTGTATAACTTTAATTCGCATTTTATGATATCAAATATTTTCGTATTAACGTAGTAAAGTAAAGTAGTAATAATGGCCGCATAAACAAGTGATCGCAGTAACAAAACTACCTACGATGACTTTTAAATGTAAGTAAGTAAGTAGTTTGCCTGCAACAAAATTTGCAGAATGGTATTTAGGTCTTATGTAAGTAACCCGCCGCGGAGACAGCTACACAGGAAGCCTGTGGACACAGTTATAAGACATTTAAGCCTATACCATCGGTTACAATGTACCTATATGCAATGTCGTGGATGTAAGAATGCTTCGAGCATCGCGGCTTCGTATCTGGAACAGAAACGCGTCTTACTCTAAGTAAGAATGCATTCGCATGTAAATGAATAAAATAAGTTTAGGGTATTTAATTTTTTAATTTTTGTTTTATTGGGCGTACTGTATTTTTTTCAATTATAATTTCAAATAAGTAGGTAGTTTAGAGTGTTTCATCTCATTGGCATCCTGCTGAAGATTCGTGAAACAAAGTGCGAAGCTTTATCAATGGCGGCTGAGAATCGTGCAGAAATCAGCGAGTGGGAGAGCTGAGTGCTATGGATCTTCTGAGAATGAAGGGTACAAACACATAGTATTAGACTAATAACACCTAGAAGCTGAGTCCTTGGCTTGGCTTGGGTATGTACTCAGTTTTCAAATTTATATCCTACATACGTTACCTAATCGTTATTATTATAAGCCTAATCGTAACTAATAAAATCCAGTAACTACTTACTTAATCCCCTAAACTTAAAGCAGTGTAAAAATGAGTAAGTACTTAGGTAGTAGCGTCCTAAAGGTAGGAAAATTTAATCTTTTTCGTTCTGACAGGTACGATCAATGATATTTAATATCATTGGGTACGATACAATTAGGTAACGTATTCGTATGATGGATAAAAATCTGTAATCCAAGCCATTTTGGCTCAGTTTTCTTGCCTCACTTTTGACAGTGCGCTTTGTAGGGAACATGGTTCTAGGTAGTTATTATTCTAAGTTAGTGACAAAATGTGTGAGTGATCAGAAAAATAAAAATGAAAACTTGTAGTTACTTATTTGCCAGGTTTCATCGCTGCCTGGTGCACAAGATATCGCGTGTGCGGGCGGGTCGCGTGGCGCCACGCGTGGCCGCTATTGGCTTCGCGCGGCTTACGTGTGAAAGTGTTGTACTGAAGCCGATTTACAGAGTTTAGTGACGTATCACTTTAGACAATTACGCGGCAACCTCTAGCCGTTACGTTCATTATGGAATTAACTCGTTCTGTAGTTAGTTGTATAAGTAATTAGTAGACCATCCCCAAACTTCAAATAAAAAGATTTCTCCCTTGAAATGTCTAGCATAATATCAAAGATCAAATCGGAATTGACTGCATTATTTCATTCAAACAATCTATAGACTACCAACATCTACCTACCTCTTCATTCCCTATAGGTACCTACCTACACAATAAACAAGATCAAAAGACACTCATAAAATTACTTAACGTAGGTCCTCGCATCGAAAGGGATCTCGACAAGCTCACAAGTCCCACGCATCATAAAAAGGGGGGCGGCCCCCCTAAGGTACGACCGTGAAAATCAAGTGTCGCTTTGTACTTACAATCACGGGCGTACCTAGGTACTCGTGTCGGCAATTATGACACGATGCGCAGACCTTCAGCACGGGAGACGGGAGTGCCTTCAGCAAGCGACGAGTCTTTTGTTGTGTGTAAAAGTATAAAGGATACTTACGAGTAGGTATTATTTTATTATTATACTAGCTGATGCCCGCGACTTCGTACGCGTGGACTTTATGACTCCGGCGTATTCTTCTTATAAATACGAACTAATGTAGTTACATAAGAAAATACTCGTAGCAGTGTTAAATTATTTTTATTTTATATTTTATATTGTAAACATGTAGGTAAACATACTTTAAAATTTTTCTTTATACTTAAACTATGTTCAGAGTATTTCCTTCAGGAGCTAATATGAAAAGACCTGAAGCTATACTAACCCTGGAAAAAGCCACATAAAGTGGCCATGCGAAAAACAACCATTGCAGTCCTTAGGTACCTATATCGACACCAGCGCAGCGGCTTTACGTCTGACCCTACGACTTACCCTATTTATTGTCATAGGAAAGCAAGTGGTCACAGGGAACGGTGTAGGTACGTTTTTGAAAAGGAAAATTGTTAGGAAGAGTGGTACCTAATATGCTACGAAATTTGTAGGCTACGAAAAGCTCCGCAGATATTATTATGTTACGACTAATATGTGTAACCGGCCCGCTTTACTCCTGTAATGTAAGTCCCGAATTAAATGGCTTTTACAGCCTACATGATCTAAAATAAAATTGAGTTTCATAACTTCCCTAACAAAAATTGCAACAATACGTTTATTTCGTCTCCTGAAAAATGATATTTTTTTTAAGTTGTCTCAGTTTTGATCTAGGTGTACGATATCTACGGAGCTTTTCGTAGCCTACAAATTTCGTAGCATGTAGGTAGTGCTACGAGAAATCCATTTCCCACACCAACATCGGAAAAGAAAGGCGGAAAGCCATAGAATTGTTAAATTACCTACTAGATTATTGCGCAAAGATTTTTTTAACTCAAAATCGTTAACTATCTCTTTTTAACCGACTTCAAAAATTTGAAAAGGATTTATCTATTCGTTGCGTTTTTTTATATGTACCTACGTACAATTTTAGTATAATTTTATATTGATAGCTATGGCGCTATTCATGCAACTAGGTTTTTTTTAATTACTTATTCCCACTAATTTTTTTTTATACATTTTTTTATTTTTAGCCCTAAGTACCTTCTGAATTCTAGATATATTATCTAGGTAGAAAAATCGGTTTGGCCAAACGTGAGATAATAGCGGACAAACATGCATATAGGTCAAACTGAAAAGATAACCTTCTCCTAAATGTAACAAATACTTTTCTGAAAATCGCGGACAAACATACATACATCCAAAAAAGACGGCCTGACCAAAGAGGAAAGTAAGCGCTCGCTGGCTGACAAAATATGCCCAAAAAGAAACGTCATTTTAGGGTTACATCTGCTAGGTACCTGAGCCATCTTCGAAGCTTAGTAAAAAAAAAATTGACACATAATTTTTTATCAGACTGATGTCTCACAGTCTGAAACATTAATAAATGAAGTTGCTACGACAAAGTAGGTAGGTACTTAAAATGTTAAACTACCTACTTTCGTTGCTGGCCGTACCATGTCACATTAACTAAATCTTAGACGCGCTTCTGAAGAACTAAATAAATCAACGCCAGTATTGAATTGACATACTGAGGCCGATCTGGAAACAGTTGAATTACCTAGGTACACCGGGACAATATTTCTGTGACGAATAAAGAGACCGCACTTTTTTTACTGCCGACATGACGTGTTACTTAATTATAATAATAATTATATAGATATAAAAGTAGGATTTATCTCAAATGTCAGCAACTCTGTCGTAATTAATCAAATAAACTGCTGAAAGCCATCCCGTGTCCACCCAGTGCGCGACTGAATAATAAAGGCCGGCTGATGAGCAACGTGACAAAAGCCTCTGCATTAACCTTACATTTTAAATTAAGTTGTTAGCATTTGTTTATTTATATTTGAACTATTTAAAACAAAATCGAAAGATCCTACTCGTAGCTAAATAACTATTTCTATATAGGTACTACTTAATATAACTATATTTCTTTTACAAAACAAAACAAAAACAAAGACTATGGTTATGTCCAAATCATCACAAGCGTTTTTACAAACAGGAGGCAATGTAATTGAAAGTGTTGCCAAATTTAAATACTTACCTCGGTCGCTACTTATCACTTAATCTGACCTAAAGTCCTAAACCACCTAGAAGAGGTGAAATGTAGAATCGGACAAGCAAAAGCTTCCTTCCACAAAATGTCCAAAGTCATGAAATAAAACACTTTTAACGGATACTAGCGCGGTTTTATTGAAAGTACTTTGGTAATTAGTTGGTATTTGGTTTGATTTTTTATTTTCCCGACGTTTCGGCACCTTTGCAGCTGCCGTGGTCACGGGGGACTGAAGCTACTTGTGAGCCTCAGTCAGTGGTCAGTCCCCCGTGACCACGGCAGCTGCAAAGGTGCCGAAACGTCGGGAAAATAAAAAATCAAACCAAATACCAACTAATTACCAAAGTACTTTCAATAAAACCGCGCTAGTATCCGTTAAAAGTGTTTTATTTCATGTCTAGTGAGCGCGAAAGCTTGAGAAGTGAATATGTCCAAAGTCCTTAGCGAACACAAAATTACATTTTGTAAGTACCTAGGTAGGTACCCAAGTACCTACTTATAAGACACCGCATTATGAGATGCTTAGCCTGCCTGCCTAGCATGACCGATTTATATCGCGTGATATAGCATTTTATCGACACTGAACTGTCAAATTCCTTTGTCTTTTTGACAGTTAAACGTGATAAAACGCTATATCACGCGATATAAATCGGTCATGCTAGGCAGGCTGGTCTAGAAACGTGGGTTTTATTGAAGGAAATATGTGACCGTATGTAAGCGTTCGAGATGTGGACTTTACGTAAAATGTTCAAAATACCTTCTAGCTTCACATCTAACGCCAAAGTTCTACAGAAAGCCGACTGCAAAAGAGAACTGATGTCATGATACGTAAGGTCGCCTTTTCCGGAGACATGCAGAGAGGATCCTTGTACGAGTTCCCACGGCTAATCCTCGAAGGCAACATTCCGGGAAAGAGAGATCTGGGACGTCCGAGACGCAAATGGCTGGACGACATCAAACAGTGGACTGGACTTGGCTATCGTCAGTTAAAAGATGCTACATGGGATCGCAAAAACTATTGTCTACTTGACGTGCTGCTAAGTGTACTTTGAAAGGGAATAATTTTCTAAATGAAGCACACTTGGCTAGCCGTACTATTGTTTTTGAATTTGATAGCACAATGTTTGGAAATTGGTTCTACTGATATTAAAAATAACAAGCATAAAATATAATATATTTTATTACTGCACATTCCACATAATTTGGGTCTAACATGAGGTTACTAGAAGATCACAATGATGTCTTAATTGAACAGGTAAGTAGGTGAGCAATGTAAGAAGCTTAACACCTTAGTACTTTGTCATATTGACTTTTTTACCTTAAAATGCGGGGCATTCTGTGAAAAAGTTGCTATGACAAAAAAGTACCAAAGTGTTAAGCGACTTTCGTTGCTGACTGTACCTAAATACTTAATCGTGTCTAGGATGTGCTGCTAAAATGAATAGAAATCTCAAACATAAGTTTCCTTTAAAGCTAATTTCAATTTTATTTTGCACTGTTGCTTAGCTAACCAGTTGTTTTTACACTATTGTATACAGTATTCAGAGTCGCATGTTCACGCAAATAACTACGCAGGAAATGACCAATGTAATGATATATTACAATCTGGGAACTACTAATTATTTTTGAATCCATTTGCATTCCCTCTAATACATATAAAAGAAACATTAACCTATTTATAATAATTACTTTTATATAACACATACTATATAATCTTCATCTAAATACATCGATATGATTCAAAACACCAATAACTTAACACATAATACATAATTATAATATACAGCTTACAGTCCATTTAATGAAGTGTCAAGTGTTTTACACTTTGACATTTATTCTAACATCTACTTGAATTTCTTATTTTCCATCTCTTCTTCATTTAAGGAGGAAGAAAAGGACAGCATGAGTTTTAGATTGAAGTAATTACTTCACAATAGTATAAATAATGTAATGATAATATAGACTTTTGCTTTACTATATTTTATATTTAAATGTCCTTGTATAGTGCAGTTGGCATATTATATTTGTCTATCAAAATAATCATCCAATAAAATGCTTGAATACAAATTATTTTCTTTATGTGTCGTGATAAAATTTTACTGTTTGTCTCAAGAAAGTTTCAAGTACAAAATGTATCTTTAAATATAATATTAATCAAAATAATTTGTATTCCAGCATACGTAGAGTCAACGGCACGCTCTGGGCTCCCGCAGCGGGATAATCCCTTTCAATCAATTTTAAACTGAAATACAAAGGCATTAAGTTTGAAAATAAATTGGAGAGTTTTCAGTTGTGCTGCCGACTGTACATTTCGATGACAATAGACACAATTAGAGCCTAAACTATTTTGGACCTTTAAAAGATCACACAGATATAAATATATACTTCGAAATACAATTAAAGCCTATTAGGAATTGTAGAAGTTCCGATATTTCAGTCAAACATTTTATTTGACATTTAGAAAAAGCAAACTTTCTCTCTCAAGTTTTGCGATGTCGAAATTGACCTAGTTCAGGGGTTCCCAACCTATTACCATATGTAGTTATCAACAATCAAACACAAGAGATGCCATACGCATCGGTGGCACCATATCCGCTCCGTGCGAAATTATGAATTTAATCAGTACTATGTATACTTTATCCGGAGACGCTCGCTGCGCCCCCTTTTGCTGTCTCTACGCCCCCCTTGTAGGGAGCACCCCACTACTGGTTGGGAACACATGCCCTAGTTGGATTTTTAAATAGGTAGTCTTACATCTTACTTTATTTAGCATTCCATTAAAATAATATTCATGAAAAATCAACATTAATTACACATCTAAATAATTAAGTACGTGTTTGAGCGTAAAGTCACATAATTATTTGCTGAAGTTCACGATGACACCGTTTTGTTAAAAAAAAATCCCTTTTTCTTTTGACCTAATTGTAGATCCGTTTACGGAATCAACAACGTAATAAATTGGTAGTTTAAATACATTTTTTCGTAGATGTATTAAGGAATGTCTTTGTCTTAAGCTTTAAATAAAAAAATACTAAATGTTGCAAAGCTATTTGGTGAAGCTTCAATCGAATCTAACAAAAATCTAATTAATAAACAGTTAATGTTGTTATCAAAATCTTTTTGTTTATATCTGACATCTAAAAATAAATGTGGAGTTAGAATACTACTTTGGAAGTAAGTACTCAAAATAAACTCACAATAAAAACTTATTATGCTTTATCATCATCATAGAATACTACATTACTTATCAATATTATACTTTCTTATATAACGAAGGTACAGGTGATAATATTTTCAGAAAAATATATATTTGTGATAGAATAATATAGTCATTCAGAAACTTTCGCAGATACAATCATGTTATCTTCAAAAGCGTCTGAATAAGTTTATATTTTTTATTTAACTATTTAAACACCCATTGACATTTCAAAGATACGGTCTTATGAGCACAGATAACATTATGCTACTTAAACTAGTGTATTAGCAAGACAGTTGGATGACTCAATTTTCCCATCTGTTCAAAACTTTTTATGTTCCTCGTTTAAGAACGAACTTAATCAAGAGACTACTTTATCGTTATTATTTTATACTGTCTTATAGATTTTACTTTGCAGGGTTACTACAGTTACTTGTGTATCGTAAAAACGTCAACGGTGCCTATTAAAACTCAAGTATATACACATCGAAGTCCAAATTCCACGCCCGAGTCATTTTCATACAAAACATGATATCAATCCGAAGATACATAGTAAAATATTGTATATTTATTTATTAAATTGTATACATAGTCCGTTTCTCTTACTTGTATCATTTAGAAAATAATCCTCACATGTGTACTATAAAAGATTAGATGTTATTTTATATTGTTAGTTGATGACATTAAATCAATTGAAATTACGAATTGTTTGCGTAATTAAATTAGACAAGTATAGAGAAATAGATTTAGGCCAGACAGTATTTTTGGCCTATTTATAAAATTTGACAAAAACAATCATTGATATACTTTGAGCTTATTATTAAAACATTAAAGTTTAAGTTGCAGTTTGTCAGATTTGGATACTATTTAAAGAAAATATAACCAACAATATAACAATACAAAATTTAAGTTATATCAGATCTTTGAAACTGGTCTTAAAAATAATTATGCATATTAATTTATATAATGTTATATTCTATTCTAAATATTATTTTCATTAGTTTATAACAAGTCTTTTTTGTCATTATATTTTTGACTAGAGATAAATACTTGATAAGTAAGTATATTGGAATGTAAGAGATATTTTAAATAAATATACTTAATATTTTTCAGTTAGAACTACATTAACATATCAATCAATATTACATCTACACTTGGTGAGCAGAAAAATAGAATCACAGGCCTATTTTTAAACAAACGAGGTAACTTTGAAGCTATTATTACCCGACTGCAAAGAAAGGGTTATGTAAATGACATTATGAATGATTTAAATTATATGCCTCCGACTGCATGTTATTATGACATGTTGCCTTTAACATTTATTTAATCTTGTTTCCATCTTTTCAGTTGACTTGTCTTTTTATGCAGGCGGGTTATTTTTTTTTTTTTTTTATTTATCTCTTTTTAGTTATTATATATTACGGTCATGATATACCTTTTTGAAATCCTTATAATAAGCCCTTTAATTTGACACCCATATTGCAGTATTCTAAAACAATTCTTTTTTTTCACTACGTATAATAGCACCGTACAGCCGCCATGTTGGTTTTTTACCCGACTGCAAAGAAAGGGTTATGTGTTTCGCGCGTATCTTGTAAGTATGTTTGTATGTATGTATGTATGTTTGTATGTAATATTCTTTATTACCTCATATCTTTCAAACGGCTGAACGGATTTCTATGATTAAGATATCGTTAGATTGGTCTTTTCAGCCCAAGTGTTCTTAAGAAGGTGGCGTTATAAAAAAACCAACATGGCGGCTGTACGGTGCTATTATACGTAGTGAAAAAAAAATTTTTTTTTTAGAATACTGCAATATGGGTGTCAAATTAAAGGGCTTATTATAAGGATTTCAAAAAGGTATATCATGATCATAATATAATTATAAAAAAAAAAACAATAAAATAAAAAAAGTAAATTATATTACGCAAATGCGAGCGGCCGCTATAAACATGTCAATGAGAAATTTATATTTTGTTTGTGTATGTTAGCCACATTCATGATGAAAAAATAGGCTATAATATCATCCCAAAATCCCTCGGGATCGAAGCCTCAGGCTATGCCGCAGGGCACGGCTAAGTTAATCAATAGATGGCGCTGTAGCCGAGTACATCGCGGTATGGTTTTGTATTCATCATCAATAGATTTCTAGTTGCATAGACCATATCAATAGATGGCGTTGTAGCCAAATACATCTCGGTATGGTTTAGCTCTCTGTAGATTATATAAGGTCTTTTGTGTTTATACTGAAAAATAAATATAAAGATAATAATAAAAGAATCGAAGAAACGATAACGAGAAATAAGAAGAAACGATTCTCGTTTATGGTCTTTATAACAATTAACAACTTTTTTAATTGATAATTATTTTAATACGATTCCATCTAGCTAGCTAGAGTACATTCATTATTTATTATACTAGATTCCATCTATCTAATTGGAACGCGTGTTGCATTACTTCACTTGCATTAATATTGAAAAAAATATTAAAGAAGTAGATTTTGTTAGGTTTTGTAGCAAGCATACCTAGTTTAGTTAGGACTAAGGAATAGGGTGTTTAGGAATATCTTATTACTGAATTTGTGATTAATTACATTCTCTTTGATATCGATAAAATATTATTTAGAAAATTGGTAGCTTCTTGTATTGGTGTTCGGATTGAACCTTCTGCGTCTGAGTTTGATGGTTTACGCGGTAAAGGCAAGATCGAGCGACGTATGCTACCTCTAATTTTATGCTGGGCGGTGACTGTGCATAAATTGCAAGGTACAACTTTAGACCGGGCAGTTGTCGATTTGAGCAGTCACCTATTTGCTAAAGGTCAAGCTTACGTGGCTTTAAGCAGAGTCCGATCTCTCGCAGGGCTTGCTGTCAGTTGTCTTGACCCTAAAAAATTCTTATTTAAACCACACGATGAAAATTCTTTTAAAGAATTAGACCGTCTACGTAATTTGTAAGGAGAATATAACTAAAAAGACGTAAATAAAAAACAACTAAATTTAAAAAAAATAAAAACCCGCCTGCCTAAAAAAAGACAAGTCAACAGAAAAATAAAATAGAAAAACTAAAAAACCCACATGCATCAAAAAACAAGTCAACTGAAAAGATGGAAACAAGATAATATATAAAGGCAAACTTAAAAAATATTGATGGTAGTGTTTAGATTAAAGGCAAACTTAAAAAATATTGATGGTAGTGTTTAGATTAAAGGCAAACTTAAAACATATTGATGGTAGTGTTTAGAACTTTTGTTCAACATAATAACATGCAGTCGGAGGCATAGAATTGAATGATAAGTAAAATCATTCATAATGTCACTTTCTTTATGCATGCCTCCGACTGCATGTTATTATGATGAACAAAAGTTCTAAACACTACCATCAATATGTTTTAAGTTTGCCTTTAATCTAAACACTACCATCAATATTTTTTAAGTTTGCCTTTAATCTAAACACTACCATCAATATTTTTTAAGTTTGCCTTTATATATTATCTTGTTTCCATCTTTTCAGTTGACTTGTTTTTTGATGCATGTGGGTTTTTTAGTTTTTCTATTTTATTTTTCTGTTGACTTGTCTTTTTTTAGGCAGGCGGGTTTTTATTTTTTTTAAATTTTTTTAGTGAGGGATTGAACGGAGTGTGATCTGATGATGGCCATTTAAAGAGTGAATGGCGAAGGCCCAGCGGGTCTACCGCCTAACTCTATCGCTTTGACTCTGGCTTTGGTTTATGACGTCAGTGCACTGTCCGCCCTTGTCATCGTGTTATGATATGACAAGGACGGACAGAGCATTGCTATCGCTCTGGCTAAAGCTTTGAGTTAGGCGGTAGGGCCCCAGATCGCTAAAACCCCAACCGACTAGAAGACTCGTTTACACCAGAGACCGTATGGAGTTTTTAGTGTTATATTTTCCATTACTTTTGATGTCATTTTCGCTTGTTTTATTTCCAACCCTGAGCTAAACGACTCGTATTTTAAACCTAGGCGGAGAACCAAAGCTTCAAAGTTACCCCGTTTGAATGTAATTATAAATAGGCCCGTTATTCCATTTTTCTTCTCACGAGTGTATATCAAGTAATCCTATTTAAAAATGTGTTGGCAGCATGTTCTTATTTTATTGTATTTTTTATATTTTATATTCAAGGAAAACTAACAACACATAAAAGTAGCAACAGTAAAAACAAGACTTTAGTATGAACAATATGAACATGTTATCTTTATTATACTAGCCAATCAGATCTATTAAAATATTTTATTTCAGCACATTTTCGTAACTACCAAAAAGATACGCACATATTTCTAACTTTTGAAATGTACCCATTAGTAGTGTTGTGATTTTTTTAACAAAAAAAATTAACCTGTTTATAAAATATGTAAATAACACGTATTGAAAATAAATAATTCATTGTAATTAATTGTCTACTGTTTAATATATTAGTTATTTTAAGTACTCGGAGCCTTTACATTAGCATTTCTCATTCAAAGTGACAGTAGCTACTAGCTATAGTTTTTGTCATTTTATTAAATATTATTTTAGTTTCTTTAGTTTCAACAATTTGAACGTAACGTAAGCGACAAGATCATTTGAACTGGCGTATGAAACGATTTGAAGAAAGATATAAAATAATAATAACAAGAATATATTCTCAAGTCCTGAAGAATCGTGTTAAACAAAAAAATAGAACCCTAAAACCATACACATAAGATAAATTACAGACTTTTTTGGTCGTTTGAAATGTGATTAACAAAATAGAACCCTAATTACTTTGATATAAGGTAAATAACAGATTGGACCTTATCACCTTTGATATAAGGTAAATTACAGATGTCTTTAGTCGTTTGAAACATGGATAGCAAAATATAACTCTAAAACCACAGACTAAAGCAAATGACAGATTTTCTTAGTCATTAGAAACGTGTACTTAGTACTTTGATATAAGGTAAATTACATGTATTTTGTATTTTTAAGTAGTTTGAAACGTGGTTAACAAGATAAAACTCTAAAACCAAACTCATAAATGTAAATTACAAAGCTTTTTTAGTCGTTTTCAACAAAACTGGACCTTAAAACCATCGGCATAAGGTACATTACAGAGTGCTGGCTTCCAAGTCGGGGATGACGTTGAATTGTTGAGGGTCCCTGCTCCAATAGTAGTAGGGGGGGCCGGCAGAGAAACAGTACTTCTGTTCGAGGGGGGAATCGTTCTCCACCCAGTACATTAGGTAGAAGTTGCACATTTCATCCTTGTTCGTCGCTCTGGAACGAAAAAAAAGGATTAGGCACCTAATAATGTAGTAAATTATAATTTTAAAAAAGTCTAAGGACGTGTTCTTACACAGTTTTTCGCCGTAAAAAATGCGCGTACGTGGGTAAGCTTCTATAGTGCTCCATACAATACTGCCGACAGTGCCTATGCACGGCGAAATAACCGTAGATTTTTACGGCGGAAAATGTCAAAGTCAAAGTAAAAAAGTGGTTTATTCAAATAATAATATAAATAATTAAGCACTTTTGAATTGTCTATATTTTCCTACTACGTGTGTGGACAATCGCTCTAAAGCCAGGCCTCCATCACTCGCTCAAAGTCGCGCGATAAGCACCTACCGCTAGCCGTTCGTTCGAACGAACAAGTGAGCAGAGGGCCGCCACACGCCCGCCGCCGTACAAGCAAGGCATCTTACTGCCTGCGTAGGTATTGCCTCTTTATAATAGTAACAATGTCGAAACGACATTACCTACTGTGCCGTATACGGACGTCAAAATAAACGTCACGTATACGTCAAAACCAATAAACAAATTGTCGTTTTTTCACATTATGATATATGCTACGCAATTCATTTAAAAGAAGACAACCCTAACATTGGGTCATCAGAAAAGGTAAGAGCACGCGATAGAAAGAGAGGCAAATACTAGGTGAATATAACTGTAGGCCATTAGCGCTGCGCGACCTGAATTGCACTTTATTGTGTCGGAGCAAAAGTCGCTATTTATTTAAATTACTATGCGGAGTGCTGCTTCTGTACTTGTACTATTAGTTGTTCTGTGCTAAAGCACTTTCAATTTAGACGTTTTGAATCTAGCGGACTTGGACTAGCGTGCGCTATGAAAAAGACAACACGCCCCGCAGTACGACTAGCGGCCTACCGTCGCGTCGCGCGGCAGCACGCAGCGGTTGCGGTTCATCAACCAGCGTTAAATCGGCGTTACATGCCATGTATTCGAATTCGCTCGCCGCGCCGCCGGTCGCTTTGCGTCCTGGCTAGGTTGTAAGAAAGTGGTTGCTAATATTGTGGTGTCAAGTAATCTACCCAATATTAATGGGGAAGGCATTGGTTTATAGTGCACCTAGCCACCAGTATATCTCTCTGTTTAATGGGAGTATCGATCGTTAGAAACAACATCTGCGGGTCCTGTTTGCCGATGAACTAAAGAGATAACAACTCAAAAAGCGACAAAAAATGGGATACTTACCCAATACTGACCGGAATGACTTGGTGTTGTCTATAGTGAGTCGTTAGAAACGGGGTAGATAGTGAGTCGTTAGAAACGGGGTAGAACATCTGCGGTTTCTGTGGGTTTTGTTTGCAAATGAGCTAAGAAATGGGATACTTACCCAATATTGACAGAGAATGACTTGGTGTTGTTCATAGTGCACCTAGCGGCCAGTATATCTCATTGTTTGATGGGAGAGTGAGTCGTTAGAAACGGGGTAGAAGAACATCTGCGGTTTCTGCGGGTCCTGTTTGCCGATGAGCTAAAGAGATAACACTCAAAAGCGACATGGGATAAGTACTTACCCAATATTGACCGGGAATGATTTGGTATTGTTAATAGGGCACCAAGGCGCCAGTATATCTCCTTGTTCGATGGGATTCGTTAGAAACGGGGTAGAACATCTGCTGTTTCTGTGGGTTTTGTTTGCAAATGAGCTAAGAAATGGGATACTTACCCAATATTGACCGGGAATGATTTGGTATTGTTAATAGGGCACCTAGGCGCCAGTATATCTCCTTGTTCGATGGGATTCGTTAAAAACGGGGTAGAACATCTGCGGTTTCTGTGGGTTTTGTTTGCAAATGAGCTAAGAAATGGGATACTTACCCAATATTGACCGGGAATGATTTGGTATTGTTAATAGGGCACCTAGGCGCCAGTATATCTCCTTGTTCGATGGGATTCGTTAGAAACGGGGTAGAACATCTGCGGTTTCTGTGGGTTTTGTTTGCAAATGAGCTAAGAAATGGGATACTTACCCAAAATTGACAGAGAATGACTTGGTGTTGTTCATAGTGCACCTAGCGGCCAGTATATCTCCTTGTTCGATGGGATTCGTTAGAAACGGGGTAGAACATCTGCGGTTTCTGTGGGTTTTGTTTGCAAATAAGCTAAGAAATGGGATACTTACCCAACATTGACAGAGAATGACTTGGTGTTGTTCATAGTGCACCTAGCGGCCAGTATATCTCCTTGTTCGATGGGATTCGTTAGAAACGGGGTAGAACAATTGCGGTTTCTGTGGGATTTGTTTGCAAATGAGCTAAGAAATGGGATACTTACCCAACATTGACAGAGAATGACTTGGTGTTGTTCATAGTGCACCTAGCGGCCAGTATATCTCATTGTTTGATGGGAGAGTGAGTCGTTAGAAACGGGGTAGAAGAACATCTGCGGTTTCTGCGGGTCCTGTTTGCCGATGAGCTAAAGAGATAACACTCAAAAGCGACATGGGATAAGTACTTACCCAATATTGACCGGGAATGAATTGGTGTTGTTCATAGTGCACCTAGCGGCCAGTATATCTCATTGTTTGATGGGAGAGTGAGTCGTTAGAAACGGGGTAGAAGAACATCTGCGGTTTCTGCGGGTCCTGTTTGCCGATGAGCTAAAGAGATAACACTCAAAAGCGACATGGGATAAGTACTTACCCAATATTGACCGGGAATGAATTGGTGTTGTTCATAGTGCACCTAGCGGCCAGTATATCTCCTTGTTTGATGGGAGAATCGTTCGAAACGGGGTAGAACATCTGCGGTTTCTGCGGGTCTCTTTTGCCGATGAGCTGCCACTTGTCGCCGCTGGGCCGCTGCCGGACCACGTACCCGGATACTACTTTACCTGGTGGAAAACAAATAAACATGTACTATGGGACACAGTGTCGCTTAACCAGTTAGCAACAAAATTCGTGTGCGCCGCGATCGCACCTGGACGAACTAACCGTATGTTTTGACGGCGCGGCGTGCAAGCTATTTTAACCTTAGGAGCGACGCTGAAGAAAATGATTCGAAATGTGTATGGTCGGGGCTAGACCACACAAATACGAGTCGATTGTTGATACTTTAATAGATATTTAAAAACATTATTTCTTTGATTTAGTTAGGTTAGGAAATGTATTGTTGTAAATCGAAAAAATAGGAAGGAGTATTTCTCGAAGGATACATTTCTTTATATTGAAAAAAAAAATACCGTCGACTTAAGAACCTCCTCCTTTTTTTTACGTCTGTTAAAAATATACATAATTGAATTAAAAAAATACGCTTGCCACTTCCGGAAATCGTCATTACATATTGAAAAAAATCCAACCTGTTGAAATATTATTAGATACAGTATGGGGCAAACTTCTTAAAATCCAGTGGGGATTGCGCAGAACGCGTATTTTTTGAATGCGTAGCGGTGAGGTACGCAGGCGGCGGGAGGGGCGCGCGCTATTGGTCGCTCACAAGTGCACATGCGCGAACTTAACCCCACTCCGCCGAAAGTGTCAAGATGTTTGCCCCGTCAGGCCTCCTTCACTCGCTCGGTCGCGCGATAAGCACCTACCGCTAGCCGTTCGTTCGAACGAACAAGTGAGCAGAGGGCCGCCACACGCCCGCCGCCGTACAAGCAAGGCACCTTACTGCCTGCGTAGATATTGCCTCTTTATAATACTAACAATGTCGAATCGACATAACTGTGCCGTGTACGAATGTCAAAATCAAAAAACCAATAAACAATTGTCGTTATGCTACGCACTACATTTAAAAAAAGACAACCCTAACGTCGCGTCGTCAGAAAAGGTAAGAGCACGCGATAGAAAGAAAGGCAACTACTAGGTTTACTGCGCGACCTGAATTGCACTTTATTGAGTCAGAGCTAAAGTCGCTATTTATTTAAATGACTTTGCCGAGTGCTGCTTCTGTACTTGTACTATTAGTTATTCTGTGGGCCCGTAGTGTGAGTATGTGTGTACCTAGCGCGTGCGTGTGCGTGCGGAACGCAAAGGGATGTATAACTTTCTGTTCTTGTATCTGGCAAGCCGTCTCCATGTGCTCTACGCGGTTAGGCGCCACCACTCCGCCTGTGCCCAGCAATATCACGCCCGCCTGCCGCCGCATGCTGGGGAACAACGATTATTATGTATAAATATAGTGTAAGTAAGGCCCTCCGCATATGGCTCGCAAGCTTCGATCAAGAATACCCTAACCGGCCAGAGTCTCAAAAATGGCACCTCAAATAGCTTCCCACTTACAAACTGGGCGCTTATTTTGCACAAAGTAAGTGATAAAATAAGCTTATTTAGTATAAATAAGTGATTAAAATGTGAGTAGTAGTAATAGTAAAAGCGTAGTCGACGCTTACGAGCTTCGATCAAGAATATCCTAGATAACACTTCACGAACTAGAACAGAACGCAAAAATGGCACCTTAAATAGCGTCCCACTTACAAACTTGGCGCTTATTTTGTACATAATCACCTCTTATTTTGTCGTAAGCGTATCGTTAAGACGCGACGAGTTTTCTACACACGAATAGTAGCTTAGGTGTAGATATGTTCCAGAATATAAACTAGAGCTTTCACGTTGACAGAAATGGCAACGCAAGTGTATAATATCCTTATATCTCTTATAAACCGCTCTCAACGTTGATAGCGATTTATAAAAATATTGTTACTAACAAATGATATGGACTATGTCTGAAATAAATAAAATTATTATTATAAATACAGGCCTTAGAATGCTAATCAGTTAGGTAAGTATAGCGATCTAAATCTCCCCCATTCAGTCCCTAGATGGCCATCATCAGATCACAGCTAGGTCAATCCTTGGCGATGAACTAAGTCTTCAAAGTTACCTCGTTTGTATGAAAATCGACTAGTATCTTTAATTATTTGACCGCCACTGTATATTGGTGTTGATTCGTTTGGCAACGACTTAAATAATTTGACAGGACTAAACTAAATTTTAGTTAAGGGGATTGTCAAGCAAACGGTCCTCATACAAACGGCGATAACGTTTCCCACTCTCTAAATCTTAACCTACAGCAATGAATTTTTGGTATGTTTTTGAAATGCCTAAATACTAGGGCTGTACGTTTTGATTTTTTAAATATCTATAATAGATTTCGAAATATTGGCACTTCTGTGTTTTGTATGAAATCACTAAAATCGCTTGCTTGACAATCCTCTTAAGTATAAAACACTTTTGACGGATACTAGCGCGGTTTTATTGAAAGTAATTAGTTGGTATTTGGTTTGATTTTCAATAAAACCGCGCTAGTATCCGTTAAAAGTGTTTTATTTCATGTCTAGTGAGCGCGTAAGCTTGATAAGTGAATAAATTTTAGTTTTCCATCCTTTTCTTTCTGTACCGAAAAGACAAGAACAGAATGCTAAAAGTAAGTTTAGTCCTGTCAATTTAGTTAAGTCGTTCCAACCGATTCGACATTATTATGTAGCAATTTATACCAGAAGAAATGTAGCAAAAATTAGCAATAACAAGAACTTGACAAATGGGTAACCATAGCTAGCCGTATATTTCTGTCTATGATTATGGGATGTTACGCAACTTTACTTTTATAAGTAAGTATAATAACAAAAATGAACACTTACGGTGTTTTTGTGTATTTCAGGAACACGCCAGAGTTATCCAATTTATTCTCTGCAGAAAAGAAAACTACATCAGGAACATAAAATACTATTTTTTACGCACAACAGTGCTTGGCCTTCACTTCACCTGATATTAAGTGACGATAAGGCCGAAGGTGGAAGCGCACTACAACCGGAATCCACATCACTGAAGAACTGGCTATCTTACCTCTAACTGCCGGAACACAACAATTTTTAAGTTGTTGTTATGGCGTCAGACGTAGCTAGCCAGGCGGACTTGAAATAAGCCCTACCACCTACCAAACCAAGTAGAAATTTGTACCCCCCTCCTGGGAATTGAACCCGGGACCACTGCGTCTTACACAGGTGGGCGAACCACTAGACCACAGACTGAGGCGGTTAATTATTATTTTCTTATCTTGAATTAAGTACTCGTATCATTATTATTTCTTTCCCGGGACTTTTCTTATATCACATTGAATTATTATCTGTCAGTTTGCTGACCTAATGACCATCGTATAATCAAAAATTCAAAACTCGATTCTTTGGCAGATACCCGATATCCAGTAATAGACAATAAAATCATTTGTAAAGACTAGAAAAAAAGCTTCCATAGAGTTCCAAAAACGTTTGAAACTTAAACGCATTTAAAACAAGGTTTATACTAGCAATAAAAATATAAAAATCACAGAAGTCGATTTCCGCAAGCTATCACCACTGTGTAAACAGGTGTGGCAAGCTTAATTCTAATACTGTTGCCACTTGTGAAACTTGCTCGCTCAAGTAATCGCAGGAATAACTTGCTAGTCTAAACCTCGCTTTAAACTCGCACCTCCTCAACCCAAATTGCCCTATTATTAAACGAAGAGTAAGTTTACACTCGGTTTAACCAAAAATACTCCTTACGTATTCCTAAACAAACTTTTTGGTTAAACAAGGTGTAAACTTCATCATCATCATATCAGCCGCACGACACCCACTGCTGGGTATAGGCCTCCCCCGCGGATCTCCACGACGATCGGTCCTGCGCTGCCCGCATCCAGCGGCTCCCCGCGACCTTCACCCTCACGTCGGTCCGCCTTGTCGGGGGCCTACCCACGGAGCGTCGTCCGGTGCGCGGTCGCCATTCCAGAACCGCCCCGCCCCAACGGCCATCGGTTCTTCTCGCTATGTGTCCCGCCCAATGCCACTACAGCTGAGCAATCCTTCGAGCGATGTCGGTTACTTTAGTTCTCCTATCGATCTCCTAATTTCTGATTCGATCACGCAGGGAAACGCCGAGCATGGCTTTCTCCATTGCACGCTGGGTGACCTTGAGCCTCCTTATGAGACCCATAGTTAGCGACCACGTTTCACTGCCGTAAGTCATTCATCACTGGCAACGCACACTAGTCATAGACTTTCGTCTTGACACTGAGGTAAGTCAGACGCAAAGATTTTTCGAAGCTTCCCGAATGCTGCCTATCCGAGTTGGATTCGACGAGAGATCTCTTTCTCGAACTTGGACTTAGCTAACTGGACTGCCTGCCTGTCCTAGTAATAGAAGGAGTAAAGTTACTCTTCGTTTATCATTAAGGGGGAAAGTGTACAAAAGCTGTACGTGCACCGGTATAGCCGCGTTTTTCGTTTGTTTCATGCTGATTGTTTATCATTCATGTGGTAAGTACGAGGGTGGTTTGATAAGTCCATGACTTTGAAAAGAATATTTTTTTTCATAATTTATTTTTGTGTCTTAAAAAGAAACTCCTTAGGGCATCTTTACACTACATTTTTTTCAAAATTGGCAAAAATTATTACTTTTGGAAACAAAAAGCTCAATCGACTTCTAACTTTTCTTAATGACCCTGTCGACCCTATCGGCGGCACTCATGACATCAAAACTCATCGAATGAAGATGAATCCTTCTTATTCTCTAGATTCAACCCCAGTGACATTTTTTCTCCTACCAAACATGAAAAATGTCTTGGCGGGCAAAGATTTTCATCAAGCCAAAAGGTGGTGTCTGAAATGGGCCCTCATTTCAGTAACCAGTTTTCAGGCGATGAAAGAAAAAAATAATGGGTTAAAGAGGTAGGAACTTCGTTGGACTGAATACGCAGAGCTACAATAAGATTATGTAGAGAAATAAAACAAAATATTCCGAAAAAAGTATTTCTTCATTAAAAAGTCATGGATTGTTAAAATCCAACCGCGTACGTGTAAGTATTGTCACTCACCGGGGAACCGATGCATGTAGTGTATCTGCAGCACCAGGTACTTGATGGGCGAGTCCTGCCCGATGAGGAAGCCCACGCCCTCCGGCAGCTGCAGGCTCGGGGCGTCGCGCGCCCACGCGTACACTATCTGCTCCAAACAAACACGACAATATAGCATTATTATTATGCTCATAATAAGTCAAAGTTGTTATTATGAGTCAAAGAATGACATGCCTTCTAGAGTTTATTAAACAAATTATTAAATGTTTATACACATATCGGTACGTACAACAATAATTGATTATTGATACAGGCAGGTCATAATAAAATTAGTAAATAAAACACGGTGTTTTAATATGAGATCATTCAAAAGAAATGCTATTGAAATAGGCACCTACCTAACTAATCCATCCCTACTAATCCTTAATACTAATATTATTAATATAAATGAGAAAGTCCGTTTGTTTGTTTGTTTGTTACGCCTTCACGTCCTAACTACTCAACCGATTATCATGAAATTTCGCATACACGTTGTCAGGGGTACAGAGAAGGACATAGGGTCCTTTCATCCCGAAAAAAAGCACTGTTCCCGAGGGATAGAGAGAGATATAAGTATAAAACTAACTACGCAGACGAAGTCTTAGGCAGCCGTATTTAATATTATAAAGTAGAAAAGAGAAAGTAACGCTGTCTGTTACGCTTTCACGCCTTAACTACTGAACCGATTTTGATGAAATTTGGTACAGAGATAGATGGGACCTTGGCGAAAGTCATATGCTACTTTTTGTCCCACTGTTGGGCACGGGTCTCCGCCCGCACGATATATCCTGTAGACCACGCGAGTGAATCTGCAGGCGAAAAGCTAGTATTTTATAAAATTGGGCTTTTAGACCTATAGGTACGGTCAGCAACGAAAGTTGTTTAACACTTTAGTACTTTGTCATAGTAACTTTTTTGACTAATGTTTCAAACCGTGACACCTGTCAAAATAGTTGCTATGACAAAGAACCAAAGCGTTAAGCGACTTTCATTGCTGACTGTACCGTATTCGTTTTTTACCAAGATAATGACAGGTCAAAATTGTTACTTTACATGACTGTCTGTCTTTTAACACAAACCATGAATTTAAAAATGTTTCATCGTCAATAAACGTCGAAATAATATAAAACGATGTGAAATTATTTAAGTACAACATATTTTTTTATAACTTACTTCTAAGATAGAGAAAAATAAGTAGGTACTTATATCAAGATTGTTTGTTCGTGATTAAACAAGTTGGAGTATGGTCAACGATATTATCAGCTGATGTAGCTAAAAAACGATAGGAACGGTGGTTATACAGTTTTTTACTTAGTATTTTTTATCCCAAAGGTTTATTATCGCTGTTTATTTAATACAATCGTCCTCAACTGATTCAGTAAATAATATCCTCGTCGGTTGACGGAGCGAGTTAAATATGTAATAGCCAAATTCTACTGTTTATCAAAAAAATACAAGCAAAAATCCTATTGTTGAATTATTATACAATAGCTATTACCAAACGTATAAAGGTCATTTTAAGTGACACAACACAAATGATGCCCGTATATTTGCAATTTATTTGATCAAGGACAAATTTGCGTGAATCCGATCGATAGCGTTGTGTTGATTTACGTCATGCGTCAGACACTTGAGGGGAATACCGCCTACACTTAACTATCTCGATTGCGACATACACTTCAAATAAGTATTAAATCCGTTTCTAATTAAAGGGAATCCGTTCGGCTTCAAATAAAAACTGTAATCCCGTCAATCAAACTTACTGTTTACTAGTTACCACCCGCGACTTCGTCTACGCCTTCGTCTTCGTCTATTGAACTCAATCATACCACCAGCCGCTGGACGGTATGATGACCTCGGGACCGGTTATGTATTAATTGAAATGTCAAAAAAGACATCCCAACGTAAACAAACCTTTTGTTTAACTGACAAAAAATACATTTAGGGATAGGCAAAATCTTTGTCGGGTTCGTCATTCTACGCCTGCAGAACATACAACTGGGATAAAAATTATTCTGTTTGCTTTAAAATAAGTGTGTAGTAGCAAGTTTCATCCAAATACGTAGTCGTTTTTTGCGTGATGGATGATAATGAGTGTCAAAAATCCAAACTCTAAATAAAATAAAATAAATAAATTAGGATTCGGTCTGTGGTTAAGCTGTGAGCTGTGACCTTGCATTTATTTTATTCATACTTATCGCAAAATCGTCGGTAAAATTGTATATACAATTATCAGAGTGGCTACCCGACTACCCGAGTGGCTGACCAGTATCTGGTTGTCAACTTAGAGTTCGCGGGTTCCATTCCCTGTTATGTAAACGTACATACGTATTTTATATCCCGTCGTAGCAATAGGCATGATGACTATTTTTTTGTTATTTTATGTTACATAAATTACCTCTCAAAAAAAGAAACATTGGTAAAAGAATTAATTCGCTAGCATGAAAACTGCCCGAGATATCAGTGTGAAATGCACACAAATGGACTCGCCCAAAAACGCTCCACACTAATGGCTTCCTATTTATGACGTCACGAATAAGTAGTTTGTATGCAACGCGTACCTAGGAAATTTGTTTGGCAGCTATATTAAATATTGTGTTTATCAAAATAGTTTCTTAGACCTTTTACGGACTAATTAAAGGTATCATTTATTTTAATAAATTTTATACTTTTTAATTGGACTTGTCCACCCAACTTTGAAGGGTCATAAAATAAATAATATGCAATATATAAAACCAAGAGGTATACAAGCTACTCTAAAAGTTTAATATGTTTACGATTTTTATTAGTATTTCGTTATTTTATTCATTAGTCATCATCCCTATTGATGGTATCGGCGTTGGTTTTGATTTGTATAGCATACCTACTTTGTTAGATTTAGTGTACATAATTAGTAACACCAGTCGATTTTCATACAAACGTTTACCTCGTTTAAAGACTTAGTTCTCATCCAGGGATTGATCAAGCTGTGATTTGATGCTGGATATCTAGGGAGTGAATGGAGGAGATCCAGATTGCTATATACACCCAACTGATCAGATCACATCAGTATTCTAAGAGCTATTTGGATATGTTTAAAAAAACACGAAAATAGCATACAAATGCATGGAAATCCTGAAACTTAGAACTCTAATCCATACAGCTCTTAGAATGCTGATTAGACCAATAAGGTGTGTATAGCGATCTGGATCTCCTCCATTCACTCCCTGGATGACCATCATCAGATCACAGTTCGATCAATCCCTGGCGGAGAACCAAGGCTTCAAAGTTACCTCATTTGTATGCAAGTCGACTGGGGGTCAAGTCTGCTAATGTTTTCGTCAAAATTGTAGTTCAATGGTGTTTGAATAATAATAATAATAATAAATAAATATTTGACAACATCACATACATTGCTCCGATTCCAAAGTAAGTAGCTAAAGCACTTGTGTTATGGAAATCAGAAACAACGGTGGTATCACAAACACCCAGACCTGAGACAATATAGAAAAGTTCATTTTCTACATTGACCCAGCCGGGGATCGAACCCGGGACCTCAGAGATGGCGACACCTTGAAAACCGGCGTGCAAACCACTCGACCACGGAGGTCGTCATGAATGGTAATGCTTTTTGAGACAGTTCTTGTTTCTTAAACCCAAAACCGAAACACATTGTGTTTCTTAAACTCATAACGGAAACACATTGTGTCTAGATTTTGGGTTTAAGAAACAAGAACTGGGTCAGAAAGCATTACCATTCAAACACCATTGAACCACGATTTCGACGTTAACATTAGCAGACTTGACCCCCTGGTGTTTCTTATTATCCGTCCATAATTAAAGATCATTAGGATCAAACAGATGGAATTACACGAATTCCTCCAGCCCCATTCCACCATCCATCGTAGCACTAGACGCAGATTAGCGTACCACCCTTATGTTGTTGATATTCCAACCATCCGCACAAAGCAATTTGCTAATACTTTTAAAACAGCTAAGGAGAATGAGTGGAACAGGCTGCCTGCCGATGTGTTCCCCAATAGTTATAACTTGAGCCTTTTCAAGGCTAAAGAATAGGCTTTATCTAAGTGAGCATGCTCCATCGTAGTCCACATCATCACATAAGAGCCCGTAGCGATTTTGCCGCTGACTGCAGCTCTCTCGCCCGCACATTTCATGTTTTCTCAAGATTTCTTAAATCTGAGTGCGTAATTGAAAAACGTGTCTCGATCACTTTTCGCAATATGAGATTACGGACATTTCAACATATATTTCAGTTTTTAGTTGCTGAAGTACAAAAGTTATCGTATTTGCCAGTTCAAATAACTGTTAGAAACGACCACTTATTGTACTTTAGCAACAAACAACTGAAATATATTTTAAAATGTCTGTAATCTTATATTGCGAAAAGTGGCCGAGACACATTTTTCAATTACGCACTCAGTTTAAAGAAATCTTGAGAAAACATGAAATGTGCGGGCGAGCGAGCTGCAGTCAGCGGCAAAATCGCTACGGGCTCTTAACACCAGCCTCCTTAGCCAAAGTAACATTTGCAAATTTTCGTTATCGCTTCGCTTCGAAACATGTATGGATTTGACGTTTTAAAATTCGATTGTTAACGAAACCTTATGTCAATCCCATACATGTTTCGAAAGCGAAGCGATAACGAAGATTTGCCAATGTTACTTTGGCTAGGCCCTCAGGTGTGATTGTGGACAAATAAAAAAAACTAATTACCTGTGATCCGGTGCGACAAGGGCTAGCTGTGTTGTATGTATCGTCTACATCGTTTGACTGCATCTCCCCACAGGACCTGCAATTACCAAATTACCAAAACAATTACGTTAGCGTGCTATTTACCCGACTATTCCTATGTTTCAATTAAACATTCTAATTATCTTTAGAACTCGACTATAATTAATTAATTTACACGCAACACGAAATATCGTTACACGTAGAGACGTAGTAAAGAAAAATGTTCAAATTGTTTAATATCTACCTACCTACACTAATTAACAGGGCGCCTGGTAATGATTCCTCTAATTATTTTATACAATATATATTTTAGCGTTATTTATTTTCATTCATTAGCAGTTATAATAATACTGAGATAGGTATGTCATTATTACATTTACTGACGTTTGTAAATAAAACAGTGTCTAGACTCTAAACATGACCGTTGGTGAGCCAACAATGTAATATACAAATTGAATGAATAATATTGTTATGTTATCTTATCATACTGCTATTGATGATATTGCTAGTGCCGCTAGTGCCTCTTGAATTACTGAAAGAAAACGTGAGCTAGGAAAATGAATACTAGCATAATCTAGCACAATGTAGGTATTATAAAGGATTCAATTCACAAGGTCTCCCGCTTAGGGAAGTGCTTGTAACAGCCTAGACTGAATAAATGGCTTTGAGTTTATTCCTCCTGCATTCACTTTAGTACATTCTGAGGTAGGTAGGTGGATATAATACAATGAGTTAAGAAGGATGACAAACACTGAACCCCTTAGTCTTAAACGTGGACTAATGCTAAACCTGGTTAAAACCGAGGCTCACACTTTTATTTGCCGAAAGGAAGAGAGAGACAGCATCAGTTTCAAACCAGGTATTACTTTAGTTATTGTAACCTTTACTTTTATGTATTCTGTGGCCTGGCTTGTATTGTACCTATTTTGTCGTGACTGTCGTCTGTAAGCGACATCGACATTTAAATATTTATTCAGATGTTAATAGTGCCAGAAATGCAATTACAATGTTCCTTACCTACAGTAGGTACTTGGGCAGGTTGATATTGATTAAAAAAAAAAAAAAATGTAAAAAAGTTTGTGCTTTTGATTGGTTTTATTGTTTAGTGACCCTCAGAAAAATAAGTGACACTGGTATATAAAACTCAGAATAGGTACCTTTTTTTAAGGAAGGTATTAAGGCGGTTGTATGACCGAAAGTGGCGCCCCAGAGGTTTTTATTTAATAAGTTATTAATAGAAAAAAAAAATGTTTATCGTGGAGATTTTAGGGCCCATGGTCTAGTATTTTTAGAAGGTGTAGTCATTCGTAGAAGTAGATAGCAAATGTGTTAAAAACGGCCACTTTTAGCAGTTTTGTTATCTACTTCTAGCAGTGACTACGAGGGAATGTAACGATACCGTCTAAAATACTAGACAGTGGGCCCTAAAATCTCCACGATAAACATTTTTAAAATTGTGTATTAGAATTATAATATTAAATATAATTCACCGCGGCGCCACTTTCGCTCAGGGTACCACCTTAAGTTTTTTTCATATCTGACATACATTTTGAGTATGTGACATAAAAATAAATTAGACTGTTATTCTTATGTATGTGGTTTCAATTTGATATATAAATGAAGCTGAGGAAAAGAAGTACAAATCACAAAAAGAAAATCAATGCATTAAAAATATTTATATTTTTATGCATTACCGTTATTCATACAAAAGAAATCGCATTGTAATTTGTTTATCAATAATATGCTTTGTATAATTTCAACAAATACATACCATACTGGATCAGCCGACCCTGGTTCTGAGCAGCCATACAGAAGCATGTGGTGAGCTGTATGCATTGTGGCATTAGGTTCAAATCCCACTGCAAAAAAGGCTTTATTTTAGATTTGGTTCTACGCAGAGTAGAATTTGAATTATTTGAATATTGTTTTTTTATGATTCTTCCTCATCTTTATCGTCATGACAACCTCCTGATGACAACTTCTAATGTAAAACCTCTCTCAAAAGGGGGGAGGTTTGGCTATTGAGGCTACCAACAACTCAGAAGAGCAAGGAGAGCACATATTGCATTGAGCTTGGCATTTCCTTTAAACCCTTAAAACTCAGCCATTTCTAAACGGATTTCAAAAACTCTTTCACTAGGTTTCATAGCTATCGATATGTTTTTATATTATATCAATGAAACTAAGTATAGGATTCAAACCTGGGGGGCTATTGTCTAATTTTAAAAATCTATCGCAATCGCTTTCGTTTGACAGATGGATGTGACACATTCCTGCATTTCTTTGGTAAGTTTTTATTTATGCTTAAAAGAAGCATCAATGTATCAAATCCTGAAAGCGATTGCGATAGATTTTGAAATAAGACAATTAGCCCCCTGTTACTGATCCTCATTGGACTATGTGATGTCATATTTACCTATGTAGTAATTGTGGTTTGGAGAAATACGAATTGGGGTACAAAGGTAAAGTTCATCCTGAAACAAATATATTAATGATGTTAGTTAAAGATTTGGCTATAGACATAATTAATGCATAATTAAACGCAGACTGCAACTGCAACCACACATTCCGCTACACTCCAAATTAAACTGTAAAGTTATGGTTAAAGGTTCAATTTGGAGCATAGCGGACGGAACGTGTGGTTGCAGTCTGCGGTTGCCTTCAGAATCGTACCTTAAAGGCTTCGATCAATAATACCCTAGATGTCCGGTCAGAGTCTCAAAAATGGCACCTCAAATAGCGTCCCACTTACAAACTGGGCGCTTATTTTGCACAAAGTAAGTGATAAAAGATGTGTTTTTGTACAAAATAAGCTTATCTTGTACAAAATAAGTGATATGAAATGTGAGTTTGTACAAAATAAGAGGTGATTATGTACAAAATAAGCGCCAAGTTTGTAAGTGGGACGCTATTTGAGGTGCCACTTTTGCGTACTGTTTTAGTTCGTGAAGCATTATCTAGGATATTCAGGATATTCTTGATCAAAGCTTAAAGGATAAAAATATTTTAAGAGTAAAAAATTAACTGATGTTTAATTTAAAATAAAAAAATAAAAAGTTTTATTAATTAGCTAATAGCAAACTTAGAATCTTTCTTCACTTATGTTATTTATTAAATATTCTGTAAAACTTTAGTAATATTTAGACAGTGATACAGGTATCTTTATATCTAAATAATATTGACAGATTCAAGTTATATTTCTAGGAAACTGTAGTCTACAATACTATTTACTCATACATTGATAAATAATAAATAACAGAACAAACAGTGTAGAGTAGGTACCTACTGGTAATGTTTTGCAAAATAGTTTATGATGGGAAATCTCAGTATGAACCACTAAAAAGTGTCAGTAGAAACCAATTAGTAAATTATCAGACTAATAAGTATATGGACAGAAACCGATTTAAAATTCGGAACGGAATATTGATAATACATATGTATGAAAATTCCGAACAAAAAATACCACACACGTGTGGTAGGTCCATAGATTTGTATGGTTTAGCTGCTATTATATCGGAATGATTCTATTTTGAAATTCCGAATAAAAATTCCGTGTGTAAGTGGCCAGTCTAATTGGCAAGCTCTAGCAAACAGTAGGTATAAGAATTTATTACAAATACACTTCTAAGATTTCCACGCATACAGTTCATTAGAAATAAAACATTTTTTACTGATTACAGCACATATACATTCAGATGTTATAAAATATGATACATGCTATACATTCAGATGTTAGATATGATATCTTGGTGGGTGATTGGTTTTCATATACCTAATATAACCAAATTTTTTACAGCAAGTGAGAAGAGTTACGACTAACTACCTACTATAAAAGTTGCAATTAAATTGCCATTGTGTTCGTCAAACGTGAAATTAGAAATGCAAATAGTATGAAATTCACAGTGTACTTATTAGAGAATTTAATCGATTCCTTTGTTCATAATGCCATGATTATAGATAAATTAATTCATACTTTTTTTGTTTATACAACCTACTCAATTTATATAATTAGCTATGACAACATTCATGGATATGAGTTTAAAGTCATTAAATAAATAAACCAACATGTTTACTTAGGTTTTATTCAACTATAAAGGCATCTCTTTACAACTTCCGTTAAACACTGTAGGCAATAATATTATAATAATTTATTTCGATACAAATATTATTAACGCTTACAGTTTTTCTGTTTGTGTGAATTTTTGACACAGTTAGCACTCAATTAAGCTCCTAAAATGTATGTTCTAAGCTTAGATAAATTACAGTTATTGTTACCTTATGCGGCCAAACATTTGGCATTAGAAAATCGTAGGTATCCACCTCGTAGGCCAAAATAGGAAAGCTGCATGATATTGTCACAAGGAAATTAAGAAATAACGTAAACATTTTCATTTAAAGATTCTAAAATTACAGATCTAAATCTCGTCACTGGCGCACGCACGTTTCTTCCCTCAATACGGGCACTATAGCATGTACGCGATAATTGAGTTAACGCGGCGAACTAACTGAAACACGTTACTCATATCAACATCGATAAACAATAAAATGAATGTTGTTTATCTAAGTATAATTTCACTTCACGGTAGCAGCGAAAGAGCGAGAAACGTAACCGAGCGATCGATAAAGTTTACTAACGTCATAGGTAATGTTGCCATCTTGTGAAAAAAATAGCTTTACCTTGGGATAAAACAGGGTGTCCAGTGGCAGATTTCGAATAATGCAATAATAAAAACCTTTCGTGTTAATACAAAAGATTTTTAAACACTTTAACTAAACACATGTTTAAATGTGATGCTGTCACTTTTTTGACAATATCTAATCATCTATCAAATCTTTTGTAATAACACGGCTAGTGTTTATTAATTAATTAAGTAATAAAAAAACAGTTAATGGAAGAACACAAATGCAGATTTTATTTTTTTACCCCCCACCCGATGCAAAAAAGGGGTGTTATAAGTTTGACGTGACTGTGTGTGTGTCTGTCTGTCTGTCAGTACGAGGCATGTATCTTGAATTTTTTTCGACGGAGTGGGGATAAGTTCGCGCATGTGCTCTTGTGAGCGACCAATAGCGCGCGCCCCTCTCCCGCGCCGCCCGCACCCCTCACCGCAACGCATGCCCAAAATACGCGTTCCGCGCAATCCCCACCCGATTTCATTTCCACCTCGTACTCGTAGAGTACTGTACTGTAGCTCCTAAACAAATGAATCGATTTTGATGCGGTTGTTTTTATTTGAAAGATGGCGTGATCGAGATGGTTCTTAGCTATAATTTATAAAGATCTGTTCAGCCGTTTAAAGGTCATCAGCTCATTTCCTACTTCACAAAAGGGTCTTACCAACTTTCACGGGCCCGATTGATTTGGTGTACTATTACTTCGGTATGGTAACCTTGAACAGATGCTTCAGCATCAGGTAGTCTGCGAGCTATCCAAACCCTCAGCAATTTACAGCAGATTATAGCATACTGTTTGAAGTCATTAGAATGGTCTCAATGAGTAGGTGTTAGATAGTAATGAATGATCGAGGTCTCATGGTGGAAAATTTAATGTCTTTTAAGTACGTACACTTGTAAAATTAGATCGGCATGCAAGATTGGATGACGAGATATAGTTGATCGTAGCGTCTTTTAATTTAAAAGAAAATAAAATTATTCACCCCCCACCCCCCATTCAAAAACCTCTAAAAATACCTAGTAGGTAATATTTTGATCCTAGGGTTGTCGCGTCAGGGTATCGCAAAAATATTCTTATTTAACAGGGCAATAATACCCACTGGCAATAATTAAAATATTTCTTTAATTTAGCGGTAAGTTAGGTAATTTGAAAGAATAATTTATTTCGTTGTGAACTCAAAATAAAAAAGATACCTAAACGTTAAGCTAAAATAGTACCTATAGAAGTCAGTCATAACAATTTTCTTAGTGCAAAATTTTTTATGTTATCATAGAACCAGGGGCCCTATTTTTGAATCGCTTTTCTACTGATTTTCGTTCGACATTTTGACTCGACCAACGAAAATAGATATGATCGATTCAAAAATAGGGGCCCTGAAATGTTAGGTACATTATATTTATATACCTACCTTCTTACTATTTTTTATTCACCATTCATGATGTGAGAATGACAGACAAAACGACGAAAATTGTATTATTAAAACAATTTTAACTAACTGTGTGTGTTTGTTTGTGTGTTTTACAAAATATAAAACAAAAATGGTGTTAAAATAATTTTTTCTTTGGTAATTTTAATTTTACAACTGGTATTATTATCCGTTCAGAAACCAGAAACGCACTAACTGTCAAAGTTGTATTGTTTTTTATTGAAGCATTTTTGAACGGTTTTCGTGCTTTTTATTTACTTGACTGTCATTTAGCAATTTATCGATAGATGTCGCCACGCTGCTCATAAATTTAAAAACCTCCCGCAACGCAATCGACGACCAAACGCTTCGCGCTCGATTGGTCAAATCTTTTTCTACTAAGAAAAAAAATCAGCTGTTTCATTCAAGTTGTCAATACGACAATACCTACTCGACCATAATGTATAAACATGGTATAAACAGCAGATTTTTTTGTTAAGTTGCAGAGTTGGCCCCATAGTAAAAGTTGTTCAGTATAAGGTATTACCTATTCTCATAAATCTAGACTCATAATCTCAAGACTTGTGTGGTGATTGTACTCATGCACAATCACCACCGTTTTCATCAGGTTTTGCGTTAATGATAACTATATTTTATACAATTTGAACCTAACCCAAGTAGGAAGTAGGGGAAGGTGGGCACAGTGTAACTAAAAAGATATAATCTCTCGTGGTAATCAAACTATGTAGGGGGGGGGGTTCTTCTGGAAGGGCTTGAAGTGCAGGAAACGGGCTTTCGTGCAGGCAGGAGCAGGAGATAAAAGTCGTGCGTGATGTTTTGAGCTTATTTTATTTAGTGATAGATAAGCAAGCAAATTACAATACACGTAGTAGGAACGTTCCAGCAGCCCTTTCCAAATAGGACGAAGGCGTCAGATGCGTACCGTATAATCTAGGCAACTGTTCCAGGTTCCAGGTAGTACTCTTTCCCAGGGAGGACGAGAGCATATAGGAGGATATGGATCGAATCACTGAATCGTTTTTTTTTTTTTTTTTTTCACTCCTTCAGCCTGAGGGGCTCGGAGTAACCTTCCCGGACACCGAGGGGAAGGAGGCGGAAATCCCTCATTGGATACCACATATAGCCGCCGTGCTATGCTGATTATGTCAGACTCGACTGACTAAAACCGCCCGGAATTGGTTTCGACCCGCAACTATTGTAAGTCATAAAAAACCTTTATCGAAAGCGACCGCCCCCGGAAATATTGAGGTAACTTATATAATTGTAAAAGAATCTCGACAGCGCCGTACAGCCGAAATTGCACCATGCGGATTTACCGCCATCTAGTATCGAGTAGCGGTACTCTTATATTATAAGGTGAGGTAAGGTTGTTTCGTTACAATTATTAATTATATGGCACTTTTAAAGTCTCTCAATATAACTTCAGCCCTTAGTCTCTTATTTGGAATCTAAATATCACGTTAACTAACCTTACAAACTATCTGAATAATCATTTTTAAAAAAGCAGTATTTTGTTACATTGAACTGGGGTTCAATGTAACAAATTTTTGATACTTACTTACTTAAATTTTTGATAGCAACTGTCTAGCGTATCGTCGGCTTAACTGTCAAACCTCTTAACTCCACTTTTTATCAAAAATGACATTTTGATACCATTTTATTGCTTATTTCGGAACGCATCCAATGGCAAACCTCTCAAATCAATTAAAAAAGCCGTTAAAGTTTAAAATGCAAAAAAGAAAACCTCTTAATTCCGGGCGTCCATTTTGTTAAAGTCAGACCTCTTAAATCCCCCCGCTCAGTACTTCACAGTATGGCGATGGCGTAGTGAACTCACGTCGATTTTGCGTCTGTTTTGTGTAAATAAAGTAATTAAGTATTTTTTTTGTTACTTTACGTTAATTAGTGGAACAAATAGCAAGACTTTTTTTACTGTTACCAAAAGCAATACAAAAAAAATACAATTCAAAAATCACTCGCCAAACTTTAAAGTTTGATGGCGAGATGCGCTCTTTTTTAACTATCTTAACCTACCCTTCTCCACATTACAAGGAATTTGTAACAATAAATAATAAAGTTAATAGCTAATCTAATCTATCGAGAAACACACCCTTCAATGTTGTCTTTAACAAATGTTTACTTAATGTATGGTCCTGTCTCAGTAAATCTATCTTATTAAATAATTTTGGTATTACAAATTTTGACAATGTTTTTCCATAATAGTTATTAACCCTGGGGATAACGAATTTCTTCTGTCGTACACTTCTTGTATTATATCTATTTTCAACATTGACTTTATACTGGTCACAGTAGTAGTGTTCTAATCCTATCAAAAATTCAACCTTTTTATCTATAGGTAATATTTTACACAATTTAAATAATTTGTGATATTCTTTGTTACACATTTTTTTTACGTTTTTACTTACTAAGTAAGTATTCTTATTTGTAAATTCTTAATATTTTGTAGGTAAACTATAGGTTACCTAAACAAACAAGGAAATAACAAATAGAAACAAGGTTTCATAAATATTATTAGTTACCTTAAGACGTTGAATTTGCTAATAGTTTTAGTAGAGATTTTTATAAAGCTTGACCTATCATAAGAAATTGTTAAAAAAAATCATTTCATTAAAAGTTTCTTTTGTACGCACCACATTCTAGAGATAAAAATATTTAGATTAAGTAAGTTTATTTTCTTGGTACACTAAATTCTAAAAATAGTAAAGTACCTATGTTGGTTGTATATCTCTCATAAGTGATATCATTAAATACCTACTACCTAGCAATTTTTTGAGGCCAGAGGAGGTCTTTTTTGATTTTCTAATAAAAACATAATTCCATTAATATCGTGTATTTCTTTTGGCAAAACTCGTATCTCCGCAATTATGTGATGTTTTTTTCTTGAAAATCTCTCAACTCCATTTTTAACACACTCCCCATGAATTTTTGGCAAACTTTTTAACGGAATATTATTTCTAACAATTTTAATAAGTATGTATATATAAAATCAAAACAAACCTTCATACAAAATTTTTCGTGATGAAGTTTTTTGTGCCTCCTGTAAAATTTGCTCTGATGTAGTTAAGAGGTTTGACAGTTAAGCCGACGGTATGCGGATAATTTAAAAATATACCGTGAGATAAATACGCATCAAGATTGTTTAGCTTTGCAATCAGATATTGATAGACTTTATAGATGGTGTATTGATAACAACATGTCCTTGAATATTAAAAAGTGTCAGTATATCTCTTTCAGCAAAAAGACTAAACTGGTTCATTTTCCGTATAAAATAAATAATGTAGAATTAGATCAAGTGACAACCGTAAGGGACTTAGGAGTGATTCTCGATACCAAACTTTCATTCAGGTCACACTATGATTCAATAGTCTTAAAGGCTAGGAAAGCATTAGGATTTATATTTAGAATCACGCGGCCATTTAAAAAACCATCCAGCTTACTAACTCTCTATACTTCTCTGGTAAGAAGTATAGTTGAGTACTTTAGCATAATATGGTGCCCCCATTATGCTATACATATTAAAAGACTAGAATCTATTCAGAAGAGATTTATTAGCAGATTATGTGGTAAATTTGGATTGAAGCATACACTGGTGACATACGAAAATAGAATAAATAAATTTAAATTGGACACATTAGAAAAAAGACGTAAAATTGCAGACTTACTCACATTATATAAAATTGTACATTCTCAATTAGATACAACAATCCTGGGCCAGCTTTCACTTAGGACACCTAAAAAATCTATCCGAAGACAGCATTTGTTCTCGACAAATTTCTCCTCAAATCATGTTACACGGTTCAGTCCGATACCCCGAATGTGCACCCTGTACAATGATCTTCATAAGGATCTGGATATTTTTCATTACAGTTTGTTTAAATTTAAGAAGGAAATAATGTCATTGCTAACTAACTCTTAAATGTATTGTAATAATATTGCAATGTAACCACGTGTGTATATAGTCAAATGTTGTGCATAGATGTAATAGATATACAAATTTAACATGGTTATAAGCTCATTTCTTTTTTGTTAAAATTATAATTTGTATATTGTTTCTGTGCCAAAAAGAAAAAAAAAAAAAAAAAAAAAAATAACAACAACAACAGATAACACGAAGGAGTACTATGTTACAGTACTGCAAAACTTGTGTAGTAAAACATTTAAAATCTCAAAATTAACATAGAAATTCTGTAAATCAAGAAATAAAAAGGAACAAAGAATTTTATTGTATTTCTTACAAAATGCTTTATTATTAAGTTATATTTTCTTAAAAGGGTGGCAAAATAATATGTGTAAAAACGTTTACGTTATTTTCGAAAAAAGGCCCAGCTACTATCAGATATGTAGTAGGTAGCTGTATATGTGGCATTTCCCAAGTTCATACAGTAGTAGCCATGTAGTAGCACGAAGACACAGCGTTTTTTTAAAGACAAGAAGTAGAGAAAAAACGCGCGTAAAGAAATTCGATAGAGTAATTTTGCAGGTGGGCGACGACGACGGGAGGTAGGTACAATAATATATAAGGCTTTAAATTCAAGTTTTCAACACAAAAAAACTATGTTTTGGCTAAGTACCTACCTAGGTAATAATAAATAAAAAAAAAACTCCACATTATTTATTACAATGAATACCGTAACTTGTTCCGACTTTGCACCAATTTTGGCTCCACTTACAGAAATTGTATTGTAACTTGAGAAAGGCGCATTGTATATCTATGCTATTGGTTTGACCAATCAGAAGCACTGTTAAGCTATAGGAAAACAAGATATATTTTTTAAGTTTAACTCGTCTACGCCCGGAAAACAATACAACAATAGAAAATCTATTGTGTTATGTGCCCGATAGGGCACATCGGGCGTTGAAGGATTGGTTGGTTGGTTTTTTAAGTTTAATATATTTTAAGAGATCCATCATTTTCACTTTGGTTCATAGAAAAACATTTTTAATTAAGCTTTAAAATTAACTTTCTATTTTTTTTAACAAAACAAGATAAACTACTTCTATAATCAACTAGAAAATGCAATAAAATTTCCAAAAAAATAAATACATTATAAATTTATGAGGTAAACCCTCCATTAGTGGTCTAACTCTGGTACCGAGTAAAACTCGCGTTTTCCAATTTTTTTTGGTGAGTTTATGCATCCCAGGTCGTCGCTTCATTTACATCCTTGAGGAGCGTTGTATCCCCTAAAGTATGTGCAAAGAAAACCCAATCTTGAAAATATACTATTACTTATTCCAAAAATATTACACCAAATTAAAAAATATCTTGTCTACAAATTAGTTGATGAAATTCCTTAAACAATGATACTCACCGGCATTCATCCAAATAATTATAATATTAGTGTGGCCAGAGGATTAATAGTATTAACCAATTATACTTTTTAAATTACTAAAATACGCGAGTGCTTCCATCTAGAGAGAGTCAAAACTTTTATTTTTTGGTGCAAAGTTACCTCGTAGGAGCAAAGTAGGAACAAGTTACTGTATAGGTAAGTACCTATATCTACCATCGTTCGTTTCTTTCCTTTCAAACATCAAATAGGTACCTAGACCTACCTAGGCTGCTTGTTTACATTACATCGCCGTAATTGCTCACTGAAAGAAAACAAGGTATTTATTGGAAGTTGAATTGAATGGAACATAAAATGATAAAATGTTCGGGTTCAGTGTTTCCCTCCGGCTATAAAAGACACCCCTTAATATGGTACAATATACAGGAGAGAGCGGGTACTGCACTATTAGAGGTCCTATCGATCTAGGCATCAGAAACTATTTCTCGCCCATTGTTTTTCGGCCTATTCCCGTTGTTCCCCACTGCTTGTCCACCACTCTGGTGGATATCGGGAAAAAAGTTTTTTTCGGGGACAAGACAATAGAAATTATGCCGTTACGTTTTTTCCTTAGGTTTATTTTTATTTTTTTACCCTATACGTTTTACTTTGTTATTTACACTGCGTAGTGATAATAAATTGGTGAGACATCATTTTTAAAATCATACACACTTTTTGCAGGGGCGGTCTATAAGGCTACGTTTTTACTTTTGACGTTACCTAGCGATTATTCCATACTTACATCTTTCGAAATCCAACGATAGGAAAGATTTGCAAACGTGACGTTGTTTGGGGCAGCCCCCCTAGCATGACCATGACCACCCAAACGTAATATGATAATAGCGATTGATTTTGACCGTATCATATTGGACGAGTGTCGATAAAACGCTTTATGTATGGTGTTTCGGTGGTCATGCTAGTGCTAGTCATGCAACGATTGCACTGAGATACCTACGCGATATTGTGTTATTCGGTATTTTGAGTTTTTCCGATTCACTTGGACAGGAAACGTGGTATAAGTTATAGGAGCCTGTCCCCCCTATAGTCCGTAAGCCCGCGACAATATTGCCTACGTCGTATGACATCACGATGAAATGCATGGCACACGGTCGGAAATGTTGTGCAGAGTAAGATAAACGCAAATAAAATTGACCGGAAGCTTGAAAAAATCCTTCACTTCCGGTTAAAAATCACCTTTGTAGGACTTCCGGCCAGATATGGCTTGGCACACTTATTTATACTCAAACACACTATTATTAGAGAGAGTTTACATAAGTCTGTCAGTTCTGAAATGGCCGAAAGAACCTACTTGAAAGTCGGTGCCAAAGGTGGTCACCGGATACTTTTCCTACGTCATGTGACATCTTGACGAAAATTATTATAAACTCCTTCAAACGTGATTTTTAACCGGAAGTGAAGGATTTTCTCAAGCTTCCGGCCAATTTTATTTGCGATAATCTTCTGATTCTCGCTCAGCACAACTTTGCCGACCGTGTGCCAAGCATTTCATCGTGATGTCATTATGACGTAGACAAATTGTCACGGGCTTACGGACTATAGGGGGGACAGGCTCCTATAACTTGTACCACGTTTCCTGTCCAAGTGATTCGGAAAAACTCAAAATACCGAACAACACAATATCGCGTAGGTATCTCCGTGCAATCGTTGCAACTTGCAGCGGACCCTTCGGATGGTGGTATTCTCGATAAGCAGCCAATTCGCTTTTTATCATCCAATGTCGGTGCCAAGAATTCGTAGGGGGGCGTAGGGTAGGTAGATATCGTAGGTAGGTGTGTGGTGCAAGCATTTTATGCATTCCGAGAATACGTTTCTTGAGGGTTGAATATATTTACATTTAGCCGTTTATGTTTATAGGTACCTTTGATTATTTAAGGTATGAATGTGGTTTAAACCTTTAAACAAGTAAGTAGGTAAGTACTTAAGTAATATTTAGGAACTATCGCTTTTCTTTTCTTTGTGTAACCAAACAACTTCCTATCATTCGACGTCCGTCAAAAAAGTCATAAAATAACAGTTATTAATTACATCAGGCCCTTTGCCACCTCGTCATTAATTATTGAAGAACGTATTACGACGACCAACCTTTATAAGAAGTAAAGGCCCATTCACAATGCCTCGTATTCTGACCACATTTTGAAATGTAATTAAAAGGATATCGACCGAACGTACATAATTCTTTTAGGTACCTAGGTATTACATGCCTATTAAAAGTCCTTTAATTTGTATTAAAGACCTTAACCCATGGGCGTAGCCACGGTGGGGCAGGGTGGGGCGCTTGCCCCACCCTTGCTCTGACCTGTGAGGTAGGTACTTACCTAAGTAAGAAAATATAAAAATGACGCGGAATTAATGAGATAGGCCCGTAGCAATACAAAATATGCATGGAAAATGGATAGAAACAATTTACCAGGGTAAGACCGCGGGTATACCTAAAGTTATATTATTTTAGACTGCTGCCCCACCCTGAGCCCATGGCTGGCTACGCTCATGCCTTAACCTCTGTAAAAGTTATGTATTCTGTGGTAAAAGACTGGCCATCTTTCATTTACCTACTTCTTGAGACATTCACAGTCACAGAAAAGTTTTACTTCTTTATTTTTTCAGAGGTTTTTTCCCCGAAACTAAATACTTTCCTACCTACCTAAATTAAATAAAGTTTTTAATAAGCGACTCTGTTAACACGACATAATGTCAGACCTAACGACACAACCAGTGTAAACTCCTCAGCACAGCACTACACTGTGGCACTACACACCACACAGCCCTCGTGGCGCACGTAACAAGCCATGTTTGGCCAGGGGCTGTGCCAACAACACGCGTCCGTCCATGGCCCAAGGGCGCGGGTCAAATTGACATTTCATTGACGGCTGATCAATATTCCAAGCTCATTGGAAAGGGCCTTTGAACGCACTATCGTTATAACGAGCCACGCGTGATCGAGCTTAGCTTTTTTGTAACTTTGCTTCTGGACTGAAAATAATTCAGGTAAATTCCATAGGAATGGCCGACATCATTTTCAATTTGGGAATTTGTGTTTTTCAGAAACTGTGAGAAATGGTTAGAAGATGTCAACCTCTGTTGTAGCAATAAGTTCAAATACGTTGTACGCTAAGACCTACCTACCTACAGTTTATCATTTTATTAGTACTTAACTATTTAATTTGTATCAAATTAGCTTTTGCCACTTCGTCCGCGGAGAATTTTCCACTTTCCGTGAGAAACTGAGCGAGCTGCCCATGTTGACGTCATAATAACTTTACTTACGTGATAAGTTTAGTACCCTTAGCACGAACAGCTATCGAAAAAAATAACTTGCGTAAAATCATTCGATAGTGCAATTTAGTATGGAAAATTTGTACAACGCCATCTACCGCCGAATAGCGAAACTAAATTTTCCATAGATAATTTTCTATCGAGTAATTTTACGCACGTTTTTTTACAAATTAAGTTAAGAGTTAAATTACTCGATAGACAATTCTCTATGGAAAATTTAATTTCGCTTATCGGCGATAGATGGCGTTGTACAAATTTCCAATACAAAATTTAACTATCGAATGATTTTACGCGAGTTATTTTTTTCGATAGCTGTTCGTGCTAAGGGTACAGACAGACCAATCCATCCAGTGGTTTGAGCTATGTACCTATACGATGATGCACAATTCCGTGAATCAAGAACGCACACAATACCTACCTATCATAGTGGAAAACAAACTTAAACAAGACAGTACATTTTATAAACTGTAGGTACCTATCTTCTTACCGTTTTTATGTAAAGTCGCCATGGCCATGTTTATGAATGTAACCAACAGCAACAACGAACAAAATTATTTCCCTGTACTGATCAGAAACAATTGACCCGATTAAGGGACCTCAAAACCAAACATTTGCTAATAAAAGGTTATAAATAGGTTCAGCCTCAGCGTGTAGGTTAATGATTTTCTTTGTCAAAGCAAAGAACAATGACGTGAGCGTAACCCGTGTAATAATTAATGGCCACTCACGGTCAGGCCGGCCGTGCCAAAATCAATTTCGCTTCTGTTCTCTGAAGAAATATGGAATGCCATTAGTTTACGACATCTCTGTGCTACACGAATATCCTTTATGGATCAAAGAGTAGGATGAACAAACAACAAAAAATGCCATATAATCAGTTTATTTAGTAAATTGATAAATTGAAAAAGCCTATCATCAGCAACTCATTGCGCGCCATTATAATGATTTACCTAATAGTGACCTAACCAATTAAAAACACGATTATGACAAGTGCCATAAAAATGATCTTCGAGTGAAGTGAAGATCCTCAATGCTGGTCGGGAAAATTTGGGTGATTACAAAGCATTTTTCTCTAGCTGCCTTCACCGTTCACGTGTGGGATGGATGCTATTTCCATAATATATTATTGCCTTCGCTATTTTCCTGTTGCAAATAATATTTACACAAAACATTTTTGCAGAATTTTTCTCTTCAACTTTCTTGTAAACTCAAAAGGTTTAGGTAAAAAAGTAAGAATCCTGAAAAATTCTGTAAGGGCCAGGGTATTCTTTGGCTATTGGCATCAGCACACAAATCACGCAGCAGCGTTTGTATCGGCTCACGTGCGACCTTGGGGGTACGTGTGGAAGGATGCGCCAATTTCCGAGGTCCCACGAATCGAATGTCAGACCGTAAACATCATTCATCGGTTTGTGAACGAAGAGCTTGAGAGATTGAAGTTCAGAAAGGGGTTTGTATATCTACGTATGATTTTTACCTTCCTTACCCATTTATGACATGGAAGCGAAACCTTATAAATAACTCCTGGAAGCTTTTATGTTGGCAATTTCTAACGTAAGCTTCCCAGAAGTTAGAAATTTATAAATGTTGTTTCACATAGTTTTGTATTTTGTTGCTTAGAAGAAGCTTAGGTCCCCAGAGGTAGAGAGTAAAAGCCATTTAGACTCCGCACCACTGAAAAAAGTCGTTCAAATATTTTACCGAACAAAAAATCCCCAAAAATGGCTCGCAAAATGTGAAAACTGATAAGGTGACTTTTTATCTCAACAACGCCGAGTTACGTCCAATAATTTGTCAAATGTCCTCCACAATATAGCCGTTAACCTACTGACCCCACCGGCCTGCCAGTTAAGCCGCGATGACATATGTTCTCGCGGCAAAAATTGCCTCAAAACACGCGAACCATGTGAAAACGCCATAAATTTCTCCGCGGAACGTAAAAAATGTCCCCAAAGCCACACACGAAAAATTCCCGATAAGTTTCTTCAAAGTTTTTTCAGTACACCAATTTCTGTTTGACTATAAGATTAGTCTGTGACACATCGTCAAGATTGACCTTGCGTGATAAAGTGTAGTAACTGAATAACTTTATCAATATGGGCGCGGATCACATTACTTCCCATATCCTAAAAGTCATTGATATTTTACGAAGTGCCGATGTCTTTTTTTTAGAGGACCGTAATATACCTACCTACTTACTGCACATTATGGAGTTTAGTGGCGTTTTCCTTAATGATTGTATACTTGTAATGTAAGTTAATGTGAGATTCTTCAACATAGAAATAAAACGCTTAACGTGGTTCTCATAAGGTTTTTTTTGTATTTTCGGCACCTTTACGGCTACAAAAGACAATTATTAAGTTATTTTATTATTATTATTATTATGAATCTGCAAAAGAGCACCTAATAAACAATACAGCCTAAGTAGGTTTTAGGAATGTCTGAATAGTTTTATTCAAAACATGTTTTTAAAGTTTCTTGGTTCCGGATTAGAATAGGTAATTGAGGTCGGTTCAGTGGACTTTACACCGATAATAGCAGTACCTATATAGGTACAATCTATTGTTAGTCAGTCCATATAAATAAGTTTAATTAACTGCAACGTATAAGTAAATAAAATGAACTGATTTTAAAGGTTATAATAAATTACTTGAACTCCCTTGCCTATGAAGCAAAGAAGCGGTAATGAAATTAACAGCTCCGATATGATTATGATGTGTAAATTCATGGATAATATTTCCATTCTCATTTTTTAGTTGTCTACTAAAATGTATTGCATTTTTTTTTAGTTGTCTACTAAAATGTATTGCATTTTTTTTAGTTGTCTACTAAAATGTATAAAAATGTAGTACATTTCTCTTTGTTCACAAAAGCTTACAGTCGCACGGGTCAGTAGTTATTGTAAGCATTCCCTCGTACAAGAAAACGTACCAAAATTGTTTCTTCGTCTCGACAATAGCAGTTACTTCTATCAAAACAAGCCAATCAGCCGTTAAAGCAAGCAAATTCAGAATTAGGACCGGCCTACTAGACCATCGGTAGGGTTTTCAACTCATTTCCATTTCATATTTTTATTAAGATAATATTATGTATTTTAAGGTTGGTAAATTTTGGTATACACAACTTAGAGTAGTTATGATAAACTTCATTAAGGCGGTTGTATGACCGAAAGTGGCGCCCTCAGAGGTTTTTATTATAATTTATTGATAGAAAAAGATTTTAATAATGTTTATCGTGGAGATTTTAGGGCCCGTGGTCTAGTATTTTTAAATGGTGTCACTACGTGCACTCGTAGTCATTTGTAGAAGTAGATAGCAAATGTGTCAAAAACGGCCACTTTTAGCAGTTTTGCTATCTTCTTCTAGCAGTGACTACGACGGAATGTAACGATACCGGCCAAAAATACTAGACTGTGGGCCCTAAAATCTCCACGATAAACATTTTTAAAATTGTGTATTAGAATTTTAATATTAAATATAATTCACCGCGGCGCCACTATCGCTCAGGGTACCACCTTAAAATAAGTACCTAGACGAGTGACAGAACAAAACATGATAATTCCACTTTTTGTAAAAAAAAGTTAGCATTCACATTCAAAGTTCACATTCGACAGAATACCATAAATTACGTCGCCCGTTAGGCTAGTCCAATAAGAAATATGATGATTATAACGAAATTGAAAAGTTTACCGTCTGATTTGGCACATTAAATTATTTATTTATTCCACCGCTGAAAGTATTTAAAAGTAAAAATAAATTGGCCACCATGTATCATGAAGAGTTACGTAGCTAATTTCTTTATTGTGTTCGTAATTTTATTGTCAGGACTAGGATTTATGAAAAAAAAATTTGGAAAGTCCACCAATCGTACAAATTCACGGAGGGCAGGAGTTAGTTTAATATACGACTTAGATTTTAGCGTACAATTATGTTGAGTTGAATACTTTTACGAATATTTATTTATTTATGCGATTTAGCGGTACCAAAATCGTGTCGTTCATATAAAATACTCGTACATAACTCCTCGCCTTATTATTACAATACATTTACCAAAATCGTGTAAGTGTGTGTTGTTACTTACATTAGATCGTTCATATAAAAATACTCGTATAAAACTCCTCGCCTTATTATTACTATACATTTACCAAAATCGTGTACGTGTGTGTTGTTACTTACATTAACTCCTCGCCTTATTATTACTATTCATTTGCTAACAAAGATTTCGGCAGCCCTAGCATTGTGGGCACAATATGGAAAGAGTAGCGAAGCGGAAGGGACAGGTCTCTATGCAAACTGCTTTGAGTATCGAGAATTCGAGATGTTTATTTTTTACGCCAAATTTAATTCCAGCCAAGCGTGCTTCGTAAATATTTGGGTGAGTCGAGTTTGTATTATGAAGTGGGTAATGATTATAACTTGGATATTATGGGTTGCTGTTGTTTTACTCGGGATAGCCTTTGATTAATGGGCTGCGGCTGTCGTCGTAATGATTGGGACATCCGACGTAAGTGTAATAAAAATTAAACGTTGCTTAATTAAGGTGTATAATAGTAGCCTTTGCTCTCTGTATACCTACCTATAACGCAGTATGCCTTAGCACCGAATCGAGTCGCTAACTGAGTAGTTACATAGAGATATAACATAGTAAGCGATTCAAAAGTGCAATAATAAGTAATGCTACCCTACAGATAAGTAGTAGATTTACAAGTAGGCGTAGGTTCGTTCGAAGAAGTTTTTTGTCATTAATATAATAATTGATTTTCCTGTTAACATTTGGCTTGAATCGTGTGTGGTTTCTATTTTCAGTTTAAAAAAATAATATAAAACACGTGTCATCGAGTCTTAAACACTCAAAACCCATCATGTATACTATTAAAAGAAATGTTTCCGCCCGGGATCGAACCGGGGGCCTTCTGCGTGTTAGGCAGATGTGATAACCGCTACACCACGGAAACTTCAAGATTGGTGACCACTGAATCGATTGCAAAAAAAAAGAAAGGTGACTGTGACATGTCTCTTATAGTGAGTAATTGTGGTGTGTGTGTCACTGACCCTCGTATTCTATAGACGTGTAAGTAATACTTGCAATTTTCAAAATGCTTCTAAATTATTCACATGCTATTTATAGTTAGTACCTACACATTAATTTTAAATTGCACAAAAGCTGCACTAAAATTATAATATAAATTGCATGTTAACATAATATTAGAAGCGTTTGAAAATTGCAAGTTTTACTCAAGTCATTACCACAGTGAAGTTGTAAAACTGTGTCATTTTACTTACTCGTCCATAGAATAGATACGTAATCAATACTATAAATTACTTTCTTGTACGATAATAATAAATTATCCAAAAGTGATAGAGCAAACTCTAGCGCGCTTATCGCCAACAGCAAAATATTATTAATAAAGGTATTACTTACGATGTTTTTTTTTATTTCAAGTTCGTAGTTAACTTAACAAGATAGTTTTATATAACATTGGATTTCAATTTCACTTGGCAGAATGAACGGCGCGTAATATAGAAGTGGCGCCACCTCTTTCAATATTCAAAAATATTGACGGAATCCTTTAGAAGCCAGTCAAATCACACAATTGTTCGATTAATTTAATTTTTGTAACGCATAATACTGTTACAGGGTTTTTCGGCGTTGGAGCCTCACTGTTCGTTCCACAGAAGCAAACATTTAAGGCCGATCCATTCCTTTTCTTCCTGATGCTCAAAGACAATATTTTATTCAACGGTGCCTTCTATGGTCAGGTACGTCCTTATGTTGGTACTTATCTTACATTCTTAGGTCCTAACTTTCAGTTTACTTTTTTCTTAGTCATCATCATCAGCCATTATGTATTGGCTATAACCACCACGCAGGCCCAATGCGGATTGGTGAGTAATAACGACTGCAAATGCGGTCAGGACGCGATATTAGAAATGCCTGTGGGGTACAGACACTACCTGCAAATCCTGCAATGGACCGCATAGGGTTTTTTCAAATTAAATACGACGGAAAAGACAGTGTGTTTCAAAGCATCGCCTGCGCTGTAGCACACAGGGTTTTTCGATCGTGAAATAATTATTTCAAGGACTTTGTCGTATTAAAAACGTTGAGCAGATAAAGAAGAAACAATGGTACCTATTCGATTATTTTCTGTAGCTTTAAAAAAACAGTATTAGGTAGGTATTGCTTTTATTTTATTCCGTTACCAACAAACATAATATTTTTTTATAACAAAGATAAAAGAGGAATAAAACAATTACCTACACATGATTTATATTTTCCCACAAACTTCGCAGAAATATCACCAAGTTTCATGACAAATTAGCGACATGGATACATCACCATTTTTTACACACAACTTGCAGGAAAAAGGACAACACGAAGCAGTATTTATTGCTCACTATAAAGTTAATGGGTGAACAGAGAAATACTTTTCTGGCTTCATTTCGGAACTGTGTTCCGGCACAGAATAGGTACTGTTACGGAAAATTACTCAAGAATTTACTTTTACGATGTTCTCCTTGTGTGGACGAAGATTTACGGGTCTAGGTGGCCAGTTTAATTCGCTTATGAAATAAGAAAAGAGATTGTTTGGCTGAAAAGCAGTAAAGCAATTAATTTATTGTTTTAAGTTAGTGCAAAGTAATCAATTTTGGGGCATTTGCACGGCACGATTTTTCAGGCGACTTGCTAGGTGATTTAGGGGGTAAAATAGGGCTTTTTATCAACAATCACTTGTAAAATTAAATCGCAAACCCAATTTCAATGAGGTGGCGATTCGATTTTAGAAACGATTGTCGATTAAAGCCTTAGTCGACTTAAGTCACCTAACAGGTCGCCTGGAAAATCGACCCGTAAATGCCGCAATCCATAAGGGAGACTACAGATGCGAAGGAAAGTTGATATGTAAAAGTAACAGATTCGGAAATGTTACAGATATAGCGAAAATGCATCAACGTGAGACTCCGTAAACATACCAACGCATCTGCATCCCATCAACATTCGTAAATTGCTATTTATTGCTTTCGTTATGCCCAGTTTTATTTCCAGCCAGCTTTTTAACCCTTTGATTTATCATATTTACGTTATACCTTCAAAAACAAGTGATGTCCTTTGAAATCTGATCCGGCACGGCATGAAAACTAAGCGGGCTGCATAATTGGTTTACCTCGCAGCCTCGCAGGCCGACAGCGAAAGTAACGATATTAGCCGCGAGCTTTTAGCCCGCCCGCCCCAAGTAATCATATTAAATCGCGGATCATAGCGGCCTGTGTATACTGCCTATGCGGTCGAAATTATGTAAATGTGCAAGTAAGCTAGCGTCCTAACTTAGCCTGTCAGTATGTTAGGACGCATAATTTAATGCAAAAGTAGAAAAAAGATCAGTGTTTTTGGTGCGTTACACAATTTCTCTGTTCTCTCTGTAAGATTAGTGTGAGAAAACTGATGAAAATCTATTATTTCAAAATCTACTTCTAAAATAAAATAAAAAAAATAGTTGTTACCTAAGTAACTTTACATACCGGGTGTAACAAGACCCTTAACGAAGCCGAGGCCTACGTATTCTGCCCATCATCAGGACCATTTCTGTTCAAAATTATTGCTGGGAAACGATTTTAATTTTTGGTGTTAAAAAAGCATTGCATACATTACCACGCAATGTAACGCGTACAACAGACCGAGTGAGTGCTACACAACTGCGTGCGGCCGAGTTGAAAGGCAACGTTTATGTGCGTGCTCATGACTGAGATACATTGAGTGATGACGTTTTTAAGCCATTGTTTGTTACGAAATACATAAAATTTTGATAATGTTTCTGTAGACAAAGATTAGGAAATAACGAATAAAATAAGATTTCATGAAAATAAAAAAATACTTTGACCTTCAATAACTTCGTAGCAATTGGATTCCCAGGTATAGTCTAAAAGACAGAAATGATCCTGATGATGGGCGGAATGCGTGGACTTCGGCTTCGTTGAGGGTCTTGTTACACCCGTTATATTATACCTAAGTACTTTTATTTATTTGTTTAAAATGTCTTTTAAAATAATTCGTCCAAGAAAATAACTCACACCATTATTGTGGACACGTCATAACCTTTGGTTGCGTTGTTTACCCTCAGTTTGATTTTTGCCAGCGAATTGAAAGGGTTGAAATTTTAAGGGAGCCTCAATTTTCAGTGACGAATTGAGTTGGCTCCGATGCCTTCATAGGATAATATTATTTATTTAAGCATATTAATATTGGATGAATGAATTTAGATATTTTTCAACTCAGGTTTTTATTCTAGGTATTTATTATTGCATTTATATCTACTAATCATATTATATTTTTGAGGTACACACTGTCTGCCCTTCTCAATGTTCTTTCCTGTCCCGGGCCTGCTGGAAGAAATTTCAATGTGAAATAAGTTGTGCCCTTGTACAATTCTTCTGTCCATTTCTTTTCTATTTGTAATTGTGTGTGTACAGAACCAATAAATAATAATAATAAATAAATTACAAAGCAGTCTGAAATGTTTCCAATTTCAGTTTAAATCTGTGAAGCAGGGCCTTATTCTATTGTATAAACCTAACTTAAGTGTAAACTTAGTACCTACAGAGGCACAGTCATAAATTCTGCTACATTTGTTGCACAGTATAAAAGCTCACACGCTTAACTTAACTGAAAGCTGTATCTTGAAGCTAATATTACATTTACTTTGTGTTTTAAAAACGAGTGTAACAACAAAATTGACACTTTTTATTATGTACTTACTTTACCCATTTTAGCATGCATTTTGATATATTCGTTCTTAATTTTTAACCGACTTCCAAAAAAGGAGGAGGCTCTATGTTCGTCTGTATATTTGTCTTTTTTTTTGTGTATGTCCACCGATTACTCAAAGACGGCTGGACCGATTGAAAAGATTCAAACGCTATTACATTAGGTAAACTCCCAAGTTGGTCCCATTTTTTAAAATTTGGAAATCAGTTCAGTACTTTTCAAGTAATCTTGAAAAAAGCACGAAAATAGTATGATTTGTGTAAATTACCTCGATGATAAAAAAAACAAAAACCGACTTCAAAAAAACCTACCTCTAAAAAGCAAGAAATAATATTCGTAATAACAAAAATACGTCTATTGAAGTCGGGTGGGGCTTTTAGAATAAAAAAAAAGGAATTTGTACTCCTGCCCCACCCGACTTCAATAGACGTATTTTAATTATTACGAATATGATTTCTTGCTTTTTAGAGGTAGGTTTTTTGAAGTCGGTTTTTGTTTTTTTTTTTTTTTAATTTTTTGTATGAAACGTATAAATGTATACTTTAGCAGCTACATAAAAATAAAAAATTTCAAATTCGTCTATGAAAGAAAAGTGGTAGTATTTCACCCTTTTCTGCAATAGGTAATTAGAATGTAGCCTGTATGTTGTGAAGTGCCTAATTTGCATAGGGAACGAAATAATGACGCCTAGTCAATAGTCTATCTCACTGACAAGGCGTAATTAGCTTTCCCTAAGAGCAGTTACACACGCACGCTGTACAGTTCATCCAAACAAAATGACTCGTTTTCGACATACCTTATGTTTCTTAGTTGAAGTTGTTCAATATCATGGTCTGACTCATACCCTTAAACTTTGGATGGTGAAAAAAAAATCCTGCATCATTTCGTGCGTTTTGCGACAGGTGTGTAAAAACTAATATGTGAATGTGTCCGATTTAATAGTTGATGGGAATAAGATAGAAAAAGATAGTCAGAGCTGATTTCAGTTCCGTAAAAGTTCTCCCGAAGAAGATGTTTATTTTATTTACAGATAAATCGCTTCAAAATGTCGTCGTGTTAGTGTGTAACCGATCATTTGCTTCTGTCTGTTAGTAAAATTGGCTCATTAAACGAAGAAACCAATTCTGATGTTAATAAAAATGTTTTAATAATTCTAAGATTCATGTAAAACAACATAAATAACACTTTGTAGTTTTTCCTACATTCACGTTTGACTGATCGAGTTTCAACCAAAACCTCTTGTTTTTATTTGACACAAGGTACCACAAACAAGAGAGTTACTTTTTAAGTAATATGACACCCGGTTAATCTTCCAATGTAAATCAATATTTTTGACATTCAGTCAAATGTCATACTCATATGTACCGGCCCTAACCCCAGGCGTGGCGCGTAGGGTGTTAACGCTCCTCTGGACACGTTAATTGAAACTGGATTGGAGGTGACAGTGTAGAACGGGCTTTATATTTTTTGCCGTTTTCTATTTATGCCATCAAAGGTGTCGCGTGATGGAGTTTTGGGCCCGCGATTCAGAACGGGTTTGGAATGCCTATTGTTTTTTTTTACAAAAGATGTTGTTTGCTGCTAAAGCAAAATTAATAGAATTTTACTAGTGCTAATAAAAAAAAGCTTATTTAATAACCTTGTGGAACTACAGGACTGGATAGATGAGAAAATGAGATTTATAATGATTTGGCCCTTTCTGACCACCACAGTTTCTGACCACGTGGAACACCAAAGGTGTTCCACGGTTAACTTTCTGTACCCTGGTTCACTTAGGTGTTCCACGATTAATATTTGTCTGTACCCCTGGTGTTTTCCAGCCGCAAAAAACCCAATATGTATTTAGAAACTCTTTAACTAAACAAATGATTAACAATGTAAAATTAGTATTTACCATTATCTGCACTAAACCTCTGCTGTTTGCGGGAATATTATTATTATCTTCTTTGTTAATCCTATTAGGGATAATAAGGATTTACTTTAGGCATTATTAATTTTATAAAGAGAAAAATACTTGATTCAGTAAGACATTTTTATTAGAGACAGAACGTCAAACATAACTTTGTTCTTCTTTATGAGCTATCGGTAGTTTAATAGAAACTCTTTTAACACCCCCCCTTAAACTAGCAATAGTCTCAACTAGGCTTAACCCTTAATAGTCTCAACTAAATTATCCATACAAAACTTATGTTTGGGAAATGACAGTGCTTTCGTGAAAATATCAGCTATCATTTCTGTTGTAGGTTTATATAAAATCCTTACTTGGTTTTGTGCTACAGCATCTCGAACAAAATGATAGCGGACTGACACATGTTTTGTGCGTTTATGGAAAACTGGGTTATAAGCCAACTTTTGAGCGGACTGGTTGTCGTTATAAAGATCAATATCTTTATCACAATTAAATATATCAACCTTGCCATCGAAATTTAATAGTTCGCTCAAAAACTGTTTTATAAAAATTGCCTCTTTTGTAGCTTCACTTAGAGAAACGTACTCTGCTTCTGTAGAAGACAGCGCAACACATGTTTGTTTTTGACAACTCCAGGATACAGTATTATCATTAATTTTGAAAACATATCCTGTATAAGATTTACAATCAACATCATTGGCCCAATCCGCATCTGTGTACCCCGTTACCTTAAAACTCCTTTTAGTATTATTACTACCTTTAAAGACCAATTTTGTTTTTAAAGTACCCATTAAATAACGAAGTATGCGTTTTGCGGCAACCCAATGTTCCTCAGAGTAACATGTGTTAAACTGGCTTAAATAAGAAACACTATATGCTAAATCAGGTCTAGTCATTTGACACAAATACATCAAAGAACCAATTAATTCCCTATAAGGTAAATTATTATTACATTCCTTACTTGGCGCAAGTTTCATGTTAGGCTCTATGGGAGTCTTTACAGGTTTGCATTCTGTCATGCCAAATTTTTCCAGTACATGCAGAATGTATTTCTCTTGGCTCAAAAACATTTCACGTCTGTTTTTATTATAGGTAAATTGAACACCTAAAGCATTATTTAGCTGGCCTAATTCTTTAATCTTAAATGCTTCTGACAATGCGTTTTTAAGTGAAATAACTAATTTCTTATCATTATAGAAGAGAAAGAAATCATCAACGTATAACGAAATAAATATTATACTCTCTCCCGCCCCTTTCACAAAAATGCATTGTTCAGTATCTAATTGTTTAAACTGCAGAGATAACAAAACTTCTTTGACTTTAGAGTACCAAGCTCGTGAAGACTGTTTTAATCCGTAGATGGCTTTCTTTAGTAAGCACACTTTGGACTCTTCACCGGGTTTAATAAAACCGCTTGGCTGTACCATGTATATCTCTTCAAACAAATCACCGTTTAGAAAAGCAGTTTGAACATCTAAATGCTCAATATCGAGATTTAGTTCAGTAGCTACAGTAAATAAAATTCTGAGCGATGAATGTCTGACTACAGGTGAAAACACCTCAGAGTAGTCCTCGCCTTTACACTGTGTATAGCCTTTTGCAACTAAACGTGCTCGGTATCTACTGATATTTCCGTCAGCATCACGTTTAATCTTAAATATCCATTTATTTTGTACTACATTTTTATTTTGTGGTCTATCAACTAAGATCCATGTCTTATGCTGATGAAACGCATCTATTTCTGTTTGCATAGCTTCCTTCCACTGCTGTGCATCAGGAGAGCTCAAAGCTTGAGCAACTGTAGATGGTTCTGATTGATCTCCACAAAAATTAGATATTGTATTTCCATACCTTTCAGGTTGATGATGTTCACGTACTGGATACCTTCTGTTCAGGTCGTTGCTATTCATACTTGTCGTATTCTCTATTTGTGGGATTTCTTCAGCAGCATCTGAATAGTTGTCATTTCCATTAATTTCAGTCGCATTTTCAGCTGTCTCTTTTTCGGTTTCTTCTTCACAGTCATAATATTCTTCTTCATCGGAATCATTATTTACTGTAAAATGAAACGGTATAAAATGACGTTCATTTTCAGAACTTTTAGTGAAAGAGAACTGATTTTCAATGAATTTGACATCTCTAGATAGAGTTATTTTATCAGTATTAGGATCGTACAATCTATATGCTTTAGACGTATCGTCATATCCCACAAACATATACTTTTTACTTTTTGCTTCCAGCTTATTCCGTTTATTTTTAATAACATGAGCATATGCATCACAGCCAAACACTTTTAAAGAATCAAACTTGATAGATTTATTCAGCCATACTTGTTCGGGAACCATGTCATGTAACTTTTTAGTAGGTGATCGATTTATTAAGTGAACTGCTGTATGAGCAGCTTCAGCCCACAGTTTAAAGTCACATTTCGACTCGTATAATAGACACCTAACCTTTTCGATTATAGTGCGGTTCATACGTTCGGCTACCCCATTTTGTTGCGGAGTATAGGGAACTGTTAATTGATGTAATATACCTTTTTGCTTGAAATATTTTTCTAAGTCTTTATTACAGTAATCCCTAGCATTGTCCGACCGAATCACTTTTAGTTTAGCTGAACACTGGTTTTCAACCATGGTAATAAATTCTTTTACTTTCGAAGTTATTTCGAACTTGTTCCTTAGAAAGTATATGAATAATTTTCTACTATGATCATCAATAAAAGTTAGAAAGTATTTCTTACCTCCAACTGATTCGACTGGTAATGGTCCACATAAGTCAGTATGAATCAAATCTAAGTTGTTCTTCGCCAACTCTTTGTTAGGATTTGATATGAATGGATCTCTTGAGTGCTTACCTTTGATGCAAACTTCACACGTATTATTCTCTACCTTATCTGTAAAATTAATAGTCTCAGCATGATCTCGTAATTTTTTAAGAGCTTGTACGTTTAAATGTCCCATGCGCTTATGCCAAAGATCAATAGATTCCACAGCTTTGGTAATATTGGCATTTTCATGGCAGATATCAATTTGATAAGCTTTTCCTACTTCAGAGCCTGTTGCTGAAACTTTGCCGAATATATTAAAATTATTTGAATTATACATTTTACAACCTTTGGAATCAAATACAGTGACATAGCCTTTCTTAACAAGATCAATTACAGATAATAAATTAACGGAAAGATTTGGTACATACATTACATTAGTAATTGTCCTAACTTCATTATTAATAAGCTTAATTTCTACATTACCAATTCCTCTACATTGTAATTTTTCACCATTGGCAATTGTTAAATCAACGGCAGAAATATCTTGGTAGTCTTTTATCCAATCCTTACGACCAGTCATGTGGTGTGTTGCACCGGAATCGATGAGCCACACTCCACGGTCATCATTGCAGACAGACAATGCAGATAAAGATTTAGGATTTTCCGAATTCTTTTCGGGTTTCTTATTCTTGAACCAACACTCATTTTTAGTATGCCCTGCCTTCTTACAGTTCCAACACCACTTTTTGTTCTTTGTGTTTACTTTCGATTTATTTTTATCTCCAGAATATAGACATGTTTCAGCCTCCTTTGCATTACCATTCCACTTCGTGTCTTGCAACAATTTTGTTTTGATCATGTCACTAGTGATGGTTACACCAGAGTGCTCCAATGCCATAACCATTGGTTCATATTCTGCAGTCAATCCTTTAAGTAATATAACGCCTAGGAACTCATCATCTACAGGTTTCCCTATAGCGCGTAGTTGTTCACCGACAGAAATAGTGTCATTTACGTACGCTTGCATTGAGCTGTAGTCAATTAACTGGACGGACACAGCTTGCGTAGTAGTTGTAGACGTCTATTTAATCCTTTGTCATCAAATACCTTTTCTAGTGTATCCCATGCATCTTTGGCGGAACTTGCATTTATCAAATGTGGAAAACACGATTTATCGACCGATAAATTTATTTTCGACAACGCTTTTTCATCCTTTCTCTTACGAGTGTCGGCCGTAGTGCTATCACCTGCGGGGTATCCACTTACACAATGCCATAGATTTTCATGAATTAAACAATTTTTCATAATGAAACGCCAGTCATTGTAATTTTCCCTTCCTTTCAATCTTTCAACCGAAGAAAAGTGTGACGAACTTTCTTTTTCCATTATGTCAACGTTTTTTTAATTTGTTTATTCACTAATCGTTATTATTCGCCCATAACCTTTAGGCATTATTAATTTTATAAAGAGAAAAATACTTGATTCAGTAAGACATTTTTATTAGAGACAGAACGTCAAACATAACTTTGTTCTTCTTTATGAGCTATCGGTAGTTTAATAGAAACTCTTTTAACATTTACAAATAAGACTGTAAAGGAGAACTATATGCTGGCATTCAGGTTTATTAACTGAATTCTGTTCTGTTTAAGTTTACAATTAACAAATGGTAAAAGTCTTTCATAATATTAAAGATTAATATTACTTAAATAAAATAAAAATATATTCTAAGTATGTCTCCTTTATGTTTGTATTGTTACTTGTTTGTTCTGTGTGTATACAATAAAGAGTATATAAATATAAATAAATAAATATAAAAAATAAAATAAATTAAGATGTAGGAAGTTCGTAAGGTCGAAAACGCGGAACGTTTGTCAATTTTGGAACCAAATTAATACCAACTTTTTGTTTACGCTCTCAAACATAGCCCAATCATATTCCCGATAGTGTATCCTAGTGTAGGTACACTTCCCTACACTAGGATACCCTACACTAGGATACACGTTCCCACTATGTACGGAATAAACCCGCTCAAGCTAACAGCCGCGCGTACGGCATCCTATCACGGTGTCATACGACAACATCTCGCACGTAATACGCGTCCCGAGCCGATATTTTACACAAAAATGTGTCGCTACACGGATTCGATGTTCAAAAACCCTGACCGGGCACGGAGCCAAGGCAGGAGCGAGTAGCAGTTCTTCAAGTGCTTCAGCGCGCTTTAATATCGTCAAAGATATGATTCCAGACGGAAAATTAAGATTGGTCACGTCGTCGACAATTCCTTGATATTATTCTAACGGTCGTCGTCGATTTGCAGACGTGCTGTTTCCTTATGAAGTGACGCGACGCGACGGTGTAAATGGCGAACTTTGAGATTGGATTTCAACAAAAGAGCTTACTTATAAAACACAGAAGATTATTTTCTCTTAACAGGTAACTGCACGGTACTGCCGTAGACATCAGACAAAATAAAAATTCTATTGTTTGGGGACCTTGGCAGCTAATGCCTATAACACGATAAATCTAAGACAAACTAAAACTCTACCACATATCATAAGTCCTACCTCATGTAGATAAATTTTATTATCTACCAAGCCAGCCGGAGCAACGGCTTATTTTTTTTTCACTCCTCTTGCTCAAAAAGTCCGTCATTGTAACGTACAAGAGCTGAGATAAAATAGCATAATAACCCCTAGGGGATAAAGATTTTTCTTTTTTAATGTTTGTCTATTACCAATGAGCCTACTAAAACGAAAAAGTCTTTATTCGTAATCACGAATAAAGACTCGCTCGACTTAATACTGTTTCTCATTCTTATTTTTGGAAATGGTGTCAAGTGTAATGATTTCACCGAAGAGATGCTTTTCTCTTCGGTGAAATCATTACACTTGACACTGGCAAAAATTACTCCCTGAAGTTCTCTTCACAAACAACAACATAACAAAAATGGTAGATTGCCATAACAAAAATAAGAAGAAGAAATCATAGACTTATTTATACTCTGTGCACAGAGTGAATCGTAGAATGCATGATTGTGTTGCTTAGCTGCTACAGCAGAAATTAAAAAAATGTACCATGGCGCGAAATCTTTAGAATTTTTCTATAATTACAAACTGATTGAATTGTGTGACTGTAATAGGAAAGAAATAATTTTAATCTTCTGCCATCAAGCACAAATTATTTATTTAAATACTGTACAAAAAGTTTATGAAGTGGAGGATAGAAAAACGAGTGGATTCATTAACGGAAGTACCTAGGTATAAACTATTTAATATTGTATTTTATTTTCTCGCAATCGTAGTGAAAAGTAGAGTGTAACACACGACGCTGAACTGAAACCCATTGTAACTCGGTTTCATTCCCTCGCTAAAGCTCGGGAATAAAACTACCTCGTATGCAATGGGTCATTTTAGCGTCTTGTATAACAATCTACTATTAAGTACCTACCTACTTAGGTACATGCATATTTTTTTTCCCACCCGTTCAGTTGTCGATAGCTAAATGAGCTAGCCAGCACTTTTTCTCTCCTCGCTCTCAAAAATTATGCATGTACCTAAGTATTTAGTTAAAGACAAAGGTAAGGTAGATTTGTAAAGACAAAGATCTATCACTTGGACCACAGCCGAAGGTCCCCGAATCGCTACCCATTCTGTTCGCTCCTATTCGCGTGGCAAAATGAGATATCAGTGGATATTGAATGACGGGCGTTGCTGTGCGGTTAGGCATAAGCCCCTTTCAGACCCGAACTGCGAGTTGGGATTGTGCAAGATATAAATTGTATTGTTCGCTCGGATTAAAGATAATAAACAGTTTGTTCCGCCTTCCGGTTTAGTTTGCTTTATTTTTTTTCTATTTTTCCCTTTATTGCGTTTGCGATGTGGTTTTAGTGGGAGTATTAGATTGGACACAATATTTTTGGTCTAAGAATGGTAGGTAAAGATTGGCCATTGAGATTTTTGTTAAGAAAACGGGATAATAAGACCATCTTGTGTATTTCGAATGAGTTGGTAAAATAAGATAAAATTTAATAACATACAAGTATGACTTTTAGATCTGCAGAAACATCTACCGTTAATTAATAAAATAACTAGCCAAAGGATTACCAATTAATTTATCAAGAAAGTACCCAACTTGTTTTGACAGACATGAAATACACAATTTGAAGTTTAGGCTTAAACTCTAAACAACTCCGTGAACTAGTCGAACAACTATGACAACTGGTTATCTGGGTAATCCGTTCGTCAATACTGCTGTCACGGTCAGGAACACCCGACATGGGTCGGGACGGGACTGCCCAGTACCAGGTCCCATGGCCAAGTGGCGTTCTATAATTTGAATAGAATAGGAATTTGTATCTGACGTAAGTATATCTGTGATGTAACTAACGTGAGAAAAGTAAATTTCATACATTTATATTCTATTCGAATAATCGAAAAGCCATCTCATTATCGGGGGCCGGTCGTTCAGATTCTCGTATACTGGAAGTGTCTAAATCTCTGTCTGCCGTTAGAAAGCCAAAGATATTTTTTATTATAGCAGTAATATTTTCATTATTCGTATTTAGTCGTTGCTGTTATGAAATGTGTCATTTTCGCACTTGACACTTTATTACGTCCGATATTGGCTCCGGTCGCATCGACACAGCCAGACTCGTCGCTGAATTGAGAAAAGTCTGGAGTGAAAAACATGACAGAAAAAAATACTTAAGTGTGACTTAAGTGCAAACAATGTAGTTTATTTATAAAATTTTAAACTTAAACAGTGTAGGCATCCACTAAAGCTAGGGTTTCCTAGTATGACGGTGCCGTCATATTACGGCCGTAATTTAGCGGCGTAGAACGTTTTCTATGTAAATAATACGGCGCGCCATATTGTTTTCATAGACAACGTTCTACTCCGCTAAAATACGGCCGTAATATGACGGCACCGTCCTAAGGAAACCCTAGCTTAAGGAAGGATTATTGGAAATTCCGCCCTATATAAAAATACGGGATGAAAAATTTTATAAAATTCCGTCAATTTAGAAGTTAGGATCATAAAATTTTGTTTTTAGTCTGGATCATTGAAAATAAATATTGACATATTCAAAGCTTTGCGGCAACTCTAGGAATATGCTTGTTAAATATTACATTATGTAGGTATTTTTTTTGTATGGAAAATTTCTTTCAGAAAATTCGTTCTGTTCGATAGTCTGATAGAATATCAATTGGTAAGTCGTATTCATTTCCTTTTACCGTCTCGTTCGCACACCGGAAGTGCTGAATACACCGGCGGGCGCGACGCCTGCGAAGCTGCAGCAGACTGCTACTTCCGGTGCCAACTTCCTCCTTTTTCCAAATCACAATTTTTAGTTTGGCTGTAATTTGTTATTTTTATTTATGCCTTCTGTTGAGTCTTCAGCGAGTATAAAGTGCCAAGTGTAGAGTTTTTACCCTCTGTAAAAACTCTACACTTGGCACTTTATTCTCGCCTGAAGACTCAAGTAGTCGTAGTAAATAGTGCAGAGTTTTTAATCAAATGCAAATCCGACTGAAAATTATTGAGTGCAGAATTGAGTGCCAAATGGAGATTTGTGACTGTCGATGTATGTAATATTTTTTTTGAGGGCCGTTTTGAGACTTTAGACTTAAATGCAGAATTTGACTGCCGATTACGGAGTTTTCCAGTGTTACTTCGTTGATTTATTTTTATTACTGCGATTTGACTGGTATTGTTTGTTTTATAATAAACGAGCTCACTTTTAGCCGCATTCCAATGCAAGTTTACACGCAAGAAGCTCTCAGTTTAAAAATTATTTTGGGTTGTTCCTCGCAGTGAATTTCACTACTTGTCTGTTCGCATTAAAGAAGGTATTGAAAAGTGCTTCGTACCTCAAAGTAGAGAAAAATTTGAGCTGTAAAATAACAGAGTTATTATGTTAAGTGACAGAGTCAACTCGGCCGCCCAATTCAAGCGTTGTAAATAAAATTTGTCAGAGCGAAGGCTCGATAATGTACACAGTATAACACGCCATTACAGATAAAAGCCTCCTGGAGTGCCGGCTTGGTAATCAGGTTACAATATGATCGAGTTACGTTCCCGAATCGCGGTTGATCCCGGAAAAAGGGCGGTTCGGGAATCCAGTGGGACGAGTTAAAAACTGTACGCGTGCATGAATTTATGATTCCGAACTCGTGCACAATTAGCTATTTGTACCAAAATTGGCACAATCCGTAGTGAACATTTTGCAATAAATATAGCAATTTGAAACTCACAATTTAGTGCAAATTAAACATTTTTACTGAAACACAAAACGATTTCATTTTCTACAGTGCGTGGTCACGCGTGGTTCTATTATATTTCTGAGTTATGACAAAATCCGAAAACAAGATATTCTTTACTTACGTGCACGCTTGGCTCTTTCTACTTAAACCAAGCAACAAAGAATTCACGAATCTGTTATCTATATTTTTATATTTCTTTAAAATAATATTTTTTACGGGTTGCATCATTGGGAACTGGGAAGTCACTCCACAAACGAATCTCATTCTTTGCTTTTCTTTTTATTGAAATGTAATGAAGCAAAGAGGAGTCACTTTGTGTCGTAGACCGAAAACATTTATTGCACAGCTCGGAAACAACTTGATTTTCTGCTCGATTGTCTAGCAAAGTTGTGTTTGTATCTTTGATAATTTTAAAATTCAATTTGCATGTTTGATATTTTGCCTGTAGCACTTACAGCCTTGCAAATCCTTCCAGATTTTGCTCAACTAGGTATTCTAATTTCACACTTTGTTAGAAGGTAAAAGTATTAAAACTCTAAACTCTGTATCCAGCAGTGGTTGCCAGGTTGAAACCATTACCGACAATATCATCATTTATGTTGATTTCAGATGAAGTTAAAGTATACTTATTTCACATAGAAATCCATTTTATTATCTAAAACAGAGTAGAGACTTGACATTTGACGATAAGTATACTTAGTTATGGTATTATTTTCGCGAAAACTTTTTTCCACCCTTTCTTGTCAGCTCACACCTCTTACTTGTCATACAACAAACCTCAGTTTTTTGTCCATCTCCCCTCAGTTGTCACTCCCAGACCTGCGTAACGAGGGTGGACGCTCCACAGGCGGACGCCTCCGAACTTGGCAAATCCTCTTAAATTTCTCGAGAGGGAAATTTCCGAAATAATCATGCTATTGGAACCGGATTATAATTTTGTGTGCGAGTGTACTCATGTAAGCAATATTGGGGAATTGCGTGGATTAAATCTGCATGAGCAATTTCGAAGGCTTGGAGACGAATTTCAAAGATGTTTTAACTCTGATAATTATTTTTATTTTTGTTTACTAAGTTTAACAAAGTTATATGTATGTAAGTAGGTTGTGTTTTTACACAATACTAAATAATATACTAGAAAAAACACGACTCGCACCAGATCAATACTCAGACGGGAATCGAACCCGCGACCTTTGGATATCCGGTCCAATGCTCTGACCGCTGAGCTACCGAGTCACTAGTGACATCGCCGAATTTCTTCTAGTATATCCTACTCTTACGCTGTAAGCCAGCGTTATTTCACCAATGTGAGGAATTACCTCGACATTCAATTGAAATATCTTTCCAGATATTTGGCAATCGATTAAGATGAAATAGCTATATAATTTTTGAATTTGAGATTTTTGCATTCACAATGCTATTTTTACACAATACTAAATAATATACTAGAAAAAACACGACTCGCACCAGATCAATACTCAGACGGGAATCGAACCCGCGACCTTTGGATATCCGGTCCAATGCTCTGACCGCTGAGCTACCGAGTCACTAGTGACATCGCCGAATTTCTTCTAGTATATCCTACTCTTACGCTGTAAGCCAGCGTTATTTCACCAATGTGAGGAATTACCTCGACATTCAATTGAAATATCTTTCCAGATATTTGGCAATCGATTAAGATGAAATAGCTATATAATTTTTGAATTTGAGATTTTTGCATTCACAATGCTATTTTTACACAATACTAAATAATATACTAGAAAAAACACGACTCGCACCAGATCAATACTCAGACGGGAATCGAACCCGCGACCTTTGGATATCCGGTCCAATGCTCTGACCGCTGAGCTACCGAGTCACTAGTGACATCGCCGAATTTCTTCTAGTATATCCTACTCTTACGCTGTAAGCCAGCGTTATTTCACCAATGTGAGGAATTACCTCGACATTCAATTGAAATATCTTTCCAGATATTTGGCAATCGATTAAGATGAAATAGCTATATAATTTTTGAATTTGAGATTTTTGCATTCACAATGCTATTTTTACACAATACTAAATAATATACTAGAAAAAACACGACTCGCACCAGATCAATACTCAGACGGGAATCGAACCCGCGACCTTTGGATATCCGGTCCAATGCTCTGACCGCTGAGCTACCGAGTCACTAGTGACATCGCCGAATTTCTTCTAGTATATCCTACTCTTACGCTGTAAGCCAGCGTTATTTCACCAATGTGAGGAATTACCTCGACATTCAATTGAAATATCTTTCCAGATATTTGGCAATCGATTAAGATGAAATAGCTATATAATTTTTGAATTTGAGATTTTTGCATTCACAATGCTATTTTTACACAATACTAAATAATATACTAGAAAAAAAATTATATAGCTATTTCATCTTAATCGATTGCCAAATATCTGGAAAGATATTTCAATTGAATGTCGAGGTAATTCCTCACATTGGTGAAATAACGCTGGCTTACAGCGTAAGAGTAGGATATACTAGAAGAAATTCGGCGATGTCACTAGTGACTCGGTAGCTCAGCGGTCAGAGCATTGGACCGGATATCCAAAGGTCGCGGGTTCGATTCCCGTCTGAGTATTGATCTGGTGCGAGTCGTGTTTTTTCTAGTATATTATTTAGTATTGTGTAAAAATAGCATTGTGAATGCAAAAATCTCAAATTCAAAAAAAAGGTTGTGTTTTTGTTGGTACTTTTATATCAAATCAAATTATTGTATATTTATATCGTCAAAAATAATGTTTCAAAGCCATTGGCTTGGCAAAACTGGAAAACTCACTATTGCGAAAAAAAACATACAGTTTAAATACACAACCAAACCCTATTAGTAACATAATTTGATTTGTATGTTTAATCATAAACACCGCAATATATTGATTAGTAACAACAACTAATGAAGTGCCTACATACCTCCGAACTACAGTGCATCACAGTTCACAGTAAATCAATTTGACAAGCTTATCCGATGTACACAGTAATTAATCGGGATAAAATTGCCTTATTAATAATTTACTCAACTCATAATTGGATCGTTTCATCGCCACAATGGAATGAAAAATTGCCTCAATTAGCGATTTGCGACGCGAAATATTTATACAATGAATTTATAACTTGAATATGCTTAATTTAAATTTACATACTTTATGAGATTACTTTAATATAGGTGAATACAATTAGCTATTCCGGAATCGAAACCGCAACATTTTACCAGCTGCAAAGAAAAATAATCTAAATCATTTATTAAGTGCCACAAGCGCTTTATGAATGTTAAATTAGTTAACGCGATCGGTTCGCAAGTCCTAAACGGAAGACTTAGAACCGGCAACTGTCTTAATTTTGTACAGAGTCGTCAAATAAAAAAAAATACTTAGCATGTTAAATGGGGTCACATTTTTTTTTTAATTAGCATTGGATGCCTTAACACATAGAGTGTATCAATATAATAAGGTCGCGTTAACACGCGCGCCTCCTAAATGGATGACATGCACTGATGCACAGTGGCTCTTGTGGTCTCAACATTATGGTCTATAGCGGTACGGATGAAAATTTGAAGCAAACGCTTAGTGAGTTTTTGGAATATTCACCAAAAACGGTGGCGCTAATTCGTACGTCTGGTTGTCTAATTATTTTGTCTAATTGTCTAAATATATTTGCAGTTCGATACCACTATTATTACCATAGACATAGACATGCGCTCAGACCAACAAAGAGTAGAAAAGAGAAGTTAACATTATACGGACACGGTCTATGAAAAAAAGAGACAAAGGATCAAGTGACAATGTGCCAACTTTTTTTTACAGTAAGAGCCCCTAGCGTCCCGCCTAGCAAAAGAGCAATCACAATTTCTTTAAAATATTTGGTAATCTTGATTAGAATTCTAAATAAGGGTATCGTGGAGTGGTGTCTTGTTCTGTTAGCGATTGTGATGTGACAAAAAGAAACAATCCAATTAATCACACTTTTCACAGGTAAATAAGATATTGGCACACATTTCTCTAAAATCAAATTCCGCTACATTTCTTCGTTTATCGACGAAGAAAACAGTATGGAACATAGTTTATTAATTTCCTTTGCCAAAATATAGTCATATTTTATGTATGTAAGACATATTTTACGTATCTCATATAAAACGTATACATTCGTTTTAAGAATCACCTGTTTATTGACATTGTTGTTCTTTGACATTCTATTTCTATGATTATTACATTTCGGTACTTTACTTCAAACACAAAAGGCCTTTCTGACTCAAACATCAATTCCATCAACTACGAGTAGGTATGTCACCGAAGTTGAAAGACAAACAATACAATTAGAAATCATAATATTCGCGTGCCCATGTTTTGATTGCCATAGTAACCTTTCCCTTTTATACCTGGTAACATTGCCACGGTACAGTTGACGATCAAATGAGAGCAAACAGTCGCGTACAGCGGTGCCGTGTGTTCCGAAGTTTAATTAGCCACTCGGCTACAGAAACATGGTGTGTGGGTTAAGGGGAATAGAGAAATACTTTCGCAATTAATTAAGGATTCAATTAGATTTTTATTATTGACACTGAAAAAAATATTCTTAATAGATAAGTATTCGTTCATGGATTTTTTCTACTTTGGGAAGACATAGCTGTTATGAAAAGCTCAAAATATAAGATTTAAGAAAAAAACTAGTACAAAAGAAGTTATGCCTGAAAAACTCGTGAGATGGTAAGCTAAATCATTTATATTTTTCAGGATTATAAAAAAACTACCTACTAGCCAGATTATGGAATTACATTTGCACTATATTCTTTCAGAGAAAAGAAGAATCATTTAAATCGGTTAACTACTGGTGAAGTTACGGTAAATCATACATAAAAAAATACCGTTGCTCGACTTAATAACCTCGTCCTTTTGAAGTCGGTTAAAAATAGTGGACACAGTAAGTTAAGGTTGCAAAAAAAGGGTAAGAAAAGACGCCTGTAAAAGTTTTTGAAAGTTTTTGAAACTTTTACTTTCGTCCCCGAAATAGTGACTTTTGGGCTACTTTCTGACCGTTCACTAGCTGCTGGTCACTATTTTCACCAATTTTTTTTATTGCCATGTGATACCCGATTATTAATAGATTGTTGTTAAAACAGCTTGGCCTTAACCGTCGGAGGGTGTCGGTGGCTCAGTGACGGCGCCAAACTTTCATTATTTGCGTACGCTTTCTGTCTGCAGAGTTTTGGTTTATTTGTACCACCGAGATTATTGCGTAATCTATAAATAGTAAACATATCGGTGTTCATAATAATAATAATAATGTTTATTTATTGTTTTCTCCAACAATCTGAGTGACGACGCGACGACCTGAGTGGTGCAGTGGTCAACATGCCGCCTACCATGCAAGAGGTCCCGGGTTCGATTCCCGGCCGGGTAGAAATTAAAATGATGAATTTTAATTTCTGTGACGGGTCTGGGTTACTATGTATAATAAGTATATATTTAAAAAGTATATAAGTATTATATCAGGTTGTCTAGCACCCATATTACAAGCTTTGCTTAGTTTGGGGCTAGATGGCGCTGTGTGAAATTGTCCAAGCATTTATTTATTTTATTTTTTATTTATTTTAATCTTAAGTATTACATTTTTAATATTACATTTAAGATATAATTAAGTGTAAAGATTGCGAGAGACTGGCACCCGAGCTAAGCCATAGGCCTGTGGTTCAGAGCACCAGATCCCTCCCCTCTTGACGTAGCAATTCATGTATCTTTAGTTAGCAAAGTACTAATTTGTATAAATGTTGAGCTTTTATTTTAAAAAATAAGAAATCCCTCGCGCGCTTGTCGTGTAACTATTCTCTAAAACGATTGTTATAGCATTTTTAAAATAGTTGAAAAATAATATGTACCTACTTAGGTAATTTCGCGATGAACAAGCATACCTTATGATAATATGCTATGATGTTATTGTTAATAAGCCTTAGATGTGTTTTAGTTTTTGTATTGTCTTTGTAATGTTGTGTATCGTTGTGTGTTTTTCAAAATAAATGTCTTTTCTTTCTTTCTTTCTTTATATGAGGTTGTGATTAGAGAAGAAAGCGAAAAAATATCTAAAGATTATTTTTCGCCTCTGACTACCTACCATATCAAACTAAGTAGGTAAATATGTACCTTTGCATATAAATTATAGTTTTGTTTAACTCCAGAGTTTTTGTGCTTATGAAATATTCAATTTCTTTCAAAGTAAATTATGAACGTTTCTATGCCAATCTTTCTAATTTGAATATTAATCTTGGTATTGGTTCTCTTTATACTTTTTCCTTGAAGGTTCTTGAGGAACATGGTAATGTTTTATGCATTATCACACACCTCGTAAACCACGGCAAATGCGAGCCTACCAGCTTAATGAATATTTATTATTCAATTATAAATTATTCAAGAGCGTGTTTAAAAGCACATTATTATTTTTTATGGTCTCCTTACATATCTACATATTGTACGGTAAGGTTGGCAAAATTGAATACGGCTTGTTGTAACGTAACTCGTAACTATGGCGGGGTTATGTAAGTATAGGATATCAACATATTTTTTTTGTGAAATGTATGTAATATTTTTTTCACTCCTCTTGCTCAAAAAGTCCGTCATTGTAACGTACAAGAGCCGAGATAAAATAGCATAATAACCCCTAGGGGATAAAGTTTTTCCTTTTTTAATGTTTGTCAATTACCAATGAGCCTACTAAATGAAAAAATCTTTCATAATCACTAATAAAAACTCGCTCGACTTAATACTGTTTCAGTGTTTCTCATTCTTATTTTTGAAAATGGAACTAAAAGCATCTCTTCGGTGAAATCATAGACTTATTTATACTCTGTGCACAGTGTGAATCGTAGAATGCGTGTTTGTGTTGCTTAGCAACAGCAGAAATTAAAAAAGGTACCATGGCTCGAAATCTTTAGAATTTTTATATAATTACAAACTGATTGAATTGTGTGACTGTAATAGGAAAGAAATAATTTTAATCTTTTGTCGTCAAGCACAAATCATTTATTTAAATATTGTACAAAAAGTTTATGAAGTAGAGGATAGAAAAACGAGTGGATTCGTTTACGGAAGTAGGTATAAACTATTTAATATTGTATTTTATTTTCTCGCAATCGTAGTGAAAAGTATAGTGTAACACACGACGCTAAAACCCATTGTAACTCGGTTTCTATTTATTCCCTCGCTAAAGCTCGGGAATAAAACTACCTCGTATGCAACTGGTCATTTTAGCGTCTTGTATAACAATCTACTATTTACTTTTTTTGAAAACCTATGAATTTTTACAGTTTTGTATTTTTTTCGTTATTTTTCTCGTCATTTATGTACAATTGAATTTAATCGTATTTTCGAAAAAAAAAATATTTTCAGGGGTTAGGAGGGTAAGTATTTACTAAGTAGGCATTATGCGGGTCCATACTTAGCACCAATAGTCTTTGCATTGATGGATCAAACGAACGTACATAAATAACGTTAGCGTAATAATTAACGGCGATAATTAAGGCCACAGCACTAAGGAAATTTGAAGGTTGTGTCTTCAGAAGAGCACAACAAAATAATAATAATAATAATTCATTTATTTCAGAATACAATCATTCATAATAATATGATTCCTGGTGCATGCATACATTACATATTATGTAATAAAATAATAATATAGGTAAGTAATAAAAATAAATATGAGGAGAAAGTAATATTGTGTTTCAATTTATTTTTGCAAAAGAGATCTTTGTGATAAAGAAAATACGACTTTCAACTAGGAATAATATTCTATTGTTCCACCCAAAGATTAACTTCGGCTAATTATTTTTGCATGAATATTATTTATGTAGTTAAATACTTACATAACTATTATGAAAATCCACTGGCATTCTCATAGAGTTATGAATCGGCGCAGTAGCAGACTTATTTCATGAATTTAGAGTTAGTTCAAAAGGTAATTGTTAAAAAGGTAAGGTAAAAACGGTAATTGTTAGTTTACTATGTTTTATTTCATTTGCGTAGCAATATGCGAAATATTTTTCAAAGCTTCTCTGTTTACTAAATGCTTTGTTTAGCCGCACGTTATGTTAGTTGTCCTATATGGGAAACGGGACAAAGTGTCGTTTGAGGCGAGACCTCGTTTCTAACTGGAGCCGAGTTTTGTTGCTAGGGTTGTCAACTTCAAGCAATATAGAACAAAATGCTAACAACTGCGCTAATTAAAGCAGCTGAAACAAAGCTAGTGGACGTCACAAGTTATGGCATTCTTATAACACTCGATCTTCGAAATACAGTTTTTCCACATAACTTATATTGGAGCTTCAACATATAGATGAAGCAAATAAACCATGACGTATTTATACAGCAAACTCTGTCGGGCCCCGCGGGCGCCTTTGTGCGTCGCTCATCCCAAAAGCTGCGACATAATACATACCTACATTTTATAGTAAAAAGTATTTTGTATAATATTTCCAGCGTAGTACAGAAAGTTTCATGCAATATAGAACAAAATGCTGACAACAGCGCTAATAAAAGCAGCTAAAACAAAGCTAGTGGACGTCACAAGTTGTGGCATTATTATAACACTGTATTGTATTTCGAAGATCGAGTGTTGTTTGTACATAAAATACAATAGTTGCGATTTCCAGTATCACTTTATATAAAACAAGGGACAAAACCAATCGAATGGGTAGTAGTATAAATTGCGTATAAATTTTAGTAAAATATACCTACTCGTAAGAAGCCAATAGCTGTTGTACTGTTTCTACGAACGTTTTAGTCTTTTGTTTGTTAGCCACTGGTGTCCAAAATTGGGTTATTAAATATTTCGTAAGTGACAGCCCTGTCCATAAGTAAGGGAGAGATTGTTGGAAGTGCGACGACACAATTTCATCCCGCCGACTGCACTCGTAATGAAGACGACTAAAAGAGACCTTATTATGTTTGCCGAGCCATATCTGGCTCTAATAAGAGACGCATTTAAACGTATGTAGGTACCCTAATTTCACATAAGTAGTGATACCTACCAGACTACAATGACTAAGTATGTTCACCATTAGCGACGCCAACTATTTCACAGACAAGTAGTATTGGGAGGTTTTTACAATTTTAAAGCATATCAGAACAAGAAAAAAGGACGATGGGCTACGATGGTAATCTCCATGGTTCTGGCACAGTATTATAAAGTTTTGGGTTGAATTTTAGTTTAGGAAAGTAGAGAAAAACATATTTGCCTAGGTATATTGTGTTGTGCTTGAGACTGTGTTAGTTATTTTAGACAACTAAATGAGAATCTAGACTAGACTCTATTAATTACCAAATACTAACTATACTCTATTAATTACCAAATAGCTATCTGCTTATTGTATGGATCTTATCAATATGCAATACCTTTTTTTAATTTTGATCATAGTAACAGACACAATAAGTATTATTTTCATTCATCAGCAAAAGTTCTAAAAATCTATAATGCGGAGCATCAATATGAATAACTGCACCTTGTAAGATCATAACTTTAACAATCAGTCCATGAAAAATTTACGACTCCATAACATTAATGGCCACTGTCTAATTAAATTTGCTGACGAACAGTTTTCACCATCCGTTAAGCAAAGTCATAAAACCATTATATTAATGGGGGCGTGCAGTCATAAACGTCTGTTCATCTATGAACGTTATTGTTTGTGTTCGAATCGAAAAAGATATAATAATTGCATTGCTTGTGAGTTGTGTGTGATATTTTAGTGGGGAAATTTAAATAGGCAATTCCAATAACTAAAACAGCGCAGTGCTAATAGTGATTTTATGTCACCGCAAGTATAAAGCAGTTACTTTGTAAATACATAAATAAAAACGAATATGAAATACCTACTTAAACTTATTATAGTCAAACCATCCATGACTCATGCTCTGCTTCAGCTCACTGACAATTATTAAAACATCTACAGATCTCACACTATACGCAACTCAAAGGCTTATAGCACGCAGACTGACCTCACGTAAGGGACCCGCTACAGCCTACAGTTTGTACGCTAAGATGGCTCAAACTTAAGTTTTTATTATTTTATTTGTTATTTATTTAATAACATTTACAAAATTGAAGATTGCATATATATAAGTATTCGCCAAACTGCATGGCAGTTTGTTGGCGAAGAAAAGCACTCACAATAACAAATAATTTTACCTGTGTACCTACACCCACTGTAATTTTTTAAGTCCTGAGATGCAATTTTGCCGTTTCTTGAATAGCGAGTTAAAAAATAGTAGATTGTTATATAAGACGCTAAAATTACCCATTGCATACGAGGTATTTTTTTTCCCGAGCTTTAGCGAGGGAATAAATAAAAACCGAGTTACAATGGGTTTTAGCGTCGTGTGTTACACTATACTTTTCACTACGATTGCGAGAAAATAAAATACAATATTAAATAGTTTTTACCTACTTACTTCCGTGAACGAATCCACTCGTTTTTCTATCCTCCACTTCATAAACTTTTAGAACAATATTTAAATAAATGATTTGTGCTTGACGGCAGAAGATTAAAATTATTTCTTTCCTATTACAGTCACACAATTCAATCAGTTTGTAATTATAAAAAAAATCTAAAGATTTCGCGCCATGGTACCTTTTTTAATTTCTGCTGTAGCAGCTAAACAACACAAACACGCATTCTACGATTCACTCTGTACACAGAGTATAAATAAGTCTATGATTTCACCGAAGAGATGCTTTTAGTTCCATTTTCAAAAATAAGAATGAGAAACTGGGGGCCTATTACGAAACTTGGTCACGATAGTCGTCCGCAGTTCGTCGGTTATAGTTATTACAAATATTTTCAATGTAGCCATCGTAGTCCATAGTCTATTGAACGAATAATGACGGATCCACTAGAGAGAAACTGTCAAATTTACGCAATCACTTTGCAATATCGCATACGCAAGTGCTTTGTAATAGGAATCAATCAGAACGAAGCACAAACGCAGCCGCGTGTATCGCATTAAACTTTTCCTAATAGACCCCTATATAGTATTAAGTCGAGCGAGTTTTTATTCGTGATTATGAATAAAGACTTTTTCGTTTTAGTACGCTCATTGGTAATAGACAAACATTAAAAAAGAAAAAACTTTATCACCTAGGGCTTATTATGCTATTTTGAAATGTTGACAAACTTTAGAAAATCCCAAAAGTTACTGACAGATTTTGGTGTATAAAATTGCACTTTGAAGCCCTCTAGCAGACGCACATTTTGACATATAGCCCATCTACGTACATCTCATATCTGCAAAACTACAGGCAAATGTCACAATTTCATAAGTCGGGGCACTAATACTTGAACACGAAAACGTAAACATTTTCAATATTGAAACTAAAAAGTTGTTCAATTTAATATTTATTCACTAACATTTAACAAAGTAGCAATATCAACGGGTATTTTATCCCACTTAAACGACCGCTCCCAGTAATACATCATACTGTGACAGTTTCAACGTAGCGCCATAAAACTTTATAACTCATTTCTATAGTTTAATTGGGTCCTGCGAGCTCCGTCTGGTGAACTAACTGGCCTTACCTAATACTTTTACAACCATAGCTGATGGTATAAACAGTATTTACCACAAAGTATCACTTAGTTTGAAACTACCTACGTTCCTTAGATTCGATTAAAATAACAAATTAAATCTTCAGTTCAATACCAGGACAAGGTTTGTTTAAAAGAAATTTTTCCAAAAATTGAACAGAAAGACGTAAAAAACAAACTCTTTTCCGTCATTTTAATCGCAATGTAACTAATAGATGATAGCTAGTTATTAATAACAAACAATAATATCTAATTTAATAATTAGTCAAGCGAACTAATGGCGTTTGTTACTTAAGTTAATCATTACAGGCTTCCAGTTTTTTGGAAGCATAATCTATATTTATAAAATCGTAAACTGAATGACTGACTGACTGACTGACTGACTGACTGACTGATCTATCAACGCACAGCCCAAACCGCTGGGTCTAGAGATTCCAAATTTGGCACGTAGGTTCCTTATGAGGTCTAGGGGTGCACTAAGAAAGGGTTTTTCAAAATTCACCCCCTAAGGGGGTAAAAAAGGGGATCAAAGTTTGTATGAAAGTCCCTCAGTTTTGAAGCTAGGATCTTCAAATTTTGTGTTTAGACTGACCATTGAAAATAAATAAATACGGGTCTCAGCGTTTTTCAAAATTCTACCCCCGAAGGGGTCAAAAGGAGGATGAAGTTGTGTATTGAAGAAAATCCTTTATTTTCGAAGTAAAAATCGCTAAATTTATAATTTAGGCTTACGGATAGACATCTAACGCAACGTATATTGTTATTGTTAGTATTTGAACCCCTATTGGGATGAAATGGGGGTGAAAAGGGGGTAAAAAACCCAAAAATAGATATGGATGTCGTTATTGGGGTTTTCGGGGATGACGATTGCAAAAATGACATTTATTTTGAAGTCCAACACGGTGGACATGATTTGACTCCTAAAGGGGTGAAAATGGGGTTCAAATTTTGTATGAAAAAATAATATAAAATAGACATTACAATTTTAAACTTCGTTGGAGCACATCTAAAATAAATAGGCAAACATATATTTTGTAATTTCGAAAATCAACCACATAGGGGTAAATGGGGGGTGAGTAAACATAAAAATCAATATGGATGTCGTTCTTGAGGTTTTTTGGGGATGGTGATTGCGAAAATGAGATTTATTTTGAAGTCCAACACGGTGGACATGATTTAACCCCTAAAGGGGTGAAAATGGGGTTTAAATTTTGTATGGAAAAATAATATAAAATAGACATTACAACTTTAAAATTCGTAGGAGCATGTCTTAAAATAAATAGGCAAACACATATTTTGTTACTTTGAAAATCCTCCCTTAAGGTGTAAATGGGGTAAGTAAACATGAAAATCGATGTGGATGTCGTTCTTGAGGTTTAATGTGATGGTGGTTGCGAAAATGACATTTATTTTGAAGTCTAACACGGTGGCCATGATTGGACTTGGACATGCACATCCAGGGGACGGGGACGGGGACGGGGACGGGGACGGGGACGGGGACGGGGACGGGGACGGGGACGGGGACGGGGACGGGGACGGGGACGGGGACGGGGACGGGGACGGGGACGGGGACGGGGACGGGGACGGGGACGGGGACGGGGACGGGGACGGGGACGGGGACGGGGACGGGGACGGGGACGGGGACGGGGACGGGGACGGGAACGGGAACGGGAACGGGAACGGGAACGGGAACGGGAACGGGAACGGGAACGGGAACGGGAACGGGAACGGGAACGGGAACGGGAACGGGAACGGGAACGGGAACGGGAACGGGAACGGGAACGGGAACGGGAACGGGAACGGGAACGGGAACGGGAACGGGAACGGGAACGGGAACGGGAACGGGAACGGGAACGGGAACGGGAACGGGAACGGGAACGGGAACGGGAACGGGAACGGGAACGGGAACGGGAACGGGAACGGGAACGGGAACGGGAACGGGAATCGGAACCGGAACCTGAACCGGAACCGGAACAGGCCTTGCCAGTTAGCGCCCTTGGTAAGAACCCGCCTAAATGCGTAAAAATGGCTGGTCAGATCCTGGTTGAAGGTTCCCTAAGGATTTTGAAGGTTCCCTAAGGATTTTCTCTAATATCCACGCGGACGAAGTCGCGGGCAGAAGCTAGTATAATATACCACACAATATCATTGTAATCAACGGTAAGCAAACACTCTTCCAACGATTATCAAACTACAAACTTGAATATTACATTCCATTCCCATGAAATTTAACAAGCATAGTTAGTAGTCCCATAAAAAGAGGTAGTTAATAAATCACCAGCTGGATACAGACAAGTGAGAAATTATTACGGCTCGTAATTAAACACTCGGGAAACTCGACGATCTCCACCGAACTTGACTGAGTCGGAAATAGTGTTGATGTGGCTTATACACTGAAGACTAACTAACGCAACTTATGTTGCACGTTGCACACGTTAAATAATAACCTAACCTATCTTTATTGCTTAAACCTAAGATCTTTGATTAAGCAACATATTTGTACAGAAAAGTTGGAACAACATAAGACTTTTACTTTTATGAAAACACAATTACTTATAAGCATACGTCATAAAGCTAGTGTAACACACTACAATAAGATAATCCGCCTAACCGGTAAAAAACTGCTTACGCCAAAACAGACGTTTGTTCCTCTTGGAGGGCTCTTGGGCGGAGGGACGCAAGGGGTGTGAATCAAAGAGGATCCTGAGGGCTGTGAGTGGCCTTAGCGAAAATAAACCCTGGATATTAAATCAAATCGGTTTGGGCGGGAGAACCGCTGGAATGGTGCGTTTATTGTTTAATCTGGCGAATGCACATACAAATTTGTTTTGGTTAAAGAAAAATTAAAATAATTAATTAATTTATGAGTTTTAGATTGCAATCTATACAACCTGTATCTTTTGATATCCAATAACTCTGAGGTTATATTCTATAGGTCAAAATAATAATGAAACTCTTAGAACATGTAGTCTATATAGTTTGGGAGATATCATCAATCTTAATTTAATTACTTCAAAGATTATACCTTACTACTACGATTTTTCTTGATGAGTTAATTAAAAAATATATATTTAGAGGTACCGAAATGCTACATTGCCATATTTTACATAAAAAATACGTTTGATTTATTGACTTTGTATTTGTTTAAAAATATTTCCTATGCTTTTCGATTCTATTTCATGGTCTCATCGTTTGAAGTTTTGGGATATAAAAGAAAAACACGTTGTATAATAATTTCAACTAACGAAGGATAATGAAAGTGTTATAAAACCTGATTTAAATAGATGGGCACCTACATACCTGCCGGAATAGACAGATTATAGGTAGATTGATATAGAAAGTTGCAGGTTCGGTTTAATTTAAAACCTTAAAGACATGTTTATTCAGGTTTGTTCATGCCGTGCATATAGCGTAGGAAAAATAGATTCGATATCACATACTAAAGCGTCCATTTTACCTAGACACGGGTAGCGGTGTTCAGTATCCTTCAGGTAAAGGAAAACCGGTTAAGTGGCGGGTCTTATTAGGCTGGTCGGTGATCATCTAGGGATCCGACGGAAAAATATGAAGATGAAACTTGGCCAGGCCTCGACGTGTTTCGTTTTTGTTCTGGAAGGGATTGTTCGCTGTCGGGGAAGAGGGGGGAGAAGTTTTTTGTTACACGATGGAAGTAATATATCTTGTGGGAATCACGCGTCGGTCGCATGACACCTTTTTTGCTCTTGAGTTGTGATTTTGGAACAATGCAGGGTTAATTGTTTAATAAAATTATTTTATAAAAGGAAGGCGCAAAATGAAAATGAAATCTAAGGAAATATTTTGGATTTTTGGATTTTAGGCATTCACAACGCTATTTTTAAGTATATTAATATATTAGAAAAAAATACTAAAAAAATCGCCTCCACCTCAGACGGATCGGATGCACAGAATACTGGCTACGGGTGAGTCGATTTTTTCTAGTATTTATCATATTAATTATCTTTATTATAAAAATAGCATTGTGAACGCCTAAAATCTAAAAATTCAATAATTAGATAGCTACTTATTCATCTTAATCGATTGTGTGATTGTGTGGCATTTGTTAAGATGTTGCATTTGAATGTAGAAGGTAATTCTCCACATTGATGAAAAAACGCGCTGGCTGACAACGAAAACGTAAAAAGTACTAAAAAATTTCGCCGCTCCCACTAGCGACTCGGTAGTATAATAAAATTGGTCTGTGCATTGGGCCGGAATCCCAAGGGTGCGGGTTCGTGCCCCGCCTGAGGTGCTACGGGTGAGTCGATTTTTTCTAGTATCTTTTCTAATGAAAAAATAATTAAAAATGTTTGCTTTTGGTCATATTACGTCGACAACATACTGAGTTACATAATTTATTGTCCACTTTTCAACTTCCTTATTCAATGACTACTATTACCGATTTAGCAGTACAAGTTTTTTTTTCTATATTATGATGTGATTTTGACCTGATGAATAAGTTTAATATATCACATCGAAATATTTTTCCAAATTTCAGCCAAAAAATACTTAGGCCACACTTAAATTTCTTCCACTCAACAAATCTGTTAAAACTCATACTACAACTAATAACAACTTAAACCCTACTTCAGAAAGCAAATATATCAGGCAGGTAATAAAAGCAAGGTAGGTATTATGCGAGCACTCGTGACGGTCAAAATGGGTCCGCCCGAGGCATTGTCAAGGAAATTGCATTCTGCTGGGCCTCTCAGAATAGCCCCCCGCTACGACGGGTCAACTAGATTTGTGCTACGGAAAAAGCTTAAAGATTCTACTTGATTGATGTTACCTATGTAGGCAAAGTTTTATTTGCACATCAATATTAATGATTAGATAAGGCGCTCTAATAGTTAAGACTTATATTTTTGTAGGTAGGTAGTTACCCATATTTTGCAAATCAGAAATACGATCATTGGTGATTGGTTCGGTGTTTTTTATTAGCAACAATACCGACCGCCCGCAACTTCGTCTGTGTGATTAGTTATTTCTTTATCCCTTGGGAACAGCACTTTTACGTTCTTTTTTTGGATGAAAGGAAACCTATGTCATTAACGTGTATGCAAAATTTCATGATGATCGGTTTATGAAGGATGATATGAAGGCGTAATAAACTTACTTTCTAACAAACAAAAAAAACTTACTTTCACATTTATCATTATCACTAAAATGTTTTCAAGTGTTGATTAATTTGAGTTCAACAAAATATTTTTTTATTTATTTATAATGAACATAACATTATTTCATGGAATAGAATAGAACCTTCTCTAATAGATACAATCATGTTACATAATTTGCACACGACATCAACATAGTCCTAACTAAAAAAATTTTTTTGAGTTATTTAAGTATGCTGTGGAATTGCGTAAGGAAATCGTATTCATTTGACAGTTCATATCGTATTCTATCGGCTGCAATTTGTATAGGATGACATATAATATGATACAAATGAACTGTCAAATGAATACGATTGACCTTACGCAATCACCTAGCAGCTTTTTTTCTCTATAAACTGTCATAACTAAGTCGTTTGGATTGCATTTTAAGACGGTCTTGCCTGATTAATAAAGCTTTATTTTTAGCCCAATGTCTAAGTCAAAGTCAATGTAAAAATAGCTTTATTCAAATTAACTTAATAATGAATCGTCTATATTTTCCTACCACCCGTTCTAGCCTTCTTTAACTGATAAGAAGAGAAATATATTTTTAATATACTTAATTAAATATTATTTAACTACAGAAACACGTTGATAGTAAACGATGGAAAGAATTGATTGTAATTGATCGAACTGAAAAACATTTTTTTATTACAAATATTTTATACTTATTGCGATTGGACCAACCAACGTCCAATCTTCATTTTCCTCAGAAAACACTTTACATATCCAAATAGTTTTCAATACTCTATTGTCTAGAAATGTATGCAGATTAAATCCACTCCCCCCTCCCCCCACACAAACAGCGCGAAGAAGCCATCAATATTTATAAGCATTATCGTGGTTTTCCGATGCCGTATAACCCCAGATCATTCTTCCGTATAAAAGACATAATTTGTCTCCAACGAAAATATGCAAAAGACGGAAATATGGTAGGATTTGGGAATACAATTTTCTACGCGGTGAGCGGTGGGGAGCGATCAGACGGTCTATTTCTAAGGATTACGTGTGACAGGAAATTTTTCGAATAGATAGAAATAAAACAAATTCTGTCAAGTACTGTTGTGACTTGTGACAGAAAAATCCGGTCCTTGAGCAGTTGTCAAATTGTCGTCGCATATGACTCGATGTTTAAAAGGCCCTCTATGTATTTTGCTCTTTTGATATTCCAATGTAATATTGCTTTTGTGTAATCTATTTCCTTTTCGTTTATGAAATACCAGCTTTCAATTTTAAAGTATGTACATACATACCACAATCCTTATGACTCATAGCTTATAAAAAAATAGTTGTAGAAAAATTGTTACAAAATATAAAAATGCAATGAGAATAGGTACAAAGGGTTTCATAAGGTACCTACTTGTTTATTGTTTTTTGTTAATTTCTCAAATATTGTCATCAAAAGCTAACTTTTGGTTTTAATCATACAGCCATAATGGATGATTTAAGCCAAAATACAAATGATTTGTCTCAAGTTGCAACACTTATATACCCTGAATAATTCAAGATTAAGAACATAGTTTCAGGTAATATTAACAATTTTTTTTATTTTAAGATAATTTTAGATAATTTATTATTAGAAAAAACACTAGAAAAAATCGACTCACCCGTAGCACCTCAGACGGGACGTGCTACGGGTGAGTCGATTTTTTCTAGTGTTTTTTCTAATAAATAAATTACTTATCTTAATATAAAAATTACATTGTGAATGCCTAAAATCTAAAAATTCAATAACTTTCTATTGCCGTTATGAAAACGAGTGTAAGTATAAAATTTGGAAAATTATGAATTTAATTTCATAAAGCACGGCCCGCTAAAGTTGGCACATAACATTAAAGCTATGCGCAACTTTTAAACTTCAGGTGGCAATGTTCCCACACTACAGGAACAACGGCGACCAGGATGTTAGAATAAAATCTTTTAGTTTATAGAGCTTATAAGTTTTTAAGGGTTCATTATCATCATATTAACAGTCCATTAAAGTCCACATCAGGATGTAGGGCCTCGTCTTTGAGAGTTTTTTTTTAATTCATCATTTATTTTAAGATTTTGTCTACAGACATGGTAGCTCCATCGAGCACATTCCTTGAGAGGATGTGACCGTACGTTTGACACTTGTAAGTTTGACCATTTTCTTCGGAGTTTCACCACGTACAAAATAAGTATAAACAACATTACCAATGCAGCCATTAAAAAGTAAGTTCTAACAATAGCCAAAAACTTGACCAGATTGCTATTTGCTCATCAGCCATTTTTAATGTCCCCACTACTGGGGCTCCTTCCTTAGGGGGTGGATAAGGTGCATTTGTAAACAGCGAATAAGTACTCTCTGTTTTATTCGAAATCGATGTCATTGACCAAGCCAGTGCAAAGCGTTTCCATGTCAGGGGGTCTATTACGAAAAGTTTCACGTGATACACGCAGCTGCGTCCGTGCTTCGTTATGATTGTTTCCTATTACAAAGCACTTGCGTATGGGATATCGCAAAGTGATTGCGTTAGTTTGACAGTTTTTCTCTAGCGTATTCGACATCATTCCTTCAATAGTCTTTGGGCTACGATAGTCAAATTGAAAATGTGTTTAATAGCCACAACCGACGAACTGCGAACGACTATCGTGACCAAGTGACTGCGTTACGCAATTGCGTATGTTATTTTCGTAATAGGCCCCCAGGTGTCAGCTTGGGCAAAAATGCATTCGTATGTCTGTCCCGCTGTTTTTCCTCTACAGGAGCCGTATTATGACTATTTATGACCCCTTATTTCCTGGCAGTTTTCTGACTGGTTATCAATCTATCTCTTTTATTTGCTATACGGCGAGAAAGAGATGTAACTATAGACTGTACTACCGATTCTCGTGAAATTTTGTGAGCAATTGCGAATTACAAATGCGAGGTCTGCAGCTCACAGAGCCACTAGTATAATCGCCTGTTGATTTGTTACTGTATATATATAATGCAACAAAATAGTCAGCTGCCTACACTGCCTATCTATTTTCTAATTTCAAAATCTATCGCAATCACTTTTTTGGCACAAATAAAAACTAAATAAAGAAATGCAGCAATGTATCACATCCATCTGTCATTCATATTATTATTACTATCAAAGCGATTGCGAAAGATTTTGAAATTAGACATTTTTAATCCCCTGATTTTTTTATATTTAGCTCAACTATTTTTGCATGCCTTTTCGTATATCAATGGTGTTCATAACATCCTGGATGGACAAGTTTCCGAGGCGTTATTTAATTAAGTTAGTTTATTAGTTGTCGCTCGCTAGCGTCGTTTGGAACTGTTTTCCTCAACTATTCAGATTATGTGGCTGCAGCACAAAATATATTAGACTGCACAAATTCCATTGCTTTTTTATTCACTTCTCAAGCTTACGCGTTTACAATAGTAGATTATACAACAAGTGAAAAAAGAGGGAAAGCTCGAACTTTCCAAAGGGAAAACATACAAAGGACCGAGATGGTTTTTTTTTCACGAGTTGTGTACTCTACTTATTTTTTACCATTGACTGCGAGAAAACAAATAGCAGTACCTATAGTATTTATAGTTACCACATTTTATTACTTAGGTAGGTAAACAGAATCAGTAATACCAATTTAAACATTAGAAAATAGTGAAACTAGAAGTTTTCCAATGACATAAAACAACCACGCTAAGAGGGAAATTACATGATCAGTCTGGCATCAGTCCATTTCATCAGTTTGTATAGACTTTGAATTTTTACAGACTGAAGATCGTACTAGACTGATGGAATGGACTGATGCAAGACTGAACATCTAATTTCCCTCTAATTTATAGAAAAGAACCCAAAGATGAGACACTAAAAAGAACCTAATTAATTTGGCGGGATATTTTTTCGAAAAGAACCCAAAGATAAGACACTAAAAAGAACCTAAATAAAATTGGCAGGATATATTTTTATTTATAACTATGGCACACCTATGTGTACACCTATTGTGTACACCTATGTTAACCACATGATTGCAATAAAAATATTTGATTTGATTTGATTTGATTTGATTTGGCTTTAATATTATATATGGAATAGCTCCATACTTTCAGCACGTTTTATTTTGTTTCAAATTCAAAATTCTTTTATTCACTCGGTGAATAAAAGAATTTTATTCACTGTTTTCGTTGAATTAAACGCACTTTTTCGAGTGGCGATGGTAAAAAACATTTTTACCGGATACTAGGCACTAGCGCGGTTTTATTGAAAGTACTTTGGTAATTAGTTGGTATTTGGTTTGATTTTTTATTTTCCCGACGTTTCCGTGGCCACTATAAATCATAAACCAACTATAAACACACGTAAACCTAAATTTCTTTCGTACCTATACACGACAACAAAATTGGAATATCATCAAGTCGATGTACACATTTAAAGCATCGACTGCTCGACACCTATCGACGGAGGCAATCATCGGTCGTTGAACCCGCTCAGCTGATCAATATTTCAGCTTTTAATATCTACTGTCAATTTCAGGCTTTTGAGGTTACAGGTTAAGCAGTACCCTTGTGTTTGACGCATGATGTTGGGGGTTAGGTAAGTGGTAATTTCGATTCATGAAATCCTTACAAATTTTATTAATGCAAATTGTTACTCTGTTTGTTACGTTGTTATATCTAAAGTGGTCTTGAGATAATTAATGGTATTGGACCTTGGAGTAAAAATATACGCTACTATTATTTCCGTTCCCTGGGAATACTAAAATCAAAGACGTTTTTTCAATAAAACCGCGCTGGTATCCGTGAAAAGTGTTTTATTTCACGAAGTCGCAAGTAAAGTTGGTGATTTATAAGAACTCATTTTAAATAAATCCGACACATTGCTAACCAGAAGCATTTCTTTTTAGGCAAAATTGAATAGGTTATTGTTATTTCGGCTAATAAAATATTTGTTTTCGGTAATTTTGCAAACATGTGAAGATTTTTCTTTTACTTTATACATGTATTATGCGTTTACATAACCATCTTAATTTCCATTTATTGTAATTAGTTGTAATTCATCTTTTTACACTCCTAAAAAGAGGTTGAAACAATCTTGCAAGAATAGGCAATTGAAAACAGTTTTTACATCATACTGCTCGGTAACTAGCATTTACTAATATAGTATGAGGCTGTGTAAGTTGACATGTGCAACACAGTGCATTGTTTAGATAGAACGTTCCATTTTCAAATCACTTTACAAGTCAAGGATGGTGAATGCTTTAATTGTAAAGTACACTTTACAATTTAAGCATTTAAAACTCCTTAGTGAACCAATCTTTTTTCTTATTTATAAACTGACGAAACTTTTTACTGAAAAAAAAACCTACAATGAAATTAGCGGTATTTCATTTCAGTTCAAGCTATGCAAAACTCCTTGGTCAAACAATTTTTTTTTTCAATACAGTTGCTCGAAAATGTAAGTTTACGATGACAGTCAAGCGTGCGGAAAGTTGATTTTACCGCACGCCGTCCGTTTTTGTTTACGGATTAGTACAGCGTGCGGAAAGTTGATTTTACCGCACGCCGGCGCCGTGCGTTTTTGTTTACGAACGTTTTTTTTAAATTTCTACTAGTGTCTGCCCGCGACTTTATCCGCACAAATATTTAGAATTTAAAGTATTATTATATGTATAGATTGCAATTTCAGTAGTACCTATAATGTTTTCTCGCAAATGTATTGAAAAACGTAGTATGGCACACGGTTGTTAAGGTTTTTTAAAACTCGTGACGATTACAAACCCTCGCCTGCGGCTCGGGCTTATAAAACGTCAACTCGTTTTAAAAACCTCCTCACCAACCTTGTATCATAAACTACTATTTCATAAAATGATAAGATTCATTTTGAATGGAACAGCTAATTTTTTTTCGTGATTTCGAGGTTGGTCCTATAATGAAAGTTGTTCAGTTTATTTTTATTTTTATTTTTATTTTTATTTTTATTTTTATTTTTATTTTTATTTTTATTTTTATTTTTATTTTTATTTTTATCTTTATTTTTATTATATTTACCTCGCATGAATGATGTAAAGTAGTATGCTTACCTCGGTTGTAAGTAGCTATTACACCCTCGAACCGTAGCGCCCTTTGCGAGCTACGCTCGCATGGGCGCCAAATTGGATCTTGTTCTGTAATAGCTCTCTTACGTACCTACCTTGTGTAACAAACTACTATTAACGCGTCGGGGTATAAAATGCAGGCAATCAAATTGTAACAACTTTGTGACACTTTTGAAACTACTTAATTCAGACGGCATTAAATTAGCCCTAATAAAACTTTTCCTTACAAATGAAAGAAACTTGGTACTTGGTACACTTTGAAATAACACAAGTTGGTAAGTTATTAAGTAATTAAGTCATTAGTTCGATCAGACAATCTAATTATATTAGTGACTCAGCTATGCACAGTGTATTAGTGACCCAATTTTTAACAATACGCTTTTAAAGAAATGCGGGTTTGCCGAAGCCCGAACGTGACTTGTGGAAAAAGCTAAAGAAATTAGGTTTTTAGCCAATTGTTGGGGGCTAAAAGGATCGGCTATTAAGGCTGAAAAGTAACAATAACTTTATAAATAATTTCAAGCAGACTCATTTTTCTGGCAAAAAAATATATAGGTCTATTTTCAGATATTTAGACAGTTTTACAGTACCTAATAAATAATGTATGCAGAAAATTATTGTAGTAATAACAAAAGAAAATTATGTTGGTATAATTTTCATCAATATCAGCCGCACGACACCTACTGCTGGGTATAGGCCTCCCCTAAGGATCTCCACGACGATCAGTCCTGTGCTGCCCGCATCCAGCGGCTTTCCGCGACCTTCACCCTCACGTCGGTCCACCTTGTCGGGGGCCTACCCACGGAGCGCCGTCCGGTGCGCGGTCGCCATTCCAGAACCTTTCCGCCCCAACGGCCATCGGTTCTTCTCGCTATGTGTCCCGCCCATTGCCACTTCAGCTGAGCAATCCTTCGAGCGATGTCGGTTACTTTAGTTCTCTTGCGGATCTCTTCGTTTCTTAATAATACAAAACTTATTTTATTAATAATACAAAACTGAAATTTAAAACTACCTCTAAATGAATTCATTTGCAAAACTACAGCACTTAAATTCAAATTAATGCATTTTTCTTTCTGTTCGCGGAACAATGAGATAAACAAAAAGATACCAAAGTAGTTAGAAAGTTTTTCCGCTTCCCTTAAAAACTTTTATTTTAATAGTGTATTCAAATATTCTTTACTTTAAACAAAACCAAATTGGGGTATATTATTCAGACAAATGAATAGAGTTTCGTAACTTTTTGCCGCTTACAAGTACTGAAAACCGGGTGTTTCGACATTACTTTTGCGATGAGAAACGGGTCTCTTGGCCTACGTTTAGGCTGGCCCCAGACCTACCGTTTTCATTGCTTGGAATTCAGCGTTGTGGCTTTCAGTTATATGGCATAACGTTTTGAATTGTTTTTTTAAATACCTTTGCGGAATAGAATGGCACCAACCCTTAACACTTAGGGGTGTAAAGGCACAGAATTAATAATACAGTCACGACACGTCTATATAGGTAAATATGTTTAGAACTTTGTCACTCTAAGAGCTATTACTTTTTTGGATAGAAATCTATGACAAATTATATTTACAATTAAATGCCTTACTCTGAATTAGGAATTGGGTGGAGTGTGATGAGCTCTTACGAAAGCAATTATGATACCAAGGTGTAACCCTTTACACGCAAATAGTGCAAATTAAATCGAGATTCAATTGTTTCATTGAAAATACTATAATTAATACGTAGCACAATTTGTGTACGAAGTCTTCAATCTTCATAGGTTTTCGGGTTAAGGCGGTTGTATGACCGAAAGTGGCGCCCTCAGAGTTTTTATTTAATAAGTTATTAATAGAAAAAGATTTTAATAATGTTTATCATGGAGATTTTAAGGCCCATGGTCTAGTATTTTTAGAAGGTCACTACATGCCCTCGTAGTCATTCGTAGAAGCAGATAGCAAATGTGTCAAAAACGGCCACTTTTAGCAGTTTTGCTATCTACTTCTAGCAGTGACTACGAGGGAATGTAACGATACCATCTAAAAATACTAGACTGTGGGCCCTAAAATCTCCACGATGAACTTTTTTAAAATTGTGTATTAGAATTATAATTTTAAATATAATTCACCGCGGCGCCACTTTCGCTCATGTAACACCTTAAAGGTAAGATGTAAACAAAACACTTATTAATTGTCACTTTACAATTTTCTACAGCACAAAAGAACTAGTTCATTTATTCAAATATTCAACGCGACGATAATTTCTAGTTGCAGTTGGGTGTCATCGATTGACTATGTCAAACCGCAGTTACTATGAAATGTGTAATTTTGTAAGCAATTAGGTAAATTATTAGAAGTTTAGTGTTGACGTAGTGGACTATCGATATCTACAATCTCGTTTAGTGAGCAAGTTGGAGAGTTCTTAATAACATTTATGATAATTTGTGTTAATAACTTAAATAAATATTAAGTATTTTATTAATTATTGTATTGACTTTATCAGGCACACCAATGTCGAAGAGAAATAGAGAGAAAAGCACACGCTCAGAGAGAGAGAGAGAGAGGGAGAGAGAGTACGGCTTATGTTTAAATACCCTAACCTAACCCAGGAATTAGTAAATGCTTACCATATCTTCTTAGGCGGTTTAGGATTTGGTGAGCATTATTTACTAATTTTGGAGAACAAAATGTTTTTCTTTGGTATGCTAAAGTACTAATTCCCTAAAGTACTATGAAATATTTATTATTTACAAATATAATCTATCATTAGGCCAGTAATAATAGCAAAAAATAAAGAAAACAAAATAATTATCGATAATAATTTATGCTTTTTCACATCTCTATAATAGAGTACACACTGTCTTACAAAACACCGCTTCTGTGTCAACTGGATCGACATTATCTTGAATAATGAATTGGTGAAAATTACTGACTTCAGTTTCAGTAGTCTGCAGTTCCTTTGTACCTGAAATAGGACATTTAATAAATAAGTAGGAATTCAAGAACGGTAAGCGTGTGACGATCTGAGCTATGGTTTAGAAAAGTAATCAGTGTACACCTAGGTATCTGATGTGGATGTACACGGGTTGATTTTTCAGGCGACTTGCTTATTGTTACACTATGATTATGACTGTCATAGTGTTTGTACTAAAATCGTTTGATTGGTTGTTTCAAATGTCAAATGTCATTTCTTTAACCAATCAAAATTATTGGTAGCGGCCGGATCGCCGCTGGCGCCATCTGCGATTAGCTTTGCGTTGCCATCCCCATTGTTGTAAATAATAGTAAGTAGTAAGGTAATGTTTACCTGCCTGATGTCATTACTGTGTTGGGCAGAATGCCAGTACAGGAAGCGTCGCTTGCTGCTTATACTGAGCTCAGAGGCCGTACAGCAACCTCAAAGTAATGTTGTTATAGGGACAGAGCTATCATCGCGTATAGCGCCATCGTATTTACAACATTGCTTTGGTATTACTTTTGACAGTCATAGTCTTGACATCATGCGACGGTGCACAATGTCAAAAAAAAATATGTTTTTATGTGCACTCAAATGTAATACCTTGTGTACCGTTGTATGATGACAAAGTAAATAAATTTCTTTCTTTCTTTCATAACATTATAATGTATTAGTTTAAGTTCGCTCCAGTTTTCGTTTTTTGGCGCCCGTTAAATTATGTTGTTGAGTTACTTCAATAGGTAAGTCTGTGTATACAAAAAGTATATAATATACTTAAGTATAAAATGGCGACCAAACTCAATTCCCTATCTAAATAAAAAGCACGTCATCGAGAAAAGTGCGCCAGCAAACATTGCTTTAACACATACTTTTCTCCGATATCAAACAAGTCTAGACATGTCCAGTCATCAAAGACTCCTTCACTAAACTACAACTTCCCTTCGTTGTTCAAAATCTGGTGGCATAAAAGGGGATCGGGAGGTCTAAGTATTCTGGTCTTTGCACAGGATAAGGGTGCATCCAGATTAACGGGGAGGTCGACAAAGAAATGCAATTAAATGTAAAGTAGGGGCTGTTTCACACGATTGTTGACACGCCGTGACGAATGGGGGTTGGATAGGTGCCAGTCAATTTCTTTTTAGAGATTTTCCTATTTATTTGTTTGTAGGCTCAGGGGGTCTATTAAAAAAATAACATACGCAATTGCGTAACTCAACAAAGTTCGTCGGTTGTGGCTATTAAACACATTTTCAATTTGGCTGTCGTAGCCCAAAGACTATTGAACGAATGATGTCGGATACCCTAGAAAAAAACTGTCAAACTTACGCAATCACTTTGCGATATCGCATACGCAAGTGCTTTGTAATAGGAAACAATCCTAACGAAGCACGGACGCAGCTGCGTGTATCGCTTAAAACTTTTCGTAATAGACCCCCTGTTCCCAATTGAGGAAGCTGTGATTTACATTTTTCAGCCAGAGAGAATCAGAGTTTTTTTTAAATTATTAATATCTAGATGTAGCAATTTCTAAATTGAATAAAACCAGTGGCTTTGGGCTGGACACATAGCGAGAAGACCCGATGGCCGTTGGGGCGGGGCGGTTCTGGAATGACGACCGCGCACCGGACAACGCTCCGTGGGTAGGCCCCCGACAAAGTGGACCGACGTGACTGTGACGGTCGCGGTGCGCCGCTGGATGCGGGCAGCGCAGGACCGATATTCGTAGAGATCCGCGGGGAAGGCATATACCCAGCAGTGGGTGTTGTGCGGCTGATATGATGATGACGATGATTAGTGGCTATGAGAGCTGTAGCTTGTAGGCCTCGCGTTTGTGACATTTTTAAAAAAAAAAACAAAATGGCTGAAATTAATATTATTATTATGTTTAATTATTTTTAAACGAAAAACTGACTCGACAGTAACATCAGCGTTATCACATTTTCTTAATAATAGTAGATTAGTAGCCAAGCTTACATCCGAGCTAACTACTCTGCTTTACATCTCGATGGTGAGGTAAAGTAGAAAAAAACCGACATTACAAGAATAAAACATTTTGTTGGTAATTTTACTTTTATTTTGTATGGAATCTTCAATGTAACCTTCAGCCACCTTGCTGGATTTTTTTAATTACTTACCGCCCTAGGGCTTTTTTAATAACTAACCGCCCTAGAGCTTGTTTTAATTACTTACCGGATTTTTACTTACTTACAGGATTTTTTTAATTACTTAGGGTACTGTACTTACCCTAGGGCTTTTCTAGCTACATTATTTATTACCTTAGAGCGCTAATTGGTTACCTACAAGCCCCATTTGGGGGTACTAAGGACCTACTTACCGAATATGAGAGATGTAAAAGTATTTTTTTTTCATGAACACCTAAGTATTTGCTTAGTATTGTTTACCCGAAAACAATGTTTTCACCAAACTCTATAGTGGCACCCTTAACGTAATTTAAGAGATTTTTATTTTTGGTCATGTTATAAGATCTCAACTTAGCACTTAAGTTGTCGACCTCTGTCGGTAAATACAAGTTGATGCGGCGGTATCGCTCGGGAGCTTCGATCAAGAATACCCTAGATGTCCGGTCAGAGTCTCAAAAATGGCACCTCAAATAGCGTCCCACTTACAAACTGGGCGCTTATTTTGCACAAAGTAAGTGATAAAAGATGTGTTTTTGTACAAAATATGCTTATTTTGTATAAAATAAGTGATATAAAATGTGAGTTTGTACAAAATAAGAGGTGATTATGTACAAAATAAGCGACAAGTTTGTAAGTGGGACGCTATTTGAGGTGCCATTTTTGCGTACTGTTTTAGTACATGAAGCGTTATCTAGGATATTCTTGATCGAAGCTCGGGAGGTGATTATCTATTCATAAAACGGAAACTCGGTTCCTGGGAGACAGTTAGCGGAACGACTCAGCCAACGAGATTTATGCATTTAAAATTACCGACCTGTGTATCGCTTTTAGAATGAGCGACTCGGCGAAGGAAAAATTTATACGATTAATCAAAAAAAATCATACTAACACTATTACTTACTTATACACTTACCGTACCGTGTAGTACCACATCCAAACGCTGTCTTTCGCCACGGGTGAGAGGCCTGGAGTCCCGAAATACAGGATTGTCCTAGTTTAGGCTCCAGTCCATCAATTGTTTTATTGTTACCTAGAATTTTGATTTATATGTATACTTAGATAATAATGAATGTAACTTAACTTATGTATTCTGTGAATCTGTCTGTCATACTAGAAGAAAAATAACTCGGCTCTAAGCACTCAAAGAGGAATCAATCTAAATGCAAAAAAACTAAAACTCAATCAATGAGTCTTGTAGTCATACACCGATTTTTAAAGTTTTCTAATGATTTTATTATGCTAGTTAGTACAGTATAAGCAAAATAACTTGGCGGCTCGGAAGTTACCGCAAGTGATATTTCGCGCAGGGTACATCTCTCGAGTTCTATAGTTCGTAGTGCTTCCTGCCCGCACCCCGCACCCCGTCCCCGCGCACGCCTGTATTCGTCTACTGCGCAGCTTTCCGCACGAAGTTCAGCCAAGTTATTTTGCGCATACCGTAGTTGTACTTATACTTTTATATTGTGAGGAAACATAAAAAAAAACTCTGAAAACAATAATTAACTAAGCCATAGAGAAATATTTGGAATAGATAGGTACCCATTCGTAACTATAAATATTTCGCCAGTTATTAAAGCTTATAAACTATTTCGTTAAAATAAAAAAATACAAATATCTATTAATACCAATTAATTCAGTTTTCAATAAATCAGTTTTGAATTAATAATAATCCTCATCAACCAAAGTCAAGTTATAATCTCAAACGATTTAGCATTACTGGGAAAGTCTCAAATCTCAAGATCCAAGTTAAAACCGGTGGAAGGCAATTTTATTCAAATGAGCGTCTCCGCGTCGTCGCTAAATTACTTCAGATTCGTTGGTCAAAGGTCCAGTAAATGAGATGAGGAGTACTCGTTTTGACTTTGTCTTTACCTGAAGGACTCACAGGAGCCAATTAAGTAAACGTTTCAGAATTTCAGAATCATCTAAGTTGGCAATCTAAGTTTGTGAAGATTAAACGACACCACATTGAGAATACGAGTAATTACTTCTATTTTGCAGTTTTAACCGCAACAGTTAATTAAACAGTTCGATACCATTTAAATAATAGGTACCTGTAAATACACGATGAGAGACATGTTCAAGATTGTTCAGGTGTATAGAAATTTATAAAGTTCCCTTGATAAAAATTAAAGACCGAATAAGCTAACGGATGTTATTTCCGATGTCATGTATGAACTTCGGTGTTGTGCAATTCAATATCGCGATCTGGGGCCCTATCGCACAAATTTTTAAAACCAAAAGTAAATTGTTACCTTTTCAGTTTGGTTTACATATAAATGTTTTGTCTAGGATGCCAATCTTGACAATTTCAAAGAGAATACTAACTAAAGCTAAAACAAAGAATTTAGATATAACCTAAATGACAACGTAACGGTTTTATTTTTATCGTTCAGAATTAGCCGCCACTAAAGAAAAAAAACGACACAGCCGCCGTTTTTTTCTAGAAGCTAAAGTAATGGTAACACAAGAAACTTAGTCAATATATTCTATCAAAAGGCTCGCCGATAATTAACTGAATACACCAACGCACAATTCTTACATCAATAAGCGGTATAAGGAAGCTCGGAAAACTCCGCAAAACATCTGTTGGCTATTTTTAGGGAGGCCACACGTTATAATTTTTACGAATCTCTACAAATGTTTTAACACTGCAAACTGTAGATTATGAAATAAACATTTCTAAGAATCATTCTCATGCAATTAAACAAATTATTAGTCTAACAATTCGAAGAAAGTGTAGTGTAGTGTAATAGTGAAGTAATTGTGATACGCATGTCAGGGGGTCTATTACAAAAAGTTTAATGCGATACACGCAGCTGCGTCCGTGCTTCGTTCTGATTGTTTCCTATTACAAAGCACTTGCGTATGCGATATTGCAAAGTGATTGCGTAAATTTGACAGTTTCTCTCTAGTGGATCCGTCATTATTCATACAATAGACTATGGACTACGATAGCTATATTGAAAATGTTTGTAATAACTACAACTGACGAACTGCGGACGACTATCGTGACCAAGTGACTGCGTTACGCAGTTGCATACGTTATTTTCGTAATAGGCCCTCTGTTTTTTGAAGCAATAGTGTTTTGTTTTGTTTTGGTGCTTGCCTGCCTGCAACATTTTTGATCGAGTGAGCGCGAAGCGTAAGCGAGGAGTCTCCGTTTCAGCTTGGACAAAAAATGATTTCGTATGTCCAGCTGTCCCACTGTCCGTCTGTTCTCCTCAACAGCCATTTCTCAACCGATTTTCTTAAAATGAGGGCAGATTCGATATTTATATGGAATTAATGGTCGATTCAGTTTTCTCAATAAATTTCAGCGGAGATTTGGGAAAAATATATTTCAGCCATTTCGAAAAGTATTTCAAAAATGTCAAAAACACGATGACTAGCTCACAGAAGCACAGTTATTCGTATGTATGAGCTTTATTAAATTTTTTATAAGTAATTTAGTTAAAATTTCACCTTAAGGTGGTTGGATGATCTCAGTAGCGCCACCAATGGAAATAAATCATTTACGTTGTATCAAGAAGGGCTTAGAATAAAAGTTTTGGATATTTTGCGCAAATAGAAGAGTAAAGTGCAATTTTTAAATATTTTTTCATGGCCACAAATATAAACAATAAGTTATGAATGTCGATATTGCTAAATGTGGCCACTTTTGGCACTAGTGACATGTACGACTTATTGCTTAAGTTTGAATTCTTGAAACTATATTTAGAAAATGCATTTTAGTCTTTTATTTGCGCAAAATCATAAAACTTTTAATCTAAACCCTTGATAAAACGTAATTGATTTATTTCCATTGGTGGCGCTACTGAGCTCATCGAACCACCTTAAATATAAAGCTTGTTCAAATAGGGCGGGCGGACTCTCTCAGTTGGCCCATTTACTTTTTATTTTCTATCCTAGCTTGTTTTCAAAGATGGCGACCGCAGTCCGTCCGCAACTCAAGTGATTGATGACGGAGTGTCCTCGGAAGACTGATGCAGCATCACGCCGACCTTCGGCTCCGCCCGCTCCATCAGGCCCGCATTAGTTTATTGCGAAACTAATAAATAAACCACTTGTATCGGAACAAATTAATGCTGCCCACTCTTTGGATTACGCTGGTAAAGGCGGATTATTAAATTTCAATGTTTTCAAATTGGAAATTGATTTACAACCTACTGATTTGAAAACATTTTTTACAGTACCTACCGGTAAAATTACACATACATGTACATTTTTACGTACCTACGACAAAATACGTTTGATGATTCCATTGGTACAGATTTTAAAAGGTTTTATTATATTCACTTCTCAAGCTTACGCGCTCACTAGACATGAAATAAAACACTTTTAACGGATACTAGCGCGGTTTTATTGAAAGTACTTTGGTAATTAGTTGGTATTTGGTCTGATTTTTTATTTTCCCGACGTTTCGGCACCTTTGCAGCTGCCGTGGTCACGGGGGACTGAAGCTACTTGTGAGCCTACCCTCAAGCGATGAATTTTTTAGAACGTTCAGAAATTAAAATTTATCAAATTTAATTAGTTTAATTTTGGTTTGGTTTTAATTTAATTTTATATGTTAAAAAGAGAGAATCTACTGAAACTACTACCATTTCAAAAAATTGGGAGGCCCCTCCAAGAAAGAAATGGCGAAAGAAAACTTGGAGAGGAAGGCCGACCTCCGTCTTTTATATTAATTAATTTATTTGCAAAAGGAACTAACCGTATCATTAGATCTTACAGTGTGTGTTTGGGGCTTTAGCTTGTGAATGATGGGGTCCCAAGCTGGTGGAATTTTCCAACCATCATCTCTATTGAAATTAGGATATTTATTTATTTCGATAGCCTCGCGGAGCATTCTAGGAATGAATCTACGTTCCCTAGCAAGGATTTGGGGTTTGTCAAATCTAATATAATGGTTGGGCCCCTCAAAGGCGTGTTCACTCACTGCAGACTTGTTATCGCGCCTATGTTTCATGTCAGCTACATGTTCTTTAACCCGGGTCCCTATGCTTCTCTTTGTTTGCCCGATGTAGGAGAGCCCACAGTCACAATCTAGTTTGTAGACGCCTGCGGCTTGAAGGGGGATATTACACTTGACAGGTCGTAAGAATTGGTTGATCTTCTTCGGCGGCTTGAAGTAAGTTTTGATTGACGCTCGCTTCAGAATGTTTCCAATCTTGTCAGTGACACCCTTCAAGTATGGTAGGATGGCAGGTTGACGCTCTACTGTGGCTGTTTTGGTGCGTTTTCTGTGACGAAGGCGTGGTACTTGCAACTTGTTGTTACGTAGTACTTGCTTGACGTGCTGAAGCTCAGCAGTCAGGTGTTGTTTGTCACAGATGCCGCGGGCTCTCTGAAACAAAAGAAAATCTTTGTAAAAAAAACACGACTCGCACCAGATCATGTTCCCGTCCGAGAACATGATCTGGTGCGAGTCGTGTTTTTTCTAGTATAAATCGCATTGTGAATGCTAAAATCTCAAAATTAAAAAATTCTAAAAGTCTTTTTAATCACTATTTGGAAAAAGTTGTCCCTACAAAAAAATAAAAAATTAGCAAACTTCTAACAAATTATAATAATATCTAGTTAAAACTTTTACTTATTAAAAACATGAGATCAATCAACCATAATATTTTAAAATAATTATAAAAACAGTAACTTAAGGCTCCGGCGAACGGTGAGCTTCCCATACAAACGTAATACCAAAATGATTTTCAATTTGAGCACAATTTACTATTCTTGTGATATTATTTGGAATAATATAGTATTTGTCTAGGTTTCTATTAAATAAAAATTCGAAAATACTAACCCAATTCAAAATAAATGCCAATTACATTTATACATACAAAATTGTAAATCGCATACATTTTTATTTGTATTTGTATTTATATTATGTTTAGTATTTTGGATTTTTTATTTAATAGAAACCTAGACAAATACTGTCTTAATATGAATAACATCACAAGAGTTAATTATGCGCAAATTGCAAATCATTTTGGTATAACGTTTGTATGGGAAGCTCACCGTTCGCCGAAGCCTTAAGGAATATGTTTGTAAATAACGCAAAATCTCTTATTTGGTAGCTCAACCTTTTTTACTTTACGACCTTTTAAAACTGATATTGTTCGTACAAACTAACTTTACTTTTTTACGTGATGGTATTCACCGTCACTCCCAAATCACACACGCCCCTCACCGCCCACCTACCCCGCACGTCCCTTATACTTAGTTAAAACCCAGTAAATATTGTTTCCGCGCTCGAAAGGTCTAGGTAAAAAAACAGTAAGTAGTTAAATACTGTTATTTTGTTAAGGAACTTAAATAATCGATTGCCAGCATAATTCCCTTATAACACAGTATCTTAGATACTGTATTGTTGCTAGGTGATATATTATAATCTTGAAATCTTGAGCTAATCTATAACACAGTATTTAGAAAAAATGCTGTGTTTTATACTAGCAAGAGCGTTTTACTGTGTTCTTATCTAAAGTGTATTTCTTACGGTATTTATTGTTTGTTACCATTATCACAGTAACCTCTTACTTACTGTTTTCAAATTATGTAATACCTACATGCTGTGTTTTGTTTTAATAATTGGTGTTAGTTCGTAAAAGTTACTGTGTTTTTAGTAACCGTATCTCTGGAACCATAAGTGCTAAAAATAAAACAAAAATTTTGCCGGGTAGAGCTCTTGCTCATTATTACAGTAATACAATAAAAGTGAAAACACAGTAAGTAAAGATACTGTGTTCTCTGATACGACGGCAGCATGCTATAGAAACAAAATAATGCCTATCTTTGAAGGATGTTTAAAATACCAATTTAGACGTTTTTTTTCTCTAGACAGTTTCTTCTGTAGGACAGATTAAGGACTCGGTAATTGCAATAAAAAATCCATCCAAAAGGTCATTTCCCGCCCCTGTGGGTGGAGGTTGAAAAAAATTAAAGGTGTGTTTTCACAGGGAAAGTGATTTCGCTTGTGCAAAGAGGGCGCTGAGGGCGCAAGGTGCACCCCTTGCAAAGGATGATATTAAGCGAGAAGTGAGCACGGGTAACGAAAGGATCACAAGGATATACCAATATTTTCATTTTGCTATTTTTGATGAGATATATCTTTAAACCTTAAATACTGAGATAAGTATAAATTTTATTCTTGTTTAAGTATTAAAATCAGAAAAATATATAAAATATTTTTTCAGCGAGTGTTCACCAATAGATACATTTGACGATTGTAAAATGTATAATGTTATACATATTTTAAAATTAATCCATTCCACGAATCGAACTCCTAGAGAAACAAATACTTGCAGCTCATTGGTTAATACGCCCGGCTTGAGCCAGGCTAAGGGCAAGCTAGGCTATTGAAGGTCACGCGCATTAACCAATAGCAATGGGCGCACACGGACCGATTTTCTTAGGAGCTCGTTTCGTGGAATGGACTTTAGTTGGTATGCTAAACTTAGTTAAATGTTCCGCTACTTCTGAGACCGACCGTACGAACAACATTGGGGATTAAATAGCCGATATTGAGCCAATTAAGTGTAAATACGCAAAAATGTTTCGGACACAAAACACGTTTCACAATCCGGGTCACACACAAGATGCAAGGCATTCCAAACAAGTACAGTCAGCAAAGTTATGACCTTAACAGTTTGAAAACAAATCGCTTGCAAGGATGGCACTAAAAGTTCGTCTTTTACCTGCCTCCATTGTTTTTATACAAAAGATGCTTTTGTGACTTTTGGGTTAATGCAAGACAATACAGACTTCTCAATCTAAAAATGAACCTTAAGGTGTTCAGCTCATAGCTTTGCTGACTGTACCTACTTATATAGAAAAAAGAGAAAAAAAAACATTTATTTTGGATATACACAACGAATATTCAAAATCACATCAAATAAACAAACAAATTACAAATACAGTATAACTAACATATTTGTGATGCCAAAACTGTGCTCAGCTCAGTATAAGCAGCAAGCTAGGCCCACCCCCCCCCCCTGCTACAACTGCCCCGCTAACCCCGATCATTTGTGGAGAGGGAACACCGCAGGGGGTTTAGCAGGTAGGCCTTCGTACCGGACCCGGCAAGGCCTTGACCGGGAGTTTTATATTCGTATTCAATCTAATAGAAGACGAATGTAAAGTTTTTGGCGTTGGCTTGTCGGACCATGTACGAAGGAGAGTCCTGGACTCGCCGGATTTACTCCCAACATCCGGAAGTCTATAAAAGAGTCCCCCTGCGTAAAAAAAAAAAAAAAGACCCACCCCCTGCTGCACTGGTATTCTGCTGAACACAAATAGTTAGATAAGGTCTCATCCACACTATCCCACCGCTCCCTGTTTCTATGTAATGCGGCTAGAATGACAGTTTGATTCACTTAGCCCGCCTTACACAGTATAAACGCGCCATCTAGAGGGGAGCGTCGGCGTGTCAACGAAGCTTTTCAAACGCTGTTTTTTAATGAATTGACGGTTTTTCATGTCTTTTGAATAGCACGGGAAACTACATAAAAAATGGATTTTATAAACGAATCATAATATAATATCAAAGGCGGCAATATCGACTCAATGTGAAAAATAGCGTGTTTATAATGTACTGTTACAAAATACTGTTTAAAAATAGTGTTCGTAACAAACCCGGCATTACAAATAAATAAATAATAATAAATAAATAAAATAAATCAATCAAAAATTAAAAAACAAATAAAAATATTTTACCTACTTGTCGTTTTACTCACAATGTCATTGAGTGGATATTGCTGCCTTTGATATTACTTGTATATTATGATGATTCACGTAAGATAAAATAACGCAAATCCAGCAAGCAATATCCTATAAAATATATATTTTATTAGATCACTTGTCAATTAGAAAAGGTCTGAGATGGGTCTAAGCAAAAAGATTCTTTGAATTTCTCAATTTATGGATCTACTACAGTAAAACGCAAAGAATCTGCGAACAGTCTGTTTGCATCGATGTCCAGAGGCTACAAAATAGAGGAGCTAATGGCGACAGAGACCGTTTCCAAAGGCTGTCGCCCAACCCTTATGCAAAACATCTTATTTGTGTGTCATAGGATTGTACGAAGATTAAGAATTAACGCTAGATGGGACTTAAATAAAATAAAGAAATATTAACAAGTTAATTCAAATTTCTAATAAATACCTACATAACGTAATAACATTGTCTAAGTTGTTCATTAAAAACAGCAAGAAACATAGGATTACAAGCAATGAAATATTCTCACTCAAATTAGATTCGCCTTAGATTCGATTAGATTAAAACTAATATTAAATTTTGTATGTTAGCTTGAATGTAACTTTTTTAACGTAACATAACGGATTTTTTTTTTAATTTGAGATTTTTGCATTTACAATGCTTGCTTGCTTCACATATTTTTGCATTCACAATACTTGCTTGCTTCACATATTTAGTGTTGTATAACGGTAATAACCTATTACCATCTTACCTAAGTCTGACGCCATAACAACAATTTAAAAATTGTTGTGTTCGGCAGGCTGATTATCTAAATAGAAACTATTTAGCGACCGGTTTTATTTGACATACCTACATTGCTACTTTTCTTTGGTATTTTTTTACCCCAAAAAGAAGAAGCAATGTTTCATATTCATCTGTCAAATGAGGCCGGTCGCTAGGTGGTTTCTAATTAGATAATCAGCCCGCCGGTAGTTAGAGGTAAGATAGCCAGTTCCGGGTGTAGTGCGCTTTCACCTTCGGCTTTATCGTCACTTAACATCAGTGACGTAAAGGCCAAGCACTACCCCGTTGTGCATAAAAACATGCATTACCTCAACCGATACCTCTTCCAGCGTAGCTAAGTGCGTGGCAGCAATATTGGCACGAGCGCGGAGCGTCGGCCGCCCACCGCACGCGGTTTTGCAATTTCGGACGAACAGTCCGCGCTGTCCGCAGGCGACGACAGCGCACCTATTACGTATGAAACCTCCAATGGACACTATTCGTATTCTGGCAGTCGTTTCATCATCATCATTACCATATCAGCCGCACGACACCCACTGCTGGTATAGGCTTCCCCTAAGGATCTCCACGACGATCGGTCCTGCGCTGCCCGCATCCAGCGGCGCACCGCGACCTTCATTCACCAGATCGTCGGTCCACCTTATCGGGGGCCTAGCCTACCCACGGAGCGTCGCGTCGTCCGATGCGCGATCGCCAGTTGTTTATGATAAAATAAAAGTTTCAATCGACTTGATAAAGGCAGAGCGTTGCACATATTATGCACGCTGGGTGACCTTGAGCCTCCTTATGAGACCCATAGTTACCGACCACGTTTCACTGCCGTAAGTCATCACTAGGTGCGTTCGGAATGATTCCATTATGGAATTCCGAATCGAAACTCTGTATGTATGTAGCCACTGGCCAAGTGGCCAGTCTTATTGATTTGAGTGGAAAAATGTTTCGAATGAATTTTCCATAGAAACAGAAACTGTTAATGTCTATTGCCAACACACACGTAATCGACGTCCCAGTCAGTGTCCACAGGCGTGGACGGCTGAAATCCGTCGGCCGTGAAATGCTTTGGCTTAAAACCGTTAACCGGCAGCGGCTCTTCACCCGGTTTTTGTGCTTTTTGTTTATGCGTATCGAAATTAAACGGATATTTCTCTCGGCTTCGTTTGCGGGTTGATCGGTAGAAATGCCTTTGTGTTATTAGGTGCACATGAGTGATACTGAATCGTTTATCTGGATTTGATGGATATAAACTTCGATTATGATCGAGGCATAAAATAAAACAAAGCAAGGTAATAAGACATTTCAGTTGGTTTTTTTCCCAAACCGATCCTAAAAAGTCGTAACAGTAGTACTTAAGGCGAGGCCAGTTCACGAAATTTACTCTTTCACTATGTCTTTAGAATAAGGTTGAATATTGCACAACTTTAATTGACGCTTCGCCAGAAATTTGCCGCATTTTAGTACATTTTTATTGATTTCTGAAATACTGGATCATTTATTAAAAATGTACTCAGTTATTGTGTTAGATCGATAAAAAAGCTATCCTTTTTGCATAAAAAATCATATTATTGTCGTTGAAAATTACGAAATCTGACGATTTGAAATTTATTTTTATAAGTTTTTATGGTGTTATTCAGGACTTTTTTACAGAGTTACCATGGCATTTTTCAATATTCTGTTCGGTTACTTTGCTTCTTTGTTTCTTTTTCAGTCTACAGTAATTTTTGTGAAGTAGAATTTTACATCAGTTCTTCACATTGGGAGTTCAAAAATCAGACTTTTCATCAGATCGTGAACTGACGTCGCCATAAAATAAAATTTTACTTTGCCTTTTCGAAACCAGTTTTCTTACCCAGGTAAAGGTTTTACTCAGAAAACTAAATATTTGCAATCGAAGTATGATTTCTAACAATATAATTATCAAACACTTACATAAGCTAAAATGATAAAATTAAAACAAACAGCTCAGGAATATAACAGCTATCTTAACCACGGTGGTTTATGCACCTGACATGTGGTAACATCGCTTACCGCAGTGCTGCATCCGACACAATCGGATAGTAGTGTAGTAGTTTCATTATTATTTAACCTAAGTAAGTAGGGAAGAGCTTTTCGCTCAAATCTGAGAGAAACCTTGCAACCAAGCTGGCTGAGACTCTCTGTCTGTAACTGGAAAAATACAATATTGACGCTTGTAATTTCGCTAGCCCATACAAAAAACGAAAATGTAAGGGGCTATAAGGCAAGGCTGCAACGATTGCGTTTTACAACCAACATAAGAAAATTATTAAGTTACTTAATATAATAGAAAAAATCCCTTCGTAGCATAATGTACAATACGCAAAATGTGCACCTGTTGCAAAATGTTCAAAACGCAAAATGTACATACGCGAAATGTACAATACGCAAAATGTTCAATACTCAAAATGTACATACGCAAAATGAACACACGTGAAATGTAGAATACAATACAAATGTACTAGAAAAATCGATTTCTTTCAATTATATTAAGTAACTTAATATATTAAAATAGCATTGTGAATGCTAATAAAATCAAAAATTCAATATTAGAAAATCAATTAATGTCATGATAATTTCTTTTGAATTTTATATGTGGTAGCTTGTCAATAGCTTTTAGTTAATATATTTGTTGTTAGCTGTATGTTTATAAGCTGTTAGTTATCCAAAAACGATAAATAAAATAAATAAATAAAAATAAAAAGTACAAGTTGCAGAGTTTTTATGTTAGTTTTCAGTTCTTAGGTTGCTCTGGAAAAAACATTTATTTCAGTGTAGAAAAATTTAATAAGGCTCTTTTTCACGATCCTAACAAATATTTTTATCAAATAATATAATGCTTATACCAGGCTTTAGCTAAAACTAGAAAATCCTCATCCTATTTCAATTTTCCGTGGAAGCTCGGTAAGTGGCGTAATTCCTTCACTCAGGTCTAGAATTTCTTAACTCCTATATAATTACTTAATGTGCAAGTTCCTACAAAGTTTGAGTACTTGAGGGGCTTATTAGGAGCGCATGTATGTATATTGTATAATACTAGTCGGATGTAACTAGTTCAAGCAATTTTGGTTGGGAAATTATGCACTAGTTTTGGGACTGAGGATAGTAGAAAAAAATATTCTATGTAGGTATGTGATTGTCCATCAGCCATTTTTGATGTCCCCACTGCTGGGGCACAGGCCTTCCTTATGGGTGGTAAGGAGGATGGGCCATAACCCACCACGCGGGCCCAATGCGGATTGGTGAGTGTTAACGACTGCAAATGCAGCCGGGACCAACGGCTTCACGTGCCTTCTGAAGCACGGAGGAGCTCGAGATAATAAATTTTTGGTCACCCATCCCATGACCGACCCTTGCGAACGTTGCTTAACTTCCGCAATCGCTGGGCCAGGCGCTAAACCACTGCCCCACCGAGCTCCTCGCATCTACGGTGGAAATGTCAAATATTTTTGATTTCTTGCAACTTATATGAGCTTGTTACTCTAGCCCTTACTTATTACTTACTTAGCTTAAAGACTAAGTTTACACCTAGGTTAACCGAACGGCTTTGAGACATCAAAAGTAAAGAGTAATATTGCTCAGCAATATTTTCGGTTAAACCGGGTATTAACTTCTTCTTGGTTTATTTAGGCCATAAAGTAATTAATTTTTAGCCCATCATTATCATCAGCCATATTTTAGTGGTATTGGTTGAAAATCTGCTGGACCACAATTCTCCCACAAGAATGGATAAAGAAGATGGGCCATAATTTATTATAATGTCTCATTCGAATCGCCACGTCATTGAAATTAGAATTCCGAATTTGCGATTAGATTTTACAAGCGATTGTCGATAAAAAGCGCTAGTCGACTAAAATCGACCAGCAAGTTAATAAATAATAATAAATAAATGCTTGGACAATTTCACACAGCGCCATTTAGCCCCAAACTAAGCAAAGCTTGTAATATGGGCGCTAGACAACTGCCCCCCTAGCCAAAGTAACATTTGCAAATTTTCGTTATCGCTTCGCTTCGAAACATGTATGGATTTGACGTTTTAAAATTCGATTGTTAACGAAACCTTATGTCAATCCCATACATGTTTCGAAAGCGAAACGATAACGAAGATTTGCCAATGTTACTTTGGCTAGGCCCTCAGTACCCTTAGCACGAACAGCTATCGAAAAAAATAACACGTAAAAGCGTAAAATCATTCGATAGTGCAATTTTGTATTGAAAATTTGTACAACGCCATCTACCCCCGAATAGCGAAACTAAAATTTCCATAGATAATTCTCTATCGAGTAATTTTACGCGCGTTATTTTTTTCGATAGCTGTTCGTGCTAAGGGTACTGATATACTACTTATGTATACTTTTAAATAAATACTTAGACCCGTCACAGAAATTAAAATTCATCATTTCAATTTTTGCCCGGCCGGGAATCGAACCCAAGACCTCTTGCGTGGTAGGCGGCATGTTGACCACTGCACCACTCAAGTTTCCCGGAAAATTGACCCGTGTAAATCCCACTTAACCCACCACGCGAGACCAATGCAGCCAAGACCAATATTTTGGTCACCTATTCAACGACTGGCCATGGCGATATTTGCTTAACCACCGCAATCTCAGACCAAACGCGTTAAAACTACTTTCGTTAAACTTTATTTTGATCAAGAGGATGCCTTAGTTTTCTTATCGTTTATGACATCAATTTCATTATTTCAGTTGAAATTAACGAATATCTAGTACTGATATTATAAGTCTAACAGAATTAATGGCTAAACCAGAGGGTGGTTGATAGGGAACATCAAACTGAACAAATTTACTATGGGACCAACTCTGAAATCACGAAAAAAAATACAACTGCTTCATACACTTTCATATTTTCGTTATTAATTTTTGGATGTAACAGCTGATTTTTTTTCTCGATTTCATTGTTGTAAAAGTTGTTTAGTTTGATGGTCCCTATCTACCATAAATTCTGGTTAAGGCATCAATTCTGTTACACGTTGTATATAAAAAAAAGTAATTCACTTCCTAAAACCAAAACTCAAACCAATCGCAAAGCGACAACTAAAGTCAAATCAACATAAAACATTCGATTATGATCGTCACCCCAAGGAATCAAGAACAAAGGGAAGGGACACTCAGACCCATTATAATTTCCGAGCGAATATTTCGCGATTGCGAGATATTTGAATAGAGTTAACCCTCTTCCGGCCGTGACGGAGCGATGATTGATTTCTGTTTGCACTGGGCGCGCTTGCAATTTAATATCTTATTGTTAATCGGGGCGCAGTGGAGGGTTAAGTGTTATCGATATTTTGGTGAAGTGCGAATTTAGTTTGTTTTGTTTTGAATTTCAAGTAATTAAGTTGTAAATATTATGTAGAAAAGCTTAAGAAGCAGTTTAATACAGTTACTGGACATAATTTGTGAGATTAGCCCCCCTAAAATGACAGTTGCAACACGATAAATATCGCGTGATAATGTTTTATCGACATTCAACTGTCAAAATTCATTGTCTTTTGACAGATAAATGTGATGAATCCATAGATATTTGCTATATCATATCGCGTTTCGTTAGTCATGGTAGGGGCCAGTGGGTAAACTTGCCAGGTTTATGAATTGCTATTATTATATCTCTTTCTTGCTGTATAGCAAATAAAAGAGACGCATTGATAGCCATTCAGAAAACTGGAAAGTTTTAAGAGCTTGTTATATGGGGGCAGTTTTGTTTAACAATGTTTCAACTAATATATTTTATTAATGTTAAAAATAATATCAGACATGTTATTAAGGTTCATTTTTTTATACACATAAAACGTTTTTGCGCAATTAGTGAGTACCCAAAGGTTTTTCATAACTCAAAATGCTTGATACCTAAATTAAACTACCTACCTACAACACGTTGCACTTCTTACAGAAATATTAGACAAGCTAAAATAATATTATTGTAATGGGTGATTTTCCGAGACCAAAAAAAAGATATTAGTTCAAAAATCTCGATAGATGGCGTTTTATGAAAGCCGAGCTATCGTAAATTTGCTTATTTATGTCTATCGCCGTTTCAACTCCATGTTACTCTCTCCAAGGCCTACCTACATAACAGCATTTGCGATCAAAATTAAAAAAAATGCATGCTATAAATTACTTAGTGTGCAAGGGGTTTAACTTTTCGGCTCGGCTTTCATAAAACGCCATCTATCAAAATTTGTTGAATAATTTTTTTTGAGCTGTCAGAAAATCGTCCATTACACTTATCGATATTCAACAACGCTCCGGCACATCTCTATGGGGCGTATTTGCTCAGACGCCTACGTTTACGTTACGTTGCGGGTCCACAGTTAATTATTGTAAGCTCTCGTTATTGAAGTGTTTGTTGATTAAAATTGAACCAGCTTCGGATCCGGATGTTGAAGGATTTTCGGTTGATTGTAAGCAAACTTGAAAGCTTATAAAACGTAACAACTTTATCACTACATATTATAAAACAAATTCGCTTGCCGCGTCTGTCTGTCTGTCTGTATGTTCGCGATAAACTCAAAAACTACTAAACGGATTTTCATGCGGTTTTCACTAAATAATAGAGTGATTCCTGAGGAAGGTTATAAGTGTATAATAAATTGAGGTTTTATGTAAATTGGTAGAAATATGACGATAATTGTTGAAGAGTTCGGCAAAAATTAAGTCGACTGGAAGCTTGCATTGAAAACGCTGCTTAAACCTTTGAGCTATAACAAAATAATTTATGATGAAATTGTTTTTCTTTTATAGATCTACAAAAAAACCGCGATGGCATATATCTGTCTTTTAAGAATAGCTTACTATAACCCATTATATCTTCTAAAAAAATTGTGTGTATAATTATACAAAGCTGTAATTTGGAAAGCTATTTAGAAGGATACAGTATTAATCCTTATCAAATTAAATACGTTAGTTATCTTATAAATACGTTAGTTATCTTAAGCATTTTATGCACATTATTTTAACAATTAACACCATACCATTTAAATGAATATCTTAGGAGTTTTCGGCAAAAAATTTACGCGCGCGAAAATAAACGGGACGGGACGAACGGGAGGGTAAAAGTCTTTTGGAGTAAATGGAGGTGAGGACTGTAAGGTATTCGTTTTCTTTTTGGGTGTTGTTGGAAGATCTCATTTGGCAAAAAAAGAAGGAACCGAAGCAAAGCGAGGGCGGGTCGCTAATGAAAGTGAAAGTGAAAGTGAAAGTGAAAGTGAAAGTGAAAGTGAAATAAGCTTTATTCAAATAAACTTAATTGTTAAGTACTTTTGAATCGTCTATATTTTCCTACCACCCGTTCCAGACTTTTTAGCTGACAAGAAGAACGGGCGCAAGAAACTTATCAGCTGTAACAGCCATAAGTAACGATATTTACAAACTTGAATATATCGTTACCAGGGTAACATAATTACAAAAGGGTGACAGAATTATTGGCAACAACATAGACTTATTATATTACTTCAATAAAGTACCTACTTATATTAGCAAGTTATGTGTTACCTACATCATTTCCACGCATTTTGATCTTTAAGATAATCATCAACTTTATAATAACCTTTACCCATGAGCGTTTTTTTAACATGCTTTTTAAATTCATGCAAAGGAAGATCAATCACTTGTTGTGGAACTTTGTTAATCAAGTTTATTAATAATAATATGAAATAAATATAAGATTAAAATATTAGTACCTACCCTACCCAACGAAGCTTGTAGAAAACAACATGCCAGTTGAATAGAAGGTGGGAGTGTGACGTCACATAATGGCGGAGTTTGACATTTTGGGTAAAAACCTTGTAACATCTGAAGCAAGCAGAAGTTTCTCTGCTTGAGATATGGAATTACATCCAGGACAAAACCATACGGCATAATACTTGTTCCTAGCACCAAAATAACTCAATAATTTGATAACAAAGCAAAAGTGCTAACGTTATCGTCTTTGTTTTTACCCAAATCTACGTCATAGCTTCCACTGTCTATAAGCAAAACTTTTATAAAAGTCTGCCTTAAGTCAGGCTATAACCAAAAATTATATCGGTTCATTCTGAACTTAGCGGACCTACGTGGAGCTCGGTGGCGCAGTGGTTTAGCGCCTGGCCCAGCGATTGCGGAAGTTAAGCAACGTTCGCAAGGTTCGGTCATGGGATGGGTGACCAAAAATTTAATATCTCGAGCTCCTCCGTGCTTCGGAAGGCACGTTAAACCGTTGATCCCGGCTGCATTTGCAGTCGTTAACACCCACCAATCCGCTTTGGGCCCGCGTGGTGGATTATGACCCGTCCTCCTTACCACCCATAAGGAAGGCCTGTGCCCCAGCAGTGGGGACATCAAAAATGGCTGATGGATTCTGAACTTACTATCCAAATTTCAAGGACGTGTCTAGTCCATGAAACTAAATAACTTTCTCCAAGAAACATGTGTCGAAAATCGCCACAAAATTTTGGTCATCCCATACTAAATTGATCACGATATGATCTCTTTGATTTTTATGAGTAGTCGATTTTTTTAAATATTTGGCCATGCCGTATTCCTTAAAAAAAGTTGTTCAGTTTCATGGACTGAACACATCCTCAAAATTTGGACGGTGAATACAAAATGACCCTGTATCTATAAGTAGACGGGGGGTAGATGGGGTCTCCTGTATCACCCGTTGTTAGTCTAACGTGTCTGTATTTCTGTATAGTTTTTTCCATTAAAATAAAAAGAGACAGCACCCTTATGTTACATCCCTACTAATATTATAAATGCGAAAATCCGTTTGTTTGTTTGTTACGCCTTCAATACATCATGAAATTTTACATACACGTTGTCAGGTGTACAGAGAAGGACATAGGGTACATTTATTCCGAAAAAAAGTATTGTTCCCGAGGGATAGCAAAAAACTTTCCACGCAGGCGAAGTCGCGGGCGGCCGCTAGTTTAGTATATTTTTGTGACTGCGTTATATTTAATTAATATAAACTTTAAATATATTTATAGGTCTCCTTAAATTATTATGAGTACTTACAAGCAAATTATGCATGGAATATAATTGAATTTAAAATAACTTATCTACCATTTTCACTTATAATTTAAGCATAAATAAATACTCAATCAAGTCAACTTTCGACATCATTAGATTTTATCTAAATAATAAAAGTTATCACAATAAAAAATAAATGCCTTTTGAAATTTATAATTTGCGTAATGAGTTCCTCGATCTCTAACTGATCTAATTTAAATCTCATCAATCCTAATCTAAGGTTGTATGATATCAAATGCTGTGCGAAAATGGACCTTACTCTGTGTACATAAAGAGTATCGTAGTGATTACATAGCTCTTGCGGTTATAACTTTGCAACTATAAACTTTTCCATTTGGAGAGTGATGTCGCGGTTCACGTGACGGTGATTGTCCCGTAGTGGGTTTATTGGGACACACGGTCAGCAAGAAAATAAGTTTTATTATGCAGCATTTCTACTTAAAAAAGTAACATTTTATTTCCCCATAGAATTGCCCATGATTTTCTGGGTCTAAAAAGCACCATAGTGATTTAAATTGGTTTGAATTGTCAAATTTAAGCCTTTATGCGATAGTTTTTTAATGTATTGTACACACGACGGCACCTTCAGACGTCGAGACCGTCTCTTTCGGCCGTACTCAGAGACGTCAATTAAGTTTAATGTTTCATAAAATTTTTCGCTATCTCTTTGTTAGTGATAGTTTAAGACGACACGATACTTAATTGACGTCTCTAACGGCCAAATACTCAAACGAATCTCAAAGTTAAGGCCACCTTAAATACATAAAAGTTGTCAGATTTGACAGAAACTATGAAACTGACAGCTTCCTTAAAGTTAAGGAGACCTTAACTTAAGATTTTAGCTAAGAAGCCTTTGATTATTCGGCCGTAAGTACAGCAGTTAGTGCGTTACGTAAAAAAGAATCTCAGCACAATGATTTACTTAACGTGCCGTCGTGTGTACCTCCAATCATACCTTATTTTTTTGATACATGAAAAAATCAAGACGATTCTCAAATTCGCTTTTTCTGCGTAAGTGAAAAATACTGCTTCCCGCGATAAAACTGTACCAAATTGTAACTCGATTCTTTATTGACATTGCTCGCTCGTCACGGCAGCGCTGTTTGCCAATGCACAAGAAAATTTCTAATAGCATTAGTGTAATTGCGATGCAAGTCGGTGCCATTAGTGGCATTATCGATGGTTTCGGATTGCACTCGCCCCATGGGACTAAACCCATGCTTCGAAGGGGTGAAAGTATGGTTTGTTTTTTGGGATTGGTTTTTTTGCCGAGAAGGATAGGTCACCTATTAATTGAAATTCTTTTCAGGAACTCGTTTTTTAAAGTCTAGTCAACTGTATTGTATCGCAATTGAAAAAAAAACAAAATTCAAAATAATCTATTCACTCTAGGTTGTTACAAGTCTTGTGAATGTCAAAGAAGCTACGCCATCGGTTCGCAAACCCTGAGCGGGAGATCTTGTAACGAGAAGAAACGGCAAGAAACTCGTCAAGGGCTGCTATTTTCTCCCTGTATATTTCATACAGAGTCGAAGAAATAGGTACATACGTTAAATAAACGTTTGAAGAATAGAATGTTCGGTAATAATTACTCCTATAAATTAATTTTACACGTTATAAAGTCCTGAAAACTTAAGTTAGTACTCTCAACAAAACTTCACAGTGGTGAAACTAGGCCGTGAAACTATTCCTGTTACTGCCAATTTGCTCCGGAGGCTTGTTACTGCGAATGACCACGCTTGCCAAAACTTGCCAAACTTGGCAGATCGGCTGGGTACTCTTCACAAATAATATAAAAAAGGATATGTTTAGAAAACCTTCGGGAATTATATACATTTTAATTATCCTTCCTTTCATTACCTATTCTTTCCTGACTTACTTAAATTAATTTTAGGTTAAGCTATTTCATTTTAATACTATACTGAAAGGGCAAAGCCGGATTTATATGGACCAGTGGCGCCTTTTTTAACTTTTTTTGTTACACCAATCGCGCATTTTTTTAAATTAGAGCATAATATGACGAGCAAAATTTATTATTACACCGTAAAAAAAGTCCCTCAGTTTTGAAGCTAAGATCTTCAAATTTGGTGTTTAGGCTGACCATTGAAAGTTAATAAATACGAGTCTCAGCGTTTTTCAAAATTCTACCCCTGAAGAGGTCAAAAGGGGGATGAAGTTGTGTATTGAAGAAAATCCTTTATTTTCAAAGTAAAAATCGCTAAATTTATAATTTAGGCTTATGGATGGAAATCTAACGCAACGTATATTGTTATTGTTAGTATTTCAACCCCAATGGGGATGAAATGAGGGTGAAAAGGGGTAAAAAACCCAAAAATAGATATGGATGTCGTTATTGGGGTTTTCTGGGATGACGATTGCAAAAATGACATTTATTTTGAAGTCCAACACGGTGGACATGATTTGACCCCTAAAGGGGTGAAAATGGGGTTCAAATTTTGTATAAAAAAAATAAACATTACAACTTTAAACTTCGTAGGAGCACATCTAAAAATAAATAGGCAAACATATATTTTGTAATTTTAAAAATCAACCACCTAGGGGTAAATGGGGTGAGTAAACATAAAAATCGATATGGATGTCGTTCTTGAAGTTTTATGGGATTGTGATTGCGAAAATGAGATTTATTTTGAAGTCCAACACGGTGGACATGATTTAACTAAACTAATGATTTAACTAGACTAAAGGGGCGAAAATGGGGTTCAAATGTTGTATGGATAAATAATATAAAATAGACATAACAACTATAAAATTCGTAGGAGCATGTCTAAAAATAAATAGGCAAACACATATTTTGTTATTTTGAAAATCATCCTTTAAGGTGTAAATGGAGTAAGTAAACATAAAAATCGATGTGGATGTCGTTCTTGAGGTTTCATGGGATGGTGATTGCGAAAATGACATTTATTTTGTAGTCCAACACGGTGGACATGATTGGAACTGGACATGCACATCCAGGGGACGGGGACAGGGACGGGAACGGGAACAGGTACGGGAACGGGAACGGGAACGGGATACTAATATCTCTGGATACAATTCTGAATATTATAAACTAGCTTCCGCCCGCGACTTCGTCCGCGTGGACATTCGATAAAATCCTCATGTTTTAATTTCATTAAATTCTGATCAGCCGTTTTTACGTGATTAGGCGGGTCCCCACCAAGCGAGCAGCCTCGTGCGAGGCCCGTGCGGCAAACGTCCTGCCTCGCTGGGAACCCGCCTACACGTAAAAACGGCTGATCAGAATTTAATTAAAATAAGACATGAGGATTTTATCGAATGTCCACGCGGACAAAGTCGCGGGCGGAAGCTAGTTCTATTATATCGATGGAATAGAGTTTTTATTTTTATCCATATTATTATGATTGAGTTAAAATAAATGATCGAGAATTCCTGAAAAAGCCAATATTAGTCTAGGAAATTTCTGCTTATGAAACCCTCAAAAATCATCGCAATTGGATTTATATTAACACTTCAATAAATTATATGTTCGGTAAACCATCTTATTTTTTTATATAGTTGAGCAATATTTTGAACAAAATAACCTTAATACTTTTTTATTTTAGCAATAAGTTTTATATTACGAAATACCTAAGTACCATTTTTTTTATCCAAAGTAAATTTTAAGTTTTAAAATTTCAAAGTTTTTTAGCAAAGCTAAACAAATACTACCAGTCTTCTTTTAACAATTCCTGAGATATGAATTAGGTACCTACAACTGTCGACTTCTTCCTAATCTTCATAATAAATAAAAGTAAAGACGTTGGTAAATCTAAACCATAAAGTTAATATTCCGTTAGGTATATTAACTTTATGATCTAAACATAAAACAAAATCAAGGAAAGTTTAGTCTAAGTCGAACCCATACCTACTCTCAGGCTAAACTTCAAAACAGCCAAGAAATTGGGAAGTCGATTTACAAAATGTCGGTTTCAAAATGACAGTTTTTGAACGCGCGCCAACTGCAATCACAGCCGAATGTGGGCCAAGAGGCTGCGGCTGCCTCCTTGTCTCACTCTGGCTTATGCACCTCACGGTTTGTTATGAAATGCTGCACTACGCCAGAAAAAAGTTAGGTTTGTTCTCTTATAGTTATTTATGCAACTGGACTATAATGAGGGGTATATCTAATTATGTACAGTTACATACAAGACTTTATCTACACCATGTACAGTTGCATACAAGACTTTATCTACACACATTTTTATATTTATTTTTATTAGGGAAACAAACAATATTTTAATACATATGGTAATCCATATCATAATATCATCCATATATATATGACAGTAAATATATATTAGAAATGAGAACCAAATTTTTTTTAATCGTAGAACTTAGTCTTGCACCAAAAGCGTGGGAAACAGCAACACAGCCATCTTACCAGCTGTCAGTAGCGGTGTAACTGTCGATTCAAAAACATCAATCACTATTTGTCTGTGAAAATGTAGCTAGGCGTGTGACATACTTACTTAGGTCCATAAAATCAAAAGTTTCCCTCCGATAGGATTCAAAATTTGATCAGTATATAACGCGATATGTCTATTTTAAATGTGAGTACAAAACTGATTAAAAACGTGGGTGATTTCAAAAATATCCGCGATTTCTCATATGTCGGCGCACGTGTGACACGTAAAAACGTGCAAAATTAACCGGATTTGAGGTGTTGAGGGTGAGTTACTCCGATCTACGTAGTTTTTAACCACTGAAATCTATATGACACGATGCTTAATGCAATGTAGAAACGATGTAATGATAGTTTTAATCATCATTATTTGTTTTTATAGGAGATATGAGTCTGTGACACTCAAAAATTGCTCTCCCAAGAACTACCCATATATTATAATAATTATCAGTAGGACGGTTAGTTATAAAGTTGTCGTGTATGTGCCGGCATAGAATAGCACTACCTCCTCTCATCCCGTAGGTGTCGTAAAAGGCGACTAAGGGAACACAGCCATCAGGAGATGGGCAGCAGCGTCTCCATATATATATTCTGTGCTTGAAGGATTAAATACTTTATTACAAGTTTTGTGTTTATAATGTGTATGTGAAAAAAAAATACGTTTCAAATAAACCTAGGCTAGATGTACAGTTAACGCCACATTAGACTATATGTTGAATTTGAGGCAGTCTTTATGCCACCGCCACCATACTGTTGCCGTTAAAAGAGCTGTTTTCGTAGTTCAACTGTTTAAGGCGACTAGATCTCTCACAGTGGCGCATATATTAAATTTATTGCTCGCTTTGTAGGTACATAATCGAAAATTCACACCTTGCGATTGAAGCTAGGTTCAATAGTTTCTTTATATTGGTAGGTACGGTACTACAGTAGTGGGGAGCAATAAACAATGATCGATTGACCGTCGTATAGGCACAGAATAACGCGCGCGTGTACTCGCAAGCGCGGCGGCCGCCCTGACTGATTTGCAACTTCAAGTTGTCGCGCGCTGTAGGTACTTATCGCGGTAGGTATGGGCGAGTGACGGATGCCTGCCTGCCTAGCATGACCGATAAGTTTGCTATAAAATACTAGTATTACTATGTATTCTGTGCTTTTGTAAAAAAACAGTTTGTAGGTATATCATTTGGATTTCCCGTAGTTTCTGCAACTTTCCCGCTGTCGTGGTAACAATGTTTGTAACTTTTGCAAAGTAAACCCAATGTATTAGAAACTTTGAATACTCGATGAGTACAGTTTCAGTTGTTGTCCCTACCGCAAAGTTCCTTAAGGCGCCCTACTACCCACTACTAGCACCGCCAATACATTTATTTTTATTACGCGTAAACCAAGGCAATATTTAAAAAAAAACTAAGATAATGCCCTCCTAAATTGTCTCTTACATTTAAATTTAAAATAACTTTTCAATAGTTTACATTCTTTCTGTACGTTTTAAAATCCATTTTAGCTCAAAGTGGCCACTTTTGGCTAGAATGTATTTTAAAACTTACAGTAATAATGAAAACTGTTGCAGAATTATTTAAAAAATATTAGAGACAATTCCGGAGGTCATGATCTTAGCTTTTTTAAATATTGACTTGGTTTACGAGTAATAAAAATAAATGTATTCTCGGCGCTAGTAGTAGGTAGGTACTACGGCGCCTTAATGTCAAATCCTCCACGTCAACACATTTCAATCTACACATTTTTTTATTTCCTAAAAGTATTTTCCCAGTATCAGTGTCAACACTCATAACTTGAAAGGCGGACATAATATTCGCGGCACAAAAGCCTAGATACATATCGAGAGGCGTAGCAAAAACTCATGCCCATATAGTTGGTAAACACGTCCCATTCAAACAACATATCCGATGGAATATTTGCCGAGCCTTCAGACATTCGTGTAGACATATCCTCGGGACACGCTGAGCGTTTTTGGTGTATTTACACTTGATATTAGTAAGAAACTAGCTCTTATTAGTGGTGTTTATAAAGATAGGGGTAGATTTTTGCCAATGGTTTATATAGAGAAAACTAAATGAATCTCTACCAATTTTTTTCTTGAAGCGGAAAGACTATAATTCCGAAACTTACGTATTTAAAAAATACTGGAAATCGAACTGGGAACAGGGAAATTACTTACCTACCGCTTATCATATATCATATATCCGTATTATTTATGAGAAGGAACCCAAACCTGTTTCCTAAGATACGAAGCCTAAGGCGATGTGATTGTCTCGCTAACAGACCAAATATTAAAACTAGTCTTTTTAGTAATAGTGTATTTGCAATGATACCTAAAATTTATAACCGATTGCCACCTGACATTAGGAAACGGAGCAGACATTTTACACAATGACCGAATATTATAATAAACCTGAGTTGATTTTTTAAATATATTGCATTTTGACATTCTTGTATTATATGACATTTTTAAGTTAGATTTTATCAATTAATTGTTTTAGTCAATGTTTGAAATTAACTTTAAAATCACTCTTATGTACCATTTGCATGCTTACAATGGCAGGATGTACTGGGCCTATAACTTCATTTTGTCAACATTTATGTACCTACATTCATAGCAAATAAAATTATTATGATTATGATTATTATGATTATAATCATGCACTTTTTAAACTCTCCAATGATATAACCTATTAATTGGTATTTCAGCGGTTCACTGTACTTAAAAGAAACTGTGGGGTATAAGTAGTGTAAGAAACGTTAATTTTCATTGGCATATTGTATTTGCTTGTAAGAAAACTTATCCGTAAACATCAACATTATTTATCCGTCCTGGCCAAAAGCCAGTACTCACGTGTTATGATAGCAATAAAGATTCGAACCTAGACGATCGAACTTAAAGCTCAAAAGGCAAATTCATATGAGACCTGACACTCAGAAATTAGTTAACTAGTCGATAACTGCAACTTAGGTTTTTTCTTCACTCTTACTGTTTTGTCTTTTGATAGTCTTATTCTTATTATCGAATGAGGAATAGTGGCCACCTCTAGTGTTAGAGTTTATCAAGCCGCCTGTAAGGCCTCTAACTTGGCTTAACGACTGTTATCAGATGACAACAGCCGGGACCGACGGTTTAACGTGCCCTCCGAAGCACGGAAGCGCTCAGTTGTAATGCCACTTAACGGTCACCCATCCGACACATGGCCGGACCGAGCGTTGCTTAACAAACGTGATCGAGTACGATCAGTCTGTCAAGTTCCGCCATGAGCGCTTCTTTTTTTGATAGTTAGTGATTAATTGATCTGAAAACCGCTTGAATAACAATTTACATTTCCTCGTCCAAGACAGTACAATAAGTATCGCAAATGAATTACTTTTTAACCGACTTCAAAAAAAGGAGGAGGTTCTCAAGTCGACAGTATTTTTTTTATTTTTTTTTTATGTATGTTTTAACATAACTTTGTCAATCTCAAACCGATTTTAAAAATTATTTTTTTGTTTGAAAGCATATAGTTACAGATTGGTCCCATTGTCATAAGATCACGATCTGATGATGGGATCCTGGAGAAATCAAGGGAACTCTTCAAATATTATAGGCACACCTATAGCGATTTTGGTATTTTCTTAAGTAACTTGTGCATTTGCTTTCGAAAAGTACCATTTTGGTGAAGTGGAACTGATGATGAAGACCATAGATGATCACCGGAACTATTCAATAGGTACTAAACTAAGTATCTCACTGGTGCGATACGATTACTTTAATACGGTTGCTAGGCTATTTATGTTGTTCGTCATAATGCATATGGTGAAGTGGAGCTGATAGTGAAGTACCAGGAGAACTCCTCAAGAACTAACGCCCCTGCGTCGGGAAAACCAGTATTTTGTAAAAGGTGATGAGCTATTGACATAAGACTATTGTAACTTAGATAATATCGTCGCTAAATAAGCTTTAAAATTTAATACCTCTAAAAAACCTACACTACCTAATACAGAAGGTACTTACACTAAAAATAAAAAAATTGTTTAAAAAACAAAAAACCGACTTCAAAAAACCTGCCTCTAAAAAAAGTAAGAAATAATATACAAATCATTAGATACGCATTATCATTGTTATAATAAAACACGTCAATTGAAGTCGGGTGGGGCTTTTAGAATAAAAAAAGGAAGATGTACTCCAGCCCCACCCGACTTTAATAGACGTGTTTTATTATAACAATGATAATGCGTATCTAATGATTTGTATATTATTTCTTACTTTTTTTAGAGGCAGGTTTTTTGAAGTCGGTTTTTTTGATTTTTAAACAATTTTTTAACTAACTGGGAAGGGTAATATTTTTCTCATATTTTACAACGATGTACCAGTGAACCTACTGAAAGTTTTATCAATTAGATACATTTCCATGCAAACTGCCATCCAGCTACCATCAGCTATTTTTATTTGAAAATTTTCTTATAAAAGAATGCACTAGGTACGCTTTTTTTTATAAGACTTACAATACTTAGATATTTTATAATATGAGGAATTGATTTCAAAATGGTTGACGATAACTGTAGTTTTAACACATTTTTATTAGCTTCAGTTCTATAACATAATAAAATCTAAGAAGTCAATTTTGATCTACCTGCCTCTAATTGTTATAAACTGAGAAATTTTCAACTATCTAGTTTTCACGGTTCATGAGATACAGCCTGGTCAATCTGGTGATAGATAGGCAGACAGACAGACAGATGGACAGTGAAGTCTTAGTAATAGGATACCGTTTTTACCCTTTGGGTACGGAACCCTAAAAAGCAGCAACATTCTATGTATTATACCATATATACTGTATATGATTTTGTCCATTGAACTCTACAGTGAGAGAAGCACAATACAGTTTCACTTTTCCGTACCACTGGACATCCTTCCACGAATGTACACTTCGCGAACTTTAAAGGATATAGTTCTTCGAGACGACACTTTGAATTTTTTAAATTCATCTCGTCTCATTTGGTCGGTTACGGTTGTTTCGAAACTGTTTTTAAAACTTCGCAGCTTAACTTTAAGCGCTTCTGTTCGCGAAGTGCGACGAAGCATATTATGAACACGGATCGATTAAAGATTTCTATAGTGAGATTGAGTGTATAAGAGTTAGTTCACTTAGAAAATGTGTGTATTTCAGCATCTCAAATGATACAAAAATGAATTTAGAAGTTGCTTGAAGGCTAGGCAAGGCAAAAAGGCTTCGTAAATAAATATTTTAACCATTTATCTTAAGTCTCCTCAACGAACATTTTCAGTTTAAGTTCTACAGAGAGAATCATGATTTAATTTTTATTAATTCAATGATTCTTTTTCTAAAGCCAGGGTTTCCTAGGATGACGGTGCCGTCATAATTACGGCCGTAATTTAGCATATTTGGCCGTGTTATAAATATTTTGCCGCCGCCATATTTTTTTCATAGACAACGTTCTACGCCGCTAAATTACGACCGTAATAATGACGGCACCGTCATCCTAGGAAACTCTAGCTTTAGGCTTTCTTCTCGAAATAATAACAGTTTGGACGAGCACTTAAGAGTATAGTCTAGCTCACTTCTACAGGTATAACTATCATGTTAAAAATAATATAGGTACGTTTCAGCTTCCTCTAATATTTTAGTTTAGATACAAGTGAGCTTGCACACGAGGGTGTGGGTTGCAGCGATGCTCTGTTTACTCGCATATAACTTGCAGTCAGGTATCTACTAATTTATCTTTGTAGGGATAATTCTATTACGCACTAGTGTATTATATTACGCACGTGTTTGTTATAGGTCTGTGTACGGCCCTAAAATCGATGTTATAAGGCTCACTTTACAATAAAGTAAGTGTATTGATAATAATGTTATGTATACCAGTCTGTAGACGCAATAACGTCCAAGTCTGCCGAGCCAAGAATGTCAACAAAAATTTAATACATTCAGCTTCAAAGGTAACTGACGGTATCTTCCCTCTCGGGCCAATTGTCACCCCCCAATTAGGGGAGGAAGGTACCACTGGCACATAACAAAAGGGTAGTTCCGTTCCTGCCACTTAGTCCCATTCTCTTTGAACGCTTTTTAAAATTCCAACTAAAGGCTTTGTTTGCACCGTGGCGTAATGATAAAAGATAATTTTAGTTTTCACGCTTTCAATACAGTTACATCGGTAACATGTTCATACATTTTGAGTCTAATATTACATTGTTTTTTTCTAATACTAATATTCAACCACTATAAAACAGCAAGACTAATATTTTGTTATGTTTCTGAAATTGAAATATGCATGAATATTATTTCTAAACATAATGTGCTATAAAAGTTTGTAAGCACTAATAGATTTCTATTTGACTACTGTTAAGGGTTTGGTTAGCATCACATTAAAACAGTGTTTAAGGTGGTACCCTGAGCGAAAGTGGCGCCGCGGTTTATTATATTTAATATTATAATTCTAATACACAATTTTAAAAATGTTTATCGTGGAGATTTTAGGGCCCACAGTCTAGTATTTTTAGACGGTATCGTTACATTCCCTTGTAGTCACTGCTAGAAGTAGATAGCAAAACTGCTAAAAGTGGCCGTTTTTGACACATTTGCTATCTACTTCAACGAATGACTACGAGGGCATGTAGTGATACCTTCTAAAAATACTAGACCATGGGTCCTAAAATCTCCACGATAAACATTATTAAAATCTTTTTCTATTAATAACTTATTAAATAAAAACCTCTGAGGGCGCCACTTTCGGTCATACAACCACCTTAAGTTAAAACCTTGTTGAAAGTATGTCCGAAACGGCCTTACCACAAAATATTTTAAGACACTGTTCAACAAGGTTTTGTCTTAAACATGTTATAATGTGGTGCTGTCACTTTTTTGACAATATTTTGAAAGAGACACATCACTTTTAAACAGTGCTCTAAATTAGTGTTTTAAAATCTTTTGTGGTAACGCCGAATTTTTTTCTTCTGTGATATCACTTCGGTGTAACGGTGTAACAGCCTGGAACGCAATGAAAGTGCACCGATGCGTCCCGACTTCAGCAATTATTTTAGTTTTGACTCGTTCGAGAAAGTTCTCGGATTGAGAAACTTTGTAAGCTGTCTCATATTGGAGGTGAGACGGCACGGAATGACCCTTACAGCGAATTGTTGTATGAAAGTTTCCTTTGATAGATTTCATTGAGAACAAACAAAACGAGTCCATTTCTAATTCTAGTAATTTTCTAGTTATATGTTATAGTTGTATAAAAAGTATGCAAAATGCATCCGTGTAACTATAGATTTTTCCTAAAATAAACAACAAGGTAAAGTATGTTGTAAAAAAGATAAATTTAAGAATGTAGTTCAAAATGAATTCTCTTGTGGAATTTAAAATCTAAAAATAAAAAAAAATAAAAATATTATTCAACAACATCAATATTAATTACCTACATACATTGTTACATGGTCCAAACAACACAAAAACCTGAAAACGAATACATAAACTGAAATGACCTCTCAAATGTGCAGTAGTAATGAGAACACGGGTGGGTCGTTAAAAAAACACCCGATACGCAAACATTACGACGACTGAGCCCGGTTATGTTTGGACAACATGCCACAGCCTGTCGCATGACGGTCAGCCGTTTTGTACAATGCCTAAATGGCGCAAGTCATAGGAACAAACGAGTTATTTGATCAAATTAAAAAAAATAAAAAATAAAGTTTTTTTTAGTTACAAGCAATTGTGACTAACAAAATTACTACACAAGAAACTTGTGAAGGTTTCTTTCATCCTGTCTTATTTCGTAGAGAGTCGTTATGAAAAATTAACTCAGCATATTAAAGAGGTTACAACTTCGCAATTTGCTTTTTTGCTTTGTATTGCTTAGATTATTTAGACCACTGATAAATGTTACACTTTGTGGCTTTAGATTGAAATAGCATAGAAAAGTAAAAAAAATCGTCGGAGTCAATTTCCCAACAATAACCATCTTAGGAATACTAGAAAAAATACGACTCGCACCAGATCAATACTCAGACGGGAATCGAACCCGCGACCTTTGGATATCCGGTCCAATGCTCTGACCGCTGAGCTACCGAGTCACTAGTAACATCGTCGAATTTCTTCTAGTATATCTTGTATAGTGTATCTTAGGAACTTAAAAAGAACTTTGTTTACCAATAAATCTTATAGCTTGGGCCTCACAAATCTCGAAGGACGTGGCTTTCTAGGTTTACGACTATATAACGACGCGCTAAACTGCGGAACATGTGACAGCTCTCCGTGAGTAATTGTAGTATAAACAGCGTATAAACACATTACCGCTTTCTGGTGGACTAAGAACGGTGTATTTTTATTTCTTACCTTAATTCATATTTGAACTACTACTAGAGAGGTTAAATTTGGACGAATAATAACTACGATTACGGCAACGTGTACAAAATACTGTGATTGTGATAATTTCCGACAACGATTGCATCCATGACTAATAGAAGTAATGCAAATATTAGGGTAAGTACTTTACCCTAATATTTGCTTTACTTCTATTGAACTCTGCGATTTCTTAAACAGACTGTTATTGTGAAACCGTGTAGGAAAACACGTGAAGAAGTACCTAACCTAACCATAATATTGGACAGATTCCTTTTTTTTTATTCTAAAAGCCCCACCCGACTTCAATAGACGAATTTTTATTACGAATATTATTTCTTGCTTTTGAGGTAGGTTTTTTGAAGTCGGTTTTTTGTTTTTTTAAACTATTTTTTATTTTTTTTATTTTTAGTGTAGGTACCTTGTAGTGTAGGTAAGGTATATTATAATATTATGTAGAAAAATCGGCTCAGCCAAACGTAAGATAATCGCGGAGAAACATACATACGGGTCAAACTGAGAACCTCCTTTTTTGGAAGTCGGTTAATAAGTACTTTTGTCTGATAGGCTTGCTTTCTCCATTACTATGCTATGTCCATCTTTAAAATTTTCATCTGTTTTAAAAAATGCCTCTGACCTAACTCTGACCGAATGGATGAAGAATATAACTCAAGTCCTTTATGATGTATATATATGATGCACTCAAAATTAAATCCCAAACAAAAAGTAACAAAAATTCTGAAATTTTGAAATGTTGACTAATAATAGGTACTGCATGCATAATTTGCAAATAATATTATTAATATTATCGTCTAATCGGCTATTGAATATCAGTTAAGTACTAATAGCCTGTCTAACAACGGCCAAGCAACTTAAGTTCAAATTTTAATAGCTTTGACTTAACCGTGGCGAGTTTGCGATACAAGTCTCGCTGGTTCAAGGCGGCTAGATTAACCGAAGTTTGCCAAGCCGCAAACTTCACATCGGCCAAAGAACTTACATTGCACACACACCGCCTCTGTATGCTACCTGAGAAGGTTCTAAATCATAATGTTGGTGAAAGATTATTGGTTATTGTCATAGATATTAGTGACTTTCCAATTATCAGCAACGACAAAAATATAATATGTATTTTCAAACAATTAAAGTTAGAGTCTTCTTTTAATGGACCAAAATACGTACTCAAGTGTGAAAATTTAATTATAAAAGACATCCTAAGCAAGGATAGAATTTGTTTTTAATGTGTTCATGTTCGTTCTCTATATCATAGAGTCATAAAATATAGAAATATTAATTAATTATTTATTAAATAAAAATATTACAAATAAAAAATACACACAAATGGCGGAGTTAATGCTATAAGACATTTTCTCCCAGTCAATTGTATTAGAGAACACTACTGTGCTTGCTATAAACAAACTAATAGAGAGAACAGAAAAAAATATCTAATAAAATTAAAACTTTACCCTTTAAATTGAATTTATCATAAACGTTTGCACAGCAAAGCCAGCGTCCAGTTCCTCATTTCCAAACATTATAAAACTCATTGAACATTCCGTTTAGCTGCGGACCGGCCGCAAAATGCAATCAGAATTAGGAAACTGCGGACTGCGTCTGACGGGCCGACCGCCTCTGTAATGCCGCGAGTAATTGCAACGAAGTATTTACGCCCCGTGTGTATTGTGATCAGATATTATTATATATCTTTATACTATGACTTTTTACTATACAATGTGATTTATTTAACAATGTAAAACTGAAGTGGCTAACTTCAGAGCGCAAGCGGTACAAACGACGTACACACTGCACACATCAACTTTGTCTAGGGATCAAGGTATTTATTTTAAACAAACGAGGTAACATTGAGGCCTTGGTTTCCTGCCAAGGATGTATTCGTACCGTGCTGTGATCTGATGATGGATATCCAAGGATCTCTACGACGATCGGTCCTGCGCTGCCCGCATCCAGCGGCTTCCCGCGACCTTCACCAGATCGTCGGTCCACCCTGTGGGGCCGACCGACGGAGCGTCATCCGGTGCGCGGTCACCATTCCAGAACCATTTTCCATTCATTTTCACACATTCCAGAAACTAGAAGAATTACCCAGCCTTATATGCCCTGGTTTTGGATGACTTTTTTAACAAAATCAGGTTGGAGAAAAGTTGCTATGGGTTTATTAGGTTTTGACTTGTGCTAAAATTTGTATCTGCATTCCGTGTTTTACATTTAAATTTTATCTGATTTTGTAACAAAAAATCTCGAAATCATTTAGAGATGTTAACAGTTATGCAAATTCATTTAAAAATATGCCTAAATTAATTCAATTTGCCAAACATTATCGATTCCTTAGATTCATCTCACGAACTGTTTATCCGGACCCGGGTCTTCCGTATAAGATATCCGAATCCGGATATTTAAGTCTTCACCGACCAATATTTACAGCGGGCTCCGTCGAAATATGAGATAATGTGTTTGGATTGCAATTTCAACGAATTCCGGGTGTATTTACGTTACTGGCCGCCATATTGGATTTGGGTGGGGCTGTAATTACAACTTACGTGAAAACTTTTAGCGTTTTAATTAAAAATCGAACTGGTTGGGGAATATTTACTTTTTAATTGTGACTGTTGTTAAAACTTTCTATAAAATACGTTTATGAAACTTATTCTGAATATTGCAATTAGTTTTCTTTTCTGTTTGCCGTTCAATTAACTTACAGTTCACGAAATTTACTCTTTCACTATGTCTTTAGAATAAGGTTGAATATTGTCCATCAGCCATTTTTGATGTCCCCACTGCCGGGGCACAGGCCTTCCTTATGGATGGTAAGGAGGATGGGCCATAACCCACCACGCAGGCCCAATGGGCATTGGTGGGTGTTAACGAATGCAAATGCAGCCGGGACCAACGGCTTAGCGTGCCTTCCGAAGCACGGAGGAGCTCGAGATATTAAATTTTTGGTCACCCATCCCATGACCTACCCATGCGAACATTGCTTAACTTCCGCAATCGCTGGGCCAGGCGCTAAACCACTGCGCCACCGAGCTCCTCCGCTAAACCACTGCGCCACCGAGTGTTGAATATTGCATAGCTTTAATTGACGCTTCGCCAGAAATTTGACGAAATTTAGTACCTACTTATGTAGTATTGATTTCTGAAATACTGGATCATTTATTAAAAATGTACTCGGTTATTGTGTTAGATCGATAAAAAAGCTATCCTTTTTGCACAAAAAGTCATATCACTGTCGTTAAAAATTACGAAGTTTTTATGGTGTTAAAGAGGTTTTTTTACAGAGTTACCATGCCATTTTTCAATATTCTGTTCGGTTATTGTGTTTCTTTGTTTCTTTTTCAGTCTACAGTATTTTTGTGAAGTAGAATTCTACATCAGTTCTTCGCATTGGAAGTTCAAAAATCAATCTTTTCATCAGATCGTGAACTGGCCTCGCCTTAAAGTACCAGCACTATATTGGTTTTTATTGACTTACTATCGTCCGCCCGCGTCTTCGCCTGCGTGGAAAGTCTTTTTGCTAACCCTCGGAAACAATACTTTTTTCGGTGTTTAGTATTGCTTCAGCAAACTAAATACCCTTTGAAATTGTATAGCTTTCTCGCTCTAACGTCCTCTTCCGTCTCGGTTTCCAAACAGTAGACACGCGCTCGCACCTAAATTAATTAAATAAATTAGTTGCCCTTGATTTGTAACCATTCTAAAGGTTTTGAAAACATTGTGAAAGTGTGTGTGGTGTTTTGGAAATAAACAGTGAACAGCAGCCTAGAATCTTTCATTCGACTCCATCTCCAACATCTATGGTCCATCGTCGCCTACGCCAAGCAAGACGCCATTTTTCCTTCATTGAGTTCATCGCTTCGGTCATCGGAAATCGTCGTGTGGATTCGTGTGGCGGGCGGAGAACCTCCAGCGCACTCCAGCGCCATCTCAGAGCGCAATCAGAACCAGAGACTAGACTGCGTTACCGACTCGACGGAAGTTGCAGCAGATGCTCCACAACGTCCTGCGCCATCTACAAAGCAAACCTCGCGGCGAACACGCCAATTACATCACTCGGCTATTCTCGACTATTTTATCGGCTGTCTACGGCGTACACGCCAACCAATCAACGAAGCGACAAACTTCACACCTGTGGAGACGAAGGCGACCGACGAGTCGGCCCCCCCCCCCGGCCCGATTCCGTCCGGCTTTTTTTTTTCTCTCTCGGCTCACCGAACCGGCCATTTTTCTCTCTTGAACAAGTGCAACTCAAATCTAATAAAATCAATCTCATCACGATTGATACAAACTTAAACATATATTATATTGTGTGCATTGCTTCGCACACAAAACGTGAAGTGAAATTATTCTATTTCAGCAGTCTGACAAGACAAATATCTAAATCTAACCCACGATGGACGTCGACGCTCTGAAAGCACAAAGAAGTTCCGTGAAAGGGCGATTAACTCGCATCTTCAACTATGTAAACAACGTCGACGCAGACGGTGACTACAACATACACAATATTTCCGTACGAAATTCCGAGATCGGCTTGATAAGAGATCGATTCGAAAAAGTGCAACTGCTTATCGAAAGCTGCGAAAATGAGGGACAAGATGACGAGACTGAACGCGACACCTTCGAAACAAAATATTTTGCCGCTAAAGCTAAAATAGAAACGTTGCTGCACCCGAACAAAGCAAATTTATCGCTTACAGATCAAAATCTCACGACCGCGTTGGTGGACGGCACTAGAAGACCACGTGTCAAGCTGCCTCAATTGGAACTCCCACGGTTTGACGGCGATATAAAACAATGGCCAGCATTCAAAAATATATTTTACGCATCCGTGGACAACGTGGATTTGCCTCTGGTGAGCAAGCTTCAGTACCTCAAGTCAGCGCTCTCAGGTGAAGCAGCTGGGCTCATTTCATCACTCCTCATCACGGACAATAACTACCAAAAGGCCTTAGACATACTATCTAAAAGGTATGAAAACAAAACGATTGTTGTCAATTATCACTTGAAAGCTATAACTAACTTCCATGTAATCTCTAAAACAAATCTCAAAGATTTTCTTGTTACATTACAACAAAGCTTAGATTCCTTAAAAGCAATTAATTTACCTGTTGACAGTTGGGACACTCTTTTAGTGTTTTTAATTTGCCAAAAACTTGAAAATTCTCTGCGTGCTGCTTGGGAAATAAATAGGAAGGAGAACTCTATTGCAACTTTGTCCGAATTACTTGAATTTTTGAACTTAAGAAGAAATGCCTTTGAACTGTTAAACGATAAGCAATGTGTCGATAAACCTAATGTAAAAACAACTTATTTAAGTTCTGAACATACTAGTTTTTCTTGCAGTTTGTGTCAAAATAAGCATGCATTACACAAATGTCCTAACTATCTAGAGCTATCTATACCAGACCGCATACAGCTGATCAAAACTAAATCTTTATGTTTTAACTGCTTACAGCCTTATCAAACAAAACATAAGTGTTCCAAATATAAGTGTTTAAAATGCCGAGGCAGACACCACACAAGTATTCATATGGATAAGCAACATAATGAATCTCAGGTTAGTTATATTTTATCAAAACCTAACGACAATTTGATACAATCTCAAGTGCTACAGTGAAATAATACATCTCCGATGCCAACAACATCATCTGATTCTCAACTTATTCCTACACAGTCATTAAATGTTTCTAAAAACAACATTCCTTCAACGGTGCTTGTGTCTAATAATAATGCAAACCAAATATTGCTTTCCACAGCCATAATAAAGATACAAGATGCTTCGGGAAAGTGGGTGAATGCACGTGCGCTTCTGGATGCTGGAAGTGAAGTGAATATTGTTACCCACAGACTCGCTACCTTGCTACAGCTTAACTTAACTGACAATGCTTGTCTGATACAAGGTGTTGGCAACAGCCAAACACCAACACATGTGAGTACTAACACAACCATTTCATCTCGCTACACTAACTATACTGCACGTCTGTCATTCATTGTTATGGAAAATATAACTGTTCCATTGCCACATACCTATATACCAACACAAACATGGCCTATACCCCCAAAACAAGCAAACTCACTTGCTGACCCTACATTTTATATTCCAAGCTCTATTGATTTGCTCATTGGTGCCGAGCTGTTTTATTCCATTATGCAAGCAGGTCGCATGAAGCTAGGTCCAAACTTGCCCTATCTTATCAACACTACATTTGGTTGGGTGATTTCTGGTCCAGTTTGTATGGACAATCCTACTGCTTTACACAGTGCACAGCCTGTCAGCATGTTTGTTGCATCTCAATCGACAGATCAAATACTTCAATCCTTTTGGGAACAAGAGGAAACGTCTCCTAAGACAAAAATCCTTTCACCAGAAGATAAATATTGTGAAGAACTATTTGTGTCAACTACTACAAAAACTCAATCAGGTAGATACATAGTTAACTTACCCGTTCAGCCCGAACGTGTCAAAGAATTAGGTAACTCATTCAACATGGCCTATAAATATTTGCTTCAACTAGAATCTAAAATGAAACATAATCCTGTATTACACCAACAGTATACAGCATTCATACAGGAATTTGTTGATCTTGGTCACGCTCATTATATAGACAACTTCTCACCTACAGAGCAAGATGCTTATTATATGCCCCACTTTGCTATTATGAAACCTGATAGTGTTTCTACTAAACTTCGTACCGTCTTCAATGCAAGTGCAAAGACATCCTCCGGAATCTCATTAAATGACATATTGTATGAAGGTCCCAATATATATAATGATCTTTTTGAAATCATTCTTAGGTTTAGACTTTATAAATATGCATTTTCTTGCGACATAGTCAAAATGTTTCGAGGAATCTTTATAAATCCTCAACTGACTTCATTACAAAGAATTTTATGGAGAAATTCAAGCTCTGAGCCACTTAAATGTATAGAAATAGACACGGTTACATATGGAACCAAATGTGCGCCCTATTTAGCTTGTCGTGTTTTGTTAGACTTAGCCGAGCAATATAAAGATACACACAAATTAGCTTTCAGTTGCATAAGTAAGAATTCATATATGGATGATTACTTATGTGGTGAACAATCAAAAGAAATATGCCTTCGGCTATGTTTGGAACTCATTGATTTGCTTAGCAAGGCAGGATTAACATTACATAAATGGGCTTCTAACTTCCCTAACCTTTGTGAACATGTTTTTAATTCAAATCCTAATACTTCTCAATATGCTTTGCATACTGAAGAAAATTCATATAATTTCACATCAAATACTTCAGTGAAAACCCTTGGGTTAAAGTGGTTACCTAGTGCAGATACACTTCAAGTGTCAATCCCAAATCCCAATGATGTACCATGTACCAAGAGAAATATTTTATCTCAAATAGCTCAAATTTTTGATCCCATAGGGATATTCGCTCCTGCTACAATTTTACCTAAAATATTAATGCAAGATATTTGGAAACAAAATATTGATTGGGACTCTTTAGTACCAAATGAAATACAAAGTTCTTGGCAAAAGTTTGTTACTGAATTTAAAGACTTAGAAAAAATTCAAATACCTAGATATTGTTTCACAGATATACCTGATAATATAATTTTAATAGGATTTTGTGATGCCTCAAACAAAGCCTATGGTGCTTGTTTATATCTAAGAGCCACATACCTAAATAGAACACCTAGTTGTCTCTTAGTCACAGCCAAGTCCAAAGTTGCACCGATCAAAAAGCAACAATCTATCCCTCGTTTAGAATTAAATGGCTCACTTATTTTAGTTAAACTGACAAATAGATTTATAACCACTACCAAAGATATCATTACCATCAATAAAATTTTTCTTTTTACAGATTCAACTATTGTACTTAGTTGGATAAAAGCTCCTCATAAAAATAAGCTTCAAACCTATGTGTCACATCGTCTTATGCAGATCATTGACATCTCTAACAGTAACGATTGGTATCACATAAATACCAAACAAAATCCAGCTGATCTCATCAGCCGTGGAGTCATGCCTAGTGCCTTGCAATCTTGTAATGTATGGTGGCAAGGTCCTTCATGGTTACTTGATGACCCTACCTTATGGCCCATTAGTGAAGCACAGACACTTGAGATTACTCAAAGTCATTCTGATGAACCTACTTGTACTAAAAGTACCATGATCGCTCATTGCAAAGAGACATCAATAAATTTTTCATTTTTCTATGAACATTTTTGTAAGTATTTTTCTAACTTCTCAAAGTTAATCAGATCAGTCGCATACTTGTTTAGATTTATACAAAACTTAAAGAATAAAAATAACAGATATACTTCATTCCTTTCTGTTTCTGAGCTTAAGCATGCTCATGATTTCATTATTAAAACATGTCAATATATTTTTTACTCAAGAGAAATAAGTGAATTGCAGTCCATTCGAATCAATCCCCCTGAGCATAAAAATAAAAATAAAGAAAAGTCATTTACAATATATACATCTAGCTCTCTTAAAAATTTGAACCCCTTTTTAGACGAGTCCAATCTTTTAAGAGTAGGAGGTCGTATCAGACACTCAGATATTCCATTTAGTCAAGCGCATCCCATTATATTACCTTCAAAATGCCACATAACCAATATTATTGTGCAACATTATCATTTGAAATTACTACATGCAGGTATACAAAACACACTCTACAACATTAGATTAAAATACTGGCCTATAAATGGCAGAGGTGAAGTGAAAAAATGTATTCACTCCTGTGTTAGATGCACTCGCTACAGCGGTCGAGTCTGTGGACAGCAAATGGCAGATCTTCCAGCAGCCAGGGTAACGTTAACTCGCGCTTACAGCCATGTAGGAATCGATTTTAGTGGTGCTGTAGCGGTTAGGAATACTATGACTAGAAATTGCAAATATACTAAAGGATACATATGTCTATTTGTGTGCTTGTCTACTCGTGCCATTCATCTCGAGTTGGTTATGGATATGTCATCTCAATCATTTATTTGTGCTTTGAAAAGGTTTATAGCTAGGAGAGGCATACCTACTTGTTTGTATACAGATAATGCTACTAACTTTAAGGGTTCTAAAACAGAATTACATGACTTATATAAAATGTTTACAAATGAAAATTGTTACAGCGACATTATAAACTATGTTTCTTCCAACCAAATTGAATATAAGTTTACTGTACCGTTAGCCAGCCACATGGGTGGTATTTATGAAGCAGGTATAAAATCTGTAAAATCTTTACTTAAAAGACACCTGTTTAGTACTAAGTTAACTTACGAATTTTTGTATACTGTGTTATCACAAATTGAATGCATACTTAACTCTAGACCTTTGTACCCTTTAACGGACTTACCTTATGATTTAACATGTTTAACTCCCGCTCACTTTATAATAGGTACAGCTCTGACAGATTTACCTGAACCTAATGTATTAGATCTTAACGAATCTAGGATTAATGTTTACCAGAAAATAATGCAAATAAAACAAAAGTTTTGGAAACAATTTTACTTTAACTATTTGTCTGAATTACAATCTAGAAATAAATGGCTTCAAGTTCATAAAAATTTAAATACTGGAGATCTTGTTATAATTAAAGATGAAAATACCCCTCCCACATTTTGGCCCTTAGGCAGAATAATATCTACTAATATTAACAAATCTGACGGTTTAGTCAGATCAGCTGTTATTCGTACCTCTAAAGGTGAATACACTAGACCTATTCATAAGTTAGTTTTGTTACCCACCAAATAATAAAGTAATGTTTAAGCTACATAGTACATTTAAAAATAACATGTAAAGTAAACTCACTTAACTTTAACTTTAGTCTTTCTGTGTTACTTTGATCAGTTTTTTACCTTTTTAGGAAAATGCAAACACTAAATTTTAATTATAAGTACTGATCTGCATTATGTATGTTCTAATCATAAGTAAATATAGCCTTTACTTTAAAAAAAGGTGCGAGAATGTTTAGTATTGCTTCAGCAAACTAAATACCCTTTGAAATTGTATAGCTTTCTCGCTCTAACGTCCTCTTCCGTCTCGGTTTCCAAACAGTAGACACGCGCTCGCACCTAAATTAATTAAATAAATTAGTTGCCCTTGATTTGTAACCATTCTAAAGGTTTTGAAAACATTGTGAAAGTGTGTGTGGTGTTTTGGAAATAAACAGTGAACAGCAGCCTAGAATCTTTCATTCGACTCCATCTCCAACATTCGGGATGAAAGGTACCCTATGTCCTTCTCTGTACCCCTGACAACGTGTATGTAAAATTTCATGATGATTAGTAGTTAAGACGTGAAGGTGTAACAAACGAACAAACAAACAAACGGACTTTCGCATTTATGATATTAGTAAGGACACAGTTTATTCTTGTTCATGATAATAGTAATAGAACATTGTAAACATCATGTGGAAATCGAGAAACTACCGGAAATTACTTGTACACAACTTCCTCAATATTCAATCCACGATTCAAACATATGAAGTTTAATTAAACCACAATAGTTATTCCCATAATAATAATAATTATCACTTAACCCAAAATATTCAACTAATAGTCCTTTATTGTACTAGTAGTCCTATAGTGTACTTTTGTCCTAATTCCTATTTATTCAGCTATCGGCTTTTATTTTGAACTAGCTGATGCCCGCGACTTCGTACGCGTGGACGTAATGACTCCGGGGTATTCATATAAGGTCTTCCAGGTATTCCAGATCTTCGATTTTTATACCTCAACAAAAAATGCTCATCAGGCTGAACAACTTTTGCTAAGGTGTCATTTGTATTATGTTGTATAGTTTAGCTGGACCATTATGGTTCTGCATCAGGTGTTCTAGATCTTCAATTTTTATACCTCAACAAAATATGATCATCAGGCTAAACAGCTTTTGTTAAGAAGACAAGATAGGCTAAACAATAAACCAACAAAAAGTAGATTACCTAAGCTAAAATACTAAGACTAAGTATACGGCAAACTTAAAAGACTATTTGCCAAAAAACTCGCTGCTCATCAGTCGCTTTAACGATGCAACGCCAGTATTAAACAGGTCAACGTCAAACTGCTTAGAGATCAAATTAAAGCTATTGCTTGCACGCAAGAGGTACGAATTATGACGAAATTTTGAAGATGCAGATGGTACGCATATAAGGGGTTTAAATCTAAGGGGTTTCCTCGGAGCTCTAAGGGAGATTTTAAAGAGTAGCTCTGGACTATCAACTACACCAGAAGCGAATTTCAATAGGAAGACCATATCAGAAATTTCACGGCGTTTCTCCAGTGGTAACAGATGGTGTTTTTTTACAAAAATATATGTATTGGCTGGACTCATAGAGTTCTTTAGTACGAAAACAGAGATATTTTATAAATTTTCTTTGGATATTCGCGATCCGTGCTATATAAGTAAGGTACTGAGGGTTCCAGACCTGCGACGCATACTCCAGGTGACTTCGAACAAATGTGTGTTTTTGCATGTTCGAAGTCTTTGGAATTACGCATCACAAATCCAAGAGCCCTAGAAGCCTTAGAAATAATATTATTAATCTGATCGTTAAATATTAGCTTATTGTCATGCAGAACACCAAGGTCCCGCATAACAGTATCACGATTCAATTTCGAGCCTCTCAAAGTATAGTCAAAATGGACCAAATTTCGTTTGCGGCTATATGTGACAACACTACACTTCGACGGATTAAGGTCTAATTGATTCTCGGCGCAATAGGTATCAAGTCTGTTGAGCGAGACATAGCGAGAAGAACCGATGGCCGTTGGGGCGGAAAGGTTCTGGAATGGCGACCGCGCACCGGACGACGCTCCGTGGGTAGGCCCCCGACAAGGTGGACCGACGATCTGGTGAAGGTCGCGGGAAGCCGCTGGATGCGGGCAGCGTAGGACCGATCGTCGTGGAGATCCTTAGGGGAGGCCTATACCCAGCAGTGGGTGTCGTGCGGCTGATATGATGATGATGATGATGATGAATATTCAACCTTATTATAAAGACATAGTGAAAGAGTAAATTTCGTGAACTGGCCTCGCCTTAACAGCTATATAACAAAAAAAGTTTCATTCGAATCCGTCTAGTATTTGCGGAGATTAGCGTGTTCAAACAGACACACTTTTTTTTAATTCTTACTCTATTACTATATCTCCATCGCCCCAGATATTATTTTTGAAATATATTTAATGTACAGACAGACTTTTTCTACTGTTTTATTTATTATATATAAGGATGTTAGGATTTGATTTGTGATCCTTACTAATATTATAAATGCGAAAGTCTGTTTGTTTCTTTTGTTACGTCTTCAGGTCTTAACTACTGAACCGATCGTCATGAAATTTTGCATCACGTTTTCAGGAAACTTTCATCAAGAAAAAAAACGTACAGTTGCCGAGGGATAGAAAAAAACTGTCCGCGCAGATGAAGTCGCGGGCGGCCGCTAGCAATAAATTAACTGTAATGGCTCAGTGAGCTGAATAGATGTCGTCACGAGGTTTTAAAAACCAGAACTAAAAGTACTGTTTGGTAGGTATTTTTTATTATATCTTTTCGAGGCTAGATGGCACTTCTAATTTTCAAATTTTTTTTTTTGAAAAATTTCGAAAATCTACCTTGACGTAAAAAATCTCAATCGCGGTAATTTCTAACAATAATACCAAAAACGTTACGTTGTCATTTAGGTTATATTTACCTAAAAATCTTTGGTTTAGCTTCATATTTTTCACTTAAATTGTCCCAGATTGTAATCCTAGACTCCTTAGGCAGAGTATTCAATAATTTTAACAAAACTAAAGGGAGTATTTTTCTGTAAACGAAACTGAAACGGTAACGATTTAGCTTTGGTTTTATCGTTGAAAATTAGCGCGATTAGGCCCCTGAAGAGGAGATTTAGACAGCCGGAAAGCCAGACAGACCAAAGCATTTTTGCTTCGCGCAAAAATACTTTCATTCAAAATTTTTACATAACAGTTTCACATATCAACATAATTTGTACATATTATATTATACGCGCAAACAAACAACGCTCGATATTGTGAGAGATCACATGTTTGTGTAGTCTGAACAAACATTCGCTTTTCCTTCGACTTGTGATGTGAGCGAAGTCAAATTTCAATGAACGCCGTGTTTCCGAGCATATTCATAAACTAGTACCTACGTATAAACTGAGTTCCCTTTAAAAGCATACGAAACATTGTAATGCTTGCAAAATCTAACACATCTACAGTTAATAATAAAGAGAAAATGTTTTAAGAGCGTTTATGCGCTATACTAGCGCCGCCAATCGAAAAAAAATCATAGTGTTCAAATAAAGGCAAAATTGTGAACGTGTTCTTCAAGTGTACCTTTTCCGAACTCCGAAGAAGCTTTGTGGTACTTTTTATCGCTTAAACAATAATTTATAACCTTTCGTTTAATTGTCGTTTAGTTTATTGCCAAAAGTGGCCACTTTTAGCAATAAACCTTCATTAAACTAAACGACAGACTAGAAAATATTGTTTAAGCGATAAAGAGTACCACAAAGCTTCTTCAGAGTACACTAGAACACAATTTACAATTTCATCTTTATTTAAGGACTATGTTTTTTTTCGATTGGCGGCGCTAGTATAGCGCATAAACGCTCTTAAGTCAAGATGTTAAAAAAAAACGAAATTACTCATCTGATTTAAAAAAAAAATAGCTACATATTAATGAGTAATAGCCGATAATGTGGGGGGCAGAAATTAAGCATTAGAGATACAGACAAACTTTGATTAAACTCCAGCACCTTTAGAACACTTGACTACAAGCACCTAATGATAAAATTACACAGCTTGAATAATTAAATTTAATAAAAAGCAATAAACTCTACAATCATCTACTCGAGCGTTACTCGTCACGACATCATTATTCAATTGCCTTTAAAAAAAATAAACAAGCGTAAAGTTGAAGCCAGCCGTACAGTTTACACTCGCGCGGGTTTCCGGAATTTTCCGCCAGAGCGCGCCACCGGCGCAGCCGAGTCGAAGGTACGGGTAGGAAAACCGGGAAAATGTTCCCGAGAATATTTCCATTTCTTTTGCGGATGTTTGAAATATTCATCGGTTATTTGAACCGTGTGTATTACGATTAATTAGTTTATCGAATATTGTATGATAAGAAATTAATAAAAGATGAAGTAACGTAAATAACCTACTGACGGAAGGTAAAAATTCTGTCTTATTTCGCGAACGGTTTCCTTTGACATACATTGCTACTTTTCTTTGGTATATTTTTTTTTACCGCAAAAAGAAGAAGCAATGTATCACATTCATCTGTCAAATGAGACCGGTCGCTAGGTGGTTCAGCCCGCCGCTTCATTATTCATCCTTATCCTTACTAGTATTATAAATGCGAAAGTCCATTTATTTCTTTCGTGTTTGTTCATTGAATCGACCAATTCGATCATCATGAAATTTTACATCACGTCAGTCAGGGGTACCTTTCATCCAGAAAAAAAGTATTGTTCCCGATCCCTCGGGCAAGCAAAAAACTTTCCTCGCAGACGAAGTCCCGGGCGGCCGCTAGTTTACAACAAGACAATAATTACGGTATGGTTATATAATACATACATACATTTTGATATTTACGTTATTATTTTTTGTATGAAACAGCAGATTTTTTTCGCGATTTCAGAGTTGGTCACATAGTAAAAGTTGTTCAGTTTGATGGTCCCTATCCACCATATTCGGCATTATTTGTACCCACGACGGACGGAACGGAACGGTATATGCGTTTGGGGTTAGAGGGTGTGTTTGTTTGTATGTTTGTCTGTTACCATTTTCCTCGGAAACAACTGGGCCGATTTTTACATGTTGTATATTGTTAACCCCCGACGCAAAAAGAGAGGGGTCTGTCTGTGGTATCGTAGCTCCTAAACGGATGAACCGATTTTCGTTAAGTTTTTTTTTGTGTCATAGATAATTTTATCTTGAGTGTTTTTAGCCATGTTTCATGAAAATCTGATCAGCCGTTTGAAGGTCATCAGCTCTTTTCTAGTTGATGAGGAGATCTGACTCAATGATATTGGAAGTATATGGTAGGGTAACCATGACCTGATCAGCCGTTTGAAGATCATCAGCTCTTTAATAGTTGATGAGGGGATCTGCCTACCTTCCATATGTCCTATCGATTCGAAATTTGGTACCATATTACTTCAATGAGATTGGAAGTATATGGTGAGGTAACCATGACCTGATCAGCCGATTGTCGGGGTTTTTTATTTTTTTTTAATTTTTCTTATTTTATTTATGAGTTGCGCAAAATTTTCAGAGTGTCTCACGTATTATGCCTGGTGGTAAACGATGATGTGGTCTACGATGAAACGCGCTTGCCTAATAGAATTACTAAATCAGCTGTTTACTGAAGTTCCGTTGCGCCATCCATCACTGTCGGCCGCCGCTTACTTATGCATTCGTTAGTTAATCTAGTTACTTACTAAACTGCTACTCTTTTGATGTATGAGATTCAGAATAATAATAATCAGTCACAACTGTATAAGGGAAAGTAATAAAAAGTTTTCTTTGTTTTACAAGCTGCTACCCTCACCGAGAACGAGATATTCTATTATGTTATGAGTTCAAGATGAAGTGACGGGCGTGCAGTAGACAGGCGGTCATAGTCAATGTATGTATCGCTATCTCGACGCAGTCACTTCTTTTTCGGTGATGGCTCGAAAACGCCGGTGGTGGATAAACGGACTTTTTAAAAATAATAATACTAATAACGTTACCTTACAAACTCACTTCATTCTCGCCGGTTTACTCAACCCGATAATATCTCGCTGCGTAGCAACGGCGCCTACTCCGAAACAACGTAACTTCGTTAGTATCTCGAACGTTCTAATGCAAAACGGAAACCCCTAGCTCTCCAGACAAACTCAATTAATTCCCTTTTAAACACGCCCTCTCGATGGAGCCTTTTAAATTTTAAACACATTTTGACCTCCTCTGAAAGAACTCTGCGATACTCTCAACTTCGTTACGATCGAGAAGGTACCTAACTCGTTTATAAGTAGGACTTACTCACTACTGAAATGGATTTATTAATGTATAAGTAGATTCTGTATAACTTTAGATGTATCAAATAAAAGCGTTAATATTCACGATCATGCATGGACAACTACAAACACAAGTAAAAAAATACCTACCAACTTACACACAATACTAAAAATGTAGATACTTATTGCTAATATATTCCATTTGCTTTTATCATTTATAATACATTTTTGGCGATTAGTGTCTTTAGGGTTCCGTACCTCAAAAGGAAAAAACGGAACCCTTAAAGCAAGGCCGGCCAAATCCAGGCACGCGGACCACAATTTGGCCCGCCAACGCATTTGAATTTGCCCGCCAGCAGTCGGCCGGTTGGCCAGCGCGCTGTGGCACCGCTTCCACCTGATAGAAACCTAAAATTTGTGGCCCGGCGCCGCTACAGTCTAAAAATTTGATCACTTTGTTGTGCGTCTGTCTATCTGGCAAGACCCTTTATCTCAGGAATGCGTGGAGGTATCGAAATGAAATTAAAATCATAATAAAACCCCTTGAAGCTGTGAAAAACAAATTTGTACGGAACTCTCGGTGGGCGAGTCCGACTCGCGCTTGTCCTGTTTTTTATAAAATCAGATAGGTAGGTCTAAGTCTTTATATTTATACAACGAAACAATTCTAGTCTTCCGAAAGTGTGATAAAACCTTTTGTTAACACTCTATCACTGTTTGCTTAACAATTCTAAGCAACGCAAGGAGGTTTAATAACATCTCCTCATTAAAAAGCACATGTTTTCAAAATAAAACAAACACTTTCATCCTCCCAAGTGCGCATGTCAGTTAGTAACTTGTTGGCTCGGGCGGCTCGCAGCCAGCGGCAGTGCGGCGCGAATCCGCGGGCGCCGAACGCGTCCTTCCGATCTTGCGATCACGCCGCGAAAACGAACGAACATTACGAACGCCGAAAACTTAATCGAACATTTTGCCGAAAATTCCAAATACAAATTTGAAAATGGATGGAACGTAGTTTTTGTCTTTTCTTGTTTAGTGAGGAAAATGTACTTGAAAGTGAAGTTGAAATGACTGAATAGTGATGGCTACCAAAAGACTTATTATCGCTTGGGCCGTGTGGCTGGTGACCAGTCTGCCGTTGGCGACTGGCCACCTGAATGTCCTGATCAGCAAGGCTGAAGTCATGAAGTTGCTGGGTAAGATTGTATATTTTACTTATAAAAAATATTATTTTCCCGTTTCTTTCCTTGAGCATTGTGAAGTTTTATACATTGAGAAAGAAAATTATTGAAACATAGGTACAGTCTTATGTAAATGCCATCATTATTTTTCTGCGACTTAAGAAAAAAACCTTACAAAGGATATTATTGTTCAAGAATAATATTATCATAAAAAAATACCTCATTTTTATGTTTTCTATAGTTGTCATCTATTCACCGTAAAATATGTATTTTTTATCATAAATAAAAAACAGTGCAAAAAAAGGAAATTAATCTACCCTCAGAGCCAAAACGGAATAGCCTATTTCCTGTAGGAAATTCGAGGCTAGATTTCTATACTGTCTGTCTAATGTATTTTCGATTAACTTACTTATCTTCCTCTCCGGGCCCTATTTTTGAAATCTTTATCGACGTAATGTCACAATTGACACTCGAACTGACAACTACTGCCCAACGAGAGATTACAAAAATTACATAGGTCTGTCAGTTCTGAAATGGCCGGAAGTCTGTCAAGTACTTTCAGGCCATTTCAGAACTGACAGACTTATGTTAACTCGCTTTACTATTGAAGGGCTAAATGATGCCACGGGTCTCGTACTGATGTCACATGACATGACGTAAATATAACCTTAAAATTTTGACCGGAAGTGAAGGATTTTCTCAAGCTTCCGGCCAATTTTATTTGCGATAATCTTCTGATCCTCGCTCTGCACAACATTTCCGACCGTGTGCCATGCATTTCATTGTGATGTCATATGAAGTAGGCAATATTGTCGCGGGCTTACGGACTACGAAGCTCTTCTTTGTTTCAAGTAGTGTTTATGGTTAGAATTTCGGCATAGTTCAACTTAAAAAAATAACACCTAGAACGATAGTTCTCTACAAAGCTCACTGTCAAAAGTGAGGCAACTAAAAACAGCCAAAATGGCTCCGTTTTCAGATTTTTATTCGCCTAATCATAACGAATAGGTACAAAATAGTTTCAATTTAAACTAATCTAATTAAACTAATCTGCTAAATGTAGGAACATTTAGCAGATTAGTTATATTATATTATTGGATTTTATTTACGATTAGGTAACGTATGAAGGATATATAAATCTGAAAACTAAGCCATTTTGGCTTAGTATTAGTTGCCTCACTTTGCATACGAGGATATACGAGGAAATCAAGATAAGAGAATTCATAAAAAATGATAATTTTCTTTTGACAAACGGTAGTGATGTAGTTTTGAATTTATTGTTCATAATAATTAGCTTCGCGTGTCATAGTGAGAAATAGTGTAGGTACTTTAAATATAAGTATGAGCTCGGTGGCGCAGTGGTTTAGCGCCTGGCCCAGCGATTGCGGAAGTTAAGCAACGTTCGCATAGGTCGGTCATGGGATGGGTGTCCAAATATTTATTATCTCAAGCTCCTCCGTGCTCCGGAAGGCACGTTAAGCCGTTGGTCCCGGCTGCATTTGCAGTCGTTAATACCCACCAATCCCCATTGGGCCCGCGTAGTGGGTTATGGCCCATCCTCCTTACCACCCATAAGGAAGGCCTGTGCCCCAGCAATCCTTGTAATTATTAATACATCGGAATATTACGTTGCTTTGCTAACAATGATTTCATTCTGTACAAGTAGCAAAATCTCATCTAAGAACTTCTTAAGGTTCCAACACAGTACTGTTGACTGTTTACCGACGTCCCTATCGGCGACACTATCAGACGCACAAAGACGGACGCCTCATCCCCCGTCGGAGATCAAAAAATGTAATTATCTACCCCCGATCTACCCTCAACCATTTATATTTGTTCTACAAATTCGACGTATTTCGTATACGCAATCGGATACGTCTCCAGTGTTGGAGACGACACGACAATTTGGAGGCAACAGTTAAATGTTAAATATTTACAAAAATACATACTTGGGTAAGAACATACTTTCTTCTTCCCGTGTAGTCACGCCCTAATTCATTATCGTCTGACTCACAACCTAATGTAAATTATAAGATGAATCATGGCTTTCTCAGTAAATTGAAGCTCTTAGTGGTATCGTAAGGTATACGTTTATGCACGTTACGAGATATCGTGCTTACCAATAAACCGAACGGTTTTGTCAACCTTATCAATCGGACGACATTCGGTGACAATGGATACGCTCTCTATATAACTACTACTAGTTTATTACTTTAGGGAGCAAGGAACGTCAGAATATCCGAATTGGAATCTTATTAGAGATAAAAGAAACTCTCCGGCGTGCAATGCATACGAAATACGACGCAGGATTGACTCATAAAGACAACTGTCAAAAAAATAAATAATGTGTGCGATGGGGTCTAAGGGGTCTAAATGGTACAAACGGCCATTTGCATTTATTGATATTGAAGGTTTTGGCGATAAGAGTCATATTTACTATTATACGTACTATACTAGGAATAGATAGGAGAAAAATCCTAAACAATGCAGGTGTAATTATCAAGAGTTTTGAATTAAAATAAAACAGGAATTAAACTGCTAATGTTATCACAGATCTACATATATCTATCAAGCAAATTATATTATTACAAACTTCGCTAGTTTCAAAGCAAACTTCCGAAGTCAATTTTCAATAAGAAACTTTGTTAATTAACAATTTCTCTACACACGCTCCGCCGAACAGAACTTCGAACAATTACTTTTATCAAGACAATCGCTCAATCGATTAAACGTTATAAATCATTGTAACGACAAATGACAGTCGTATGTGTCAAAAAATAATAGAGAAAGCGACATCTGTCGGTCAGGGGAATTAATGGTAGTTCAAACATCAATTTGGGCGGGTCTTATCGGCCCGCACCAGAGAAGGGTGGTCACGTGGAGGGTTATATAAGCCTGCATATGGTGCGATAATTGTGGTCTATAATAGAAGTGCAGTTAGGTGTTAAAGCTCTGTAACAATCTTGGGAAAAAGGACGTTGAGGCTGTGATCTGAGATTTAAAAAGAGACTCTTTAAAGATAGTGTCAAAATACAAAATTATGAATACCTAATCGAAAGGCGTCTCTTTTCGGTAAACTTAAAAAAAATTGGACATTTTTTTGAGCTGATAGCATTCTTAGGGATGTAGTGGTTTCCAGGCTTTACAGTACATGGATACCATGCATACAACCTTGGGGTTGTGTGCATGGTGACTTTTTACCATATTCGGCTTTATAAGGGTTTTTTAACAAACACGTTGTAGATTTTAAATGCAGCAATAAGGCGCAGTGTAGATGATAAAACTATATTCATATAATGCTTGCGTATACATTTATTTTGTCTATGTCGCTATAAATAAGTTTTTACCTGGTTTTAATCCGATATTTGTGGTGAACCCTTTCATTACGTAGCTCAACGAACTAAGATGTAGCTCCATAGTTCACAGTTTCAACGCCCTCGCAAAGGACATTGCTTGTGTTCCACCATCCCACGCCTGCTGACAATTTAATTATACAGGACAGGACACTGACATCATCACAACTCTTGACTATTATCTTTCACATTATTATGATTAGAAAGAAGGACAAAGACATTTACTGTATCACATTTGAAGTTGTTATAAAAATATTATAAATCATTAAACCTTTGTAACAATCATAGTTGAAGAAACTATAATTATAAGCTTACAATGGGAAATGCATTTACTTTTTTTACTGGATTTAGTTTTATAAAGAGGTTAGTGTTTTAAAGTCGAAACTTTTCTATTATTTGATAAGATTTTTGGCAAAAGCTAAGTATCGGGGGCAGTTACACTTTCAGTAAGTATAGAGAGAAGTCAATATTAAATAACAGTTATGTTTATTTATTTAACTTATAAAAATAATAAAACACTTTATTGCACACTAGACAAAGACAATACATAGGAGCAAACAATAAACATGGATAATTACACAAAAGGCGGCCTTACTGCTACGTAGCAGTCTCTTCCAGGCAACCTTGAGTAGAAAAATATTAAGGGGAAGAGGACAGAGGGGAGTGGGTGCATAAATACTAGAAGGACAATAGATATAGTTATACATAAAAAAAGAAAAGAGAAAGTGTAAGTATATAAAATGAAAGTTGAAAGGGAGATATCAGAAAAAAGTAGTATTAGGTATTATAATTCTTACCCAGTAAAAAACTTGATTGAATTTAGACGTAACGAGCAACATACCCCATGTCCGATAATGAACTGTAATCACAAAATGTACCATCGAATTTAAAACCACCTCCTTTTCTTTTGCTCAACTAAGTATGAATAGTGTAAATTTTTCTAAAAAGAAAAAACACAAAATCGAACTTACTTTTTCTTAGCAAACAAACCACTTGTTGAGGTCATGTCAGTCGTAATGACGCGTGAGCCATTCTACTCCTCCCCTAGTCGAGTAAGGGCATATTATACGACTCTTACTCCATTAGAGGACACATCGCCCCTTGTTTTATTTCCTTACTACGATAGTTACGTAGTGTTCGTTTTGGAGATATTGGTTTCCGTAAAATAATTTGACAGGGGCTTTTACCATTATTATGTTTTGGCAAAACATATGAGGAGCTGGCGAACAAAACGCGTTAATTAGGTACTTACATAAAATAAAATTTTACAGGAGCAGTAAAAAACTAAATGACATACTTACAGTGAGCTTTTGGCGTGATTTTTAATTTATCCGTATGAAGTTTGAGACTTTATTTGACATAATTATGTTAAATCCAGATTGCTATGTCTAAAAAAACGGAAGATATTTAAATTTAAAAAATGCAGTTATGCCGTTTTGTTTGCAATCGGTGTTCTTTTCTTTTCTACTCTTTAATAAAGTGATGACAGCTTCCTGTTCAATATCGTCATTGTATGCAAAATTAATTTAATAATTTTTGTTATTTTTTTTTTGCTTTGGCATAAAGCAATAGAAAGACATAGCTAGAGTTGCCTACAAAAAAAAGGTTGTCACTTAATCCATTTTGATTGACATCTTGTAAATTTGTATGAAAATTATTCGGTTTTGAACGAAAACGCGCTCGCTTATTCAATGCTGTTGAAACTTTATTGTAATTATGCCGTTAGTTCAAAACCATGAACTTTGGATGCAATTTTAACACTGTTTTAGGCAGTTTCGATTGAAAATGAGTTGAGATTCGAATTTAGCGGGCCCAAAACCTCCGGACTGAAAAAAAAGTATTTTGACCAGATGGTAATTAACGCGTTTTGTTCGCCAGCTCCTCATATAATAATAGTTTATTAGTATAAGTCGAGCACAAATCCTATCCAGCTGCAGCGTGGTGTGAGACAGGGAGACGTTATTTCTCCGAAACTGTTCACAGCTGCGTTGGAGGACATCTTTAAGCTCTTGGACTGGAAAGGACTCGGCATCAACATTAATGGCCAGTACCTAACACACCTTCGTTTTGCCGATGATATAGTCCTTATGGCTTATGGAAGACCAGAACACAATGCTCGAAGATCTCCGTAGTGCTTCCCAAAGAGTGGGTCTCAGGATGAACATGGATAAGACGAAAATTATGTCAAATGCCCATGTTGTACCCTCTCCAGTTCATGTTGGGAACACTACACTTGAAGTTGTTGACCATTACGTATACCTAGGACAGGCAATCCAGTTAGGTAAGTCCAACTTCGAGAAAGAGATCTCTCGTCGAATCCAACTCGGGTGGGCAGCATTCGGGAAGCTTCGAAAAATCTTCGCGTCCGACTTACCTCAGTGTGTCAAGACGAAAGTCTATGAACAGTGTGTGTTGCCAGTGATGACTTACGGCAGTGAAACGTGGTCGCTAACTTTGGGTCTCATAAGGAGGCTCAAGGTCACCCAGCGTGCAATGGAGAGAGCCATGCTCGGCGTTTCCCTGCGTGATCGAATCAGAAACGAAGAGATCCGCAAGAGAACTAAAGTAACCGACATCGCTCGAAGGATTGCTCAGCTGAAGTGGCAATGGGCGGGACACATAGCGAGAAGAACCGATGGCCGTTGGGGCGGAAAGGTTCTGGAATGGCGACCACGCACCGGACGGCGCTGCGTGGGTAGGCCCCCGACAAGGTGGACCGACGATCTGGTGAAGGTCGCGGGAAGCCGCTGGATGCGGGCAGCGCAGGACCGATCGTCGTGGAGATCCTTAGGGGAGGCCTATACCCAGCAGTGGGTGTCGTGCGGCTGATATGATGATGATGATGATGAGTATAAGTTGTTTGTCTATTAGTATAAACTTTTCTGTTATGATCTTTTATGAATTCAGTTCAAAATTAAGAAACATAATTGTAATACAAATGTATATAGGTTATGGGCCATCCTCCTTATCTACTCATAAAGAAGGCCTGTGCCCCAGCAATCTGATGGCCATGGACGGACAACAAATTCTTCATACAAGTTATAGCCATTAATCAACCGTATATGAGTGTCGCAACATAAATGACTAACATCTACCCCGAAACGTATCGTTTTACCTTTTAATTGGGTAAATTTCGAGCGGCCATTTTTCACGTGCCTTACCCATTACTCACACAGGGTTGCCAGTAACGGGACTACGTGGCTGACGTGAAAAAATCAGTTGCTTCAATCAAACCGTAAAACAAAACGCACATCCGGTTTTGCCATCAGATTTTTCACAAGTAATTCATATTTATTTTATAGTAATGTTTTTGCAATTTTAAAGTTTTTCACTGTATTTTTATAAAAATGATTTTTAATTGTTATTAAGTGTACAATAAAAAAACCGAACTTATAAGTAAAACCAACCATTTGAGGACAAATCCGAATGGGAATCGGGTTTATGTATATGTATTATGTAGAGAAACGATAACTCACGCACCTATGTTTATTCTTAGGGCGCTTTTCTGACCAAAAGTGGCGCTGCGGTGAATTTTATGTAATATTTAAATTCTAACACACAAATTTAAATAAAACTTCTCGTGGAATGTTTAGGGCCAATAGTCTAGTATTTTTTATGGTATCATTACATTCCCTTGTAGTTACTGCTAGAAGTAGCTAGCAAAACTGCTAAAGTGGCCGTTTTTGACACATTTGATATTTACTTCTACGAATGACAGCGAGGCAATGTAGTGATACCATCTAAAAATACTAGGCTATGAGCCCTAAAAATTCCACGAGAAGTTTTATTAACATCCTTTTCTAATAACAACTTATTAAATAAAAACCTCTGAGGGCGTCACATTCGATCAGGGAATCGCCTTAATGAGTGGCATCCCTGCCCCTAGCGTAGTGAGGTGACATCGAATGCCGAATGATGAAGGGTGCAGTAGGTACAAATCGTCTAGAGTAAGTATATTAACGCGTCAGTCGTGTGGCTATAAATTTTAGCCATTTGAGACGAGAGATGATTTGAGATTTGATCAATGGGCTAGCTAGTAAATATGAAGATGTTATGGTACCACTTTCCTCGGAAATAACTCGTTTAACAATGGATCGGATTTCAAAAATGAAAAAAAAAATGTGTAAAATTTATTCTGCAATATAAAAGTCTCCAATCAAAACTAACTGCAACGGAATTACTGAATGAATGCCAAAGCAACAATTTCAATTTAATTTTTGCTAGTACACTTTTGTAACTTGATTAAAATTTATTCGCGGTGAAATTAATTAAAGGCAAGTTGTGCAATTTTCTTCCACAATTGATTTTTTTATCTTTTCTACGTTACTATTTTTGAACTGTTAGCGATTTATAATTATCATCTCGGATAGTTTTTCTTGTCATCGTTGTTTTTTATAACTTCTTTTGGAATCAGAGCATATTAAGAGTGGATATCCGCATTTTAATGAAATTAGCATTTTTCCAAAGAAGTTATCTATAAATTAAAGCATTAATATTGATGTAAACTTTAGTTTTAGGAAGCAAAATTCTTAAATTCTTGCCGTATAGAGAGAAAACCACAATAAATTATCAGGTATTTTAAAACGAAGACAATCTGTTTAAGTGGAATTTCAAATTTGCTTGTCAGAGGTATTTTTCACAAACGTTTCAGCTGTAACAAGTAAGAATACTACTAATATTTTATATTTCGCTTATTGTTTGTATTGTCAAGGAGTGCACTATAGAGAGAAAATTTATAAAAAAAAAATAATCACAAAGAATACATTATTAAAAAATTCTGAAATCGGTACACTTTGACATGTTGTTTTTACTGGTATTTAAAGATTCTAAAGTATTTTTTTATTTTTTAGGAATAATGAGGTATTTGTCTAATGTAAACATGTTTTGTATAGACATATTATATCTATTTAATAATTCAATAGGAATTTTCTAAGCTCGCCCTCAATACGGCTCGCGCAGAGTTGTTTTGATCATTTGTATTGAAAATTTAAAAATGGAACGTGATGCGTATCTATACCCTTAATAGCATTTAATATCTACATTCTGAAATAATAGCTTAACTTTAATTCAACCATTATTTACATTACAATAAAGAAGCAGATTTATGTTGAAGTGCAATCAAGCTGGCACAGATAATATCTCTCGGGGGGCAATCACGATCCGATAGTGCGTCCCAGGGCTCCCAGGGGGCGAACAATAAACTTTATTCGGACGAATATTACCAAGTGGTATAAATTTTGTCCACAATTTGAAGTGGCGTTCCACTGGGGTTGTCTATTGGTGTAGAAAACATCGTTCGCAAAAAAATGCATAGGAGCAGATAGTGTAAAAAGTTGGTGTTGTTAAAAAAATTGTAAACAGAGGAATTGAACGTAGCGTCATTAGGAGTGAATGTGTATTGTGTTGTCGATCATTGCGATGCAATTTGATGGACAATCGGGATTTGTTTTCTTTGTTCTGTGTTCGTTTCTGCGTTGATGAGTCAAGTGTAACTTTTTATATTAGTAAAAAAGCCTTTTTCAGCGATTAAATAAAATATTTTCAAGACCAAATACATTAAAAAAGTTGTGTTTAGCTACATACTAAACACACGTAGTACATAAAAAGAATAAAACTTATTTTCGTAATAATCTTGCATGACGTTTTCAGCTGTGTATCTACCCCCCAGCATGACCACCAAAACGCGTTAAGATATAGCGATTAATCCCCTTCGGACCACTTCGTAGCCAGATTTCGTAGCACGTTTAACTGTCAAAAGACAATGGATTTTGACAGTTTGAGTTGAGTGTCGATAAATCGCTATATCACGTGATTTATCGTGTTTCTTTCTGAAAGCAAATAGAGGAGGCGTAACACCGCAGCTCCAGTCAGACCGTGACCACGGCCGATGCAACTCGGTCGAAACTTTGGGATATGGTAGGTGTCCAACACCTATGTTTAGTTTAAAAACGCGTTTAAAACCTGTGTTCCTAATCTAACAAATAGGTATTATCAAAATATGAAACCCTCACTACTAGCTGTATTCGATAAATCAGCCAACATTATCAGATCGCTCATAAAAACACAATATTTCACAAACGATGTATGCGCAGTTATCATTTGGCCGCCGCAGTCTGTAGGGGCTACCGATTCGGTTTCCTGGTTCCAATTTATGGTTTGATTTTAACCAAAAAACAACATAAAAGCTAACCTTTATCGTAAAATACTATTGCGACTCAAAATAACTTGTATGCTAATGTGTCTGCAATCACTGTTATTTAGTATTTTGATCACACGTTCGTATAATCTACTTCTATCCAGGGGCGTGCATTGGTTTTCAAGCTAGGTAGGCACTCTAAATCTAAACAGTTGTAATTAAGCTCTTATCATTTTAAAATTAATACTATTAGTAGGTAATAAGGATGTTTAATTGTTTACCTACCACTTTTATATTGCCTTTTCTTCACGTTGTAAACTTATGATATGTGAAGTTGCTTCCTAGGTATAAATTATCCATTAGCGACCAAAAGCGGCCATTACTTTTTCTATGAACGAAAACTGTGCAAAAGGATACGTAATTTTTGTAAACAAATCGAATTCTCACCACAATCGGCACACTCTACTAATTTCTCCATTATTTAATTAGGTAATATTTTAATCACAAAACACAGCAATTTCTTTTTGTTTTCACAGAAAAAACACTAAATAGTTAAGTACACAAAAACAAAATAACAAAACAATAAAAATATCTCTCATTAACTCGCGCGTGGTGTCAAGTCAAGAAGACAAAAAAAATATATAATATAAGTTATTGCTTTCTCTGCAGAAACTAACGGAACTAAAAACAAACAAAATATGACAACCGCATTGCTTGCATCTTTATTTCCGAAAACAAACATTCTATTAAGCGCGGGTATCAACACTCTTAGGACAAGGTAACAAGGTTGAAACTTGTTAAATTCACCCGCACTCGTGAGATAATAAAACACGGACTGACAGCGAGCGGTTTGTGCATAGGAGCGAGTGAGACAAATAATGTCGTCGTCGGCTTCTCGGTAAAATTCGTTCGCCCGGCGCGTGGTCCGAGGTAGCCCGAGTAAGCATGATTACCTAGCGCTGTTATATTGCGAAGGTCATGTTTTAGAACCTTACACGTACAAAGAGCGCACTTTTTTCTGTGGTCGTATAACTTTTACCGAAATTTTTTAAATGAGTTTTGTATGAAACGCTCCTTGCTTCGAATATGCATTCTGAAGACTGCTTACCCCACCGTAGCGCGTAGGTAGGAATGATGCGCAAGGAAAATTTGCTTACTAACTGAATGTTCAATAGAAGTTTGGTTATTATAGAATATTAACGGAACCAATTAATTATTTTTTACTTTAACACTAGTGACTAGTGGTATCTAAATTTATTAGGTTCGTCATGAGGTAAGCACTGCCTAACTGCCTATATGGTATGCACGCCACTGCTTCTATCTTATGTTTCCTCAATTTCCTAATGAATTTTAATATGTTTTTCTTTTATCAACAATTTTTTCTCCAATATCATAGATTATGATTTATTTTATTTTTGCTTTTGTTGACAAGAACATACTTTCTTTTTTAGCGTCTGCGATCACAAAAAGTAAGTTTTCCTTGTTTTTAAAATTAAATTACATACCTAGGAGATGAATTTACAAACCTTGCCTCTATAAACCGAAATTCGTACGAAAATGGAGTTTAATCTTTGACCTATTTAAAAAAAATCAAAATATTTTTTTATCAGAGTTCATCAGATTGTCATCCTTCATCAAACCGTCTGACTTCATAATGATGTTTGTCCAGTATCACCCGGGCAAATTAAGGTCGTATCCTTCCCCAAACAATCTCGGCCGGACACTTAGCCGGGTGTAAACGAACGGGTGTTTACTCTACGTGCTCGGGTTTTACCCTATCCCGAGTTAAGCGTGAGTGATTGAATTATAGCCGTCTTGCTCTTTAAATAGGGTTGTTATTTTAAGTATGATTTATGATAAGTTTTTTGTTCATTAATAGTGGTTATTATATTAGTGTTATATCAGTTTTAACGGTAGCACAGAATTTAAGTAGTTTTTTATCTTTTTATAAATACTTGTAAATACAGAATACAGTTCTTTATAACTAGTAGCTCCGTGAGCTGTTGCCTCGCGATAAAAAGTAGCTCAAATTGAATGTTTTTTAAAATCAAATAAAACAGAATAGATATTATTTTTTCTATATTAACATCGAACCTGCTCACAAAATTTCACGAGAATCGGATAAGAAATGCGACCTGGAGGCTAACCATCAGCAAATAAGAAACCGTTCAGTTCAAAAGCAGGCCTTAAACAGGACTGCTTAAGGCCTGCTTTCATACTAACCGTATAGGTCATAGCACGAAAAAGTAAGGCAGTTCAATATAAGCCCTGTTGTAAGAGCTCATAGTAAGGCCCCTGTAGAGGAGAACAAACGGACAGCCAACGGACAGCCGCCGCCGGAAGGAAGGACATACGAAAGATTTTTGCCCAAGCTGAAGCAGAGACGCTTCGCTCTCGCTTTGCGCTCGCTTCGGTCAAAAATATAGGTACTTAACATTTTAGGATAAAACGGTGTTTTACAAATTTTGGTACATTAAGACAAAATTATTAGTTAATATTTATCACGATCAACGTTAACACGCAATACGACCATGGAGTTTTAAAAACATAATGTCCATCAGCCATTTTTGATGTCCCCACTGCTGGGGCACAGGCCTTCCTTATGGGTGGTAAGGAGGATGGGCTATAACCCACCACGCGGGCCCAATGCGGATTGGTGGGTGTTAACGACTGCAAATGCAGCCGGGACCAACGGCTTAACGTGCCTTCCGAAGCACGGAGGAGCTCGAGATAATAAATTTTTGGTCGCCCATCCCATGACCGACCCATGCGAACGTTGCTTCCGCAATCGCTGGGCCAGGCGCTAAGCCACTGCGCCACCGAGCTCCAAAATACATAATATCCAGTATAAAGTCGTGGGAACAATCAACTGGTAACGACTTACTTACCTATATTAAAACATCACACTTTATGGCCAATAAAAATAAATGTGGCCCTCAAATACCGCCACTTGTTGATCGCAAATCATTTCTGTCCATTTGTCATTTTGCGAGTGATTCTGATGATTTTTTGACGTAGAAATTACTTTTATAAATGGTGAGCCGTTTCATTCATTGCTTTGTATTGAGAATAGAACAAAATTCAGAAGAGCAGAAATGATTTTTCACTATGCCCCTTTTTATGTTTTCGAGATGAATCTTAATTGCATGCTAGGTAATGCAATAATTTTCGATGAATATTTTTTAATTTTCTTTAACTTAGCTGATGCCACAAATAAATTAATAAGTAAGTACTACATCCTATAAATTGGCTGATTCCACAGACAATTAATAATACATTAATTGTCAGTAATAGATAAATAGTCAGGTGGGGTAAGTGAAACATACTTTATTTTTATTTAACAAGGTTTAGTAAAGCTGTAAAACTCGCAATTAAAGTAGCTGTGTAGGCAATGTACTCCTCATTAAATCAGCCTTTAACGGTATGAATATAAATATCTAAAGACTTGCATTAAGCAACAAAATCACGAAAAGAATATAAAGGCTAAGAAGTGTTTCACTTACCCCTGACAAGGGGGAAGTGAAACAGTGGCCAAAATAGCTTTAAATATTGAGTTAATTTAATTAAAAACAGGACAAAAAGATCATTTTAAACCGTTAACATCCAAAATGTATCAAATTCTAATAAAATAGGGGCCAGTTTCAAAGATTTATCAAAAAAACGTAATTTTCATTTTATAACATAACTTAATTTTCTTTTTGGTTTACTAGCTAGTTTAATGACCGCAGCGATATCTGTGTTGTATTGAGGGCAGTAATTCGTCATTCCTGACTTATCGACACATCGCTATGAGAATAAACTACGATAGTTTCTTAGATATGGTTAGGTGTTTCATTTACCCCACCTGACTATACCTTTATTTTTTAGGAAAAAAGCATAAGGAAACCCAATGACAAATACAGTTGAAGAGAAAGTTTAATAATGATAATAATATTATTATAATTGGTGTTCCAAAAACCATTAAACTGGCTTTCGCCCATTGGAAAGGGTGCCTGTCCTTTTATAAGGCCGTATTCCAATTAGTAAATGGATAATCCATATACTCCACCGTAGTATTGATTTGATCCAAATGGCAACATTTTACTAGGGGAAATTAATATTTTTGACCAACGATTGGTTGACTATGATTAAAACCTGATATTGGTGAATAATATTTTGTTTGTGTAATAGTTATATATGGCGTATAATGTAGTTGTAAGACCGTGTTCACACACAACAAAGTATATATCGGATCCAACTATCAAAGGCATTGAAAATGTAATTTAGAAATAAAGCAAATGGCGCTGTTATCAATGCCGCATAGTCAATAGGTATTCATTTAGTCCTGACAATAAAGTGAACGGAGTCCAGAATGACCTAGCGCGTAAGGGACCCGCTACAGCCTACAGTTTTTGTCCGCCCGCCTTCTAAGATGGCTCAAACTGTAGCCTAATTCAATCCTGAGGTCCATTTTTTCCGTTTCTTGAATAAAGAGCTAAAAAAAATTCGGAAATTCTCGAAAAAACTATTTTTTTTTCTTAGTCCAGCGCCATCTCTTGACCGTTAGTGGAACTAAATAAAATTTTCTTGGGTCTGTTGACTGGCCATCTGTTGACTGGTAGAGAAACGAATAAATTTTTGTTTGTTTTTTGAATATTTAAAAAAGTGTGTTATATTGAGACATCGTTTTATTTTTCCTGTAATCTTTACATAAACTACTATCACATAGAATTATTTCAGATTTTTCTCTTTGCAAACTTTGGAGATAAGAGGGGGGAACGGTATTTTTTTTTACTTTTTTCATCATAAGTCGAAAACTATGCGGCTTAAAAAAAAAGAAAAAAATTATTTCAAATGTGCAAACAGCGTTCTTTCATATGATACCCCACATGCCCTAGTCGCCCCACTTAAAATTTTAAAGACCTCTTTTCAGTCCCTGTTGTAAAAAAACTATTTATTTTTTATTTCTTTCATATTTGCAAAATAGTTGGACAAAGGTCATCTTTAACTATTCCAAATTTCAAGTTGATACTATTAGTAGTTCTCGAGATATCCAGCTGTGACAGACAGACAGACAGACTGAGTCACACCATAAGGGTTCCTTTTTACCATTTTGGTACGGAACCCTAAAAACAATCGCGATAAGCGGACGATGTTCTGTTCATCCCACTCCGATAAGGTTCAATATCAATATCGCGTCCGACTATTGCGATTCTTTTTATGTAATAGGCCTGCTGTTCTGTGATCTAGAACCATTGACCTCTATATTATTACACTGGACTGGCTGCTGTCAAACTGTTTTTGCTATTTGATTTCCACCATTTTGGCGCTGCAGGACGTAGCGTGCGTATAGGGTACTAAATCTAATGGTGTGCTTATGTCGACGCAAATACCGATAGCCCTTTATACAACTTAAAACTTCCATTAAAACTTGTTATAAATGTCAAAATTAGTTCTTTAGACGCACGCTAGTGGCGTTTCAAATAGGCACAAAAACTTTGCTGTCAAACCATACAGACAGCCAGTCCAGTTAATAGAAAAAAAAATAATGTAAATGTCTAGAACACACGCACTTCATAAATTTTTAGTTTTCAGCTACATTAAACAGCTGAGCCACAGGAAAATATAAGAAAATGTAAATCCATCTCTAAAAAGCAAAATGTAGTAAATCCATATGAAAAGCCAAGTATGAGTAATTATCCTTAGCTAAAACCACCAGTAATGGTATTGCATTATGTTCCCGCCACTGTTTCGGCGAACATTTGACTAATGGCGACGGTGTCGGCGACACGCGCGCCTTCCCACGGGCGCTGGCGACATCCCGTTTGGAAACCCCGGGATCTTATGACTTTGGATCCAATGGGGTGCGTTGTAATCTAATTATAATAACTAAAGGTTTTTTAATTATTAATAATTACTTGCGGCCTTATAAATTTTGGGCATTAGCTGCCAAGTGGCCCTCAAACAATTGAATTTCTATTGTGTCACGTGTTGTATACAGAATGGCGTGGTTCATTATGCATTTATGTCGGCTCCACACGTTGGTCCAAACCTTCTGTCTGTTCCACTAGTCCCATTGACCCAGTCCCTTGGCCTATGTATCGTTCGTTGATGACTTTGAAATAATCTCTTTGAAGCATTTGTTACAAAACCGGCAACGTACGATGAATTTGCCAATACTGTGGCCAACGTGTGGAGCGGGCATTAGATGATTTTTTGATTATTGTTTCTTTTATTGTGATTGTAACATAAGTTTCATTCTATCGCGGATACCGTCATTTCAAAAATCCTTGGTGAGTAGGTATACAAACGCTGGCTAACATTTCCAACATATTTCCCGTATCGGATTCCCTCACAGTACCGTGACTAGCGATTATTATTTGTATGAAGCCCGTCAACGGTGTCATGATGAGCCTCTAATATTCCACGTCGAGGCAAGTGAGTCATCGATTTTGGTTGCCTCGAATCGGTAGACGGACATTTCATGTAATTGGCCGGAATTCTTCCTATCATATCCTATGTGATTGCCTATTGCGATTTATAGGCCTATTTGGTTTTGATATTTGATAATGTTAAAAGAAGGAGGATTAAAGAATCTAACAAAGTATCTTTTGTAATAAAAAAATACAATCACGGGTAGAGAGACAAGTGATGTTTCAAAAAAAGTTTTTAATTTTCCCAAAATTGTATACATTGCTATATATTAATATAATTCAACGATACATGTAAGTATTTTAAATATTTATTTATGTACTTACCTGATCATAATTATACATTTGCTAATGTTAATAATTAAAAAAAATACTGAACACTGTAGCAATGTAAAAATTACAAAACCATTTTTCCAAACTGGGAAATTCGACACAGGCACATCATTTGTAAAAACTCTCATTACATTTCAAACAGAAATGACGAAACAAAAGTACAAAACGCATAAAAAAAATACAAACATCAAAATAATAGCAATACGCCATTAGCGAATGCTTCGTAACGCGATAATGATGTAACTTCAGCAAAGAGTAAAAAAGTCATAATTAAAAAAAATACGAGAAGGATTGTGTCTGGTGACGAGACACGGTGTGGGTGCCTCGTTCCAGTTGGTTCGGTTGAATAGTCTTTATTCATACATTTAGTTCACGAAAATACAGGGTGAAAAAAAGACGGTAGTTGAAGGAAAAGTACCCGAAGGAAACTTTCCTTTATTTAAAAAAAACCGGTCAAGAGCGAGTCGGACTCGCGCACCGAGGGTTTCCGTACCTAACATCATAATAAAAACACTACAGAGCTGAAGAATAATATATTATTATCGATCCTGATCGATCGATCTCTTGATCGACAGTGGAACTAATTAAATTTTTATTAGGTCAGGGCCATCTGTTGACTGGTAGAGGAACATATGAATTTTTTGTTTGTTTTTGAATATCAAAAAAGTGTGTTATATTGAGACATCGTTTTATTTTTCCTGTAATCTTTACATAAACTACTATCACATAGAATTATTTTAGATTTTTTTCTTTGCAAACTTCGGAGATAAGGGGGGGAACGGTATTTTTTTACATTTTTCATCATAAGTCGAAAGCTATGCGGCCCAAAATAAAATAAAAAAATGATTTAAAATGTGCAAATAGCGTTCTTTCACATGCCCTTGTCGCCCCACTTAAAAATTTTAAGACCCCATTTCAGTCCCTGTTGTAAAAAAGTATTTATTTTTTAATTTCTTTTTTATTTGCAAAATACTTGGGCAAACGTCATCTTAAACTGTTCCAAATTTCAAATTGATACCATTAGTAGTTCTCGAGATATCGAGCTGTGACAGACAGACAGACTGAGTCACACCATAAGGGTTCCTTTTTACCATTTTGGTGCGGAACCCTAAAAACAAGTGAAACTGCAATCAAAAATTGTTTTTATAGATCACTTGTCTAAGCCGTGATCGTAAATCGAACGAACGGGCTAAACTACTATTTTTATCTTTCTTGGGTTTGCCTTTAATTAAAGATAAGTATTAAGTTATTTAAAAAAAAACCATTACCATTGACTCTATTGATTGGTATCATAAAAGTACAGTGTGTTGTTTTTCGGATTTTACTCCATTTTATTCCTGACTGAGACAAGCGATTTTGAATGCAGTTACTTATACTTATTTTTGAAACTAATGAAATGTTTCCTTTCAGTATTTGCCATCATCAATTTTTAGGGTACTTTCCCCTTCAACTACCGTCTTTTGTTCACTCTGACTGTATTTATTTTTACTTATAAAGCATTTCATAATGAACAATATAAAATATCATCCAGAGGTTTTCCTACCACGTCACATCCTATGCATTTTAATTTTAGCACTATTTAAGCAGATAAGTATTACGGTCATTGTTAAGCGATGAATGCGATGAACTTAAAAAATAAAAACAGTACGAGTAGGTACAGTCGAGTTCATTAATATGTTGGCACTTTTGACAGCTCATCAACTTTTATGGCTTTATAATAAAGGTCAACAGCCTGTCAAAAATGCCAACATATTAATAAACTCGACTGTACATAACTTTTTTGTGCACATTAACATTCGCCGGAAACGTTATTATTTCCCAACACTCAATGGAAAACGTTAAGGGCAGAAAATGGTGAAAGAGAACATTCCAACAACAATATTAACATTACAAAGAACTTAAACTTTATTGATATTACTGTTGAAAAGTTTAGAATGTGAACAAAATGGCGGGCTTCCTCCATCGCGATTCGAACGAAATTAGCGAGAAGTAGAATTTTAGCGAATTCGCATTCGCACCGCGAACTCCTTCAAATTTATGGTTGCGATAACGGTACTGCGAAAAGGCGGCATAAATTCACTTTGGATGTGGCGATAGATCGGAACAGAAGCGAAACTTATTATTTTATATCTCTATGTTGGTGAAAAATCAACATTAGTGATGGATAGAAGGAATGAGCTTTTACAAGTATTTAGAAGCACCTAACTTATTCAACAAGAAGAACGTATTTGTTTTAAGGTAGAGTACCTCTACCACAGTATAGAAATATTCTATGTCATAATAGTAGTTTATGATACTGATGCATAATACCTAGTTATGTGCAGTTTCATACACTACTTTATCTACACTCATACATTTGGGATTGAACCTACTAAATAAAAGATCAACGTTAGAAAAGAGAGAGAGACTTCGGTTGTATTAGCTATGTACCTACCTTGTAATAAGTCATTTTCTTAGCTGCATCTAAAATAATTCTGCAGGGTAATTTTTTTTTACATTTTAAGCAAGAATAAAAAACACCTACGAAATTCAGTAAAAATTGAAATCAAAATTCAAAACTTTTTGTAATGCTCTAAAAATGGCGCGCATTACATTAGAAAAAAAAAATGAGATGAGTCATATTTCCTTGGGGAAAATATCGTTGTTTTTTTTTAATATCACGGCACTACCTTCTTCTTGGATTTGCCCTGTATCGTAATGAGAAAAAAAGTTACTTTATGATGCAGCTGACTGCATCGTAATGAGTTTTTTTTTAATTTTACCTATTCACAAAAATAAAGTACGTATTTATATTACCTTTTTTGAATTCATATTTGGAACATTACGTTGTGAGTGTAGATAAAACGAATTTAAAGTTCTTGTGGAATATAAATTATTTTCATTTTAACAAAATAAAAGCTACGTGTAATAGAATAGAGCTGCATCCACAGATATTATTTTTCTAAACTAAAGTTTCAAACATGTTTCAAATCGCGCATATGAATTTCTTAACTTAAGTGCATTTTTTATTACATACAATAAAGGAAAGATTATTCAATCATTGTTTGAAGTTCTTTTACTGCTGAAACTTTGTACTTAATGTTTTTTTTTTCTATTCATGTTCTGACATTTGAGAATGGCCATTACGTATAACATAAAGGTTTCGAACGAGAAATACCTTTTGAGAATAATGTTACAGTGAAATGGGCTTTAATATTCAAAAAGGATTTGATAGTTCCCATTTAGGTGTCAAGACCAATAATCTTACCAATTTCTCATATTGTTTAAGGTAGATTAATATCTAACAACAATACACTTTGGCACACTTGGGAAAAACTATAGCTATAATTGCGACAAAAGTTATGACATCCTAAGTTAGAATTAATATCGATGCAGATAAAGGTTTAAAAAGCAATACAGTGTATGTAATAAAATCAAATAAAAAAAGCCTTATTCCGAGCTTTTAATTTTTGATCAACGAATAGGCTTTTAGACTTCTAATTTCTCACGCTGCAAGCCGAAAGCCAAAATGACTATCAATTCTGATGCACTGGGAAATATCTCTGCATTTGGTGCATTACAAACACAAATCAAATTCCAAATGTAGTGCACTCCACTATGCGTTATGGCCAGAGAAGAATTTGCATACATTGTAGTAACAACATTATTCGTTTGTGTCGGGCCTATAATTGTCTTTGTTAATTATTACATTAGCACTGATAATGTATACATTGATGAATAGGTTAACAAAGTAAGCAATGGCACTAATGACACCCGAAATTAACAAACTCAGAAAAAAATTGCGTCACAAATCAAAAGACAAATACTTATTTCACAATTCGTTATTTTTAACAAATAAGTTTTTATTTATCGTTTGGTAATAGGGTTATAAAGCCGAATATGGTATATAAGGTAATTATTAGTCATTGCCCTGGAAAATTATAATAAACCCAGAAAATCACCACTATGACAATTTTTTTCTTTTTATGATAAACTTCGTAGTAGCAACCCTAGACCGACATTGTATTTTATTTTTGCCGATTAATAGGATTAATTGTCGAATAAATAGTCTATTTCCGTTGTCACTTACTTATTAGGGTTGTCACTTTGCAGTTTTCCATTATTCGGCTTTATAAACTTATTACCGAGCATCCCTGTATAATTATTTTTAAAACAGGATATCTACCTTTTACTTAATATCTTTAATTTTATTGTAAGTAACTCGATTTGCCTTTAACAATTTACGGATTAGGTAGTGGGAAATTGCTTTTGAAATACCTAGACTGTAAGCGAACTTTTGCTGTAGGTAATAAACACTCTTATCTTTAAAGAGTCGTGGCTTTAGTGATAAAGCTCTACCATTTGACTAATAATTTACTATCAAGCATATAGGTATTGAACTATATTATTTTAAAGGGCTTAACGTCGCTGATACTCGTAGTATCAAATAAAAAGTAAGCTGCCTGGAACAAATTTTCGTGCACGCACACAAAGAAATTTCAAACGAACCATCTCAGGCCAACCAAGACGATTTTCAGTACCTACTGAAGAATTTACCAAGGAGTCCGTGTCCCTAGCGGAACAAAACAAAAGACGGTAACGTTTTCGGATACAGCTAGAGCGGACCTTGGACAACAAAAACCGCTTCTTTGTCGATAAGATTTACCAAAAAATCTTTGCTTTATCTTCAGAATTCTCATTTAACCCGGCGAGCATGAGGTGAAAAAAGTTACACCTAGCATGTGGTGGGGTTTGCCATACCCCAACATATAATTACCTATAAATGCCAATTTATTAAACCAAGACTTAAGAATTTATTCGTATTTTGAAATATGGTTTATATTTAGTGTATAAAATAAAAAACAGTGTATATTTATATACTTTTATTGTATTATTTATCAGAAATACTAAAATATAACATTTACAAAAAAACAAAAAAAGGAACTTCTGAAAAAGGAACTAAAATCAACTAATTCTTTAATAAAAATATAAAATCAACTTTAAAAACTTAAAGAATATAAGATTCTCAATAACATATTTTTTTTAAAGAATTAGTTGATTTTAGTTTTAGTATTTTTGATAAATAATACATTAAAAGTATATAAATATACACTGTTTTTTATTTTATACACTAAATATAAACCATATTTCAAAATACAAATAAATTCTTAAGTATTGGTTTAATAAATTGCCATTTATAGGTAGATATATGTTAAAACTAACACGGAGCATGTGGCGGGGTATGACGCACCCCACGAACGTTTACACGCGTGTAGCTCCTGCGCCGGTTGACCTGACACTGCGGTCACGCCACTCTCCCCCCGCGGAGTACATTGGCTCCAGCTACTCGAAGCAACAAACCAATTGAGGGGCAAATTTGAAAAATACACGACTTCGCGCAAAGCATGGGCATGTCACACCCTACCACAAGCTCGCCGGGTTAAATCGTCCATCAAGATTAGCATCCTAGGCTCCTAGGCATAACTTTCAATAATTTTAACATAACTAAAGCGAGTATTTTTCTGTAAACGAAACTGAAAAGTTAACGATTTAGTTTTGGTTATATCGTTGAAAATCAGCGCGATTGGGCTGCGAGTTTAAAACTCAGACTTTTTATTCTGCTTTCAGGCGATTTAAGTTCAACGCCTTTTAAAATGCTAAAGTCACTGATAGACTATCTTGCATAGAATACATCTAGCATCGTGACAATCAAGCTTAAAAACGCAAGGTATTTCACTCGCGTGCTCCAAACCTACGAACAATAAATAAGGCTTTATCGCCATTTTAATAAATGTGCAAGGAACTTTCTTAGAATAAATAAGTAAAGCAATAAAAGCTTTATCTGGCGAATTTCCTGCTCGACAAAAAGACAGGAAGGTTTATGATGGCCCTTTATGAATACGCATGTACGAGTTTACATATTCATGGTGAACGCACTTTCTCATCATTAGTGTTGTTCCAAACTTGGTACGCGATGAAGATAAATTGTGGGAGTATTTTTTTAAAGCAATATTGCCACATTTAATATAAACGCGTCAGGAGAATATGACAAGGTGAATTTGTTTTGATCAACTTTTGTTTCACATATAAAATACAAGTTAGATTATTTTCTGTACCCGTAGCACGAACGGCTATCGAAAAAAATAACGCGCGTAAAAACATTCGATAGTGTAATTTTGTATGGGAAATTTGTACAGCGCCATCTATCGCTGCAAAGCAAAATTAAATTTTCCATAGATAATACTCTATCGAGTAGTTTTACGCGCGTTATTTTTTTCGATAGCTGTTCGTGCTACGGGTACTGATGTGTCTGATGTGTACGTTGAGTGGTGTGACAAAAAATACATTTTTCACTCCTCTTGCTCAAAAAGTGCGTCATTGTAACGTACAAGAGTCGAGATAAAATAGCATAATAAGCCCTAGGGGATAAAGTTTTTTCTTTTTTAATGTTTGTCTATTACCAATGAGCGTACTAAAACGAAAAAGTTTTTATTCATAATCACGAATAAAAACTCGCTCGACTTAATACTGGGGGTCTATTACGAAAAGTTTAATGCGATACACGCGGCTGCGTCCGTGCTTCGTTCTGATTGATTCCTATTACAAAGCACTTGCGTATGCGATATTGCAAAGTGATTGCGTAAATTTGACAGTTTCTCTCTAGTGGATCCGTCATTATTCGTTCAATAGACTATGGACTACGATAGCTACATTGAAAATATTTGTAATTTTTTTTTTTTTTTATTTATTTATTATCAGACACAGTGTAATACATTTTTTATTTTACAAAAAAGTACTATTTAAACCTCTAGAGTTTGAGTATAGTACCTGAGAGATTCGTACACGTAGACAATAAGTGATACCTAAGTGATTGTTAATTTACATATTGTGATAATTAATCTAATGACATAACAATTACATATTAGGAGATCGAGCATGGTTCTGTCAGTAGGAAGCATGAAATTTCATTGTAATAAGGACAGAAAATATTCTTTTAATTTTAATTTTATGTTTTCTTTCGTAATAGCATTACGCGTGTCGGTAGGCAAAGAATTGATTAATCTAGGAATAAGGAATGCGCTCGCCCGCTCACCGTAGTAGTTGTGTGCTGATACAATAACAAGTTTTTCCTGCGCAACTTGACGGGTGCATATAGGATGATTTATTTTAATTTGAAACTGGTCACTAAAAAATTGTTCTTTTAAGATGTAGTAATTAACTTTTTCATGTACTGGTAAGGTTTTGCAATGTTTGAATATTTCGTATTCATTTTTAAAAGAGGATTTTAAATTGGGTGGTATTATCAACTTAAGTATTCGAAGCTGCAGTCTATATATTGAATCAAGGTAAGTTTTGAAGGTACGGCCATAGCTAGAAATGCCGTATGACACAATTGAATCAAAAAGCGCATTGTATAGTAGGAGTCTAGCTTTAATTGTTAAGCGATTTTTTATAACATAAAATTTAGACAAAATTGCACGTAGTTTATCACACACTCGTGCAATATGTGGACTCCAGTTAAATTTATTATCGATAAGCAGTCCCAAATACATGTATGTGTCAACCTGTTCAATAGTTGGACATTTAAGATCACACTTACTTGTTGAATTATTGTGTAGACATGTGTGTGTGTGGGCTAACAATTTAGACGCTTGGGTGCTGCATTTTAAGTAAGGTGATTTTATATGCATTAATTTAGTTTTTTGAGCATTGAGCACTAGACCCATATCGTGACACCACTTATTCAACCTATCAAAATCGTTTTGAAGCTGCAAACTGATTTTGTTTAGATCTTTTCCTTTAATTAGCAAACATGTGTCATCGGCAAATTGAAAAGATGTGCAGTTGTGAAGTATTGTGTCCATGTTGTTCACGTATGAGATAAAATGCAACGGGCCACAAACTGAGCCTTGGGCTGTGCCATTTGTTACAGAGACTGGGTCACTGAGACTGTTAGCGATTTGGACTTGATATTTTCTATTCCTTAAGTAATCGGTACACCAGTTATGGACGGGGCCCCTCAGACCTGACTCGTCTAGCTTTTTTATTAAAGTATCGTGATTCAACGTGTCAAAAGCACGTGAGAAGTCGATATACAGGGCAAGAACATGATTTCTGTCATTAAGTGCATTATTTATGTAGTCTGTAAATTTATAAAGTAATGAAGTTGTACTTTTATATGGCTGAAAACCATACTGCGAGTCACTAATAATTGAATTTTTACCGTAGAAGTCATAAATTTGATTACAAATAAACTTTTCAACAATTTTGTCTATTGATGGTAATATTGTTATTGGCCGATAGTTGTTAATGTCATTTTTTTTACCTTTTTTGAATACTGGTCTCACACATCCTACTTTTAATTCATTTGGGTACATTCCCGTGTTTATACTGACATTAATAAGATTCGAAATGGTAGACGCAATTTTATCACTAACAGCTTGTATATCAATCATTCTTATATTATCCAGGCCCGGCGCTTTAGAACTATTCATAGATCTGATCAGCTTCTGTATTTTTTTTGGTGTAGCCTTTTCAAACCTCATACTTACATCGGCTGACCTAATTGTGTGACCATCAAGTAGGGACATTGAACAGTTAGGTAGGATTTTTTTACAGAACTATCAAAACCTTCGGCAAATTCATTTGATATTTCAAGTGATGATTTATTTTGGGAGCCAAAAGCGTTAAGAACAACGTCATCTATGCTTTGTTTTATTTTGCCACAAATTGAGTTCATAATATTCCATAACTTTTTTGGATTACCAAAATTAGCTTTAATTTGATTTTTATAGAACGAGTTTCTATTATATTCTAAAGTTTTGTGGACTTTATTCCGCAACTTGTTACATTTTAATCTTAATACTTTATTGTTAGGATCTTTTTTCCAGACTTTGAAGCATTCATCCCTCATGTTACATAATTTTAAAATGTTGCTACTCATCCACGGTAGCTGTTTCCTATTATTTTTATTAACAGTGATGGTACGTTTCGATTTTTCTAATGCGCAATTAAAAGCATTTTTTATGTAATTATAAATATCATTTGAGGTGCGCAGGTTGTTAGTTTCTTCCCAGTTTGTATTGCTTAACGTGTTATACATTATTTTTTTATCAATAGTGCACTTAGTAACTGGCACACTCTGTATATCGCGGTGAGCAGACGAGTCACCGGTGAGACAAAACATAGTCGCGCGATGGTCCGCGAGAACAGTGTCGATTGCGGCCGTGTGAGGTGTTAGCGTGTGTGAGCGGATAAATATGTGGTCGATACATGACTTAGTTATTTTATTCTTTCTTACTTCGATTCTTGTGTAGTCCGATATCCCACACGCTAAACCACACGCGGACAGCATATCCAAGTACATGTTTTTAATGGATGTTTGTGATTTAAGATCGATGTTCATATCACCTATAACAACTGTAGTGCCTGACAAGTGATTGCTCAATATATTGCTAAGTTCACGAATGAATAGCGTTTGGTTATAAGATGGTGGTCTATAGATTGCACACACAACAATCGTGTCATTGTAGATTGTTTTTAAAGTGCCTTCAAGATATTCAAAAGTATATGTGTTACTGATTTTCGGAGTGTATTTAAGATATTTTTTTACATAGACAATTATTCCACCTCCTTTTTGATGAGCGCGAAGTTGTGTGTACATTCTATAACCAGGAATCTGAAATAAATTCGAGATTTGGTCAGAGATACCCACTTCTGTCAAAATAACTAGGTCGATTTGTTTTAATGAGCAGTCGATAATTTGTAGTACTTTAGGGAAGTTTTTGAGCATCGATCTTATATTCACGTGAAGGCATGAAAGATTAATATTATTAGAAACTATATTACTAAAGAAAGAGTTAACATTTACACAGTTAAACAGTTCAGAGTTTGGGAAATCATTATTATTAGGGTTGAATTTTATAGATAAAGGTTGGACACACTTAAACAGTTTTCTTATTATTTCTTATTTATTATTAGGTGAAGCCAGTAACGAATCAATCTCGCACATCGCACGAATAATTTGGACTTTCTTGCTATCATCGGCCTTTTTCACATAGATTTTACCTTCCTTACACCATACATACTTGAACGGGCCATTGGGTGATTTTAGACGCTGCTTGGCTTGATATAACAGTGCTTTCTTGTTTCTGCTTAGTGCTTCTCTCACATAAACCTTGTTCGTCGCTTTTTCTATGGTTACTGGGAGTGACAATTCACCTACCGTGATTTCCTTTGATTTGGCAGCAATAAGCCACGTGTCGCGGGCAGATTTGCTATTAAGCTCCAGCAGTAGGTAACCAGACCTTTCAGTGCGTCCTGTGACTTGGCGGACATCATGAACTGTGTCAGAATCAATTTGCAATTTCATTGCTACGGATTTTGTCACTGCCTTTAGATCAACGTTTGGTATATTTGGCAACCCTGCAATCTCAACAAAGGAGTTCAAGCCTTTTTGTTCTGTTTCTTCCAAGCGTTGTTCCATGGCCGCAAGACGAAGTTCCATATTCTTCTTTGCATTTACAAGTTCCGTGTTTTTATTTTCTAGTAATAATAACTAATAACTGTAACCGACGAACTGCGGACGACTATCGTGACCAAGTTTCGTAATAGGCCCCCAGTTTATCATTCTTATTTTTGAAAATGGAACTAAAAGCATCTCTTCGGTAAAATCATAGACTTATTTATACTCTGTGTACAGAGTGAATCGTAGAATGCGTGTTTGTGTTGCTTAGCTGCTACAGCAGAAATTAAAAAAGGTACCATGGCGCGAAATCTTTAGATTTTTTTTATAATTACAAACTGATTGAATTGTGTGACTGTAATTGGAAAGAAATAATTTTAATCTTCTGCCGTCAAGCACAAATCATTTATTTAAATATTGTACAAAAAGTTTATGAAGTGGAGGAAAAAAAAACGAGTGGATTCGTTTACGGAAGTAAGTAAGTAGGTATAAACTATTTAATATTGTATTTTATTTTCTCGCAATCGTAGTGAAAAGTATAGTGTAACACACGACGCTAAAACCCATTGTAACTCGGTTTCTATTTATTCCCTCGCTCAAGCTCGGGAATAAAAATACCTCGTATGCAATGGGTACTTTTAGCGTCTTGTATAACAATCTACTATTAAATATAGTTTTCATAATGTCAATGTAATAATGGTTATGTAATTAAGGTTGTACCCTGAGCGAAAGTGGCGCCGCGGTGAATTATATTTAATATTATAATTATACACAATTTTAAAAATGTTTATCGTGGAGATTTTAGGGCCCACACCACAGTCTAGTGTTTTAAGACGGTATCGTTACATTCTTTCGTAGTCACTGCTAGAAGTAGATAGCAAAACTGCTAAAAGTGGCCGTTTTTGACACATTTGCTATCTACTTCTACGAATGACTACGAGGGCATGTAATACCTTCTAAAAATACTAGACCATGGGCCCTAAAATCTCCACGATAAACATTATAAAAATCTTTTTCTATTAATAACTTATTAAATAAAAACCGAATTTCTATTAATAACTTATTAAATCTGAGGGCGCCACTTTCGGTCATACAACCGCATTAAACCTTTTTTGTGAAAACAGATACCTACGTTATTAGGGATGATAGACCTATTAATTACCCTACTTTTGGGCTTCGCCGCAGTCGGGTAAAAATACGTAACTTTTTTTTAAATGAATTCATTTATTTCAGTTAACAAAGATCCGATAATAGTATAACAGTCATACATAAAACTTTGAATGCGAAAAAATCGTATAAACAGTAGGCCCGTGACTTTCACGCTAACAACATAATAATATTCGGATCAACATAAAAGGTTGTGGTTCGTCACGACCTCAACATTGCCATGAAACCTAAACAACGCATTTAAACCAGTGAATATTACCGTCAATATGCCCCATTAACACGTTCGGGGCCCCGAAAAACCGGGGCAAAAGCTCCGTAGGGTCTCGTTACCCCAAAATGGGTCATTACGTGCTGAAACTGAGGACCGAGTCACTGTTTACTGCTTGATCCGTACTGAGGGTGGTACCTGAGTACGAGGTCTTTTGATGGTGGTATATAATCGTAAGTAACAGCATCATATACATTAAATTGACTCTTAGATGAAAAGCTGAAATACGTCCTAAAAAAAAGTCGCAGGCCAATGTTTAAAATTTTGTTTAAAAAAATTTACATGGCAAGAAAATGTGAAAAATAATGTGTAACTTTGTTTACTTTAATGTGTATAAATTATTATGGCAATATATTTACAGCTTTGTTAAGCAAGCAAGTGTTTTACTTTAAAATATTCTGAAAAGACGAAGAAAATATCACGCTACATGTGTGAATGAAAATGTAGTAAACTATTTGCCAAATCTTAAAGTACTCGAATGTAGCAGTTGTAGGAATAGTTAGCTTTTGTGCAAGATTCTCTTGTGAATAATTATTTAGAGCCCGAAGCAGCATCTCATTAAATCCTTCGCTAACTAACCAAGTCTGTTTGCTTTGTGTCATTATAGCGAGCGTTAGTATTGGGTTACTTTTGACAAAGTTTTGGCTTAAAATATAATATTATTGAAAAATACTTACCTCAGTAAAATGTAGCTTTTTTATCGGGCCAGCGCTGTAACCATCAGAACTGTAAGGAAGAAGAGTTGCATTATAACTGTGCTTGTGGGTTCAGCATGAGAGAAGATACATTTTGTGTTTGTTGTAAAGAAAAAACAATTTTAAAAGCTTTAAAACTTTTGTGGACGCAAGAACCAGGTGGTGAGTTCGTAAAATGACATTAGAAAATTCAATACCTACATTTTCTAAGCAACAAACAAAGTCATAAGTCGTAGTGGCACTTCTATACCCTGCAAGTGCTGCAATCGTTTATGTTATGTTAATGACCGTTGCCAAATTATAGAAGCAGATTGCAGAATAAAAAAATCCGAACTAAATATTTCTAACTAAAGGGAATGATAAATTATTATTATTTCGTTTTCGGTATTTTTCCTATACCTACCTGGATTCCAATGTACTTTTGGCCCATTTAGGGTTTAGGTAAGTACTAAACTATAATTTTAAAAAATAATTAATTTATCCTGTACTAGCGACCCGCCATCGCTTCGCTTCGGTTCTTTCTTTTCGCTCCAAAAGTCTGTACCCGTCCCTTTCGAGTCCCGTTATCATCGGTATGAGAAACGCGCTTGAATTTATTTTCGCGCGCGTAAACTTTTTGCGATAGCTCCTAAGATATTTATTTGAACTCCTATAGTGTAAAGAGCTAAAATTATGTGCATGAAACGCTTATGGTAAAGAATGCATTTACCTTACCAATATTAATATAAAATACCTTTCCAATTACCACATTATTTGTAACCATTAAAAAAAAGTTAAAATGGCTATAGTAAGTAAGGAATTACTCTATCAATTGGTGAAAAACGCATCAGTACAGACTGACAGACAGACGCGGTGAGGGACTTTGTTTTATAATATGTAGTGATAATAATTAAAGAGTGCCTATACCGCCTCATTAGCGCCCCCTATGTCACTAACACAACGCCCGGGGCATCGTTATTGTTCTACAAACGACTGTGTCGTGACGACGGCCGGCGTCGGGAGCTGCTTTGATGAAACAACGCTAGGTGCGAACACTTTCATTATACCTTCATTAGAATCCTATTTCAATTATAAGGAGCTTTTGATAGAAATCTGCGAGGTAAAGCTATAATGAAAGTAAACGATATTGTTTGAAGTTATAAGGATACAACATTTATGTAAGTATTACGTAAGTTTTTTTTTAAATAGTTAGATCAAACCTATGCTGAAATTTTTTATTCATAAAGTACCTAGATTCCCGTTGTTTTGTTTTAAATTACTTTGTGTTTTTCTCTTATTCATTAATATACTATCTTATTTATTTATTTATAATCATAAAACACTAATTTGTTAATAAATTATAAAAAACACATTTACAATTGAATTTTATGCAATGACGGTGTCTCATAAACCTTTAAAGGTTTTTCTGAGTGATAAAACAAATTAATAAAATTGAAATATCAAGCAACAATGGCACAGAATCAACGAATTTTTGGCAGTAGTGTAACAAATATTAGGACAAGTGAAAAGTATCACTAGTTTTACAGTAGAACTTATAGAACATGACTAAATCTTAGGTACCATTTACTGTTAAATGAGTGTACTTATTTGTTGTTACTACGACAGAACTATGAAACCAATGCTGTGCGATAGCAATTAGGAGTTATAATATAGGTATATACGTTGAAATGAATAGATCATTCATCTGTCCATTTATATGGTTTTAAATGTTATTACTAACATATTTCTTATCATATAAAATTTCAATTTTTTCCACTACTTACGTATAGCACCGTACAGCCGCCATGTTGGTTTTTTTATAACGCCACTGTCTTAAAACACTTGCGCTAACAAAGACAAATCTAACGATATGTTAATCATAGAAATCCGCGTTTGAAAGATATGAGGTAATTAAGAATATTTCATACAAACAAACACACTTACAAACATACAAGATACGCGCGAAAACATCACCCTCATGCAGTCGGGTAAAAATAGGCACTAATATGATTCTCCCTTTTTTCTTTCAAATGAATCATAAAAGATATTGTTTAATTAAATTATTTTGTCCGTATCAAGATTGCGCCTTAAAATGTCCTAAGAAAACCGTCGTACTAAAAGAATAATAGCTTACGATTAGCAATTCAACCTAAAATAAAAGAGTGGCAAACGTTTCATGTTAAATAGCCTTTTCACGGCTCCACTTTGAAGGTGATTAGGGCGTCTAGAGCTTAGGGTAAGCGGCGGTAGACACCTAGGGTAGTGATTCATCAATTGTGCAAAGTGCCACTTCATATTCAGCCCTGTGTCCGCTTACCCGCCTTTCAATATAGGGTGATTAGATCAGTTTGATTTTTTTGCAGTCTGCCAAATTTTTATGTGCTAGGTATTATATTATCTGTGGTGCTAGGTACTTTTTATTAGCTTTTTAGTTTCTGATCGTATGATTAATGAAGTTTACTTATGTACACCAACTGAGCTTTCAATATAGTCTGTTGTCGACATTATTTACTTTAAAAGGTAGATACTAAGGACTGTTATTTTTGTAATCTAATGAAAATTTCAACTATTACCTCTATCTTTGCTATACGTATGTGCCTACTTAAAGTTTTTATATTATGCAAACCGCTGAGCAACCAATAGTGAAAAACGCGATTTCAAACCCAGAGACGAGTATTTTTTCCTTATTTTTTTCCAATATAAAGCCAAATCATTTTTTTTATAACTTATCTACTATTTAGGTAGGTACGTAGGTTTATAAAGATGGATGGTACACGTTCGCTTTTGGTAACAGACCGGCCAAATTGCTTTGCTTATTTTTTTGGCAATGTTACCATGTTGATGAAGCCCTTTCACGTACAGTTTTGGTTCTATTGACATTCAAATATTGACACACGTTTATGAGCATGCATAAATGGACGAGTTTTTAACGATTGTAATTGTTATCAGAAAATATAGCTGAAACTCAAGCATACCTATACAGGTAGATACGCAACTGAAAAAGTAAATGAGCCTGAATGCTTAAATTTTTTAAGACAATTGTCTCGTAACAGTTTAGTTTAGTAACTACTTTGCCATAAATTAGATAATATAGTAGATTATGAAAATATTTTTCCATTTCCATCAATGTGGAGTGTCTTCATTTATTAATTTCGCGACGATTATTAATTACTTATGTTATATTTGGAAAACCTAATAACGCTATTTCTTCGTCTGAACCAAACCTTAATAACACCGTCTATTCGTCCGAACTCAATCTAAATAGAATGTCAAGTATCAAAATCGTTCGAGCGTAGTCCAATCGAGTGCTTCTTTTCGGAAAAGCAAATAAAGTTAGTTGGATAATTTGACGCAATCCCCCGCGGGAATCGAACCTGCACATAGGGTGAAAGTGCACGGTGCACTCGCCCGTAATGTAACGCAAATTGGAATAATAAGATCTCTTTTTTACGTGAATGCATTTGAAATATTGATGAGCTTAATGCGTTTTTGTGAATGTAGATTTTGTTAAGATGAGCTTAATTTAATTTTGTTATTTTAATTAAGGAAATTGTAGAAACTTGAAGGGGCCTTTTTCGCCGTAAGGGTTAATTTTAATTAAATTGGCGATTATTTTTAGTAGATTATAAAGTTAGAAGAACCCGTGCGAGAATTGTGAGCGAGCAATACGAGCAAATCTGAAAAGATTCCGCTATCCATCCCCATCACACCGCTCGTGTGCACACTGTTACATGTATAGCTTTGTTTCCTACGCAATGTGAAAATAGAAGCAGCCTAACACTGGATGGATGCTACGGTTAATCTTGTTCGCTATCCATTGCTTGCTAATCAATGGTAATAATTTGGTTGTTGCAGGCCTGGACGCGGAGTTGTATTACGTGCGAGAGGGAGTGGTGAACAACTACGCCACCAGCTTCATAGTACCGGTGCCGGCGCACATTGCTGATTTGGAGTTCATGTGGCAAGCCCTCGGAAGAAAACCGGTAAGCTATCACTTTTTAGTTATATTTATTAATAATAATTATTACACAAGGTGAAATAGAAAATCCTTTGAAACGATAATAGTGTTGTAACAAAAAATCTGAAGAAGAACGCCAAAAAATTTATAAAAAAAATACTTACATGTTGCGTTAAGCTGTCGCCAGATTAAATAGAAATAAAAACCATATTTTTGCCAAATATTGCACAAAAGAAAAATCTTAGCAATATAAGCTTTTTAATTAACTTTAACTTTGATACTCATCGACTCCTACATTTAACAAATCCCTTGAAATAAACAATAATTCCTCCAAACTTATTGCAAAGTTCACCAACATTATTTACTGAGATCTTAATAAAACATGACTAAACAATCGCCATCTGTTTTGTCACAACAGCGTGTTCCAACCTAAATCAAATTGCGACTCGTTGTTTTTTGTTCCAAAATTCCATTTATTCCATTCAATTCAAAAGCTATCTTATTCGCTACTGTAAATTTCTAACTCGATTCCATTGAGATCGCTGGTATAATTTCAGCTAGTGTAATTGTCGCTGTTCGCCTGTTCCCATTCGGTCCGAACTCGATTTAATTTGAGGAACAAAAGGTCAGATTAAGTCTTCGCTTTTTAACCGGCTCCGTCGAGTATTTATAACCGGATTGTTTGTAACGGACGCGTTTTGGCGTGAAGTTTAATTGCTACTATTTGCTTGGATTTTTGTTTTGGACAATGAATTTAATTTATCCCATTCAGAGCGCGATGTCTGAAAATAATTGGAGAAATAAAAATAATACTTTTTACGTTATTTCAACAGAGAGTTACAATTACTTACATCACTACAAATTATAAAACAAAGTCCCTCGCCGCGTCTGTCTGTCTGTTCGCGATAAACTCAAAAACTACTGAACTGATTTTTATGCGGTTTTCACCAAATGATAGAGTAATTCTCGCGGAAGGTTTTGGTGTATAATAAGTTCAGGTTTTATGTAAATTGGTAGAAATATGACGGTATTTTTTTTATTGAATCAGGCGTCACTTGGCTGAAGTCCCAAACCATTTTGTAAAAAGAATTATATGTAGCTTTCTTCAGCAAACAATTTATGCAAGATGCACCGCCCGCCCGCCCGCAAAAATATGCACATGCACACCACAAAATATCATAAACTTAATATTCCACTAGTATAATAAGTTTATGCAAAATATTAGTGCAACTGCACAATACCTGCATTTAGCAAGACACACCCTGCACCTTCACCAATTAGGCTACTCTACACGTGTTTCGCCCAAACCCGGAGCATCCTCAGGAGTTAGATCGTGCGTAAACCAACACCGAATGATGTGTGTCGGTGTTGGTTTACGCATCAAGGCATGTTTATTTAATCTGAGGTAAAAGCCCCTTAGTAAAATGTTCTCTAATTTTTTTTATTGCTGTAGTTGCCGTACGTGATGGGTATCGACTACGACAGCCGGGGCGCCATGCTGCCGCCACAGGTCAACATCTCCGAGCGAGGGTTCGTGCCGACCACGCTCCAGACTTTTAGGTGAGGTTGTTGTTGGTGGACACCAGCAATCATATTTTGCACTCAGTGTCCGTACATGATGATCATTGACCACGCCACAGGTCAACATCTCCGAGCGAGGGTTCGTGCCGACCACGCTCCAGACTTTTAGGTGTGATTGTTGCTGCTGGATACCAGCAACCATATTTTGCACTCAGTTTCCGTACGTGCTGATTATAGACCACGACAGCCGTGGCACCATGCTGCCGCTACAGGTCAACATTCTCAAGCAGGAGCTCGTACCGACACCACGCTGCAAACTTTTAGGTGAGACTATTTATAGATGGTCGCTAACTATGAAACTTGCAAACACTAGTCACGTGCTGATTTTGATTACTTACGTCAGCTGCGGTGCCATGCTGCCACCACAGGTTAACATCTACGAGCATCGGTTTGTGTCGACCACTCCAGACTTATATGTAAGACTATTGTCGACCCCTTATCACACACACCACTCAATTAACTTTGTTACACATTAAACTCACGAAAATGTTTTACGACACCATTAAATTTCACACGAGACATTTAAATCCAAACTAATACCTATTATAAATCGTAAAGTTAGTTTTGTTTGTTTGCTCCATTCTCTGGGGAGGCGTGACCCTGATCTAACAAACTACTGTAACATAAATTCACCATTACTGTGTACTGGCTGCTCCGATAATGATACGACTTGATGATGGTAAAAATGGTATATCAAAACAACCCTTAAAAATAACCTTTTACGATTTATGGTAATGGTACTCGCGATTTGGTAGCTTAGCTTGGTAAATGCGAACTAATTTGTGCAATTCAATTTTGTGCAACATAAAAGTGCTGATGTGGTGAAAAGTGTATTTTACGACTCTAGCTCTTGCACGTTGTCTTTTCATTGTTGTTTTGCGAACAGAAACAACGAGGGCCATTATACCGTTACTTGAACTTGTAATCTTTTATTTACCAAAGTGACCATTGAAAAGTGACAGTGTATGACTCTGAACGAAATTTTGCTCTTTTCTGGGCAAGCTTGCTACACCTTAGACCACACCCTGTTTACCATGCAAAATGCCTGCCTAGTTACCAATTTTATTATCGAAGTAAGTAAGTAAGCACATAAATGCATCACGTATTCTACTGAGTATTGCCCCGTCCCTAATCATCTTCATAAAACAATTTTTTTTTTTTTTCTAAACCCCCCGACAAACGGCTGATCAGGTCATGGTTACCTTACTATATACTTTCAATCTCATTGAAGTAACACGGTACCTAATTTCGAATCGATAGGACAAATTATTATGGAAGGTAGTTAGATTCCCTCATCAACTATTAAAGAGCTGATGATCTACAAACGGCTGATCAGGTCATGGTTACCCTACCATATACTTCCAATATCATTGAGTCAGATCACCTCATCAACTAGAAAAGAGCTGTTGATCTTCAAACGGCTGAACAGATTTTCATGAAACATGCCTAAGAACACTCGGGATAAAATTATCTATGACACAAAAAAAACAAAGCTAAAATCGGTTTATCCGTTAAGGAGCTACGATACCACAGACAGATACACAGATACACAAACACGTTAAACTTATAACACCCCTCTCTTTTTGCATCGGCGTCGGGGGCTAAAAACAACTTTATACTGTGCCCATGTTACCTAAAAAATGTGGCACTACTTTTTTAGGTTGGTGTCGGTACACCAACCTAAAAAAGTAGTGCCACATTTTTTATACTACGTACTTTTGATTTAGTTTTGTTGATTAATTTTGTACTATCAAAAATATTTATTTCATAATTTTGTACCTATTTTTGTACATATTTTTTTTAAAGCCAATAAAAATGTCATAGTCATGTTTATCGCCCTTAGGGTCCGGCTGCCGTGCACGGGCACTAGAAGTGCAGAGATCTTGGTGACGCTGCAGCTGAACATCTCCTCGCCAGACCGCGCACACAAGGACGTGAGGCTTACCTTCAAGAGAAACAAGATATGCTGGAAAGGTGACAGCCTTAGATTTATTCATTTGGTAGATATACACTTTTACTCTTTCGCGTTGCATTGTACATTGTACTGATTGAACTCAGCCCGTGACCACGGTCGATGCAACTCGGTCGAAATATCGTCGGGAAAATAGGTAGGTATGAAATAACCTATCATAGTTGCACGCGTTTAATCCTGTTATTTTAACTAAATTTGGTAGTTGTCTAAAGAATAACTTCTTGTACACTTAGGCATGAAATCTCAATTAATTTTCAAATAAACTGTGCATTTTAGTTGTCAGAAAGAAAAATATCTTTATTCATTTAGCTAAACAGCGTGCAATGGAGAGAGCCATGCTTGGCGTTTCCCTGCGTGATCGAATCAGAAACGAGGAGATCCGCAGGAGAACTAAAGTAACCGACATCGCTCGAAGGATTGCTCAGCTGAAGTGGCAATGGGCGGGACACATAGCGAGAAGAACTGATGGCCGTTGGGGCGGAATGGTTCTGGAATTGCGACCGCGCACCGGACGACGCTCCGTGGTGGGTAGGCCCCCGACAAGGTGGACCAACGATCTGGTAAAGGTCGCGGGGCGCCGCTGGATGCAGGCAGCGCAGGACCGATCGTCGTGGAGTATACGTTGGTGTCGTGCGACTGATATGATGATGATGATGATCAATGAAGGATAAAGCTTATTAAAATATATCACTTGGTGGTGCAAGTAAAGTGTTGAGTGATTTGTACGAGTAGTTGTTTCGAATAATAAAATTAAAGCTACTATAACTATTACTAAAGTAACCAACATAGCTAATCATTTAACTTACACCGCAGTAGGTATATATAAAATACGCTAATCATGTTAAATGATAACATACACAACATAGTACATACCATATTTTATATATTTATGTTTATAGTCAAACCCCAAAGTCCCGGCGCTCCTAGGTTTGCCTAGTAAAACCTCAGGTTTGACAAGAAGCCTTAGTCAAAGTCCAAAACTAAAACGTGTTTCGGCCTTTGACTAATGCATTTATGGCCAAACCAAGGAGAGACTAACTTGGACAGTCAAACGCCGAAACGCAATTCGATCAAATAGGGGTTTGAGTTGACTAGTAAATTAGTTAGTCAACTCAAACCTTAAGCTTGTGCAAATAAAAAATAAAAATAAATAAATAAAAAATAAATATATAGTTAATACTGTGTACATACGGTGCCTATATATATAGATAACTTATGTCCTCTGGCTACAATCCTTACATATTTCTTTCGCTTCATCTACTCACTAATATAAAAATAACCATATTTTCTAACAAAAGTACTAAAGTATGAATTTACAAACCATTTTAATTACTTAATTACGACTCAATATATTCCGAAATTACCAGGAAAAAATAAAGAGCAATTAATACTCCATTGGACTATCAGCATTATAATAATTGATGTAATGACAATAGCAAAACTAGAAAATTCAAAACCGTCATTATCGTTACAAAAATATAACGTTACAAAGGGCTTTTGTGTAACACGTGATTTCCGTGAACAATAACATTGTATCGGTTTTATCATTAAGGTGCATAAGTCTAGTCGTGTACATAAATCACCCGTTACCTGATTTTTAATCAATCAAGCTTCAGCACACAGTTTGCAGGTTGTAACATGATGAATTACTGATCGATTTTATTTCTGTGCAGTAGTACCACTCTTTTTGATTTAGCTAGCATTAGTACTGGTTTCAATATACACCGTTATTTTTTAAGTATATTAAAAATGAAAAGGGTTGTTCAGACCACGTGAATGAACAACTTTTACTATGGGGCCAACCACGAAATCGTGAAAAAAATCAGCTGTTTCGTAGAAAAGTACAACATCGACTCGACTATAATGTATGGAACAGCTGATTTGTTTTTCACGATTTCGTGGTTGGCCTCATAGTAAAAGTTGTTCATTCACGTGGTCTGAAATCCCCTTTTCATTTTTAGATATACTTAAAAAATAACGGTGTATACGGTGCTCAGTGAATCATTGTTATTATCACATTCTAAATAATGTTAAAGATGGAAGAAGATGTATGAATATTTTATAATCAAATTGTAAACGTGTCTAACAATTTCAATTACCTATGTAATTTACACGTAGTAGGACAATCCGCGGATTCTAAGAAATTGTTTTATCTAATAGTAGAACAGATAGGAGTAAAAACCGGCCAAGTGCGAGTCGGACTCGCGCACAAAGGGTTTCGTACCAAAAAAAGGCAAAAAACGTTTATTGTATAGGAGCCCCACTTAAATATTTATTTTATTCTGTTTTTACTATTTAGTTGTTGTTATGGCAGCAACAGAAATACATCATCTGTGAAAATTTCAACTGTCTAGCTTTCTTTCTTTCAACGGAAGCCTAAAAATAAATTATTCTTATATGTAGGTAGGTAGGGTATTTACAGTGTTTTCAGAAACTTCGTAAATATCGTTTTCTTGTATGAGTATGATGTATTCAGCGGGAATAGAATAACAATGAAGCTTTATTACCATGAATCAGAACATTTGGCACAATCTACCCTCTTTTAATAAATGCGAGGTTGCTTTTACTACTCACTATCGTGTATAACTTAAGCCTCATAGTTCCTGTCGCGAGTACCTAACCAGTCTCAATAGGCTTTGGCTTTAAGCCAAGTCTTGTTTATCTTTCCTGTATGAAGGCAAATACCAAATATTTCGGTCGCAAATGGCTATGCATGCAACAAAGGAAAAGATTTATTACCAAAAGTAGCACGAAGTTCATAAATTACAAATAAAATGCCTATTGAATAGCACATAAAATAAAAACAAACTTTTGGATAATAATGAACTCATATGAATAGACGCGAAGAAGGGAATTTTATTGACAGTATTAATACACTCTCAAATCTGAAACCAGTTGGAATAAGTAATACAGTTAGGATTGAAGAACGAGCAAAGTTTTCATAGCGCCGGTCCCCTCCGACAAATCATTTCAGACCGACTCAGGGTATTCTAAAAACATATAAAGCAATAAAAGCGTCACCCTAACACTTTCCCAGTCTAGGGCAATAATAATAACAATAAATTTTGCGTACTCCCACTGTATTTATGGGTATTCCTTTGCTAGTTCATAGGTTGACTATGCTGGTAGGTATTACGTTAACTATCTGCAATAAAGATAAATTAAGCTAATCATATCAGCCGCTCGACACCCACTGCTGAGTATAGGCCTCCCCCAAGGATCTCCACGACGATCGGTCCTGCACTGCCTGCATCTAGCGGCTTCCCGCGACCTTCACCAGATCGTCGGTCCACCTTGTCGGGAGCCTACCCATGGAGCGTTGTCCGGTGCGCGGTCGCCATTCCAGGACCATTCCGCTCCTACGGCCATCAGTTCTTCTCGCTATGTGTCTTCAGCTGAACGATCCTTCGAGCGATGTCGGTTACTTTAGTTCACCGGGTATTCTCATTTCTTAACCATAAATTACAATATATAATTTGCAGTGAATACTTAGTTCATTATAAATAAACTTTTCAACTAAAAACTTAAAAAAACAATTTCCGTTTACAAATTTTGTTATGCCAAATAATTCATGAACTGATCGAAAAAACCAATTTGAATTTGCTTTAGGAAAGCCTTTTAAAGAAATGAACTTAATAACAGAACCTTAATCACATGGCTAGTCAAAGTTGAATCAGTCTACAAATCACTCCCCCAATCTTTATTAGCATGTAGACACAGTTTTGTAGACGCAACAGGATATTTTGCGAGCATAAAGAGCGGTATAAAGACGTAAGGGGTGCCGCAGGGAGGCACTCTCGCCCCTCATCTTAATGTGTTTACAAGGAAATATCGATTGTTCTATTGTACTTTTATTTGACTTGGAAATTTTGTGTTTCCCTTTCGAGCTTTAAGTGCGTTTTATTATTGCAAGTCTTTTTTTGTTGGAGCTTTTGTTTGATGACGTACGTCTAGTCACTGCGTCTTTGATATAGTCGAAAGATAGACACTGAAAGTTAATGATGTTTTGTTTTTAATTGAAAAGATGTTTGACGATTTCTTTTGGTAAATGATTTGCACTTTCTGCAAATAAATTAGGTAATGGATAATGTTTATATTACTTGACCATTATTGACCATTATTAGCAACATAGAAACAATATTAATGCTTCATTGCTATTGCAATGAGACTTCGATCATTGATCAAGCAATGGGATAGTAAAAAAAACCACATTAATAACTTTCTTTCCTCATATACTCACGACAAAGGAATCGAGAAAGAGGAACTTCGCCGATTCTCATTTTACAAAAACAACGTCCTGTGAAGCTGCACAAACCGTACCGCAACCAATTCAAACAATTCCAACTTTATTTTCCTGTTTTAATTTAAATCTTTGCTAATATTAATCGCTGCAATGTCTTCAGTTAAATCAAGGGAGGCTGTGTATGGGGGCTATTTAATAAAAGGTTCAGCCGAGTACCTGAGCTTATTATATCGATATTACCCACCTTCTTCCTCCCTAGCTTTCTGTGGAAGTTTTTTTCTATTACCCTTAATATTTCATTTAGTGGGTTTCATCCAATATCATTAAGCGCGAAAACGGATTTTATTTCGAGCCAGTGGCTTAAACGGTTCTACGAAGAGCGTGTCTCGGATGAATAAACTTACAAGTGCTTGCAGTAATTATTTATATTCCAATAACATTTTATTCCTGCCCCCCTAGCCAAAGTAACATTTGCAAATTTTCGCTATCGCTTCGCTTCGAAACATGTATGGATTTGACGTTTTAAAATTCGATAGTTAACGAAACCTTATGTCAATCCCATACATGTTTCGAAAGCGAAGCGATAACGAAGATTAGCGAATGTTACTTTGGCTAGGCCCTCTGTTCTGTTCTATTTTTTACATCCCTTTCTTTTATTAATCCATCAAGAAAGAAGTCAATTATTGCAATATAAAAAAATAGTCAAGTTTCTTTTTAACTACTTTATCTATAAAATATAAAGATCTTCTTTAAGGCTGTTTTCCAAGAACGCCACTAGTTTTTTTACATTCGCTTTGAACGCCACGTCCTAATTTTTTTCTTATGATGTAAGTATACTGTATGGTAGATGTAAAACACAAAAAAACTTTTTGCTTCGAAATTCTTGTTCTTTTTCTTCTATTTCAGTTTTGGTCAGGAAAAATGTTGAAATAGTAATATCATATTATTATACTTAGGCCCGTATTTATAAACCGCTCTCAACGTTGAGTGAGAGCCATCTTGAGATGCTGTTTCTATAAAAAGTGCATTTCAAGTATGATCTCAAGATAGCTCTCAACGTTGAGAGCGGTTTATATATACGGGCCTTAGTCAATGGTTGAGGTTGATCCTTATCGTATTTTTTATTTAAACAGGTCTTTCTTCAGCGATGACTCACAACGAAACAGCGCGTCTGGCCGGTGATGCGTCGCGAGGGTCTGGCGGCGTACTGTTCGTCGCTGGGGGGTGCGCAGCCGCAGCCCTGGCGCTGCTGGCGGCTGCGGCCACGGCCAATGTGCTGTACAAGAGGGGCAGTAAGGCGAGGCATCACGACTCTATACAGTGAGTATCACCTTTCTATAATATTTCAAAAATTTCGTAATATACATAATTACATAAATACAGCGAAATTGGAATTTGAAATTCAATTCTTCGATTTTCATCATAAAAAATACCTTAATCAACATTACAACAACAACATTATCAAATTGATCAATGTCCTCTGATCAAAGACACCCCTTATTATTTTAAAACCTTTAAAAAGATAAAAAAATCAACAAAAACACTTGATTAACTGTGTTTCACATTTCTGAAAGTTTATACTTTTAGATAAAACGAACATTAAAAAATAGAAATATTATATGATAGATTTTTAAGTGCATCAAGAGTTTCTCTTACCTTAAAAATTGCTTATCACCAGTGCAGTTCTAAAAAAAATAAAAAAAACACCTGCAGACCTATACTATATCTATGCTGCAGACAGTAAAACTGTATGGGCGCCATTTGCTTTTTGCACTATCAGTGCTGCCAACATCATAAAAAAACATTCGGATACGTTCAGAAACCAAAATAAAGTGTTTTTTCTTAAATTGGAAATTGTTATCGATGTAACCCCGTAATGTTAAAGTACCCCATTGTACAGTACATGATCACTTCATTGACCCAAGATTCGTGTGGCGGTTGACTAAAAACAGGAAATCGATAAACGATTCGACCACGATTAACTTTCACTAATGACCGAAGTATTTCGAACCGATAAACGAATCGACCGACATTAGTAGCAACCCTACCTAAGTACACTTTCTGAAAGCATCGATTATCGATTTGATAGCTTTTGGAAACTCGAGGCTGCAATTAAAACTCCATACATTAGTACGTTTGTTTGCAAAGCTTGCAGCGAATAGCGATCGTAAGTTTTACTATAAGCAAAACAAAACAAATAGAATTCTGACATCAGATTTCTTATTACAAATTGACCGACTTCATTTATAAATTGATAATGAAATCACCTAATTTTTTTTTTGCGTTACAAATTAACTGTCGAATATCTTTAGCCAACCTAGTCTTCTATTGCTGTTTGAATACAAATTTTTGCTAGTACTGTTTGGCATCCTTATTTTAAATGTCATATTGATAGAATTGAAAACATACAAAATAAATTCCTAAAATCCTTAGATTATAGAACTGGTTTTTCTTATAGTGATAGTTCCGCCGCTGCCGAACGACACAATGACCCTAGAGCAACGTCGTAATTACTTTGACACTATGATGTTATTCAAATCGTTGATAACTTTGTTGATGCAATGCACTACTGCACATGCACAATATACCATTCCGAATGCCTCGTTGATGTGAGCGTTTATGCACTAAAAACATTTATTCTCTGTTCCTCGAAGTCGGACTTGTTATGTTCAAATTAGTTTTATTAGAAGAGCCTGTAAGTATGATGAAAACTTGTCCGAAATTAATTTGTTTAGTGGCTGCTCGTTAACATCTTTCAGAGCCTCTCTGAAAGATTTACTTAAGGATCCTTAAATTAAACTTTTTTAAATGTTATCTATTAATTTTGCTTTTTTTTTTGTTTGTTGCAACAAAAAAAAACCAAAATTAATAGATAACATAAAAAAATAGTAAATAACTAAGTAATAATGTTACCACTACCATTGTTTAGCATACCTACTCAAATTTTAATAAAGCTAGGAAACTATAGGTCTATAAATTACACTTCATTTAATTCATTAACGCCGGAGCGGTCGCTGGCGACCGAGACACAATAGATTTTCTATTGTGTCTCATTTTCCGGGCGTTAAGGAGTTAAGTCAAATTCTATGTATGACTGTTTGTTTCTTTACAATAATAAATAAAAAAAATAAAAAACAAATAACATAGTAACACTATTCGACAGTTTGATGATCAAGTTTACTGAATACTACATTTGAATGGGTGTTGATAAATATAGCAACTGAACAGTAAGTTGCCAAAACATGATTCACAAAATCGTTAGAATTGCTAAATCCTTAGAGTAAGACGGGCTGCCGCGATGCTCGAAGGCTAAATCCAAAGTGTCGTGGGTTGTTTTGTCAAAAATATAAACATTACAGCTATCGTAAAAAGTATCGTGCTTAGAATTATGCAAAGAATATTTTTTGTCAATATTTAGTTAGTAAGAGAAAGGTGACGAATAGAATACATTTAGACCAAAACTTCGTGAAAAAATATTAGGATACCTCAATTTCCGTATAATGTGAGATGCTTAAATTGACCTTATTTAAGGGTCAGGTCCAAGTCAAAAGCGATGTAAATGTTTCGCAGAATTCAGTCCATCATTCATCAACAATATTTTTTTTATCATTGTATTTATGGAAGTCCAAGTAAAAATCGCTTAATGCAGATAGGGGAATCGTTGAATGGCCCAAAGTTTGTTGTTGTTTCAGTCACGTGCAAATCAATATGGCCTTGGATTCCTCATTTCCTTTACTATATGTAAATTAATAAATATTTAGATCTAAAAATACAACGTGTTACAAAATAACCCCTATTCCCGACAATTGTAGATAGGGACCATCAAACTGAACAAATTTTACTACATATGGGACCAACTCTGAAATCGCGTAAAAAAAGTCAGCTGTTTCATACATTTTGATGGTCCCTATCTACCATATTCGGCATTAGGAGATTATTTTGTATTACGTTGTATAGTACGCTTGATTCCCGCTTATCCCTTATGACTTACACCAACCGTGTACCGTAAGGGGAACAACCCTTCCCTGTCACGTTTGATGGATGATCTGGTTCAAAGGTTTTATTGATAGACAAAGGAAATACGTTTTTAATTTGACTGTTTTAGAGTTCGGATTATATTTTTAAAATGAATATAAGTCTTTTGTGGACTTTAAGGCTGTTAGGGGAAGTGTTTTCAGAGCTGGTTGGATTTTGATTCACTTGAATTGAACGAGTCAATTTTACCTGTACGCAATTGGTGCTTGAGTTTGCAATATTATTTCCAATGAAAAATGCCTGTAATTGGATTGTTAGAATTAGATAGCATTAAAAAAACGCAAAAACCTGTTTCCGATTTTAGAAATATTGCCTCAACATTTTCATTAAGTTGAGTAACATTTTATAGCTCTACATGAACTTTAGACAGTTTGAAATAGTTATTTAGTTGTATAAGTGAGTGTCTAAATTTTATAAATCACAATCCTATTTTATTTGTTCATAGTACATCGTACACAACAGCAGCTTACGGCAGTCACCAGAACGTACTCCTAAGGCTGGATACGCTCGGAAGACCACCGAGTTCTACGGGATCATACGCTACGATAGCCAGCCTGCACAAATTTCCTTTTGGTAAATCAAAATGAATGTGAAAAAATCGATGTGAATAAGCGTGCGAGAGTAATTGTGAAGCAAATAATATTTTTGAACAACATTTTCTACCAATGCATGATGTGGTCAAGTTACTGTGACTTACTGATTTTTGGACAATAGAAATTACTAACCGCCATTGATCGACTGCCGGTGTCCTAACTAACCCATTGTTTTTTTCTTGTTACAATCTTATGTACATATTTAGTAAGTTCTTTCCAATCTTTACAGCTCTATCACATTACTATTAAGAGGAAATTTAAACTATACAGAGTGTCTCAAAACTTGCCACATGAAGGGAAAGTAACTTGAAAATTTAAGATAAGAAATTTTAATGGGTGAAGACTTAATTTTGATTTTAAAAATAATTGGAACTGCATACGAAAATTTCTGAAAAATCGCCTGCATTAACCAGGAATCGAACCCACCAATTTTTTATTTTACGACACCAATCGAAAGAAAGGGCTACCTACTCATAAGGATTATTTTTTCTTTGATAACTGACCATCTTAAACAAAGAAGACCATGAAATTGATAATTTACACTTATTCTATGGTATCGTATTCGATAAAAAAATGCAGTTGCAATTATTTTTTAAAACAAAATGAAGTCTTCTTTCAGTAAAATTTTCTATCTTCAATTAGGTACTTTCCCTCCGTATGGGACACCCTGTATAAGATTCAATTGGAAATAAATAGATACCTAACAATAGGAATATCTCCCGCACAGGTAGTAGGAGATCCCCATCTCCTTACGCAACGACGCATATAGGAGAACACATATACGCCAAGCCCGAGTCACGGGTGTCTTACTATGCAGCTTCTAACCTCACGCACGTGTCTCAGGTAAGTAATCCATAAAGTAGTCTATTTTTTTTAATTTGAATAATTACTAAAATTGGGTCTTGTCTATATTTAGTGTAATAGTGCCAAAAAAGCTCCGAAGGACTAGTTCAACATCACAAACAACAGCGTTTATTCTACGACTTTTCCGAAAAAGGCAAAAAGCTAACCTTTTCATATAAAACTCTTTTGAATGGAAAGTCGAATTTGTTTTTTTTTTCGGAAAAAGTAGAGCAAATGTTGTTGTTTTGATGTTAATAATCTGCAAGGTTGTTGGTGTATTACAATTTATTGTATAGTATTCTACTCATGCTTTTAAAAGAATTATATTTCAATGAAATTAGACATTTCAACGAAAGTATTAAAAACACGTTTTTTTCAAAAAGCTTTTCTTTTAATAATATATTTTATGACAGAGAACAAAAACGTATCAGAATTATTGACAAAATACTATTAAAAAAAACAAATATATGCAAAAAGGTGGTATTCGGCCACAATTTCGTGTGTATAGAGTAGGTACAGTATTAATCGATACAATACCGATAACTAGTAAATGTCTTCTAAAAAAACCTCACCAGCCTTCTAAAAATAAATCCACTGGTAATTCAAGTACACTAACATCTAATTTACTAGTCCCACTAATTAGTTTATGAGACCTGTAACTACAAGTCCCTGGCACATAACCCACCTTACGAGCTCAGAGGTATTTGGCACCACGTATGGGTGTGTTACGTGGAATTAGCCCTCTAATAAATTAGCCCACAGCTCTACTAAATTTTAGTTAGCTGCTCCCTATAAGTACGGGTCTAAGTCACGAGAGAAATTGCAGAAATAATAACTCGCAAATATCCGTAAAAAAAAAATAAGAATCCGTAGGAAATGAGTTTTAAATGTACTTTGCATAGTTTTGTAAGAAAAAACTATTAATCATTTTGCTAACTGCAAAAGTTGCGGTAAAATATTTTTAGAATAGGGACAAAATTAACTATCATTTTCTTTTTTATTAAGTCATGCAAGTTCATATTGAATAAAAAATAATTATGGAAACATGACGTTCTTAAATAATAAATAAATAAATAAATTTTAGACATTACAACATCACAAACATTGCTCTGATTCCAAAGTTAGTAGCTAAAGCTCTTGAGTTATGGAAATCAGAGACAACGGTGAACTATAAACACCAAGACCTGACGAGCCTATAGTATTTTTTTTTCTAAATTGACCTAGCCGAAGATTGAACCGGGGACCTTAGAAATGGCAAAAACTGGTGTACCAAACCACTCGATCATGGAGGTCGTCAAATATAATATATGTTTTTGTACCAACGTTAAAGAATCCGCCTACAGATCCCAACTTGGACCACAGGCCTATGTGGGACAACTGCCACAGACAGATTAACCTACATTCCGCGGTTTCCGCTGATCTTTGGTTAGTTGACCCACTAAGCTACTGTATATTTTAATGGATGTCAGTTGTAATCAGATTCATGCTAAATCAGGACATTTTACAGTGCTAATTATTAAAGCTATGCTAAATTTAGTGCAGTGAAAGTATAATGAGGGATTTTCCAATTTTCCTCACTAGATGGCGTTGATGGACAAGTGAACTGTCAAAATATATAAGGCTTTATAAAAGTATAGAATTGAAGCGACTTACTAGTGCCTAGCTAGTAGCGGGAAGCGTAGTGAAAACCAGCGACAAAGTTTTAGTATTTTATTTACAAGCAAGTGCAAAAGAGGTATGCAGACAATGAACACCTTACTTGTAAATAAAATACTAAAACTTTGTCGCTGGTTTTCACTACGCTTCCCGCTACTAGCTAGGCACTAGTAAGTCGCTTCAGAATAATATAAGATTCTTGATAAAAGTGAATGGTGTTTTCTTTTTCCTACGTTTAGTTTATCAACGCGAGCCTTGCGAGCCTACAGTTTATTGTCATTTTGAAAATCCCTCATTGTTTTGTTAAATTATGTAGTAAGTACCTACGTTTTATGCACAAAAAATAAAAATCGGCTAAGTTTCAAAACGTTAAATAATTCTACATTTGATAAAGACGCCACTTGCTGGATTTTTTGTGAAATAGTGGAAAAATACATAAAATTACATATCTCTATCACCAAAAGTTATCATGATAAATACGCGCAATAAGAAGATAATCGTCAATTTTAAAAACTTTAATATTTTGTGAACTAGCAAAACGATTCAAAAGATGAATCTCTTATTGATATAAAGATTTTAAAAAAATATCACAAAAGGTAAAATTGTATTTTTTCCTTGGATTCCAAAAAAGTCCTTTGATCCGACTTAATGGGCGTTCATTAACGTGCTCGAGATTGTCCGAGGCCGATTTGCAAAAGACTTTTTCAGTGGAAAGGATGAATTGTGCATAAAATGGGTGCTTTACCTCATCAGAGATCCAATTTGGAACGAGTTACGGCCCCTCCAGGTGATACAAACGTAATGCAATTAGCGATCCACGGCTTACGCTATTGATGAAAGAAGTGTAATGAGACTGGAAGAGACAAAAGTTGGGGTGTGGATTTTGCTCCGCGAATAGCGAATGGTGTGATGTTAATATCTATTGAGTGATAGACAATGTATGTGAGTGTAAAATACATTTTGAAAAAAGAAATATATGTAGCTTACTTCCGCAAACAAAATATGCAAGTTGCACCGCCCGCCCGCCCGCAAAAATATGCACATGCACACCACAAAATATAAGTTGGCTAATATAACCTTCACCAATTAGGCTACTCAGAAAGTGCAAGGTTTGTTACTGTCTTGCTAAATGCAGGTATTGTGCACTTATATTTTGTGGTGTGCATGTGCATATTTTTGCGGGCGGGCGGGCGGTGCATCTTGCATAATTTGTTTGCGGAAGTAAGCTACATATATTTCTATTTTCAAAATGGTTTGGGACTTCCGCTAAGTGACGCCTAATACATTCTTAAGCAGAATTGTTTTTGGGTAAATGAAGTAAATAGCGTTAAACTATTGTATTATAATATCTTTTAACAAATTATCTACTTAATTTCAGAAACTGCTAAAAGTCACAAAAATTTTTTTGAAGATCTGATAATATGAGGCAACTTATTCGTTTCATATTATCGTACCTATATCGTAGTGTATTTGTATATTTTACTTTCTAACTTAATAAATACTCTCTGGAATTCTTCTACGTACATTATTATTGAACAGTCAAAATATCAGACAATATAACTTTATATTATAAAGTCTACTTGGTTTTGGTTTGTCAAGATAGTATAACATGGAACTATCACATCCAGTTAACTTAAATTCTTCGACTAATTATTGAGGGTGGAGAACAATTTTTAATTTGGCACCCCACAGTAAGTACATAAATTCTGTGGATCGTTGGAATTCTTCAGACGAACTTATGAATTACACGGCGCTATATGGTGGGGGGAGGCTAATGAAGGAAGTGTAAATGAAGCGAAAATTGCCCTAATAACGTGAAATTGTCGTGTTCCTAGATTATATTTTTATTCGGCAATAGGCGACTTTAAGGTGGTACCCTGAGCGAAAGTGGCGCCGCGGTGAATTATATTTAATAATATATTTCTAATACACAATTTTAAAAATGTTTATCGTGGAGATTTTAGGGCCCACAGTCTAGTATTTTTAAACGGTATCGTTACATTCCCTCGTAGTCACTGCTAGAAGTAGATAGCAAAACTGCTAAAGTGGCCGTTTTTGACACATCTACTTCTACGAATGACTACGAGGGCAAGTAGTGATACCTTCTAAAAATACTAGACCATGGGCCCTAAAATCTCCACGATAAATATTATTTAAATCTTTTTCTATTAATAAATCATAAATAAAATAAATAAATAACTTATTAAATAAAAACCTCTGAGGGCGCCACTTTCGATCATACAACCGCCTAAAATATGGTACAACAAGATGTCAAACATGGTAATATCCGCATATTTTACCATTAGAGGCATTTTACGGTTGATACGGGGACAAGCTTTGAGGGGTGTTACGATATTTATTGTAATTTATATTGATAAATTGAAGTAGTAGAAATTAGAACAGGCTTTCTCTTGTCGAACACAGTGCGGAACCTACGGCGGTGTTCCGCGGGCGGAGGTGTGCTACAGGCGTGAATGCCACTACATTGGGATAATCACTAGTCTTGTTCCAGCAAACTGTCACCAAAGACAGAGTGGTGGACCCTGCGGAACAACTCCGGCTGCTGACCACGCCTCGAGCCAACATACGGCTAGAGATCTTGGTGCACGAGGGAACCTTCGGGAGGGTCTACAAAGGCATTTTCAAGAGGGGCGACACGTATGAAGAGGTCCTTGTAAAGACTGTTTCAGGTTTGGTTTTATTATGTGTTATATTTAATTAAAGTTTTATCAATAATCCTTGCGAATATTATAAAAGCGAAAGTCAGTTTGTTTGTTTGTTACGTCTTTACGTCTTAACTACTGAACCGATCATCATGTAATTAAGCGTACACGTTGTCAGGGGTACAAAATAGGACATTAGGATACCTTTCATCCAGAAAAAAAAACTAACAGGTCCCGAGGGATAGCAAAAAACTTTTCCACGCAGGACGGTATTCTGTTGTTAAATGCAAAGATTTTGGTTAAATGAGATTCAATAACGCATACATACTACTTAGTTACTTTTCTAATCTAAGTAAAAAATCGCGTCTTATAGTAGAATGTTGTTATTGACAATCTGTAATGATGTTTAGCGACATATGACTTTATAGTAGTAAACCGACTTAAGGTTGTGATGATGTTCAACAAATTATGACATTTTGATACTTAGTTAGCAACTTACGGCATAATCATGTTTAGCGTTTTTGTAACATTGAAATGATTACCCTTTTTGGCACACTATTCTGTTAAGTGATTTATCGTCGGTTTCGGTGTTCACTAGTTTTGTAACTTTGTATTTGTATAATAACTTTTGTTGCTGACCGTACCTATAAAATGTCTAACCTTGTTTAAGTCGATAGTTACATTTTTAATATAAATGACAACTATTTTCGAAACGACATGCTTTCGGTATACGGAAATTTTATAGATTACTGCTTTAGTAAGCGTAGCATTCAAACGCAAATAATGTTGGGCATTTGAGTAAGGGGGCAGAACAGAACAATACACTTTTTTCGGTTTTTCAACGTTATTATTAGAGAGAACTTTAATAATACAGAAGCAGCATCGGCGATGCAAGCTGCGCTGTTGGTAGCAGAAGGTCTCAGACTGTACGGCCTTGCGCATGCCAATGTGCTTTCACCTATGGCAGCGTGCGCAGAAGAGGCCAGAAGACCGCTCCTGGTCTACTGCTGTGCTTCTCATTCTTCTAATCTTAAGAGGTAAGTGGAGATCAAGGATACGTCTAATGCACAGAAGACGACTAGAAGACAAATACTGGTCTAATGATGAGCTTCTGAGTCTTCTAATCTTAATAAAAAGTAATATGGCAACGGATATAATGAATGGACGCACTGCACCAACCCCAAATAAATGGAGGATGATGAGTAATTTGGAAGCTAAAATCTCTGACAGCTTATATTTATACATGAGGTACTTTAGTTTTTATCAATGTGTTTCATCTTTAGGTTCCTCACATCGTGTAGACTAGGCCACCAGGCAGCGCCTGCAACTAGAGAGCTGGTAGACCTGGGAGCGCAGGCAGCCTGTGGCCTGGCGTACCTCCATGTCCAGAGGTTAATACATGCCGATATGGCTGCAAGGAATTGCGTGTAAGTAAAGCGAAGCTAAAGAATACTCCTATCGTGGTCTAACATTTGTATAAACACTTTTAACATTATTATACTAACTAACAGCCACAAGGCAATTAATTTTTAGAGATTCCAATATTAAGTATTTTGTTTTCTGTAGCTGTCTTTTTTATTATCTTGTCAATTGATGAAATCTTCTGCTTAGGTATATCCATAACTGCTAAACCATTTTTAACCAGGGTGGACGAGAAATTGAGACTGAAAGTGACGGACAACGGTCTGTCTCGAGACCTGTTCCCGGACGACTACCACTGTCTAGGGGACAACGAGAACAGGCCGGTCAAGTGGATGGCACCGGAGTCCCTGCTGCAAAACCAGTACAACTTCGCTACTGACGTGGTGAGTTCCTAAGGTCATAAGTCATACCACCATCTTACCTATGTCTGACGCCATAACAACGATAAAAAAAATGAATTTTGGCAGTTAGACGTAAGATAGCCAGTTCCTCAGTAATGAAAATTCCGGGAGTAGTGCGCTTTTACCTTCGGCATTATCGTCACTTAACATCAGGTGAGATAAAGGCCAAGCACGCCAAGCCGTTGTGCATAAAAAAATAATTTAGACATTTTCAAATCAATCAAATTGCATTACGGGACATCGTCACAGAACTCTTGAGGAATCATATTGACAATATTTGATTTTATATAGTTCATTACCTTAGTTGGCCCTATATTTAGAGCTGGTATTCTTACAGTGGTCATTAGGAATAACGCTGTGGGAGCTGGCAACGCTAGGGGCATCTCCACTAGTGGAGCTGGACGCTGCTGACGTAGGTGCCTTCCTCAGCGGGGGCTACCGACCATCTCAACCGCATAACTGTCCTGATGAACTGTAAGTGTTTGATTAAATTCCTTCTTTCTTCAAAACATAATGGGTCGTCAACGCACAGCATCCTCACTTCCTTTCCAGAATTACAGAAGTTTGTTTAGTCTTTGATTGAATCAGGCGTCACTTGGTGGAAGTCCCAAACCATTGTGAAAAAGAAATATATGTAGCTTACTTCCGGAAAAAAAATATGCAAGATGCACCGCCCGCCCGCCCGCAAAAAATTGCACATGTAGGTACACCACAAAATATCAGTGCACAATACCTGCATTAATTAACAAGACAGCAACACACCTTACACCTTCACCAATTAGACTACTTACACTCTACACGTGTTTCGCCCCAACCCGGAGCATCCTCAGGAGTTAGATCACGATCTTTCTTTTTTCTTTTTTCACAATTTGTTTGTCTGCTGACTGTGGTCAGTCTTCTGTTGAATTGTCATGTGTTTCTGTCCTTTATATACTCAAAATATATATTTACTCAAAATATGAATAAGAATAAAAATATTTTATTTTGCAAGCATTCACAGTACAAAATGTTGTAAAAATAAAATGGCTCATGAGATGCACCAGATACTGGCATGCAAACAGTACAGATAGAATGACGGTGACGCTAATTTTATGTATAGATGAGCTTCTCTGGATTGCAAGTAATACTCGTATACACTAAATTGGATACTATTTTACAAACCAATTTCAGTATGACTTATGTACATCATCAGGTACGGCCTTATGTCCTGGTGCTGGTCGACATCAGTCACCACGAGGCCAACTGCTCCTCAACTCCTCGCGGCTCTCCACGACTTCAGGCAAGCTCTTAGCACCTACATTTAGAACAATTATATTTAAAGAATTCTTTCTTAAAATATCTGTACATTTTCTGAGGATTTATATCGTAAACTGTTCTGAGGGCCTACTGCCAAAGAAGAATAACGATAATTCATATTTGTCATTCGATTAACTTAATTTTGGAATTTACTTCTGAGCTAAAAATCTCACAAAGCGGAACGTAGAACGTTGTAATACCTATATATTCGTAATCCCTCTGTTATTTCTTTTCGATTTTTTTAAACTAGATTACTCGGTCTATATTCTGTCAGAATTATATGTTTTGAATGTTAAAATATAGCTGTATTTTCGTTACAGAGCTCATTTCCATAGAAATAAATTATTATAAGGTCTTATTATTCTAATGACAATGACGAAATACCGACATGTCAATGATTGTAAATCATTATTTTCCTTCTGTCAAATAATCACTTCTGTTTAAAATCTAGGTCTCTTCTTTTGGCACTATATTTTTCTTACAAGTAATGATACCAAAGTGCCTACCAAACAATTAATTTATTTACTTAATTATAAAATATAAGTCCGAAGATTTAAAACTTAAGTTTAGAGAGGACGCTGCGATGTACTTGATCATAAAGTTTTTTTTAACTTATAACTTTGCATTTAGAATTCGAAGTAAGTATAAAGAGTATATTTTTAGGGCTATAGAATGGAAATTCAAATAAAATATCTCCAATTCAGTTTAAAACGTAAGGTGATTTTGTATTTTATCAATAAAAAGTGATATCAATAGCATTTGCTATTTTACTCAGATAGAAGAAAAGCTAGATAAATATAATTCATTTCGAATTCTTAGAATTCTAGAAATTTTGGATGTTAAAAAAATATTGTAACCAGTAATAATATGTGTCATAAATATTAACGCTGTAATTTAATAAGATTGGTGTTTTTGTAAACATAAGATTTGAACAAAAAACTAATGAAAGTATTGTAAATAAATAGCAGGAATATAAAGTAGAACCAAATTAGTTTTAAGAAAAACTGTACATAAATACGAAATCGATGCGAAAGGAATTTAATTTTTGAATATTAAGCAAACGGCTTATACGTTAATCATAAATGTTAACTTATAGAAAATATTAAGACGGGTATAGCCATGAAGTAGTGCCGTCATCTTTAAAAGCAAAATTTTGTTAATTAATACCAAGAATCGGCTTGCATATTTAGAAGTAAGGTTAATTTAATTTGTTTAGAAAATATCAAATAGGTGTTATTGACAAAAGGGCACCATGTGGCTACTTATGCCACTTTTGTTATAACTATTTTAAAGTAAATTTCACATTATTACTTTTTGAATAAACTACATTCATCATCATCATATCAGTCACACGACACGTATTGTTGGGCATAAAAGCCTTTGCATTTAACTGCGCATTAGAAACTTTGATAAATTATGGAAATAGACAGTAATATTCATTTATAGATGATGGCCTACTTTCATGGCTATACTTGGCTTAATTTTATACTTTAGCTTAGAGTTCCTGAGGACATAAAGTCCGTCCAGGCCACAAAAGGATCAACACCAAAACAGTAGTTAGTTGCAGTATAGCTTAAAATGTCTACGATGAATCATGTCATGTTCCAAAGCAATAAGGTATGATTTTCATTAAAAACTTTCGAAATCAATGTCAAAAGCCAAAAATATTATATAGATCTAAAAAAGTTGTACAACAATATTTAAATTTAATGGAATAATGATTCTTCGAAGATAGGCTACTGTGAACAAGAAATATATGTCTATTATACCACAATTATAAATAGAGAAATATTATTCATACATATAATACATAAGATAACGTAAAACAGAACAGTATCAAAATAAATGTATTTTATTATTAATAATCTTAATTGTTTTTGATACCGCCGTGTAAATATGAAGTAGAGCCATTTTATTTTTACTTTTCCATCGTATTTATTTTAATTAAAATTGTGCAATATAAAACCGGGGGTTACTTTCGAACATCAACGAGGTCCTGAGCATAGAGTACATTATTATACTAGAGATAGAGTTATCAGTCAGACCTAATGATCAACGCCATCTAACGAAATGTGACAAAAAGTGTACGATATTATAATATAGGTACTAGTAGGTTTCTATAAATCTTGACTAGTAATTTTTTTGGGAGGTAACCGCTATGTCATGAAATAAATTTAAAATTATTTACTTTATAGCTAATCAGCTTTGACTATATAAAACTGTGAAAGACACACGATACCGCGATTCAGCACGGGATAGCGACATCTCTCGACTGTTTGACAAACGAAAAATTAGCGCCATCTATCAAATAAATCCGCAACTAAAATCTTAGGCCGCGCTCCCTTGTAGTGAGTCAAGTACTAAGTGAAAAGCCCCTGGTCCTGAGATCGAATTGGTATCGAGTAAATGTCAAAACAGTACAATGGAAACCATGGCAACCGTTTTCAATGTACCGTCAGCAGCATATCAAGCTATACAAAACTGTCAAAAATCTACAACGAATTTTGAACCTTAAGCCGCTTGACTTAAAGTTTGAAAATGATTGAAGAAATTTGACAAGTTGTGGAAGCCTAGCGTGCCGTGTACCGTACTAAAATAACAGATTTTTGACGTGTATTTGATACCAATTCGATCTCAGAACCTCGTTCGTGTTTCAAAAGTAACCCCCAGGTTCTATATACCTCCCTAAATTATAGGCTGTGGTTCCACTGAAAGCGTAAGTATTCCTTTTCCAAATAAATTAAAGCAATATTTTTTGTATCTTGGAGTCTCACTTATGTTTACTTTACGGTAAAAATGATGGATTTTTCACAATTTAGTAGATTGAGGTCCAACTTAAAATTTAAGCTATGTTTCATCAAATTCAGGTGGGTGGAACCAGGGAAACAGCTGGAACTCTCCGAAGTACTAGCTTTTATACACTAAAGAGGTCATTTTAAACTGGTTGCTATATTTTTCTACTGTCCACGCGGATGAAGTCGCGGGCGGAAGCTAGTAGAAATAAAAAAAACGTTCGTAAACAAAAACGCACGGCGCCGGCGTGCGGTAAAATCAACTTTCCGCACGCTGTACTAATCCGTAAACAAAAACGCACGGCGTGCAGTAAAATCAACTTACCGCACGCTCGACTGTCATCGTAAATTTACATTTTCGAGCAACTGTATTGAAAAGTATTTTGATCATTGTTTGCGCGGTCATTTTTAATGCAATCAAAGATAACACTTACATAAAAATACATAAAGAATGTTTTTAAAACGTGCTTTTATGCATTTTAATCGCTGTTAGTGGGACATCAACTTTATACTATAGGAAAATTATCTTTTTGAATAATATTTTGTTATTTAACGTCCATATTGTTTTAAATGCTAGCTATTATTGTAACGTTTCATCCTTGAGCTATTTAATCTCTTAGTATGGTATGCTATCTCTAAAATTGTATTTATATCGCGTTATGGATTATACAGGGTGTGTTGCTCTTAGGCATTATATGCGCCTTTAATATATTATATGTTTAAAAGAAATATAGTTTGCACGTTTTGTAATTTTTGTTACTAATATAGTTATTTTGTTTAAACTAAACTATTGATTTAGCCGTGTTCCTTAACTCTTATTTAAAAACAACCAGATAGAATTTTATTTTACTTTTATGTATTATAATAAACGCTTAATGTTGTTCTTGACGAATTTATAGCATCTTGGATAAATCATAATTTGACATTATAATGTTTTACTTGTGGGACTTAAATTATTTTTAAGGTGTTTATAGAAAATTAATCATTATTGAAATATTTGCCAGAATAAAACTAAATGAAATGATTGATATTAAATGAATATTAATCACTTTAATGAATATGATGAATATATTTAATGAAATGCTCAAAAGCACTAATATAATTAACTAAGTGGTTCATTGAAAAGTGAACATAATTATAGATTAGTTAGGGATTGTATCAACTACGATATTATTAATCTTGCAAGTTGTGGTATTTTATGGTTTGTTTTGGATTAAAGATTACAGAAACTATTTATTTATTTAATCACAGTTATTTTAATAGAAGAAAGTTTAAAATTACGTTCTATTTCTTTTAAATTCTTAGCATGTTTTCTTTTAAATTAAATGGATTATTCATTTTTGTATGCAATATTAAGAATGTCTTTTGCAGTTACCTTATTACCAATAATAATACTAGATTAACGAAAAACCACGGAAATGCCGGAAAAACTTATTAGAATTTATTATTATTTTTGTGTTTCGCTAAATCTTTGTCAACTAACACCAGCTATAGTATTTCAAAGTTATTACTTAATCTTCGCTTAAAATCTTGTCCCAAATTCAATTTAGAATTATTATCTTCTCAAAGACTTTTGTGCCTCAAAATTTTAACAATAGCTTCATGGCATTTTCGTGGTTTTTAACACTGAGTTAAATATATAGAGAAGCTCACTACCACGCGCCACAAAAAGCGTGTAACTTTTTAACCGCGGCGACATACTTTGAAACTACTAATTATGTTTTAAAATTAAACATTATTATATATCTGAGTTACAAAAACAATAACGTCGCTAAAAAGATCATAAACAAAGAGGAAGAATATATATTTACCTCAGTGTTTTTAAATTTTTGCGACGAATGTGAATTTGTAAATTAGTCGCAAAAGACTTGAGTGCCAGATGAATGTGATTGTATGTTAAATGTTTTAAGTGTTAAGTGTTAACTTAAGTAACTGTTTATAGTCATAAGTCAGTGTACTTACTTTATGTACTCGATATGGCTTCTATGATTATAAGAAACGAAATAAAACGTTATTTTACAATACGAATCATATTTTATTTATCTTCTTCATGCCATGGTAAAGTTGAGAAAATCTTATGAATATTGAGCAAATACTCGCAGGTGCACTTTCAAATTACAATAAAAGCTTTGTCAACTAAGTTTAGTTTTGAAGTAAACTTATCTGAATTCATTCATGAATTTCAACAGAGCAGATAAAATAGTACTTTGATAATATCTCGCCTGTATTTGAAATGAGTAGAATAACCTTTTCACAAATGTATCGAAATGACATCCGAATAAAGCAAAATCATTTTGCAAGAAAAACATTTATACTGTACTAGCTTTTGCCCGCGACTTCGTTCGCGTGATTAGGATACTTAGTTGTGCATTTATTTTTAAAGTAACGGATTGCCAATGTACCTAGGTAATTTATCTGTAGACCTCATTTCACGCATTAAAATTTCACCAAAACCATTTCATAATGCTCACATTTTTACAAAACCCTAGTACTTTGCTACCATGAAAGGTATCCCTCCAAAAATGGTGTATCTACCTTCAACCCTATACAAATTCTCATACAAACTTGAACAACCTGTAGCAGCCTGTACAACGGGATTTTTTTAAATCCATTCTTAGTGCTCATCTACATCATGAAAGGTCCCCTCCAAAAATGGTGTCGTTAGGGCTCTACCTTCAGCCGTTAGGGCTCTACACCTATCCCAACAATGAATGAATCAGTCAATCAATTTAGAGTTTTATATGTCTCTTTTTTTTTTTAAATATTTGACAACATCACATACATTGCTCCGATTCCAAAGTAAGTAGCTAAAGCACTTGTGTTATGGAAATCATCATATGTATAGATTGTTCTTCCAATAAAACTTTTGCTACGTACGACAATTTCCCTTTTATCGGCAAGTTGTTACAACTCGAATCACAGACTCGAAACTTTTCATTTAAGCAGTGACTGCGCCCGATTGCATCCGACTGCAGCCGACTGCATCCCGCAATCGCTCCCAAAACTTCAACGGTTTCTATCAGACTACACTTTAGGGAATAATAGAGTCACAATCTGCAGACTGAATCTAATATTTTGGACAACTACTGCTTGGGGAATCATTATGGATCGTTCTGTATGAATATACACTTGGCGTCAAAAAAATCGCACCTTTTCAAAAATTTCTTAAATGTTAATTTAATTTTATCTAATTTAATGGTAAGTGTTGTTATATACTTCATCTCCTTGGGACATAGCCAGTCTCTAGAAACCGTTGGAATACTCTTCTAACGGAATATTCGGTTTCCGAGCAACATTACATTGCCACATTTTTTTGCAATCTTTGAGCAACTTCATGGGCAATAGTATGCATCTTGGGTATTCCTTTTTTTAATTGAACTGTTGAAGTGTGTGTGTGTCTTATCTCGATAGCAAATTTACCCGCATTTCCTGAAGTGACCCCTTTAATTTCTCTTTTATGGCGGCTCAAAAAATAACGCTTTAAGCGTTTAATTATAGTAACTGTTATGTTAATTAAATCAAACAATTATTTATTAATTGAAAGCTCATTAAAGGTACTTTTAATAGATATCATCATTTACACAATAAAACGTTAGCTAGCAATAGCAGGTGGCAAAGTCTAAACTTATTTTCGAAGAGGTGCGATTTTTCTGACGTCGAGTGTAGTTGAACGTTGATCGATTCGTATTCATTGTTTATGTAAAACAAACCTTTTAAAGCTTCGTGCCCGATTGATTAAGGAATATCAAAGCTTAAATTATATTATTATTTTGTAAGGAATTTTAAATGTATTGTTCGTCACAAATGTGAATTGAATATTATTGATACTTATTATTATTATAAGTGCTCGGTGGCGCAGTGGTCTAGCGCCTGGCCCAGCGATTGCGGAGGTTAAGCAACGTTCGCAAGGGTCGATCATGGGATGGGTGACCAAAAATTTAGTATCGAACTCCTCCGTGCTTCGGAAGGCACGTTAAGCCGTTGGTCCCGGCTGCATTTGCAGTCGTTAACACCCACCAATCCGCATTGGGCCCGTGTGGTGGGTTATGGCCCATCCTCCTTACCACCCATAAGGAAGGCCTGTGCCCCAGCAGTGGGGACATCAAAAATGGCTGATGGACATTATCATAAGTGTAAAATGTTGGAAGATAAACGGCATATATAGCAAAATGATGATGAAAATACAGTTTTGCACTTTTAAAAACTGTAAAAATCTTTTTCCTTAAAGACCATGCATTAATTAAACACAGAACCTACAGCCTCAAAATTCTCAGCTAAAGCTACAAAACACTCAGTTTACCGCATTTCCAAGCAACTAATACAACGGCGAAGCTTATATTCGACAAAAACAAAGGTGCCTGAAAATAGGCCACCGTAAAAACAAGGTTTTACATCGAAAACTCGGGTGAATGTCACAGGCTATAAATCAGTGGAGCTAACGGGCTCCTGCCTCTGTTTATCAGCTCAACTTTCGACTTTAACTTTGAATTTTATGTTCGATTCCACCGCTTTTAGGGTCAAGGTGAATTAAGTGTAGTTCATAAAAGTTGGAGCAAGTTACCTACTTTTTGGAAGAAAAATGGATAGATCTATTCAAGATTTTATTCGGAGACTTTATACTAAAATTATGGTATATTTATGTATTGTATAATATTTTAAGATCTAAGGACATTGAAGGATTCTAAATCATAAATAATAATTAATTTTTATTTTCTATATTAAAACAAAACTAAAGTACTTACCTAAATAAACACAGTTTTTTTTCTTTTCGATCCCTAGTACCTTTCTCAGAAATTGAGTCCTTTCGTTACTCAATTAATAAATATGTTTTTTAGTTATCGTGAACAAGAACATAGTAGTACTTATCTTTTAACTTTTTTGTCTTATACAAAAGCGCCTGTATTATAAAAGATTTCTTAGCTTTGTATCTGTGTACGAATCACGACAAACAAAGTCTCGAAGGAGAAAACAAACGACAGTCTATTACGTAATTTTTTTGTAACATCTTTATTTTCTCGAGATAATATCAGTGAGTTACTTTTAACAGTCGACCCTCGAAGCGTTGAGGTGAAAGTAATCGCCGTATCAAAGCGAAATTTGTCAAAAACACGACTCGGCGTGCACTTCCGTCAATTCTCTCCAATTAATAACTTGTGGGCGTCTCTTTTTTGCACCCCGCGAGACGCATAAGCCTGTCCCTTTTGTGTCCCCTTGTTTGAGAAGCCCCGTCGAGATGGAATATTGCCACTTTGTCGCACCAACTCCCGCCGGCTGTTTATATACAACGAGAAATTGCAATATTTTCTGTCTTCGCTTCAAGAAAATATTGAAAATTTTAAAGTCTCCGCCAGAATGGTTTTCTGTTTGCTGAATTTGTGTGACATGATTTTTGACTTGCTTTTCGATTAAATAAAGATCACACCACCTTACCTTACCTATCCTTATTACCAGTACACACGCACCTTACCTATCTTTATTACCAGTTTTACTGTTCTAATAGTAACGCTGTAACAATACCTAATTGCTTCAGATTGATTCATAATTTGCAATAGAAAGAAAAATACTACTCGCAGGTAGTTTTTGCTGTGTCAATAACCGTCGTGAAATTAACAATTCAAGATTTTAGTGCTACCTATAACTTAATGAAAGAAATTTGTTAACAATTATTATTTTTTATTACATCTACGTATTAATTTTTTATAGTGTTCTGTAAAAAATATAACATGTAGCAGTAAAAAAAGGTTAAGGTTTTTATTTATTAAACTGTTACAGCTTTTTTAGTATAATTTTGCTTATAAAATTGCATTGTAAAAGCTAGTCATTCGTTAAAACGAATCATCCACCTAACAGGATAGTGCTGTGATAAAAATCACCAGGGTTAATCGAGTAGGACACTTCTGTCCCTGTTCTGTCCTCATTCTGTCCCCGAATTGTTCCTGCACCACAAAATAAAGGTCTTCATGTTTTATCTAGAAGCGCCGCTCTGTCCCCTTAATATTTAATCCAGTAACAATTCCAATCTAATGTCAAATTCAATTTCAAATCTAATTGCATTAGGTGATTCAACAACCTCACAATTTTTGATACGGCACTGGTGACGCAAATAAATAGTACTAAAATTACAAATCCAAAGTCAACCGAACAAGAGAGCCCGCTTGACGTATTCGCTTATGCTTCGTCATATTTTGTAAATGTAAGTGTGGGAAATAAATCTTTTTTTACGCGATATCCTCCTTAGTAACTGCTGCAGTACTGAACATGGCCTGAGATTGCCTATGGGAAATGTCTTTGCGTGAGTGCACGGATTTGTTCAGAGCGGCTCTTCTACATTACATTTTGTCCCTGCAGTGTCCCCTTTTTGTCCCGTCTGGATTGGAATTAATTCAATTGCGACAGACAAAGGTATGTGCGTTTGTGACGTCGCCGAAGCGCTACGGTAATCCGATTATTTTGAGTGTTATTGAATACTCCAATTAATTAAATGCTTCATATTTTTAACGGTCTTTTTAGGGTGTCTTTTGATTCATATCATAACACTGTTATTGCAAAAAACACACATGACAAACTGTAAATTTTTAGAACGAAATTAAATAGTTACCTATCCTATTTTTTTTAAATCAGTTTATTTTCATTAAGTCAAGTTCACGTTTACTCTATGTCTTTAGAATAAGGTCATCGCATAGCTCGCGAGAAATTTGACGAAATTTAGTACATTTTTATAGATTACTGATATAATGGATCATTTATTAAAAAAAACAACTTACACAATACAATACTACTTAGGATGGCAATATAATGCTACGCCAACGTTACATTTAATCATATACTTACAAACTTTTCAATGTATGAAAACTACTTATGGAATATTTTATAGTTATAGTTTATAGTAAAGACGTTTATTAGTCCTATATATTAATAGAAGTTGGTTATTTTGTAACCTATGAAACCGTATGAACTCTTTAGCAACAACAAGTTCTCTATAAAATCTATACCTACTACCTTTAAGTCAAGAAGTCATTCAGGTCATAAAGAGGTCACAAAGTGGTGATTACGCCGCCTAACGCGCCACGATAGCTCATATATAGCTCGTAAGCTGACTGAGTCCATACACGGTCCAATGAGTCGTAAATTGGAACCCGCTGCGAACCTTTTTATGGTTTTATCAGTACCTAGTAGTTGTGGTGTCGTAATGAATATCGAGATGGAATAAGGAGTGTCTTCCGTTTTATGCGGTTGCAAAGATATCTTACTTAACGATAAAAAAAAATGAAATAAAACACTTTGCGCGGTTCCATTACTGTACTTTGGTAATTAGTTGGTATTTTTGGTTTGATTTTAGATTTTTCCGACGTTTCGGCACTATTGCAGCTGTCTTGCTCACTGGGGACTGGCCAAGGTAGCTGCAAAGGTGCCGAAACGTCGGAAAAATCTAAAAACAAATCAAAAATACCAACTAAATACCAAAGTACTTTCAATAAAACCGCGCATGTCTAGTGAACGCGTATATAAACTGGTGATAAAAAGAAGTAAGTAAATGTAATATATTTTTTTTGCTTTATAGTGACTTCTTGGGCATTTCTAACGTGTTTTTTTTAATAAATCGTTATAGGGACTTAAAATACAAGAATCTTCCAGACGCAAAAACATGCACCAGAAGTCGATATGCGAATGTTGCGATTCAAGAAGATGGTGTTAGTGATCTTGCTTATTCTATATCATTAGACAGTAATTGGTATCATGTTTTTTTAAATATATTAATGTATTTAAATCAAAATGTATTAACTATGGTATATGGATTATGTTTTCTCAAATACTTACAATTACAAATAAATATACAAACAATCATGACTCAAAAACAAATATCCACATACTTCGTTTTTATTGCAAACGGAAGGATAAGTTTTCATTAAAGGCTTTTGTATGGCATAAGATGTTATCAAGTTCGATTATTGCACTCATATATCAAACCCACACTTGCACTTTCAGATTTATAACCACTCATTACTGACCATAAAACACTTACCACAGTAGAGATGTCAAGCAGTGAATATGAAAAGAAAAGTATATAAATGAAAGCTTAAAACTTAAATAAATCTAAGAAGAGTAGTTTTAAAAAAGGCACTGTAAAAATGTAATATGATTTATTTTAATTGATGGTAAAATCATAGATGGAGAAGATTTATTTTTTTCCCAAATAATTTAGGGCTTAATCAGTGGCTGTATCTAGTTCTTTTTCTAAATTCTTGTTATTATTTTTCCACTACGGTTCATTAATTGCTTCTTACGTTGTATTGGTATCAAAACATAAAAATCCTTTTTAATTTGTTACAGACTTACAGGGGGTCAATTCTGCTAATTTTAACGTCGAAATCGTGGTTCAGTGGTGTTTGAATGCTAATGCTTTTTGACATAGTTCTTATTCCTTAAACCCAAAGCCGAAAAACATTGTGCTTCTCAAATCCAAAACGGATACACATTGTGTTTTGATTTTGGGTTTAAGAAACAAGAACTGTGTCAAAAAGCATTGCCAATCAAACACCATTGAACCACGATTTTGTCGTTAACATTAGCAGACTTGACCCCTCGTTCAACTGCGGATACAGCTTTTATTACGTTGGGCATAAAAACGGCCTCAAGGTTAATGTCTATAGTCTGATGTATCATCGTGCAAACTTTCAATTTATACGTCAATTTTTTTCTCTTAAAATGTCAAAAAAATAATTTACGATGTATGACATGTGTAAAGGGTGTTTTTATCAAACTACTGATTATACAAATACAATACTAAATAATATACTGATTACTCTCTGCTTTGTGGTTTCACCCAGTTTCCGGATTTATCTCCGGAACAATCTCGGAATTCCTTCTCTCACCTTTGTTGTAACATGTGTCCTAAATGTTACACATTCCGGCTACCTTAAAAAGTCCTAAGACATATTTTATTACATTACAATCTTAAGTCACTTGTGCACAGAGGCCTTTTTTCTAAATCTCTCATGATAATAAAACGTTTCTTTTGCAGAGTCATCCTCTTTAGAAAGGGGGGGAAATCGTCAACCAAACCATATAAATATTATATTGAAAAATTGGTAGGAATAGGAGGAGGATCTGCAAGTCCAATGAAAAAGTATTAAAAATAAGTGTCCTCAAAAGAAAACGGACATCGTAATTGAGTTTTTAGATTTTAGCATTCACAATGCTATTTTTATATATTAAGTTACTTAATATAACTGACAAAAAAATTTTAGAAAAAATCGAATCACCCGTAGCAGCTCAGACGGGACTCGAACCCACACCCTTAGGAACCCAATGCACTAATCAATTATGCTACCGAGTCGCTAGTGGGAGTGGCGAAATTTTTTAATACTTTTTAAGTTTTTTCGCTGTAAGTTCATCGTGATTGTTTTAAATAGTTAATCAGCATTATTTGGTTTATATCTGCTGAGGGTTACTCGAATTGCATTTTGAATAAAGTAAACGGGTGTGTTTTTTCTTGATTTTTTTATGCACAACGGGATAGTACTTCATCTTTCACCTCACCTGATGTTAGTGAGTGACACCAAGGAAGGAAGCGCACTACACCCGGAATCGTCATTTCTGATGAACTGGCTATCTTACCTCTAACTGCCGGAACACAACAATTTTGAAATTGTTGTTATGGCGTCAGACTTATGTAATATGGTGGTAGCTACCAGGTGGTAGCCTACCACCAACCAAACCAAGTTCAAATGTACCTTTGTCCTGAGAATCGAATCCAGGACCCCTGCGTCTTACACGGGTGGGCGAACCACTAATCACAGGGACGGTTAAAACATGAAATAAACAAAGTATTATACATAGAATATGCTCTACAATGCTGGCAACAGTGATTTAAAGCAAAAAGCACCATGTTTTATGTATAAGCACTTTCGTAGCGAAGACTACGGTAATTTCGTAGCAACAAACTCTACTACGAAGTCTACGTAGTCAAAAAGCATTTAAGCCAAAATGATTTAAAGTTTTAAATTAAAAAATTAAGCCATTTCTTTACACAGCTAAGAAAAGTAACAAAAGCGAAAAGTTTGATACTTCATTACTGTCTCGAGTTTATTAATTGTGACGAAGTTTTCTGGCCGTTTCCGAGTAACAATTAAGACATTCTCTGTTTCTCGGTTTGTTTTTGTTTTGTAAACTTTGATGGAAATATGTATTGAGTCAAGTGAAACTTTTGCCAATTCACTGGTTCATTCTGTTTACGAGCATTATCTTGATTGCTCTGAGATGTTTCGTGAATTATTACGTTTGTTTCGATTTAAATTAATGCTGACGGGTGCTGTCGTCTTTGTTGAGTGCCATATTAATTGAGTGTTACATTTTACGTGTCTGTTAAGAGCTTTGACTTTGTTGTTTTGTTTGTGGCTAATATAACAAATAAATAAATACAAATAAAATGTGCAGCATACATATTTTTTAAACTAGTTAATAATTTAAACTACTTCACTCTCAAAAGACTGATACCTAAACAAAAGACATACCGTTATCTCCACAGACCATACAACAATACTATACTCGTAATGAATGTGGTTATCTCTGACTCTAATTATTTAATGATCAAACAAACTTACCCTAAGTAAAGTTCGATCCTAATTATCCCGTCTTCGTCGAAGAGATTCATATTAATATTCATTTATTTATTTGCTTCAAATGGTAATTGCAAATGTATCTTCAAAACTTTAATGAGTTTCTCAAAATTTTCCTTTAATTTTTTAAGTCCATCTTCTAAACTCTGACTTACTACATCGGCAAAAACACGATCACAATCACGTCATATTTTGATTAATTTACCGTCAACCCTTTCGCACAATGCCATGAAAAATATACGCAAAATCCTCGCAAGCTAAGTGGGGGCGCGATCAAAAATCGCGAACGTATTATTTCGGCCTGAAAGCACCGGATATGAAAGAGCTCCGCGCTCTCAACTTCCGGGCAGTGCCTCTCAAAGGCTACACGTGGGCCTTTTAGTTTCTTTGTACCTTCAAATTTGAAACAGTTTTTCGTTGTTTCCGCTTTAGAGTCGTCATTAATTTGGCCTTTTGTTGCGTTTATGTCATACTGTTAATTGACTCTGTCGTGTTAACAAAAGAGTTTCAAATATGTTTTAATATATTATAATAATTTCACTAAAGAATAAATTACGAAACCAATTTAAAAAAAAAATACTTAGAATATTTTACTTTATTTATTTTACTTTTAACACGAAATAACTAATAGCAATCTATTTTGTAGCAAAACGTCAGTTTTATCGCTCTGCATAACCTCAAATCTTCACCATTCAAGATAATGTTGAAGGAAGAAAAGTTTGTCTCCTTGGCTTCAACAAAAATAAAGTTCACCAACCACAATACTTCAAGCTGAAAGCTTACATGAACTTACACTTCAGGCAAGCGTTCAGGGGTCATTGCCCTAAGCTCATAGTGAAATTTATGGGAGGACGCGGTCACCGTACCATCAATCCAACTTACCATTTAATAGTCGATAGCCAAACGTTTTGTATCGAATATGACCCTTATTGCGAGGACATAGGATATTGTGAGGTGGTGGGGAAGATGCATTTGTCATTCGGAGGCTGTTATTAGCTGAGGAGATGAGAGTGACACGAGAGTAGGGAGTGCTTTGGGAAATTTGTCATGATGCACTTGATTAATTACGATTGGTAAGTTTTGTGTCTTGTAAAATGCTTGCAAAAAAGATATTTAAGTAGTTTATCTTCACTACATATAGGTATATCATTCACGAAAAAGTTTTATATTTTAATGTTATATTTACAATGTTCTCCTTTTTTGCTCATTCATGTTGAAAAAAAGCATCGCTTAAATTTGCATCCACTTCAACTGAGGATGGGTTTTATGAATTCAGATTCGTATGGAACACTCGATGACTTGGCCCATACTTGATAGTGAAGCCACAGTTAACGCGACTCAGTACACTAACATGTTTATGATAATAATAGAATATAAATAAATTTTCTCGCATTACTGTAACATTAAATTTTCTTGTTTTACCTGAAAAACTAAGCGCCGAACCGTGATCAAAGGTACATTATTAGCTTCTTTTGGGTTTCTAGGCTTCAATCCTGGGAGATAGCTGGAACTTTGTGGTGTGACCACTAACTCACTCTTTGAGATAACGAACAATCTAATACATTTACTAAATGATAAAAAGCTTTAACTCTAAAAAAACATTAGGTATTTTGTTTTGTTTTAAATTGATCTAGATATCGCGTTGACTTTAGTCAGGCTGTGACCTGATACCAGGGCCGATACTTAAATTTATGGTACGACTGGTAGGCTGAAAAAAACGAGCTCGAACAAACGTAAACAGGGTTTTTTCCGGACTATAAACTTAATGTGTGGGCTTTAGTTTGGTCAGGAGTAACGGACCCGGTCGGCCTATATTGCGCGCAGAATGGGCGATTCGGCCCACTTTATAACTAAATCACAGACACTGCTTTTAAATTGCTATGGAATTTTGAACTTTATCTGTGTTAAAAAACAACCGGACGTAGTCTTATACAACGTGTTACTAAATAAACCTTAATGCTGAATATGGTAGATAGGGACCATCAAACTGAACAGTTTTTACTATGGGACCAACTCTGAAATCGCGAAAAAAAAGAGCATACATTTCGTTATTAGTTTTTGTATGAAACAGCTGATTTTTTTTCGCGATTTCAGAGTTAGCCCCATAGTAAAAAAGAATTGATCAGTTTGATGGTCCCTATGTACCATATTGGGCATTTGCGGTTATTTTGTAATACGTGTTTATTTAGATGGACAATAATACACTCCATTGTTAGATGATCGCCTCGCTTGTACATCGCTTGGTGACATACAGTAGAGTTAAATCAAAATAAAATTACAGTAATTGTATTAATTCAAAATCAGAAATCAGTCTGATCTGTCCTCAATGAGTGGAAATTGTCAAGCACACCATCAATTTATAAAACTGCGACTACCATCTCCATATTGCAAATCAATCTGTTTGAAGATGAAAGTATTAGGGCGGCCGGATATTGTAAGAAATTTCTGTCAGAAAAAATCTAATTCTAACAGTGCGCGTATATTCTAATACAAAATGCATGCACCGAGTGCCTTCCGACGACCGTCAGAATTTTTCTGACAGAAATTTCTTACATTATGCGACCGCCCTTAAGAGGAAACTCATCAAATTGTCAAACATTTCTTTTTAATTAATAGATCAAAAAAGAATACAATAAAAACCCATCCAACTCAACTCAAGTTTGCCCCTTTCATCTTATAATTTGTTTCGCAAATCGCAAGTTGGTAATTAACAAATTCTTGATTTATCAAGTTCGGCACAAAGATCATGGAGCAGCGCAATAATCTGCGTTGCCAAGGTGGCTGGCTGCTGGGCGGACAATAACAAGACGGGGCGGGCTATGAGGTGCGCGTTGTAAGTGTAGAAGTAGGTAAGTAAGATTTTAAAGGTAAGCTACCAAATCATAACTTAAAAGCTGTACTTAACAACATACATGTCACGGCTAATACCCGAAGTGCGGCTACACCTAGGTTTAGCCAGTTAAAACTAGGTGTAGCCGGTAGCTGTTGGTTAAACTTAGGTGTAACAGATCTGCTTTACTCCTGTGGGTCCTGCATATAGCTCAGAAATTTAAAAAGGTGTGGTATTTTTTTTAACATACAACAGAAATTACTTTCTTAATGCCCCATAAATTACTCCCGCTTAGTACCAAGAAGCACAAAGAAGATAAGACCTAGTTTTAACCAGCTACACCTAGTATTAGCCGTGAGCAAATCGGTTAGACGTAGGTTTAACCAACAGCTACCGGCTACACCTAGTTTTAGTGAGTTTTCCCGCAAGCAGTTAGTTTACCAAAAGTTAGCTGCAAATGATATGATTGATATGTGTAATTTCAATACAGACCGGTTTGAGTCCCTCGGCAACAAACAGAACTGTAGCTGCTTAAACCGAAATGTTGATTTAATAACAAAAGAAGCATCTACCCAGTCTGCCCCAGAGTGTGCAACTACTTACTCGGTGTGTGAGCCTGAAGCTTCTAATATTTCCAATAGTATATTAAGTGCTAGCAAAATTAGTTCATGTATAAAAGATGATTGCAGTAAACCAATTTCATCACAATACATTATGTATTGTGATGAAATTGGAAAGAACTTAGGCCAATTGATACAAAATCAATTAGGGGGAAATGTCATTAATTATTGTATGCCTGGGTCCACTTTAGATGACATTATGAATATAATTGTAAAAAAAACATTCAGCGATAACACAAACTTGATAATTTTAATTGGAAATAGGGGTAATGTCACCAAAAACCAATTGATAACATATTGTGATTCCCTTTGTTCTCTGAATGTTAGTAAAGTAATATTGTTTACATTCCCCTACAGTAAGAGTCTGTCACAGGTGGAAAATAATGTAAGATTTAATTTGAATCTATCTTTAAATACAGTGGCATTTTATAATAGCCAACAGCTGCACTTAATTGACATTAATAAATTATTTAATAATTTTTATTTGACAAAAGATAGATATTATCTGCCTTCTTCTTTTACGCGACAAATAGCATTATCGCTATCTTTTTATTTTAAACAACTTGCCAATAATCTGGCTAGGAAAACATCTGCTTCTATTGAGCTTCTGACATGTGTAATTCAACTTTGGAATCCGTTCCAAATAATTCTGTTCATAATGTTAGTAATAATTTATTACATTTAAATTAGCATTTGAGACAATAGAGGCGTCCTCTAGCGCTAAGCCGACAATAGGAAAGCCAAACTGTTTAAGAATTGTTCACCAAAATATGCAAGGCTTTTCCGGCAAAGATTTAGAAATAAGCTTATTCTTAAACTCTGAAGATATTGATGTGTAATGTGTTACTGAGCATTGGTTGAAAAAGCACGAATTAATTTTGAGTTTGGATAATTATAAAGTTGTTAGTTCATTTAATAGGAAATCTGCTATAAGAGGGGGTTCACTTATTATTCTACACAATAGTTTGCAATGTAAAGAGCGCAAAGATGTAGTATCCCTCTCAATTGAACGAACCATTGAGTTGTCTTGTGTGGAACTTGATCAAATAATTATAGTATGTGTATATAGACCCCCCAGCGTGAATTACTCTGAGTTTGAGTCCACTATGGAGGAAGTCTTAAAAATAACTTGTAGGAAAAATAAAAAAGTCGCGATTTGTGGAGATTTTAACGTCGACATCTTAGATCCTAAATTAGCCAAGTTGTCGAGTAGGTTCATAAATCTATTTAAATCATTTAATTTGCTACATACTTTTAACGAACCAACGCGAATCACACCCACATCGGCAACTTGCTTGGATAACATTTTCTGTAACTGTAATGTACTTGAAAAATCAATTTTGAATTGTATTAAATCCGACCACAGTGGACAATTAGCCTCTATTGAGCACCATCATGTTCCGTCTAAACGGAAAATAATGTGAACGCCAATAAAAAAACACTGTATTGAAAATTTCAGAAACAGTGTCTCAAATAAAATTGAAACTTTACCAGAACCAAACTTTGAAGCCAATAACTTATAAAATCATTTATTTAGCATAGTTCAAACTGAATTTAGTGAAACTTTTAAACAGAAAGTCATCAAATGTAATGATAGTACGAAATTTAGTGACTGGGCCACACCCGGCATAGATAAGAGCAGAAGGAAATTTTACGAACTTTATGCAGAGAAAGCTACTTCTTGTGATCCTAACTTCATTGAATTTGTCAAGAAGTATTCACAAACATTCAGAGAAGTTTGTATCCTAGCAAAGTCCAAGTACTTTGCAAATAAAATAAAATTAGCTGATAATAAAATTAAGGCTACCTGGAATATTATTAACAAAGAAACGGGCAAATCAAAATCCAATATAAATTCCTTCTGTTTAAAAACTGGTGATCAAACTTTTGAATCTGACAATGAGGTCGCTAAAGTTTTTGAAGATTTCTTTGCTAGAATACCTGTAGAAACTACCAGTACTCTTAGTGCTAGTCCCAACATCGCTGTCTCCCTTCTGGAGTCTTGTGTTGATAAGTGCAATGAAAGTTTTTCCTTTAAATATATAAACAGTGCAGATATCATTAAAGCTTTTAAAACAATTAATGTTAAAAAAACAGAAGATCTTTGGGGCATGTCAACAAGCATTATTAAATCAATAATTGATATACTAGCCCCCTACTTAGCTTTTATTTTTAACAAATGTATTGACGAAGGGGTCTTTCCTGACTTAATGAAAAATAGTAAATTGATTCCTCTTTTTAAATCTGGGGATAAAAGTGACCCAGCTAACTTTAGGCCAATATCTATACTACCAGCACTTAGTAAAATATTTGAAAAAGTTATATATTCCCAATTATTAGATTACTTCACATACAACAATATACTTCATAAAAATCAGTTTGGATTTTCCAAGGGTAAAAGTACTTCTGATGCTGGAATTGCACTTCTCAAACATATTCTTGACGCTTGGGAAGAAAAGCAGGATGTAATTGGTATTTTCTGAGACCTTTCTAAGGCATTCGATTGCGTTGATCACCAAACACTATTAATGAAGCTAGAACATTATGGTGTCTCTGATAAGTTGGTTAGTCTTATGGAATCGTATTTGTACAATAGAACTCAGAAAGTTGTAATTAATAGAACTGAATCTACTGGAGCCCCCATCAATATGGGTGTGCCACAGGGATCAATATTGGGCCCATTGCTGTTTCTAATTTATATAAATGACCTTCCCAACTACGCGAGTAATTTATGTGAGTCAGTACTATTTGCGGATGATACTTCCTTAGTTTTCAAAGTAAACCGAGGTAATAACTGTTCGGACGAAGTAAATAGTGCCCTCTCTAAAGTTTCACACTGGTTTAATAGTAATAATTTAGCACTTAACCCCAAAAAAACTAAATGTGTAAAATTTTCATTACCTAATGTTGAGCAGACAAAATTAAATATTAATTTGAATGACGATGAAGTAGACTTTACTGAGAGTACAAAATTTTTAGGTATTACACTAGATTCTCGATTGCAATGGGATCCACATATTGAAGCCTTGTCAAGTAGACTTAGTTCAGCGGCATTCGCTGTTAAGAAAATAAGGCTTTTAACTGATATTGAAACGGCAAGGTTAATATACTTTAGTTATTTTCATAGTGTAATGTCTTATGGACTGCTATTGTGGGGCTCAGCAGCCAGTATTGAAAATATTTTTGTACTCCAAAAAAGAGCTGTTCGCGCCATATACAATCTACGGCGGAGAGATACCTTGAGAGAATTGTTCAAAGAAATAAATATTTTAACTTTGGCAGGCCAAAATATTTATGAAAATTTAGTTTATGTAAGGAAACACTATGATTCATTTGATAAGAACAGCAACATTCACCAGTTTAATACAAGAAATAAAGATAAACTTGCCGTTCCAAGATTTAGGCTTGCAAAAACGAGAGGTTCATTTATGGGGAAAGGCATAGCCTTTATTAATAAAGTTCCACAACAAGTGATTGATCTTCCTTTGCATGAATTTAAAAACCATGTTAAAAAAACGCTCATGGGTAAAGGTTATTATAAAGTTGACGATTATCTTAAAGATCAAAATGCGTGGAAATGATGTAGGTAACACATAACTTGCTAATATAAGTACTTTATTGAAGTAATATAATAAGTCTATGTTGTTGCCAATAATTCTGTCACCCTTTTGTAATTATGTTACCCTGGTAACGATATATTCAAGTTTGTAAAAATCGTTACTTATGGCTGTTTCAGCTGATAAGTTTCTTGCGCCCGTTCTTCTTGTCAGCTAAAAAAGTCTGGAACGGGTAGTAGGAAAATATAGACGATTCAAAAGTACTTAACAATTAAGTTTATTTGAATAAAGCTTATTTCACTTTCACTTTCACTTTCACTTTAGCCGGCTAAACCGAGGTGTAGCCACACTTCGGGTATTAGCCGTAACTTACATACAATCTAAAGAACTAAATGATGCATCCACACTGCGTCGGAGCTAGGTGACGGTGATATCACAATGATAAAGCCCTCATAGACCTTTGACCACCTACAACGTGATACGATATAGCGATATACCGATTCTCGTTACCTTTTTCCTAACTTAGTCTGCATCAGTACCTACAGTATCTACATCCCACTAACAAGTAGAGGTATCATAAAGTTCTCTAGTTACACCCATAAAGTCGTAAAGTTGAAATAGGTATACGCAATACTCTTCGCAGATTCAAAGTTTTAAATATTTTTTATTAAAAAAAAATATATTGTAGAATTCTAATTAATAAGCATAACATTTGCATGCCTGTGGGTGCCTCTTTATAACAAAAATATACCACATCATAAATAAAGTTCCTAACACCCGCCGACCTAGTGGCCCAATGTTCTCATCTTATGAACACCCTCCAATTGAACATCAAACGTTGCTACGTCTCCAACCGTACGGCGCTTCACTGTTCTCTCGTTTCAACCAACGATTACAGTTTATTGGTAATTCTACCACGTCACGAACGTACACAAACATATTACACAGACCATTTTGGAAATGGGTAGATAGATTATTCAGTCTAGATTTATGTAACAACACCGATCTTACTATGTTTAAATCTTAGAATACGGCCTACATTAGAATGTTTTCACACACACACTCACAAACACACACACACACACACACACACTAGCACAATTTAATATTCAAATATTATAAAATCCAAACATTTATCTCTTCCGCATGCGTTTGTAATCTATAATTAATTGTAATTATAATAATATTTTTTGTTACTTAACTTCATTTTTTGACAATAATACTTAATGATTACCAAATTGATCAATTGTACTTGAATGATAGATTCAATTTCAAGGGGGCAGGTTTCTGCAAATATAATCATAGCAGGTTTTGTTAATATTGATATCATTAACTTGACTTGGGGCAAAAATTTGTCCTATTCTATCTACTACAGTATTTACTTCGCACTAGGTCAAAACAATATAATCATACTAATAATTGACATCAATTTGCTTGCTCAGGCGGATCTACAACATATCTGAATGGTAATAAAGTACATTTTTGGTTGGATTTGGGATAATTGTGTTGTTTACGAGAAGTTGGTTAAAGTTTAATTGAATCGGGGTGTATAGTGAATAGGGATGGGGTCGTTATTTATGGATCGATAGAATGCGAAATATAATATTGTATTCGAATTATAAGATTTATTTTTTCCTTAATTAAAGAGATAGAAGAACCTACATTGTTCACATGTAGGTACCGCCTGACTGGTTTGGTTAGATAAAATAGTAATTTAAAAAGAAAACAAATATGCAAAATAACTTATATCTTGACCTTAGAAACTAATACGTTGAAAACATAGCAAATATTTGTTGTGCTACTAAAAAAAATACGAAAATCTCCATTATCGTCGGGAACACTAGAGATAATTCGAGTGGTTCTTGTATCTCAACCGAAATAAACCCGAGTCTTGATGGTGAATTAACGACTCGCTGCGGGACGCTGGTTGTTGACACGTCCACGGCACTCGATTATCACTTTCTTTATTTGACGAGAAAAGTTTGAGCGGCGCTGCTCTATTGTCAACGTCGTCAGAATGTAATTATGTTCTATACGAAACTTTCAAATAGGCATTGCAAAGAGGATCTATTTAAGAAGTTCCTAGTCTTAGAGTAAGACGGGCTTTTCGGGACGAAGCCGTCGCTGCTCGAAGTTCCTAGTACGTACATACCTAGGGAAGAACAATTTTCTTCGAAATTTTTACATGAGCACTTTTCAGTGAAAGTGTAGGAGTAGTTGAGAAATTATAGTATTAGTATTAAATTATATTAAAGTTACTATCTTCTATATTTCAGAGATAAGTTCTGTCGTGCTTATGAAAAACGCATCATCTTGGTTTTTGGTGCAAAATGAGTTAATAGTAGTTTATCTACACTCACAACGTAATGTTCCAAATATGAATTCAAAAAAGGTAATATAAATACGTACTTTATTTTCGTGAGTAGGTAAAATTAAAAAAAACTCATTACGATGCAGTCAGCTGCATTATAAAGTAACTTTTTTTCTCATTACGATGCAGGGCAAATCCAAGAAGATGGTAGTGCCGTGATATTAAAAAAAAACAACGATATTTTCCCCAAGGAAATATGGCTCATCTCATTTTTTTTCTAATGGAGTGCGCGCCATTTTTAGAGCATTACAAAAAAAGTTTTTAATTTTGATTTAAATTATTTTTACATATTGTTATACTGAACTATTAAAAACCTCGCCTACTGCTCGGTTTTTAAACACACACTCATGTTTTAATACCCCTCATTATGTATCATAAATATATATTTGACATCAGGAGAACGAGATCTAAAACTTTCCCAAAGTAACAATTCATGAATAAATCAGCAACACCAGTTTCCAGATTTATAAACGCATTATGTTGGATTCCTGTTGCAGTACCACATATTATAAAGAACGCATTATCTAAAGTTAATGCAAACATTTATCTTGCAATTAAAGATTTGCTAGTTATTTCACCTCTGTTACCGACAAAGGAGGATTGCATCCAAATTTATCTTAAGTTTTGTACTCTTTTTAATGTCCTTATAAAAAAGAATAATTACATACTTCACTTGTCTTGTCACCGCACGAGCTGTCGTTTTATTTTCTTCCTAAAATAATTTTATATTCAGTAATAACCTCTTTCCTTGACATAAACGCAATAAGAGAGGAAGTTGATGCACTTATCTTAAGTATTATTGAAAGACTGGAGTATTAAGGTACTTACTACACAAAATGGCATTATATTGATTTGCTCAACTTGGATGTTTTATGCTTTTATAATTAAATTATTATGTCACACTTTAATATAATTGAATAAATATGTCGTATTTGTATTTTTGACAATATTATTTATTTATTGATACAAATTTTATGTTCGTATCCCAAATACTTTCAGAAATATAAGCATAAGAAAAATAAAAACTTTGACCGCGTTTTTCTCAGGATTTGTCAAGATGTAGTTAATTTTCATAAGGACGGCAGAGTTATAGTATAAGTGATTTTTTAGGCATAAAACATTCACTACTGACAAACTGGATGCTATTCTGATTATTATGTTAGATTCTGTTAGACCAATATTGGTTGCCGATTTTTAATCAAGTCTATATTATTATTATTATTTCTACCTACATAAAAAGGTGATACTGTGACAAATGCTGATGCGTTAAAACCTCCTATCGACAGTATTCATGTTTGATTTATTTCGCAACAAACTTTAGCCGTCAAAATGAATCTCAAACAAGTAAATTGTGTAGTACTTCTTTAAGAAATCTTTTAAAGCACTCGCGGAGTGCACTACAGCATTTCGATTTTCAAAAGTTAAATATTTTCAACTATAATATTGGTCAACATAAGGTTTAATTTTGTTTGCAGTTGAAATATTTCTTTGGCTGTTTTGTTAACTGATAGAAAGGACTGAGTAAATATCATTACTGGGGGTCCACAACAGCACTTCGTCCGTAGTTTAAGATAGCCACTTAGACATACACTACAACTAAGGAACTTTCAATATGAACGTATGACATAAGTATTTCATCAGAAGTTTTACTGCTTTTAATTTAGAACGATTCTTTAGTTTTAAATAATTTATAATCTAAAGTACTACAAATTAATTTTTCCTTAGCCTATATATTCACACTCTTACCATACTTTAAGCAATTGAAGAGTACGTATTCGCTAAAACTTAAACCACCTAAACGTCAAGATTAAGATTTTCGAGATACATTCAAGCAATTTGATAGCTGATCATAGCACAGTTAACATAAGTTTTTTGGCTGTCGTGAATAAGAGCTAAAGCAGTCCGAGCGACATGGCTATACATTGGCCTAGAACTAATATTGGTTGACTGTACAGAACAACGAGTAATTTGCGTATAGACGTCTGTATAACATACACATAAGTACATACATTATACAGCTACATTTGTCCTCCTTCGTCCGTCACCCAAGTCAAAGGTAACAGGGGGCCCTGATGAATCACGGTGCGCCCGGGCGACGTCCCTTGTTTGTGCTGTCATTTGATATACACACGAGTTAATGCAATACTGTGTGCACTGATAGCTGTTGCACCCTAGCTAACAAATCTTGTATTAAAATTGCAATGAAATACGATCAATCTAGCGCGACACGCTGCATCTTGCTTGGTGGATGCCAGATTTTGAAGTTGTATATTTTGTAGTCGATTTAATTCCCTTGAGAGAGTTCTTTGACTAAACATTTTTGCAAAGAAACAAAAAAGGCCTCCCATACTAACGAGACAGCTAAAACATTGTAAGAATGGGAATGTATTTTTTTGTCCTTTTTTTAACTCTGTTCTTTTGCCAAAAATGTTTAGTTTTATTGGTAGAACACTCCTCAAGAGGATTGAAAATACTATAAAATGACGATGTGTATAAAGTGCCAAGTTTGTAGACAAATCAGGCATGGTGTAGGTAAACACTTTACAATGCATCTGTGTCTGGTTGACGGAGCGTAATGCGTAGTATAAGAAAGAGAGAAAATCAATAGTAGATTGTTATACAAGACGCTAAAAGGACCCATTGCATACGAGGTAGTTTTATTCCCGAGCTTTAGCGAGGGAATAAATAGAAACCGAGTTACAATGGGTTTTAGCGTCGTGTGTTACACTATACTTTTCACTACAATTGCGAGAAAACAAAATACAATATTAAATAGTTTATACCTACTTCCGTAAAAGAATCCACTCGTTTTTCTATCCTCCACTTCATAAAAACTTTTTGTACAATATTTAAATAAATGATTTGTGCTTGACGGCAAAAGATTAAAATTATTTCTTTCCTATTACAGTCACACAATTCAATCAGTTTGTAATTATAGAAAAATTCTAAAGATTTCGCGCCATGGTACCTTTTTTTAATTTCTGCTGTAGCAGCTAAGCAACACAAACACGAATTCTACGATTCAGTCTGTGCACAGAGTATAAATAAGTCTATGATTTCACCGAAGAGATGTTTTTAGTTCCATTTTCAAAAATAAGAATGAGAAACAGGGGGCCAATTTCGAAAATAACGTACGCAATTGCGTAACGCAGTCACTTGGTCACGATAATCGTCTGCAGTTCGTCGGTTGTGGCTATTAAACACATTTTCAATTTGAATGAACTAGAGAAAAACTGTCAAACTAACGCAATCACTTTGCGGTATCGCATACGCAAGTGCTTTGTAATAGGAAACAATCATAACGAAGCACGGACGCAGCTGCGTGTATCGCATGAAACTTTTCATAATAGACCCCCAGTATTAAGTCGAGCGAGTTTTTATTCGTGATTATGAATAGATACTTTTTCGTTTTAGTAGGCTCATTGGTAATAGACAAACATTAAAAAAGAAAAAACTTTAACCCCTAGGGGTTATTATGCTATTTTATCTCGGCTCTTGTACGTTACAATGACAGACTTTTTGAGCAAGAGGAGTGAAAAAGAATTTGGTGTAGAGTTTATCTTTCATTCGTTGACCATTGATTTATTAGGTAGGCACTTCTTATTCGATCATTTCCTAATCTTGCTGAGTAATAACTTATTTATTTTTTATTTTATTTATTTGGACAACCAACAAGTACATACCCCTTACATGCTAAGAAGTACATTATATTATTTTTAATGAGTATACATGGTGTTGACTTAATTATAGGCTGCCACGGAAAGCATTAACTGAATTAGTTGGATGGGAGCAGGAAGCATCCCATAGGTTAAATAAATTTTACTAACTTACCTAAATTACTAATATTATTATAATTATTGTAACGAAAACAGAAGAAAAAAAAACAAACAATCGAGATATGTGCGACATTAAAATTTAAGTGCCGAGTAATATTAATGTAATAACATTAATTGCTTTTTAAATGCAGATAATCGTAACTTAAATGTATCCACCACCTTATTTCTACTAACAGTATTATACTGAGACTGTAACCCATAAAAGGAGAGTTAAGGCCTAGGTTAGTTTTGCAACTCTTATACTCTACGATAACTATTTAACTATTATCTTTCTAATGAGGTCTTATTTTAACCACGAAATCTAAAGAAAGACTTCAGCCCTCTACTCAAATGGCCAACATTCTATACGTTTGAACGCCAACATTCTATACGTTTCTACGCTTACTTTTTAAGCTTAAATGAGCAACAGACGATTAAATCACATAGGTATCGCAAATATAGTAAATCACATATTTTGATGCATTGTATGGAATTGACAAGCTTAAGGCACGTAATTTTATAGTTTACTGCTCATTTTAAAGCTTTAATAGTAAGCATAGCTCACAAACGTATGGAACGTTGGCCATTTGAGAAGAGAGGCAGGAATAAAAATAAAACCTTTGAGAAATAATAAATATTGTCTAAAATCCCTCTTTCTTAATTTAAAAGTTAGGCCTTTACTCCGCATGATGAATGTGTAAAAGTAATTTATTTATTTTGAAAATAATTGAATAGGGATGTTGACTATTTTTTTTTATTTTATGTTACATAAATTACCTCTCAAAAAAAGAAACATTGGTAAAAGAATTAATTCGCTAGCATGAAAACTGCCCGAGATATCACAGTGTGAAATGCACACAAATGGACTCGATCAAAAACGCTCCATACTAATAGCTTGCACGTTATGACGTCACGCCGTGCTAGTTTGTATGCAACGCATAGGAAATTTGTTCAGCAGCTATATTAAATATTGTGTTTATCAAAATGGTTTCTTCGACAAATTTGCTATACATTTTACGGACTAATTAAAGGTATCATTTATTTTAATAAATTGTATACTTTTTAAATGGACTTGTCCACCCAACTTTGAAGGGTCATAAAACAAATAATATGCAATATATAAAACCAAGAGGTATACAAGCTACTCTAAAAGTTTAATATGTTTACGATTTTTATTAGTATTTCGTTATTTTATTCATTAGTCAACATCCCTATTGTCTTTGCGGAGCGTAGTTAGTAGCGGTCGTTGAACCGTATCGCACCCTGTCGCCGATTCCTTTGAATTTTTCGCATTTTCCCCGACACCCCGAAGTAATTAGGGATAATCAAGAAAAACCAACCTTTTTTTATCTCGATCAAGATAATTTCAAATAAACCGACGCTTTTGAATGCTTCAAAAGAGATACAAAAAGATTTTATGTTTTTTTTTTTCATCTTAATTGATTACAATGTTATTATGGCCAATTTAAAAAAATAACCATAATATGGTTAATGTCGATATCTATAAAATTATCCGATAGTAACGGACAACAGAATAAAAGATAATAAGTAATGATATTCCAAAAAATCTAAAAATTCAATAAATAGATAATAAGTATTTTTATTTTACAATAAGAAAAAAATCCGACCAAGTGCTAATCAAGTTAACTTTTCAGGACTGTCTTCCGGTGAAATGAGAATCCGACCTTTTGCGAATCTGACCAAGTGATAATAATTGAGAAAAAACAAAAAAAGTTAATTAATTTATTACAAAGTAAAAGTTTCACCTCAAATACTTTGTACGATACTAGAAAAGAAAGACCAGTAGCTGCTAAAAATAGCCAGCAAATGTGTTTTCTCACTTCAGAAAGTTGTCCAATTACTTCGATTGGAAAAACACCGGTAAAAGTAGTCCTGGGAACTGGGATAAACACTTTGAGGGTCTATCCTGGCATTAAATTGTCATTAAGTGAATGCTCGGTCGGCCGAACGCGAGGAATTACTTAATTAGCTCCCTCTGAGGACGCAATTGAGATATATGGTGTTTACTGAAAACATTCTTTAAATCTGGAAATGAGATTTGCTTCGGTTTGGACGGTGAATTAATTGTAAGATATAAAAAACCCTCATTTAGGTAAATCATAAAAATCAAAATCAAAATCTCTGACGAAAATATTTTTTTGTATAAGGTCAATTTAAAAGGAAATAAATTGAAACGTATTGTGGTATCCATTTGACTGGCTGATAAAAATAAGCAAGTCAACTATAGCAAGATTTTGACAGACAAAGTCAGAGATCACCCTTGACTACGGCAGCAGCTGTGCCAAAACTCTAGGAAAGCCAAATGCTAAATAAAATACCAACCTAAACACTGTGCTAAAATCCAATAAAAAAGGGTTTAATGTCAATGTATCAAACTGATCAACTAACCTAATAATTTGAACCCCAGATTTTAATAGATCCCAAAAGTCGCGTGTAACACAAGAGGCGTCAATAAAAGTGGTGGGTTTCGCTAAATTGTATCGGAGGGCTGAAAGAGGTCCCGATCGGCGCCTCCAAAGATAAATAGTTTCATTATAGCCGCATTTTGGTCTTCCTTCGGGGAATGCAGTATATGTAGAACTTTCAGATGATCCAACTAATATTATAAAAGTGAAAGTTTGGATGTAGATGTTTGGATGTTTGTTACACAATCACGCAAAAACGGATGAACGGATTTGGATGAAATTTGGTATACAGGAGACTTTATAAAGGATACTTTTTGATTATCATAATGTCCATGCGGAAGATCCAATAGTCGCTTGCTGGCTAGTCAGTATAATGAGAGGAGTCTCAAAAATCAGTTTTTCAATCCTGAAATAATGATTCACTGAAAAGAACTAAGAACATGAGCCAATAATTTTCAATTTATATTTCAGGTACCAAAATTAAAAAAAAATACGTGAGGATTTTGCAATTCTCTAGGTTTTCTGGGTTAGGCTAGTATGAGATTCAGTAATTTACAACTTTTTACTTATTGCTATAAAATAGGAGCAAGCTTATTTGAAAGAAAGAAAGACGTAATTATTTTATTTGGATCAATCACATGAATACATTTTCTTATCCTCTGGAATACGTTGTTATTGCTAACAACCTACAAAACCACAAAGATTTTTAAATAATTATGTTTTTTGTAAAAGTTATGGTTTCACAATAATTTTCATTAGGTATACTTAGTCTTCTTCTTCTTCTTATCGTATGAGGATATAAGTTACTCGTATGTATCCATTTTTAGTAAAAACATAATAATGGAATATTGCCTTTGAGAGATATTTTATTATTTCTAGGACGTGGTTCATTGATGTGTATTAGAAAACGAATTTTAAAAACATAATTATTATGTGTGTTTAGAAAATTTCACATATACTATTATTGAATAAAAGCGAAGCATACCAGACGGAGTCATTATTTTGCCAACAGATGGCAGCACAATCGATTACGGCCGCGCCGGGAGCGAACGGCGCAATTTGCGATTCCTCCACCCGTGAAATCTACTGAAATGAATAAAACTATCTTAGAATCGACTGATTCAATGCCACTATTTTTCTGAACCCGCAGCGGAAAACATTCGACGCCATCAATTTGTGTGGAGCCAATTTTGCTACAAGGTACTCTTGTTTAAGTGTTTGAATGTTATCTAAGACGTAGTGGATTCTGACTTGAGCGTTATTGAAACCAATACTTAAGTGCGATACAGAACTTAGAGAGCTTCTGAGAAATTTGAGATTAGACTATGGAAACCATTGTATATTATTGATTTAATATTATTCCTACCTTCTAAGACTGTGTGGGTGCGTGTTACAATACAAATATCAGACATGTTTGCATCCTAGAGTAATGCCCCGTTTACATTATTTCAAGAATAATCCAGTAAACCGATCGAATGGCGCTGCTGAAATACACTGGGATATACCATTCCAGTGAGTAATCCAGTCCAGTGGTTCGATCGCTGGACTGGTTTGCTACTCGAATAATGTGAACCGTTCTTAAGAAACGCTATGACCCCAATCTGACTTCATTGTGGTCTCGAGTTCAATTCCTGGCAAGGGGAAAATGTAAAAATAAACATTATGCGTTGACGAAGTTAGTCAATGTTGATAGTTTAGCAACTTTTCGGAGACGTTGCCTTATTGTTTTTCAGTGATAAAAGAACATTTATATGAAACAGTGCAATGGTAAGTTGAACCTAAAATAATATTTTATGTTATTTATTCAGCTTCAAAGGTCAAATACGTCGAGAAAATAAAAAAATAAACCAAATACCTACTATAATTACCAAAGGTACTTTCAATAAAACCGCGCTAGTATCCGTTAAAAAGTTTTTAAAAGTATTTAAAAAGACGTATTTTATTTCATGTCTAGTCTAGTGAGCGCGTAGGTAAGCTAAAGAGGTGAATATCTTCAGCCTCCCTAGTATAGTAATGATCTCATTATTTTCAAACTTATAGTTTGGTAAGTAGCTTATTAAGAATGTATACTTTATTTAAGGGGTGTATACAAGGTACGTCTAAAATAACCTCATTTTAATTATCTTCCACACAAACTGAAAAGGCTTAATCCCACTCACTCCCACGACACAAGACTCGCTCCTAATTGTTATAAATTGCATTCAACCTTTCAATTAACTTAGTTTCAGTTGTTTCGTGATTCCATCAAGAGAGGTCGCTTAATCGTTCTGTCACACAACTCTACAAGTCCATTAAACCGAAGTTTAAAGTTCTCTGTTGACATGAAAGCGTGATCAGAGGGCTTGGGATAAGGGCGTGGTCACGACGGTAGCGGTCCGACTTTTCTGTAATCATGTCAAATGTATACTGAGATGTACTCTAGCTAAGTATTTGTTTTTATCAAAATTATGGATACTAACCTTGGAGTTGAATTCTCTGACCAGAACAGGCAAATTCAACGCGAAGTGTCACTTTTAAGGTACCCTGCTATTAACATTGCGTAATTAGCATGGCTTATTTCCGGCTTAGCAACTTACTTTAAATTTTATTTGGTCATCGTTTTATTCTCAAAGGCTTTATGCTTTATGAAACAAGGTGTTTCACCCGCAATAACTACATTGGCGCACAGAGAAAAATGATTGTTTCTACTGACGACAGAATTTATTTCAAGCAAAACCACAGAACAAAGATTTTTTTCCCTCTGTTCTGTGAACAAAACTAACCACCCACCTACCAAAAGCCTCTGTCTCACGTAGCGACTTATAGCTGCTATTTTACTGCTTGCCATTAATGTCAGCTATAAATCGCCGCTACCGTACATTTTGATCAGCGATTTTTAGCTCGTGCACGCTCACACGAAGCAAATTTTCGCTGGCGGAAAATAGCAGCTATAAATCGCTACGTGAGACCGAGCTTAAGCCTCGCTAACCGCTGTTCCTAAGGACACACGTTAGGTGGTTACTGTATGGTTCGAATCTAATTTACTTTTGTGGCCCGCTGCGCCGGTGACAACGTGTCTAGTTGGTACAAACTTTAATTATAGACTGGAAAGCCTTGATGAATTTGTTGTAATGAGTTGCTTTATGTGTTCTGAAGTGGAACTCTCACAAGAATTTGATTGTTAAACTAAGTACCTACTTTAGTATTTTGACTACTTACAAGAAAATTCATTTTCATTTTGCGTATTATGATGAACAGATCATAAAAATAATTATTTTAAATTTATGTTCTTTCCCGTTCGTTCCCGGGCCTGCTGGAAGAAATTTCAATGTGAAATAAGTTGTGCCCTTGTACAATTATTCTGTCCATTTCTTTTCTGTTTGTAATTGTGTGTGTACAGAACCAATAAATAATAATAATAAAACAGATAGAATGGTTTAAATAAACCAACAAATTAAAATTTAAAACTTCCGGTTTCTGAACATCATGATAACACCTACTGACGTTCCAAAATTTAACGCTAAAACCTTTGATGTTGAAACATCTCTCCATTTCTAAATTCATAAACGTTATAGTGGTTTATTTATCTGTCAAAAATATCCCTGTTTGGCATGCCAAGTATCCATAATCATGACCGTATACAAGAATACCCCATTCCACTCAGTATATCAAACTACAATCGAAAACGAATGACACGTTTTTATCCCACAAACACATTTAGCGGGCAAGTCGTTTGTCAAAGGAAACTCCTATAGGATTTAATTTGTCGTGTATTTACATAATAAATGAGTGCTCGGCGTCGGCGTAATCCGGTTGAGCTCCTTAAACCGCGTTTATCCATCATTGAGAGACTTGATTCTCGATTGGAGATTTGCATGTTATTCCACGCTTAGCCGCCCATAGTTCGGCTTAGGGAATTTGTAAGTCATTTGGTTTAACGACTATTGTAGCGGCTTAAAGACACGAAGACAACGGTGATTGTTTGGCAAAAAAATTTACTTTCATTTTACATACTCATAAAACATTTTACAAAATGAGGGTGTATTCGATACTTTATAAGTTTCTAAATCATTCGTCCGTATGGCATAGCGACGCATGTCGGAAATAAGTAGCTAAGCTAGTGACATGACTTCCCTGCAACATATATAAACAGCAGTAGGTAAATAGTTAATTCATTTCCAAATGCAGTCTGCTTATATTGAAAATTAATATACTTTTTAAAACAGTATCTTCTTATTTTATTTAGGTACTTTTGACTATTTTTAACGAGTAGTGTCTGTATGGAAATTTCATTACTCCAAAGAAGAAATAATATCTTTTATCAGCAATTAGCAACTGTTGCGCGGAAAATTTCCGTTTTTCCTACATCTAAAACATTTTAAAATAATTTTGTGTAATAATTTGGAAAAAAACTATCAATTTGTTTACCTACATCTAACAAAAGAGTGACCTCACTGATCACACTAGCCCCTTTAAGGGTTCATTGATACTAGTCTATGATGCGTACGGATCGTGCCTTGTACGAGCCGTGGATGACGTTGCTTTGACGATGACGCGCTTTATAATATTTTTATATGTGTAAAAGTAAAAGTAATGTTAAAGTAACATTGTTGTTACAAGTAACTCATGAGTATACGTCTTTCAACTTAAAGCTACAAGTGACAAAACACTATAGTATAAATAAATAAAAAGTTTTATGCTTACCGCTGACGGGCGCTATTTTGTAGCTGCGATAAGCGCGGCGTTAATCGCGGCGATATCGCTGCGATAAACGCGGCGATAATCGCGGCGACAATCACGGCGCTTTTTAGTCGCTGACGTAGGTTAACCCTAAAAGGCACCCGGTAATAATATTATAGAACAATCACTTTTATTATTGCTAAGCTCTATAAAATAAAGTTTATGATTTATTTATGTCAGTAATTATATACTTTTCACAAATGAAGCAAACAATGTATACGATTCAAATGTCTTCAGTACCCTTAGCACGAACAGCTATCGAGAAAAAAAACGCACGTAAAATTACTCGATAGACAATTCTCTATGGAAAATTTCATTTCGCTTATCGGCGATAGATGGCGTTGTACAAATTTCCAATACAAAATTTATCTATCGAATGATTATTTTTTTGATAGCTGTTCGTGCTAAGGGTACAGATCCTTTTATCGTCAAAATAGTGTGAAGAACAAAAATTCTGCATTTACTTTATATGCGCAAATTCAAGAATTATATAAATTGGTAAGCATATCATGTAATAATAATTCTCTTACTTTTTATTGCAAACTCTACCATTACAAAAATAATTATGTCAGCCAGCGAAAAACATTGTGGTGTCTTTTAGGGTTAAAGCCGCTTGTCACTCTTGTCAGTGTCATTTCGTGGGCGATTAGTCGCCGAGCTATGTGTGAGCTACTTTTTGTAGCTCGTGGGCGTTTACGTATTGAACTCCATATGTTCTATTCTGGGCTACAAAAAATCGCTCGGCGATTAAGCGCCCGTGAGCGGTGGCGCTTAGAGTTGTTCATTGCTAAGTAAATATTTTATACGCACATAATGCATCATTCATCACGCGTTTGTTTTGCGATCGCGTCCCATTCACGACTCGCGCTCTGTGTATAAATCAACCTTTAAGGGTCGTTACAATAAAGCCATTAAATGTCAATTATTGTACAATGACTGTCACAACAATAACGACTTCCGCGCACGCGAAATGGCATTCCAAATTATTGGTTACATTACGCGGTTAGGTCGTTTAGTGAAGAGTTTAAAGTGCCTTTTCAAAAGCTCTTACTATGATAAAAGTAGAGGCCTAGCGTTTGTGACATTTTTGATAATTTTTCGAAATTGCTGAAATATGATTTTTCCTATTATATATCCGTCATTTTAAAAAAAAATATGGAAAAAATATAGAACCTGCTCAAAAAATTTCATGAGAATCGGTTAAGAAATGTGACCTGTAGAGGAGAACAACAGACAGCCGGACAGGGGGACAGCGGGACAGATATACGAAAGCATTTTGTCAAGACAATAAAACAGTATATTTTTTGACTTTTCTCTCTTATCTACATTATTTTATTATTATCGTCACTGAGACGCGACTGTAAATACTAAGATTTTTCAATTGTTTGTAAAGAGAATTTAAAAAAAATACTTTTTTTTTATTATTTAGACTTAAGTGGACCCTATTTACTCCAATGAATTTATTTCAAACCCAATGTGACCTTCTTATGTTGTTAAGTCTTTGAAATGCAAAAAATATTTATAGATTTAGAACGTTCTTCTCTATAAAGAATCTTCAAAGATAAAGTTAAACGTACCTACTCGTAAATCATATGAAAATGTATTGGCTTTTATTAACATTCAAAGATATTTTTATTTTACCTATTACTTTGTGTACTTAAAGATATTTTTCAGATTCAATTGAAAATACATCGCATTTTATGAGAAAAACTATTGATAATTTGTTTGTTGAATAATAACTTTAGAAATTCTAATAAACAAGCGCTACTTGAAAACAAAGATAATGTATGCTTAAACGATCAAAGAAAATTTTAAGATTTCGCATTTATTCAAATAAACAACATTATTATCTTCAGAAACTTCACAGTTTTAAATTATTCATAGGCGTCATCCTAAAGCAACAAATTTAAAAGCATTTCCATCAATTTTAATATAATAATAATTAATTAAGCAGCCTTAAGATGGAAGTTTGTTATCAGATTTTGCTTTTATTAAGCCTTTTGGAAGTAGTAATAGTAGTCGTTTGCATAAGTTAAATATTTATTACTTGGTTAGCGCGGAACGAATAAATTATGAGAACATTTGAATTTGAACTAATTTTGCAATGGAATTATTAATTCTGGGGTATTTTTATTTTGTTAAATATAAAAATACAACCTTGATTTACTACGAGGCCAGTTCACGATGATGAGGATGACGAAAAGATTTATGTTTGAGCTTCTAGTATAAAGAAATTATGTAGATAGAATTCTACTTCACAAAAATTACTGTTGACTAAAAAAGAAACAAAGAAACACAATAACCGAACAGAATATTAAAAAACAGCTTGGTAACTTTGTGAAAGAATCCTAAATATCATCATAAAATAAACTTCCAATCGTCAGATTTCGTAATTTTCAACGTCAGTGTTATGAAGATACAAAAAGAATAGCTTTTTACCATGTTGGTCATTATAAATGATCCAGTATTCCAATAATCAACTAAAATGAACTTTTTTTTTAATATTTAGCGAAGTAACAATTAAAGCTATGCAATAATCAATTCAATTGTAAAGAGATGCTGAAAGAGAAGATTTCGTGAACTACCTGGCCTTAACCATATTATTAAGAAAGCGCTTATCAAACTGAACTGTTTGATGTTATCAATATGTATGGCACTTCTTACTCAAAACATAAAACTAATAGGCAAGTAAACCTTGTTTTGATTTCTCTTTTTTTTTTTTATTGCAATCATTTTGCTTTCTATAGTCAGTAGTTTTTGTAAGTAAAGGCCTATGAAAAGCTTTTGGATATTAGTTTTCAATTTCAGTGCCTTAGGATGGGTAGCCTAAGTATGTCATGCTCTCTTTAATCATTTCTGCGGTGGTGTCGTGTGGGGCGGGTCGTTACGTTCCCTCAAATATGGTTGAGCGAAGCGATGGCTGGTCCACGCGTCATGCTCGTGAACGGGTGCTGCCAGTGGGAATGGGTCTGCTTCTGAGTACCTATCTTAACGCATATTGAATTGTAAGAATTGCGTTTTTTATTGTTATTTTTTATGTCTTGTCTCAAGTATTTTTTGGTAAATTTTGCCTACTTAGGTGCACTTTCGAGTAGCAGACATAGTGATTACTGATTTCTCAACTAGTTGAAAGTTATTTACTCTCACAATTACCTATCCGATATGTAGTAGGTATTTAATTTCAACCTTTCAACCCATTGTGTACAAACTTTTGTTAATTATTGTGATGGAAAATGACCTCACTTTAAATGTGGAGCTCATTTTTCAATGTTGACGACTCTGTATGAAATATACAGGGAGAAAAAAGCAGCCCTTGACGAGTTTCTTGCCGGTTCTTCTCGTTACAAGGTCTCCCGCTCAGGGTTTGCGAACCGATGGCGTAGCTTCTTTGACATTCACAAGTGCTTGTAACAGCCTAGACTGAATAAATGTTTTTTTGATTTGATTTGATTTGAACTGAAATTATCAAAATGTATGAAACAGCTGTGACAAAACTGAAAGCTGGAAATGCTGGATGAATGCGAACACTACACGTCGAACACAGAATTAAAATTATGAAAGTTTCTCCCAGAAAAAAAATACTGATAAATAGCCCAGTTATATCACTATATATAATAATAAATATGTTAAACATTTTTGTCTAGTAACTGTGTTAAAAAAAATATAGAGTCGCGCGGCGGAATTTTCTCTCCTCCAGCCACATCTCATACTTTCGGTACCCGGACGGACTTCCGGTTATCAAAATTGAGTTCAGCGACCCCCAAAACCTATGCCATAAACCAAAAACGTTACGTTGTCATTTAGGTTATATTTAAAAATCTGTGGTTTAAACTGAAACGGTAACGATTTAGCTTTGGTTTTATCGTTGAAAATTAGCGCGATTCAGCCCCAGTATACGACCAGAATCGAGTTCTTATAAGATAAGGCTCCATTTTGGCCGCCATCTTGATTTTTGAGCCAAGGAGGCAAAATTGGGCTTGGCAACATTCAGAACCGAATTCAGCAGGCTTTTTTACTTCGGAAAAGTCATGTTGCCAAAATGACTCACAAAATGCTGTTGATCTTGAAAATTTTAATTTGAACTACCAGTCTATTTATCAGAAACTTATTCAGAATCTGTGAAACCGGCCTATAAAGTTTTATAGTTCACGGAAGTATATAGTAGAGTATATTAGCTTATATACTCGAACTCTTCAACTCACAGGCTTGAGTAACCACAACCCAGTAAACGAGGTTTTGATCGAAACAAGTTTTGTAATATGATATAAAATGCGGCCTCACATGGTGTTTCTCCTTTCTCCCGAATGCTAATGTCGGGATAAGCCTCGAAGTCGGGAACTTTGCGTTACTATCAAACTATTGTTGTCGGTTACTTTTGGGCTTATGGAAGATTTTTCTTATTGTTTCCGTAAAAGGATTATTTTGGGGTTGTTTCTATAGCGTGAACGTCTTATCTTATTTTGGCGACATTTTTTCATAAAATCGCTAAATATGTATTTTGGTTTGGTGCCCTTTTATGGATCAGTAAATATCTATACAGGTTATTGGATTTTTTTTTAAATGTGGTGTAAAATAAATTAAACATACCTAAATTATTAAGATATATTTTTTTAACATACTTATCTAAAACTCTTTTTGAGATTATTTTAGCATTTGTTCTAATTTCGCGTTCCAAGAAACCAGAATAAAGTTGTTAAACAAATTGAAAGCAAAAAATACGAGTGTTTACAGTAAGTATTTTATTTCCAATATCCAATAAACAGGTACAATTTTATCAAACGCTCTCTTTTACGCGATATCGAGTATTCAGTCGATTCTTTTGAAATTTTTTCGAGTGTTAAATTCGCTTTCATTTCATTTACTCAACGCTTAATGAAATTTTGGATGCGCCCTTTTTGTTCGACGAGAGTCGCGTTAAGCGATATTAAAAATATATAAATGTTGATTTATTCAATAAAATCTGAAAAATGCTAGCGATTTCCTGGCGGTAATCGATTAATCGTTTTTAATGAAAATTTACTAGAGGATAATATTCCATTTTTGCTTTTAAAACGGAACGGTCGGTGGATTTTTTGAGTTCCCATTTCATTAACTAGAAATACTTTGGTTTTGTAAAAGGACTAGTGACTAGAATAAACCAATTTTGATTTTAATGGCAACCTTTGCCTGCGAAGAAGATTAAGTAAACGGCATAATGTTTCAAAAAGCACATTTAGTTCCATACTTATAAATTGTGTTGTGCAATATATGTATAGGTACAGGGTTATTTGTAAAACACCAACAACCTTGCAGGAGTAGATTACGAACATAATATACATAACGTTTGTTCTACGATTTTTCAAAAATGAAAAAAAAAATACTTTCTATACAAATGTCGGAACAGCCTCTCGAGTTTAATCATAACTGTATCATTAGCTATACACCTTATTTCTATCAGTGGAGACTTATAAATGACTCTTTGTTGCTATTTTTTTTATGTATTTAAAATGTATTAGTTGATAGTCTTCCTAAAATTAATAAATAAAATAAAATAAATAATAAAAATAAATGCTTGGACAATTTCACACAGCGCCTTCTAGCCCCAAACTAAGCAAAGCTTGTAATATGGGTGCTAGACAACTGATATACTACTTATATACTTTTTAAATATATACTTATTATAAGTCACAGAAACCCAGACCCGTCACAGAAATTAAAATTCATCATTTCAATATCTGCCCGGCCAGGAATATATCATGGTATATAGGCGGCATGTTGACCACTGCACCACTCAGGTCGTCGAAATATGAAAAGTCGTTTTTTTATAGTTTTCAGAAAGTCGTAGATTTTATCTTGTGTTTATGGTGTTGGTATAATCTAGTCCTGCGAGATTGTTGGTATTTTACAAATAATCCCTGTAGATGTCAGGCCACTGTAAAGATAGATTTCTTACTATTCCCATACCAATTTAGTACTTACAGTGCAAACTCTTCTCTTTATGGATTGTTGAACCAATATTTGTTTGCATCAATCGTTTTAGTTTTAGATATAAAAATAGTTAAACTAAACATTGGCAATAGAACAAGCGGCCGCTGCGCGCTTCTTTTTATTTATTTTCTTCCACTTATTAAAAACAGGGGTGGTACAAACCCTGATTGTAATCTTGACAGCCCTGGGGCCATCGATTCCCTCCGATCGGAATGAAAAACAATAAGGTATCGTGTTTTTTTCTTTTTTTTCTTTGCCCTTCTCTTATTTTATTACAGAACAGATGAAGAAACGCTGATTTTTATTGAATTCTGTAAAGCTTCCTGTTGACTTTTTTTAAAGAAATATTTATAAGACTTCGAAAGAGTCAATATTTTTCGACCTATAATTTTGATGTTGAGCGGAAATTAGTTTTTTTTATATTAATATTTAATCTGATTTTCAATTTGATGATTCGGCAAAGACTTTTAAAACGTTTTATGAAAACGGAACATATAAATAATGTAGTTTAAGTAGTTTTAAAGATAATGTAAGGCAAGATCTGTGGCTCGCACATTTTATTTGCAGCGTTTGCAATTATATTCCTATATCACCAAAATAATTAATTAAAGACATTTTGCACTTTTGTGTTTACCTTAATACCCATCTGTAGTTAGGCAACTTTCTAAATTTGAGTAACGTTGCGGCAGACGAACAAATATGTACCTACATCGTACTGGCAGCATACTTAAAAAAAAAATATTAGCTAATAAGGAAAAAGTGTTTTAAAAAATAAATTCTTCCCATTACAACCGAGCAAGTTTCCATGTAACCGTGTCACCAGATTCAAATCGCGTACGTCCAATTAGGCGCGAGCAAATGAGGAGAGCGCCGCGATCCAGGGCTAAACAGCGGAACCAATCCCGGCCTCATCCGTGTTTGTCAAAGTACTTCCTAAGAACTACTACAAGAACTCGAAGCAAACATGAAACGTGTTCGAGTCATAAAAATTTTAGAGTGAGCAAACTGGACTGAAAGTGGTGAAAAGTGAGGTGTAATAACTACAAGAGAATAACCTAGTAATAATAGTGACTCTGTGAGCTGTTGACCCGGAGTGAGAGAATAAGTTTTTTAAGTTGTCAATCTCCGTATATCCGTCATTAAAAGAGAGAAAATAGACAAAAAATCCTTAATAACCTAATGAATAATGAATGAATGAATGAATAATGAATAAGTATTATTATCTTATTATTTAATTATTATTTTTTATATGTCATGCACTTTATGTGCCCGCTTACTGTAAATCTCTGACACCTCTTAGGTTGGCTGGAAGAGATCTCTTTAGAGATAAGTCCACCTTTGCTCACAATTATTATTATAAATTATGTAACAATAATTATTAGTGCAATAAAGAATATATATAACCTGCTCACAATTTCATAAGAATCGGTTGAGACGTTTTCAACCTTTTCGAAAAACTGAATCGACAAAAAAACCATAATATTATAATTACCAAACTGCTCATTACATTTCAATAGGTACAACAATATTTTTGATTTAACGCTAGAAGCACGAAGCACGGAGAAACTCAAGATAATATATTTTAGGTCACCCATCCCATGACCGACCCCTGCAAAAGTTGCTTAACATCCGCAATCGCAGGGCCAGGCACTTAATTACTACGTTACCGAGATCCTCAATTAAACCAACTTAGGACTAGATAAATTACAGACTTTTCATATTATAGGTCTTTGCTGTCCACCTAGGCAAAAACCTATATTTCAGCATTTAGCGCCATAACACTCCCCAGAAACATTTATTTAAACTAGTCAAAGCAAGACTTGAAAAATATGAGCACAAATAAGTAAATAGCACAACAACTTTAGTAGGGGTTCCATGTTAAGGCACCGGAAGCCCTCACCGCCGCGCGCCTCTTTGAAACTAAAAACCGGAAATTGCGTCGCGTCGCGTTGTTCCCTCAATGCCTAGACTCGCTCGTCTCAACTCGTCTTCATTAGCGGCATAAATTAAAACGCTTTTAAGTTTAGCTAATGAGAAATTATTACCGGTCGCTCTGTAATAAATGGCTCTTGATTACAAAGCGACAATATTGCAGACGATGGAAAACTGAATACAAGTGTTTCTTATTAACAATTTGTCTTGTGATCAGCAAAAGGAATGGATGGATAAAAAGCCGTTATTTAAATGAAAAACACGATATTGTGGCTTTTGAGCTCTTTGCGATGCCAAACAAAATAAAAGTATATACCGCACAAAGATAATACAATATATTTAGGGACCGCTAATTTCAGTTATAAGAAAAATAAAGCATGCAAATGTCATTATCATATTATGATAATTATCTCTTTGATGAAATCCTTGAGGATCAGATAATCTGTTGCCGACCAGCACCAGCTACAGCCTTTTTGGATTTCTCTTTGGTCTTCCTTCTAAATTCTAAATTTCAGTGACAACTTTTTGTAAAACAAATGCAAGTTGACATTAAATCTTTGTATGGGAAAAAGTGTTTGTGATTTCGTGCCCTATCCTCAACAGAATCAGACATAAAATCATTCATTTTCCAATTTAAAAAGCTATTAGTGTACATCTGTATCTTTTAAAAAGAAAATACAACTTAATTTAGAGTAAAATGTTCGCAACTCTTTGAAAGTAATTTATCCCAACTCTTTATTCAAAGAAAACAAGAAACACATTGCTCAAGACTTGAAAAATAATATATGTTAATGCAGTGTTTAGCCACAGCAAGTTGGTTGAAGTCGGTTCAGCCGTTGCATTATTTCACGCTGAAGTAAGCTAACGAGAAGTCCAGAGATAAAAAGTCGACAATTCATGAAGATGTTTCAAAAAATGAATAAAATTTATGTTGAGAAGTTTACATTAAAATTTCCTTTTTTCAGTGAAGTAAAAAAAATGTTGAGACAGTCTGTATTATTACAGTAAACTATCAAGTAGAAGAGAAATCTACCTAACATTTGGTCCTATAGCTGTCTGCAATTTGAATAGAACAGAAATTAGTATGTAATTGACGTTAGACGTCGCTGACCATACTTACAAGTATACCTACAGGTAAACGGTAGCCTGCGGCCCAAGCTAGCAGGCATGCATAAGTAAAAAATCATGCTCACTCAATCATATTTTAACCGCCTCTGTGGTCTAGTGGTTCACCCACCCGCGTGGGACGCAGGGGTACCGGGTTTGATTCCCAGGGGGGGTACAATTTGTACTCGGTTTGGTTGATAGTAGGGCTTATTTCAAGTCTGCCTGGCTAGCTACCATCATCTTACCTAAGTCTGACGCTATAACAACAATTAAAAAAATGTAGTGTTTCGACAGTTAGGATAGCCAGTTCCTCAGTGATGAGGATTCCGGGTGTAGTGCGCTTCCACTTCTCTCTTCCTTATCGTCACTTAACATCAGGTGAGGTGAAGGCCAAGCACTACTCCATTGTGCATAAAAAAATTTAATAAGAAAATCAGGTTACGTCTGGCGGCCCGGAATCATGCTATTTGAAGCACTGTTCAAGCTATGATAGAACTTAAAAAAAAAACAACCTCAGTTGCTGGATAAAAAAGGTACAATACCTCTAGTTAGAGGAATCAAAACCGAATAATATGAAGGTCACATTTTTTTATTTAAAAGACATTAATAATCTAAGTTCAATAAAATACAAATGTTATTGCACCGTAGGTAAACGACACTACCGCCGTTTGGAACAGGCGGAGGGAGGAATAACTCCACTGTTGTTTTCACAAGAGAAGTTTGCGCCGCGGGTTCGTCTGCGGGCTTCGGCGGGGTAGATTTCATTTTCTCCACGATTGTTATTAAAATTTGCGTAGCTTGCGAAAGTTTTTTCGCTAAAAGGATTGGACGTGAAAATGGTGGCCGTCAGTTTTGATTTTTGAGGAATTCCAAGCAATTTTGTTCCGATGATTAACCAGTAAGTATTCAAACTACAATTTGTGAGTAACAAAACATGACTTCTTATTCTTATCGAATGCGGAATAGTGGCCACCTCTGGTGTTAGAGTTTATCAAGCCGCCTTTAATTCCTCTAACTTGGCTTAACGACTATTATCAGATGACAACAGCCGGGACCGACTGTTTAACGTGCCCTCCGAAGCACGGAAGCGCTCTGTTGTAATGCCACCCATCCGACACCTGACTGGACTGAGCGTTGCTTAACAAACGTGATCGAGTACGATCAGTCTGTCAAGTTCCGCCATTAGCGCTTCAACATGACAAAAAGTTAAAAGGCAATTCAGTGTAGTTTTATGTCTAAAATTACTCAATGAAATCAACGGATAATAAATGAGATTTAACTATCTTGGAACAACAAAATATAAAGAAAATGCTAAATAATATACTAGAAAAAATACGACTCGCACCAGATCAATACTCAGACGGGAATCGAACCCGAAAAAATAGCATTGTGAATGCAAAATTCTCAAATTTAAAAATAAATAAAATGTTTCAGTTTCTTTAATTTAAAGTATAATAAATTTGTATTTTTGGTCAAATTTTCTTGTAATTAAAAAAAACTTATAATATTTAGCAGGCAATTTGTTTTTGTCCTAAGTAATCACTAATATCTAGCCACCCCACCCTGAGAAAGCTTGAGTTCGTGGGCACGAATTCGTCTACGTAATTGAAAACCAGAATATGCAATTTTTATGAGATTCATAGTTCCTACGTAGCTTTTAGGTGTGGTAGATATTACTCTACTGAAATTAAATTTAAACTCTGTAATAACAACTTGATAAATCATATTAAACATTTTAACTGGAAAACTATGGTATTATTCATTCGAATAAACGAACATAATTTTAGGTTCATAATTATAGCAAATAGATAATTACAAGTGATCGAGGGCTCGATTATTTTCAACATGAATGTGAAAAATATACTAGAATTTCGTTTCATTAGTATGTAAGTAAAGATTCAAAAACTATTAAAAGTAAACCTTGGGGTACAAGGTTCATTTTATTTTTCTTACCTTCAAGAAAATGTGGAGTTACATAGGAAAACATTCAACACTTCAAAGGTTTCAATTCCACCATAAAATCAGCTGAATTTTCTCTCCCAAAGTTCGAGACCACAAATCGCCCAACCCTAAAGCCTTGCAAAGTAATTTAACCCCAGAATCACTAAAAAAACTTGATATTTGTCTACTACCGCCCGGGGCGATAATAATTCCGTTGCCGCAATAAAAAAATCAGCGACAAATCTCAAAATCCCTGCGCCAGCCAACTAGGCACGCTTTCGAAATTATTAAGCCTCTGAAACTTTCTAGCATAAGAAAATAGACTTTTAGAACTTTGAAATAAGAGTTAAATTACAAAAATTTTAGCGTATGTTCAAAATGAATCTAGATTGTAACAGATTTTTCATACTCGTGTGCTGTATCGTTTTGTCTTTGTGGTATCTTCCTAAAATCAGCTTTCTTTGAACCAATAGCAATACGTATAAGGATTTGTGGACCAATGAGATTTCCTAGCATATTATGGTGATCGTCTCTTAGGACTTGGGGATTAAGTTGAAGTCAATTTGAAGACAAAAGAGATGGAAAATAATCTTGTTCAAACCGATATACGTTGCAACATTTTGAAAGATTTTTGGATGATAGGAAATCTGACGGTTTCCATAATATTTTTTGAAATATTAAATTGTGTTTTGACTACTTTTGACCCATCGCTCAAAACACCTCTATAAGTAAATTTCAGTGAATGGAGGAATTGGAGAGTAGCTCTTGTTTAGTTCCTAATGCCAGTATTCCAGTGGACACTGCCGTAATCCCATCAATGGTTGTCGCACCATGCCAGGATTACGGAGCGCGTGACGATGACGCGTGGTGCAAGGGACAGGACTACCAGATTTACGTTATAGATAATGCCATTGCGACTTGTTCTAGAATGGTCACGCTTAGTCAAGGAAAAAGACAAGGTGAGGTTGTACATAATTTATCAATATCCGTTTTAATTAAGAAACTATTAAAATTGCTAAACGGCCACTGAATCGAACAAATTGCCTCAATTTACTGCATTATACACAGAATCTTGTTTCTTACATGAAAATATCGTTAGGGCTGAGGTTATCACATAATATTGCCCGAAAACTATAATATTTTTAAAGAAAAACATGGATAATTTATACCCAATCGTTGTTTGGCTATTTTTCGAGTTCTGCGGTAGTATTAATATCAGCGACGATATAAGTATAATACATGAAGCGCATTTACATTACGCTATACTATTTTGCTATATTATGTCACAAAGCTATATTATACACCGTTAATTTTTAAGTATATCTAAAAATTTAATGGGGATAATATCAGACCACGTTTCTGAATTAATATGAATGTGCAGTTAAAATTTAAAAACTTGGTCGAATTTAATATTTAATAGATATTTTCAAACTATTAATTTTTAACCTTGGATGAATCCAAGGTTAAAAATTAATAGTTTGAAAATATCGGGAAACTTGTAGCTGCTGTAGTTTGTAACTGGTTACGAGAAAATTTTATTCTTTTGTAACCGGTTACAAAATACAGTTACAAAGATGGCCGAAAGGGCTGTTTCATCTACGTTTGTTGTATTGCTATCTGAAAACTATGGACAAATAAAATGGTTTTAAATTTTATTGGGTAGATATATTTTATCTCAAACGCCTATATCTCCTGACTTAAACCCACTGATTACGATGTCCAAAGCGTGTTTGATTGATTTATTACTCTGTTTGTTATTCAGCAGGCGATGTACAAGGACATTGTTTCATCAATTTGGATCACCGAATAATTAGCCGATTGTCTACCAACTCCAAACACTAATTTCCTATTAATTCCGGTTGTAAATAACAATTCTGATAGTCTTGAAGAGTTACTATTGGCGCACAAAATTCAACATAATATAAATTTATATAAAACATTCTACAGAATTATAAACATTCTATAGAATGCAAAAAACTGAGGAAAATCAAGAAAAAAAATTATGGTTAGGTAAATACAAAAACGGGGTTCTTTGATAAATATTTAAAAAGGCCTTAATACTAAATGATATTTAAATATTTTAAAAATAAACATATCTCTTTTAATTAAAACTGATATGTAACCAACTTTATTTCATTTATCGTTTCTAATAAAAAAAAAAAAAAACAAATGTACAGACGAACATAGAACCTCCTCCTTTTTTTTGGAAGTCGGTAAAAAATTAATCACTATGTTGTAAATGGAAATCAGAAATACGCAAATAAGAACAAGAGTGCTATGTTACCCTACACTACGACCTGAGAAATGCAGTGGTCAAGATGCCGCCTACCACGCAAGAGGTCCCGGGTTCGATTCCCGGCCGCGCAGAAATTGAAATGATGAATTTTAATTTCTGTGACGGGTCTGGGTGTTACTATGTATTATTTAAAAAGTATAAGTTTATCAGTTGGCTATACCCATATTACAAGCTTTGCTTAGTTTGGGGCTAGATGGCGCTGTGTGAAATTGTCCAAGCATTTATTATTTATTATATTATTATTTCACCTAGGGTCACTACAAACAATTTTACCTAAAAATGTGTAATATAAAAAAAACAGTTTGCTAACAGCAACTGTGCAAAATAACTGCACTCGTTAGTGTCACAGCGAATAGAGTAATAATATAGGTATACTGTAAATCTAGTAAACCATAAAATGCAGAGGCAGTTTTTTCAAATTCAGTAGATATTTTAAACAAAAGCGCTCGAATGTTTAACGAGTAGGTACTCGTTACATGGACCTGTTTGTTGTATCCTAGGGGTTACTCCCGACACGATCGGGATCAAGTTCGAATTGAGTAAACGTCAAAACAGTACCCTTAGCACGAACATCTATCGAGAAAAAAACGCGCGTAAAAGTCTCATAAGGCAGCCATTACATGCTCATGCAAGCGTCATTCAATACCATCAGTAATGAATTACGTTTGACTGATGGAAGAACAAATCAACTTCATGCAACCATCGACGGATGGAGAGTGACTACTACACTCACACACAAATTAGTTTCAGTGTCATAAATACTTATTGGACTTTATGAATTTATGTATAACTTATTTTAAATTATTTTTATCACTTTTTATTATTTAATAGCCAAAAAATTCATTTGTCTAAATACGTAGTGACAATAATGCAAGAAACTATAAAATCTTAAAAAAAAAACTATTCCAAAAACTAATTTGATACAGTCCTTAATAACCCCCGCCGCGTTAGCAAACTATATCACTTTTATTCCAGCTTAAAAGCCACTCTTGGACGTTTTCCAAATTAACTCTTACGCAGATAACCACAATTATAATAATATGCAACTGGCAACGTTCTGACTAACATAATAATCATGCTAGCGCGATGCTGAAATTAAGTTGTTATTTGCATACTTACATTTAAATTTCCATTTATGGCCATGTCATGGAATAATTACATTGTTTTTGCTAGAATTTCCTTCTTTTAAATATAACTTACTACTATAAGTAGATAACTATTTCAGTAAAACTGATAAAAGTGTCCGCTTTTGACTAATTTGCCATCTACTTCTACGAATGACTACGAGGGAATAGTGACCTTCTAAAACACTTAACCATGGACCCTAAAAATTCCACGTAAAATTTTATTAAAATCAATTTCTATTAACAACTTAAACCTCTGAGGGCGCCACTTTAACACCTTAACGTTTAATAAACTTTATCTTCACTCACACCGTAAAGTTTCAAATATAAATTCAAAGACGATTGTATAAACACGTACTTTGTGTTCGTGGATAGGTAAAATTAAAAAAAAAGTTATTACTGTGCAACATTCTGCATCATAAAATAACTTTTTAATTGTGGGCTCATTGTATTATAAGTGTCAAGGTGTCGCCGTCTCTGAGCCGGCTTAAATTCACGGCTGGGTCTATATTGGCTCAATTCTGCGTGTTTATAGTTCCACAGTATCTCTGATTTCCATAACACAAGTGGTTTGTTACTTTCTTTGGAATAAGAGCAATGCTTATGATGTTGTTTAATGTTTGTTAATATTTATTAGGTATATGATTTTGGTTTTATCGTTTTAGAAATTTTCATTAAGTCATTAATTTTGTCAAGTAACTTAATTGGATCTTAAAGATAACATGTGTAACAGGCCCTTAGTCTTTTTAAAATTGTGTACCAAACGTCTAAAATTCATAAGAAAGGCTTCGTTTCCTAGATAGGTTTATTTACCAAGACCCTCAGCGTCACGCGATTGTTAAGCCGTTTTGACAAGGGTGTTATTATTTATAGGGCCCCATAACTTCAGCCACTTAACAATTAATCCCACTTTCACAATGAGAAGGCTTCGGAACATGAAGAGGATCACACGTGGTGTCATGCTGCTATATGAGCATTTTTACTCAATTACTGTATTAGAATTAAGAATGGGTCAGACTTTATTAAAGATTACGCTTATCTAAGATTGTAGATGTACCTACTAAAAAATAATTGGGACCTTCTTACATTCTCGTGTGTACTTTGTAGAAATACAACACTGTTACGTTTTGTGTTTGGTCTCACATTTAACATTTCCCGTTAATTCTGAAGCAGTGAAAGTATTATATTTCGATGTTTTCTATACTTGAGGGAATGTCTTCAATAGCACAGGAAAGTGCAAAAGGCGATTTTTTGGCAACTCCTTCATTGAGATGATTTTCGGAGCCTTAATATAAGAAGTTTTTTACATTTTTGTAGAATTTCGATTCGTTCTTCTTTGAGAAAAAAATTCAGTTTATCAGTTTAAAGACAGCACTAATGAAATCTAAGCGTATATACTAACAAATATATAATTGAATTGCGACGTTCAACTGCGATACCATAAACCGACTACATTATTAATCCTGTGGATTACTGTTCAATATTCGGGTTATATGCAAATTCGAATAACATAAACAAATAGCCTCATAATAAACAAAATTGTAATACCATCGACTAATGAGCCCGCCACTAAATTATAAACACAAACAACTATTAATTCGTACCTACCAAATAACACTCTACAATAATTAAATTCAGAGGAAATTAATGACAAATTACACGAAATTGGTACAAACTGTTTTCACGAAATTGATGTGGGGTTGTAGTGTTAGCGTTTTATTGTATCACGTATATTGTTTCTTGCATGCAGTTCTGTTATCAACATCTAAATTGAAGGATAATGTTAAAACATTTAACAGAAAAGGAATTAAGTCTCTTATTTGTTATAAAATGTAAACTATGTATCAATGGAAATAAGTTTAAACCATATTTTCAATACTAATACGAAACGATTGACATAAACAATTTTTTTTCGTAAAATAACAAAAAATCAAACAGTCTTCGGTATATTCAGTTAAAACCCAAAGTAAGAAGGTACTGAAAGTTGAACACTGAACGGGTAATAAAATTAGTTTTTAAAAAATATATCAAACTCTATTGTACTATTTTGAAATATCATATTCTGCTTGCAAATTATACTTTAAAATAAAAATTGATCTAATTATTTTTTATGTGTAATAATAATAAAAATATTTTTTATTGCACACTAAGACAGGACATATTACAAAGAAAAACAACAAACAGAGAAAGCACACAAATGGCGGCATTATTGCTAAATAGCATTTCTTCCAGGCAATTTTTTAAAGGCAATAGATTAGATAAAAATCTCTGTCAATCGCACCCCAAAAAGCTGCGCAGTTACGATTCCATAGCAACGAAACTTGTAGGTTATTTCATTAATCTTAATTATATGTGAACTCGTAGATTTGAGTTACCTAATAGCATTTACTTAGATCTATTTGTTTAAGGGCTGCTGCCACTCGGAACAATGCCGTCATCAAAACACAATAATTAAATTATTATTTCCAAATAAAATAATGCACTTATAATATTTATCATGAGAAAGATTTTTAAGAAGAAGCAAGAAGAGAAAATTAAAAGTTAATTTATAATTTGCTACATAGTAGTTTCATCTTGCTAGATTATAATTTAAAATTAATTCATAGCTCTAAAATAAAGTGGAGTGTGTAAATAGTTTTCTTGTTTTACTGAAATAATTTCATATTTTTATAACAAAAAAATAAAAACCTCCTTCAAAAACCTGAAAGAATTTTTCTTACATATTTTGATGAACTTTCCAAAAAGTATCAAAGTTCAACCTTTTGGAGCACATATTCAATGTTACGAACAGCTACATAATATGTTTGTTCGTATACAGACAAGACATAATGTCAATATAAAGAGGGCTTTTCTCAAGAAATTACCCACCCACCAGCTAGAAGGCCAAGAAATCCAAAGTTTTTACCAGGAACGATTATCTAGAATTTCGTAAATAAGGCACCAAATGAAAAATACTTGGCAAAAAAGGCAGTTACCTACTTACATTTGTAAACGTTTTCTATTATTTTCATCAACTAAACTAAATCGTGGATTGTGTAGATGCACTTCTTCTTTTTAAAATTTTAAATAACTACCTTGACGCTCCTTCACTGCTTGGAATTATTAACATACGAGTGCCTCGCAGACGTGAACGACAATGTCGCCATAAGAATTTGTTTTATATTTCTGGTAGTAAAACGTGTTATGCAAGTAATACATTTATCAAGCGTGGATGTAAATTATATAATGAAAACGAAAAGTTATCTGAGGTAGATGTATTTCATTGTTCTGTTCCTAAGTTAAAAAGTAGGTTTAGGACTTAGTCTTAAACATAATTTGTGGGAACTAGTGGCGCCTAGTATCTAGGTACGCCTACGGGATTAGGTTTTTGCTTTTGCCTTTTTTTATATATGTGCATATTTTGCGTATGATTAAGTAATGTTTGGTGTTGGTGTGGTGTTTATCCATTTCGAAAAAAAAAAAAAAAAAAAAAAAGGATATATATATATATATAAATCCTCTTTATAATTTGAGTATCTATATTATGTAAGAACGCGTAATTTACGCGCGTGTTGAAATATTTTGCACTGAATTTGTTTAAATTCTAAATTATTTACATAAATTTTTATTCGACGAATTGGCATTACATTTGTACAATGTTTCGAATCTTACTTGATTTTTGGCAAATAGTGAAACTATTAGTCTGTAAGAATAATCTTGTTAATTAGTTAATGTTTATGAATGACTGTTTGTTTTCCAAAAAAAAAAAAAAAAAAAAAAACAAACCGAAACCACAGAATTAGTATAGTACTGACGTACTAAAAGACAGATTTAACACACTTATTTTTTGTTTTACATGTTGCCTTAATTTTTACGATCAGCGGTGCCTGCTGAGGGATAACATCCAGAACTCTACAAATTTTACATTAAATTTTTAATAAAATAAACTATTTATTATTTTTTGGAGTCAAATCGCACAGGATAGAGACAAATGGATATCCATGGAGGAGGCCTTCACCCAATCTGGGGTTCTCGCAGATTAAATTGTTTTAAATAAAAATAAAAAACTAACAACCTACATACTAACTAATACACTAACATTAATAATAAGTTTAAGTAAAAATAAGTTTCAGAAACTAATATAATTAAGTATTTAAATTATAAATGTAAAACTATATTTGCTAGAAATAAAAGCTTTTTAATTTAAATTTTTCATTTTATTTTATTTACTTTTTTGTTTCGTATCGTAGTGAAATCGTGTAATCGTAGTGAATAGGTCATTTTAACGCCTTGAATAACAATCTACTATTTTAAGTTCTTAAATGCAATTCGTTTTTAATGGAAGTTTACCTAAAAAGTTAGTGTAGCAAAAACTAGAAAAGCGTTTGAATGTGAAGGACCGTTACTTAGTTCAAACATTCAAGTCCTTCAAAATTTAAAAGGCTTTTCCCGAATTTTGAGTCTTAATTTAGATGCCGGAAGTTTTATAATTTATTTCTCTAGTTTCCAATAGTAGTTAGCGACTGTAATCCACAACTCAATTAAACTTGAGCCCTTGACAGCGGTTTCATGGAAATATAGGCATCAGAAACTTAAGATGACGGAGAAAAATCTTTTCAATGCCGTAGACGTAAGGTTCACTGTCCAAAATTAATTTTGCGCCCGAAATTCTGTAGCAAATCAATGGTACTTTGCCAATTTTAATAAACAAATCGATAGTTATGTTATTGCAGAGGGCACGGGCGCTTGTATGGACTTAAATGAAAAATGATTTATTCAGCAAGTACGAATGTTGACAATACTATGCGAACACCGGTGATGGTTTGCAACATCTTTTATGTTTTAAAGAACTATGAAGATAATATTACAGTTTTTAATAAAAATCTGAAGATTCGGTGTCATAATTTAGTCATCATTGAAATTGTTACTGTACAGTTTTATGAAATTGTTATTATGAAGCAGATTCTTTATCTTTTAATTTGGAAGATTTTTTCAGAATGTGTTTTACAATCCACGTACCTTGAACAATTTCCGTGCACACACCACACCGGAATCGTGGTGAATGACAGACGGCGGAGTTAATTAATGGATCCTGAGGACTCGCAGCTATAACACCGATTAATTGAATACATTTGCATGCGGAAACATTTGCATCCTGATTGGATTTAATTAGTGCAGTGTAATATTGAAGATTACTCCTTGTTAGGTGGCGTTTAGCTGTGGAAATCTCTTGTTGATTAAATAGTTGTAACTTTCAAAATTTTCACAGAAGACAGTAGAACTCGACGGAAAACTTCTGCTTTATTCTTGTAAAGCAGAAGTTTATAATAGGCCACAGTCCCAGATGTGTGTCTAAGATAGATGTATTATACATTCATGTTAACAACGGTTTGAAGCTTTTTACATTTCAAGAACTTTTCGATATGGCTTGAAAATAATTATTTTACTTTAGCAAATTAAAGTCACAAATGATTTGATGGGCTATGTAATTTATACGTGAAACTAAAAAAAGAGTTTAGCACATCTAGTTGGGCAAAAGAGTTAATTAAATCACATTTTGCTGTCAGTATACTCCCATCTCAGGATCGAATGAACGTCAAAAATCTGTTATTTTGGTAAGTACATTGATAACAGTTTTTATAGTCTCCATAGACTGTACTGATCTTTGACATTTATTCGATTCGAACTCAATTTCAATCGCGTGCCCCCCATTTTAATTTTCAATAAAAAAAAGTCACTACAAACTACTTCAAATTCCAATGAATGAAATAGGAGCATATACTTACCTTAACTTTTTTTAGTATTTCGTAATTCCTTCTTCTACGTTCTAACTGTAGCCTTGTCCCATTTAGCTTAAGGCCAACCTTATGTTTTGGAAACTAATAAAAGAGGAACGTGACTATAAGACTTTTGCCGGCAAAATGTAAGCCTACGTCTCACTTTTTAACACGTTTTCATAAGTTCTTTGCAACTCACTGAAACTTTAACAGTTGACGTATCTTATAAAAAAAGGATGCAGGAGTAGCTAATGAATTGTACACAAGAGGATTCAAAGCAAAAAAGTAATAAAATTGAAATAATTGGCATTTCTCAAACCAACATACGGATCGGGCTGTGTAAAATAGATAGTTATTATGCTAGTGAATTCCACATGGACGAAGTCATAGGCAGAAGCTAGTTATAATATAAATGAATCGGGAGACAACCCGAATCATAACTTTTGCAAAGTATGAATACTTACAAAACATTTTATACACGAGTTTCAACGTTTTATGTTTAGATTTCGGATGAAACATTATCATTTTCATAGAGATAAACAAATAATTTGTACTGAATAAATCATACATAATGTAATTTCGTACACCTTATGAAAATTATGAGAGCAAATAAGAAAGTTTGTTTGCTTAATGAAAATTTGCCGGGAACAAATTGTAATATCCTGAGCAACTTAAATAAGAGGAAGGTCGTGAATATATAATAAAGTTAAAGGTTTCTATTAAAGTCATAATTATTTGTATGGAAGGAAATTATGAGAAGTAAATTGAGAATTTTCGTTTTGCCTTTACATGTAGAAACATTTGTTATAAACACACAAAAAAAATGTTTTATTTTATCTACATTTAGCGCGCGGTAGTATCTCCATAACCCAATGGTTGATCAAAATAAAATTTATATCCACATGATCTAGGCATGGTATCCTAAACATTAAATATATTTTAATTTCTGTTGGATTTACGTCTATTTTTCTTAGTAGAGTGCCCATGATTCTTTTTTTCTAGTTTGTTGAGTAGATTTGCACGTATATTATGTAAAAAATTGTCATAGAATACCTACTTACATCTGACGAAGTGACGAAGTATGTTCTTATGACCACCGCACCGTAACCAAGTGCTGTAAGTATTACTATACCGTGTGGCTCTAACTCTCTACCAATTTAATCTAACTTGGCTTAAATATTATGCGTTAAGATCTAAATATGTTAGGATATTTTTTTAACAAACATAATACATAAAATTAAGACCATTAGGTACTTTCTTTAAATAAAATATTATTTCGGCTTATGTTAAGGTTCAGCCCATTACTTTCTATAAATAAATTATTATTTGTGTTAAGGTTCAGCGGCGAAATACAATAGCCCATATTCTTGAAAAATATCACAAAAGACGCGAATTTAAAAGCCTTTTATAGCAGCAAACCATTTAGTACAGAATAGAATTTCTCAGTACCTGATAACCTCTTTGAATGGGTACCCTGACAGGGGTTCGAACCTGCGACCGCGGTTATTAGTACCGATTCAGAGGGTGAATAATACGGGCTTAATTTGCTTAACGTATTGTGGAAATATGTACATATATTATGGAAATGGTGCGTGAAATACCGCGCTTCATAACAACTAGGTACTTTTTTTGTGAAACGTTTTGTTAATGCTGAGGTTTTATTAGATATTTTTTGGGGGAAAGTAAATTAATTTCTGACACGTTGCTTGCTCTAAATGGTTCGCATTCTACGGAATATATTTCAATGGTGATAAAATTTGATTTACTTAATAACTTGCATGTAATCACAAATAATAATGATTTAACAAATCAACCCATCATTTTAAGAATAATAACATAATGAAACACCGTCACTTACAAGTACCTACTTTTTATTCAAAATAACTTTAAAACTATAATACTTATTAAGTTACTTAATATAACTGAATGAGATAACCCGTCTGAGCTGCTACGGATGAGTCGATTTTTACTAATATATAAAAATAGCATTGTGAATGCTAAAATCTAAAAATTCAATTAAAATTATAAAGCAAGCAATTATAAAAGTATTAAAATTAATTAATTGATTTAATTGTAAGTAAAAATTTGTTTACTGCATAGCCTAGTGTTATTAGTTATTTTGTAAGGCTTTATAAATCTTGGTTATTTTGTTGTTTATGTATAATGTTAATCTTTGTTGTTGCTTAGCATCCCACTGTCTTGTTAACTCTTCTGTAGTAACATGTGGTTAACGGCTTTGACTGCATATTTGTTTAAATTTCATAAGAAATATTTTATTGTTATAGTTTATTAATATGTGGTTGTTAGTTGACCCAAATAAAGAGAGAAAAAAAAGCAACAGAAATATCTACATGTATGCGTAAATATTATATTGTTCTAAGAAATTAGCTAGTGCCAAAAGTCTGTGAGACCAAATGTCCCCAGTTAAAGTAGACCAAATAAAAACGTATAGAAATAGTTAAAACTAGACTCGTAAAGGCTCGCTTAAACTTATCGAGCGTCAATAAAGACGTAGACACACTAGCCAAATCGGCTCCTCTCATTAGGGCGAGCACACACGGTATTTGGCACGCACCGCTGGCATCACATCCTGTTGTTTTGGCATTTAAAGCCGAGAAGCGATTTGGCATCTTGCACCTAGTGCTGATGCTGTGACTAATAATATGCAAGGATTATGGGCTTTGTGAACGTGTGCAGACGATGCATAAACAGTTATTTATATACAAATTAATAAATAAACAAGATCGCAAAAAGTTACACTTAGTAGATGAGGCACTTAAGAGGCTTTATGCGCTATACTTGCGCCGCCAATGAGAAAAATAATCGTAGTGCTTAAATTAAGACGAAATTGTAAATTGTGTTCTTCTAGTGTACTCCGAAAAAGCTTTGTTATACTTTCTATCGTTTATTAAATATTTTCTAGTCTGTCGTTTAGTTTAATAGTTAATAATTAATATATTAGATCACCTATTAGAATTTTCTTGTTTTATGGCATTTTTAGTTGCTGATCACGTCAACGTAGATGTTAATGTGACAAGGTTCCAGCGCATTACCAATTGACAGGGATAGTATAGTGTTTTATCGACACTCAACTGTCAAAATCCATGTCTTTTGACAGTTAAACGTGATAAACTGCTATTTCATATATCGTGTTTCAATTGTTAAAATCTACACTATGGCAATCGATGACCTAGCGATTAGCCTTTTACAATCCACCCATGTGTGCATTGCGTCGTACTTCTGTGTGTTGCCAACTCAATTATTTTATTTTAATTTTAATAATTATTTAAAAAAGAACGGGAGTACTCTATATTCTAGTTTTTTGTCAAATAATCCACAATAATATACACAACAAGCAGTAGAAATTTCGTAATAGATGGATTTGCAGGACCGCGGCCTTTGGAAAAACCGTCCATGTCCTTTTAATGTTAATTCATAGTACTGTCAAAAATTTGCTTTACCTAAATGGTCACTAAGTCATGCACTTCATTAATGTATTGTAACACCTCTGTACACTTAGTTACAAATAAACTTGATTTGATTTGATATAATTCAGCGGTTTCATAACTTGTTACACGAAAATGGATTTGAATTCACTCGTATGATTTTAAGTGATCCTAGACTGCAGTTAGGCGAAGCATCGCTTGAACAGAATTTGATATTTAGGAGTTGTATCATATAACGTTTTCTTTCGAATTTATCATTGTTGCGTGTTTCAAATATCAAACACTTCTTTTAATATACTCGTACCTTAACACGTTCGCTGCGGCAGGATTTTTCTATACTTTCCATTCCTTCGGTACAAGGCCTATACACCTGGTAATAAAACTTCCATTGTGGCGGCACAAGGCTTATAGACCCTGTAACATTTAAGAAACTTTAAATCCTTTTTTGGCTTCATGCAAAAAGATATATGATTTTTTTGCTTTGAATATAAATAACAATGAACTAATTGACATACACCTGAAAACGTTCGTTAACAGCTTGCTTAGTTTAAAAATTAAAGCTATATTTATAATACAGGGTTTATGCACCCTGTGCCGCACTGAATAATGGAAATCTGGTGCGTATTTTAGGGATGTGAAATAAAAACATCGATAGTCTTAATTAAGTTTAATATAATGAAAAAAAAGATAAAACAAATATGAATTAATGTTTTTCAATGAAACATGGGTAACAAAAGATTTTTTTGCACTGAACACATTCAGTTAAAAAAAATCACTTTTTTACTAAAGGTTCGGAGTTTTTCGTTAACATCTGACACAATTCCTCTTCTTAACACCTTTTACCAAATTGTGTTCATCAAGTTTTCGTGCGGGTTCTGAAAAGATTAATTTATTAATTAATTTTTATTTGTATGTGTATGTATGTGTTTTTATACATACAAATCTTTCCTCTTTATAATATTAGTATAGAGTAAGTAGAGTAAATGCTACTTTTCTGTAATAAAACAGACTGGGTAGGCAGGTACCGGTGCCGTGGGTACGGGAAACGTAATTAGGTAAATAAAATAAATAGTAATGATGACTCACCTGTCTTTGATTTATCAATCTATGATTAGATTTAATATTCACTGCATCACTGTCCTCACAAACATCGTAGACAATTTTTTTTTGGCACCTTTTGGTTGGTCTTGACGCCATGTCGACGCGTGCGTTTCGCGGTGAATGCAAGCCAACACTAGCCGCGCGAAGCGAGCGCGGGGTGCGGTACCAGGTGCGCGGGGTACAAGGTGCTTCGACCAGGTTACGCACTGTGATGAAATTTTATTACATCCATGCGGTGCCAGGTCTAAGAACCTGGTATTAAGGTAGGTACACCATTGGATTCTATTTTAAGAATACATCTTAGATATATATTCATCTCTTTCCTACACCGAACCAAGTTAAAGTTATGCCTTCCGCGTGACAAGGAAGTCTATACTTTTCTTAGTCGCACTGTAAGCGAGGCGTATAGACCTGGTTTCGCACTCAACGTATAATCGCGTGGTACTTAATTATTTTGTTGATAAAGTTGTCTAGGTTCGATAATATTTTTCAAGTATTTTTGCATTGTTAATTTATTATAAATCTGTAATCTAAAATAAAATCAAACAGTTAAAACGAAGCAAACATTGGCTCCTTCAAAAAACATTTTACACATTATTAAACAGAAGAAAACATAAATAAACATAATTACTCGTGTTTGAATACACATCAAGGCTGTTACAAATATTTACATGCATAAGGCAAACATTTTCTCTCGTAAAACACATTTAACGTGTTACAAATTACGAGGCGTTGAAGATTAGGGCGGTTGCCTCTTTGATGTGTGGCGTCAAACGGTAAAAATTGGCCGTCGTCGCCATCGCCGTGACATGAACGGCGGCGGAGAATTTTAACAGATTACCTCACGTACGTAGGCCTTGTGACGGGAGCCACTACCTTGGCTACTGGTTGAAAACTCACTTTTTTCTCAAACATTTCTCCCTCTGGCGGAGCCAATGCGTGGTACCGCGCGTGTTTTCTATACAAATCACGTAAATGTTGTATTATGCGTATGTGGTATTGTGCGTCTAAAGGAAACTGACGTACTTACATACAACGTTAAAGTCTGCCGCATCGCGCCCCGACGCGGAGCGCGGAGCAGTGTGTGAACCGTCAGACGTGTCACTTAGTTCACATGATATTCTATTCGGTGATAAATAAAAAATACTTAAATATTTCATAACATCGATAAGGCCTTCCTTCTGTCATAATAAACGCATTCTAATATACATACCTAATTTCAATTCTGTAGGTACTTAGTAGGTATTTTGAATACAAATCATGTAAGCATCGATCCATTTCCGATTGAAGCAGTTACACCATGGTAGCCTTCAGGCGATATAAATAGACTACGTTTCCTTTGAAGAGCTATACGTACTATCAGGTATTACATTACAGGTAGGTTCAAAGTATAAGATAAATCATTGACACATTTTAACAAACTAGTTTTTTTTTCACTCTTGACGTAACTTTTCTGGCAATTTTATCATAAACTATAAAAAAAAATACTATTCTTTTTCGAGGTTTCACGGTAAGAGCAAGATTTGTACACGCAAAACATGCAATCCGTCATGTTATTGTGCAAAGGAAAGGGGTATTTACATAAAATATATCTAAACATAAGACCTTACTCCGCGTAACGACGTTAGATGTGTCTACCGGCGAATATCAAGGAAAAAGGGAAAAACACAACATATTATATGAATATATCCACTAAAACATTTCTTGGTAAATTATTGCTATCTTTGTGCTTATGCGTACACAATAAAATTAAAATCTTAAGTATTCGTAGTATCATTTAAAATTTCCCGTTCACAATGTGTAAGAATGAAAGGAACAGGGGGTCTATTACGAAAAGTTTAATGCGATACACGCAGCTGCGTCCGTGCTTCGTTTTGATTGTTTCCTATTACAAATCACTTGCGTATGCGATATCGCGAAGTGATTGCGTAAGTTTGGCAGTTTTTATCTGGAGTAAACGACATCATTCGTTCAATAGTCTATGGACAACGATAGCCAAATTCAATTTTTTTGTTATATCTACCACCGACGAACTGCGCACGATTATCGTGGCCAAGTGACTGCGTTACGCAATTGCGTACGTTATTTTTGTACTAGGCCCCCAGATATTGAGATAATTATCATGGTAGATCAGTCGTTAAAAAATCTCAACTTACATTTATAGTTTTACTAAAAGTAACTTTTAAAAGTTTGTCTCTTGTGATTTCATTTAAACTTTGAAGCTGTAACACGTCAAAGATCAAGACCATTTCTCCACATTCCATTTTTTTTTCCTTACAGTAACCTCAGTAATCTAAGACAGGTCAGGTGCACTTGTATCAAACCAGGCACTTACCCCTAAAGCACCATACAGCACTAAATTACACTGCATCGAGCGCTATAAATCGAGGTAGGCAATCGGAATGCAACAAGGATGCTAGTGGGCAGCGCTGGAGCGCACTATGTTTTGGTAATTGTCGTTTATTAGTGTCGGGTATGTTGGCTGATGTGTACGTTCCGATAGTAAATACGTCACTACTCTAACGCACACTTTATTTTCTAGAAGTACTTACTTGAAATTTACCATCCAACACAGAGACAGCGAGCCTCTGAAATCTATTCTAAATCTACTAATCAAAATCTCGAGATTGATTTGACTCAAAAAGATTTGATAACGAAATCGCAATAATGTTATATTAAGCTATAGTTATAGATATCACAGCTTTTAGGCATGTTAAAATGTGACAAAAAAGTGTCAAAATATTTTTTTTTAAGTTTCAGACGAACACAAGATAAAAGTTTTTAAACCTTTCCTTTTTATTTATTAGAGGGTTTAATATTAAATTTGAGGATGAGATTTTTGTGTAAGTAGGTATATTGATTGGCTTGTTTTTTTTCATATAAGCTTTGGCTTGATTCCAAATGTTTCCTCCAGTATTTATACACAAGTTATAAACCTATTTCCCACTTTTAAATAGTTTTCTAACTAATCTCGCTTCCAGTTTGCATTGGGAAAAATTGCAGTGATTCCCGTCAAAGGTCATTGACACCTCATAATTAGAAAAGTTGAATCGGCTCCCGTCGGCGTCGCGTCGTGCGCAAAAATGCTATCTCACCGAGAGGCGGGAAATTTTAATTGGATACACAATACTGTTGAACCCGTGTCACGGTACAAAAAGTAAGCAAATTTTTTTTCTTATTTATATTTTTTGCTCATAATATTTCATTGAATTTGGATGTAAAAAGAAAAGAAAATGCGTGTCGTCAAAATGATATCACTTTAGTTTTCTATTGTACAAAATAAAGAGAAACTTTAGACTGCGTGATAATTAGTCTTAAAAGTATATTACTTTAGTGCTTTAAAAGCATAAAAAAACCTTGCTTTTTTCTTTGACAATTTTATAATTCCGATAGGTACAGTTTGAGGGCCTTCAAGTCGCGAGTATGTATCTTCCAGGCAAGCGCGTCTCATCGCAGATCGGATCATCACTTACCATCAGACGTCATAGCGGTCAAGCGTTTACCTATCTGACATAAAAAAATATTTTTATAAGCAAAGCCAGGAGATGAAAACTATGAATAAATTATTGTTATAAATTAATAGAGTAGATAGGCCAGCAATACTCTGTTATACTGTTTCATGCAAGTAGTACTACTACGGTGGTGCTACGCCGCCCGTAGCCACGGGCGCTACATGCTACGAAACTGTAGCAGTACTGCCGCCGCGCCGGGCGAGTTACTTTAGGAGACGAATTCAACGTCTTGAGGTCACAATAACATTATTGTTGCTTGAAACTTAAAAACACGCTGAAAAGTGGGGTAGTTCCGATTTTCACTGTATTTGTTAAAATCGGAAGATCGTCACTTGGTTCGTATTTAAATCTAGAGCTATACAACGTATTACAAAATAACCCCTCATGCCGAATATGGTAGATAGCGACCATCAAACTGAACAACTTTTACCAAAGGACCAACTCTGAAATCACGACAAAAAAATCAAAGTTGTTCATTTGATGGCCCTGTCTACCATATTCGGTATAACGGGTTATTTTATAACACGTTGTATAACGAAAGAAGCTAAAAAGTTACCCAGTGACTTTTTTGTGAGGGCTTGCCATTTTTATAATTCGCTTCATTATATTTTTCTTCGGAAAGAATTAGAAAATATAAGTAGGTATTTCAAAACTTTTGAAGTTTGATTTTACACTTCCCAGAATGACAACAAATCAAATCAAGCAAAGGGTATTATTTCGACATCCACCTAAAAGTTTTTGATTCCTCTGGATCATCAGACAATCTCGCTAAGAACTAAGAACTCCAAAAGAAATTTCATATAAATCGTTTACTCTTGCGTTTAATAAGGGAAGTAATAGAATTTGTTAGTATTTCAAACAAATAATTACATAGCAAAAACATGCGAATAATAATAATAGTTACTCGTATCATTTATGCATATTTCACGAGAATCTGATTCACATGATATTATCAGATGAAAACAGTAAAATTTACAGAATAATATTTGTATTGATACATACACAATCATTTTAAAATAATTTAGTCAATTTGACTAGAAAACTTAATAACGATAGAAATGTAACCTGCTCATTCGATTTTTTGTTAAAATAAATCAGTTTTTGACAAAAGTTCAGAATAAGATTAGAATGAAAAATCTTAGTTAATGCCTTAAAATAATCGTTAATAGTACCTATCATGTTTTTTTTTTTTTTTTAAACTTTTTCACCTGCCATTTCTACCGGCTTACTCATAAGCCTTTGTCGTATACAACACTAGGTTTAAATCCAACCCGGACAAATTAAATAGGTAGCAAGTTGAAGGTGGCGAGCGGTAATGAACGCGTGCCTGGCATTCCTGCCTCAAGACAGAAGGTAGCTGGTTATTGGATTTCAGGAGGCCCAGATTCTATTGGGAACGGGATTGCTTTAATGCTTTTTTTGTTGGTAGTTCACTGAACTATAGCCACAAGATATAAAGTAATCAAAAGGGTCGCTTGGAACAAACCGTAGTTTTCCCTGCACTCATACACAGACGTTACGTACTGGCAATTTCATACCAAACCGATAGATGTGGACAGTAGATATATATGAATATATTAGTTTTCTATTTTAATACGACATAGCTTTAAAAGTTCAATTCATTTCCAATGTCAAAAATTGAATGGGTTGAGCCAAATCTCGGGAAGATGTGTATCAAGAGTCTCCAGACAATTTTTTTCTTCACCGAGCGTATTCTCAAGACGCCCGTTACTCCGCCGACAGAAAGCTGCTCTGATTAGATTGCTACCTAGAGATTCGGTCAGCGATTTTCTCGCCTCGTCACCTTTCAAATAAATGCCTTTTAAAACTATATGTTTGTAATTTTTTTTAACGTAGGTGTTAAAAAAGATAATGGTCAGTGCTTGGCCTTCATCTCACCTGATTGTTAAGTGACAATAAAGCTGAAGAAAGAAGCTACCTGTCTGAAATCTTCAACTACTGAGGAACTGGCTATTTTACCTCTAACTGCCGGAACACAATAATATAAAATTGTTTATATGAGATGTTAATTAGGTAAAACTATTTATTAAGTATAGTTTCATTTTGATTAAAAAAAATTTGCTCAATTTTTCAAAAGATTATAGGGTGTTCTGTGAGACTTTGTACAAAAACAATAGTAAAAACGGCTTTGAACTTTTTCAATGGGTCTTTGTGTTAACTGAAAAACAGCTACGTTTTCAGACTTTCATCAAAATTATTAACTATCAAATAAAATATCTCTGTTACTTGCTTATTTCAAATAATAAAAATCCTTACAGATTATATACCAAAGTTAAAATATACGAATCAAATTGTTGAATTCACTTTTTTTAATTAAGTTTATTTCATTTTATATACTATAACTAGTTTCCGCGCGCGACTTCGTCCGCGTGGACATTCGAGAAAATCTTCAGAGAAGCTTAAACCAGGATAGAAAGAATTCTGTTTTTTTTATTTCATAAAATTCCGGTCAGTCTTTTTTACGTAATTAGGCTGGTCACCAAGCGCGCTGCTTCGCAAGGCAGAATGTTTGCCGCAAGGGCCTCGCATGAGTGAGTGAGTTTTACTTGAAAATTAATGATTTTCCATTTACAACTTCATCCCATCTTCACTTCTTCAGAGGGTAGAATTATCAAAAGCGCTGAGATAAATAAATATCAGTTTTCAATCGTCAGCTTAAACACAACGTCGTCAGATTCTGACTACGAAAATACGAAAATTTTCATCTCTTAGGGGCTATTTTACTCTCTTAGGGGCTGAATTTTCCAAAATCCTTTCTTAGCGGACGTCTACGTCTTAATGACTATTAGTGTGCCTCGATCCATCCAGTAGTTTGAGCTGTGCGTTGATAGATCAGTCAGTCTCTTAGCCTTTTATATATACAGATAATGTTATAAAATATTCATTTTCATATCGCCTACAAATAATTCGTTTAATTAATTTCCTTCGTAACTCTGTGAAATGTAATTTTCTCTTCACAACGTAACACGAGGGGCAAAATGAGTTCGCCAAGCGTAAATCGTGTGAGCTTTTGTATGGACAGACATGTTTATTAAAGTCACAATTAATGTGACGTCATAGATGAGAAAAGTAATTAAGATAATGAGAATAAAGTTTGTATTGACTTTCACAAGTTATAGGAAGGGGCTGGCATCGACAAATATTTCCTTTTCAATTTCCTACTGTAATTTTTCAATCTGAAGATTTCTCACTTCTTTATAAATTTCAAGATTCAGTTAACTCCAACTATAGGTTCAACTATAGGAGAGGTATCTTATAGGGTTTGATTCGAAGAGTGTCTCAGGCGTAGAATTGCTGAGATACACTAACATAAAGGCTCTAACTGACCAACAGACAGACGGACAAAGAAATAACCCTAATGAGTTCCAAGTTCCAACTTTCTTTTTGAGGTACATCACTCTAAAAATTCAAAGTTTAGAGTATTTTAAATTCGTTAGTCAATCTTTTAATCTGTTTTACAAAGACAATGAAACCGTCATGATACAATAAAGTAGTGACAATATTGTCACGACATGCCTATAAAGTAGTAGAGCAATTTCCAGCTATGGCGGCATCGTAAACAATGAAGTTATGTTAGACAGCGCACTCTAAAATGTTGATCTCCCGTAAATTGTACAATAATATTTTAAATGCGCAGAGCGGTACAGTGCAAGCAAAATATCGTACGAAGAGCTGTTTGGACATGTTGCAAGTTGAAATACCTACATTGAAACGAAATATAACAACTGCTAGTTGGTTTTTGGATAATAGTTGGTTTTTATTGAATGTGAGATGGATCAATTTATTTGAGTCTACTGTATTGTCTTGTCTAAGTGCCAGCAAAAAATTTAGACCATAAGCAGTTAATCTTGTATGTAATATTACCTTTAAGTAGACGACTGCTAAATTGGTATTTGACAACACACTCTAAAAATGTTGTTCTCGTAAAGTATACATAATACTTTAAGCTAGGGTTTCCTAGGATGACGGTGCCGTTATATTCAGGCCGTAATGTAGCGGCGTAGAACGTTGTCTATGTACACTATACGGCGCGCCATATTGTTTACATAGACAACGTTCTACGCCGCTAAATTACGGCCGTAATATGACGGCACCGTCATCCTAGGAAACCCTAGCTTTAGTTGCGCGGAGCAGTACGAGTACAGTGCAAGTATGTAGAACTACTGTTTGGACATGACTATAATTACGGAAATGAGTATTATTACGGAATATTCTAACTAAATGGTTTAATTTTTTTTAGTAGACTGTATTAACGATTGTAAGTTTCAAATGATAGATTTTGGAATTGAGATCAGGATGTAACGCCTTCTCAAAGACATGTTTTAAACAATACCACAAAATATATCTTTACTGACAAAATACTAAGTGTAAAATTATATAAACCAAGAGCAACTACAAATCGTTGCAATGTAACACTAAAACATAATTTAACCAACGTATATTTCTCTCAAACCTAAGCCCCGGTGACGCGTGAGCCGTAACGTAACATAGTTGCTGAAATTACACCAGCAGTGTGGTTACCCTTCTAAATAAACTCACATTGTACGTCTAACTTAATATAAAAGTTGTAAGTAAACCTCTGTGCAGCGAAACGAAAAATAAAACCACATATTTTTAGTTCTCTTCAAGATTTCAAGTTTTCACATTATCCTCCTAACCTCAATCTCACATCTATGTTGTTGCCAATAATTCTGTCACCCTGTTGTAATTATGTTATGTTACCCTGGTAACGATATATTCAAGTTTGTAAATATCGTTACTTACAGCTGTTACAGCTGATTTGTTTCTTGCGCCCGTTCTTCTTGTCAGCTAAAAAAGTCTGGAACGGGTGGTAGGAAAATATAGACGATTCAAAAGTACTCAATAATTAAGTTTATTTGAATAAAGCTTATTTCACTTTAACTTTCACTTTCACATCATAAAAAAAGTAAGATGGAGCGTTGCGAACACAGCCAAGGCATAGTTTTACATGCCTCACCGCTTTGTCGGAAGACTCAGTCTTCACTTTTTATTGGGTGTGAGGCCTCAATATCAATGATTATTCATTGATATTGAGACTGATTAGTTAAAAATCGGCCTATTTATCCAGGAGTTTAAGTATACACCGGGAATCGCTGATCACAGATATCTAAACATGCGACGAAAGGTTTTTACTTCAATAATATTTTTGTGTTACTGTATGTATGTAGTAGAGGTTAGTATGCATGTTTGTCGTCTATGGACACAGGTGAAGAAAAAGAAGAAAAGGACTAGGTATTAGTCAGTGTCATGTTTTATGAATATAGAAAAATGGATTTCATTATAATAATAGGTGATAAATAAATAGAGCTTAGCCGTAATCACGTGTTTTAACATTACAGAACATGGGAATAAAAGATTCTTAGTTACTTTGAATGACCGTAATTTACATATCTTATTAAGATTTCGATCTCATTAATGTAATAACATAATATATTTAAATGTTATAATATCTTCAATATGTGCGATATCAGCACAAATTACCCAATAATATTACAGAGTATCATTAAGCTCAGTAGTTCTGTAAGTGAAATATTCATCCCGTATCGTTAATAAACTTCAATAGAACTGGTTGGCAAGTTTTCAGATCATAATGTGTAGTTATGACTTCAATATCTCAGTTTAATGCGTGTTGTTGTTTCGCACATTATTATATGGGTCATCTCACAAAGTTATTAGAAATACTGGGACGGACTTTATGCAGATCGTGGAAGAATGGTCATCATTTTTAATTTAATATATTTCTTGTCTTATAAAATAAAAGTGAGAATTTCTAAAATACATGTATATACCAGTTCTTCTCTGCAATTATAATGACATTATATTATTTAGAAAAGATTATTTATTTTATTTTTATATAAACTCTTTATTGTACTACAATAAAATGATGTTACTTTACGGCGGACTTAATGCTAAAAGCGTTCTCTCCCGGTCAACCCTTAGGGAACAGATAGCCACGAATGCGTTACATTTAATAGTGTAGGTATAATAATATACATTCAGTATAATAAATACAAACATATTAATACATAAATACTTCTACAATAATATATATACAGGGTGTCCCAAAACTCCGTTACACGGATTACTAACATTTATGATACTTATACTATTTCTTTTAAACATTGTTCTACGAGTAAAATAGAAACAAAGCTAAGAGAGCGGTAGTAACTTTTAAGTGAAAGTAGAAACAGATTTACAAATCAACAACTTTTCGTTTTGAAGAACCAAACTTTAGTTAAATATTTTTAAACAAAATCGGATTCAATATTTAAAGTAAGAAATAACATTGTTTTGCTCCAAAGCAAGAGAAAACAGTGAGAAATTAATATGAACCAAAGCGTTCGGTGTTTTCCGTAAGCACCGCGATTTCACGTCTAAAAACGCATTTAATCACAGTTTAATCTAGTAGATTGCGGTGCCGGCGGGTGTGATCCACTTGTAACTCTGAGTATACTCCATGATTTTAATAAAAAATAAATCATAATATCGATTAATTATTTGAACTTGGTTTACATATAAATTGCTATAATTTAATAATCCCTAGGCCCTACCATCAGTTGATGCAAACTTTTTTCACTACCGTAAACTATCGCTTTCACTCGCATTGACTGTGAGCAATATGTCCGATAGTTTTCGGTAGCGACAACAGTTCGCATCAACTCATAGAGCTGCTGATGAACTTCAAGTCTTAAATCAGTATAGGTTGTGAAGATAGAAACTATCTAGGTTAAGTCCCCCGTGACCACGGCAGCTGCAAAGGTGCCGAAACGTCGGGAAAATCAAAAATCAAACCAAATACCAACTAGTTACCAAAGTGCTTTCAATAAAACCGCGCTAGTATCCGTTAAAAGTGTTTTATTTCATATCTAGGTTAATTTATGATGCCTAATTAGGTACTATGTACTAGAAGGTTCTACGTAGTAACACAGAATAGATAATAATACTAGCGTACAGAAATTGCACTCCGCAATATCGTTTAAATAAATTGCGCCTCTTGCTCCAACACAATAAAGTGCAGTTCAGGTCGCAGAGCGCTCCCTTCGCTCCAAAACATGCATTTAGTAGTTGCCCCTCTTTCTATCGCGTAGGTCTTATCTTTTCTGATGTATGAAATTTGTCCTCTCAGAGGACGCCGAGCGCTTCATACTCGCGCGCAGAGTGACAGAGCCGTAGTAACTAAATACTAGTAAAATAAAAAGAACAAAAGTTAATTCATTTATTAACCGATGACTTCCGAAAATCACTGCCGACAGGAAATTGATAACATAAAATATCATAATTTCATTTACCAGTATTTCTTGCATAGTACCAAGCCATGAGGCCCAAGAGAAGTGAAACAGTTCTCAGCTGCATTCTCCCAAGGGTCACGACCACCAGGTAGCGTGCCGGGGACACATTTGTTTAAAACAAACGTATCTATCTATATGTGAGTGTTTCATCATCTAAGAATGGATTGACGGAAACCAGTTTTGATATTGTGAAGTGCTCAGCATCGAACTCGTATTTGTATGAATGATTCAGATAAATATTTTAAGTCTTCCTTGTATGTATTGATTTGACTTAAAATGTGGATTCCATTACAATCCATAGCAAAAGTTACGGTTTTTGTTTCATTTGTCAAGAAGAGAAGCAAATGTCTTTTGTACTTTATAGTTGTACTAGCTTCCGCCTGCGACTTCCTTCGCGTGGACATTTGGAAAACCCCTAGGGAACCTTTGACCGGGATAAAAAGTATCCTATGTTGTAATCCAGGCTATAAACTATCTGTGTGTCAAATTTCATGCAAATCTCTTTAGCCATTTTTGCGTGATTGGGTAACAAACATTCACAAACTTTCACATTTATAATATTATATAATTAAATAAATATTTAGTAGGAAGTAGGTTAATGTACCATTAAGTACTTTTTTCATGTTATAATAAAATCATAAAATTCCTACGTTCTTTAAAAATCGACTTTCCAATATTCCAACAAGAAACTAGGTTAATGCAGTAACAATGAAGCCCAATTAATATATTCAAATCGCCCCTAAAATCCACAGAAATCACTTTTTCCTCGCGCGCCATAATCCGCTGGCCACACTTTACGTAATTTGCTAGACTTTACCCAGGGAAAAATCCTGCAAAATCGCAGCAATAGCCGTTACTTCGCCATATTATTTTATAAGATTTGCCCGCTTCGAAATTGCTATGTTTGGAGTGGACCAAAGGATTAAGTTGAGTATTTCTCGTGAAAAATTGAAAATACAGATTTTGTTTTGTTTCATTCATGTTTATTATAATTAGCTTAGATTTGGACGAGCGACGTTGTAATAAACAAAGCACATCCAGAGAATTTCGAATCTATTTCCATATTAGCATCGTCCGAAGTCATGTTACCTTTGTTGGGACCGTTCGGCATCTGTATGCAAATTCCGAATGCATTGTGCGTCAAGGGGTGCCAAACAATTGCGTAGATTCGGAACTCAATCGCGTCTGACGCTACGGCGCGCGTCAGGAAGTTAAAATGGAGTTGACTGTTCAATCACGTTTTATGAAGTTTTCGAGCCATGGTCTGTTTTTCCGTGGATCAAGCTTGCTGAAAGAGGGTTTGCAAGTTGCTCCAAAACACTGACTGAAAAAAAGCATCATGTAAATGTCTTTTAATTGCATCTTTTTGACTGCGAGATTTTTATTATCTACATAGCTAGCAATTTACCTATATCGTGTATAAAGATTGGTAGCATAATGTTGGACAGGGTTAACAAAAATAAAAAATTGTTTAAAAAAGCAAAAAACCGACTTTAAAAAACCTACCTCTAAAAAGCAAAAAATAATATTCGTAATAATAAAAACACGTCTTTTGAAGTCGGGTGGGGCTCGAGTACAAATTCCTTTATTTTATTCTTAAAGCCCCGCCCGACTTCAAAGGACGTGTTTTTATTATTAAGAATATTATTTTTTGCTTTTTAGAGGTAGGTTTTTTGAAGTCGGTTTTTTGTTTTTTTTTAAACAATTTTTTATTTTTTTTATTTTTAGTGTAGGTACCTTCTGTATTAAGTAGTGTAGGTATATTATTTAGCTAGAAAAATCGGCTCACCCAAACGTGAGATAATCGCAAAGAAACATACATACATACGGGTAAAACTGAGAACCTCCTTTTTTAAGTCGGTTGAAGAACTACACTTAAGTTATCCCTCTTCCAACAAAAAAATAATTATCTTATTCAGTTCATAAACAAATATTCAGACGAACAGAGAACCACCTCCTTTTTTGGAAGTCGGTAAAAACAAAGCTATAATTTCTAGGAATGTAGCAAAGATTTTCAAAAACATCTTAAAATAGAATCCTCAAATAGTTGACAGCACAATAGCAAGTTTTTACCTAAATTCCCGTCACATTTAAGGCGCAGTGCGATGCATTTCTGCTCCGCAGTCATGATGTGCAAATATGAATAGCAAGTGTAGTACGCACCACAAAAGGACAGGTCCGACTGAGTTAGACGTCATAAATTGCGCAGACGTCTGAGTTGGGTGTAGTGGCATAATTCAAAAGCTGAAGCGTTTACGATTTTTATTTATATTTTATTTCTTTATCGTGGGTAAACCTTAAGTCAATATCAGCAGGTAAATTACTTAACTATATGTTTTCAAAGCTTTTTATTATCTGGAGTTATCGCTTTTATTTGATTTCATTTATTTTTACTATTACACTAAACCTCAATGGGTTTACCTAATAAATGTTAGACACAAAAATATTAAAAAACGTAATGTAGAGTGCTACATCTAAGGGTTTAAGATTTGTGTATGTATATTATTTAGTACGTAAATTCACTTTGCAAATAATGTTGTCACTAAAATGGTTTAGAGTATCATGCAATATATTTATATTTTTTTACCCTTTTTTTGACAACATCCCATACATTGCTCCGATTTTAAGGTGGCTGAGCACTTGCGTTATGTAAATCAGAGACAACGATGATATCACAAACACCAAGAACTGAGACCTTAAAGACAAATTCATTTTCTATATTGACCCAGTCGGGGATCGAACCCGGGACCTTAAGAGATGGTGACGCCTTGAAAACTGGCGTGCAAACCACTCGACAACAGAGGTCGTCATATCTTTTTGTCATTTAAATGTTAATGTTTTATCTACATAATATTTGAAAAAATAGATAAGTTCATAACTTGGACCACCAACTTGCAATGTTCCGCAGCGTCCGGATGAGGTGGTGGAAGGTGAATAAAATAATTTAATAGTCCCAAAAAGATGAGAGATGCTATTTCCGAGCAAAGCGAGCCTGTTAATATGCAGTTAGGATGATAACGGCAGGGACCGGAATACCGATATTTTTTTTGTATCGATATCCAAATATCGATATCGGAACTGATATTTTGGTATCGATTTATCGATACTGATATCAGTATTTTATTTCAGTACACGAATATCGATACTTTTTAGAAAATTATCAGTATTGATACCGATACTGAAATACCGATAAAATGCCTCTTGCGCTTTAAATTTTTTTTATTTCCTTTAGTTTTTTTTAGTTTTCGCACTTCGGATCAGGGCTTGGAAACCGGTAATAATTTTTTGAACCGGTTCGACGAAATTAAAGGTTAGTAGGTACTTACATTTAAATCTTTTTCGCACATAAGGCACTTTGATTTTAAAGATCTTTTATTTATGTCAAAATGTCTGTAAACATTGTTATGTTTTTGCCGTCCCATAATTATAAAAATGTTGAAAAATAACGAACGAAAGTAGTCGCGTGAATAATCAAACAACTAATGAATTAATTAGTTGCATGCTAGCTGCTTGAGCGCTGTTGCCGTACCGTACCTCTCCGCAACCCGCCCGCCCCGCAGCGCGCAAACATGCAACGTCGCTTCGCAGCCTAGCATATCAGTACTGGGTATCGATAAAATTATCGATACAAAATACCGGTACTTTATATTACCGATACAAATATCGGTATTTATCTCAGTTATCGATACCGTTATCGATATTTTCGTTAAAATATCGATATTCAGAATATATCGGTATCCGGTCCCTGGATAACGGAGCGTTTAGTTTTTGCATGTCCATACATTTATAATATGTAAAAGAATTCTGAAGACGTTATTCCGTTAAATAAGATGATGGAATGATAATATATCTTAGTTCAATAAATATAACGTAAGAGTCGAGATTTTTTTCAAATCCACAAAAATAGACTAACAGTCTAAAATGAATCCATCTCTGAATCCATATCAACAAAAATAATAATTTATTTTCATAAACGTATTATCATTTTCAAACAAAGTCTTTCTTTAGTGCCAAATACATGTCTCGTCTTATAAGAGAATATTATATTTCGTCATTTACATCAGAATAACAAAGTAATTCAGAAGTTTCGTAATAAGCGCCATTGTTCAATTACCGCCTTGTGTCCCATAACACAGAAGTTTTTAATAATGTCTCCTTCCAAAACCTTATTTATTTTCATAATACAATTACTTTAGGCGCTGTAGGTAGTGAAACTAACCCCGCCAATACATTTATTTTTATTACTCGTAAACCAATTCAATATTTAAAAAAAGCTCATGTAATAATTTCTTAGATTGTCTCTAATATTTTTTGAATAACACTTCAACAGTTTTCATTCGTTCTGTAAGTTTTAAAATCCATAATTGCCAAAAGTGGCCACTTTGAGCTAAAATGGATTTTAAAACTTACAGAATGAATGATAACTGTTGCAGAGTTATTCAAAAAATATAAGAGACAGTTTAAGTTTTTTAAATATTGACTTGGTTTACGAGTAATAAAAATAAATGTAGTGGCAGCGCTAGTTTCACTACCACCGCGCCTTAAGAGCTTAAATAAAATTATTTACAAAAAAATCCAAAACACATTGACGTGAAACTTTGATTTTTGTAATAAACCTCGTTAGTATCAGCTCGTTAAAAGTGTTTTATTTCAATATAATTAGTACGGGCGTAAACTTCACAACTGAAGAACTAATAAATTCAACAGAATTCAGTTATTCCATTTAGAACTGTCGTTTCACCAAGAACAAACACTGCAGTTTAACTAAAAACCGTTTAACATAGAACCGAACCGTTATTCCAGCGAGAACTGTTAACAACTCATTTGAGTTACAGAATAGGATCGTGATTATGAATATATTAAAAGCGCTATTATGTTACTACTGCGGCTCGGCGCTCCCGTAGTTTATTATGTACCGGTTTGATAAAGTTGTTAATTATGAAGTATTAAGTCTTTAAATTGTCAATAGCATTAAGTATATTATGAATTTATTATTAGATTTGGTAACTTCTCTAGGTATTCACTGATTTAACGTATCTTTAATCAATTGTTGATTTTGGTAAATCAACAATTGATTAAAGATACGTTAAAATCAGTAACCAAAATAGGAACTGCTGAATAAAGGTTTTCGAAGCATTTAATATTTGTTTATTTATTCGTTTTTTATGAAGAAATTGAGTTATTTTCTAATAAACAAGGTTCACTTAGGGGTAATTTACATTAAAGAAAGTACCATCGCAAAAGTGGTTATCTTCGCAAAAGTATTTTCGTCGAATTGAATCACTTTATCCCACAATCGACATACATCGGCACAAGTACGAAAAACACACGAAAATAGTTTTGGTGACAGTTCTTTCGTAAATGTAAATTCGGCTTTAGAATTGTACTATTATGTATTCTGCGGCTTTAGTGACAATGACATAAAATTATTTCACCAGTTTTGATCAAGCGCTTTGATATCAATTCATAACAAAACGTGATTAAACAATACTAAATAATATAATTAAGATTATTAATATAATTGAAAAATATTAGAAAAAATCGACTCACCCGTAGCAGCTCAGACGGGACTCGAACCCGCACCCTTAGGATTCCGGCCCAATGCACTAACCAGTTATGCTACCGAGTCGCTAGCGAGCTTGGCGAAATTTTCTAATACTTTTCACGTTTTTTACGCTGTAGGCCAGCGCCATCTCATCAATGTGAAGAGAATTACTTCGACATTCGAAAGCAACACCTTTACAGGTGCTAGACAAATCGATTAAGATGAAATAGCCATATAATTTTTAAAATTTTAAATTTTTATGCATTCACAATGCTATTTTTTATATTAAGATTATTAATATAATTGAAAAATATTAGAAAAAATCGACTCACCCGTAGCAGCTCAGACGGGACTCGAACCCGCACCCTTAGGATTCCGGCCCAATGCACTAACCAGTTATGCTACGTGAAAAACGTGAAAAGTATTAGAAAATTTCGCCAAGCTCGCTAGCGACTCGGTAGCATAACTGGTTAGTGCATTGGGCCGGAATCCTAAGGGTGCGGGTTCGAGTCCCGTCTGAGCTGCTACGGGTGAGTCGATTTTTTCTAATATTTTTCAATTATATTAATAATCTTAATATAAAAAATAGCATTGTGAATGCATAAAAATTTAAAATTTTAAAAATTATATGGCTATTTCATCTTAATCGATTTGTCTAGCACCTGTAAAGGTGTTGCTTTCGAATGTCGAAGTAATTCTCTTCACATTGATGAGATGGCGCTGGCCTACAGCGTAAAAAACGTGAAAAGTATTAGAAAATTTCGCCAAGCTCGCTAGCGACTCGGTAGCATAACTGGTTAGTGCATTGGGCCGGAATCCTAAGGGTGCGGGTTCGAGTCCCGTCTGAGCTGCTACGGGTGAGTCGATTTTTTCTAATATTTTTCAATTATATTAATAATCTTAATATAAAAAATAGCATTGTGAATGCATAAAAATTTAAAATTTTAAAAAAATAAATAATATAAGTCAATCTGCACGAATTTTTTCCATTATATTATTTAATACCTATTGTATAAAAATAGCATTGTGAATGCTAAATTCTCAAAAAACGTGATTATATAAAAATATAAAGAAAGTCCACTTAATTGCGCTCCAAGGAACAAAAAATATAACAAGGTGACAAAAAGAGCTCATTAAAAGTACTAGTAAATAAAACGGGAGATAAATGGCCGAGGGGCGCAGAAATATTAAGGTAGAGTTTTTTTGCGAAAAACAAGAGGATTAGTTGCGAGGAAGACAAATTGCACAGATATTGAAGTTCCTTTCTTAATATAAGTTTCAGATTTTTCATTAAAATATACAAAATACTTTACGTTATTTCTAAAGATCGCGTTCTTAAATCATTTTTCTATAATAAAGCATATTTCATTTGTATTATAAGAATTTGACCCCAAATTAAAGTCAAATAAGTAATAATACAACTTTATTTTATTTTATTCGTATCGTATCACAACGGTTTTTGATGAATATTTTTACGTTATAAGTATGTTACATACTCAATTCTACAACTTCCTAACTTTCTATTGCAATTAAATTCACCCGAACTGCAAACAGTATGTTATTATTTTCTTGCGAAAGACTTTTGGAATGAAATTTTAACAAGATTTCAGTCGTGCATCGAATCCTCTATTAGAAAACAATAAAACGGCCGCATCCCGTAATCCCGTTCGGGACGTATTGACATCCCATAATAGATATAATCCCTTCTACGGAATGGACATGCCGTACTCCTTACTTTCGAACAGAAATTGAAAAGTTTGAAATATAGCAGGAAATGAACAAAGAAATAGATGAAAATGAAGTTATACTTGTTCTCTCAACAAAGCGTTTTGGCATTTATTCTATGTTATATGCACGAAATCCTTCTGGTTCAACTTTAATAGAATGTTCGTTTGTTCTAACTTCATCATCATCCCCCTACTCTTATCCCAATTTATTTGGGGTCGGTGCAGTGCGTCCTTCACTTCCATTCCTTCCTGTCAGTCGTCATCTCCTCATCCACTCCCTTCACATTCATATCATTCCGCACACAATCCATCCATCTTTTCTGCGGTCTTCCTCTTACTTTCCAACCTTTAACATCCATATCCATTACTCTTCTAGTAACATGCCTTTCATCTCTTCTCATAACATGCCCAAACCAAGCCAGATTCCCTTTCAACTTCTCTGTTACTATAGTGCTACTTTCAGACATCCTCTGACATACTCATTCCTAATTTATCCATTCGCGTCACACCACACACCCACCTCAACATTTTCATCTCTGCTACATGTAATTTCGTTTGTTCTAACTTAATTTTGCAAATACATGCTACATAAATTAAAATTAAATACGAAATTTTATTTTATTTTCTATTTTTTACTGACCTTTATTCAACAACGGTAGCTGCATCAAAACTATAGGCACATAATAAACGGTCTGTGTATTCTAGACAGAAATAGACAAATTCAATATTAAATATCGAATCAAATGAGTGAACGTACGGAAAAATCACGTTTTTTTTATGAGCAACTCTTCTGACTAATATAAAAAACGCCAAACACCTTCAGCATTGAAACTATTAAAACTTATCCTCAACAAAACCGAGATCACGTTTCGTAAGAAGCTGCCAATCAATAATATCCCCTTTTTCAATTAGTCTCACAAATGCACGTTTAATGCTCATCCCGAACAAATCCGCTACCTGAACGATTAGGGCGCGTCTAAACGACCCCCGACTTCAGGGGGGTAACGACGCTTTAATATATTTGACGAGAAATGAATCTAAAGAGATTGGGAAAAAATACAGCCTATAAATAAGTTTGTTTTTCTTTTTTAACACAAATTGAAAAAACCCGCCTCTAAAAAGCAAGAAATAATATACAAATCATTAAATACGCATTATCATTGTTATAATAAAACACGTCTATTAAAGTCGGGTGGGGCTGGAGCATCTTCCTTTTTTTATTCTAAAAGCCCCACCCGACTTCAATTGACGTGTTTTATTATAACAATGATAATGCGTATCTAATGATTTGTATATTATTTCTTGCTTTTTAGAGGCGGGTTTTTTGAAGTCGGTTTTTTTGTTTTTTAAACAATTTTTTATTTTTCTTATTTTTAATGTAAGTACCTACCTTCTGTATTAGGTAGTGTAGGTATATTATTTAGGTAGAAAAATCGGCTCAGCCAAACGTGAGATAATCGCGGAGAAACATACCTACATACAAACTGAATACCTTCTTTTTTTGAAGTCGGTTAAAAAGACTTCACAAAGGTATCCCTTCCCCAACAAAAAATATCATCTAATTCGGTTCATAAATAACAAAATTGTCAAGTTAGTTAATTTAATATAATAGTATTTTCAGGATTACTTGTAAACTACTGAACCGATTTGAAAAAAAAAAATGGGACCATCTCGCAAGAAAACTCAATCGAACAAAAAAAGAATCATCTAAATCGGTCCATAAATGTCGAAGATACGCGCGAACAACGATAAAAAAAAAAACATACAATCGAATTGAGAACCTCCTCCTTTTGATGAAGTCGGTTAAAAAGAACTAAAGAAAGGAACGGAACTATCAATTTTAGTTTTTAATTTTGCATTATATTCACCCCCATACTAATAAAGATTGTATTGCAGATGTATAGCTACACGGTGTTTTGTCACTTTTTTTTCAACGTCAAACTCAAATAGTTTGACAGAGAGTAACCATTGTGTAACTATGCATCTGCTATACAATCTTTATTAGTAAGGGGGTAAAACTCTGCAGTAACTTATAAATCTATGACCAATCCAGCCGTGTATATTGTGTCACAAAAGGTGATTTTTATTACATCCTATACTCTTACCCCTTACTAATAAAGATTGTATAGCAGATGACTGTATAGTTACACAGTGTTTTGTCACTTTCTTTTCAATGTCAAATTCAAATAGTTTGACAGAGAGTTACCATTGTGTAACTAACTATTCATCTGCTATACTATCTATATTAGTAAGGGGGATAGTGATTACTTGCGCAGTGCCTATACTTACAATGACCAGAAAACGGACAGCAGGGTTATCTTATTATCAGAAGATAAGTACTGCAGTCTGCAGTCCAAAACTTTTTTATGATAGAAGGATGCTTTTACAAATCCCGGAGGTATATGGTACTCACCAGGTATTATCCTACTAAACCCCTTACTAAGACCCGCACTAACACGTATGACCTACCGCGGGACCTTGATGTCACGCACTTGCGGTCCTGGAGTTTGCGACCCATCAAGCCCAATACTAGGGGGGTTTTACCTGTCATGGAAGCCACCCCCCTTAAACAGTCCAACACTTTTTTATATTTTTTATGCACAACGGGATAGTGCTTGGTCTTCACCTCACCTGATGATAAGTGACGATAAGACTGAAGGTGGAAGCGCACTATACCCGGAATCCTCATCGCTGGGGAACTGGCTATCTTACTTCTATCTGCCGGAACACAACAATTTTTTAATTGTTATCATGGCGTCAAACTTCGGCAAGGTGGCGGTAGCTAGCCTGGCGGACTTGAAATAAGCCCTACCACCAACGGTACTACCGGACTCGAACCCGGGACCCTCGGCTTACACGTGTGGGCGAACTACTAGATCACAGAGGTGGTTAAAACTACTGCGATCTCCCCGTCTGCCGAGCCTAAAGATTACTTCAATATCCCTATGTCCTGTAGTGGACTATTATGGGCTGTTATGAGGAATCAAGATTCAATTAGCTTGATATTGACTATTTGAATAAATTATTAAAATGCAATGCAAAATGCACTTAATCAATATTGGTACCTAGGTGAACTTTTACCACGAACAAGCCGCAAGAAACTCTGCAAGTGCAGAGTGTCTTTTTTGAATCATAAATTGATGGAAACTTTTCTATTTTTCCGGAGAACGGAATAAAAAATAAGTAAATGAAGAGGTTTTTAAATTAAGTTCTATTTTTGTCATCGCGGTTTAGAACACACAAGCATAATAAATATTATGTACAAGCCGAAGCCAGTGTTAATGCGAAACAAATGGAAATGTACTGAATGGAATGCAAATTTATTCAATTAATCCTGGCGGTATTGGGCGCGAGGTGATTGGCGTCAAGTCGGGCGTGCGGTGCGCGTGCGGTCGCGCGTGGGCATAGCGTCTATGCAAATGTGCTGCATCGCAGATTTTGTTAGTTCGGTGGTTACGCTCGTTTGAAGATGGTGTTTGTGTTTACGACGGTCATGACGTTAGATGCATGTCACTGCGCAGTGAATAATTTGAGAGGTGAGGGAGCGGGGCGGGATAGTAACTTGGCAGCTGAATTAAAGCTCGCATCACACTGTTTGTGTTTGGCTAGATCTATAAGCTGCGGCGCATTTTTTTACATTGTTTTACCGCTTAAAAGCTTAAAATCAACGTAGTTGAGGCGTGTAGTCGGGCGTGCTGTCGTGCGTGGGCCTCTATGCTAATGTGTTGCATCGCAGATTTTGTTTGTTTACGAGTTCGGCGAGCTGTACGTTTGGAAATGCTGTCTGGAGGGGAATTTAATTACTTTGTATACACTATACATGTATCGTCTATGGTGCGGGAGTTTGCGCGTCATTTGCTTTTCACTTTTAAGGCGACTGCGATGGTCGCAGCAAAATAAACTAACACAATAAAGGCGGACGTGGTTCAGACGTGACGTCCGTTTGGTCTAAATTAACAGTATCAATTTCTATAATATTATAAGGGTGGATGGTCACGCGTGGTCCTGGCATCAATGCATTGCAACGCATGTTTGTTTTACCAGTTGGCCAGGCTTTACGCTCGTTTTAAGATGCAGTTTAGTAAGGGAATTTTTAAATAGTAGATGATTATTGCATGGCGTTAATATCAATATTTATAATGATCACATTTTAATACGCATCAAACCAACCGAAAAACATTCCTTATTAATACAAGGTACCATCGTAGTAACACATAAAATATTCGACATCGAGTTTATCCAACACTTCTTTCAGTATAACGTAATAAAGTCAGTAGTAAAGTCATCAAACGGATACCTACAGTTGATCGAACCATCTTTACGTAACTTTACCAGCGATAAGTTCCTATAAAAGTGCTATAAACGTGAAAGCATATAGAGATCATTAACCTCGTGGTTCAGACCACAGAATACTGTCTAAATGATACTTTTCGAACTCAAGGAGATCGTAAATAGGAGTCTAGAAGATAGTTCAGGGGGCTAACTACGAAAAAGGATTGCAGTAATCGAACGAAGTTCTTCGTTCGATTTACTTAAATTGGAATTTATTCCTGAGTCAACATTGTCACGGAGCGGAGCGAATGTCGACCTTTATCGTGGTTCTGTTTTCAGAGTAGACCCTCAGATAGCGTCTTGAATGCTATCGACGTCAAATATGGTCAATAAAGTTATATGCACGTAGTTTATCCAACGGAAGTATCGGATCAGATATTTTTCAAAGAATCAAAACGTTTCATAAGTATTAAAGTGCATTCATGAATTTCTAACAAATAAATGAGTAACATTTTTCTTTCATCTATAAAAACTGACATTATAGAAAAACACATTTGGATATTCTATAATTTCGTAAACACCAAACTAATTCTAATCAAAACCAGCAATATTTAATTCAAGAAAAGCCTCAACTAATAGCTTTCTTACAAACAGGGAATTTGTCACACGACACAGTCACAAAAACAAAGGACAAAAACACCAATTTACATAATTAATCCAGGTCGGTGGCACCCCTAAGCGGATTACCTGCTCGCCCAAATTGAATGTGGCCACTGTACTCGCATGTACTAGTACATAGTACGTGGGTACTAAGCACTAAATAAGGTCTGAGTTATATTCGACAACGCTTTTGTGATTTGTTTTGTTGCTCTAGAAACTGCTTGGGAACTGGTGTAGTACTGAAAATAATAACTTGGTTCAGCCTGAAAATGTCTGTACATAATTTACGTTTAGTGTACGCGTGGGAACGGAAACCCACCGAGATTCGTTCCAAACATCACTTCTGTGTTTATTTATATTTTGTGATCCGGCACTGGAATGTTTCCAGTGAACAATCTAGCCTAATGATTCCAGTGCTGTCTCACAGTCTTCTAGTGGCATTCCAGTGCTGGATTCGATCGCTGGACTGAATTTCTACTGGAATAATGTGAACTGGAACTGGACATAATTGCATTAGCTGCCAACAAAAGTAAAAAGCATATTATTACACAATCTGAAAATAAAACTGTTACCACGGAAATAAGATGAAAAACGAATAGTTAGTCAATATTCTCATTATAATTCATTCAATAATAATCTTATCAAACGAGGAATTAAAAAACTAGATAAACATAATGCTTCTCATATCTTATGCTATGAAGATAAACTTTCAAACATTTTGTAAGCCGTCGACATGAAGAATGAGGTAAAAATTCATCCCTTACAAATAGACAGTAAGTCAGGTTCATAGCTGCGCCCAGATTTGCGATACACACAGACGGAAAGTTCAAACAACATACTCGTAGTAGATTTATTATCTTTATTTGCATCGGTATCTACGTACGCCGATTTTCTGTACTTTAGGGATTGTACAGTGGCATTTTTAACAAGCACTAGTTAAAAAAACTATAACTTGTAAATGGCGAAATTTATTGTATCAAAATGTTTGGTTGGGACATTTTGATACAATAAATTTCGCCATTTACAAGTTATAGTTTTTTTTTCTTTATTTATTTTAGGGACTTTTGTAAATTTATTTACATGTCAGTCCCATCGTGACTGTTGTCTTAATTAATTTAACAATTGAACGTTAAGCTTGCCGCCACAAATTTGTAAATCAACAAGGCTTCCTTCGATGAGGGTTTTGATAGAAAGCTCTGAAATTTGCCCACATCGGCATTATTAATTTTCAAAACTGCAGCTAGCCTATTTCTCTCAAACCCGATTCTTGACACATTCCGCCAACAAATGTAGTACATCTTCTACTTTTCCACACACAGTACAGTTAGGTGAGTTTACTTTTTTCATTAGGAAACCCATAAACTTAAGGAGGCGAGAGGAAAGCTATCCTAGGCCGTGACCACTGACCGTGGTATCAAGCTTTTTAGCAAATGATTGAAAACAAGACACAGAAACTTGTCGCAAACACAAAATATACACACACGATATTGCTACTGCTAAGTTCTAATAACGCCTTTCTTATATACACGGTGCTACTGAAACCTGACGCAACCAGTTAGTAATTATAGTTACAAACTAGTTAGTGACAAAGATTTGTACACGGCACTACCAAATTTAGTTGAAACCTACACGAAACGCGGTGTGTGTGTTGTTTCGGAATAATATTGAAATGGCTAGCGTTTCGAGCGATGAGGAGTTATTACTTCTATTACTTACTTCATCAGACTAACTACATCCCACTTCACTCGAAGCTTTCTCATACACGCATACTCTTTTAAAGTGTTATCGGATTATATGCACTAACAAAGTGCCAAAATTATGCATGCAAATATGCACTAAAAAGGGCGAAATATGCACTAAAACCCGTTAATATGCCCAAAATATATGCATAATGCAAAATAAAAAAAATTAAATAATATTTGTATACTTAAGAATATTTTAATTAAAGACATTACAAAAACAGTGAACTATTCTTTAAATTATACATAGTTTTTGAGATGCCTTCAAGACTCGGCTTTTATAGAAAATAGCGTCTAACTTTTTATAAATCTTTTCTGTAAGTATTTAATTAGGAAGGACGTTGGTGAGTTCGATCATTGTTTCCAGTATTTCTATTCATTTAAATAGAGGCTAGCTTAAATAACTCCATATACATACATAGGTTAGGTACCTCCATCTCCTAAACGAAATATGCACGATTGGGGAAAAAAGGCTAAAATATGCATAAACGTCGTAATTAGAGCGTTATTTGCATTTGCATATGCAAATATGCAAATGCATAAAATTCAATGTCTAGTAATATTGTATATTTTATTTACTAATGGTCGAGATGAGGAGCTCGGTGGCGCAGTGGTTTAGCGCCTGGCCCAGCGATTGCGGAAGTTAAGCAACGTTCGCAAGGGTCGGTCATGGGATGGGTGACCAAAAATTTATTATCTTGAGCTCCTCCGTGCTTCGGAAGGCACGTTAAGCCGTTGGTCCCGGCTGCATTTTGCAGTCGTTACCACCCACCAATCCGCATTGGGCCCGCGTGGTGGGTTATGGCCCATCCTCCTACCACCTACCACCCATAAGGAAGGCCTGTGCCCCAGCAGTGGGGACATCAAAAATGGCTGATGGACTAATGGTCATTCATTTTCACTGAATTGCAGCAGAGTTTCCAGTTTCCATATTAGTAATCAGTCGCTTTATCGTTGAAAATTAGCGCGATTAGTCCCCAGTTTGTGATTGGTAGCGTCGTGTACGAACCGCCATTGAAATACTAGTGCTGTGACATTTTAGAAACTTGTTGGTGATTGGAGTTTGTAAATAGTTTAGTTTGAGTAGCGCCATGTAAGAAGGGCCTAAAATTACCGATTTGTTCGTAACTTGAAAGCTCGCTACGCTTGCTGAGCGTACGTACCAAAGCTCTCATAAGCCGATTACCACTTTCAGTGTGCCGTCCAGCCTTCCAATTTGCCAAGCAAATCTCGTCACACCTCCCACAATGGAAGTCTTTGTGAGCCCCAAATTAAGTCGGAGGCTTTGCTGGTGCTAATGAAACACCTATACAGGTCACTTTAAGCTGACTTTCAAATTTGGATATTACACCTTGGATTTACTTTGATTAAAACGGCCGGAATTGGGTTTTTGTGAGAGTGATAAGAAGGAATTAATCGACCGTCTACACAATATTGTTTCTCCCATATTCGTGATTCTACACTTATATTGAGGTGATTAAACGGTTATGGTAAAAGCTCAGCTTAATTTTTGCTAGAAAAATCAAGGTATTGAAATGGAAAAGTTTGTGTGTATATGTTTGTTACCTCTTCACGATTTAGATATGGATAAAATTTGGCACATAGATAGTTTATAACCTGGATTCAAATATAAGATAGAATACTTTTTATCATTGTCAAAAGCTCCCTAGGGTTCACGCGAAAGAAGTCGTGGGCGGCCGCTAGTGTTTGATAAAAAAATATTTACATTGAACATTTTAATTGAAGTCATTTTTCAAGAGTTGATATTAAATTAATAGTAGGTTGAACAAAATAAATAATCCTTTCTGTTAAAAAAATGAATCACATTAAAAACAAAATTATGGCAATAAAATTCTTAAAACTCAAGTTTCTGCAGAAATTATGTTAAATATTTTCGCTCTCGTTAACATTATATGGGTATTATAATGTATTGAACTTCACATACTCGTTTTAAAAACACTGCGTTCCGAGGGGCTATAAAAAAAAACACAGTAATTTGGACGAGGATCGTCATTTGATTTTGAACCTTATACTTCAGTTAAATAGTGTCACGGAGTGGAACAAACTTCGTTCGATATTGCGCTTCTTTTTATATAGTAGGCCCTCCTGAAGTGGCTCTTTTGCCTGGCTGAAGAGTTTTGCGTTTCCTCCCAAGCTGGTTTACGTTCTCAAAGAGGTCTTGAGTGGCAATAACATTACTGCAGTCAGACTGCTCGTGTTATTTTAATATTATTTGAAAACTGAGAAATGTGGTATTCAATGCAGTAAACAGTGTAATAACAAAAAGCGTATAAAGTTTGTAAGTTTGAATGAAGGAAATAATCTCCAATAATATCGAAAATAACAATGTGTATATTACCAATGCTTTTTACTGCAAACTGCATCTGTGAACAAAGATAAAGAAGACTAATAAGGTTAGAATAGTGTTATAGAGTATTTATAACTTAGCGAAGTATGAACTTAGAATATAAGTAGGTAATTATTATAATTTTTAAAGATCTAGCTGTATTACTTAAAGTCGTCAACAGATACATACCTATCTATTTACGACTATAATTAATACAGCTTTTAATTGACATCAGTTGAGTAGCTTTATGTAGCTACACTGACAAATTCTTTTAAACAATCTGTTAAGTTTAAGGCACATTGCATAAAGCAAGACTTCTTACTAACATTTTAAATAACCAACAACTTTAAAAGATAATTTAGTTCAAAAGCAAATGACAGTAACAAACATAGTTAAAAATGCACCAGTACAAAGAGCTCTTTGTGATGCTTAACTATTTAAATTATCATTATGCTTACCGCTGACGGGCGCTATTTTGTAGCTGCGATAAGCACGGCGTTAATCGCGGCGATATCGCTGCGATAAAGCGGCGATAATCGCGGCGACAATCACGGCGCTTTTTAGTCGCTGACGTAGGTTAACCCTAAATGGCACCCGGTAATAATATTATAGAACAATCACTTTTATTATTGCTAAGCTCTATAAAATAAAGTTTATGATTTATTTATGTCAGTAATTATATACTTTTCACAAATGAAGCAAACAATGTATACGATTCAAATGTCTTCAGTACCCTTAGCACGAACAGCTATCGAGAAAAAAAACGCACGTAAAATTACTCGATAGACAATTCTCTATGGAAAATTTAATTTCGCTTATAAAATAATAAAATAAATAAATAATCTATCGAATGATTATTTTTTTGATAGCTGTTCGTGCTAAGGATACAGAGCCTTTTATCGTCAAAATAGCCAGCGAAAAAAATTGTGGTGTCTTTTAGGGTTAAAGCCGCTTGTCACTCTTGTCAGTGTCATTTCGTGGGCGATTAGTCGCCGAGCTATGTGTGAGCTACTTTTTGTAGCTCGTGGGCGTTTACGTATTGAACTCCATATGTTCTATTCTGGGCTACAAAAAATCGCTCGGCGATTAAGCGCCCGTGAGCGGTGTCGCTTACTGCTTTTAAACGCACGCGACTGTCTTGTTATCGGCGGCCATGTTGGTTTCGAGGAATGACAAAAGAACTCATTTTACTTCAACTTCTGCAAATCCTGACGAGTCAGACATCACATTTTTCAAAGTTTTTCCCAACACTTTATTCAAAAGAACTTTATTTTCATTTGGTGCTAAGAATGCACCTATAGTAAGTATAACAGAATAGTATGACAACAACCAAAAGCGTCAGGGACTTATGCAAAAACGAACATAATGAGAACTTCGTAATTAAATTACTTGTTGAGTATCGCCTTTAAGAAATTTGTTTCATGTTAGTAAAAAATATTAGAGGAAGCAGACTCAGTAAGAAATAAATTTAAATATATTGAGCTATTGAAGTGGGCATAATATATTTGTGGATAACGGTGTTGACTGTACAAATACTAAAAGAACCGATTAATGTGATATGTGTATGTAATCTCCTTGTTCAGTTGTTTGTTGTCCTAAATAAATTTAAAAAAAAAATCAAACATAAAAAAATGTTTTTGTAAGTACAATAATCGATTTTGAAGTACATACAGCAGACAAGCCGTAAATCTCTCAATATCTATTAGTACGTCAAAATGAAAATAGTTACCAAAATCAATCAAAGTCTCATGAAGTGAATTGGTCCAACCTCTCGTTCACTCGATTTTAACCCGTTTTCTTAGGTATTTAGGTACAAATTCAAATGACTTCGTGTTTATGACCCGAGTCTGTAAGGAAACTATCTCAGTACCGTTGCCTTACAAAGAGGATACGACATATAAGATACTTACGCTTTATTATTCTATTATTATTATTATTAATTTATTTCTTGAACATTAAAGGTACAGTAACAAGAGTCTCACAAATTGAACTGTTGGTTTGGCTTTGGGGTCGTCAATATCTTAAATACCGTTCCATAGTTAGAAGTTTAAGTTAGAACACTTCAGGGTTGAGCAGACTCAACCCAGATAAGAGCACAGTTAGTAACAATACCTGAACCAAATACCGATTGAAACATGTACAAGCACACCTGCCGTATTAAATACAGACGTCTGGAACGCCCGACGCCAAATGAAGAGGCATCGATACTCCATTCGAGCGAATAACGATTCGTCGAGTCGAATATAACCGATAACGGTACTTCACGCTACTACACTTCGAGTGCACTATACTGCGGAATGGAACTTATTAGTACTGATGGCAGCATATTGAGCTTGGCTATCTGTCTTTTTGGGAGAATTTCAAATGGCTGCTAAATGTTCACCATGGCAACACTCTCTTGTCTTTTTGTCGTCATCACACTTGGATACTACATGTAACTGAATCGAACCGAGTTTTTCAATACCGTACCGTGAGCAATATACTTCTAATAGATAATGCATTGTTCGGTACGAAGTAGGTAAATATTATTACGTAAGTTTACGTAGGAGCTCGGTGGCGCAATGGTTTAGCGCCCGGCCCTGCGATTGCGGAAGTTAAGCAACGTTCGCAAGGGTCGGTCATGGGATGGGTAACCAAAAATTTATTATATCGAGCTCATCCGTGCTTCGGAAGGCACGTTAAGCCGTTGGTCCCGGCTGCATTTGCAGTCGTTAACACCCACCAATCCGCATTGGGCCCGCGTGGTGAGTTATGGCCCATCCTCCTTACCACCCATAAGGAAGGCCTGTGCCCCAGTAGTGGGGACATCAAAAATGGCTGATGGACAAGTTTTATATCTCAATTAATTAATTGACCACATTTTAAAGTTCTAAACATTCTATTAGCTTTAAGAAACTCATACTATCCAAATAGTATAATTATCATGTTTAATTTTATCAGAGTAAGAAGAAGGACGTTAGAATGAATGCAAAGCTTTAATTAAAACGCTTTTCATGTGCAGTTACATTCAGAAAGTGGATACATCCAACACAGCGATATTTGGACAAAGTGTAAAATACGAAAAAGCAAAAATAGTGAAGAGAATACCAAAATCAGTTTTCATCATCATCTACCTTTTAATGTCACTGCTGAGGCAAGAGCCTGCTTAATGGATGTATAAGGAGGGTGGTCCAAAATAACCCACCACACATTAGTGGTTACAAAACAAAATATTCATAAATTGGGGTACTACATCTGATTACACGTCCCGCATTAACAGATGGAGTATGAAACAGTATCAATAAATTAAGTGGCAGACGCGACCCTGGCAGCCGTAAATTCAGACATAATGAACCATTAGCCAGAAATTAGCTGAATAACACGACAAGCGAATGTTGGCCGAATATTTCCACCATCAGGATCGTTGGTATTTGTTCATGCGTATTGTGTGTTGGAATTTCGTTAAGTATATACTGGTATATTGGTTGGTGATTTATGTTTAGCATCCATTGTATTTGTTTCAGTTATTTACCTTCCTTTAATTCTTTTCTCAACGAAAAACGTCTTGGTCATAGTGGTGAGCATTGAACACACACATTTCGTTCAACCCACAGATCACAGACATAACCTTAATTAAGTTATTTTTACCCGATATAAAAAAGGATGATGTTAAGGAATATTATGAGATTTATGAGATAAGGTGGTGGTAGCTATCCAGGTGGAAGTAGCATAACTATGGAATCCCTAATTAACTAAGGTGAGACAGAAAGTTAAGAAATAAAATAAAATAACTCGTCAACGCCAGGAAAATGAGACAATAGATTTCCTATTGTTGTCTGGACGCCGGCGACCGCTCGGGAGTTGAGGAAATCTAAGGAGTAATCCAACACAGAGGTGTGGTACTTATGACTTTGAACTCAACCAACCTCAACACCACGTTTTATCGTTAGTTTTACTCTAAACGTTGCCTTTTCTTTAGACTTTTATTCGTATTTCAATGCAATGAGTTTAAATATTTACAAAGGAACAAAAAATCTAGTAACTGTAGGTAGTAACTTTGTCTCTTTAACCTTCAAATGTGTCACACCCGCCCCCTGAGTTGCCTTCTCAAGTAGCACCAGATTGGGCCACTACCCCACTTTGAGAATGTTAATTGGCGTCTTATGACAACGACCGTAACCGACAGCCTTCGCTGCTTCCAAGATCCTGTTTAATTTAAATTAGAAAAACTCTGAGACAAAATTCCCAGGATAACGTTATCTTGGCAAAGGTCTGAATTTGGGTTCTTGGCGTATAAAATTAATGGTGTGTTCAAAATTATAATTTTCTACTCTATCGTATTGGGTGGGGTACCTGTAAAGAAAGATGAGTGTTTTATAAATACATAAAATAAAAAAAAATACCAACTTGGGAGTGTGCCTAATGTAATAACGTTTGAATCATTTCAATCGGTCCAGCCGTCTTCGAGTAATCGGTGGACATACACAAAAAAAAAAATACAAATATACAGACGAACATAGAACCTCCTCCTTTTTTGGAAGTCGGTTAAAAATAGAAGACATTTAGAAAACAAGTCATTTTTATTCTTCCTCATAAGGCATAAATATCTCAAAATTCACATTATTTTGAAATTATGTAGGTACTTACTTCCGCCCGCGTGGACATTCGGAAAATCCCTAAGGAACCTTTGACCAAGATAAAAAGTATATTAAATTTTAATCTAGGCTGTAAAATAATTATCTGTGTGCGCATCCAAATCCGTTCAGCCCTTTTTGCTTGATTGAGTAACAAACATACGAACATCTAAACATTCAAACATCCAAACACATTTATAATATTAATAGAAAGTAAGATATCGGACAATCGAATCCAGAAACTTATTGTTGCAATTCCTTATTCACTTTAGCTGTCAATAATATATCATAATTTACCTTGCAAGTTTTCTCAATGAAAATTTTATTTCTCCCAGTGCCAGTGCTATACCAGAGTTAGTGCGTTCCTACAAGAAGCAAAGATGTTTTCCATTACGTTATGTTTGAACAAGGATATTGAGAGGTGCTTCCCAAGGCGGGCAAACACTGTTCACGTTTTTAAATTAAAGACACCAGCCACGGGGAAAATCAAATATGCACAGAGCCTTAGGTGGAGTGGATATGGTGGAATATGAGACTTTGATTTTATGGTGATTTTATATTGCAGTTTTACAAAGTCTCTGGTAAAGGAAAGTGGTTAAGTTGAATTTTTAATTTAATTTTAAAAACGTTTTTTTAGTTACATTGCGTGTTTGATTTTTTTATTTAGTTCATTTAGTTTTTTGAGATATGTTTGGAATACATAATATTCACTAAGCTTGTATAAAAGAACAGTCCTCATCATGGCTAAAGGATAATCATAATCGATTACAAAATCCTTCGAGCATCGCGGCTTCAACGCGTCTTACTCTAAGACAAAATCTTTTGATCGTTAAAACAGATGAATAAAGATAAATTATTGTTGTAGTTAATTATAATATGATGATAATATGAATTTGAGACTGACTGTCATTCAGACGGACTGCGGAATCGTACCTACCGATGTCTAAATCAATAACAATACTAAGCACATTATTCAGTATGGTATGTAAGGGGTTCAGTAGGGGATACGAGCACCCCATTACAGACTAATATGATACCTAATTGTTTGCTAAACAGACAGCGCGGGGGCTAACTAAGTTTGCCGCCTGCCTATAGTCTGGTTCTCGAGCGTGTGCTGCGGCATAGCACATACCGAAACGTTATATAGTGGATGCATCTATTTATCTTAGGTATGGGGGTAATCTATATCTTTATGCAAAGATCTATTAATTTTCTTCAATTAGCTGATAGAAGGGGTTGAAAAAAGACGTTATTGCGTTACGATCTCTTCAAATGCTTCATCATAAATCTCTAATTTTTTAACCGACTTCCAAAAAAGGAGGAGGTTCTCTGTTCGTCTGTGTATATTTGTTCAGTACTTTTCAAGTAATGATTTTAAAATTTACAGAAAGAATGATAACTATTGAAGAGTTATTCAGATAATATTAGAGACAATTTAAGAGGGCATGATCTTGGCTTTTTTAATACCTATAGACTTGGTTAAGGCCTTAAAGTGGGTCATATCCCAATATTCAATTCAAATTATTGAAAGATTACGCGCGTGAAGCTATCATGAAAAATATATAATGTACCTACTTGAAATAATACACATTAGATTTAATTGAAAGCATTTTTAAAAATGTTACCACCTTTGATGTAAAAAAATATTCCGACGACCCTGTTTCTGGTCTTATTTGCAAAAATTCTCTGAAACAGAACATTAGTTTATATTAAAACCAACCATAAAAATCGGCGAGATTTTTTTAACTAACCTGAAAGCGAAGAAAAGTAATATAAACATGTAAAAATTGAGAATTCTTATTTTTATTTTTATTTTTATTTTTACTTTTACTTTTACTTTTACTTTTACTTTTACTTTTACTTTTACTTTTACTTTTACTTTTACTTTTACTTTTACTTTTACTTTTACTTTTACTTTTACTTTTACTTTTACTTTTACTTTTACTTTTACTTTTACTTTTACTTTTACTTTTACTTTTACTTTTACTTTTACTTTTACTTTTACTTTTACTTTTACTTTTACTTTTACTTTTACTTTTACTTTTACTTTTACTTTTACTTTTACTTTTACTTTTACTTTTACTTTTACTTTTACTTTTACTTTTACTTTTACTTTTACTTTTACTTTTACTTTTACTTTTACTTTTACTTTTACTTTTACTTTTACTTTTACTTTTACTTTTACTTTTACTTTTACTTTTACTTTTACTTTTACTTTTACTTTTACTTTTACTTTTACTTTTACTTTTACTTTTACTTTTACTTTTACTTTTACTTTTACTTTTACTTTTACTTTTACTTTTACTTTTACTTTTACTTTTACTTTTACTTTTACTTTTACTTTTACTTTTACTTTTACTTTTACTTTTACTTTTACTTTTACTTTTACTTTTACTTTTACTTTTACTTTTACTTTTACTTTTACTTTTACTTTTACTTTTACTTTTACTTTTACTTTTACTTTTACTTTTACTTTTACTTTTACTTTTACTTTTACTTTTACTTTTACTTTTACTTTTACTTTTACTTTTACTTTTACTTTTACTTTTACTTTTACTTTTACTTTTACTTTTACTTTTACTTTTACTTTTACTTTTACTTTTACTTTTACTTTTACTTTTACTTTTACTTTTACTTTTACTTTTACTTTTACTTTTACTTTTACTTTTACTTTTACTTTTACTTTTACTTTTACTTTTACTTTTACTTTTACTTTTACTTTTACTTTTACTTTTACTTTTACTTTTACTTTTACTTTTACTTTTACTTTTACTTTTACTTTTACTTTTACTTTTACTTTTACTTTTACTTTTACTTTTACTTTTACTTTTACTTTTACTTTTACTTTTACTTTTACTTTTACTTTTACTTTTACTTTTACTTTTACTTTTACTTTTACTTTTATTTTTATTTTTATTTTTATTTTTATTTTTATTTTTATTTTTATTTTTATTTTTATTTTTATTTTTATTTTTATTTTTATTTTTACTTTTACTTTTACTTTTACTTTTACTTTTACTTTTACTTTTACTTTTACTTTTACTTTTACTTTTACTTTTACTTTTACTTTTACTTTTACTTTTACTTTTACTTTTACTTTTACTTTTACTTTTACTTTTATTTTTATTTTTATTTTTATTTTTATTTTTATTTTTTTTTTATTTTTATTTTTATTTTTTTATTAATTTATTTATTTAGTACACACACAATTTTTACATGAAAAAAATAATGGACAGAAGAGTAGTACAAGGGCACAGCTTATTTCATATTGAAATTTCTTCCAGCTGGCCCGGGACAGGAAAGAACATTGAGAAGGGCAGTCTGTGTGTATCTCGAAGTAGGCACTTACAAAAACTTATACCTATATACATACATTATATATAACATAGATAATATAATATACTTACACATATATAAAATATTTAATACATATACTAAACATACTAAAAATAAGAAGAAAGTTGCAAAGCAGAAAAGAATTCGACAGTGTTAAGAACAGGAAGATAAATAATACTCCTTCAAACGTTTTTTGAAGAGAGATATCGTGCGACAATCTCTTATCTCGGCCGGCAATGAATTCCAGAGACGAGCGGCGTGCACGGAGAAGGAATAAGAAGCGAAGTCGGAACTATGGGTGGGGAATTTAAGAAGGGATTTAAGATGCGATCTGCACGGGGTATTAGGCGGGTGTAAGAAGGAAAAACGATCGCGGAGGTAGGATGGATAAGAAGGGTTGAAAAGAACATTGAAAAGGAGACAAAGGATCCTAACATTCCTGCGCAGGCGTATTGGAAGCCACTTGAGTTCCTTACGATACATTGAAACGTGGTCGTACTTGCGAAGACCAAAAATGAAGCGAATGGCAAGATTTTGGAGGCGCTCAAGTTTGTTTAGCAGTAGCTCGGTGGCGTCTAAGTAGCAGACATCAGCATAATCGAGAAGAGGTAGAATGAGTGACTGAGCAAGAGAGATTTTAGTGGGCAAGGGTAAAAAGCTTTGGAGACATTTGAGGGAGTGAAAAGAAAAATATATCTTGCGACTGACGTCAGCGACATGAGTTGACCAGGAAAGATCGGAATCGAGGATAACCCCTAAATCTTTAACGGAAATATTGTACGGGATAGTAATTCTATCTAGTAACACAGGTGGCAAATGAAGGGAATGGGCTTGGATCTGCATGTATTTGCTACCAATAATGATAGCCTGAGATTTATTTGGATTAACCAAAAGACCATACTGCTTAGCCCAGGTGGAAATATTGTTCAGGTCGTCATTTATTGTATTTTATTTTTATTTTTATTTTTATTTTTATTTTTATTTTTATTTTTATTTTTACTTTTACTTTTACTTTTACTTTTACTTTTACTTTTACTTTTACTTTGACTTTTACTTTTACTTTTACTTTTACTTTTACTTTTACTTTTACTTTTACTTTTACTTTTACTTTTACTTTTACTTTTACTTTTACTTTTACTTTTACTTTTACTTTTACTTTTACTTTTACTTTTACTTTTACTTTTACTTTTACTTTTACTTTTACTTTTACTTTTACTTTTACTTTTACTTTTACTTTTACTTTTACTTTTACTTTTACTTTTACTTTTACTTTTACTTTTACTTTTACTTTTACTTTTACTTTTACTTTTACTTTTACTTTTACTTTTACTTTTACTTTTACTTTTACTTTTACTTTTACTTTTACTTTTACTTTTACTTTTACTTTTACTTTTACTTTTACTTTTACTTTTACTTTTACTTTTACTTTTACTTTTACTTTTACTTTTACTTTTACTTTTACTTTCACTTTCACTTTCACTTTCACTTTCACTTTCACTTTCACTTTCACTTTCACTTTCACTTTCACTTTCACTTTCACTTTCACTTTCACTTTCACTTTCACTTTCACTTTCACTTTCACTTTCACTTTCACTTTCACTTTCACTTTCACTTTCACTTTCACTTTCACTTTCACTTTCACTTTTACTTTTACTTTTACTTTTACTTTTACTTTTATTTTTATTTTTACTTTTACTTTTACTTTTATTTTTATTTTTATTTTTATTTTTATTTTTATTTTTTTATTTATTTATTTATTTAGTACACACACAATTTTTACATGAAAAAATAATGGACAGAAGAGTAGTACAAGGGCACAGCTTATTTCATATTGAAATTTCTTCCAGCTGGCCCGGGACAGGAAAGAACATTGAGAAGGGCAGTCTGTGTGTATCTCGAAGTAGGCACTTACAAAAACTTATACCTATATACATACATTATATATAACATAGATAATATAATATACTTACACATATATAAAATATTTAATACATATACTAAACATACTAAAAATAAGAAAAAAGTTGCACATCAGAAAAGAATTCGACAGTGTTAAGAACAGGAAGATAAATAATACTCCTTCAAACGTTTTTTGAAGAGAGATATCGTGCGACAATCTCTTATCTCGGCCGGCAATGAATTCCAGAGACGAGCGGCGTGCACGGAGAAGGAATAAGAAGCGAAGTCGGAACTATGGGTGGGGAATTTAAGAAGGGATTTAAGATGCGATCTGCACGGGGTATTAGGCGGGTGTAAAAATAAAAAACGATTTTTATTTTTACTTTTACTTTTACTTTTACTTTTATTTTTATTTTTATTTTTATTTTTATTTTTATTTTTATTTTTACTTTTACTTTTACTTTTATTTTTATTTTTATTTTTATTTTTACTTTTACTTTTACTTTTACTTTTACTTTTACTTTAACTTTAACTTTAACTTTAACTTTTACTTTAACTTTAACTTTTACTTTTACTTTTACTTTTACTTTTACTTTTACTTTTACTTTTACTTTTACTTTTACTTTTACTTTTACTTTTACTTTTACTTTTACTTTTACTTTTACTTTTACTTTTACTTTTACTTTTACTTTTACTTTTACTTTTACTTTTACTTTTACTTTTACTTTTACTTTTACTTTTACTTTTACTTTTACTTTTACTTTTACTTTTACTTTTACTTTTACTTTTACTTTTACTTTTACTTTTACTTTTACTTTTACTTTTACTTTTACTTTTACTTTTACTTTTACTTTTACTTTTACTTTTACTTTTACTTTTACTTTTACTTTTACTTTTACTTTTACTTTTACTTTTACTTTTACTTTTACTTTTACTTTTACTTTTACTTTTACTTTTACTTTTACTTTTACTTTTACTTTTACTTTTATTTTTATTTTTATTTTTATTTTTATTTTTATTTTTATTTTTATTTTTATTTTTACTTTTACTTTTGGCGAGGCGGCGGAACGGAGAAACGAGGAAATATTAACCAATAGGATTGCATAAAATCTCCGCTCCGCAATCCTGTTGGTTAATATTTCCTCGTTTCAATGGACAGGCAGCCTAAGAATCTGGCGCCGTCATTTGAGGTCTAGAACGGATCAATTTTAGAATGTTAGGCGAACGAAAATGTTCTATGTTGTTTTACTGTATAAAGAAAATCGTAGTGTGTTATATTTTGATTTCTTTAACATAGAATCAGTACTTATCAGCTTTTGTTTTTAGTGAAATATATTTGTCAAGTAAACTATAAATCTTTTAAAAATTGCACTTTTATTAAATTTGTATACAACGTAAATATTTTACTGTCAACTACAACAAATAAGGTGACATTACGTGAAATTTCAGGTGTAGAAAACATTTTATCGCTGATAATAATTATTTTTCTAATGATAATATTCTAAAATATTTGTATTACAAAAACAAAATATGAAAGTTAAAATATCTTTATTTTTATTTTTATTTTTATTTTTTTTTTATTTATTTATTTAGTACACACACAATTTTTACATGAAAAAAATAATGGACAGAAGAGTAGTACAAGGGCACAGCTTATTTCATATTGAAATTTCTTCCAGCTGGCCCGGGACAGGAAAGAACATTGAGAAGGGCAGTCTGTGCGTATCTCGAAGTAGGCACTTACAAAAACTTATACCTATATACATACATTATATATAACATAGATAATATAATATACTTACACATATATAAAATATTTAATACATATACTAAACATACTAAAAATAAGAAGAAAGTAGCAAAGCAGAAAAGAATTCGACAGTGTTAAGAACAGGAAGATAAATAATACTCCTTCAAACGTTTTTTGAAGAGAGATATCGTGCGACAATCTCTTATCTCGGCCGGCAATGAATTCCAGAGACGAGCGGCGTGCACGGAGAAGGAATAAGAAGCGAAGTCGGAACTATGGGTGGGGAATTTAAGAAGGGATTTAAGATGCGATCTGCACGGGGTATTAGGCGGGTGTAAAAAGGAAAAACGATTTTTATTTTTACTTTTACTTTTATTTTTATTTTTATTTTTATTTTTATTTTTATTTCTATTTTTATTTTTATTTTTATTTTTATTTTTATTTTTACTTTTACTTTTACTTTTACTTTTACTTTTACTTTTACTTTTACTTTTACTTTTACTTTTACTTTTACTTTTACTTTTACTTTTACTTTTACTTTTACTTTTACTTTTACTTTTACTTTTACTTTTACTTTTACTTTTACTTTTACTTTTACTTTTACTTTTACTTTTACTTTTACTTTTACTTTTACTTTTACTTTTACTTTTACTTTTACTTTTACTTTTACTTTTACTTTTACTTTTACTTTTACTTTTACTTTTACTTTTACTTTTACTTTTACTTTTACTTTTACTTTTACTTTTACTTTTACTTTTACTTTTACTTTTACTTTTACTTTTACTTTTACTTTTACTTTTACTTTTACTTTTACTTTTATTTTTATTTTTATTTTTATTTTTACTTTTACTGTTACTTTTACTTTTACTTTTATTTTTACTTTTACTTTTACTTTTATTTTTATTTTTATTTTTATTTTTATTTTTATTTTTATTTTTATTTTTATTTTTATTTTTATTTTTATTTTTATTTTTATTTTTTTATTTATTTATTTATTTAGTACACACACAATTTTTACATGAAAAAAATAATGGACAGAAGAGTAGTACAAGGGCACAGCTTATTTCATATTGAAATTTCTTCCAGCTGGCCCGGGACAGGAAAGAACATTGAGAAGGGCAGTCTGTGTGTATCTCGAAGTAGGCACTTACAAAAACTTATACCTATATACATACATTATAAGAAGAAAGTTGCAAAGCAGAAAAGAATTCGACAGTGTTAAGAACAGGAAGATAAATAATACTCCTTCAAACGTTTTTTGAAGAGAGATATCGTGCGACAATCTCTTATCTCGGCCGGCAATGAATTCCAGAGACGAGCGGCATGCACGGAGAAGGAATAAGAAGCGAAGTCGGAACTATGGGTGGGGAATTTAAGAAGGGATTTAAGATGCGATCTGCACGGGGTATTAGGCGGGTGTAAGAAGGAAAAACGATTTTATTTTTACTTTTACTTTTACTTTTATTTTTATTTTTATTTTTATTTTTATTTTTATTTTTATTTTTATTTTTATTTTTATTTTTATTTTTATTTTTATTTTTATTTTTACTTTTACTTTTACTTTTACTTTTACTTTTACTTTTACTTTTACTTTTACTTTTACTTTTACTTTTACTTTTACTTTTACTTTTACTTTTACTTTTACTTTTACTTTTACTTTTACTTTTACTTTTACTTTTACTTTTACTTTTACTTTTACTTTTACTTTTACTTTTACTTTTACTTTCACTTTCACTTTCACTTTCACTTTCACTTTCACTTTCACTTTCACTTTCACTTTCACTTTCACTTTCACTTTCACTTTCACTTTCACTTTCACTTTCACTTTCACTTTCACTTTCACTTTCACTTTCACTTTCACTTTCACTTTCACTTTCACTTTCACTTTCACTTTTACTTTTACTTTTACTTTTACTTTTACTTTTACTTTTACTTTTACTTTTACTTTTACTTTTACTTTTACTTTTACTTTTACTTTTACTTTTACTTTTACTTTTACTTTTACTTTTACTTTTACTTTTACTTTTATTTTAATTTTAATTTTTACTTTTACTTTTACTTTTACTTTTACTTTTACTTTTACTTTTATTTTTACTTTTATTTTTTATTTTTATTTTTATTTTTATTTTTATTTTTATTTTTATTTTTATTTTTATTTTTATTTTTATTTTTATTTTTATTTTTATTTTTATTTTTTTTTTTTTTTTTTTTTTTTTTTTTTTATTTTTTTTTTTTTATTTTTACTTTTACTTTTACTTTTACTTTTACTTTTATTTTTATTTTTACTTTTACTTTTACTTTTACTTTTACTTTTATTTTTATTTTTATTTTTATTTTTATTTTTATTTTTACTTTTACTTTTACTTTTACTTTTACTTTTACTTTTACTTTTACTTTTACTTTTACTTTTACTTTTACTTTTACTTTTACTTTTACTTTTACTTTTACTTTTACTTTTACTTTTACTTTTACTTTTACTTTTACTTTTACTTTTACTTTTACTTTTACTTTTACTTTTACTTTTACTTTTACTTTTACTTTTACTTTTTATTTTTACTTTTACTTTTACTTTTACTTTTACTTTTACTTTTACTTTTACTTTTACTTTTACTTTTACTTTTACTTTTACTTTTACTTTTACTTTTACTTTTACTTTTACTTTTACTTTTACTTTTACTTTTACTTTTACTTTTACTTTTACTTTTATTTTTATTTTTATTTTTATTTTTATTTTTATTTTTATTTTTATTTTTATTTTTACTTTTACTTTTGGCGAGGCGGCGGAACGGAGAAACGAGGAAATATTAACCAATAGGATTGCATAAAATCTCCGCTCCGCAATCCTGTTGGTTAATATTTCCTCGTTTCAATGGACAGGCAGCCTAAGAATCTGGCGCCGTCATTTGAGGTCTAGAACGGATCAATTTTAGAATGTTAGGCGAACGAAAATGTTCTATGTTGTTTTACTGTATAAAGAAAATCGTAGTGTGTTATATTTTGATTTCTTTAACATAGAATCAGTACTTATCAGCTTTTGTTTTTAGTGAAATATATTTGTCAAGTAAACTATAAATCTTTTAAAAATTGCACTTTTATTAAATTTGTATACAACGTAAATATTTTACTGTCAACTACAACAAATAAGGTGACATTACGTGAAATTTCAGGTGTAGAAAACATTTTATCGCTGATAATAATTATTTTTCTAATGATAATATTCTAAAATATTTGTATTACAAAAACAAAATATGAAAGTTAAAATATCTTTATTTTTATTTTTATTTTTATTTTTTTTTTATTTATTTATTTAGTACACACACAATTTTTACATGAAAAAAATAATGGACAGAAGAGTAGTACAAGGGCACAGCTTATTTCATATTGAAATTTCTTCCAGCTGGCTTGGGACAGGAAAGAACATTGAGAAGGGCAGTCTGTGCGTATCTCGAAGTAGGCACTTACAAAAACTTATACCTATATACATACATTATATATAACATAGATAATATAATATACTTACACATATATAAAATATTTAATACATATACTAAACATACTAAAAATAAGAAGAAAGTAGCAAAGCAGAAAAGAATTCGACAGTGTTAAGAACAGGAAGATAAATAATACTCCTTCAAACGTTTTTTGAAGAGAGATATCGTGCGACAATCTCTTATCTCGGCCGGCAATGAATTCCAGAGACGAGCGGCGTGCACGGAGAAGGAATAAGAAGCGAAGTCGGAACTATGGGTGGGGAATTTAAGAAGGGATTTAAGATGCGATCTGCACGGGGTATTAGGCGGGTGTAAAAAGGAAAAACGATTTTTATTTTTACTTTTACTTTTATTTTTATTTTTATTTTTATTTTTATTTCTATTTTTATTTTTATTTTTATTTTTATTTTTATTTTTACTTTTACTTTTACTTTTACTTTTACTTTTACTTTTACTTTTACTTTTACTTTTACTTTTACTTTTACTTTTACTTTTACTTTTACTTTTACTTTTACTTTTACTTTTACTTTTACTTTTACTTTTACTTTTACTTTTACTTTTACTTTTACTTTTACTTTTACTTTTACTTTTACTTTTACTTTTACTTTTACTTTTACTTTTACTTTTACTTTTACTTTTACTTTTACTTTTACTTTTACTTTTACTTTTACTTTTACTTTTACTTTTACTTTTACTTTTACTTTTACTTTTACTTTTACTTTTACTTTTACTTTTATTTTTATTTTTATTTTTATTTTTACTTTTACTGTTACTTTTACTTTTACTTTTATTTTTACTTTTACTTTTACTTTTATTTTTATTTTTATTTTTATTTTTATTTTTATTTTTATTTTTATTTTTATTTTTATTTTTATTTTTATTTTTATTTTTTTATTTATTTATTTATTTAGTACACACACAATTTTTACATGAAAAAAATAATGGACAGAAGAGTAGTACAAGGGCACAGCTTATTTCATATTGAAATTTCTTCCAGCTGGCCCGGGACAGGAAAGAACATTGAGAAGGGCAGTCTGTGTGTATCTCGAAGTAGGCACTTACAAAAACTTATACCTATATACATACATTATAAGAAGAAAGTTGCAAAGCAGAAAAGAATTCGACAGTGTTAAGAACAGGAAGATAAATAATACTCCTTCAAACGTTTTTTGAAGAGAGATATCGTGCGACAATCTCTTATCTCGGCCGGCAATGAATTCCAGAGACGAGCGGCATGCACGGAGAAGGAATAAGAAGCGAAGTCGGAACTATGGGTGGGGAATTTAAGAAGGGATTTAAGATGCGATCTGCACGGGGTATTAGGCGGGTGTAAGAAGGAAAAACGATTTTATTTTTACTTTTACTTTTATTTTTATTTTTATTTTTATTTTTATTTTTATTTTTATTTTTATTTTTATTTTTATTTTTATTTTTACTTTTACTTTTACTTTTACTTTTACTTTTACTTTTACTTTTACTTTTACTTTTACTTTTACTTTTACTTTTACTTTTACTTTTACTTTTACTTTTACTTTTACTTTTACTTTTACTTTTACTTTTACTTTTACTTTTACTTTTACTTTTACTTTTACTTTTACTTTTACTTTTACTTTTACTTTTACTTTTACTTTTACTTTTACTTTTACTTTTACTTTTACTTTTACTTTTACTTTTACTTTTACTTTTACTTTTACTTTTACTTTTACTTTTACTTTTACTTTTACTTTTACTTTTACTTTTACTTTTACTTTTACTTTTACTTTTACTTTTACTTTTACTTTTACTTTTACTTTTACTTTTACTTTTACTTTTACTTTTACTTTTACTTTTACTTTTACTTTTACTTTTACTTTTACTTTTACTTTTACTTTTACTTTTACTTTTACTTTTACT